>OZ020562.1:12937690-15437690 GCA_963971465.1 Lepidochitona cinerea | reverse complement strand
GAATGAAGGCGGGCTAATAATTTACGCGCGTTTGAAAGTATATAAGGGGTGGTTCTATCAGGTTTAAATAAAGGCTCATTGGGTAGGGATAGAGGTCTGTTGCAACGAGTTTTGTCACAACGTACGGGTTTTATTCCAACTCCTGTGATTTGTTACAAGGTTTACGAGTTTTGTCACAAAAGGTTACGAGATTTGTCACAAGAGCGCCAGCTTTTGTGACATGTCCCAAGTTTTTTTCCAATCCTGCCGAGTACAAACCCCATGTTACGAGTTTTGATACAAAGTGTCACCAGCTTTTGTTCCAAAATGTCAGCTGTAGGCGATTTGATAGTGGCTGATAGCTTTGGTTTCCGAAAACTTTCGAAGGAACATTTAGTTACCACCTTGTCCGTCCGTCATGATTTCTTGTCCTGGCCATGTCTCGGTTAGATTACTTTGAAATTGTGCTGATGTGTACTCACAATTAAGTAATGCAGTGTTACTTTTTTGTGGCAATGATCACTTTCGGGCGATATTTTTTGCTTTGGTCATATTGCGTTTAATATTTAGAGTATTATTTTAAAATTTGGCTGGTACATACTCACTACCAATTAGTTGTGTCATGTCTCATTTTCCAATGATGTTGATATTTTAGAGTATTTCTCGTATTTGGTCAAATGTGTTTTCGTGAATGTTTATATGGGATAGGGAATCCTGGTCCCAATGGAATTTAGATTTTGTGACCGTTTCTCTTGGAACAAATTGTTTCTCGACTAATGCAACACTCAAGTCGTTGATAGCAAAAAATTAGCGAGATTTTCACTATCAGCAAATAAGTGGGATTGTTTTCTTATGATATATATATGCTCCCTATCCCGATCGATCATTCAACCGGCCAATCGTCAATAAGAACTAACAAACAGATCACTGTCCCGTTGGTAAAAGGACATTGCTACCTCTTTATTCAAATATTTATATAAATATTGAAATATGCTCCGTTCGTCCCAATTTCGTTTCCAGAGCAGAACTCGAAAACTATTGGACATAACTTGGTGTGTGGAACAATCATCAAGTGTAGATGTGCCTTTTGAGGTTTTCAACTTCTTGAAAATTGTTCTTTTTTAACCGTTTCCATGGAAACGAAACTTAGAAATTTAGTTTCCGGAGCAAAACTCGATAACTATTGTGTATGGTCTAAAGTAAGAAACTCATCTTATTCAATCCTTTATGGTACTTAGGACGGGTGAAATGCTATAATCTGAAGGGTGGGGATTAAATGTATTTCTAATAAAGATTGCTAAAAGCTGGGCACTGGGTAGGTTGATTTTTCATAAACTTTATGATAGTCATCGTTCTTCAAGTGTTCATTCGAACGACCTATGTGAGATGGTTGCCAGCTACCACCGGGAGGTCGTGGGTTTCCTCCGGGCATAGAGCCCGGTTTTCTCCCACAATACAACTGGCAACGCCGCCATATAAGTGAAACAAGAAATCAGTGAACTGATCTTGGCTACCACCATAGAACACCATCAGAAAGTGGGGCTGCTTGTAAACGGAGCGCAAACATGATATCTTCAGTTGGTGGCTGGCTGGACAAGAACAAAGTTTCTTTGGTAGAAAGCGGCTGTAATCTGAAAACTCCAAACCAAATTTCCTAAATGATTGATCAAGAGTTTAAAAGCGACGACATCACTGAATGCCTAAATGGATTTGAGAAAGTAAGATCCTATAACGACAAATAATATAACTGAAGAGGATGTTCGATTTTAATTTACTAAGATTGAAATGAAGGATGCTTCGAACTCCTGATAGAGTGTACATCTTCCTTCGAAATACATTTGTCCAACATTAAAATCGATACAACCTTGACCACATCTACGTACATGTAGCGCCTTTCAATTACAAAAAACAGTGTCGGCTCACACTCGGCAGGTTCTATAAGATCATTTAGCTGCGATTGTATGGCGGAGGCTGCAATATTTAAGCTAGTCCTGAATTGAAAATAGCATTGCAGCATTGCCAAATCCAATATACAGAGACGCAAAACACACCGATTGGATTCGGCAATGCGTGCAACGGTAGATTGAAACTGGAATCTGTCATGAAGATGCGTGTGAACAATGATTTATCTCAAGAAACCGTAGTGTTTATGATTTACTCCAGACACCAAATCTGACGCTAAGTATTAGATAGAGGGGTAAGGTGAGAGCAATCCGTGTACCAGTGTCTCATCCATTTACTTTTTGAAACATGGCTACGTCTCGTAGCGTTCGGCCCTTCTGGTCTGATATTAACGCTACTTACCATGTACATGTACTTGCACACAGTCCAGTCAGTGATAACGCTTGTTTGAGTCCTGTACAACAACAACTTGTGCACTGGTGCATGAGCAGCTTGTTTCATCTAATTTATATTTGTAGTGTCATAAGTGTAGTATTTTTTCTCGTATAAAATGAATTTGCAAATGTTTTAATGAAATGGATACGTTTTACTTCCCCCATATTTTCAAATGCGTCTTGTTTGAATTGTTTTTTTATATTTTTATATTTAGGTCTATCAATTAATACAACTGTGGCATTTCATATTTATTGAGTTTTTCAAGGTTGATTTCGATGAAGTCCGTATACCAAAAAGACTCTCGTGGCTTTTTTCTTTGATAGGCGCTTTAACATGTTAAACGCTTATTCGAGCAGGTTCCCTTTGATAGTACTCATAGAGGACACACGTCAGTGGTATTAAATATCGATCACGTCAATCACCACGCCGCCATTTTAACTTTAGTGCGGGATTTTACCGGAAGTGCTGCCATTTTACCGGAAGTGCCATGACGCCTCATTTTATGAAGTCATCACTGTGCTCGTTCTGTCAAATTACTATCTACTCCCTCAGATGTCAACATGTATGTGTAGTATTGTAGAATGTTACGAATTGCCGGGTTTTTAAATTTTCTGTGTTCAATAGCCAAGAGGCTCGACAAAGAATAGCTACAGGTGACGGCCTTTTAAGTCAGGTGTAGCGATCGTGTCCCTGGCGAGAAGACTTGCTCGAGGCTCGGCAGAAAAAAATTGAAGGTAGACGGATGTAAGCAAAATTACGGCCAAACACTGCCGCAGCAGCAACTCGACCGTCATCCCTCAATTCATCTGTGTAAAGAAGGCTGTGTTCTGCAAAGTCATTCTTGATCTCAGCAAATTGTTGTTGGATTATTAGAGGATTCGTGGTATTGTCATTCTGACCTTGGACTGCTTGTCAGCCAAGGTGGAGCACGAGGAGGTCTTACTGTTGCGACCTACTCCAAGTTTATACCCGCAGTCTCTAGATGGGACCTTATGCGGAGACCAAGCGATGGAATCCTGCTAGGAGAGACTGCATAGAAGAATAACGGTTGGAAAACAGTCGTGGGCAGGGTTCGTGGGATGGGCTTTCAGTTTCGTGGCATATTGTAGACCTAGTTTGGTTCTCCTGTTCGAGAGTAAAGGTTCGTTTGCCTCCACACACAATCGACAGGAGAGGTCCTGAAAGCCCCCAGGCAGAGTCGGGGTATCTGGTGGTGCACAGGATCAAGCATCTGTTGGTATGCTTTCCTGGCACCACCATAAACAAAAGATCCGTAGTCCAAAATGGACCGGACCATAGACCTGTAAAGGTTTAATAGAATATCCCGGTCCGCTCCATAGTCAGTGCTGGTGAGGACCTTTATACTATCTAATGCCTTTGTGCACTTGGCTTTTAACATTTTGATATGGGGCACAAAATTAAGATAAAAGGTAAAAGATGAGGCTAAGGAGGTTAAAGAAGTAAGCCCAAGTTAGTTCAAAACAATACTTTATCGTACATTCTCGAGACTAAAAGCACTTAAATGCTTCTAAATTATACGTCTTGAGAAAAATAGACAATAATTTCAACATTCTGTTGCAACGTCAAAATATCAACATTTTGGCAGCTCATGCCACTTTAAGACGACACCAAGCTTGTGATATTACAGCATACTTTAATCATTCAAATTACAGTCTGCCCAGAGAAATAATATTTCCATGCTCAAATTAGATACCCTTCTTGTCTGTATGCTGTTTGCAAAATATTCTATGTAAAGAAAGGTAAAAAAAAAAGGTTGTTACAGCTAACTTACTAGCCCGCTGTCTGAACCAAGTGAAAAGCTCACACAGTCGACCAGCTTATACTCGATGAAAACTAAGAAATGGAAAAAAGGGTGTCGTTTGGCACCAATGGCAATGCTTTAAGCTTAACTTGGTGTCGATTGGCACCAATGACAATATTTTAACTCATAAATCTAGCTCAAGCTGGAGGTGACGGAGACTGCTATATCGCCAATCTTTTAGTAAGTTGATCAATATGGTTGGGGCTTAACGGTTAAGGTTATGTAGGATAATAATGAACTTTATTTTAACTCGAAACCACATAGGACAATGCGCCTCTTTTCATGTGGATCGAGGGCTAAAACAAATGGTAAAACAATACAGAATATACAGAACAATACAGACTATTTACATATGTACATTACAATATATAAACAGGTAAAGATTTGTAAATATATATATTTTTTTATATGAATTATATGAAACTACAAAGTTGATAGATGTATTTACTTAAATATATTTAAAAATATGTAAAAGTTGAAAAAAGAAAAGAAAAAAAAAAAAAATGTACACATATATATAAATGTATAAAAATACACATGAGGCAAAGGTAATAATATGTCGGCCTCAAATGCTGTCTGTTGTGTATTTCTGTCTATAAAACTTATAGCATTGAGATTTAAAAGAATTTAAAGAAATGCTGGTTTGAATACTGTATGGAAATTCGTTAAAAATTTTGGGGGCTGCTGCCCTAAAACTATTTTTGTGTTGTTCTGTACGACAAAATGGTATTTTTAACAGAGTACTCTGGAATGATCTGAGAGATTTATTGCACTTGTTTTTAACAATTTTTTCCTCTATATAAGATGGCACCAGTCCATTAAGTGACTTATAGACCAGGACGGACATGTTGTACAGATACCTATAATACAGAGGATACCAGCCTAGTTCACAATATAGCTCTTCACTGGATACTGAGCTATCACAATCTAAAGTTATTCTCATGGAACGCCTCAAGAGGGAATTCAGGGGAGCCATATCCGACTGAGAACACTTACCCCACACTATGAGACAGTAATCAAGGTGAGGCAGAATAAATGAATTAAAATATTGTCGACGTGCTGACTGAGGAAGAAAGTTTTTAATTCGACAGAGGAGATACAATTTACTTTTAACTTTCTTTATAACATTGTCGACATGGGCTTTCCATTTAATATCATTTTGAATTGTAACCCCTAATATTTTATCTTCTTTGACCTCTCTAATGGACTCTCCGTTTAGTTTTATGTCTAACTTTCCCTCCGTATGACGACGTTTTTGACACGTTGTAATTAGCATGCAGGAGGTTTTATTGGAATTGATGCTCATCTTATTGTCTTGGCACCAAAAATTAACATTTTCAAGATCATTTGTAAGATGTTGACTGAGAGTAATGATTGAATTTGAAGAATAGTGTAAAGTGCTATCATCTGCAAATATGTCAAGCTTACAGTCTGAGAGATTGAGTGGGAGGTCATTTATATAAACCAAAAACAGTAGGGGGCCCAATATAGATTGATTGTTTTGGTAAGAGTCTCTGATGTACAACCATTGAAAGAGACAATCTGTTTTCTTAAAGACAAATAAGATTTAAAGAAGGCAATGGCGTTATTATGTAACCCATATATTTGCAACTTTTTCAGTAATACTGGATGATTAACAAGACCAGAGGCCTTACGTAAATCAATGTAGATGGCCCCTGTAGCTGACCATTGTCAATTCCCTGGCTCCAGCAATCGATCAAAGCCGTAAGGGCTGTTTGACAAGAATGTAAGCTGCGGAATCCAGATTGCCTTTTGTACAAGAGTTCATGTGATTCTAAATATTCCAATAAGGAATCACTCACATGACGCTCTAGAATTTTGGAAGCTACGGGTAAGATGGATATTGGCCGATAATTTTCAGGCAAACGTTTGTCTCCCTTTTCAAATATCGGCAAGACCTTTGCAAATTTCCACTGTGATGGAAAAGTACAATTGTCTATACATTTATTAAAAATGTTTGAAAGCACTGGAGCAATGATATCAGCCGAAAGCGTTAAACAATTGGCTGGTATGTTATCTAACCCCGTGGATTTTTTTACATTTAACGACTTTAAATACTTACGTAATGATGTGATTAAAATACATGATTTTAATTGGTCGATAAGAGTTGTCAACCAATTAAATGCATCCATTTGAATCGCAAGTTACAAGTCGGTACCACAAATCGCACAGTGAGAACGTTCCTTCCTCTGTGCTACAGAAGGATGACAAACCATCCAATCCTCTCACATCTATGTCAGTGATTTGACCAAGGTAACCCGTGTAGCATGGTCATTCCATGTACTGTATAATAGAAGATATACTTTCAACATAACGTCACCACCAGTAGCAACGTTACGCCAGGCGTAAAGGTTTTGAAAAACACAGTGGCTATTCTTACGTGACCGTAATGCCTGTTCCGTAGGCTTTTCTTACGTGAGTTCTGATCGCGCGTGCGCAGATTGGAAACGTCGGGACTCTGTTGACAAACGGGCGCAGAGTTTGACAGCTCTATATAGAACTTACAGCATATCAGCTCTGTGGGTACCGTAGCCTTTTATTGTTTATACCATGGCTAAAAACGAGTATTCACTTTGCGTCCTTGTGATAACTTATATCCCTTTTGATATTACATGTATAATATGTAAACAAATCACACGTGTTGGTTTAACTTAGTCCAAAATATCTGCGATGATGATGTAACTTGTGTAAGACATTTTCTGACATGATGGCCTATCTGTCAGAAAATGTCTTACATCATCATCGCAGATATTTCGGACTAGGTTTAACTGTGTAGTTTGTTAAACTTCAGACTCAGAGTTCAGTTCAAATGCTTTAACCTGCAGTGGAAGTATAAAAACTCTAAGTACCCGGTAAGTCTTGCACACTTTCACTGAAGGGTTTGTTCACTATAGCTTCACCTGTTTCAGATTGGCAAGTATTTTTTCGGCTATATTTTTCATGTTTTATGTAGTTGAAAGAAAAAATCGTAACTAAATGAGAAAGGACTTTCCCTTGTTCTTCCTATCTGAAATGATTGCCAGGGCTCCCCCACTAAACCTGGCAATGCCACCATATCAGTGAAATAATCTTGAGTGTGATGTAAAACATCCAAACCACCTATCCACTTGCTTGAAATAGCCCTAATGATGGTTTGATTCTTTTTCTTTGTACTATGCATATATTTTTCATGCTATTTGTGCTATTAATTTTTGCTTAACATAGTTTTTGAGAGCCCGAGGGAACGACAGTTTTTAACTGATTGATGGTCTCTCCATAAATACGCTACTAAATTAGAACTTTATTTCATAAGTCAATTAATACGAAAGATATCAATACGAATCTGTATCAGACACTAAGGCGTTTCAACGGTTAACGTATACAATTTCTTAAGTTTCTGTTTGAAAATTCCTTTAGCAAAATATTTATTTAAAAAAACTTGGTCTACATGTTAAAGGCTGAACACTTCAATTATCAGCTTACGTGACTTTACCATGATAAGATAGCTTTGTAGGACCACATTTAGACCACTGTTGACCGCTGGTTATCATTTTTTTCATATGCCCCCAATTTGGCCACCAGTCGGGCTACCCTGCATCAAATATTATTAGGGTGCCTCAGTCGGTTAGAGTGATACACAGACCTTCCATCGATGCAGTGCAGCATCAAATCCCACTCAGACCAAATACAAAATCTCAAAGTGGATTTTTCAGTCGAACAGCATGTGTGGAAGATTTGTTAGTTACTGGGCGAAGGTCGGGAGTTTCCTGCAGGTAACGAGCCCGATTGGGGGGCTAGGTGGTTCAGTGAGTTAGAGTAACCGTCCCTCAATCCCACACATACTTTCCATGGTAGGGTCGAATCATTCTCAGACCAAAATTAAATTGAAAAACTTGTCAAAGGTCAAAGTTTTTCTCCGGACAATGAGCGCTGTTTCCTCTCCACTGAAACGGGGTAACACCCCCATATAAATGAAATAATCTTGAGTGGGGCGTAAAGCATTAATCGATCAATCGATATTATTAAGACTTTGTTGCGTGATGGTTCTACAAAAAAGGTTCCACAACCTGGCATGTATTCAGCGAGTTCGCATCCCGGTTGAGGCATTTCATTGATATACTGGGGGGAGTCTCCATGGTTATTTTAGACAAGAAGATTTTCCCTGTGCCCGTATGTTTTAGTGATCATAAATATATACCGGGGATAAAAGTTGGGTGGTAATGATACACTCGTGAAGGAGAAGCAAACTTGTTGGGAGATGAAGGGGTAATGGGTTTGTCGTAATGTGGTGGATTTGATATTTCTGAAATACCCCTGGAGAGAAGAGCTTTAAAGAGAACAGAACAAGCCTGATTGAAGAACTACATTTTTTTTTTTTTTTTTATATACAAATTTTTATTCTGCACATTAAGCTAATAGCTTATTTTGTGCAATAATTATATACAATAATTTTCATTTTGTTATTTTGGGTATTGAAGAAATATATATACATAGAGGGTTGGTAAACTAAGGAAAACTAATAATGTACAGTTTACAACATCAACAAACATGTTTAAATTTGGGAGCAATTATGTACACAAATATATTGGCTATTGTTTTCTAATTTAAACACACACTATTCACAGGAGTATACAAATACGATAGAAAGGACATTGTACAAGCACATAGATATATACATAAAAAACAAAAGGGCACAATTGACTACTTACATGTTTTACCAGCGCTAGCAAATGAAGAGTAAGAAATATGAAATGTTATTTTACATGCATTCTTTAATCAACTATAAAAGTGTTTAAATTTTGATAAATTGAACTTTGAGTAATTGAACTTGGCCGTCCAGATTGTGTCACACATTGGCCTCTTGATTACTGAATTAGAAACGTTTTGATTGGATGATAAAAGAACAAACAGATGAAAATATCAGTTTATTGATCTCTTCGTTGATGTCATCGGATCCATACAGTATTAATGTTGTCGTAAAATCCCCATCATACCCATGTGATCTTAAATGATCAAACATGGATGTGCGCGGCATGAGGAATCTTCCACACTGAAGAAAGTAATGAGTGGCCGTTTCAGTTGGATAGCCACATGAACATTTTGGTGAATCGTTAAGAAAATTGTTAAACAAATCTTCATTTAACGAACTACAGCCATTTCGGATTCGACACAGAATTATGTTAGCTTTCCTATGTCCAACGTAAAACCAAGAAGGAACCTTCGGTATGGGAAAGATTTTATACAAAGAATTTCTGAAGGACATTTGGCTAGTTAAAAGTTTAGTTGGTTCGGGTAGTTCGTTCCATTCTCGCAAGGTTTGTGGATAGTATGATTTGAAATAGTTGGCGGTTTTGCATCTAAAAGAGGTTAGTTGATTGGCATTTCTTACTGGATATGGATTACGTATACGAGTTGGGGGTGGAAGGATTCTGTTTAGTGAGCTGTCAGGATTGTTAAAGTTTGCATGAAAGGTTATTAGCCTATGTATTTTTCGTCTGGTAGTTAGTTTGTGTAAACCGGATTCCTCATACAATAGAATAGTAGAAACACTTTTTGTTAGACCTGTTATGGTTCTTATACAGTCTTTTTGAATAGCTTCAAGTGCATTCACATGGTAATCCGCAATGTTGTCCCAAACTACGTCTGCATATTCGAAAGATGGCCGAATGAAGCTTTTGTACATGATTTCAAGGCTTTTTCTGGGTAGCTGGTACTTTAAACCTCTGAACATAGATACCTTTTTATTGGTCATTTCAATAAGTCTCTCAATATGTTGATTCCAATTGGCAGAGCAATTAAGGATCACTCCAAGATGTTTATGAGAGGAGACCGATTCAATATTGCAACCTTCAAATGTGCAACTGATTTGTGAAGGTGGTCTTCGTTTAGACACTAACATGGACTTG
The DNA here is from genome assembly GCA_963971465.1 of Lepidochitona cinerea. Taxonomy (NCBI): domain Eukaryota; kingdom Metazoa; phylum Mollusca; class Polyplacophora; order Chitonida; family Tonicellidae; genus Lepidochitona; species Lepidochitona cinerea. Next base: position 15,427,646 of record OZ020562.1, on the reverse strand, counting down.
GTTTTCAGAGGATTAAAGTCAACTAACCAAGCTTTAGCCCAATCTTCCAGGGATTTGATGTCACTTTGCAAAGAGTTTAGATTCTCTTTCACATCGTCCGAAATAATGTACAAACACGTGTCATCTGCAAATAATTTTATATTGTTTACGATTTTATCAGGAAGGTCATTTATGTAAATCAAAAATAGAAGGGGGCCTAAGACAGATCCTTGTGGTACCCCTGCAGATAACGACAAAGTTAACGAGGTGGCACCTCCAAGGACAACTCGTTGTTTCCTATTAGAAAGGTAGCATTCAATCCATTTGAGAAGAGCTCCGGTTATACCAAGAGACTTCAGTTTCGCGATAAGCCCAACGTGCCATACTCTGTCAAAGGCCTTGGAAATGTCGAAGAAAATAAAGAATATTTCCTTCCCGTCATCCAAAGCCTTGACAATATCATTGTAAAGATCTAAAAGTTGGGAAATTGTTGATTTTTTCGGCAAAAAACCATACTGGCAGGGGGAAAGTTTTAGTTGCAAAAAATCAAACATTTTTTTAAAAACTACTCGCTCAAGAATTTTGCTCAAACAGCTCAAAAGAGAGATTGGGCGATAGTTTACTACTTGAGAGGGATTACCAGATTTAAATATAGGCGTAACATTTGCAATCTTCCAGCAATTTGGGAAAGTACTAGAAGATAATGAAATTTGAAAGAATCGAGTTAAAATTGGGGCTATTTGAAATCGAGCTTCATATAAGATCCTTGGACTTATCATATCGGGTCCTGTAGCCTTACTGGTGTCAAGAGAAGATAAAATCTCTATTACATTTTCTGGATCTACAGTTATATGTGATAGCTCAAATTCATCAATTGGATCAATATTGTAAGGTACAACATCCGAATCACCATGTGAACAGATACCTGAAAAGTATTCATTTAAAAGGTCAGCTTTTTCAATATTATCGGAATGAAATATGTTGTTGTCTTTGGTAAGAGGCGGTATTGGAGAGACGTTTGAGTTTTTGGATTTTAACATTGATTTACAAAGCTTCCACCAGAACTTGGAGTTGGTATTGCCATTTTCAATTTTTTCTGTGATTTTATTTTGGTAGTTCTGTTTAGCGCCTCTTACCAAGGAGTTAACATGATTTCGTTGTTGTTTGTACATTTGGAGGTTATCGTCAGTTTGAAACTTACGGTATCGTTTATATAATTTATTACGTTTTTTCATTTCAAGTTTTAAGTTGGTAGTGATCCAGGGTTTATCATGAGGGTAAATAGTTATGTTCCTATTGGGAATGAATTGCCGGGCTGTACTATATAGTTTATCAGAAATATTTGAACAAAATGTATTGACATCTTCCGTGACTATTTCCTCCCATTCAATACCCGATAACGATAAACGAAACTCGTCCCAGTTAGCGGACTCGTAGTTCCAGACCAATCTCGAGTACTTTTTTTGCTTGATAAGGTTTGATTTGAGATTGACATAAACAGCACAATGATCACTACAAAAGTTAGGTAGATTTCCAAAATCCAGTACACGATCTCTGCAGTTACAAATGATTGGATCAATGAGTGTACCCGAGATTGGCCTGGTAACTTCCGAGATGAGCTGGTCCATACCGAAAGTTCCTATAATTGATCTTAAGTTGGTTTTCCGGTGATCTAATAAATTTTCATTTAAATCCCCAGTTAGTATAATATTATGGTTTGGATATTTGTCGATGACTGTTTCTAAATTGTATTTTATTTCATCCCACATTGCGGCTTCAGTATTTGGAGGTCTATAAATGACACCAATGATATATCTGGGTAGATCTTGGATCTCCAGCCATATCATTTCGACATGACGATGTTCCAGGTCCGAGAGGCGAGAAAAAGCTATTCTATTAGACACATATATACACACACCCCCCCAAGCCTGGTCACGGTCACGCCGAATAGGTTCGTGAAACCCAGACATATCAATGGTGTCATTAGGAATGTTGGCTGTCAAATGACTTTCGGTTAGAGCAATAACATCGAAATCGCTTAAATTTGCAAAAACATCATCTACCTTATTCCTCAGGCCGCACACATTCAAATGAACAATGGATAGGGGGTTTCCAACAGGACCAGGATTTGTTTCTACATCGCCACTCAAAAGTAAAAGGAAGAAGATTAATATGAATGGTCGGGAAAAGCTGAACACAGTGATGTAACTTTGAAAGAGGAGACCGAATTTAGTATTTAGAAGAGTATTGTTTGTTGTGTTTAAAAAGGCTTTACTGGAAAATTTGGTTGAGATGAAGAGACCAATGGCCGCACGGTAGGACGCTAGATCATTACCCATTATCGAGGAAAATAAAATGGTTTTGTTGTACACGTGCGGTAAGTGACATTATCAGGACGGCCAAGTCCAAGCTGGATTTAAATGTAGTATCAAAGAGTGCTGTTTTTATGCTTAAATATATATATACAGTTATTGATGATGTAATTAAAATAACTACATTTTCTATAGAATCCAAAAAAACCCTGACACTTAATGAGCCGCTCGAAAGTGTGGAAAGGATGATATGACCCAGCATGTAGCATTGTAGCAGCTGATGAGTGTCAGTAGGATTGAAGAATACTTTGTAATCTTGATTAGATACCTCGTTGTAAAAAGAGCCATCAGAGGATGACGTATCCCCCCCTGTCCCATATAAGATTGTGGAAGTGGAAACATACTAGGAGCAGAAAAAATTTCATTTCCATACAGGATGCCCTGAAACACTGTATGTTCTCAGAAACAAGCACCTATTGAAATGGGCAGTAACTCTGAAAATACTTAAACCAGCGTTAATCGCATGATATCCAACATGTCCACCAAGATCAAATAATTCGATACAAAACGTCGGAGAAGATGCGATGACATGCACCCATTGTCTATGTCTTTGAATACTGTTGGAAAAGGGCAGTAACTCTTAAATAATAAAACCAGCATAACCAGAATAGGAGGGGCAGATCCTCGCATGATATCCAACATGTCCACCAAGTTTAGAAAGAAATAGATGAAAACCGTGGGAGGAGATGCGATGACAAGCCTTAATTGTCTACATTGTATGTCTTCGTATACTGTCGGGAAAGGGCAATAACTCTAAAAATAATGAAACCGGCGCAAACAAAATAGGAGGTGCACATCCTCGCATGATATCCAACATGTCCACCAAGTTTTAAAAACAAAAGTTTCGGGAAACCCAAAATACGCCCTGAAAGGCACAGTAACTGCGGCCATACCAAAGCAAACCCTTCCATATATATTTGAATTTTATTTCAGAGGAAGGAGGTTTAAGCTTGGTAAAAGGCCATGTAATGTCAACAAAATGAAATCTTAAATTACCACTAAAACCGTTATCCATTTGTATGAAATTCAAATGGGCTATTTGGATCAAATTAACTAGAAGTCTTAAATCGCGATGTTAAACATTCAATTTGTTCTCATTGTCTTCAAACAAGCATGCAATGTACATTGTCAATACAGGTTGGACTAAAATGTTTCAATTTTTGAGAAAAGCAGTTCATAATTTACTAATCATACTTAAACAAATGTAATCAATTGGCAATTTCGCAGTTCACACAACTTCAAGTAGATTTGAAAATCTTTCTCATAATATCATTTATCTATATTATTTGGCTACATTCAGGTGCATTATTCAAATATTCAAACCATTTAATTGCACACAGTATTAACAAAGCCTACATGGAGAGAAGAGGCCATGTGGTAGAGACGGCCATAAAGCTTTCAACACTAGTGATAAGAGCTAGTTTATGTTTACAAGGTAAATAGAACAAGGCTGAGTTACTCATCTCTTTGTCTGCAGATAGGACTTTAATTCTTATATGTATTTTCATTTGATTAAAACGCTATATATTGATTTAAGAATAGTTTTAATCAATTTAGAAACATTATTGCAATGTGAAAAAATCCTTTTTTTGATGAGAATCGGATAAGTAGAAGCCATTTTATAATTTAAAGGTTATTATCATGAAATTTAAAGTAAGAACAAAAGGGAATGTACATAATTGCATTCTCTGTTAATATAGTATGTAATGTGAAAGATTTGAAAACATCGAATCATATTTGTTAAAGTTATGGAGAGAAAAAGTAATAATCCAATATGGCTGCAATATTACGCAATGTATGATGTCAAAAATAGTTTGCGACACACCTTCTACCCATAAGGTATACACTCAGAAAAAATTGTCAAGATGGAATCAAAACTTTGGAAGTTATGGAGCAAAAGGGAATATTACATAATCCAATATAAGTGGCATATTATCTAACGAGTGATGTCAAAAATAGTTTGTGACACACCTACCCATAAGGTATATACTCAGAAAAAATTGTCAAGTTGGAATCAAAACTTTGGAAGTTATGGGAAGGGAAACCGGAGAAAGCGAACAAACAAAGATGATACCATAATATAGCCCGCTTTTCAAGCCGGGCGTATAAAAATGATGAAAACTGGGAGGAGATGCGATGACAAGCACTGATTGTCTATGCCTTCGTATACCGTCGGAAAAGGCCAATAACTCTGAAAATAATGAAACCAGCGTAAATAGTTACATTTCAAAGATCAGCTATATCATATTAATGAACACTAAAACATACACGCAAGGAAAATCCTCTTGACTAAAATAACCATGGAGAAAAGTTACGAATTGTGTTAAAAAGGGGGTACATGTATGTCATTTACTAGGACTTTATACCCAATCATAGGTTGTGGTAATAAACCAAAACCCATGATATTTGATTAGGTTGAAGACCGACAGGAGAGTGGCATTTTTCAGTAAAATTTATTGAATTGAATTGAAATTTTATTCACCATAGGTAGAAAAGTACATGTCAGTATTAAAAACCATTATGTTATTGTGTGTGTTTATAGTCTTAACTTCTATCAGATCAATATTTTTATTAAAAAAAACATTGAATGTTACAAGTTTAACAATGTAAAAGATTCCCTCAGGATATTTTGAATCCTGGATTGATTAATATTTTACACCCCACTCAGAATTTTATCAGTTTAGTTGGTGAGGAAATCGGCTCTTTGTCTGAAGGAACCCCCTGTTTATTTGGCAAGGTCTAGCAACTCGTCCATATACATGGCGATCAATTGAAAAACCCAGTCAAAGTTGTTTTCAGTTCTTGTTCGGACTGAGTGGGATTCAAGCCCACAAGTACAGTAAGTTTACATGTACACGTTAATTGACACAATCCCAAGATCAAACGACCTGTGTGCCAGAGAGGAGAAAAAATCTGTCTGAAGTAAGCCTTTGTATATTAACATTGGATAAAAAAATGGTGAATATTTCTGAGGCCAGGCGAAAACGGATTTTTACTTACATGTACTGCATACGACATCTGCCCTGATAGCACCTAGCAACCATATAGGTCTGAAGGAAATCCACAGCCTGATAGCACCTACATGTAGCAACTATATAGGTCTGAAGGAAATCCACAGCCTGATAGCACCTAGCAACCATATAGGTCTGGAGGAAATCCACAGCCTGATAGCACCTAGCAACCATAAAGGTCTGAAAGAAATCCACAGCCTGATAGCACCTAGCAACCATAAAGGTCTGAAAGAAATCCACAGGCTGATAGCATCTGGCAACCATATAGGTCTGGAGTAAATCCCCAACCTGACGTCACCTGGCAACTATATAGGTCAGGAGGAAATCTACAGCCTGATAGCATCTGGCAACCATATAGATCTGGAGGAAATCCACAGCTTGATAGCATCTGGCAACCATATAGATCTGGAGGAAATCCACAGCTTGATAGCATCTGGCAACCATATAGATCTGGAGGAAATCCACAGCTTGATAGCATCTGGCAACCATATAGATCTGGAGGAAATCCACAGCTTGATAGCATCTGGCAACCATATAGGTGTGGAGGAAATCCCCAACCTTGACATCACCTGGCAACCATATAGGTCTGGAGGAAATCCACAGCCTGATAGCACCTAGCAACCATATAGGTGTGGAGGAAATCCCCAACCTGACAACCATATAGGTGTGGAGGAAATCCCCAACCTGACAACCATATAGGTGTGGAGGAAATCCTCAACCTGACAACCATATAGGTCTGGAGGAAATCCTCAACCTGACAACCATATAGGTCTGGAGGAAATCCCCAACCTGACAACCATATAGGTGTGGAGGAAATCCTCAACCTGACAACCATATAGGTCTGGAGGAAATCCCCAACCTGACAACCATATAGGTCTGGAGGAAATCCTCAACCTGATAGCACCTAGCAACGATATAGGTCTGGAGGAAATCCTCAACCTGATAGCACCTAGCAACGATATAGGTCTGGAGGAAATCCACAGGCTGATAGCACCTAGCAACGATATAGGTCTGGAGGAAATCCACAGGCTGATAGCACCTAGCAACGATATAGGTCTGGAGGAAATCCCCATCCGGAAACCACCTGGCAACCATGTAGGTCTGGAGGAAATCCAAAACATGATACCACCTGGCAACCATGTAGGTGTGAAGAAAATCCAAAACATGATACCACCTGGCAATCATGTAGGTCTGGAGGAAATCCAAAACATGATACCACCTGGGAACCATGTAGGTCTGGAGGAAATCCAAAACATGATACCATCTGGCAACCATATAGGTCTGGAGGAAATTCAAAACATGATACCACCTGGCAACCATATAGGTCTGGAGGAAATTAAAAACATGATACCACCTGGCAACGATATAGGTCTGGAGGAAATCCTCAACCTGAAATTCAAAACATAATACCACCTGGCAACGATATAAGGCTGGAGGAAATTCTCAACCGGTCAGACAGCCTAATAAGACTGGGAGAAATCCTTGACCCGATGGCACCTATTAACCATATAGGCATCTTTTCCATCCAAGTTAAAATCTCCATGGCCCTATTCCGTGTTTTACCTTGGCGGATAAAGTTGTACACTCCAACCCGTCAATCGAACAGTGCCTTTTGATTGGATGCAAGTAAACTTCTCGCAGCTAATCAAAACCCGGGCACTTCCACTAGCTGAGAAATAATGTAATTGCGGCTGTATACATCTTTAGCTAATGATTAACGAGTGCTGATTGGCCAAGATTCCCACCACCGGGCACTATTTGATTTACGGGTTGGAGTGTAGTAATCTGTCAGGGTAAAACACAGAATGGGGCCATGGAGATTTTAACTTGGCCCCAAAGGATGCCATATAGGAGGAAATCCCGACCTGATGTCAGCTGGCGACCATACCCCCCCCCCCCCCCCTATATTTATAGCTGTCGATCATTTCACAGACACTCTCTTTCGCATGGGCATTGTCAAGGATAAGCAGAGGATGTAAAATGGGCCATCTTACTTCTTACTCGGAAACTAGAATGTGTGGGAGAAGTTCTGGACAAGAATGGATACAGGAATGGTTTGTAATGAGCTGCTTCCCACTAATCTGTCCTCACCCTTGCCTTGAACAGTCTTTCTTTGTGTTGTTTATTTTTCTTATTCTGCAGTGTTTTGGGGACCTCAGGGTAGATCATCTGTGTTGCTGACTGAGAAAACTGTAACATGTTCTTTAGTATCTACCCTCTTGAAATAAGGCCATTAATATTGACTACTGACACGTAAAAAATAAGAAAGTAGGATGCATGTACATAATGATAAATTAAAATATTAAAAATTGCAATTTTTACATTACGTGTAATGTAGCCGTATAGACAGTACTAGTCAGTCAGTGTGTCGAAGAACGTGAAAAAAGACTGACAATGAAATGGATAACAGATTAAATACATTTAATTATAAATACATTATTTATAATTTATAGTAGGCCTAATTATATAATTTATAAGAATGTTCTGTAGAGTAGTTTTCAGTCACAGACTTTCAGTTTCACAATTTTATGTCACATTTACAATATACAGTGTATGACCTGCTGGGTGATGGTACCTTACACTACAGTTTATGGTCGTACACTTATAAAATCTCATTAAAAGATTAAAGTACTAACACAGTAACAGTAAAAAGTTTACCGGACGAAACATGCCATGTTGAGGATAAACACCCGAACTGTCATTTCCAACCTGCGCACGCGCTATCGGGACTCACGTAAGAATAGCCTACGGAACATGCATTACGGTCACGTAAGAATAGCCACTGTGTTTGAAAAAAATGTACCCTGATCTTCATGCCAAGCTTGTAAGGCTGGGGACTGGGCATCAAACACATGCTGCTGGATACCTGTGATTTTTATGTGGAACAGTTCATTTTAATGTGACATAAGCTGCAATAATGTTGATATATTCCCATTTAAAACAATTTTGAAATTCTTGGTTATTTGTCTCAGGAATTAAAGAAACAATAGTTGTTTTGAGAAGATGTTTAGGAGTCACAGGTTTAAAATGAACGAACGTCCGTTTCGACTATTTAACTTTTGTTAACCGTTCGAGCACTACATGTCAATCAATCTACACAGGCCACAGTCCATATATACACAAAGAAAAAACGTTAAGCACCCCCTTGGGAAGTCTGCACCGACCTATAAAATCAGTGATGTATGGAGATTGTTGGCAAACTGATGTTGCAGAAACGATTGTGGTCATAAAGGGCAACATTCTGTCGATAAGAAATCACCATTAATGGCAAAAAGCTATACAATTTATTCAGGATATCGTTAGCCAAAACAAAAGTGTATTGTAACGAAATAAAAAGATGCTTGTAAGTATGAAACTTCAGATTCCATCTTTAATCTAATGACCACGAGTGTGAGATTCTGTGTATCGCATAACTAAACTTGAAAAACGAAGAAAACTAATTGGAACTTGTACCGATCGTAACCTCATCAGAAGTTATAAATAGACAACAGCCGCAGCACTGTGGAGTTCGGTAAGTTCTCCGCCGAAACAATAAATTATATCCATGTCAATTCCACTTGAATTCCTATGATAAAAACGCAGACTAGTTTAAAAAGATACAAATTGTAGACATCTAGAACATTATTAAATTTTATCAAACAAACAATTTGTTAAAATTCGTTCTGACGTTATCTAGGTCACAGCTAGCCTGCGTTCCAGTTATAGCGAAGAGTTGACCTATATATGCCAAGCTGACTCGTTTTTTTTTAATAGAGACTTTAACGAGGTTGGACTTACAATTTAACTTATAATCTTTTTCGACTTTATACGTGCGCGAATTGACAGGGAAATCTCTATGCGCCATTGTACATATCATTTTGACAGGTCAATCGACACACAGAGTAACACATGAAAACAACAACAATAAAAAGTCCCACTGGCGCGCGTACGAGTAATTTTCCTACGCTCTCAGCCGATCAATTTCATTGAAAGTGTTATGTAACTACTTACATACCATATTTACGACATGGGTTTATGTACGTAAATAACAACACAGTTAATTGATTTTGGAATAAGGAAATTTATCACATGTTTAGTTTTTCGATAAACTTCAAATCCTCTTTAATGTTGTCTCAGAAATTAGAATTTGGCGGTGTACATTGTACGTTATGGCACTGTTTCATAACTTATAGCAAAAAAAACTAAAATGGACTCGTGCATCCTGCAATTTTGAATTAAACTCTTTTTAAGGTACTTTAAGCGCTCAATTTCTCTTGACACTTTGAATTGATCAGAAATATAAATTTTTGGCACTTTGTGCCATTTTAAATATTATTGTATTTTGAAGAGCTTGTTTAGATGGGCGGATGCAACGCATACATTTAGCTGAACAGGTTGGCTAAGTTCAACTACCAGTGCCATATCTTTTTTTTGTCATTATTTTTAGAATGTTTATGTCTGATATCATAACAAAGTTCTTCATAGTCTTCAAGGTCCTGCATTTGTTAAGAACCTAATGATTTAAATACAGAAATACACAAAAACTCATCCAAGATACATAAACAAAACATTTACTAACCCGGGAGACACAATTACCTTTTGTTTACAATAAAATACCAGATAATCTTTGCCGATTTTCCTTTTGTAACTAAAGACTGCCATATGTTATACAAATAAAAGCTTTTTGAATACTGAGCAAGCGCCCGTTGTCCGATTCAGGCAGCTGGGTTTGTATTATCTTCCCAACAAAGTAACAAAAGCCAAACTCTGTTGATTTACCAGTATAAATTGACTTCTGAGAAACTAATCAAGCCACAACCCAGTGAAGGAAAAGACAACCAAACCATCAAGCATATTCTTCAGCCGTTAAGATGATGAAGTGTTTCCTTACCTTGGTACTGATGTTTTCTGTGGCTTATGGCTGGGACGGCTGGCACAATACAGCAGGTATGAATGTTTTAAGTCCATCGAGGCTGTGGCTGAAGGAGTCATTGCAATGAACGTTAATCTGATAAGTTCAGCTCCTCATTTTTTTTAAATGCGATAATTTTCATTAAAAAAAAAATGAATTGGAACTTTATATCTCTAGAAGACAGTTACAATTTCAAGCAAATGACACAATTTTTAAAAGAAATCTAACTATGTTAAAACCAAAATCGGATGTGCCTCAAATAGGTAAATAGTTTTTACCCCCATCTCCCAATAACTCTGGTGGCTGCCTCTTGACACCGTCTCTCTTACTGATTTTTTCCAGTATGGGAAAACGATACAAAGGCAATAACTCAAGGGTTTCAAGCTGCCTATAATACGGGGAATATCTCAAAGTGTCAAGAATTTCTTACTGAGGATGCCACATTAATGGGTCCTAGAGGCAATACTTTGTTCGGGAAAAAAGGTAAGTATATTTGAAAGAGTTTATCCGCTAGATTCATTGCCAAGTTGGTGGATGCCATCATCTTGGATGCGCATATTGATTGCGATGTTCGCCATTTTGGTAAACGCGTTTGTTATCTGACGGCTTGGCTTTGTTGCGTCATGTCATATACAGACAATCGATCTTGGCTGATAGGTACTGTTATTTTTTCTAAAACACATACCTTGTTTTATAAAATCTAATATATGATATTAGCCTACAATAGCTTCCCACTATTTGTCTAGTGTTGGTATGCAGTAGACTAGAACTTCAACAGACCCCCCCCCCCCCCCACACACACACACACAAAACAAACAAGGAAGACTGAAAAATGTATTTTTTCATTTATCATTTAACAGAATTCAGCTATTTGAATAATTAGTTTATAATAGAAACTAATTGTGAACGCAATGAACAGTGCTTCGGTTTAATCATAAATAAAGACAAAATATAAATACGCGTAAATAGTCCATTTACCGGTTATTTTCCAATGACATAATTTATTAGCGACGTCGTATTTGTAGTCAAAACGGCGCGGGAGGTGGAAGACAGGGCAAAGTCATACGCCATTTGGTTGGCATTTTTTATGTTGTTTTGTTTTTACGGAATGCGCGACAAAAAAGGGATCTAGGAACTATATCCGAGTATATATATATATATGACTCTAGTAATGTGAAGAATACAACTAACTAAAGGCCTAGGCACTTATCAGGCACAAATATATTTCCGTGCCTTTTCGTTTTATTATTGGTATTCTGATGGAGGGCTATTCAAATCGCTTTTCCGTGGTCCGTCGTCCGTCCGTTAACTTTTTGCTTGGCCGACATTATCTCCCTCTGATCTAGTTGTGCACCCTACATTTTCATCTCATTTGCTTATTAAATATGGCCGCCAGAAAGCAATGTTGTTTTTAACCAAATTTGAAAATGAAACTTATTATCATTATTCCAAGAAAACTACTGACCTGATCTTAATCAAACATGACACACATCCCCCTAAGTTCTAGCTGTGCACCATACATTATCATTTCATTAGCATATTGAAGATGGCTACCAGGTGGCAATGTTGTTTTCAACCAAAATTTCAAGGGGAGCTTACTTTGCAATTCACAATTTAATTTTCCTCAACAATAGTTATCTCCCTGGAATAAGATTTTTTATGTAGGCCCCAATTCCTATATCCAGCTATTGCTGTTACAATCTTTAATATGAATAGACGACCTATGTGGGATGGTTGCCAGTTACCAACGGAAGGTCGTGGGTTTCTTCCTCCCACAATAAAACTGGCAACGCCGCCATATAAGTGAAATAATCTTGAGCGCGGCGTAAAACACCAAACAATCAATCAATCAATTTAATATGAATAGATCAACGCGGGCGTTAAGATCCCTCTAAGGGATCTCTTGTTTTTTTCTATACCATAAGCCGACATTGACAGAGGTGATTTGGATGGAATGATTTGTCTTTTTCCAGTTGATGGCGACGAGAGCCCGATGCTGGCAAACTTTACTATCACCTACAAAGGTTTGGAATATTACTGTGACACAGGAGCAGTGTTCAAATTTGAAACTAAATTCCTACGACCTGACGGTTGGCGTAAGGGGCAGTGAGTATTACAACTAAATTGCTTTTAACAAAGTTGTAAATAAATTATTACTCACCATTACAAGAATGTTGGAGTTTTATCTAACGGAATTTTAGTCCACTAGTCGACTAGTATTATATGGTTCGTATAATGTGGCTGTTCGGAGAAGAAAAAAAGTTATCTGCTGGTATTGTGTCTTGGAATTCTAGCAATTTTCATGAACGTTTTGGAAAGTGGAGGAAGAAAAAATAATATATGTATAAACAGTAGGAGCTTATAATCTTGTTGGTTGTAGGTTTTGAGATGGAATTTATAACCTTTTTGTTTTTAGGTTGTGAGGTGGAGTTTATGGTCGTCTTGTTTGTTGTTTGTTACATAGTTTTGTCGGTACCCGGGGAGGGGGGTGGGGGCAAATGTTCTTGCCATATTCAATGTGTTACAAAAGGATTCCAGACCAGCCTAATGAAATATCATAGGTTTGGTTTGTTACAACGATTTATGGGGTATAAAGGTCTAAATGATATACCTCTTTTTAACACAATTAGAAACTTGTCTCCATGGTTATTTTAGACAAGAAGATTTTCCCTGAGCTCATGTGTTTTAGTGATTATAAATATATAAACAGTAGGGGCTGTTATCTGCAACCAGCATTTTCTTAATTTTGTCCTAAGGTAAAGTTTTCTTAAGCAAAAGTAAATACTGAATTTAGATATACCTCCTTCGAAAACAGATTTTGATAACTTTTCTAGCGGCGCTGAGGTATTCGTGGCATATATCACACGGCATTGCAAATTAACAAAACGCAATAAACTGCTTGTGTATAAACGCGTCAGTCTATGTCATAAAAAAGTAATCACGCAAGTAAAATAAATCCACTTTACTTTTAAATTGTATATGTTACCTTACTTTTTATCCCCCCAGCATATAATGCGGGTGGGCGGAGGGGGGGGGGGGGGGGGTATAGCGATCAGCTATGTCTGTCCGTAATCATTTCTTGTCATCGCATCTCCTTCCAGGGTTTTCAAAACAAAATTTCGAAACTTTGTGGACGTATTGGATATCATGCGCGGATGTGCACCTCCTATTCTGGTTGCGCTGGTTTTATTATTTTCAGAGTTATTGGCCTTTTCCGACAGTATACGAAGACATAGACAATTAGTGCTTGTCTTCGCATCTTATTTCATAATTGTCATCGTTTTTTTTAACATTGGTGGACAGGTTGATGCCATGCGAGGATGTGCACCCCTTATTCTGGTTACGCTGGTTTTATTATTTTCAGAGTTATTGGCTTTTTCCGACAGTATACGAAGACATGGCTCTTGTTTGTATAGTTCAAAGGGTTTTAAAAATATGACTTTTTAATAAAAGGCACCTTTTCAGATTTGAGATGCGGTTGTGTGTGCCTGTGTCTGTGTGCGTGTGTGTGGAGGGTGGGGTATATATACCTTTTCGTCAATCGTTTGCGTTTTATTTTAACATTTCTTTTTGTTTTCTTTACAGCGGACTGGCTTTCGTCGAGTGGTTGCCTTACCATGACAGTAACCGATTATATTTTTCCTCCATTGGGTGGGCAAACTATGAAACTGTACCCCAATGATCTGCTGTAACCTACCTTTATCGAGCTATTGTATTGGCAATATAGAGGAATCGAGCTGTGAAAACTCTGCTGTGTTTGACATAATATGCTGAACCGCAAAAGAAACATCACCCTATTCAAATGTTGCTAAATGCATAAATACTTAGCGCCATTAAAAACGCACGGTTGAATTTTATGTTTCTACCCCAGTAAGGCTATTGGCCATTTACGTTTTGTTGTTTATTGTTCGTTCGAGTTGAGTTGCAATAACTGGATAACCTGTGGTGTTCCCGACGCGCCTGTCGTGAACATTACCCAACATTTCCTAATAACGTCCATTGAGTGTTTCACCGTCACTTAGAACAGCTTTCAGGGCTCATTTGTCGTGGGTTCAACACTTTACACGAAGCTCAGCATAAAGACGAAAAAAATATAAGAAAACGTTACCATGCCCCGACTTAGGGAACGTGCCATTGGCATGTTACAGGCGGGTCTCAGTTGTGCCACCGTAGGACGTCACATGCAGTGTCATCCCTCCACAATTAGTCGCCTCAGAATCAGGGAACATAAAACTGGCAATGTTGCCGACCGACCACACCCTGGTCAGCCAAGAGTCACTACAGCCCGCCAGGATCGGTACACCGGTTTGTTGCACACACGTGACCGATTTCGCACCGCGACACAGACTGCTCGTGAGACAGTGGGAATTGGAAGGCCCAGTGTAAGCCTCAGCCCCATCCGAAGCCGTCTCCAACAGATAAAGATGCATGCACGCATCCCCTACCGAGGGCCCATATTGACACCCGCCGCACGCCACAGCCGTTTACGATGGGCTCGAAATCATCAGAGCCCACACTCGGCATGGTTGACAGAAGACTTCTTGCAACAGAATAATGTGAACATCATGGAATGGCCAGCTTACTCTCCCGATCTATCGCCCATAGAGCACTTGTTGGATTAGCTTAAGAATACCGTTGCATAACGTCAACCCAGGCCACGCAACCGACGTGAATTGATCCAGGCAGTGCCGGAAGAGTGGGACCGGATCCCAAAGCACAGAATATCCACACTCATCAGGTCCTTGCGTCGCAGATGTACTGCTCGCGTTGATGCCCGAGGTGGACATACCCATTATTGAATGATGACGCCTTCAATTTCTGTATCAACGGTTTGTTTGCAAGGAATAAAAGTCACCAGGGTTTCACATATTGTCAATTTTTTGTCTCACTGTGACCAATGCCTCGTTCTTCAATTTAAGAGTACTTACAATATTTTACACTTTACATTTCTCAAAATATTTTACATTCTTTGGGTCGTGCATTTTTAATGGCGCTAAGTATATTATTATAATTGTCAATCATTTTTCTCTTTTGATAATTTTGCTAGTTTGGAGCCAGTGGTCAAGAAAGTTTGGTTTCTGATCATGTTACTAATATGCAAAACATGTCCTCAAAGCACAGTTACTAAAGTAATGATAGGGTGCCTTTTCGGTTCGTTTTGACTGAAGGTCACAATGCACGTGTGCTGTAAGGTGGCATCCTTATAAAAAGTCACCAATCATGCACAGAATCATTCACAGTTTGACAGTAGTGATATGCCACGACTTGAAGGCCAGCATAACCAGTCTTTCTATCACCTTGATGCTTTCCCTATATGCTTGCCGCGTTACAATGCACCAAAACTTCAGGACAAAGCCCCATTAAACATTGTTCAGCACACAGAGTGGCGTGTAATTTTCAGACGGACCCATTTCAATGTACATGCGTGTAAACATTGATTTACTTCAATGTAGAAAGTGTACTTGGCTACTGTCACAGAGGGTTCTAAAATATTGTCGCGGCTTACTGAGTATTAGGCAATGACTCGACAATGCGGTTGAGTTTTAGAGTACCATTTAATACAAAAAACAAAACACAAAAACCAAACTACATATTTTACCAAACATTGTACGATGGGGCCCCACAATTACACAGCTTTACGTTCCCGCAGCCTCAAATCATTCCGAAGTTGGCAAATCCTTCCCAGACAATTTCCTCCAGCGTCATAGTTTTGGTTGAAAACGCCCGGCCTGGATTGACGGTATCCCTGGTATCCTTGGCTGGTATTCTGGACAATTTCCTCCAGCGTCATAATTTCGGTCGAAAACGCCCGACCTGGATTGGCGGTATCCCTGGTATCCTTGGCTGGTATTCTGGACAATTTCCTCCAGCGTCATAATTTCGGTTGAAAACGCCCGACCTGGATTGACGGTATCCCTGGCTGGTATTCTGGACCCCTCGGAGTGTAGATAGGAACCGGGCTCAATTCTCCACCGTTACCTTAGCATACGTCCTTGATATCTGAGCGGAATTTGTACCTCGCCGTATATAAATAATATCGGCAGTCACATCTGGCTAAACATTGCACTACATATGAAATCCTGGCTGCCAGATTACAGTGACAAATAACACCTCGCCGTTGCAAACGGCTACCCGGTCTGGGTTAATACGTGCAAATTCCGCACACACTTAACAAATATTGACTATGAAAGTAAGGATTACAAAAAATGTCTGCATATATATTGTACAAGCCGTCCAATCACACTTCAGAGACCAGAACGCTCTGCATAAACCACAAGCGTGACCGCGGTCCAATCGCCGGCCTACTGCAGTCACACATTAGCATAGCAGTGCTTTAATTGAAGGCTGAATGGATCGTCGTGTATCACTGCATGATACGACCGCTATAGTAAAGAAGCTAAGCCTAAATTGACGAATGCTACATTATTTACATAATAATCATTATTGGAAATTACACTCTGTGACACACCCCTACCCTAATAGTGAACATTTTTTTGATACAATAAAATTTCATCAAAACCACGAGTCAAAGTTCAATTTCGAGACAAAAAGTCAGCACCTAAGTTATCCTTACCCTTGATTGCTTCAATTGTGAAGCTCACCGTCTGTAAATATAGTGCCCATCTCATGATGCGAGGGTTGTTGAGTTTGGCCTTCCTTAAAAAGGACAGTGGCTGGTGATCAGTCTGCAAGATAAAAGATCTCCCAAACAAATAAATACTAAATTTATTAATCGCCCACACTATGGCCAAACATTCCTTTTCTATGATCGAGAATTTTCGCTCTCGATCAATCAATTTTCGACTAGCGTATGCTACTGGGTGTAACATCCCATCATTCTCTTGCAACAACACACCCCCAAGGCCAACATCAAAAGCATCAGTCCTCAAAACGAAATTTCGCGTTAAATCGGGCAACCGCAATATAGGAGCACAGCATAGTCGCTGTTTCAAGGTTTCAAATGCTGCATCGTGCTCTTCGCGCCAAGCTAAATTGTTAGGATGGCCTTTCTTAGTAAGATCGGACAACGGGCCGCTAGGGTAGAATAATTTGGAACATACATTTGGTAATATCCCGCTAAACCGAGAAATGACCGCAGCTGTTTCTTGGTCTTCGGCTTGACCGCGTTTCTTATAAGGTCGACTTTGTCAGGCATGGTTTGCAGGCCACCCTTACCTACAACATGGCCGATATACTCCAGTTTCAAATACCCTAGAAAACATTTAGACGGTTTCACCGTCAAATTCGCGGCTCGCACTTGATCAAACACTTCTCGCAGACTAAGAAGGTGTTGATCCCAGGTCTTCGTATGAATCAAAACGTCACCGACAAAGCTATCAACGTTATCGACGTCACGAAAAAGCCGTCTCATCATGCGGTTTACTAAACCAAAGGGCATACGTTTAAAGCGGTATAATCCAAAGGGCGTATAAAATGCGGTTAAGTCTTTTGCGGCCTCTGTAAGTGGTATCTGCCAGTATACTTTGCAAAAATCGAGTTTAGTGAAAAACTTAGCCTCACTAACTTTAGCGTAAATTTCCTCCGCACTATTCATAGGTTCAGCGTCAAAGATCGTGATTTTGTTAGCCCGCCATCATTCTGATGGAGGGCTATTCAAATCGCTTTTCCGTGGTCCGTCGTCCGTCCGTTAACTTTTTGCTTGTTACCTTTATTCCAAGAAAACTACCTGTCCAATCTTAATCAAACTTAACACACAACATCACCCTATGGTCTAGTTGTGCACCGTACGTTTTCATCTCATTTGCATATTCAATGTGGCCACCAGGGGGCGATATTGTTTTTTTGTTACCTTTATTCCAAGAAAACTACTAGTCTGATTTTCACCAAACTTGGCTGACATTATCTCCATATAGTCTAGTTGTGCATCGTACAGTTTCATCTCATTTGCATATTTAATATGGCCACCAGGGGGCGATGTTGTTTTTTTTTGTTACCTTTATTCCAAGAAAACTTTCGCTTGTTACCTTTATTCCAAGAAAACTATCAGTCCAATCTTAATCAAACTCAGCGTACATCATCACCCTACGGTTTAGTTGTGCACCGTACATTTTCATCTCATTTTGCATATTCAATATGGCCACCCAGGGGCAATATTGTTTTTTTTTGTTACCTTTATTCCAAGGAAACTACCAGTCCGATTTTCACCAAACTTGGCTGACATTATCTCCATATAGTCTAGTTGTGCATCCTACAGTTTCATCTCATTTGCATATTCAATATGGCCACCAGGGGGCGATGTTGTTTTTTTTGTTACCTTTATTCCAAGAAAACTACCTGTCCAATCTTAATTAAACTTAACATACATCATCTCACCCTATGGTCTAGTTGTGAACCGTACATTTTCATCTCATTTGCATATTCAATATGGCCGCCAGGGGGAGATGTTTTCTTTTTCGTTTATTGCAAGAAAACTTTTGCTTGTTACCTTTATTCCAATAAAACTATCAGTCCAATCTTAATCAAACTGAACATACATCACCCTATGGTCTAGTTGTGCACCATACATTTTCATCTCATTTGCATATTCAATATGGCTGCCAGGGGCGATATATTTTTTTTGTTACTTTTTTCCAAGAAAACTACCAATCCGATTTTCACCAAACTTGGCTCACATTATCTCCCTATAGCCCTGTTGTGTACTGTACATTTTCATCTCATTTGCGTATTTAATATGGCCGCCAGGGGGCGATGATTTTTTTCTTTATCTTTGTTCCAAGAAAACTACTTGACATTAATCAAAATCAACATACATTATCACCCTATGGTCTAGTTATGCACCGTTTGTTTTGATCTCATTTGCATATTCAATATGGCTGCCAGGAGGGCGATATTGTTTTTTTCGTTACTTCTATTCCAAGAAAACTACTGGTCTGATTTTGACCAAACTTGGTCGACATTATCTCCCTCTGATCTAGTTGTGCACCCTACATTTTCATCTCATTTGCTTATTAAATATGGCCGCCAGGAAGCAATGTTGTTTTTTAACCAAATTTGAAAATGAAACTTATTATCATTATTCCAAGAAAACTACTGACCTGAACTTAACCAAACATGACACACATCATCCCTCTAAGTTCTAGCTGTGCACCTTACATTATCATTTCATTAGCATATTGAAGATGGCTACCCGGTGGCAATGTTGTTTTCAACCAAAATTTCAAGGGGAGCTTAATTTTGCAATTCACAATTTTTCTCAACAATAGTTATCTCCCTGGAATACGATTTTTTATGTAGGCCCCAATTCCTATATCCAGTTATTGCTGTAACAATCTTTAATATGAATAGACGACCTATGTGGGATGGTTGCCAGTTACCAACGGAAGGTCGTGGGTTTCCTCCGGGCATAGAGCCCGGTTTCCTCCCACAATAAAACTGGCAACGCCGCCATAAAAGTGAAACAATCTTGAGCGCAGCGTAAAACACCAAACAATCAATCAATCAATTTAATATGAATAGATGAACGCGGGCGTTAAGATCCCTTTAAGGGATCTCTTGTTAAGCTTTCTGAAGTCAATTACCAGGCGAAGCGAACCATCTTTCTTTTTAACCATAATTAGTGGGGACTTGTAAGGGGATTGCGCAGGTTCAATGATGTCTAACGCTTCCATTTCACGAACCTCGGATTTAACTGTATCAACAAGCGTATGGGGAACAGCGTAAGGTTTTACTTGAACCAGTTCATTGGACTTCAACTTAATGTCATGTTCTAAAATATTAGTCAAACCTGGTCGACTGGAAAATATATCAGAATATTCACACACCAGGGACAACAAATCAACCCTCTGTTGTGAATCCAGTTCACTGTTCAAGTTAGCGTCATTTACCGATTCCGTTGTCCTGGAAGGATAATCCTTCAAAGGCTACTCATTACGGTAGTCATCTGACTCACTCGGGTCTTGATCGATCGCTGCCACGATACCTACTGTTTTGATTTCTGATCTGTCAATGAATTTCTTTAGCATGTTAATATGAAAAATGTTCGCTTTCCGTCCCATATTAATCCTATAATCATTCAATCCTATCTTATCAGTCACCGTAAACGGACCCTTCCATTGCATAACCAATTTGTTAGTATCAGTGGGTAACATAACCAGAACTTTATCGCCGGGCGTAAGGCTACGAGCTCTCGCCCAAAATGAGTTTTCTGGTGGGTTTGGGCAACAGACAAATTTTCCTGAGCTAGCTGACAAGTCTCCTCTATTCGATTGCGTAAATCGAGAACATACTCATAAGTACTACTGACGTCTTCATCCGTAGTGTCCTTCGTCCAAACGTCACGTAAGATAGACATTGGTCCGCGAACAGTTCTGCCATATAATAGCTCAAAAGGCAAAAATAATAAACTTTCTTGGGGTGCTTCACGGTATGCAAAGAGTAAAGGTTATATATATCGATCCCAATCCGTAGGTCGTTCGTTACAAAGTTTTTTTAACATACGTTTCAATGTCCCATTAAATGTTTCCACCAACCCGTTACATTGCGCATGATAGGGCGTTGTTGTCAGATGGTCGATCGAGAGTAAACGACAAATTTCGGCCATCATTTCAGAGGTGAATTGACTACCGTTGTCGGTAAGTAATTCTTGAGGGACACCGTTAAAAACCCTAGAGAAAATTTTAACGAACGCTTCAGCAACGCGCTCCGTTGTTATATCCGGCAGTGCGACTGCCTCGGGATATCTGGTGGCGTAGTCTACCATGGTCAAAATATACCGGTTCCTTCCCGAACTTCGGGGTTCAATTGGCCCTACAATATCGGCGGCCACCCTACGAAAAGGCGTGTCAATAAGGGGCATACTTTGTACGGGCAATTTCGTGACTTTACCCCTCGGAATCGTTTCTGGCAAATTTCGCAGGATTGGCAAAACCGCTTTACATCATCCATTACTCCAGGCCAATAAAAATTTGCAAGAATACGGTCGAGGTTTTTTTTACAAGCTAGGTGACCGGACATTACAGCCTCATGTTCCAGTTGCATGACAGCAAATCGGAGGTCTGTTGGCACGACCAACTGTTTAATCGTCTGGCGCGTTTCCGGACATTTCGTATAGTAGCGGAATAAAATTCCCTTGTTAATTTAAAATTTCTCAGCGCCGGACCTAAGATTTCTACCGACCTTTTCTCTAAGAGCAATTTGACGAAACTTTTTCAATACCGGGTCTTGTTTCTGTTTTAAGATTAAACTTTCTACAGATTCTGACGGGATGCTCACCTTTGGCGTATGAAGCGGTGTTAGAACATGCGTGTCTTTACCGACCTTGCTGCGTAATACCATAGACCCCACGGTTTTTTTATAGGCTATCGCACAGACCCTCATCTATAGACTGGGCGTCTGTGCCTGGGTTCGAAGTAGCCGGGTTGATTTCATATTGGTCAAGTACACCATCGGTCGAAGGTCCGTCGACGGTTAGGGCTGCGCCTGGAATGTTACCAACAATAAGATCACATATAGGATTAGATATACACAAGGCTTCTACTCGACCGGTAAAATAGGGTTTCAATATCAATGCAAGCTAAGGGAGCAACGCGTACTGTTTTGTCAACCATAACGTACCGACGTTCATCGCCGGAAAGTTCCTTATCGGATACCAAACTTCGCCGGACAACCACACAGTTGCCACCGGTATCACGCATAACCTTAACAGTGAAATTACCCACCCGACCATCGGTCACATGCAATGCAGATTTAATAGGGGAGGTTCGTTGACAGGAGCTACTGACAACGGGAAGGCTACACCCACACTTCATTAGTGCACTATTACCCGCAAAAGAACATTGGTGATTACGAGGATCCAGGGTTTCACACGCTGCCGTGTATTGAGAACGTCTATCGGTCACTGATTTATTTTTACATTCTCGCGCCTTATGACCGACCGCTCTGCACCGATAACAGGTTACGGGGGTTTCGTTGCGGAGGTCCTGCGACGGTGGTTGACTGCTAGCAATAAGTGGTTCGCGTCTTGCGTGGGTACCTGAAGAATTTAAACTTTGCCACCCTCTGGCTTCCATAAAGGTTTCCGCAAATGTAACAGTCTCGGGGATAGTTTTTGGCGATCGTTCGCGCAAAAATATAACGAGGTCACGTGGGGAATTGTTAACAAATTGCTCACGCAAGAACAGTTGTCTCAAATCCTCGTAAGCTTTAGTTGTACCAGAGAGTTCTAGCCACCGGTCAAAATAAGTTTCTAATCTAAAAGCGTACTGGTTGGGGGTTTCGTTACTTTCCGGTTTACACCCAAAAAACTTTTTCCTAAACCCGTCCTCGGTCAACTGGTAACGTTTAAACAATGCAAATTTAAGCTTTTTATAATCATTAGCTTAGTCGACTGATAGTCTAGTATAGACGTCAAGTGCCTTCCCACGTAACAAAGCTCCTAAGTAAACTGGGTAAATCTTCCATGTAAATCTTCCATGTTCCAATTCTGAACGTCTGCGTACCGCTCAAACCGCTCGATGTATGCTTCTAATTGATCCTTAGAACCATCGAAGATAGTTAGTTAAGGCCCACGATGAACCATGCGTGCATTATCCCCAGCATACTGCGTATCGTTTGAGTCATTAGCCGCCCTTTTAGTAAAAAATTCCAATTCCATTTTTTTTAATTTCTCGCTCATGCGCACGTCGCTCTCGTTCATCGCGTTCTAAGCGCTCACGTTCCCTATGAGCCGCCGTTTTGAGCAATTCGCGCTCAGTTTGAACAAATACTTTAAGTTCTTCCCCACCTAGTCCCAACTCTTCTTCGCTAAGTTCCTCAGCCATTTTTATAAGTTACACGGGTAAATAGTCCAACTATCATTCACACAAATGATAGGTTACACCCAGTTACGCGATTGATTTAACAACCTACTGACTTAGAACGACCGTAACTGCATCGTGATCGCCAACCAACTGTGTCGTACTCTCTTCCGCTCAGCATCAAGAATTGGCCACCATATTCTATGACAAGAGAAACAATTATATTACTAAAATGCATCAACTCGAGGTTTTGATGTTACAAGCTTAGATTCCATGCATAGTATCCTAGATGAAAAAGTTGTACACCGCGAGTCATTACCAAATCACAGTAAGGCTTTAAACGCAAACATCACGGTCACGGCACCACGTGTCACAGAGGGTTCTAAAATATTTGCACGCTTACTGAGTATTAGGCAAATCCTTCCCAGACAATTTCATCCAGCGTCATAGTTTCGGTCGAAAACGCCCGGCCTGGATTGACGGTATCCCTGGTATCCTTGGCTGGTGTTCTGGACAATTTCCTCCAGCGTCATAGTTTCGGTCGAAAACGCCCGGCCTGGATTGACGGTATCCCTGGTATCCTTGGCTGGTATTCTGGACCCCTCGGAGCGTAGATAGGAACCGGGCTCAATTCTCCACCGTTACCTTAGCATAAGTCCTGGATATCTGAGCGGAATTTGTACCTCGCCGTATATAAATAATATCGGCAGTCACATCTGGCTAAACATCGCCGTACATATGAAATCCTGGCTGCCAGATTACCGTGACAAATAACACCTCGCCGTTGCAAACGGCTAAGGTACGTTCACACCTAGCCCTGAATCCGGAGAAGAATCCGTAGCTGATGGGTCAAGTATTACAACTGTACGGTCGTTCACACTTGACGGACCGGATTCCGTACCGGGCACCGGACCAGTTCCAATGGATTGCAGACCCATTTTTTCCGGTCCGGTGAGAAAATTCGGCAACGGATTTTTCTTCCAACCAATCAGCGTTGACCAAAACACGGATGAAAACAAATATGGCGGATATGATCGAAGCCGGAGAAAATGAATTTTGTTGAACGTGCAAGACAAAGATGACAAAGATAAGAACAGTCCGATGGGGTATTTACTGAAGGAGAAGATCAACCTAAATACAAAGATCGCCAGTCGAGTGTCCTTAAATAGCGGTAGGTTCCCTTTCCAGACAATTAATTTTGTCTTTTGCTCTCATCGAAAACTGGCCACCTAGTAACCTGTGTATGTGGCTCATACACTGATCAGTACTTAGTTTCTAAATAAATAGTGCATTCAAATAACAGATTATAAAACATAATAACAGACAACAAACTTGTTGAAGCACTGGTAGGTCTAGTATTCAAATTGTATGATGATTTCTCATTCAGTGAAGTGTCGGTTTGGAGGGAGGGGGGGGGGGATAATACTAATATATTTTTAATATTGTAATTGCTTACACTATTATTAGTAATGTACTTAAAAGTAATGAAGTTGTTTCATTTTCAATTTATTGATTTGCCTATTCATATCACCAGGTGTCAGTCTGTCACCAACTTAAATATACATGGACAATACTAGGATAATTACAGCACCCAAACTCACGAGCTATCTTCAAAGGTAAACTATTTTTATCTATTACTCTTGTCACAGTCTTGTGAGAAACATTTTGGAATAAATTATTTAAAAAGATTTCAGCTAAATCCATTATTATCTGGCTTTTGGAGTTTTTATACCTCAGTCTGAAATCAAGAAATGGTCTATGTGTGAACTGGTGATGTTATCTTAGTTGTCACCACAGAATGTGTAGACCTTTTTGTAATTTTGAAAGATAAAAAAATATATTTTTATCAATTTTTTATGTAAGTGGACCATATCTTGGAACATTTACACATATAAACACTTTTGAAAATGAATTTTTATTTTCTTTGTCTTTTAAGTTTGTCTGGGTTTAGATTATCATTAATGATTTTAATTGGGTTAATACATAATGATCTAACAATGTCTTTTTATTTTTTTCCTCAGAAGTTGAACATCCTCTCCTTGATACCCATTTCTTGTTTTAAAAGTGAAGGATTTCCAAATGTTAACCCTACCCTGTTACTGGCTCTGGCCTGGTCAAGAAATGAACATTTTTGTACAGAGAGAAATTTGTGATCTAATAAGACATTCAATAAGACTTTTGTCACAATTCTGTAGACAAAAATGGTTAAATGCTGACAAATATATTTTGTTTTATATTACACTTTTTAACCTTCGCTGAACTTTTACATTTTAATGAGTCTGGTAGCCTAAAGACAGACATTTAAAATTAATTTACAAACTTTATTTAGGTACAATGTAGCTTATTTTTCAATATTAAACATGAACTATCGTAAGTATTTGTTTGAGCTGGATGAAAAGCCATCAAAATTAAAAAAAAACCTGGTGAACACTTTTTAAAAACTATTTATGTCTACCCGTTTGATGAATTTGTAATCTAGTCCAGTGATGCAACGCTTTATGACACCTGTAATTTACATTGCTTTTTGTTTTTCCCTTTCATAGGAAATAAATAAGTTCAATATGTATATTTTGTGTCTTTGGCAACTCAATTACTAAATTTGCATTTTGAAGACACATGTCCAACTTACCATAATCATCGAGCTTAGATTGATTGATTGTTTGGTGTTTTACGCCGCGCTCAAGATTATTTCACGTATATGGCGGCGTTGCCAGTTTTATTGTGGGAGGAAACCGGGCTCTATGCCCGGAGGAAACCCACGACCTTCCGTTGGTAACTGGCAACCATCCCACATAGGTCATTCGAGTGAAAACCCAGGCAGAAAATTTTCCAATCTTTTTTTGGACTGAGTGGGATTCGAACCCGCGACCCATTGGTGGAAGGCTGTTCGGATTGAGCGTCCAACGCTCTACCTACTGAGCCACGGAGCCCCCCCCCCCCCCCCCCCCCCCCCCATCGAGCTTAGAATATAACAGCTTTGATTTAATGAACTATAGTTAACCTCTAGATACTGATACAAGCACTTAGTTCATTGGTCAAAATATTGTTTATAGCTGATTGATAATGATTGGTTGATGTCTTAACTCACTCAACATTACATTATTTCACTTATAAATATGGTTTTGCCCCGGCTTTAGAGGGGGGGGGGGGTTGAAGTCTTTTTGCTTCAAGGACGAGCGTAAGGCTTTTATATCTGACCCTGGTAATGCTCATCTTTCTTGTATTTACATTCAGAACATTTTTTAATGCCGCCTATATGAGTGGAATGATTTTGATAGTCATCGATAAACATATCAACGGTTTATTACTGCGTAGTACTGGTGTAGAACTTAAAATATATCCAACGTTGATGTTTACATACAAGTGAAAAAAGATCTTGAATGCAGCAATTAATAAATCTATCAATTGAAATTTCTACTTAATAGTATCGATTGGTTGATTTTAAATGTCAATGGTAAATTAGAATATTTAATTTCAACGATAGGAGAAAATTCTTTTGTTCAAAGCGCAGCGGCATTGCAGGTAGTTTTTGTCCGTATCCCAGCTTTATATAACAAGTGACTCTTATGAAAGTTTTGATTGGTCATCCATCATGACATGGATACCGGATTAGTCCACGGAAAACCACAGTGTGAACACCACGCGCCTGATCAGTTATCCGTCCCGGATTCCGGTGGCCGGACCGGGTTCAGGGCTAGGTGTGAACGTACCTTTCATACGTGCAAATTCCGCACACACTTAACAAATATTGACTATGAAAGTAAGGATTACAAAGAATGCCTGCATATATATTGTACAAGCCGTCCAATCACACTTCAGAGACCAGAACGCTCTGCATAAACCACAAGCGTGACCGCGGTCCAATCGCCGGCCTACTGCAGTCACACATTAGCAAAGCAGTGCTTTAATTCAAGGCTGAATGAATCGTCGTGTATCGCTGCACGATACGACCGCTATTGTAAAGAAGCTAAGCCTAAATTGATGAATGCTACATTATTTACATAATAATCATTATTGGAAATTACACTCTGTGACAGCTACACGTCATAATAAAATCAGCAAAAAAAAAAAATTACGTCACAATCATGTCAGGAGATTGTGGAAAATGTTAAGGCCCGTTCTCACTGTGCGATTAGT
Source organism: Lepidochitona cinerea (assembly GCA_963971465.1). Taxonomy (NCBI): domain Eukaryota; kingdom Metazoa; phylum Mollusca; class Polyplacophora; order Chitonida; family Tonicellidae; genus Lepidochitona; species Lepidochitona cinerea. The sequence continues at coordinate 15,400,501 of OZ020562.1, read as the reverse complement.
CGTACCGACTGGTAGGATGTGATTGAAATGCATGCTTTTAATTTGTCGATATGATTTGTCAACCAATCAAATGCATCCATTTGAATTGCATGTTACAAGTGGGTACGACAAATCGCAAATGAGAACGGGCCTTCATCTGTGTTACAGACAGACGACAAACCCTCCAAACATCTCAGATCTATGTCAGTCATTTGACCAAGGTAACCCGTGTAGCATGGCCAGTCAATGTATACATAATGGATGATTTACTTTCAACATAATGTCACACCAGTAGCAACGTTACGCCTAGTCCGTGTTTCTGATTCCAAAATTACTTTTTTGTACTGACGGTCGTATTTTGGAGTCCGGACTCATTGCAATCAAAAAGTCTGAGTAGCCTTCACGTTTGTGATCGGACCGTTTTTTTAAACAGTAAATAACAACATAACTAACTCAAATATTGTCAGCACGACATTCATTGTGGAACAGTTCATTTTAATGTGGCATGTGCTACAATAATGTTGATGTATTCCCATTTAATTAAAATTTCGAAATTTGTGGTTATTTGTCCCAGGAATAAGAAAACAATGTCTCTTTTGTATGGTGGCTGATTTGTGCCATTTCGCATTCTCGCGTTTTCGCTGCGAGAATTAGGAGGCAAAAACGCGAGAATACGAAATTAAACTAAAATCTCGCCGCGAGAATGCGAGAACGCGAAAAAAAACTAAAATCTCGCCGCGAGAATGCAAAAACACGAGAAAAAAAAAATCTCGCAACGAGAATGCGAAAACTAGCCAAAAGTGCTTTATTTGTGCCATTTCGCGTTCTCGCAGCGAAAACTCGAAATGAATTTAAAATCTTGCCGCGAGAATGCGAGAAAAATACAATCTCCCAGGAATTCCCAGAAAAAAAAGCAGTGGCACAAATAAAGCGATATTGGCTTATTTCTTGTTTTCGCATTCTCGCGGGCGAGATTTTTATTTATTTCTTGTTTTCACGTTCTCGCTGCGAGATTTAAATAAGTGGCTGTCGCCATCAGGACCCCTCGGGTCTGGGCCAAAGAAACCGAAGATATTTTATTTTCCAGACAATTTGTTGTGAGTGAAAAACTACTCCACATACATGTACATGCATCACATTTACAAGGAGGTTTTTGGCTGAGTCATGTAAGGGGCATAACTCTTGAAAAACAAGTCCAAGCGAGTCGATTTTAAATAGGCTTCTTTTACTTGCTGTAATAAACAAATGTGTGAAGTTTCAAAGTTGTACGTTGAAGACTTTTTTAGATAATGTGTTTACAAGGCTTTTTACTGCAGCGGTAATGTAAGGGGCATAACTCTTGAAAAAACATCCGAGCGCGTTGATTTTAAATAGGTTTCTTGTAGTTGTTGTATTAAACAAATGTGTGAAGTTTCAAAAATTGTAAGTTATAGACTTTTTTAGATAATGTGTTTACAAGACTTTTCATAGCAGCGGTAATGTAAGGGGCATAACTCTTGAAAAAAACATCCGAGCGCGTTGATTTTCAATAGGCTTCTTGTACTTGCTGTAATAAACAAATGTGTGAAGTTTCAAAGTTGTACGTTAAAGACTTTTTTAGATAATGTGTTTACAAGGCTTTTTACCGCAGCGGCAATGTAAGGGGCATAACTCTTGAAAAAAACATCCGAGCGCGTTGATTTTAAATAGGCTTCTTGTACTTGCTGTAATAAACAAATGTGTGAAGTTTCAAAGTTGTAAGTTAAAGACTTTTTTAGATAATGTGTTTACAAGGCTTTTTACCGCAGCGGCAATGTAAGGGGCATAACTCTTGAAAAAAACATCCGAGCGCGTTGATTTTAAATAGGCTTCTTGTACTTGCTGTAATAAACAAATGTGTGAAGTTTCAAAGTTGCAAAGTAAATACTTTTTTAGATAATGTGTTTACAAGGGTTTTTACCGCAGCGGCAATGTAAGGAAAAAAACATCCGAGCTCGTTGATTTTCAATAGGCTTCTTGTACTTGCTGTAATAAACAAATGTGTGAAGTTTCAAAGTAAGTTAAAGACTTTTTTAGATAATGTGTTTACAAGGACCAATGGACAGACGGACAGACGGACAGACGGAGGCAACGACAATACCCTTCGGGCAAAATTTGCCCGAGGGGTAAAAATGATTTCCTGTTCTCGTGTCGAAAACAAGAAAAGGCACAAATAAAGCACTTTTTGCTAATTCTCGAGTTTTCGCATTCTCGCGGGGAGATTATATTTACCTCCTAATTCTCGCAGCGAGAACGCGAAATGACACAAATCAGTCGTCATAGTTTTGAGAAGATGTTTAAAGTCCCACTTGCCGCCGTAGTCTGTTGAACGTTTGTTAAGAAAACCAATTTGCATGAGCTTACTACAACTAAAACCGCTAAAATTAAACATAGGACACATCAAACATGTCCAGCTGTAGAATATAGTGATGGGGTTGAAAAACAAACGAAGAATCGAAGTCTGTTTACAACAACAACAATCAGTGTCGGTTAACTTAAAGTGGCACGAGCTGCTAAAAATTCACACTCTTTTTCATAATTTCTGATCGTCACGACAGTAAGAGACTTTGAATGCCATCGAAAAACTAAATGATTGACGTTGGAATGAGGAAAATCCATACAGCAAGTGGCCTGTGCGAACTGAAAACGTGTTCGAAAAATAAACAAAATTTAAATAACCGAGACGACCATTCATTCATTCTAAGCCAAAGTTAGTTCAAAACAATACTTTATCGTACATTTTCGAGACTAAAAGCACTAAAAAGCGTCTTGAGAAAAATAGCCAATAATTTCAACATTCTTATTTAACGACAAAACATCAACATTTTGGCAGCTCATGCCACTTTAAGTGTTGGATTACGCTCATTTCCGGCCTTTTTATCAGTGGTTTACACTCATCATCGGCAGGCTTTTTCGTGTCCCTCTTAACAGTATGTATTTCTCAGAAAAAGTACGTAAAAATACTGTGCCGTTAGATCACTCACAAGACTCAAAACATTTGCGTGCTTGTGCCCGTGTTCTGGTTCAGGGTTTGTTTACATTGCGGGTACTTGATAAATCTAATTTTCAATTTCAAATTAAAAATGCTAAATAATGCCAAAACTTTTAATTTTTGGTAAAAATAGCAAGTTCCTAACTTCTTCTGTCTGGGAAAAATAGAGAAATCCACTGTTTTTTATGTAAACAGTATTGCGGATTTTCGCGCCAATTGTGGCTTTCAAAGGTCACAGGTTTAACACAAAAGGAACGTCCGTCCCGGCTATTTAAATTATGTTAACCGTTCATGTCAACCAATTCTCACAGGCCAAATATAGATTTCCTTTCTCAAACATCAAAAACTAAACTGGACTTGTACATCCTGCCTTTTTAATTTTGTACCTTATTATTTATACATAAGTGAAAACTAGGGATTTCCTTCATTCAGAAATGTAATAATTCATTGCAGTGCAATAACACTTTTTGTTATTTAACTGTTGGCACCATGGCAACTGTTGACCTCTCCATTGACCCTGCCGGAACTACTTTTTCAATGACGTCTGTTTTTCTCATTGTAATCCATTGACTGTTAGTAAACATGGAGGCTAGTCAGTTACAGTTAGATTTTCAGCTCAGTACCATCAATTTTGAGGAGTATGCGGATTTATTTAACTCAGATGATGACGACTTCCTTGGAAATTTTGATATGTCCGGTGCAAAGCGATTTGAGCATCACACAGAAGAAGATATAGCCAATTTTATAGCAGACCAGGAAAATGAAAATACTCGAAAGAAGACCACTGGGGATCTCAAACTTTTCAAGCTTTTTTAAAGAGAGAGTCTTGAAAATCGGGAACCTGAAAAATTACCAGCTGATGAATTGTCTCCCTTGATAGCCCGTTTTCTTCTGTCGGCAAGGAAGAAAGACGGCTCAGATTATGAGCCATCCACTTTGAGGGGCTTTTTCTCATCAATTGATAGATATCTACGACAACATAACTATGGATATTCATTGGTGAGTGACTCCTCATTTTCAGTTTGTTAAGAGGCTCTAAAAAGCAAACAAAAACAATTGAAATCTGAAGGAAAAGGGACCAAGCCCCAGGCAGCAGATGAGTTGGATGACAATGACATAAATCAACGCTATCAATGTGGTCAGCTGGGTATCCACATCCTCGGATACCCAGGGTTAAATTCTCGACAAGCTCACATCTTACCAGTGTGAAGAGCCGTCAGTACGGCAGCCGTGTACAACCCGCCAACCGCTTACTCCCGGCGAGTCAGCGAACTGCTACTGAAATATGCCAGCTGACGGTTATTCACTAAAAACTTCCCTTTCCTAGTGAGTTGGATGCTAAATAAAATGTTTTTAAGATCATCGATGATGTCCTTTTCCCATATATATTGATTAAATATATATCTTGCTCCGATAATTATTTAGTTTGAGAAATATAAAAACCCGAAAACTTGAAAAAGTTGAGTTTTTTCGTTGTTCACGATTTTTACATGTACGAAAAAGTTGGTTTATCGTCATTTTTTTCAGAATAACCTAAAACTGTACTCAATAACAATATTTCTTTTAGATATTTGTATTATAAGACAAATTATAGGTGTTGTATAAGCCGAAAATGAACTTATCCAATGCTTGTGCAAGCATGGATACTTCGATCAATCATAACATGCCGGTACCACGCGGTGGTTTATTCCGTTACACGGCTGTATGAATGAGCTTCACCTCAAATTAATAAACGAGAAAAAGTAAAAAGTAATATATCGTCTAAAAGATAATTGTATAAAGTGTCGGATTATATTCTTGATATTCAGTAATGTGGAGTAACAAATTTGTAATATTCACCAGGTCATTGTGTGTTTTTCACTTCTTTTTAGTGATCTTTCGAACGGTTGTCCGCCATTTCGTGAAACTGTTTGCTGATTGGTCAATATTGTAATCTCTTAGATCATGTGACCTTTTCAAGCGTTCTCATTGGCCAATCTAAGTTTGACATGTCAAGTCCACCTGTCTGAATTAAATTATTTTTTTATAACTTTGAGGTCAGATTTTTTCCTCAGTGTATTTGTTATATTTAATAACTATATATATATATATATATGAAAAACGAAAAGAAATGACACTGACAACGGAAATTCGTTACCGGTTTCACCACGTCATTGGTGGCTCATCAGACGTTTAATGCCTGATAAGTCTGATGAGCCACCAATGACGTGGTGAAACCGGTAACGAATTTCCGTTGTCAGCGTCATTTCTTTTCGTTTTTCATATTTAATCCTGGGCAGATACTTATCTTTTATTTATCTATATATATATATATATATATATATATTTGCATATGCACGCATTTATATATATATATGAATTTAATTATTTTTTTGTGAATCATTTGAAATAAAATCATGATTTTTGAGTGCATAGAAGTGACTGCATACATATGTATTACTATTATTTTACTTTTTTTCCTCTCATTTTGTTCTACTATATATAGTGCTATAAAATATTGGAGTGTGCTTGAACATGAAGCAAATAATAAGAATTATTTACTGGGATGGGGTGTGGGGCCTTTGTGTTTTTTTAAGTGCAAATCAGAAAAGATTCTTTTTCGATGGAATTATTGTCATGAAAAGGACATTTGGAATTGTCCTGAAAAGGACATTTGGAATTGCACCAAATATTTACTCCTCGGCAAAAGTTTTGGTGTGGAACGGTGCAAAACATTCCACACACAGGTTGACGTCGCAAATGGTACAGCCGTATCTGGATTCTTTCCGAACTTTCCTTGATTGACAAAGCTTACACCTCTTGGATTTAGGCATTGGGGAAGGCCAGTGGGATCGCCCAGCTTTGTCTTTCTCAGTCAGCTCATGTCGGCGCTTTTGTCGATATTCGCCAATAAGTTGTTTGGCGAGGTTTTGGCGAAAGTCGAGTTGATGGAGGCTTTTTGATTTTCCACTCCTGCTGGTCTGTTGATTGTTGGTTGATTCTCGCATCAAGATGAAGGCGCTCGCAACTGCTGTATCAAATAAGAACCAGAAAATTTATTTCCAGAACTTTTTGGATCTCCACGTAGTAGAATACTGCATGCGCAGTTGGTCGATCACCATGATCGACACCATTCATGTGTTGGTTGTAATTATCAACCACTTCAGGGGCAGGTACTTCCAGGAGCTGGCCATGTTTCTGTTTCCTTTTTATCTTTACAGAGACAGTGGGGTCTGAATTGGTAGATAAAAAGTTTACCTGTCGGTTATCAAACCATGATGTGGCAGCCAGATTTCCCTTTTGACATGACTTTGATTGCCCCTTTTCTTTACGAAGGCAATTCTTGTACAGTCCATCTGGCCACCCTCTCCGATTTGGTCGACAAGTCCCACAGCAATAAATATTCTCCCGCAACAACTGTTGGTATAGTTCTGGACTCGAGAAGTAGTTATCCATGTATACGTGATGATTTTTGCCAACCAATATACGTGTCAAATCATGGACGACTCTAGACGCCAAACCAACCTCTCTACCGGATTCTTTCTTTCCTGTATAGATTTGCAGTTGATAAACATAGCCATTGGTGCTATCTGCCATCTCCCATACTTTTACGCCGAACTTACAGGGCTTTGCTGGCAAATATTGTCGGTAGCTAATCCTACCTCTGAAAGGTATCATAGCTTCGTCGATACTCACAGTTTTATGAGGGTGATAGTTGTCAACCAGACGTTTTTGTAAAGTATCCAGTATCGGCCTGACATGGTGAAGTTTGTCGTGACCACTTTCACCCCTAGGTACATTCAAAGTTGAATCATTGCAGTGAAAATACTGCAAGATATTAGAAAGATTTAGAAAATCCAGTTCTTTACAGCTGGTGTCAAGTATGTTGATTGGCCCTGTCAGTTCCTGGAATTCCGCCACGACAATCTTTTTCAAGTCGGTGCTCCATTTTGACGTGTCGTTGTCACTCGCTGTTGTTGTTGTGGTCACCGGAGAAGTTGAATTTTCAACTCTGTCATTCGCTTTGTTTGCACGAAAACAGCTCAATGGGACATCCTCATCATCTGAATCAGTCTCTGATAGACTAAAATCACTCTCGCTATCACTTGATAAGCCAAAAATATCAGCGTCTGTAAAGCCTAAGAAATCCTCGTTATCACTCGAATCCGTCAGACTCGCCATTTTGACGTAGGGCAGGGTCCGACTTGTCCCACGGGTAATGTGAGCGTAAGCGGAATTTTTAACCGTGGGTTTCGACGATGGGTATTCATAGCCCACAAGCACTTGTCAACATGTTATGGATGATCAACATGACCTTTTTTGGAATGAGGGGAGGTGTCGAGCAGCACAATTTGAATTGGGGGGACGTTAAACTGGAGATGGATGCCGAAGGCAGGAGGTACGTTATTTATACCCAGGAGAAGCAAACGAAAACAAGAACCGGACAGAACCCCAGAGACATGAGAAAAGTGAAACCAAGGGCTTATGAAACAGTTCAGAGCCAAACAAATGTCCAGTATTAGCATACATGTAAGTTTTATGAATATATACGAAACCTATTTGATAACACTACCCCCCCCCCCCCCCCCCCCTTCCACAAAGCTAAAAATGAAGCTTAAATGAAGTATGATGTATTTTAACAATGTGAAATGTGAAATGTTCACTTTAAGCTGATTTAAGTCAACGTACCTGTAATATTGTATGTGTAACACGTCATCTGGACTTCATAACAGTCCTCATAAAGAGTTTATTTTTCTTTTCAGAGAGTACTCCAAGCGTCGACCACAAGCTATGATGGGACCAGATGATGCCTTCTTTCTTTCTGTGAATGACCCAAATCCTTCCTCACAAACCTGGTTTAAGAGACAAAACATGGGCATAAACAAACTGTATAACATAATGAAAACCATGAAGCTCAAAGGGAATATATCTGCTGACAAACGCCTAACAAATCATTCAGCCAGAAAACATCTTATTCAAAAATTAAATGATAACAACGTTCCACCAAATCATATAATACAGATATCAGGACACAAAAACTTAAATAGTGTAAATATTTACAGTACACTTAACCCAAATCAGCAAGCAAACATATCCCAAATTTTATCAAACACAACACCTGCATCCACCTTAGCTAGACCAGTAGAAACTATTCCACACTCCCCACCTGCTAGTGTACCAGTTCTTCCATCCTCCCAGTCTACATCAAACACCTTAACAAGGCAGTATTCACACACAGACACACATACTATGTTTCAAGGGTGCACCTTCAACAACAGTGTAGTTAATGTATACTGCCATCCTTCATCAGATTCAACTGAACTATCACCACCACCAAAATACCGTTGGATTTACCCTCTGCCTGAATTGGATGATAGCCAGTAAATAGAAACAAAATATTAATATCATAAAGAAAATTGCTCTTAATACACCAAAGGTGTTACCAAAATTTTGTGAAATATTATTTCTGAAATATCTTTTTTTATAAATATTTCAGGACTCTACAGAAATGTTTTATATTTCGATGTTAAATCATAAATTGTTATATTTCAATTTGGAATGATGATATTTCTTTCAATCTCTAGTTATTAGTTATTTGATGATTGATAGGATGTAAAAATGAAACTGACATTTGTAGGCCTATAGTTCTTATAACAGTTCCGATATTGAAAATGTGATTAATTACAATACTTATTTATGAACTTTATGAAATGTTATTTTTACACCACATGTACATGATCCTGATGCATTGGGCCATTCAATTTTAGTAAAACCTGCCTTTAAATGTTTGCAAATTATCTTTGGTAATTGGATGATCGTTTGTGATTTTAATGGAATTTAATCTGAAAATGTAATCCATTGAAATATAAAGACTAGTAATAGTATACCAAGGTTTCCTTTTAGTTTCATTTGTTTAAGAAAGTTTATTTTTGTTCTTTTTATATCTTAAAAAGCTATTTTTTTATAATTACATGTAGGATCGACACTTGTCACTGACAGTAGTCAGTACTGTACATGAGTTTGGCATAATGATATATGGACCTGTCCTAAGATTACTATAATCTATATCAAGTGTCAGAATCAGATAATTTACATTTTTTAAATCTTTAACATCGTCATTTCAAAGTCTGTCGTTGTTGATCCTAAATTCAATTTATTAACATAAATGTTGTGAATATTCACAATTCAAACTGGAAGTTAGCTTTGTTTCTTTTTTATGCAACAACTAGGTCAAGTTTAACTTAAAGGCACACTTGCCGCGAAAATCAGGAATATTGTTTACATTAAATAGAAAGATCGTTTTGTGTATTTTTCCCAGACAATATAAGTTAGGAACTTTCTATTTTTACCAAAATTTAAAAGTTTGGACGTCACTTTGTATTTTTAATTTGAATTTGAAAATTTGAATTGTTAGGTACCCGGAACGTAAACAAACCAAACTGCCCTCTATTGGCGATTTTATGTTTCAGTCGAGTGAGTGAACTAACGGCACAGTGTAATTTTACGTAGCCTATTCATCTGAGAAATACAGACTGACGATCGGTTAACAGCGACTGGAAAAGCCTGCTGATAATTGTTTGAGTGTAAACCACAGATACAAAAGCCCGAAAGGAGGGTAATCCAACACGGAAGTTGACCGACATTGATCGTTGTTGTTGTAATCAGGCTTCGATTCTTCGTTTGTTTTTCACCCCATTTCTACATTCTAAAGCTAACTAGTCATGTTTTATGTGTCCTATGTTTAAGTTAAGTGGTATTAGTCGTAGTAAGCTCATGCAAATTGGTTTTCTTAGCAAATTTAAACAGGCTACGGCGGCAAGTGGGCCTTTAAGTTAAAGTAGCATGAGCCACCCAAAAAAAAAAGGTTGTTATTTTTCCAAAAAAAAACACTTATTTAAAATGATCGGCCTTTTTTCTCAAGTATGAAAAACAAAAGTGTTTTAAAGCTACATGTGTCGAGGAAGTTAGTGTTCAGATCTAAAGTGACAATGCTATTTAATTTAAATTTAAATGTTGACACATGTTGTTACTTTTACTTTTACTAATTACAACACTTCCGAGTTCGACTCCCTCAGTCCTGTACTGTGTACAGACTGCGTGGATTTTCCGTATCAATCCTTCAGTTTTGCGATGCACTTCAAAGCTTTATACATTATACTATCTCGACAATCAGAGTTTGTGAACAAATTGCGAATTTAGGCAGGTCATTGTCACTTTAAGTTAACTTTATTAAGTAGGCCTAAACTAAAGTTAAACTTGTAAAGAATGTATAAGTTACATGTACATACGCCGTACATAATCACTTAAACATCAAGCCCAGTGGCACTATTCATTATTTAAATTCGACTTTTAACAACTCACCTTCATTGGCTTGTTCGTTATGCAACATAGTCCTGATATTGAATTAACAGATTTGTATGTTAATCAGGTTACGGACTAACCGAATCATCTTGACTTTACCGCCACTTCCAGACCTGCCTACTCTAAGTTAGTCCTTTGTGTATTATCAATTACATTTCAGAGTACAAATCCAATGTTAAGAGTATTTTACATGACTGACTATGAAGGTGGTATATAACAAAATATTATGAAGATCACAAGTTTCCTTAGCTAAAAATAGCTACCGCAATGTAAGGCAAACAATGGTGAACTAGGGAATAAACACCAATAACCATTCAGATATTGTCAAGATATATAAATATTAAAAACACTGGTGCATTTTTGGGCTTTGAAAAATTGTAAGCATTGTCCTTCATAATGGTTTTCTCTTATTTGTTATGGCTGAATCCTGGTTTAAAGGTTGAACTTTTGGTTCATATAGCTCCCCCCATGCCATGGAAGCGGAAGCCATGACATCAATGGGATAAAATAAAGTAAGACATTGTTTTAATTTGAAACTTTATTTTTAGAGAAATCGAGAGAGCCACATGGATTTAAGACAAGTGTACTGAATAGGGTCAATGTCAAAACTTTTTCAGCTGCCTGTAGTAGGCTGATTTTATTCTTATAAGCTCTGAATCAGAGTAATTTGTGTTTTTGGAGATTTTCCCTTTGGATTTGACTACCATCAGTGCATCTAATGTTTCACCACTTAGAGAGGCTCTCTGGTCAGTTTTATTTTTCCGGACACAGGAAAAAATCCTTTCACATTGAGCATTGCTGTGTGGGATGCTCATTATTGAAAACATGACTTTGGGTAAATTAGGATAAATTGTTACACCCTCTGTGTCCTTCATTTTAGAGATTGCCACCCATGTTTCTTCAGTTGATCCTTTCTTTACAACTGTCACATCATCTGATTGGTACCTGGCGTACTCCAATAAAACCTTTTCTTTTGTGCAACCTGAAATCAAAAATATATCTCCTATTTAATATAATGACTGGAGATTGATTTCTATATGATGAGGGGAAAGATACATATTTAATCTCAGCCTGTTTCACATAGTAATAGACAGCTTCCTAATAGCAGAAAACTTGGAAGTTAGATGGAAGATTAAGTAAGAAAAATATACATGTTGAAGATCATCCTAAAAACAGCAGATACTTTATAGAAGTCTTATAGGATGTATTTACCCTCTGGAATTATTCCTGGGAATCTATCCAAGAAGTAAAGAAGGTCACTGTTACAGTTGTGTAGTTGTAAGTCAATATCAACAACTTCAGCTCTTCTCAGCAGTTCTTCATCAAGAGGCAATTTAGTTTTTATGTAATTACAGGCATTCATAAAGAACTTCTTGACAACATCATAGAACTCAGTCAATCTACTATCTCGAAGATGATTTTCTTCTTTTCGAAAAATAAAGTTTCTTGCCAAATCCCCTATAATCAGATCTTTAGCTTCCTTGTGGTTAGCAGATAGATCAAAAGTGACTTTAGTCACAGATTTTCCATGCAGTGCACGAGGTACAACAAACCGGATTAGTAATTCTCTCATAAGTTCATGAAGCAATCTCCTCAAAGAGTGAATCAGTGGTTTTTCCCCCTGGAGTGTGGTATTCAGCTTATCAAATGGGATGATGGCATTTTGAAGGAACAAACAATAAAGGCGATTGGTTGGGGATTTAAAAAACAATTCCAATGAACTGATTTTCTTATTTCTGTAGTTATTTTCAGAAGTGACAGTTGATTTCTGTTCCACAAAGAAGACTTTCAGGGCATCCCAATTCTCCAGAATACGATCTAAGCAACGACCTATACTTAACCATCTTGTTTGAATATGCTTCAGAATTTTAGTATGATTAACATCATAGAGCTTTTGGAATACCTCCAATTCAGACTGCCTTTTGCTGGACTTGTCAAGAAAATAATATGTATCAACCAAAATTTCGTCGATGCTGAACGGCAGAGCATTAGCTGCTTTCTCTGCAGCATGGTGGATTAAGTGACAGGGACACCCAGACAAATAGATAGATGGCTGCTGCTCTACAATGAACGAAAAGACTCCTTTCTTCCTCCCAATCATCACATTTGCATTATCTGTTCCGAAAGCTAAACAGTTCGTCCATGGGACATTTCTTTCCTTAAGCTCGTGATCCAGCAACTTGAAAATGTTTTCACCTGGATGATAAAAACAGAATTGAAGCTAATTTTTAAACCGATAACACTTTTATTCTGCTACATGAATAACAGTTTACTATATTTCTGTATTCAGGAAGTTTTTATCTATCAGGGCCTCTAAAGGTCAACACATTTCGTAAATGAAAAAAAAACTATATACATGTATATATAAAAATATAATGAAACAGTCTCAGTCCATTTAATCCAATATCGGTTTAATATTTCTTGCATTTTAACCATATTGATCGCAATTATTTTAATTGGTATTAAGATATAACCTTTTTTTTTTAAGTATTGCTTTGAAAACTATTCACTGAACCTGGGAAGCTAGCATCAACAAGTTCCAAATGATACCTTGGGCAGCCACAAATGAAAGAAAATCTGCAAAAATGTAAATTTAACTCAAGTTAACAAAAAGGCATCAACACAAAAAAAATTTATTAGTGAAGAAAAACAAATTTCATAACTCTTAAGTTCATGTCAGTTGTTACTTGTTAATGTTACTGTTAGATAAAAAAGCCAACATCAAAGTTGAAAGACAATTGATAATAATTAACTACTAAAACAAAATAATCGTGATAGCCAAAAATAAAGAAAACCAAAACAAAACACACACACACTGAATTCATTGATGGGTTGATTCAAGATTGCTTTAACGGTCAACAACTAACCCCCCCCTCCCAAAAAAAGTAAACAAATAGGCCCACACACATTTCAAAATTGTTAAGTTCATTTTTCAGTCCCGTGTGTCAATACCCTTAATGTTATCTAAATTAGTAAAAATAATCGAAAATTCAACTTGGTAAAACGTAAATAAAACAAATAGAAATAGGCTTACCTGTTGCTGCAGATTTGAGAACGGGAACACCAAGCAAGTCGGTATGGATTCCGGATTCACTTGTAGTTGTTACCACGATTGGAAATTGCTTTTCCCTCTGATCATTGCTTCCATCTGTGGCAATTGAAAAGGGAGCCGTCTTCATTCGCCCAATAACATCCTCCTTTCGCATCGCTGCAAGTTCCTTGACAATAGCAGTTGTTTTACTTCTGCCGCACTCGTATTGATGGGCTATCTTTGAGTCTGCGAAGGCAGTTTTCACAAGTTGGGAGAACGTGTCAGCACAGGACAAGGGCAAGTTCATGCTTACAATAAATTCAGTCATAAGCGCCTCTGCTTTGATAACTGCCTTTTCGCATTGCGTGACATTTTGCTGCGGCATAAACGCAACAATAGAGGAATTCACTATTGCTGTTTTTACATTGTTCTCGTGGCCTTTTGATCCCATGTGGCGATAGCCGAGAAATCTTGGCTCTGCCGAATTTTTTTTTTCCGTGTTCGTCATAGCCAAGATCACTTCCATAGTAAAAAAACGATATAAGTTAAGGAGACCCGCCGAAAAAATCGGCGGCGCAAATTTCACAACAAATAAGCAAAGAATAAAATATTTACCACTGCATTCCGATAGCATATACCACGAAGAAGGAGTTTGTCAAACTTATGCCGCTGTAAAGTGACTAAAGATATATGATCGAAGTATTTCTACGACGCCCCGCACAGTTTAACTGGTCGTTTAAATGTTTTACTATGGCGGTTACGTCAGGTTGAAAGCCAGTGGACTTCGACACAAATATTGACTGAAAAGGGAAAGTTTACCACTTTACAGCGGCGTAAGTTTGACAAACTCCTTCTTCGTGGTCTATACTATCGGAATGCAGTGGTAAATATTTTATTCTTTGCTTATTTGTTGTGAAATTTGCGCCGCCGATTTTTTCGGCGGGTCTCCTTAACTTATATCCTTTTTTTACTATGGAAGTGATCTTGGCTATGACGAACACGGAAAAAAAAAATTCGGCAGAGCCAAGATTTCTCGGCTAATGTGGCGATAGCCGAGAAATCTTGGCTCTGCTTCGCTAATGTGGCGAGTGATGTCGAACTGCCCTGAGTGCCGGATATAGAAATCCAATTTGCAGTATGAACAGAAGGCATAATATTCACCTTTTTTCGAGGCAGTTATTCCCGGAAGAGAAGAATATTTGTCCAGAAACTTCTGTGACCGTTTAGCCGCTTTAGTTTTGTCGACAGCAGGACTGGTACCGTCCGACTTTCGTTTGGAAGCCATGTTTTCACCCGCGAAACTTGAAGGAATTTGATTGGCTATCACAACCCCGTTTCGGAAACGTTTCAGCTTATGCAATGAATATAGCCAACTGGCTGGTTTCCGACAAGGCTATTCATAGTCTATGCCATATACAGAGGTTCATGGAAAATACTCGCACAACAGCATTTAAACGTACGCAAAGAAAGTTCGACTTATTCCTTTATTCCCATTCAGCGTACGATATCGCGTGTCAGCGTATTTTTATCGCCTTTAACGTACAAAATACGCTGAAAACGTATGGGTAGGCAGGTCTGCACTTCTCTATCGAGCATCGTGTGACTGAAGTGAAGTTGTCGCTCAGCTTGTTGACTGCGACCGGGGAGCAGACAAAAGGCGTGGGAAAACCTGCCTGTCTGCCTGCTTGAAGAAGGTCTTTTTAAGAATCTCCTCGGACACATGAAAACCAGTCGGTATCACCAGAAGCCATCGTATTAACTTGACATGTGTCCTATCCCGAAAAAGTTCACTCAGAACTAAGTGAAAGTGTCAGTAGATTCAAATTCCGAAAGTGACAGTTGACGATTTCGCACGTGAGGGACTGCGCTGCTGTTGAGCCATTGGCTAGCGAATATGTATTCCTACGCCAGATACACGCTGTAGTCCTCTAAATGTTTCATTGAAAATTTGAATTTTATAGCCCATAAACAGTACATTTAAGACATTTTTTTTATGAGAAATATTATAGAATAAATAATAAACAGAACATTGAACAGCTGTGTTTGAACAGCATTAATATTTTTCTCGTAAAAGGCGGAGGGATAACCCACTCGACGCTTCGCGTCTCGTGGGTTATTCTCCGCCTTTCACTCGAAAAAACATAAATGCTATTCAAACACAGCTGTTCAATATCCTCTATTTATTGGCACACGCAATTTGTTTGTAAGGGTTGCTGGCGTTACCGATATACATGTTAGAGTTATTGAATGGCTTCCCGAGGGTATGGAAGATATTCTGAGAGGCCGAGTGCGAAGCACGAGGACGCCTCTCAGAATATCTTCCACACTCGAGGGAGCCATTCAATAACGTGCTTGTATCATGCAACGAATGATTGACGTTGTCAATCAACTAGCGAGTGTTTAAACACTGGCCAATCAGAAAACTTTACAACATTGGCCAAGATGAAATTTGGTGCAAGATGTTAGTTCAGAATAGGAAATCAAGATGTCCTCGATAGACGCATATATCGAAATGTTTGATCAAATAAAGGAGATGGTTATGACATACAATTATCTCAGATTTGTGCCGAGATAGAGGATAGGCATGCTATTTTCAAGTAAGCCTTAATTGGTGCTTTTTCTTGGCTTTCAGCCCAAATCATATAGCAAATAAAATGTTTGTTTCTACATTTGTTCAGTGATCTTTTCTTTTCGTATTTTTCCTTCTTTCATTGGTTTCAATACTGGTATTTTAAATTCACGCTGCCATAATACCAAAATCTGTTTACATTACAAAAAGCCACGTGTTTCTGTATTTTTCTCTGAAAGAAGACGTTCATTTTCCCAAGCAGTTAATATAGGGCTATTTTTTTTATTTAAAAATTTCTTGCAAATGGAAGGGGGGGGGGGGGCAGAAAAATTAAGTGTTTAATTCAAAGTTCAACCCTGCAGGTGGCTGGCGTCAGAATGTCTCCAACTGTCAGTTATGTCTCATTGGCCGTTCAGAGTCAGACGTAAGACGAAGTTAGCATTTTCTCTATGCTGGTTTCTATGATAATCAAAGAAGACATTTAAAAAATCTTTCTTGAACACTTACAGTGTTTATCATTTTTTCTTTTGTCAATGCACATTTAGTTAACAGAGCAGTGCGAATTGTTTGGATTGCCGTGGTGAAATCACTTTTGCCGTGAAAAAAAAACTTTTCCGTGGCAACTTTTTTTTTTTTTGCCGTGGGAAAATTTTGAATTCCGAGGGTCGTGATACCCAGTTAAGAGAGCCATACAATAACTTCCAGATCGGGAAGTTATTCAACGCTTTTAAGCCACGCCCACTCTCTGTCCATTGGGTATCGGGTTTGTCGAGGACTGCTCATCAAAAGAAAAACGCCGCAACCATGATACAAGTATTTTATTTCAACATAAATCCTTTTTAAGATAATTTAAGCGCCCAACTTCTCTTGACAAGTTGAATTTATCAGAAATTTCAAATTTTATGCCACTTTAAATACTGATGTATTTTGAAGAGCGTGTGTAGCAAGCCTACATGTAATAAAAGCGCTAAATGTAATAATTGTTACATTTAGCGTTACGGCCGCCATGCCCATCAACGCTAAATGTAATAATTATTACATTACGCGTTGAATGTCCTTTTGCGACCAACCCTAAATGTAATAATATTACATTTAGCGTTGAGGGAGCGAGGTGATCTTAACGCTAAATGTAACAATTATTACATTTAGTGTTGATTTTGCTCATGAGATAACAAGAGGATGCAAGGGCTTAACGCTAAATGTAATAAACATGTTAAGCATCTTGGGATTTCTGTCAATCTATTTGATACTTGAGTATGGCGTTAAACACCAAGAAAGCAAGCCAATCTATTTGTTTAATTAATCGAAGATTTAATTCAAAGCGCAAACGTTTCATGGGGTTTGGATTCGATTCTTCTTTTGCCTGAAAGAGTCAATCTGATCAAAACCGATTTATCGGACTTTTCCGAACGGTTTCCCCGATTTGATTTCGGAGATGTTTTTCGCATAAACCGAGCATTACAAGGTCACGGGTGTCGCTCCGGGAGGGAACAACGATCTGTGATGGTGTTTTTCTTTGAATCTCAATTCTATAAACATATAAAATAAGGTTTATGAATTTAACTGTTGATGTCACGTGAAAATGAAAGGATGTTGTTTTTTAGCACACTCAATCGTTGCTATGGTAGACTGAACACAATCGTTACCAGCTCCTGATAACGTTTTCGGTGTCAATCGATCTGAACGTTGCGATTTGTGCAGGATTTTAACTTGTAATACCCAATTCACTCGACCGACCAACGTGGAATAGTTGTCATGTACCAGCAGAAGGTCGGGGGTTTCCTACGGGAACAGATCCGTGTGTCCATCCATCTAAACATTACAACGCCGCAATGGTGAAATAATCTTAAGTGCGCCGTAAAACATCAATACATCCATCCAACAATCCTTGATTACACATAGGGTTGAGATGCTGCTACTTAACCCTAAATGTAATAAATTTCAAATGTTACAATTATGGTTGATCGCGAAAGGACATTCAACGCTAAATGTAATAATCATTACATTTAGCGTTGATGAGCATGGCGGCCTTAACGCTAAATGTAACAATTATTACATTTAGCTTTTTTATTACATTTAGGGTTGCTACAGCGTGTTAAGATGGGCGGATGCAAGGCGTACATGTAGCTGAACAGATTGGCTAAGTTCAACTATCAGTGCCATATCTTTTTTTCATTATTTTTAGAATGTTTATGTCTGATATCATAACAAAGTTCTTCATAGTCTTCAAGGTCCTGCTTTTGTTTAGAACCTTAAGATTTAAATAAAGAAATACACAACAACTCATCTAAAATACAGAAACAAAACATTTACTAACCTGGGAGACACAATTACATTTTGTTTACAATAAAATACCAGATAATCTTTGCCGATTTTCCTTTTGTAACTAAAGACTGCCATATGTTATACAAATAAAAGCTTTTTGAATACTGAGCAAGCGCCCCTTGTCCGATACAGACAGCTGGGTTTGTATTATCTACCCAACAAAGTAACAAATGTCAAACTCTGTTGATCCACCAGTATAAATTGACTTCTGAAAAACTAATCAAGCCACAACCTAGTGAAGGAAAAGACAACCAAACCATCAAGCATATTCTTCAGCCGTTAAGATGATGAAGTGTTTCCTTACCTTGGTCCTGATGTTTTCTGTGGCTTATGGCTGGCACGAGAAAAAAAGTATGGATGTTTTATTTTTGAAGGATACACGCCAATATAAAGATAATCATCAAGAGAGTCGATTTATATTTCAGAAAATGAAACGGAATTTTATATGTATAGATTACGGTTACAATTTCAAGCAAACGGAATTTTTTTTAAAGAATCTAACAATGTCAAAATCAAAATCTGCTGGGCCTCAAACAGGTATATATGTATTTATTATTTTTTTTACTCCACCCCCTCCTAATAACTCGGCCGGCTGTCTTTCGATACTCTCAACATTATACTGTTGGAAGTAATCTGAATCTTGATTTTTTCCAGAATGGGATTTCTTTGCAAAGGCAGTTGTTTCCGCATTTCAAGCTGCCTATAATAAGGGGGATTTCGCAAAGTGTGAAAACTTTCTTAGTGAGGGGGCAACATTTATGGGTTCTAGAGGCAACACTTTGTTCGGGAAAAACGGTAAGTAGGTAAAGACTTTATCCGCTAGGTTCATTGCCAAGTTGGTGGATGCCCTCATCTTGGATGCGCAGATTTATTGTGATGTTCGCCATTTTGGTAAACGCGATTGTTCTCTGACGGCTTGGCTTTGTGACGTCATGTCATATACAGACAATCGATCGTTGCTGATACGGACTGTTATTTTTTCCAAAACATATACCTTCTTTTATAAAATCTAAATCTAAGCATACGATAACTTCCCGTGATTAAATTTAATTCCAAATATAGTTTTCAAGTTTAATCAATACTTAGAATAAGATTAATTACTTACTGACTACGATACTGAATAAAGTTGACCATCCAAAATCAAGCAATCATTGTCTTATCAGTATTCAACCTCATCCTTTGTCACCCATGGCAACTATTCGTTATGTTTATATAATTCAGTTAAAGTGGCATGAGCTGCCAAAATTCACACTTTTTTCATAATTTCTGATCTTCACGACAGTTAGAGACTTTGAAGGCCATCGAAAAACTAAATGATTGGCGTTGGAATGAGGAAAATCCATACAGTATGTGGCCTGTACGGACCGAAAACGTGTTCGAAGGGTAAACAAAATTTAAATAACCGGGACGACCATTCATTCATTCTAAGGCAAAGTTAGTTCAAAACAATACTTTATCGTACATTTTCGAGACTAGAAGCACTAAAAAGCTTCTGAATAATATGTCTTGAGAAAAATAGCCAATAATTTCAATATTCTGTTTTAACGTCAAAATATCAACATTTCGGCAGCTCATGCCACTTTAATATCCATGTTCCAAGGTGACTTTATTTTGATAAATACATTTCATATATATTAAAGCACACCGGCACAGGGGATAATTTCCATATATTGATGTTATGCTGGCCACCGGAGATATATATTCACATCTTCACTTTTAATATTTAAACTAGTTTTACCTATTTGTCTGTGTTAGTATGCGGTAGACCAGAACTTCCACAAACAACCCCACAAATAAACAAGAAAAACTGAAAAATAGTTTATTGTTTAACAAAATTCAGCTATTTGAATAATTAGTTTATAACAGAAACTAAGTGTGGAAGCAATGGTCAGTGCTTCGGTTTAATCATAAATAATAGTCCTGTAACGAGATAAAACATTAATACGCGTAAATAGTCCATTTGTCAGTTATTTTCCAATGACCTAATTTATTAACGACGTCATAGTTGTAGTCAAAACAGCGGGGAAGATGGAAGACCGGGCAAAATGATACGCTATTTCGTAGACGTTTTTTATGTTGTTTTGTTTTTTCGGAATAGAAAAGTAATGTAGGAATTATATATGTTCGAATAACTCTGGTAATGCAACAACCCCCCCCCCCCCCAGAAAAAAACAACAACAAACCGCACCATGTCTAATTTCAACTGAATAAGAAAGACGCCTTTATTTGGAAACTATTTTGATCGACAGTCTGATATCAATTCAGTCAGGACTAGAAGTGCGCAACATGATCTATACAGGCAATTCTACTCCACAAACTTCTCTTTATATACATTACCAGAAGTCTATCAAGGGGAAGTATGTAACTAGCCATCTCCCCGTATAAACGGCATTGTCAACAAGTCAGCTGGAGTCAATTAACTACTACAGCGCCCTCTGCCAGTTTTGATCGAATCCTGCCCAAATATAAAAACGCCCCCTGGTTTATATGACTGAAACTGAAAGTATAAACACTACGGATGACAAGGTAGTTGACAAGCTAGCAGTGATGATGAAAATAAACGTGGTACAATCGCGAAGTAATGAACAGTGAATTCAATCGCCAAACTCTTATGGTTTGATTTAGTCGCTTGTGTTGAATGGCCTCAATCACTGCCTGGACAGTTCACCGGCCTCCGGCAAACAGCCGTCGTCTGACAGAGGCGAGCCCAGCGAATGAGCGATAGCATCTCCTGCGAAGCGACTTTGTGTGTCGGATTTCAATTTTTTGATCAATAACTTTACCGTTGCTAAAAAAATTATTCAC
Source organism: Lepidochitona cinerea (assembly GCA_963971465.1). NCBI lineage: Eukaryota > Metazoa > Mollusca > Polyplacophora > Chitonida > Tonicellidae > Lepidochitona > Lepidochitona cinerea. The sequence continues at coordinate 15,379,441 of OZ020562.1, read as the reverse complement.
ATGTATGTTATATAATGAATATGTATTTAGATATTATATTCAAAAGTTTCTATAACACTGCTGCGCAAAAAGGCATTTCCCACAATTCCAGAGTAATAATTTCGGAAATTGTTTTATGCGCAGAGGATATCAGGACTTTTGTCATGTGCGCACAAACGTCATATGATGCGTTATTTCAGCTGGCTTGTGGACAATGCCGTTTACACGGGGAGATAGCTAGTTACATACTTCCCCTTGATAGACTTCTGACATTACGTATTCATGGCCCCAGAGAGTGGAGCAAATTACCTCAATCCCTAAAAACGTTTCAGTCTTTCTCACGGTTCAAATCTATGTTAAAAGATCACTTACTAAGCCATGAGTAAAGTAAACACTGGTGGCAATTTTTTTTTTATTTTTCTTTCATTTAATTATAAAAGTTTCAAGACAAAGGGGAAAAATGCCAAATGTGAAAAAAAACTAACACTTTGCCATACTATATTAAAGTTACACCATTAATAATGGGATACGTCAAGCCCCATGGGGTTTAATCCCGCCAGAATAATACTTTTCCATTATTTACTATACTTACTTCGTTAAATTGTGTTATATGTTCAATGTTTATGTTTCCGTTTCTGGTGAATAAATCAAAACCAACCAGAATTGAATGGATTGAGTTGTCTTTTCCCAGTTGATGACGACCAGAGTCCGATGCTGGAAGACTTTGCCATGAACTACACAGGTTTGCAATATTACTGTGACAAAGGAGCAGTGATTAAATTTGAAACTAAATTCCTACGACCTGACGGTTGGCGTATGGGACAGTGAGTATTACAACTAAATCACTTTTAACAAAGTTGCAAGTAATTTAATATGCACCATTACAAGAATGTTGGAGTTTTATCTACCGGAATATTAGTACAAGGTAGTATTGTATGGTTGTTATAATGTGGCTGTTCGGAAAATAACAAATCTGGCACAGGCAACAATTTCTCTGCTGGAATTTTGTCTTGGAATTTTAGCAAGTTTCAGAAACGTTTTGGGAAGTGGAGGAACAAAAAAAGAATACAAATATATTTACCGATCAAAGATTGGCAAAAACAGTAGGGACAACCAGTATTTTCAAAATTTTATCCTAAGGTAAAGTTTTCTAAAACAAAAGTAAATACTAAATTTAGATATACCTCCCTATAACTTTTCTAGCGGTTTTTTTTAATTTTTTTTTATTTAACATCAGGACACAACAGGCACTAAGTGCCTAATTACAGCGCCGATAACAAATATAAGAGTTACTAGAGAACAATACACACAAACATAAATAATAAAATAAATATTTGAGTAAATAGTAAATAATAAATAAAAAAAAATAAAATTTCCGTGCATTTGCTAAAAAAAATAATAATAATTGTATATATATATATATATTAAAATTCAACAGAAATTCTATAAACTTTTAAAATAATTAGTACCCTTCCAGAAATAACACACTCTTGCATTGAGCTTTAAAATTGCTTAAATTTTTAAAAATATCTAATTTATCATAATATTCATTGAAGCATTGTTGACTCTTGACTATCACAGAATTTTTCCTTAAAACTAATAAGATGGCGGTTTAAAAAGTTGCTTCGGGCGAAGATTTCTTTGAGGTGCATAAAAACAGATACGGCTTACAAGATAGGAACAATTATAAACGCTATTAACAGTTTGATGTAAAAAGTAAAAGAGTAATATTTTCTCCTCTGAACAAGGGGTGCCATTTTAAAAGTTTGACAAAGCAATTGATAGTTATTTGTACTGTAGGGTAAGTTTGACTTATAACAAAGAAATTTGACAAATTTTTCTGAACTTTTTCGATCTTGTCGATATATGTCGAAGGAGACCAATCTGGCAACAGTATTCCAGATGGCTCCTAACTAAACAAAAATATAACTTTTTAAAAACAGATACGCTTTTAAAAGAATTACAAGATCTTCGAATAAAGCCAGACAGATTTAGCAACGATCTTGTTAATGTGAGACTTAAAACTGAGGTTGTTTGATAAAATCACTCCTAGGTCTTTTACTTCCTCCACTTCATCTAACAAAACTTCAGTTATACAATACTGAAAGTTGGTTTTTGTACGTTTTGTTGTAAAATTTATCGACATACATTTTGACTTGTTGAGTTTCATTTTCCATTTCCGGCACCATTCAATGACTATGTTGAGATCTTGTTGAAGTAAAGTACAATCAGTGTACAATTTGTGTCGTCAGCAAACATTAAACATTTTGAATTTTGGAGTACAGATGGTAGAACATTGATATATAATACAAATAATACAGGGCCCAAAATAGATCCTTGTGGAACCCCGGACGTAACCTTACTCCACTTGGAGTGGACATTATCAATGACTACTCTTTGATAACGATCATTCAAATAGCATTTGAACCAGTCAAGCATTTTACCAGAAATGCCGTATGCCTTAAGCTTATGAACAAGAAGTTCATGCGAGACTGTATCAAATGCCCTTTGGAAGTCGGTGTATATGGCGTGAACTTGTGAGCCTTTATCAATATTAAAATATAAAATCGGCGAAACATGCTAAATTAGTGACCGTTGATCTGTTGGGGATAAACCCATGCTGCTCTTCACAAATAAATGAATCAACATAGTCTCTAAAAATATTTTTCCACGATCTTTTCAATTAACAAAACGCAACATACTGTTTGTGTATAAACGTATCAGTCTAGCACATAACAAAGTAATCAGGCAAGTAAAAAAATCCACTTTACTTTTAAATTGTATATGTTACCTTACTTTTTTGTAAAGATCAGGGGCTTTAAAATATGACATTTTCAGATTTGAGATGCGGTGGTGTGTGCCTGTGCGCGCGCGTGCGCTTGCGTGTGCGCGTGTGTGTGCGCGCGTGTGTGTGTGTGTGTGGGGGGGGGGTAAATCTATCTTTTCGTGAATCGTTTGTGTTTTATTCGAACATTTTTATTTGTTGTTTTTTTACAGCGGACTGGCTTTCATCGAGTGGATTCCTTACCTTAACAGCGGTATACGATTAGCGTTTTCCTCCATTGGGTGGGCAAACTATGAAACTATACCCCAATGATCTGCTGTAATCTACCTTTATCAAGATATTATATCTTATTATCCCTATTCAAATGTTGTTGCTTATATTGTCATAATTTTCAATATTTTTTCTCTTTTTTTGATATCCTTGGTAGACTTGGTATGAAGCCAGTGGTCAGGAAAGTTTGATTTCTGACCATGTTACTAATATGCAAAACACGTCGACAGAGCATAGTTATTTAAGTAATGATGATGTGCTTTTTCGGTTCGTTTTGCCTGAAGGTCACAATGCACGTGTGTTGCGAGGTGCCATCCCTACAAAAAAACACCGAGCATGCACCGAATCATTCACAGTTTGATAGTAGTGGCATGCCATGACTATCACTGGAGCAGAGAGACCAGGCTTTGGGAAGACTTAATGCTGGCCAGACTGCAAGACCTGTGGCAAACCACGTCAATGTTCATGTCCGAAAAATATACCGCCTGTAGCAACGGGTTCAAGCCACTGGAAGCACAGCAGAACGTCCTCGTAGTGGAAAACCGCCTGTAACAACGTTGAGGTAAGATCGACAGATTGTCCGTCAACACCTGTAAAACAACTTCGCTACAGCTGCGGAAACTGCAAGGACAACCATTGGCAATCACCAGAGACCTATCAGCGACGACACGGTGCGCAGGCGTTTGAGGCGGGCAAATGTCCGGTGTCACCGGCCTTACAGGGGTCCGATCCTCACTGCTCGACATCGCCGCGCTCGTCTTCAATGGGCCACACAGCATCGGAGTTGGCGTCACTGCGAGTAGAGAACTGTAGTCTTCTCCGATAAAAACAGGTATTACATCTCGACAGTCGATGGGCGAATGAGAGTGTGGCGTAGACGAGGGGAGCGTTTTACAGATAATTGTGTGTTCTGGAAAGAGACGCGTGGGGAGGTCCCAGCATTATGGTATGGGGGTACTATAGCACTGAATCAAATGAGGCCCTGTGGTGTTTCAGAATGTTGGTGCTGGTAGAGGAAATCGGGTAACAGCTGCCCGCTACATCGATCATCGATCAGGTGCTGAGACCCATCATCGTGTCCCATTTTTCTCGTCATCGAAATCATGTCTTCCAGCAGGACAACGCACGAGCCCATACTGCCAGAGCAACGAGAGACATCCTCAGCCAAAACAGCATACAGACTCTTCCATGGCCTGCTCTCAGTCCAGACTTAAATCCGATAGAACACTTATGGGACGAGATTCAGAGGAGGCTCAATCTCGTGCGACCAAGGCCGACAACTTCAGATGAACTCGTTCAGGCGTATCACAGAATTTGCGCCCAAGTTCCTATCATCTTTATCAACCGTCTCGTCCACTCCATGTTCAGACGATGCAACGCTGTAATCAACGCCCATGGTGGCCATACACATTATTGGCTTCCACATCACACTGTGGCGCCACCTGTCATCACTTTCACTTGAAATTCTCTAACTTTTGTCTGCCATTGATGATGATCAATCATGTCGAATTTGGAATCGTTGATAAGTGTGTTGTTTACTCGAAGGGATACTCGGGCATTTGCCGTTTCACCCATTCCCCAAGATCTTACAATGAACAAAGCAAACTATACAGTATATATCATTTTTGGATATTTTTAACACCATAACACTGATTATCAATATCTGTTACCTTTACCAAAAATACTGATGATTTGCTGCCAAATTATCTTTTCTAGAAAATTCTACTGACCAAAGCCAAACTCCTGATAGTCCTCAACCTATCATGGGTTGTGATTTATTATAACAACTTATGATTGGGTATAAACGTCTAAACGATATGCCCCTTTTTAACACAATAAGAAACTTGTCTCCGTGGTTATTTTAGACAAGAAGATTTTCCCTGTGCCCGTGTGTTATGGTGTTAAAAATATCCAAAAATGATATATACTGTATAGTTTGCTTTGTTCATTGTAAGATCTTGGGGAATGGGTGAAACGGCAAATGCCCGAGTATCCCTTCGAGTACGTGGACTGATTGATGTTTTACCCCGCACTCAAGATTATTTCACTTATATGGCGGCGTGGCCTGGTTTAGTGAGGGAGGAAAACGGGCTCCTTGCCCGGAAGTAACCCCGACCTTCGCTATGTACCGGGCAACTCTTCCACATACGGCGACCGAGTGAAAAATCCACTCAGAATTTGTATTTGAATCCGCGCCGTATCGATGATAAGTATGTGTCGAACTGAGGGACGATCACGCAAAGACACTAGACCACCAAGGCCCCTCTAGATTATACGGACACAAGCCGAATTTGAGAGAACGACTAGTTAAATTCAAGATGGTTAAAATAAATAAGTAATTGTATGTAATGATTATTCGCAAGTGAAAACTTATTTGAACACTGAAAAACAAGCAGAAAATATCAAAAGGAAAAAAAAAAATATGCAAATATAATAAAAGCTGATTTTGTGTGAAATATGTTGTATTACTTTCCCAATACAGCTCGTACCACATCAGTATGGAACAGCTTTGAATCCTTCCAAATCTACAAACCTTGGTAAAGAGACAACCCAATCTTTCAATGCTATTTAGAAGTTGAACTCCTGCAATTAAAGGCACACTTGCCGCGAAAATCCAGAAGACTGTTTACATTAAAAACTGTGGACGGTTTTCTGTATTTTTCCCAGACAGAAGAAGTTAGGAACTTTCTATTTTTACCAGAAATTAAAAGTATTGACATCATTTAGTACTTTTAATTTTGAAATTGAAAAACAGATTTTTGAGGTACCCGCAATGTAAACAAACTTCGAACCTGAGCGTGTGCACAAGTGCCCTAAAGGTTTGAGTCGTGTGCCTGAATGAGGGTAATCCGACACTTAAGTTAACCCACACTGATCGATGTTGTTGTTGTAATCGAGCTTCGATTCTTCGTTCATTTTTTACATCATTTATACATTCTAAACCTATTTGGACAAGCTTTATGTATGCTGTGTTTAATTTTAGAGGTTTTAGCTGTGGCAAGCTCGAGCAATTGATTTTCTTAACAAATGTCAAACAGTCTACGGCGGCAAGTGGGCCTTTAAGATGAGGATTAAGTTATGAATTAGAGCTTCTATGTTTATTGAGTTACGACGTAACGATATAATTGCATGGTTATCAATGCCAATGACTTAAAAGAAGATGTTAGAACTACATTGAATCATTGACACCGAAATAGCTCCAAGGTTGTTGCGCGTCAGTAATTCTTCACCTTAATTCTATCAATATGGCCAAGAGTTCGCGCAATCAATATTTCACAAAGACATTTCTCTATTGTCCGATAAAGACGTTAGACAGAATAAAGCTACAGCATTTTAAATCATAAGAGATTTTATATGTAAACTTACTGTTTCCTTGTAGGACGGTACCAGCCTGCACAAAGACTGGCACCAGACCTCAAGATGGACGCTGTTGATTTATATAGACATTGAACAGTGTAATCAGTACACCGCTGAGATCCTTTTTATATTCATGAATCTGGTGTTATCCTATACGGAGAAACTAAACTGAAAAACCGATATAATGAAAAAATTGTTGATAACCAGGTAGGAGTTATCATCTTTGGCAGCTGCTCTCGGTACGATTAGACTTTCATTGAACGGAGATTTCCAGAGCATTTCAGCGCGATAGAAAATTCTGTGCCACAAAAACAGTTACGATAATGAACGTACCGATTCAACCCGATCAAGGTCTGTGTCAATAAACTAGAGTAACGCTCACTAGCTACAGGTAGGCTGGTATCACAATCGAAATCCCAAATTAGTCAGAAATCGTTTATTAATGACACGGTAGATTAACCTTTGATAATATCTTTCATTCGGACAACATATTAAAAAGTTCTCACACAATACAGCATATATAACGGTGGGTGATTTGATTGATTGTTTGGTGTTTTACGCCGTACTCAAGACTATTCACTAATATGGCGACGTGGCGAGTTTTATTGTTGGAGGAAACCGGGCTCTATGCCCGGAAGAAACCCACGACCTTCCAGTGGTAACTGGCAACCATCCCACATAGGTCCTTCGAGTGAACTCTGGACAAGTGTTTTACTTTGGACAAACAGGCCGATTTCCTGCCCCGCTAAATCATTCAGCACTAAATCCTTCATCCATTAAACAGTAATACTAGTATCTATTTGGATATATTTATAAAAAAAAAAAATAAAAAAATAAAATCTGCCTCATTAGATTCATGCTGGTGGTTCCTTATTTGTGTCGGTAGTGTTCAAAATTTCGGCGGCTTAGATTTGTCAGTGATCAAATTGATTATGGAGTGTGTGCATCTAAATGGCCCGATGTTACCCTCAGCATGCAGGAGCATTCAGTCTCCTCGATGACTTTTGATTGTTTTATTCAATTGATGAACTTCACATTTTTCTCCGGGTTATCATTGAATGAGCACGCCATTTTTCGTTACGGGGTTTTCCTTTAATCACACAGCATGAGATTTTTCTTTTCTGTCATTGAATGGCCTTGACATTTTCCGTTTGTTTATTTTTTCACTTGATGACCTAGTTTGACGTTTTTTCTTGATTTTGCCATTGGTCATTTCCTTTTTCTAACAGTTTTGGGAAAAAGAAACCTCTTACAGTGCAATACTAAAAAACAATTCAAAATATTGTTTTATACTTCAAACGAATACCCAAAAGTATCTTCTGCTGATTTTTTTTCTTATTAATAATCTAACACTGGGGGGAAATCACGTGTATTTGCCAGAAAGCAAACAGATGGTATCTATATAAAGCAATATTTTCTTTGACAACCCCTTGCACGTCCGAAATTTCAGTCTCGTCCATAACTAGTTTCTGTTTCTACTGCTAAAATCCTAGTTGTAGAAAGTCTGATACGAACGTGTTTATGCAAACATTGGAACATACAAACCATCTATCTGTATTATTTTAAATCTTTTATAGTGAATGTTTCCACAGGCACAGATACTATATATATGCATCGTGATTACTAATGTAACTTTAAAAATGGACATCTTTGTTTAAACCTATACCTCCTTACATGTTTGATACTTGTTTCTACCAAGAGAAAGCAAAGTTAAATCTGCTCTCGCTCACTCTTTTTATGCCGAGGTAGATTTAGCACAAAAAAGAGCGCAGTTTTACAGTTGAAACATATCAATGTTAAAGTTATAGCTTATGTGATTTTTTTCCCAAACTCAAAGATAACTCATTTTGAATGATAGGCCGGATTTGCGATCATTTTTATGCTTTACTTGTCGTCTTGCTTTTCTTACCCTTTCCAATCTTTCTGTGTTATGTGGCCATGTGTTACTGGATCGTAATCGCTCAAAATTTATCGTCTTTCCTCACAAAAAATATCTACAAAAATAATATGCCGAGAATGTATAAATTGTCACACGTAAGGACTGAAGGACAAGTCTGAAAAGTATCCTAGCCCAGGAACAAATACCGCAGTGTATCTCATCGCAGAATAATGATGGCCAAGTATCTTCTCCTGGTGGTTTTGATGTCATCTTTCACAACTGGCATGGCCAACGAAGAAGGTATGTTTTGAGATTTCTAAGTATTTCAAAGTGCCACGAGCTGCCGAAATGTTTAGACTTTTTCGGTTAAACTAAATTTTCTAATTTTAGCGATATCAGTCTCGAAACTGTAAACGTAAAACGTGTTGTTGAAGGTCCTGTATGCCTAAAATAGATAAATGTTCATCCCGGTCTGCTAAATGTTGTTTACTTTTCTAATATAAGTTCAATTTGCATAGGCTTAGTAAATACAGCATTTCAAAGTCGATCCACTAATTGTTTATCTTAAATTTTACGTATGCCTTCACATCATAATGTAAGAGTACAGCGCAAATTAGTGGCAGTTGATGTCGTTTTAACTATATGTCAAGGCTGGATCTCCAGGTATGAGAAATAGTTCCTATTTGCTTGCCTAAATTGAGATCCATAGTGTTTTCCGCGGTCTTCGTTTACCCGGGAGTAAAAGCTTTAGGTGTGTGGGTATTACCTACCTACCTTATCACCTCATCTTAACGACAAAGGGGTGAAAATAACCCTATGTTATTACTGACCTGACGTCTATTTGCTTGATTCCCATTTTCGGATCAAAATCTGATTCTATAACTGATGCCATTGTTATCAGGCGATTCTTAAATAGTTGATGAATAAATATTACAATTTGCACTGTACTTTGTCGAAAATATTCAAAAACTATGCCAAAAAGGCAACTTCCTCAAATTTTTACACCTCATGCCACACTAAAGTAAACAGATTATTTAATATGTAAAAAAATTCCTGTCATATCTATTTTTTCTGTCTTTGTTTCAGAATGGTCTGAAGATATATCAGGTTTTTTTAAGGATTTTATGGAAGCTTACAGGGCTAAAAACGAAACTGCGGTTGCAACGATGGCTACCGATGATTTGTTATGTATGGGCCCAAGAGGCAAGACGAGCTTGCCATTTGGAAGACGAGGTATTGAATATAATAAAAACATTTCGTCCGTCGAATATCGTTCTATGTTTTACGCCATTCTTAATATTGTTTAACTTATATGATGCGTTGTCAGGTTTAGTGGGGGAGTAGACCGAACTCTCGATCAATTACGTTTGTTAATAATCATGGACATCTTTCCTTTAATGTGGATGTTTCGTTCATTAGCTTTATAAACTATCATTAGTTTTACCTAAATAGCAATGCATTAGAAAATCTATTTGCGTGCAACTTGTGTTTATTGTGAGGCTGATACGTTTCTTTCTTTTTGCATGATACTTTTTCAGATGGAGCAGTTGGTAGTCCTTTTCTAGACAATTTTGGGTTTAAACTTATTGACTTCTTGTCGTCTTACGGCAATGAGGCAGTTATTGAATTGTTGTTGGTATTCTACAAAGCCGAAGTTCCAATAATTGGCCAGTGAGTATTTTATGTACATGTATTCAGTTAATTATTTTAGAAATATAGTTTCCTCCAAAAGAAAGAGCCAACAGTAATATTTAAATGTGCTTGAAAAAGTGATTACTTTTTCAAGATGCAGGTTAACATTTTTGCGGATTTCAACCGTTGTGAATCCACGGCACCGAACGATCAAGTAGAAACTATTTAGCTATAACCTATGGGCTGCACATTTTTAGTTTTAAATAGAAAATATGGTAAACTACTAAGGAAACGAGGTTTGAAACGCGGTTCCACCGATATTCAGAGCATTGTTTAGACGGCAATGCACTGTTTTGTCTTCCGATAATTTCATCTTTTTTTTTTTGGAGTTTTAGAATTTTGGCGGCTCAAGCCACTTTAAAAAACCCTTTAACGTTATACTAGTTAATTTGAGAAGAGTAGGGTTAATGAAGTCTAAAACAATAGTCCAATGTATGTTTTATCCTCTCGTAAACGAATAATCGAAATTTGAATGCACCGTTATAATAAAGAATAAGCTCTAGAGACCTAAATATTAAATGTTATTAATCGAGTGTTTTCGTATTGCCTTGGTATTGGCCTGAGGGTGGCCGTATTGGCCCGAGGCCGCAGGCCGAGGGTCAATGCAACCACCCGAAGGCCAATACCAAGGCAATACGAAAACACTCGATTCATAATATTTTTATTAATGGACTGTAGAAGCTGATTTAATGCAAGCTGTCAAGTTGAACAGGAGGTCGCTCACTGAACATTTTATCCGTGCCCTAAACAAAATGACGTCCGACCTTTTTTGCGATCTGTGTTTTTTGTTCCTGGATCAGTAGAGAAGTTTCTTCCTCTTCCGCTGTCCTAAAACGGCAATCGGATTCACTTACAGTAGTTTTTTCTTCCCACTATAATATCCTGTCAATAAGAGCTTGTACAACGGGCTATGGTATAGACATTTTGATATCAACATCTGCCGTCTGCTTCTGCCAAACTCTGGGACGTCACATGTTAATTGCGTCTTTCAGCCGCACTCCGTGAACTCGGCCAATATGACTTGAACTCGGCCAATATGACTTGAACTGGGCTAATACAGCCCTACGGGTAATACGAATTTGATTTGTCTGCTGATATTCCCCGGCCGAGAAGGTCGTATTCGAGTAATAACTTGCACAGTCAGGTAATAAATCATTATACATTAGAGAGCGATACAAATGTTACTATTTTATATGTTATTAATCGAATGTTTTCGTATTGCCTTGGTTTTAGCCTGAGGGTGGCCGTATTGACCCGAGGCCGCAGGCCGAGGGTCAATGCAACCACCCGAAGGCCAATACTAAGGCAATTCGAAAACACTCGATTCATAATATTTTTATTAATTGACTGTAGAAGTTGATTTAATGCAAGCTGTCAAGTTGAACAGGAGGTCGCCCACTGAACATTTAATCCATGCCCTAAACAAAATGACGTCCGACCTTTTTTGCGCTCTGTGTTTTTTTGTTCCTAGATCAGTAGAGAAGTTTCTTCCTCTTCCGCTGTCCTAAAACGGCAATCGGATTCACTTACAGTAGTTTTTTCTTCCCACTATATTATCCTGCCAATAAAACCTTGTACAACGGGCTATGGTATAGACATTTTGATATCAACATCTGCCGTCTGCTTCTGCCAAACTCTGGGACGTCACATGTTAATTGCGCCTTTCAACCGCACTCCGTGAACTTGGCCAATATGACTTGAACTCGGCCAATATGACTTGAACTCGGCCAATATTACTTGAACTCGGCTAATACAGCCCTACGGGTTATACGAATTTGATTCGTCTGCTGATATTACCCGGCCGCGAAGGTCGTATTCGGGTTATAACTTGCACAGTCAATTAATAAAACATAATATAGCTGAGTTAACATCATGTCATCTAAAATAATCCACTGAAAGGACTTACATAATATCCTGGTGTCTTCTGTTTATACAACCAGGCCATAACATCTATTGTGTTAAAACATCTTGGTTATGTTTTTTTTCTAATCATGTTTATGATTCTGTTTATTTTCAGTGCACTTGCTGTCCTGACCCGTTCCGCTGAAGACAGCAGGAAATTGCAGTTCGATTCTCTATCGTGGGCTACCTATTCACGGGAAGAATGGATAGCCTCTTTAAGGAGATAAAGTGGACATGTCTCAAATACTGTCATAATTCAATAACTTGTGCATTCGAATAAACATAGCCATGAGCGTCAAATCAAATACACTGGATTAAATATAATTCGTTATGGTACAGTTACTGGTCGAATAACAACTCAATTGAGTAACTTTTGTCTTAAATCCTTCAATGACATTTAGAAGTTGAGAGGTTACAATAAGGTGAAGAATTACTTGTGGATAACAACTTCTAAATGCCATTCATAGATTGGATACGTCATCATCGTGGAGATGCTGCCACTCGTGACGTCAACGAACTAAATTAGAGGAGAAATTTGAGAAAGGGAAGATATTGGAAGCCTAGCGAAATCCTAAACTAAATAACAATTCAAAAAGGATTTCTGTTACAACTGATGCAGATTTTATTTTTCACGATGAGGGCATTATTGCTAGGAAAGTTCCTCGCATAACTCTGGAAAGTCTACCTTTACCCATCGTTCCATTCAAGGAGTACTCTCTGACTCATGTCGTACTAACGTGATTCGATCAATGCCACATGTTAATCTCTGTAGTAGACAAATTGTACGATGCTTTATTCTGTTCCGCGCTATTCAACGGTGCATTTAGTGGGCATTAGGGGGACGTGATAGAGGTTTGTGATCGAGAAGTAATAAGCCGTGATCAGGCTTTTACAGGTCGTCGATCGGGGCCAGCTGTGTAGAGATTTTGATCGATTGTGATTAACTATGGGTTGACTTGTGCTGACGTGATTGACCATGGGTCGATTTGTGAAAACGCGATGGACCTTGGGCGGATTCATTCAAACGTGATCGACAGATACCATTTTAATCGACATAATTGATTGATGCTTAACACCACACTCAAGATTATTTCAGTTTTATGACGGCGTTGCCAGGTTTAGTGGGTGAGGAAACAGGGTTCTTTGCTCTGAGGATACCACCGACCTGTGGTGAGTACCTGGCACCTCTTCGACGTACGGAGAAAAGTCCACTCAGAATGTTTTCAATATTTATTTGGTCCGAGTCGGAATGATGGACTATCACTCTAATCGATACAGACACCGAGGCCCCTGTCGGAATATCAGCGTAACCGTTCCGTCAGTTTATCTACGTTCTTCCTTCTGTTGTACAAGCAGTACTTCGCCGTTGTTGAAACATTTAGGTTTTACGTTAGGGGCAACATAATACTTTCGTTAGACCCAATATCAAGCGAGATAAAACAAACAGACTGTTAAACGGTTTTATCTTTTAAGTGTTAATTAAAAACTCCGCTGGAAAATCATGCTGCTTAATAAAGCATCTAGTCAGTGAACACGTTGTCAACACGGGCCCTGGTGACCCAGTCGGAAGATCGACAGTCTCTCAGTTCGATACATACCTTTCATTGGTAGGTTGTGGGTTCAACGTGTTCAACAGAAAAATTTAAAGATGTCTGTATGAGGTTTTCATTCGATTACGCTATGTTGAAGAGTTGTCAGGTACCTGTATAAGGTCAGGGGTTTCCTCCTTGCACGCCCCCCTCCCCTAACACACCCCATATTAAACCTAACAAAGTCACAATTCAAGTGAAAAAAAAATGCCAACTTTCAATAGTAATGTAAATTTATGTTAATACTTAATAATATAAGAGTTCTGGAATTCCTACAGTCCTGTAAAAATGCTATTGGAAGGTTATAGCTTGAATCTGAGGAATCGGGATTTCTCTTTTTATTATGTTTATTTTAGAGTGATACCTGCGACTTTTTGTCAGTTTCGAGCTTTTATCCATAATTTGCGTGATCATCGGATCTTAACTGCTATTGCCTTCGGTGAACGTTGTGAGTTCTTGGATTACAGTTTTCAATTTCTGTAAAAATGGATAAAATGTTATCCTAACGTAACCTTTAAACTGTGAACACAAGTAGTTCTTGTAACCCAGGTCAATGAGTTTAGAAAAAATCCCTTTTAAATAAGCATACTGCCAATATGTTGTTCTTTTTTTTTCTTAAGCAGTATAACTTAGAAGTTTCCTTTAGTTCTACTATAGTCTGGAGAACATACATAACGGTAGTGTTTTGAACGAACTTGAACCGAAATTAAATGGCAGTTCGTCCCGGTTATTTAAGTTTTGTTTAATTTTCAAACAGGATTTCATTTCGAACAGGTTGAAGCTGATAAAGAAACAACAAGGGTCGAAATAGAGAACAGGGTTAACTTTGTCACGATATCAAATAATTCTGAACTGAAAATCGAAACCTAGTAGTCAACCACGGAATTCTGTGTTTTTACTGCGACGTTTCAACTTAAATCAAAATATTGGGGCCTAAAACACTCGATTTGCTTTAGAAAAAACGTTTCGATTTGTTTGAGAACATATAAACACTTTGAAAGTTAAAATGGACGCTTTAAGCCTAGCGCACACGAGAGGCGCCGGCTGAGCTACAAGGCACGCGTGGCACAGGGAGCAGCTACAGATTTCAGCGCAGACGATGAGCTCTCGGCTGAGGCAAGTTCCTGGTCACTCAAGTTCACCAAGCTGCATAAATGTCACTACCTGTGTTATGTAATATTCTAAGTGGTCACCTGATTTCATAAGTACTCGCGATTGGACTATTCTTCGTCTCAACTAAGCTGACAGCTCACGTTAAGCGCACACGGTGAGATTCTTGCCACGAGCGGCAGAAAATATCAAACATGCCAGATACATTCCTCACCGCCTCGAGAGGCGAAAATCTCACCAAAATTTACGCGCACATGGGAAAAACAGCTTAGCTCTCAGCCACGCGTAGCCGCCAGCTCAGCCTGACAAACGCTAGGCTTTATGCTACGATATGTGTCAGCTCATGACACTTGAAGTTCTACACAAAGTAACCGGTTTACGTTGAAATAAATCACTGCTTTATCGTACATTTTTTTTAGTCTTGTAGCACTTCACTTGTACTTTTTGAAAAAAAAAGAATTCATTTAAAGAAAAAATATCATCTCGTCATACTATAAAAAAACAAAATCGATCATTTGGCATTTTGCCACAGCCAGACAAGTGACAACGGGGGAAATGCAATCCTATTTACTTTACATCCCGTCGGGATAAAATAATAATAACAAGAGTGTAATATTAATCAACTTTTCGAATTAGAATTGTCATATATATAAATCAAAATTCGAACTAGGGCACGGCAAACATATGGCTCGGCGAAGCATTATGTAAATAGGTCCATTCAAACCTCTTGGAAGTATTGTTGCTTTATACTAATGTTTCTTTGGTATCATTACAAGATGTTTCCGTAACAAAAGCAATGCTAGACTTTTAGTCTGTACTGCATTGTACTTCAGATATTGACGTCCTTGTATGCCATTCTTTTAACAAACATATCTATAACAAAAAATATAGAACTCAAGTATTAATACGACTGTCCGAAGGCGTTCCATAAACAGAGACATTCCAGACGGACGTTTTCTGCAAGAGAAGAAACATGCTGAGTTTGCTAATCCTGGGTTTGATGTCGTCTTGGGCTGGGACGTTCGGTCTTAGCGACAAAGGTAAAGTACACGTGATCATATTGCAGAAGCTAACCTGGTTTTACCATATTCATCAGTATTTAGTTGGTTAAATGTTTTTTATGAAATAGCATATCAAGACTTATTTTATTAATGAGTTTAAATAGCTAATCTGACATAGCCATGTGAAATTGCAAGATTAGCCTAACACAAGTTGGCCTTATTGGTTTCGTTTATTCGAGTGGCATTTAGTAGCTGATTCAATTCAATTCAATCCAATTTTATTCACTCCAGGCCAAACTGGGTGGCACGGGAGGTAACCATACATCATACATTAAACATGACGGACTCGTACAGCAATGAATTACAAGTAGCATATCGAAATATACATAAACAATGTTAGGAACCAAGTATATCTAGAGATTCTTGTATATATCTAGTGAGGTTTTTGAGAATCAAAGATTCGGTACACTGAAAAAGTCCCCTACAACTAGCTGCACTATCTCTTACATAACAAAATCGCGGCAAAAGTGAATGTCTTAGATGCTTTAGAGTTTTACATTTGAACATAAGATGATATTCATCACAAATATCGGATGAGTTACAAGCAGTACAAATTCGTTCGTTTTTTGGATGTTATACCATCTGCCAATTTCTACAGGGAGTCTGTGATTAGTTGTTCTGAATCTTGCAAGAATTTTACGACTTTTTGATTAAATAATTTGAGATAAGGCTCTAACTGGAAATTGGTTTTTATAATTGAGTAGAAACCTGCTTTTGCCGACCCTGCTATTTCGGTGAAAAACAGTTGTATGTACTGGTCTTGCAGGGTGGTTCTTACAATTTCTATCAAAGAATTTCTTCTTCCAACAATTTGGGAATCCCAAACATAATTAAGTCCAACAGAGTACAAAACAGACTTAGCAAAGTTAAACCATGGGTATTTGTTGATATCATTGAGACCGTATATAAATTTATACAGGATAGATGAAAGCTTGCTTGGTTTGCTCTGCATCAATTTTGCCCAAAATGAGAGCACTCTAACATGTATCTTAACAAAGATTGGGTAAACACCAAGCTCCCCATAAACCATATAACTCTCCCCATAAACCATATAACTTGAAGTAGAGTTTTTTAAACTCATGATTTCTTTGCAGAATTTTAAGTAAACGGTCTCAATAGTATCAAGTTTACATGTGCCCCAAACCTCACAACCATAGAGCAATATTGGAAGGACCATTTGGTCAAAAAGTTTAAGCGGAAGGTCAATAGGTAATGATAAACTGATAATATTCCGTTTTAACCCAAATAGAGCCTTAGTGGCTTGATTGGTTAGCTGCTTAATAGACGGACTGAAATTTAAATTATATTTAAGGTTAATGCCTAGGTAACAATATGTCTCAACAATACTAACTTCCTTTCCATAAAGATAAAATGTTGGCAGTGTTCTAGGTTTTCGGTTACAGAAAATTAATATTTTTGTCTTTTCAATGTTTACATTCAGCTTCCATTGTGAACAATAGTCTTCAAATACACTTAGTGCATTTTGTAAGCTCTCCCAATTTTCAGCCATCAGAACTGTGTCATCAGCATACAACAACAGAAGTAAACGTACAAAATAATTAAGTTTTGTCTGAATTACATCTGACAATGAACTGCACCCAAGAACATTATTCTGGCCAAAATAACTTTCTAGATCGTTTAAATACAGTGAAAACATCAGAGGCGATAGATTTTCCCATTGCCGAACACCGACTTCACATATGAAAAACTCACTTTTTCTATTACCCTGAGTTACACATGATTTAATCGAATTGTACATACGTTTTATTAGCTTCAAAAATTGTCCGTTAATACATTTATTCTTCACTGAAGAATACAATAAAACAATGGAGGCTATATGGATTACAACTTCTGGTTTTATTGGGTTGCAACGTTCCGATGTAGATACTAGCATCTAGATACTAATATCAAGCTAAGTGACAGGTAAACCAAGACAAGTACAATATATACAGTGAGAAACAGCAGGGTTATAAACATTAAAAGATACAACTGGAGACAGGCTTCATGGTAATGGGTAGATGGCTTATGGATTGACAGTAATGGTCTCAAAGAGATAATTACACTAGCGGGGGGATATTGTTGATAATGTCATCATAAGCAATAGGGATAAAAAAGCCCTGGTCTCGGTTTAGTTCTGTTTTTCTTATTAGGAGGACTTCCATAAGTTTCCTGGTGGTGATGTTACAAATGTTTGTTTTAAGAATATACACATCCTTCCAGACAATTTGATGATTTGGGTGAGAAATTAAATGTTCAAAAATAGCAGACTTCGTGTTACCATATTTGGAAGAGGCTTTATTTTCTTTTATTCTCTTTTTGAGGAGGCGGCTTGTTTTCCCAATGTGGTGGGCACCACAGGAACATATAATTTGGTAAATGCAGCCCTTGGCTTTCACAGATGGTGTCGTTTTCCAGAGGCATTAAGGTGGCTTCTTAGGGTTTTTTATCCTGTAGAAAAAACAGTGTCAATATTGGCTATGGATTTTAGAAGTCTTCGAATTTGGTAGCTCATTTTACCTATGAATGGCAAGGTTATGAGAATAGGTGATGGTCTCTTTGGTTTTGTCTGCATTGTCCTGATTCTTTCATAGCCTGGTGGATACTGCGACCATTTCTGCAGGATAACTGTTGTTGACCGTGAAAACCTTTAAGTGCGCTATTTCGTCGTTGAGAACCTGGGGGTTTGAGGATATGTTCACTGCTCGTTTTGTGAGGGTAGTGATGATTCAATGTTTTACTTGTGTCGGGTGATTGGAGCTGTGGTGTATGTACTGATCGGTTTGAGTAGGTGTTCGGTATACGCTGGTTTGGTTGATTGATTGATTTGCGTTTTACGCCGCGCTCAAGATTATTTCACTTATATTGCGGCGTTGCCAGTCTTAGTGTGGGAGGAAACCGGGCTCTGTGCCCGGAGGAAACCCACGACCTTCCGCTGGTAACTGGCAACCATCCCCCATAGGTCGTTCGAGTGAAAACCCAGTCAGAAAATTTTCCAATTTTTTTGGACTGAGTGGGATTCGAACCCGCGACACATTGGTGGAAGGCTGTTCGGATTGAGCGTCCAACGCTCTACCTACTGAGCCACGGAGGCCCCTCGCTGGTTTGGAGTTGGGTTTGTGATTAGGATTTAGTTATGAGGACATCCAGGAAGGGGATTTGACCGTCGTTTTCCTTTTCTATGGTGAAGTGTAGTCTTTCATAAAGCTTGTTTAGATGTAGTAGGAGATGTTCCGGGTTATTGTCTTTGCCGATAGCAACGAAAACATCATCCACTTTGCGAAGCCAGCAAAGTGGGGGGAAGGGGGTATTTGCAAGGGCCTGGTCCTCTAAGTTGGTCATAAGTATTTCGGTTATAATTGGTGACAGCAGGTATCCCATTGGTAGACCATATATTTGTTCGTAGAGCTGGTCACCCCAGGTGAAATATGTGGATTTGATACAGCTCTCTGTTAGGGCAATGATACTGTCTGTTGATAGAGGGCTGGGGAGGTTACTTTGGGATTCAATTATTCGACGGTGTGTTATCTCTAAGGCTTCGTTGATCGGGACGATAGTGAAGATGCCAACTACGCCATAACTGATCAGTAGATCAGCATCGCGCAGAGGGGTGAGTTTGTCAAAGACTCAAGTGATTTTGCTCCAAAGGATGTAGCAGTTTTTCCGAGTGGTGAGGGCACCTGACTGAGCTATTTGGCTGTATTGTAGAATATCGTGTCTTGGCTGCAAACAAGTAGCCTGGCTTTCATGGGGTTCTTGTGGACGTTAATTGTGGCACGTGCATAGGGGGCACGTGGGTGTTGGTTGATGAATTTTTGTTCAAGCTGCCAGTTAATTTCTCCTCTTTCTTTCAATATCCTTATGGTAGTCTTGTGTTTGGCGTTGAGAACCTGTGTGGGATCCTTCTTCAAAGTTTTATAGGTTGTTCCATCACTGAGGATTTGATCAACCATCCCAAACAGCTCTGATTTATTAATCACTACAACCGCTTTGCCTTTATCAGCTGGCACTATAGAAATATTTGTGTTATTGTTCAGTTCAAACACTGCTTTACGTTCTTCTTTGGATGAATTTGGGTTTTGGGGTTTACTGGATTTTATTAATTTAGCAATTTGATGGCGTAGATAATCAGTACATGTATTACCTCCTGGAGCTAGTTGCTGGAGACCACGTTCGACGTTTGCCACGAAGTCGTCATTGTTTACTCTTGCTAAAACAGGTACAAAGTTTAATCCTTTGGTTAACAACGAAATTTGAGAGGCTACCGTCAGACAAGGGGACTTTGCGTTAACATTAGATCTAACTATTTTAGACTCGTTGTGCCCACTAACGGCCGATACTCTACTATTAATGTAGAAGTATTTCAAATTCAGTCGACGAAGTAACACAAGCTGCCTAAGTTTCTCAATGAAATAGGCCAATGGCCGTGTGACAATGGGGCGGGTACGTTAATCCGTTTTTGTTTATATCCCATTTGGCGCTGGGAGGACAGCCGATATAATTCAGATCAGATCCTTCAACAAGAACCATTCTAGATTACATTTCATATGGGATCGGATCATCCGGCTGTTTTAACATGTATAACCAACACGTTGAATAATGCCACTTGGTATACCATGGATATTTAATCGAATCAAATCACTGTCTTAAAACTTTTATTGATTCTTTGATTAGATACGTATAAAATAAATCGAAGGAATCATCTTGACATGGCATCGACGTGTTTATTATGATCCTATCCTATGTGGGATGCTTGTATAGCGGATCATTTCGTAAAGGCAAGAGCTATAATAATCTTCTTTTTCTTAGCCAGCTTAGTAGAACGAGCCCCAGCGAGGGATTAAGTAATTAAATCTCTCTGTATTTTTCTAATAATCTTAAGGTCAACGGAGAATCTCAACACACTTAAGCGATGTCTCCTTCGGACCCTTACATTATCACTGGGGCAGTTTTGTTAGAACCCCAAAGAGGAACAGGAAAGTGTTCGTTACGCGGCTACCTTTTTGGCCGCCACATTCAAAATTACCAACAGTCTGTCAGTGGGACCCTGTCCCGGACTGCCATGTGACACTTCAAAGCGTAACACAGCATTTTAGAAGCAGTGTTACATGTATATTTCCGTTTTTGGACCAGCGCTGAGTCGTTTGAACTAACAATAACATTGCAGGATTACAACAATTTATGATGGGGTATAAAGGTCTAAATGATATACCTCTTTTTAACACAATTAGAAACTTGTCTCCGTGGTTATTTTAGACAAGAAGATTTTCCCTGTGCCCGTGTGTTTTAGTGTTCATAAATAACATTGCAGGATGATGTCTTTACAAGCCACGGGAATTATTGGTGTATACTTTTTGAATTGGTTGATTGATAGAAAGAGTCACACAGAGTGATCATAACCGGTCACATAACCGAAACACATAACTTTCATTTATTCTTTTCCAGATTGGGAAGTGGATTTGATACTATTTACCCGTGATTTTACAACCGTCTACAGATCAGGCACCTTAGACGATCTTGCGCAGTTTTATACGGACGATCTTGACTTCTATGGTCCACGAGGAAAAACTGCTCTCCCATTTGTTAAAAAAGGTAACATTGTGTTTTGCCGTAACTATTCAACATCTAAAACACAGATATCTTTTACGACACTAGGAAACGTTGCTCTGATGTGGTCCATCGTTATCCAGTGTTAATATTTTCTTTTCAAAAGGAAATCCCTATCTCTTTCCGTTTTCTTTGAATCCACGATAAACGTGTTTTTGTAATTTCGGACTTAATTGAGATTAAATTTCTAATCGTTTTTCTCTCTCAATTTTCCACAGAGACTCCTGAAAGGGGCCCTATGCTGAATAAATTTGGTTTAATATTCAACAACTTGTTAATGGTTTGTGAAAATCAGGCTGTGTTCGGGTTCGAGAGTCTATTTCAAAGATACGACGGATGGCGAATTGGACAGTAAGTTACTGTGTGCATTTACCGGCGTTTCTTCGACTGATTTCATCAATCTCTAGATTAATTCACTTAAATCGTATCCTTGTCAGGTTTCATCTCAATAGGATGAAGTCGTTATGGTCAGTAGACACTTTCCAATAATACTGTCAACATAGGTCGATCTGTTTAAGACTGATCCAGTAGCGTTTTCAATTCATTGAGTCGGATTAGAACCAGCAACCATCGAATTTGGACTTATGTTGACGTAAATGTTCTCAGTGAGCCACGGTCGGTGTTTTATTCCAAATTTCGACATGAGTTCACTCAACTTCAACTTTTGGATATGATAAGATGGTTATCGAGGCGTGGCTCATACCCCCCCCCCCCCCCCCCCCCCTTAAAAATGTTTCCTGACACAAAACGCAAATCATTTCCTTAAAATGTCTTGAGCTGCTAGAATGTCTACACTTCATCGGAACTTTCCTAAACTTAAATTTGTCTAAAATGATGAAGTTTGTCCTGGAACTATACTATTAAAAATGATTAGTTCTTGTCTGCTATATGATAATCTATGCAAGTTTTTAATTTCCATGCTACATGTATAACTATTTATGAATGTTCATATGTATTTACAGTGGATTGGCTTCTGTAATTCGTGGCAGTAATGGGCTGTTAAAGCTGACGTCTGTAACCTGGGCTAACCATGATACCGAACCATTGGATGCTAATTAATCTAACTAAAACTCATTTTGTATTCATGGAATTATGAAATAAAAGAACCTTGATTAACGAATGGACTTTTATGTTTTCATAGAATGGCAACATCCCCTAAACGTGTCTGGGTGATTTTCTCAGATTGTTTGAATTATATCTCACTAGTTACGAGACAAAATATAAAAAACAGCAGATTTTGTGTACAAATTTATATTTAAACATAGATGGAGTGACGTACTTACAAGCAACTGTTATACAAGCATTAATTTAATTAGTTAGTGTCTTTTAGAAAGTGAGTATAACAGTATTCTCGTTATTTTTGGGGATTACACTTTCTTGAAAATGGCACAAATTCTTCTACCGATTTTGGATGAAACCCGAAACAGGAATCGAACCGGGTCTCAGAGTTTGGTACCTATCGCCAGCACTAAATGCCGGCTACCTTATTTTTTTTTTTTTTTTGCAATATTTATTCATCAATATGCAAGTTATACAATAGTTCAGTGACACACAACCCCAACTAAAATACTAAGAAAAGCATGTATATATCACAGTGGAATAAGGGGTTTGTGAATAATAAATTACAGTTTTATAATCAACTGTCTATCACTTGTAATATAGATCACAGGATTCATACGAGCAAAATCTATTTCGAATTTTGGAATTAATGCGTGATGTTTATAGTATACATATCTCTCTTTAATTGTTTTAGAACAATAATAAACAAACAATGGCTTGATTTGTATTCTTTTCTGATGGTACATATACATTTTCCTACTTTTGAAAATACAATATCTCGCGCATGAACAAATGAAATTAATAAAGCTACCGTTAACTTTGGGATGCTTCCCTGAGTATCCGAACAAAATTAAAGTTTTGTAATCTATTCTATTTAGATAACTTACAGGAGCATATTTAAAGAGAACTTCAATTAAACCCCCAAAATACACGGAGAAGTTAGAGACATTGTCACAGTTTACAAAGATGTGTACAATATCCTCTTTTGATTTCTTACACAAGTCACACATTTCACTATCAGCTTTACCAATTTTATATAATTTGACTTTAGTAAATAAGGCATAATGAAATATTTTAAAGTCCATATCTCGACATTCCGGAGGTTTAATTTGAAGATAACAAAGTTTCCAATAAGATGAGAGAATAAGATTTGGAAATACAATAGACCATTTTCCCAGACTGTTGATTGGTTGATATATTTTCGTAATTAGAACCGAATAGAAATCTTTTGTACTTAAGGTTTTAACAGGAGTGGGTTTATTTTTATAATTTACTGTTACCTCAGCCTCCCCATATGGCGTATCAAATGTTGAGAGTTTGCCCCAGTGGCCAGGTATACAGGACTTTATCAAAGTATACATAGCAGCTATCTTTTGGTCGTCCGCCTCTGGAAAATGGTCTTTTATAATCTCACAGATACCGGTTACCGGGAGATAACCTGGCACAGTCTCATATAGCAAGTGTCTAAAGAGCGTCAAGCCTGCACCAATAAACAGCTTTGAATTCAAATATTGACCAGTAACATTGATTCTTGGGTTTTTGAATAAAGGTTGCGACCAGACCAGAAGTTCTCTTGAATTGATAAGTAATAATATACAACCAGTTAATTCGCTCCAGCTTCGAAGCATGTCTTTGTAAAACTTAGGCAGCTGATTAAATAAGGTGTTGCAATATGACATATAAAGAAGCTCAAAAGAAAGGTTGAACCCCCCACACTGTAATAGGAAAAAACGTAAACACTTCTTCCACACGGTGTTTATCTGGGGGTTCAAAAACTTAGCAAGAAACTTTAAACGAAATGACTTAGCTTTAGTTTCAATATCCTGGTAACTAAGTCCCCCTTCGTCTACTTTTCTCACAATAGTCCCATATGATACAAGATGAGCTCCCCCGTTCCAGAGGAAATATAGGCAGGATCTTTTTATGTCAATTAAAACCGAATTAGGTATATTAACTACTGATAATTTGTACCATAATGTAGATACTATTAGGGTGTTAATAACAGTTACCCTGCCATATAGGGTCAGTTTTCGTTGTTGCCAACGTTTAAGGGTACGATTAATTTTTTCCGTCAAATCTTTCCAGTTAAGGACGTCGATCTGTGTCTGATCGGATCCCAAATAAACTCCCAACATCTTAATACAATCCCTTTTAACAGGTATATTTGAAACTTGTGGGTTAGTAAATTTATTACCTACATACAATAACTCGTTTTTGTCCATATTTATTCGTGCGTTTGACGCTTTACAGTAAGTATTCACAACATCCAAAGCATGGCTAACAGAGTGATCATCAGCTAAAGTCAATGTTATATCGTCCGCATGCTGGAAACTGACAGAGCTTATATTGGTGTTCCGAATGTGAATACCTTCAATTGAAGTCGATCTTCGGATAAGCTCCCCAAGGGGTTCCACTGTCAGTACGTACAGCATGGCGGATATAGGACAACCCTGTCTCACAGATTTTGACACACTAAAAAAAGGAGTTAAAAAACCATTGACTTTAACCGCACTCCTTATATCATTATAAAATGTTTTAATCCATTCTACAAAAACATCCCAAAACCCAAAGCGCTTTAGAACATCAAAATGAAAACAATGGGAAACTCTGTCAAAGGCTTTTTCTTGATCTAATTTCAAAATAAAAAGATCGAGATTATCCTGCTCTTCATATGTTATAATATCTCTAATGCTAGCGATAGTGTCAGCAATATCCCGCCCTGGTATACAACAGCTTTGATAAGGGGAGATAATGCTTGCTATAACTTGTTTTAATCTGTAAGCCATTACTCTTGACAAGATCTTATAGTCAACGTTAAGCAAGGTGATAGGCCGCCAATTCTTTAAATGAGCTCTATCACCTTTATTTTTATAAATTAAGGAAATAATGCCTGTTTTCATTGATCTTGATAAACACTGCTTAACAAAAATTTCATTACAAAGTTCAACAAAAATATCTGATAACTCTTCCCAAAAAAATGAGTCCCAGGACTCTTGCCACGTGACAAGCCCTTTACAGATAAAGTTAGCTCTTCTTTTGTGATGATCTCATCACACAATTGTCTGTCACTGTCACTTAAACGCGTTGTTAGATGAGAAAGGATTTCCCCCACAGCTTCACTATCAATCTCATCTTTGCTATAGAATTGGCTATAAAACTCGTTTACCTCACTAATTATACTATCATAATCATAAACACTTTCGCCAGATTTAGTTTCCAACTGTTTTATGATTTTGTTCCCTTGGTTTTGTTTTTCGAGATTTAAAAAGAACTTTGTGTTTTTATCCCCTTCTATAGCCCACTGAGCCTTTGAACGTAGTATGGCACCCTGACATATTTCTTTGTCAAGAGCACATAACTCTTCCTCTAATGCATTTATTCTGGTCATATCATAATTACTATTGTTTGAGGCCCGCCTATACTCTGCTTCTAACTTACATTGAAGTTCAAACATAGCTTGTGTTCTGTCCTGTTTAATTCGTCTACCATGTAGGATAGCCAACCGTTTAAAACTATATTTTAAGTTATCCCACCAGACTAGTTTATCAGTATGATATAAATTGCACCCTTTCTTATCATGTATTGTCTGTTTAATCTTATCACAAAAAATAGAGTTGTTTAATAGGAGGTTGTTAAACGCGAATATTCCCGAGCCTCTCTCAACTGTACACAAATCTAGACGTAAAACAAATTGTGCTGTGATCTGAAAAACTATTTCGCCTATGATAGACAGATTTGACAGATGATGTAAAATTATGTTTGAGGAATATGTGGTCAATCCGACTCTGTTGAAACACCCTGTACTGTTCTCCGCCAGGTAAAACTAACCTTCTCTGGATGAATGTATCTCCAGATATCTCGAAGGTCAAACTCTCTCGCAAAATTGTTGAAGATCTCGCGAGATTTATCATATTCAAAATTTTTGTTCCCTCTATCTAAAGGCGAGAAAATTGTATTCAGATCACCTGCTACAATTGTACATATATCAGGTCTAACGAAGTTACTCAGTTCTCTGAAAAAAGAGCATCTATCAGAAATAATATTAGGAGCATAGCAATTAAGGATATCAATTTCTTTTTCTTCAAACAATATAGTCACCCTTAGAATTCTGCCAACATTGTCCCTTTTTGAGTTCACTATACGATCTTTAAGGGTTTTAGATATCACAGTGGCCACGCCACAGCTGTTTGTCGTACCGTTACTGTAAAACACTTCAGAAGGAAATAAATGTTTATAATTGTTAATAAAAATTTCATCCCAATGATAAAACAGGGAAAAATAAGGAAATAAATCAATTTGGTTAGTCTGAATTTGGTTTCTTACTGTAAGGAATCGGCCTGCTCAGTTTCCCGATACTTGGCGTTGGCTTGATACGTTGACTTCGCCTGCGTTTAACATTAGTGAAACTCTGCTCGGTGTCTCCACTTTCCATGTCAGAGTAAAGTTGTTCCATTGCCTCGCTGTTACTATCAGCCACGCATGGTATCACTATGTCTTGAGCGGTGACCTCAGGCGTGGAAGCTAGGTCATCGATGTCATCTATGCTGTCGGGAGGCATGCACTTCTCGTCGCTATCATACTGCTGGCCAGTTGATTGCACGGGATTTTCAGAACTCTCAATCATTGTTGGTAACACATTAGGGAGTCCCGTTTCAGGTATAGGGGTAGCCTGATTTGGCTCATGTGTTTTAGACACACATGGATCTGCAGATTCAGACGAAGGGTCAGTGTGACATTTACAAGTCTGTTCATTCAACCCGCATATGTCACACATAGCTATGGAAGACTGTTCAGGACAAATACAATTTTCCCCGAATTTTCCACAATTATCACACCTTGGGGCCCGACAGCCCCGGGAAAAATGCCCGAAGGCCCCACATTTGTGGCAAACGTGCTCTGGGCATTGCTTGTAGAGATGTGTATCGGAAAGGCAATTTCAACAAATTTTTATTTGACCATCATGAATAACTCGAAAATATTCCGGCCCATTAGCTGTCTCAAACCTCATAGCATAAGGCAGGGATTTTAGTCCTGGTGGAAGTAAAACCTTCACAAACCTCGTACCGTCGACGACATTGGTTCCCTTGTGGAAGCGTCGCTTTATGCCAGATAAGACGGTAACATCAAGGTTATATAATTTTTCCCTAATTTCACGGTCTTCTGTATAGGAAGGCAAGTTCATCAGAGAAACAAACAGAGTTCTTTGACATAGCTCAGTGACTTGACAAAATGTCCCACATACCTCAATTCCATTAATCAGTATATCCTTAGCAGCTTTATCTACAACAGTTATTTCAAACCAGTCATTCATCGGTACACAAGCCAAGATCGACCCCAATCCACATTCCATTTCTACGGCTTCAATTATATTTCCGGCATTTATTTCACCACTCTTGATCATCATTTTCAGGGTAAATTCCTTTGTGAAGCTTCGTCTAGGATCATCGACATCTTTTCTTCCCGATCCTCCTTGTGAGGCCATACCTGTAGTGAGAATTTATCTCAACCCCCAACTGCTCTAAATTTCACCTATGTCGATAACACAACAACAACATCATGTATTCTAGATCGTGAAAACAAACACGTATTGTCTTTCCGGCATTCAAACCGGAAGTCTCCTTATCCATTCACCCAACCGGCTTCCTCTAAACAAGGAGGTAGTTGACTGGTAGATACTACAGCGGACATTTAGTACCCCTCTGTTAACGTAATTGACACAGCTCCCATTGATGAATGCATGAGTTTAACTAGTCAGTGTCTTTTAGAAAATGAGTATAACGGTATTCTCGTTATTTTTTGGGATTACATTTCTTGAAAATGGTAGAAATTCTTCTACCGATTTTGGATGAAACCCGAAACGGGAATCGAACCCGGGTCCCAGAGTTTGGCATCTATCACCGTTTCGGGTTTCACCCAAAATCGGTAGAAGAATTTCTACCATTTTCAAGAAAGTGTAATCCCAAAAAATAACGAGAATACCGTTATACTCATTTTCTAAAAGACACTGACTAGTTAAACCCATGCATTCATCAATGGGACCTGGTAAAATGGGAGATGAAAATGGTAGAAATTCTTCTACCGATTTTGGGTGAAACCCGAAACGGTGATAGGTGCCAAACTATGGGACCCAGGTTCGATTCCCGTTTCGGGTTTCATCCAAACTCGATAGAAGAATTTCTACCATTTTCAAGAAATGTAATCCCAAAAAAATAACGACAATACTGTTATATTCACTTTCTAAAAGACACTAACTAGCTAAACTCACGCATTCATCAATGGGAGCTGTGTCAATGACGTTACCAGAGAGGTACTAAATGCCCGGTGTAGTATCTACCAGTCAACTACCTCCTTTATTAGGAGGCCGGTTGGCTGAATGGATAAGGCAGCCGGCATTTAGTACTGGTGATAGGTGCCAAATTCTGGGAGCCGATCGAGATCTCGTGCTAATCTACGAGATCTTTAACAGGTTATCGTTAGATTAAAGTTACCTACCAGAATTATATTGGATGCCTCTCTACACAACCGAACAGGTTCCATGGTGTAACTGTTAATGTCACGTGTCGTTCTTTACAATCTGCAGAAGGTAGCTTTGTTTAAGGACGTCGTCAGCAGTGGTCTCCCTTTATGACCAAGCAATATGACACTTATTAGCTTAAGAGATTGATATCTCAACGAATGGCAATAGGATCAATCCCTACTTTAGATTTGGCGATTACCTGGCAAATCTCTCACGAATGGCGACCCAGTGAAAACCCCCATCAACGGGTAACTTGTGGACTGATAAACCGTCGCTCTCTACTGACTAACCCACAGAATTGCCCACCACCAGGACACCACCCAGACGGAAACCTCATACAACAATTGCCTAAATCAGTTACGACGAAACATGTGAACAATTTGTCAGCTTTTGCCGCTTTTAAGTACGTAACTTAGAAGTGATCTGTTCCAGGGTTAAAACTGCGCCCTTAGATCCATATAAAATACAATTGTTTTACAGGAATATACTCTTGACATCATACCGCGAAAAATTGCGATCAATATACGTAGTAATTTTTCACACAAATGTATGGGGTTACCAACAAAATTAAGCGTAAAGAGAAAAATATAAATTAATAAAATTGCAAATACTCTCAATTCAAAGTGCAACTATTGTAATTCCAATAACATAGTTACCGAAACAGTTTAAAATATTCTTAAAATAAATCATTTTTTTCTGAAATTATCTTTGGTTTTGAACACATAATTTGTTTTTCACAGCTTTCAATAGGATACTCCCCAGCAGCAATCGAGATCTCGTGCCATTCTACGAGATCTTCAACTCGAGACATGGCTCGAGAGCCGTCGCACTCCATTTTGCGCATAGTTAACTGCAAGAAATCTACTGAGAATTTTTAATTTATATACTTTTTATTTCTCTGTTCTATTCTGTTCGCAAACATGTAACCCTATCATAATATGCTGCTTTGCAGGTTCTTTGGGCAGAAATACTTGTTAAAAATAAAAAAAATATAATCGGCACTACATCAGCGCATAACTACATTCTAAAACAAGATGGCAGCGCCCATGGATGTCAAGGCAAAATATGATATGGACTTCAAGGTATATTATATGTATTAGGAGAGTAGCAATCAATATAACAAAACAGTTTGTCAGCGGCTTAAACGTTACCTACCAGAATTATATCGAATATCTCTCTACACAACCGAGTCAACCATCAGTGTCACGTGTCGTTGTTTACAATTTTAAGGACGTGGACAACAGTGGCCTCCCTTTGTGTTCAAGCAACATGTCACTCAATCGTTTTAGAGTTGATATATCAACGAATGGCAGTAGGTTCAATCTCTATTTTAGATTGCCCCAGCAGAAGCATTTTCTCGCGTTACGAAACTTTATTAAGGTAATATTTCGATATTTCCAATACTTATCAATTCGTGACACTTAGCATCTGTGTAATCCTTTAATGTCACTTTAATCGCAAACCGTACGAACTGAAGTTTTCTGATGATGTTTTGATTGACATTTGAATCTCGTATATGCAGCTTCCCGAACACTCCTGTTTCCTAGCCCGTATATAATGACGTTAAACGCTGGATTGATGTTTACCAAAAGACCCGCTGTGATTAGAAATTCATCAGACATGGGATTGTGTGAATCATAATAGTGCCAGAAATCTACGATTGACATTGGAAACCAACAAATATTAAAGAACAATACAGTGCCGACGCAAATCCAAAATGATTTCATTTGTCTCGAAATCAGACCTCTTCTATCAACAGCCCCAACTTTTGCAAGATGCCGGAGATGCTTCTGGGATATGAAGAATATCGGAACATACATAAAGGACAATATCATTAATGTAACCAACACCAAGATATTCACTGGTGTAGAAAACCAACACGCCGAATTAATAACAGTAAAACACGTTGATACGTAATCCAAACGAACCAAGGTAGAGTTCATCTCATAAAACGTTTCGTTCTCGTGGAACTGCTCTAGTGACCAGTATTCACTCCAATCGCCAAGCAGTAAAAAGGAAAGAATAAGCCATGGTATAATCCATATCAAAATAATCCAGTAGTTTCCTTTTGTTACACACGCCCCCGTTTCGTAATGCCACATCGGGAACACAATGGCGACGAACTTTTCAATTGTCACAGCGGATAAATGGACAACAGATGACAAAAAGAAAAACCACATTGCCAAATTTAAAACAAAACACGTCGTCTGGATGTCGGCCATTTTGTCAACGTGGTCAACTAAAACGGTAAGTAGGGTCACCGGAAAAGTAAATAGAAAATCACTCACAGACATCGATAGTAGTAATCGATAGGAAGCAGATTTTAGGTTTTTGGAGGTCAGCAGAGTAAATATATATAAGCCATTCGTGATGACACAGGAAGCAGACAGAATGTACGTTATACACATTATCATGTCCATATTGAATAATTGTACAAGTACTTTGTTTAAAAGTATGACGTCATATATCTCCTTACGGTTGCACAACGTGCGTCTGTTTGTTTTAGGTCGTAAGCAGGCTCTAGTCTGTTGTGTGAAGATACATATCTCAGAGTTGACCATGGAGTTAAGCTCATCCGTCTATTCGACTGAAAGATATAGCGAAGAAGATATTTGCGGAAAACATTGAATCATCTCGATAGGCCCACACTGCATTGACATGACTGCGAATAAAAACATAACCCGAAAGTGCAACGCATCGTTGATTTACATGTAGGCCTGCCGCTGTCAATATGTGCATGCAATATCAATTTGCTATCGTCGTGATAAAGCTAAAATAATGTAGACAGCGACGTTAAATCCTCTCTCACTCACCATAATAATATTTTACTCTATTTAGAACAAAACCATTATGCGTATAGCAGTAACAATGATGCTGGTGATGCGTTTTAAACTCCGTACTTGTTATAGTTTACTCGATAATGTAAGAGGAGTGGCAGAATGGGTCATTAGTAGAGACGAAAAGAGAAAAAGAATAAAGGTATGTTTGGTATTATCGTTAGAACAATTTACCGCATGGTTGACAATACAATTAGATTCCCCATAATATTATTGGATATCATAAAAATTATGTTTACTAGATCTTTTTAGAAGTCGTTTATTGTGTGATAGTTCTACAATTTTTGTATCTACCCACATAGTTTTGTCGTCTCTAAGATAGCGTCACGACTTGGCAGAATATTTTTGACTTTGCTTTGTGTCAGTGATGGTTGTTGGCTTTATTGTCAACCAATCGAGATCTCGTTCCATTCTACGAGATCCTCTACACAAGACATGGCTCACGAGTCCTCGTTTTCAATTTCGTGCACAGTTTTCTTCAAAAAACTTACTGAGAATGTATGATGTTTTTGATATTTATTTCTCTGTTCCCAAAAATTGAACCATACAATTATAACTACATCGCAAAACTTTCGAACAAAAACTAATGTTTAAAATAAAAAATATAATGGGCACTCCATCAAGTAATAAATACATTCTAAAACACGATGGCAGCGCCCATAGATGTCAAATCAAAACATGACATGTATTGCGAGAGTATTACGTATTAAAAACAAAACATATTATCGACGGATCAAGCGTTCATTACCAGAATTATACCAGATATCGAGTCGACTTCATGGTGTACCTGTTTGTAAACGATAGTTGTGACGTCACGCTATTGTTCCAACAAGACATTATTTCTCAGGAAAGTCGCCCAATTAAAGTGGCATGAGCTGCCAAAATTCACACTTTTTTCATAATTTCTGATCGTCACGACAGTAAGAGGCTTTGAAGGCCATCGAATAACTAAATGATTGGCGTTGGAATGAGGAAAAAAAAAGGAATAAATTTCTTTGACTTATTTTAGTAATTCATTGCTTAGAGAATGATAATTGTGACAATATTTGACTTATACACTTAGCGCCATTAAAAACGCAGGACACAAAGAATGTAAAATATTTAGAGAAATGTAAAGTGTAAAATATTGTAAGTACTCTTAAATTGAAGAACAAGGCATTGGTCACAATGAGACAAAGAATTGACAATATGTGAAACCCTGGTGACTTTTATTCCTTGCAAACAAATCGTTGATACAGAAATTGGATATCTTACTAGGTCACACCGCCTTACACAGATGTATTTATAGCTTTTTAGCCCGCCATCATTCTGATGGTGGGGTATTCAAATCGCTTTTCCGTGGTCCGTCGTCCGTCGTCCGTCGTCCGTCGTCCGTCGTCCGTCGTCCGTCCGTTAACTTTTTGCTTGTTACCTTTATTCCAAGAAAACTACCAGTCCAATCTTAATCAAACTTAATATACAACATCACCCTATGGTCTAGTTGTGCACCGTACGTTTTCATCTCATTTGCATATTCAATGTGGCCACCAGGGGGCGATATTGTTTTTTTTTGTTACCTTTATTCCAAAAAAACTACCTGTCCGATTTTCACCAACCTTGGCTGACATTATCTCCATATAGTCTAGTTGTGCATCCTACATTTTCATCTCATTTGCATATTCAATATGGCCGCCAGGGGGCGATGTTGTTTTTTCTTTGTTACCTTTATTCCAAGAAAACTACCTGTCCAATCTTAATCAAACTTAACATACATCATCACCCTATGGTCTAGTTGTGCACCGTACATTTTCATCTCATTTGCATAAACAATATGGCCGCCAGGGGGAGATGTTGTTTTTCTTTGTTACGTTTATTGCAAGAAAACTTTCGGCAGTTACCTTTATTCCAAGAAAACTATTTGTCCAATCTTAATGAAACTCAACATGCATCATCACCCTACGGTGTAGTTGTACACCGTACATTTTCATCTCATTTGCATATTCAATATGCCCACCAGGGGGCGATATTGTTTTTTTTTTGTTACCTTTATTTCAAGAAAACTACTAGTCCGATTTTCATCAAACTTGGCTGACATTATCTCCATATAGTCTAGTTGTGCATTGTACAGTTTCATCTCATTTGCATATTCAATATGGCCACCAGGGGGCGATGTTGTTTTTCTAATATGGCCACCAGGGGGCGATATTGTTTTTTTTTTGTTACCTTTATTTCAAGGAAACTACTAGTCCGATTTTCATCAAACTTGGCTGACATTATCTCCATATAGTCTAGTTGTGCATTGTACAGTTTCATCTCATTTGCATATTCAATATGGCCACCAGGGGGCGATGTTGTTTTTCTTTGTTACCTTTATTCCAAGAAAACTACCTGTCCAATCTTAATCAAACTTAAGATACATCATCACCCTATGGTCTAGTTGTGCACCGTACATTTTCATCTCATTTGCATAAACAATATGGCCGCCAGGGGGAGATGTTGTTTTTCTTTGTTACGTTTATTGCAAGAAAACTTTCGGTAGTTACCTTTATTCCAAGAAAACTATTTGTCCAATCTTAATGAAACTCAACATACATCATCACCCTATGGTCTAGTTGTGCACCGTACATTTTCATCTCATTTGCATATTCAATATGGCCGCCAGGGAGCGATGTTGTTTTTTCTTTGTTACCTTTATTCCAAGAAAACTACCTGTCCAATCTTAATCAAACTTAAGATACATCATCACCCTATGGTCTAGTTGTGCACCGTACATTTTCATCTCATTTGCATAAACAATATGGCCGCCAGGGGGAGATGTTGTTTTTCTTTGTTACGTTTATTGCAAGAAAACTTTCGGTAGTTACCTTTATTCCAAGAAAACTATTTGTCCAATCTTAATGAAACTCAACATGCATCATCACCCTACGGTCTAGTTGTACACCATACATTTTCATCTCATTTGCATATTCAATATGGCCACCAGGGGGCGATATTGTTTTTTTTTTGTTACCTTTATTTCAAGGAAACTACTAGTCCGATTTTCATCAAACTTGGCTGACATTATCTCCATATAGTCTAGTTGTGCATTGTACAGTTTCATCTCGTTTGCATATTCAATATGGCCACCAGGGGGCGATGTTTTTCTTTGTTACCTTTATTCCAAGAAAACTACCCGTCCAATCTTAATCAAACTTAACATACATCATCACCCTATGGTCTAGTTGTGCACCGTACATTTTCATCTCATTTGCTTAAACAATATGGCCGCCAGGGGAGATGTTGTTTTTCTTTGTTACGTTTATTGCAAGAAAACTTTCGGTAGTTACCTTAATTCCAAGAAAACTATTAGTCCAATCTTAATCAAACTCAACATGCATCATCACTCTACGGTCTAGTTGTACACCGTACGTTTTCATCTCATTTGCATATTCAATATGGCCGACAGGGGGTGATATTGTTTTTTTTTTGTTACCTTTATTCCAAGGAAACTACTAGTCCGATTTTCACCAAACTTGGCTGACGTTATCTCCATATAGTCTAGTTGTGCATCCTACAGTTTCATCTCATTTGCATATTCAATATGGCCACCCGGGGGCGATATTGTTTTTTTTTGTTGTTACCTTTATTCCAAGGAAACTACTAGTCCGATTTTCACCAAACTTGGCTGACGTTATCTCCATATAGTCTAGTTGTGCATCCTGCAGTTTCATCTCATTTGCATATTCAATATGGCCACCAGGGGGCGATGTTGTTTTTTTTTTTTACCTTTAGCCCAAGAAAACTACCTGTCAAATCTTAATCAAACTTAACATACATCATCTCACCCTATGGTCTAGTTGTGCACCGTACATTTTCATCTCATTTGCATATTCAATATGGCCGCCAGGGGGAGATGGGTTTTTTTTTCGTTTATTGCAAGAAAACTTTTGCTTGTTACCTTTATTCCAATAAAACTATCAGTCCAATCTTAATTAAACTGAACATACATCACCCTATGGTCTAGTTGTGCACCGTACGTTTTCATCTCATTTGCATATTCAATATGGCCGCCAGGGGGAGAAGTTTTTTTTTGTTACTTTTTTCCAAGAAAACTACCAATCCGATTTTCACCAAACTTGGCTCACATTATCTCCCTATAGCCCTGTTGTGTACTGTACATTTTCATCTCATTTGCATATTCAATATGGCCGCCAGGGAGCGATGTTGTTTTTCTTTATCTTTGTTCCAAGAAAACTACCTGACATTAATCAAAATCAACATACATTATCACCCTATGGTCTAGTTATGCACCGTTCATTTTGATCTCATTTGCATATTCAATATGGCCGCCAGGAGGGCGATATTGTTTTTTCGTTACTTCTATTCCAAGAAAACTACTGTTCTGATTTTGACCAAACTTGGCCGACATTATCTCCCTCTGATCTTGTTGTGCACCATACATTTTCATCTCATTTGCATATTCAATATGGCTGCCAGGGGCGATATCTTTTTTTTGTTACTTTTTTCCAAGAAAACTACCAATCCGATTTTCACCAAACTTGGCTCACATTATCTCCCTATAGCCATGTTGTGTACTGTACATTTTCATCATATTTGCATATTCAATATGGCCGCCAGGGGGCGATGTTTTTGTTCTTTATCTTTGTTCCAAGAAAACTACCTGACATTAATCAAAATCAACATACATCATCACCCTATGGTCTAGTTATGCATCGTTCATTTTGATCTCATTTGCATATTCAATATGGCCGCCAGGAGGGCGATATTGTTTTTTCGTTACTTCTATTCCAAGAAAACTACTGGTCTGATTTTGACCAAACTTGGCCGACATTATCTCCCTCTGATCTAGTTGTGCACCCTACATTTTCATCTCATTTGCTTATTAAATATGGCCACCAGGAAGCGATGTTGTTTTTTAACCAAATTTGAAAATGAAACTTATTATCATTATTCCAAGAAAACTACTGACCTGATCTTAACCAAACATGACACACATCATCCCTCTAAGTTGTAGCTGTGCACCGTACATTATCATTTCATTAGCATATTGAAGATGGCTACCAGGTGGCAATGTTGTTTTCAACCAAAATTTCAAGGGGAGCTTAACTTTGCAATTCACAATTTAATTTTCCTCAACAATAGTTATCTCCTTGGAATAAGATTTTTTATGTAGGCCCCAATTCCTATATCCAGTTATTGCTGTAACAATCTTTAATATGAATAGACAACCTATGTGGGATGGTTGCCAGTTACCAACGGAAGGTCGTGGGTTTCCTCCGGGCATAGAGCCCGGTTTCCTCCCACAATAAAACTGGGAACGCCGCCATATAAGTGAAATAATCTTGAGCGCAGCGTTAAACGCCAAACAATCAATCAATCAATTTAATATGAATAGATGAACGCGGGCGTTAAGATCCCTTTAAGGGATCTCTTGTTTAAAAGACCGAACGCAATTACAGGAACTGAAATTGGAGATGGCAATTTAATGGTTATGTTTTGTAAAAAAAACAACAACCCGATTGTAAAAGGTTGAATTTACAGCTTATGGTGGAATCAAACTCCGTGTTATCTTTATACATTTAGGAGCTATGGAGACTATTGTTTTTAAGTATAAAAGGCGGAAATATGTCAGGTCACAAGTTCGTTAGTATGGAGATCTGTCCTCAAATTGTCATTTAGATGTCAGAGAAAAATGAAATAACTATTTTATTTGATAATTAACTTAAGCGATGGACGATGGATTTGATTTAATTTGATTTAATTTCATTCACCAATAGAAGTAAATAACATATAACTAAAGGAGTTATTTACATTGGCGGGAATAAAGCTCCATGAAACTTTCTCTATCCCTGATATATATAGATAAAAAAAATTATAAATTGGAGACTAAAGTGATGCTAATACAGAAGGGAATTAAACTATGTTCGAAACATATTTACACTCTCTGATGAGAAAACTTTCAGATATTGATTATCGTCAGTTTAATTGACAAAGAAAAAAAAAACGAAAAGAAAAACACAAAACGATGAATATACACTATATTAAACAAAAATAATCGAATAAAGGAGGAGTTGTAAGGGATGTGATTTGGAGGCTTGTAGCTTACATGGCAGGTTGTTCCATCACGCGGACCTGTAACCCTTAATGAGTAGAATGAATAGTTACTGATATAGAATGGCTTGTACAAGATCAAATGACTGGTGAAAACGAATATCTGTTTGCCGCACAAAATAATTAATGATAGTCAGTGGTAAATATTCTGGATGATATATGAATTTATGTGTAATTTGCAGAATTTGAAGACGATTCAATTGAACAAGTGGCAGAATGGATAA
This sequence comes from Lepidochitona cinerea, assembly GCA_963971465.1. Taxonomy (NCBI): domain Eukaryota; kingdom Metazoa; phylum Mollusca; class Polyplacophora; order Chitonida; family Tonicellidae; genus Lepidochitona; species Lepidochitona cinerea. The sequence continues at coordinate 15,341,486 of OZ020562.1, read as the reverse complement.
CCTGCGGACGGCACGTTTTTAAAGAATAATAAGGGGCTGTAAATGAGTCTTATATGTATTTGCCCAGACAGTATTGCAATATATCATATATGAATAATTTAAAGAATAACATAATATGAATAATGTGTTTTTGTTTAGTGATTCCTTAATGTGGTTTATTATGCCAATATTTCTAGATATTTTACTGATGTATTCAATATGAACGGACCAGTTTAGTTTTTTTTTTTATTGAAACCCACTCCTTAGAATTTAAAGCGAAGTGCCGGAGATTGGCAAATGTGGAATTGTTTTTAATTTGTGTTTAATAAGAGGGGGGATACGCATAAATTTAGTTTTGTTTACATTGAGAGAGAGAGAGAGGCGATTCGCACAGAACCCCGTCTTTATGTTGTCCAGTTCTGTAGACATGATAGTGAATGTCAAATTGCTATCTTCAGATGAAAAGGTTACACAGGTGTCATCAGCAAACAGTATAAACTTTATCTTATTGGAAATGGATAATAGATCGTTTTTATATAGTAGAAATAGGATAGGCCTCAGGACACGCTATGTTTGATAGCTGAACAAGGGGAAATTGTAGAGTTATATATTGTGCTTTGTTTTTTATTTGAAAGGTAACTTCGCAGCCAGATATTTGATTCAAGACGAACGCCATAATATTCCAATTTCTGGAAAAGTATCGTATGGTTAATAACAGTATCAAATGCCTTTGGTAAGTCCAAAAATGTTGCAATAGTGTACAGTTTATTATCTTTTGCGCGGTTTTGAGAGGTGACTGCATATTAAGTAGAGTGATTGCTTCTAAATCCGAAATGATATTTGTCTAGAATGTTTGGGGTTTTTTTTCAGTAAAAGTCATAATTGAGTTCGCGGCTTTTTTTTCAAACAGGTGTGCATGGGATTGCGAGGGTTTAAACTATACTGCATCACATAAGCGAATCAAGCCGTTAGATTACCATTTAAAGACCTATATAAATGCTTTACTGAAATAATGGACTAATCATCAGATACAAATTTAACAACGCAATGCAGTTAATGTGGATTTAATAAAGAAAGAACTGGGAAGATGAATTCACTGAATTTATGGGCATGTCAGTTTCCCGCGTCAGACGGTACTGGGTAGACAAACATACATATCCTCATCGTTCAAGGTTGGTTTCTCGTGTGGCAATCAGAAAAAATATTGGAAAAGTTTCTTTGACAGTGTCTGGCATTTTTTTCTCTTATGCCGTGCACATTTTACACGTTCGCTATCTATCACATTTTATAGTAGATCTACCGCTGAAAGAAAAGTAAGAATTTGGATGAAAAAAATAGTTAAAATAAAAAAAATACCGAGGAAAATCAATTTTGTCATGGAAGATGGGCGTTTTGGTGGGACAAATCTGAATTAGGAGGGAGGTTGTAAATGCACACAGACAATTAATGAAAAGTCAACGGTTTCAATTTTTATTTTTCCGACATTTGTAAGTTCAGTAGCAAAAACTTCCGGTATATCACAACCGGTTTCATCGCATTCGATATATACTCGGTAATGAAGAAGATACTATGATTGTAGTTAGGAACTGCCCTGAAACAAAATATAATACTTTGACAGTTCTTTAATTCAGTAAATATAAAAATGACAGATAAACAGATAAAGTTAGGTTTGGAACTCGAAGCTGAAAAGCGTTTAGTGTGTGGAGATCTAAATCCATCCGAATACTTTCGACAAATTTTTTATTTGACAAAGTAACTTTGAAAGTTTATCCGAGACAACAAAATTTAATTGTTTTTAAAAAGAACACTTTAAATGTTTGCCTACATTGTTCACTAGAACAATACTCATACAAAACCAGTTGGTCAAGTGTAGTCAAGTCAGCCGAAAGTTGATTAGAGCTTGACTGGTTATCAAACTGGGCCTTTAATCCAGACCTGCTGCAGAGGTTATGTTATTGAGATTTGCTCACGGGCAGTAAGCGTTTTCACCACATGGGGCAGCTATCGGTCGACTGATCATAAAACGACCGCTGGCAACACCTACCATTTTTTCTAGCTTGCGTTTTTTTAAAAATCAAACGGTAAGCAAACGAACGATAACTGGAGACAGTCCCTTTCCAGCGGAAGGTCGTGGGTTTCCTCCGGGCATAGAACCCGGTTTCCTCCCACAATAAAACTGGCAACGCCGCCATATAAGTGAAATAATCTTGAGCGCGGCGTAAAACACCGAGCAATTAATCAATCAATCTAGCATATCTAAATTAAAGAGGTTGGGTCTTGTGTTATGACTGTGATGTTCGTCGTCTACCTGGGTGTACAGGTCCGGGAATGGAATTGTGGAGGAATCAGTCATTTGTTGTAGGTCTTCATGGTCTCCACTGTTAGGGCTATCCATTCGCCAGAATTATTGTTTTCGACAGGTTTTCTGCACGAAGTCTGCTTATTGTCTTTTGGAGGCATATCCAAAGGAGATTTAGTTGGACTGAGGTAGCTTATTATGGATCTACCGGAGCCCACAAAAAAACGTCCACTTAGTCCGACATGCGCAGTACTGGGTGACGAGGAAGAAGGTCGAGAAGAAATTTGAAATATTTCGCTTTGCAGCTAAAAATTGATTAACGTTTGGGCAGGTTATTTACAGCGACATAAATTAATAAATAAACCTGTCCATAACTGTTCTATAGTAAATCGCTATTTTAGAGACAATGTGTCTTGGTATGTCCGACTTTTGGCTTTAAAATGAACAATTTTTCTATATTGACGGCGGTATCTTAGAGCCAGGGCTCATTGCAAGCGAAAGGCCGGAGTATGCTGTCTCATTGAGACAAAGAAATAACAATATAACCTACTCAAATCTGGTTAAAACCACCATAATCATGTCACGAATAATTTAGCTACCTACCCGTGTCTGATTTGGATGAGCAGGATTGTTCAGTAAAAACAATTTGTCCCCTGAATTCACTATTGCCCCCCCCCCCCCCCCACACACACACACACATTTTTACAAAATTATTTCGAATTTGGAATGCAGGTAACACCTTCTTCAGAATTGTTGGTTATTAGTTGTGTTTAGAAACAACGAAAGCAAAACACATGAGAATAAAGTAAACCGAAATTTCAACCGGTCAAAAGTAGGTCCAACAGAACAAAATTCCCATAGTATTTTTACTCTTTACTTCAAACAATTGCCTCGTGACTGTGAATTTTCATATACTTTGATAAATTGTATGTTTTACAGAAAGATTCAGTTTCCCAATGTCAATGTCATTCAACCAAGAAACGTGTATGCTGCTTGCTTCGAAACATGAGAACTCTTTAAACCTTCATTCCACATGTTTTATCTCCAATTCCAGATTGGTTGTTGTAGAATACCTCCTTGTTCCACAGACGCCTCAGTCTGATTGTTTGTTGCAATCCGTGCCAAAGTAAGAAAACACTTTCAAGTGCTGAATGTCAAGCTAGTGAATGGTGAAGTGAAGACGTGTTGTCAGTAGCTCCGTCTGATTTGACTAGTGTGAACAATTATGTTAGTTTGCAACGTCGATATTGTATAATTCTACGTTTGGGAAGGCTTTTGAAAGAAAGCCTTTGTAATTTAGTTTTTTTTGTTGTTAGGATTTTGAGAGTTTTCTTCAGTTAAAATCTACACATTGATCAGCTTAGCGGTGGTACAGTCTCTTAAGCATTGTCGTTGGTGCCTAACGACACCAATTGCTCACTCCGCTGTGTTTACTCCGCTTTTTGTCATTGTTCATTTTCTTAGCTAGTTGACTGTGAGGACTTTCATTTGGTATATACAGCCGGGCTAGCAAGTCGTTGGTTGTAGCAACCCGTATTTGTTATCTTTCGAGCATACACGCTTGTGCAAACAGCATTCAGACAAGGGCGCATACAATTTGGGGAATTATAGTTTATTTTACACACTTTTGCAAACAGCATTTAGACAAGGGTACATACAATTTGGGGTGTTACAGTTTATTTTCCATGTTAATTTATTTCCTTTATGGGAACTAGTCTGCAACAAATCGCGTTCAGACAGATTTGTATTTATTTATTTGTATGTTTTATTTTTATTTTATTTTTTTTTCTTATCCCTCTTGAAAAGGCTTGATTATTAGGCTCGAAATCGCCCTTTCCCCACTATTTGAGCACTAGCTTTGTTGTAATAACTTTCACTACCTGTCTGCATTTAGGTTTAAGCCTAGTAGTAGTTAGAGCATAGTATGGTGTATATAGGTCAATTATCGATGATGAGGATTGATTGATTGATTAGAGTTTAACGCCGCTCTCAAGATTATTTCACTTATACGGCGGCGAAAAGAAATTAAATCATCATCACATTTTATACATCAAAAATACATTGGAACAGAAAAATGACAGAAACAGAAATAATAAAACCTTGTAAAACATTTTTGGAGATTAAAAACAAGAAATATCACAATTATCTCCAATGGAGCAACAATAAACAATTTATATAAATAACTATTTTTATAATATACAGATTTGTAAATATGTGTTTTTGTTCTGATAGAGTGTAATGTTAACAGATAGGTTCTGATAGAGTGTAATGTTAACAGATAGGTTTATACCATAATAATTAAAAATTTGCCCCAGGTTAGTCGCCTTTTACGATCAAGCTTGCCTGGGAACTGTGAGCCAATTCTTATCCCCCGGAACTCACACGGGGGCCCAAGGATTAGTCGCCTTTTACGATCAAGCACCTTGGGAAGGCTGAGGGTCTATTCTTATCTCCCCGGAACCCACACGGGGGCGATGGTGAGGAAGAAGACAGTATGGAACTATCACAGATAGTGACTGGTGGAAAGAGGGGTAGGACTAAATCTTACAGTAGAGATAGAGAGCAGGGTAAAAAATCAAATAGCAACTCCCAAGACAGGCAAACAAAAAGTCTCAATGTTTTGATGTCATCAGTAGATGGCGTTCAAGTAGGTAAATTAAGCCCAAGTCAGTTTGGCCAAGCTCTATACTCTGCAGTAGGAAACGTAAAAGTAGTCCAAAAACTAAAGTCCTAAGAGTTGGTCATAACATGTAACAGTCCAGGTCAAGTTAGAAAATTACTCAAGGTTAACATTATCATGGGAGTCCATGTAAAGTAGAAATCAAATCTAAGAGCAGAGGAGTTTTTTAGGGAATTGGGGAGGGGGTTATGGAATAGGGCATTTTAGACGATCTTAAGAAAGTCCAGTGTGTTAAAGTGAGAAGGTTAAAAAAGGGTAAAGATAAAACATCGACTACGTGTATGCTTTTATATTTTGATTGTGAGAAAATTCCCGATGAAGTGACGTTGTGATTTGAATCATTTAAGGTAAAGCCTTACACTCCTCCAGTAATTCGCTGCTTTCGATGTAAGCGATCTAATCACATAGCTTCTGAGTGTCGTAATAAACTCCGGTGCCCTCGTTGTAGTGATAATCACGGATATAATGATTTGCCGAACATAGACTCACCTACATGTGTCAATTGTCAATTTTCCCACTCCTCATCATATCGAGGTTGCCCAAATTTAAAGGAAGCTAATAGAGCTCAATTTATCAAAGTCATCGAAAAGGTGTCCTTTGCTGAAACCCTAAAGTGTGTACGTAAACAGTAAGCCGAGCCTTTGAACTGTTCCCAAAATCCAGACTTTGACGAATCATTTTGGGACCTGACCCCCACAGAACCCCAAGTTCAGACGTTTAAACAACCCCAATCATCACCTGTACACTTCCCATACCAATACCTACTCAGACAGAAAATGACGCATGTGCTCAAACTGAAGCTATTTCACCTATGTCATTAATCAATGTAAAATCTTTCGTAACAGAAATTGTATGTCATGTTTTGGAAAGCTGACTATCACGAAGGACGCTGGCACAATTGAATACATAGCAAGACGTGTTGAACATCTTTTTGGAAGTGGTAATATTAGAGCAGACAAGTTTCTTAAAATAACGAATTGGAGAAACAAAAAAATCGTTAACGGATAAGCTATCAGTGTTTCGGATTTTCAAATTAACAGTACCATTTATTCTTATTTTCACAATAATTCAACATAATATAAAATCATTTTACGCCCATGACCAAGAATTCAAACACTTTATTTCGAATTTAAAATCCGTTTACAAGAAACATTCTTGAAACAAAAATTTGAGTTTACATACCCAGGGTATACAATCATCCGAAAAGACAGATTGACCGGTAGAGGCGGTGGTCTGGCGGTTTTTATCAAAAATGGATTGCCATTTGCTGAGATTGCACTACCACAATTCAAAGTGATGATATGCCAATGTGTTCGAGTGGCTAGGGATGACAATAGTTCATTTTTTATCATGAATCTATACAACCCCTTTAAGAAACTAGAGGTTAGTGACTTCAACTCTCTATTAAATCAATGTAACGAAGGGTATATTGTTATTTGTGGTGGCTTTAACTCACACCACCTCATCTGGGGTAGTTTGTCTATAGATTGCAACGGTAATATTGTGTCGAAGCTGATAAATGATGGAGCTGGGAGTCGTTTTAATATACACTCAGGTGAATCATGAGCTATTCATCTCACAATATGTTCTCCTACTTTAGGATCCATAGCTTCATGGTCGGCATGTGGGAGTGACCATTTTCCTATAGTTTCTTCTTTTGGTTTCATTCCTCATAGTGATCATGCTGTTTCATTACCTCGCTGGAAAGTCAGTAAGGCGAACTGAGTAAAGTGTCGTCAGTGTTGTGAGGGGAAAGTTGTTGATGGTCTTTGTAGTGATAATATAAAGGAATTTTACGAAAATGTTGTTAATGATCTCAATGAGGCTGCTAGTATTTCTGTCCCTCAAACTTCTGGCAAAAGAAAAAACAAAGTGCCTGTACCTTGGTGGAATATTGAGTGCTCAGAAGCCGTGGCGTTACGCAAGAAAGCTAAAAACAGAGCGGAAAGATCACGCCTATTAACAGGCACATGCTCAAAGAATTATCAAAAAGACACCAAAAGATTACTGGCGCTCATATTGTTCTAAAATAACTGTAATATCCCTCTGAAAGAAGTATGGAAGCAGGTTAGGGCTATTAACGGGAAAACAATTTCAAATTCAGTTCCAAATATTTTATCAAATGGTCTGTCATAGGTCACTAACAGAGATAAATGCGATGTCATAGCTGATAGTTTTGCCTATGTCACTAGCACTAATAATTATGATCCGGAATTCATTCCACATAAAAAGCAGGTAGAGGAGTATATCAGTAACTTGGATATACCTGGGGAGGAAATTCCATTAAATGACGATATCTCATTGCTCGAACTTAAACAAGCTCTTAGCAATTGCAAATATTCATCTCCTGGTGACGACGGTATAGTCTATTCTATCATTAAGGCTCTCCCTACAAAATGTTTAAATGTAATTTTAACGCTTTTATAACACTATTTGGTCGAAGATGGTTATGCCTGCGACTTGGTCAATTGTCAATCCAGTTGCTAAATCTCAAAAGGATCCAACCCTCGCAACGTCTTGTAGACCAATAGCTTTGACGTTGTTCTTTGTAAGCTCGTGGAACGAATGGTTACTTCACGGCTCATTTGGTACCTTTATAGAAATAACATACTCTCTAATGTACAGAGTGGATTTAGGGAAAACAGGAGTACCAGTGACCCTGTTGTGACTCTAGAAACGTCAATTAAAATATCTCTATCTCGTAAAGACTGTAATTTAGCGGTGTTCCTTGACATTGAGAAGGCCTATGGTATGCTTTGGAGAGGCGGGCTGCTAGTCAAATTGAGAAATATTGGTATTGGGGGCCGGATGTTCGGATGGGTTAGAGACTTTCTATCCAATCGCAAATACAAGTACGTATATGCACGTCTTTGTCACGATTAGTCGTTTTAGAGATAGGTACGCCTCAGGGGTCGGTTATTTCACCCACATTATTTAATATTGCAATAAACGATTTGCCATTAGTTCTCAATCCAAAGGTAAACTGCTCCCTATATGCAGATGATGCCGCAATATGGCACAGTGGAAAAAATATTCATATGGTCCAAATGCATATCCAGCAAGCAGTCAATGACGTCATTAGGTGGAGTAAACTGTGGGGCTTTAGATTTTCCTCTACTAAGTCCGAAGCTGTATTGTTTACCAGACGATATGTACAGTTACAAATACATGATTCCAACATTAAAACATGTAATCAGTCCAAATACCTCGGGGTTGTGTTTGAAAAATATTTAACATGGTCAAAACACGTAGATATGGCCATCAAATGTCAATAAGCACTAAATTTAATGAGAGCTGTGTCAGTTAGAACATAGGGCGCTGATAAATCCTGTTTATTACTTTTATATAGAGCTCTAGTTAGATCTAGGCTTGACTTTTGTTCGGAATCGTTCTCGTCAACATCACTATCAAATAAGAAAAGACTTGATTCTGTGCAGTGTACTGGTCTTAGGATATGCACTGGGACTGGGACAACCCCTTTAAATGTGCTTCAAATCATGTGCAACGAATGGCCTTTATAGTTGAGGCGTACTCTTAAATTTACACTTGTATTAAAATCATCTGTTAATAACTCTGCAACATCTATATTTGATTCCGTGCAATCTGATTGCCTTGTAAATAACAATAGCCAAGGAACAAAACCTTTCAATATAAGGGCTACTCATATTTTGAACGAGGTGGGTTATACTGAAATGTTAATTATAACTTCTTAGATTACACCATTTCCTTCGTGGCGATTACTTCCACCAGTGGTAAATATTGATTTACACTGGCAAATTTTGAAATCAGATCCTCTCTATATTTTAAAGCATTGTGCTGTGGAATTCCTAGATTTTAGTACCTATTTACATTTTCACTGATGGCTCAAAGTGCCCTGAAAGTGGAAGAGTCGGAGTAGCGTTTGTCATCCCAGAGTTAAAGTATAGTAAGAACTTCCGACTGACAGATGACGTGTCTGTTTTCTGTTCAGAGCTTGAGGCAATTTTCATGTGTCTCCAATTTTTGTTAGACTACAAACCAAACTTTGCTGTAATCTGCACCGACTCCTTAAGTGCTTTACGAGCCCTGAGCTTCTTCAACTATAGCAACTATCATCCTCTTGTTTTATAAATTATACATTTGTATTCCACTTTATTTAAGGAAGGAGTGAGCGTCACATTTACATGGGTACCTGCTCATGCAGGACTAAGAGGAAATGAGCTTACTGATACCGCAGCCAAACAAGCTATTTTACATACTAGCATATCCATCAGATTTCCATTTACCGTTACCAATATTTTACTTAAGGCTAAGTCATATTTTGTGAAACGGTGGCAGAAACAGTGGAATGATTCTGACAAGGGAAGGTTTTATTTCCGTTTTAATCCTGGCATTTCATCACCAAAGCTTAATTTCCCCACTCGTCTAGCTCCACAGACTCCAATCTGGTCATATTCCCCTAAAATCTCACCTATTCAGATTCCATCTGTCTGACACAGACTTGTGTGATGTCTGTAATATTCAGGAAAACTTAGAACATTTTTTTGTTTAATTGCATCAAAGAAATGATTTTTTCACCCATCTCATTGGTTTGGGTATTAATTAACCCAACGTGGACAATGTTCTAGGTCCTTCTAAAAATACCAACACGGTATATCAGGCTGTAGCTAGATATATTATAAATACACATAGATTTTAGTATAATATGAGTGTATATACATTGTATTACGACAATATAATGCTCAAGTGACACCTGACTAACAAACATCGACCTGTCTATCGTTCCATTTGTCACCACTGTATATTTGCTTATCTGTAAATCGTATACGGGTGTAAGCTCAATTGTATTGCATGTTTTTACATCTTAAGAGGTTAAGTAGATCCCAAACGGACTAACACATACTCCTGTACAGAGAGATTCAATATATTGTTATATTGTGTTCAAACATCACAGTTTCTTAATCGCTCAAGGTGATAATTACTCACTAGTACGACGTACATCATTCATACGAATGGACGCGACAATAAGCTAAAACAACCAACCAACCTTTAAAGTGCTAACGTGTGACAAATTAGTTGGCTTGCCAAAGTGAAAGAAAATCGATTCTGTCTCAAGAGACCGGTCGATTGGTATTATGTGTACAATAAAAAGCCTGGTCTGCCGACAATAGGTTGATGGAAAGTTCGGTTTTCTTTTCACCCGCAATGAGTCAACATGATCCAGTCTCAAGGAGAACAAAGTATCGAACGATGTCGACCGTAAATCTAGGCTAAAACTACAGTAACTGACTCTCTGATTGCAAGTGGTCTATGTTGTAAGCTTATTTGCATATCATCATACCAGCTTTGGGAGTAAAGGATCCGGACGTAAGATGAATATTTGCAGAAAGAAAGAGGGAAAAGGGGCGGGGCGGGGCGGGGGGGGGGGGGGGGGGGCAAGCTGATAAACGATTTACTTTGGGACAAGAGCTCAGGTGAAAAGTTGAGATATCCCCAAGACAACGAAACCTGTATTTTAATGTTCAAAACAATTACAAAGCAGTGAACAGTTTAAATAATCAAGATGACTGCCAACTTCCGAAACACGTATGTAGCTTTATTCTTTATGGTATTTGTTATACTGTCAAATGAAAATAAACAATAAGTAATAATATGATTGCACAGCGGTAAGAGAGAGTGAGAAACAAAATACGGTTTACGTATGTATGAACTGTTAATAGCGATGCACAACGCAAATTTCAACTTCACATTTTCAACTATTAATTGGATGGAATTGAATATAAATAGGGTTGAACTTTACAGTGAAAACCAGAAAAGTCCAAAGACGTTCGCATCTGAAGTCCCCGCTGATCAACGCAAGTTCTGTTAAACACAGAATACTTTCCATCAAGTAAACCCAAGTAAAGGAGAGTACAATTTGATTGGATAACAGTGCCCTGAGAAGTAACCAGGATGATGAGGGTACAGAGAGATGGGCTGTACATAGTAACCTGCAGGTAAAAATCAGAACGGATGAAACATAAGTTCATGAAGGGATTTGGATCGACTCCTCATCCAGGCAGCAAAATCTTCTGGTATAGCTGAGATTATAATACACCACCCAAGTACTATTTATAACTGTATTATCTTATATTAACTGTAAGAAATCACTATATAACATTTACCTAGAAAATACTCCAGCTGTACAACTCACTAAAAATAAAGAATAGCTAAACGTCTGATTATTACCCACCAATAAAGGTAATTTCATAAATATGTTAGAGGATTGGTGAGGGTGGAAGGCGTACTACATGCACATACTGTATCTCGCTAAGGTAATAAGAGGTTGTCAGTCATAAGACTACATGACTGGGCTACGAGTCAAACCAGAGACGCATTACCCGAGAACATATGTTGGTTGAAGCGAAACATTCTAAAGGGGTATAACTATAGATTTGTTCCGCAATGTTGAGGCTCCCATTGGAAACTTAAAGCCTATTTAAATAAAATCATAAACTCATCTTACCAGCTGCCGGGTGTCCCAGAGGAAAGAGAAGTGTCGATACTGCCTTTATCACCTCGACAGGTGGGGAAAAGTCTTTCCTAGAGAACCATTTGTCTGATTGCTCGATGCCAAGCCCAACAATCTCAATATAATTATTCTGGGCCTTTTCAGCAGCATAGACCATACCCAACAGCACATGGAGTAGGCAGAACCATTGATTTATTTCAGTTATTTTCTGTTGTTCGTTATTCAACATGACCGTCCTTTCGTTCTTCTTCACAATTTCGGCGCGGATGGCCTCCATTTTCTCCCGAAACACCTTGAAAAGAAAGTAAGGAATAAGCCCCCCCCCCCCCCCCCCCCGCGCAATAAAAGGAATAAATTTCTTTGACTTCAGTAATTCATTGTTTAGAGAATGATAATTGTGACAATATTTGACTTATATATTAGATGAAGTCTTGTTTGTCGATAGCGAAGGTACTTGTTTGAAAACCGTGATTATTTCACTGCTTCTCATCGTTCGTAATTACCTTGTTCACAGCACACTGATCCGTCATCATGTTTTTAAAGCTAAGAGTCATTTTTTCCTCTAGACTTTCTTATTCATCCGCATCATCTTCAGAAATCAAGTCAGTAAATTGGCGAATGATTGATTGGAATTCTTTAATAAATGTGTCGGTATCACTAGAAACTGATTCACGTAGACCCAAACTTAAACTACCGCTTTCCGTTGACAGCTGGTAGCCAATGAAATGTCGCTGATGATCAGTTGTTCCATCAAAATGCAGGGTGGTGTTTTCGTTTGAAAGCATTGTGTGGGAGGCCTAAAAAGATGGTTTTCATTGCTTTAGATATTTTTTGTCTCCAATAATGAGAATAATTTTAACGATGTGATTACACAAATTTTTGAAAAATATGAAGGCATCATCAAGTAAATCAATAAGTATTTTATGTAATAATATTTAGCGGAACTTTGATTATCAGTAAGTTGACTATTTCGCATAGTAGTAACAATATTTTTCTTTATTCCCGTGAATTTGACTTGCCTGAATTTTGCTCACAACATTTCCTTCCAGGACTATTCTTTGGCACCTTGAGGCAGAGGGTACTGAAGGCAAGTCGGTGTGATGCAAATTACGGGACACAGTCTGCATGACTGGCCCAATCCGACGACTTCCTACTCCCATGCTACTGAGCTCCATCACTGTACACCGTGTTTGGTTGTCTTAACGGGTTCCATCTCTCAGTTCTTTTGGGGTTTTCTTTTCAAGCCCCTGTAGTAACTAAGAAACATAAAAATGTACAAAAAACATCTGTTATCGTTAATCTGTTAATCGGCAAAAATTGATTTTGCTTTTAACTCGAAGAAATAGACTTGCAACCATATAACCGTCAATAACCATTACCTGGTCGCGGAGAACCTCAAGTTCAGTATCCTTGATTTTGTTCTTGTGCGCTGAAATGTCCATTCTAAGTTTAGCCTTCTTAGTTTTCAATGCTCCTTGCAACGCCTCTGAAAGAAAATATGTTAACATTAGCTACAAATCATGCTTTCCATTTAGTGACATTGTAATGACGAAGTGATAGGCCTACGCCAGACAAACGTTAAATGCTGACTAAATAGGTGGCAATACATGTACTTACTTTATAATAATTCCTTTGTTTCCTAATGAGACGCCTATCCTTTGTAACAAGAGAGACCAATTTTTCCAAGTCTTTACTTTTGAAGTGTGCCATTTCCAACGATTTTCCTCAATCCTTCAGCTCAGATGTTAGTTTTGTCAGCTCTTTCTTTTGTGTCTCAATTTTGTTATTTCGTCGAGCTTTCTTTTTTTTTGTCTATTGCCAGGACGATATTTCTGCAGTTGAAGTTTGTTTTTTTTTCAAGAATTTCTTTATCCTTTTTCATCTGTTTGACCAAGCGTACATTTTGGGTCTATGTCTGTTTTAGCATAGCTGATTGTTTGTCTACTTCACCAGATGCTTTTTCTTCTTCTGCTTCCATTTTCCTCAACTTCACACGTACATGTGCAAGCTCTTTTTCTCCTTGACTGTTTCTTTTTAATAGAACTTTATTTGTTGCGACTGCTCTTCCAACCTGCTTTTCAATTGTGCAATAATAATTGTATCCCCTGGATTGCTTGTGTTTTTTTGGGTTGGAATAATGAATTCCTCCCCAAGAAATTCTTCTAACCCCTTAACTCGATGTTTTCGTCAAAGGTTTAGCTGTTTTTCATACATTCGCACAACTTTTTGTCGTACTGCCTCTACAGACACAGAGTCTTCACAGGAGGTCAGAATTGTTAGCCAATGACAAAATGTTATCCAGTTGTATTTTCTCTGACACCAAAACGATCTTAGCTCCAGAATGTGTTCGTTGGAGAGAATATGTTATTTTTGACGAGCTGACCTCTAAACTATGGACGTAAATAGCACTATTTGTGCACAAAGGGCCTATGGTCATTTTGATTCCACAATCAGCCCAAGGCACGGTTTCCGACAAGTTGATTTTCCTGCCGAACACTTTTCTTCATAGGTTATGGTAGGCTGGCATTTCATCATGAGAAATGTGGCTTTAACATCGGAAGAATGTGAACATTGTTTGCTTTTGGCAAATTTCGCTTATCGACTCTTCAACAAGTTGTAATTAAGCAGTTTAGATAGAGACCACGAACCTGTGAAATAAAATTGGACAGTATTGAAGATTTAAATATGCATCTCAACTCTAGGTTGATTAATTGATTATTTCACTTACTTTGCGGCGTTGCCAGTTTTACCGTGGAAGGAAACCGGCGGTAACATGCAACCACCCCACATAGGACAAAAACCCAGTTGGAACATTTTTGTATTTTTTTTTGCACTGAGTGCGATTCGAACCACCGACCCATTGGTGGAATGTACACTTGGTATTTGCGTCCTATATTAATTTTTCAACTAATTTTATTCTGACAGGTAATAATTAATAGCAAATGCGTGTGGTATATTGTCTTACACACGTAACAAAAACACTAACTTAATTAAATTCAACATTGGAAAGAAGAATTTAGAAAGGCCATTTTACTTAAAGGAAAATGGAGACTTTCAAGCATCGGAATGGTGTGCGACAATCGAATTTTACCCTCTTAACCCTCATAATAAAATGTATGTTTAGCAGACGATTTTAAGGAGCCACCTGTACGTACTGTTTTATACTACAAATAACCTTTATATAAATAAAGCATTCAGTGTCGAAATAAATTCTCATATATACCAGGCAACGACAGATTGTCCACAAGTTCACTTTGCTCAATTGCTGTGAGATCTGTTTCGCTCGACATCTTGTTCGCTTTGTTGCCAGGAACGCCTCTTCTTAGCCGCAGATTCGCACATTCGGTACACTGGGCATAATGTGACGACAGCGACACACAGACAGACGGTTGCGGGGAAACTATTTGCTTCTGTAAGGAATGAATAATGTTTTATGTTTAATCGATTGACAAGTGTGTCTTCTTATATTTCTTACTAGTTTTATCTCAAATTACCACACCGGTGATCTCTTTCACCAATAGACACAAAGGGATGTCATTTGTATGCTGTTTTATTATTAGGTTTTCAAAATCAGTTCAATACCATTCGTTCTTCTCGTTATAAATCAAATACGAAAATTTGGCTAAGAATCCGTTCTAGGACCGCCGTGTTGGAATTGCCAGTCAGAACATCACAGTCAGAGCTCGTTGGGTTGACCTCCGTTAAGTATTTTCTAAACCTTTTACTAACGCAAAAGTAGTGATATTTCAAATCTTTGAGTCATATTCTGTATTGTGTGCATATTTATTTTCACTTGCAATTACAGACGCCATGAACACTGACTCCCAACTGTATTGTTTTCATATTGAGTGGAGACAAATTGCGTGACGTCATCGGGCATCCCTAGTACCAACTTCTTCTGTCGCGTGATAGGCCAGACGTGATAGAACAGACCAGACCCTGCCTTGTTTCATTAAACAAAGGAATACGGAACTGTGCACGGCGAACTCAACCCAGACAGGATGACAAACAACGTGAAGATTTAACATAAAAAATAGTTTAATACATAACTTAACATTATACAATACAAATCCATACTCGCAACATGGGGGACATAAAACTAACAAATATCACATGTAATGGGGAGGGAGGCGTCATCGGACGCCACTGTATAGTTCATCGCCATTGGTGGATACCAAACCTGCCCTCTACCACAAAACTAGGTAAGTCTTCTGGAATGGAAACCTGAGAATAAACTGAAAAAACACGGCATTACAAATGACGCAAAACAGCCGGCAGTTTACATATAAAAATATGATTAACTTATCGCGGAATGCTATAATGCATTAGGTAAGGACAATGTGACCGAAAGTATAGGTTAATTATAATCTAACACCATAGGTTAATTATAATATAGCACCACATAGGTTAATTATATTATAGCACCACAGTCCACATCATTTAAGCTCTAAAAACGCCAGGTATTATAGACGGTCGCTTATCAATAATAACACATATCTGAAAGTCCGTTCAACACATATATGAATACCAGGACATCTAAAAGTACAATGACTTTGACACTAACAAGCGTTTGATTGATTTTACGCCACACTCAAGGCAATCGAGATCTCGTGCCATTCTACGAGATCTTCAACTCGAGACATAGCTCGAGAGCCGTCGCACTCCATTTTGCGCATAGTTAACTGCAAGAAATCTACTGAGAATTTTTAATCTATATACTATTTCTTTCTCTGTTCTATTCTGTTCGCAAACATGTAACCCTATCATAATATGCTGCATTGCAGGTTCTTAGGGCAGAAATACTTGTTAAAAATCAAAAATATAATCGGCACTACATCAGCTCTTAAAATACATTCTAAAACAAGATCGCAGCGCCCATGGATGTCAAGGCAAAATATGATATGGACTTCAAAGTATTTCATGGTATATTATATGTATTAGGAGAGTAGCAATCAATATAACAAAACAGGTTGTCGGCGGCTTAAACGTTACCTACCAGAATTATATCGAATATCTCTCTACACAACCCAGTCAACTATCAGTGTCACGTGTCGTTGTTTACAATTTTAAGGACGTGGACAGCAGTGGTCTCCCTTTGTAAAGCAACATGTCACTCAATCGTTTTAGAGTTGATATCTCAACGAATGGCAGAAGGATCAATCTCTATTTTAGATTGCACTCAAGGTTATCCTAACAAGCGAAATATAGCTTTCTAGGCTAACCAGATGCTATGTACAAAGGAATTGGTTAGGTTTCCGTAGAATTGCAATAAATGGAAAAAAAATATACTATTCTTCGTTACAAATTCTATCAGTGTACATACCATAGGTCAAAACAGGTGGTCGCCCAGCACATATGTATACATAAAAGGAAATTCGTGTCACCGTGACAGCTTTCATATGTGACAGCTTCATCATTATAAACTACATTCAACCATTCCGGAAAGCCTATGACTTTGGAAATTACTCGACCAGAGTATTGAGTCAGCACCCCGTCTTCGTTTTGAAACCTATGAAGAATGTTACGCGCTACAAGAGGGGAAATTAAATGCGAAGAAAGAGCCTTGTCTGCTTCAGCTATTAGAATTTTAAGGTTCTCACTCAACTGTGTGATTGTGAGAGGCTGTCCTTTCTTGCTATATTTAAACATTTCCTTGTTTTCGGGGTTTTGTCCTAAAACATTTTAGAAACTCAGGGCAGCCATTTTCTCGCCTTTTAATTTGTTTATTTTTTCTCAGTTTTTCGTGTACTTTCCGCTCACTCTGCCATGGTGTATCATTTCTTGAGTTTATTTTACTTTTTTTCTGTAGAGCTGGTTGCCTCTTCTTAGTAGTGTTTTTTCTGTAACTGAATCAGTTTTTTTTTCTTTAATTTCCTGTTTCCTTTTACGGAAGGAATCAATTGTAGATGTCTTAAGAATGAAGGCATCCATGAATATTTTTCGCCGATCCCCATTACGTTTGTCGTTCAGCCATTTGTCAAACTTATTAAAATTATACAGAATGTGACTTTCGATGGTGAAAATCAAGGCCGATGGCTTGTGTTGTAACGACGAATCGAGCAAACTAAAAACAGATTCGGGGTTCAGCACTAATTTATATTGTGGGAAAAGATGAACGCTTCCAAAATGTCCCCTCCTGGAATTTGATCACGCAACAAGTTTGTGAGGAGTTCGGCCAAATCGGTCATTAGAGGCTGTAAGAGAAGTTGTGTTTGGTCATCTAATTCAGATGGCTGAATCAAGCATGCTGTCAAACTATCGTTTGGTTTTGAACCGGGTAAAACGGAAGCTGATCCATTTATAATATTTTCGGCGTTTGTTCTAGTTCAAGCTATTATTAGACCGTGGTAGATTTGACTCCTGTCACAAATGGAATTACTCTTGCTCTCTACCATAGTCCACAGTGGTTTGGTTAAGAAGGAGATTAAAAGACAAAGAGCCCAACAGCCAGCGACGTTTTTGATGATTGAAATGATTTTCGTATGGAGGAGATAAGGAGATCAACCGGCCCGAGAGTGTGTTATTAACGAAGTCAATCAAATGAGAATGTAGAAAAAACAGGACATATGCGTTGTGAAAAAACATATTGAAACAATTTCCCTTAAATCGAAATCCGAAATTAATTTTTCAGGACTGCAGGAAGAGAGTCCGAAGTCCATAGTAACCCTTTTTGTCATCCCCACCTGATCCGAATTAATTGGACGGTCTGTGATTCCTTATTTTGGGATTTACTGTCAACGAGATCCATTTTATTTTCAATCTGTTTCAAGGCAACATTGGCCTTGCCTGTACTGTTGACAAGTATGTGAAGGTCACAAAGAATTGTGCATTTTTAAAACCCATCTTTTTCTTCCTCAGTAAAGTATTCCCAATTTTCCACAGCTTCGGGCAAAACATTGGCCCTGTACTTTTGCAGCATACTTTTTGAGAAAACAATTTCTCCGTTGCAGCACGGTCGTTCATGGAGTTCTTAATATTATATACGATTGTGCTGCCAGAAGCTGTCCCCACTTTAGTTCTCTTCAGGTCGTCAACGTTGACAAATTCTCCTCCGCAGAATTTCTTAAAGTCCAAATATTTTGGATTGGAGATTTGTATTTACGACAGCATACATATC
Source organism: Lepidochitona cinerea (assembly GCA_963971465.1). Classification (NCBI taxonomy): domain Eukaryota; kingdom Metazoa; phylum Mollusca; class Polyplacophora; order Chitonida; family Tonicellidae; genus Lepidochitona; species Lepidochitona cinerea. Next base: position 15,322,921 of record OZ020562.1, on the reverse strand, counting down.
CTACACTACTCCGAACTTGCCAGTTTCATCACTGTGTAGAGTCGTGTATTCTTCCTCCTGCAATGTTTCAGCAACGTTAATATGGGAGAGTGGCAGTCTTAGTTTCGCGATTTGCTCAAATGTTCTGCGACATGACAATTGCTTCGCAGTTACATTTAGTGTTTTCAGAACCGTCTCTGACGCTAGCAGCTCGATGGTATGCGATGTTTTTTGAAACGAGAGATGTCATATTTTCACTGTATTTTCCTCCTTCCATAAATGAAACAGTTCTCTCCATCCCCAGCCAAAATCCCTATCTTCTAATTCGTCTATTCGTCACCGCACTGACGAAAATGCCTTTAGATTTCATTCCGCGTCGTTTTGTTTTTAATATTTCAATCCGCTGCCTCTGTGCTCTTCGGAGAGCTTATAATTTGGAGGACAGTTTGTTAATTGTTGGCTTGGTTTGTTTGCGTTGATTTCTTTGTATTTGTAAGGTTTTGATTTGTCTTGTAAGCTTGCCTTTGTTGGAGGCATCGGGATATTTGAGGACAGGCATCATCAAGACACAGATTGGGTTGTTTACGGATGTTCAATGGTAAAGTGGGGTTGGCTTTGTTATCAGTGTGTTGGGGAATGTTCGCGGGACTTACTATTTGCCAATAACATTAGGTGTAACACTTTCTGTGAAAACAGGGGAACGTGAAGGCCTGTCTTTGGAATCTTTGGTTACCTTGTCCATATGGAAAGGAGACTCATCCAGTAATTGTATCGTTGTTTTATTTAATTCCGTTTTGGTCTTCAGTAGTTTCCTCCTTTCCTTTGTTATTTTATTAACTAATTAATTCAGTCTGGATACTGTGATTTTTGTGGGTATCGAACACCAATCTAAACTTTCAGGCAAGTTTAAATTTGCGGCTAAGCTGGTCTATACTTCAGTATTTCAAATATACAGCCGTTCACCGAATCAGTGGAAGGGATCTCTATCAACGACATAGCTTTTCCTCGGCATTTATCCCGGCACGACGAGTCTCTACAATTGCAAAGATTTAATTAGGCAAAAAAAATTAAAACTGTCCCTTTTCATACTTTTGTGCAATAGTTGCCTCGACCACATAACGAAAGGTAGTTTTCTATGTCCCACCTAGAAATCTTGGAAAAATGCATCTTGAGTAGGCAACAGCTTAAAACTGTAAACACTCAAAAATTAATAAACCATACCTTGTGATTTCCTTGTAGATTATAAGTATGCCTGATGCTTCTGGGAGTGATACAATTTGCTAAATGTTCGATAATTATATCTAATACAGAATAAACAACGTGAAATACCACTTTCGTAAAGGTACATATAACATAGTGGTAAGGTGGTGTTTTTTTTTGTTGGTGATTTATGACGCACGCACGATTATATCACTTATTACACGGGGTAGTCAGCGAGGAAATCTCGAACTTTTGGCGGATAGTTAAGATACTGCATAAATATACCCTACAGACTGAAAAGTTGCAGGAATTCAATTTCCACACATAACCTACATTTATTTACACTATGAAGGAATTAATAGTAAATGGTTGTGATTGATTATTTTGCTTCAAGACCCACTCCCCCCACCATAGCTACTATACATTTTTTGGTCAAGTTTTAGAAAGAGCACTAAAAAGCTTCTATTTTGTACTTTTTAAAGTAGCATGTTGATATGTTGCAGTTAAAATAGATTGTAGGAATTAGCAGCTATTTTTTTAAAGACGAACTATTGAGAAACTTTGCATTGTGAGAATGTACGCGAAAGCAGGGGCCTATTCTTTTGAACTAACTTAACCCTGAATGAATTTTCACCACGGTTATTTAAATTGTGTTTACTTTTCGAACACTATTTCCTGGAAACCCCTTCAACGTACGGCATATATTTGAAATATCAGGCTTACAAGCAATTAAAAGCAGATGTTTTCCAGTAATACAGTATAATAAAGGACATATGTATTAAATAATATACATACGTGAACCAAGCAAGGTATTATTAAAACAAACAACATCGTATATATGCCTTGCTTAAGCTCCAAATTCGTACGCCGACATTTTGTTGTCTGACGTCGGCTAAACCTACAGAAATAATAACGTTCAGTTGCAAGCTCTGTTCCAAACATTTGTTTCTTTTAATAATTCTGTTTGACTTGACTTTGAATTTATTAGTTGTTACTAAGTAAAGTAAGATATCGATCCGTACAATAAGCGTCTGTGTTCTATTATGTTTTGCACAGTCAGTGGCGTTTAATCTGCGACAGAATAGATGTTGTCATGTTTATTAGCGATCGCAGCCTGTGGACCCTCTCTCGATCTTTTCAACCGGCTGGATATTGTAATCTTGTTCAAGTGGCATGAGCTGCCAACATTTTGACGTAGAATGTTGAAATTATCGACTATTTTTCTCAAAACTTATAATTCAGAAGATTTTTAGTGCTTCTAGTCTCGAGAGGGTACGATAAAGTATTGTTTTTAACTAACTTTTGAATAAAATAAATGAATGGTCGTCCCGGTTTATATTTAAATTTTGTTTACTTTTCGAACACTATTCCGGTTCGTATAGGCCACATACTGTACGGATTTACCTCATTCCAACGCCAATCATTTAGTTTTCCGATGGCCTTCAAAACCTCTTACTGTCGCGACCATCCGAATTTATGAAAAAAATGTGAATTTTGGCAGCTAATGCCACTTTCAGGGAACAAAATGGATGAGCTAGCATAACACGTAGAAAAATGTCGCTGAATTAAAACAGATCTAAGATGATGTAAACCATGTTGCTTAGTGCAGATTTTTACTTGTTTTTGCGATTAACACTTTGGCTCGGAAAATTACCTTTCTCGCTTGTCCTAGACATCATCATCCAGCTTCTCGGTTGAAATATGCTTATGTTGTCGTTGTTTAATCGATCGTGCACAGTGACGGGTGACAATTCTTCACAGTTTCCAAGCAATTGTCCAAAACTTTTAGATAGAGAATATTTCGGTATGCAAATGACCCCACATGGCCCAACAACCCTCGTTTTCGTTTTGACAAATTTTCAGTCAAGTTATGATCAATCATTTGCTGGTCAGATCAGCCAGGATGAGTATCCTTACTGTTAATAGTCTGGACATCCTTCATGATATCCTGCTATATTTCGTGATTAAACTGTATTAAGTGTCACACATTACACTTGCTTATTCAAGAGTTGAAGTAAACAACAACGCAACAAACATTCAAAATCAACGATACACAGTAAATCATGTACTTACAAAAAATCCTGGCAACAAGTTAATTCATAGTTGGGGACTAATAAATATTTGGGTTACCCACTAGCTAAAAATTTCTATAAAACGGTGGTAAATACTGCAATAAAACTATCAATTCTCCATTATTATATTATCCCGTCTTTCCTTGTTTTAAACATCTAAAAAAAACCATCGGGAGCCAACATGGAGCGGACCCACAAAAACGAAAAAAAAACCGGACTTTTAAACTTTACAGCAGTATTCGACAACTTTTTCAGTCAGTATTATTATGTTAGGGATGATCACACAAGTTGGAAATGAATGCTGTACATTAAATTATAGGTCATCATGTACAATACAGGCTTACTTTATAGTTAAAAATAACAAACAGAAAAAAAAGAGGAGAAATAAAAGGGATACCATGTCGTTAATGTCGGGCCCGTGCTCATCTCTCTCTGTGACTGGCGTCGACTACAGCGAAATGGTGCTATCACGACAACCGGAAATCCTCCCCTTGAAAACCGAAAGTGAAATGAAAAAAGGGAAGTTACTGCTGATGTTCGGCTCGCCTGCAACGAAGGTCACACGGAATGGGCCGGGGAGGAAGTCGCGAAATATTGTTATGGTTATATAGTAATACTAAGGATTATGAACTGTTAACTTAATATCTAGGAAACTGTGAGAAGAGAAATTGAAACCAATCTGAGATGAGAGAACGTTGCATATTATTACTGGATTATCCGAGTGAGTGAGTGAGTGATTGGGGTTTTACGTCCTGCTCAACAGTATTTCGGTTATATGAAGACGTTGTCTCCTTGTGACAGGGCGGATTTCCACCGCTCTTGCCGAAGACAACCAGCAAGCCCCCTCACCCAGTCACAGTATACTGACACCGGGCCAACCAGTCGCTGCTCTAACTCCTATTGCTGAGCGCCAAGCGAAGCAGCAACAGCTACCACTGTTAAAGTCTTTGGTCTGACTCGACCCGGGCTTGAACCCGGATCTCCCAGGCCTGAAGCGGACGCTCTACCGACTGAGCTATCGGGGCTGGTGGATTATCCGAAGGAGCACATAACGTAAGAATTTATGTGCAACTCTAGACAAGTTGAAGAAAAAGGGAACATAAGCGTTTAAGCATTTTTAAAAATTGTAAAAAAAAATATTGACCTCATAGTCTAATGATAGGTCCTATGTTCTTGATGCTTCCGGTATAACATGTTAGATTGTTTTATAAGGTTAAACATAAATATAGGGGCCTATCATTAGGTTCCAGTGAAAATGTGGTGTGTGCAAAGAAAAACACAACAGAAAAGAAGAAAATGATATCAAACGGACTGACAATTTAGTTTCCTTGTAGCCTATACGTGTTTCAAGAAAATCTCAACTGACAATGTCAAAATGTTTGCACTGGTATAATCAAACGTTAAGCCCACATCTTGCATAAATTGGCTTTGTTGAAGTATAAATCGCAGAAAAGAGGCAGTCTCTTACAAAATTTCAAACTATAGGCTAGATCTCTAAAAAGACCCAGTAAAGCTTGTTTATGAATTTGTTATTTTTCTAGAAATTTAGACATCACATAATATGTAAACAGCTACTTGGCGGGTGGTAAGACGCACTTACCTGTACAACGTTTTTTTTGTTAATTAGTAAACGATACCCTTTCTCAATATATATACAATATACTATGAAGAATTGTTGGAATCTGAAACGAAATAAGATAAATGATTGAGTGTTCTACTTACTCTAGGCCTATACCTAAGGTATCCAAAATTGGCTATACTTTTCAGCTTTGTTGAAAGCTCTTTTGCCTCTACTTTTTGTCGCTGAAAACGCCAGCATTTAAAAATGTAAATTTTGTATCACATACGAAAGGAACCATATAATATTTTTTTGCTATTGAAATGAAAAATAATTTTTCCTCTTGGTGACTTTCGGTGGTGAATAAACTAAAGACAAGAGATCCCTTAAAGGGATCTTTACGCCCGCGTTCATCTATTCATATTAAATTGATTGATTGATTGTTTGGTGTTTTACGCTGCGCTCAAGATTATTTCACTTACAGCAATAACTGGATATAGGAATTGGGGCCTACATAAAAAATCTTATTCCAGGGAGATAACTATTGTTGAGGAAAATTAAATTGTGAATTGCAAAATTAAGCTCCCCTAGAAATTTTGGTTGAAAACAACATTGCCACCTGGTAGCCATCTTCAATATGCTAATAAAATGATAATGTACGGTGCACAGCTAGAACTTAGAGGGATGACGTGTGTCATGTTTGGTTAAGATCAGGTCAGTAGTTTTCTTAGAATAATGATAATACATTTCATTTTCAAATTTGGTCAAAAAACAACATTGCTTCCTGGCGGCCATATTTAATAAGCAAATGAGACAAAAATGTAGGGTGCACAACTAGATCAGAGGGAGATAATGTCGGCCAAGTTTGGTCAAAATCAGATCAGTATTTTCTTGGAATAGAAGTAACAAAAAAAAAACATCTCCCCCTGTTGGCCATATTGAATATTGCAAATGAGATGAAAATGTACGGTGCACAATTAGACCATAGGGGGAGATGATGTATGTTAAGTTTGATTAAGTATGGACAGGTAGTTTTCTTGGAATAAAGATAAAGAAAAAAACATCGCCCCCTGGCGGCCATATTGAATATGCAAATGAGATGAAAATGTACAGTACACAACATGGCTATAGGGAGATAATGGGAGCCAAGTTTGGTGAAAATCGGATTGGTAGTTTTCTTGAAAAAAGTAACAAAAAAAACCATCTCCCCCTGGTGGCCATATTGAATATTGCAAATGAGATGAAAATGTACGGTGCACAACTAGACCATAGGGGGAGATGATGTATGTTAAGTTTGATTAAGATTGGACAGGTAGTTTTCTTGGAATAAAGATAAAGAAAAAAACATCGCCCCCTGGCGGCCATATTGAATATGCAAATGAGATGAAAATGTACAGTACACAACATGGCTATAGGGAGATAATGTGTGCCAAGTTTGGTGAAAATCGGATTGGTAGTTTTCTTGGAAAAAAGTAACAAAAAAACAACATCGCTCCCTGGTGGCCATATTGAATATGCAAATGAGATGAAAATGTACGGTGTACAACTAGACCGTAGGGTGATGATGTACGTTAAGTTTGATTAAGATTGGACAGGTAGTTTTCTTAAAATAAAGGTAACAAAGAAAAAACAACATCGCCCCCTGGCGGCCATATTGAATATTGAAATGAGATGAAAATGTAGGATGCACAACTAGACTATATGGAGATAATGTCTGCCAAGTTTGGTGAAAATCGGACAGGCAGTTTTCTTGGAATAAAGGTAACAAAAAAAACAATATCGCCCCCTGGTGGCCACATTGAATATGCAAATAAGATGAAAACGTACGGTGCACAACTAGACCATAGGGTGATGTTGTATGTTAAGTTTGATTAAGATTGGACTGGTAGTTTTCTTGGAATAAAGGTAACAGGCAAAAAGTTAACGGACGGACGACGGACCACGGAAAAGCGATTCGAATAGCCCTCCATCAGAATGATGGCGGGCTAAAAATGTAATTTAAATTTTCCATCTCTAAGTACAGAATGTAATGAACTAGTAGAGCCTTCAAAATGTAAATTAGTGCGAAGTGCAATGTATTTCAAACAATAAATTTAGTTAAAAGGTAAAAACAATCAGAACCATAACCCCCCAAAAATATCCACATCCCCCCAAAAATAAATAGAAAGTAATAATTTGCTCAAGACTAAAGCGATGTATTTCGAATTGTGATGCATTTTTTCTGGAAAGTGGTGTCGGGGAAAATGTGAACGTGGCAAAGTCTTATTACCAGTCAGAAGGGCTGTTATTGGGAGCAGCAAATGTCAGATCCCCTCTGCAAAAATCTTTCTCCAAAGGAAGAATCAGTTCTTCCTCCTCTCCTACAATTCCTCTTTAAACAATTTGTACAACGAAGCTGTAGCATCATCACCATCCAAGTAAGTCGGTTGGACATCTCGTCCACATTCTTCAACGACTCGCCCAGAAAACCACATGTTAACTGTACCCACTTTCCACTTGTGTGTGAATGCCATACCCACTGGATTTGTTAAGACTCAAGATAAACTTTTGCGACCAGTCCGAACACTTGATCTATCAGTTTTTTAATTTACAGCTGTATAATTGCGTAATATAACTTTTTTCCTTTCAGATATTTTTTGTGCTCTTACTGCCTGTTCGGGGATGACTTGTTGGAGAGATGGCTGATTTGGTTAACTTAAATTCTCTGTGTGTTTTGTTGGCTTTCAAATTGGTGGCGAGGGTGGATGAGCTGAATTGTTACTAAATTGTACAACTCTTTTGGGAGTGCCCGGGCTGTTTACAATTGTTTTATAGTAACGAGTTTGATCTTTCAATCGTTCGATCTGGGTTTTATCAGAATCACTATTTGATAGGATACCATCCACGTCCTCTATGGTACGACATTGACCGCCAGCTGCAACAACTTGATCTCCATGCTTTTGTTTCATTTCTGATTTTTTTACGTCTTTCTTTTGTTTTATCTTTTTTTCTCTCCGCAAAAGGAGCCAATCGGCCTAACTGAATATTTTTTCGCTTCTGCGTCCACATTTGACGAAAGGCAGCGGTTTTTTGTCGAACATACGAAAGAATACTGTCTGCATCCTCTTTATAAATTGAGTCAAGCCGGTCTTGTTATAGACCCACATTACTGTTGCCTCAACGTGTTCTATGGATGCTGTGGGTTTGGCAATGCGAAGATTTTTCATTGTTGCAAACGGACTCTCCGAAAGGGAATTGGTTTTGGGTACAGATTTGCTTTCTCTAACTAGCTCAGGACTTACTTCGTTACACAAACCACCAGGAAAATGAAGGTACAGCTGCCTCGATACAACTATCAAACAGTGGGCTGCTTTCAAACTAAAAACCTCCATGGAAATGCCAAGGTTGTCCTCATTGACCCTGGATACTGGGAATATCCGGCCACACGTTAAACGGGGTTTTATCCAAAACATGCCATGGGTCTGAGCTGATTCTTTCCAATGTTTCCTTAAACTTAACAAGTATGGACTCAAGTCCAAAATATGCGGGGCCAATGATCTACTTAAAGATAACCTTTCATATGAACCTGAAATGAAAATGTGAAACGATGCCAGTCCGCGTATGCATGCAAGAAGAAGGTAATCTTCGACATATTTCCTAACGACGTCAATTAATTAATTGCTCTGAGTTTCGGTGGTGCCATCCAGGCAGCAACATCTTCTGGTATATCTGAGATCATAATATACCACCCACGTACTATTTATAACTGTATTATATGTTATTAATCGAGTGTTTTCGTATTGCCTTGGTATTGGCCTGAGGGTGGCCGTATTGGCCCGAGGTCGCAGGTTGAGGGTCAATACAACCACCCGAAGGCCAATACCAAGGCAATACGAAAACACTCGATTCATACTATTTTTATTAATAGACTGTAGAAGTTAATTTAATGCAAGCTGTCAAGTTGAACAGGAGGTCGCCCACTGAACATTTAATCCATGCCCTAAACAAAATGACGTCCGACCTTTTTTGCGCTCTTTTTTTGTTCCTGGATCATTAGAGAAGTTTCTTCCTCTTCCGCTGTCCTAAAACGGCAATCGGATTCACTTACAGTAGTTTTTTCTTCTAACTCTAATACCCCGTCAATAAGACCTTGTACAACGCGCTCTGGTGTAGACATTTTGAAATCAACATCTGTCGTCTGCGTCTGTAAAACTCTGTGACATCACATGTTACAATTGCGTCTTTCAGCCGCACTCGGTGAACTCGGCCAATATGACTTGAACTCGGCCTTTATGACTTGAACTAGGCAATACAACCCTACGGCTAATACGAACTTGATTCGTCTGCTGATATTACCCGGCGGAAAAGGTCGTATTCGAGTAATAACTTGCACAGTCAATTAATAAAATCTTATATTAACTGCAAGAAATCGCTATATAACATTTACTTAGAAAATACTCCAGCTGTACAACTCACTAAAATGATTAGCTAATCGTCGGATTATTACCCACCAATAAAGGTAATTTCATAAATATGTTAGAGGATTGGTGAGGGTGGAAGGCGTACTACATGCACATACTGTACCTGGATTAGGTAATAAGAGGTCAGTCATAAGATTACATGACTGGGCTACGAGTCGAACCAGAGACGCATTACCCGAGAACATATGCTGGTTGAAGCGAAACATTCTAAAGGAGTATAGCTATAGATTGGTTCCGCAATGTTGAGGCTCCCATTGGAAACTTAAAGCCTATTTAAATAAAATCATAAACTCATCTTACCAGCTGCTGGGTGTCCAAGAGGAAACAGAAGTGCCGACACTGCCTTTATCACGTCTTTCCTAGATAACAATTTGTCTGATTGCTCGATACCAAGCCAACAATCTCAATATAATTCTTCTGGGCCTTTTCAGCAGCATCGGCGATACCCAACAGCACATAGAGTAGGCAGAACCATTAATTTATTTCAGTTCTTTTCTGCTCTTCGTTATTCAACATGACCGTCATTTCGTTCTACTTGACAATTTCGGCGGGGATGGCCTCCATTTTCTCCCGAAACACCTTGATAAGAAAGTAAGGAATAAGCCACCCCCCCCCCCCCCCCCAAAAAAAAAAAAAAAAAAAGGAATATTTTGTTTTGACTTATTTCAGCAATTCATTGTTTAGGGACTGATAATTGTGACAATATTTGACTTATATATTAGATGAAGTCTTGTTTGTCGATAGCGAAGGTACTTGTTGGAAAACCGTGATTATTTCACTGCTTCTCATTGTTCGTAATTACCTTGTTCACAGCACACTGGTCCGTCATCATGTTTTTAAAGCTGAGAGTCATTTTTTCCTCTAGGCTTTCTTTTTCATCCGCATCATCTTCTGAAATCAAGTCAGCAAATTGGCGAATGATTGATTGAAATTCTTCAATGAATGTGTCGGTATCACTAGAATCACGTAGACCCAAACTTAAACTGCCGCTTTCCGTTGACAGCTGGTAGCCAATGGAATGTCGCTGATGATCAGTTGTTCCATCAAAATGCAGTGTGGTGTTTTCGTTTGAAAGCATTGTGTGGGAGGCCTAAAAGATGGTTTTCATTGCTTTAGATATTTCTTTTATCTCCAATAATGAGAATAATTTTAATGTGGGATGTGATTACACAAACTTTTGAAAAATATGAAGGCATCATCAAGTAAATCAATAACTATTTTATGTAATAATGTTTAGCGGAACTTTGATTATAAGTAAGTTGACTAAGTCGCAAAGTAGTAACGCTAGTCATGTCTATCTGTAATAATAATTGTCTTTATTCCCGTGAATTTGACTTGCCTAAATTTTGCTCACAACATTTCCTTCCAGGACTATTCTTTGGCACGTTGAGGCAGAGGGTACTGAAGGCAAGTCAGTGTGATGCAAATTGCGGGACAAAGTCTGCATGACTGGCCCAATCCGACGACTTCCTATTCAGCTCCATCACTGTACGCCGTGTTTGGTTGTCGTACCGGGTTCCATCTCTCAGTTCTGTTGGTGTTTCCTTTTCAAACCCCTGTAGAAACTAAGAAACATAAAAATGTACAAAAAACATGTGTTATCGATAATCTGTTAATCAGCAAAAATCGATTTTGCTTTTAACTCGAAGAAATAGACTTGCAACCACATAACCGACAATAACCATTACCTGGTCGCGGAGAAGCGAAGTTCAGTATCCTTGATTTTGTTCTCGTGCGCTGAAATGTCCATTCTAAGTTTAGCCTTCTTAGTTTTCAATGCTATATCCAATAGTCTGCTTGAACCTATTATTTGCAACCGCACAAACCTTATACATAGCTCTGGAATCCTATCCAATTTCTGCAGTGATCATTGTCCTGTCTTTGTGTACCTCAATCTGTTTTATCCAAAATCCAAGCAACTGGGACAAATTTAGACACATCCTTTACAACTCCAACTGGACTACTCTAACACCCGAACTACCTGTCAACGATTGGTGTTCAACCATCACGGAAAACATCCTGAACTCAGCCTACGACAGTATACCAAACAGAAAAGTAAGAATAAGATCGACAGACAAACCATGGGTCACAAAAGAAATAAAAAATTAAATTAAATTTAGAGAAAAACTTTTTAAAAGATCACGCAAAAGAAACACAGAAGCTAACCGCGATGCCTACAAAAAAACAAAAAAATTCAGTTATTTCCCTCATACGCCAAGCCAAAGACAAGTACAAACAGAAACTATCGAATGAAATTAAAACCGGTCAAACCACTAATAAAAAATGGTGGAAAATTTCCAAAAGTTTCCTGAAAAATACCAACTCTAACTTTTCTGAAATACCACCATTGTTGCACGCTGGAAAACATGTGTACACAAAAAGCGAAAAAGCAGATGCCCTTAACGATTATTGTTCCTCTATAAGTTCCGTAGACGACTCAAACACACACTTAAGTAGAGTAAACAATAATCCTGAAATCCCAATATTATCCTCCCTCGAAGTTGAAGTCACTGATGTTCTTCATGAATTGACCAATATAAACACTTCTAAAGCTACAGGTCCAGACGGCATAAATCCACGTTTACTTAAAGAAGGTAGAGACATTATTTCGCCTATTTTAACTAATTTATTCAACCACTCTCTCCGAAACCAAATATTCCCAGACCAATGGAAAATTGCTAACGTTCAACCAATCTTTAAATCCGGGGATACAAATTTAGTGCAGAACTATCGTCCTATATCTCCGTTGTGTTGCGTTAGCAAAATCCTAGAGAAAGTAGTCTCTAAGTATCTATATTCATTTCTTAAGAACTCTATCACCTCTTCACAACACGGGTTTCTGCCAGGAAAATCAACAGTTTCACAATTACTTGACATTTATTTCGACTTACTGAAAGCACCCGACGACGGTAAAGAAATACTTTTTATATTTTTCGATATTTCAAAAGCATTCGATAGGGTATGGCACAAAGGCTTGTTACAAAAAATGAGCGAACTAGGTATTCGTGGAGTACTCACTACTTTTGTCGTTCAGCCATTGGTCAACCTTATTAAAATTATACAGAATGTGAATTTCGATGGTGAAAATCGAGGCCGATTGACTTTTGTCGTAACGACGAATCGAGCAAACTAAAAACAGATTCGGGTAACTTGTTGTGGTTCAGCACTGATTTATATTGTGGGAAAAGTATCAACGCTTCTTCCAAAATGTTCCCCTCCTGGAAGTTGATCACACAACAAGTTTGTGAAGATTTCGGCCAAATCGGTCAGTAGAGGCTGTATGATAAGTTGTTTTGGTCATCTAATTCAGATGGCTGATTCAAGCATGCTGTCTAACTATCGTTTGGTTTTGAACCGAGTAAAAGGGAAGCTGATCCATTTATAATATTTTCGGCGTCTGTTCTTGTTAAAGCTATTATTAGACCGTGGTAGATTTGACTCATGTCTAAAATTGAATTACTCCTGCTCTCTATCAAATTCCACAGTGGTTTGGTTAAAAAGGAGTTTAAAAGACCGCCAGCCACGTTTTTTGATGATTGAAATGATTTTCATATGGAGGAGATAAGGAGATTAACAGGCCCGAGAGTGATATCAATAAAGTCAATCAAATGAGGATGTAGAAAAAACAGGACATATGCGTTGTGAAAAAACATATTGAAACAATTTCCCTTTAATCGAAATCCGAAATTAATTTTTCTGGACTGCAGGAAGAGAGTCCGAAGTCCATAGTAACCCTTTTTGTCATCCCCACCTGATCCGAATTAATTGGACGGTCTGTGATTCCTTATTTTGGGATTTACTGTCAACGAGATCCATTTTATTTTCAATCTGTTTCAAGGCAACATTGGCCTTGCCTGTACTGTTGACAAGTATGTGAAGGTCACAAAGAATTGTGCATTTTTAAAACCCATCTTTTTCTTCCTCAGTAAAGTATTCCCAATTTTCCACAGCTTCGGGCAAAACATTGGCCCTGTACTTTTGCAGCATACTTTTTGAGAAAACAATTTCTCCGTTGCAGCACGGTCGTTCATGGAGTTCTTATTATATACGATTGTGCTGCCAGAAGCTGTCCCCACTTTAGTTCTCTTCAGGTCGTCAACGTTGACAAATTCTCCTCCGCAGAATTTCTTAAAGTCCAAATATTTTGGATTGGAGATTTGTATTTACGACAGCATACATATCATACACTACTCCGAACTTGCCAGTTTCATCACTGTGTAGAGTCGTGTATTCTTCCTCCTGCAATGTTTCAGCAACGTTAATATGGGAGAGTGGCAGTCTTAGTTTCGCGATTTGCTCAAATGTTCTGCGACATGGCAATTGCGTCGCAGTTACATTTAGTGTTTTCAGAACCGTCTCTATGACGCTAGCAGCTCGATGGTATGCGATGTTTTTTGAAACGAGAGATGTCATATTTTCACTGTATTTTCCTCCTTCCATAAATGAAACAGTTCTCTCCATCCCCCAGCCAAAAACCCTATCTTCTAATTCGTCTATTCGTCACCGCACTGACGAAAATGCCTTTAGATTTCATTCCGCGTCGTTTTGTTTTTAATATTTCAATCCGCTGCCTCTGTGCTCTTCGGAGAGCTTATAATTTGGAGGACAGTTTGTTAATTGTTGGCTTGGTTTGTTTGCGTTGATTTCTTTGTATTTGTAAGGTTTTGATTTGTCTTGTAAGCTTGCCTTTGTTGGAGGCATCGGGATATTTGAGGACAGGCATCATCATGACACATATTGGGTTGTTTACGGATGTTCAATGGTAAAGTGGGACTGGGCTTGTTATCAGCGTGTTGGGGAATGTTCGCGGGACTTACTATGGGGCCAACAACATTAGGTGTAACACTTTCTGTGAAAACAGGGGAATGTGAAGGCCTGTCTTTGGAATCTTTGGTTACCTTGTCCAGATGGAAAGGCGACTCATCCAGTAATGTTATCTTTGTTTTATTTAATTCCGTTTTGGTCTTCACTATTTTCCTCCTTTCCTTTGTTATTTTATTAACTAAATAATTCAGTCTGGATACTGTGATGTTTGTGGGTATCGAACACCCATCCAAACGTTGAGGCAAGTTTACATTTGCGGCCAAGTTGGTCTATACTTCAGTATTTCAAATATACAGCCGTTCACCAAATCAGTAGAAATGATCTCTGTCAACGGCATAACTTTTCCTCGGCATTGTGACATCCGCTTCATTTATATCTTCACTATTAGATGATATACCCCCGGCTCCGCTAAAATTTGTTTTAACAAGATGCCACCAAATACCATACCCCTGGACCCCTTAGTTGTTTGTTAATGCAAGAAATGCTATGTAAGCCATAGTTACCCCGAAAAATGTACACAAATACTTGTGGCATCCCCTTCAATCATAGTTTATGTAATAGCCCAGAGGTCCAGGCTACATTTAGAAATGTTTTCTGAAATATGCCATCAACTGCCAGTACCATAGCTCACCGACTACAGAGTTTTGCTAGAAAAGATAGGTGGAGTTCTTTTTATACCCGGAAATTTTTGTGTAAATAATTGTGGCATCCACTTCATTGACATGTTTCCCAATAGATCAAAGGCTCAGGCTGCTATTAAAGTCATTTTCACAGCGATGCCACAAATTCCCAAGCCCCTAGACCCCATTTATAGCTAAAAACGTCCGAATTTAGGCAATGTCAAAATATTAATAAAAGCGTGCAAAATAAGTAAAAATGGCTTGTTATCCTAATTAAAACGAATACAACGCTGCAGTCGGATACCCTAAATGACATCATCACATTAGAAAAGCTCATGTATGTGGAAAACTTACATATTTTACTGAAATCCAGTCGACGTAAGATTGTCTGTCACATGTGTAAACATGGGGGCCGCCATCTTGAATAAAGTGTAATGGCGGCGGGTGTTGCCTGACCCTAATAACGAGCTATCTTGTACGAGTTTTGGGACAGGGTACCAGACTAGCCAATGGCACGTTCCCTTTGCTGTGTCGTAAGTCGGGGCATGGTAACGTTTTCTGATTTTTTTTCGTGTAAAGTGTTGAACCCACGACAAATGAGCCCTGAAAGCTGTTCTCAGTGACGGCGAAACACTCAATGAACGTTATTAGGAAATGTTGCGTAATGTTCACGACAGGCGCGTCGGAAACACCACAGGTTATCCAGTTATTGCAACTCAACTGGAACTAACAATAAACAACAAAAAGTAAATGGCCAATAGCCTTACTGGGGTAGAAACATAAAATTCAACCCTGCGTTTTTAATGGAGCTAAGTATACTTTTTAAAGTAGCATGTTGATATTTTGCAGTTAAAAGAGATTGTAGGAATTAGCGGCTATTTTTCTAAAGACGAACAACTCAGAAACTTTGCATTACGAGAATGTACGCTAAAGCTGGGGCCTATTCTTTTGAACTAACCTAACCCTGAACGAATGTTCACCACGGTTATTTAAATTGTGTTCACTTTTCGAACACTATTTCCTGGAAAACCCTTCAACATATTTGAAATATCAGGCTTACTAGCAGTTAAGAGCAGATGTTTTCCAGTATACAGCATAATGAAGGACATATGTATTAAATAATGTATATTCGTGAACCAAGCAGGGTATTATTAAAACAAACAATATAGTATATAGGCCTTGCTTACTAAGCTCCAAATTCGTACGCCGACATTTTGTTGTCTGACGTCGGCTTGAACATGCAGAAATAATAACGTTCAGTTGCAAGCTCTGTTCCAAAAAAATGTTTCTTTTAATAATTCTCTTTGACTTGACTTTGCATTTATTAGTTGTTACAGTAAAGTAAGATATCGATCCGTAAAATAAGCGTCTATGTGTTCTATTATTAGGGACGATCACAACATTTTGAAATAAATGCTGTACATTAAATTATAGGTTATCATGTAAAATACAGGCTTACTTTATTGTTAATAATGGCAAACAGAAAAAAGGAGAAATTAAAGGGATATCATGTCGTTAATGTCGGGCCCCTGCTCATCTCTCTATGTGACAAAAATGGCGTCGACTACAGCGAAATGGTGCTCAGATAACACAATGACGTTGGGCCAACGTTGGCCCAACGTCGGCCAGCCAACCGTTAGCCAACCATTAGCCAACGTTGGCCAACCGTTAGCCAACGGTTAGCCAACCATTAAAGGCCTACTTGCCGCCGTAGCCTGTTTAAGTTTGCTAAGAACCCAATTTACATGAGCTTACTACGACTAATACCACTGAACTTAAACATAGGATACATAAAACATGTCTAGTTAGCTTTAGACTGTAAAAATGGGGTGAAAAACAAACGAAGAATCGAAGCCTGATTACAACAACAACGATCAGTGTCGGTCAATTTTCGTGTTGGATTACCCTCATTTCAGGCCTTTTTATATATAGTTTACACTCAAACAATCTTCAGCAGGCTTTTCCAGTCGCTGTTAACCGATCGTCAGTCTGTATTTCTCAGATGAATAGGCCTACGTAAAATTACACTGTGCCGTTAGTTCACTCACTCGACTAAACCCTAAAATCGCCAATAGGGGGCAGCTATTTTGTTTACGTTACGGGCACCTAACAATTCAAATTTTCAAATTCAAATTAAAAATACAAAGTGACGTCCAAACTTCTAAATTTTGGTAAAAATAGAAAGTTCCTAACTTATATTGTCTGGGAAAAGTACAGAAAACGGTCTTTCTTTTTTAATGTAAACAATATTCCTGATTTTCGCGGCAAGTGTGCCTTTAACCAACCATTAGCCAACGTTGGCTTATGGTTGGCTCAAAGGCTGTTTGCTCATTGGGCCAACATTGGCCAGCCAACCATTAGCCAACTTATGTGCACTAACTAAACAGGTACACCATCTAAGGAATATACCATATAAAAAAAACTATTTTAAAATCAAGAAAAATAAAACTTTAACAATATAACTCATAGATAATTAATACAAGTTTTATTAGGGCTTTTTACATACAAAGATATAATTATTTTACAAAAATATACAACAGACAAAAATATACAATAGACAAAAATATACAATAGACAAAAATTCTGTGCGCACACCCAAACACACGCTCTCTCTCTTCTGGCATGACGCCCCCCCCCCCCCATCCCTGTCAGCCGCATACTTCAACCAAGTCTTTATTGTACTTTCCATCAGGTTGTCTGTTGCGGTTGATGCAAGGGTTTTTTTCCTTACAGTATCTAAAAACAAAAGAATTGACAATTGTGTAATGGCACGTAGTTGTGATTTGTGAAAGAATTTGTTCTTGTATATAGTTTTAACTGACAACTAAGTATTGCATAAAGTTTAAACTTTTTTATATGCTATATGTACATTTAAAGTACACAAATATAGCCAAGTCAGTTGAAAATAGGCAAAACAAGGTTAAACTGGCGATAATAGTCCACTTACCACCGATTATTGTTTTCAGGTGTAGTGTTGAGAATGCTCGCTTCTCTCCTTTGCCCGCCCAATTGAACTTGCATGCAAGTTCGTTAGAAATGCATCTTTTCAAAATTCGTCGAGTGGTGTCTTTCACCAAACCACCACCTGTGGCTGATAACATGTTCACCTAAAAATGTAAGAATTAGAATTGAAATTGAGAAATTCAAAAAGTTTTTACTGCTTTGTTAAGAGTTAAGTGGTAACATTTATATTAATTTCCATTTTGTGGTTTTATTTAGCAAGATAATAATGTAGCCATCCTTCAAAACATACCGGGGGCCTCCGTGGCTCAGTAGGTAGAGCGTTGGGTGCTCAATCCGAACAGCCTTCCACCAATGGGTCGCGGGTTCGAATCCCACTCAGTCCAAAAATTGGAAAATTTTCTGACTGGGTTTTCACTCGAACGACCTATGTGGGATGGTTGCCAGTTACCAGCGGAATGTCGTGGGTTTCCTCCGGGCACAGAGCCCGGTTTCCTCCCACAATAAAACTGGCAACGCCGCCATATAAGTGAAATAATCTTGAGCGCGGCGTAAAACACCAAACAATCAATCAATCAATCAATCAAAACATACCAGTTGTTTTCTGAAATCCTTGTCATTTCTTAGCCTCTGCTCTAACGACTCGAGAGAGCCTATATTCTTCAGGGGCAGCTCCACCTCAGGTCTGACATCAGGTCTTGCTGTTGAAAATACAAAGTATTTTTTGTTGGTTATTCTTGGGAAAATCAAAACATTTTAGCACTCGTTTGGTAATTCACGATTATTTTCCCTATTTGTGGGGTGTTAAAAATGATTGTCAGACAGAGCGACTGCTATAATACCCCCTAATACAGAGCAAAGTTAGAAAAACACAAATTCGCTTGAACTTAGTAGCTAACATCCAAACGGCTGTCTTCAGCTAATAGATGACAGAACAAGTTACTTACAAGTGGATAATTAATGGTAAGACATTTACCTAAACAAAACACTTACTTTTTGGGAATTACAATTGGAATCGAGTACGGGATATAAAAGTTTGATTCAGCAACAGGTTCTTATGAAATACACTAAATAAACATCTGGTTCACAACCTTTGACAATTAAGAGTTTAATTTTGTAGTTATCTTTTACATTATTTAATAGTTTATATGTTCATGTCAAGTTTTGTCTATTCACAACTAACCTCAAAAAGACACTAAATCTGTGCGGAAATATTGTACAAATCAGTAAATCAAAATTAGTTCTTACCCATTATAGCCTATCTTAATATTGAACTTCATTCATGAAAATTTCTTCTAAAATCAGAATTCATTATAAGGAGATAGATTTTCGCCATTTCAAATATGAAGTGAAAATGAGGGGTGATTTTGTATGTGATACTTACTGAACATCAAATAGTGTCAAGCAAATTGGGTAGGCTGTTGTGAACGTAAGGCAGCGATTTAAAGAAAATACAACGTCCTGTATATCTATGTACCTACAAGAAAGCAAAAATAATTATAAATATTAATATTTATAACTAGAAATATATGGAAATTATATAGATGTAGGTGGACGATGGTGACAAAAAGATTTGCTTAGGACACCAATCAATCCTCAGATTAACATAATTTGAAATGCCTGGGCCTAGTAATACTGTCTATAGAAATTAGAATTTTCACAATATGAACTGAACAGTGAACATGATTATTTTCAAGTACATTCCGGTTTGGTTAAATTTGCCAATCAAATACCTTCTTTTCTTATAATCTGACATTCACCTACCGATCAGGCCAATATCGGAATTATACAAATGAAACGGAAACAAAATCTTTCATTTTATATTAAGACGGCACGGTTGAGTGGAACAACAACAACAGAGAAATTAACGAGCTCCATGTCAACTTAATGTAGGCGTAACATTCCCTCCAACATAAACAATATATTACTTGGTAAAATTTGATTTAAATGCGTCATAATATAGCAGTAAACTTACCGACGATGATCTGGTATAGCAACTTCAAAACAACCGAAATCCTTGTGTTTACAAATAAAAGTCGCCATCTTGTTTTTGTAAACTGATTTGTGCGCAAGTGCAGCCTCGGTTTCGTTTTGCCGAAATATTCATCGGCTGGGCTCCCCCGAGATCTCTCTCTCTGGGATGCCGGGGAAGCGCCGTGAGGGTCACCGAAGCTGTGCCGGTAGAAAAGCCTATGAAACATCGAACTAATGGCCAGTCTGACTGTTAAATACGGACCATAGACTATAATAGTTTATTAAAGGCATAGTAAGGGGACTTGGGAGCTAACACACAGAAAGAAATGAAAAATGATTCAGGCTATATGCAGTACGTTAAATTAGAAGTTGGATTAGCCTATTCACATAATTAAATATAATATAAAAAGGAACAAATTTCATATGGATGAACAGCCTCTGAATTTATTCTTTAATAGCAACGTTTCGGTCTGGATTCTTACACCTTTATTTTATCAAGGTTCGATATTTATATACACAGAGGAGACAAATGACAGAGGGCAATCATTAACAAAGTATAAACATATGAAAATAGTTTTAACAGCTGCAGTAAATGGTTTGAGGAAAATTAAAAACAATAAAGCAAGAGCTAAATAATTGTTAACTGCTGAATAGACATTACTATAAACGAGGCATATCAGGGGGGTTGATTATACGGATTACGCCTGGCGTCAGGGATTAACTTTGTAGGTGGTTGCAAGAATTAAAAACTTTAAGTATTTTATACCAAATGCATATTTATTTCAAGGAAAGCCAACGAGATCTAGTCCCATTTACAGGCTCCGTACCGGTAAATAGGCCAAGCTGTTAAATTGTAATTTTTGTAATTTTGTCATCTTTTGTTTATTCTTTTAATTTTCTTTCTATTTGTCTGCATTCGATAAAAATTGGTTAAGATGTTAACAAAGAAGATATTTGATTAACATGCCTATTGCAGATGCATAACTTTATTTGGGCAAAGTTAATATCACCCCCCCCCCCCCAAAAAAAAAAAAAAAATTTAAATAATAGATTAAGAAGAGATAAGAAACAAATAAAACACAAAAAAAAAACAAAGAAAACACAAAAAAATGACAACACAATCCTGCATGACTTTTCCCACATTTTGTCGATATAGCTAGACTTATACAATGGAGTACAAGAACATGACAAATAAATTATGAAAAAATACAATCAAAGCACAATAAAGGCAAATTAGTACAAATATGAAACCACTGTCACTAGGCCTAAAAATAAATTAGATCTAACCCAAAGCCCCACAGTTGGTTTACTGTCCGATGATCAGCCGACCTTTAACTTGCCGACCATATACCAACCAAAGGCCGACTAAGGACAATCTACCGCTTATCTACCAACCATGAAATGGCGGACCATGCCAACCTTGAGCCACCGTTGGCAAGCCGACGAATGGCCAACAATGAAATGGCCAACCATGCCAACCGAAAGCCAACGTTGGCAAGCCGACGAATAGCCAACCATGAAATGGCCAACCATGCCAACGTTGTGCCAACGTTGGCTAGCTGACCAACAGCCAGCCATGAAATGGCCAACCATGCCAACCAAAAGCCAACGTTGGCTAGCGGACCAACAGCCAACCATGAAATGGCCAACCATATCAACCAAAAGCCAACGTTGGCTAGCCGACCATCAGCCAACCATGCCAACCAAAGGCCAACGTTGGCCCAACGTCGTCGTGTTATCTGGGGATCACGACAACCGGAAATCCTCACCTTGAAAACCGAAAATGAAATGAAAAAAGGGAAGTAACTGCTGATGTTCGGTTCGCCTACAAAGAGGGTCACACGGAATGGGCCGGGGAGGTAGTCGCGAAAAATTGTTATGGTTATATAGTAATACTAAGGATTATGAACTTATGATCTAGGAAACTGTGAGAGAAGAAATTGAAACCGATCTGAGATGAGAGAACGTTGCACATTATTACTGGATTATCCGACAGTAAGGAGCACATAACGTAAGAATTTATGTACAACTCTAGACAAGTTGAAGAAAAAGGGAATATAAAGCGTTTACGCGTTTTTAAATTTTGTAATTAAAAGTATTTACATCATAGTCTAATGATAGGTATTATGTTCTTGATGCTTACGGTATAACATGTAAGATTGTTTTATAAGGTTAATCATAAATATAGGGGCCTACCATTAGGTTCCAGTGTAAATGTGGTGTGTGCAAAGAAAAACACATACCTCAGTGTTTTGGATCATTAATAAAGGACGTCGATGTTTTCTATATACACTATTTACAACCAAAAATGGGATCTGTGCAAATAAAAACACAAAAGAAAAGAAAGAAATGATATCAAACGGACTGACAATTTAGTTGCCTTGTAGCCGATACGTGTTTCAAGAAAATCTCAACTCACAATGTCAAAATGTTTGCACTGGTATAATCAAACGTTAAGCCCACATCTTGCATTAATTGGCTTTGTTGAAGTATAAACCGCTGAAAAGAGGCAGTCTCTTACAAAATTTCAAACTATAGGCTAGATCTCTAAAAAGACCCAGTAAAGCTTGTTTATGAATTTGTTTTTTTTCTAGAAACTTAGACATCACATAATATGTAAACAGCTATTTGGCGGGTGGTAAGACGCACTTACCTGTACAACGATTTTTTGTTAATTAGTAAACGATACCATTTCTCAATATATATACAATATACTATGAAGAATTGTTGGAATCTGAAACGAAATAAGATAAATGATTGAGTGTTCTACTTACTCTAGGCCTTTACCTAAGGTATCCAAAATTGGCTATACTTTTCAGCTTTGTTGAAAGCTCTTTGCCTCTACTTTTTGTCGCTGAAAACGCCAGCATTTAAACATGTAAATTTTGTATCACATACGAAAGGAATCATATAATATTTTTTTGCTATTGAAATGAAAAATAATTTTTCCTCTTGGTGACTTTCGGTGGTGAATAGACTAAAAGAAAATGTAATTTAAAGTTTCCATCTCTAAGTAAAGAATTTGATGAACTAGTAGAGCCTTACAAACGTAAATTAGTGCGATGTGCAATGTAATTCAAACAATAAATATAGTTAAATGCTCCATAGAAAGGTAAAAAGAATCAGAACTAAACCCCCCCCCCCCAAAAAAAATATCCACAACCCCCAAAAAATAAATAGAAAATAATAATTTGCTCAAGATTAAAGCGATGTGATTGCGAATTGTGATGCATTTTTCTGGAAAGTGGTGTAGGGGAAATTTGAGCGTGGCAAAGTCTTATTACCAGTCAGAAGGGCTGTTATTGGGAGCAGCAAATGTCAGATCCCCTCTGCAAAAATCTTTCTCCAAAGGAAGAATCAGTTCTTCCTCCTCTCCTACAATTCCTCTTTAAACAATTTGTACAACGAAGCTGTAGCATCATCACCATCCAAGTAAGTCGGTTGAACATCTCGTCCACATTCTTCAACGACTCGCCCAGAAAACCACATGTTAACTGTACCCACTTTCCACTTGTGTGTGAATGCCATACCCACTGGATTTGTTGGGACTCAAGATAAACTTTTGCGACCAGTCCGAACACTTGATCTATCAGTTTTTTCATTTACAGCTGTATAATTGCGTAATATAACTTTTTTCCTTTCAGATATTTTTTGTGCTCTTACTGCCTGTTCGGGGATGACTTGTTGGAGAGATGGCTGATTTGGTTAACTTAAATTCTCTGTGTGTTTTGTTGGCTTTCAAATTGGTGGCAAGGGTGGATGAGCTGAATTGTTACTAAATTGTACAACTCTTTGGGAGTGCCCGGGCTGTTTACAATTGTTTTATAGTAACGAGTTTGATCTTTCAAACGTTCGATCTGGGTTTTATCAGAATCACTATTTGATAGGATACCATCCACGTCCTCTATGGTACGACATTGACCGCCAGCTGCAACAACTTGATCTCCATGCTTTTGTTTCATTTCTGATTTTTGTACGTCTTTCTTTTGTTTTATCTTTTTTTCTCTCCGCAAAAGGAGCCAATCGGCCTAACTGAATATTTTTTCGCTTCTGCGTCCACATTTGACGAAAGGCAGCGGTTTTTTGTCGAGCATACGAAAGAATACTGTCTGCATCCTCTTTAGAAATTGAGTCAAGCCGGTCTTGTTATAGACCCACATTACTGTTGCCTCAACGTGTTCTATGGATGCTGTGGGTTTGGCAATGCGAAGATTTTTCATTGTTGCAAACGGACTCTCCGAAAGGGAATTGGTTTTGGGTACAGATTTGCTTTCTCTAACTAGCTCAGGACTTACTTCGTTACACAAACCACCAGGAAAATGAAGGTACAGCTGCCTCGATACAACTATCAAACAGTGGGCTGCTTTCAAACTAAAAACCTCCATGGAAATGCCAAGGTTGTCCTCATTGACCCTGGATACTGGGAATATCCGGCCACACGTTAAACGGGGTTTTATCCAAAACATGCCATGGGTCTGAGCTGATTCTTTCCAATGTTTCCTTAAACTTAACAAGTATGGACTCAAGTCCAAAATATGCGGGGCCACTGATCTACTTAAAGATAACCTTTCATATGAACCTGAAATGAAAATGTGAAACAATGCCAGTCCGCGTATGCATGCAAGAAGAAGGTAATCTTCGACATATTTCCTAACGACGTCAATTAATTAATTGCTCTGAGTTTCGGTAGTGCCATCCAGGCAGCAACATCTTCTGGTATATCTGAGATCATAATATACCACCCACGTACTATTTATAACTGTATTATATGTTATTAATCGAGTGTTTTCGTATTGCCTTGGTATTGACCTGAGGGTGGCCGTATTGGCCCGAGGTCGCAGGCCGAGGGTCAATACAACCACCCGAAGGCCAATACCAAGGCAATACGAAAACACTCGATTCATAATATTTTTATTAATAGACTGTAGAAGTTAATTTAATGCAAGCTGTCAAGTTGAACAGGAGGTCGCCCACTGAACATTTAATCCATGCCCTAAACAAAATGACGTCCGACCTTTTTTGCGCTCTTTTTTTGTTCCTGGATCATTAGAGAAGTTTCTTCCTCTTCCGCTGTCCTAAAACGGCAATCGGATTCACTTACAGTAGTTTTTTCTCCTAACTCTAACACCCCGTCAATAAGACCTTGTACAACGCGCTCTGGTGTAGACATTTTGAAATCAACATCTGTCGTCTGCGTCTGTAAAACTCTGTGACATCACATGTTACAATTGCGTCTTTCAGCCGCACTCGGTGAACTCGGCCAATATGACTTGAACTCGGCCTATATGACTTGAACTAGGCAATACAACCCTACGGCTAATACGAACTTGATTCGTCTGCTGATATTACCCGGCGGAAAAGGTCGTATTCGAGTAATAACTTGCACAGTCAATTAATAAAATCTTATATTAACTGCAAGAAATCGCTATATAACATTTACTTAGAAAATACTCCAGCTGTACAACTCACTAAAAATGATTAGCTAATCGTCGGATTATTACCCACCAATAAAGGTAATTTCATAAATATGTCATAGGATTGGTGAGGGTGGAAGGCGTACTACATGCACATACTGTACCTGGATTAGGTAATAAGAGGTTGTCAGTCATAAGATTACATGACTGGGCTACGAGTCGAACCAGAGACGCATTACCCGAGAACAAATGTTGGTTGAAGCGAAACATTCTAAAGGGGTATAGCTATAGATTTGTTCCGCAATGTTGAGGCTCCCATTGGAAACTTGAGTTTATGATTTTAAATCATAAACTCATCTTACCAGTTGCTGGGTGTCCCAGAGGAAACAAAAGTGCCAACACTGCCTTTATCACCTCGACAGGTGGGGAAAGTCTTTCCTAGAGAACCATTTGTCTGGTTGCTCGATGTCAAGCCCAACAATCTCAATATAATTCTTCTGGGCCTTTTCAGCAGCATCGGCCATACCCAACAGCACATGAAGTAAGCAGAACCATTGATTTATTTCAGTTGTTTTCTGCTGTTTGTTATTTAAAATGACCGTCATTTCGTTCTTTTTGACAATTTCGGCGCGGATGGTCTCCATTTTCTCCCGAAACATCTTGAAAAGAAAGTATTTCAGTAATTCATTGGGTGACTTTAAAGTTGGGTGTTAACACCAGCACTAACACCAACACTTAAAGCCTGGTTCACACCATCTATAAGCTCGAACCATGGTGTTGGTGTTGACACTTGCTTTCGGTGTTACCCACGATTATAGTCGGTGTTTGTTTTGACACTGAAGCTAACACCCATCACCTAAAATGACACCAATTATAAGTTGCTATAAGAGTGTTGGTGTTGACACCTGGTGTTGGTGTAACCTATATTTACAGTCGGAGTTTGGTGTTAGGTTAGCACCGGTTGGAGCAGGTGTTGAATTGATCCGCAGTTGGTGTTCATTTCGGAATTCTTCCAATTGCTTTACTATTGGAGACAAAACTAGCCCCTAAGGGTTAACACCAGACTGAGTTTAAAGTAACGTTATTAGCAGCCATGCATACGGGGTGCTGGCGTTAAAATCCCCAGGACTATCCCTGTTGCTCCCATGGATTGCCTTTGGACTGTCCGTCAAGTATGCACACACGAAAGTAGTGGAGACCGTTTACACCGTGTCAAAAGTTTGGATGGAAAGTTAACAGACAACCTGCCACTGCATCCTAATTAGTGCAAGATGTCAGGTCGGATATTACTGTACAAATTGAGTGAGTGAGTGATTGTAGCCGTGTCAAAACTAGACGAACACCAGTGTTAACCGCAAGTCGGTGTTTCGGCTTCAGGTCAACACTTTTCTTACAGACTATTTGCTAATTGAACACTAGTGTTAAGACTGGTGTCTGTACTGAGTTTTGACTCGATGCATGGTGTTTGGAGCTTCATATGGACACAAACACCAACACCAAAGACCAACCCAAACTCAAACTTTAAAGTCACCCATTGTTTAGAGAATGATAATTGTGAGAGTATTTCACTTATATATTAGATGAAGTCTTGTTTATCGATAGCGAAGGTAATTGTTGGAAAACCGTGTTTATTTCACTGCTTCTCATCGTTCGTAATTACCTTATTCACAACACACTGATCCGTCATCATGTTTTTAAAGTCAGCAAATTGGCGAATGATTGATTGGAATTCTTCAATAAATGTGTCGGTATCACTTGAAACTGATTCACGTAGACCCAAACTGCCGCTTTCCGTTGACAGCTGGTAGCCAATGAAATGTCGCTGATGATCAGTTGTTCCATCAAAATGCAGTGTGGTGTTTTCGTTTGAAAGCATTGTGTGGGAGGCCTAAAAAGATGGTTTTCATTGCTTTATATGGTTTTTTTTATCTCCAATAATGAGAATAATTTTAACATGGGATGTGATTACACAAAAATATGAAGGCATCATCAAGTAAATCAATAACTATTTTATGTAATAATGTTAAGCGGAACTTTGATTATCAGTAAGTTGACTATTTCGCATAGTAGTAACGCTAGTCATGTCTATCTGTAAAAATATTTTTTTTTATTCCTGTGAATTTGACTTGCCTAAATTTTGCTCACAACATTTCGTTCCAGGACTATTCTTTGGCACGTTGAGGGAGAGGGTACTGAAGGCAAGTCAGTGTTATGCAAATTGCGGGACACAGTCTGCATGACTGGCCCAATCCGACGACTTCCTACTCAGCTCCATTACTGTACGCCGTGTTTGGTTGCCGTAACGGGTTCCATCTGTCAGTTCTTTTGGGGTTTTCTTTTCAAGCCCCTGTAGTAACTAAGAAACATAAAACAAAAACATCTGTTATCGATAATCTGGGAGCAAAAATCGATTTTGCTTTTAACTCGAAGAAATAGACTTGCAACCATATAACCGACAATAACCATTACCTGATCGCAGATAACTTCAAGTTCAGTATCCTTGATTTTGTTCTCGTGCGCTGAAATGTCCATACTAAGTTTAGTCTTCTTAGTTTTCAATGCTACATGTATCTCCTCGCAACGCCTCTGAAAAAAAATATGGAAACATTAGCTACAAATCACGCTTTTTTTATTTTTTTTTGTTTCATAATGAGACGCCACTTTTTCCAAGTCTTTACTTTTGGAGTGTGCCATTTCCAACGATTTTTCTCTCTCCTTCAGCTCAGATGTTAGTTTTGTCAGCTTTTTCTTTTGTGCCTCAATTTTTTTATTTCGTCGAGCTTCCCTGTTTTTGCTATTGCCAGGACGATATTTCTGCAGTTGAAGTTTGTTTTTCTCAAGAATGTCTTTATCCTTTTCCATCTGTTTCACCAAGCGTACATTTTGGGTCTCTGTCTGTTTTAGCATAGCTGATTGTTTTTCTACTTCACCAGATGCCTTTTCTTCTTCTGCTTCTCTTTTTCTCCTTGACTGTTTCTTTTTAATAGAACTTTATTTTGTTGCGATTGCTCTTCTAAACTGCTTTTTAATTGTGCAATAATATTTGTATCCCCTGGATTGCTTGTGTTTTTTTCTGGTTGGTATAATGAATTCCTCCAAGAAATTCTTCTCTCGATGTTTTCGTCGAAGATTTAGCTGTTGTTCATACATGCGTACAATTTTTGTCGTACTGCGTCTACTGACAAAGAGTCTTCACAGGAGGTCAGAATTGTTAGCCAATGACAAAATGTTTTCCAGTTGTATTTTCTCTGACTCCAAAACGATCTAAGCTCCAGAATTTGTCCGTTGGAGAGAATATATGTTATTTTTGACGAGCTGACCTCTAAACTATGGACGTAAATACCACTATTTGTGCACAAAGGACCTATGGTAATTTTGATTCTACAATCGGCCCTAGGCACGGTTTCCGACAAGTTGATTTTCCTGCCGAACACTTTTCTTCGTAGGTTATGGTAGGCTGGCATTTCATCAAATTAGCATTGTGAACTAAAATGCTTTTTGGCAAATTTCGCTTATCAATTTCTTCGATAAGACTCTTCAACAGTTTGTAATTAAGCAGTTTAGATGGAGACCACGCACCTGGGAAATAAAATGGGACAGGTTGTACTCAGAATTGAAGATTTAAATATGCATTTCTACTCTAGGTTGATTGATTATTTCACTTATACTGCGGCGTTGCCAGTTTTATCGTGGAAGGAAACCGGTGGTAACATGCAACCATCCCACATAGGATAAAAACCCAGTTGGAACATTTTTGTAATTTTTTTTGCACTGAGATTCGAACCAGCGACCCATTGGTGGAATGTACACTTGGTATTTGCGTCCTATATTAATTTTTCAACTAATTGTATTCTGACAGGTAATAATTATTAGCAAATGCGTGTGGCATATTGTCTTACACACGTAACAAAAACACTTAGCTTAATTGAATTCAACTTTGGAAAGAAGAATTTAGAAAGGAAAATGGAGACTTTCAAGCATCGGTATGGTGTGCGATAATCGATTTTCACCCTCTTAACCCTCATAATAAAACGTATGTTTAGCAGACGATTTTAAGGAGCCACCTGTACGTACTGTTTTATACTACAAATAACCATATAACTGAAGCATTTAGTGTCCAAATAAATTCTCATATTTACCAGGCAACGACAGATTGTCCACACGTTCACTTAGCTCAATTGCTGTGAGATCGGTTTCGCTCTACATCTTTTTCGCTTTGTTACCAGGAACGCCTCTACTTAGCCGCAGGTTCGCACATTCGGTATACTGGGCATAATGTGACAACAGCGACAGAGAGACAGACGGTTGCGGGAAACTATTTGTTTTTGTAAGGAATGAATTATGTTTAATCGATTGACAAGTTTGTCTTCGTATATTTTTTACTAATTTTATCTCAAATTACCACATCGATAATCTCTTTCACCAATATACACAAAGCGATGTCATTTGTATGCTGTTTGATTATTAGGGTTTCAAAATCAGTTCAATACCATTCGTTCTTCTCGTAATAATCAAGTACGAAAATTTGGCTAAGAATCAGTTCTAGGGCCGCCATGCTGGAATTGCCAGTCAGAACATCACAGTCAAAGCTCGTTGGGTTGACCTCCGTTAAGTATTTTCTAACCTTGTTCTAACGCCAAAGTATTGATTTTTCAAATCTTTGAGTCATATTCTGTATTGTGTGCATATTTATTTTTACATGCAAATTACTTAAGACTCGCAACAGACCCTATGAAAACTGACTCCAATTTTATTGTTTTCATATTGAGTGGAGACAAACTGCGTGACGTCATTGGGCATCCCCAGTATCAACTTCTGTCACGTGATAGGACCCAGAACAGACCAGACCCCTGCTTTGTTTCATTAAACAAAGGAATACGGAACTGTGCACGGCGAACTCAACCCATACAGAATGACAAACAAAGTGAAGATTTAACATAAAAAATAGTTTAATACATAACTTAACATTATACAAAACAAATCTTTACTCGCAACATCGGGTACATAAAACTATCAAATATCACATGTAATGGGGAGGGAGGGGTCATCGGACGCCACTGTTTAGTTCATCGCCAATGGTGGATACCCAACCTGCCCTCTACCACAAAACTAGGTAAGTCTTCCGGAATGGAAACCTGAGAGTAAACTGAAAACACACGGCATTACAAATGACGCAAAACAGCCGGCAGTTTAAATATAAAAGTATGATTAACTTATCGCGGGATGCTATAATGCATTAGGTACCGACAATGTGACCGAAAGTTGAAAGTACAGGCTAATTATGATCTAGCACCACATAGGCTAATTATGATCTAGCACCACAGTCCACATCATTTAAGCTCTAAAAACGCCAGGTATTATAGACGGTCGCTTATCAATAATAACACATACCTGAAAACCGACGGCCGCATACTCTGGCTTACAATGCTTTAAGTCCGTTCAACACATACCGGTATGAATACTAGGATATCTAAAAGTACAATAACTTTGACACTAATAAACGTTAGATTGATTGTTGTTTTACGCCACACTCAAGGTTATCCTAACAAGCGAAATATGGCGTAAGGTCGGAAAAAGGAAAGACTAACCAGATGTTATGTACAAAAGAAATAGTTAGGTTCCGTAGAATTGCAATAAATGGAAAAACAAAATACTATTCTTTGTTACAAATTCTATCAGTGTACATACCAAGGGTCAAAACAGGTGGTCGCACAGCACATATGTGTACATAAAAGGAAATTCGTGTCACCGTTATATAAAACAACACCAATTCACTTGGCTTTCATATGTGACCGGTTTCATCTGTGACAGCTTCATCATCGTGAACTACATTTAACCATTCCGGAAAGCCTATGACTTGGGAAATTACTCGACCAGAGTATTGAGTCAGCACCTCTTCTTCGTTTTGAAACCTATGAAGAATGTTACGCGCTACAAGAGGGGAAATTAAATGCGAAGAAAGAGCCTCGTCTGCTTCAGCTATTAGAATTTTAAGGTTCTCACTCAACTGTGTGATTGTGAGAGGCTGTCCTTTCTTGCTATATTTAAACAATTCCTTGTTTTCGGGGTTTTGTCCTAGAACATATCGGAAACTTATTTGTGCTTTCAGGGCAGACATTTTCTCGCCTTTTGTTTTATTACTTTTCAGTTTTTCGTGTACTTCCCGCTCACTCTGCCATGATTCATGGTGTATCATTTCTTGAGTTTCTTTTACTTTTTTCTGTAGAGCTGATTGCCTCTTCTGAATAACGTTTTCCTGTTTTTTTCTGTAGCTGAATCAGTCTTTTTTCTTTCTTTAATTTCCTGTTTCCCTTTACGGAAGGAATCAATTGTAGATGTCTTAAGAATGGAGGCATCCATTAATATTTTTCGCCGATCCTCACTACTTTTCTCGTTCAGCCATGGTTTTCTCGCTCAGCCTTTTTAAAATTATACAGAATGTGACTTTCGATGGTGAAAATCGAGGCCGATGGCTTGTGTTGTAACGACGAATCGAGCAAACTAAAAACAGATTCGGGGTTCAGCACTGATTTATATTGTGGGAAAAGATGAACGCTTCTTCCAAAATGTTCCCCTCGTGGAAGTTGATCACGCAACAAGTTTGTGAAGAGTTCGACCAAATCGGTCATCAGAGGCTGTGATTGGTCGTCTAATTGAGATGGCTGAATCCAGCATGCTGTCAAACTATCGTTGGTTTTGACCGGGTAAAACGAAAGCTGATCCATTTATAATATTTTTGGCGTCTGTTCTTGTTAAAGCTATTATTAGACCGTGGTAGATTTGGCTCATGTCACAAATTGAATTACTCCTGCTCTCTATCAAATTCCACAGTGGTTTGGTAAATACGAAGACCAACGTCCCGACAGCCAGTGACGTTTTTTGATGATTGAAATGATTTTCGTATGGATGAGATAAGGAGATTTACCAGTCCGAGAGTGTTATCAATGAAGTCAATCAAATAAGGATGTAGAAAAAAAAACCAGAACAGATGCGTTGTGAAAAAATATATTGAAACGATTTCCTTTAAATCGAGTTAATCCGAAATTAATTTTTCTGGACTGCAGGAAGGGAGTCAGGAGTCCATAGTAACCCTTTTTGTCATCCCCACCTCGAGAAAACGCTTTGCAGCTCATCCGAATTAAGTGGACGGTCTGTGATTCCTTATTTTGGGATTTACTGTCAACGAGATCCATTTTATTTTCAATCTGTTTCAAGGTAACATTGGCCTTGTCTGCACTGTTGACAATTATGTGAAGGCCACAACAAATTGTGCATTTTACTTAACCCATCTCTTTCTTCCTGAGTAATGGACTCCCAATTTTCCACAGCTTGGGGCAAAACATCGGCCCTGTACTTTTGCAGCATACTTTTTGAGAAATTGAGAAAACAATTTCTCCGTTGCAGCACGGTCGTTCATGGAGTTCTTAATATTATATAATGATCCTGCTGCCACAAGCTGTCCCTACTTTAGTTCCATTCAGTTCGTCAACGTTGACAAATTCTCCTTCGCCCCAATATTTTGGGTTGAAGATTTGTATTTACGACAGCATACGTCTCGAAATCCATCACGAAGCACTTGACAACGGGCTCGCAGGGCAGTTTTGATCTTATGGTTTGGACAATCTAAAACGTAAAAAAAAGAAAATTGTTAATGTTTATGACATTTGAGTGTAGTATAAGGATCAAATAGACAAAGAAATCGATAAAAATATAAATAAATAATTCAACTGTCATTGAACATACCTTCTTGCAATCGTTCTTAGTTCGTCTAGTCATAAGACAAAAAGCGAGAGGAACTTGCTTCATATCGCCGTTACTCCCTATAATGAAGCCATGGATAAAACGTAACTGAACGAATGGAGCATTGATAAATTTAAAGGTGCCGTCGACGTACCAAGTCTTTGTTTGGGCTAGGATGGATAGTTTACGTTGAGTGGCAAACAGATGACGCTGACCATCATACTTGATGTCTTTCAGTAAAAACTCGGGAGGCAGAAATTGGTTTTCAAGCTGTAAAAATCAAATGACTCATGAGTTAGAAATATACCGAATTAGGGGTTTCACAGAGACCAAACAATCTCCATCATAGATGTAAAGAATGTAAAATAAATCGACATTTACCTCAAAGTCAATATCCTCCGGTTCTTCTGGTCGAAGTCCATGTCTTACGCGGTTAACCGTTCGGACAAGCAAGGTTGGTGCCGGGACAGATGGAGTGGGGGCTTGTACATCAATGTGTTCTTGGATGGCATTTTCTGCGATCTCTGACACCGATTTCAGGACATCTTATCTGGCCTCTAACTTTGCCTGCTTGTTTATCTTCACTCGGATGTCAATTCCAGGCTCACATGGATGTGAGTGCGTCACCCTGGACGGAAAGTGTCTCCCTTCTGGAGGACGGCGGCTGGACATCTGATCAATTTACCTCTTATGGAACACCACCATTCAGTACTTGCTGTCAATGAAAAAATATGTGATGAATACATTGACTATATAGATACCAACGAAATATGTTAAAAGCTCTTAATGTTTTAATTTTATTATTTTCTTATAAATATTATATTATTAGCATCAACATATTTATGATCACTAAAACACACGGGCAGAGGGAAAATCTTCTTGTCTAAAATAACCATGGATACAAGTTTCTAATTGTGTTAAAAAGAGGTATATCATGAACATATTAACATACCTTAACTGTGTAGGAATAACCTACATCATCAACAAGTTTGTCCTTTCCCATGCTTGTTCCTCCCTTCACAACCGTAAACGTCAAGGGCTCGTCGTTGGGAAGGATATCGTCTTCATTCCCAGTTCCCAGTTCCATCAGGTATGTCGTTGGCTGGAACTTCGGGAAATTGCTGAGGGAGGGCAAAGGTTGTCTCGACGTTGAATTGACTGTCTTCCATGGGTTCTTTATCTCTGTTGTCGGTCAGTCGCATGTCTTCAGATAGTCGACTACTTTCGAAGGCTGGTGGGCGGAGGTTAGACCATTTGTAGTTTTCCCGCAAGAAGTACATTTCCAAGCAAGACTAACTTCACCTTTAACCAATCTTCTGTAAAACTCCCGAGTAATTCCACTCCCACAGGCACGATGTTGCCAGAGGTTGTACATATCACATTGAAATCCTTCTTGGCCTTTTCGCACCAAAGCATGGCAAACACAATTATCGGACATAGTGAAAGTTTCGTTTGTATTATTCGAATAAGAATGAGGTTTTCAAAAGTGTAATGACCTTATATACGCATCTTGAGAAACTGTGTGAACACATATCAACATTTAAAATTCAGTGAGTGGCTGTCAACATAATCGCATGAAAATGGGTACGAAACGGTTAGGGTACGAAATGACTGGGTACGAAACGGTTTGGGTACGAAATTACCTGTTCCCCAACATCATCTTTCAGCTTATCGGTTGAAATATGCTGTTGTTGTTGTTTAATCTATCGTGCACAGTAAGGGTGACAAATCTTCACCGTTTCCAAGCGATCGGAACCCTCGTTTTGGTTTTGACAAATTTTCAGTCAAGTCGTGATTAAACTGTATTAATTGTCACCCACTTGCTTATTCAAGAGTTGAAGTAAAAAACAACGACACAAACATTCAAAATTAATGATACACAGTATATCATTTACTTACAAAAAATTCTGGCAGCTCTTGAAGCAAGTAAATTCATAGTTAGGGACTAATAAATATCTGGGTTACCCACTAGCTAAAAATTTCTATAAAACCTTGGTAAATACTCTAATAAAACTATCAATTCTCCATTATTCTATTATCCCATCTTTCCATGTTTTAAACATCTCAAAAACCCATCTGAAGCCAACATGGAGCGGACCCACAAAAAACGATAAAACGGACTTTTAAACTTTACAGCAGTGTTCGACAACTGTTTTGAGTCCGTATTATTATGTCTTTATTATAACTCATAAATATTAGTTAATCTCTACTTCTATTTGATTGGTCAACACAAACCAGTATCGGATGAACGTTTTTTTAATGCATATCATCCAAAGAGCAGTCCGAAATATATATTATACGAACCTCTGGAAAATTCATACACCAACAAAACAGACGAAATACTTGTAATAAAGCAAACACTTAGTAAGTTGCATTAGAATTGTAAAATCAAACAAGCCTTACCTGTAAGGTGAAGTTTGGTAAGAATTTTACCAATCTGTTCACAAGTGCTGAGGGATTACGTGAGAGCGCATGCGCAGATACCAACAATCATACTTTAGAACGTGGCGAACGGATGTGGTTAGTCAATAAAGGGAAGGGAGGGAGGGCACGTAATCCCTCAGCACTTGTGAACAGATTGGTAAAATTCTTACCAAACTTCACCTTACAGGTAAGGCTTGTTTGATTTTACAATTTTACCTCACTGTCACAAGTGCCAGTGATCCCGTGAGACTTTAGAGACCACATCCGTTTGTCACTAGCAGAGTAAAAAACAAGCATAAAACAAACAGAACAGAGTTAGGCACATGTATTTAATACAGCTGTAGAGATATCATTGCTCTCCACTACATCTCTCTTATAATATTTTGAAAAAACTACCTCATTTTTCCAACCCACGGTAGATAGGACGGTAGTCACAGATACATTAGCCTTACAGGCAGCACTAACTGCTGCGGATCTAGTGGAGTGAGGCTTGAAAATAGACATATTAGCTCCAGAGAGAGTCGTCACTTCTCGAATCCATCTAGAAAGGGTAGCTTTTGATACATTGCGAAATGGCTTTTGAAACGATAAAAACAAACTATTAGAAGATCTATGTGATTCAGTTCTCCTTAAATATTCACCCAATACTGTAACAACACAAATTCTCCTATCTGGAGCATAAGCAGATAAGTTAATTTCAGGAAGCGCCCGACCTGGTCGGGATTGCTTCAATAAATCACCAAACCTGAAAACAACTTTACTTTTAGTGAAAGTCATATTTCTGACATCCAACAAATGTAGAGACTGGACTCTTTGTCCAGACAATAAAGCGATCAGCATACATAATTTTAATGTTAACTTTTTTAATGAAACTTGTTTCACGGGTGACCACGACCGCAAGAATTTAAGCACCAGTGAAACATCCCACGTGGTATTGTAACGTGGAAAAGAAGGTCTTTCTAAATACACACCTCTCATAAAACGCTTGATAAGATTATGATTGATTACCCAGAGTTTGGTTGGTTGCCGACTCTGTTAATATAACAAAAGCTGATAAAGCTGAACGGGCAGTGTTCATAGTGCTATATTTTCTGATAACAGAAGAATCAAATAGCTCAGTCAAAAAATCTAAGACAAAATTGACAGATGTTGAAATGGGATCAATTTCCCGTTGACTACAAAATTGCACCCACTTTGTGATATACGACCTATATTGGTTTTTAGTTGACTGCCTCCAACCTTTAAAGATGATAGTTTGAGCTCGTTCTGAAATCCCTTGACGTCGGAGGGATTCCCGGACAACTTGAAAGCACACATCTTCATTTTCTGAAGTGAATGTTTTTGCTCTGGGCACTGGGGCAGATACAGGCAATCGTTCACTCGGGGTAAAATCCTCGGATAGTCTATTACCAAACGGAGCAATTGGGTGAACCAAGGTTGAGTTGACCATATGGGAGCTACTAAGATTGCTCTGGCTCGGTCTTGTCGAATTTTCTGAAGAACTCTTCCGATAATACTGAAAGGGGGGAAAATATAGGAGTTAAATTCTGACCAATCAAGAGTAAAACAATTAACAGCGAATGCGTGTGGGTCTGGTTTCCACGATACATAACGATCTATTTGATAGTTAAGTCTGGAGGCACAGAGATCGATGTCACACTTCCCGAAAACATGAAAAATGTTATCACACACATTTTTACACAATTTCCATTCACAATCTACATTAATTTTTCTAGACTCTTCATCAGCTGTAGTATTATATTTTCCTGGTATATACGAGCTGGTTATCAAAACATTTCTTTCAATGCACCAATCGAAAATGTTTCTTGTTAACTGATTAAAGCTTACTGTGGAACTTCCCATTTTTGTAATACAAGACACTGCCGTTGTATTGTCGGACATAACCCTGATATGGATATCATGCATCTGAGAACATAAAGATTTCAAAGACAGAAAAACGGCCAACAGTTCCAAATAGTTAATGTGGTAAGCTTTCTCTTTAAATGACCAAAAACCGCCTGTTTTACTTGTACCTAGCATAGCCCCCCAACCAACGTTAGAGGCGTCACAATGAAGAACAACGTTAGGTTTTGGTTCAGTAATATTTCGATAGGAGGTTTCTAGATTTTCGGTCCACCAAATTAACTCATTCTTTATTACCTGTGTCATGGACACAGTAGCATCATACCATCCCCGTTTGTCTTTTAACATTGATGTTTTTTCAATCTCCAAAGGTTTGTGATGTAAGGCAGCATACTGCACACCAGGTTCTGTAGCGACTAACATGCCAATCACTTGAGCAAGCTCACGAATAGTGAAAAAATCCTTCCTAAGAAATCCTTTACACACAGATAAAAGCTTTTCTCGTTTCTTACAAGTTAAAGTGATGCACATGGTGAGCGAGTTGAAAGTGAACCCCAAAAAGTCTATGACTTGAGTGGGTGTAACGACCGATTTTAAAGGATCGAGCATTTGAATGGTAGCTCTGACATCATTATTTACCTCTAAAGCTGTTTCCCCTACCAATAATGAATCATCAATATATGCAATATTAGCATGACCTTGTTCACGAAGAGATGAAAACACTACTTTCAATAGTTTTGTAAAAATTCGTGGTGCCGGGGATAATCCGTTCGCGAGGCATGTGTACTGGTAAAGACATCCCTTCCATAAAAAACGAACATATTTCCTGAACTTAGGTTTTATTGGCACTGTATAATATGCGTCTTTAAGATCTATGGATGCAAAATATGATCCCGGTGAAATAAGGGTAGTAGCTTCTTTAATTGTATCCATTTTAAAGTGCTGATATTCCAGGGATTTATTTAAAACACTGAGGTTTAATATCATACGATAACTCCCGTCTTTCTTAGGGCGAATGAATATATTAGATATGAATTCCCCATCTTCATGCTCAGCATACTCCAAAACTCGTTTTGCTAACAGAGTAGAAATTTCATTGTCAATTAGCATTGTTTCAGTTCCAGAAAAATTAATGGGCTTTGGTAAATAAACTTGTTTTGGTTGAAAATCAAAGTCTAGGTTAACACCTTTTATATTGGTCAAAACCCAGGGATCTGATGAATATAATTTCCAAATTTGAACACAGTGTTGTATTTTACCAGCAACAAAATTTTCAGGTTTATTTTTGAGGCTGGCCAGTAAGTGTAATAGAGAACTGCCTACCTGAAATCAGTCTGATTGGTCAGTGTTGGTTGGGTTTTTGACTCGCAAGGCCGCCTCGGGGATTGTACCCTCCCCTTTTCTTGTACTAGAAACGGTTGTTGTAGCGCCCTCTCCACTGGCCCCCCTGCCAGTTTTTTGAACCCCTATTATCTGAAGGGAAAACTTTCCTAGAATTATAGCCGAAGTTCATGCGTTTGCGATTGTCGTCCTGCGATTTCATTTTCTTATCGACATCATCACCAAACAGTAAATCGAACACCGCATTAGATGGGTTACACAAAGGGCGATAAGTGGCTGGAATTTTACTTCTAAGGAGATCTCTCCTCCTTTGATTGAAATCTTGATATGAGGCAATTAGCATGCGAGCAGAATCTGCAGCCATGGTAAAGTTAGATTTAGCGTCAAAACCATTTTTATCCTTCATAGCTTTAAGCAAATTATCCATCACCAAAGTGAGAGCGTTAAGGCCTTTGACCAGGAAATTCTGAGTACGTTGTAGTTTTATATCAGTAGATCTAGCAGTAGATGGCAACATGGCAAATATTTCCTCATTAATCTTTGGGGTCATTAAATTTTTACAATTGATAGGAGGCGAATATTTATCAGAAATAAGTTTCATTTTTTCTTCTTTGACAACAGTACGTAGGCCAGTATTCACAGCCTCCGCTATCTCAGGGCAGATTTCTGGCCCTGTCCCCCCTGCCAAATTGAAAAAATCGACCAAATCTTTGGCTGCCATGTCAGCCTCGTCAGCTGAACAATTATCATTTTCTGACTGGTCATTATCACTCTCAGCAATATTATCAAAACGTCGTCCAAAGTAGGCCGCTTAGCCTCATGGCTATGGTCAAGCTTTATTCGTTTCACAGGTGTACCTCCCTGAATAAGCTCACTACCTTGTGTAGCGGATAGGCCTCTGGTCAGTTCGCTTACTGCGGACATGAGGTCGGACATTTGTCGGCTTTGTGTTTGAATCAATCCAAACATTTCCAAATTAGTGGGAATAGTCTCTTCAGACGTTCCAGGTGTGGGACTAAGCTCCGGTTTGTTACCTGTACGGCAGTTTTCTGTGTCGCCCACGCATGGGTCAACTTGAGCCTTGTTCAAAGTCATCCGACTGACCCACGCTACTCGGCGATGGGCTTGGCTCGTTCAGAGGGCAGACCATTCTGGCCTCAGATTTACTGGCATTTTTCGTTTTCACCATATTGATAATAAAGTGTGATTTCACACGCTGAAATTGAAATACAAAGTCAAGAGATAGTCAATAGGTAACTTGCGGAAGATGAGACTTCGATGACCACGTCTGTACGATTGAGGGTACTTGCATGCAATGATTGTTGGTATCTGCGCATGCGCTCTCACGGGATCACTGGCACTTGTGACAGTGAGGTAAAATCAATACCACGAGTCTATCATCGGCGAGATTGTCGATCTGACCAGGGCCCTGTCTTACGAAGCTGGCGTAAAGCAGCATGGAACAGTTGCGACTAGGGCGTAAGTTCCTATAGCTTTAACACTGATTTACGTCCGACGTAACTTACGCCCGCTTTGTAAGACAGGGCCCTGACCTCGACTTCTGCCGGAACGCCCCTTCGGCTATCTTCGCTCGCTATCGGTCGGCTTTGGCACGCCTCGGACAGTCTGCGCTTTTTATACGGTAAATCGCCGTATTTTTGGGCTGAATAAAAATGGCGTTGAAAGTAAATGTCAAAATGTTTAACTACAGACGAAAAAATAAAAATAAAAATAATTATAAATTTATTAAATGCTAATATCATTTAGAAAGATATTTTTTTTATGTATTTTATTTAGCCTGGTAAACCACATGTTGTAGACAGACGCAGTTTCGATACATATCAGGAATCCTCCAATGCTTCCATTATATAACTGGTCGAGGCAGAAAGTTAACAAAACCGAGCGTTTCGGTCCCTTACATTACCATGGGGCCCTCAAGAGAATTTGGGAATTGTATGCTTCACGGCTACCTATTTGGTCGCCATATTCAAAATGACCTGCAGTCTACCAAAGGGTATTTCACGCGCGTTAATCCCCGAAGTTATCAGACTGCTTGAGAGCGTCTCGTGACCCTGGTTCATTGCATTGACCTGGATTTAAGTTAATATATATATATATATATATATTTATGCATATGTAATAATACAGTAAAAAGGAAATAACCTAAATTGCTGTTTACCTTCATCTTCTAAATGTTGTCAAAAGTAAATGAATGACGAAGTTTGAAATGGTTACCTAGATAACGTAGATCTGGTCGGATATCTTCGATTTGAATCGGCTTCTTAGCGTACGCACAGGAATATGGGTAATCGGTAAGCTTGAACGGTACGAACAATTCACCCATGCTCATTCAACGCTTTCCAAATAGCGAGCTTTTGCTTATCTTCAACAATATGAAGTTCTTTAATCAGCAAGGCTTTAATTTTTTCGTAGGCTCTTGCGGCAAGCAACTCGATCCACTTTAGTGAAATCCCCCATGATGCAGTCCATATTAAACTTTGAACATGGCTGGCTGCTTCAAATTTAATGACGGGAATAAATATTCCCCTTTGACATGTGAAATTCTGGCAAAGGTTCCGCTACACGTCTGTAACTGCCTCTTTTATGGAAAACAATGCCGTTCACGTTATCCAAGTCACCGTTTCATACTTAGTCGTCCCTGTATTTCTGGTGTTGTGTATCGTAATGATATTTTTGCAATGAGATCAAAAGTGGAGAAAAAATGGTTGAAATTTTATAATTTTACATACATTTTTATTAAATTTTTAGCTCGACTTTCAGCAGATAAATCTTTGGCCACAGTTTCTGAAGAAGGAAAATCCGTAGTTTCTAAGAAAAGTGAATCTATACCAAAAAAGCACGCACTTGTTCACCATCTTTCTGAAGATGTTTGAACGCATTAAGCACTTTTCTGAAACACCAAAGTGCCCGCTGATATTTCCTAAGGGATAAACCTCTTTGGAAAAGGAAGTCGAGAGACATTTGGATTTCAAAGTAACTGACAAGGCTAGGTAGCTAATGGAGAGACAACCCAACCGAGGAAGATAGAGGGGAAACTGGTATGTTTTGTTGAATTTCATTAACGATTCATAAAAGATGGTTTACAACTCACTTTATCTTTTGATCACTCAGTGTGGACATTTAGGTCTAAAATAACTTTGTCTGGCTAACGCCAACTCCTCTAATTCCCTTCACAATAATTTTTGTATCTTTTGAAGCTTTCTCATAATCAAACGACATGTATATTATCTTAGCGAATTTCGTATTCGTTATTAAGAATGAAATAATACTTTACGAGAAAAATCCCACTCAGACCAAATCAAATGGAAAAAAATTCTGAGCGGATTTCTCACTGGAGAGCTTTCTGTCGAAGAGATGCCAGGTACTCACCGAAGGTCGGGGATTTACTCCAGGCAAAGAGTCTGGTTTCGTCTCCCTCTAAACCCGATAACGCCGTATAAGGTAAAAAATCTTGAATGCGGCGTAAAACATCAATCAATCAATCAATCTATTAACCAGAATGTTTTCACGGATAAAACTTAACTGACTGAAAAGTGAATATAGAATGAAACCAAATAATCAGACGGTAAGCCATATTGTTGGTTGTTACAGAATGACAGAAGATGAAGAAAAGAAATCGATGGAGACTTAGTTTTATAAAAGTGCGCATTCACGAAAACTTAATTTATTACTTTTAACCAATTTACCAATGTACATAACGGACCATAAATTTGTTTAACAAAAGCCCCGTGGGTTCTTTGTTGTTTTATATAACATTTACGCCTGCATGTTTACCTGGTTAGATAATGGAGTACAATAGGGCTGTTGTACAATGCATGTCGGTATAATCCCACAAAGGACATTTTAATTAGAACGTGTAAGGATGACTCTGATTACAGCCAACAAACACTGTAAACAGCGTAATTTACTAAAAATAATCTCGAATATCCGGTTATGTCTTGAATTTATTGTTATTGCGAACTCCGGCCAACGGAATAGTTTTTGCCATGGATACGAAAAGGCGTGGTGACAAAGCAAGTCGAAGAGGGACTTGGGGCATTGTTCTTAAAGGTTATGCGTGGACACGCCGGTAGTGGGTAGGTGGGTGTGCGGACGCCAGTTTTCAAAATGGATCGGCGGAAATCTCCGCTTCAAAGGCAAAAGGTGACCGAAATAGACACGCGTAAGGAACCTGCTTCATAAATGTTAACATGGAAGAAAAAATAGACCATACGTTTGTATATTTATTCATTGCAAAGATTTAAGATTTTTCACAATACTGTAAATATTCGTAATTCAGTTGAGAAGTTTACCTGTCACATATAAAAACTAGTCAATTTATATATTTGATGACGTTCACTGTGGCTAAATGAAATGTTTACCTTTTCAATACCAGAAAAAAACAACAAATGTTTCATTTGCTTTCTCACCATTGTTCACCTCTGTTAATTTTCCCAACGTTTAAAGTGGCATGAGCTGCCAAAATTTTGATATTTTGACTTAACAAAATGTTAAAATTATCGGCTATTTTTCTCAAGACGTATAATTCAGAAGCTTTTTAGTACTTCTACATGTAGTCTCGAGAATGTACGATAAAGCATTGTTTTGAACTAACTTTGGCTTAGAATGAATGAATGGTCGTCCCGGCTATTTAAATTTTGTTTACTTTTCGAACACATTTCCGGTTTGTATTGGCCAAATACTGTATGGATTTTTCTCATTCCAACGCAAACAATTTACTTTTTCGACGGCCTTCAAAGCCATATACTGTCATGACGATCAGAAATTATATAAAAAAGTGTGAATTTTGTATAAGAGAAGAACATCCATAGACACACCCACCATTCCTGGTGTGTCCAGACCCGACACAGCCTGATAGGGTATTCGGAGAGCTATGCTCATCCGATTCCCTCTGCATAATAGATATGCAACCAGATATATGTTTCGGACAGTTTTACGGATATCTCCATAAATGAGTATGGTTCCGAGCGTAAGTCCATCATCAGGGGTCTACGCAGTAACGGCAATTATGGTCTAACATTTTGACATTTTCAGTATTTCCTTGAGATTTTTCCCACGTCGGTATGCCATTTCAGGCGGAGTTTGGAAGACCATAGAGGCGGACTTGATCTTAGAAATGATATTCCAGTGTTTGCCGATCACACGCTGACAGCGGGAGAGCCGGACGTATAATTAGCAATAAACCGTAGTGGTTTTTTTCTCAGTCTCGTTGTTAGCTGCTTTGTGCTTAGTGCGACACAGCATGCATGTCCGGTTTCCGTGTTCAACGTCCTCTTGCATATCTTGTAGTTTGACCTCTAATAAAGAGAGTCTTTCTCTCGGAGATAAATTATAATTTCTGCAGTCAGATATACTTGTGCTAGAGATCTCCAGACGTGTTGCGTACAGATACGTTTCAATGGTACCCGAGGCAAGCTGCGGGTCAGATTTGCGTTTTGTAGTAAAACGGCGGGTGACATTGTTATTAGGTCTGTTAGAGACGGTCTAGAATTTCCTTCTAACCTGTATTTAGAAGTCACAGTAATCTCGCCATGATGCTTTATGCCTAAGATTTGTCTTCGGGACAAAATTTAGTTGGGGGACGGCTCCCTGTGGGGCGCCCACAATCTGGCGGTATGATTTCTGATGAAAGTTGAATTCATTATTTCGCCAAACTATGTTGGTAATCTTAAGTAGTGTACCAATATATGGTCTTTTAATGTCATACTGGATGTCGTCATACATTTCAAGCTCATGCTCGAGGACCTCAGTAATTCTATAAAACTGAGGTTGGTATATAGGGACGTAGTGTCATAGGTAATCATAATAGCCCTTCGTGGGACAACTAGACCTTCAATTTTTTGAACTGCGTAGTGTCAGCTATGTATGTATTTTGCCGTTTGACAATTGGCAGCAAAAATAATCAAGGAGTCTGCCCAGCTTTTCCGTCGGGGAATTGCATTTTGAGAATATCGGTCTGCCAGATATTTGGATGTCCGAAACATTCACTGGATTAGCCGCATCTAATCTATTCATAATGTGCTTGATTATGGATCTTGGGTAAAAGGTACATATGGGGTACGACATTCCGTTCATACGGGTCGTGTAGGTGCCTATAGGTTGTGTCATCGAGACAGCCTTCGTATTTCAATTTGCGTACAAGGTTTAGCACCTTTTTGTGTGTGCCTATCACGTCAATTACGTCAATCTCTCTGTAGTGTATGCCATCATAGAGCTGGCTGTGCGCTTCCCGAATATATTCGCCTTTGTTGAAGAGAACGGTGGTGTTGTTCTATCTGCCTTCGTAATGATTTATAGCT
The DNA here is from genome assembly GCA_963971465.1 of Lepidochitona cinerea. NCBI lineage: Eukaryota > Metazoa > Mollusca > Polyplacophora > Chitonida > Tonicellidae > Lepidochitona > Lepidochitona cinerea. Next base: position 15,278,171 of record OZ020562.1, on the reverse strand, counting down.
CTTCCGAGCACAGTTTCCTTAAAGAGAGTCTTTCTCTCGGAGATAAATTATAATTTCTGCAGTCAGATATACTTGTGCTAGAGATCTCCAGACGTGTTGCGTACAGATACGTTTCAATGGTATCCGAGGCAAGCTGCGGGTCAGATTTGCGTTTTGTAGTAAAACGACGGGTGACATTGTTATTAGGTCTGTTACACACCTGGTGGACACACCAGGAATGGTGGGTGTGTCTATGGATGTTCTTCTCTTATACTATGGTTTGCTGGCATCGGCCCTCTACATCCTCACACGCGAATTGAATTCAGTTTTACTGTTTTCGATCCTCGCCTATCCGGTGCTGTTCAGACTCACAACCCATAAGTCCTGGGGGGTATTTCATAAACAGATTTAGACGGCTAAACTGACCTAGCCGACTAGAATAGCAATGCTTTAACATTACTGCTTAGTCGACTATCTGACCGTAGTCGGCTATATGTGGTTTATGAAATACCCCCCTGATTATATCACTTTGGATGCCACATATAAGATACTTATACTGTGCGCTCACACACTGGGCTCTAGGCTATACGTTTCCTGCTATAGATAAATGTGCTATAAGCATCCAAGTATCTGTACACGTGATCTTCTGTTCGTACATATATGTACTAATATGCCACATATAAGCTACTTATATTGTGCGCTCAAAAAGTGGGCTATATGCTCAACGTTTCCTGTTTTAGAGGAATGTGCTTTAAGCACCGAGTATTTGTACTCATGCTTTATCTATTATATATGGATTTTTGAATTATACCTTCGATCTGCGTACACGACTCTTGTCTGTCTACTGGAACGGAATCCCAGCTACCGAGAAATGTCCGCTAAGGACACATCTTCTGTGCCATATACATTGGGTGACTTTAAAGTTTGAGTTTGGGTTGGTCTTGGGTGTTGGTGTTAGTGTTGGTGTCCACCTGAAGCTCCAAACACCATGCATCGAGTCAACACTCGGTACAGACACCAGTGTTAACACTAGTGTTCAATTAGCAAATAGTCTTTAAGAAAAGTGTTGACCTGAAGCCGAAACACCGACTTGCGGTTAACACTGGTGCTCGTCCAGTTTTGACACGGCTACAATCACTGTACTGTTCAATTTGTACAATAATATCCGACCTGACATTTTGCACTAATTAGCATACATATGACGGTATGGGGCTCTGTCGTTCTTAATTCAATGACAGGCAACCACCTCGTTAGCTGCAACGAACAGCATGGCTGCTAATACCGTTGACTTTAAACTCAGTCTGGTGTTAACCCTTAGGGGCTAGTTTTGTCTCCAATAGTAAAGCAATTGGAAGAATTCCGAAATGAACACCAACTGCGGTTCAACTCAACACCTCATGCTTCAACCGGTGCTAACCTAACACCAAACTACGACTGTAAATCTAGGTTACACCAACACCAGGTGTCAACACCAACACTCTTATAGCAACTTATAATTGGTGTCATTTTAGAAGTTGGGTGTTGTGTTAGCTTCAGTGTCAAAACAAACACCGACTATAATCGTGGGTAACACCGAAAGCAAGTGTCAACACCAACACCATGGCTCGAGCTTATAGATGGTGTGAACCAGGCTTTAAGTGTTGGTGTTAGTGTTGGTGTTAACACCCAACTTTAAAGTCACCCATTGTATATGTGTGGAATTGTGTACATTCATTATGTAAACGTGCATGCTAGATGCAGATATACTTTCGCGGGAGTATAAAAATAAGCTCCTCTATGGAGTTATACATATATGGATCTACCTAATTATACATATGGATCTACTCCGGCATTTACTGAGAACTCTCCGCTAAAGGCAGACTCACTGTGTTATTTATATTTTATACGGATCTCTTCTTTGTGCCTTCCCCTCTGGACCGACCTGTGTCTGCTTATAATTGACGTACGATATTATGGTCAGATACTATAATATCCTATTAATGCACGACCTCGGAATTCTACAGTAATTTTCCGGACTGTCTAGTCACGTGGGCAGACCCTGAGATGTTGTCATAGACACGGCTGACTGGCCACAATAGGCCTAGCCAACCACTAACCAGGGGGTAGTCCTCACCTGGCCTATCACACTATCTATACGTGGAAGGTATATAGATCGGTTCTCTTATTACAGACCTCTTACGACGTGATTGCTCAACATGGCCTCCAGACGATTGAAGAAAAGTGCGCTAAGCACAAATATGTTAAGACATCACGAAGGTCACTAATACGATCGGAAAAACTGAACACAGCCAGAGGCTACATCAGAAATCTTTCCAGTATTACACTGACCGATGATGATATCTTGCTACTCTCTCGAGGTCTAAATTTTGTCCCGAAGACAAATCTTAGGCATAAAGCATCCTGGCGAGATTACTGTGACTTCTAAAAACAGGTTAGAAGGAAATTCTAGACCGTCTCTAACAGACCTAATAACATTGTCACCCGCCGTTTTACTACAAAACGCAAATCTGACCCGCAGCTTGCCTCGGATACCATTGAAACGTATCTGTACGCAACACGTCTGGAGATCTCTAGCACAAGTATATCTGACTGCAGAAATTATAATTTATCTCCGAGAGAAAGACTCTCTTTAAGGAAACTGTGCTCGGAAGAGCTAGGAATCATTACGAAGGCAGATAAAACAACACGACCGTTCTCTTCAACAAAGGCAAATATATTCGGGAAGCGCACAGCCAACTCTATGATGGCATACACTACAGAGAGATTGACGTAATTGACGTGATAGGCACACACTAAAGGTGCTAAACCTTGTACGCAAATTGAAATACGAAGGCTGTCTCGATGACACAACCTATAGGTACCTACACGACCCGTATGAACGGAATGTCGTACCCCATATGTACCCTTTACCCAAGATCCATAATCAAGCACATTATGGATAGATTAGATGCGGCTAATCCAGTGAATGTTTCGGACATCCAAATATCTGGCAGACCGATAATCTCCCAATGCAATTCCCCGACGGAAAAGCTGTGCAGACTCCTTGATTATTTATGCTGCCAATTGTCAAACGGCAAAATACATACATAGCTGACACTACGCAGTTAAAAAAATTAAAAAAAATTGAAGGTCTAGTTGTCCCACGAAGGGCTATTATGATTACCTATGACACTACGTCCCTATATACCAACCTCAGTTTTATAGAATTACTGAGGTCCTCGAGCATGAGCTTGAAATGTATGACGACATCCAGTATGACATTAAAAGACCATATATTGGTACACTACTTAAGATTACCAACATAGTTTGGCGAAATAATGAATTCAACTTTCATCAGAAATCTTACCGCCAGATTGTGGGCGCCCCACAGGGAGCCGCCCCAACTAAATTTTGTCCCGAAGACAAATCTTAGGCATAAAGCATCATGGCGAGATTACTGTGACTTCTAAATACAGGTTAGAAGGAAATTCTAGACCGTCTCTAACAGACCTAATAACAATGTCACCCGCCGTTTTACTACAAAACTCAAATCTGACCCGCAGCTTGCCTCGGATACCATTGAAACGTATCTATACGCAACACGTCTGGAGATCTCTAGCACAAGTATATCTGACTGCAGGAATTATAATTTATCTCCGAGAGAAAGACTCTCTTTAAGGAAACTGTGCTCGGAAGAGCTAGGAATCATTACGAAGGCAGATAAAACAACACGACCGTTCTCTTCAACAAAGGCAAATATATTCGGGAAGCGCACAGCCAACTCTATGATGGCATACACTACAGAGAGATTGACGTAATTGACGTGATAGGCACACACTAAAGGTGCTAAACCTTGTACGCAAATTGAAATACGAAGGCTGTCTCGATGACACAACCTATAGGTACCTACACGACCCGTATGAACGGAATGTCGTACCCCATATGTACCCTTTACCCAAGATCCATAATCAAGCACATTATGGATAGATTAGATGCGGCTAATCCAGTGAATGTTTCGGACATCCAAATATCTGGCAGACCGATAATCTCCCAATGCAATTCCCCGACGGAAAAGCTGTGCAGACTCCTTGATTATTTATGCTGCCAATTGTCAAACGGCAAAAAACATACATAGCTGACACTACGCAGTTAAAAAAATTGAAGGTCTAGTTGTCCCACGAAGGGCTATTATGATTACCTATGACACTACGTCCCTATATACCAACCTCAGTTTTATAGAATTACTGAGGTCCTCGAGCATGAGCTTGAAATGTATGACGACATCCAGTATGACATTAAAAGACCATATATTGGTACACTACTTAAGATTACCAACATAGTTTGGCGAAATAATGAATTCAACTTTCATCAGAAATCTTACCGCCAGATTGTGGGCGCCCCACAGGGAGCCGCCCCAACTAAATTTTGTCCCGAAGACAAATCTTAGGCATAAAGCATCATGGCGAGATTACTGTGACTTCTAAATACAGGTTAGAAGGAAATTCTAGACCGTCTCTAACAGACCTAATAACAATGTCACCCGCCGTTTTACTACAAAACTCAAATCTGACCCGCAGCTTGCCTCGGATACCATTGAAACGTATCTATACGCAACACGTCTGGAGATCTCTAGCACAAGTATATCTGACTGCAGGAATTATAATTTATCTCCGAGAGAAAGACTCTCTTTATTAGAGGTCAAACTACAAGATATGCAAGAGGACGTTGAACACGGAAACCGGACATGCATGCTGTGTCGCACTAAGCACAAAGCAGCTAACAACGAGAATGGGAAAAAACCACTACGGTTTATTGCTAATTATACGTCCGGCTCTCCCGCTGTCAGCGTGTGATCGGCAAACACTGGAATATCATTTCTAAGAACAAGTCCGCCTCTATGGTCTTCCAAACTCCGCCTGAAATGGCATACCGACGTGGGAAAAATCTCAAGGAAATACGTGTACTGAAAATGTCAACATTTTAGACCATAATTGCCGTTACTGCGTAGACCCTTGATGCTCGGAACCATAATCATTTATGGTGTTATCCGTAAAACTGTCCGAAACATAGATCTGGTTGCATATCTATTATGCAGAGGGAATCGGATGAGCATAGCTCTCCGAATACCCTTTCAGGCTGTGTCGGGTCTGGACACACCAGGAATGGTGGGTGTGTCTATGGATGTTCTTCTCTTATACTATAGCTTTGGAAACTGCAGCTCGAGCTTTGAGCGGGCGATAAATGTAGGGAAGTAAAGCGCGGCTCAATGCTCGCCTGCTGCTAGCACCCACTGCTAGGCTACTGCCCACAGTATGACCGGTTCAGTGTAAATCTATACAATGTTTTTCATGGTGCGGCTACAGCGCGGCTACGGCGCGGCTCAACGCTCATAGTGTGGCCTCGGCCTAATAATACAGTAAAAGGGAAATAACCCATATTGCTGTTTGCCTTTATCTTCTAAATGTTGTAAGAAGTAAATGAATGACGAATTATGAAACGGTGACTTAGATAACGTAGATCGGGGCGGATATCTTCGATTTGAATCGGCTTCTTAGCCTACGCACAGAAATATGGGTAATCGATAAGCTTGAACGGTACGAAAAAATCACCCATGCTCATTCAACGCTTTCCAAATAGCGAGCTTTTGCTTATCTTCAACAATATGAAGTTCTTTAATCAGCAAGGCTTTAATTTTTTCGTAGGCTCTTGCGGCAAGCAGCTCGATCCACTTTACTGAAATCCCCCATGATGCAGTCCATATTAAACTTTGAACATGGCTGGTGGCTTCACATTTAATGACGGGAATAAATTACTCCCCTTTGACATGTGAAATTCTGGCAAAGGTTCCGCTGCACGTCTGTAACTGCCTCTCTTATGGGAAACAATGCTATCTGCGTTATCTAAGTCACCGTTTCATCCATTTACTTCTGGTGTTGTGTATCGTAATAATATTGTGCAATGAGACCAAAAGATAAGAGAAAAAAGGGTCAAATTTTATAATTGTCCGTATATTTATATTAAATGTTTAACTCGACTTTCAGCAGATAAATCTTTGGCCACAGTTTCTGAAGGAGGAAAATCCATACAGTTTCTAAGAAACGTGAAAGTTAATCTATACCAAGTAAAGCACGAAATTGTTCACCGTCTTTCTGAAGATGTTTCAACGCATTAAGCACTTTTCTGAAACACCAAAGTCCCCGCTGATATTTCCAAAGGAATAAACCTCTTTGGCAAAGGAAGTAGAGAGACATTTGGATTTCAAAGTAACTGACAAGGCTAGGTATCTAATGGAGGGACAATTCGACCGAGGAAGATAGAGGGAAACTGGCATGTTTTGTTGCATTTCATTAACGATTCATAAAAGATTGTTTATAACTCACTTTATCTTTTGGTCACTCAGTGTGGGCATTTAGGTCTAAAATAACTTTGTCTGGCTAACGCCAACTCCTGTGATTCCCTTCACAATAATATTTCTATCTTTTGAAGCTCTCTCATAATCAAACTATTTTATCTTAGCTAATTTCGTATTCGTAATTTAGAATGAAATAATACTTTAAAAGAAATAATATATTTTGCGGGTTCAAATCCCACTCAGACCAAATCGAATGGGGAAAAAAATCTGAGCGGATTTCTCACTGGAGAGCTTTCTTTGAAAGAGTTGCCAGGTACTCACCGAAAGTCGGGGTTTGCTCCAGGCAAAGAGTCTGGTTTCGTCTCCCTCTAAACCCGACAACGCCGTATAAGGTAAACAATATTGAGTGTGGCGTAAAACATCAATCAATCAATATATTAACCAGAATGGTTCACGGATAAAACTTAATTAACTGAAAAGCGAATATAGAATGAAACCACATCGACTTAATCAGACTGTAAGACATATTGTCGGTTGTTAAAGAATGACAGAAGATGAAGAAAAGAAATCGCTGGAGACTTTTTGTTTGACAAAAGTGCACATTCACGAAAACTCACGAAAATTTGTTAAACAAAAGACTCGTGGATCCTTTGTTGTTTAATATAACATTTCCGCCTGCATTGTTACCTGGTTAGATAATGGAGTACAATGGGTTTGTTGTACAATGAATGCCGGTATAATCCCACAAAGGACATTTAATTAGAACGTGTAAGGATGACACGCATTACCGCCAACAAACACTGTAAACAATGTAATTTACTAAAAATAATCTTGAATATCCGGTTATGTCTTGAATTTATTGTAACTTTATTGCGAACTCCGGCCAACGGAATAGTTTTTGCCATGGATACGAAAAGGCGTGGAGACAAAGCAAGTCGAGGAGAGACTTGGGTCATTGTTCTTAAAGGTTATGCGTGGACACGCCGGTAGTGGGTAGATGGGTGTGCGGACGCCAGTTTTCATTATGGATCGACGGAAACGTCGGCTTCAAAGGCAAGACGCGACCGAAATAGGCACGCGTAAGGAACCGGTTCATTAATGTTAACATGAAAGAAAAAATAGACCATACTTTTGTATATTTATTTATTGCAAAGATTTAAGATTTGTCACAATACTGTAAATATTCGTAATTCAGTCGAAAAGTTCACCCGTCACATATAAAAACAAGTCAATTTGTATATTCGATGATATCGAATTCGTTTACTGTGGCTAAAAGAAACGTTTGCCCTTTCAATACCAGAAACATAGAAAACATGTTTCATTTACTTTCTCACCATTTTTCACCTCTATTCATTTTCACAACATTCATAATCAGTTTATTTGAAATGTATATATGAATCATTATTATGCCTCCAGAGAAAGCCTTTCACTTAGCGCAATTGTGTGTGGTTTTTGGGTGATGAGTTCCTATAAAAATCACCTGATAAAATCAATAGACCTTCGTAGACTGAAGCAAATGCCACATAGAGTAGATTGACAAGAGTGGTCACTTCGTCCAATCAGCATTGCCGGCATATTCTTTTGGCCCCCTAGCGAAAGGGTGTTTCGGTCGACGTGATCCGTCGGATTTGAGTAACTGGAAGCCTAGGAATTTATTCTTCACACCTTTCAATAAGTTGAGAAGGGATTTCGGTCAGTTAAAGTGGCACAAGCTGCCAAAATTCACACTGTTTTCATATTAGTGATCGCCACGACAGTAAGAGGCTTTGAAGGCCACCGAAAAACTAAACGATTGGCGTTGGAATGAAGACAATCCATACAGTATGTGGCATGTACGAACCGTAAACGTGCTCAAAAAGTAAACAAAATTTAAATAACCGGGACAATCATTCATTCATTCTAAGCCAAAGTTAGTTCAAAAAATACTTTAACGTATGTTTGTTTTCGAGACTAGAAGCACTAAACAGCTTGTGAATTATACGTCTTGAGAAAAAATAGCCAATAATTTTAACTTTCTGTTTTAACTTCAAAATATCAACATTTTGGCAGCTCATGCCACTTTAATATAACCCTACTTTCAAACCAAGACCGCTTACTTCTATTAGCCAATCACACCAAGGAATCTGTCTTAACATAAGTCTGTGTACAATGATGAATGACGAAGTAACACCATCTTTATAAGACTGTAAGACACAAACTATTCAAAAAGGAAAAAAAGCCTTTAATTTTGAAACATACGCTTGGTATATTTTAAATTATTGTGTCTATTCCATCTAAAATTCTACCGGTATGCATATTACAAAAATTATTGCTTCATTGACCATATAAACATACATCTTTATTAACTCAATTGGAAAATTGGTTATTTCATACAAGAAGAATTTCCCTGTGTTTTAGTGTTTGGAAATATACACATAATTTACAGTAAATTTTCTGATAACACTTTATTGATCATTTGCTTAAGTGCTGAATGCCAGGCTATTTTCTGTCACTTTCAACAAATTAGTTTCAACGATTGAGAGAAAACTTGTATGAATTGACTGATCGCCTTATGTCGTCATCAACCGTTAGTTAGGCGCCAAATGACGCCATTAACTATTAGTCCCAAGCATTATGGATTAATCGAATGAGTAAGAAAATTTCTATGGTGGCGTCTCTAGAATTGTGTTTTACACGGCTACGGATATGAGAGGTTCTTTGAAACAAGGAAAAGTGCGTTGAAAAGAAAAATATGAGACGTAAGGTTCAATGAACTATATGCGTGGAATGGACACGTTTCATTGGCTGGTTTGGATCTGACTTTGTAAAATGTGCCACCATTGATAGTTGAAGCGCGCGCGCGTAACATCGACATTAATGGCGGCATTCGATGCAAATCAAATACCACGTGACTTCCATTCCACTCATATAGGTCATTGGTCGAGTTGTATAGATTGTTATTTGTAGCCAATAGAACCCCAGTCTCATAGAATTAGTGATTTGTGTATATATCTTTAGTAATCTGAAAGTTAATTCACCCTTCTTAACGGTCTCGGCAAGAGTAACGCAAATTTAATCCCAAGAGCGTTCTCGCAGTATTTTTTTTTTATAAAAGATCGCGAATAATGGGACAGTTCTTATTTTGCTGGCACCATAGAACCCACGGATTCTTTAAATCCTTCTTTGTAAGGAGTCAAGAGACATTCCTCAACTAGTAGTAACGATAAGCAGCTTATGGAACCAGAATCAGAATACACAATAGGTTGTAGCTTAGGTCACCTTAGTTATCGATTTTATTTTAGCTTTTTTCGATCTAGTTTTCAAAATTAGATTACACATATTTTATGAGCAGTAAATATGAACTGAACACACAATAAAAACTACTTTAGCCAACTACATTTCTGACAATCTCTACTAGCCGTTTTCATTGAAACTGGTTTGTAACGAGCACAGGATTCCGACATGGTTACATGTACGCCAATAACATAAACATTTATGTTATACATATTGATATTAACGTACAACTAATAGGCGGAAGGAAATGCACTGTTTGTGTTTTTGTACACGAATAAGGGAGGTTTCATCAGTTCGTCACAATTGGCCCAAACGGAGAATTGATACTGGGCACCAATTAATGTCAATTAAGATTGTAACTGTGAAAAGAATGGGTACTTACTGTCTAAATAATGGTTTACTAACTTACTAAATGATATACCTCTTTTTAACAGAATTAGAAACTTGTCTTCGTGGTTATTTCTTTGTGCCCGTGTGCTTTAGTGTTCATAAATTGAATAAAGCGCTAATGGGATTAGGTGACGATATTTGACCTAAGAAGTAATCTAGATTGACTTTGTGCCCGTGTGCTTTAGTGTTCATAAATTGAATAAAGCGCTAATGGGATTAGGTGACGATATTTGACCTAAGAAGTAATCTAGATTGACTTTATTTTGCCCATGAGATCAAAACATATTTAGTTAAAAGCATAAACATCTAAATTGGAAATATACTTATAGCTGTCGTCATAAATAGATCGTGTCAAAACGTCAAATCGTGTCAAAACGGCCACAATCGCGTTCACGAATAATTTGCCAGTGTCTGATATGGACGAGCAGGATCGTTCAGTAAACGTAATTTGTCCCCTGAATTCCCCTCCTTCAGTCTCAAACTTCCCAGCCATTGATGACGTAACACTGTTGTGTTTTTTTCGGGTTTTTAACGTCGAATTCACTTTAAAGAAAGCTAAATTATTTATGAACGTCGTTTTAACACAAATTGAGTAAGATATATTGTTATTTACTGTCTAAATCTGACCACAAACTGTTTGTTCAAATGCGGGCTACTGTAAACTTCGGCTTTTTGATTGCAATGATCCCTGACTCCCAAATACGGCCGTCAGTATAAAAAAATAGTCATTTCGGAGCCAGAGACTACTTTATAAATTGCTTATTTGTGAATGTAGATGTCAGATGACAAACAAAGTATAACATACAGCTGTATAGTATATATATGAAAACAAGTTTTTGTTAAATTCTAATCAATGATCTTGACATGTAAGTGTGAAACAATATCCCATTTCTGTCAAACAGAATAAGGATATTTACAGTTGGCCAGTTTTGAGCAAAAAGAGTTTTTGATATTACAAAAATATGGAGATAAAAAATGCTGTGTATTTGTTTATGTAGGATTGTTTCTTTAAATCATTTAACTTTCGGAACTAAATGTATGGTAGCCTGTTATAGTTACTGATGTCCCTGTTTAATTAATATCAATGTAATTTTAATGATAAAAATTTAAGACATCACCACGTAGTAAGTTGTTTTTTCCATCAAAAAACAACTTACTACGTGGTGATGTCTTAATTTGTTTAGTGTTGTTTAAGGGTTTAATACCGCCGTAGCGGTGTTTGTTGCGTCACCCGATACCGCTGAACGTTGGTTCGTACCGAGTCAAACCTCGAGAATGCGCAGCATTCGAGGGGTTTGACGAGGTGCGAACCAACGTTCAGCGGTATCGGGTGATGCAATAAACACCAAGACGAAGGTATTAAAGTCAATTCTACCCCGATAATTGAGAAAAATGAGGAAAAAGTGACCTGTTGTTGATTGCCGTTCCTTTTCCCTCCCTCGGGACAGAGTGGGCACTTTTAACCAATCAACGATAAGCTTTGATCACGTGCGACGGTTGACCCAGATATTTTGAAGCAGAATGACATAATGTCACTATGGCTACCGCTTTGACAGGCTGGGTTGCTGACGGCGCTATCGGGGGAAATGTTGTGAAATCAACCCTTTGATGACTGTATACGTTCATGACAGCCCAGTTTTCAATATAAAAGGACAGAATATAACCACACTCACAACATTATCAGGTTAAATCCTTCATTTTGTATGATAACAAGCAAAATATCACTTCTTCCGGGGGAGGTAAACCTACCAGCCCATGTTGCACTACAGACTCGATGTTGTTTGAAAAGTCATCTCTACTTAACATGTATATTTGCACACGGCACGCACATGCAGGAGGGGTAGAATCAAAAACAACTCACTACATAACGTCTTCAATTGTTTATGTGTTGTTCAAAAACAACTTACTACGTGGTGATGTCTTAAATTCTACGAGACATGGCTAGAGAGCCGTCGCCCTACATTTTCGCGCATAGTGAACTGTAAGAATTCAAAATGTGTATGATATTTTTTTCTGTATCATACTATTCCCAAACATGTAGCCCTACACAATAACCTGTATCGCAAGTCCGTTTGGTAGAATTATATTGGATACCTCTCTACACAACCGAACAAGTTTCATGATGTTACTGTCAGTATCACGTGTCGTTTACAATCTGCCGAAAGTAGCTTTGTTTAAGAACATCGACACCAGTGGCCTCCCTTTATGTCCAAGCAATATGGCACTTATTGGCTTTAGATTTTGATATCTCAACGAATTGCAGAATGATCAATCTCTAATTTAGATTGTATTTCGACATTTATTCAGTCATCATTAGGCTGTGACGCGATGGACTGTAATCAGAAATTAAGCTGAGCTAACAGTTAATAAAATGTGATACAAGCCCCTCTATTGTTCTCGTGCTAGTATCAAAGCATAACTTCAAGATGTTACAAAGTCAGTGATGCCAGCGTAACGCTCAACAGCTTATGTGTAAAGTGTTTCATTATTTAGATCAATTTCCACTTCAAGGAGTAATACTTTTCCCATGTTGTGATTGGGTTCAAATTCTGTTGTCCGATATATGCCTTAGTTGAAGATGCTTAAACATTGTCAATATATTACAGTCTTCCCAAAAAGCTACTGACAAAACCACTACTCCTGCCTTTCGTTAAACTCAATAAAATATAATGATTATTTTAGTTTTTCCCTGTGTCTGTTTTAGTGTGCATAAATGTAAAAGCGCTTACAACATTTTTTAAGAGAGTTGTATGTGAGATATCGATTTGTTTGTATAACCATAAGTGTCAGTTCTGTGCCATTTTTTGTTCATATTACTAAACAGCTCGATTATTAATTTCGTCCATTGGCTTATCTTGCTTTAAGTGTCTGTTGCCTCGGGCTAGATAGTGAAATGCCGTCTTTTGATTTAACAATTTATCAGGACATAATTGATTTATGTAGAGCAGCACAACTTTTTACGTTAGACAACCAAAGGCGGTACATCAAACCAATGTTAGAAGGGTTTCGTTCCAAGTCTGTCTCTCAAAACAAGGAAGCGCTACCCCAGTGTGAAAATCGGATAAAATGAGTGGTAAATTAACTGCTAAAACATAAGGCATGGAATATTACCCGGGAAAGAATCTCGATCAACTGCAACAAACATAAGGCATGGAATGTAACCCGGGAAAGAACATCGCTTCCAGATAGAATATATTTACTCCACGTACGACAGCTTTATACTATACAGCTTTGGTACAGGAAGGCTAAAATGCAGCAATTATTTCTTTCAATGTTGCTTTTTTTTATATTTTTTGCTTGGAAATGAATGTGTGGTCTATATATTATTGCATCGAAACGATTTTGCCGCCATATTGATGTATGTATCCTGCTAAACTGTGCAATTCAGTAAGCAATCTTTTTACAATAGTTGAAACTATACCCATGGCTTTAAACACATTGGATTAAAAGACATCTGATCGCCTAGATCAAATATTTGGGAACCTATGGCAATTTGAAAACTTCGTGTGTGTCATCTTGAAATATACAAATGAAGACCATTCCGCAAATCGAACTTTTGCGGGAATCGAAACATCTCGAAGAAGAATGCCTTGCTGGTGGCAAAACCTAGGTAGGCTACATCACTTGAGACAATTGATACTAAAATCAATATGAAAATTCTTTTTGTAGCATTGTTTTTCGATAAGATCATTTTCTTTACAAAAATTCTGGAAGTGCAAACGTTACATACTCGAACATTGCCAGTTCAACGCTGTAGTGTTGCCCCTGAAGACAATGCTAATGCTTTTGAAGACAATGTTTAGCACTATCAAAAACTATGCAAGGGCTAGGTGAGATGTTTTTTTATGAGATCACTAATTACAAGTCGTTTACATTAATAAGCAATATAAAGCTATCCTTTGCAGGGTCTGGAATCTCAAGAATACTTTTTGTTTTTAAAAACTCTTTATTTGCGATTACATTGTATGTACACAAAATTAAGAAGGCTTAGCACATTTTGTAATATAAGGATGGACTAAGTCTAAACGTGTAAAACAAAATAAGTTAGAGTTATTGAATGGCTTCCCGAGGGTATGGAAGATAATCTGAGAGGTGTGGCCGAGTACGAAGCACGAGGCCCACCATCTCAGAATTTCTTCCATACTCGAGGGAGCCATTCAATAACGTGCTTGTATCATGGTATTAGTGATTCACGTTGCCAATCAACTAGCACGTGTTTTCTGTCTGATACCCAGTCAAGAGAGCCATACAACAACTTTCAAAGTCGGGAAGTTATTTAACGCTTAAGCCCCGCCCACTCTCTGTCCACCGGGTATCGGATTTGTCGAAGATTGCTCATGAAAAGAAAAACGCCGCAACCATGATACAACATGATAAAAAACAAGTAAACTCACGCTACAACTTGTCACAATCCTTATTTGACGAAATGAAAGCAAAGAACAAAGTAACATGTATTTCGTAATGAAGTGCACCATTAAACCTAGATTTAACTGCAATAATATATATGTATCAAACGAATAGAGAAATTTAGAAAAAATGCTTGTTTAACATAGAGATGAACGCTTCATCGTAATAGCATGTATATATGTATATCTCTCATTTTGAAAACAACTTTACCTTGGTACAAAACATGTGTTGATTATTTCAAGTGACTCTCTTCATAGGACAATTTGTTATTATTGTCATAGGTCAAGGGATTTGATGGCATCGAAACCTGAGCACAAATATAATATGTTATGTATTAAAGTGACATAAAGGAATCATGAGTCTTGCTGAATCGTGCAGACATTTATGTGACATCATCTTACTTGACCTCTTTAAATCCTAAAGCCGGTTTATGACCAAGGGTGAATATCGTATTTTAATCTAAATAATAATGCAATGCAATTAATGTCCACTCCAACCGCCCCCATAAAGTTATATGCTATATAAGGGTCATAGGGAATATTTGTATCGATTAAAATGTCCATCAGTTTCCAATGTAAATTTAAAAGGGTATTTAAATATAACGACACTCGTACTTGTTGTTACCTATGAAAATGAAATGCCGACCATTTTGGATAACACAGACTTGGTTGGCTAGAATTTCATAACAGTTATTTTGTAGCCTAGATTTGTTATAATCGACGCAAAATCGGTGATTTTGAATACTGTAAAAGATGGTTGGTCATAATAATACTTCTTTAATAATAGTTTTTTTATAGTATAAGTCTTTTAAAACAGACCTCTCTATGGAAACATTTAATAAATGGCTGGCTTTTATCAAGAAACTGTCTCACCGAAATTTTCTACTACGGACACATAAATCCACGATCCAGTCTCGTAAACAAAATTGTAGAAAGGTCACAAATGACAGGAATATACAGATAGTTATGTTATGCGGCAAAATGTCGTCATCGATCAAATTGTGTATCCAGTTATGACCATTTTGAATAAATGAAGACAATTGTTGTGTAAAATCCTATGACAGTTATTTGTTCAAATCGATCTCCCTGTTACATTTGTCAGTAGGCTGGCACACTTAAGGCTTTTACAACAAACACATAAATCCAAGGCCGAGTTTCATAAACAAAATCGTATAAAAGCCACAACCGCCAGGAACAGGAGATAGGGTAGTAATCCGACGTCGTCGTCGATCAAAGTATGTATCCAGTAGCAAAATGTTTGCAGACGGACGTTAACACTCTAGTGCATTCATTTTTATACATTGGAATGGCTATTAGCTTTTACAGAATTAACACTCTGGGATTTATTGTATCCCAAAATTCTGTTATGCCTATAAGCGAATTGGATTTCTCTCAATAAAGATATCCATTATGTACTGTGTACCGTATTGTGTTAAAGACAGTGTAAAAATTCTCGTTTTGTTAGAATTGTAAGAACTGTTTTCTCCAATATGACGACATGTTATAATAGACAAAGACGGCTGTCAATGAATGTCAGTAGTATTGCGATAAACCGCAAGGATTGATTGATCGATTCATAGTTTACGCCCAAAATGAAGAGTATTTTATTTATATAGCGGATTTGCCAGGTTCAGTGGTGGAGGAAACTCTTTCGTTGGAAGAAGCTCCCGACTTTTGCCTCGTACCTGACAGCTCTTGTACCTATACAATGATCAGGTGAAAAATCTTCTTTACATTTTATAACGTTTTCTTAGGACTGAGCCGGATTTGTGCCCCCGACAAATCGGCGGAAGGCCTGTGTCAGACTGAGAGACAACTACTCTACCGACTGACTCATTGAGGCCACGAAATCCCAGGAAACAAAAATTATGTGTTTTTTTCTTGTCAAATGGCAATTGGTCCGTCACCCTTGATTGATTGATTCAGATTTCACGCCAAGCTCAACATTGTTTTACTTAAATGGCGGCTTTGACAGTATCAGTGAGGCAGGAAACTGGGCTATTTGACCAGAAAAAAGAACTGACCTTCGTTGATTAACTGGCAACGCTAGCTAAAAAACTGAAGAAAAAAAAAACAATAAGAAACGTTTCCCTTTTGTTTGGTCTGAATGGGATTCGAGTCCGCGATGCATCGATAGAAGGCCTGTGTCGGACAAAGGGACTATCACTCTGTCGACTGAGCTGCCCGCTGTTGCAACGAATTTTGTCACAAAGTACGAGTTTTATTCCAACTCACGAGTTTTGTCACAAGGTCGACGAGTATTGTCACAACTCACGAGTTTTGTTTCAATCTTGACCAGTTTTGTTCTAAACACGTCACGTGTTTTGATACAAACAGTCGACAGCTTTTGTACCAAATTTTACATGTCACGAGTTTTGATACAAACAGTCGACAGGATTTGTAACAAATGTTGGGTGATGTTTATAACCTTTTTTAAAAAGTAGGTGGAGTTCGGAGTAAACTAGATTACCATAATTTTTTTTGGAAAGGTAGTGTAAAGTGGCATGAGCTGCCGAAATTCACACTTTTTTCATTATTTCTGATCGTCACAACAGTAAGAGGCTTTGAAGGCCATCGAAAATTAGAGTTGGAATGAGGAAAATCCATTCAGTATGTTGTTTATACGGATCGGAATAGTGTTAAAAAAGTCAACAAAATCTAAATAACCGGGACGACCATTCATTCATTCTAAGCCAAAGTTAGTTTAAAACAATAGGCCTACTTAATCGTACATTCTCGAGACTAGAAGCACTAAAAAGCTTCTGGATTATACGTCTCGGGGAAAAATAGCCGATAATTTCAACATTCTGTTTCAACGTCAAAATATCTACATTTTGGCAGCTTGTGCCACTTTATTCAACACAAAGAAAAAAATCAAACGCTGATTATTGATTTTCATATGATCGACCAATCAGTTATATATAAACATAGGCCTAATCCTGGTCACACTGGAAAGTTCGAAGTGGTGATGGGTTTTATTGTTTTTTTGGCTATTTGAATTACCTGGTACCCAATGTAGACAAAAAATGCCGAATTACCTACATGAAGACAACTTTTCACCAAAAGAACGAAAAAATCCTTCCCATGAATTGAACTGGAAGCCGCGATATGTAGGCCGGCCTTGTTTGCCGGTATTTGTATGCCGAATTTCCAAATAAAGCCAAGCCAAATAAAAAAAGTACCCAAATAAATAATAGGGGAAAATTGTGATTGGTATACCTACAATAGTTGCCCGATAAACCACAAAGCGGCTTCTAATTCCACTTCAATACGTTAATATGTGTTTCTGGTTAAAATTATGGGATTGAACGGTTACTATGAATAGCCTGGCTTGGAAAAAGGGGAACGGTGGAATTCCCCTGCAAAGCTTTGGGAACACGACAATGAAGACGCTAGCTAAAAAACTGAAGAAAAAAAAAACAATAAGAAACGTTTCCCTTTTGTTTGGTCTGAATGGGATTCGAGTCCGCGATGCATCGATAGAAGGCCTGTGTCGGACAAAGGGACTATCACTCTGTCGACTGAGCTGCCCGCTGTTGCAACGAATTTTGTCACAAAGTACGAGTTTTATTCCAACTCACGAGTTTTGTCACAAGGTCGACGAGTATTGTCACAACTCACGAGTTTTGTTTCAATCTTGACCAGTTTTGTTCTAAACACGTCACGTGTTTTGATACAAACAGTCGACAGCTTTTGTACCAAATTTTACATGTCACGAGTTTTGATACAAACAGTCGACAGGATTTGTAACAAATGTTGGGTGATGTTTATAACCTTTTTTAAAAAGTAGGTGGAGTTCGGAGTAAACTAGATTACCATAATTTTTTTTGGAAAGGTAGTGTAAAGTGGCATGAGCTGCCGAAATTCACACTTTTTTCATTATTTCTGATCGTCACAACAGTAAGAGGCTTTGAAGGCCATCGAAAATTAGAGTTGGAATGAGGAAAATCCATTCAGTATGTTGTTTATACGGATCGGAATAGTGTTAAAAAAGTCAACAAAATCTAAATAACCGGGACGACCATTCATTCATTCTAAGCCAAAGTTAGTTTAAAACAATAGGCCTACTTAATCGTACATTCTCGAGACTAGAAGCACTAAAAAGCTTCTGGATTATACGTCTCGGGGAAAAATAGCCGA
Source organism: Lepidochitona cinerea (assembly GCA_963971465.1). Classification (NCBI taxonomy): domain Eukaryota; kingdom Metazoa; phylum Mollusca; class Polyplacophora; order Chitonida; family Tonicellidae; genus Lepidochitona; species Lepidochitona cinerea. The sequence continues at coordinate 15,259,652 of OZ020562.1, read as the reverse complement.
TAATTTCAACATTCTGTTTCAACGTCAAAATATCTACATTTTGGCAGCTTGTGCCACTTTATTCAACACAAAGAAAAAAATCAAACGCTGATTATTGATTTTCATATGATCGACCAATCAGTTATATATAAACATAGGCCTAATCCTGGTCACACTGGAAAGTTCGAAGTGGTGATGGGTTTTATTGTTTTTTTGGCTATTTGAATTACCTGGTACCCAATGTAGACAAAAAATGCCGAATTACCTACATGAAGACAACTTTTCACCAAAAGAACGAAAAAATCCTTCCCATGAATTGAACTGGAAGCCGCGATATGTAGGCCGGCCTTGTTTGCCGGTATTTGTATGCCGAATTTCCAAATAAAGCCAAGCCAAATAAAAAAAGTACCCAAATAAATAATAGGGGAAAATTGTGATTGGTATACCTACAATAGTTGCCCGATAAACCACAAAGCGGCTTCTAATTCCACTTCAATACGTTAATATGTGTTTCTGGTTAAAATTATGGGATTGAACGGTTACTATGAATAGCCTGGCTTGGAAAAAGGGGAACGGTGGAATTCCCCTGCAAAGCTTTGGGAACACGACAATGAAGACGCTAGCTAAAAAACTGAAGAAAAAAAAAACAATAAGAAACGTTTCCCTTTTGTTTGGTCTGAATGGGATTCGAGTCCGCGATGCATCGATAGAAGGCCTGTGTCGGACAAAGGGACTATCACTCTGTCGACTGAGCTGCCCGCTGTTGCAACGAATTTTGTCACAAAGTACGAGTTTTATTCCAACTCACGAGTTTTGTCACAAGGTCGACGAGTATTGTCACAACTCACGAGTTTTGTTTCAATCTTGACCAGTTTTGTTCTAAACACGTCACGTGTTTTGATACAAACAGTCGACAGCTTTTGTACCAAATTTTACATGTCACGAGTTTTGATACAAACAGTCGACAGGATTTGTAACAAATGTTGGCTGATGTTTATAACCTTTTTTAAAAAGTAGGTGGAGTTCGGAGTAAACTAGATTACCATAATTTATTTTGGAAAGGTAGTGTAAAGTGGCATGAGCTGCCGAAATTCACACTTTTTTCATTATTTCTGATCGTCACAACAGTAAGAGGCTTTGAAGGCCATCGAAAATTAGAGTTGGAATGAGGAAAATCCATTCAGTATGTTGTCTATACGGATCGGAATAGTGTTAAAAAAGTCAACAAAATCTAAATAACCGGGACGACCATTCATTCATTCTAAGCCAAAGTTAGTTTAAAACAATAGGCCTACTTAATCGTACATTCTCGAGACTAGAAGCACTAAAAAGCTTCTGAATTATACGTCTCGGGGAAAAATAGCCGATAATTTCAACATTCTGTTTCAACGTCAAAATATCTACATTTTGGCAGCTTGTGCCACTTTATTCAACACAAAGAAAAAAATCAAACGCTGATTATTGATTTTCATATGATCGACCAATCAGTTATATATAAACATAGGCCTAATCCTGGTCACACTGGAAAGTTCGAAGTGGTGATGGGTTTTATTGTTTTTTTGGCTATTTGAATTACCTGGTACCCAATGTAGACAAAAAATGCCGAATTACCTACATGAAGACAACTTTTCACCAAAAGAACGAAAAAATCCTTCCCATGAATTGAACTGGAAGCCGCGATATGTAGGCCGGCCTTGTTTGCCGGTATTTGTATGCCGAATTTCCAAATAAAGCCAAGCCAAATAAAAAAGTACCCAAATAAATAATAGGGGAAAATTGTGATTGGTATACCTACAATAGTTGCCCGATAAACCACAAAGCGGCTTCTAATTCCACTTCAATACGTTAATGTGTTTCTGGTTAAAATTATGGGATTGAACGGTTACTATGAATAGCCTGGCTTGGAAAAGGGGGAACGGTGGAATTCCCCTGCAAAGCTTTGGGAACACGACAATGAAGAATAATTCTACCTCGCTTTGGTTCACTAAGGGATCCCATGAGATTGCGCGAGAGCTCACCAGTAGGCATGCGCTAACTTACTTTCGTAGGTGATAGACGTGTTTCTGAGTTACTCCGAGACAAATATTGGAACACGTGTTTCAACTTTGGCTAGTAGGTCCTACAGCCTTACACTCCCACTTTCCATTAAACTCTAGTGACAATGGCTGACGAGGCTTGTTGCAACGAGTTTTGTCACAACGTACGAGTTTTATTCCAACTCACGAGATTTGTTACAATGTTGACGAGTTTTGTCACAAAAGGTTACGAGTTTTGTCACAAGAGCACCAGCTTTTGTTACATGTCCCAAGTTTTGTTCCAACCCTGCCGAGTTTTGTTACAAAATCAATGTTACGAGTTTTGATACAAACCGTCAACAGCTTTTGTAACAATTTTAATAGGACACGAGTTTTGATACAAAGAGTCGACAGCTTTTGTCCAAAAATATCAGCTGTAGGCAATTTGATAGTGACGGGTAGCTTTGCTCTCCGAAAACTTTCGACAGAACATTTAGTTGCCACCTTGTCCGTCCTTGAGTCCGTCCGTCATGATTTCTTGTCCTGACCATGTCTAGGTTAATATTTTGAGGATTGCTTTGAAATTTGGCTAGTATTTTGCCCTTTTTGTGGCAATGGTCACATTCTGCCGATATTTTTTGTCTTGGTCACATTTTGTTTAATATTTAGAGGATTATTTTGAAACTTGGCTGGTACAAACTCACTACCAAGTAGTTGTGTCATGTCTCATTTTACAGTGTTGTTGATATTTTAGAGTCAAATTTCTTGTGCGTATATATGGGATAGGGTAACCTCGTCCTAATAGGCTTTAGCTTGTGGGAGCTTTTCTCGTGGGACAAATTGTTACTCAACTAATGCTAAACCAAGGACGTAGATCGGAAAAAAGCGAGATTTTCACTATCAGCAAATAATATAATGCATGCTCCCTATCCCGATCGATCATTAATGAGGGCGATCGTCATAACTTCAATATGAACAAACAAACCGTTCACTGTCCCGTCGGTAAAGCGATATTGCTACCTCTTTTTTAAACGTACACGAGATAAAACAGTGCATACGAGCTCATTTTCATTTCAGTTTCGTGGTTTCAACAGGAATTAAGCCTGGTTACAGACCTATAGGAACGTCTACGTATAGTTAAACTGTTCCACAATAAAACTACTTCACTTTAGTAAAGGTCTTACTCCGTTATTTATAATATTCAAACATAAATAACGAGGTACCTGTAGACATTTAATGTTATTGAATTACAATAAAACATGACCCCCCCCCCCCCCCCCCCAAATTATCCTTTCACTACATAACATTGTTCGAGCGATTTTTATTTTAATTGAACAAACACAATACACCAGATATGGTTGGAAACAGTTTAATATAAACATATAACTCATGTTTTGCGTAAAATACTGTCCCAAATGTACTTCTTACTTGACAGTCTGATAAATTCGGGGATTTACGTGAGTGAAACGCCCTCTGATAGACTGCAGGTGGTTTTGAATGTGGCGACCAAAAAGGTAGCCGTGAAACGTAAAATTTTCATATCCTCTTAAGGGCACTACAGTTTCGGTACATTTCAGAAATCCTCCAACGCTTCAATAATAAAACTGATCGAGCCTGAAAGTTAACAAACAGAGTATTTCGGTCCATTACATTATCACGAGGGCACTTTTTGGGGGCCCTCCATATGGTATGGAAGTTGTTCATTACACGGCTATAGTATACCTATTTGGTAGCCACATTCAAAATGACCTGCAATCTATCAGTAGGTATTTCACGCACGTAAACCCCATAAGTTATCAGACTGTGTCCGAGGCCAGTCTGATAACTTCGGGGATTTACGTGCGTGAAATACCTTCTGATTCGACTGCGGGTCATTTTGAATATGGCGACCAAATAAGTATACACCGTGAAGCGTACAATTCCCAAATCCTCTTGAGGGCCCTACAAAAGTGTTCCCGTAATAATGTAATGGGTCGAAACGCTCGGTTTGTTAACTTTCAGCCTCGATTAGTTATATAATTGAAGCATTAGAGGATTCCTGATATGTTCCGAAACTGCGTTTGTCTACAACATGTGGTTTACCGGGCTAAATAAAATATATAAACAAATATCTTTCTAAATGATATTAGCATTTAATAAATTTATAATTATTTTTATTTTCCTTTTTCGTCTGTAGTAAAACATTTTGATATTTACTTTCGACGCCATTTTTATTCAGCCCAAAAATACGGTGATTTACCGTATAAAAAGCGCAGACTTTCCGAGGCATGTCAAAGATAGATAGCGAGCGAAGATAGCCGAAGGGAGTTCCGACTTGGTCCGAGGCGTGTCAATGCAATCTCATTCTCGCGAGATCCCCTGCTACTACGTGAATGCGACGGACCTCTCAGGCCGTCCCAAGCCATTTTACCCAAAATTTGAGTAATCAAACTTACTTCCTGATTCTATATGTTGGCTTGTATTTCGTTTTTGGTACACGCCCTTAAGTTTTGAATTATCGTTGAGGAAATACAGGGACTATATTTCTACCCTCCGCGATTGTGAACAGGCCAGCCTACAACATGCTATTTTGTATGTCTACGTCATGTGATTGTAGTGAGAGTATTTCTCCGCAGCACTGGCAAAAGGGGATTCCCCTTAGCAGACTAAGGCAAATGGCTTGGGACGGCCTGAGAGGTCCGTCTATGACAAGCCGTTTCGGCCTATGTAACATATCTTTAATTCATTTTCACATATGTGGAATTGAATTCCCGATATGTACATATCAGGAATTGAATTCCACATAATTGCACATATCTTGAATTCATTTCCTGATATGTACATATCCGTCGCGTTCACATAGGGCCTATGTGCAAATGAATTGCACATATGTGAAAATCATTTTAAGATATCTGGAAATAATCCTGTGCTGCACATATCAAAAATTGACATTTCAGATATGTAGAATTCATTTCCAGATATGTGGAAATGAATTCAACATATCTTGAATACACGTCTATTTAAGATATATGCAATTCTTTTTGTGATATGTGCCCTACATTCGCCGGGTTGTTTTAGTAAAGAAAATGCATGCTCCCCGAGTGTGTTACCCCACGTGTCACTTCGCGCCAACTTTATTTGTCCTCTCTCAACATCGCGCTGCCCGTCGTTGTGGGACACCGCGCATGTGTATAATCACCTTCTCTACTTCCGCCCAGGGAGCGGTGATTGTGATTTCTACAACGCGGCGCAATTTCAGATATGTGGAATTGAATTGCACATATGTTGAATGTAAGGGCTTTTCAAGATTATATGTTAAATAGAATTTCAGATATGTGGAAATGAATTGAACATATGTTAAATACACGACCTACATATGTGGATATGTGGAATTGCATTGCACATATGTGCAAATGAATTGCACATATGTGGAATTCAATTCCTGATATGTACATATCGGGAATTGAATTGCACATATGTGGAAATGAATTCAAGATATGTTAAATAGGCCGAAACGGCTTGCCATATCCGTCGCGTTCACGTAGTAGCAGGGGATCTCGCGAGAATGAGATTGGTGTCAATGCCGACCGGTAGCAAGCGGAGATAGCCGGAGCGTGTTCCGATTGCTTACTTGGCATCAACTTTTTGTAACTTTCAACTGATACAAGTTTGATAAGATAGTCCTGTTAATTGCAATGTACTTATTTGTAACATTGTTTCCTTGCAACAAAACAAAAATCCAAAGTATTTGAAGAGCAATCTGTTCTCAAATTAACACTAATTATTTGACTAGTTTAAAGTGGCATGAGCTGCAAAAATGTTGATATTTTGACGTTAAAACAGAATGTTGAAATTAGTGGCTCTTTTTCTCAAGAAGTATAATTCAGAAGCTTTTTAGTTGTTCTAGTCTCGAAAATGTACGATAAAGTATTGTTTTGAATAAACTTTGGCTTAGAATGAATAAATGGTCGTCCCGGTTATTTAAATTTTGTTTACTTTTCGAACACGTTTTCGGTGCGCACAGGCCACATACTGTATGGATTTTCCTCATCCCAACGTCAATCATTTAGTTTTTCGATGGCCTTTAACGCCTCTTACCGTCGCGACGATCAGAAATTATGAAAACAGTGTGAATTTTGGCAGCTCATGCCACTTTAAGTAGAAATGAAACCGTGGTATGGTTTGCCTGCTACCCGGTACAATTATGTCGAATTACTCTAAATGAACGAAAAAAGCTTTGCCTTAGATTGAACTTGACTTGTTAGCCTGTACAGGTAGGCCTATGACGAATTGCCCAAATGACGACGATTTTACCCAAATGATTTATTATTCATCGTTGCGTTCCCAAGGCTTTATCAGGGAAAGTTCACCGTTTCCCTTTTCCCTAGCCAGGCTGTTCTTAGTAACCGTTCAATCCCATAATTTTAACCATACACATATATTCACGTACTGAAGTGGAATTAGAAGCCGCTTTGTGGTTTATCGGGCAGCTATTGTAGGTATGCCAATCACAATTTTCCCCTATTGTTTTCCCCTTTATTTGGCTTGGCTTTATTTGGAAATTCAGCATAATAATACCGGCAAACAAGGTCGGCCTACACATCACGGCTTCCAGTTCAATTCATGGGAAGGAATTTTTCGTTCTTTTGTTGAAAAGTTGTCGTCATGTTGATAATTCGGCATTTTTTGTCTACATGGGTACTATGGAAATTCACATAGCCGGAAAAACAATAAAACATATCGGCACTTCGAACTTTCCAGTGTCACCAGAATTAGGCCCATGTTATATATAACTGATTAGTCGATCATATGAAAATCAATAATCAGCATTTGATTTTTTTCTTTGTGTTGATTTAACTACCTTTCCAAAATAAATGATGATAATCTGATTTACTCTTAACTCCATCTACTTTTTAAAAAAAGGTTATAAACATCAGCCAACATTTGTTACAAATCCTGTCGACAGTTTATATCAAAACTCGTGACATGTAAAATTTGGTACAAAAGCTGTCGACTGTTTGTATCAAAACACGTGACGTGTTTAGAACAAAACTGGTCAAGATTGGAACAAAACTCGTGAGTTGTGACAAAACTCGTCGACCTTGTGACAAAACTCGTGAGTTGAATAAAACTCGTACGTTGTGACAAAACTCGTTGCAACAGGCTTCAATTGCACTGGACGACGAGCTGGAGTTCTATAATTTAGAGGGTCTAACTCAAAACCAGAAAACTGGTAAATCTCGTGACTCGGGGCGGTCTCCACGTGTGAGCCGCACTTGCTCCAAAGGCCAGACTCTGGCCGAGAAACAACTCTCTGTATCTTCCGAAACGGAAGAAAATAAAAAACAAATTAAAACTTCTGAAACAGAAGGCGAAAGTGGAATAACCAGTGAGCTGATTCTAGCCGCTATTCAGAGTATGAATCATACTATCGGTAAACTAGCAGATTCGTTCTCGTCGGTACAAAGCACATCTAAAAGAGCTGCAGAAAAGGACTTACAGTCGACCGACGACGGGGAGCCGTCTTCTAAGCAGCCTAAGGTCGCTAGCACAAACGTAAGTGAAGCACAAAGCATTGACCTTGATTGTTTGCTAAATAGCCCTACTCATACCATTGCTGATTTTTCAGACACTGAAACAGCCAAACAATGTGACTTACTCCAGGATATTGTTCAGGAGTATTCGTCCGATGAGAAAACATCGGCACCTGTATCTGCTAAAGTAGCTGAACTGACAAATAAAATCTTGGGGACAAAAATGGCAAATGATAAATTCAAAGATTTATTGGATAAATATCACAGGCCTCAAAATTGTGAAAACTTGATAACAACAAAGGTCAACCCAGAAATATGGGGTAGAGTGGATCGGTCAGTTCGGTCGAGGGACTTAGCCAAGCAGACTGTCCAAATTAATATACTAAAGGCAATGACAGCTCTTTTGCCTCTGCTTGACAATCTAGTGTCTAATAAAACAACGTCAAAAGATGAGTTGGATATGGTACGAAAATCCAATATACGGCGAGCCACCGATGCAATGGCCATACTTGCTCAATCTAATTTAGAGCTCAATTATCGCCGTAGAGACCTAATGAAGCCATTCCTTAATAGTTGGTATCAGTCATTGTGCACCAGGGAAACTCCGGTAACAAATTTTCTGTTTGGAGATGATCTTCCCAGGCGACTCCGCGATATTAAAGAATCAAACAGGATTGGCAGATCAATGCAACAAAGAGATGGGTACAGAGGTCGAACAAAACAAAGGCAACCTTTTTTAGGCCGACAGAACTGGGGCCGATATCAAGGCAAGGCAAACTCCCAACGCCACAGAAATGTGCCCAAGAGGAACTAACAATTCCAGGTGAGGTCAGTACCTCCATCAAGGCAGTCACAATGCCATTTAAAGCTGGTAAAATAAGCAGATGTTTACAAGAGTGGCAAAGTATTACCACTGATAAATGGTTACTGGATAATGTTGTTCAAGGGTATAAAATTGAATTAAAATATGTGCCAATGCAGCACTTTATCCCAAGTCAAACGAGATTTGATGACATTCAAAAGGAAATAATCACAAAAGAAATCACAAAGTTAATAGAAAAAGAAGTTTTGCAAAAATGTGAATTCGAAAAAGGTCAATACTTGTCACCAATATTTTTGAAAAAGAAACCAAACGGAACTTACCGGATGATACTAAATTTGGCCAAATTTAACAAATGTGTTGAATATCACCACTTTAAAATGGATACCCTTCATTCAGTGTTAAACACAATGACAAAAAACTGTTTTTTCACAAGTCTTGATTTGCAAGACGCATACTACAATTGCCCAGTGTCGGAAAACGATAGAAAGTATTTAAAATTTCAATGGCAAAACGCATATTACAAATACACCTGCCTCCCAAATGGTCTGGCGTCAGCGCCTAGAATCTTCACTAAACTTATGAAAGTACCATGTTCTATGTTGCGATCAAAAGGGGTTCTAATTAATACTTATATTGACGATGTGTTGATTATGGGCTATTCAGTTGATGACTGTAATGACAGTACAAATATGGCATCTACACTATTCAATAAACTGGGGTTTGCTATCCATCCAGTGAAATCCATGCTAGAACCAGCCCAAACGGTGCACTACTTAGGTTTTGAAATTAATTCTCGGATACTGACGGTGTCAATGCTACCTGAAAAGGCCAATAAAGTAAAAATAGCTTGCAAAAAATTAATTAAAAAATTATCCCATGTTAGCATTCGAACTGTTGCCAAAGTTGTTGGCTTACTGGTATCTTGTGCTCCGGGCGTTGCCTATGCTAATCTTTACTATAGGCAAATCGATATCGAAAAATCGGCTGCTCTGAAATTGAATAAAGGCGATTACGACAGTTTCATGACTCTATCCAATATAGCTAATTCTGATTTACATTGGTGGATAGAAAATGTTGATCGCATGCCGCGATGTATAGAGCAGCCTCCACCAAACATTATAATACATTCAGATGCTTCATTGACTGCTTGGGGAGCTGTGTTCGGAGGCCAGACTACAGGTGGGAACTGGTCCGAGTCCCAAAAGACATATCACATCAATTACTTAGAACTACTTGCAGCATTTCTCGCTTTACAGGCATTTTGCTCAGAAATTAGGGACACCAGTGTTGTTATGAAAATAGACAACACCACTGCTGTAGCTTATTTAAATAACGAAGGAGGTAAAAAGCTCACCTATTATACTTTAACGAGACAAATATTTCTCTATTGTATGGAGAGGAACATTACGCTAAATGCAAGTTATCTGCCTTCTCGTGAAAACTACGTTGCAGATAAACTTTCCCGAACAGATCATGACAATAAGGAATGGAAGCTCAACCCAATTATATTTCACAATGTTTGTTCCATTCTTGGCTACCCAACTTTAGATTTATTTGCCTCTTACTTAAATTTTCAGTTAAGGAGATATGTCTCTTGGAAACCAGACCCAGATGCCATAGCTACCGACGCCTTCTCTATTAAATGGGATAATGAATTTTGCTATATTTTCTCTCCTTTCAGTGTAATATCAGTCGTGTTACAGAAAATCGAGAGAGAGGGGAGCGAAGCTCTAGTTCTAGTTCCCGTGTGGCCCACACAGGTGTGGTTCAGCAAGTTATTAAGAATGCTTGTACACAAACCAGTGCTTCTTCCTGTGGAGAAAGGTGTCCTTATACACCCCAACGATCCACAGAGAATCTTCCCAATAGTGAAACTGAAACTTATGGCCTGCCGTTTGTCCGGAGATCGCTACAAGCAACAGGTATTTCAGAAAGAGCTGTTGAAATTATCCATGCTTCATGGCGGCCCCAAACTAGGAAACAATACTCCCTATATTTACGAAGATGGACAACGTTTTGTAGTCGGAAAGGTGTCGATCCCTACAATCCAAATGTGTACGCCGTAGCCGACTTCTTAGCGTCTTTATTTGACTCCGGACTTAGTTATAGTTCAGTTAATTGTGCCAGATCGGCTTTATCAACGGTTATTCTTTTGGATGGTCGTCCAGCAGGGACTCATCATTTAATTATAAAATTGCTAAAGGGTATGTTTCAGTTAAGACCTTCATTTCCAAATACCCTTGTTACTTGGGACACAGATGTTGTGTTGAACTTTCTAAAAAGCTTGTCACCTGGCAAGAATTTATCACTAAAACAGTTGACATTAAAAACCGTTATGTTATTAGCTTTATTGAGCGGCCAAAGGGCCCAAACTTTAACTTTTCTTGATTTGAGAAATATGACACAAAGTAAATCAGTATGTAAATTTCGTATTGGGGATTTATTGAAACAAACCGTTCCGTCAAAACACTTAGCAGAAGTGGAATTCCGAGCTTATCCAGCGGATAAACGGTTGTGCCCAGTCAATTATATAAATGTTTATATTCAGAGGACTGAGCTTGTCCGAAATTCTGAAACTAGGTTGTTTTTGTCCTTTGTTAAACCTCATAAGCCAGTATCACGTGATAGTGTGTCTAGGTGGTTGAAAACTATTCTGATTCAAGCGGGCATAGACACGAGTATTTTTTCCCCTCACAGCGTGCGATCTGCATCTACCAGTAAAGCATTAAAATCTTCAGTTTCTCTTGATACTATTATGAAGACTGCCGGTTGGAGCCGGGAATCTACTTTCGCGAAATTCTATCACAAGCCTATACGCTGTCCAGGTGAATTTGGGAAAAAATGAATTGAAACAGCACTCTCATGAATCTGATCTGATGTAATCAAAATGAAATAAAATATTGATGTTGTTGGGTTTGTGCATCATTGTTGCTTTAAATATCTCATGGGATCCCTTAGTGAACCAAAGCGAGGTAGAATTGTTAGTTAAACGAGCCTTACCTGAAAGGTGAAGTTTAAATGTAATTCTACCGAGCTTTAGAGGTTCACAAGGGATCACATGCCCACCCTGCATGTATTCTACTATACTCAGAATTATTTGAGATGGACTTCTATGTATTTTGTCCCAGCCCTAGGGTTAACAATGCTACCCAAACGCTTTGAAATATGCCTACTGGTGAGCTCTCGCGCAATCTCATGTGATCCCTTGTGAACCTCTAAAGCTCGGTAGAATTACATTTAAACTTCACCTTTCAGGTAAGGCTCGTTTAACTAACAATTTATTTGGGTAAAATCGTCTTCATTTGGGTAATTCGCCATAGGCCTACCTCTACAGGCTAACAGGTAAAGTTCAATCCAAGGCCAAGCTATTTTTTTCGTTCATTTTGGCTTATTCGACATAATTGTACCGTGTAGCAGGCAAACCATATCACGGCTCTATTTCTACTTAAAGTGGCATAACCGGCCAAAACTCACACTTTTTCATAATTTCTGATCGATACGACAGTAAGAGGCCTTGAAGGCCATCAAAAAACTAAATGATTGGCTTTGGAATGAGGAAAATCCACACAGTATGTGGCTTGTACGAACTGAAAACCTGTCCGAAAAGTAAACAAAATTTAAATAACCGGGACGACCATTCATTAATTCTAAGCCAAAGTTAGTTAAAAAAAAAGAATGTATCGTACATTTTCGAGACTAGAAGCACTAAAAAGCTTTTGAATTATACGTCTTTAGAAAAATAGCCAATAATTTCAACATTTTGGCAGCTCATGCCACTTTAAAGTGGTATGAGCTGCCAAAATGTTGATATTTTGACATTGAAACAGAATGTTGAAATTATAGGCAAAACTCGTAACCTTTTGTGACAAAACTCGTCAACATTGTAACAAATCTCGTGAGTTGGAATAAAACTCGTACGTTGTGACAAAACTCGTTGCAACACCCCTCTAACTTCCTACACCTTGAACAGACAGACAATGAATTTCAATTCAAAACACAAAATACTTACAAATGTAACTATGTAACTTTTCAGTTAAACAATGAACATCTTATTTAATAGTGATAAACTGATTTTTGTTTCTTTATTTCTTCACCTACACATATTTACTTCTTTGTGTTCACTCACTGAATATCCCTCTATCCACAGCACATGCGTATACATGACGTCCATTTACATAGCCAATCGAGTCAAAAGTTTCCAGTTACAAATTTTATAGATTGAATGCAATGGAGGTTCACAGAACTGTTCGGAAATTATTGAACACCAATTTCACACTTCTTCGGACCAGCCCCGATAGCTCAGTCGGTAGAGCGTCCGCTTCAGGCCTGGGAGATCCGGGTTCAAGCCTGGGTCGAGTCAGACCAAAGACTTTAACAGTGGTAGCTGTTACTGCTTCGCTTGGCGCTCAGCAATAAGAGTTAGAGCAGCGACTGGTTGGCCCGGTGTCAGTATACTGTGACTGGGTGAGGGGGCTTGCTGGTTGTCTTCGGCAAGTCGTCTCGGTGAGACAGCACCTAAAAGAGCGGTGGAAATCCGCCCTGTCACAAGGAGACAACGTCTTCATATAACCGAAATACTGTTGAGCAGGACGTAAAACCCCAATCACTCACTCACTCACACTTCTTCGTGCAATATAACATCCGCTGGTAAATCCATTATTTACAAAAGCGATATATCTACAAAAACAACAGGATAGTATACATCTGCCCTATTTACACAATTGACACGATTAAAATGACACACCGTCCAATTCCATTATGGTTCTCCGTTGATCTTTATATTAGTAGAAACATGAAAAGTGATTAATCTCGGACGAAAGGCTGCTAGTCGACTTTCTGCCACAAATACACATCTCCTATTGTTTTCGATCTGGCAGTCAGTAAACAACGACGAATACACTAGAATTCTAGTTCCAGAAATACTAATGCATATCAACTCACATGTCCGCAAAATGAACACAAAATCACGTACATTGTCTTCCTCTTATGCTCTTGGGAATTTAATAAATATATATCACATTAGATTGCCACAGAGTGTTTACCAGCGTACTTAAAACTACCTTGTTCATTTATCTATGGACTTCCATAAATCCACTTTCATCTACCTTCTTTTGAAGGCTAATTGATGGTTATGAAATCAGCAGGAATGTTAGTTTATTTCATGTACCCGTGGCCGAGTGTCTTTACGCGCCTGTGGTTTATACAACGCGACTTCATTCAACACATCATCTATCGTCCACATAGGCATTTGTTCACACTTGTCTTGAATATGCAACTGTTACCAAGGCCAAAATGATATAAAGATAACCGGTTGGAGCACTTCTTTTAGCAAAGTTTAGTTCGGCACATATTGGTGGTTTTACAGATTGCATAAAATTGGCCAAAACATCGGCCACGTCATCACCACAATTCTCTCTGAAACCCGTCTCTTGACATTCAAACACCCGTTCCATAAAACTGAAAAGTAAAACAAGTTGTTTCAAGTTATATCTTATGATATTTGAGATTAGGTATGTTGATAGAGCAGTGGACTGTTTCTCAAAATCTTTATGAACGAAGTAACTTTTTGACAGGAGCCTGTTTCACAAAGCGGCGTAGCGTAAGTTATCGCGTAACTGCCGTAGCAACGTATCTATACAGTATGGTTTGCTATGGCAGGTACGCGAAAACTTACGCTACGCCGCTTTGTGAAACTGCAGGTCGTTATGTAATGCTGAAGGTATATGTGGCTGTGATAGTTAGTTCTTGAATTCCAATTGCATCAGACGTACAAGTCGCCAGAGCGATCGATCGACATTTAAGGGTTCTGGTTAAGCAATATTTTTCTCAGCTAAAACCATTTTTGTCATTTCAATTTCAAAGCAATGAAATATTATATAATTCGACCGCCTAGGTCTCTGATCTGACGTCAATTGCATCAGACGTTAAAGACATTTGTTTCTTAAAACATGAAATAATTAAGGCATCGCAACGAAGAAAAAAACACCAGTTTACCACGTCTGTATCCATTTTAAACCAAGTACAAGTGTATTGCAATTGATAAAAACATTGGCGCAGGTGTCGATAGCTGGTGTTGTTAATAAAAAACTTACCACATGGTGATCTCTTATTTATTTCTCATTATAGTATCACCTTCGTTTAAAGAGGGTTTCAAACGAATAATTGTACATAGTTTCAAGTTGCGTGGAATTCTTACCACCATATAAGGCTGCTAAATTGCTTTTGCAAAATGTTTCATAATTACTTTTTGGGGTTTTCTGTCTTTTGAAAAAGTCAGCGATCTTTTCGAATAGGTTAAATAATGATGAGGCCAATTGTATATCCTTAGCATCAACGTCGCTAGAGAACAACGTGAACAGATTCGTTTTAAGCACAGGCTTACATTTTTCTGAATTCTTTTGATTATTTGCCACAGTAAAATGGCTATAATCGTCGTTGTGATATGTTTTTGTAATTACCTGCATGACATGGTCCAGATTTCCTCACTCGTTTGTTGATTCTTTCTCTGATAAGATCGGATTTCCGCCTGGAATTTCTTCGTTTCTATGTTTATACATTTAGAGTTGGGCTGGGTCTGTTGAGATATACAGTCACTGTTTTCTCTCAGGACTGTTGCGGTGAAAAAAAACGGTAATAATTTTTGTGTTTTTATATGCCACTTAGGAAATGCAATGTATTTAGAAATGATACTTTTCTTTGAACATGAGATTATTTTACAAATAGTGATATTGCTGGGTTTCAGTATTTATTGGGGAGATAAATACATGACAAAACACCAGAAGGGGCTCTGTTTGTAACCTGACACAAATACAATATTTGTACGTTAATCGTGTCCGTGGATAGTTCGTTGTTTGAAAGAATATTTTGTCATATATTTTTTATCATATATAACATAGTAACTGCAGGCGGGACATCATGTGTTGGTTGAAAGGTTTATATGTATTGATTTGAAACATTTAATATAGTAAGTAAAGCACCTTGTTTTAAAACGACCGTATTTTATCACATAACATATACAATGATGGCCTGTTTACACTGGTGAAACACTTACTGTCAATATTTTTACATAAGTAATGGAATCCACTTCTCAGTTTATCAATGCTAACCGCTTTTGCCAATGTTTCACCAACATTTGGATTGTCACGTTGACATTCATTTACAATGTTCTCCACGCACATAACAGCCTCTTCTAGCGTTCCATTCCTAGAAAATAAAAACAGCTCATTTCGATAAAAAAAAAACACAGATATGTTTTCATAGTCTCAGGGAAAAAATGTTTAATTTATCGGTACGGGGAAAGATGCTAACTGACGTGTGCTCTTAATTTAAAAGAGTAGAGATTGTACCCATCTTTTCAGCTTTCTACCAAAAGACATACGTTTACAAGATGGATTATTACGTATGACTATAAAACATGCCCGTGTGACAAACGATTGATTTTATTGGTATCTCAACCATGAAGATAAATATAGGTATTATGTAATTAGCAGTGTGATATTGAATTATACAGCTCTGATAAAAATGATATCATCACTTTTACCGATAACATTTATATCATCACTGTCAGTACCGGAACTATTTTCATTGGAATTGGAAATATCTCCCCATGATTGAATCTTTGATTTGTGAAAATTGTTAAAATTTGTAATATAGGCTAAACTCATAAATTATCGAACAATTCTTAGTATTATAAATTGGGCGTTAAACACTTTTACACAAACCAAACATTTTTCGCTTTGGCCTTTCTGCGGTGTTCGTCTTATTTAAAATTATAACACAGGCCTAAAATGTTACATGATTTAGGTCTGGGCCAGCACGAATGGCTATACGCCAAAACGTGTTGTAAGTCTACACCACTTTAAAATGTAAAGCAAAGTGGTACAGCTATAGAGCATTAAAATTTATTATTTTCAAGAATATGTACGAGAATCGACGCAAGTCATTGCAAACGAAGATTGGGATATGCAAACTAATCGCTACGCTCAGGCTCTGGGCGAAACTGACATTGTAAAAGAGGTGACTCGATTGATTTTGGTAAGAAAAAAAAAAGATCTAATATATTGTAGAACATTTTATCTAGTAAATCTTCATGTAAAATAACATGACCTTGTTACATAAAATTTTAATTTAAAACTAAAGCATAGGAAATGTCAAGTTCAACTTCATCAGACAGCGAAACTCGATGTTTGTCGTCGCACAGTGTGTTCTTCCGAAATAAGTATGGTGTTCTATAAAGTGTAATTTGTTTCAGTAAATTATTTTCAATCAATAAAATAAGAATTGCAAGAAGAAAATTAGAACTTTCGATGCAAATTTAGAAGCTTTTGTTGTGTTGAACCCCCGAACGTTGCGCTTTTTTTTATCCTACATCGTACATGTATAAAGTGAAATGAGCCCAAATGTACCGCAAATCATTCAGTTTGTCGTAGTAAGTACACGAAAAACTCACTAATAATCATATAATAAATAGAATATTTTTTGTCTTATCGGTAAATGTCATTTATATTTCATCTCGTGGATACAAATCTTGTATTTTCACTCTTTGCTTCACTCTTTTTTATCCTTTCCATCAAATATAAATGGTATTTACCGATAAACGACCAATATCCTCTATTTATCAGGTCACATGGAGATTACCAATAAGGCCACAAGGCTATTTTAACTATCTTTCTGCCCAAGAAACATCCAACAAACCACAAAAGTCTTATCTAATAAGTTCGACTCATACCCAAATAAAAGCTATATTAGACAAAGGAATTTGAAAATTATCGGGGTATTCGCTCGCATCATTCTTTGAAAACACTGTGCTTATTTACTAACAAGTCGCGGGTTCGAATCCAACTCAGTCAAAAAAAAATGGAAAATTTTCTGACTGGGTTTTCACCCGAACGACCTATGTGGGATGGTTGCCAGTTACCAACAGAAGGTCGTGGGTTTCCTCCCACAATAAAACTGGCAACGCCGCCATATACGTGAAATAATCTCGAGCGCGGCGTAAAACACCAAATAATCAATCAATCAATTTACTAACAAGAAACATGTTTAAATGATCCAAACTGTATTCCCAGTAACAATCCCAAGAAGGAAGGGTTTAAAAGGTTCAACAGAAGCAAATGTATGAAGCCAACTTTAAAAAACTACCGCAGAAATAGAATTCAATCGAGAAATGTTTTAAAACCAGACAAAGTTGTTTGTCCTGTCTCAGTTGGTCTTAGTACAAAAACGTTAGATATAGACAGAGCTTAACTGTATCTTACTGGCAATATTGTCGGAGTCTATCGGGATCCCCAGCTTGTCCTCTGCTACCGGATGTCGGTTCCATACTCAAACCGACGGACTGTAAACATTGCTTGGCCCGGGCTTCTGCTTCGGATGCCCGTCGTGGACAAGTTCCTTTGACACCAAAGTCTGAAAGATAATAAAGTTTAAAAACATTAACGTTCATTATTAGAAGAGGACTATATATTGAATATGTCCACGGCTTTCTAAGCCATGCCTGGATCATCTTCGCAAGCCAAGTTAAAATCTGGCATGTCTCCATTCCGTGTTTTACCTTGGCGCACTACTGCACTCCAACCCGTAAATCGAACAGCGCCCACTGGTGGGAATGTAAGAGTTGTCTTTCCTATACTTACAGAGTCTTGGCCAATCAGCACCCGTTAAGCAAAAGTTCAAGGTGTACACAGCCGCCGTTACGTTATTTTTTAGAAGTTTTACTCGCATCCAATCAAAACGAGCTGCTCGATTTACGGGTTTGAGTGGAGTAGTCTGCCAAGGTAAAACACGGAATGGAGACATACAGCATTTAACTTGGCTTGCGAAGATTTGCCTGGATGCGAACGCGATGAATATGTTTATTACAACAATATATGAATGAGTATCAAGGTCCAAACAAAATTGCCCTCTTTTTAACACAATTAGAAACATGTCTTCTTGATTATTTTAGTTAAGAAGAACAAAAAAGCGCATGTAGAAGATATGTTGTTAAGTTTTGTTCGGCGAGGCTGAACCAAATAAGATGCTGAAAGCGCAGAGGGAGAAGCGCGTGACATCCCGTTTCCTCGCGAGTTGTAGGCAAGACATTGATTCCTTCGCCAGTGCCAACAAGGTACATCTAGCCGATAAGGGATGTTACAAACTAACGCTTGTCTTAAAGGAGGCCACCCAGAGTACATTTTACACAAAATACTACTAAACAATACATCCCAATCGTAGAGTTTGTTTGTAAATACCAATAAAATAGATCTCTCAAGATAAAGTAGCAGTAGAATGAGCCAGATGACAAACATATCTGGATAGTTAAATAAATGGAACATTAATCACGTCGGTGTATTCTTGCACGGATTCCCCCGTGTGGGTTCCGGGGAGATAAGAATAGACCCTCAGCCTTCCCAAGGTGCTTGATCGAAAGAGGCGACTAATCCTTGGGCCTCCGTGTGGGTTTCGGAGGATAAGAATTGGCCCACAGCTCCCAGGCAAGCTTGATCGTAAAAGGCGACTAACCTGCGGCGAATTTATAATTATTATGGTATAAACCTATTTATTGTTAAAATTACACTCTATCAGAACATAAATGCATATTTACAAATTTGTATATTATAAGAATTGTTATTTATATAAATTGTTTTTTGTTGCTCCATTGGAGATAATTGTGATATTTCTTGTTTTTAATCTCCAAAAATGATTTACAGTGTTTTACCAGTTTTTATTATTTCTGTTTCTGTCATTTTTCTGTTCCAATTTACTTTTGATGTTAACAATGTATGATGATTTAATTTCTTTTCGTCGCCGTATAAGTGGAATAATCTTGAGCGCGGCGTTAAACTCTAATCAATCAATCAATCAATCAATCCTGCACGGATTGGTACCACTGGCTTGAGCAAAACTACTATTCAGTAAAGAGTTGATCAGTTCTTCATATTGCTAGGATGTACGGGGTACAAAAATGATTTTCTAAGTTGTTTGACTTTTAACTCGATGCTTATGGCACAAACCTCCGTTGATTGATTGATTGCTGTTTAACGCCGCACTCAAGATTATTTCACTCATATAGTCGCTGACATATACTGACAAAATGAATGTCCGACGAGGTTGCCTGATACATGCTTAATGACCCACAAGTAGATAAAACTTCCTCATATGACAAACTGTTTTATTTTTCTTTCAAGAATTGTTGGTATCATAAAATAATTTTGATATCATAATTTATTTTAATCTGGTTTAATATCAAGCTTTTGATATCTGAGTACTATCAACATCGATGGTGAAAATATAAAAGCACTCATTCATTTATATAAAGTCGGGATATCAAGAAACTTTGCTTTTGATGAAGCAAAAATATCTAGATCTGTTTTTTTTGTTTAAAATAATTTTTGATATCACAATTAATTTTATTCTGGTTTAATATCAAGCTTTTGATATCTGATTACTATCAGCATCGATGGTGAAAATATGAAAGCACTCATTCATTTATATAAAGTCGGGATATCAAGAAACTTTGCTTTTGATGAAGCAAAAATATCTAGATCTGTTTTATTTGTTTAAAATAATTTTTGATATCACAATTAATTTCATTCTGGTTTAATATCAAGCTTTTGATATCTGAGTACTATCAACATCGATGGTGAAAATATAAAAGCACTCATTCATTTATATAAAGTCGGGATATCAAGAAACTTTGCTTTTGATGAAGCAAAACTATCTAGATCTTCTTTGGAAATGAATACTTAACACACATCCGATACTATTCTATAATTGTCTAAAATGATACAGTTTTAATCCATCGAAATGTATGCCGTCTGTGGAAGAGTTGTCAGATGCTCGCCCAAGGTCGGGCGTTTCTTTTGGGCAAAGGGCCCAGCTTCCTCCTCCACTAAACCTGACAACGCCCCTCATATAACAATATTAGTGCAATATTATGGAGTGCGGCGTAAAATATCAATCAATCAATCAATCGTAATGTAAAAACAGTTTACAGAAAACAGTTTTTCACAAATACTGCTTATGTAGAATGTGTTTGTGTCTGACAATCTTGTCCTTATCAATTAATGTAATATCCACGTATCCTGCAAAATTACTCTTACTCAGGAAATGAAACTCTGTAATCAATCTGTAGGATTTAGCACTCAAATAACCGATTCTGTGGCGTGAAGTGTCAATATCAGAGAAAGGAGACGATCGATAAACTGGGTTTTAGGTCCCATCTCCATGTGTTAAATTTTTTTTTGACAAGCTTAATTGGGTTATATTTTAAAGACTTTCTTTTGAGCAATTCTGGAAACATGTATTAACTCTCCAAAACACCATTGATTTCAAAGAATAAGAATTTAAAATTGTGAAGGAAGTGTTTAAAATATTACAAAGCCTTTGCGATCGTTCCCGGTTAGTGGGTCGCAAACCGGGCTCTTGACTTGGAGTAAACATACAATCTTTGTGGAATATATGACAACGCTTACACAAACGACGATTAAAAGAAAACACTGAGCGACTGAGCCACCAGTGCAAAGAATACACAATAACTTCTAACCAAAATATAAGCCTAGCAAAAACTAAATTCCGTAAATGAGTCCGTTCTGAACAAACATATTAATAACTATCTGTCTGACACAGGCTATCCACCGATGGGTCGTGGGTTCGAATCCCACTTAGACCAAATAAAAAATGTGAGTGAGTTTTCCACTCGGTCGCCCTTTGTGGAAGAGTTGTGAGGCAATAGTCTGAGGTTTTCTCTGGACAAAGAGTTCTTTTATAAGTGAAATGATCTTGATTGTGGCGTAAAACATCAACCAATCAAATGCATATTTTATTGGGATAAAACTTTCCGATTTAATTATAGAGACTGACATTACGTTGATGCATGCAGGGAGACTCGTATAGTTATGGGAATTTGCTATGTGTTGTAACGCATGCAGTATACATTGGCGGTGTGATTGATTGATTGCTTAGAGTTTTACGCCGCATTCAACATTTGGTCAGTCAAATGTGCCTTTCTTGGTTTAGCGGGAAGAGTTAGAAATCCACACTGGAAATTTTCATTTTTGTCTGAGAGAGATTCAATGTTTGCGGAAACAATAAATTACGGAAGATTCACTGGTAATCCTTTCTGATCGTTAAAGCTTTCAGTCAAGTTTAAACAGACGAGTCAACCTTTTCAGAACCGTAAATACTTAACTCTTGCACAAAACAAATTACGGCAAGTTTTGTTTACAATTGTTTTTATTTCCTCTATTGGGAATTAAACATGGTATAGGGTGGGATTGATATCTTATTTTGATGTAGAAGCAAATTCTTCCCCCATTTTCGTATATGCTAAAACCAATCTACAAACTTCTTTTTAAACATACTTCTATTCAACATGCTTGAATAAAGCTTAGTTTTATTTATTTGCCAAAGACTGGTGTTTGTAACTAACACTACTAGTTTTATGATTTCCACAGTCATAACACGTATTTCTCAAATATGTAAAGGTTAGGTTTAATACAAGTATTGTTTTGACATTTCCGAGATTGCGGATTTTTTCAGATTTAAAGAAATCTGTTTGATCCAATCTGCAATCGAAATTCTAAATCGGCAAGAAAGAAGGAAAGGAAGCTTACCGTGTAGAAATGATAAACCTATAACTCCCACAAGAAGGTATAAACTTCCCATGGTTAAGGAAGCAACGCCTACACCAGCATCATCCGCTTTGTGGAATTCAGCAAATATGTAAGTGGTCTATCCATGCGGACTGATACTTTGTACTGGTAGCGATTCCAATGTACGAAGGGAATTCACAGCAGCCAATGACTGGTCGAGTCTATTCCCACAACAGGGGTGCTGTCCACAACTGTATCAAGAGGATGGTGTAATCTCACAAGACCGAAGCTCCACTCAGGCGTCGCCGTCGAGTCGAAGGAGAATATATGGAGACCCTGATCAGTATAGAAACGTGTTCTTAATAATTAGAAGTTTATTAACACTGTATATCCTAGCAATTGGTCTGTCATGTTCTCGCGAGGAAGAAGGCAAGGCTTTGGAAACCACGTCAATAACTTAGGTAATGACAATGTCGTTGTATCGATTATGTCGGTATTTACCTTGGTCTCTTTAATTACGCCTGTTTACAGGTGATATGAATGCCTTAGCCTTTTTGATTAGTAGTCATTATCAGAATTTACGTAAATCTGGGTAAAGAAACAAGCATCTGTTCGGCTTTAATAACCATCTGACGTTGGGAAAGTTTGTTACACACCCACAAGCTTTTTGGTGTTACATACACTTTTAAGATGTAATATAAACTAAATATATCATTAAGGATTTAGAAAAAAAAAGAGATTTTCTTTGATATAATCGGCTAAACAAACATGTTTAAACAGACGGCGTTGCGTAATATTAAGTTGATGATATGTTGCATGATGTTTCGAAAAATGTCCAGGTCTTGTTTAGAAAAGTCTCATATTTCCATTGGTATTGTACAATAAAACAAGGTAATCCAACTCAGATCACAACCATATATATCATATCTTACATATTGAGAAAATTATATACTAGTACATAGTTGTCACGTGTGGGTCATTCGTTTAACAATTTGTAAATTGGTAAAATTAACAAGTTTAAAGAGCGTTTATTTCTGGACATTTGACAGTGGCATTTGATCCAATTTTAATTTACGCATCGTTTATAAATTCTTCACAGAGTGATAAGGAAATCCCTAACGTTGGTTTCGTTTAAATTTACAGTAATAAATATTTTGTACTCTCTTAAAACTACAAACAACTTGCCACAGTCAGAGAAAACGCAACAATTACCCTAGCCCGGATTATCGGTCTTACGGCGACTGGTATATATGGCTGCTAATGTGTCTTGTCGCCTTAGGCCGAATCACTAGGGTAAAATAATATCGATATAACTGTGGAGAAATATAGGTCTATACATCTAGTATTTAATACTCCGCGAATATTTCATATTCGGCCTAGTTCATTGGTCATGACAAAAGATTTCCGAATATTACGAGTTACGTATCTCTAAGATGCACCGCCGAGTTTTTAGGTCGGTTAATGTTTTACTATGGCGGTTACGTCAGGTTGAAAGTCAGTGGACTTGGAAGCAAATATTGACTGCATAAAGGAACGCTTACCACATTACAGCCGCGTAAAGTTGACGAACTCCTTATTCTATGTCTATGCTATCGGAATGTATAGGTAAAAACTTTATTCTTTTCTTATTTGTTGTGAAATTTGCGGGTCTCCTTAAAAAATATCACTTTTTTACTATGGAAGTGATCTGGGCTATGACGAACAAGGAGAGAGAAAAAAAATCGGCAGAGCCCAGACTTCTCGGCTACAATTTCCCTAATGAAACTTAAGGGCTGTTGACTTCTGAATCGATACGGACTGATTAGTATATCTTATGCTTGCAGTATGGGAAACCGTATACAATATATTGGAAAATGAATTTTTAATGGAATATGTTTTTCAATCGAATCAGTATTTGCTTTACGAATATGTTTGGACCGATACATTCATTTATTTGTGTTTTGTTCCACATATGAAAATCTTATTGAGATATTAACATTTATTAAGAAGCATTGAGATAAAATGCATCCCTGGAACAGACTGTGGTCTGCTGATTACCCTTGGATATATTTCTGAATTTCTCGCCGTCTGTTATCCAGCACTTGGTAACAAATCCCTGCCAACTTTTCGCATTAACTGTGTTATCAAATCGTCGGTAAAACCTATATCCATTGTTCGCGGTGACTGTTATCAAACCGCCGGTAATAAACCTATATCCATTGTTCGCAATAACTGTGTTATCAAACCTTTGGTAACAAACAGTTATGTCCATTTTTCGTTATCGATTGCTCGCAAGGACTTTTAGCAAACCGTCGGTAGCAAGTCTATTTTCATTTTCCGCAGTGATTTGTTATCAAACTACCGGTAACAAACCTATATCCATTGTTCGCAATACCTGTGTTATCAAACCTTAGGTAACAAGCATATGTCCATTTTTCGTTGTCGAATGCTCGCAATGACTGTTAGCAAACCGTCGGTAGCAATTCTATTTTCGTTCTTTGCAGTGATTTTGTTATCAAACTACCGGTAGCAAACCTATGTCATTGTTTGCAATAACTGTCATCAAACCGACGGTAACAAACCTATGTCATTGTTCGCAATGACTGTTATCAAACCGTGGGTAACAAACCTATGTTCATTTTTCGCTATGACTATCTTGATAACAATCCTTAGGTAACAAATCAAGGTGAGAAGTTATGTAAAGTAGCATTCTCGTTTTCTTTGTCACAAATTCTTCTACCTGATTTTGAACGAAATTTTGATCTTGAATCGAATCCGCTTTCTAGAGTTTTGCACCTCCTTAAGGAAAGTCGTTTATGTTAAATTTTGTTAAAGACAAACAACATTTTAAACAAATTTCATTTCTATAGATTGATTGATTGATTGTTTGGTGTTTTACGCCGCGCTCAAGGTTATTTCACTTATATGGCGGCGTTGCCAGTTTTATTGTGGGAGGAAACCGGGCTCTATGCCCGGAGGAAACCCACGACCTTCCGTTGGTAACTGGCAACCATCCCACATAGGTCGTCCGAGTGAAAACCCAGTCAGAAAATTTTCCAATTTTTGGACTGAGTGGGATTCGAACCCGCGACCCATTGGTGGAAGGCTGTTCAGATTGAGCGTCCAACGCTCTACCTACTGAGCCACGGAGGCCCCCATTTCTATAGACGATAGGAAAACATTATTTTTACTCATAATCCACTTCAAAACACATATTTTTTGCGATGACATTTATAAGTTGAACAGGTGCAATTGAGGCAATTGACTTATTTATTGATAACAACTATTGGTTTATTGTTATAACCAGATTTAGATTTACAATGAACAAAAAAGCAATGCATGTCTTACTTAAAAAATAATCACAAAATACGTATATATTCAATTTTGGAACTAAACCACTTTTTAGCATCATAGTAAAATATATTTACATTTTCGCCTTTATGAATAGCAAGGGTTTGGGGGATGTATGCATTCAATGTTTAGTTATGTAGCAACCTTCATATTTCCTCACGGTTATATCAGATGTATGGATATCATTGGCCTCTCTCCAGATTGTTTCATACATATGGTAGGGTCACCACGTTATGTGGGAGAAAATACCAATTTGCCATTACATATTATATCAGATATCCTAAGGACCCATTCAAATATTGAATCATTCGTGCTAAGCATCTAATCAGGGACCTAAGGTTTGCCTAGTTGTTCCCGGAACATCAACTGTCTTACTTAGAAGAACGGTACATTTGTTATTATTGTTGCTATGTTTATTAGAAAGGGTGATAATGCGTCTCGTTCAACGGCCTTTGTTAAATATTGGAGTTAGCAAACAGTCACTTCCGAATAGCAATCGCGATTCGAAAAGTAAATTTGCATTATGTCAAAGCGATTGTTAAAAGAAAGCTTTGTTTCCATTTAAGGACTCCATTTGTTCCGTTGTTCGACTAAAAAAATGAAGCTTGACTGAATTTTAATCGATGGTTTCCATTTCGTCGCTTCCGTTTTATTCTGTTCGGTAAGTTTGGTTCCAACGATTGTATTTAGCACATCCATTCAGCATTGCACGTGTTTTGCCATTTAGATATTAACATAGGAAAGAAAACAAAGCAAGGTTCCATATCAATACCAAATACGGAACATTTCGGGAATAACGTCTTCACCGGCTGTATCGGTTGTATTGATGTTATTGGCCTCTGGAAAGTTTAACATTTTTGGTGGGGACATCAGGTTCAGTGAGAGAAATATCGGGTTAGTTACCTGGGAGTAAATATATTTTGACTAATCGAATAAAACGATGGAAATGGTTTTTATGGACAGTCTTATTAAAAAACAATCCCTTCACAAACGTTATCAGATAACTCAACAGTTCTTTCAAATATTGACCTTTTTCCATATTCGTGGATCTATTTGCCTTTGTAGGAAACAATGATCAGCAATATTGGAACCGTTTCTAGTATTAATAAAGTTAATATAACTGTCTCTTACAAATCTCAAACCCTACCATAGCACGATAAGCTATGCTTAACCTTCAAATACAACACTGAGATACAACACTATATTGATATCGTGAGATGTGTGGGGACGGAGTTGAACCAGCAAACAGTTGTGATTTATCCGACCTTATTTTCAACTACATTTTCCTTTCCCTGAAACGTCAGTGAGACTGAAGTGAAACGAACAAGTCTACTTGTGTTTGCACCTGATTAGATTTTGTCTGTAATGCATGTGATCATCAAATCAAATATCTATAGATTAATTGCGTAAGCATTCTCAATGTAATATAAAGTGTTCCAGACAATTCTACTGACTAAGGTCAAGCTCCTGTCAGTCGTCAACCTAATGAAACATCATAGTTTTTTTATCACAACAATTTACGATGGGGTATAAAGGTCTAAATGATACACCTCTTTTTAACACAATTAGAAACTTGTCTCCGTGGTTATTTTAGACAAGAAGATTTTCCCTGTGCCCGTGTGTTTTAGTGTTCATAAATATAGATTAATTAGAGAGCACTAGCACTCGACGCTGATATAACAGCGCTAATACACCGGGGTAAAGACAGGACGAGAGTAAAGATGAAGGGGTTGTTTTATAGACTTGTAAACAATAAAATGTGGTAAATTGACATTTTTTTCCTTTAGATCACAAATTTACTTTACGAAGACATGCTCAGGGCATAAAGGGAAAAGATACTTTATCTGAAGCGAATAGACCGTGGCGTTAAAATGACAAGACAAATATGTGTGATAAATAAAACATAAACAAACAAAATTCATTGATTGACCCGTTTTATTAAACCTCAACCAAAAGATATAGCCAAGGACTACAAGGATAGCAAATATATTGAATTAATCTCAAAGACCCATGCCGACAAGGCGTAACCGATTTCTGTCTATTTACGGCGGGGAATGCGACACTGATCTGAGTAATGGCAGCTGTTGTTTTCAATAGACGATACTGACGAGATATCAACCAGGTACACTCGAATCTAAACAGCATCTGATACAATTTCGTAATGACAGTTTTGTATTTTGGTAATTTAAAGTGGCATGAGCTGCCAAAATGTCAACATTTTGACACTAAAACAGAATGTTGAAATTATTGGCTATTTTTCTCAAGACGTATAATTCAGAAGCTTTTTAGGGCTTCTAGTCTCGAGAATAAGCGATAAAGTATTTTTTTCAACCTACTTTGGCTTAGAATGAATGAATGGTCGTCTCGATTATTTAAATTTTGTTTACTTTTCGAACACTATTCGGTTCGTGTAGGCCACACACTGTATGGATTTTCCTCATTCCAACGCCAATCATTTAGTTTTTCGATGGCCTTCAAAGTCTGTTACTGCCGTGCCGAGTGAATTTTGGCAGCTCATGCCACTTTAAATAAAATGTGTTTTTATGCTTGTTCTGTTATTGAGTGATCCAAAGGAAACAGATTGATATCAAATAGGAATCATAAACTGTACAGCTTAATGTGATAAATTATTATTTCATACAGTAATTCCACGGTAAGTTGATATTTTCACTGTGCTGTTAGACGGTTCATACTTCTCCAGTCTAATACTAGGCGGTTACAGCTATAAGATACAGCATGTAAAGCTGATAGAGATGAGTGATAGCCAATCGGGATTGACGTGTAGGGCAGTGCTTAACTTATCTTATGGATGGATGGATCGAAAGAGTTAATTGGAACAGTACACTTAAGTATAGTCTATACGCAGATACGAAAGCTTCACCAGCGGCACAAAACAAAAATTGACCCACCAATGACTTTGCTCAAGGACGGTGGTTTATTGTGTATTATCATGTTTGTTCAGTCCGCATCATTAAGGTTTTACCATAAATGTTTGAATTGTACAAGCTACTTTTTTGTTAGCAAAATGGATTTTTAACTTAATCTAATATTGACATATACTCAATAAATAGGTAAATTTATTTACTGTATAATCATCAAATGTAGCTTTGTCGCTTGTCCAGAACTGTTTTATGAACTCTTGTATTTATTTCTTAATTCTAACTTTATTATAGTAACATTGGCAAAGGAATCTTCGGAGTCAACAATTGGATGATTGGTTGTTTCAGCTTATTGACGCATACGTTCGTGTGTATTGTTACGATACCGAATGATAACAAAAAGAAGTAACAACAAACCAGCAGATTTTATGTACAAATTTTGATTTATATTAAAAAGCAAACGGACTAACTTATTTACAGGCAAATATTACATAAACGTTGGAAAGAAAACATATATCAAAATGACTTACTTATACAAGTTAAGTAATTACAGTTCCTAGAAATCTGTATCCTTCACAAAGTTCACTGGTTTAAATCCGATGACCACGAATCGACGAAATATAGATTCCCAGAATGAATCTTGAAGACACAATGGTGAATCCGCAGGATAGAATATTGAAAACACACTGGTTTAGCACACTGGTGGTATATCCACAGAATAAATTCTTTACAGAATTCACAAGTCAGGTATCACTGACAAAGCAGGCCGAATATCTTATTCAAAGATAGTAAACTGAGTTCAGATAGAAATCTGACTCATATCAGACCGTAGCATCCAAAGTATATCGAGACCAGTTCAAAACTGACTCTATGTCATAAGACGAATATCGTATTCAAGATAGCAGCTTACTAGCTGTATCATACAGAGTCCAGATATAAATCTGAACTATAACAAAATATAGCTTGTATATAGCACTCGAGACCAGCTGCAAACTGACTGACTCATAACTATAAAACAACGTCTTATATACACTCTCAGTACTTCCAGAAAGATCTAAGCATTTGCATACAAATAGAGTATTTCGAGAATCTTCTTGAATTTTTTTTTTTTTTTTTTTTTTTTTTTTTTTTTTTTTAACCCGAAGGCAATTTTATTACATGATGGAACGTCGTGAATTTACAGCTGCTTTATTAGCAATCCCTCTTTCCCACATGACCTAGGATTAGGGAATTAAACCTATATTGGTATACAACTTAAGCTAAGTAGGCCTTAAGTTAACATGATACAACAGTCTTGGGTCTTTTTTTTTTTTTTTAAACAAAGTATTGCCATAAACCATAAAAGCAAATAGAGGGAAACTTATATTACATAAAATAGATGATCTAGTTGTAAGCATCATCACAGACAACAACAAATTAAATAGATACATCACAGCTGAGAATCCAATGTGCTGAAAAGCTTTTCTAGGTCCTTGAGTGAATGTAAACCTTTAAACGCTCCTTTAGTCAAAACTTTAGCATTAAACCTAATCATAGTTTTGAAAGTAGACATATTAGGTTGCAAATTTAAATATCGGTTACAATATAAGTAGTATTTAGCAACAATAGTGGTGTAATATAAAAGCCATTTGTGATTTCCTAATGTTTTAATTATCTCACCACCTCCAACCACTGAGCCAACAGTATCAATATTAAAATTTGTCCCTAAAGATGTGTTAAACCAGTGAGTAAACAACAGCCAGAACTGATGAGAATGAGGGCAAGCAAACAAGGCGTGACCTACAGTATCGATATTCATACAAAACATACATTGCGGAGATGATTTGATTTTAATTCGATGTAAATACTTGTTGCATGGGTATATATTGTGAAATATTTTGAATTCAAGCTGCTTAACTTTATTCTCAAGAGGTAGATTGTCAAACACTGCTTTCATGTACTCTAGTAAATTTTCTGACTGATTTGGTAATTTCGCACATGCACGTTGTTTTAGTAAGTCATAAAAGAACCTAGCTTTAATTGGACAGGACGTTAGGTCTGTATCACCAACAATTACGGCTGATTGAAGGTCACGAGAAGGGGATGGAGAGTTGCTGTTGAATAAATTCGAGCCGATTCTACGTTTTACACATGTTGTAATTGCTCTGTACAAGTCCCGATTAATCTGAATACCCCATTTTCTACCTAAATCATCCATAGACAATAACCATCCTCCATCATTAAACAAGTCCCTGACAAATATGATTCCGGCATCCAGCCATTCTTTAACATAAAAAGACTTTTTATTCTTTGTTAGTAGTTTGTTATTCCAGATGATGTCATTAAAAATGTCAGTAGTGTGCGTGTGTAATTCAGACCAGAATTTTAAAATATCAGCATAAAATAGGGGAAGCTCAGTTGGTAGTAGACGAATATCAAAATGACATTTCAAAAGAAATTTAAGACCACCAATATTATTTAAAAGCATATCAGGGACCCTAGTCCAACACTTATCTTGATTTGATGGCTTGAAATATCTAGCCAACCACACTAACTTTAAGGCCTTATTCATAAGACTAAAATCAAGGGCGTTGATACCACCTTTAGCATATTCTAATAACAGCTTATCTCTAGCAACTTTTTCTGATTTACCTTTCCAAACAAAACCGTATAATTCCTTATTAATTTCAGAGATGACCTTAACAGGAATATGCAAACAGCTGGCTAAATAAATTAACCGTGACACACCTTCGCTTTTAGCCAATAAGGATCTTCCATATATTGTAAGCCCTCTCTGCTTCCAAAGTTTAAAACGAACTTTAACTTTATCAGTTTGAGAAGAAAGGTTTTCATCCAGAGTATTTTCTGCCCTACTAATAACAATGCCTAGAAAATTTATTTTCGTTACAAACTTAATACCATAATAGCCAGTCTCGGAGGGGCAAGTGTTTAACGGTAATATAGCACATTTGGTTTTGTTTAATTTTAACCCCGTACACAAACCTATTTTGGAATACAGTCCTAGGAGCTCAAGCATTGAGATTTTGTTTTTAAGTAGTGCAGTGGAGTCGTCTGCATAATGGATAGTTTTACATTCAGTCTTATTAATAAGAATTCCTTCGATGTTTGAGTTCTTCCGAAGTAAATGATTTACAATTTCTGCACAGAGAATAAAAATATAGGGCGACAAGGGGCATCCTTGTTTTGTACCTCTGTCATTTTGGAACCAATCAGTTTGACTACCATTATTTAGAATACAGCTAGAGGTGTTGGTATAACAGAGACTAACCATATTTATAAAATGTTCACCAAAAATAAATACTTTTAGTGAGTGTTTAATAAACTTATGTTCTATTGAATCAAAAGCTTTTTCAAAATCTAAAAATAATAGGTATGCCTCCTGAGAGTAATTTTCAACCACATCTGATAAGAAGCGAATATTTTCACATATATTTCTGTTTATCATGAATCCTGTTTGAGATACGTGTATAAGATTATCAAGGCACATTTTAAGGCGGTTAGCGAGGCATTTAGAATAAATTTTATAGTCTACATTAAGTAATGTTATGGGCCTGTAATTATTAAGGTCTAGAGGATCATTTTTTTTAAATATTAGATTTATCACTCCCCTTCTCTGAGTACTGGAGAGATTACCAGTATTAATTGAACAGTCAATAGCTTTAAAATAGAAACCGCTTAACTTTTTCCAAAATAGTTTGTAGAATTCTACTGTTAAGCCATCTGATCCTGGGGATTTGTTTGGTTGCATACCTTTCAAAGCCTCACTTAATTCAGCCAGGGAAATTTTTTCTTCTAAACAGGCTTTGTCTTGTTCACCTAGTTTTTCAATGGAATCTACATTATCAAATACATTGTTTTTTAATAATTCTTCGAAATCTTGATCTTTCAGTCTAGAGGTGTACAATGAACCGAAAAAAGTATGTAGATGTTTAAGAAGCTCCTTGTTACTGTTAATAATATCTCCATCTGAATTCTGGAGTTTTTCAATAGATTTGCGGCTTTGTTTACTTCGTTCAAGATCAAAAAAATATTTAGTGCTTTTTTCGCCCTTTTCGAACCAACGACATCTAGATCTTATCATAGCACCTTTGGCTTTATCTTCATAAATATGTTCCAACTCTGTTTTTACTTCTGTATATTCCTGCTGAATAGTTTCCGTGTAACTAGAAAGCAACTGACTTTCCAAGATTGACAGTTTTTTAATAAGTTCACGTTCCTTAATGTACTTTTCCTTAACTGCTTTTTTACTAAAACTACTACGTATTTTATACTTGATCCATTCCCACTTCAGAACGGGATTATCAAATTCTTCATTTTCTATGTCTGTTAAAAAGTCATTGACATTTTTTATAAAATCCTTTTGATATAGCAGAGAATTGTTGAATTTCCAAAACTGATAATTTTTTGGTGTTGACAACAAGCTTAAACTTAATGTAACAACCTTATGATCAGAACGTATACTCGGTTTAATACCCGCATACTCGACTCTATGTAACAGGGGGGTTGACACAAGCAACATATCAATACGAGACTGTATATCATTATTTTGTCTCCATGAAAATTTCTTACTGTGAGGATTCTTAAACCTCCAAGAGTCAGATAAGTTTAACTCATTGAGTAAAGTATGGATAGCAACACTACCTCTATAGCTGGCAGAACCAATCCTGTCCAGTAAAGGGTTTATAACACAGTTCAAATCTCCACCAAAAACCAAATTGTTTTGTAAACTATTGGACGTGATAAAGAAACTCATGTCTAACAGAAACTTTTCTCTTTGTGTGTGACTATCACTTGGGGCATAAACATTACACAAGTTAAATAAGGAGCCACCTATGTTTACCTGAGCAATAACAAAACGGCCATTATCATCCGTGTAACACTTCTCAATCTTGTAATTTGAAATATTGAATAATATAGCTGTACCTCTGCTATTTGTTTCCCCATGAGAAAACACAATTTGGTTGCCCCACTCAGAAGACCAGTAAGCCTCATCAGATTCACAGCTGTGACTCTCTTGTATAAATACAATGCTAGGCTTTAAAGTTTTGATGTATAAAAATAATTGTCTACGTTTTTCTGCTCCTCTGAGACCTCTAACATTAAAACTAAAAATGTTCAACATCTATGGCAATAAAAAAACAATACAAAATACACGAAACACTATACAACAACTAAATAAAAAGGGTTCGTCGGACTGACGAGTGTCTAACACAGGAAATCATGGGGAAGGGGGAGGTAATAATTAAAGATCATGCTTTATATTCTACAGTGGGGAAGTTAAAAACGTAAAGTACACGAAAAACAAAAATAAAAATAAAAATTAATGGCGTAATCTCTCAGTGTACATATCATGAGGAAATCTGTTTTTTTTTTTTAAAATAAAAAAAATAATAATACCTAAAAAAAAAAAAAGACTATAATAAATATATCAAGAAAGAAGACCCAATAAGGGTGACATTTGTACTATCAATAATAGTAATATATGGTTTAGAACAACTTCTGACATATTATTACCACAATTATCAGACATACATGTTTACAAGAGAAATAACTCTAGTTTTAGAATCCAGTCTGAGTAAGTTTTATGGAATATTGGTATTGATAATATATGAATAGTTGACTACCTAATTGGATCTAATATATAGGATAATTATAAAGCTGATAGAAAATGTTTATTTATAAAGTGAGCATTTGTTAACACAGTAGTTCTCAAACCATGACTGGATGGTGTTTGAGGTCACATTCCAGATTAAATTATTACATTTTTACCGTCACTCCTTGATGACAACAAAAAAAAAAAAAAAAAAAAAAAAAAAAAAAATTAGTAATAGTAATCAAAAGAAATTGATTGATTGATTGATTGATTGTTTATTCACCAAAAATAAATAATGTAAATATATAAATTAGATTTGTACAGATATATAAGTAACAGAGGATTAGATATTAAAGAAAAGATATAATTTGGCGGGAATAAAGCCAGGCGGCTTGTACTATCCCAGATGAAAAGTAATTTTAGTTTGGTATATTAGCTGGTGAACGGATCTTAATTTGAAAATACATTTATGTATAGTTAAAACAAACAAGTAAACAAAATTGACCACCCAGACAAACATATGGATATATTTTAAACATTATTTGCCATCAGGAAAATGAAAATAATAATAAAAACTACAGATTATGTGGCAAGTGCAGCTAACCTATCGAACAGTTTCGATCTAAATAATGACTTAGATTCTATGTATTTTAGAAAAGGGGGTAGATTATTCCATTCCTTGGGGCCAGTATGTTTAAGAGTGTAATGAGTTAGATTGGTTCTCGCGAAGGGTCTATAAAGGTTAACGGACTGTTGTCGAGTAGGGTAGTAGTGGGTATCAGTCAGTTTAATGAAATAGTTTCGAAATAACGTTGGTGTAGATTCAGGAAAGTACAAACATTTATGTACGAATCGTAAAATAAAAAACCTGTTAAGCTGACTTAGAGGTATAATTTTAAGTTTTTGAAATAATGGGCTAGTATGCTGAAGGCGTGGTGATCTGGAGATGATACGTATAGCACGCTTTTGTACGAGATTAAGGGGGGATAAATGTGACACATAGGTATTACCCCAAAGAACATTAGCATATGACAGATATGGGAATACTAAAGAATAATAAAGGATAAGAAGAGTTCTATTGTTAATGGTGGATGAGATGTGTTTGATAAGACCCAGGTTGCGAGAGATTTTATTACGGACATAATTGATGTGATCTATCCAGTTTAGCTTTTCGTTAAATATGATACCTAGAAATTTAAAGTTATTTACATATTCAATTAAAATGTCATTCACTGTGATACTTGACATTGCTTGGATATTTGGGCCTCGGGGTGGCTTAACTATCATACACTTAGTTTTGGAAGTATTCAGAAAAAGTTTGTTGGCGATTAACCATGATTGAACTTTACTTAACTCGCGAGAAACAACCTCAACAGAGTTAACTATATCTTTTGAGGAGTAAGAAATACTTGTGTCATCTGCAAATAGAATGAAATTCAGTATATTTGATGAATTAGTTATGTCATTTATGTATAGAATGAAAAGAATGGGTCCTAGAATTGAGCCTTGGGGTACGCCGCAACTAATGGAACTAGAGTTAGACAGAATCCCATTGTAGGAAACACATTGACTTCTATTTGTCAGATAGCTTTTGAACCATGACAGGGCCAGATTTCGAATACCGTAATGCTCCAATTTATTCAGAAGAATGTCATGGTTCACTGTATCAAAGGCCTTGGAGAGGTCGAGAAAAGTGACAAGGCTTGTATCTTTGTTTTCTTTAGCAGTTATTAGCTTTTCATAAAGTGACAAAGCGGCATGTAAGGTTGAATGACCCTGACGAAACCCAAACTGACAAGGTGTTATTGTATTATTGCATTCTAAGAAGTCGGTTAATGAATTGGTTACTATTTTTTCAAAAATCTTGCTTACAGCTGGAAGAACAGAAATAGGTCGATAATTATTGAGAAGGTTTGGATCGCCAGATTTAAATATGGGGGTGATTTTGGCTTTCTTAAGTTTATCTGGAACTATTCCGGAGGAAAAGGACAAGTTGACAATATGCGAAAGGGGGGTAGAAATTGCTTCAGCTACAGATTTCAAGACAGACATTGGGATACCATCAAGGCCAGGTGAAGATGATTTCAGAGAAGAAATAGTTGCTGTAATGTCTTGGGGATAAACTCTGGGTAGGGAAAAGTTATTTCTTACTTTCATATCTAGGTAATTAGAATAGTCATGTTCGCAGTTGGGCAAAGTGGAACTTAACTTACTAGCAACAGATGAGAAATGCTCATTAAAGGTATTGGAAAGTGCATCATTTCCTGATACAGTCGAGTCGTTGATTTTCAACGTTGTAGGGAGAGGGGTTTTGGAGGAACGATTCAGCAGCTCATTTAAAACATTCCATGTCTTTTTTATATTATTACTATGTTTGTTAAATTTGGTTTCGAAATAATTTTTTCTTGATTGGCGTAGAATACTATTCAATCTATTCCTGTAAATTCTAAAGGCTTTGCGATTATCCAATGTAGGATGTTTAAGCTGTAATCGATATAAATGATTTTTTTGGTTAATGGAAGTGAGAATTGAATATGTTACCCAAGGTTTTGATATTGTTTGTTTTGGAATTTTAACGTCGACTAGTGGGAAGGTGTCTTCGTATAATAAATTAAATGAAGATTGAAATTCATTAAGTGCCATCGCTGGGTCATTATCAATTTGAAGGACATTATCCCATTCAAGTTCATGGATACGTGCTGCAAATTGTTGTATTTTTTCGTCTGTGAGCTTTCGATAGGAGGCTTTTGGATATTCTGGCTGTGAGAGGTTCTTAAAACTTACTGGAAAAATGCAAAAGATAGGAAGGTGGTCAGATATGTCAGTTAGGAAGATGCCAGATGAGAAATTAGTATCATGGAAATTAACGAAGATGTTATCAATTAGGGTTGCGGATTGGTCAGTTATTCTTGTGGGTTTGTTTATCTGCGGAATAAAATAGTGGCACTTAAGAATCTCCAGAAAATGTTTGCTTGGGAGATGAACTTCACTTTTAAAGAGATCAACGTTGAAATCACCTAATAAGACACATTTTTGTTTTGGAGGTATTTGCTGGAGAATAGAGCAAAATTTTTCGTTGAAAAGATTTAAATCTTTTCCAGGAGGACGGTATACTATCCCAGTGATGTAAGTCGTTTGCCCAAGGCTAAATTCTATGAAAAGAGACTCATAATTATCATCGTCGACGCTTGGTGTCTGCTGTCAGAAATAATTATTCAGAAATAATTAAATAAACAAAAAAAAGAAGAAAAAAATTAATACTAACGATAAATAATTTAGTATAAGGCCACTGGACAACCGCTAAGGAATTCTCAGATTTAAAAAATGATCATTACAGTGCTAACAAATCCGTATAAGTTGTATAACTATTGTACTGGATAGACAAGAAGAAATTTCAAGGCTTTTAAAAAATGTGTTATTAAACTATAATATCAGAAATGACAACAATCAACCAAACATCATACATGTAGCTGTACTGCCACCAACAATAAAATGAAATATGACCAGACCAGTCATCAACATACAGGTAAAACAGTATAATAAATCTCCAAATAAAAACCACTATCTGCGATAACATACAACATACTTATACATCATACTAGTCTGGGTGTAAATAGAAAGCAGTGGGATAAAAACATAATGATGATAGGAATAACATTAAAATAAGTCAAATAGTGTTAATTTTGCGATAAAAAGGCAACGTTGACAAAATAAGTCTAATCTAAAAGGAAATGACAGACTACTAAATTGATATCACGAATTTAGATATTAAACTGAATTGCAAGAACACTTAACTATTTAAGAGGCGAAACAGATCGATTTATAATTAATAGTGAAATTGAATAACCGATAAAGAACACCTACATAGAAGTTGGTAGTGAAGAAGACCCAGAAAAGTTTTGAACAGATTCAATAAACTTGTGTGGAGCCAACCCCAGCCTGTCAGACTCCCAGGAGGAGTAAACCAATGAATGGAATGTAATGACTACACGATAGAAGTTAACTTTTAAAGCTAATTGATAATACACAGTTTAAACAAATTGTTTACAGAGTACGTAATTGTGGGATAAGACACCTAAGATTAAACAGTTAGTGGACGATTTTCACGACTTGGTTACACTCACTGCTTTACTATAAGGGAAAAAATGTGCAAAACAACCACTTAAGTCCATGTACTTCAAGCTCCGCATGCCCAACTACTATCATATAATTTATTTACCCAAAAATGGGGGCAATTTCTTGCAAAACTAGTTAGAAACCTTAGTAAGTTACGTGTGAACCCCCAATAGAATTAAGAGTTCAATCATAGGGGGATAGAACTAGACCCACGGTAATCAAAGCACACAGACCCAAACATCTTCCCCACACAATTGATACACTCAGATGTATGCTAACAAAGCATGTTGATCGTTGATCATTAACATTACAAGAAGATAAGAGCGCAGTTATAACAGGAGCCTAAGAAACATAATAATATCAACAAATGAATCATTAAAAAAGTAACTGTTTATAGGACATAAAGAGGCAAAGTCGAAAAAAATAGTCTGATTAAGAAGGAAATGGGAGACTACTAATTTTCCTATCAATAATGAAGTTGGATAACAGATAACAAAAACAAATTAAACACATTGAATAGATACTGATAAAAAAAAGAATGGAGTGTAGAGACTGCACAAAAAAATACTTAATTTAAGCAAAATTAATAATATATTATTATTTATACATAAGTGAAAACTAGGGATTTCCTTCACTCAGAAATGTTATAATTCACTGCAGTGAAATAACACTTTTGTTATTTTATGCACGCGACGAAGCCGATGACGTCGTCGGACCTACTTCTTTCTTGCGTACCGACGTCTGCTGTACAACAACAACAGTACATAGGATTTCGATAGGCTAAATGAAGCCTTTTCAGTCATTATTAGCATTAAGATAAATAAATTACAGCTGAAACACATAATTGATTTAATAGAGGATCGGCTTACCACTCTAAGTCAAAGCGATAAAACAAAACTTCAAAATCGATCGTATGTTGGCAGAGTTGTGTGACCTGCAGCATGGCTTCGGAGAATCGGACCACTGCGTGTAACGAATAACTGTACTTGCCATTCATTGACGCGTTTAAACAATGTAAAGTAATTTCAAATATCATTTTTTATCCTGGTGACTGATGCTCTGCAGAGTTAAAATCCATGGAGTTCGATTTAATTTCTCTTTACATCAAATATCGCGAAAAACTCAGGGAGAAAATGGCCATTCAAATGACCACAAATCTGACAGTCGATAGTCACGTGAGAAGAACAGACATGCTGTTGTTTCATTGGTCAGCGATATATATTCCTACGTTTGCTGAAAACCTAATCCGTCATAAATTTGTCAATACTTTCTTTTTTATAATTGATAAATTTATACTTCATAAACAATCTCCAGCCTAAAACATGATAGTATAAATAATAAACAGAATATTGTACAGTTGTGTTTGAATAGCTTTTATATTTTTTCTCTTGAAAGGCAGAGGGATAACCCACTTGACGCTTCGCGTCTCGTGGGTTATTCTCCGGCTTTCACTCGAAAAAATATAAGTGCTATTCAAACACAACTGTTCAATATCCTCTATGTAATCATAATTTTTAAGTTCAGTTTGAAACTGAGCCTGGAAAGTTAGTTAGAAATAAAATCTGACTAGGTAATTGAGCAGTGATTCTATTAACTTTTAACAGCCCACACAAACAAACAAAAATGGACCAAATGAATCATTAAAAAAGTAACTGTTTATAGGACATAAAGAGGCAAAGTCGAAAAAAATAAAGTCTGATTAAGAAGGAAATGAGAGACAACTAAATTGATATCACAACTTTAGAAATTAAAACTGGATAGTGACAGCACTTAGCAGATGGAAAAGGTGAAGCAGATTACAAAACAATTAAGCTTGCAATTTCATGATATTAACAAATGAATTACTGAGTGTGACTGATCAATTTATCAATTATTTCCTATCAATAATGAAGTTGGATAACAGATAACAAAAACAAATTAAACACATTGAATAGATACTGATAAAAAAAAAGAATGGAGTGTAGAGACTGCACAAATAAAACTTAATTTAAGCAAATTAATAATATAGTAATCATAATTTTTAAATTCAGTTTGAAACTGAGCCTGGAAAGTTAGTTAGAAATAAAATCTGACTAGGTAATTGAGCAGTGATTCTATTAACTTTTAACAGCCCACACAAACAAACAAAAATGGAAGAAATTTTGTTTTCTTTTTTTTTCTCTGGTTATATCTACTAAGAGTCAACTTCAAAGTGTTACGTTGAAAATGTCACTTGTTGCTTAGGAGATTAAATGTCTAGAAATAGAAAACACATCATTGGTATCAAAAAGAGAAGATTAGGGGGTGTCTTCATATAAACGGCCGTTAATATACAATGAACCATTTCGGAATCGTGGCTTAGCACCATCCTCAAAAGCCCTTTTCATGACATCTTTCAGGGAGCGTTTTTTCTCCAGATCTCGTTGAGGCAGATCCTCTGTTACATACTTAGTGGAACCTTTCAGAGCTTGTCTTGCTGAGGTTATAACTCTTGATTTTTGTTCCCGGTAAAAGAATTTAGCTATCAAAGGACGTGGGCGGTCTGGCGATTTTCGGATACCTAATCGATGCACAATTTCAATTTCCGGATCTTCGATATGAAGGTTTTCACGTATGAATTCAGTTATAAGCTGTTTTGGTGATTCACCCACCTGTTCTCGAAAGCCAAAAAAAAGTGCGTTAAAACTGCGTGAGTATCTTTCTAGTTTCAATACCGCATCATCTAGCTCGTCTATTTTCCTGGTATGTTCATTTTGTACTTTCTGAGTTTCCGTCAGTTCCTTGTGAAGTATTGCTTGATCGGACTGAAACCTTTTGAACGAGGTTTTGATGGAATTTATCTCAGTTTTCACGTCGGATTGTCCCTTAAGAACTGTTTTTTCTAGTTTTTGGATGGCGTTTAAGAGAACACTTACAGTAATTTCGCCCTCTTTCGTTGTTGTTGTCGTCTCCACGTGTGCGCTGGCAGGGTCATTCTCTGCACCGGTATCACTCACACTACATTCCTGGCTATAACTATGTTCTTTTCGTGTCACTGTTTGTTTGTTCTTCCCCATACTGAATATTTCAAACTTACTACAAATCAAACTTTGAATTTATAACTTCCCTTCCCGCGCGAAACACGTGTTACTCGGTCGCCATCAACCGGAAGTCCCCCATCTCCTATCTTCTTGAATCTACGCATTACAACAGGTTGTGAACTAAAATTATAGGCCTGAGATTACCTCACTATAGAGACTAGAACTTTCCAAGGAGTCGTCATAGTAACAGTTGGGAATATAGGTCAAAATTGAAACAATTCGTAAACAAAGACATTACGTCACAATCGAGAAAATTCTAAGATAATCGAAATAGATACATATGTTAACAGTTCAGCTGTACGTAACACCCTCCCCCTTCAGAGAAAGAAAGTTTTGACAAAAACTTTCTTTAAAAAAAAAGCACAATAGAAACATATACTGATAGTGTTATTTACAATCCAGATAAACAATTTGAAACTTGTTCAAAACGCTATGGGGGTTAGGATCACCAAAGACAACAATAGGTTGATTACACTCTAATTTAAATGAATTGAAATCAGGTGCTAAGAAAACTGGATCGCTAAAGAGCATGGCTTTAATATTTTTAAAAGAGGCTTAACATTTATCACACCAAATAAATTGCAAATTAGTCAAAGGCTTAGAAAGTGAAGAGAAATTTTGACAAAACTTCCTAAGATATCCAGCCATACCCAAGAAGCGCTACAGTTGTCTTTTACAAACAGGCACCAGAAAATTTGAAATGACGTCAACTTTAACTTTAAATTGAACTGGTGTGACCTGACACTGACCGACGACACATCCGTGATAAATGTCTGTGGTACGTCGAAACTCACTTTCTGCAAGACCGATAGTCAAATTGGCTTTACTGAGTCTCTGGAAGAGTTCAATTCTGTCAAGGTGGTCTTTTATAGGCGAAGACTTTTCAACACAAACATCACGAAAATAAACAGAAGTTCTAGATGGAACATCAGGAAATAAATGTGAAAAGCCAGAGATCAATGTTTGCAGTTTATCCTGTTGATAAGCTTCCAAACGACACCGTTTTACGGAAATGGTTTTAGGAATTTCAAAGTCCTCCAATTGTGTCGGTAACTTGGAATCCGACGTTGGTGTTCCAAAATCCTGGAATGTAGACTCTTCGACGAAAGAATTGTCAGGGTCAGTAGAAACTACGTTCATTTGTAAAATAGATTCATTGTTAACGTCATTTCTATTGGTATGACATGATTGACATGCTTTGCGCCGATCAGGAGTCTTAACTAAATAATTAAGATCACTAAGGTCCTTATCAACAATATAAGGATCAGATATGCTAGAATCTGACTCACAATAACAAATAGTTGCATCTGATGCAACATCCATATCAAGAACATTTGAAATAAAATTATCTTTAGATTTATCAATCATTAAAAGATTGTTAGATAGACATTCTTGCTTTCCAAACGAACAATCAGTAATGGAATCACAAAATGAATTGGCTTTAAACAAATCAGCCAAAAATGTGTCCTCTAAGTCAACATAATTGTTATCAAGACTATTTTCATTAGATAGGACTACATTATTTTTACTCATAACATTTGTTGCAGTACATGAAGAGTACAAGTTAGGTTCTTCTTGCTTGTTTTGATCAGTGTTAATAACTGTACAAGGTTTACTAGATATAGTGGATTTAACAATTACTTTATCACCAGCTAGGTCATTACCTAACAACAAATGAATACCATCAAATGGTAATGAAGGTCTAATACCAACACTAACAGGGCCGGATACAATGTCCGAATTTAAATACACATTATGTAATGATACTGACTCAGTAGAATTTACACCTGTTATTAAAGCATCATTGCCTGAATAAGAACTTTCTGAAAATGGCAACGCATTAGACAACATAAGAGATTGAGATGCGCCTGTATCTCTAAGTATTTTAATTTGGACTGCATTAGAATTATCACTATTAAGTGATCCAGTGTGGATAAATGGTTCGAAAACTTTCATTACACCGTCATTAAATTCCAATTTTTCATCTTTAATAGGTGGTTTAACATAGCTAACAGCTTGTTTAGTACTATCATTATTCAGTACACATAATCCTGTTGGTTTAAATGAATCTTCTTCATTTTGTTGTCTACTAGTCTTTAGGTGGAGAATGTCCACAAGTACATGGAACTGCCTGTTGTGTATTGTCGGTATCCACAAGACACAATCCAGTTGGTTTAGAATAATCATTATCACGATTTGGTTTTAGTTGAAAACAATTAGACTGCAGATGGCCAGGCTTTTTACAATAGTTACATGTAACTCTACTAAATTGTTTATTTTGAAATCTATTTTCATTTCCCGTATTGCCATTATTACCAGTCTTGCCAGTATTTCCAGTATTACCAGTATTTTGTGGTCTTGATTGATTTTTAAATTGAGAATTGTTATTAGATTTAAAAGAATTTTGAGAACGGGGTTGAGGATCTCTACATGAAAGTTGTTTACCTGGCTTGCTCTCAAATGGAAGTTTGTGAGTGACTGCGTAATTGTCAGCTGCGGTTGCTGCAGACTCTAAATTATCCACCCCCTTCTCCTCAAGATATGTTCTAATATCACTATGGATACAACATTTAAATTCTTCAACTAAAACAATGTCTTTTAAATTGTTGTAATCTTGATTTACCTCTTTAGAAAGACACCATCTCTCAAATAGTTGTTCCTTTTTTTTAGCAAATTCAGTGTAGGTTTCATCTTTATTTTTTTCACAATTTCGAAACTTTTGACGATAAGCCTCTGGAACCAGGTTATAAGCTTGTAGTATTTTATGTTTGACTGTGTCAAAACTTTTAGACTGCTCTACAGATAATGATGTATACACATCCATAGCTTTACCGACAAGTACGCTTTGTAAAAGCATAGTCCAATATTCTTTAGGCCAGTTTAAATTTTCAGCTATTTTTTCAAATGACAGAAAATATTTGTCAATATCTTTCTCACGGAATGGTGGAACTAATCTAATATTATGGGCTAAATCAAATTTACAATCCCTTTCAGACCTTTGTTGAATTTCTGAATGTCTAATTTCCATTTCCTTTTCAATTCTCATTTTTTCAATCTCCCTTTCACTTTCAAGTTGTCTCTCTTTCATTTGTAGTTCTCTCTCTCTAAATTCTCGCTCAAATTGTAATTTTTCTTTTTCAATTTCTTTTTCCTTCATTTCTTTTTCTAGTTCTTTTTCCTTCATTTCTTTTTCTAGCTCTTTCTCTCTCATTTCTTTTTCATTTAGTAATTTTTGCATTTCTATTTCTTTATCCATTTTCAATTTTTCTTGTTGAAATAGCCATGATTTATCTGATTCAGGTAAATATTCACTTAATGCACTTTCATCAAACGCTTCAATTTCAACTAAATTTTGAGCAATATCACGTTGTAATATTTGTTTACGAGAGTATTTTTTTAAGTTTAGCCCTAAATAATCGCCTAACAAAAATAAATCGTTCCCACTTAAAGAATCAAAAATATCCTGATCGGGCGCTTGCATGAAATCGTCTGGATTAAAATCAGACATGGTGAATAAAATCTGCTGGTATAACAAAGATTAAATGCTTAGTTGAATTTAGTTTTAGAATTTAGAATTTTCCCGAGCACAATCTCGCTCAATGAATTACGAAATATCCCCGGACAAGCCCCCAATTTTGTTACGATACCGAATGATAATAAAAAGAAGTAACAACAAACCAGCAGATT
This sequence comes from Lepidochitona cinerea, assembly GCA_963971465.1. Classification (NCBI taxonomy): domain Eukaryota; kingdom Metazoa; phylum Mollusca; class Polyplacophora; order Chitonida; family Tonicellidae; genus Lepidochitona; species Lepidochitona cinerea. The sequence goes on along the minus strand of OZ020562.1, from coordinate 15,215,084 downwards.
TTATGTACAAATTTTGATTTATATTAAAAAGCAAACGGACTAACTTATTTACAGGCAAATATTACATAAACGTTGGAAAGAAAACATATATCAAAATGACTTACTTATACAAGTTAAGTAATTACAGTTCCTAGAAATCTGTATCCTTCACAAAGTTCACTGGTTTAAATCCGATGACCACGAATCGACGAAATATAGATTCCCAGAATGAATCTTGAAGACACAATGGTGAATCCGCAGGATAGAATATTGAAAACACACTGGTTTAGCACACTGGTGGTATATCCACAGAATAAATTCTTTACAGAATTCACAAGTCAGGTATCACTGACAAAGCAGGCCGAATATCTTATTCAAAGATAGTAAACTGAGTTCAGATAGAAATCTGACTCATATCAGACCGTAGCATCCAAAGTATATCGAGACCAGTTCAAAACTGACTCTATGTCATAAGACGAATATCGTATTCAAGATAGCAGCTTACTAGCTGTATCATACAGAGTCCAGATATAAATCTGAACTATAACAAAATATAGCTTGTATATAGCACTCGAGACCAGCTGCAAACTGACTGACTCATAACTATAAAACAACGTCTTATATACACTCTCAGTACTTCCAGAAAGATCTAAGCATTTGCATACAAATAGAGTATTTCGAGAATCTTCTTGAATCTACGCATTACAACAGGTTGTGAACTAAAATTATAGGCCTGAGATTACCTCACTATAGAGACTAGAACTTTCCAAGGAGTCGTCATAGTAACAGTTGGGAATATAGGTCAAAATTGAAACAATTCGTAAACAAAGACATTACGTCACAATCGAGAAAATTCTAAGATAATCGAAATAGATACATATGTTAACAGTTCAGCTGTACGTAACAGTATGATGTACGCCTCACTAGTGTGTATTTTCTTACTAGAACTATAATAAAACATTCACAACTGTAAAGCTTTGTAGCTTTAATATTAAAAGTGGCAAATCTTCTCTCAATAACTCACTCGATCACTCATTCAATCACCCATAGCATGCAAGTATAACATAACCTTCTATTTGATTGACGGATATAATTGTAGCGATTGCCATAGCTGAACATGATTTTGTCTAACCCTTTATAAAAAGGTAAACTGCGCCATCAAATTATGATTCGTATATGCTCCAGATAATATAATTTGAGGTTCTTCGTACATTGGTTATGTTTCAAATTATTACAGGGATGTTTTTCTAGCCTAGTGGCGGTATTTCTTGCTGAATGGGTTTAATCTACAGTTTTTGTCGTGGGTGGGTGTAGGAGGGGGGGGGGGGGGGGGTGCTGTTGTTATTCAGCTCCTTTGATTGATATCATTTTTTCTACGAGATAAATGTCTTTCTGTCCTTTTATGGCATTTGCAATTTTGTCGACAAATGCACGAGAATGGGGGAGGGGTCAATATCCCACCGTTACTATTTTTTTTTCAAATAGCAATAAAGCCCAGTCGGAGGTGACAAAAACTTCAAATGTGCTAAAGTTTCATCTTATCTAATCTTTTTCAAGTTTTTCTGTTGTGTTTATGACAAAATGTGTGAATCAAATTCACTTAAGTGGTATTGCCAAACAAGGCTAATGCACAAAGAGATAAAGCGTTTTTAAATGTTGCTTTAAGAAAATTGTTTTGCTAAGAATACGGAAATGTTCTTCTATATTTCAACTCATACAAATCATTTTTTTTGTATTTAAAAGTAATTTAGTTTATCTATGTTTGAAGTGGAATAAGCTAGAACGCTCGTCCATTCATGTGATTGATGTACGACATACTATTGAGTAATTATTACCTTAAGCGAATAAGAACACAAAGTTGCCTTTTCCGTGATCTTTGTAATTACACTATTAACTAAAGGCACACGACTGGCCATCGGTGTCATTTGTTCACTTGGATTGTCGATGGAGTTCATTTTTTTTTTGATACTTAGCAATGTGAAAACCAAGAGTCTGGACCAAGAGTTTTCTGAAATGAGAGTTTTCTGTTAAGCTTAACGCTTAAGCATTTATTATTGACACGTTTGGTATTTAAGATGACATTTTGCGTGACAGCATCTCTCAAATGCTTTTCCGTCTCATCGATAAGCGCGATAACAATGGAATAATGTTGGAAGCGACATTAAATCTTCTGTCACACGCTCACTCCCTCTCGTGGAAAATGCTATCAAGTGATTTTCCCGGATATTGAATTTCGGACACTAAGTCAAGATTAAGACAAGGCTATTTTTACCCTGAACCGTTTATGGATTGTCTGCTGCATCAAAGCCTACTATACACAGACTATTACATATGACCAAAGATAAAGATAGTTACTTAGGAAAAGCTACTTGCATCTTAAGATTAACCGTATGACCCGCTAAGTTGTCTCTAGCTAATTCTAGCTATAATACAAGACAGATATGTTTTCAAAGGTTTTATCATGTTATTGGATATCTTGTTTTCAGAGAATGGTTATATTAGGTTCAAACTAAAACAGCACTGATAAAACTCGATACTTCAATTGGTTTGCATATTTAGTCGGTAACTTAGAAGGAAAACTATAAAAATGATAACATATTTCCGTTAAAGCGGGAAGGGCCATCAGGTTGGCTAAAACGAATTTTCCCACACATGGTATTATTTTTCCCGGAAAGACGAATCCTAGAAGATGCCTCTGTCCAAATTTCATGAAAATCCTAACGTAGGTTTTCCCGTACGAATTAATTTTTCAAAGGGGGGCCCTACGAATTATTACAAAATATTTGAAAAACCGCCCAGATCCTCCCCGAAGTTACTGACATGCACATGCGCACTTCATTGTAAACAGTGTTGAAAGGCATAAGCATATGCCGAGCAAAGTTGGAGAGAATGACTCGAAGAAGTTGAGTGTTAATGACGGTAAAAACAAAACAGAGGCCGTAATATCCACAAAGTTTTCACCCGAAAGCAGTTTGGAATACCTTTACTGACATTAGTGGATATGAAAAGGAGAGAAACAACGAGGATCGGGCGATAATCTGGCTTGCCTTCTTCGCTGCACTCAGGCGTCAACACAACGGTGCCTCTCACTCAGTACAGGTCTGTCAAATCTTCATTTTATCTTGTTTAATTTTTTGTAGGCCTCGTGTTACAAACACAATTTAGCTTAACTTTATTTCTTTTCAATTTCATGCAGGGTGATGTATTGGTTAGATCATTAGTTATTGATATTTCATTCGGACAAACTAGCTGACAGTGAGAGTGAGTGGTAGTACTTGTACAATCAATGTTGTTGTGGTTGCAGGAAAGTTTCAATAAACAATACATGTATACCGTATATATAATATGTCCAACCTTGCGTTTACTCACTGGCCTGCCAGAATGATATTAGTCTATGTGCTGCAAATGTCATCACTTTGAGCTCTGTTGTGTGAATTTGTCACTACATACTTTCATGGTATGGTTATTTCAGTTCAGAGTTAACACCTTAGCCCATCCCAAGGTGACTATCCTGCCATTCAGTCAGTGTTGTATTCTTTTGTGTATGACATAAAGCACCTAGTAAATCTGATATTTATTTTAGCACTGTAACTAAGAAAACCTTGTTTTAGTACTATTCCTATTTTTTATATTTTGCAGTGATATGAAAACAAAAGATGGAGCTGTAGGCCTATGGATTGTATTCTGTTGGGGAAGTGCTAAAAAATTGACTGAGGCAGAAATGAGGAGTTATTAAGATGTGGCTCACATACATTTAAATCTGTGCCAGCGTATTGACATTACAACTTCAACCTTACTCATTAGCGATGGAAAACCTTGCGAGATGGAGTATTAATTTGTTTTTGAAATAATCATTTTTGACTGGTCATGATGTTTAATTTCTAATCATCACCACTAGACTAGACTGCTAAATTCAGTGACATTAACTGAAAATGATTTCTACCTGGATATAGACATGTTTAAAATATGTCAAAACCAACGTTTGGTGGACTGGTAGTTATGGAAAAGCATATGCTTAGTGTACACATATTAAATTTGTTTTTTGGTGATTGACTTCACATTTAAATGCTGGAATTGTCAGAATAAAACTGTGTTCTTAACAAAGAACCTGTACGATAAATAATCTAGTCGGATATGTTTTATTTTGAAAATCTTCTGCAAATAATCTGAACTAAAATCATCTTTTAGGTTCTTAGGAAACATTCCACCAATTGGTTTTGATTTCAATTCCCACTTTCTTTTAAAAATGCTGGCTTGGTTTACAACTTGATCACTGGCCCAATGTGCTATGTTGTCATGTTGTTATGGATAGTCAAGGGGTTTCCTCCCCAATAAACCTAGCTAGGCCACCTTATAAACGAAATAGTCCTGAGTGCGAATTAAAACAATGAATAAATCAATCTTAGAAACCTGCAAGTTCTCAACAATCACACTTGCATACACATTCATATACCACCCCACTGACCTCGATAGATTCATTCATGTCTGGAGTAAAGCCGAAACTCTCACCCTTTGGCAGGTACCTAAAAATCTATTCAATTTGGACTGAATTGACCGATTGTTTGATGACGTCACTTGAAATATACGCGCAAAGCATTTCGGGGTATTGAGGGATCTTAAAATAATTTTTAAATATGGCGGTTGGAAAAATACTCTATCGAGAAAAAGACGTATAAGGCGTTAAGTTATCCGAAAAATGGGTGGATAAAAACAGGTTATGTCATCAATGTTTTCCAAAAAAGTGACCGCTTGCTATAAGTACCAATAAACAAAATGGCGAACTGAGGTATATTTTACCCAGAAAGCTTTGCGTAAATCTATGTGACGTCATCAGGCTCGGCGGTAATTGGATTCGAACTTGGGACCCACTTGTGGAAAGCTGGTGATGATGTGAGAATCATCACTACACACAATCTCCCTTCTTCAAGCAAAGAAGGGGCCTCCGTGGCTCAGTAGGTAGAGCGTTGGACGCTCAATCCAAACAGCCGTCCACCAATGGGTCGCAGGTTCGAATCCCACTCAGTCCAAAAAATTGGAAAATTTTCTGACTGGGTTTTCACTCGAACGAACTATGTGGGATGGTTGCCAGTTACCAGCGGAAGGTCGCGGGTTTCCTCCGGGCATAGAGACCGGTTTCCTCCCACAATAAAACTGGCAACGCCGCCATATAAGCGAAATAATCTTGAGTGCGGCGTAAAACAACAAACAATCAATCAATCAAGCAAAGAAAGGCGTTCGGCTCAGTTGGCAGTGATAGTCTCTTTGTTACTAGGTACTTACCGAATGTTGGGTGTTTCCTCTGGTCAGAGCCCAGTTTCCTCCTCCACTAAACTTGGCAATGCTACCATATAAGGGAAATACTATTCAGTGTGGCATAAATATCAATCAATCAAAGAAAGAAGGGACCTCGGCTCAGTTGGCAGAGTGATAGTCTCTTTGTTACTAGGTACTTACCGAAGGTCGGGTGTTTCCTCTGGGCTCTGGACAGAGCCCAGTTTCCTCCTCCACTAAACTTGGCAATGCTGCCATATAAGTCAAGTAATATTCAGTGTGGCGTAAACATCAATCAATCAAAGAAAGAAGGGGTCTCTGTGGCTCAGTTGGCTAAGTGATAGTTTTTCAGTCCGACAAACACTTTCCGTTCATGGGTCGTGGGTTCGAATCCCACTCAGACCAAATAAAATTTCGAAATTTCTGAGTAAGTTTTTCACTCTGTCTGCCTATGTGAAAGAGATACCAGGTACTCGCTGAAGGTTGGGTGTTTCTTTCGAGAAGAGCTCCATTCCCCTCTCCAGTAAACTTGGCAACGCCACTATATAAGTGAAATAATCTTGAGTGTGACTAAAAACACCAATCAATTAAACAAAGAAAGGACCTCAATGGCTCAGTGGGCAGAGCGATGGATTCTCAGTTTGACCCAGGCCTTCCATCTATGTGTCGACTCGCGGCCTCAGGTCAAATAAAATTGAAAAATCTCTGTGGGTTTTTCACCCTGTCGACCAATGTGGAAAACTTACGAGGAACTCTCCGAAGGTCAGGGGTTTCCTCCGACAGAGCCCAGTTTCCTCCCGCACTAAACTAATTTTCTGTGCAGCATAAAACATCGATCTATCAAACAAACATGGGACCTCGCTGGCTCAGTGATATTTTCTCAGTGATTCAGACATTCAAGTCATGAGTTGCAGGTTCGAGTCCAACTCCGACCAAATAAAATTGAAATATTTCTGAGTGAGATTTTTCCTCAATCGCCGTATGTAGAAGAGTTGACAGGCAATTGTCGAAGGATCAGGATTTTCCTCTCACACTAAACCTGGCAAGGCTGCCATATTAGTGATATAATCATCAATCCATCAAACAAAGTAGAAATGAAAACAAAATCTTTCTTTTTGTTATACATGTATATTTTATTTTTTTATGTTTGAAACCACATATCATTGATGAGCCTTATCATAACTTACGTACATAGCAAATGTATTATAAAGTCTCTTCCTAATAGCCCAAATAAGAAATTGGGCTTTCTTTTCTCACCCATTCCTTTTACTGTACACTGGATTCCATTCAATTTAGTTTTCTTTGATCTTGCTCTTGAAGCAACTGAGAAATCTTTGAAACCTTGCATTAGTTTTGAATTATCCTCCAGTCAAGTTGTTCAAGACTGTTGAAAAAATAAACAACAGTGCGCTGTCATTATTATGTAGTGAATTTTTTATAACATAAATTATAAAGTTTTATTTTAGATGATGAAAATCAAACCTTGAAGATGCATTTAGAGCAGTTTTACACCAAGTATTATACCGAATGGTTTTCTATGTCACACTCAATGTTATTTCATTTATATGATTGATTGATTGATTGTTTGGTGTTTTACGCCGCACTCAAGATTATTTCACTTATATGGCGGCGTTGCCAGTTTTATTGTGGGAGGAAACCGGGCTCTATGCCCGGAGGAAACCCACGACCTTCCGTTGGTAACTGGCAACCATCCCACATAGGTCGTTCGAGTGAAAACCCAGTCAGAAAATTCTCCAATTTTTTTGACTGGGTGGGAATCGAACCCGCGACCTATTGGTGGAATTCATTTATATGACTTTGTTGCAAATTTGGATCGAGAGGGGTACATCATTTAAAATGTTCTCCGTATTACATACAGTTTGACTTTTGATTAATTGGAGAGTAGACCAAATACCCACAAGTGGGTGGATTGGAATGACTTGACAAGTAAAATACCATTCTTCAAGTATATAGATGATTTGTAAATATACAAACCTATTACTATACTATTTACGAAATTAAGCCTCTTGTATATGTACTTACTATTCGTATGCTTGTCCATTTGCATTCCACATTTACTACCTGTCCCACAATGCCAGTCAGTCACAGAACAAATCCACGCTTAGTTAGACTCAGTTAGAAAGAAGTTAGACCAAGAGTAGAAATAAAACAGATCGAGACGACGAGAGACTTAAACGTTTGTGGAAGATCTATTGGCTTCTAATTTCACCTTCAAATAAAACAAAAAATCACCAATAGTTAGGAAGTACAGGACAGATATAAATTGCCTTTTTTTAATAAGCTAAAACCACTGTGAAATAACACCGACACTCGATTTCGATCGACGTGTCGTTGTTGTTGTGATGTGCACACACTCAGCTTGCACTACGAGGCTGGTATTTCATTTAATCATCCAAAGATTAGTCAGCCGCAAATCTGCGTTGGTTGCATAATTCCGATTATTCGACAAAACAACAAGAAATCAAGTGAAAATCAACTTACGCTTTGATATTCCTTTGTATTCAAACAGCTCCTTTCAAACATGTGACTTTGTTATGACAAGCAGACGGAAGACTCTACTGCGCATGTCAAGGCGGAGACTATAGAAATTCGTTTCGATAATTGACAGATGAACTTCATGAAGGAAGTTTAATTTTTACTCTAATTACTTAATTAAATCAATGAAACATTGGGTCATTAGTTAAGTTTGCCCACAACTCTCATTTACCACTAAAAACGATTGTGATTTGGACAAAGCCTATAACTTTACTGAAGCTCGTGGCCCTTCCCGCTTTAAAAACGAAATTCTCGATTTTTTTTCTTTAGAGGTACCATTCAAATTCACAATTAGTTTATTTTGTAGAAACGCCATTCTCCTTGTATTTGGTAGATTACGCCACTTGGACAATTAAAATCTAATAAATGTGAGAATTTTTGCAGTTGATGCCATTTTAAGAACATCACGCATAATCAATCCTACATTTCTGCAAAACCGTTTTATCTTCGTTTGTTACACGTCGTCGATTCTTTAATGACCGTTTACATACCTCCTCAAATCCACTTTTCAACAGATTGCAAACCACAAATAATATTTTGTTTGTTGAAGTGTTTTTGCAGTGCTCAACATAATGTTCTTTTCGAAAGCAATCACTAATATATCTCCTTGTATTTTCTGTATTCCATGTTTTGCTTTTTAACCATTAGCGTTTTAGCGGGTTTGCGCTTGCCATTATCGTGTAATACAATTGGTTTAACATGTAATACAGTCAGACGGAACACGCTATTAACTCCGGTGCCTTACATTATATCAAAATCCCAAAGATATTTCTCAAGGTTAAGCCAATTCTTTCTGGTATATCACAAGGTTATAAAAGTTTTAAGCCGGATTCAGCAGTACACTGTTGTCGTCTTAGTAAAATGACATTTTTCTATTTTGAGTGAGTGCTAGACTAAAATGAAAACTATTTCTATAGAGACAAATATTCTAAATCTTTCTTCCAGACAATAAAGCTCATCCCCAAGCCATGAGTTTCAGAAAAAGCAGCAATAGAGAGGTAAGTCGATAAGCGGTTTATGTCTATTCTCTAAAAAGCAAACAAATATCCGAATTTATAGAGTTAAACAAATCCCTAATGTATATTTAGCTGAAAACATTAAGCAGTAACAATATGCATTCAAACAGCATGGTTACAACATTGATGAAGAAATGTATCCATTTGTTATTAAAATAGGTAAATATACCATCTTTCATTAACAGAAACAACATTTATTGGGACTTACCCGGAATTAGCAGGACGAAGATTGTTACAATGTGTTTTACGTCGCACTCGAAATTGCGTTTTACTTATATGGCGGTGTTGCCAGGTTTAATGGGGGGGATTTATTGCCCGGTGGAGTCCCCGACCTTCAGCGACTACCTGGCAACTCTTCCCCATACGACGATCGGTTTACAGAATGAGAATCGACCGGAGTTAGCTATGCGGTACAAACCCTTTTTTTTGGTGAGTGTGGTGCATTTTCTGCTCATAACATATAAATAAAGAATTCCTTAAATAACTGTTTAAATGTACATCTTTAGCACACTTAGATGATGTCTCCTTAATTACGGTGTTGTCACAAAACCATTACGTTACGAAACGTGTTGGCTGAATTGGGAAATAAGGGAAACGTATTTCTTGGAAACAATGTGTCAGTGATCTGAACCACAACCTTCTTACTGATTAATTGTTTCCCCTAAGGTCGAAGTTATTTCCGGTCAGTTGACAACAAAACCTGATCGTCTGGGTTTATGGTGTTGAGGTTTAATGACATTCAGCTTGTTCTTTGCCTAAAACCTTTGTGTATATCGGGATGCCGAAGGCCGATGCAATATAATATACTTATGGTTATTTCATCAAAACCTTTAGCGATTTACAATTTAACCATTTTTTTGGGATCGTTTTGTAGAACACTGCTATAAAAAACTATATCAACAATCGAAACGATTGTTTGATTTATACTTTACGCCGAACTGAATTTTATTTTACATATATGGCGGTGATGTCAAGTTTAGTCGGGGAGGAAGTCGGGCTCATTTCCCTGGAAGAAACCCACGACCTTTGGGGAACACCTGGTAACTCTTCCACATACTGCGACCTAGTGAAAAAAAAACACCCAAGAATTTTCGAAACATAGCTGCGTGCAAGTAACAAACACACTATTAATGAATGTTAAGAGGAAAGCTCCTGATGACATGTATCAGATAAAATATATCGACCAACAATGTCAGAGGGTTGGGAAACTTTAGCACGTGTCATATTCATTTTAGTGACATTCAGTCACAAGGGATTAATTGAATGTGGTAACACAGGTAATGATACTCGTTTGCCGACTAGAATGCCCTAATATAACCAAGACGACTCCAGAGGGATGAGTCAAATAGACCGCTTGTATTATCACGCAAGAGATACAGAGAACCATTAACTTAAACGGGGTCAATTTCCTCCTTATTAAGTCCACTTTGTATCCCTCTAGTGAGAAATCAGTCGGAATCAGCAAATTGAGACGGATTTAATCTTTAGGCAGACACCCTTCTCAAATCCCGAAGTAATTAGCAGAAATCTAATTGGCGAATTGGCTTTTGTCGCTTTTTATCATACTGTGTCCTGCTTCAAGCAACGCTAGCTCCCTTGAAAGACGGAGTCCTACAAAAATACGACCGGTGTCTTCGGAGTGAACGGACAGCGTGCTTCCATAACGGGTCCCCTGACTGAAGGGAGAGCTTGTTCGATAGAAAGTTATATTGATTGATGTTCTACGGCTACGCTACACTCAAAACTATTTCACAAGATGGTTAAGTTTAGTGGGAGAGGTATCCGGGCACTGTGCACTGAGGAAGCATCAAACGGTCTTCGAGTATCAAGCAGCCCTTCCAGTCAAAGCTCGTTCGAAATTTAATCCTATTAACGGGGGCTGCAATCTCAATTATCTGTGCTCTTGAGAAATAAATAGAGGATATTTGTTGTTTATCGGTAAATACCATTTATATTTCATCGAGTGGATAAAATTCAGTATTTTCACAATTGGCGAAGCCAAGAGTGAAAATACAAGATTTTATAAACCACGAGATGAAATATAAATGATATTTACCGATAAAACAACAAATATTCTATACTTCGCGCCACTAAAAACGCACGGTTGAATTTTATGTTTCTACCCCAGTAAGGCTATTGGCCATTTACGTTTTGTTTTTATTGTTAGTTCGAGTTGAGTTGCAATAACTGGATAACCTGTGGTGTTCCCGACGCGCCTGTCGTGAACATTACGCAATAACGTAACGTCCATTTCCTAATAACGTCCATTGAGTGTTTCACCGTCACTGAGAACAGCTTTCGGGGCTCATTTGTCGTGGTTCAACACTTTACACGAAGCTCGGCATAAAGACGAAAGAAAAACAGAAAACGTTACCATGCCCCGACTTACGACACAACAAAGGGGACGTGCCATTGGCATGTTACAGGCGGGTCTCAGCTGTGCCGCCGTAGGACGTCACATGCATTGTCATCCCTCCACAATTAGTCGCCTCAGAATCAAGGAACATGGAACTGGCAATGTTGCTGACCGACCACGCCCTGGTCAGCCAAGAGTCACTACAGCCCGCCAGGATCGGTACATCGGTTTGTTGCAAACACGTGAACGATTTCGCACCGTGAAACAGACTGCTCGTGAGACAGTGGGAATTGGAAGGCCCAGGGTAAGCCTCAGCACCATCCGACGCATGCACGCATCCCCTACCGAGCGCCCATATTGACACCCGCCGCACGCCAAAACCGTTTATGATGGGCTCGAAATCATCAGAGATGGCGTATCAATGATTGGAACTCTGTCCTTTTCTCTGACGAGTCTCGTATCTGCCTTGATCGTCCTGACCGACGTCAACGTGTGGGGCGCAGACGTGGTGAACGTTTAGCAAATGCATGTGTGAGGGAAGAAAATCGCTGGGGTGGATGTAGTGTTATGGTGTGGGGAGGCAACACTTCTCGCAGACGAACTACCCTTGTCATTTTTGATGGCAACCTGAATGCTCGGGGTTACGTGGATAACATCCTTCGACCTGTGCTGCTTCCATTCCTCCAAGCCAATGCTGGCGTCACGACGTTTCAGCAAGACAATTCGCGCCCACACTCTGCAAGGTCCACACAAGACTTCTTGCAACAGAATAATGTGAACATCATGGAATGGCCAGCTTACTCCCCCGATCTATCCCCCATAGAGCACTTGTGGGATCAGCTAAAGAATGCCGTTGCACAACGTCAACCCAGGCCACGCAATTAACCGACGTGAATTGATCCAGGTAGTGCAGGAAGAGTGGGACCGGATCCCACAGCACAGAATAGCCACACTCATCAGGTCCTTGCGTCGCAGATGTACTGCTTGCGTTGATGCCCGAGGTGGACATACCCACTATTGAATGATGACACCTTCAATTTCTGTATCAACGATTTGTTTGCAAGGAATAAAAGTCACCAGGGTTTCACATATTGTCAATTCTTTGTCTCATTGTGACCAATGCCTTGTTCTTCAATTTAAGAGTACTTACAATATTTTACACTTTACACTTCTCAAAATATTTTACATTCTTTGGGTCGTGCGTTTTTAATGGCGCTAAGTATATTTATTATATAATTATTAGTGAGATTTTCGTGTATTTTCTGCGACAAACTGAACGCTTTCGTCAGTTGACCTAGAAAATGACCGACATTTGGGCTTATCACACAGATACAAGTACGGCGTAGGATAAAATAGCGCACCGTTTCGGGGCTCAAAACTATAAAAACTTATAACTTTGCATCCAAAGTTCTTATTTTCATGTTGCAGTTCCAATTTTTGGATAGAAAATGATTTCATGAAACAAATTACAGTTCGAATAGTATACTTATTTCGACGGAAAACCTGCGTTTGTCTCCGCGGAAGGACATAAGGTGTGCGCGCGACGACAAACATCGAGGTCTGTCATCGTTGGTGAAGTTGAACTTGACATTTTCTTTTGTTTAGTTTTATATAAAAATTTTAAGTGGCAAGGTCTTATTACTTTAAAATGAAGATTTACTAGATTATGATAAATTAGATCTTACCAAAATCAATCGAGTCGGCTCTTCTACACTGACAGTAGACTCTAGTCTCGGCTAGAGCGAGCGTAACGATCAGCAAGCACTGATTGCCGTATCCCACAGTCTTCGTTTTCTATGATTTGCGTCGGTTCTCGATACATTTTGTTAAAAATAAACGATTTTTATGCTCCAGTTGTAGGCTTAACACTTATTTACATTTTAGAGTGGGTGGATTTACTTCACGTTTTCTTGTTTAGCGAGTCCTGCTGCTACGTCTAGGTTATAAATATAATACGGCAAGCATCACAGAAAGGCCAAAGCCAAAAATATATTTGGTTTGTGTAAAAGTATTTAACAGCCAATTAATAATGTTCGATAATTTATTAACAAAGAATTGATAACAAATTTTGGCAATTTTCACAAATTAAAGATTTAATAATGAGAAGATAATATTCCAATGGAAATAGTTCCGGCACTGGCAGTGATGATATAAATGTAAAAGTAAAAAGTGGTGATATCACTTATATCAGAGCTGTATAACTCAATATCTCACTACTAATTATATAATAAAACTCTTAACTGCAACTAACCATGTGTTGCTTACAGGGAACTAAATAAACAAATTGCAACTGGAACGTATATTATAGCTGTGTATATAAAAACGCTGTGAAAAGTAGCTTTAACAAAATGGACAGCTTTTGTCGACCACGCTCTGAAAACCTTTTAGCAAGTGGTTTTAGACCAATAATCATCTATCATCAGCTCATGACACTCTATTCTCGATGTAATGATAGCTCCAACTCGCTTTTAGAGAACATGATCAATTGTCACAAAGCCATATGAAATTCTCTCTGTTTGGTATATCTGATAAATGGGATATAAAAACACGATGTTAAGGTGGCTGAAACGAATCATGCGGTTATAGGGTTAGGTAGCTTTATAAGCACCCCCTTTGGCAGGCGCGGCTGTGAGGGTGGGTGTCAGGCTCCCGGAGCCCTCCAATAGTACAATGTGGTAGTTTTCCCCTCGTACCACCTTCAGAATATAAGATAAGATTGCGTTTAAACACAACCCTGGTTATATCACCTATCTTGAATCTGTCCACTTATTCATCACTACTCTGCTTAAAACAGTTTTGTTCCAAGCAACTCTTCAGTCAAAGCTCGTTCGAAACTTAATCATATTAACGGGGGCTGCAATCTCCATATCTCTGCTTTTGAGAAGGATCTGATGGCTAAAGATTTAGTGGCTCCCGGAGCAATTGGCCCTCCCCCTTTGGCAGGTACATCTGTGAGGGTGGGTGTCGGGCTCCCGAAGAACAATGAAATGAAATGACGAATAAAGCGTTCAAATGTGAACTATGACGTCAAATACGATAAGATATTTCCGATTGACGACGGAAGATATGCATATTTTCAATCGCCCATTATTTAACACCTTGAGACCTTACAGAAAACTCGTTTTGTTTCTTCATGTTTTTAAATACTTAGTCAGCTTACAATTACGGATCACCGTGAGGTGCCCAGAAAGAACTTGGCATTTATGCTTTAATTCAATTGGCTTAAATGGTCATCAAATTAATTACAGTTGTTCCTTTGATCCAATCTTGGAAAAGAAAACTACTGAAAACCAAATGGTTGTTTAACAAGATATTAGGCTTATAGAAAGGGACCCAACTAAGCAATAAAAGAGAAACTAACTACCTTTTTGTTCTATTGACTTGGATTTTGAACACTGACACAATACAGATGTCTCCATTTTGCTGGATCGATTAGCTAGCTTGAGGTCAAGAGATTTGTTCAGATATTAACAAGTCGTATGGATTCAGCACTTGACACAAAACCAGTCTCTTTGTCTGATTTACAAATATGATCATTTGCTTTGTTGTGTGAATTAAAAAATCATCTCGAACATGTTTTGTGGCAACACAATTTAAGTTTATTGGTATTTACGCCGTATTCAAATTTATTTCTTGACAGATTTTGTTGACGGCCCTACCAGGTTAAGTAAGGGGGGGGGGGGGTATATTTTGTCTCGGGCAAATCCAGGCCTTTATTAAATACGTGGCAAGTCATCCAGGGTACCCCGAATGAAACACACACATTCAGATTGCTGTTTTTTTCTTCTAAACCGTAACCTATCGATTTTGGAAAAACCTTTAATTACATTCCTGGGGCATGTTTCGTTAATGTTAAATTCGTGGATCCTGTCTTACAAAGCTGATGGAAGGATGCGCATTGTCGTACAACGTGGGCCAGTTGCGACTAGGGTGTAGTTTCCTATAGTCTTGACACTCATTTAGGTCCATACGTCAGCTTTGTAAGACAGGGCCCAGAACACTACGCAGTTGGATACCCACAACTCAAACAACAGTCTAGATTTCCCAAGGTGCTAACCTTTAATATTATGTTTTCTCAGTGACATTTTACTTATGTGTCTCCAGCTTTCTCGTGTCTATAACACCAGGTACTTTTAGCTGCCATGGTTTTCCTTTTAACGGTTGCATTGCCCTTTGGGATGTGTTGGACTGCAGCTATATTTTTAGATCTCAAATGGCTACTTCCCTGTTCGCAGAATAAGTCGCTTAGGATATTATAGAAGCTCAGATGTTCCCACCTTTCTTGCGGGTAGAAATTTGGCTAAAAGCAGTTAGTAGAAGACCAGATGCGACCATGTCCTCTAGCTTTCACCATCTTAAATTATAAAACATTGTTTAAACGTATATGGCATTATTGGCAACAGAGGTCATTGATGGTGTGACTCTGAGAGTCTCGCCTTTGTTGTATTTTATAGAAAAGGAAGCTATTTAAGAGGTGTATCAATAAATATATCTACGTGTCTGGATCAAGTCCTCAATTAGCTGAATTTATGTCTATACTGTCGAATGTCAAACCATAGATGTACTTTTTTCATTTGACATGCTCAGCATTGTCTGTATGGTATTCCATGTTTTACTATAACTTAATATACAACAGTTTCCTCCTGAAGAGAGACCAATAGATATAGCCTAAGAATTAAGAAAATCTTGTCTTAAAATGGAAATCGTGAATTGTATCTCACGTGGTCCTACTAACTGTTCCCACCTCCACCCCGTCATTGCAACGTGACAGGTTTAAAAAAAAAACGTTAAAGTGGCGAGAAGTGTGAAAAGTTTGAGTTTTCTCATAAATTCTGATTATGAAAAGAAGTTGAGCGTTTGACGTACCTGAGAGGCCATGTTCATTATGTCTTAACTCAATATTTCTATCATTACGGCAAATTCAAATTTCGGTTGCAAAGGAATAGCAAATACAATGTGTATTAGACCATTACCTTCGACTACATGAACGCCGCATTGTGGGTAAAACCGTGTTTGTTCCATATGACCATTGAAGCTAACACTTGGTTACACTAGACTAATCTATCGTTGACATTTACCTTTCCTTTAATGGTATCATCGGGGGATACTGGCGTATCAACACGGTCGACGTAAAGTGTTCTCCCCAGAAAAGCTAATATACGTTACAAGGGCTTGTAACAAAGCGGTCAATTCAATCAAGGCCCCTAAATTAAAGCATCGAGCTCCGTGCCTATTGTCTATATTTAACAACATCTGTAATATAACGTTCAATGTTGTTTTGCCAAGGCAAATAGTATTACTGAATTAGTAAATAACCGACACTCATTGACCCGGAAAAAATACCGTGCCAGGGTGAGAAACGAACTCACGACTTAGGGTTACCGTCCCACCACTCTACCAACTGAGCTACCCGGCCCTGTTGGGAACGGTTCGCTTGTTAGATTATCTTATGCACGCAGAGCTCAAACTAGCTAAAAAAGTATTAACATTAGCGTTTTTAGCCAAGCTTGCTTGTGTGCCCGTGTTCGTGCTTACTGATTTGTCATCAAACATTAATTGTCACCTAGATAGAAATGCTCCCCAATCTGATCTACCTGAAATATTCTGCCATTGCTTCAATGCGCAGTGTATGAATACCCAGTTGCTTTGATCTTTTCACAGCGTGTAGAGGTCACAAGAGTTAATATAGTTTTGTATACCTAAGAGCATGTCATAACTTTATTTTCATTAAATACCCTACGGGTACCAACAGAATTGATGAAATTTCAAAGAAAGTTATGACAACAGACGCAGGAACCAACATTAACAAACAAAACATTACCAATGCGTAGGTCTGTAATGGTGCTAATTGGCCATTAGTCTAAGTGCCACAGGCTAAGAGGTTCTAGTTTACCTGGTAAAGAAAGAAACCATTATGTTATTTCCACTTACTAAAATATAATATATCTCACGGCTTTCTCTGTGATGGGACTAATAATATTTCAAATGTTAAGTATCCTAATATAGCCAGTTTGGTGTGCTGAGTGGTCATTATAAAGTATTGGATATACTAAGTCTTTATAACCTTCCATTTAAACCCCAGTGCCCCGTTATGTTCCTTATAGAATGCTAATTGAAACACTCGAGTTTTCCGGAAACTGTAGAATTGAAAGAAAAATTCTGTCCATACTGATGTGTGTACAAATGTAACAGTCCAAATGTATTGAACATGTTGTTATTCTTCGAAATAAACAAATGGACTAGGGAAGAATATGCAATATCGACTTCAAACAGATCTTAATTATAAACTTGATCACATTTGTCTGATTTATTTATCCATCTCCAGGTCATTTTAAGTCAAGATTAGTAATTTGCCAAACGCATTATATTGATTGGTGTAGGAATAAGAATTATTATCCAATCAGAGAACATGTATCAGAAAATATATTCCGACGATTCTGGTTGGATGCTTATATACGTGACTTTTTTCTTTGCTGTGTTAATAAAATGTAGCCTATATTTAACCTCCGGCATTTTTGCTTAATTTAAAGATTAAGGACACGGACATGAATTCTTTTTGTTTCTCAAAAGAAATTCAATTCTGTTAATTGAACTAATATAAAATGTGTGACATATATATCGAAGGGACAAGTCCGGAACCAGCGACACGTGGAACGTTAAAATGTGCGCGTCAATTCCAAACCGTTAAGATCCCGTTAAGCCCCGAAGTGAAAGCTAGGCTCTCGACTTTGATCGGAATTTTCTGTCAACTTGAATTTCGCTCGAAAACTTGATAAATCATTCGGCAAAGGGTGTTTTGTTTGCTCTTAGGCCTCGATATTGCTTGACAAGGACCTCTCTGAGACTCGTGTGAAGTTTCATGCACAAAGGAGATATTTTGAAGACATTCTGACAGGTTTTACTGGATGCAATGAGAATAAGTCTTTCCTGCCTTGTCCATATTTATAGTAACAGCGGGTGGATAAGGGAGGGCACTTCGTGTGCCTGTGCTGTCACACATAACTTGTCACAATCGTTCAATAGAACATCAATATTATCATCATCGTAACTATCATTACAGTTAACATTAAAGCAGATTTAGAATAATTAATTTCAGCATGAGGTGCTTAACATTTTACCTTTTGTATAGTTATCAACTCATTCTTCCAGTATAAATCCATTTCAGATAGCTACGAAAACGAATTTTGGGGGCCAAAAGATTAAGAAACGAGATTCCGGACGTTTCTTTTATTTCAACAATAAGGGCCTTGTGAAGGCAAATACTCTTCACCAGGAAAGAAAACCAAGCAAAACACTGCTGACAGGGCCTGCCAATAAAACTGCAAAGGTCCTGTCTGTCTTCAACGAAAGGAAATGTCAAACACAAAACAAACATTATTTGATTATTAGCAGTGCATGCCTCCTTTACTTTCTGTAAAATTGAAGCCAGGAATGCACTGATTTAGACTGTCAGTTGCAATAGCTCAAAGGGATCCACCGCTATTCGATCATCAACTTATCAATAAAAGCTCGAATCTTAATTGTGACTCCTCTAATATCGTGTATGTAATCACGTGCAAAAAATGTCGCAAACAGTACGTCGGAGAAACTCAGAATTCTCTACGACAAAGAGCAGCCAACCATTTATCTAGTATAAGACTTAAACATGATGTACCCGTGGCACAACATTTCAATACTCAAGGTCATTCGGTCAAGGACCATTTTGAAATCATGCCTATTCAGAAAATCCCATTTCTCACTTCCGCTGCAGATACCAAGCACAAACGTTTGGAAAGGGAAAGTTTTTGGATTCAAACATTACAAACTATTTATCCTTTGGGTTTGAACTTGGACCCCGGAAGATGTCGTGAAAAAACTATAATACCATTTGTGTTTCAGTATAACAAAGCTAGCATCGCTATGGCCAAGATTATAGTAGAAGAATACAAACTACTTCAAAGTAAACTTGCTCGACCTCTGACCCAAAGGCCAGTCATTGCTTATAAAAAGAACAAGAGTTTGAAAGACATACTGGTCAGGGCTAAACTCCCCTGTCTGCCTTCTACCTAGGTTTTCTGGGAAAGGGTATGGGGGGGGGGGGCATAATATATAGTCTGACGATATTCTTACTATAGCTTAAGATGCGTAAGCATTGTCAATGTAATAAAAAGTGTTCCAGAAAATTCTACTGACTAAGGCCAAGCTCCTGTCAGTCGTCAACCTAATGAAATATCATAGGTTTACTTTATTACAACAATTTATGATGGGGTATAAAGGTCTAAATGATATACATCTTTTTAACACAATTAGAAACTTGTCTCCGTGGTTATTTTAGACAAGAAGATTTTCCCTGTGCCCGTGTGTTTTAGTGTCCATAAATATATATATTTGCCTGTACCAGGGGCTCAAAATAACCATTGTTTAAAAAAAAAAAAACTATCCACACATTTGTACACGGTTGGAAGCAGTCTGCAGCATTGTTGAACTTTCTTGATATATATTTTACTTTTATCATCTAATATTACCTTCCATCTTCAAACACTTCATTAGTTTTCATCTAAAATTATTTTTATCGTTTGAATTCTGTCTTTTAACGTTTAAATATTTTATTGCATTCAATATACAATAGGCTAGGTGTTCCCGCCCTAGATTTCTTCTCCTACCTTATATTGTTTCTCTTCAGTTACTGTAATTTCCTTTTGATTTAAGCTCCTTTCTTCCAAAACCACAGGATATTTATACCCCAGCTCTCTCTAACCATATGACCTTTTATGTCTGGACTTAACCATACCTCCAATGGATATGAGTATAAACTAACTTCATCAAGCTTCCATGCTTTAGTTAAATGTTTTAATAGTTTAATCTTCCCTTGTTTACAAAAATACTCTTTAATCACCCAAGCCCATTTTATTTCCTGTCATTTTTCCATATAAACGCAAGAAATTCAACATAATTTTAGACTTGTTTCTACGGCTATTGAGAAAGGACAACAAATCCGAAAAGCTTCTAGCAAAACCGTGTGCGATCCCGTTTTCTGCTAAGTATTCTTTGCTTACTGTAAAACGTTGTATATATTACTTTCTTTTATATTCCTCTTATACCGTTTTCATCTCTTTATATATTTTCATTATTTTAGGCTTACTATTGTTTTGCCCTTTTATTTATGATTTAACCTCATCTTCCATTTACAGCCCTTGTATATTTTTCTTCCAAATTTTATTTCTAGAACTTCATTATTATTTCCTGTTCCAATTGTACATTAATTTTAACCTTAGTGTCTTATTAAGTTGTTTTTCCTTCCCGCTCTATTTAGTCTTCCTATGCTTATATATCTCACAATTTGTGACTTAGATTTATTACCCTTTTTACTTTAGTCCTTCTGTCTCCAGACACATTTTATTCTTTATCTCTGTCTCTTTGTAACATATATTTTCCAAATTCCATCTTTTTTGTCCCCTAAGTCAGCCAATTCAATTAGGTCCTTTTATCTCTAGTTTTTATCAATTCTTTTTGTTTCCCGACATATTTTTCCTTTCTATCTCTGTCTCACTTTCCCAACTCCATTTTCCCTTTTCATCTAGTTAGACTAATTAAGTATATTGGCATTTAGGCAGAATGGCAAAACAAGGGCGTGGTAACAGAAGCAGGCAATTTTCAGTTAGCAATAGGCATGGAAATTCAAAATCTAAAAGTCCCCAATATTCAGAATTCTTGGCTCTGGTGAAAGCCCTTTTCAAAATTTTACAATGTCTTCACCATATTGGCATCCTTGAGGGACATTTACGTGACCAAACCCTCCCAAATTCCTTAAATAATAAAATTAAAGAGCTTAATTCTGTTCTTAAACCGGCTCAACGCAATCGGGAAGTTGATATTGCGTTTGACCATGTACACAAAAATTGGGCCCATAGGATCATACAAGAGATGATTTCACATTATGTGGCATGTTTAAATAGATTAAAAGCACAGGTGACTTCTGCCAGGTCATCCAATGGTCTAAACTTTGACAGTGCTTTCAATAATGCTTTAAAATGGGGCAAACAGAATTATAAAGGTAAATTACAACTTTCGACCATTCAAAATTTTTATTCTTTTCTTTCCATCACTAAATCTGTCACTTCTGCTGCTACTACTCAGTTTAGTCCACCATCGTCTCCCCAACCCCATCCGCCTGTCAGTCCGTCGACATCCGTTATCTCACTTCCAACTCTGCAGTCACAGACTCCTAGGTCTGTAACTTTACCTTCTGTTTCCCCTTCGCCTTTCCCTACTGGTACTCCCTCCCTTAGACCTACTACCCCTGCCCCTTCTTTTTCATCCCCTCAGCCCCCCTCCCCTAGACCTAGTAGTACCTCTGTCCCCTTTCGTCCTCCGTCCTCCACAGTTTCTACTAGGGTCACTTCTCCTAGACCTAGTACATCTAGTCTCTCTGCTCCTCCCCCATCCCCAGTTTTGTCAGTCCATTCTCCGATGAGATATTCAGCTGCAGTGAGATCCCCTCCGAGGGGTCAGCGCAACCCTCGGAATAAATTAGCTAATTCTAAATTTTGGAAATTTCGGCACACTTTCTCTAATTGGTACCTTCCTAATGTAACTAAGAAAGTTCTTTTACTTGAGGATTCTAATCTATCTAGAATTAACCTTGACCCCCACCCTGATATGCAGGTAGAATGTTTTCCTGGTGCCAATTTCAATTCTTTTCGGACTCTAATTCAAAAGTATCAAGGTCCCAAACCTGAGAAAGTTATCTTGAATATTGGTATCAATAACAAGACAACTACTGAGCCAAACACTTCGTTAACTCAAATGCGCAACATGATGACAGCGGTTAGGAAGACTTTTTCCAACTCGCTCATCTACTTTGTAGAGATCCAGTCATCCACTAAACTGCCGGCCAGTGAAGTTTCGAACCTGAACCTATGTAACTCTTCTGCTTCCAAGATGAAGAGAGTTATGGTCATACCAAAAATCCCCAATTCAAAATTTAGAGTATCCACGGACAAAATTCACTGGACCGAAGATACAGCAAATTGCTTGTATACCCACTGGTTTCAGACACTAGATTTAAACTAAATTTGGGACAGGGCATGTGCCACCCTACTTTCGGCTTAGGAAGTAATATTGTTAATCTTAGTAACGAGGAACTCACTGCTGATGATATATCTCTACTCAATAGAGGACTCTCATTTGTGCCCTGCCCTAAATCATTATCTGATAGGGACTTTTCTATTAGTAAATTAGTGCATGTTATGGAGTTCTCCAGAAATCTTAGTCTGGCTGATATCTACCGAGATTCTAGTGGGGTACGCAAGCCGTTTACATCTAAAAGCGGCTATACACCCCCTTCTCACATGTATGATCCAGAAATAAACATTAGTCGTGACTCTGTATCAAGGAAGTTTGATGCTTTAACTAATCAGAAAAACCAACATAACCGTACTCATTCAGAATGTCTTGCCTTAAGTAAGCTAAGGAGAAATCCAAACATAGTTATTAAACCTGCTGATAAAGGTTCGGCAACAGTTATTATGTCAAAACAGGATTATATTGAAGAGATAGAACGGCAGCTAAGCAACCCTCTTCATTACAAAAAACTTGATAAGGAAATTTGGCCTGAAAATGTTAGGAAGTTTAATAAAATTCTTGTTTCTCTTCAAGATAAAGGCTTACTTAATGAAAAACAGTATCGCTATTTGGAATCTGATCATAACTCTAAAAACAGGGTCTTCTATATTCTTCCGAAAATTCACAAACCCATTGAAAAATGGCCGAATCCTACAATACCCCCTGGGCGTTCTATTATCTCAGATTGTGGCAGTGAAAGTTATAGAATATCAGAGCTAATTGATTACTATCTAAAACCTATAGCGAATCGGCATCCTAGCTTTATAAAAAATACGGATGATTTATTGGCCAAATTGTCTGAGAAATCCATCCCACAAGATGTGATTTTGGTTACTCTGGATGTGGAGTCTATGTATACAAACATTGACATAGATTTGGGAGTTAAATCCATAAAATCAGCATTCCAAAGATATCCTGACCACCGTCGTCCGGATAAAGACATTTTAGAATTGCTGGAACTTAGCTTAAAAGGTAACGATTTTGAATTCAATGGGGAGATTTTTCAGCAAATTAAAGGGTGTGCTATGGGGAAACGTTTTAGTCCTTACTTTGCCTCTATTTTTATGGCTGAGTGGGAGAGTGATATTCTTCACAAATGTCACCAACAACCTTTTATTTACCTTCGGTATCTGGATGACATTTTTATCATTTGGCAACATACGTTGGAAGACCTTCATATTTTCATTGATACTCTTAATTCTCACGACTCAAGCATTAAATTACAGCCTACTATTGATCACACTTCTGTGGATTTTTTGGATGTAACTATTTACAAGGGTCATACATATCATACTACTGGGTATCTAGATTACAAAGTATTCTTCAAACCTACTGACACGCATCAGCTACTACATGCTGGGTCATACCATCTTCCTCACACTTTCAAGGGAGTCATTAAATCTCAGATTTGTAGATTCTATAGAAACTGTAGTTCTTTAGATTTTTTTAACCAGGCTTCTTCTGTTCTTTTTAAAGCTCTCCTCCCTAGGAAATATTCTATTAGATTACTCCGAAGGATGAAATCTAACACAGTAAGACAAATCATGTTTCCCCCTTTATCCCCCGATACGCTTACCTCCCCTTCACGAGTGTACCACTACCGTCCAACATTTCTCTCAGGTACATCAATGAAATGCCTTAAGACGCGATGCAAACTCGATATATACGTACCCAATCGCGGAACCTTTTTCGGAGAACAAACTCGCAACAAATATCAAATGGCAGAGAATCTTAATTGTGACTCCTCTAATATCGTGTATGTAATCACGTGCAAAAATGTCGCAAACAGTACGTCGGAGAAACTCAGAATTCTCTACGACAAAGAGCAGCCAACCATTTATCTAGTATAAGACTTAAACATGATGTACCCGTGGCACAACATTTCAATACTCAAGGTCATTCGGTCAAGGACCATTTTGAAATCATGCTTATTGAGAAAATCCCATTTCTCACTTCCGCTGCAGATACCAAGCACAAACGTTTGGAAAGGGAAAGTTTTTGGATTCAAACATTACAAACTATTTATCCTTTGGGTTTAAACTTGGACCCCGGAAGATGTCGTGAAAAAACTATAATACCATTTGTGTTTCAGTATAACAAAGCTAGCATCGCTATGGCCAAGATTATAGTAGAAGAATACAAACTACTTCAAAGTAAACTTGCTCGACCTCTGACCCAAAGGCCAGTCATTGCTTATAAAAACAACAAGAGTTTGAAAGACATACTGGTCAGGGCTAAACTCCCCTGTCTGCCTTCTACCTAGGTTTTCTGGGAAAGGGTATGGGGGGCATAATATATAGTCTGACGATATTCTTACTATAGCTTAAGATGCGTAAGCATTGTCAATGTAATACAAAGTGTTCCAGAAAATTCTACTGACTAAGGCCAAGCTCCTGTCAGTCGTCAACCTAATGAAATATCATAGGTTTACTTTATTACAACAATTTATGATGGGGTA
Organism: Lepidochitona cinerea; assembly: GCA_963971465.1. Taxonomy (NCBI): domain Eukaryota; kingdom Metazoa; phylum Mollusca; class Polyplacophora; order Chitonida; family Tonicellidae; genus Lepidochitona; species Lepidochitona cinerea. The sequence goes on along the minus strand of OZ020562.1, from coordinate 15,190,345 downwards.
TAAAGGTCTAAATGATATACCTCTTTTTAACACAATTAGAAACTTGTCTTCGTGGTTATTTTAGACAAGAAGATTTTCCCTGTGCCCGTGTGTTTTAGTGTCCATAAATAAAAGCTCATATAACGGATATTGTTGATTACATGCTTAACTGGTGTTCCGTATTAGTTGATGATCTCTAATTTATCGAAAAGCCATATTATGTACCTCCAACCAAAACCACTTAAATGTATTTCTCAGATTAAGTTCTTACAGTCGCTTTACGGTAAGGTCTTCTGGACACCATATAGCTGAGGTTCATGTCATTTAGGTCACTTGTGGACCCAGGTTTGGATGTCATTTGCTGGAAATTGTGGTTTAAATCGGCACGTTTAGAGACGTGTCATCTTAAACAGGCGATAACTAGACTGACTTAACCCAAGAGGAATATAGAAACGGGTTAACAAGGCTCGATTTCCTACACGGGTTAAGATAATGCTTATTTGTGTAGCTTACGAGACAAGACAATCAGCCCCGATGACTCATCTTCCGGATGTCTGTCTGCTCTTGTTGTTATTATCTCTTATACTTCTTGTAAACTAATTTGCGGCTAAGTCAGTTAAAACACTATGCGCCCAAGGTGACATTAGTATCCATTACGGTCCCAAAACAATGTGTTAGAATACTCAGCATCTGTAAGCGACTACTGAGAAATTTAAAGGGACATTTTCGATGCTTAAAGTCGCATGAGCTGCCAAAATGTTGATATTTTGACGGTGAAACAGAATGTGGAAATTTTCGGCTATTGTTCTCAAGACGTATAATTCAGAAGCTTTGCAGTGCTTCTAGTCTCGAATGTACAATAACGTATTGTTTGAACTAACTTTGGATTAGAATGAATGAATGGTCGTCCCGGTTATTTAAATTGTGTTTGCTTTCGAACACGTTTTCGGTTTGTACAAGCCACATACTGTATGGATTTTCCTCATTCCAACGCCAATCATTTCGTTTTTTCATAGAATCAAAGCCTCTAACTGTCGCGACGATCAGAAATTATTATAGAAATGGGAATTTTGGCACTTCATGCCACTAAAAATGTCTAGTAAGAAATGGAAGAAACTATTAGAATGATGCCAAAGCTTCCAAAATTACAATGCTACTAATGTATTCTTTGTAGGAAAAATACAACAAATTGTCCACTGTTTTTAGTGTTTACATAAACAGTGGTTTGGATTTTAGCGGTGATTGTGACTTCAATGTTATGTATACTAACATTAGGCGCTCAATCTGAACAGCCTTCCACCAATGGGTCGCGGGTTCGAATTCCTCTCAGTGCAAAAAAATTGGAAAATTTTTCGACTGGGTTTTCACCGGAACGACCTATGTGGGATGGTTGCCAGCTACCAGCGGAAGGTCGTGGGTTTCCTCCGGGCATAGAGCCCGGTTTCCTCCCACATTAAAACTGGCAACGCCGCCATATAAGTGAAATAATCTTGAGCGCGGCGTAAAACACCAAACAAAACTAACATTAGGCATTGTGTCGGATTTTAACCTTCGGTTTCTCCAATGTCTTCATTTGTTGAATGGCTGCTTGGAGCCTTTTTGGAAATAAGGATATCTTTGCTGACAACGTTCGATGTTTTTTTTTGTTGAAAAGAGAAGTTCAAGGTTTGAAGTACCTTTAAAAAAGGATTGGCGTGGAAATCGAAAAATATCGGCAAAGCCTATAATGTGTAAGGTCCGAAGACGTGTGCTGATAACGGTTACTATTCAAATAACAGAGAAGTACCTGTGTATTTTTGGGGAGATTTTGTTGATGATAAAATTATCTAAACATACACTTTCACGATTCACAGACGCGGAAAGCTTCGCTGCTTTAGAGAACTGCATCAATGCTTTAGTAACAGTGTTTAGAATGACCTGTTTTGTATGTCAAAAAGGTAAAACGTAATTTTCTCTATAATTAACTTGAAAGATAGCAAGAGATAAAGTTATTAGAAATCAAAATATACATTAACCGTATGTGTATAAGCTTACATTAAGTATGTAATGAAATACGACTTTGGGCTAAAAAGGATATCATCGTTCCCTCTTGCGTACACGCGATTGGTGTTGTTAATTTAGAAACTTGACGTTTGTTTAATGTTTTTTTATAAAGCATGTAGGCCACCATATAATGGAATATCAAACAGAGGGTCTTACGAGGGAGGATGATTCTTCAAAGGATCTCCAAACAAAAGCTACGCCTTACTGGGTGTAGTTCTACTGGTAATAATTGGTCATTAGTATAATCACTGGGGGATAAAGGCTTAGGCGAATAGAAAATGGCTTATTATGTTCTTATCACTTTCTATAGACCTAAATATACATCTTGTAATTCTGAACAATGTTGCCCAGGGCTGTTTTACATGTTATGTATCCTTAACTAACGAGTAGGGGCTTATTAATATCACTATTATTTAAATGTATAGATGCGAGTTGATTTTTACCAATGTCCGTCGTGGACTATGAGAAATGTTAAATAAAGTTACAAACAGACTGGTAGACTGGATGATGTGGTTCGACTTGCCCATATGACTGAAATTTGATCCAATCCCGACCGTTATCATTAAAGCTTTCATCATAACAGTTAAGACAAACTGTTTAACAGATACACAAGAACATCTATTTATGGATAACCACTTCTGATTGTATTTCGTTGCGACGCTTTGGTCTGGGTTCCTAGACCATTTTTAAGCTTGTTGAGCATGGTCTTAGAATCCAGACCTAAACGTTGATACGAAATGAAATAAGAAGTGGTTATCCATAAGTAGAGAGCTATATGCCGGAACGGCAGCACTTATGTGACGTCATTAGGTGGCAACATCTGCACCTGACGACCCCACATTTATAACATTGTAGGATAGTTCTAAAACAAAAGCTGACCCCCATACCTACAACATTATGGCCTAAAATAGATCAAACGAGTGGTAAGGAAAAGGCTAGAGCGTATTTAGGTCGCTGACACCAGCCAGGCGTAACAATCCGAAGTTCACCTGAGACGGGAGCAGTGGGAGAAATCTAATTAACTTCAAAATCACTCAACCGATCAATCCTCGAGCAATCACGTCTCCTTTCAATTTTCTGCGTCTTAGTTATTTATTAATGTACATCTCATTAAATCCTAGCTCGCGGCTATTGGTCGCGCTTGGCCGCACATCTAATTAAAATCTTCAAGCCATTGTTACCTCCTCTGACTAAAACTGCAAATCTCATTAAGATACGATTTACATTTATAATGTCATTATAATACCGCATTCGTCATTCGCAATGTCACCTTTCACGGAGCAACATCTCGTTCGAGATTTCAAAAATACTGTAATGAATAGAACCGAGTTGGATAAGATGCTCAACAGCATACAGACTTTAGAAAGTTATAAAACTGTTGTCGATGAAATGTTCGATGACGGGGTAGTGAACGAAGGCCGTCTGTTTGTTTTACATTTTTTCACGGATGAAGTATGTCTTCGTTTACCCGAGGAGATTGCCCGTGAGATTAAAGAATATCACGATTGGATAAATCAGGAAAAGAGACGAAATCTATCCTTCTGGAAATACTTCCCACTAATACTCGGACTGTGTTGTATAACTTTATGTATAATTCTATAGAGCGATTACCAGATTTGTAACGAGACTCTAGTCGTCGACACGACGTGAAGCGGCACGTGATCAATAAACACAAAAATCGATGCGGAGAAGACCGTTTGTGGAGGGCATATAAAAATACTCAAACATTACGCCCTCTAGCGGTATGACTGATACAGTTTTAGCGCATGAGATAACATCGCGAAAGAAGCTGATCTCAACCAATCAAATCATTCTAAAAACGCTGACGCTGATAACTGTCCGAGCGTATAAAAAGGAGACCAAATCAGTACACTAGTCATCTCGATTTCCAGCACCGAGTCGTCTACATCGTTTGTCTAAGATGTCTACCGCTCCAACCCCGACGAAAAGAGGGAGAAAGAAGGCAGCAGTCTTCGACATTACATCAACTCTACGGGTGATCGTAAGCGATAACGTCGTGAAGATTTCTAGAAGCTACAAGCCTTATCCCGAAGTGAAGCTGACCAGAGAGGGCTGGTCTAGTTTAAAGGACCAAGTAGGACACGTCAAACCTTCCGTAGCTACACACATATGCGGCGACATCCATCTCAGTTGTACGGAGTACGAAGGGTCTGTGTACGTCCACCTCAAACATTGGATTCAGTACAAGCAAGACGGCCCGCGCTATCCTACATCGAAAGGCGTCTCGATGCGTATTGAAACGTGGGAAAAGCTCGCTGTTATGATGTCGGACATCGAAAGTGTTTATACACCTACCACATCACCAACCTCGCCTCCGCCCAAACCCGCTTTAGCGGAAGATGTGGTTCGACGTTTTGACGGGTTATGGTGGTCGCTGTGCAACGATATGATAGCTCCGGCTGTTCGTCGACTCCGCGAACTGGAATGTCACGCCTGTCAAATTGACAACCCCACCCAACTGCAACACACCTGCATCTCATCCCAGGACCCGGACGAAAGTCGACGCCTCATCGATATGGTCTTCGTAGATTTTAATGAAATGAAACTCCTCGACGCATTCAAGCATCGAGCTACTACCGAATTTGGACGACCCGAGGAGGAAATTGTCCAGTACCTGGATGAAACACCGATGAGACGTCAAAACCCCGCATTAACCGAGTTATATATGAACTATCTAACCTCATCCAATGAGGGGGGTCTATAACCATATCATGTGTAACTTCAGTTTTAATAAACAATGTATCACCTCGTATCATGTATTTGTTTTCATCGCTATATATATATGAATACCTGTCAAGGCTTCTGTTTAGTTACCGCTATCATGGGTAGTACGGTAGAACGCATGCGAAAAGGCTACATAGGTGCCTGCGGTGTTTGCAGAAACGAAATATGCGAAGTACTATTACGCCCTTGTCACCACGTCTGTATATGCCGCTTATGTCTGTATAAGCTGTTGAACCACCAGGACGACATCAAATGTCCGGTATGTCGCACACGTGTAGACAGCGCTGTCAGGGTGTTCCTGTAGAATACTGGCATCGGACTTATATTTTCACGCGCCAGAGACTTATATAAATCAGCGACCGGCATAATTCAATCAGTTGCAACCCATCACTCGAGCCTGATGGACCGAAGCACGAAGCTAAAAGTAATATCGGTTTCTGTCGTAGCACTCTTCGTCATATCGCTGACAGCGTTGATCGTGCTAGCCGTCAATTGCTCGGTCGATTCGTCGGAGTCTTCCATAACCGTCATACCGAATCGTACGTTATGCACGTCGATGCGACAAATCAAAATAGACGATCGACTGAGGGCCAGCGTATGTTTATACCAAAACAGTCTCAGGGTAGATTTACGCTATTTTCTTAACGATCGCGCAACGATCAAAGGCTTGTCTTTGAACTATTTCCAGTGGACCAAACTCAAAAATAAACGGAGACTAATAGATACGGCGATTCATCACGTCTTTGACGGAAACGTGGTAGGAGACGGTCGATAGTCTAAAAAAGCCGTGGTAGAAGCAATGTTCGAAGCCTGTGAAACGCGCACGGGGCGACGTATTGTATTTACCTCCGACGTATGTAAACTACTGCCACGAGCCATACAGCGCGAGATTTGGAACTGTTATAAAAGCCTACCTTCGTATGACGCATCATTCTAACGGAAGTTATCGAATGGACAACTTCGTAACCTTGGCGAGCACAGATTCTACGGACTTGTATCCGGGAAACAAACCCTATCATTTCGAGGTCAAACTGAACAAGACTCTTCGCTTCGACACATCATCCTGGGTTGTGGCCCTCGTGGAAATCACTCTCAAGAAACAGCCGGCTTTCCAGTCGAAGGCGATATTACGCATCTGCTCTAATATCTGCGCGCATTCCTTGGTAGGAGATACATCGCTTCCCCTATTGCGCTCTGTAGATGCCTCGGGTGTAGTTAGGAAACAACTAACTAAAGTTTACTCGTATCCGTACTATCATCCTCTCGTGCTTACTGAAGTGGACACCGTAGAAATATATATAATGGACGAGCAAGGCTCTCCAGCATCATTTCTAACGCAGCCTTTGTCGCTAACGCTGCACTTTAAACATGAGCAACGTTGACAAGTGGGTGCGATTTTATCGCAACATGGTGAAGGGTAATGTACCTCTTCATATATACGAAAACGGTGAAAAAGGCACGCCGTTAGGTCGAGCGAGCAGAGGCCCAACCGTCATCCCGTTGGAACCTTATTGTAGAGAGAAGCCTGAGAAGAAAGCGTTGACAAAGAAAACCAGTATAAAGGTGGTATCTCCGGCGGAACAAGCGGTACAACGAGCGAAATCGGAGATCAAAGCGAGAGAAAGTATAAAAAGGCCTCGAGAAACCTTGTCAGTTAGTACACCGCCGAAACGTCGGAGGGTGAAGAAGTTACCTCGCATTTTTCAGAATGAGTGAAGCCCAACCCAAGGAGCTGGCCCTTTTTAACTGGCCTGCCTCCGCGAACGCCGTTAACAGTACGTATCACATCGACGTTAGACCTATCTCGCAACTGTCCGAAGAGGCGCCTATTGAGTTTATCATCCCGGGCCAAGGAGTAGATTATCTGGATTTGAAATCGACTAGGTTATACGTGAAAGCCAGCCTGAAACGAGCAGACGGAACCAGCGCCGCTGAAGATGAAAAAGTGGCTACCGTCAACAATCTCCTCTATTCCATGTTCTCTCAAGTGGATGTGTCCGCGCAAGGGAAACTGCTGACGGTACAGGATAATAACTTTCCATACAAAGCCTACACTCAGACGATCTTAAATTACGGCTACGATGCCAAAAGTAGCCAACTAGAATCCCAGATGTTTGAACAAGACAGAGGTATGGATCTAGATAATCCTGACCCGGTAACTGGTTCGAACGCGGGTCTCGCCGACCGTCACGATCGTGTCAAAGAAAGCGTGCCCTTTGAAATGGAAGGGCCCCTGCTACAGGATGTTTTTCAGCAGTCCCGATATATCTTGAACAACGTGGACGTATACGTGAAACTGTACAGAGCCCCCTCGTCTTTTGTTATCATGTCGGCGGAAGCTGACAAGACATACAAATTGATCATCCACGAAATCGCGTTGAAAGTACGCAAAGTTCGCGTGAACCCCGATGTTATTTTGGCGCAAAGCGAGCTGTTAGAAACAACGACGGCGAAATACCCCTACACACGTACAGAAGTGAAAACGGCTACCCTATCTTCGGGTCAAGTCTTGTTTCGTTGGGATAATATCTGGCCCTCGGAATATCCGAGCCGCTTAGTCGTGGGCTTCGTCGAGTCCAAGGCCGTAGCCGGAGACTATAAAAAGAATCCGTTCAATTTCAAACATTTCAATCTCGGCAGTATATCGGTGAATGTGGACGGGTTAACCACGCCGGGACAACCCCTCCGAATGAAGTACGCGGATGAACAGTCTCTATGTACATCGGCTTATCTAAGCTTATACGACGTGGTGAACAAGACTGGAGAGGATTTTGGAAATAGCATCAACTTATTCGACTTTGCGCGCGGTTACGCCTTGTACGGCTTTTCCCTGAACCCCTCCCAAGCGTCGGAGAACAACCGTCTACCCGTCAATCGAGGGACCGTACGACTGGAGGCGGCCTTTGACAAGCCTTTACCGGAGACCGTGACCTGTGTCATCTACGGAGAATTTCCGGCCAGCTTCGAAGTGGACAAAGCCAGGAATATACTAACTTCATGAACGCGGAGGAATTGCGATGCGCGGTGCAAAGATTCCCAGTTTGTCGCGTCATGGCGGCTGACCAGCTTCCGGCAGAGGTGGAAAGAAAACCAGCGGGTTACATCGTCAATACGGATCCAGCTCGACTACCCGGGCAACACTGGGTGTTGTTTTATTTCGAAGAAGATATGGGTTATTTCTTGGACAGTTTAAGTTTTCCCCCGGAACATTATTCTACTAGATTTCGAGATTTTCTAAATTATAATTGTAAACGAGTTTTCTATAATCCACGGCGTTTGCAAGGCAGACTATCCGCTACGTGCGGTTATTATTGTTTGTACTTTTTGCTCCAACTTAGTAGAAAAGTACCACTGCGTAGTATCATGTTGGATTTTAATCAGAATCATTGTCATAACGATTGTTACGTTTATCGATTTGTATCCCGTTATTTCTCGAATTGTATTTATCCCAGTTTGAATCACGTTATTTGTCAATAAATGAAATATATACGATGTAATGAATACGGTTTTGGTTATTGTACGAAAAGTAATGGCTGATGACGGTTGGCGAGAGCACTTGGCAAGGGCGTATTTTAACCCTAGTGAACCAATCGCCTTCACCGGTCCGACAAAAGTGAGATCCTGGTTGAAGGCTGAAGGCTATAGCGTACCCACCAAAGCGGTAGATCAGTGGTTAAGCGATCAAGACGCTTACAGTCTTCAAAAACCCGTCAGATATAAATTTAAAAGAAACAGGGTCATCACCACGGGTATCGATGATTTGTGGGACATCGACTTGGCAGACGTGTCTAACATAGCCAAATATAACGATGGAATCCGTTTCCTCTTGGTCGCTATCGATGTCTTTTCCAGATATCTGTGGGTGGAACCCATAGCTAACAAGCGACACGAGTCCGTCATATCGGGCTTAAACAAAATTTTAGCAACTGGCAGAAAACCATCCTTGATTCGATGGGACAAGGGTGGTGAGTTTAATAATAAGTGGATGAAAGCCCACTTGAATAAGAAAGGTATAAGGCATTACGTTACCCACAACGAGAAGAAAGCTAATTACGTAGAGCGTGTCATTCGCACCATCAAGACGCATATGTATCGGTTTTTCACGCATAACCAAACCTATCGTTATTTAGAGACATTATCGGATATCGTTAGCGGTTACAATCACAGACCTCACAGATCGCTCAATCAAAAAACCCCGGCCGACATCGATGAGGAAAACGAAACGGAGACTTGGAAGGAGCTATACGTAGACACAGCTCAACGAGTCAAAACGCAGCCCTTCCGATTCAAATTGGGTGATACCGTTAGAATCTCTCATTTAAGGTACATCTTTCAAAGAGCCTATACGTCCACTTACACCGAAGAGTTGTTTAAGGTCGTGAAACGATGGCGTAGGCGTTCTATACCCGTTTACAAACTGACGGATTTTATGGACGACCCCATCGAAGGTACGTTTTACCAACAAGAACTACAGAAAGTAGACAAAGACGTCAACGCGTTGTGGCGCATCGAGAAGGTGTTGAAAAGCAGAGGACGTGGAGACCGCGCGGAAAAACTGGTCAAATACGTCGGTTGGCCTACAAAATTCAACAGCTGGGTCAGAGCGGAAGACATTCAGACCCTATAAAAGGGGTTAGCGTTTTATGACACCTCTCAGTCCATCGAATAACACCGATCATGACGCTCCAACACCCAGCGAGAATACGTATTGTCGGTCCTAGCGGGGTTGGAAAGACCATGTGGTTGGTACAACTGTTAAGGGAGAAGAAAATTCATCCGGAACCTCATCGCGTCATTGTTTGTTATAGCAAATGGCAGCCGCTGTACGAGGAAATGAAAAGCGCTGTAGACGACGTAGAGTTCGTTAAAGGTATTCCTCCTGATCTGGGAGAGGATGGGTTTTTCAATCCAGCCATTCGTTCCTTGATAGTCTTCGACGATTTAATGACTGACGTTAAAAAGGACAGTCGAATTGCCGACCTATTCACCAAAGGATCTCACCACGATAACGCATCCGTCGTGTATATCGCGCAAAACTTGTTCGATCGGGGTAAAGCCTCTAGGGACATAGATTTGAACTCTCAATACATCGTTCTATTCAACAACCCGGTAGACAGACAGCAGGTGGCATTGCTAGGGCGACGCATATACCCCGGGAAAGGGGACTACTTTATGAAACGATACGAAGAAGCGGTGACTAGCTCGCCTCACGGATCCCTGTTGATCGACTTGAAACCCACAACACCTGAGAACCAGAGACTGAAAAAGAACTTTCTGCAGCAAACCGGTAAAGGCGACCTCTACACCGAGGTCAGCCCGCCTTGGTTCAAACGACAAGTCGGAAACGGTGAAATACAACGCGATGTGTGGCACGACCTGTGCGGTATGTCCGCACGTGGCATGATGGAGGATAAAGTTCGTCAGAAAGCGGAAGCGTACATCGGAGAAGGTTACTCGGAAAGGGAGAGCAGACTATTGGCCGAAGAAGATTATCTTCCGGATATGAAACAGCGCATGCTCCAGAACTACTCCCTATGGTGTTTAAACTCGGACGAGGATAGTATACACCGCGGTATACAAAACACTCGCGAAATTCTGGAAAACGTGTATGGAATGTCTAGGGAGGAAGCGATGAAACAGACTTTAAAACTAAGACATGAGTTGTTCGATGAGTTATGGCAATAAAGTTTATTGACAATACACAAACAATATGTACAATTCAATAAAGCTATAATTATTTAAATCAAACGGGGTACATAATTCGTAACATCTATACAATGTTTGTCACAGTTTTACAATGCCCGTGAGCTAACGTATCTACACCATTGTCTACAATACACAAACAATATGTACAATTCAATAAAGCTATAATTATTTATATCAAACGGGGTACATAATTCGTAACATCTATACAATGTTTGTCACAGTTTTACAATGCCCGTGAGCTAACGTATCTACACCATTGTCTAACACGTAACGCTTGTCGTCGAAAGGCGACAAACCTATCTTGTTTATGCGTACGCTGTAAAGATTATGATCAAAACTGCGAATGCAGTTCATGCTAGCTGTGAATTGTTTCTTGTCGAATAAAGATTGTTTATACTGATCGTGCCTCAACTTCTTCTTGACTACGTATCTAGCTATACCCTTTGCGGTCTTCTTCTCTTGACCCGCAAATGTCATCGAGTACATTTTTGGTCTCAGTCCAACAAATTCGGAGATAGGCTCGCCAGCTGTCTCATCTTTCATCTTTCCTAAAACCTTAGCATTTGCCTGACTGAATATTAAATGATCCTTTGAGTAGTTGCTGGTATCGAACAAATTCAGGTTTTCAGCCATGTCGCTGTAAATATCCTTACATTGGACGAAATAACACAAGGAATCTGTATCTGTGAATAATAATTTCAGGTTCTCGCCGTACTTCGGCTTCATGTAATTATAATGGAAATCATACATTAGAATTTTGGAAATGTCTAAAATAGCGAAACCTACGTATATAGGTCGGTTCAGAACCAATTTCAATTTCTTCATCTCGACACCGCACAGATCTTGGTTAAATATCTTAAATGATTGGAAAGATGGCTTCGCGATCAATTTTTCCAACTTGTTACAATCCTGAAGCAGTTCAATGCGAGTGCGCTTGCGCAGATTCTCACAGGTTTTTCCGAAGACGGCGTTGTTCATTAATTTGAAAAAGTCCTTTTCGAACTCGTTCTTCGCCTGTTTGCGTTTACCGGTGTTAAAATTTATGTAAGGTGCTAGCCAGGTAGATTGCGTAAATTCTATACCTCGGTGAATTCTCTTTAGAATCATACCTTGAGCTAGACAGAATTTTAATTCTCGATAATGTATGACATATTTGAATTTGTCATAAAGGTTGGGAACGAGCTTTTCGGTTGGTTTACCCTTGATGTCGAGCTGACGTTTTAGTTCCATAGAGTAGTCGGACAACATTTCATCCCTCACCACCATGCGCTCGGCGCAGAGGGGGTAGTAGTTGTGGTTTTTGTGAAGTTCGGCGGGATATTGCAAATCCACTTCGAGTATATAGCCGATATGCGCATCGTTGGCGATGGATTGCACATCGAAAATCTTAATCTGCTCTTCTGTCAGCCAAGCGAAATCCGTGAGAGGTAGTGATTGCGACATGGCCCACCCGTACAAGTTGTTGGCGTCGAGATACGTTATGTAACTCGTCGGTAGGCAGGGATTGTAATCGTCGAGATACGGATTGTTCGCCTTGGCGAATTTGGTGGTGATGACGGATATACCACCGCGAAGTCCGCGTTCCACCATTAGGTGCATGTCTATATCCTGTAACAATTCCAGCTGAACACCAGTCATTTTCAACATGGCATCCCAGGACAGACCAGGACTGGTGTAGTAATGTGCTGGGTCTAAATTATAAAAAGCGAGACAGATATCTCTGAAATTTTCAAAGATGTCTGCCAACAGAAGAACGTCCGTTTTGATATAGAGATCTTGATAATCGCCTAAGGTTTTCGTGTCAAATTCTTTCCAAACCATCTGAGCGTGCGCGTAATCATCTGGAGACAAGGCTTCCTCCTTGAGATCGTTATAAAATGATTCTTTGGGCGGAAGCGTTGTCTCGTCGAATTTACTAGAATCCGTCATGTAGGCATACGGGAAGACGCCTTTTCTGAACAACAACTTGTGTTGCTCGGGTTGGGGAAAATGCTTCATCAATTGACAGAACTTGTTCGAACTGTCTTTAGCCATATTCGACACAAGGGTATCTAACGACGCGTTTAAAAATTGCAAAGAGTCGATAAAACGAATGTTACCTACCGAAAAGCTTATGTATTTCTGCATGTTATTGGGGATGCATGAAATTTTGAAGTTTTTTAATTTGCCGACCGCTTCGATTAATAGATGGGTGTCATAGTTGCGACCATTGTGAAAAACACAAGGTATGAAAAACTTATAAGCCTCTTCTTTGGACGTTGTGGAAAATCTGTATTGCAAATTGCACTCGTTGTGAGCGGGACCTCTGTACATACCGGAAATGTGACAGTGGTCTTTCACCTTGTCCGCGCCTAGCGGATTCTCGCAGATATGACACTGCGTGGCGGTTTGAAAGGCGCGCTTCTGCTCTTCGGAGATAATCATTGTATGGTTTTGTTTTAGTATTTCACAGATGTAGTCGTTTTCCTTCAGCAATGCGCGCAGGAAAGTTTCTACAACATTGGGACCGCGATAGACCACGGGAGGCTTACTATACCGCGGGACTTTACACACAACTGTGTAGCAGAAACTCGATGGTTTGTGCTCCTCGTACTTGGTCGATTGAGCCGTGTGTTCATCCGTTTTATGCGTGAAGCATTCGAAATCCGCGTAGATTGTGAATGGGACGCGGAGCTGATTCCTGATGTTTTTGAATTTCAGAAACTTCTCTTCCGGCATTACCGTTCTTTGCACTCCCATAGGGGAGCAGTTGTGTAGATGATCGTCCAACAAAGCCTTGCTGCTATACGGGTGTAGACAGTAGTTGCAGAAAAACGTTTGATGCTGATGCTTGGTGCGGTCGCCTAGCAATCGGCTTAAAGACTTGATCAAGCAGTAGTGTCTAATGTTTCCTTTCGAGATCAGCAGCAAATCGACATGCTTGTCGCATCTGTTTGAAGTCACGCGTAAAGGATATACGTCGTCTTCGTAACCAAACACGTTGACCGATAGACCGTTTTGAGATTCAAATTTTGAAACTTGGTCTAAAGTTAGAGGAAATTTAAGGCCCTCTAAATTCAAACTGTTAAAATAAGGTTTGTAATTTTGAACTCGATTCGGGGTGTTCCCCCCAGGATATAAAGCCGCTAGGACTGACCACGCAAAGCAGAAGTCGTCCGAGTTCTTTACGTTGACGAGGGCCATTTTTTTAACCAAGACCTGTGGGGTGGGGATATAGGTAGAACCGCGCAGAGGGTTATACTTCGCAACGTTTAGTTGCATATTCACCACTTCATCCAACACCCAACCACTTCCTTCCATTTGAAACGTTTGGAAACTCGTATACATTCTATGGTAGGCATCGGCTATAGCTTGTTGGAACTGACTACTGTTAGTGGTAATTGAATTAAGACTACGAAAGCATGGCTCAGTTGTCATTTCATCCCCTTCTGTAGTGTATCGAACTAAACGCACGCAAAGCACTAGGTTCCATTTCAAACCGTTATGAACGTCGAGTTCGGTATTTAAAATGTTCATGACTGGCGTTTCGTTCTCTTTCAAAAAATTTAGTACGTCGATCTTGTTCGAAGATGTAGACTCCAAAGTATGGGTGCTAACTCGTCCTTCGAGAGCGGTAACCTTTTGGGATCCTCTTCCGGTCTGATTCTCTCTCTTTCGACAGCACGCGTTACACCTTTCCACACTCGAGGTGTAGAAACGTTGAGGCATAGGTCGTCCACAATCTCGACATTGTATACCTCGGTCTCCGCATTTTTCGCAAAAATTCTTCCCCGGCATCAATTTGACCAGTTTCCCACACCAGTTGCACGGACGATCGGTGGAGGTCTCTTCTGTCGTTTCAGAGAGTAACGTGTTGAGCTCTCCTGAAAACAATATACAGTTTTAATTTAGTTAAATAACATGTACCCAATAATCAAAGCGTTGCAAGTTTCCAAAGTCTTTTACAAAGAAGTTAATTTAAGAATTCCAACGAGAAAACTTACTCTGAATGTCTGCAATCGGGTTATGTACGATTCCAGAAGAGGTTGAAGGCTGCTGATCATCTGCAATAAGAAAATGTTGATATAACCGAGTGTCTATTTGATAGTCAGTATGATAAATCGAAGTCCGAAAGTGTGGCAAGGTGATAACTTACCAGGAGTTAGTCGCATCCTCCTGTGCATAGCCTCGTGTTTGTAGAGAGTGTCATTCCTGGAGAAGGTTTTGCCGCATACATCGCAATTATACCCTTTGCGTTGGTGAATTCGACTCATATGTTGGTTTAGACGGATTTTAGATGTGAAAGCTGCCCCGCAGATGTTGCAAATCGAGCCCATGTCTGTGGAAGGGAGAAACACTAAAATACGTCGTCTCTTCAGCAAATCAGGTGAGCGAGTGGTGAGTGGTACTACCGATAGTGTTTAAAAAGCTTTGACTCTCTGTTCCGATTGTCGGAATCTGTGTACAACGTCACTGATTGGCTGTCTTAATCGTGACATCACACCTTGAGGATTAAGGAAAATGGTGTGTGGTGAGGGTTACAATCTGATTATGTAAGTAGATGATAAGCAGAATTCGGACAAGCTTACATATATTTAGAGTTAACTACAACTAGACAGTAGCGATCTGATTAAGTCGTCCGGAAGTGGATGACACGGAGAAATCACGCCCAATCAACGCGCGAGTCACCTCGCACGGAGTAGCGCCCATACGAGCCCTGGCATACGTTACGTTCGAAGGGACGCATATCTCATGGCGGGGACAGTCAGGCTCTCACCTTCGAATCTGAGATAAGCCAGCTCGCCCTAGAGAAACGGTCGCAGATGTAGACCAGTATATTTTACCTCAGATTGCGGAGAGAACCGATCACCATTATAATTAAACCATCACATGCATATGATAAAATGACTTACCTGTTAGAACCTTAAGTCTCAACAGTCGGAGGTCTTGGGTAGATCTAAATTAAATTAAAAAAAGAACAGTGTTGAAATAGTGAATTGTTTTGAAATTTTTAAAATTTTTTGAAATTTTTAAACTTTTTTGAAATTTTAAAACTTTTTTGAAATTTTTAAACTTTTTTGAAATTTTTAAACTTTTTTGAAATTTTTAAACTTTTTTGAAATTTTTAAACTTTTTTGAAAATTTTGAACTTTTTGAAAATTTTGAAGTTTTTGAAAATTTTTGAAAATTTTGTAAAATTAGAAAATTTTGAAATTTTTTGAAAATTTTGAATTTTTTGGAAATTTTGAAAATTTTGAGAATTTTTGAAAATTTTGAAGTTTTTGAAAATTTTGAAAATTTTGAGAATTTTTGAAAATTTTTGAAAATTTGAAGTTTTTGAAAAATTTTGAAAATTTTGAGAATTTTTGAAAATTTTGAAGTTTTTGAAAATTTTGAAAATTTTGAGAATGGGAGCTTTGACCATCGACTTAACCAACATGTGACATCGTGGAATATTGGTAAACATTATTCGAAATTTTTTAAAAGTTGCTGGGTCTTTGACCATCGACTTTGACCAAAATGTAACATCGTGGAATATTGTTAAACATTAACCGTTAATAATAGAACAATTCTACTTACCAGCTGTGGTGCGCTTCCAGGTCCGCTTCGAAATGTAAGCTGAGCCCGTACAAACCCCGGTATTTATACGATTTTGTCGGTATAAATATAGACGCGAAGGCCTCGGGCGCACTTCAGCGCGTCTTCATGCACTATATAAATAGCTGAGACGCAGAAAATTGAAAGGAGACGTGATTGCTCGAGGATTGATCGGTTGAGTGATTTTGAAGTTAATTAGATTTCTCCCACTGCTCCCGTCTCAGGTGAACTTCGGATTGTTACGCCTGGCTGGTGTCAGCGACCTAAATACGCTCTAGCCTTTTCCTTACCACTCGTTTGATCTATTTTAGGCCATAATGTTGTAGGTATGGGGGTCAGCTTTTGTTTTAGAACTATCCTACAATGTTATAAATGTGGGGTCGTCAGGTGCAGATGTTGCCACCTAATGACGTCACATAAGTGCTGCCGTTCCGGCATATAGCTCTCTACTTCCATAGATAAGTGTTCTTGTGTATCCTGCTCCCAGCTTCTAAATGCCACTCAAAGAAGACATGTGACAAAGACAGCTTTTTCCCCAACATACTTTAGCTGACACCTTCGACATCCTCTACTACATCACAGACAAATGTTAAACCGATATGTACAAGCTGGCGATGGTGAACCACGTTTTATTTTATAGATTTTGGTGATTTAGAAAGTTAAAAAATATATTAGGTAATATCTCAATGAAGAAGAAGATAGCTTGAAAGGGTGTGATTTTTATCAGCATTATTCAGCATCTAATCGCATTTCATTTTGCTTACTGTCTGATGTGACAATGGTTGGGTGAATCCAGGCATTCACGAACGCTAGGCTTACCCAGCTATTTTATTATTCAACTAAAACACACCCATACATCATCCAGAGAAAGTAATTTTGATTGGATGTTCGTATTTGTGAAAATCACAATAAATTGTATATATTTAGGAACACTAAACACACAGGCGCAAGATAACAATTCTTGCGTTAACTAACCATGGAGGCAAGTTTCTAAATGTGCTAACAAGGGAGGTATGCCATTTAGAGCTTTAAGGTCAATCATATTTGTTGCGATAAACAAAAACACGTGGCATTCAAGTAGGTGGAAGATAGACAGAGGTTTGGCTTTAGTCAGTAAAATCTCGAATACTTTTTGATCTATCCACAAAACCGAACGGATCTTCAGCTATGGCAAGAAATCGGGAAAACTGAAATTAAACAAAATATTATAAAAGCAAGCCAAGATATGTTATTTGGTTGCTAGGTAGAATGCAGAAGTTTAGATCTGACTAGTAGATCTGTGAAACTTATGTTTTTTTAAGTTCTTTTTATAAGCAATGGTCATTTTAATTTGAAGTTTGTATTCTTTTATTATAATATAAACCATATTCATGCTAGCCTTATTATACTGAAACACAAATTGTATAATACCCTTTTCCCGAAACATTCCAGTGTTCAAGTTCAAGCCCAAAGTTTGAATCCCAAAGCATTTCTTTTCCAAACGTTTATGTTTGGTATCTGCAGCGGACGTGAGGAGAGAGATATTTGCAATGGGCATGATTCCGAAATAGCCCTAATAACCGAATGACCTGCAGGGATATTTTCATTATACAGAAGTTCCTTTTTAGGAAAAATTTGGACGTGGATTTCGCAAAAGGATTGACTGATGCGTTTCGCCGCAGTCAACATTATTTCAAGGGGACTAGATGAATTACTAGAGGCAGTGAACCTAACATGAGTTACACATTGAATATTTTTTTACAGACACACACAGTGAGTCAGGAAATTCTCGTCATTTCGACTAAACATCTAAAGAGATAAACCCATCAATATTTATTCTAAAACAATAATAACACCGGTAGTGCTCAATTAGCTGAATTTATTTCTAGACTGCCGAATGTCAAACCAAAGACGTGCTTTTTTGTTTTGACATGTTCAGCATTGTCGTTATGATATTCCATGTTTTAATAAAACTTAATATACAACAGTTTCCTCCTGAAAAGAGTTCAATGGATATAGCCTAAGAATAAAAAAAAAATCTTGTCTTTAAATGGAAATCGTCTATTTTATCTCATGTGGTCCTACTAACTCCCCACCCCCGTCATTGCGACGTGTCAGGTTTAAAAAAGGCGTTAAAGTTTGAAAAGTCTGATTATCAAAAGAAGGTAAACGTTTGAAGTACACAATGTACCTGAAAAGAATTAACATTTAAATGAAGAAAAAAAAGTCACTAATCTGTAAGAACAGAATATGTAAGTAAATACCGGACAACGTTTAAATGGCTTGGATGTATGTGTACATTTTAGGGATTGTATTGCTACAAACAACTATCTTAATTTATATAACTTACTCGCGACATTCAAGTCGCATATTCTTGGGTTTAAAGGGACTAGTTGCATGTTATTGTTTACATTTCTCAGAACAGAATATGTAAGCAAATACCGGACAAAGTTCAAATGGCTTGGATGTATGTGTACATTTTAAGGATTAACTACCTTAATTTATATAACTGACTTTGGCTCCAACAGAAAGATCATAATTTTCACTTTTTAATAAAAATGACGATCAATTAGCTGATTCTGTTTCTATGAAATGTTCCCTATAACTGGCAGCTAATGCCGCTTTAAAACGGCTTACAAATATTTGTAACGTCAAAAAGCAGCCACGCTGCATTTGTGGAACATTTTCAATGAACATTTGGTCAGGCTATGTGTTAGACTTTCTTGTTCACAATCTTCCCGAAACTAATTTTGTCTAAACAGTGTCCGCTAGTGTTATGATGAACACGTAACTTTCCAACACTTTAATGTAAAACAAATACCTTTAGCAATATGTTACAACCAGTAACCAAGTTACGTCGGGCGGATACATTTTGAGAAACATGGCCCCACATTGCAAAAACTGTCGAATTCTAATATGGAAAATATACGTATAATATTGTTGACTCTGGTTTTCATACAGACTACAGTTCAGTTTTACACTGTTGTATTAATGTGACTTTTCTTTTCTAGTTTTTTTTTCAAGTCAACGTGAAGCCAACGTGAAGCCAGTCATCAAAGAGATTTCCGTGTTGTGTCATACTTGTACTACTTTGCTGAACTGACTTTACATTTTCGATGCTTAAAGTCGCATGAGCTGCCAAAATGTTGATATTTTTACGTTAAAACAAAACGTTGAAATTATTGGCTATTTTTCTCAAGACGAATAATTCAGAAGCGTTTTAGTGCTTCTAGTCTCGAAAATGTACGATAAAGTATTGCTTTGAACTAACTGGGCTTAGAATGAATGAATGGTCGTCCTGGTTATTTAAATTTGTTTACTTTTCGAACACGTTTTCGGTTCGTACAGGTCACATACTGGATGGATTTTCCTCATTCCAATGCCAATCATTTAGTTCTTCGATGGCCTTTAAGGCCTCTTACTGTCATGACGATCAGGAATTATGAAAAAAATTTGAATTCTGGCAGCTCATGCCACTTTAATGAGAAATATGGCAGCAACCTAGTAAGTGGGCTATAGAGCGTATTGTCTTTCAATACGGCACATTAAAATCTCGGTTGCAAAAAAAATAGCAAATACATTGTTTATTAGACTATTACTTTAGACTACATGAACACCGCATTGTGTTTGTTCCATCCGACGGTTGAGCCTAGCACTTGGTTTAATACACTAAACTAATCTATCGTTGATATTTGCCTTTCCTGTAATGACATCATCGGGAAATACTGGTGGATCAACACGGTCGACGGAAAGTGTTCTCCACAGAAAAGCCAATAGACGTTATCGGCTAAAAGCCAATCGGCTTGTAACAAAGCGGTCAATTCAATCAAGGCCCCTCAATTAAAGCATTGAGTTTCATGCCTGTTGTCTATATTTAACAACATCTGTAATATAAAGTTCAATGTTGTTTTGCCAAGGCAAAATCGTATTACTGAATTAGTAAATAACCGACACTCATTGACCCGGAAAAAATACCGTGCCAGGGTGAGAAACGAAGCCTTTTAGTGCTTCTAGTCTCGAAAATGTACGATAAAGTATTGCTTTGAACTAACTGGGCTTAGAATGAATGAATGGTCGTCCTGGTTATTTAAATTTGTTTACTTTTCGAACACGTTTTCGGTTCGTACAGGTCACATACTGGATGGATTTTCCTCATTCCAATGCCAATCATTTAGTTCTTCGATGGCCTTTAAGGCCTCTTACTGTCATGACGATCAGGAATTATGAAAAAAATTTGAATTCTGGCAGCTCATGCCACTTTAATGAGAAATATGGCAGCAACCTAGTAAGTGGGCTATAGAGCGTATTGTCTTTCAATACGGCACATTAAAATCTCGGTTGCAAAAAAAATAGCAAATACATTGTTTATTAGACTATTACTTTAGACTACATGAACACCGCATTGTGTTTGTTCCATCCGACGGTTGAGCCTAGCACTTGGTTTAATACACTAAACTAATCTATCGTTGATATTTGCCTTTCCTGTAATGACATCATCGGGAAATACTGGTGGATCAACACGGTCGACGGAAAGTGTTCTCCACAGAAAAGCCAATAGACGTTATCGGCTAAAAGCCAATCGGCTTGTAACAAAGCGGTCAATTCAATCAAGGCCCCTCAATTAAAGCATTGAGTTTCATGCCTGTTGTCTATATTTAACAACATCTGTAATATAAAGTTCAATGTTGTTTTGCCAAGGCAAAATCGTATTACTGAATTAGTAAATAACCGACACTCATTGACCCGGAAAAAATACCGTGCCAGGGTGAGAAACGAAGCCTTTTAGTGCTTCTAGTCTCGAAAATGTACGATAAAGTATTGCTTTGAACTAACTGGGCTTAGAATGAATGAATGGTCGTCCTGGTTATTTAAATTTGTTTACTTTTCGAACACGTTTTCGGTTCGTACAGGTCACATACTGGATGGATTTTCCTCATTCCAATGCCAATCATTTAGTTCTTCGATGGCCTTTAAGGCCTCTTACTGTCATGACGATCAGGAATTATGAAAAAAAATTGTCTATTTTTAACAACATCTGTAATATAAAATTCAATGTTGTTTTGCCAAGGCAAAATCGTATTACTGAATTAGTAAATAACCGACACTCATTGACCCGGAAAAAATACCGTGCCAGGGTGAGAAACGAACTCACGACTTAGGGTTACCGTCCCACCGCTCTACCAACTGAGCTACCCGGCCCTGCTGGGAACGGTTCGCTTGTTAAATTCTCTTATACACACAGAGCTTATAAACTAGCTAAAATAGTATTAACATTAGCGTTTTTAGCCAAGATATTGCTTGTGTGCCCGTGTCCATGCATACTGTTTTATCATCAAACAATAATGGCCACCTAGATAGAAATGCTCCCCATCATAATCTACCTGTAAGATCTGACCATTGCTTCAATGCGCAGTGTATTCATACCCAGTTGCTTTGATCTTTTCACAGCGTGTAGAGGTCACAAGAGTCAATATAGTTTTGTATACCTAAGAGCAAGTCCTAAGTTTCTATTCAATAAGTGCACTACGGGCACCAACAGAATTGATAGAATTTCAAAGAAAGTTACGACAAAGAACGCCATCCGCAGAAATCAACATTACCAAACAAAACAAAGCGTAGGTCTGTAATGGTACTAATTGATCATTAGTTTAAGTGCCACGGGTTCTAGTTTACTTGGTAAAGAAAGAAACCATTATGTTATTTCCACTTACTAAAATATAATATATCTCACGGCTTTCACTGTAATGTGGCTAATGTTAGGTATCCTAATATAACGAGTTTGGTGTGCTGAGTGGTCATTATAAAGTATTGGCTATATTTAGTATTTATAAAGTTCCATTTAAACCCTAGCGCCCTGTTATGTTCGTTATAGAATGTTAATTGAAACATTCGGACTTTCCGGAAACTGTAAAATTGAAAGACAAATTCTATCCATACAGATGTGTGTACAAATGTGACAGTCCAAATGTATTGGACATGTTGTTGTTATTCTTAGAAATAAGCAAATGGACTAGAGAAGAATATGCAATATCAACGTAAAACAGATCTTAATTAAAAACTTTATCACATTTGTCAGATTTATTTATCCATCTCCAGGACATTTCAAGTCAAGATTAGTAATTTGTCAAACGCATGATATTGATTGGTGTAGGAATAAGAATTATTATCCAATCAGAGAACATGTATCAGAGTATATATTCTGACGATTCTGGTTGGATGCTTATATACGTGACTTTTTTCTTTGCTGTGTTAATAAAAGGTAGCCTATATTTAACATCCGCCATTTTTTCTTAATTTAAAGATTTTCCGTCAAAAAACAAAAAAACAAAACAAAACACGGACATTAATTCTTTTTTTTCCTCACAGGAAATTTAATTCTGTTAATTGAACTAATATCAGACGTGTGACATATTTATCGAAGGGACAAGTCCGGAACCAGCGACACGTGGAACGTTAAAATGTGCGCCAATTCCAAACCGTTTTACAGATTCCGTAAAGCCCCGAAGTGAAAGCTGTCGGAGACTTCGATGGGAATTTTCTGTCAATTTTCTGCTCGAAAACTTGATAAATCATTCGGCAAAGGGTGTTTTGTTTGCTGTTAGTCCTTGATATTGCTTGACAAGTACCTCTCTGAGACTCGTGTGAAGTTTCATGTACAAATGAGATATTTTAAGAGATTCTGACGGGTTTTGCTGGAGGCAATGAGAATAAGTGTTTCCTGCCTTGTCCATATTATATAGTAACAGCGGGTGAATCAGGGAGGGCACTTCGTGTGCCTGTGCTATCACACATAACTTGTCACAATCGTTCAATAGAACATCATTATTATCATCATCGTTACTAGCATTACAGTTAATACTAATGCAGATTTAGAATAATTAATTTCAGCATGAGGTGCTTAACATTTTTCCTTTTGTATAGTTATCAACTCATTCTTATAGTATACATTCATTTCATATAGCTACGATAACGAATTTTGGGGGCCAAAAAATTAACAAACAAGATTCCCAATGTTTCTATTATCTTAGCAATGAGGGCCTTGTGAAGGCAAGTAGCCTATTCTTTACCAGGAAAGAAAATCAAGCAAAACACTGCTGACAGGGCCGGCCAATACAACTGCCAAGAACCTGTCTGTCTTCAACGTAAGGAAATATCTAACACAAAACAAACAGTATTTGATTATTATCAGTGCATGCCTCCTTAACTCTTTCTATAAAATTGAAGCTAGGAATGCAACTAATTTAGACTGTCAGTTGCAATAGCTCAAAGGGATCCACCGCTATTCGATTATCAACTTATCAATCAAAGCTCATATAACGGATATTGTTGATTACATGCTTAACCGATGTTCCGTTTTAGTTGATGATCTCAAATTTATGGGAAAGCCCTATTATGTGCCTCCAATTAAAACCCATTAAATGTATTTCTCAGATTAAGTTCTTATAGTTGCTTTACCGTAAGCTCTTCTAGACACCATATAGCTGAGGATCATATCATTTAGATCACTTGTGGACCCAGATTTGGACGTCAATTGCTGGAAATTTTGGTTTAAATCGGCACGCTTAGAGACGTGTCATTTTATCAAATAACGATAATGACTGCAGTCATCTTAAACAGGCGATAACT
The DNA here is from genome assembly GCA_963971465.1 of Lepidochitona cinerea. Taxonomy (NCBI): domain Eukaryota; kingdom Metazoa; phylum Mollusca; class Polyplacophora; order Chitonida; family Tonicellidae; genus Lepidochitona; species Lepidochitona cinerea. The sequence continues at coordinate 15,166,690 of OZ020562.1, read as the reverse complement.
AGACTGACTTTACCCAAGAGGAATATAGAAACGGGTTAACAAGACTCGATTTCCTACACGGGTTAAGATAATGCTTATTTGTGTAGCTTACGAGACTAGACAATCGGCCCCTATGGCTCATCTTCCGGATGTCTGTCTGTTCTTGTCCTTATTATATCCTATACTTCTTGTAAACTCATTTACGGCTAAGTCCGTTAAAACACTTTGGGCCCAAGGTGACATCAGTATCCATTACGGTCCCAAAACAATGTTTTTGAATACCCAGCATCTGTAAGCGTCTACTGAGAAATTTGAGTGAAAGACATGAAAGAAGCTATTAAAATGATGCTAAAGCTTCCAAAAATACAATGCTACTAATGTATTCTCTGTAGTAAAAATACAAAAAGTCGCCCACTGTTTTTAATGCACATGTAGGCTGGACATTTTAGCGGTGAATGTGACTTCAATGTTATGTATACTATAAACATTAGGCATTGTGCCCGATTTTACCTTTCGGTTTCTCCAAGGTCTTAATTTGCTGAATGGCTGCAAGGAGCCTTCTTGGAAATAAGGATACCTTAGTTGACAAAATTCGATATTTTTTTATTGAAAAGAGAAGTTCTGGGTTTGAAGTACCTTGAAAAAAGGATTGGCGTGGAAGTCGAAAAATATCGGCAAAGCCTATAATAACGAAGAAGTACCAGTGTATTTTTGGGGAGATTTTGCTGATGATAAAATTATCTAAACATACACTTTCACGATTCACACAAGCAGAAAGCTTCGCTGCTTTAGTGAACTGCATCAATGCTTTAGTAATGACCTGTTTTTTTATTAGTCAAAAAGGTATCACACAATTTTCTCTAATATTAACTCGAAAGATATCAAGATATAAAGTTATTAGAAATCAAAATATACATTAACTGTACGTGTATTCTCTGCAATTAACTTGAAATCAACAGATACAATTTTTGCATATCGAAACATACATTAACTGGATGTGTATAAGCTTACATTAAGTATGAAATGAAATACGACTTTGGGCTAGAAAGGATATCATCTCTCCCTCCTGCGGACACGCGATTTGTGTTGTTATTTTAGAAACTTGACGTTTGTTTAATGTTTTTTTATAAAGCATGTAGGCCACAATATAATAGAATATCAAACAGAGGGTCTTACAATGAACAATGATTCTTCCAAGGATCTCCAAACAAAAGGTACGCCTTACTGGAGTGTAGTTCTACTGGTAATAATTGGTCATTAGTATAATCACTGGGGGCTAAACGCTTAGGCGAATAGATATGGCTTATTATGTCCTTATCGTTTTCTAGAGACCTAAATATACATCTTGTAAATCTGGACAATGTTGCCCAGGGCTGTTTTATATGTTATGTATCCTTAACTAACGAGTAGGGAGGGGCTTATTAATATCACTATTAAATGTATAGATGCGAGTGGATTTTTACCACTGTCCGTCGTGGGCTTTGAGAAATGTTAAATAAAGTTACAAATAGACTGGTAGACTGGATGATGTGGTTCGACTTGCCCATATGAGTGACATTTGAGCCAATCCCGACCGTTATCATTACAGCTTTAATCATAATGGTTAAGACAAACTGTGAAAACGATACACAAGAACACCTATTTATGGATAACCACTTCTGATTTTATTTCGTAGCGACGCTTTGGTCTGGGTTCTTAGACCATTCTCAAGCGTGTTGATCATGGTCTAATAATCCAGACCTAAACTTTGATACGAAATGAAATCAGAAGTGGTTATCCATAAAAAAAAGTGTTGTTTTGTATCTTGCTTCCAGCTTCTAAATGCCACTCAAAGAAGACATGTGAAAAAGATAGGTTTTTCAGCATACTTTAGTTGACACCTTCTACATCCTCTACTACATCACAGACAAATGTTAAACCGATATGTACAAGGTGGCGATGGTCGACCACGTATTTTTTTTAGATTTTGGTGATTTAGAAAGTTAAAAAATATATTAAGTAATAATCACAATGAAGAAGAAGGGTGTGATTTTCATCAGCATTATTCAGCATTTAATCGCATTTCATTTTGCTTAATGCCTGACGTGACAATGGTTGTGTGAATCCAGACATAAACGAATGCTAGGCTGACCCAGCTATTTTATTATTCAACGAAAAAACATCCATACATCATCCAGAGAAAGTAATTTTGATTGGATGTTTGTATTTGTGAAAATTCCAATAACTTGTATATATTTAGGAACACTAAACACACAGGCGCGAGAAAAAAGTTCTTGCGTTAACTAACCATGGAGGCAAGTTTTTAAATGTGTTAACAAGGGAGGTATGTCATTTTGACCTTTTAAGGCCAATCATATTTGTGGCGATAAACCAAAACACGTGGCATTCAAGTAGATGGAAGATAAACAGAGGTTTGGCTTTAGTCAGTAAAATTTTCTGGAATACTTTTTCATCTATTGACAAAACCGAACGGATCTTCAGCTATGGCAAGAAATCTGGTGAACTGAAATTAAACAAAATATGATAATTGGAAAAGCAAGCCAAGATATGTTGTTTGGCTGCTAGGTAGAATGTAGAAGTTTAGATCTGACTAGTAGATCTGTGAAACTGATGCTCTTTTTATAAGTAATGGAAGGCTGTTGGTCATTTTAATTTGAAGTTAGTATTCTTGTATTATAATCTGAGCCATATTCATGCTAGCCTTATTGTACTGAAATACAAATTGTATAATACCTTTTCCCGACACATTCCAGTGTACAAGTTCAAGCCGAAAGTTTGAATCCCAAAACATTCCTTTTCCAAATGTTTGTGTTTGGTATCTGCAGCGGAAGTGAGGAGAGAGATATTTTCAATGGGCATGATCTCGAAATAGCCCTAATAACCGAATGACCTGCAGGGATATTTTCTTTATACAGAAGTTTCTTTTTTAATAAAAATTTGGACGTGGATTTCGCAAACAGATTGACTGATGCGTTTCGCCGCAGTCAACATTATTTCAAGGGAACTAGATGAATTAATTAAGCCAGTGAACTTGACATGAGTTACATGTCGGATATTTTTTACAGACACACACAGTGAGTCAGGAAATTCTCGTCATTTCGACTAAACTTCTAAAGAGATAAAGCCATCAATCTTTAATCTAAAGCAATAATAACATCATATAAGAGCCACATAGCATTGACTGCCATTCTTTATCCACGGTGTTGGTGAGATTAGTAAATTTATAAAAGAAAAGAATCATTAATCGGAGCACATGTTTTGGTAGAGGGAGTGACAACCCTTGGGTGTTATATGTAACAGCAGAAAAATCACACATTGATTAATGGCTAACGTCGTATGTAAGCTTCCAGCTTTTCGCAAATACTACTAGGGGCCAGAAGAATTCCAGGTGGACCCTGCGCAAAAACTTCATTCTATCCTGCAGCACTGGTTATATAATCGGCCATTAGTCCTATCCAATAGCTGAATAGAGGGAATCTAACGAGAGCCGTTGTGTCAAATTGGATGTGACGGGAGTGTGTTAATGATCTGTCGTGACTGATGAGCGTCTCGTTAAAAAGGTTTTGTACTAATGCCCGTATCTGAGGACAAAGCTGAGGGCAAAGCGAATCTTTAACTTTATTTTTTTTATACGAAGGCCAGAGGGATATCTTGCCATTATTATATATTTTGCAGGTTTAGCCAGAAACTTCATGCGCAGTTCAGTTGGATTATTTGTCTGACAGGAGAAAGAAGCAAACCCAATCTTCACTCGCCATTTAAGACAGATAAGTTTTGTAAATATTTGGTGATCAAACAGAATTTCGTTCATTTTATAACAACGAGTATCGATTAAAATGAAGTAGCATTTTTTATGTATACTAGTTAAATTAAGTTAAAAGAGAGAATGGGTCAGTTTAATTTGTGTCTGTCTTGAGACTTTATCTGTATGAAAATAGTCTACACAATTTTCTCTTTCCAAAAGCGCAGTTATTTTTAAAGACAAATTAAGCCGTGTTAATTCACTAAGTAACAACTCAATTAGTTAACTAGAAGAGAAACTTTATCAATGGATACGGTCGAGTGAATGATTTTGTTTGGTTGACGAGTTCCTCGATGCATTTTCCAATACATTGGATATGACGAGGTCAATTGGCTTAAATGGTCATCAAAAGAATTACAGTTGTTCCTTCGATCCAATCTTGGAAAAGAAACCTACAGTAAATCAAATGGTCGTTTAACAAGATACTAGGCTAATAGATAAGGGACCCAGTTTTGCACGTTAAACTAAGCAATAAAAGAGAAACTAACTACCCTTTTGTTCTATTGACTTGGATTTTGAACACTGACACAATACAGATGTCTCCATTTTGCTGGATCAATTAGCTAGCTACTCTTTGAGGTCAAGAGATTTGTTCAGATATTAACAAGTCGTATTGATTCAGCACTTGACACAAAATCAGTCTCTTTGTCTGATTTACAAATATGATCATTTGCTTTGTTGTGTGAATTAAAAAATCATCTCGAACATGTTTTGTGGCAACACAATTTAAGTTTATTGGTATTTACGCCGTATTCAAATTTATTTCTTGACATATTTTGTTGACGGCCCTACCAGGTTAAGTAAGGGGGGGGGGTATATTTTGTCTCGGGCAAATCCAGGCCTTTATTAAATACGTGGCAAGTCATCCAGGGTACCCCGAATGAAACACACACATTCAGATTGCTGTTTTTTTCTTCTAAACCGTAACCTATCGATTTTTGAAAAACCTTTAATAAAAATTCCCGGGGCCTATTTCGTAAATGTTAAACTCGTGGATCCTGTCTTACAAAGCTGATTGAAGGATGCGCATTGTCCTACAACGTGGGCCAGTTGCGAGGGTGTAGTTTCCTATTGCTTTACACTCACTTAGGTCCGTACGTCAGCTTTGTAAGACAGGGCCCAGAACACTACGCAGTTTGATACCCACAACTCAAACAACAGTCTAGATTTCCCAAGGTGCTAACCTTTAACATTATGTTTTCTCAGTGACATTTTACTTATGTGTCTCCAGCTTTCTCGTGTCTATAACACCAGGTACCTTTAGCTGCTATGGTTTTCCTTTTAAAGGTTGCATTGTCCTTTGGGATGTGTTGCACTGCAGCTATATTTTTAGATCTCAAATGGCTACTTCCCTGTTCGCAGAATAAGTCGGTTAGGATAATATAGAAGCTCAGGTGTTCTCACCTTTCTTGCGGGTAGACATTTGGCTAAAAGCAGTTAGTAGAAGACCAGATGCGACCATGTCCTCTAGCATTCACCACCTTGAATTATAAAACATTGTTTAAACGTATATGGCATTATTGGCAATAGAGGTCATTGAGGATGTGAATCTGATAACCTCGACTTTGCTGTATTTTATAGAAAAGGAAGCTATTTGAGAGGTGCATCAATAAATATATCTACGTGTCGAAATCAAGTGCTCAATTAGCTTAATTTATGTCTATTCTGCCGAATGTCGAATGTCAAACCAAAGACGTACTTTTTTCTTTTGACATGCTCAGCATTGTCGGTATGATGTTCCATGTGTTAATAAAACGTAATATACAACAGTTTTCTCCTGAAGAGTGGTCAATAAATATAGCCTAAGAATAAAGAAAATCTTGTCTTAAAATGGAAATCGTGAATTTTATCTCACGTGGTCCTACTAACTGCCCCCCACCCCCACCCTCCGTCATCGCGACGTGGCAGGTCTAAAAAAAAAACGTTTAATTGTGAAAAGTTTGACTTTTCTAATAAATTCTGATTATCAAAAGAAGTTGAACGTTTGAAGTACACAATGTACCTTAAAAAAGAATTAACAATGAAATGAAGAAAAAAAGTCAGTGATCTGTAAGAACAGAATATGTAAGCAAATACCGGACAAAGTTTAAATGGTTTGGATGTATGGGTACATTTTAGGGATTGTATTGCTACAAACAACTGTCTTAATTTATATAACTTACTCGTGACATTCAAGTCGCATATTCTTGGGTTTAAAGGGACTAGTTGCATGTTATTGTTTACATTTCTCAGAACAGAATATGTAAGCAAATACCGGACAAAGTTCAAATGGCTTGGATATATGGGTACATTTTAGGGATTAACTACCTTAATTTATATAACTGGCATTGGCTCCAATAGAAAGATCATAAATTGCACTTTTTAATAAAAATGACAATCAATTAGCTGATTCTGTTTCTGTGAAATGTTCCCTATAATTGGCAGCTAATGCCACTTTAAAATGGCTTACAAATATTTCTAACGTCAAAAAGCAGCCACGCTGCATTTGTGGAACATTTTCAATATGACAAAACATTTGATCGCGCCGGGTTCCAATGGCGATGACGTCAATACAGGGGCTGTGGCAACAGATGTAACAATCTCCGATAATGTAGTACCCAACCGATATTGTAAGACATTTTGACCAATAGTGTATCACCAAGCGATAATGTAGTAAAAACGCCCAATAATGTAATAACTGTTTCAACAGATAATGTAGTAACTTTTAACCGATAATGTAGTAAATGCTTTTTTAACCGATAATGTAGTCATACTCGCCCGATAATGTAACAACATATTATGTCTTCGTTTACGCTTCTTCAAAATAATTAAATTGTTTTATCCGAATTGAGTAGTGGATACGTTAGCCGAATATAAAATTTTGGCCACACATATTCACCTCCAGAATTTTATTCCGAAATGGAAATAAAAGCCATTGGACACGGAGGGTTCCTTTACCCCCCCCCCCCCCCCCCCCCTCCTTTCCAGATTGTAATAAAAAATGTCTCAATAAGGACCACGGAACAAATCCTGTTCCCCTGGCCCTCTTCCCTGGGCATTTAGAGGGCTCAATTGAAGTGGTGGATAACAAAAAGGTGGTATCATTGGGAACAACAGGCTATCCTTTCAAAATGGCACTTTAGAACGATGTATTTACAAAATTTGCATTTAAATACACGAACGTTTTGATTATCATTTATTGCGAAAAAGCGTCCCTGGAAGGAAGATGTAGGCGCGGACCTGAGCGAAAGCATTCGGAAATAACAATGATGTTATGTAAAACGAGCCGACACCTTCGATTGTACCAGCTAGCTAGCCTACTAACCGTGCTATTCACTTGAACACAATTAAAAATCATAAAACAATCATAACAATTTTTAAAAATACATTAGATAGCAACTATAATAAATTAAAGATTTGTGATTCTGGAAATATGTATCCTTGTTTTCGACTCTCTCTCTCTCAGCAAAATATGGTGGTTACATGTAGGTGATTCTGATTATAGTGCTTCTACATCTGGGTCATGACTTAAAAAACATTTTCTGATAGATGGATCGCGGATGTTTCTGATGATAGATGGATGTGTCAATGTCGATTTATCTATCAGAGAATGTTTCACGAGCCAGCGAAGGGAACCTTTTGGGTTGTTTCGGTCACGAAGCTAGGATGTGCAATTGGCCAAACACAAACTTCATGACCAGATATGCTTAAAATGCCAGAAATAGAATCTTATTCTTAAATGCGTCCAAGCATCTCTATAAGAGGGTGGTAGTTGCGTCCGTCCATTCGCGACGCTTTATTTTTATACGCTGGTAACTCAAGAACTACATGTACGAAACAGATTTTGTGCATAATGTTTTTGCAACTTTCTATCAATGTATGAGTTCACAATGCCGTATATCAAGTCACCAGATCTTGGCGACATGTTTGACTGTTTGTAACGTATATCAAGTCATGTGAGCTTGACACCATTTTGAATTCCTTATTTTCAAACGTAGATAACTTGATTTTAAAAAAAATCTCAAGAAGCATTTCAGCGACTTGACGAAACTTCCCTTACACAACGTCCTTGTAACGATCTTTGATTTTTTTGACGTTGCAGCACCGTATACCAAGTGACCATGAGTCCGTCGGTACATGTTGAAAAAGGAGTGAACGCACGAGTTCTTGTTTTCGAGACACCTTCTCAGAGGCCACTGTGGTGCAGTCGATAGAGCACGCCTCCGAACAAGGTTACCATTGATCGGCCGCGGGTTCCAATCCCACTCAGTTAAAAAAATCGGATTCATTTTCTGACTGGGGTTTCACTCGAAAGAATGATTGTCAGGGGAAGGTCGGGGTTTCCTCTGTGTACAAAACACTTACTGGAGAGTGTTGGATACTCTGACCATCCAGCCGAACATCCATACGGATCCAAATTGAAAATATTCTGTCTCTTTACTCCATCCATCGACATCTGCGGAAAGGCATACCGATCGGGTAAAAGTCGTGCGCCTTTGCTCCTCCATTAAATCTATAACGCTACAATATGTGAAACACGTTTTAAGGGTGACGAACACCAATCCTTTAATGGGTTCGAATCCTATTCAAGTCTTGAAATCCTGCAACTGAATTCTTGAATTGAATTGAACTTATTTTATTGACAGAAGACAGTCAAAATGATTGGGAACAAGTTATAACAACTTACAAAGTCCCTCTCCGTACAACTTATTATACATAATAAATAATACATGGCCTCCGACAAAAATTCCAATAAACCTATGCACATGCATATAATTATATATGTAAATAAATGTTGTGCATGGCTAAGATTACATAATACATATATACAAACATTTATATAAACAAATAAGTATATGTGCAGTTATTGGTCCTCATTCTTGGTAATGACATTGATATGGTGAAAAAAAAAAAAAAAAATAAAAAAATATTAAAATATATATATATATATAATATTTTTGGACTGAGCAGGGAGAGCGGAAGTCTGGTGGAATTAAAACCTTCCGCTAGATTTCAGGTATATCACAACTGAGTTGAACAGGTCTTCATTTGAAGAAATGGACCAGCTTGGATCGCCATTAAGGAGCTGATATATGGTAATGTCGGGAGGAAGAGTGTCTAATAGGGCTGGACGAATAGTTGCATAATTCGGACAATAGAAAGAGAAATGAGACGCATCTTCTTGCCTACAACCACAGCTGCAAGATGTGCTCTGGGCTAGATTGACCCGTGATAGGTCGTAATTCAGTGAACTACAGCCATATCTCAATTTAGTTATTATGATATTGTATGGGCGTTCCCCTGTAGCATAGTACGCAGGAGGTATGGGGTTTGAGCAAAGTACTCTTCTAAATTTAGTCAGTGAAGGATCATTTCTTACAGTAGGATCAAGGCTGTTCCATAATTTTACAGTGGCCGGTATGAAGGAAGATTGAAATAGATGTGTTCTTACGAATGGAGCATTATAGCATGAACTATTTCTTAGTGGATAACGTGATGCCTCGCCTACTTGGGCTGGAAGCAACTCGAGAAGGAATTCAGGACAATTACCAGCGATGATTTTATGTAAGAATTTCAACTTTGCCAATTGGCGTCTAGTAGACAGTTTGTCCCATCCGGAATTCCTATTTCGCGACATTGGAGGGTTTTCCATTTTACATGTATTAGTGGAAAGTCGGTAATCGCCTCCAGGAAGATTTCTTGAAAATCCCAAAATGACGAGAATACTGTTATACTCATTTTCTAAAGGACACTAACTAATTACACTTATCTATCGTTGACATTCTCCTTTACTTTAACGGTATCATCGTTAACGTTACAAGGGCTTGTAACAAAGCGGTCAATTCAATCAAGGCCCCTCAATTAAAGAATTGAGTTTCATGCCTATTGTCTATTTTTAACAACATCTGTAATATAAAGTTCAATGTTGTTTTGCCAAGGCAAAATAGTATTACTGAATTAGTAAATAACCGACACTCATTGACCAGGAAAAAATACCGTGCCAGGGTGAGAAACGAACTCACGACTTAGGGTTACCGTCCCACCGCTCTACCAACTGAGCTACCCGGCCCTGTTAGGAACGGTTCGCTTGTTAGATTCTCTTATGCACGCAGAGCTTAAACTAGCTAAAATAGTATTAACATTAGCGTTTTTAGCCAAGCTTGCTTGTGTGCCCGTGTTCGTGCTTACTGATTTGTCATCAAACATTAATTGTCACCTAGATAGAAATGCTCCCCAATCTGATCTACCTGAAATATCCTGCCATTGCTTCAATGCGCAGTGTATCAATACCCAGTTGCTTTGATCTTTTCACAGCGTGTAGAGGTCACAATAGTTAATATAGTTTTGTATACCTAAGAGCAAGTCATAACTTTATTTTCATTAAATACCCTACGCGTACCAACAGAATTGATAAAATTTCAAAGAAAGTTATGACAACGGACGCAGGAACCAACATTAACAAACAAAACATTACCAATGCGTAGGTCTGTAATGGTGCTAATTGGCCATTAGTCATTAGTCTAAGTGCCACAGGCTAAGAGATTCTAGTTTACCTGGTAAAGAAAGAAACCATTATGTTATTTCCACTTACTAAAATATAATATATCTCACGGCTTTCTCTGTGATGGGGCTAATAATATTTATAATGTTAAGTATCCTAATATAGCCAGTTTGGTGTGCTGAGTGGTCATTATAAAGTATTGGATATACTAAGTCTTTATAACCTTCCATTTAAACCCCAGTACCCCGTTATGTTCCTTATAGAATGCTAATTGAAACACTCGAGTTTTCCGGAAACTGTAGAATTGAAAGAAAAATTATGTCCATTCTGATGTGTGTACAAATGTAACAGTCCAAATGTATTGGACATGTTGTTATTCTTCGAAATAAGCAAATGGACTAGAGAAGAATATGCAATATCAACTTCAAACAGTTCTTAATTATAAACTTGATCACATTTGTCAGATTGACTTATCCATCTCCATGTCATTTTGAGTCAAGATTAGTAATTTTCCAAACGCATTATATTGATTGGTGTAGGAATAAGAATGATTATCCAATCAGAGAACATGTATCAGAGTATATATTCTGACGATTCTGGTTGGATGCTTATATATGTGACTTTTTCTTTGCTGTGTTAGTAAAATGTAGGATATATTTAACCTTCCGGCATTTTTTCTTAATTTAAAGATTCCCCGTCAAAAAAACTCCCCCAAAACACGGACATGAATTCTTTTTTTTTTTCCTCACAGAAAATTTAATTCTGTTAATTGAACTAATATCAAACGTGTGACATATATATCGAAAGGACAAGTCCGGAACCAGCGACACGTGAAACGTTAAAATGTGCGCGCCAATTCCAAACCGTTTTACAGATCCCGTAAAGCCCCGAAGTGAAAGCTAGGCTCCCAGAGAGCCAGACTTCGATCGGAATTTTCTGTCAACTTGAATTTCGCTCGAAAACTTGATAAAACATTCAGCAAAGGGTGTTTTGTTTGCTCTTAGGCCTCGATATTGCTTGACAAAGACCTCTCTGAGACTCGTGTGAAGTTTCATGTACAAAATATATATTTTTCAGAAATTCTCACGGGTTTTGCTGGAGACAATTAGAATAAGTGTTTCCTGCCTTAGCCATGTTATGGTAACAGCGGGTGGATAAGGGAGGGCACTGTGCTTTCACACATAACTTGTCACAATCGTTCAATAGAACATCATTATTATCATCATCATACCTGGCATTACAGTTAACATTGATGCAGATTTAGAATAATTAATTTCACCATGAGGTGCTTAACATTTTCCTTTTTGTATAGTTATCAACACATTCTTATAGTAAAACTCTATTTCAGATAGCTACGATAACGGATTTTGGGGGCCAAAAAAATTAACAAACAAGATTCCCGATGTTTCTATTATTTCAACAATGAGGGGCTTGTCAAGGCAAGTACTCTTTACCAGGAAAGAAAATCAAGCAAAACACTGCTGACAGGGCCTGCCAATAAAACTGGCAAGATCCTGTATGTCTACAACGTAATGAAATATCAAACACAAAACAAACATTATTTGATTATTAGCAGTGCATGCCTCCTTAACTCTTTCTATAAAATCGAAGCTAGGAATGCAACTAATTTAGACTTTTAGTTGCAATAGCTCAAAGGGATTCACCGCTATTCGATCATCAACTTATCAATCAAAGATCACATACTGGATATTTTAGATTACACGCTTAACTGGTGTTCCGTTTTAGTTGATGGTCGCAAATTTATCGAAAAGCCCTATTATGTGCCTCCAACCAAAACCATTTAAATGTATTTCTCAGATTAAGTTCTTACAGTTGCTTTACGGTAAGCTCTTCTGGGCACCATATAGCTGAGGTTCATGTCATTTAGGTCACTTGTGGACCCATGTTTGGATGTCATTTGATGGAAATTGTGGTTTTAATCGGCACGTTTAGAGACGTGTCATCTTAAACAGGCGATAACTAGACTGACTTAACCCAAGAGGAATATAGAAACGGGTTAACAAGGCTCGATTTCCTACACGGGTTAAGATAATGCTTATTTGTGTAGCTTACGAGACAAGACAATCCGCCCCGATGGCTCATCTTCCGGATGTCTGTCTGCTCTTGTCGTTATTATCTCTTATACTTCTTGTAAACTAATTTGCGCCCAAGGTGACATTAGTATCCATTACGGTCCCAAAACAATGTTTTTGAATACCCAGCATCTGTAAGCGTCTACTGAGAAAGTTAAAAGGGCATGAGCTGCCAAAATGTTGATATTTTGACGGTGAAACAGAATTGGGAAATTATCTGCTATTTTTCTCAAGACGTATAATTCAGAAGCTTTTTAGTGTAAGATAAAGTATTGTTTTGAACTAACTTTGGCTTCGAATGAATGAATGGTCGACCCGGTTATTTAAAGTGGCATGAGCTGCCAAAATTCACGCTTTACTGATAATTTCTTATCCTCACGACAGTAAGAGGCTTTGAAGGCCATCGAAAAACTAAATGATTGGCGTTGGAGTGAGGAAAATCCATACAGTATGTGGCCTGTACGAACCGAAAACGTATTCGAAAAGTAAACAAAATATAGATAACCGGGACCACCATTCATTCATTCTAAGCCAAAGTTAGTTCAAAACAATACTTTGTCGTTCATTTTCGAGACTAGAAGCACTAAAAAGCTTCTGAATTATACTTCTTGAGAAAAATAGCCAATAATTTCAACATTCTGTTCTTACGTCAAAATATCAACATATTGGCAGCTCATGCCACTTGAAGTCTTGATTAATTATCGAATACGTTTTCGGTTCGTGCAGGTCACATACTGTATGGATTTTCCTCATTCCAACGCCAATAATTTAGTTTTTCCATGGACTTCAAAGCATCTAACTGTCGTGACGATCAGAAATTATGATAAAAATGTGAATTTTGGCAGCTCATGCCACTTTAAGTGTCCAGTAAGACATGAACGAAACTATTAAAATGATGCCAAAGCTTTCAAAAATGCAATGCTACTAATTTATTCTCTGTAGGAAAATTACAACAAATTGTCCACTGTTTTTAATGTACACAAAACATAAAGTGTTTAGTACCAGTGTATTTTGGGGAGATTTTGTTGATGATAAAATTATCTAAACATACAATTTCACGATTCAGTGGAAAGCTTCGCTGCTTTAGTGAACTGCATCAATGCTTTAGTAATGACATGTTTTGTATTAGTCAAAAAGGTAACACGCAATTTTCTCTACAATTTACTCGAAAGATATCAAGAGATAAAGTTATTAGAAATCAAAATGTATATTAACTGGATGTGCATAAGCTGAAATTTAAAGTGGCATGAGCTGCCAACATTCAAGTTTTTCATAATTTCTGATCGTCACGACAGTAAGAGACTTTGAATGTCATCAACTAACTGATTGGCGTTAGAATGAGAGAAATCCATACAGTATATGTGACCTGTACGAACCGAAAAAGTGTTCAAAAAGTAAACAAAATTTAAATAACCGGGACGGCCATTCATTCATTCTAAGACAAAGTTGGTTCAAAACAATACTTTATCGTACATGTTCGAGACTATAAGCACTAAAAAGCTTCTGAATTATACGTCTTCAGAAAAATAGCCAATAATTTCAACATTCTGTTTTAACGTCAAAATATCAACATTTTGGCAGCTCATGCCACTTTAAGTATGGAATGTAATACGACTTTGGGCTAGACAGGATATCATCTTTCCCTCCTTCGGACAATCAATTTTGTGTTGTTATTGAAACGTTTGTTTAATGTTTTTTATAAAGCATGTAGGCCACCATATAATGGAATATCAAACAGAGGGTCTTACGAGGGAAGATGATTCTTCAAAGGATCTCCAAACAAAAGATACACCTTACTGGGTGTAGTTCTACTGGTAATAATTGGTCATTAGTATAATCACTGGGGGCTAAACGCTTAGGCGAATAGAAAAGGCTTATTATGTTCTTATCGCTTTCTAGAGACCTAAATATACATCTTGTAATTCTGAACAATGTTGCCCAGGGCTGTTTTACATGTTATGTATCCTTAACTAACGAGCTGGGGCTTATTAATATCACTATTAAATGTATAGATGCGAGTTGATTTTTACCAATGCCTGTCGTGGGCTATGAGAAATGTGAAACAAAGTTACAAATAGACTGGTAGACTGGATGATGTGGTTCGACTTGCCCATATGACTGACATTTGAGCCAATCCCGACCGTTATCATTAAAGCTTTCATCATAACAGTAAAGACAAACTGTTTAACAGATACACAAGAACATCTATTTATGGATAACCACTTCTGATTTTATTTCGTTGCGACGCTTTGGTCTGGGTTCCTAGACCATTTTCAAGCTTGTTGAGCATGGTCTTAGAATCCAGACCTAAACGTTGATACGAAATGAAATCAGAAGTGGTTATCCATAGATAAGTGTTCTTGTGTATCTTGCTCCCAGCTTCTAAATGCCGTTCAAAGAAGACATGTGAAAAAGATAGCTTTTTTCCAACATACTTCAGCCGATACCTTCGACATCCTCCACTGCATCCCAGAGAAAGGTTAAACCGATATGTACAAGCTGGATAGGGTGGACCACGTTTTTTTAGATTTTGGTGATTTAGAAAGTTAAAAAATATATTAAGTAATAATCACAATGAAGAAGGATGTGATTTTTATCAGCATTATTCAGCTGGTAATCACCAGAATCATTTCATTTTGCTTAATGTCTGATTAAACAATGGTTGGGTGAATCCAGACATGAACGAATGCTAGGCTTACCCAGCTATTTTATTATTCAACGAAAACACATCCATACATCATCCAGAGAAAGTAATTTTGATTGGATGTTTGTATTTGTGAAAATCCCAATAACTAGGATGCCAGAAAATTCTACTGACCAAGGCTAAGCTCCTGTCAGTCGCCAACCTAATGAAATATCATAGGTTTGGTTTGTTACAACAATTTATGGGGTATAAAGGTCTAAATGATATACCTCTTTTTAACACAATTAGAAACTTGTCTTCATGGATATTTTAGACAAGAAGATGTTCCATGTGCCCGTATGTTTTAGTGACCATACATATATTTAGGAACACTAAACACACAGGCGCAAGAAAAAAATTCTTGCGTTAACTAACCATGGAAGCAAGTTTCTAAATGTGTTAACAAGGGAGGTATGTCATTTAGACATTTAAGGTCAATCATATAGGGCTCCCTATTTGTTGCGATAAACCAAAACACGTGGCATTCAAGTAGGTGGAAGATAGATAGAGGTTTGGCTTTAGTCAGTAAAATTTTCTCGAATATTTTTTGATCTATCAACAAAACCGAACGGATCTTCTGCTATGGCAAGAATTCGGGTAAACTGAAATTAAACAAAATATGATAATGGGAAAAGCGAGCAAATTATGTTATTTGGTTGCTAGGTAGAATGTAGAAGTTTGATCTGACTAGTAGATCTGTGAAACTGATGTTCTTTCCATAAGCAATGGAAGGCTGTTGGTCATTTTAATTTGAAGTTAGTATTCTTGTATTATAATCTGAGCCATATTCATGCTAGCCTTATTGTACTGAAATACAAATTGTATAATACCTTTTTCCCGACACATTCCAGTTTCCAAGTTCAAGCACAAAGGTAACAGTTTGAATCCCAAAAACATTCCTTTTCCAAACATTTGTGTTTGGTATCTGCAGCGGACGTGAGGAGAGAGATATTTTCAATGGGCATGATTCCGAAATAGCCCTAAAAACCGAATGACCTGGAGGGAATTTTCTTTATACAGAAGTTCCTTTTTTAAGAAAAATTTAGACGTGGATTTCGCAAAAAAAATTGACTGATGTGTTTCGCTTCAGTCAACATTATTCCAAAGGAACTAGATGAATTACTGGAGGCAGTGAACCTAACATGAGTTACATGTCGGACACAGTGCCAATAAATTCTCCTCATTTCGACTAAACTTCTACAGAGATAAACCCATCAATCTTTAACTTAAAACAATAATAACATTATGTAAGAGCCACATAGCATTAACTGCCATTCTTTATCCACGGTGTCGGTGAGATTAGTAAGTTTCTAAAACAAAAGAATGATTAATCGGAGCACATGTTTTGGTAGAGGGATTGAGTGACAACCCTTGGGTGTTATATGTAACAGCAGAAAAAGCATACATTGATTAATGGCTTACATCGTATGTAAGCTCTAGTCGAGAAATCTGGGCTCTGCCGAATTTTTTTTTCTCTCCGTGTTCGTAAGGCGACGAGACACATTAGCAGCCATATAATACCAGTCGCCGTAAGACCGATAATCCGGGCTAGTAAGCTTCCATCTGTTCGCAAATACCACTAAGAGCCAGAAGAATTCCAGGTGGACCCTGAGCAAAAACTTTATTCTATCCTGCAGCACTGGTTATATAATCGGCCATTAGTCCTATCCAATAGCTGAATAGAGGGTATCTAACGAGAGCCGTTGTGTCAAATTGGATCTGACGGGCGTGTATTAATGATCTGTCGTGACTGATGAGCCTCTCGTTAAAAAGGTTTTGTACTAATGTCCGTATCTGAGGACAAAGCTGAGGGCATAGCGAATTTTAGCTTCATTGTGTATACGAAAAGGCCAGAGGGATATCTTGTCATTATCATATATTTTGCAGGTTTAGCCAGAAACTTTATGCGTAGTTCAGTTGGATTATTTGTCTGGTAAGAGAAAGAAGCAAACCCAATCTTCACTCCCCATTTAAGACATATAAGTTTTGTTAATCTTTGGTGATCAAACAGAATTTCGTTCATTTTAAAACAACGAGTATCGATTAAAAGGAAGTAGCATTTTTTATGTATACTAGTTAAATTAAGTTAAAATAGAGAATGGGTCAGTTTAATTTGTGTCCGGGCTGAGACATAATCGGTATGAAAATAGTCTACAAAATTTTCTCTTCCCAAAAGCGCAGTTATTTTTAAAGACAAATTAAGCAATGTTAATTCACTCAGTAACAACTCAATCAGTTAACTAGAAGAGAAACTGTATCAATGGATACGGTCGAGTGATTGATTTTCTTTGGATGACGAGTTCCCCCATGCATTTTCCAATACATTGGATATGACGAGATCTTTCTATATTAAGTCGTGCGTATCATCACCAAGTACCAAACCAAAGGTATCTTCTTAGACCACTGTTGCGTGCAAAAGTGAGACATAATATTATATAATACTTTATTTCTTTAGTAGAGGATAACACACAGCCCGGATATGCTACAAAGGTGGGCTCCTCATAAAATAATACATTAAAAGATACACACACATTTGCTTTGTGTTACAAAGCTACAAGGAAATAACTGACATAACTTTACCATTTACGTTAATACAAAATAAACACCTTTATGACCAATCTTAGTCCAATGTAATTCTAAATCTACCAGTGAGTTTTATGTACTTTACAACAGACTCAAATATGTGTAAATTATCACGAAAAGATAATGAATTGTCACCATTTAAGAGAATGTTAACTAAATGATCTGGTAGAAGGTCAAAATATAATGAATAATGAACTCCTGGACTGATTATTCTGACACCAGTGGACAGTAGTTCACTGCGTTGAGCGGCAAAGGATGAGCACGTAAGAAAAAATGTTTAGCGCTTTCGTTTAATGCACCACAATGCTTACATGCTGGGTCATTAATAATGCTATATTTGTGCAGTTGTTACGCAAGGTGGCTCAAGCCCATTCTCATTCGGCATAAGTTTGTGGCTGCAAAACCTGAAATTTCAGATTAAAGCTTATTTGAGGGAATAAATAACAATTTACTTAAGGAAGTTTTGAATATATTTAGACATTATGCATAGCGAATGTTAGTATGTAAGTTGAGCCAGTCAATTACTGTTTGTGGAGAAAAAAAACGATGCATAAACGATTCAGTGAGAGCTAAAAACGTTTGGATATGGCGATGGTTCCGGAGAAATCGGTTGGAAGAATGCAATACAGAAGGACAGATTGAAGACAGATAATCTGGAACGTCTCTGTTGTAGACTTTGAACATTAGACATAATTTCCGGAATTGACGTCGTCGTTTAAGCGGGACCCAACTCAGCTCCTGAAGGAGGGACTCGTTCTTCGTTAGTTGAAAACCTCCAGTACATAAGATACCAGCCTGTCTTTGGACTTTCCCAATCAAGTCACAGTCCTTCAATTGTCTTCACCGTTAAATTCACCATAATCTAATACAGGACGGACAATGGTTTTATAAATATTAACTAGAGATCTGGTGGTCCAGTGTACAACTGGTTGTCAATATACAGTTTTTCAAGCACCGTAATCTAACATGGGACGGATAATAATTTTATAAATATCAATGATCAATGTTATTCAATATGCGTGAAGTGTGTTTTAAAACATGCACTTTACAATTCTGGCAAATTCGGGCGCAACACATACAAAATTCAATGCTACATGTTATTTCACTTATATGGCGGCGAATAGAAGTGTTAATCAGACAGGTCCGTTAACATCAAAATTACAATAAAATAAAAAAATAAAATAAATAGTATATGAAAATATGTATATTACAATAAAAATTGAGTGCGGCGTAAAACTCCAATCAATCAATCAGAAATGCATTAGCCAATCAGCATTGCTGTCCAATGTGAGTGAGGACATTCAAGTAAATATCCATGTGTTTGGTGGTTGACCAGATTTGTGTTATATCTAAAAACCAAAATCTCAATTTTGTTGATGATAGAAGAAAAACTATATGTCACCATATTGAAAAACTTGTAAAGTTGCAGGACTTTGTTTTTCCACTATTAGTGATGATATATGAATTTGGATTACCTTCAATAATTGTTTAGTCTCTAATTTGGCTTCCGTTAATAACAGATTGATTCATAGACTCCCTTTAAATTTCTACTTAAGAATTTATCATTTCGTCAAATATTTTCTTGACATATCACAAAAAAAAAATGAATTATATCTCCCCTTCAGGTTAATTGATTGTTTGGTGTTTTACGCCGCGTTCAAGATTATTTCACTTATATGGCGGCGTTGCCAGTTTTATTGTGGGAGGAAACCGGGCTCTGTGCCCGGAGAAAACCCACGACCTTCCATTGGTAACTAGTAACTTTCCCACATAAGTCGTTCGAGTGAAAACCCCCCGCTTCAGGAGTGAAGATACTTTTCAAAATATACAGAGCACAAAATCAACCATGCATCTCACTGCATTTGGGCTAAAAATACACGCGTATTATGTTAAACTTATTGGTGAACATAATTGCTTTTAACATTTTTTATCTTTGACTTAATATAGAGAGATTCCCGGCTGTCGACTAATAACAGTTACGACCTTGGTTTCCAGTATATAGCGCTCGATCCAATTCAGCCTAATTTGAAGGATCGTATACCATTTTTCCGTCTGGTTACTGTGTCTTTGTTTCCTATCAGTGCTTTTATCTCCAGTTATCGTGACATATAGCTGTCTGTCTAAAGGCAACTCCGACTGATTTCACACAAGGGGGATATAGAATGGATCTACTGAGTGGTATATTGACCATGGTTGAGTGAATGGTTCTGTGTATCTTGTACGTGACAAGACAATCGGTACATTTGACTCATCCCTCTGGAGTCGTCTAGGTTATATTAGGACATAATGTCTTTTACGCCATTTAATACAAATGTCTGTGGATTCTGATTTCCATATGACCGTCGAAACAATCGATTGATTGATTGATCGTTTGGTGTTTTACGCCGCGCTCAAGATTATTTCACTTATATGACGGCCAGTTTTATTGTGGGAGCAGACCGGGCTCTATGCCCAGAGGAAACCCACGATCTTCCGCTGGTAGCTGACATTCATCCTACATAGGTCGCGAAACAATCGAAGTGTCGATTTTCGTCTTATATACAGTATCTTCAAACAAACACTTTTGCCACCTTTCAAGCTTGGCACGGCTTCTTTTACTTAAAGCAACATAATATACATTCCCTTGGCGTGTTTCAATGCGGTACTTACCCATACACTGAAATTTAGTTTTTAATTCCATGAAACACTGATCATTATGATTTATTGATTAATTACCGTTAGGGTAATTAGATCCAGCGACATTCTGCTTATCATCGACGTGAAAAAGATTTCCTTCCCCATCCTGTGTGTTACAAAATGACAGAAGCGTTAGTGAACCTGTACAATCAGACAAAGTTGGGGCTGGTCAGATTACCTCCTCGGTGATAATGTATCCGCTCAATAACCCTCGGAATATTGAACAAAGGCTATTTCCTACACATATTGTTTGTACAATTCTTAAGATGGAACCAAAGAAATGGCTTTTATTGGTATTTCCTTGAATATATCGGAGTGCATTTTACTGTTAATAAAATTCTACGTAAAAGAAATAATTGTCGACGTTTTGAACATATATACAGAAGTTTCCCAACAAGCTCGTAAAACAAGGTTAACAATTGGTCTCCGTAACAAATTTTACCAGATCCTACGATGATGCCGAGAGGAAAGATGTAGGTTTGAGTTTGATTTAAATATGCATGCCACTCTTCAAGAAAGTAGTTGGCCTCGGTCGCCAGTCTGTTGGAGTGAATATAACTCTAGCCTTCCGTCGTGGGAACGCGGGATCAGAACCCACTCAGACGAAATAAAATTGAAAAAAAAATCTGATGGGGTTTTCACTCGATCGCTGTATGTGGAAGAGTTGCCAGGAACTTGCCGAGGGTCGAGGTTTCCTTTTGGCAGCGAGTCCGGTTTCCTCACCCATTAAACATGGCAACGCCGCCCAATTAGTGAAACAATATTGAATGATGGAAATGTATCCAATTATATTGTACTTTACGAGACGTGGACACTAATAGTCTGGGAGCCCATGGAGATTTGTTTAGCATTGCGAGTACAAAATGTTTGAAGCTGGCAATATGAAGGGGGAGGCTTTGGGACCTTCAAATAGCCATTCTTAAGTTTCATCTCCTGTACCAATCCTGGCAGCGACCCCTCAAAGTATCCGAAATTCATGTTTAATTAGCATAGTCGAGTACATCTAAGAAACCAATGCTAAAATGTCCATGTTGGTGGTGGGAATCAAGATCTATCATTCTTATGTTCCAACGCCTGTACCTTATCTACTTAAGAACGCCCGCAATTAGAGCTAATTAACATTTTAATTAGCATAATTGAGTACATCAATGAAACCTTTGTAAAAATAATCATAATGGTTCCTTCAATGAGGATCTGCAGTTCTTAAGTGACAAAGCCTGTACCAAGTCCACTTAAGAAAAGGTCAAAGGTCGTGATTAGCATCAAATAGTTTTAATTAACATGATTGAGTACATGAATGAAAGCTATGCTAAAATGTCCCTACTGGTGGTGGGAATCCATATCTATCATTCTTAAGTTTCAAACCATGTACCTTACTTACTTAAGAACGCCCGCAATTAGAGCTAATTAACACTTTAATTAGCACTTTAATTAGCATAATTGAGTACATCAATGAAACCTTTGTAAAAATAACCATTATGGTTCCTTCAATGAGGATATGCAGTTCTTAAGTGACAAAGCCTGTACCAAGTCCACTTAAGAAAAGGTCAAAGGTCGTCATTAGCATCAAATAGTTTTAATTAACATGATTGAGTACATGAATGAAACCTATTCTAAAATGCCCCTCGTGGTGGTGGGAATCCATATCTATCATTCTTAAGTTCCAAACCATGTACTTAATCACCTTAAGAATGACCATATTTAAAGCTAGTTACCACTTTAATTAGCATCATTGGGTTCACCGATGGAACCTTTGCAAAAGTATTTATTAGGGTTCCCTGAATAAGAAATAATTGTTTCTGTAATACTCGCTGACAAGGTGTTTCTCCGACGTAAACGATTTGGACTTGCTTGGGTTTCTCATCGGCTTTCCTTAAGAATGACCATATTTAAAGCTAATCACCACTTTAATTAGCATAATTGGGTACTGTGGCTATATTTTTGTTCTTCTGAGTTGTTTAAGTTCAGGTAAAGGGTCGACTTATTTCTTTTCCTTTGCCCAGACTGGGGCGTGTTGTTGAACAAGCCTGTTAAATACTACAGTGCTCCTTATTACTTTCACAGTATATTTTAGTAATTCCTGCTTCGGCATACTACAGCCGTTCTCATTTTGGTCTGGTGAATTTCAGAGCTTTTATTTTGAGCATTCAGTTTTCCAGGAAAATTGAGAGACCTGACTGAGTGGCTGAGTAGGTAGAGCACTCAATCCGAATAGCCTTCCACCAATGGGTCGCAGGTTAATCCCACTCAGACCGAAGAATATTGGAAAATTTCCTGACCGGGGTTTCACCCGAACGACCTATGTACGATGGTTGCCAGTTACCTCCGGAAGGTCGTGGGTTTCCTCCACGCACCAGTGGATTTATTCACTGGTAAACTGCTCCAGCAGAGGGCGCCAATTAATTCTAAATCATTTAAGCATATATCAGTCCTATTTGACCAGGTACAGGATTTCGGTAAATACTTTTAACTATTCAAAATGGAGACACATTGGTGTTAGCTGTTCTGAGTGTGTGACAAATGTGGATCTGGTTAGATAGAGAACGAATTTCATTATATTCTTGCTTGTCCACCTTATCAAAACTTGACAACAAAATGTACACAAAGAAAAAAGTAAGCCCAACACCCCCCCCCCCCCCCAACACCCCCCCCCCCCCTGAAAAATCTGCAACGACAGATAAAATTATTGGTGTAGGGAGACTGTTGGAAAACTGTTATTGCAGAAACGATTGTGATCATATAAAGGGCAACATTCTGGCGATAAGAAATCACCATTAATGCCAATAAGCTATACAATTTATTCAGGATATCGTTAATCAAATCAAAAGTATATTTTAG
Source organism: Lepidochitona cinerea (assembly GCA_963971465.1). Taxonomy (NCBI): domain Eukaryota; kingdom Metazoa; phylum Mollusca; class Polyplacophora; order Chitonida; family Tonicellidae; genus Lepidochitona; species Lepidochitona cinerea. The sequence goes on along the minus strand of OZ020562.1, from coordinate 15,143,555 downwards.
CAAAATAAAAAGATGCTTGTAAATATGAAACTTCAGAGTCCATCTGGCTTCACAGGGCGAACATATTGAAGTAAAAATGTCACTTTGAGTGTGTAGAACACATCCCTAGAGCTGAGGGTCAATAGCGCGTATAGCCTCCATAGTCAGAATGATAGCTCCTTACCTGCGTCTCATCCCTCCAGTGAGACGTCGGATCTGTTTAAGGGGTACTTGACGCCAATACCGATGTAATGCTGCTTCCAATTCCAGTAGACATTGCACAGGAGGCTCTAGGGCTTGAATGCTTCTGTCCATCATATCCCAAATGTGCTCTAAGGATTCAAATCCGGACTCACGGCCAGCCAAGCAGAGTTGTTACAGCTTTGTTTTGAAAGTAGGCTATTACTGCCCGGGAACGATGAGGTCTGGCGTTGTCATCCATGTACACAGGTCTTGAGCATAACGGGTGGTTCTTAAAATGAGGCACCGCAACTGGTTGCAGAACCTCCCGAATGTACCGGTTCAGTTTGCAGTCGTGAGAGATGCACCCCAAACCATTACAGAGCCCCCTCCATAAGCTGTGTTTCGGTGCCTCCAAACACTCTCTCGTCCATCCGTGACGTTGAGCAAGAAACAAATTTCGTCCGACCAATGGATTCTTCGTCAGGTCCTCAAATTCCAACCTCGTCGTGCTAAACACAAAGCCAAACGTACCCGTTGATGGCGATCTGACAATAGAGGTCTTTGGTGACTCCTTGCCCTCAGGCATGCAGTCGGTTTCTCACGGTTCTTGTGCGCAGGCGTCGGTTGGTTAGCCATTACTGCTTCAAAGATGGACTTGATGCAAATGCAAAACACCGTACCCTAATTGACGCCCGATAGCTTTGTACATCCCTGTGGAGTGTGTACCGACAATTTGCCATTGTTGCCCCTCTAATATCCTCCATCGTGCCATGTTCACAGAAGATGAGTCTACGTTGTACAAAACCGGCCTTAAGTACAAAACATTTAAGGGGAAGCATACTGAATTTGCGTAATTACACAAAAAAAAACAATTTTCCTGTCGCATTACAGGCAGTTTTTGCGTTACTTCCAACATGAATTGCCACAATCATTCAATAGAACATCATTCTTATCATCATCAAAACTGGCCGTACAGTTAACATTAATGCAGATTTATAATAATTAATTTTAGTATGGGGTGCTTAAGTTTTTCCTTGTGTGTATTTAAAGCTGTTATACAGATGAAACACAACTATATTCAAGCTAGCACAAGTTTAATACACAAACAATGCGAAAGAACAGTCATTTTTGTATACCTTATCCTTTGCATGCTTTATCTATTTTTAGCGTGTCCTTTCTCGTAACCCCCCCCCCCCTCCTTCCTCTCCTTCCCAAAAAATGTCCAGGGGCATCAACCAGGTCTCTCAATTTTTCTGGGAAACTGAATGCTCAAAATAAATGCTCTGAAATTCACAGGCCAAAATGAGACCGGCTGTGCAGTATGCTGAAACAGGAATTACTAAATATCCTAAAATTAGAGACCATGCTGAGAAAGAAAAAAGGTATTGTTTTACTCGAATGTATCAGACGTTGAATGCACAAATGTAAACCTTATATAGTACTGCATTTACATGTATATAACATGTTCAATAAAGGAAGCCGATGAGAAACCCAAGCAAGTTCAAATCGTTTACGTCGGAGAAACACCTTGTCAGCGAGTATTACAGAAACAATTATTTCTTATTCAGGGAACCCTAATAAATACTTTTGCAAAGGTTCCATCAGTGAACCCAATGATGCTAATTAAAGTGGTAACTAGCTTTAAATATGGTCATTCTTAAGGTGATTAAGTACATGGTTTGGAACTTAAGAATGATATATATGGATTCCCACCATTTTAGAATAGGTTTCATTCATGTACTCAATTATGCTAATTAAAATTATTTGATTCTAATCGCGACCTTTGACCTTTTCTTAAGTGGACTTGGTACAGGCTTTGTCACTTAAGAACTGCATATCCTCATTGAAGGAACCGTAATGATTAGTTTTACAAAGGTTTCATTGATGTACTCAATTATGCTAATTAAAGTGTTAATTGGCTCTAATTGCGGGCGTTCTTAAGTAAGTAAGGTACAGGCGTTGGAACTTAAGAATGATAGATCTTGATTCCCACCACCAACATGGACATTTTAGCATTGGTTTCTTAGGTGTACTCGACTATGCTAATTAAACATGAATTTCGGATACTTTGAGGGGTCGCTGCCAGAATTGGTACAGGAGATGGAACTTAAGAATGGCTATTTGAAGGTCCCACAGCCTCCCCCTTCATATTGCCAGCTTCAAACCTTTTGTACTCGCAATGCTAAACAAATCTCCATGGGCTCCCAGACTATAAAGTAGTGATTGCGTTTGGCTGAACTGGTTCGCTGTTGGCTTTTCCAATTCGTGTGGTTTCGCGAGATCTTTAGATGGTAAGCGGTGCATGGTATAATGATAATAAACAAATTAAATTAAATCAAAATCAAATTTTGATAAATCTTGGTACGAAACCAATTGTTTCCCATTTTCATATCGATTTAAGGACAATTGTGCCTTACGTCATTATTTCTTTTGAGATAGAATTAAGGGGAGGTTTTACATTACCTATTTTAAGGTGAAGAATTACTTATGGGTAACAACTTCTTGATTTATTGGGTGACGACGTTTCGATGTAGTTCTTACATCGTTGTCAAAGTTATAGCCTTGTCGGTCGTTTCGTTGTCTTCTGATTTTTGGGTAGATTTTTCTTGATCGAATGATACAAGGATTGACTAAGAACTCGGCTATTCATAGTTTATCAGACAGATAATTATATGAAAATGAAGTTTGTTTATACAGTGGCTAACATATTTCGTTATTATTTTTTTCTTTCTAGTGAATAACCTTAAACCACGGATGGATTGTATTTCTAGAACTCGAGGCTTCGATGTTGATTTATTTTACCTGCTAGAAAGATTCAACGTAGCCTACATGTACAGTCAGTGTAATATGTGTCCCGAGGCAGAAGTTTTTGTTGACACTTAAAAAAAATGCTTAAACAACAAAATAGTACCTCTGAATCTAAAACTTTAATAACACTGGGATAAAAGTGACTTACCTTCTGATAGATGGGGTAGGTCTCGGTGGCTTACTCTCTTTGTGTTAGTCGACGGGCCTTCCATCGATGCAGCGCGAGATAGATTCCCGCTCAGACCAAAGGGAAACTTGGGGAGGATTTTGAACTGGATCGCCATATGTGGAAGGGTTGCCAGGTATTCGCCGATGGTCGGGGTTTTCCTTCGGGTAAAACGTCCGCCATATAAGTGACATAATAGCAAATGTGGCGTCTTTTTTTATGAGATACTCAACATATTTTATGAGAGTGTAGCGGAATGATACTGGCAGAGTAACGATTTTATAACTCAGTTACAGCACATAAGACACTTTGGACAAAGTATCATATAACGCTGGCTGGTTATAACGCAAGACCATTAACACGCGTATGTTTGGTATCGACCTAGAGTGATTTATTGAAAATACAGCGGTTTACAAAAATACTTTCGTACAGTCTCACGTTATAACACGAAAACGGCTATTGTTATATCGCCAAGTCGTTGATATCGTGTGGTAGATCATCATAGTTTATGTCTTGTTATCAGTCTCAATCACGTTGTTACAACCTAAAATAACAAACGAAGAAGTAAAAAAGAGGAGATTTCATGTACATGTTTTATTTATATAGGAAACAGAGTCACTTATTTACAAGCAAATATTATACGAACAATGGCAAAAAACATGTATCAAAATGACTAAGAGTTTGCAGTTCCAAGAGAGAAAACTGTCATCCAATAACTGACTCAGTTCACCGGTATAGCAGATCCGATGATCATGAAATTTAAATCTACAAAATGATATTCTGGAATCACACTGGTAAATCCACGGAAAAAATCTTGTAAACACACTAGTAAACTCTTTGCCCAGATGGAAACACAAATCAAACGAATGACAGTTTCAGACGTTATATCAAGCCGAATAGTAAGTTATAACAGTTCGTACAAGATATATCATCCAAATATGTAACATTTCACAGCATACTGTGTTCTTCAGGACATTTTAATAAGTTTTTGTTGCGTGACCCTAAAAATGCCATAAACATCATCAACCCCTATGTGTGTTATCTCTGCCACTTTCCGGGAGGTAAGATAGAAAGCCGGTTTCTGTTTGTTTAAAAAAAAAGAGATCTTTCCTAAGCCTTACAAATACTTTGCCTATGTGGGTTAAGCTGGCATGGTTAGTCCACTTAGTTAAATTGGAAACATGTTTTTGCCATGAACACAATATAATAATCTGAAAGAGGATTGAATAACCAGGAAACGCTTTGTAAATGTAAAGTTTTTGTCTACTTCGGCAGGGCTTTTCCACGATTTGATTAGTGTTGGTGTCGTAAAAAATGCTTCCTGCTTCCTTATGAAATACATTTGTCAATATGGCGCCTCTAAAAAATCTATTTTGTTATCATTTTCCAGTATTAATATCTCTGGTAGATTAATGTTGATAATACAAGGGATTGAATAACAACAATGGTGCTGTTTTTCCCCAAAAACTGGAAAAGATTAAACGCATTAATCAAGGACTGAAGTGACGACACAAAAAACTCCGTAGTGTATTGAATCATAGGGGAGATACGAATAAAATTTAATAATATTATCTTTTACGTATTAAATTTTATGCGAATCTAAATTTGATAGCCCACAAGATCAAAGCAAAATACTAATAGTTCAATGTCTGTTTATTCAACGGATAACACATGGCTATACCAGTTTTAGATTGTGTTTAGATCCTTAATTGTTTTGCTGAACTTAAAACGTTTGGAATTATGTAGGTTTCAGCTAAATAGTCCTAAAGATTATTGACGTTGTATCTGCCAGAAATTTCTTAAATTCGGAATTTCAAATGAAATTAAGCATTTGTAGTACCTTGGAAATCAACAGATTGACGTCGAAATGAAAACAATATTGGCAAAGCCAGTAACTCGTACAAACCTGTGAAGATGTGTGCTAATAACGGACAAATTGCAAAAATCTTCGTTCACAAAAAAAAAAACACAACAAACTTGTTATCTATTGCGATGGGTAGGGAAGCTGTGATATTTATAACTTACACCTGGGCCCATTAAAAGACTGCCGTCGATCCGAGGAAAATTACAGATAAAAGGAAATCTCTCATTTTACTGTCCTGTACATAATTGGAAGGTGTTTTTATGATCACTCGTGACTTTTCCCCTGGTAAACCGTAAAATGACGACTGTAATTCAATTTTTATTTCTTTGCCGCTGATTTGTTTACATCTATTTTAAGCTAGAGAACGATTTTCTAACAGAAGTTAACGACCTATGTGGGATGGTTGCCAGTTACCAGCGGAAGGTCCTGGGTTTCCTCCGGCACAGAGCCCGGTTTCCTCCCACTATAAAACTGGCAACGCCGCCATATATAAAGTGAAATAATCTTGAGCGCGGTGTAAAACACCGATCAATCAATCAATCTAACAGAAGCTCTAAATCTGGCCCTTGCCACCTTCCAGCCTGACTTTTTTTTATCTATAGTCCTGATTAAATATTATAGAAATAAACTTGACAAGGTCGGTTCTTCGCAGTTTATCGAAGGGATATATATTAATAACACTTTCCTGCACAACTCGATACATACTGGTTCACCTATCTAGGCCCCCTGTTGACAATCACCTGAAACCGTTCACCAGAAAATAAACAAATGTACCACACCCATTTATTATTCTTTAATTGATGAATTTTCGCTGAAAATCGACCTAACACATTTCATCCAAATTGTGTTCACTTTTATTTCTCTTATTAGCAGAAGTATTATGGAAAATATAAACCATGTATATGTTACACTGATTCTTGCGTTAACGGCTGGAACCATTTGAATGGTTATGAAGTGTTAAAGGCAACACTTGTGTATGTGATGTTAGAAAAGTAAACATGTCTTTTTACGATAATTTTATCACAAGTAGATTAGACAATTTCATATGAGACAAGCCATTTACATTAATATGTATTCATTTATAAATTTTAACGATAGTGGCCTTCGATGCGAGTCTGTTACTCAGCAAGCTTTCTGTTCATTCGTTTGGCCAGACGAACTAGAAAGGTGTACGGTTCTACAATTCATTTGTGGTAGGAATGGCTGTACATGATACAAATATATGAAAACGAGGGCAAAATTGAATTCACGCTGGATTTGTTTAATAGACCATGTTAAGCCACTCACTGAAATAAAATCTCTAAATGTAATAATATTACATTAATGGTGGCATCAGCACCTTTAGTATAATAGTATTAAATTCACGGTTGATATTGCACCCCTTCGCGTTATAATTACTGCATTATAGTTTGATATCTTGCACATTTATCCATCAACGTAAACAAGATATGTTGACAATTTGTCAGATTCAATATTTAAATAATGTTTAACATGGCAGAAATGTTTGAAATGTCGATATTTTGTTTTACAGTTGTAATTCATTATTTGATAATACGATAACTCGGTACACATAACTTAACAACGTGCTATTTCACGTCTTTCTTTCTTGATTAAACACGGGCTCATGTTTTTTCTTGTCCACTCAAAATGTATTGAATAATTGTATGATTTCGTGAAAGAGAGACTTGTTTTCTGTACAATGTCTGACTGTACATTAACTCCAATGATGAAATTGCCATTTTGAACGTTATTAAACTTTCTACTTTCAGATTTATTTTAAACTTTGTTATTATGTATCTGGTATATCTAATTAAAACTGTTTGGATGTAAGTTACCAAGTTACAAAGCATACAACTGTTGACATAGAAACAACATTTTATTTCCCTGGAGCTATCTTCCAGGCCGGCAATAACCTACACGGTATAAAATGCTGAATATAGATGGAAATAAAAAAAACTGCATTAGACTACTAGATGAAAGACTGCCCTTATAATTAATAGTGTAATTATATGTGCCTTGCAGCAAAACAATATTTTGGGGGGATCAGATTTTCTAGAAAAAAATAACAGAAATTCTTATACCAAGTTTTTGTCAATCTCGAACCGCGACTCAAGTAAAACGATGTATGTTCTCTTCTGATGGCGATAGGTGAATTACTTTTTAACGCTGATTCAAGTCAATCCCAACTTTTAAAGCAATCTATGCCACGTTTACAGAAAGTATAAATGCTCAAATGTGCAAACTATCCTTAACATTAAAAGGTCAATTGTATTTAAACACAATTTCAGAACACCCCCCCCCCCCCCCCCCAAGTAGTTCTTTATATGTCTTGATTGCGATTCTAATTAATGAAGTCAGCCAACAGAGAGTATTTCTCTATTAGAGTTTCAGTAAACAGTGACTTTTGTGATCTTAACATGGACTCGCGATATCTTGAGGAAAGCTTATGATTTAGGTTTAAAGCTTGCTTCCATCCACATCCGAGTATAGAATTATCGGAAGATACATCCGTTATGGATAAGCTACTGAGCTTATAACACTATCCGCTTAGTGTTGATAGATCAAACGAAAATATACCGCCGATTATAACCGGTTAAAAGTATAAAAATATAAATGCTATTCAAACACAGCTGTACAATATCCTTTTTATTATTTATATTGTCCTGTTTTAGGCTGGGGATTGTCATTTAAGTTCAAATATATCAATTTTAAAAAAGAAAATATCAACAAAGTTATTATTAATTAGGTTTTTATCAAACGCAGGAATATATATTGATGACCAATGAAACAACAGCATGTCTGTTCTTATCACGTGACTGTAAACTGTCAGATTTATGGTAATTTGAATGGCCATTTTCTCCCTGAAGTTTTTCGCGACATTTCATGCAAAAAGAAATTAACTCAAACTCCATGTATTTTAACTCTTCAGTGCACCAGTCACCAGGATACAAAATGATCTATGGAATTACTCTTCATTGTTTTAATGCTTGATTGAATGGTTGTTACAGTTACTAGTTACACACAGTTGTCCGATTCTCCGAAACTATGGAATGAATGATGCACATCACAAAACGCTGCTAACAGACGATCAATAACGAAGTTTTGTTTAATGACTTTGATTTAAAGTGGTAAGCTGATCCTCTATTGAATCAATCTAGTGTTTTCAGTTGCAAATTATTTATCTTAATGCTAAACGATAACTACTTATATATTAAAAGCATAAGTAGACAGGACACAAACTACAATGAAAACAAAACCATTTGTTAAAATTCATATTCTATTCTTAGAAAGCTACTTGTATATATATGCTCTCCTTTTGTGAATTGCGAAGTTAATTCCTTTACCCCTTTAACTTTAAAGAAAAAAAAACAAAAGAGGAAAAAACACAGGTGAGCAATTGCGATTGTTTTTTTATTTTATGGCTCAATGGTAGTAATATCGTTTGTCAACTCATGGAACGGCTAGTATGTCATATCTCCCCATGTGGATATTACAGATCAGTCTACATCAAAATAATGGAAATTATTGCGTCGCATGCTGTGGATTAAATGAAAGAAGCATTAGAATGTTTTCAGAGTAAAATGTTTAGAGCAATGTAATTTTTTTTATCACGTATACAATGATGTAACTTTAATATGTTCGCCCTGTGAAGCCAGATGGCATCTTTTTATTTTGTTAAAATACACTTTCGATTTGGCTAATGATATCCTGACTAAATTGTATAGCTTATTACCATTGATGGTGATTTCTTATCGCCAGAATGTTGCCCTTTATGATCACAATCGTTTCTGCAGCACCAGTTTGCCAACAATCTCCCTACACCAACGATTCTATCGGTCTGTATATTCATAAACACTAAAGCACTAGGGAATATTTATAATCTGTTACAATTTCTTGATTTTTTACGACAGATTCTAGACTAGTTTGTTTATATGCCACCATTGGCAGGTTTAGTGAAGAGGGAAACCGGGTTCATCTTTTCCCGAGGTCAGTCTAATCGGGTTCGAGTGCCGTTGGTTAGGCATACCTGCCTGCTTACGGAGAATCCATGTGTACTGTTTCAATCGATTCTCTCGATCAAACCAGCAATCATTTTATATTTTAAGCATTCTTAAGGAGGGATAAGTTATAAGCATTCTCTAACAGACAGAATTTACTAATCAACTTATCTCCTTTAGTTTTACAAGTTCCATCGACTATTATTAGTACGGAATAGTATGGAAAAGTCTTATACGACGACTAGGCGTGGATTAACCTTTGCTTAAGCCTAAACTACAAGCCTTCGTGGAATCCCTGCATAATGTTACCACTGGCTGAAAGTTAATCAGACAACATACCCCACCAAGTTGAAAAAAATGGTATCATTTCAATTTGCAATTTATTTTAGAAAAATTTATTTCTATGATAACAAAAAATAAATAAAAAATAAAAATGCCTTTTTATTATCTCTAAACATAGCTATATTTTACAAAATTGTCCAGGACGTGTAGATTCGAGCTGTTCCGGTTGATATCATGTTTAAAACATTGCTTATCTTACAACGGCATTTGTCATCACAGTACCACTCCTGCTTGTTTGTACAACCTTTCATTAACTGTGATGAAATCAACAGATATTTTATACAACGGATATGTCTTCGTTATTTCATTTGGTTCAGAGTGTGCTTGTTTAACAAAGTCTATGCGCCAATGTATGGAAGTCCTTGTTAACCATTCCGTTTTGTTCACCGTATGTCATGCTATTTTAAAGCCATATTCTATTCACCCAAAAAATCTAAGCGTTTTTCGCTGGATCGCTCTTTGCTAGAGGGTTGATATGTACTCTTCTAAGGACGGAGGTTTCTTTTGAACAATGGGCCTTGTTTCCTCTCACACTTAGCCTGACACGCTGTGATATGAGTGAAAGGATCTTGAGCGCGTCAAAAAAAAAAAAAAAATAAAAATAAACAATCAATCAAATTTATTCCCCTTTGAGTATCTCTGCATTTGATATTCCGAGAAAGACGCCTTTCCAAGATATTTGTGTGATCTTAACAAACGATCTGTTTACCCCGTGTGCCTCTTAAACAGCCACTTCGCCTTTCTTCTCTTTCTGGCTTCATGCTAATACCGCCCCTGTTTGATGAGAGTCTCTCTGTCTGTCAGTTTTTATATTTAGTCGCACTCTAATTAATCCATAGACGTTCTATTTGATGATCAATTCAGAGGCAAAAAACTAACCAGGTGTTAACACAAGAGACGTGTTCGTTTCACTTTAATCTCATTAACGTGTAAGGAAAAGGAAAATGTAGACAAAAAGAAGGCCACTTCAAGTTTCCTTTAATCAAATACATCTATGTATACATTGCTCGCCCAGCGTGACATGGTTGCCAGGTACGTGTCGAAGGTCGTGCGTGCTTCTCCGGACAACGAGTCAGGTCTCCCCACTCACACATTATATTTATGAACACTAAAACACACGGGCACAGGGAAAATCTGCTTGTCTAAAATAAGCATGGAGACAAGTTTCTAATTGTGTTAAAAAGAGGTATATCATTTAGACCTTTATACCCCATCATAAATTGTTGTAATAAAGTAAAGCTATGATATTTCATTAGGTCGACGACTGACAGGAGCTTATCCTTAGTCAGTGGAATTTTCTGGAACACTTTGTATTACATTGACAATGCTTACGTATCTTAAGCTATGGTAAGAATATCGTCAGACTATATATCATAGGGTCATGGGAAAAGACAGTGAAAATTTGTCCCCCACCCCTTTCCCAGGAAAACCTAGGTAGAAGGCAGACAAGGGAGTTTAGCCCTGACCAGTATGTCTGCCAAACTCTTGTTCTTATTATAAGTCGAGCAAGTTTACTTTGAAGTAGTTTGTATTCTTCTACTATAATCTTGGCCACAGCGATGCTAGCTTTGTTATACTGAAACACAAATGGTATTATAGTTTTTTCACGACATCTTCCCGGGTCCAAGTTCAAACCCAAAGGATAAATAGTTTGTAATGTTTGAATCCATAAACTTCCCCTTTCCAAACATTTGTGCTTGGTATCTGCAGTTTCTCTGACATACTGTTTGCGACATTGTTTGCACGTGATAACATACACGATATTAGAGGAGTCGCAATTAAGATTCTCTGCCATTTGATATTTGTCGCGATATACCGAGTTTGCTTCGCGTCTTAAGGCATTTCATTGATGTACCTGAGAGAAATGTTGGGCGATAATTGTACACTCGTGAAGGGGAGGTAAGCGTATCGGGGGCTGACACATTATACTTAGGCTAGTCAGCCTAACAAACATTCATATAAGCTGTTATCTAAATCTCAGTGTTCGTAGTGTCATATTTTCATTTGAGAGTTACTCTTATTTATATCCTTAGTAGAGAAATGAATTACAATAACAGGGTTCTGAATATTTTGTTCAATATGGCTGATTATTATTCCCCAGAAATGCAAATGGTTGATTTATGTCTACGTCGGCAAATGTGTTTTAACCATGTCCACTATTAAGTACGTTCAGTCAATATTAGACCCTGTAATATATCCGTTCCTTTGTCTGAACCACAATACTCGTGGGATGATGAATAGATGGACTAAAACCAATCCTTGAAACAAAACTTTCTGAACAGCATACAAACGGTAGCACCGGAATAAAAAACATCTATACAATCATTTCAATTTATATTTACTCAAACAAAGAACCAGATGGAGCACATACATACCAATAATGAAGACAAAGTGTTCTTATAATAATCGCTTCATCGTCACGAGATTGGTGACAGAGAGAGTGACAGTTTGCTAACCAAAATACTCAACAAAGGTCGTAATGTGAGACGCATTTTCAACGTTTTTAATAAACAATACAGCAATAGAAATGCACAGCGTAACCGTTGTCTCTATCAGATGATAAATGATGTGTTTGGTCAGGTAAACAGGTAGGTAGTTGTTATTTAGATAAACATTTTCCTGTATTATTTTTATAGGAAAACGTGTTTTGGGGGAATTTCAGTACGTCAATGAAAACAATTCCCAATGGGTTTCATTCGACCAGCGTTTGGTGAAAAAGAACCCGGTATTATTACAATTTCACCTGATAGCCCCACCATAAAGGTGAAACATTCTTAAGTGTGGTAAGTAATCTCAAAACATGCAATACAACCGACCGACAATATGATGATTGTAAAAAAATACTTGGCTTAAAGGCAAAATGGTATAGTTCAAAATTCTAATTATTTATAAATACACTGATATTATTTGAATCTTTTTTATTAGCTTTGAAAATATTTGTGTGAGTTTTACCATTCGTTTTACTATTTTGATGTACATTGCCTTTTTATTTGCCAATCTAAAGCCATAGCTATGAAATCTGTAAACCGGATGTGTCAATTTTCAACATTTGCACCTTTTAAGATAGTCCGGATTATCGGTCTTAAGGCGACTGGTATTATATGGCTGCTAATGTGTCTTATCGCCTTATGACGAACACGGAGAGAAAAACAAATTCGGCAGAGCCCAGATTTCTCGGCTTCTTTTAAGAGAATACACTGCAATTTGGATTTAACGAAAACATATTCAGAAGCCTAAACCAATTCGAACCTTTGCCTCATATAAATTTCATAAGATTGCTATTAGATATCTGTTTTCCCTGAGAAAATATGAAACGATGCAACAGACACGGGTTTGTTCTCAATTCATATATCGATCACATTTGCAGGACTAATGAAAGAAATATAGATGCATTTTATCTGTATATGACGTAAAACGCAAACCCATTAATGTATTGGTTAAAACCCATTGTTAAAGTAGTAGCCTATTCGATGACAAATGTCACTTTATAATACAATTTGATTTTTAATATAATCTATTAGATTCACATACAACACCCAAAGGGACGTTAAGTTTTTTTTTATAGAATAAGTGATACGAATTCTTTTATTGTAAAATGATTCAACGAGAGCCAATCTATAAGCAACACAACACTGCAAAAACATAATCGCCACGTTGGAATTTTCTATCAATTTGTGAAGTACTCTAAAAAGTGGTCATTGCACTTGGAACATTTATAAATTGACGCTCTTCAAATCTGTTAATTTTACCAATTTACAAATACTAATGATAAAAAATTATTAAAGACATCACCACGTCCTCAGTTGTTTTTAACAACACGAGCTTTCGGCACCTGTGCCGGTGCCTTCGTCAAGTGTAACTGAATTTAATGTTTCAAAATATTGACATATATACAAAAGAAAAGAACAAATGTGTTAAGTGGCCAATCAGGGAATTGTTTGCAGCAGTTACTATGTTAGCAATATTCTGACGTCGGAAACTACAAAATGATATCATCAAGAATGACGTAAATCTTTAACGTTATAATACAAAATGACGTTATAACCTAACGCTTTAATACAAAATGGCATAATAAGTTAACGTTACAATTCAATGCATCATAATAAACAAGCTAAATAACAAATCAATATAGATAATAAGTTTTTACATAAAAGTTGTTACATGTATTTTACAAATTTATTCCATATTTTACTTATCTGTATACAACAATCTCTATTTAATGAAGGGTTATGTTTTTTAATGAAAAAAGCTTCTTTAATTTTTCTTTTCCTCCAGTGTTTATCTGAAGATAAAGTTTTTACCTCTTCCCATTTAATACGTTTAGTACATTTAAACTTGTGTTCTGCTATCGCAGATTTGTTAATGTCACCAGTTTGAACAGCCTTCTTATGTTCATTTATTCTAAGGACTAACGGTCTACCTGTTTCACCAATATAGTTTTCACCACATTCACAGTTTACATTATAAACACTATACTTTTTACAGCAATGGGGCTCTTTGTCTTTAACATCAGTCAATAAATTACCAAGATTTCTGTTATTAGAAAAAACAACTCGGAGGTTTTCTTTTCTTAAAATACGTCTCAACTTTTCACTTAAACCCGGTAAATATGGTAGTGTAATGGTTCCTGATTTTTCTGTCCTGTTATCTGAAGAGCTGTGTTTGCATTTATCTTTCATTGATTGATTAATAACTTTACTAACTGTAGTCTTTTTATATCCATGATCGATGAATACTTTGGTTAAGTGATCCAGTTCTGCTTTTAGACATTGTTCATCACACACATTTATCGCTCTTTTTACTAAACATCGTAACGTACCGAGTTTAGTGTCTCTTGAATGGCCTGATGAACTGTGAATATATAAATCTGTGTGGGTTGGTTTTCGATACACTGAAGTCCTGATGTTTGACTTTGTTTCACCAACCTTTTCAACTAAAACATCCAAAAACGGTAACTTGTTGTTGTCTTCTATCTCCATGGTGAACTGGATTGAGGGGTGTAGCGAATTAAGATGTTGCAGAAATAAGTTCAGTTCGTGCTTATTTTGATTCCAAATAACAAAGGTATCATCTACGTATCTGAGCCACAACTTAGGTTTATGTAATGCTTTTGATAGGGCTTCTGTTTCAAATTGTTCGAGATAAATGTTGGCCACAATCGGGGAGAGGGGAGAACCCATAGGAGTACCACTTTGCATTTCATAGAAGTTCTCTCTCCATTGGAAATAGTTAGCGTTTAAACATAACTTTAACATCTCTTTTAAGTCGCTGGGCTTTACTGTACTTACAATTAGTTCGGGATGATTGTCAATTTTGTCCTCTATAATTTGAATAGCTTCCTGTATTGGAACTTTTGTGAAGAGTGATTTCACATCAAAACTTACAAAAATGTCTTCTTGCTCTACATCTAGGGTTTTAACTTTCTTAACAAAGTTTGTAGAGTCTTTTACATAAGAGAAAGAGGATCCTGCTAGGGGTCTTAAAACTTGAGCTAAATATTTTGCGATGTTATATGAACCAATAAACGAAACAATAGGTCGGAGGGGAACGTTTTCCTTATGAATTTTTGGACGTCCATATAGTTTTGGGCATAATGGATGCTGTTCTCCAAGTTCCTTCCTGAGTTTGTTAGAAATGGTCTTCTCTTTATTAAGTCTGTTTAACATGGTGATAACTTTCCTGTTTATAGATAACGTTGGATCTTTTTTCAACTTGATATAGGAAGGATCCAAAAGTAGATTATGAATTTTGTCTTCATATTCTTGTGTATTCATAATGACAGTAGCATTACCCTTGTCCGCTGGCAGAATAACAATAGAGTCATCAGACTTGAGTTCTTTAATCGCTTTCCATTCCTCATTGGTGTAACTTATACCTTCTTTTACCCTGGGTTGATGCTTCTCTAAGGCGTCTTTAACTTTAATCCTTAGTTCTGTTGCTTTAATATCATCTGTAATATAGGAAACAGAATTTTCCACGGCAGTAACTATTTCTAAATAAGGAACACGTCTATTAGTATTTGGTATGTGTTTAAGGCCTTTACTCAAAACACTTTCTTGCGTTTTCGTAAGAGTAACATTACTTAAATTAACAATATGTGTATTGTTGGAACTAGATGGATTATTTTTAGATACTGGTACCTTAGTTTTACACGAATTAGAACAAAGTTTCTGAAATGTATTGACTTGTGTTGCTTTAGTTTTTTCAAATAGTTTATTGAATGACTTACCGCAAACTTCTAAAATGCGTTGAAAATCCTCGGCAGAGCATTCATTTTGAATGTTGTTTCGGATCTCCTTCTCTTGGTGTTGTAAGGTATCAAGAGTCCGATAAGCCGCATGAAGCCTTTCTTTTAGAAGTTTTTAGAAAATATTTAGCTCAAGTTTTAAGACCCCTAGCAGGATCCTCTTTCTCTTATGTAAAAGACTCTACAAACTTTGTTAAGAAAGTTAAAACCCTAGATGTAGAGCAAGAAGACATTTTTGTAAGTTTTGATGTGAAATCACTCTTCACAAAAGTTCCAATACAGGAAGCTATTCAAATTATAGAGGACAAAATTGACAATCATCCCGAACTAATTGTAAGTACAGTAAAGCCCAGCGACTTAAAAGAGATGTTAAAGTTATGTTTAAACGCTAACTATTTCCAATGGAGAGAGAACTTCTATGAAATGCAAGATGGTACTCCTATGGGTTCTCCCCTCTCCCCGATTGTGGCCAACATTTATCTCGAACAATTTGAAACAGAAGCCCTATCAAAAGCATTACATAAACCTAAGTTGTGGCTCAGATACGTAGATGATACCTTTGTTATTTGGAATCAAAATAAGCACGAACTGAACTTATTTCTGCAACATCTTAATTCGCTACACCCCTCAATCCAGTTCACCATGGAGATAGAAGACAACAACAAGTTACCGTTTTTGGATGTTTTAGTTGAAAAGGTTGGTGAAACAAAGTCAAACATCAGGACTTCAGTGTATCGAAAACCAACCCACACAGATTTATATATTCACAGTTCATCAGGCCATTCAAGAGACACTAAACTCGGTACGTTACGATGTTTAGTAAAAAGAGCGATAAATGTGTGTGATGAACAATGTCTAAAAGCAGAACTGGATCACTTAACCAAAGTATTCATCGATCATGGATATAAAAAGACTTCAGTTAGTAAAGTTATTAATCAATCAATGAAAGATAAATGCAAACACAGCTCTTCAGATAACAGGACAGAAAAATCAGGAACCATTACACTACCATATTTACCGGGTTTAAGTGAAAAGTTGAGACGTATTTTAAGAAAAGAAAACCTCCGAGTTGTTTTTTCTAATAACAGAAATCTTGGTAATTTATTGACTGATGTTAAAGACAAAGAGCCCCATTGCTGTAAAAGTATAGTGTTTATAATGTAAACTGTGAATGTGGTGAAAACTATATTGGTGAAACAGGTAGACCGTTAGTCCTTAGAATAAATGAACATAAGAAGGCTGTTCAAACTGGTGACATTAACAAATCTGCGATAGCAGAACACAAGTTTAAATGTACTAAACGTATTAAATGGGAAGAGGTAAAAACTTTATCTTCAGATAAACACTGGAGGAAAAGAAAATTTAAAGAAGTTTTTTTCATTAAAAAACATAACCCTTCATTAAATAGAGATTGTGGTATACAGATAAGTAAAATATGGAATACATTTGTAAAATACATGTAACAACTTTTATGTAAAAACTTATTATCTATATTGATTTGTTATTTAGCTTGTTTATTATGATGCATTGAATTGTAACGTTAACTTATTATGCCATTTTGTATTATAGCGTTAGGTTATAACGTCATTTTGTATTATAACGTTAAAGATTTACGTCATTCTTGATGATATCATTTTGTAGTTTCCGACGTCAGAATATTGCTAACATAGTAACTGCTGCAAACAATTCCCTGATTGGCCACTTAACACATTTGTACTTTTCTTTTGTATATATGTCAATATTTTGAAACATTAAATTCAGTTACACTTGACGAAGGCACCGGCACAGGTGCCGAAAGCTCGTGTTGTTAAAAACAACTGAGGACGTGGTGATGTCTTTAATAATTTTTTATCATTAGTATGGAACCCACGTTTAAAGAGAGTTTCAAACATTTCTTACAATTTACAAATAGATAAATTAATGACCCACATGCCTCCTGTGATAGTTCCTCAATTTGTAGGTCATGTGTATTAAAGATGTTTTAAAAAATAAATTTGATATTGGGTTTGCTTAACTTCTTTGGTTATGTAAAATTAATATCAACGTGAATATGAGGCTTTTCTAAAACAATATAAATATCCAGATCATTATTGTTTTGAGGTGATGTACAATACAGGAGACGATTTTATGCGTAGTAAGGCGCAGATAATGTGCTAAAATAATGGCTCTTAGCAAAATAAAAAGATGCTTGTAAGTATGAAACTGCCGAGTCCATATGGCTTCACAGGGCGAATATATTAAAGCAAAAACGTCACTTTAAGTGAGTAGAACACATCCCTAGAGTAGAAGGTCAATAACGCGTAAAGCCTCCCCCTCGGGGAACTAGGTAGAACTCCCCTATACGTTGAGGTATACCTTAAAATGATAACATTTTGGTGCCGATTAGTAGTTAGCAATACAGATAAGTTATCATACCAGGTTTATTCTTATGTAGCTAAACTGGAAAATTCTCCTTGGGTAAACCAAAATTAAGGATATTTTAAATATGTGTGGCCTTACATATGTATGGGATGACCAACTGAGGACAGTAAACCCAAATTGGCTTAAGTTAACAGTAAAGAAAAGGTTAATTGATCAATGCCATCAAGACTTGTATTACGAGGCTCTTATGTCATCAAAAAGCAGTTTTTATATAAGCATAAAAGATAACTTCGACTTTGAAAAATACTTGACAATACTACCTCCTTATTTAGGTCAATCGCTATTGCGATTTAGAACCTCCAACCACAAGCTACCGGTGGAGACTGGGCGGTGGAATGCCACCCCCAGACCAAACCGCTGCTGTATCTTATGTAACACAAACATGATTGGTGATGAATACCATATGTTATTTTTATGTGAAAAACTAAATACATTAAGGGACAAATATATCCCCAAATACTATAGACAGTACCCAAATGTATTTAAAATGTATAATTTATTCAACACTCCATGTAAAAATACCATTGTGAAATTAGCATTGTTTGTTAAAAGTGCTATGAAAAAGAATGATGCTAAATTTAGAGAGCTTACCTGACTTATGTAAAATTTGCTACTTGCCATGTAATCTTTGTTGTATCTTATATATACCCCTTATACCAGGGTCACTGGTCAGGGCGAATAAACTAAACTGAAACTGAAACCTCCAGTAGCTTCCAACCTGTGTCTCAGGGGTAACCGCGCGGATTTGAATCATTATGAGCACATTTGGGATAGGATGGGCAGAAACATTCAAGCCCTAGAACCTCCGGTACAAAATCTGCAGGAATTGGAAGCCGTATTACATCGGTATTTGCGGCAGTTACCCCTTCAACAGATCCGACGTCTCACTGGAGGGGTGATACGCAAGTTGGAAGTTAATGGAGGCTAAACGCGCTATTGCCCTTATGCTCTAGGGATGTGTTCTACACACTCAAAGTGATTTTTTCCTTCAATATGGTTTCCCTGTGAAGCCAGATGGACTCTGAAGTTTCATACTTACAAGCATATTTTTATTTAAATCTTTCAATGGCATTTAGAAGTTGAAAGGTTAACAATAAGGTGAAGAATTACTTATGGATAACAACTTCTTGGTTTATTGGGTGACGGCGTTTCGATGTAGTTCTTATATCGTTATGAAAGTCAATGTCACTATCTGTCAACCAGCACCATTGGAAGAAGAGAAAAAACTACAGGAAGCCATCCACATCAAGAAAACCAAGCCCAGCATTAACAGAGACCAAGGATTATATATCCCCAACCGCTATGATCTTTTGATCCTCCAAGAAAATCTTCACCTTATTTTAACCTCTCAACTTCTAAATGCCATTGAAAAACTTCTTAAGAACTTAGGTTTGTATATAGAAAAAGGTTTGAAATGTCTACCGAGGTAATTGAATCACGATCACAATTTAAGTCATGTATCATTGGTAAATAGATGATTATATATGTTTCTATAATGTGGTAAGCCTGTTATGCTATTACTTATATTATGCCATTGTATATCCTCTGGTGCCACCCGCTTTGGCTTTGAATGAATAAACTTGAACTTGAGCACGATAATAGTAGCGCTTGAAATGAACAAAAACAAGAGATTAGGGAAGATTAAAGTGTCAAACATGTTATCAAAGATTGACACCAAACACTGGTAACCCAAAGGTAGCAAAACTAATCACCAGAATTAATCTATTGAACCGGATTTGCTCTCAGCCATTATCCGTCCTTCTGCTATCAGCTTTGACATTGTCTTTAAAAAGTTTACCCTTTGGTCGTTTACATTAAAACGTGTTTGACATTTAGTAAATGTCAAATATATATTTAAACAATTGTTTTCACAGATATATATTCGCGATAAACCTTAGTTTAAGTTCTACCAACTGATTGTGAGCTGGATGGTAAATAACAAGCTTCGCGAACAATGCTTTGGTACATACGACCTTTACGGAATTTTGTTTTGCTATTGGTTTCGATTTAGATAAATATCTCATTCCATTTTCCTGCTCAAAGGAACGTCATGGAGCCTGTTTCACTAAGCAGCGTAGCGTAAGTTTTCGCGGAATTACTGCCGAGCCTGATGACGTCACATAGATTTACGCAAAGCTTTATGGGTAAAAGGTACCTCAGTTCTCCATTTTGTTTATTGGTTGTTAGCAAGATGTCGCTTTTTTGGAAAACATTGATGACATAACCTGTTTTTTTCACACATTTTTATGGTATTTACGTCTTCTTCTCGATACAGTATTATTTCTTCCGCCATATTTTAAAATTACTTTAACTTCCCTTAATCTCCCGAAATGCTTTGCGCATAAATTTTAAGTGACGTCATCAAGCAATCGGTCAATTGGCATAGCAACCCATACTGTAGAGATACGATAGTATGAAAGTTACTAAAAAAAAAACATCTACGCCGCTTTGTGAAACAGGCCCATGAGGTCAATGTTCTGGTGATTAGTTTTGATACCTTTGGGTTACCTCTGTTTGGTGTCAATCTTTGATAACATGTTTGGCATTTTAATCTTCCCTAATATCTTGTTTTTGGTTCATTTCAAGCTCGTCATATGGTGCATCAGAATTCCCTTTAATATACTGTGAGCCATAACCAAAAGCAGAAATATAAAATAAATGACAGCCAGATATAATTATATGTAAGAATCATCTTCAAGTTATTTGTTATGAGATGGGACACTATTAAAACCACAATCCTCAACACACATTACCTTAATTTGGCAACTCGTGCCATTTTAAACATTACCAACTTTTCGTTATTTGTTATTTTGTTATCATATTTTAGTAAAAATGTCAATTGATTAAAAAAGATCGCATTTAAACAACGACAAACAAACCAATCTTATGTTTCCCCATTTTCCCCTATTACATATCGGATGATAACATTGAAAAATCGTAAAAGCAATACAATTAGAAACTTGTCTTGGTTATTTTAGACAAGATGTTCCCTGTGCCCGTGTGTTTTAGTGACCCATTTTACTTACTATACTTAAGGGCTATCCGATTACCGCGGTAATGCAAGTGTTTGAAATATACACAGAGAATGGATGGTTGACGTTGAAAAAAGAAAGACTATAGCATGTATACGAAATAAGAACCACAAATTTAATTTTTTTTACTCTTACAACTGTTTCTAAATTCAACTAATTTTTATTTATGCTTCCAGCCTTGAAATTGTATGTTTCCAGAGTTTGCTTCTTTACTTTTTCTATATTGTTTTTATTAGTTTGTTCCATTTTTCTATTCAAAACTAATTTGTTGTGTCAACGTTCACAGAAATTAGAAATAAGACTGCAAATGGCCAAATGATCGCCACCTTTTAGACATTACTATCCTTTTCATTTTCTGTGGATTCTATTTCTTTTACCCCAATTTATGTAAAAAATGTATATTGCCAACTCACATTGAAAATCACAACATATGAACACAAATAAATTTTATGGTAGCCCATATTTTCCCAGTACATATATAATAACTACATTTAGAAATGGTAAATACATTTTAAATACAGCTCCGATTTTCTATTGATTTTCTATCTCAATGTTAGACTGTGTATTATTTGAGCTTGAACTTTTGCATTTTTATTAATTTTACATCCGCCATTTCCATTTTTCGTACACACGTACTTAAAGTCACATATCGTGGATTATGTACAGATGGAATGTGAGCATTTATGTATCGATTCATCCAGCTTTGTAAAAACAAAAGTGGGTTGGTCTGATGAAGGCGACCAAAAATAGCTCGGGACCGAGACTACAACTAATCTGTCTTTACCACTATCTGTTATTGACACTTCACGCCGCTAAATCGGTTTGGTTGAGTGCTAAATCCACCGTATTGATTACCGAGTTTCATTTCCTGTGTTAGAGTAATATCATACTGCCGGACTTAGGAACATCACTTTGATAAATGAGAACATCATATATGACCTGTTTATACAAAGATCTACCGTCTGTGTTAAGGTTTTCAACCGTGTTTTCCTTTTAGTCTCACACTGGATTTTACAACTTTGAAACAGAAGACTAATTCTAATAACAAGGTTATATGCTCCATCTCATAACCTACAACCAACAAACAGCAAGGTTATAAACTCCATCTCATAACCCAAAACCAACAAACAAAACGGCCATAAACTCCATATCACAACCTACAACCAACAAACAACAAGGCTATAAATTCCATCTCATAACGTACAACAAAGAAACAACAAGGTTATAAACTCCCATCTCATAATGAAATGAAATTACTATGGATAATTATCCTTTCAACTCCTATATGCCTCTTAAATAAGTTATCCCATCTCATAACCTACAATCTACAAACAACAAGGTTGTAAACTCCATTTCATAACCTACAACCAGCAAACAACAAGGTTGTAAACTCCATCTCATATCCCGTCAACTAGCAAACAACACGGTTGTAAACTCCATCCTATATCCCACAACCAACAAACAACAAGGCTATAAACTCCATCTCACAACTTACAACCAGCAAACAACAAGGTTACAAACTCCATCCCATAACCTACAACCAGCAAACAACAATGTTATAAACTCCATCTCATAACCTACAACCAACAAACAAGCAAACAACAAGGTTACAAACTGCATCTCATAACCTACAACCAGCAAACAACAAGGTTATAAACTCCATCTCATAACGTACAACCAACAAACAACAAGGTTATAAACCCCGCGTGAATTATGCACAGTTGGAATGTGATCATTTATGTATCGATTCATCCAGCTTTGTAAAAACAAAAGTGGGTTGATCTGATAAAGGCGACCAAAAATAGCTCGAGACCGAGACTACAACTAATCTGTCTTTATCACAATCTGTTATTGACACTTTACGCCGCAAAATCGGTTTGGTTGAGTACTAAATCCTCCGGATTGATTACATAGTTTCATTTCCTGTGTTAGAGTAATATTATACTAGAGGATTTAGGAACATCACTTTGATAAATGAGAACATCATATATGACCTGTTTATACAAAGATCTACCGTCTGTGTCATGGTTTTCAACCGTGTTGTCCTTTTAAGTTTTAGCCGTACACTGGATTTTACACCTTTGAAACAGAAAACTAATTCTGTTTAAAACGAAAATTTCCCTATATTAAGCAGCGAGATCTGTTAAACTGAACCTAATTTTTCGTCCGCTAGCATAGTTGACAATACCAATTAAAATCTTATCATAATATTGAAACAAAACGAACCTCCTGTAAAGTCTCAGTGTGTCAAAGAAAAGGCGTCATACTTGTCATTTGAAGGCGTTATTTCAACCAACCGTGATGATGCCCTCGACTCAACGTGGTTCGTGTATGACGTCACAACAATGGTAATATACCTATCAGATGTCAACTAAGACATCACAGACCTAAAGCTATTTAATTCCCGTGCCTAGGCTGTAAACAGAAAAAAATGCTTTTAATTCTGTAGGTTTTGTGCCCGAAATCTCATTTTGCTTTTGGAGTCAACAAGTCAACAATTACAACGGCTTCAAATGCGTTCACTGGTTAAATAAAACATACCAAAAGACTTCAATTGTGAATATAATTCTACAGGCTGTACTTTAAATGTTCTACTAGCTTATATAAATACTGTTTGTATTAGAGAAACCGATAATTTAGGAGATTATACCACTGTTACAATATTAACTGTATGCAGATACCAAAAATAGACAGAAAGGTTTTAATCTTTACTAGATAAGTTTTCCTCACGCATAGGATATAAATCATTAACTGACGCGATTAATGTTCCAAGAGACGGAGCTGTTTATATAACTATCCAGACATGATTGGAATCTCGCTTTTTCTACCCATACTTTTTCTTGAGAGATCTATTTATGGGATATTTACAAACAAAACCTGCGATTGGGATGAATTGTTTATTGGTAACTTGTTTAAAATGTACTCTGACTCTGCGTGGCCTCCTTTAAGATAAGGGTTAGTTTGGAACATCCATTATCGACTAGAATTGAATAGTTTTTTCTTTATTGCTATCAAGGGCATCATCGAGGGCAGACAATCACAAAATGGACGATATACAAAGAAACCCCTCTCTTTATTAAGATGATGCTCACCCCTTTCGATTCCCCACTCCGAAGAGAAAATGAAAGGATGTACCTTGTTGCCATTGACGACAGAATTGACTTCTTCTAGCTACAGGTCGCAATTTAATTTGTCATTTGCGGTAATGTCAAATATTCGACCATCAATAATAAAACAAATAATAATAAAGACGCCTAGTACTCCTATCGTCCTTACTAAAAAACGGGATTGGTATTTTTTCCTGGAATACTTTTGTCTACTACACGCGAGGAAACTGTGCGTCATAAAAACGCCTGCCTGGAGTTCTGTTTTGGCAGCATTAGTCTAAGTTGCGTGGAAAACAACAAAAACAATGTGTTTGATTTGGTTATGCTGTTTGGATTCTGCCATATCATAAATATGTGTTTTGTCATATATACCAGTGTTATGTATGGGCGGCCGTTTGTGTCAAAATTAAATATTTACCACTCAACACAAAAGTTAACAATTTACGCGAAACTTAACACGATATTTTTCATTTCACGTAAACATTCTGAATATTTTACTAAGTGCTCGTGTTTTTATATTTGTAACTCTCTAATTCCAATCTTTAAGATTCACTCTGTAAATCTTCCCGTCTCTGTAAACATTTAGCAATCTCCAAACATTACACGAAAGACCGTTTTCTGTATTTTTCCCAGACAGTATAAGTTAGGAACTTAATATTTTTACCAAAATTTAAAAGTTTTTACGTCCCTTTGTATTTTTAATTTGAATTTGAAAATTTGAATTGTTAGGTACCCGGAACGTAAACAAACCAAACTGCTCGCTGGGGCGCATTTATGTTTCAGTCGAGTGAGTGAGCTAACGGCACAGTGTAATTTTACGTAGGCCTATTTATCTGAGAAATACAGACTGACAATCGGTTAACAACGACTGGAAAAGCCTGCTGATAATTGTTTGAGTGTAAACCACAGATAAAAAGGCCTGAAATGAGGGTAATCCAACACGAACGTTGACCGACACTGATCGCTGTTGTTGTAATCAGGCTTCGATTCTTCGTTTGTTTTTCACCCCATTTCTACATTCTAAAGCTAACTAGACATGTTTTATGTGTCATATGTTTAAGTTTAGTGGTATTAGTCGTACTAAGCTCATGTAAATTGGGTTTCTTAGCAAATTTAAACAGGCTACGGCGGCAAGTGAGCCTTTAAATATACAGTGCTCTTTGTGAATCTTTTGACAAACTGACCGTCCTTAAAGAGGCATGTGAAGAATCAATCGTTTACATAAACTAAACTATTCCATTATTGCAATGTGATTACTTCTTTTATATAACAAGGGTTTTGTACTAAAAGGGTGCGCGAATGTCCCGATGGGTGGATAATTCTAGAGACAGTGAACTGTAAATTAATGTGCCATGTCCCACTAAAGATCGTTTCACTTATGTGACAGGGTTGCAAGGCTCAGTGGGAGAAGAAACCGGACTCGTTTGCAGGCGGAACACACGACCTCCACGAGTACCTGGCAAGCCTTTCGCTTAATTCCACTAAATTGTCTTTAATTTGTCTGAATGGGATTCGAACTTGCAACCCACCAAAGCATATGTAAGAGACTAAGGTATTTATATGGATTTATTTGCATCTCATAGTTTCTTTATACCAAATACCATTGCGTTTAATACTGGAAGTATTGATTATTTGGTGTCATTAATTTAGCCGTTGAGATTAAGACTCTGGATTGTATTAGCTGACTAAATTGCCATTTCGTCTGACAAAAGCTGTGCGGTGGATATATTGATACCACGGTTTCCAGGTGAACTAAATCCGACCAATTAGCATTATCTCGACTTTCATCTTGTAATACTGTTTCCTTGGTGGCCTTTGTCCATTATCTATCACTCAAGTTCAGATGAATCTTATCGCAGGGTATCATCTGAAAAGCATTGCCCCCAAATTACATACAATTGTACTGACCCAAGTGATTATCCTGACGGCTCCAGTTAACGAGAGCTTATAGATGGTCCCTTTGGGAGGGAAGTTAATTATCCCGACTATCAAATGCTCTGTAATGATACTGACCTCAGTACAGTGATTGTCTATGCTAGATTCAAAGTCTACTTTCTGAACAGTTTACATTTAGTATGCTATCTAAATACATGGCATGCAATATAAAATGTAGGTTAGACTGGTAATAGCAATACCTATATATTTATGAACACACAAACACACGGGCACAGGGAAAATCTTCTTATATAAAATAACCACGAAGACAAGTTTCTAATTGTGTTTAAAAGAGGTATATCATTTATCATGAGCCTTAAATTATACGAGATGCCGAAATGTGTATGTTTCATATTTTCTTAGAGTCAAAAGAACACTTAAACTTAGAACCGAGTTGTTAGCAAACAATCTGCAATCGGCTGGTCGATCTATCGGTATTTTGAGAAAAAAAAGACCAGTGATAATTTTGAATTTCAAATGTCAGTACTAGTTTCAACTATCAGAACAACCGGGAGTCAAGGCCTTCGTAACTTACCAATAGAGTACCCAGACCAGTTTTTGCTAGTCAAATTTTCCCTAAAGCTTCCTTTGTAATTCAATTTAAGTTTTGAGAAACTGAAAGCACTTTTCAGCAGTTAAGAACACTTTGAAGAGAGTGAAAATAATCTGGGTTTACATCGGAGAATTTTAAATTGACCAATTTGGTTTGTGTATGTAACATAATATGGTATTTTATAAACTTGATCATGGCCCATAACAAATCGAAAAAAATGTTTGTTTAGCACCGTTGTAAAAGAAAAATAAGCGCGCTTCTTCTGAATTATAAAGGTTCATTTTTTTTATTTCATCTCCTTTAAAGTGGCATGAGCTGCCACAATTCTTTTTTTTCATAATTTCTGATCATCACGACAGTAAGAGGCTTTAAAGACTATCAAAAAAATAAATGATTGACGTTGGAATGAGTAAAATCCATACAGTATGTGGCCTGTACGAACCTAAAACGTGTTCGAAATGTAAACAAAATTTAAATAACCGGGACGACCATTCATTCATTCTAAGCCAAAGTTAATTAAAAACAATACTTTATCGTCCATTCTGGAGATAACAAGCACTAAAAAGTTTCTGAATTACAGGTCTTGAGAAAAATAGTCAATAATTTCAAGATTATGTTGTAACGTCAAAATATCAACATTTTGGCAGCTCATGCCCCTTTAAGAAACGAACTGCGATTTCCTAATTTGCAGAAGATTGGCTAAATATCTTTTTTATTATCAGATCGTTAGCGTCAATCACTTTTTGGCAAAATGCAAGAGGTAAAGCCATTGTTACCATTCATTTGTTACATTTTAAAAGGGCGTTATAAACTGCCCCGCGTCTTTCAACACGCATAGGAAAGTTTCTATTTAAAATTGCTTTGATAAAAACCTATTCAATTATCATACAATTTAATAAAACGCAATGCTATAACGAATGGTTGGCATTGGGTTGATTAATAGGTGTGGATTATGGTATCTATTAACAGTCAAAGACATTTCTTGGCATTTGATTGGTCGAAATTCACAGAATGTGAGTCTGTATCCGAGTGCTTTCTGCGTAGATATTTAAGTCTGTAGCACTCAGGACTAAAGGCTTATGTTTCCACGAAGTGAGGGCTATTGCACGTCACAGAATTTTTCAGTCAAGACAAAACTCAGTTTTCAGTAAACAGCCTGCTCTGGCTGACGGTAAATTCGTTAGTTGACACCCTTCCATCGGATATATTTGGTGTTAGACCGATATGTTTGTATGGTGAGGAGGCACGTGAGTTCGTGACTCCATCAAACAAAGCAAGCGTTATTCCGTAATTTCCCGAAGGCAATGTAGGCTGTCTGAGGCAAGACACGGTATCGTCTTGAATCAAAATAGGCCAATCAGAACCCCAAACATTTCTCTGAGACAGTGATAATTTTAAGTGAAAACACGGAATATTAAGCGTTACTTGCCAATATACAGCTCATGGTTATTATGGTAAGAATATGATAGGCCTATATGTTTGTTTTATTCGGTGTACTTTTATGTAGAATCGTTCTGTATGTGTTGTAAAATATATTCTTCCACCACCTGAATACACAACCAAATACAGGATTTATGCAATATTTTCTCACTCTGCGCATGAAATGTGACATATCTTACACTAGTACATTTGAATCCAGTGAGATGCACACGGGTGAGAATAAGGAGAGTGCGTTTCTGGGTCCCGTGTATTTGAGTGCATATGCACTCGTAAATAACATCTAACCATCTCTTTTACTATAGAGATAGAGTTTAATAAACATCATTATGAGATAAATAATTAATGCTCTGAGATCGAATCCCGTACCAAATCCCATAAAAAATGTCTAGTTCTAGTTCTTATCAACTACTCTGGTTGTATATACATA
Organism: Lepidochitona cinerea; assembly: GCA_963971465.1. Lineage (NCBI taxonomy): Eukaryota > Metazoa > Mollusca > Polyplacophora > Chitonida > Tonicellidae > Lepidochitona > Lepidochitona cinerea. The sequence continues at coordinate 15,115,053 of OZ020562.1, read as the reverse complement.
TCATGATATATGTTATTTACCTTTCTACGTATAGTGCTCATAGATCATTGATTAGTGTAGGTTTATATTGTACGTCATTTCATTAAATCTGTATATATTTTTATATTTCATGTGTCTTTGTTTGTGAGTCGTAAACTTAGCATAAAGGCGCTAGTATGAGCTTAAATGGACTCGTCCAGAGCCACCTTCTTTTTCTATAAATCTGATTGTCAACGAAAGACAAATATCCTTTAAGTATTATTTTTGTTAGTTTTTTCTTTTGTTATGTTTGAAGTGAGGATGGGGTTTACGTCTCATTGTAACTTAATTTCGAACGTTTACAGCCAACTTTAATACTTTTATGAAGAGACGTATGAATTCATCTACCTCCTGTTTATAATTGTAATGCTGAATTTAAAAATCTCTATAAATCACGAAAAGGCGTCGGTATTAAATGCATACTTCCAGTGAAATTTACTAAACTGCCTTATTCAAATTCAGAATTACGATTATAAAGAGAATGTTACGTCAAATCAGTTCCCACAAATGCTTATATTAACGAGCAAGTCATGTAATTCAAGATAATATCAAATGTCATGTGACTGTCTACTTTCCAATGAAATTGCAATACTCACTCAAGACGGATTAACCACAACGTGTCAATCGCGTATCAGTCCATATTTGAGCGAGAATCACTATTAGAGTTCTATTCGTGCAACACCGACGCGTAATGGAAATCAAGTCCTCTGAAATATCCCGTGCGGCTTGTTGCAACGAGTTTTGTCACAACGTACGAGTTTTATTCCAACTCACGAGTTTTGTCACAAGGTCGACGAGTTTTGTCACAACTCACGAGTTTTGTTCCAATCTTGACCAGTTTTGTTTTAAACACGTCACGTGTTTTGATACAAACAGTCGACAGCTTTTGTACCAAATTTAACATGTCACGAGTTTTGATACAAACAGTCGACAGGATTTGTAACATATTTTGGCTGATGTTTCTAACCTTTTTTATAAAGTAGATGGAGTTGGGAGTGAATTAGATTACCATAATTTATTTTGGAAAGGTAGTTAAATCAACAAAAAGAAAAAATCAAATGCTGATTATTGATTTTCATGTGATCGACCAATCAGTTATATATAACATGAGCCTAATCCTGGTGACACTGGAAAGTTTGAAGTGGCGATGGGTTTTATTGTTTTTTCGGCTATGTGAATTACCTGGTACTCAACGTAGACAAAAAATGCCGAATTACCAACATGAAGACAACTTTTCACCAAAAGAACGAAAAAATCCTTCCCATGAATTGATTTCGAAACAGCGATGTGTAGGCCGACCTTGTTTGCCGGTATTAGTATGCTGAATTTCCGAATAAAGCCAAGCCAAATAAAAAAAAATTATCCAAATAAACAGTAGGGGGGAATTGTGATTGACATACCTACAATATTTGCCCGATAAACCACAAAGTGGCTTCTAATTCAACTTCAATACGTCAATATATGTTTCTGGTTAAAATTATGGGATTGAACTGTTACTAAGAACAGCCTGGCTAGGGAAAAGGGGGACGGTGGAATTTCCCTGATAAAGCCTTGGGAACGCGACGATGAATAATAATCCATTTGGGTAAAAGCGTCTTCATTTGGTTAATTCGTCATAGGTCTACCTGTAGAGGCTAACAGGTAAAGTTCAATCTAAGGCAAAGCTTTTTTTCGTTCATTTTGGGTAATTCGACATATATGTACCGGGTAGTTGTCAAACCATACCAAGGTTCCATTTCTACTTAAACTAGTAAAATAATCAGTGTTAGTTTGAGAATAGATTATTCAATCTCTTCAAATATTTTGGATTTTTATTTTGTTTGCAAGGAAGCAATGTTACAAATAATTTAAGTACATTGCAATTTACATGACTATCTATCTTATCAAACTTGTATCAGGTGAAAGTTACAAAAAAGTTGATGTAAAGTAAGCAATCGGAACACACTTCGGCTATCTCCGCTTGCTACCGGTCGGCTTTGACACGCCTTGGACACAGTCTGATAACACGTGCGTGAAATACCCTCTGAGTTGGGGGACCTCTGTGGCTCAGTAGGTAGAGCGTTTGACGCTCTATCCGAACAGTCTTCCACCAATGGGTTGCGGGTTTGATTCCCACTCAGTCCAAAAAAAGATTGGACAATTTTCTGACTGGGTTTTCACTCAAACAACCTATGTGGGATGGTTGCCAGTTACCAACGGAAGGTCGTGGGTTTCCTCCGGGCATTGAGCCGCCATATAAGTGAAATAATCTTGAGCGCGGCGTAAAACACCAAACAATCAATCAATCAAAATGACCTGCAGTCCATCAGAGGGTAGTTCACTCACGTAAATCCCCGAAGTTATCGGACTGTCAAGTAAGAAGTCCATTTGGGACAGTATTTTACGCAAAACATGAATAATCTGCTTATATTAAACTGTTTCCAACCATCTCTGGTGTATGGTGTTTGTTCAATTGGAAGAAGAAAAAAGCTCGAACAAAATATAAATTTCAATCTCAGTTCTTATTTTTGTTATGTATTGAAAGGGGGTATGGAACTGAAAACCGAAATGAAAATGAGCTCGTATGCACTGTTTTATAATCTCGCGTACGTTTAAAAAAGAGGTAGCAATATCGTTTTACCAACGGGACAGTGAACGGTTTGTTTGTTCATATTGAAGTTGTGACGATCACCCTCTTTAATGATCGATCGGGATAGGGAGTATGCATATACCGTAAGAAAACCATCCCACTTATTTGCTGAAAGTGAAAATCCACGTACTAAGTGTTGAGCAACAATTTGTTCCACGAGAAAAGCTCACACAATCTAAGCCTATTAGGACGAGGATACCCTATCCCATATATACGCGCAAGAAATTTGACCAAATACGAGAAATACTCTAAAATATCAACAACATTGGAAAATGAGACATGACACAACTAGTTGGTAGTGAGTTTGCACCAGCCAAGTTTCAAAATAATCCTAAATATTAAATGAATTATGACCAAGACAAAAAATATCGGCAAAATGTGACCATGCATTGCCACAAAAAGGGCAAAATACCAGCCAAATTTCAAAGCAATCCTCAAAATATTAACCGGGACATGGTCAGGACAAGAAATCATGACGGACGGACTCACGGACGGACAAGGTGGCGACTAAATGTTCCGTCGAAAGTTTTCGGAGAGTAAAGCTATCGGCCACTATAAAATTGTCTACAGCTGACATTTTGGGACAAAAGCCGTTGACTATATGTGTCAAAACTCGTGTCCTATTAAAATTGTTACAAAAGCTGTTGACGGTTTGTATCAAAACTCGTAACATTGATTTTGTAACAAAACTCGGCAGGGTTGGAACAAAACTTGGGACATGTAACAAAAGCTGGCGCTCTTGTGACAAAACTCGTAACCTTTTGTGACAAAACTCGTCAACATTGTAACAAATCTCGTGAGTTGGAATAAAACTCGTACGTTGTGACAAAACTCGTTGCAACAGGCTTCGTGCTTCCTCTCAGCATATAAACCATATGATTGGGAAAACATATCTTGCTGTAGCTAAATCTTTAAATGTAACCTTCATTGTTTATGTGTATTAAAACACCATGATATGATTTACATACAATATTAATATAAATTGTACTCGTCACCGTTAGACTGAAAGTCCATATCGGACTCGGCCTTCGACGTCTTGGATGATATGTACCCTCAACCAAACGGCAGCTTGGACCAAAATATCCACATTGGATTCAAGTTCATATAAAAATATCATGGAATCCTGCACCAAAAGACTACACTGACCAATAACAATATCAAAAGAAATGGTATGGCGAACTTTGGACAGAGGGGTATACATGTTTATATTATTGGAAAAAAACAATCATATATCATACTTTGATACAATCTAAATCGTCCAACTTGCCGCCGTGGCCTGTTTGGCATTTGTTAAGAATTAATACGAGCTTACTACAGCTAAAACCACTAAAATTAAACATAGGACACATAAACATGTCCAATTAGGTTTAAAATGTATGTATGAGGTCAAAAAACAAACGAAGATTCGAAGCTCGATTACAACAACAACACCGATCAGTGTCGGTTAATTTAAGTGTTGGTTAAAGGTACGTTCACACTATACAGAGAATTCGGATCGAGGTACGAACCGGATTTCGGACAGGTCGGCGTATTCGGTGGGTTGTGTTCACACTGCAACGAATAATCGGCCGATTCTATCAAGTCAGTTCATATCCACACAACAACAACACAACTCAACAACAGTTGAGAGCAGTTTGGAAGATGAGATTCGTTTGCTAGAATTTTTGAGGAAAAGAGACAACTGTTGTCGTAATCCTTCAGAAATCATGCGAAAATGTATTTAACTCCATCTCTACACGAAACCGCTCGATAGTTTAATCTCCAAACCACTATGTAGGTCACTGTATTTTTGATTGCCATGTTTTTCAGAGGTCGATTCTGATTGGCCCAAGAGGAAAATCGTGGACGATTTTGATCCCGGGCCGAATAAAATGGCTCTGTGAGCCATTTATATTCTTGCTTTCCGAATCCGGTGTCCGTAGCGAATTCGGATCAAGCTAGTGTGAACAAATGTACTGATAAACATTGAAGCCATTTTAGTACGGAAATCGTTTCGGACCCCGAACCAAATTCGGGGTATAGTGCGAACGTACCTTAAAGGTACGTTCACACTATACAGCGAATTCAGATCGAGGTACGAACCGGATTTCGGACAGGTCCGCATATTCGGCGTGTTGTGTTCACACTGCAACGAATAATGGGCCGATTCTATCAAGTCAGTTCATATCCACACAGCAACAACACAATTCAACAACAGTTGAGAGCGGTTTGGAAGATGAGATTCGTTTGCTTGAATTTTTTTAGGAAAAGAGACAACTGTTGTCATAATCCTTCAGAAATCATGCGAATATGTATTTAACTCCATCTCTACACGAAACCGCTCGATAGTTTAATCTCCAAACCACTATGTAGGTCACTGTATTTTTGATTGCCATGTTTTTCACAGGTCGATTCTGATTGGCCAAAGGGGAAAATCGTGGACGATTTTGATCCCGGACCGAATAAAATGGCTCTGTGAGTCCGGTGTCCGTAGAGAATTCGGATCAAGCTAGTGTGAACAAATGTACTGATAAACATTGAAGCCATTTTAGTACGGAAATCGTTTCGGACCCCGAACCGAATGCGGGGTATAGTGTGAACGTACCTTTACCCTCAGTTCAGGAGTATTTGTCTGTGGTTTGCACTCTGCGAATTTTATAGTCCCTCTTACCCGATCGTTAGTCTGTATTTCTCAGATAAAGTTCGTAAAATTATACTGTGTCGTTAGATCGCCCACACGACTTAAAACATTAGGCCGTTTGTGTGCATGCTCAGGTTCAGAGTTTGTTTACATTGCGGGTACCTGAAAAATCTGTTTTTCAATTTCAAATTAAAAATAGTAAATGATGCCAAAACGTTCAATTTCTGGCAAAAATAGAAAGATCCTAACTTCTTCTGTCTGGAAAAATACAGCAAACCGCCCACTGTTTTTAATGTAAAAAGTATTTTGCATTTTCGCGGCAAGTGGGCATTTAATTAGAAACGAACAGCAATTGAAAAAAGGGGACCTATGCCATAGTTTTTACATCTTCCTTTGCTATTTTGAAAGAGATAAGACAAAGGAACGCCTTATATAGAGCAGATCTTTTTTTTCAAAATTGGTGGGCAAGTTAAGCCTTTTAAATAGCTCGGAATTTATGTTAGATGAATATCTCATTTGCCTATAAAATTCATTTAATATAGTGATAATTTAATAATAATGAATAAATACTCAATCAAAGTATTACCTGTTGGTGTATAGCTCAAACTTGGTTAATATCACTGACCTGTTCATTTGTAAACGATAATTGTCTACACGGTTATACATGTAGTCATATTGGCTTACTCTAACTTAAAGGAGGGGGAATCTCTAGAAATACATAGGGATTATCGTCGATATCAACCTTCAAAGTACTTAAAACCTTTCCCGTCAATTACCTCCAGTGACCCTCAAGCTAATAAAAACAGACAGAAGTATATCATTTCAGTGGCTTATCTGTGTAGCCATTTTTCCGTTTCAGGATGACGTGATATTGGTGTAGCTATTTTTAGATCAATAATGACGTATTTTTACCGCTCTCTAATGTATAAGGGTAGATTTAGGTCCCCAAAAACATGGCGACAAACTTGAAGTGGGAAGATTGTCTCCGAATATGTAGGTCAGTATGCAACCGCACGCCATTACTTAGCCAGCCATTGGCTAAATTGCATCACAGGACTACTTTATAACGCACTTAAATTTTTATTCAACAATAATTGGATAAAACTAATGAAAAATTGGTGGCGACCTTGTGAATGGCCTATGAAGCTTATTCTCTATTGTAACGCCACCTTCAAATTTCAATTATTCACTTACGATGGGGTAAAACATACATTGGACAGTTGTTTTGGACTAAATGAACACTACTCTTTCCATCTAAACTAGTCTAAAGCTTAGGTTTTCTTTCCCTTTAAGAAAAAAATGTCTAATTTTGTGGAATAACATCGAATCCTGTCCACAAGCTTACTTGTTTGCGTTTGCTTGCTAAAATTTTCTTCTTTGTTTAGGTTATGAAAAGACCATAACATATTTGGCGGTCCTTGTATGGTTAGGACTATCAAAGTAATCAACAGACAGAAGGTCATTTATGAATCCGATTAACACATAAACTAAAACACCCCTTTAAAGCGTCTCATAATATAATCGTCACTTTCAGGGCTTAATAGAAAACAGTGATCGTTTGGATTTCTGGATCCCAGAACCGCCAATTTAAACCTTGTTTGACATAATGAGATGATTTTGAAGTAGGAAAAATATCCAAAATGCCAATCAAAAACCTATTCCTTCTTTCCATCTACCCGTTTTGCTTTTCGTGTAGCTTTAATGAGATTGAACTAAAGCTAAAACGTCTCCTTTTGTTACATCAGACAAATGTTTACTTTGATGCGATCCATCAAACGGTCAATTTGTGGATTAATTAGAGAGCAGCTGACCACAAGCCCTGACAGACAAAGGAGGCATGATCAAATAGACGGAAATGTGATGCTACGTCCAAGGTCACGGTAAAGGTATGATTTTTAAGAAGAAGAAAGCTTAAATGGATATTATAAAACGATATTTATTTTAATCCCACCTTACACGGAATACTTCTCAGCAAACCTGCCACGTGAAGACCCTGTGTATTCCATATAACTTCGAAAAACTGAACCATACAGGACGACTGCCACATAATGTATAGACATTGGTCAGTCGTCTCAGCTGGTACCGTACATATTATACACTTATTAACTCACATCTGAGTCATTACCATGAATACCGGACCCGAAGTGAGACGCTGTCAAGCTAACCTGAGCGAGCCCGCATATAAAATATTTGTTTCATACATCGAAATATGTTGACCAAACCAATGGAATGGGAGTATAGCCTAATGAATATTAATGATGTATACTAATAAAACATAATTTGGTGTTCACTTTCAATTTTGAAAAAGAATGCTTAAATGTTTTACATTTTAGGTCTTTGGTGGGATGAACTGCTTACAGGGCTTGTTCGAGGGGCTTACGGAAATATATGCGATAAGTAAAAGGGATATTGCGCGCGGCGTTATCTACTTCATAAAGAGATATGCTTAAATTCGTTTTGATCACGTCTTTTCGGTCCGACAGACTCCCAAATATTTCATTTTAGAATGCTAGTATATTTTTTGTTGTTGCTGTTATTAGAATTAAGGAAGACAATTCAATACGTTCTATTTCCATGAATAGAACTCTTCAACTTGGAGGTGCATTTGGTGGTACGAGTGGTACAGCCTCCTTCTCGTTATAATGCAAAGCAATACAAACAATGAAATAGATCTATTTACAGATAATTTCATTAGGTTTTAATGAATTATTTATATTTTTACATTTTCATTTTTACTATTTGAGGTAAAATCCAAAGAAATATTTCAACAGTTTTCTGTACAATTTCCCATTCATTTAACATAAGGCCCATCCCAGAAATCTCACGAGAGTGAAGAAATGCTTCCTCCTATGAATAGAAAGCACAGCAAGGGAAATAATTTTTTCTTGATGGAAATATAACCTACTGAGTGCATGCCAATTCAATAAATCTTTGGTTACTTCTAAATCCTACTTGTTGTATTGTAGATTTCCAAAATATGAGCGCTGCTACCTCAATGGATAAGCAAATCGGATTTGTTGTTTACCCCTCGGGGCTCTTTTCTCTACTGTCCCATTAGTGGGCACATCCACTTTGTTAAACAAGCTAAGGTATTGCCCTGAGTTATGTTTTATTATGTGTGCCAAATGCCAAAACTACGGCGTTTTGCGGGAAGGGTGTGTATCAAGTAAAATACGCTGGCCACATGTAAATATGCAAATGTGGGGGTAGACAATAGCATCATAAACCCTAGTGTGATGTTTTATTAATTATTAGTAAATTTAGGTGTCATAGTCGAATGGCCGAGGAGCCTACGTGGCTCAGTAGATAGAGCGTTGGGCCCTCAATCCTAACAGCCTTCCACCAATGGGTTGCGGGTTCGAATCCCACTCTGTCCAAAACAAAAATTCTGACTGGGGTTACACTCGAACGACCTATGTTGGATGGTTGCCAGTTACCAACGGAAGGTCGTGGGTTTCCTCCGGTCATAGAGCCCGGTTTCCTCCCACACTAAAACTGGCAACGCCGCCATATAAGTGAAATAATCTTGAACACCAAACAATCAATCAATCAATCGAATGGCTGAACGTGGCGTTTTGTATGCGGCGTTATCAATTGAATTGGAAGAGGACGCCTGTGGCCGTTGATAGCTACCTAGCAACCGTTTCATTTAGCTTTCAAGATTCGAACGGGATAGAAGTTTTAAGATCCCTTATTACCCCTAGAAGGAAGGCTTATGTAAATGTCAAAGCAACTATTATAGTAACCATAAAAGTGTTACTTGGGTTAATTTCTATATTACGATTTTACTCACAGTGTTGGATCATTTTTAGTTATCTGACCAATAGCGCTTGAAAATGTTTCCTCTAATCGAAATAATTTCCGGCCAATTAGGCACAACGCCATGGTCAATGGAACCCAATTAAAAGTAAGCTCTACATCAGTAACCGTGTTAAGTTATATTGACGTTAAGCCTTTTATCGGCCAAAAACTTTTTTCTTGCATCCGGCAAATAATTGGAGATTGAAAAACGTAAGCGATCAACGCGTTAAAGTGACAATCAATGTGTCCAGGGAATAATCGATCAGAACGTACAATGTTGTAAGAGGCAAGGCGGGTATCAAATCTGGTTTTAATGATAAACGATAATTAAAGATTGATTGATTGATGTTTCACGCCGCATATAATATTTCTCCATGTTTATAACGACGTTGCCTGGCTAGTATCGAAGGAAGTGGGGCATTTTGCGATTTCACGTAGCGAACCATTATTTCATATAAATTAATTGGGAATCCAACTCGCGACCACACAATGGAACAAAAACAGAATGTTGAAAGTATTGGCTATTTTTCTTAAGACGTATAATTCAGAAGCTTTTTAGTGCTTATAGTCTCGAAAATGTATGATAAAGCATTGTTTTGAACTAACTTTGGCTTAGAATGAATGAATGGTCGTCCCGGTTATTTCAATTTTGTTTACTTTTCGAACACGTTTTCGGTTCGTGCAGGCGACATACTGTATGGATTTTCCTCATTCCAACGCCAATCATTTAGATTTTCGATGGCCTTATTTCACTTTTATGGCGGCGTTGCCAGTTTTATTGTGGTTGGAAACCAGGCTCTATGCCCGGAGGAAACCCATGACCTTCCGCTGGTAACTGGCAACCATCAAGAGGCTTTGAAGGCTATCGAAAAACTAAATGATTGGCGTTGGAATGAGGAAAATCTATACAGTATGTGGCCTGTACGAACCGAAAACGTGTTCGAAAAGTAAACAAAATTAAAATAACCAGGACGACCATTCATTCATTCTAAACCAAAGTTAGTTCAAAACAATACTTAATCATAAATTTTCGAGACTATAAGCACTAAAAAGCTTCTGAATTATACGTCTTAAGAAAAATAGCCAATAATTTCAACATTCTGTTGAAACGTCAAAATATCAACATTTTGGCAGGTCATGCCCCTTTAAAGTCTGGTCTACTTTGTTTTTTGTCGAAACGTTCCATATCAGTGTTCGAAACCACCGCCATCTTTGTTCTAAATTCTAAAAACACTGCTGGGAAATGTCCACGCTTTCGCTCCTCTTTTTACAGAAGAGTACATCTGATGGGTTATTTAAAAAACTACACTGATTAATAATGAACTTTAAACTTACATTTAAATTATTTTCGGCGCCCACTTCTAGGCTTTGCCTATTACATATTAGTTTTTTTAAATGAAAGTTAATTTTTTAACCTAGTTCTTTAAACAGGAATACAAGTACGCATTAGAAATTACGTTTTTATTAATGTCAACAGCCTGATTGAAGAAAGACTCGTCGGTTAGACACATCGCTTCACGTGTGATTTCAGTCTAATTGTCCATACACAGGATGTTAAAAAAGTACTTTGGACCAGTAAGAAGCAACTATCAATACCCCTAATTACGGTTATTCAGGCGAAAGTTATCTTTTATTGACTTCCATTGATCAATGTGATTTGGTTAATTGACCAGGATGAAGTTCGACCACGGATAAGCACGTACAGAAATCGGCATTTTAAAACACGTCTAAACATGTAGCAATATCACAAACAACAACAGCTGTCGCCATTACAATGCGAATTCACAAATAGAATGGTTAATCTTGAAAATGCCCTTAGCTGCAAAACTCGGGCTCTCATAAATTCTCATTATCAGGAGAAGCTGGGCGTTTAAAGTGATTAAATCTATTGCCTATGAAAATAATCTTGAAGCACCGATCGGAAATTCGTATCAAGCGTTATGTTCCCCCTTCATTTGGCCACTGATACATATACCAATGTTAAATGTTTTCGTTTTTTAATCATGTTCATTCTACCACCTTACGCGGATCCCCGTCGCATTCCTGACTACTTGGATCAAACGGACATTTAATCTGACTTAAATTATATTTCAAACTTTAGTTTTAAAAACGCACAGAAGATAATTTTATTCATATGACAACGTTGAAAGGTTTACAATGATCAGTGGTTCTGATTGATTGATTGATGTTTTACGTCGCACTCAATATGGCGGCGTAGCAAGGTTTCATAACGAAAAAAACCCACGACCTTCGCCGAGTACCTGGGAACTGTTTCACATACAGCGATGGAGTGAAACGTCCGCTCAGATTGTTTCAGTCTATTTGGCCTGAGTGGGATTCGACGCCGCGCCGCCTCGATGGAAGGCCTGTTTCGGGCTGAGGGACAACCACACTAACCGACCTAGCCACGTATATATATTATTATTACCAGTCTAACCTACATTTTATATTGAAGACTATTTACCATATCTTGTATTTAGATAACAAAGCAGATGTAAACTTTTCGCAAATGTAAACTTTTCAGAAAGTAGATTTTGAATCTGGCAAAGCCAACCCCTATACTGAGATCAGTTTCATTACAGAGCATTTGATGGTCGAGACAATTAACTTCACTCCCAACGGTACCATCAATAAGCTCTCGTGAACTGGAGCCGTCAGAACAATCACTCGGGTCAGTACAACTGTATGTAGTTCTGAGGCAATGCTTTTCGGATAGTAGCCTGCGATAAGATTCACCTAAACTTGAGTGATATATAATGGACAAAGACCATCAAGGAAACAGTATTACAAGATAAAAGTCGAGATAATGCTAATTGGTCGGATTTAGTTCACCTAGAAACCGTGGTATCAACATTTATACCGCACAGCTTTTGTCAGACGAAATGGCAATTGAGTAGCTAATACAGCCCGAAGTATTAATCCCAACGGATAATATTAGGGCATCAAAGACGCAATACTTAGAGTATTAAGCGCAATGATATTTGGTATAAAGAATCCACAAGAATATGTCTCTACAAGTTTGAATTCCATTCAGTCCCCAGAAAAAAAATCACAATTTAGTGAAATTTGTACTTCACCGTCATATGCGGAATGGTTGGGTGAAGGTCGGGTGTTCCTCCTACCAATGATTCCGGTTGCTTTCCCCACTGAACTCTACAATTCCATTATATAAGTAAAACAATCTTTAGGGTGATATAAAACATTAATTTACAGTTCACTTTACCTAGAATTATTCACCCATCGGGGCATTAGCGAACAGTTTCAGTACTAAACCCTTGTTATACAAAATAAGTAATTACATTCAATAATGAAATCCTCTATTTGAAGTAAAATATTGGATTTTGGTCTTCTAGGAAGGACGGTCAGTTTGACAAAAGATCCCATCAGAGATCATTGCAACATGAGCACGATACTAAGATACCAGTTAAGGTCCTAACGGCGATTTACCAAATGTAACTGATGTTCTGAATCCAAACGCTATTTCGTGAAGTTACCTGTTAAGTTTATCGTTTTAAATATACCGGTATTGCCGAGAGATTGGAGACGAAATCTTATTGAGAAAGTTAAGAAGTGTGCCAACGAGGTAAATACATTTGTGAGGTCATTGAAACCTAAGTACATGTACAGCCGATTGCATCCAGCCATGGCGCTAACAGACGAAACACTTAAGTGGTAAAAAGATGTGCGATAAAAGGATGAACAGTAAGCTGCTAGATGGACGATCACGTCATATTTCCCTTTGTATATGGCAGAATAGGAAGGAATAACAAGATTATCAAAATCATGTTACGATACCGCGCCGGAGGCCATCATCGGAAGCCAACTTAGCTAACTTGCATCTTAGGTAAAAAAAATAAAGATTTCATTACAATATGTTAAATGGCTGGTTTTCATTACATTGCAGATGCATAGCCCACAGCGCCTTTACTTGCCATGTATTTAACTCTAAACATTTAATCCAGTTGATAAATTTGGCTTTAATAATTAGTCCAGTCAATATATGGTTTGACCCACCACAAATTGCAATATTAATGAACCATGGTTTATTTTGTTCCTTATTTAGTACCTGTTGATTCCCCAAAAATCTAATTTTGTATAATTGGTGGAAGATGTTTTTTTCTCTTGTTTAAAAAAGTGACCTTTTGAAGATTTGGTATAAAACTGAATAGCCATAAATATATTTAACATAGGAACGTGTTGTTATGGCCATTTTTAGGGGGTAAGCATGGGTTTTTGCAGGGATATTTGAGATTAATGCGTAATATTTCAGTTTTAATAATATTTTCTACCTCAGAATCGATGTCACCCCCACCCACCTCGACAAAATTGCCTCCTTGTGGAACTTTCTGAATTTCTGCCTCAGTTGTACAATATGTAAGTGATATTTTAGATAAAAACACAATCGAAATATATTATGTAGGCTATAATCATTTATCCTTAACGGTGATATCCTTAGACCCCCCCCCCCCTCCTCCCCAACCCATCACCACTCCACTCCTTCCCGCATTTATTCTGTGGCTGTATTTTAGAAACGTTTATACTTTTACAATGTAGTGGTCTTCCTCCTCTTCTCTCGTGTGTGTGATACACACACCTCGGCAACCGGTACAGGCCACCGTGCAGTCTAGTCCTTGGCGTCGGCATTTGCACCGCATTGTGCCACAACCAGATTTACACTGACATCTAACCAGTTCAAGTAGTGATTGGGGAGCTGGGTCCTGGTCTGTAGATATTGGAGCCAAACTTGAATCTAAGATTTTCCATCCCCACAATTCTGGGTTCAGTGAGTTCGCCGTCCACGTGATGGTATACCCTCAGATAATGGTATTTGTTGAAGCTGACGTTGGTGGGAGACTTCGACTGTCAATTGACATTTTACTGCGCGATACCCGAGTTTTAAATTTCTTCAAACGTAGGTCATCAAGATTTTCGGCGATGTCTCCTTTGTGACACTGAATGCACAGCATGGATCTGTCTCATGCAAAGACAACTTCCTCCTTGGTGGATTTTTGAAGACCATGGCCGGCTCCTTTCTTCCCTTTCTTTCATTCAATGAAGAGCCACTGAACATTTTCCTCTTTGCTTATTTTGACTGATGTCCATAGGTTCCCGTACATGTATTTTGAAACCTGGCTTCACATTTCTTTAGCCCTGTCAACATTTACTGAACTGTGGGCTGAAACACCAGTGATAATGTTCAGTAAAGAGTTTTCTTCCCAAACCTGAAATGGATTTCTACCTCCGATTACACTCAAAATCTCAGATGTGTCCAGCCAGTCTATTCTTTGCTGAGTCCGAGAGAGGTCTTTGTGATGTTCGCTCGTTTCGTACTAACTTGTATAAAGTCCTGCATTGCCGTTTTATTTCGCTTGTTACCAGGCTTGACATGACCACACAAGTCGCTGTGTTTCGGTCAACCCCATACCTCATGTCAATCCACCAGTTGTTTTAAGACTGTGCATAAGGGCTTGCTCTATGACCAGATCTGTAAAAAGCCCAGCCTGCGTACCACGTGCAAACCACCACTTTCATACGTTTTCATACGAAGCTTACATCAACGGGGACGTTTCTTTTCACGTTTCTCCATTTTCTGTAAAGATATATTCAAAGACTTGACATGAAGTTTGTGCCCTGATGCAGCCATGAAAGGCATCGTTCCGACCGCAAGAATCTGCGTACTAAGTCTACCATGTCCATGTATTGGAGCCACAATCGAGCCGTACGGTCACTGCCCAGAGGTAACTTTTCCTGCTGGATTTTCTCGACAATCAAATGAAGACAGTCAAATGTTTTTTGGCAGCTCCCAAAATGACACAGTCCTACAGCTGCTGCTTCCGGTAAATCTGGGATCAGGCCACTGAATGTGGAATCTTCTGTAACTTTACGGTCCCCTCCTAGTCTTCGGACGTGACACTCTTTCGCTGGCCGTTGGTTGTGAAGGAGTGTCTCTTCTGATTGGCGGTCTTGGACGAGTTCGTTTTCTGGTGACTCCAACTGGCTTTGGGGAATGGTATCCTCTGGAGATCTGTACCGGAGAAACCTGTCGTCTGACCCGTCTTGAAGGCCTATGACTCTTGTCGCCCAATCTAGCCTGTCTTGGAAGAGTTCGCCTACCTCTCTTTGGTTTTGGATATATTGATTCTCTCATGGGCGCTGGGCAAAGGAATGTTGTAGACGTCCTGTGACATAATAATGTGTTCAATGCCCCGTCCACGAATTGCACTGGCATAAGCCTTTCCGCTTGTACAGTGTTTGGAGCATATATCATCATCTAGACCAGATCCTGACATGATGTATCCAATTGATCCAAAAAAACTAATGAGGGTGTGAAAGCCCCCTAGCTTGAGGATAAACGACTTCAAGGGACTATTTCGAGGCTCGTTTTCTATGATAACTGTTGCCTTCCACCATAATGGTTGATTTTGATCACATCATCAAGTAATACAATTTATTATTAATTTGATTGTGATATATATGTGTCAGTAATAAAGCTGCACGGATTACCTAGAACGTTTGTTCAGTTCATCGGTATAAATGGACTGGCCCATGTGCAAATATTTCATAAGCCTGTGCAGTTTGGGCAAGGGCAGGTGTCGTTCATGACTCAATGAACTAAAAAATAAACTTATTGAATCAATCATTTCATCGTTTCGGCTGTTTAGTTAATCTTTTCTCTGTCAAGTTGTCTTCATATGGTAACCGTCGGGCGCGGAACCCAGCTGGACTTGAAATATGTGTACAATGAATGTAGCATGCATGGTCACCTCTATGTTTCCTAGCAAACTTACCTACACGCCCCCGGTACAAATGATTTGACATTATACATTTTATATGATATAATAATAGCTTTTACCGACAAAATAATCCAGCCGTGATGATTCAATTGATTTCAAACAACATTTAGGGGGAAATAAGCCATGTAGGATGAAGAAAATGAAAAAATTGAGCATTTTGAGGGTATAAGCAGTATAACAAACATGTTGAAACCCGTCTTATCTGGAAAAATGACATCAGAGACATAGAAAATAATCATCAAACATTAAATTTTAGCCAACTTAATGGCAAAGATATCGCTTTCTTGGTTATAATTGAGGACACTGTGAAAACGCACCTCCCATAGGATTCATGCCTAAAAAACTATGTTCCACCAATTATATTAAATTAGATTTTTAATATGTTGTTTGGGAATGTCTTAGGAACAAAAAAAACTTTGGTTGATTAATATTGCAATTTGTGGTGGGTTCGGTAATTTTTAGCCTTATATTGACTGGACTAAATGTACTTTCAAAAATCTACAAATGCAAAGTCGCAATACTGCGTAGCGAATTGCTTGACGCACAAGATTAAAATTGACATAAACTGAACCGCAAAAGAAATGTCACCCTATTCAAATGTTGCTAAATGCATATATTACCATAATTTTCAATAATTTTTCTCTTTTGATACCCTTGTTATACCTGGTTTGAAGCCAGTACTCAAGAAAGTTTGGTTTCTGATGATGTTACTAATATGCAAAACACGTGTCACAATTTGAATTCATAACCATAGGGCGTTCGCCGTGTTGAATCATAAGGTGTTCGCCGTGTTGAATAAAACAATAGCCCAGTTGATCTTCGTTGTATCAGAAATATAGGATTTAGCACACAGATCCATCAGCTAAAAGATTTATAGCTAACCCTTGATATTAAAAGCCTTTCTTTGAAATAATCACGAACATAGATCAAGAAAAGTACGTGGTTATAAAGATTATTTGTCTAGGATTGTACACCCACAATCAAAAGACAAAGAAACAGCTACACCAGTACAGGTGGGAACGATTTGTGAAATAACTCCTACGATAGTTCCCACAGAAGAAAAAATGATTGAACATCAAAGGTCCGACCCAGAGATAGCTCAATACATTGAGTATATTGAGAATGGTTCATTGCCCGAAAATGATACAATGGCTCGTAAGATTTTGTTAGAAAGTGATAATTATCAGTTTAATTAGTTAGTGTCTTTTAGAAAGTGACTATAACAGTATTCTCGTTATTTTGGGATTAAACTTTCTTGAAAATATGGTAGAAATTCTTCTACCGATTTTTTAGGTGATGCCCGAAACGGGAATCGAACCCGCGTCCCAGAGTATGGCACCTATCGCCAGCACTAAATGCCGGCTGCCTTATCCATTCAGCCAACCGGCCTCCTCTATAGGTGCCATACTCTGGGACGCGGGTTCGATTCCCGTTTCGGGCATCACCTAAAAAATCGGTAGAAGAATTTCTACCATATTTTCAAGAAAGTGTAATCCCAAAATAACGAGAATACTGATAATTATCACCTTGAAGAAAATGGAATACTGTACCATGTGGATATCCAAGACTTAGAAGAGGAGGACGAATTGAGTCTACGCTATGTAGAACCTCGTTCGTTAAGGAATAATTAGAATTTATCCCAAAGCTTGATACATAGTTGTATATTAAGATTTTAATGCTTAATATGTTTTGTTGCAGGTTCTTCTGTCGTGTTGGTTCCACCGGTATGTCTTTGTGTATCCATGATTCAACTGATAGTTATCATGCGGTTGAACAAATCCAGTTGAATAAACTGCATCAAATACTTTATACATAGACGATTAAAGGAAATGAAATAAAATACGTGCGGAAATTCGTTTTTCATGTTCTCTTTGTTTATATATAGTTTGATTATACGGTAACGTAGTAGTTAAGATTTATTTCGGAATGTTATGTTTTCCAGGAGTGTCTTGGAAAATATTTGTGATGTATTGTAAAATACACCTGTTCATTCTAGAGGTGAAGTTAAAGCAAAATGAAGGTAACATTGTACAATTGTTATATTTTGATGTTTAAAGTGTTGTTTGAGTTTCTGTTGTAGAATTACCTATGGTCCACGACGTCAATAAGTATGTATTAAATAGAAATGTTGTTATCAAAATCTCCTGTAAGTATATGCATTCTTTTAAGTCCATCATAAGTATGTAGATGTAACGAAATAGTGATTGAAAGTATCGCCAATCATCTGTTTTCAGTAAGTATGCTCTTTTTGTTCACTATAGTTTGATATTTACTTTAAGTTAAAATATTGTTTTAATTATATTACTGAATCTCAGTGTGCTGATTAAAGTCAAATTAAGTTAGGTGATGCCAATCGTGAAAATATCGACTTTGGGCCAAATTTAGTCTTTTTAGTTTGTATAACTCCTTTACTTTGTAAGACGCTGTTTTGAAGAAGATAGTAAATTACTACAGAATGTCCGCTACACCTATAATTAATTGTAAAGATATTGCTTAATTGAATACCCCTCTATAATTGTTTACCCACAGAAGATGCCAACGGTCGATTATACCGGAGGTTGAAACCCCACCCTCTGTATGTACGAAGATGGTGTTGAGCAACAATCAACACACCTGAGGATTAATTTGGAGGATGCTTACCGTTCGTCAGGACCAGTGACACACTTAAAGTTCTGTGATTAAATTGCCCCAGTGAAGCGAGTTTTCTTCGTTGGACCCTCTTGTGATTTTTCCCGTGTGTACTTTTTGTGGACTTAATGAATCTTACAATATGAATCTATCAACGACCGACAAAGAACAGTCATATGATTTGAACTAATCAATTTGTTATAACAGTTCGACATTCATCAGGAACAATCTTGAGCTCTGTATCATTTCAACATAAATCATAGAAACCAGATTATTAAACACATGGCTATTTCGACTGTGATCGGACTTTTTGCGATTCCATCAAAACAAGCCACCGTTTTATGGATAGACCGTCAAGTTTAACTGTTTTATTGACTATTTATGTGAACCATGGACTTTATTTCTTTTTCAGACGCGTTTTATTTACTACACTGTATAAGTATATTGTTTAACTAAGAATATTGTATTTGGATGTATGTATCAGCTTAGATAATTATTATCGTATCGTTTATAGTTTAGGGATTTAGTTTTGTTTACATTTTTAAACGATATTAAAGAATAAATTGTCGAAATATGATATAGATAATTCATGTCACGCGGTAAAGCTTTCTCTTGCGATCTTTCGATAATTTCGCATTTGTCTACGAATACGTAAGAGTTTTAATGCCTACCAACGAAGAACGTCTTTGTCTTCGAATGAATTTAGATTAGGGTTATAGTCTCTATGAAACCGTATTTTATGAAGTAGGATTGTTTTCTGTTTAAATATGTACTTTCTCATGGGGACATGAGAATACAAAGGGGGGAGTAATGTTACGAGAGTAATATTTGAAATTTAATGTTTTTGTTTAATTGATGTCCATTAGTATTGTATGTTAGAACCGGTTTCAAGTTTGTGTAACAGATTGAGTTTCTGGATGGGCGTGACATCCTGAAACTTGGACATGCATGGGTGACATCTTTATGGCGGCTGGATTTCATTGGTCAATAGTTTAGGCTGAGATTTTATTGGGCAACTAGTTAGATAGTTTGGGGTTATATAAGAGAGGAGGTAGATTCAAAAGAGAGAGAACTACAGGGAACAACCGAGGGGAGAGGATAACGAGGAAGAACAATCAGGGGTGAGAGCAGAAGAGACAAATATGGGAAGTATAGTAATGAATTAAGAACTTAGGAAAACTAGTGTTGAGAGATGCAGGGAGATAGTCACAAAGTATAGATCTGAATATGATTTTGATAGACTGGGAGCAGATTTGTAACAAGGAAAGGTTTGATAGCTAAGGAGTTTACTTAGAACAGAAACTAACGTAATTGTGGGTAAATCTTGATTTTCGGCTTTTCACTGGGTATAATTAGTGTAGTTTATGCGATTAACAAAAGCCGCCCTGGAGAGTCAACCGTACACGTCTGATTTGTAAGTAGACATATTTTATATTCATTGTTAATTAATTATATATATTGAAAATACTGAATGTGGAGTTGTGTTGTTTGGACTTATTACGATTCACTTTATTAGTAGTTTATTTGGTTATATTTAAGATACGTTCGTCTACGTGGGTTAGTGTATAATTTATGAGGGTTGGGCCCAGCTCGTGAATTGTATTGCGTAACTCTGGTTATTGGACGAGATATAGTTATCCTCTGGGTTGTAAGATAATCGATGGTATTATAATATATTAAGTTAAGAAGAGTAAAAGGGAATCGCAAAACCTTTTTCGTATCACATTTCAACAAAATTGTAGCCTTAAGCTCAGTTGGTCTTCCAACAAAAACATACTGTAGTTTACTTTAGGTGTGTTTTCTTTGTCACGACAGAACTGTTGGAACATGTGTTGGATCAAAAGACAAACACATGAAAAATGGATGCAAATATTGATGTAAACACAAGCCAACCTATTCAGTGGATGATTTGCCTGAATTTGTATTTGTAAACAGATATCAATACAGGCAGAATCGACAAATTCAAACCGGCAGGTCTTAACAAACAATGGTTGTATATTTTTTGTTAAATAAATATTGGATTTATTTGATTGATTGGTTGATTATTTGTTGATTATAATTTAGGAATGGAGTGTTATGAATCAAGTTTTTGTATACGATGACATTAAAGCAGCAATGTCAAAATGAAGTTCCAATTTGTCAAGAATACTTCCCGGTAGTTCGAAGTAAACACAAAAATGCGTCTTGATATTATATATTTAATTTGCCTCCATGTGTAAACTACCCCATTAAACTGGGTTGGGTCACAGTAACAGACCAGTCAGCTCCGACTGATAGTTTGTACCAGCGTCAATGCTAGAAAAAAGTTCTGTTGGTAAAACTGAAGAATAATGTTTCACAAAGTCAAATGACCTTGATGAAATTTACAGATATTAAACGAATCCGTGGTTATACATGTTTGATTTCAAATCAATTTATTGCTTTGAAGAATGCACCTGTGTTCATAGGGAACCAGCTGATGCTTCTCTGATAGCGCGGGGGGATCCATGGCTATAAAAGTAAACAGGTAAGTTTATGTTTGTGACAAATTCTTAGTTGGATGGCAAAAGTGAAGGTCTCTAATTGTTTGACAGTAAATTGAGATTGATATGTATGTATAATGCTGTGTGTTTACCTTTCGGCCACAAGTGTCGCGTATTCTCATCGCAATGGGAAACTGGACCGAGGTGCATGTAAGCGAAGAAAATACGGGTTATTATTTTTAACGAAATGAAATCCAACGGAGTCACCGACGTTGATCAGAAATATTGGCAAAGTACTTTAGTTCCATACCAATTAAAAAGTGGTCTTTGTACCTACATTTATAAAGGGTCATACAGGTTCATACAGGACAAGGCATATGAATTCGAAGGGTGACACTATTCGAGCCCCTTCAAAATGCACGCCTGGAATATAATTGTAGACAATCGTGTGCTTTTCGATGGCGATTGATATATCTGATTTGTATATGCTCATATTATTGAGTAATTCAATTACTTGGCGAAGCTGAAATCAACAAGGGTGATCTACTTCCAGTATAGCTTATTCTCATAATGCTAAATTTAAAAATCAGCAAAATGTCGTTGGAATAAATTGCATATTTTTATCAAAAGTTATTCAGTTAATCTATGTAGTGAGGGTTTGGGTGGACTGTCTTTCCGATGATTAAATTGACATGATCTACAAAATGTGTTAAAATGTTTCCGTTAAAACACAATGTAGAAATTATGTTATTTTTCACAAGACATGCAATTAAGAAGCTGTTTAATGGTATTTGGGTTTTAGTCTCGGTTATTTGAATTTTGTTTACTTTTCGGGCACTACTTTGGCTTATACGCCACACGCACGGTCTAGACGAACTTTTCTATTAACCTCAATTATTTATTTTTTCGATGAGTTTCCCAACACTTTCGTGACAAACGTCATTTACGGTAAACGTTCGAATTTTGGCAGCACATGACACTTTAAGCTTGCATTTTTATATATCAGATAAATATTTGTTGAGGCCCACTAAACGAGTCAGCCCGTGTTGTTATAAATCAAATCAATTTCTTACATTTTTACCAATATAATATTTTTTGGATCAAACGACGGATATTTCATGTTTGCAAAATATTTACTTATTTAAAGTGGATTCTATGACCATTTTACTGTTTTAGAATATGTTTGCAAAATATTTACTTAAGTGGATTCTATGACCGTTTTACTGTTTTAGAATATGTATAGAATACACTTGACTGTACTTACCAAGGCTGACCTTTTCCCGGATTCCATAAGCGTTGTCTACCATGGTACTAGTATCTTATGGTTCCTTATGGTTGTATCGTCTGTTTCTTTTGGTTACAGTAACAAAACAGATGTATATATAAAAACAGAGTAGCGTATTTACAGGCAAATAAAACATATATCCAAATCACTAAGAACTGACAGTTCTACGATAGAAAACTGTACTCCGAGAATTCACAAAGTTCATTGGCATATCAGTATAGACGCGATAATCACAAAATATATATCCACAGAATAAAATCCTGAAATCCTACTTTAATCCAGAGAATAAGATGGCACGCTGGTAAACGCTTTGTGCAAATAGAACTAACAAATAAAATAAATGACTGTATCTTTGACAAGATAGTAAGCCTAATAATAATATTCCATATCGCATCCAAATAACATTGTAAAGAGCAGCTGTATGCTGACTGCCAAAAATACAAACAAAACGCACTTATATGAGACTATTCCAAAACAGAACAATCCGACTAACACGCATTACCATAAATTTGCATAGCTATAGAAACCTGACATATTAAGCCTATGAGAACCTTCCCCGAATTCAATAACAACACAACTGAAATCTAGGTCAACACAATTAAATTGTAAACAACCGAGGAATAAGGAAAATATATCATAACAAACAATAGCATCCGAGATAGATCTGTAGACATTTATATAAAACGCAAAATATTTCCAAAACAAGCAAATAGGACCAGCTTCAGAGAGGTCAATATAATACGATCTTGGCTCGTCTTTCCACTTGATTCCTTAACATTTCTGAGAAAGGTGGGAGGTAATCCATAGTTTTATATGACTAACACAAAACTAAACCCCACGATTGTTCACAGTCTATCTGAAGATGGCTTATCGCATTAGACGCTTTCCGAGACATCAAAGTGTGAAGCTACTATTTTCGATCGATAGACATCTTCAACATAAGAACTCAAGGAAAGCGGCTTAACAAGAGAGCGGCTGAACAAAGACAGCAGTTTTGTTGCACTTTATAAATTAATCTTAAAGGGACTTTTATTAACTGAGATCTCCCAGGCATAAATAACTGTCTCTTACCAAAGGCAAGTTCAAGTGTTCCGAACACTTGTAGAGGTAAGTAAATTTGTTCAACACCATAGTCGTGAAAAATAATGAAATAATATTTGTTTTGCAGAAAAAAATATTGAGAAATAATCGACCTGATAAAGCACGATGGAAACACTATTACACGAATGTCGATTGATTGATTGATTGCTTGGTCTTTTACGCCGCGCTCAAGATTATTTCACGTATATGGCGGCGTTGCCAGTTTTATTGAGGGAGGAAACCGGGTTCTATACCCGGGGGAAACCCACGACCTTTCGTTGGTAACAGGCAACCATCCCACATAGGTCGTTTGCGTGAAAACCCAGTCAGAAAATTTTCCAATTTTTTGGGACTGAGTGGGATTCGAACCCGCGACCCTTTGGTGGAAGGCTGTTCGAATTGAGCGTCCAACGCTCTACCTACTGAGCCACGGAGACCCCCCACGTATGTCGAAAATATAGCCCTGACCAGTAAGATTTCAGACAACTCTAAATCTACTAGACATTATACTTCATTTTTAAAACCGTATTTAACCAGCAGGTTTTGGTAGACGTCTATTATTTTTCTATCACGAGTGTCCAATATGTTTGTGTGGATAGTCAGGCGAAATTGTTGCGTATATATCCTGGTTAGACATAAGCATTTGATGACAATTTATATTGAAGCATTACAGAATTCTGTTATTTGGTTAGTGATTTATGTCAATATAGATTTTAGGCAAAGCCTAAACGTAATATTTAAAATAAAAAATCGTGTTTACCACCCAAAAATATACTTATTTTTATACGTTAGCATGTTATTCACAACAACTCGTCGTCTTAATTACACCTTTTCTTAAATAGGTTTTTAAAGTGGCATGAGCTGCACAAATTTGCACGTTGTTCATAATTTCTGATAGTCACGACAGCAAGCGGCTTTGAATGACATCGAAAAACTAAATGATTGGATTTGGATTGATTGATTGATTGATTGATTGATTAGAGTTTAACGCCGCGCTCAAGATTATTTCACTTATACGGCGGCGAAAAGAAATTATATCATACAATTGTTACATCAAAAATACATTGGTTCTGAAAAATGACAGAAACAGAAATACTAAAAACTGGTAAAACACTGTAAATCATTTTCGAAGATTAAAAACAAGAAATATCACAATTATCTCCAATGGGGCAACAATAAACAATTCATATAAATAACCATTTTATAATATACATATGTGTAAATAAGTATTTATATTCTGATAGAGTGTAACTTTAATTACAAAAAGGTTTATACCATAATAATTAAACATTTGACCCAGGTTAGTCGCCTTTTACGATCAAGCACCTTGGGAAGGCTGAGGGTCTATTCTTATCTCCCCGGAACCCACACGGGGGATTGGATTTGGAGGAAATCCATACAGCATGTGGCCTATACCAACCGAAATAGTGTTCGAAAAGTAAACAAAAATTAAATAAGCGGGACGACAATCCTTTCATTCTAAGCCTAAGTTAGTTCAAAACAATACTTTATCGTACATACTCGAGACTAAAAGCACAAACACGCTTCTGAATTATACGTCTTGAGAAAAATAGCCAATAATTTTCAACATTCTGTTTTAACGTCAAAATATTAACATTTTGACAGCTCATGCCACTTTAAAATGACATGACCTGCAAAAGAATCTACTAATTCATCGTTATCAAGAAGTTCAAATGGATTTTTTCTGGTTATGCATTGGAGATGTAAGTTTTTAGTAGTTTTACAAGCTGCCAAAATGATAAAATATATTTATACATCCCGATTTTGAATTTTGTCCCTTATAAGGCAACATCTTCGATTCGTACTGATTGCTGGCTTTATCGATATTATTTTTACTTAAACTCCAATCTTTCAGTTTTTTCGACGAACTTCAGACTTCAGCTTCAATTGATAATCAGAATGATTGAAAAAAGTCTGAAGTTCACTATAAATTGTTTTAGAAACTATCAACAGGTTTCTCTTAATCAGAACTATATTCGGTCTGAATAAAATGAACGAAAGAAGGATACACACATTGTATCTCTCTTTTACATCCTTTGCTTGGTTAGGAATTAAACTAGGCTGCTGATTGAACCACGTCGGCTAATTTATATGTCAAGGAAACGAACGATTCTATTTGTCTACCGATCAGGGTGGCTTTACAAGCTTCACTTATCACAAAGTGCATACCGTCAAAAACTCCTTTATCAGATCGAAAGACGCAATGTCTGTAAAAGCGAAAATTTTGTTTATGAGAGTGGGGGAAACGGGAAAGGAATAGACCATTTGTCCTCTTTGACTTTGAAGTTTTATTTTTATTATTCACAATTATTTCTTTTCAATCCGTTAAACATGTCATACAAGTGAATGAATCTTATCCATCAGTCAATGGCTGGTTATTTGGCGACGTTATCCCGGTTCCATCCGCAGAGAAATTGTTTTTGCAATGGAAACGAAGTGAGATGGAAATCAGGACGGGTTTAAAGATCTAAAGTACAATATAGATATATACTGAACCGCAAAAGAAACGTCACCCTATTCAAATGTTGCTAAATGCATATATTATCATAATTTTCAATAATTTTTCTCTTTTGATATCCTTGCTAGACCTGGTTTGAAGTCAGTGGTCAAGAAAGTTTGATTTCTGATCATGTTACTGATATGCAAAACACGTAATCAAAGCCCAGTTACTAAAGCAATGATGGTGTGCTTTTTTCGGTTCGTTTTGCCTGAAGGTCACAATGCACGTGTGTTGCGAGGTGCCATCCCTATAAAAAGCCACCGATCATGCACCGAATCATTCACAGTTTGACAGTAGTGACATGCCATGACTGTCACGGGAGCAGAGAGACATTGGGAACACTTTATGCTGGCCAGACTGCAAGACCTGTGACAAACCACTTCAATGTTCATGTCCGAACAAAATACCGCCTGCAGCAACGGGTTCAAGCCATTGGAAGCACAGCAGACCGTCCTCGTACTGGAAGACCGCCTGTAACAGCGTGGAGGAAAGATCGACCGATTGTCCGCCAACACCTGCAAAACCGCTTCAAAACCTCTTCGCTGCAGCTGCGGAAACTGCAAGGACAATCACCAGAGACCAATCAGCGACACCGTGCGCAGCCGTTTGAGGCAGGCAAATGTCAGATACCACAGGCCTTACTGGGGTCCGATCATCACTGATAGACATCGCCGCGCTCGTCTGTAATGGGCCACACAGCATCGGAATTGGCCTCATCGGGATGAAAGTCGATACCGATACCATCAACTCGACGGTTGATGGGCGTTTTGCAGATGAGTGTGTTCTGGAAAGAGACGCGTGGGGATGTCCCATCATTATGGTATGAGATGCTATAGCACTGAATCAAAAAGCTAGGCCCTATGATGTTTCAGAATGTTGGTCCTGGTAGAGGAAATGGTGTAACAGCTGCCCGTTACATCGATTAGGCGCTGAGACCTTCATCGTGCCCCATTTTGCTCGTCATGGAAATCATGTCTTCCAGCAGGAGAACGCACGAACCCATAGTGCCAGAGCAACGATAGACTTCCTCCGTCAAAGCAACATACCCTCGTCAATGGCCTGCTCTCAGTCCAGACTTTAATCCGCTTGTGGAGCGAGATTCAGAGGAGGCTCAATCTCGTGCGGCCAAGGCCGACAACTGCAGCTGAACTCAGGCGTATCACAGAGTTTGGGCCCAAGTTCCTATCATCTTTATCAACCGTCTCATCCACTCGATGTTCAGACGATGCAACGCCGTAATCATCGCCCATGGTGGCCATACACATTATTGACTTCCAGATCGCACTGTGGCGCTGATTATCAATATTCAAAAAGGAGTGAGTTTTTTTTTGCGGTTCAGTATATAAATGTTCATACAAATGTTTCAATTATAATTTATTTTTGAAATTGGCTTCAAATGTAAGATTCAAATGAAATAGACATACATGCACTTATGAAAGCTGTTCTTTTACTGTTGCCCATTTAGCTTAAATGAGTGATATTTTAATTGTACGCACTGTTTGACCAATGTGTGTGTTTTGTGTTTGTAAATTACCGTTTCCTCTTCATTTTTGCTAAACACTTCAATCTAATGAAAGCACGCTTCAGGACAAAAATACTACAGATTTTTTTTCTGTTTTAGCGAAATGGGCGAAATCCACAGGTAAATAAGACTTAAATATAACATTGATTAATTTGGTCAGTATCATTATCCAGTATATGGAAGGCAGAATATTTAAGCCCGGTATACACTGAGAGTTGTGCTGCGACCCGACCCGACGCGACTGGAAAATCGCGTCGCGTCGCAGAGAAAAAGTGTAGTGTATACCAGTCCACGACGCAAATCGGTGTCAGTCGGCTTCAGTTGCGTCGGGTCGGGAGTGATCTGGACGTGCTAGATATTTGATAAAGAATCGGGTTGAGTCGGGTGTGGTCAGACAGTGTATCCACTCTTGCCACGATCGTCGTAGATAGTCTGAATCCGTAGGCCAATCAGAAACTTTACTACAGTCACGTGACGTCAGACAAGCGTCTTTTTTTGTACCTTTCTCTGCTAGAGAGTTCCGAACGTCATATCTCCCAATGACTTCAGTTGTGTGCAGTGTATACTGGTCTACGACGCGACGCAACTCAAACCGACATAACCAGACTCGAGTTGGGTACAGTCGGGTCGGGTCGCAGCAAAACTCTCAGTGTATGCCGGGCTTAAGATGTGTCTAGATAAGAATGTTGTAATAGATGGAACGAAATAGTTAGAAAAACGAATATGATACTTAACTAGAAAGCACAGTTTTAGTTACAGAACCTTTGTTACAACTCAGATGCAATCTAGTTCAAGGCCCACTTGCCGCGAAAATCCGAAATATTTTTTACATTAAAAAAAAAACGACCGTTTTCTGTATTTTTCCCAGACAATATAAGTTAGGAACTTTCTATTTTTACCAAAATTTAAAAGTTTGGACATCATTTTGTATTTTTAATTTGAATTTGAAAATTTGAATTGTTAGGTGCCCGTAATGTCAACAAACTTCAAACCGGGTCGTGTGCAAAAGTGCCGTAATGGTTTGAGTCTTGTGGGCGATCTAACGACAAAGTATAATTTTACGAACTTTATGTAAGAAATACATACTAACGATCGAGTAAGAGGGACTATAAAAGCCTGACGAGTGCAAACCACAGACAAAAACGCTTGGATGAGGGTAATCCAATACTTAAGTTAACAAACACTGATCGGTGTTGTTGTTGTAATCGAGCTTCGATTCTTCATTTGTTTTTCACCCTCATTTATACATTCTAAACCTGATTGGACATGCTTTATTTGTGCTATGTTTAAATTTAGTGGTTTTAGATGTGGTAAGCTGGTGCAAATTGGTTTACTTAACAAATGTCAAACAGGTTACGGCGGCAAGTGGGCTTTTAACTAAATTGTAAACGGCCGTGGGATGAAGGAAACATATCACAAAATAATAGCTTGCAAGACAATATAATTCGAGAAGGCTCTGTAGACTTTTTCATGAAAAATAAGAAAATAGGACGACCGAAACCTTTAGAGAAGTCAATACAGGTAATGCGATATTGTGTTCGTCTCTTCACAAATAACTCTTGAACCCTTATTCTTTCTGAGGAATTTTCTTTTGTAGTTTTATATGACGAACATATAACTAAACCCACAATTGTTTACAGTGTTTCTGAAGATGGCTCAGCACATGACACTTTTCCGAGATACCAAAGTGCCTGCTGATATTTTCTATCGAATAACCCTCTTCAGCGTAAGAGATCAAGTAAAGCAGCTTATAAAGAGAAAGGCTGAACCCAGAAAGTAGTTTTTTTTTACATTTTATCAATCTTTCCTAAAAATACTTTTATTAATTCACTTTATTTTTGATCACCGAGACATGTACATTTAGCCATAAGCAACTCTCCCTAGCTAAGTGCAAGTTCAACCGTTCCGGTCACAATAATCTGTATTCGTAGAAACTTTTACACAAATAAACACGTGGACGACAAGATAACAAAGATAACGAATAGGACACTATCTGGAGAGCACAGGTTTGGTAACACGAAATGGTTGCAGAATTTATGATTTTCTACTCAAAAAAACTCGACTGGCCCATATCAATCTGTCGTCCCGGTGCCGAGGCGTCAGGAGCGGTCCGCGGAAGGGATGACGTGACCGGATACCATACTGCCGCGGTACGGCTACTCGATTACACCAATCAAATCATTAGGACTCTGGATGCCAAAACAAATTTGTGTTAAAATAAGAATTTACTCAATTGTTCTGTCTTAAATACCATATTTTTTCAGTGGACAACATTGTAAGTTAAACCGGTGAATGTGTTTTTGTTATAAATTGGTCTTTATTAAACTGTATTGTGTCAAAATAAACTTCATTTTCTATGAGAATACATCTTGGTGTTTTAAGCATAAGGTAAAGAGGTTTATCATTGAATGTACTGGGATTGCAGCAAATCATACAGATTGACTGATTGGTGTTTGCGAGTGTACTGCATTAAAAACCAGCAATTCAAAACATTTATGTCGTAATACTTTTTAAAAGGAAAGAAATTCCAACCAACCGTGTATACTAGGTAAAAAGATTAATTTCAAGGGTATTTGGGTGGATATCGAAGGATTTTATAAAATCGGCATTACCAGTGAAACGGGAAAGAATGTAGACTGTGCAAAAAGTGCAGACTGTCCGAGCCATGTCAAAGCTGACCATAAAAAGCGCAGCTGTCCAAGGCATGTTATAGCTGACCGGTATGGTACGAAGACAGCAGAAGTTTGTACCGATTGGTTGAGTTTCTGTCTGAAAATAATTTGAGAAGTGAAATGAGACCGGTTTATTTAAAGTGGATGGAGATCTGAAAGCTGTGTGTTTTTGGTCGCAAAACGATCTTTTTCTTCCTTCTCCATATGGTTAAATTGTGCTTTAAATATCCCCCAAACGACTGTTCAGGGCCCCAACTAATGATAGGGCTCAACGAAAGTTAGGGAAGGTGTGGCGGGTCACAGCATTGACGATGCCGCATTAACCTGTGGCCTGATACCAATCTCAGGCGTGCATTTTGTGGACGCGCGAATGGCGCGCCTCTCTCATTTATCCGCTATGTTTTTAAGTACCGCTTAACTCTTTAAAATGAGACACAGAGTAAGATTGTTGTAATTCTCCGTCGACCTTTAGATTAGTAGAAAAATAAGTAGTGACCAATCTGGGATGAAAGACTAAGTCGAATTTTCGCCAAAATATACTTTTTAAGGGCTATTTATGGAATTCTCTGTTGCGTTGTTTTTTGTCTGACAATCAGTAAAGAAACAACCGAAAATGCACCACAAGCGCACCCACAATTAACGGTATTTGATTGCGCACCTAACTAAGGTTTGGATGATTAGGGAAATAATATGTTTTACCAAAAATTTATATTTATGATCACTAAAACACACGGGCACAGGGAAAATCTTCTTGTCTAAAATAACCATTGATGGAGACAAGTTTCTAATTGTGTTAACAAGAGGTATATCATTTAGACCTATATACCCCATAAATTGTTGAAACAAACCAAACCTATGATATTTCAGTAGGTTGACAACTGACAGGAGCTTAGCCATGGTCAGTAGAATTTTCTGGAATCGCTTTGTAACACATTGACGATGATTACGCATCTTAACTATGACAAGAACATCGGTAGACTGAGAATGAACCAGAAATTTATGGTGAACTTCAATCAATCAGTTAGTTTTCTTCCCTTTTAAGAATGAAATTAAGATTTTCTGACCAATCAAGGAAATTCGAATGATCAACCGACTGTTTCACAATTTACAATATATATTTGTATATTTTTTTAATAAAAAAACACCATTATATTATAAATCTGTCATACAACTTCTGCTATAAACCCAGGTACGTTTCAATCAATTACCGTTATCGAGCTAATAAAGCGTATATATTTACATCTTAAGAGGTTAAGTAGATCTCAAACGTACTAACATATACTCCTGTACAGAGAGATTCAATATATTGGGTTCAAACATCACAGTTTTCTTAATCGCTCAAGGTAATAATTACTCACTAGTATGGCGTACATCATTCATACGAATGGACGCGCCAATAAGCTAAAACAACCAACCATCATAACAGACTATGTTCGTATTTGATTCCTTCAACAAATGTATGCCACTC
Organism: Lepidochitona cinerea; assembly: GCA_963971465.1. Taxonomy (NCBI): domain Eukaryota; kingdom Metazoa; phylum Mollusca; class Polyplacophora; order Chitonida; family Tonicellidae; genus Lepidochitona; species Lepidochitona cinerea. Next base: position 15,083,553 of record OZ020562.1, on the reverse strand, counting down.
AAACCTCTTGCATGAAAAAATATAACTTTATTCAATCACCTCATTGTATTCTGGTTTTCTTCTGATTGAAGCAATGCATTCCGTTGGAATTCCATGTTTATCTCATTTGATCATTTAGTTCGCCCACACGAAAACAAATCTCGTAACTCTTGTTTAGAAAAATGTAGTCGATGGGGAATCGCTAATAAACCTACCCAAGACGAGCATTTGCATGCTATTGCTTATATGTGAAAGGTGAACTAAATGATCGATTGGGATCCACAGATAAGTTAAACCAAGTTGCTTCAATTAAGAGGGGTTGCCAGTTACCAGCGGAATGTCGTGGGTTTCCTCCGGGCATAGAGTCCGGTTTCCTCCCACAATAAAACTGTCAACGCCGCCATATAAGTGAAATAATCTTGAACATGGCATAAAACACCAAACAATCAATCAATCAATCAATCTCCAATCAGAAAATGGAGAAACTGAAGTTTTAATGAGTTACACTCCCCAACCATACGGGCCAGCACATCAATGTAGTTTGGTCATTTTCAACCAATTCAGTAAATAGGCGAGAACACAGTAGATGTTTATGTTCCAGAGATACCAAGGATTTGTAACTTATACATCCACAGGATGAACGTAAAGCACGGGATCAGATACAGAGAGTTCCTGCTACATGTACACGTGAGTGCCTATATGTCACATTGAATAGACACATAGTGTTCACCAGCGGCAGAGCATACCAAACAACTTTCTCCATTTATCTGTGGATGTACTTAATTTCATTTAAATATGCCTTCTTTTGAAGGTTCATAACAAGTAATTAAGTCACCAATAACTTTTCCCAATATCAGTTCATCTATCGCATGTACGCCCGTCGAATTTCTTTACACGTCTGTATTTTATATCGCGTTTTTCCATCGACTAGCTTTTCATCAAACACATCAACTCTGATCCATATAGATATTTGTTCACACTTGTCTTGAATATACAACTGTTACCAAGGCCAAAATAGTATAAAGAAAAACGGATGGAGTACTTCTTTTAGCAGAGTTTAGTTCGGCACATATTGGTGGTTTTACAGATTGCATAAAATTGGCCAAAACATCTGCCACGTCATCACCACAATTCTCTCTGAAGCCCGTCTCTTGACATTGGAACACTTGATCCATAAAACTGAAAAGTAAAAAAAGTCGTATTAAGTTATTTGTAATAAGTATCCACCACATTTATCAATAATAAACAAATCGATAAGTAGTTAAATTACCTAACATTGATTGATTGGTATTTTAGCCGTACTCAAGATTATTTCGCTGATAGCCAAAACCGAAAAAAGTACAGAAATTTACTATTGTGTATTGCAATTGTAAGAATCTAACGATGTATTATGACACTAGGTTACGTATGCAAGAGCAAGCATTTGGTGATTTACTTTACTGGTTACTGGTAAGATATTTCCTGTGATAAGATGTTGCTCAAATGCAAAACTGATTTAATTTTTCTGTAAAGTGGACAGTTTATGTCATTATGTAAGTCAACATGGCATTAGACTGTTTCTCAAAACATTTGTGCATGACGCAACTGTTCAACTGGCCGTAACGCCATGCTACGTATATGTCACAATGCCAGATGGTTCTTGTATTTTACTTAATTAAGTGCCATACCATTAGTTGCCTTTAATTCCAAATCAATCAATGGTCATTCAATCGCCTTGATTACGATCTAATTCACTTTATTCTTTAAAAAACCTTAGAAACATAAACTTAAAAAAATCGATTGAAAGGAACATGTGTGATAAAATTGTGATAAAAAATAAATGCATTTTTAATTACAAACCATTACATAGTCTAACTTAAAAAAATGTCAGCGATTACTTGGAGAGGTGAAGGAGTCTTGAGGCTAATAAACCTCTCAACATTATGAGACGTTAAAGTGGCATGAGCTGCCAAAATTCACACTTTGTTCATAATTTCTGATCGTCATGACAGTAAGAGGCTTTGAGGGCCATCGAAAAACTAAATGATTAGCGTTGGCATGAGGGAAGTTCATAAAGTCTACGGCCTATTACGAACCGAAAGTGTCCGACAAGTAAACAAAATTTAAATAACCGGGACGACAGTTCATTCATTCTAAGTCAAAGTTGGTTCAAAACAATACTTTATCGTTCATTCTCGAGACTAGAAGCACTAAAAAGTTTCTGAATTATATGTCTTGAGAAAAATAGCCAATGATTTCAACATTCTGTATTAACGTCAAAATGTCAACATTCTTGCAGCTCATGCCCCTTTAAGCGTTTGGCTAGAAAACAGAATGTTACAACTCTAGCATCGGTCTTGCTTTAATGTTGTGGCAAGTTAAAAAAGCTTAACCATTTCTCAAACGGAATACAATGAGTTTTGCATTGACTTTGGATTAGGTTTTGTAATTACTAGCCCGGATTATAGGTCTTACGGCGACTGGTATTAATTGGCTGCTAATGTGTCTTGAACAGGGAGAGAAAAAAATTCGGCAGAGCCCAGATTTCTCGGCTATGTTATTACCTGCATGACATAGTCCAGATTTCCTCACTCGTCTGTTGATTCTTTCTCTGATAAGATTGGATTTCCGCCTGGAATTTCTGCGTTTCTATGTTTATACATTTAGAGATGGGCTGCGTCTGTTGAGATATACAGTCACTGTTTTCTGCCAGAACTATCGCAATAAAAAAGATTAATTACATCTCCCCTAGGGAAATATCGCGTATTTTAAAGAGGCATGAGCTCCCAAAATTCACACTTTTTCATAATTTCTGATCGTCACAACAGCAAGAGGCTTTGAAGGCCATTGAAAAACTAAATTATTGGCGTTGGAAAGAGGAAAATCCATACAGTATGTGGCCTGTACGAACCCAAAACGTGTTCGAAAAGTAAACAAAATTTAAATAACCAGGACGACCATTCATTCATTCTAAGCCAAAGTTAGTCCAAAACAATTGATTGTATCTTTTCGAGACTAGAACCACTAAAAAGCTTCTGAATTATACGGCTTGAGAAAAATAGCCAATAATTTCAACATTCTGTTTAAACCTCAAATTATCAACATTTCGGCAGCTCATGACACTCTAATGCAACAAACAATTCTACATTTCTTGACACGCGAGATTATTTTTTTAACCATTCTCAACAATTCCGTTTGGTATGTAACAAGAATCTCATATGATGGTTTTTTGTATTTAATCTTAGTGATCACTTGTTTTGAATAACATTTATGAATATACATGAAATTAGAATGTACTAAAACAGTTACGTCCTTTAAAAACATAAGAAACGATTATAATTAGTATAGAGCTATTTCAAGTGAATGGCACTCATAAAAAACTTACTGTCAATATTTTTACATAAGTAATTGAATCCACTTCTCAGTTTATCAATGCTAACCGCTTTTGCCAATATTTCGCCCACATTTTGGTTTTCACGTTGACATTCATTCATGATATTCTCTACGCACATCACAGCTTCTTCTAGAGTTCCATCTCTAAAAAATAAAAATAGCCCGTTCAACGGTATAGACATAGATATGTTTCAAGATCTCAATAAAAAAAATGTGTTGTATATCGATCATAGGATAGCTGCCAACTAGGATGAGGTCTATATTCAAAGGCGGAGAAAGTGTACCTCTTTTTAAGATTTCAAACAAAGACATATATATTTGATGGATGGAATAGTATTCAAATACACTTAACATGTCAACCAGACAAAATATTTATTTCGTGCGGCATTTGAAAAAGAAATATCATTATTTTGACAAGTAGAACTTATCAGGTGGGACGTCTTTACCTCGTCAACTTCCGTTATGATTACACCCAGTAAAAGCACACATCAAATGTCTATTTTAAACGTTCCGTTCTGCTGATACAGATAGAATGAATAGGGTTACGATGATCGTCTGTACTATGCTTTTGAAACATCACGCCAATTTATAGATAAACAATTAACAATAATTTTAATTGTATTTTTAATAAAATGAACCCTCTGAATAAGAGCTTGAGAAAAATTTATAACATACGCACATGTATGCAAGCATAAATCAACGTAGGCTGCTATCAAACTTCTTTGAAATTGCAAAATGTTTTTAACGATACAATGTACTTCGATTGTCTCAGGTGAGACAAAACGTTAGATATATACAGAGCTTTATTGTATCTTACTGGCAATATTGTCGGAGTCTATCTGGATCCCCAGCTTGTCCTCTGCTACCTGATGTCGGTTCCATACTCAAACCGACGGACTGTAAACATTGCTTGGCGCGGGCGTCTGCTTCGGATGCCAGTCGGGGACAAGTTCCTTTAACACCAAAGTCTGAAAAATAAATCGTAAACTAAGAATTGTTATCTCTTAAGAATGGAATATATGTTTAATTCCGATTACGTGTGTTGTATGGGTTATGTATGCCCACCAAGGCTGGCAAAGATTAACCAAAACAAACATCCGACAACAAATGGAAATTGGTTAAACACAAGCGACCCCCCCCCCCACACACACGCACACACCCCGTGTATGTTTTTGTCTGGATTTTTTGTAGTTTTTAGGAAAGAAAATGGTTTGCGTTTCTATCTTAAAGTGGCATAAGCTGCCAAAATTTACACATTTTTCATAATTTCTGTTCGTCACCACAGTAAGAGGCTTTGAAAACCATCGAAATCTAAACGATTGGCGTTGGAATGAGGAAAATCCATGCAGTAAGTGGCCTGTATGAACCGAAAACGTGTTCGAAAAGTAAACAAAATTTAAATAACCCGGACGACCATTCATTCATTCTAATCCAAAGTTAGTTCAAAACAATACTTTATCGTACATTTTCGAGAATAGAAACACTAAAAAGCTTCTGAATTATACGTCTTGAGAGAAATAGACAATAATTTCAACATTCTGTTTTAATGTAAAAATATCAGCATTTTGGCAGCTCATGCCACTTTAAAGGGATTTTGAACTGGAATGATACATGTTTTAGTGGATGGATACCTGAAAGACGATTGTGTTTTGTATATCGTCATTTTTATGGCTGTCTGCCCTCGATCAGCAATGAAGTACTATTTTAATCTGGCCGAGGGGTGTTCCAAACCAACGCTTATATTAAGGGAGGCCACCCAGAGCTCTAGTACATTTTACACAAGATACCTCTAAACAATTCATCCCAATTGTATAGTTTGTTTGTAAATATCCCATAAATAGATCTCTCAAGATAGAGTATCAGTAGAATGAGCCAGATGCCAAACATATCTGGATACTTATATAAACAGCTCCGTCTCTTGGAGCATAAATCACGTCCGTGTAATCTTACTATGAATGGTTTATATCATTTACGTGATGAAAACCCCTTGTCTAGTACAGATTAAAACCTTTCTTCCTATTGTATTCTCGTTATTTTGGGATTACACTTTCTTGAAAATATGGCAGAAATTCCTCTACCGATTTTTGGGTGACGGCCGAAACGGGAATCGAACCCTGGTCCCAGAGTATGTCACCTTTCGCCAGCACTAAATACACTCTCTTCCTATTGTTATTGTAACATTTGTATAATCTTCTAAATTCTCTCTAATGAAGAATCACTCTTTGTAGGCCTATAAGCAAGTAGAAAATTTTAAATACAGCCTAAAGAATTCTTATTTATATCCCGAATTAAAGATCCACTTCCCGCCCCCCGGCATGTTTAACATTTTTTAAGAAAATCAAATTACACGAGCTTACTACATCTAAAACCATTAAAAATTGAAGTAGGACACAAAAAACATATCCAGTTAGGCTTAGAATGTATAAAAGGTGGTAGAAAACAAACGAAGGGTCGAAGCCTGTTTACAACAACGACGATCAGAGTCAGTTAACTTAAGTGTTGGATTACCCTTTAGGTAGGGCGATTTTTAGCAAAAAAATGTATAACTAACGAGTAATTAGCCGAAAGTCAGCGGTATAAATTTTCATCTATCAGATTATCTGTAAAAAACGGACATTCTTTAGTTTATATCTACTTTGTGTAATCAGGACAAACCCCATAAGTTTGCAAGAGTAAAGTGTGGGCATTTTTAAATGTCTAAATTTCCTCAGACACACGGTGCTCTTTTGAGGTGTTATCAAGGAACATGCACCTTGTGTCTTGTTACCATATATTCATGTTTGGTTACTAGGGTTAACATTTCGTTGATTTCTATATCTTGATAAGGAAATAAGACCTGAAAATGTTGGAAATTACAATAGAATTCTTCCTTGCCTTGAAGAAAAAGGTTGTACTAATAAAACGCAGTATTGCTCTTATGAATCTGACCTTAATTCTAAAAACAGGGTACTATATTTCGAAAATATACAAACCCATTCAAAAAATGACCCAAGCCTCCAATGCCCCCATGGCCTCCTATTATCCCGGATTTTGGTAGTGAACGTTCAAGAATAGCACAGCTAGTTGATTACTATCGAAAACCTATAGCAAATAGGCGTGTAAAGCTTTAAAAAAATACTGATGATTTGTTGCCAAATTATGTTTTCCAGAAAATTCTACTGTCAGGCCAAACTCCTGCCTTTCGTCAACCTAATGAAATATCATGGGTTGTTGTTTATTATAACAAATTATGATTGCGTATAAACGTCTAAATGATATGTCTCCGTGGTTATTTTAGACAAGAAGATTTTCCCTGTGCCGTTGTGTTTTAGTGTTCAAAAATATATAAAATCATGTTTTAGGCAGGTGTTCCTGTCAGGGCTGTAGTCTTAAAATCCATTAGTTCCACTGATTAGTTTAACGTAGTACACAAGCAGTGTTATTCCGAAAAACGAAAACTTCATATTGACTCAATATTTCGACTTTTATTCAGTCATCATCAAGCTGTAGTCTTAACTTTCATTTCGCCACGACTGTGGGGAACACAGTCATATAGATGACGAGGTTTCATGAGTCAAATTTGTCGACATCAATGGCTACCATGGTTACCAATCAGCCAATATAGATATGCCATCCTTTGGTTAGATTATTGTTCGTGTCCAGGTGGTAACTGTAGCTCATCATAAATGTTATACAATTATATTCCATCCTATGGTGTGTTTACGAAATATCGTGTTGATATGAAGTACCCCATGTATGTGAGCACTAATTATTTCTTAATTATTATTTTCTAATGATTTTTCTTACTATTTATTATTCATTGAGTCCGATTATTGTATACTTTTCCATGATCGTGTATGTAATCTCAAAGTAAAAATGAAAAATATATATATGAAGTAATTATGGGTTGGAGGGAATTCCTAAGCTCCATGTTTGATGTACATTATTGATTATATTATAATAAACCACAGCCCATGATTTTTTGTTCATAAATATATATATGCAACCCAGATAACATTATTAAAGATCGACACCAAACACAGGTAGATCAATCGTAGCAAAAATCCCCAAAACATTGATATCACAAAATTTCTTTGAGCAGGAGAATGGATCGAGCTATTTATCTAAAACGAAACCAATAGCAAAACAAAATTCCGTTGTAACAAAAGGTCGAATGTACCAAACCATTGTTCGTGTAGCTTGTTATTTACCATCTAAGTCAAAATCAGTTGGTGGAACTTAAACCAAGGTTTATCGCGAATATTTATCTGCGAAAACTATTGTTTGAATATGTATTTGACATTTACAAATTGTTGAGCATGTTTTAATGTAAAGGATAAAAAGCTAAACTTTATAACGACAATGTCAAAGCTGATAGCAGAAGTAATGATATTGGCTCAGCGCAAATCAGGTCGAATTGATTAATGAATATAACAATGTTAAATGTCATATTTGAATAAACATATCAGTTATTATAATATGTACCATTACAATATATAATAATTTTTAGTAATACATGCCACAAATGTTATCGAAGATTATTTATATTTCAACGTTATTAATTTAGTTCCTAAGGATAATTCAAACATTCTCATTCGTATGGCAATCATAGAGAACGTTATAATCCTAACAGTCCATGTCACTTTAAAGGATAAATGACAATTTAACACAATACTTTATATTTGGCAATCAATTTGTTTAAGAACATGCAACGTGTAGACCTACTAACTCCAAAGGCAAAACGAGATTTAGAGGAATTGTGTGGGAGTCGTCCGAATAATTTTGGAAACATATGTGTTGTATTCCTTTAAGATTGTAGTTGGTATTGTCAAGTTATAAACAGAATGTGAGTGGACGAAAACTTGTGTTCTTTTATACCCATCTCGTTGATTAATATAGGGCCAAAATTCGCTTGAAACAGAATTAGCCTAATGTTCGGCATTTTTATCAAAAGTTTTAAATCCAGTGTGAGACTAGAAGGAGAACACGGTTAAACATAGCACAGACGGTAGATCTTTGTATCGACAGGTCATATATGGTGTTCTCATCTATCAAGTGACGTTCGTAAATCCTGAAGTGTGACATTACTCTTCCACAGGAAATGAAACTCGGTAATCAATACGGAGGATTTAGCACTCAACTAAACCGATTGTGCGGCGTGAAGTGTCAATATTAGATAGTGGTAAAGACAGATTAGTTGAGTTCTAGGTTCCGAGCTATTCTTAGCTGAGTTTTGCAAACCAATCCACTTTTGTTTTTAACCGATCCAGACTGTCTTTTTTTACAAAGCTGGAAGAATGGTTACATAAATGTTTGTATTCCAACTGGACCTAATCCACGAATGAGTACTTGTGTACGAAAATAGACCCATACATGTAAATACAAATATGGCGAATGCAAAATTAATTTAAGTTGCGAAAGATCAAGATCACATAACAAACAATCTAACATTGAGAAGTGGGCAGGATCGATAATCTTCAATTGGAAATCCGAGCTGTATTTAAAATGTGATTACCATTTATAAATGTAGTTAATAGATATGTATTGGAAAAGTATGAGCTAACATAGGACTTATTTATATGCTGTGATTTTCAATGTAGGTTGGCAATATACATTTTTTTCTTTTATAAATTGGAGTTCAAAGAAATAAACCCGCACAAAAATGAAAACGATAGTAATGCCAATAAAGATGACGATCATTTGGCTATTTGCAGTCATATTTGTTATTTCTGTATAGGTTAACACAACGAATTTTTTTTAATAGACGAATACAGCAACATAATGAAAACATTAAAGAAAAAGTAATCACACTCTGAAAACTCAATTTTAAGGCTGGAAGAAGGAATAAGAATGTACAAATATAAATTGTAAATAGCAATACCTGAATATACATCAAAGTTGTCACGATTTTCTCTTTAATACGACCACGTTCTTATTTCATACTTGCTAATATCTTGTTATTTTTTTCAACGTCAATCATCCATTCTCTTTTCATATTTCAAACGCTTGCATTTTCGTGATAATTGGATAGCATTTAAAGTGGCATGAGCTGCCAAAATGTTGATATTTTAACGTTAAAAAAGAATGTTGTAATTATTGGCTATTTTTCTCAAGACGTATAATCCAGAAGCTTTTAAGTGCTTGTAGTCTCGAGAATGATCGATAAAGTATTGTATTGAACCAACTTTAGCCGAGAATGAATCAATGGTCGTCCGGGGTATTTAAATTTTTGTTTACTTTTCGGACACTATTTCGGTTTGTATAGTACGAAAGGCCATACAAAAACTAAATGATTGGTGCTGGAATGAGGGAAATCCATAAAGTCTACGGCCTATACTACGGAAGCCTATTAGTGCCAAGGAAAAAAAAAATTAAAATCGTTTTAACGAATTTCTTGAGTTACTAAAAATAGAATCTAAAAATGACATTCGTTAAAACGATTTTTTCACATAGAAAATCGTTAAAACGAATTTTATTTTTAAATTCTATTTTTACCGCTACTGTAATTAAAGTTGTAAAGGTCAAGGTCAACCAGCCCCTCACAACACACAGCGTACCATTATGGAGTCGAAAGATTAGTAAGCTATACATAGGAAACACGAGCTGTGGTTTTATTGCTTTTACGATTTTTCAATGTTGTAATCAGATATGTAATATGAAAAACGGAGAACCATAAGATTTGTTTGTATGTCGTTGTTATTTTACGATATTTTATAACCAATTGATATTTTTACTAAAATATAATAACACAATGATAAATAACGAAAACGCTGAAGAGTTAGTAATGTTTAAAATGGCATGAGTTGCCAAATTAAGATATTGGGTGTTGGGGAGATTGGTGAGTTTTAATAGTGTCTCATCTTATAACGAATAACTTAAAGATTATTGATACATATAACACTATCTGGCTGTCTTTTACTTTATATTTTTGCCTTAGGTTATTCTGGGATAATATTTCATTGATAAAGAGGAGGATTTTTTTAGAAGAGTGTATCGAGTTATTCATTCAGTCAGTTGGTATATTAAAGGGAATCCTGATGAATCTTACCGGGGAAATAATTAACTGACTTTGTGAAAGAACATACCAATATTCAGTGGTGGATTCCGTCCAATCTGACTAAAGTCGAGATGCTCATTGCTATTTTCAATGAGCATCTCGACTTTAGTCAGATTTGATTCCGTCTTTCAACTACACCAATGTACTAATATATACATTCTTTGCAACTCCCGGGAGATATTTCGACAGATGTCAAACCGAAGTATAAGTAAATAAGAGTCAACCGCGCAGACATACAACCATCATCATCTAGTGTGAAGTACATTAAGACACCTGTAGTGTACAGAGGCATGAGCTGCCAGAATTTTAATATTTCGCCGCTAAAAACAGAATGCAAAAATCATCAGCTATTTTGTTTTTAGAATTTTAAAATCATTTTGGTGCTCTTAATCTTGAGAATGTACGTTTAAATATTGCTTTGAGAATAAATGTTCCGATTAGTAAAACTTTGCTTACTTTTCGAACACTATCTCGGCTCTTACATGCCTAAGGCTGTCTGGATGCTCCTCATTCCAGCGTCAATCAGTTTGTTTTTGGTGAAATTCAAAGCCTCTTACTATCGTGAATTTAAGAAATGTGGCTTTTTTCTTGATCAATAATTAGGTATTAAATAAATAGACTTTCCTGACACCATATTGTTGTTAACGAGGCATCGTTGTTTCAATAGCAGGCTGTTTAGGAAAAAGTTCCACCTAAATATTACAGCGTTGTGTTCATCAACACATACGCATACTTGTATGTTGGATATAACAAGTTTAGATTCGGCATTTATAAAATCGTTCCAATTAAAACAAGTGATGATGAATTTCGGATACATTTTATCAAAGCAGAGCTGGGGCATCCTTCGCTATGTCTAGTAGGAAACGTATTGGGGTTTTTCTTTTGATGTTTGTCCGTTTATATTTGCATACAGTCTGAATTAGCCTACTCTTTTGCATTTGTTACAGGCAAAATTGATTTTTCCAACGCGACAATTATTCACAAAAAGTCTAATTTTACGTTTAGGAAACGTATTTGGGTTTTTCTTTTGATGTCTGTCCGTTATTTGCATACATTCTTAATTAGCCTGCTGTTTTGCATTTGTTACTGGCAAAATTGACTTTTCCAACGCGACAATTATTCACAAAAAATCAGATTTTACATTCACTCACAAGCCTTAGGAATATGCAAGACGATCAATATTCACAAAAAAGGGCGAATTTTGGAATACTTTTTTGTCGGTTTAAAAATCACTTGTCAACACTAATCTGTAAATGGAACTTTGAATTCAAACCAAAAAAAAAGCGTTTCTTACCGTGTAGAATTGTCCAACCAATAACTCCCACTAGAAGGTATAAACTTCCCATGGTTAAGGAAGCAAGCTCTACACCAGCATCACCCGCTTTGTTGAATTCAGCAAATATGTAAGTGGTCTATCCATGCGGACTGATACTTTGTACTGGTAGCGATTCCAATGTACGAAGGGAATTCACAGCAGCCAATGACTGGTCGAGTCTATTTCCATTGCAGGGGTTGTAAACACCAACGTTATACACATTTAAGAGGTTACTCTCATATCAAAAGACACAAGCTCCGTCAAATCAAAGTAGTTTATCTGCATACTGTGACTAGTACAGAGACGTATACTCACTAGCTCTAACGTTTTATTATCACCCTATCTTCCATTAATTAATCTACGGTGATCTTATAAGGAAATATGCAAGGTTTTGAAAATCTCGATAATAACCTAGGTAATAACGATGCGACTGTATCAATGTAGTCGATATTTATATGTACCTTGGTCTATATAATTACACTCAGAAACAAGTCATACAGATACCTAGGCCATTTGATAAATATTAGGTTATATGTTTTATATAAATCTGGTCAAATGCCAAAAATGTACTTTAAGTGGCATGAACTGCCAAAATTCACACTTTTTTTCTAGATTCCTGATCGTCACGGCAGCAAGAGGCTTTGAAGGCCATCGAAAACCTAAATGATCGGCGTTGGAATGAGGAAAATCCATACTGTATGTGGCCTGTATGAATCGAAAACGTGTTCGAAAAGTAAACAAAATTTAAATAACCCGGACGACCATTCATTCATTCTAATCCAAAGTTAGTTCAAAACAATACTTTATCGTACATTTTCGAGAATAGAAACACTAAAAAGCTTCTGAATTATACGTCTTGAGAGAAATAGACAATAATTTCAACATTCTGTTTTAATGTAAAAATATCAGCATTTTGGCAGCTCATGTCACTTTAAACAGTACCTGTACCAAGATAAACACGCATCGGTGATATAAAGTGAATCATTAATGCAGCATTCCCCTCAAGGTTATGTCCGTTCGCCAGTTCCCAATATTGCAACGAAGGATAAAGATGTTGCTAAAATGTTATAAAGAGATTTTATCATATCATGCATTTAGAAGATAAACGTTCCGCAGTTGAAAAAAATATCATGCGCGAGATATTTTTCAAGTTAAAAGCGCCATTATTTCAGCACATTATCTGTGCCTTTATATGCATAGAACTGCTCCCTGTGTTAGGCCTACATCATCACGAAAACAATCATGAACTGGACATTGATACTGTTTAAGCAAAATCTCATATTCAGGTTGATATTAGTTTTACAAAACCAATAAAGGTAATCAAACTCAATATCAAAACACCTTACACATAACCTGCACATTGAGGCATGTGGGTCATTAATTTAACTATTTGCAAATTGGTAAAATTAACAGGTTTCAATGGGTGTTAATTTATAGATGTTCCAACTACAATGGCCACTTTTCGAGAGTACTGCACAAATTGATAGAACATTTCCACGTGTTGAGTTTGTTTATTATGCAGCGTTGTTTTCCTTACATATTGGTCCTCATTCTATCCTTTTACAATAAAAAAACTGCCACTTCTTGGCTTCAAAATCGACATTGACCGATGCACGTCCCATCGGATGTTGTTTGTGAATCTAATAGATTACATTAGGAATCAAACTTTATTTGCCTTCGAATCATTGCTGCTTTAAAATGGCATGAGCTGCCAAAAGTCAAACCTTTTTCATAATTTCTGATCGTCACGACAGCAAGAGACTTTGAAGGCCATCGAAAAACGAAATGATTAGAGTTGGAATGAGGAAAATCCATACAGTATGTGAGCTGTACGAACCGAAAACGTGTTCGAAAAGTAAACAAAATTTAAATAACCGGGACGACCATTCATTCATTCTATGTCAAAGTTAGTTAAAAACAATACTTTACCGTGCATTTTCGAGACTAGAAGCACTAAAAAGCCTCTGAATTATACGTCTTGAGAAAAATAGCCAATAATTTCAGTATTCTGTTTTAACGGCAAAATATCAACATTTTGGCAGCTCATGCCACTTTAACAATGGGTTTTAACCGATACATTAATTGGTTTGTGTTTTACGCCATATATACAGATAAAATGCATCTCGGTTAATCGTTTTCAACATTTTATATTTCTCTGTACCAAACCTTTGCATCTATATTTCTTTCATTAGTCCCGCAAATGTGATCGATATAGGAATTGAGAACACGACCGTGTGTCCGTTGCATTTAATTCATTCCATATTTTTCCAGGGAAATCCTATATCTAATAGCAATCTTACTGAAATTATATGAGGCAAATGTTTGAATTAGTTAAGGCTTCTGAATATGTTTTTGTTAAATCAAATGTGTAGTCTATCACTTTAAACAAAAGGTGCAAATGTTGAAAACGGCTGTCTTTCTAAATTGACATAAACGGTTTACAGATTTCATAGCCATGGATTTAGATTGGCAATTAAAAAGGCAATGAACATCAAAATGGTAAAACACTTATAAAAAGGTCACATTTTTTCAAATAATCACAGTGTATTTATAAATAATTAAAATTGGCAAGACAATTTTTACAATCATCAGATTTTCGGTCGGTTGTATTGGATGGATTGACATTATTTACCACACTTAAGAATGTTTCATATTTATGGGGTTCTTTTTCACCAAACGCTGATCGAATGAAAACCCATTGCGAATAGTTTTCCTGGACCTAGTAAAATTCCTCCCAAAATCACGTTTTTCTATAACAACCACGTAAGAAAATGTTTTACTAAAATAACTACTCCTTATTTGTTTACATGGCCAATCACATCAATTATCATCTGTTGGAAACCATGGTACGCTGTACATTTATATCACCATGTTTATTAAAACCGTTGACAATGCGTCTCATATTACGATCTTTCTTGAGTATTGTTGTTAGCAAACTGTCACTTCCGGTTACCAATATCGTGACGATGAAGCCATTGTTAAAAGAACCCTTTGTTTTCATTGTTGCTATGTATGTGCTTCATTTGATTCTTTGTTTGAATAAATATAAATTGAAAAAATAGTATCGATGTTTTTATTCCGGTGTTTCCGTTTGCATGCAGTTTATTAAATGTTGTCCCAACGAATGGTTTTAGCCCATCTATAATCACACGAGGATTGTTTTCGAGACAAAGGAACGAATATATCACAAGATATGATATTGACTGAATGTACTTAATAGTGGTCATGGGGAAAAACACACTCGCCAGCAGCGCAGGCATAAATAAACTATTCGCATATAACAATTATAATAATTAGCCATATTGGACGAAATGTTCAAAACCCTGTCCATTCCTGAAACTTTAATTGCAAGTCTCTGTTAAAGTGGCATGAGCTGCCAAAATTGTCACGACAGTAAGAGGCTTTGAAGGCCTGTCGAAAAACTAAATGATTGACTTTGGAATGAGGAAAATCCATACAGTATGTGGCCTGTACGAACCAAAAACGTGCTCGAAAAGTAAACAAAATTTAAATAACCGGGACGACCATTCATTCATTCTAAGCTAGTTAGTTCCAAACAATACGTTATCGTACATTTTCGAGACCAGAAGCACTAACAAGCGTATGGATTGTACGTCGTGAGAAAATAGCCAATAATTTCAACAATCTATTGAAACTTCATAATATCAACATTTTGGCAGCTCATGCCACTTTAAGGATAAAAATTAGATATCACAAGGTATAATATTGACTGAATGTACATAATAGTGGACATGGGGCAAACATACATTCGCCCGCAGCGTAGACATAAATCAACTATTCGGATTCCTGAGGATATAATAATTGGCCATATTGGACGAAATATTAATAACCCTGTCGATTCTTGAAACATTCATTCCAAGGATAAAAATAAGAGTAACTCTCACATGAATAATATGACACTACGATCACTGAGATTTAGATAGCAACTTCTATTTAATAGTAATAGTGATTGATTGATGGTTTACTGAGTGAGGAGATGAGGCGTCTGTTTCACAAAGCGGCGCAGCCCATAACAACCCATACGTTGCTATGACAGTTACTGAAAAAAACATTTACGCCGTTTTGTGAAATAGGCTCCTGGCTCTTTGTCTATAGAAACACACACAACCTGTCAACCACGTCACACAGGGCGAGCAATGTGTACATGCATGTATGTGTTAAATGGAAACTTGAAGCAGGGCTATTATCTGATTATCCTTGCCTTCTTTTCATCTACATTTTCCTTTTCGTTAAACGTTGATGAGATTAAAGTGATACGGACACGTCTCTTGTGTTAACACCTGGTTGTTTTTTGCCTGTGAGTTGATCATCAAATAGAACGTCTATGGATTAATTAGAGAGCGACTAGATATAAAAACTGACAGACAAAGAGACTCTCATCAAACGGGGATGTATTAAGATGTAGCCAGGAAAATAATAAAGGAGAAGGGACGGTTTAAGAGGTACAGGGGATAAATACACATTTTTCTGAAGATCACATATTCATCTTGGAAAGGTGTCTCAAAAAAAGATATCATTTGTCAAGGGGAATAGATTTGATTGATTTATTGATTTTTTTTCGTCGCACTCAAGATTATTTCACTCATATCACAGCGTGTCAGGCTAAGTGTGAGAGAAAACCAGACCATTTGTCCAAAAGAAACCTCCGACCTTTGATAAGTACATATCAGCCATACAGCATAGGACGATCGAGCAAAAATGCTCAGATTTTTTGGTAAATAGAATATGGCTTTAAAAGAGCATGACATGTGGTGAATAAAACGTAACAAACGGAATGGTTAATAAAGACTTCCATACGTTGGCGCATACACTTTGTTAAACAAATAGGACAATATCACACTCTGAACCAACTGGAATAACTCAAACCTTAAGTTGGTTTTACGCATGGCAGAATTGATATCAAATTAACAGCATTATGTATATAATACTAATGCAGACCTAGCTGCATTCATGTGTCTCATCTTGTTTTACTTACTTTGCCGGCCGGGAAGAATCACACATTAAGCCGTAATCATAAGTGTGGCCTTACTATTCTCGATCGACCGACTTTTCAAAACCCTGCAGTCATGTGATGCGAGGATTTCATCGGGAACATTAAATCATACAACCCTATGAACAATTACGAGTGAGTCAAATTGGGTTGAGATCGTGAGGGTAAAGCTTGGGGGAGCCAATAGGTAATACCTTAAAGACAGGGAAGATCAAGCGATATTAAAGGCTTTGCTGAAATCTGAAAACGGAATTATTTCGACATGTACTCTCCCAAAAAAGAAACGGAACATCCAATTTTTGTTCTTCAAAATATGAATTTTTAACATCATTTTTAATACAGAAATAAGCATCACATTACACTGAAATTTGGCAGACTGGTTGTTCAGACTTTAAAGTTCATTCATATGTAAAAATGTATTACATTAAAGTTCATAGCGCTCAGATGACGTCACTGCAACGTCAATATTTGTTGTGCCCACCATTAACCTATAACACAGCACGGACCGTCTCGGCATAGAAACAATCAATCGACGAATACGGTTTTGCGGAATTCTCCTACATTCTTGCTCAAGAGCCTGCTGCAGTTCTTGCAGAGTTTGCGGCGCTGGATGACGACTGCGCACGCGTCCATCTAGAATCATCCAACAAATGTTCTATTGGGTTTAAATCTGGAATTTGGACGGCCAGGGGAGCACTGTTACGTTCTGATTGGCTAGAAATTCAACAGTAGCACGAGCTGTGCGCGGCCGAGCGTTGTCGTGCTGAAAAATTTCCCTACGGAGGTCTATTACGGGCAGCATATGTGGTGTCAAAACCTCATCTGTGTATCGAACGGCGTTAAGGTTGCCAGGAATGTGCACCAGTTGAGTTTTTCAAAGTGGCGTAACGTAAGTTTTTGCGTAACTGCCATAGCAACCCATACTGTAGAGATACGTTAGTATGAAAGTTACGCAAAAAATACATCTACGCCGCTTTGTGAAACGGGCTCCTGATCTTGATAAATTGAAACTGGGTTCCTTTTTTACATACTTGATAGATGTTCACCTGTTTGGGTTGATTGTCAGAAGTTAACTGTGTACACGCTCAATAAGTAAACAAAACAGCTGCAAAACTGTGTTTACTGTATAATAAATCTGACTTTGCGTAAGTCGTCCTTCAGTCTCGTTATTATTACCTTGAAGGTCACCAGCGGGATTCTGGTCAGTTACATCATTGTATACGTGATAACAAAATTATATTTCTCAAAACATTTTCCCTGGGACACATTCTTATGCGCCTTCCATTTAATTCACAGCATGCCTCGCAAATATTTTTCTTGTGCATTATTTTACTGTAGACTCTGATCTGTAATACGCGCAGAGGGATATAAAATAACACACTAGTCGTTCCATGAGTTGATAAACGATATCCTTTGTTTTCCTTTGTTGTTTTGTTTTCTTTAAACTCAATGGGGCCCAAGAAACAACTTCGTAATTCACAAAAGGGGAGTATATACATGTATCTTTATCTCACGATTGTTAGTAAGAATAGAGTATGGATTTTGATAAAGGGCTTTGTTGCCATTGTAGTGCGTGTCCTATCTACTTATATTATAACAAAAGTAAGAGGAAAGCAATGGTTGAGTGGGTAGGAAAGAGAAGAATTGAATTGAGAGATAAAACTAAGACTTCGCCGAAACAATTTTGGAAAATGGTTAACAAAATAGTTAATAACAAAAGCAATGTAGATTATAATTTATCTTCTGAACTATTTATACAACACTGTAAAAATGTAGTCCCTAGTACAAATGACTCTACTGGCCCACCGCCAATCACTACCCCAGTACCAACACCTGAAAGCCTTAATCAGTCTATTGAGGAAAATGAGGTATTATATGTTATTAATTCCTTAACACGTAATAAGTTTAGTGGCCTAGATAATATATGCAGTGAAATTTTCATATTTAACTTTTTGTATTCTACATCGTCTTATCCTATAGAATGGACGAAGGGTATTATTGTTCCAGTACATAAGAAGGGGGTTTAAAATGACGTAAACAACTATAGGGGCATTACGTTGATTAGTGTGTTTGCTAAATTCTATTCATGTGTATTAAACAATCGCCTAACTAGATTGGCTGAAAATAATGACCTTTTAAGTGAATTTCAGTATGGATTTCGTAAGGGTAAAAGTACAGTGGAATGTGTGTTTGCTTTATATAATATCATAAGTCTGTCTATTTTAGATAAGAGCAAATTGTTTTGTGCATTTGTTGACCTAGAGAAAGCATTTGATACAGTGGATAGAGTGGCTTTGTGGGAGAAACTCACAAAGTATGGTTGTGAAAATCAGTTAATACAAGCTATAAAAGCTATTTATTCATCAGTTAAATCTTGTGTTAGGGTAAATGGAGATTATTCGGAATTCTTTGATTTAGAGGTCGGTTTAAAACAAGGAGACTCATTATCACCTATAATGTTTGCATTGTTTATTAACGACGTATACGATGACGTAATCAACGGATACGTTAGTGATTATACGCTAAATGCATATCAGCTATTTTTATTGTTATTTGCAGACGATACGGTTTTATTTTCACGTTCTGAATCTGGCTTACAAAAGTTACTCAATCATTTTGAGCAGTATTGTGATAAATGGAAGTTACGTGTCAATGCACTAAAACAAAAATTGTTGTGTTTGGTGCAACTAAGTATAAAGGTAACTTTAATTGGGTATATAAGAGACAAAGCATTAATGTTGTTGAATGCTTCCCATATCTTGGTATAGGCCTTAAATATAATTTAAATATGAACATATGAAAATATTGATACAAAAGGCCAATAAGTCTGTATTTAAGTTTTAAAAAATGTGTTTATCTTATTGACAAAATTATACATTCTTGATACAATGGTCAAACCAATTCTCATGTATGGCTGTGAAGTTTGGGGCTTTGGGAACCTAGGTTCCCTAGAATCTGTGTATCTCCAGTACTGTAAATATGCACTTGGACTACCCAAAAATGCCCCACATATTTTTGTCTATGGTGAATTAAATAGAATGAGTCTGCAAGTGGAATGTAAGAATCGCAATATAAACTTTTGGAGTAAACTTGTGTCTAATAAAACGTCTCTTCCGTATAAGTTATACAAGGCTCAGTGTGACCATAGAGGTCGAAGTAGAACTTACAATTGGAGTAGAGGTATTAGAAAATTAATGGAAGGTTACGGCTTTTACTTTTTATATTTAAATGAAAACCCAAGCTTGAGAACTACGCTTGCTCTGAAACAAACTGTAGTTGACAATTTTGTTCAATGGTGGGAAATGAGTATTGTTGAGTCATCGCGATATTATTCCTATAGACTCATTAAAACTAGCTTCTATTTTGACGGAATCTTCAATGCTTGTGACCATATGCAGAATAAAGATGCCATTATATTGTCACAATTTTGATGTTGATACTATGGCCTAAATATAGAAACTGGGCGTTATAACAATATACCAAAGGAAGAACGTGTGTGTACTTTGTGTAATCTAGGACTAATTGAAAATGAATATCATTTTTACTATGTTGTCCAACGTATTGTTATTTAAGAAAGAGGTATTTTAAAAAGTATCTTTATACTTGGCCAAATGTACGTAAATTACGCATTTTGTTAAATCCAAACAGCAATGTCAAGCTTATAAATGTTTCTAGCTTTATTGAAAAGGCGTTGGTTCTCATGAATGAGATGAGTCGTAATACTATTACGTAATACCAAAATAACATTCTGGTAAAATGCTATGTTTTACAGATACTTTTCTGTTTTCTAATATGTATAACCCACTGATGATTAATGTTATCTTATTATGCATATCTGTAAATTTATTTAAGGAGAGAGACCAGTAGGCCTGTTCTTGCAATAAAGTCTATTATTAACAATATTTTCCCATATCAGTAGCGTTTAATAATCAGAACAAAAAGTAACCCAAACGTGACAGAAAATGTCCCACTCAACGGACAAGATACATGTAATGATAAAAATTAAGACATCACCACGTCCTCAGTTGTTTTTGAACAACACGAGCTTTCGACACCTGTGCCGGTGTCTTCGTCAAGTGTAACTGAATTTAATGTTTCAAAATATTGAAATATTTACAAAAGAAAAGAACACATGTGTTAAGTGGCCAATCAGTGAATTGTTTGCAACAGTTACTATGTTAGCAATATTCTGATGTCAAAAACAATACTCTGATGTCAAAAACAACTGAGGACGTGGTGATGTCTTAATTTGTTATCATTAGCTTGGAACCCACGTTTAAAGAGAGTTTCAAACATTTCTTAAGATACATGTAAACAGAAACTTCCTTGTTCGGTGTAGCCACCGTCACGCCACCTAATGTAGTAACATCCCTTATCCCACCTCACACTGAATACTTCCTGTTGATTGGTTCAAACCAGTCACGTGGAGACCCTGTATATTTCCATATTACGTCGCCGTGCTGATCCATACAGGGCGACTACCATATATGGCTTGTGACGTCATGTCTAGACGCTTGCCAGTCGTGTCTGTTCGTGCCATACACATTAGAAAATACCTTTCGGAGTTCACTTTCTGCCTTTTATGAAAGCCAATTTTCAGAAAGAAGGCTTGAATATCGTACAAGTTAGGTCTTCGGTGGGATAAATTCGTTACAGGGTTTGTTCGAGGGGGGATACGGAAATATATGGGGTCAGTAAACAGTATATTGGGCTCGGCTAGCGCCTCGCCCAATAACGGTTTACTGACCCCATATATTTCCGTATCCCCCCTCGAACAAACCCTGTAACTAATATTATATGTTATTAATCGAGTGTTTTCGTATTGCCTTGGTATTGGCCTGAGGGTGGCCGTATTGGCCCGAGGCCGCAGGCCGAGGGTCAATGCAACCACCCGAAGGCCAATACCAAGGCAATACGAAAACACTCGATTCATAATATTTTTATTAATAGACTGTAGAAGTTAATTTAATGCAAGCTGCCAAGTTGAACAGGAGGTCGCCCACTGAACATTTAATCCATGCCCTAAACAAAATGACGTCCGACCTTTTTTGCGCTCTGGATCAGGGGGCTGTTTCTCAACACAACTTACGCCCGTCGTAACTTTGCGCCTGGTCGTAACGTAATGTTGAAGGTATATGTTGCCATGACGTTACGACTAGGCGCAAAGTTACGACGGTGTTGAGAAACAGTACCAAGTACTTAGAGAAGTTTCTTGCTCTTCCGGTCCTAAAACGGCAATCGGATTCACTTACAGTAGTTTTTTTTCTTCCCACTGTAATATCCTGTAAATAAAACCTTGCACAACGGGCTATGGTATAGACATTTTGATATCAACATCTGCCGTCTGCTTTTGCCAAACTCTGGGACGTCACATGTTAATTGCGTCTTTCAGCCGCACTCCGTGAACTCGGCCTATATGACTTGAACTCGGCCAATATGACTAGAACTCGGCCAATATGACTTGAACTCGGCCAATATGACTTGAACTCGGCCAGTATGACTTGAACTCGGCCAATATGACTTGAACTCGGCCAATATGACTTAAACTCGGCTAATACAGCCCTACGGGTTATACGAATTTGATTCGTCTGCTGATATTACCCGGCCGCGAAGGTCGTATTCGGGTAAACTTGCACAGTCAATTAATAATTTCGGTTATATCTGAAGTTTGATCTATTAACACTAGGCCTATAGTGTTATAAGCATAAGAGCTTATCCATGGCAACTTGACAGACGTAACTTCGGATAATTCGATGTTCGGATGTGGATGGAAGCAAGCTTTAAACCTAAATCATAAGCTTTCCTCAATATATCATGAGTCCATGTTAAGATCACAAAAGTCTCTGTTTACTGGAACCCTGATAGAGGAAAGCTCTCTGTTGGCGGACTTCAATAATTAAAACCACAATCAAGACTTATAAAGAACTAGTTGGGTGAGTTTTCTGAAATTTTGTTAATTGACGTTAAGGATATTTTGCACATGTGAGTAAATACACTTTCTGGGAACATGGCACCAATTGCTTTAAACGTTTGGATTGACTTTAATACCATATGACCTTTTATGTCTAGACTCAACCATACCTCCAATGGTTATGAGTTTAAACTAACTTTCAATATTAAATTGTTGGATTGTTTATTTACCAATTAAGCAGAAGAAAATATTTCAACAAGCTTCCATCACTTGATAACGGTGTTAGGAGCTACACCGAAACGTTATGTTCCCAATAAACCAAGAAGTTGTAAATCCAAACGCAAGAGTGTTCTTTCCTTCACTATTATGCTTGACTTCAAACTGCCACTTAAACAAGAAATTCCATGCTTTAGTTAAATGTTTTGATAACCTTATCTCCCCTTGTTTACAAAAAATACTCTTTAATTACCCAAGCCCGTTTTAAGCCCCATTTCCCCATATAAATACAAGAAATTCTACATAACTTTAGACTTGTTTCTGAGGTTATTGAGAAAAGCTCCGGCTAAACTCCCCTGTCTGTCTTCTACCTAGGTTTTACTGGGAAAGTGGTGATGGGGGGGGGGGGGGGGCACAATTTTCACTGTCTTTTCCCATGGCCGTATAATATATAGTCTGACGAGATCCTTACCATAGCTTAAGACGCGTAAGCAATGTCAATGTAATACAAAGTGTTCCAGAATTATACTGACTAAGGCCAAGCTCCTGTTAGTCGTCAACCTAATGAAATATCATAGGTTTAGTTTATTACAACAATTTATGATGGGGTATAAAGGTCTAAATGATATACCCCTTTTTAGAAATTTGTCTCTGTGGTTATTTTAGACAAGAAGATTTTCCCTATGCCCGTGTGTTTTAGTGTTCATAAATATATGGTTAGGACTGTTAACGCAAAAATCAGTGTAAAATTTAGTTGCCCAGTCGGGTTTAGATTTTGCATAATACTTTTGCTGGTTAGAGAATTAATTAACGAGTAATAATTGGGTGTGGTACATTTATATATTTTCTGGTGGACGGTTTCAGGTGATTGTCAACAGGGCGCCTACATGGGTGAACCATTATGTATCGAATAGTGCAGGAATGTTTTATTAATATATATCCCTTCCATAAACTGCGAAGAACCGACCTTGTTATGTTTAATTCTACAATATTTAATCACGTCAATAACTACAAAAAATAGGACAGAAAACGACGAATGGATTAGCCAGACTACAAGCGGTCAACGGCCAGCTTTAGAGCTTCTGTTAAAAAATCCTGTCTGGCTTATAATAAACCTAAACTGCAAATATCGAATTACACTCGTCATTTTACGGTTTAGCAGGGGAAAATTACCCAGTGATGATATTAACACCAACACCATTATGTACACGACAGTTAAATAAGAAATTTCATTTTATCTGTAATTTTCGTTTGACGGACGGGTATCTTTTAATAGACCCAGATGTAAACTATTGCACCACTACCCTTCCCATCGCAAATGGTGCCCTTTAATAGATAAAAAGATTTGCTTTGTTTTTATTTTTCTGAACGCAGAATACCGAGAAAAAAATTAGCATTAAAAGTAACGTATAAGTTTGAGTACACAGCCAACAGTAGCTAAGATAAATTCACAATAAAGATTTCAACTCATTGCGGTGTCTTCTTAGAGTAGCATGAGCTGCAAAATAAAGGAATAAATTCGCCCAAACAGTATAAAATAATTGTTTATTAAAATTAAGAAATTCAATATAAAATCCTTCCCTTGAAAACAGTTCTGTGGATGTACGTTAAGGTAATTTTATAAGCAAGAAAACCCCCGATTTGAACTCTTACATCCCGGCTATTTGGAATTTATCCGTTATTATCCCACATCTTCCATTTCGAACGGGTTATTTTTTAAAGCTTACTATAAACGATCAATTTCTCTTAGAAATCCAAATTTATGAAAACCCTGCAGCTCTTGCTACTTTAACATTATTTAGTCTCAATTAGCTGAAAACTACAGGATTCCAAACGTTTTGACCGCAGCAAAACAAATTAAGATCTAAACATAATCGAAAATTGGGATAGCAACATGCTATTTATTCCCCTTTGTTCAAAACTTCCAATTATTTGACCAAGTGTGGGTTCCGGGGGTAAGAATTGACTCACAGCTCACAGACAAGCTTGATCGAGGCGACTAACCTGGGTACCATTTGTAATTTTTATGGTATAAACCTATTTGTTTAAATTATACTCTATGATTGATAGATTGATTGTTTGGTGTTTTATACCGCGCTCAAGATTACTCACTTATATGACGACGTTGCCAGTTGTATTTTGGGAGGAAACCGGGCTCTATGCCCGGAGGAAACCCACGGCCTACCGTTGGTAACTGGCAACCATCTCGCATAGGTCGTTCGAGTGAAAACCCAGTCAGAAAATTGTCCAATTTCTTTGGACTGAGTGGGATTCGAACCCGCAACCCATTGGTGGAATACACTCTATGAGAACCTATTTACAAATTTGTAAAGTAGAAAAATATATATTTATATAAACTGTTTATTGTCGCTGTATTGGAGATAATTATTATTCAAAAATAATTTACACCGCGTTTACCAGTTGTTATTGATTTTCTGTTTTTGTCGTTTGTCAGTTCCAATGTCTTTTTATGTAAAAAAAACTGTAGGATTTACCCTCTTTTCGCCACCGAATAAGTGAAAAAATCTTTTGTGTGGCGTTTAAACTCCAATAAATCAATCAATCCAAGTATTTGTATTTTATGATATTGTAGGCTATCAAAGTTGAACTCGTAAAACAATGCGTCTCATATTACAATATTTCTTGGGTATTGTTGTTAGCAAACTGTCACTTCCGGTTACCAATATCGTGACGATGAAGCGATTGTTAAAAGAACCCTTTGTTTTCATTGTTGCTATGCATGTGCTTCATTTGACTCTTTGTTTGAGTAAATATAAATTGAAAAAATAGTATCGATGTTTTTTATTCTGGTGTTTCCGTTTGCATGCAGTTTATGAAATGTTGTCCCAACGAATGGTTTTAGCGCATCTATAATCTTATGGGGATTGTTTTCTAGACAAAGGAACGAATATATTACAAGGTATAATATTGACTGAATGTACTTAATAGTGGTCATGGGGAAAAACACACTTGCCAGCAGCGTAGGCATAAATCAACTATTGGCATATAATAATTATAATAATTAGCCATATTGGACGAAATATCCAAAACCCTGTCCATTCTTGAAACTTTCATTGCAAGTCTCTGTTAAAGTGGCATGAGCTGCCAAAATTCACACTTTTTCATTATTTCTGATCGTCACGACAGTAAGAGGCTTTGAAGGCCATCCAAAAACTAAATGATTGGCGTTGGAATGAGGAAAATCCATATAGTATGTGGCCTGTTTTAAATAACCGGGACGACCATTTATTCATTCTAAGCCAAAGTTAGTTCCAAACAATACTTTATCGTACATTTTCGAGACCAAAAGCACTAACAAGCTTATGAATTGTACGTCTTGAGAAAAATAGCCAATAATTTCAACAATCTACTAGTATTTAAACTTCAAAATATCAACATTTTGGCAGCTCATGCCACTTGAAGGATAAAAATAACATATTACAAGGTATAATATTGACTGATTGTACATAATAGTGGTCATGGGGTTAACACACACTCGCCCGCAGCGTAGACATAAATCAACTATTCGCATTCCTGGGGATATAACAAGTAGTCATATTGGACGAAATATTAAAAACCCTGTCGATTCTTGAAACATTCATTCCAAGTCTCTGATAAGGATAAAAATAAGAGTAACTCTCACATGAACAGTATGACACTACGATCGCTGAGATTTAGATAGCAGCTTCTATTTAATAGTGATTGATTGATGGTTTACTGAGTGAGGAGATCAGGCGTCTGTTTCTCAAAGCGACGTAGCCCATAACAACCCACACTGTAGAGATACGTTGCTATGACAGTTACGTGAAAACTTACGCTACGCCGCTTTGTGAAACAGGCTCCTGGCTCTTTGTCTGCAGAAACACGTACAACCTGCCAACCACGCCACGCAGGGCGAGCAATGTGTACATGCATGTATTTGTTAAATGGAATCTTGAAGCAGGGTTATTATCTGATTATCCTTGCTTTCTTTTCATCTACATTTTCCTTTTCGTTAAACGTTGATGAGATTAAAGTGATACGGACACATCTCTTGTGTTAACACCTGGTTGTTTTTTGCCTGTGAGTTGATCATCAAATAGAACGTCTATGGATTAATTAGAGAGCGACTAGATATAAAAACTGACAGACAAAGAGACTCTCATCAAACGGGGATGTATTAAGATGTAGCCAGGAAAATAATAAAGGAGAAGGGACGGTTTAAGAGGTACAGGGGATAAATACACATTTTTCTTAAGATCACATATTCATCCTGGAAAGGTGTCTCAAATAAAGATATCATTTGTCAAGGGGAATAGATTTGATTGATTTATTGATTTTTTTCGTCGCACTCAAGATTATTTCACTCATATCACAGCGTGTCAGGCTAAGTGTGAGAGAAAACCAGACCATTTGTCCAAAAGAAACCTCCGACCTTTGATGAGTACATATCAGCCCTCCAGCATAGGACGATCGAGCAAAAATGCTCAGATTTTTTGGTAAATAGAATATGGCTTTAAAACAGCATGACATGTGGTGAATAAAACGTAACAAACGGAATGGTTAATAGGCGCATACACTTTGTTAAACAAAATATGACAATATCACACTCTGAACCAAATGGAATAACTCAAACCTTATGTTGGTTTTACGCATGGCAGAATTGATATCAAATTAACAGCATTCTGTATATAATACAAATGCAGACCTAGCTGCACTCTAATCCGGGCTAGCTGCACTCATGTGTCTCATCGTGTTTTACCTACTTTGTCTGTCAGGAAGAACCACGCATTGTCTCTGTAGCCTTACTATTCTCGATCGAACGATTTTTCAAAACCCTGCAGTCATGTGATGCGAGGATTTCGTCGGGGACATTGAATCATACAACCCTATGAACAATTATGAGTTAGTCAAATTGGGTTGAGATCGTGAGCAAAAAGCTTGGGGAAGCCTTCTAAAAAGCCATGTGACTTGGGGAATCCTTCGTTGTTAGAGGAGAGTTTGAAAAATGTCTTGCCAATTTTGCGCTGTTTTTTACGAAGAGGAATTTAGTTCGAACGAATCAACGTGCACAATTAAAAGCGGGATGTTTATAATGCGTGTAACAGGTAATAGCTTAAAGACAGGGAAGATCAGGCGATATTAACGGATTTGCTGAAAACTGTAAACGGAATTATTTCAACATATCTCAATTAAACGCCGTAACTAATGCGGACCGCACGTAGCCGAGTTCAACTTAATTTGAATCTGAATCTTTATTAAAGCGTAAATATCTATTGCTTTTTCCCAAGACATACATGTATATTGAAATAGACGTCTGTTAGTATACAACAGACAAAGACATATCCATTTTATAAAACATTTGTTCCTTTAAACACATGTAAATGTAATACTGGTCTGAGAATCTGAAGATCGTATAAACAAACAGGAGTGATGACAAACGACGTTGTAAAACAAGCAGCGTTTTACGTTTAACGTACAGCTACGTCCGGATATCAAACGGAACAGTTCAAATCTACATATCCTGGGAAATTTTTTAAGATATACCTTTGTTTAAAGACAACAAAAAATGCGCTTTTTATTCGATTTTTCTCTTCTCGTACAAATGAATTAATCTCAAATAAATAGCAAATTGAATTCATACCAGATTTTCAACTTGATGGTACCTGTTGTCTGAATAGCTTTTAGCCAGTGTTGACTTGATACAGCGATGCAATGAAGGTTTGTAGTTTACGCTTAATCAAATCCATGGCTAGTCATCATTAAATATCTTTCATTCTATTCCGTTCTAATAATAGTCGATGGAACTTTTTACCATCCTACTATGGACAAATCGTCTGTTTTCAATTAATGTGTGATGGTACTTTACTTCCATAATATACATTTGCAGGGGTTTTTGTCAGTTCCATCATTGTATATGTGATAACAAAATTATATTTCTCAAAGCATTTTCCCTGGGACACATTCTTATGCGCCTTCCATTTAATTCACAGCATGCGTCGCAATTATTTTTCTCGGCATTATTTTATTGTAGACTCTGATCTGTAATACGCACAGAGGGATATAAAATAACACACTAGTCGTTCCATGAGTTGACAAACGATATCATAACATTGAACCCAACTGCTCACCTGTGTGGTTTTTTTTTCTTTTTGTTTTGTTTTCTTTAAACTCAACGAGGTCCAAGAAACAACTTCGTAATTCACAAAAGGAGAGTATATACATGTAGCTTTAGCTCACGATTGTTAGTAAGAATAGAGTATGGATTTTGATAAAGGGCTTTGTTGTCATTGTAGTGTGTGTCCTACCTACTTATGTTTGGACATATCAGTAGTAATCGTTTAAAGGCCCACTTGCCGCCGTAGCCTGTTTAAATTTGCTAAGAAAACCAATTTACATGAGCTTACTACGACTAATACCACTAAACTTAAACATAGGACACATAAAACATGTCTAGTTAGCTTTAGATTGTAGAAATGGGGTGAAAAACAAACGAAGAATCGAAGCCTGATTACAGCAACAACGATCAGTGTCGGTCAACGTTCGTGTTGGATTACCCTTATTTCAGGCCTTTTTATCTGTGGTTTACACTCAAACAATTATCAGCAGGCTTTTTCAGTCGCTGTTAACCGATCGTCAGTCTGTATTTCTCAGATAAATAGGCCTACGTAAAATTACACTGTGCCGTTAGTTCACTCACTCGACTGAAATGCGCACTAGCGAGCAGTTTGGTTTGTTTACGTTCCGGGCACCTAACAATTCAAATTTTCAAATTCAAATTAAAAATACAAAGTGACGTCCAAACTTTTAAATTTTGGTAAAAATAGAAAGTTCCTAACTTATATTGTCTGGGAAAAATACCGAAAACGGTCTTTCTTTTTTAATGTAAACGATATTCCTGATTGTCGCGGCAAGTGTGCCTTTTATAATCAGAACAAAAAGTCACCCAAACGTGACAGAAAATGTCCCACTCAACGGACAAGATACATGTACATGATAAAAAAATTAAGACATCACCACGTCGTCAGTTGTTTTTGAACAACACGAGCTTTCGACATCTGTGCCGGTGTCTTCGTCAAGTGTAACTGGATTTAATGTTTCAAAATTCATGTTTCAGTTACACTTGACGAAGACACCGGCACAGGTGTCGAAAGCTCGTGTTGTTACAAAACAACTGACGACGTGGTGATGTCTTAATTTTTTATCATTTGTATGGAACCCACGTTTAAAGAGTTTCAAACATTTCTTAAGATACATGTAAACAGAAAGTTCCTTGTTTGGTGTAGGCACCGTTACGCCACCTAATGTAATAAAATCCCTTATTGAAATATTAGAATTATGGGATTCATATACACCCCTTAGCGTAATAACAAAAATAAGTGCATTAGATGGCACTTGAAAAATTATTCCACCAAGTTACATACTCCGGTGTCTTCGTTCAACTAACTCTTTCCCGGTTATACTCGAACGACCTATGTGGGATGGTTGCCAGTTACCAGCGGAAGGTCGTGGGTTTCCTCCGGGCACTGAACCCGGTATCCTCCCACAATAAAACTGGCAACGCCGCCATATAAGTGAAATAATCTTGAGCGCGGCGTAAAACACCAAACAATCAATCAATCAATCAATCCTCGGTTATAACAAATGGTATATTTTCGGTTATATCTGAAGTTTGATCTATTAACACTAGGCGGATAGTGTTAAAAGCACAAGAGCTTATCCATGGCAACTTGACAGACGTAACTTCGGACAAAACGCTGATTCGGAAAATCGTGTCTGGCTTATAATAAACCTAAACTGCAAATATCGAATTACACTCGTCATTCTACGGTTTAGCAGGGGAAAATTAGCGAGTGATCATATTAACACCTTCCAATTATGTACACGACAGTAAAAATGAAAAATTTCATTTTATCTGTAATTTTCGTTTGACGGACAGTTTTCTGTTAATAGACCTTGATGTATTAACTATTGCATGGCTACCCTTCGCATCGCAAATGGTGCCCTTTAATAGATAAAAAGGTTTGCTTTGTTTTTCTTTTTCTGAACGCAGAGTACTCAGAAAAAAATAGCATTAAAAGTAACATATAAGTTTGAGTACAGAGCCAACAGTAGCTAAGATAAACTCACAATAAAGAGTTCAACTCATTGTAGCATGAATTACAAAATATAGAAATAAATTCGCTGGAACAGTATAAGATAATTGTTAATGATAAAAAATTAAAGACATCACCACGTCCTCAGTTGTTTTTTAACAACACGAGCTTTCGGCACCTGTGCCGGTGCCTTCGTCA
Organism: Lepidochitona cinerea; assembly: GCA_963971465.1. Taxonomy (NCBI): domain Eukaryota; kingdom Metazoa; phylum Mollusca; class Polyplacophora; order Chitonida; family Tonicellidae; genus Lepidochitona; species Lepidochitona cinerea. The sequence continues at coordinate 15,052,440 of OZ020562.1, read as the reverse complement.
AGTGCCGAAAGCTCGTGTTGTTAAAAAACAACTGAGGACGTGGTGATGTCTTTAATTTTTTATCATTAGTATGGAACCCACGTTTAAAGAGAGCTTCAAAAATTTCTTAAGATAATTGTTTATTTAAATTAAGAAATTAAAAATAAAATCCTTCCCCTGAAAACAGTATTGTATGTACGTTAAAGTGGCATGAGCTGCCAAAATTCACACTTGTTTCATAATTTCTGATGGTCACGACAGTAAGAGGCTTTGAAGGCCATCGAAAAACTAAATGATTGGCGTTGGAATGAGGAAAATCCATACAGTATGTGGCCTGTACAAACCGAACACGTGTTCGAAAGTAAACAAAATATAAATAACCGGGACGACCATTCATTCATTCTAAGCCAAAGTTAGTTCAAAACAATACGTTATCGTACATTTTCGAGACTAGAAGCACTAAAAAGCTTCGGAATTATACGTCTTGAGAAAAATAGCCAATAATTTCAACATTCTGTTTTAACGTCAAAATTTCAACATTTTGGCAGCTCATGCCACTTTAAGGTAATTTTATAAGCAAGAAAAGCGAAGATTTGAACTCTTACATCCCGGCTATTTGGAATTTATCCGTTATTAGCACACACCTTCGGTTATTGGCTTTTTTTTTTCATTTCGACTCAATTTTTTTTTTCAACTTACAACAAATAATCAATTTCTTTTAGAAATCCGAATTTATTTATTTATCTTGCTACTTTAGCATTCTTTAGTCTTATTTAGCTGAAAACTACAGGATTCCAAACGTTTTCACTGTAGCAAAACAACGTAAGATCTAAACATAATCGAAAACTGGTATATCAATATGCTATCTATTCCCCTTTGTTCACAACTTCCAATTATTTGACCCAGTGTGGGTTTCGGGAGGTTTGGCTCACAGCTCTAACCTGAGTACAATTTGTAATTAGTATGGCATAAACCTATTGTTTAAATTATACTCTATGATTGATTGTTTGGTGTTTTATGCCGCGCTCAAGATTATTCACTTATATGGCGGCGTTGCCAGTTTTATTGTGGGGGGAACCGGGCTCTATGCCCGGAGGAAACCCACGGCCTTCCGTTGGTAAAGGGGCTTTCACAATTGAGATACGGCGGGTTTACGGCTCTTGCGGTCATGAATATTGGCCTTCCGTACGATGGACCGCAGCCTCTCTCGCGGGCTACCGCACCTTACCGCGCGGAATTTTTGTGCCGCAAGAGCCGCAGAAAAGTTTGGTGTGCACATGGAATCCAATTTTCGGCCGTGCGAATTTTTTTATTACCTTTATTACCAAAATCGCCGCACGATTTGACAAAACGCCGTAAGGCGCCCGCTCATTGGTGCGCGGCGAAAAACAATGACGCACGATGCATCTTGGGGCACGCCGCACGTTCCAACTAATCACGTAGCACCTCCGCGCAACTGTCTCACGGAACACGTGCGCTAGACGTGCGTTGCTTACGTCACTCCGCAATAGATTCGAGGATTAAAACGTGCGGGAACCTTGCCACGCCCTTACGATGCCCCGGCCAATCGTAAAATGAATTATTTTCTTGCGGTAATTTTTCCGATTCTACTGCGGCCCGAACAATTTTATCTCCACCGTGCGATCGATTTCAGTATTTTGACCGTGCGGCGAAAGTCTCAATTGTGAAAGCCCCTTAACTTCCATCGGTGGAATACACTCTATGAGAACCTATTTACAAATTTGTATAGTAGAAAAATAGTTATCTATATAAATTGTTTATTGTTGCTGTATTGGAGATAAGTATTCTCCAAAAATGATTTACAACGTGTTTTACCAGTTGTTATTGATTTTCTGTTCTGTCATTTGTCAGTTCCAATGTCTTTTTGATGTAAAACAAACTGTAGGATTAACCCTCTTTTCGCCACCGTATAAGTGAAATAATCTTGAGTGTGGCGTTTAAACTCCAATAAATCAATCAAGCCAAGTATTTGTATTTTGGTATGATCTTGTAGGCTTCCAAAGTTGAACTCTTAAAAAAATGTAATACGTAAAAGACAATATATTTGTATGTTATCCGTATCTCCCCCATGATTCAATGTACTTTTTTGTGTTGTGACAGCAACTCATGATTAATGCGTTTAATCCTTTCTATTTTTGGGGTAGAAACACCTTTATTGTCATTCAATCCTTTCGATTATTAAAATTAATCTACCAGAGATATTAACGCTGTGAAATGATATTGATTGACAAATGTATTTGGAAAGGAAGCAGGAGTCATTTTTTACGCCACCAACGCTGTTCCAATCTCGCCAAAGTCCAGCCAATGTTGTCAACAGCTGAACATTTACAAAGAGTTTCCTGGTTATTCAATCCTCTTTCCCATTATTCTTTTGTGATCTTGGCCAAAACATGTTTCCAATTTAACTAAGTGAAATAACCAAGTCAGATTAGCAAACAAAGACAAAGTATGTTAAGGCTTAGGAAAGATATTTATTTCAACAATCAGGAAACGGCCTTCTATCTCATCTCCGGGAAAGTGCCAGAGACAAGAAAGTACCACAGTCTGACACGTCACACATATAGGTTGATGATGATTATGGGATGTGCAAAGGTCACTCAACAAAAACATATTTGAATATCCTGAAGAACACAGTATGCTGTGAAATGTTACATATTTGAATGCTATAAAGTGTCACTAAATTACCAATCAGTTTGATATGATTTCTGTCAATGAAAAAGTCACTTGTTTCATTTGCAAGTTCTATCTGGGCAAAGAGTGTATCAGTGTGTTAACAAGAGTTTATGCTGTGGATTCCAGAATATCATTTTGTAAATTTCTACGTGGTGATCATCGGATCTGCTAAACCATTGAACTGTGTGAGTTATTGAAAAACAATTTTCTTTCTCGGAACAGTCAATTCTTAGCTTGTAAAAGTAAGTCATTTTGATACATGTTTTTTGTATAATTTTCGCTTGTAAATAAGTGAGAAATAAAAAATCGGTGGGTCTTATGTTACTTCTTTATTTGTTATTTTACGTTGTAACAGCTGGATTGAGATTATTACAAGACATAAATTTGGATGATCTCCCAGACAATATCAGTGACTTGACGATATAACAATAGCCGTTCTCATTTTATAACGTGAGGCAATGCGACATGTAGTTTATGTAAACTCCGTTGTATTTTCAATAAATCACTCGGCGTCGATACCAAACATACGCGTGTTAATGGTCGCGTTATAACTAGCAAGCGTTATTTGATATTTTTCATAAAATATGTTGAGTATCTCGTAAAAAAGACGGAACTCTACAAATTCAGTTGTCATATGTTGTATTTCGTTACCGATGCTGCTTCATGTTTTACGCCGCATTTACTCATAAAGTATGTTGATTATCCAACTACAAACTCGGGTGTCACTTATATGTTATATGTAGGCGTTGCTAGGTTAAGTGGGGGATGAAACCGAGCCCTTTCTCCGAAGGAAACCCCCGATCATCGGCAAGTACCTGGATCGAGTTGAAAATCGTCCCAAAATGTTTGTTTGGTCTGAATGGGAAACCATCTCGGCTCGAATCGACCGAATGAACTAACACAGAAAGAGTAAGCCACCGAACAACCCACCTCCGAATAGTTGGAAAGTCATGTCACTTTATTCCCATTGTAGTTTTAGATTCAGAGTAACTCTTTTGTTTTTTAGCAAAGTTTCTAATCTGTTTGAGTTTCAAGTAAAATTTCAGCCTCGGGACAATAATTATACTGATTGAACATGAAGGTTAAGTCTTTCTAGCAGGCAATAACTAAACATCTAAGCCGCGAGTTCTAGAAATATTGTCGATCCGCGGTTTAAAGTGGCATGAGCTGCCAAAATGTTGATATTTTGACGTTAAAACAGAATGTTGAAATTATCGGCTATTTTTCTCAAGACGTATAATTCAGAAGCTTTTTAGTGTTTCTAGTCTCCAGAATGTATGATAAAGTATTTGTTTAACTAACTTTGGCTTAAAATGAATGAATGGTCGTCCCGGTTATTTAAATTTTGTTTACTTTTCGAACACTATTCCGTTTCGTATAGGCCGCATACTGTATGGATTTTCCTCATTCCAACGCTAATCATTTAGTTTTTCGATGGCATTCAAAGCATCTTACTGTCGTGACTATCAGAAATTATGAAAAAATTGTGAATTTTGGCAGCTCGTGCCACTTTAAGTCTATTCAGTAGAAATAAAAGAATAGTAGCAAAATGTTTTAGCCACTGTATAAACGAACTCCAGTTTCAATGTCGACTCGAAAAAGCTAATGTTACCCTTACAATCCTGGCGATAAGACGTCCAGTATTGTTTTACACTTTCAATAATATATGTAATTCTGCTAATTAGACAAATAAGAGTGAACGGATTTTTGATGAAAGAAAACCAATGCACAATTAACGAATAATTTGTGTGAATTCTGTGGAATTTGTCTGACGGATCCTACATGGGGTGAACGCTACTGTAGAGATTTGTGAAAACGTGATTAATATTAATATGTCCGATAAACTGTGAATAGCCGAGTTTCGTAGTAAATCATTGTACCATTTGATCAAGAAAAAAAAATACCATAAAATCAGAAGAGAAAGAAACGACCGACAGGTCTATAAGCGTTCAACGATAGGTCTGACTTTTCTTAAAAAACAACAAGTCTGATTAAAACTAGAAGCTGCATATTCATTATGACACGCACTACTCACCATATAAAGATCTCGCCAAACCCAACGAATTGGAAAATCCAGCGTAGAACTGTCGAACCAGTTTAACCGATCGTGACCAATTATATTAAGTGTCCTCATCTCGTAAGCTTAATTAACATAAAGTACATTTTCATAATCTCGCAAACTACAATATCATTGGCTATTTTTCATAATTTCGTTGTTTACTTTATTGGTTTATTGATGTTTTACGCCGCATTCATTATTATTTTACTAATATAGCGGCGTGGTAAGGTTTAATGGGTGAGAAAACCGGGCCCGTTGCCAAGAGGAAACCTCGACCTTCGGCGGATACCTGTCAACTATTTCACATACGATTGAAAAAATCCACTCAGATTTTGTTTCCATTTTCATTTCGTCGAAAAGGAGGTTTGATCCAGCGTTGATCCAATCGACGAAAGGAACAGTCACGAACCGATTGGACGACCGAGTGCGGAAAAACTTACATCATTCCTAGAGGCATCGTCGTGAAATCTGGTAAACGTTAATACGCGGGTACCAATTGTTAACCTTGTTTTACGGACTTACTGGGAAACTTCTGCAAGTGTGATCAAAACATCAACAGTTATTTCTTTCACGAAGTTTTAGCCCCCGTGTGGGTTGCTGGGGTTAAGAATGGACCCATAGCTTTCCCAAGGTGCTTGATGGTAAGCGGCGACTAATCATTGGGCCCCCGCATGGGTTCCAGACGGTAAGAATAGGCTCACAGGAAAGCTTGATCGCACCAGGCGACTAACCTGTGTCATTTTTTTGTGTTAGATGAAAACAAATAGTTATTTATATAGAGTTTTCTTTGTTGGTTGTAGGTTGTGAGATAGCCGAGAAATCTTGGCTCTGCCGAATTTTTTTTTTCCGTGTTCGTCATAAAAAAAATTCGGCAGAGCCAAGATTTCTCGGCTAGTTGTGAGATGGAGTTTATAACCTTGTTGTTTGTTGGTTGTAGGTTATGATTGATTGTTTGGTGTTTTACGCCACGCTCAAGATTATTTCACTTATATGGTGGCGTTGCCAGTTTTATTGTGGGAGGAAACCGGGCTCTATGCCCGGAGGAAACCCACGACCTTCCGTTGGTAACTGGCAACCATCCCACATAGGTCGTTCGATGTAGGTTATGAGATGGAGTTTATAACCTTGTTGTTTGTTGGTTGTAGGTTGTGAGATGGAGTTTATAACCTTGTTGTTTGTAGGTTATGAAATGGAGTTTATAACCTTGTTGTTTGTTGGTTGTAGGTTGTGAGATGGAGTTCATGGCCGTTTTGTTTGTTGGTTGTTGGTTGTGAGATGGAGATTGTAACCGTATTGTTTGTTGGTTGTAGGCTGTGAGATGGAGTTTATGGCCGTTTTGTGCGTCAGTTGTAGGTTGTGAGATGTAGATTGTAACCGTATTGTTTGTTGGCTGTGGGCTGTGAGATTGAGTTTACGACCGTTTTGTTTGTTATATAGTTTTGTCTGTGCCGGGGGGCGGGGGGCAAAACTTATGGGGTTAAATCTCAATCTACCGATGTTCTTGCCATAGTTAAGATGCGTAACCATTGTCAACGTGTTACAAAAGGATTCCAGAGAATTCTACTGACCAAGGCTAAACTCCTGTGAGTCGTCAAATATCATAGGTTTGGTTTGTTACAACAGTTTATGGGGTATAAAGGTCTAAATGATATACCTCTTTTTAGCACCATTAGAAACTTGTCTCCATGGTTATTTTAGACAAGAAGGTTTTCCCTGTGCCCATGTGCTTTAGTGATCCTAAATGTATATAAAGCTTATATTTCTATGACTTACGTGGAAAAGTTCTGCTGCTTTGGAGATAAATGCGATATGTTTTTTTTTATAATTCAAAAACAATTTACACTTGTTTTACTAGTTACCATTTTGTGTTTCTGCCAATTTCTTTTTAAAAATCTATTTTTGATGTTAAAGGATCGGCCTAGTCTAACTTCTTTTCGCCACCATGTAAGTGAAATAATCTTGAGCGAGGCGTAAAACTCCAATCAGTCAATCAAGAAGAACACTTAATCCGCATTAAACTACATTCCGATATATTCAAGGAAATACCAATGAAAGAAATTTATTTGGTTCCATCTAAACAATTTTACAATAAATATATGTAGGAAATAACCTTTGTTCAATATTCCGAGGGTATTGAGCCGATACAATATCACCCAGGAGGTAATTTGACCAGCCCCAATACTGTCTGATTGTACAGGTTCACTAACGCTTTTGTCATTTTGTAGCATACAGGATGTCAAAGAAAATCTTGTTAACATTGATAAGAGGCAAAATGGTTATGAACCTAATTACCGTTAAGGGGAATCAATAAAATCACTTTAATTAGTGTCCAATGGCCAATTAAATAAACTAAATTCCAGTGTATGGATAAGTACCGCATTGAAACACGCCAAGGAAATGTATTTTCTGTTCCTTTAACGAAAAAGAAAACCGTGCCAGCCAACAAATTGGAAAATAATGGTTTGAAGATACTGTATAAAAGAAGAAAGTCCACAAATACATGAATATTCATATATGTAGAATACCCGATATCGACACATCGATTGTTTACTAATTACAGTGATGATGGAATTGTTTCGATGGTCATATGGAAATCAGAATGAAATTTAAAGGACAATCCACATATTTCTATATTAAATGGCGGAAAATGACTATTACATCATGTCCTAAAATACCTTGACGGCTCCAGAGGGATGAGTCAAATGGACAGATTGTCTTGTCACGTACAAGATACACAAAACCATTAACTCAACTGCGGTCAATATACCACTCAGTAGATCCATTCTATATCCCTCTTGTGAAAAATTATTCGGAGTTGTCTTTAGACAGACAGCTATATGTCACAGCTATGTCACAATAACTGTAGATAAAAGCACTGATAGGAAACAGAGACTCGGTAACCAGACGGGGAAATGGTATACGATCCTTAAAATTAATCTTGGCTGAATTGGATCAAGCGCTATATATTGGAATCCAAGGTCGTAACTGGTATTAAGTCTGCAATTGGGAATGTCCTTACTACAAGTCTGGGATAAAAATATGTTAAAAGCAATTAGCTCTACTAATAAGTTTAACATAATACACAGTTTTTGTCCAAATGTTGTGAAATGCATGGTTCCATACTTTGCGTTCCTTTTGGCGTACACCATTCATACGAATGGACGCGCCAATAAGCTAAAACAACCAACTAACTACTTTGCGTTTTTCATATTTTAAATAGTTATCATTACTTCTAAAGGGGGATATATTGTAGCATACAAACGCTTGAGCCAAAGTCTTTAAGGCTTACCATTTTGGAAACCTGTCAAGAAAGTTTTGTTTGTGTCTAAACTTAATTTCTCCAATTTAAAAGCGAGTGACTCTTTTTGCATGTTTAATTAGCCTGGTGAATATTTTTGAGTTATTTTTTTAAATTCTGTATTTATTACAAAGCGCTTGATCTGAGCCGAAGGGGCTACAATGACATCTCCTCATCATTCAAAAAAGAAAATCAATTCACTAAGACTTATCTCTTTATGTTTTGTCAAGAAACGATTGGATGTTTGTACATTCACGTTGGCTAAATGTCCCTTTGAAACCGGCTTATGGTAGAATAGTTGCTTTATCTTATAGACCAAACTTTCAATCTGTGAGTATTGCTGTCCTTTCTGTATTCTTAAGTGGTAAGCCATGTACTATGTTCCATTTTAGCAGGAAGCAAGAAGATACCTTAGGTTTGGTACTTGGCGATGATACGCACGACTTAATATACAAAGATCTCATCATATCCAACGGATTGGAAAATGCACGGGGAAGATGTCAAGCAAACATAATCATTAACTCGACCGTATCCATTGATAAAGTTTATCTTCTAGTTAACTAATTGAGTTGTTACTGAGTGAATTAACACGGCTTAATTTGTCTTTAAAAATTTTGTAGACTATTTTCATACAGATTAAGTCTCAACCCAGACACAAATTAAACTGGCCCATTCTCTCTTTTGACTTAGTTTTACTAGTATTCAGAAAAAGTGTTACTTTTAATCGCTATTCGTTGTTATAAAATGAACAACATTCTGTTTTAATAATCACCAGATATTTACAAAAAGTATCTTTTTTAAATCGCGAGAAAAGATTGGGTTTGCATCTTTCTCTAATAATCCAACTGAACTACGCATAAAGTCTCTTGCTAAACCCTTAAAATATATATTTATGACAAGATATTCCTCTGGCTTTTGCGTCTAAAAAAAATGATTGATTGATGTTTTACGGGTCCGTGTAAAGTTCGTTAATTCAATTTTCATTTCTTGACATTGCAAAATGAAAATTGGAAATGACCATTTTTAAGTTCAATTTTTCATTTTCATTTTCTACATTTTGAAAAGAAGAAATGAAAATTGAAATTTGACGTTCAATTTTCAATTTGTGTTTTCTATGTTTTCAACAGACAAATCAAAAATTGAAAAATGACGGTCATTTTTCACAATTTTCGTTTTTCCTTTTCGCTCTACACGAAACGAATATTGAAAATTGTAACCTTCGTCAATGTTTCAATTTTCATTTGGTCGAAGTCAGTCCCCAAACACAACTGCGAAAGTCACAAACCACCAAAGCGAACAGCCGTTGTGAAGCAAGCCGGGTAGAGCAAAACATACGGCCCTTGAGGAGCACCAAATAACACTTTCTACTCATAAAACAAGGGCTGCTTTATAAACATTCCAAGACCTAAAACATCCGAGTTAGGCAAGTACGCCACAGATTAGCATTAATCTTGGCCCTGAAACCACGCTATTGGCGATGTGCCCCTCAAATAATGTTGGTGTGTTAAGGCTAATTAAAGGTCAAATTCACGATTTCTTCATCAGAATGTGTTCATTAGACTAAGATGAGTTAAAAACAATCAAATGCTTCTTTAAAATCGTGCTTTGTGTCTCGCTATTGGCTATATGCACCACACAGGATGTTAATGTTTTTAGACTAATTAAAAGTCAAAATAACGATTTCTTCATCAGAGTGTGTTCATTAGGCTCTATGGAGACAGAAACAATCATTGAGTTTCATTGAAATCGCCTAACGTGCCTCGCTATAATTGTGATGTGTTCCACAACGGATGTTGGTGTTCAAAGGATAATTGAACGTCAATTTCACAATTTCTAAATCGGAATTAGACTAAAAGGTGTTAGAAACAATCAAAAGTTTTATTAAAATCGCAGTATGTGCATCGCTATTGGCGATGTGCTCTACAAGGGATGTTGGTGTTTTAAAGCTCACGATTTCTTGTGAAATTTGACAGAAACACATTCTGATGCAATAATTGTGAATTTGACCTTTTATTAGCCTTTAACCAACAACAACATCCCTTGTGAAGCACATCGTCAATAGCGAGGCACAATGGGTGATTTCAATAACACTTTTGACTGTTTCTGTATCCCTATAGCCTATTGAACAGATTCTGATGTAGAAATCGTGGAGTTGATGTTTAATTAGCATTAAAACACAAACACCCCTTGTGAAACACATCGCCAACAGCGAGGCACTTTGGGCGATTTTTTATAAAACTTTTGATTGTTTCTGTCTTCTGATAAAGATATCGTGACTTTGGCCTTTTAATTAGTCATAAACACCAACATCCCTTGTGGAGCATATCGCCAATAGTATGGGCGGATCAAGGGGGTGTCCAGAGGGTCAGTCCATCTCCCCTCTCCTTTTTTTCTTGAGCAAAATAAAATAAAATAAGAGAAAAAAAAGAAACGGAGAGCGGAGAAAGGAATTGACACAGAATAAAAATGTACCATTATAAATGCAATCTATTAAATGCAGTTTCATGCCATGCTGTTTCCTGTCGTCTTGACAGGTAACCATGCTGATGCATGAATGTTTCTTTTTAATTATGTTTGAACCATAGTCCGTTTTGCATGGCTCTAACAATGAACAAGCTAAATTTAGAAAATTGCACTTTCTGGGTGTGAAGAGGCCAATAGCGAGGCACATTAAGGGATTTTAACAAAACCTTTGATTGTTTCTGTCTCCTTAATAGAGTCTAATAAACACATTCTGATGTATCTTCCTGACCGGCAAAGTAAGTAAAACAGGATGAGACAGATGAGTGCGACTAATTCTCATGAAGAAATCGTGAATTTGACTTTTGATTAGCCACCAATATCCCTTGTGAGATACATCACCAATAGCGTGGTTTCAGAGCCAATTTTAATGCTAATATGTGGCGTACCTGCCTAACACGGTTGTTTTAGGTCTTGGAAATCTTACTCCTATGATTTTAGTAAAGGAGTCCTTGTTTTAAGAGTCTTTGTTTTAGAGAAAGTCACGTGTTATTTTATGCTCCGTAATGGCTGTAAGTTTTGCTCTAACCGGCTTGCTTCACAAGGGCTGCGGCAATGCGTATTGCTGTTTACTTTGGTGGTTTGTGACTTGTTCCGTGTGTTCCATTGACAAAGGTTACGACTTTCAATATTCGTTTCATGTAGAGTGAAAAGGCAAAACGAAAATTGAAAAATGACCGTCATTTTTCTATTTTAAATTTGCGTGTTGAAAAGAGAGAAAACAAAAATTGAAAATTGAACGTCAAATTTCAATTTTCATTTCTTCTTTTCAAAATGTAGAAAATAAAAAAGAAAAATTTAGCCTAAAACTGCTCATTTCCAAATTTTATTTTGCGATATCAAAAATTGAAAATTGAATTAACGAACGTTACACGGATCTTTACGCCGCTCTCAAGATTATTTCACCTATATGGCGGCGTTGTCAGTTTTATTGTGATAGGAAACCATCCCACATAGGTCGTTCAAGTGAAAACCCAGTTTTTCATTTTTTTTTTTTTTTTTGACTGAGAGGATTCGAACTTGTGACCACTGGTGGAAGGCTGTTCGGATTGAGCGTTCAATGCTCTACCTGCGCAAACGGCCAGTCATTGCGTGTAAATAAAATATGAATTTCAAAAATCTACTTATCAGCATTCTAACTATTGAACCAAATAACATATTTTGCTTGCTTTTCCCATTATCATATTTTGTTTAATTTCAGTTTACCCGACTTCTTGCCATAGCTGATGATCCGTACAAGTTTTTCAATAGAAAAATATTCCAGAAAGTTTTACTAACAAAAGCTCCTGGTTATTTTAGGCAAGAATATTTTTCCTGTGCGCGCGTGTTTAGTGTTCATTAAGGTATAGCTGTTAAGCCTAGCATTCTTTTGTGTCTGGATTCAGTCAATCCTTGTCATATAAGACATTACGCAAAATGAAATGGTTATGGCGATGAGCTGCTGAATAATGCTGATAAAAACCACACCCTACCAATTCGTAAACGGTCTACTTAGATTATGAATGGGTGCTAGCATGAACGAATTTTCTGACTGGGTTTTTTTACTCGAGCGACCTATGTGGGGTGTTTGCCAGTTACGAGCGGAAGGTCGTGGGTTTCCTCCGGGCACAGAGCTCGGTTTCATTCCACAATAAAACTGGCCACGCCGCCATATATATAAGTGAAATAATCTTGAGCGCCGTGTAAAACACCAAACAATCAATCAAGCTAGCATGAACGAGAGGATGTACTACTTAGTTTTTTCTACACTTATATCTCACACAATCTCGGCAATTACATACTTGTACGCTAGCTTCTTCTTTAATGAGTTTATTACTTAATATATTTTATAACTTCCTAAATCGCCAAGATCTAAAAAACGTGGTCCGAGCGTGACAACCATCGCCAACACATTTGTCTGTGGTGTAGTAGAAGATGTGGAAGGTGTCAAATAAAGTATGCTGAAAAAAAATATGTTTTTCACAGTTTGTTTATACCGTTGTGATTGAAGCTTTACTAATAACGGTTGGGGTTTTGATCAAACTTCAGTCATTTGGGCAAGTCGAACCACCTCGTCCAGTCTACCAGTCCAGTTCCTATAAGCGAATTAGCATTATTGATAGTCCAAGACGAATATTGGTGGAAACCGAAGCTCTGCTTTTAATAGTGATATTAATAAGCCCCCATTCGTTAGATAAGGATACATAACATGTAAAATGGCCCTAAGCACACTTTTTAACAATTACAAGATGTATATTTAGGTCTTTAGAAAGCGATAAGAATATAACAATCCATATTTGCCTAAGTTTCGAAGCGTTCAGCTTATACTAATGACCAATTATTACCAGTAGAACTACACCCCAGCTAGGCGTACCTTTTGTTTGGAGATCCTTTGAAGAATCATTGTTCCTTGGAGACCCTCTTTTATATCGCTGGTGACGTACATGCTTTATAAAAAAAACACATTAAACCAACGTCAAGTTTCTAGAATAATAACACATATTGTGTGTCCACAGGAGGGAGAGGTGTAGATATCCAACATTCAGTGCTGCTGTAGTTGCTGTTCACTCTCTGGTGCAGGTTCGATTTCAAGTACGAATATTACCCAAAATCAGTAGACGAATTTCAAGAAAGTGTAACTCAAATCAAACTGTTATTGCCGAGATTGTGTGGGACATAAGCGTAGACAAAACTAAGTAGCACATCCCCCCCGTTCATTCATAACCCAAGTAGACAGTTTATGAATTTGAATTATCGTCAAAATAGGCTATAGTTGTAAATTATCGAAACGACCTTTCTTTATACAGGTAAATGGTCTTCAGAACACAGTGAAATGACCCGGAAAGATCAACTGATTAATTGTTTTATTATGCTACACTCCATTTACTTATATGGTAGCTTTGCTAAATTAAATATGAGGGAAACCGGTTTCTAAAGCAAACCCCGCTCGAATATGTTAGCATCCTCTGATAACATAGGTGATAGACAAATATCGCATCTAATATCAATCTCGTTTGGGTTTTTAAAGATACTTTTTTATATCGCATTTCAGGTAATTTGTGTATTTCGATAGGTTCTCAATATACCTCAAAAATATGATCAAAACAGAGCGTAGACACGATATTTATCCAGAGCCGACGTTATGAAATACGACAACGAGAGTTGTTTAAAAGCAATATGAAGGGGTATGGTGAGTAACGTCCCATCTCAGCACACAGCGTATATCTTATCAAATGGTTTCTTTCTTATCTTACCGATCGCTTAAATTTCTCAGTAGACGCTTACAGATGCTGGATATTCAAAAACATCGATTTGAACCGTAATGGATACTTATGTCACCTCGTACATAACACATAGTGTTTTAACTGACTTAGCCGCAAATTAGTTTAAAAGAGGTATAAGAAATAATAACGACAAGAACAGACAGACATCCGGAAGATGAGCCATAGGGGCCGATTGTCTTGTCTCGTAAGCTACACAAATAACCATTATCTTAACCCGTGTAGGAAATCTGGCCTTGTTAACCCGTTTCTATATTCCTCTTGGGTTAAGTCAGTCTAGTTACCGCCTGTTTAAGATGACTGCCATCATTATCGTCACTTGACAAAATGACGCGTTTCTAAACGTGCCGATTAAGACCAAAATGTCCAGCAAATGACATCCAAACCTGGGTCCACAAGTGACCTAAATTATATGAACCTCTATATGGTGTCCAGAAGAGCTTACGGTAAAGCAACTATAAGAACTTAATCTGAGAAATGCATTTAAATGGTTTTGGTTGGAGGTACATTATAGGGCTTCTCGAGAAATTTGAGTCATAAACTAAAACGAAACACTAGATAAGGACGTAATAAAAATATCAGTCATGTGCCCTTTAATAATAAGAGAGAGGTGGATCCTTTTGAGCTATAGCAGGAGCTATAGCAGATTACATATTTTATTACAATCTTAGTTAGTTGTAGTCCTAACAGATAACTTCATATTATGTGTATGTTTCGGGTTTAAATTTGAATTAAAAATGTACAAATGTAGATAACCACTGTGATATTCTGCCAGAAATCTTCATTATATTTAGTGATTTTGAGTTTGCAAGTATGTGTATATTTATGTCTACTGTTTCTTTAAAGGATTCACCGCTAAAGTGTCTTGCCATTCTCTGTTTAACTTCAGATTATTAGAAAAATAAGAAGTGGTCAGTCTCGGATGAAAGGCTGCAAGTCGGCTTTCTACCAAAAATCTACATGTAAGGAATTATTTAGGGAATTCTGACGCACCTCAAGCGCAGCCACAATTGGTCCATACCGTGCACCTAACAACAACAAAGCGGACAAAGGAATTCCAAAAACAAAACTATCCATCAAACGGACAGGGTGGGGGGGGGGGGGGGGGTGCAGAACATTTACCGATGGCTATCTGAAAACCTCATCTGTATATAAATGCCTGCCTAACAGCATACATATTAACGTTCTACGCGTCGCTGGTCCGGACTTGTCCTTCGATAAATTTAGTCACCCGTTTGATATTAGTTCAATTAAGTTTGACAAACAGAATAACATTTCCTGTGGGAAGAAAAAAAAAACAATTCATGACCCTGTTTTTTTCTTTGACGGAGAAGCTTCAAATAAAGGAAATATACCTGAGGTTAAACGTATCCTACATTTTATTAACACAGCAAAGAAAAAGTCACGTATATAAGCATCCAACCAGAATCGTCAGAATATATATTCTGAAACATGTTCTCTGATTGGATAATAATTCTTATTCCTACACCAATCAATATAATGCGTTTAGCAATTGATTACATATAATCCTGGGTTAAAATTGCTTGAACATGGATAAATAAATGTTAGAAATGTGAAAAAGTTTACAATTAAGATCTGTTTACGTCGGTATTGCATATTCTTGTACAGCCCGTTTGTTTATTTCGAAGAATAACAACACTATATCAAACATAGTTGGGTTGTCACATTTGTAGAACATCAGTGGGGACAGAATTTGTCTTTCAATTCTACAGTTTCCGGAAAGTCCGAGTGTTTCAATTAGCATTCTATAACGAACATAACGGGGCGCTGGGGTTTAAATGGAACTGTATAATGACTAAGTATATCCAATACTTTATAATGACCACTCAGCACACCAAACTCGCTATATTAGGATGCCTAACATTAGCCCCATTGCAGAGAAAGCCGTGAGATATATTATATTTTAGTAAGTGGAAATAACATAATGGTTTCTTTCTTTACCAGGTAAACTAGAACCTCTTAGCCTGTGGCACTTAGGCTAATGGTCAATTAGCACCATTACAGACCTAATCTTTGGTAATGTCGATTTCTGTAGATGACGTTCTTTGTCATAACTTTCTTAGAAATTCTATCAATTCTGTTGGTACCCGCAGTGCATTTAATGGAAAGAAACTTATGACTTACTTTTAGGTATACAAACATATATTAACTCTTGTGACCTCTATACACTTAATGAATAGAAACTTATGACTTGCTCTTATGTACATGTATACAAAACTATATTAACTATGGTGACCTCTATACACTTAATGAATAGAAACTTATGACTTGCTCTTATGTACATGTATACAAAACTATATTAACTCTTGTGACCTCTATACACTTAATGAATAGAAACTTATGACTTGCTCTTATGTACATGTATACAAAACTATATTAACTCTTGGGACCTCTATACACTTAATGAAAAGAAACTTATGACTTGCTCTTATGTACATGTATACAAAACTATATTAACTATTGTGACCTCTATACACTTAATGAATAGAAACTTATGACTTGCTCTTATGTACATGTATACAAAACTATATTAACTATTGTGACCTCTATACGCTTAATGAATAGAAACTTATGACTTGCTCTTATGTACATGTATACAAAACTATATTAACTCTTGTTACCTCTGCACACTTAATGAATAGAAACTTATGACTTGCTCTTATGTACATGTATACAAAACTATATTAACTCTTGTGACCTCTGCACACTGTGAAAAGACCAAAGCAACTGGGTATTGATACACTGCGCATTGAAGCCGTGGTCTGGGGGGTATTTCATAAACAGGTTTAGAAGGCTAAACTGACCTAGCCGACTAGAATAGCACTGCTTTAACATTACTGCTTAGTCGACTATCTGACCATAGTCGGCTATATGTGGTTTATGAAATACCCCCCAGATCTTACAGGTAGATGATGGCGAGCATTTATATCTAGGTGGCCATTAATGTTTGATGATAAATCAGTAAGCATGGACACGGGCACACTAACAATATTTTGGCTAAAAACGCTAATTTTAATACTATTTTGTCTTGGCAAATCAACATTGAACTTTATATTACAGATGGACCTTGATTGAATTGACCGCTTTGTTACAAGCCCTTGTAACGTCTATTAGCTTTTCTGTGGAGAACACTTTCCGTCGACCATGTTGATCCGCCATTATTCCCCGTTGATGTCATCTAAGGAAAAGAAAATGTCAACGTTAGATTAGATTAGTGTAACCAAATGTTAGGTTCAATAGTAAGATGGAACAAACACAATGCGATGTTCATGTATTCTAAAGCAATGGTCTAATATACAATGTATTTTCTATACCCTTGAAGCCGAAATTTGAATGTGCCGTAATGATAGCATGTTATAACCATACAAGATACGATAAGGTCGCAAGGGAAGTAATTTACTAATAATTGTTCAGGTCAATTTCAAAACGTCAATCGCGCGCTCCACTGACGATCCAACACGAGCTTGTCTTTCATTTTCAGTGTATTTTCACATCGTAAACCACGTGCACGACACACACATGAATATGATGGTCTATGGGAGCCGTTCGATACAATTGCATGCTGTTTTTGCCCCCCCCCCCCCTCCCTCGCCCCCGTCCCGTCTTTAAACTATATCTATTATACGCTCTTCGACATCAAACCGACGATGCTAAGGATGTCAAAAGAAAACCGTCTTTGGTTAGTTGGAGATATCCAAGCCCCGTGGCCAAAGTATATTTGAATGGTGTGTGGCCTACACAGCTAGTCTTTGGTTTGACATTCGGCAGTATAGAAATAAATCCGGCTAATTGAGCACTTAAGTCAGACACGTAGATATTATTATTGAGATACCTCCTAAATAGTTTCCTTTTCCATAAAATACAACTAAGGGAAGGTTATCAAATTCACATCATTAATGACCTCAATTAATGGCCTTAGCTGTTCGATTAATTACCCTCAGTTCCGGCCTTTCTATCAGTGGTTTGCACTCAAAAAATCATCGGCAGGCTTTTCGAGTCCCTCTTAGCTGATCGTCAATCTGTATTTTTCAGATAAAGTACGTAAAAGTATATATACTGTGCCGTTAGATCACTCACACGACTCAAAACATTAGGGCGCTTGTGCGCATGTTCAGGTTCGCGGTTTGTTTACATTGCGGGTACTTGATAAATCTAGTTTTCAATTTCAAATTAAAAATACTAAATGATGCCAAAACTTTCTATTTTTGGTAAAAATAGAAAGTTCCTAACTTCTTCTGTCTGGGAAAAATACAGAAAACCACCCACTGTTTTTATGTAAACAGTATTTTGGATTTTTGCGGCAAGTGTGCCTTTAATTGCTTAAAGCAAAATTTCTACCCACAAGAAAGCCGGGAACATCTGAGCTTTTCTGTCCTTTTACATTGAAAACTGGGCTGTCATGAACGTATACAGTCATCAAAGGGTTGATTTCACAACATTTCCCCCGATAGCGTCGTCAGCAACCCAGCCTGTCAAAGCGGTAGCCATAGTGACATTACGTCATTCTGCTTCAAAATATCTGGGTCAACCGTTGCACGTGACCAAAGCTTATCGTTGATTGGTTAAAAGTGCCCACTCTGTCCAGAGGGAGGGAAAAGGAACGGCAATCAACAACAGGTCACTTTTTCCTCATTTTTCTCAATTATCGGGGTAGAATCGACTTTAATACCTTCGTCTTGGCGTTTATTGCGTAACCCGATACCGCTGAACGTTGGTTCGCACCTCGTCATACCCCTCGAATGCTGCGCATTCTCGTGGTTTGACTCGGTACGAACCAACGTTCAGCGGTATCCGGTTACGCAACAAACACCGCTACGGCGGTATTAAACCCTTAAACCTTGGCAGCTAAAGTTACCTAATGTTATAGACACGAGCAAGCTGGAGACATATCAGTAAAATATCACTAAGAAAATGTAATGCTAAGAAAGAATAGCACCTCGGGGAACCTAATTGTTGTTTGTGTCGAGGGTATCAAACTGCCCAGTGTTCTGGGCCCTGTCTTACAAAGCTGGCGAAAGTTACGGCAGACCTTAATGAGTGTAAAAGCTATAGACACCCTAGTCGCAACAGTTCATTTTGTAGGACATTGGGCATCAAACATCAGCTTTGTAAGGCATGACCCACGAGTTTAGCAGTTACAAAACAGGCCCCAGGAATGTAATTAAAGGTTTTTCTAAAAATCGATAGGTCGTGGGTTTGAAAACAATCTGAGTGTGTTTTTCATTCGGGTACCCTGGACCACTTGCCACCTACATAATAAAGGCCTGGTTTTGTCCGAGAAAAAAATATACCATTTGTTCCCCTACTTAACCTGGTGCTGCCATGCAACATAATCTGTCAAGAATGAAATTTGAATACCGCGTAAACATCAATAAACTTAAATTGTGTTGCTACAAAACATGCTCGAGAGAATACACCTGTTGACTTTTCTTTATAGACGATAATTTGACATTTTTTTCAAATTTTCTCAATAAAACAATAGATCATATATATAAATCAGACACACCAAAGAGACTGATTTTGTGTCAAGTGCTGGATCAATATGACTAGTTAATATCCGAACAAATCTCTTGACCTCAAAATCACAGAGTAGCTAGCTAATTGATCCGGCAAAATGGAGACATCTGTATTGTGTCAGTGTTCAAATTCCAAGTCAATAGAACAAAAGGGTAGTTAGTTTCTTTTTTATTGCTTAGTTTGAGTCAATATCAAGACAAAGTCGCCTAACGTGCAAAATTGAATCCCTTATCTATTAGCTCAGTATCTTGTTTAACAACCATTTGGTTCATTGTAGTTTTAGTCTGGGAGCCCATGGAGATTTGTTTAGCATTGCGAGTACAAAAGGTTTGAAGCTGGCAATATGAAGGGGGAGGCTGTGGGACCTTCAAATAGCCATTCATAAGTTCCATCTCCTGTACCAATCCTGGCAGCGACACCTCAAAGTATCCGAAATTCAGGTTTAATTAGCATAGTCGAGTACACCGAAGAAACCAATGCTAAAATGTCCATGTTGGTAATGGGAATCAATATCTATCATTCTTAAGTTCCAACGCCTGTACCTTATCTACTTAGGAACGCCCGCAATTAGAGCTAATTAACACTTTAATTAGCATAATTGAGTACATCAATGAAACCTTTGTAAAAATAATCATTATGGTTCCTTCAATGAGGATATGCAGTTCTTAAGTGAAAAAGCCTGTACCAAGTCCACTTTAGAAAAGGTCAAAGGTCGCGATTAGAATCAAATAATTTTAATTAGCATAATTGAGTACATGAATGAAACCTATTCTAAAATGTCCCTACTGGTAGTGGGAATCCATATCTATCATTCTTAAGTTCCAAATCATGTACCTTACTTACTTAAGAACGCCCGCAATTAGAGCTAATTAACACTTTAATTAGCATAATTGAGTACATCATTGAAACCTTTGTAAAAATAATCATTATGGTTCCTTCAATGAGGATATGCAGTTCTTAAGTGACAAAGCCTGTACCAAGTCCACTTAAGAAAAGGTCAAAGGTCGCGATTAGAATCAAATAATTTTAGTTAGCATAATTGAGTACATGAATGAAACCTATTCTGAAATGTCCCTACTGGTGGTGGGAATCCATATCTATCATTCTAAAGTTCCAAACCATGTACTTAATCACCTTAAGAATGACCATATTTAAAGCTAGTTACCACTTTAATTAGCATCATTGGGTTCACCAATGGAACCTTTGCAAAGGTTTTTATTAGGGTTCCCTGAATAAGAAATAATTGTTTCTGTAATACTCGCTGACAAGATGTTTCTCCGACGTAAACGATTTGGACTTGCTTGGGTTTCTCATCGGCTTCCTTTATTGTACATGTTATATAAATGCAGTACTATATCAGGTTTACAGTTGTGCATTCAACGTCTGATACATTCAAGTAAGACAATACTTTTTTTCTTTCTCAGCATGGTCTCTAATTTTAGGATATTTAGTAATTCCTGTTTCAGCATACTGCACAGCCGGTCTCATTTTGACCTGTGAATTTCAGAGCATTTATTTTGAGCATTCAGTTTTCCACAAAAATTGAGAGACCTGGTTGATGTCCCTGGACATTTTTTGGGAAGGAGAGGAAGGGGGGGGGGGGGGGTTACGAGAAAGGACACGTTAAAAATAGATAAAGCATGCAAAGGATAAGGTATACAAAAATGACTGTTCTTTCGTATTGTTTGTGTATTAAACCTGTACTAGCTTGGATATAGTTGTGTTTCATCTGTATAACAGCTTTAAATACACACAAGGTAAAACGTAAGCACCGCATGCTAAATTTAATTATTATAAATCTGCATTAATGTTAATTGTACGGCCAGTTTTGATGATGATAAGAATGATGTTCTATTGAATAATTGTGGCAAATCATGTTGGCAGTAACGCAAAAACTGCCTGTAATGCGACAGGAAAATTGTTTTTTTCGTGTAATTACGCAAATTCAGTATGCTTCCCCTTAAATGTTTTGTACTTAAGGCCGGTTTTGTGCAACGTAGACTCATCTTCTGTGAACATGGCACGAAGGAGGATATTAGAGGGGCAACAATGGCAAATTGTCGGTATACACTCCACAGGGATGTACAGAGCTATCGGGCGTAAATTAGGGTACTATTATACAGTGATAAGCAGATTTGTGAGAAAACACGGTGCAACTTGTGCTGTGAAAGACCGACCACGCTCGCCTCGACCACCTGTAACATCACAGCGTGAAGATAGGGCACTGATCCGACTGGTACGGTGTTTTGCATTTGCATCAAGTCCATATTTGAAGCGACAATGTCTACCCAACCGACGCCTGTGCACAAGAACCGCGAGAAACCGACTGCATGCCTGAGGGCAAGGAGTCACCAAAGACCTCTATTGTCAGATCGCCATCAACGGATACGTTTGGCTTTGTGCTTAGCACGACGAGGTTGGAATTTGAGGACCTGACGAAGAATCCATTGTTCGGACGAAATTTTGATCTTGCTCAACGTCACGGATGGAGGAAACCGAAAATGAGAACGGCTGAAGCAGGAATTACTCAAATATACTGTGAAAGTAATAAGGAGCATTGTAGCATTTAACAGGCTTGTTCAACAACACGCGCCAGTCTGGGCAAAGCAAAAGAAATAAGTCGACCCTTTACCTGAACTTAAACAACTCAGAAGAACAAAAATATAGCCACAGTACCCAATTATGCTAATTAAAGTGGTGATTAGCTTTAAATATGGTCATTCTTAAGGTGATTAAGTACGTGGTTTGGAACTTAAGAATGATAGATATGGATTCCCACCACCAATAGGGACATTTTAGCATAGCTTTCATTCATGTACTCAAACATGTTAATTAAAACTATTTGATGCTAATCACGACCTTTGACCTTTTCTTAAGTGGACTTGGTACAGGTTTTGTCACTTAAGAACTGCATATCCTCATTGAAGGAACCATAATGATTATTTTTACAAAGGTTTCAATGATGTACTCAATTATGCTAATTAAAGTGTTAATTAGCTCTAATTGCGGGCGTTCTTAAGTAAGTAAGGTACATGGTTTGGAACTTAAGAACGATAGATATGGATTCCCACCACCAGTAGGGACATTTTAGAATAGGTTTCATTCATGTACTCAATTATGCTAATTAAAATTATTTGATTCAAATCGCGACCTTTGACCTTTTCTTAAGTGGACTTGGTACAGGCTTTGTCACTTAAGAACTGCATATCCTCATTGAAGGAACCATAATGATTATTTTTACAAAGGTTTCATCGATGTACTCAATTATGCTAATTAAAATGTTAATTAGCTCTAATTGCGGGCGTTCTTAAGTAGATAAGGTACAGGCGTTGGAACTTAAGAATGATAGATCTTGATTCCCATTACCAACATGGACATTTTAGCATTGGTTTCTTCGGTGTACTCGACTATGCTAATTAAACCTGAATTTCGGATACTTTGAGGGGTCGCTGCCAGGATTAGTACAGGAGATGGAACTTAAGAATGGCTATTTGAAGGTCCCACAGCCTCCCCCTTCATATTGCCAGCTTCAAACCTTTTGTACTCGCAATGCTAAACAAATCTCCATGGGCTCCCAGACTATTTTCTTTTCCAAGATTGGATCGAAGGAACAGCTGTAATTGTTTTGACGGCCATTTAAGCCAAGTTCTTTCTGGGAACGGTGATCTGCAACTGTAAGCTGACTAAATATGTATTCATAAACGTGTAGATACAAATCGAGCTACCTGTAAGGCCGCAAGGTGTCAAATAATGGGGGGTTGAAAATATGCATATCTTCAATCAGCAATCGCAAATATACTCGTATTTGACGTCATAGTTGACATTTGAACTCTTTCTTCGTCATTTCAAGCTATCATGAAGACGCACTGTCTCAATGTCGGTGGTGTATGACGTCACATCAATAATAACATACATATTAGACGTCAAGCATGACGTCACCACGCCGAGCTAATTAATCTTCGTATAAAGATCTTAGAGAGAAAACGAATGCCCTGAATTGTGTAGGTACATGTAGTGCGCCAGAAATTTTGTTTTGCCCGAGTTGGTTCAGTGGATATACCTTAACAAATTCAACACAAAATAGGAGGTATTATTTAAAACCTTGCATTTATCATTTAAGCAGAATCGGCTTGTCAAATATTATATATGACAACTAACCGACTACTTTACTATAATTTATCCCTGTTAAAGAAAAATAGTGGAGTAAACTTGAGATGGTACATTCAGTGAAGTTTTTCGGTGCCAAACAAATGTTTGCGGTTCCTATGATTAAAGGGTAAGGTAACCTAACACTAAACCTGGTAACGCTGCCATATAAGAGAAATAGTATTGGATGCAGCGTAAAACACATCAATCAAGCAAACACGTGTAAAAGTCATGTAGATGATTAAAGACTAGAGAGAGTAACCGGTTGTTAACCATAAGAAAGAATATTTTTAAATAGGACAATCTCCTTAAAGCTAGAATTCATCGCGTTCTTGAAATTATAATGTTAAGGGAGTAACAGGTACTTTTGTACTGAAATCCCCGGATAGCATACGATTTCGAACTTAGATGATTGTGGTATTTCTAGAAATCGCTGAACCACCAAAAATGTAGATACCGAAGCTATTTGCTTGCCAGTTCTTTAAAATGTGTATACAGTTTAAAATAACCAAAAACAATTGAAAAATTCGCGATTTTGAGAAATTTGTAGGATGAAGAAACGTAGGTTCAAACTAGTTTACTCATGAAATAAGCTTTAACCTAGAGGGTATTGTTACCTTTCTATAAGAGGCAGCTGGGGCGTTTGTATATTATAGTACCTAATGCAAGGTTCAAGAGAATGAAACAAAATGGTACTGGTTAAAAAAAACAGAAAACTAAGAAAGATCAGGACCTTTCGGAGTATAGATTTTAGATCTGCTGTTCGTGTTTCTGGTTAGTTTTTAAGTGTTGTTTGTGACTGATGACGTGTCACCAAATCATTAATAATAATATTGTTTACGTTGATAAACCGTCTCCGGAGACAGCAAACCATTTAGATCTCAGATGAAGTCCTTTTAACACTTTATCATTTTAATTGACAATGATTCAAGTGGCATGAGCAGCCAAACTCCAGATTTGTCCTATATTGTGAGAGAGCCAAGCGTTTGGATTACCTTGAGATACTAAAGGATTACCGTTAATAAGATCAGCAACAAGTATGAACCGAGGATATTTGTAAATAACGAACGCAAAAATAAGTAGCCGGGCTGTTTAGTTCATTCTTGTGGGAGCGAAGGGGTGGGGTGGGGGTGGGGGTGGGGGGTGTTTATAAAGCTATCTAACCCTACATTCGCATGATTCGTTTCAGCCACCTACCCAGCCAGCATCGGTTTGTGGGTCCCACTTGAGACCCATAACTTGGGATTAGTGGTACCCATGTGGGCTGTCTTAGTGGGGACCAGCTGTATGTGTCAGTGGTGGCAACATCCACACCACGTGGGCTGACAGTATGGGACTTGGATGGGCTGGGTATAGGACCTATATGGGAGTAAAAGACTAGAGAGAGCAATCGGTTGTTAACCATAAGTTGTATAATTCAGAAACAATATTTTATGACGGTCTCCTTAAAGCTGGAATTCATCGCGTTCTTGAAATTATAATGTTGCGGGAGTAACAGGCACTTTTGTACTGAAATCGCCGGATAGTATACGATTTCAAAACTAGCTGATTGTGGTATTTCTAGAAATCGCTGAACCACTAAAAATGTATACACCGAAGCTCTATGCTTGTACTTTTTCTGGAAGCTCCAGTCGTTCGTGACATTGAAAATGTAGACTAGAGTAAAATTCATCCCTAGCTCTTGTCCGATAGCCTGTATACAAACACTCATTAAAATGTGTAGACAGTTTAAAATAACAAAAACAATTGAAAAAATTGAGATTTTGAGAAATTTGTAGAATTTCAGATGAATAAAGGTTGGTTCAAACTCGTTTACCCATGAAATCAGTTTGCTACCTTTATACAAGAGGCAGCTGGGGCGTTTGGGTATTATAGTACCTAACGCAAGGTTCAAGAAAATGAAACAAAATGGAAATGGTAGAAGGAAACTGTCAACAGAAATCTACATACACCTACATCTGCATGATTCGTTTCAGCAACCTAAACATCGTGTTTTTATTTCCCATTTATCAGGTATATCAAACAGAGAGAATTTCATATGGCTTTGTGACAATAGATGATGTTCTCCAAAAGCACCTCGAGTTCATTGGAACTATCATTATATACAAAATAGAGTGTCATGTGCTGGTGA
The DNA here is from genome assembly GCA_963971465.1 of Lepidochitona cinerea. Lineage (NCBI taxonomy): Eukaryota > Metazoa > Mollusca > Polyplacophora > Chitonida > Tonicellidae > Lepidochitona > Lepidochitona cinerea. The sequence continues at coordinate 15,026,815 of OZ020562.1, read as the reverse complement.
TAGATGATTATTGGTCTAAAACCACTGGCTAAAAGGTTTTCACAGCGTGGTCGACGAAAGCTGTCCATTCTGTTAAGCTACTTTTCACAGCGTTGTTATATATACACAGCTATAATATACGTTCCAGTTACAATTTATCTTTACACAAAGAAAAAAGTTAAGCACTCCCCTGGAAAGTCTGCACCGACCGATAAAATCATTGGTTTATGGAGATTGTTGGCAAACTGATGTTGCAGAAACGATTGTGATCATAAAGGACAACATTCTGGCTATAAGAAATCACCATTTATGGCGATAAGCTATACAATTTATTCAGTATATCGTTAGCCAAATCAAAAGGGTATTTTAACCAAATAAAAAGATGCTTGTAAGTATGAAACTCCAGAGTCCATCTGGCTTTACAGGGCGAACATATTGAAGTAAAAATGTCACTTTGAATGTGTAGAACACATCCTTAGAGCAGGAGGTCACTAGACTAAGTGGGCAGTTTCAAGAGAGGTGAGATAACCAGGGTTATGTTTAACAAGATCTTATCTTATATCCTGAAGGTGGTACGAGGGAAAAACTACCCCATGGTGCTCCGGGAGCCAGACGCACACCCTGGCACCTGCGCCTGCCAAAGGGGGTGGGTTGAGGGCGCCACCAAATCCTTAGCCAACAAAATAAAAACACACACGCACACAATAAATGGGTACAAATAGTCTTTATAAAAACATATGTTGTATACGTTATTTACATTTGGTATATTTGCATATTGTATAGCCTTATACAAAGTCTACTTAGATAGTGTCTTAACAGTGAGTATAACAGTATTCTCGTTATTTTGGGATTGTAACACTTTCTTGAAAATATGGCAGAAATTCTTCTACAGATTTTTGGGTGACGACCCGGGTTCGATTCCCGTTTTGGGCGTCACCCAAAAATCAGTAGAGGAATTTCTGCCATATTTTCAAGAAAGTGTAATTCCAAAATAACGAGAATAGGGCCTACTGTTATACAAAGTCTTTCTTCAGTTTATGCCTTCAGAGTGATTTTTGTTTTAACATCTACATTAAATAAAGTCATCATATAGTACAACAAGTCTGCGTTTTGGGGGCGGTTTCATGACAGCCATTAGAACATTCCAATCCGAAGGATACTTGAATAGAATAGTTAATACCAACGTCTGAATTGTCATCCTTCAATTGAGCCAAAACAAAAAAACTCGTCCTTCCATCTTTGTTGTATTTAATGGCTCATCTTGGAGGTCCATATTAGAAATTCCGATAGGTATTAGGTCAACGATTTGTATACAAATCTCTCCTCAGCAGGAACAAAAACACGCCTTAATAATCCTACAATAAAGTAAATAAAAAAGGTTGACATACGTATCAAGCAAAAATATATATTTACCTTTATCACTAAATACGGAAAACCGTCCACTGTTTTTAATGTAAACCGTATTCTGCATTTTCGCGAAGAGAGTATCCTTAACGCTTTTCCTTACAGCTAGGATTGACAGTTTCTTTTAATACATCGCAAGTTTAAAATCTGGTTAAAATAATTTTGACGAAAATCTTTTTTTTTTATTTCATGCAATGAAACAAAGCTGAGCTTGTTACAATGGTATCAACTCGAAATTTGAATACCAATAGGTATTCTTATATAGAGTATTAAGTTTCCCCATGTTAAATGGCCGAAATCAATTTAAATTGATCAGTCAAAAAAAGGTCAGTGGTCGTGGACAATTATATAGGCAATATTTGGCCCAATGACGTTTGACCTCTTGGATTTGAATAAATTGTGACGCCACAGACGTTTATTAAAAAAAAACGTATTTGCATGGGAACACTTACAAAGTTCTGTTAAATGTTGCGTTGTCTCATCCCACGCCTCAGCTCAATGTGGACACGACTGACGTTTTAACATGTCAAGCACGGGGATAAATTACCTAGTTGGATTGGAGGCAACCTTAAAATTGCTTTATTTTGGAGAGCACTATTTCTTTCACTCAGGTAGATATTTTAGCTGCGACTCATTTATACTGTTCCAATCAAGTTAAGGCCATCTTTTTAGTGTTTATAATCGTATATATATTTAAAGAGGGTGACATTTGTTTGTGGGACAAGATGATCGTGGAATTTTGTGTGATTCTTCACACCCAGCAATTACATTTTTCAAAATTCAGCTTGTTCAATTTTAGAGCCAACATGTTGCTTAAAGTGGCATGAGCTGCCAAAATGTTGATATTTTGACGTAAAAACAGGCTGCTAGTAGACTGACTATAACACAAAGACGTTTCATATCCCTTTCATATTCATCCCACGTTCCACATATAACTCTGAAGATAGTCTTAATCTAAAATGTAAGACATGGTTTAGATCCAGTGTAGGAGATCCTGTATATGACACTGTCTAGATACTGCATAGGACACTGTCTAGATACTGCATAGGACATTATCTAGATACTGCATAGGACACTATCTATATACTGCATAGGACATTATCTAGATATTGCATAGGACATTATCTAGATACTGCATAGGACATTATCTAGATACTGCATAGGACACTGTCTAGATACTGCATAGGACACTGTCTAGATACTGCATAGGACACTGTCTAGATACTGCATAGGACACTGTCTAGATATTGCATAGGACATTATCTAGATACTGCATAGGAAACTATCTAGATACTGCATAGGACACTGTCTAGATACTGCGTAGGACATTATCTAGATACTGCATAGGACACTATCTATATACTGCATAGGACATTATCTAGATATTGCATAGGACATTATCTAGATACTGCATAGGACATTATCTAGATACTGCATAGGACATTATCTAGATACTGCATATGGCACTATCTATAGATAATGCATAGGACATTATCTAGATATTGCATAGGACATTATCTAGATACTGCATAGGACATTATCTAAATGCTGCCTATGACACTATCTATAGATACTGCATATAGCATTATATATAGATACTGCATAGGACATTATCTAGATACTGCATAGGACATTATCTAGATACTGCATAGGACATTATCTAGATACTGCATAGGACATTATCTAGATACTGCATAGGACACTGTCTATAGATACTGCATATGGCATTATATATAGATACTACATACGACACTATCTATATACTGTATAGGACACTATCTATATACTGCATAGGACATTATCTAGATACTGCATATGACACTATCTAGATAATGCATAGGAAACTATCTAGATACTGCATAGGACACTATCTAGATACTGCGTAGGACATTATCTATATATACTGCATATGACACTATCTATATATACTGCATAGGACATTATCTAGATACTGCATAGGACATTATCTAGATACTGCATAGGACATTATCTAGATACTGCATAGGACATTATCTATATATACTGCATATGACACTGTCTAGATAATGCATAGGACACTATCTAGATAATGCATAGGACACTATCTAGATGCTGCATAGGACACTATCTATATATACTGCATATGACATTATCTAGATACTGCATAGGACATTATCTATATACTGCATAGGACACTATCTAGATACTGCATAGGGCATTATCTAGATACTGCATAGGACACTATCTATAGATACTGCATAGGACATTATCTAGATACTGCATATGACAATATCTATAGATACTGTATAGGACACTATCTATATATACTGCATATGACATTATCTATAGATACTGCATAGGGCATTATCTAGATACTGCATATGACATTATCTAGATACTGCATAGGACACTATCTAGATACTGCATAGGACATTATCTATATATACTGCATATGACACTATCTATATATACTGCATATGACACTATCTATAGATACTGCATATGACACTATCTATATATACTGCATAGGACATTATCTAGATACTGCATATGACATTATCTAGATACTGCATAGGACATTATCTAGCTAGATACTGCATAGGACATTATCTATATACACTGCATATGACACTGTCTAGATAATGCATAGGACACTATCTAGATACTGCATAGGACATTATCTAGATACTGCATAGGACACTATCTATATATACTGCATATGACAGTATCTATATATACTACATATGACATTATCTAGATACTGCATAGGACACTATCTATATACTGCATAGGACATTATCTAGATACTACAAAGGACACTATCTAGATAATGCATAGGACACTATCTAGATACTGCATAGGGCATTATCTAGATACTGCATAGGACACTATCTATAGATACTGCATAGGACATTATCTAGATACTGCATAGTACATTATCTAGATACTGCATATGACACTATCTATAGATACTGTATAGGACACTATCTATAGATACTGTATAGGACACTATCTATATATACTGCATAGGGCATTATCTAGATACTGCATATGACATTATCTAGATACTGCATATGACATTATCTAGATACTGCATACGACATTATCTAGATACTGCATACGACACTATCTATAGATACTGCATAGGACATTATCTATAGATATTGCATAGGACATTATCTATGTAGCCTACTGCATAGGACATTATCTAGATACTGCATAGGACACTATATATATATACTGCATAGGGCATTATCTAGATACTGCATACGACACTGTGTAAATCCTGCATAGGAAACTGTCTAGATCTGCATGGGAAACTATTTAGATCATGCATACAAAACTGTCTAGATCATGCATACAAAACTGTCTAGATCTGCATGGGACAATATCTAGATCCTGCATAGGAAACTGTCTAGATCCTGCATAGGAAACTGTCTAGATCTGCATGGGAAACTGTCTAGATCTGCATGGGAAACTGTCTAGATCTGCATGGGAAACTGTCTGGATCCTGCATGGGAAACTGTCGTTATCACCTTGGTGAAAAGGTTCTCACCTTGGTGGACAGTTAACGCCCATAGGTGAAAAGTATCACATTTGTGAAAACGTACTCATCTAGGTGAAAAGTTACCACCTAGGTGGGAATTGAAGAAAACTAAAAAATATAACCTAAAACTAAAAAACAGACTGAAAAGCCTAAAACGTTCAAATGTCGTATTTGGGCCACTGTACAAGTATAGCTAATCGCCTGTAGTGGACCTATATATTCGGGGTTTGACTTCAAATTGATTTATTTCAGCCACTCCCGTTTTAAAATTTTTTACTGCCTTTATTTCATGTAGAGAAGGCGTAGAACGAAACACCAGCAAAAAAAAAAAAAACAGCGGCGTTTTAATTGCCCAAATCCCTTTTGTTGGCCTTTAACTAGTTCGCCTTTTAGATTACCCACAATTTACTCGCGACGAACACTACATAGTCCCCAAGACGGATGCCTTTAACCGATAGAACACGTCTCGGCCACATGGTTTGTCTGTGAAAACACTGATGCTAGCAGACAACTTTTGACGTTTGGTTTTGAAGTTTTGGGTCCAGTGAGCTAATCTTCAAAGACAGTGGGTATTTCAAGGCCATACGTAGTAATTTGAAAACTGTGATCTCCATCTTGAAACAATATTTAATCATAAGTTACGGTACATTTATGGAAGTTCTTCTAATCTCGTAACGTTCAGAATGATTCATAACTAGTATAAGTCTAATACTAATACAGTAATAGTAATAAAACTAATATAGTAATACTAATAGGGTCATAGTCCAGGTTTCTGACTCCAAAATGATTATATTGTTTTAAACTGACGGCCGTGTTTTTGGATCAGTGATTGACTGATTAATGATTGTCGCCGCCCGGGCCTCAACATCTCGATAATCAATTCACTCAGCCAGGTTTAGTGGTGGAGGAGACAGATCCCATCGATGGGAGCCTCAGGCCGACCTGCACATAATTCACCAAAAGTAAATTCCTTACGGGTATCCGATCAGTTATCGTACACTTTTGCCGGTTTTTCAATGCTAAAATTTACATCAGTGTTTGTATTGACAAGAAATTTCACAGAAGTGAAGCTGGGCTCAGCCGACTTTTGTAATATAATAGTTTATAACATTTCTCCCAAGACTCTGAAATATATTTTTTAGGGACCCGACGTTCACCCGCTCGTCTGCATGTTTTTGTAGAGTGACTGGGGCTGGTTATCGTACATCCAACGTTAAAGCTGTTGTGACGTCATCTTTCGTGTTTGAAAATTCCCCGACACGACCAAAGGCGAAGGTTGACATTTTGCAAGAAGATGCCTCGATGAGTAAGCTGGCTGTCATCAACGGGAAAACCTGATCGCTTGGGTTAAAGACGCATAAGTGTTGGGTGTACGATAATTGGTTCTGTACGATAACTGATCGGATACCCGTACCTGCCTCCTTGTTTAAATAATAATCTGATATTCATTATGTCGTCAGGGCGGACCAGCAAATATCAGAATTTAGTCTGATTTAACTTGTTGAATTAACCTGCACACAAGCCACCGAGGGCTTTTCTAAATCTGAGCTAACAATAGGGTAATTTGGCCTAAAAATGGGCTTCTATAGACGAATATCACGGAAGCGCCATGTTGAAACCAAAACGAGGCTAACTGCTCTACTTCAAAATGGTTCACTGCTGTGTACCACAATGCGCAAATTCAACGAAAAACACGAAAGGCAAAGCGATATCTTTTCACGTTTTTCCTAGAAAACCGTATTTTCGAAAGAAGTGGATAATAAGCATTCGGCGAGATCCAGGACCTGATTTCAATGTAAGTTATTTCAGTTTATCTGTATAGAAATGAAATTCTGACCAGGCCCAACGCACAGCAACAACAACAACAACGCTTCATAAAACTTTATAAGTTCGTGGTCAGATTAGACAGTGAAATAAGAATATAACTTACTCTAAGATCAACGTTTGCCCTGTCATGTTGTCTTTTATTCTTTGTTTCAAAACGAGTTCTTTAATCCAATTTTTCGTCTTATGGACGCCAAGATATATCTGATAACAGTTGAGACTTTTTTCGGCTGACACACTGAGTGACACTGACCGTATGAGTGTTACAGACAATAATAAGGTATCTAATGGCTTGGTAGTATGTCTTGATACGTCTCAGGAAAAGATTTTAGTATAAAGTATGGATTGTAAGCCGAGAATCACAGATAAAACAACAGGCTATAAACTGTCGATCTGCATGCCATAAGCACTAATGCTTATTGGAGTTTGGACACCCGGTTTGGTGCAACTGAAAGTTAAACATGAAAGGGGCTTGTTGGTCACAGGCTTTAGAAAAAAACCATCGCAGTACTGGAGTCACACATGTGCGGCTAAGGCCAGTTATCAGGCATGATTCAACAATAGTAGCTCAGAAAATTTCAGCGATGAACTAAATTCTCTGAAGGATATAACTTTGAATAAGTATCAAGTGTGTTTTGTTTAACTCAACGTCAAAACCAGCAATATTCCAATTACTTAGTTTTACGATATGGCTTGATTATGGTCGCGTTCCTAATATACAGCAATGTTGTAATTGTAGTAAACAATCCTCTTACAAGCTGTCTTAGCAGTGACGATTGTAGGACAGCCCCATTAAAAAGTGGTGTTTTTTCGGGTTGATTGGAATTTATTTCCCAGCTTTTGAAATGGTTTGTTGCTGTAGCGTTGGGCCTTTTCAAGTCTGGCATCGAAATGGAACTCTACCTGCCATAGCTAGCAATTATACCGGTGATGCTCCAGTTAATTTTATGATATCTAATTACTAAGTTCTCATTGATAAGAGAAATTGTCGAGTTATGTTTTTGAAATATGCTGTAATGGTTCTATTCAAGATTATTTTGTTATAAAAATGTTGGTATTGCTGGTTAATAAAAACCAGCTTAAACTGCCAATGTATGGAAGCTGATAAATCTGACTTCTATCAACGAACAGGAAATAAACAATGTCAATTAGCAGTTGTTTTTTTTTTTCATCTTTACAGTTGAGTGCGAAAACGGTTGTTTGCTCTGAACATTTTAAATCTGCTGATTTTCTGACCCGTGGGTACACATCCAGGAGAAAACTTTTCCCCAATTCAGTGCCAAGTGTTTTTCCGTGGATATCTGAAAATAAGCGTTGTCCACCTAAAGAACGACCTGTTCCAGTTGAAAAGAGGTAATATAATCTTATTATTAAGTTTGTGGTTGGAGTACAGTTATTGGTCGCTAAAGCTCTGTAGCATGCTATTTTGATGCTTTTTTTTTTAGAAAATATTCAGTATGAAGGTATCAAAAAAATTCTTCACACATCTCAGATGATCTTGTCAAAAGTGGTATAATCTTGTTATACCATATAACAAATATTACAATCCTATGAGAACTTTAAATTATTTGAGAGAAAAAAGATCACACTGTTTAGAGCTATTCATTCTTTTTATATTGTAGTGCTTGTGGAGCTGCTGTGAACTGTGATGAGACCTTAACAACAAAGTCCTCTGAAGTAAATACAGCATTTACAGAGGGGGCCATTACCTCTGCCCATGACCATGACTATGATGTTCCATCACAGAGTATTCAGGACCAGTTAGAGGCTGCACAAAAAGAAATTAAATCTTTGTCCAGCGAAGTGCAAATTTTACGTCAAGAGCGTTCTTTTTATTTCAAGCTCTCCAAAGATAAACATTTAGTTCAATTTTACACTGGATTTCGAGATTATGATCTTTTAATTACTTTTTACCAGACCATTGAGCCAACTGCAGAAAGCATGACAAGATATGCACAATATCGTCGCCTTAGCAGTGGGGAGTCGAAATCCATGCGTTCTGGTTTTGCACAAGAGAACATAGCTCTCGTTGATCAGTTTCTCTTGTTGTTGAGAAAGCTGAGAGTTGGAACCTACGATCAAGAATTGGCTGACTTTTACAATGTTTCAGTTTCAACAATTGGCCGGGTATTGACCTCTTGGGTCAATTATTTATATTTTGTTCTTGGGTCACAACCACTGTGGCCAACAAAGTCCCAAGTGAAAGAACATATGCCAGAAATTTTTAAATCCAAGTATCCGGATGTCAGAGTCATTCTAGATTGTACTGAGCTGCGTATTCAAACTCCTTCCAGCCTATATCTTAACTCAGAATGTTACAGCCATTACAAAAGCCATACAACTCTAAAAGGTCTAATTGGGATTTCTCCAGCTGGAGCTGTAACCTTTGTATCTAAGCTGTTTCCAGGCTCCGCATCAGATAAAGCTATAACCCGCTCTTCTGGAATATTGGATTTGATTGAAGCTGGAGATCACGTTATGGTAGATAAAGGTTTCGTTATATCTGACCTGTTGGGAGAAGTTGGTGCCAGTTTAGTTATCCCCCCTTTCCTGACTAATGCGCGCGCCCAATTCACCGAAAAAGAAGTTACAGAAACCCAGGAAATTGCCCGTTTACGGATTCATGTTGAGCGTGCCATCAGACGCGTAAAAACATACCATGTGTTTGACAGAATCATTCCATTGACACTGGCTGGAACAGTGAACCAAATGTGGAGTGTAAGCTGTCTGATGACCAACTTCATGGGGGATCTATTTTAGGTGATCTATCATCATATTGCCTGATCAGTCCACTCCAAGCTCTACCCAGAAGAAAATCTTCGAAAGGTCCTTTTCAGGACCACACAACATCTTCCAACGGCCCTTTTAAGGGCCATCCAGATATACGAAAATGTTCTTTCACTGTTTGCACTCTTTCTCGTCAAACATTTTGCTCAGGCAATTTAATTTGGCAGAGGAGAAATCTCAACTATTCTTTTCAACTTTATTTTCTATTCAACTTAACATTAATCTGAATGATTGTTTGATGCCTTACGCCACTCAAGATGTCACCAAGCTTTTTATTTACATAAAAACATAGCTCTGTGCCCAGGGGAAACACCAACCTTAAGCGATTACTCAGCAACTATTGCACATAGGGTGATTGCGATATATAATAGCAAACAACACAAAGCAACTAAGGTTAGTATTGAAGGGTTTTTTTACATAAGAAAAGGAGTTGTAGGGAATTTATATTTAAAATTTGAAAATGCCACCGTAGGGATAAATTAAATATAATTATTACCATTTCAACTTTTAATGCCAGTTTCTAGCACCTCCTACTTGTACATTTACATGGTTTTTCTACCTCATGTACCTGGCATTCTATATTAAACAATGGGTTTTAATTCATTTTTAAATTAAATTTTCTATTTTTGTGGTATTTTTGGTTAACTATTGGAAATTTAAAAAATCAAATGCTTGATGTAAATTACAAATGTAGGGAAAACCCCCAGGAAATCACAAGTTTGTTGTACTGGTATATAATTCTTTGCATATTTTCGGTAGCTCAGTTGGCAGAAGTCTCTCCGGCTTCAAACCCCATGCTGTGCGGGTACATAACATCTCTTACATAGTTTATCATTTAGGTGATGATGCACCCAGAAAAGGAAATACAAACATACATGTATTGACAGGATGCATATCCTGTTACCCCAGTTTTGATTCAACAACTGCTGGTAGAAAGTACTTGAAATAAAACTGATCAAGCTTAACCTTCATGCCAGCAAAAAATGGATCATCAAAAAAAATTCTTTCCTTGTGGTAAAAAGTCTCTCCACCCCAGACAAAAAAATCACACCACACACAACCAGTCAGCCCCATTTGCCCCATACACTGTTCGTAATATTTATGACTTGATCTCAATTGATAGCCTCCATCGACAGCTTTCAAATACGATAGCTCAGCCAGTGATTCCTTAGTAGTGCATTTGATCTCTAGTAAGCCCCAATGTGGTTCCTCGTTTATGTCGTAAACTCGTCTGTCCGGACTACATGCAAGATGGAAAGCTGATGGATTTATGAATAGGCCGACTGGGTGGATTGCTATATTGAATAGTTCAGCATACTTTATTGCAGCTTCATGCTCGTGTTCTAAACCAAATGACATAGCTAATGTGGGTGTGTGCCTTTGTTTCAGGAAATCACTCGCTAGATTGCCAAAATTTTGCTTTCTTCCTGTTACAGATTTAAAATTACTTGAAGTTATTCTTTGACTCCTTAATTGATGCCACTGAGGGCACTTTGATTGGTCTCTCGTCTCAAGTTCATACTCCAAACTTTTTGGGAGTGATGTTTCTAAAGAAAAATACATTTCATGGTCTTTCTCTGGTAAGGGGAAGGGGTAAAAATTCATATTTAATGCATGACATGGAAATGATAATGGACCCGTATCAGCAACAACCTCCGATGAAGGTTTCTCTTGATATGAAAGCAGGCTACCCTTGGGGACATAACCATAATTACTATTCACCAATGATGTTTCACGTTCCCCTGCCCACAACTGGTACCATTGTATGGAAGGATTCATCAATGGGATCATTTTTGATGGTAAATCCAATTCAGAAAAAGGAATGTTTACTGGGTTGTACAGTTTAGACTTAATCCCACTTTCCCGTCGCACTTTTTTGTTAACTGATGTACCGGTAGCTGATGTCAAATCCACATGTGTCGGTTTTGCAAAAGTCACGTCTGTTATTGGTCTGGTTGTAAATCCATTGGTACGTGCAGGAACATTCCATTTTTGGGGAATAGATGTGGAAGAAACAATCTCGGGGACAGTTGTCAACCCCAATGACTGATAATGGCAAATTTGGAATAAAAGTGCCACTTGATGCTGGCAAAAGCCCTTCCCTGCCGTACAACTGCATTTGTTAACCGAGATATGACCCGTTGAAATCCTCATCTGCAAGATAAAGCAAAAAGCTTAAAAATAAGATGGAGTCGAGATATTAGTAAACATGTTTTCACAGTTTAGCCATTTGGTAAAATTCATCAATATAAGACTTCAAAAGTTGGTATACAAAAGTAGGTCACTTTTGACCATAATTTCTATTTTTAGCTTTCTACCTCAGAGCCTAGTATAAAGTAATTTTTAAAGCAAAAAAAACAGACTATACCGATTTGTAAAAGTACATATATCAAAAAGTTAACCAATATTAATAAATACTATCAACAAGCTTGTTCATAAACAATGTGATTGGTACTTGTAGGTGGTTAAAAGCGACAGATAGGATTAAATTCTTACTCTAATATATTTTTCTTTATACTTTTTTACATTGTAAACTGACCTCAAACAAAGAAAAAAAAAGTACTAGTCAAAAGTAAAGTAACATGAAATTGTCGTGAGCACATCAGGGTTAAGTGTTAGAGGTCGGTAAAGAAGCAGAAAAGAGCATGAACTCTGGTTGGAATTGAACCAACATCCATCTACATTACTGTAGATTGTAATTACTTATACTACAGAGTTTTTGTTTTTATATTAGAAGAATAAGAGGCATATAACTAACAAGTTATAGCCAAAGTAAAGCGAAGCCAAAGAATAGTTATAGCCAAAGTAAAGCGAAGCCAAAAAATAGTCCATTGCTTGGTACTCATTAGCAAATTTATTTTATCAATTAATTAAAAGAATTCAGTTCAACAAAAAAAATTGTTAATATTAATAAATAAAATATATGGCTGGTTAGTCACAAAATGAAAGATTCAGAGCATAATCATAATGTATGTAGTTTCATGAGTTTGCTCAGTTTGTATTAGTCATTTGATTAGTATGATTCATTGTTTGTTTGCTATGGTTTAAGCATGTGATATTGTCTTGAAACTATAATGTATAAAGTATACCATATTTATATTTGAACCTGTGTCATCTACAAACCATAAAAACATGGATACATTAAACTCAACTACTTGTAGTGTTGCGTTATAGATTTAACTAAATATTTTGATTAAAAAATAGTCTGGTCTAAAGCTTATATGGTCCATCAACCAGTAGGCTACACATATAAATAATATGCTCCAAATATACTACAGAATGTTTTTCATGCAAAGCCCAGTTTCCTCCCCCACTAAACCTGGCAAACACCACCATATCAGCAAAATAATCTTCAGTCAGTGCGGCGAAAAACGACACATCAATCAACCATAGCATAGGAAAGATCACAAGTATATGTGTATTAAGTATTATTAAAGTGGCATGAGCTGCCAAAAATGTTGATATTTTGACGTTAAAACAGAGTATTGGCTTACACCTTACCTCTACTTTATGTGCTTTCTCATTCTTTTTCTGGCTTCTATAACAGTTGGCCCTTATTTCAATTGTTCTTGAGCAGGTGTTCAAACTACTTGAAGAAACTGAAACATACCATGCCAAATATTAATTAAACAACTTTTCCCATTACTCATTAGAAATAGAAGGCACACACAAATGTTCGGATACTTTATAAATAACAACAGAACTATCTGATAACCAGCATCGATGATAATGATATTAATATGATCTATTATTACGATTCGACCTTTGAGATCGACTTTTCGGTATTAATTTATTACTGGTAATCGTAATAGTAAATACTTAAGTTATAATATAAAGTTTTAGTATTACTATTAATGTACAGTAGCAGTACACTGCACTTTTCAGCTCAGTTAAATCTACCGAAACTGAAAAACTTCGTGTAACAGGGCTTGAAAGGACACCTAGTGGATATATATATATATATATATATATATTCTATCAAAAGTATAGCTAATTTATAACCATTTAAACAATAGTGTACTATATTTAAAAAGTATTAAATTGAATGAATGGAGATGTATAATTTGAACTCCATTTGAATGAAGACCCGAGAAGCAAATGATGTACCTTCTACATTATGCACGTAGCCTCCCCAGAAAAAACGATATCCTCTCTGGACAGATTTTTTTGTAGTCGATTTTTCTCCTGCAATTCTATGTATGTCACTGTGGTCGATTGGCGGAATGTCCTTTAAATTCCTGCTCCACGGTAACTTCGACGTATCTGCCATGTTTACATTTGTGCAGGAGAGGATAGCCTCGTTTTGGAACCTTTGCGACTGCAGCGCCACGCTTCCGTGATATTCGTCTATAGTGTTGAGAATCTATTTACACCACAGTTGTGACTAATGTAGACAAAAATATTAGTACATATATTATAGCCTACTCCAGTAGGCTACATAAGTGTAGCGCCTATTCATGAGATCGGGACCTCAGATAATTTCGGTGACAGTCCGAAACATTGAATCGGTTCCGTACATTGGATTGCTGGAAAACCACCAGTAGCAATGCTAGTTCCGTTAAACATCATACCGTATACTGACTTTCATGATGGGCAACAGATTTTCATTTCTGTAGTTTTAGAACAAAAGTGCTGTTGGAACTAATCATTAATTTGAAATCCTATGGAACCGTATATATGTGATGATGATCATTATCTCTAGTGTGTCTTAAAATGATCGATTTGTAGAAGATTTATTGCATTGACAATATCATGGGCTTGTTGCCCAATGTGTTATGGGTAATAGGAAGGGTCTTGCATGGTGTACCAAAAGTACCGGGTATTCAGCACAGAGTACTGTAGTAGGTGTGTATTTCACTACAACTACAAGGCCCTGGCGTGTGTAAAAACGCTCCACTTCAAACCTAAACCCCCATGTAATAACCACAATCAGTTTTGAGTGACGTCATGCGGAACAGGGACTTGTGTCACAAAGCAGTCACATCGCAAACAAAGTCAGGTTGCCACTGGATACCATAGTGAAGAGATATGACATCATGGCAACTGCGATTGATCACGCTTTGCGACAGCTTTATGAAACTGCCCAATGGGCTATCTGGCTCCCTGGGCTACTCTAAATATAGCCTAAAGATGAAATAAAATAAACAATTTTCAACTTTCATTCCCTCCATATGCTCATTTGTTTAATGCAATGTAATTTATATGACAATTGAATTTTGTGTTAGCTGATATAAATTCTCTTTTTTATTTTTCAAATCTTGATAGTAATGGACCCAGTGAATCAGGTAACAAGTCGCACAGGACAGATTCGCAGACTGGCATCCGTCTACGATATCCCAGAAAATGCTATACGATTAACAGATGTCAAAGTTTTGGAAATTCAATGGACTCTCATTAAAAACTGGGAGCCGAGCAGTGATATGTGAGTACTTTTTTTTACTTAAAGTGGCATGAGCTGCCAAAAATCACACTTTTTTCATAATTTCTGATTGTCCCGACAGTGAGAGGCTTTGACAGCCATCGAGAAACTAAATGATTGGCGTTGGAATGAGGAAAATCTATACAGTATGAGGCCTGTACGAACAGAAATAGTGTTCTAAAAGTAAACAAAATTTAAATAACCATTTCATTCCATTCATTCATTCTAAGCCAAAGTTCAAAAGCTCAAAACAATACTTTATCATTCATTCTCGAGACGAGAAGCACTAAAAAGCTTCTGAATTATACGTCTTGAGAAAAATAGCCAATAATTTCAACATTCTGTTTTAACGTCAAAATATCAACATTTTGGCAGCTCATGCCACTTTAATCCAGTCCAATAGAAGTGATTATGTCATTGACCACCATCTTGGATCAGCTGGTCTATATGTAACGTGTGAAAATGACGAATATCCTATGATAATTATATGATCTCCTTTTTATTTTTTTAAGGCATTTTATTTCTGTGATACTGTATAGTGTATTGGATTTTTGTCTGTCACATAGAGTTGGGCTAATATAATGATCATAATTATCAAAAAAAATCCCACTATAGGGTTGATTGATAACTGATGTAGGCCCTACTTGTCTTTAATATGTTGTGAAGATTCATGATTTCCCACAAAAAATTATTTTCAAAAGAAAGAAATGTGTTTGGGATACGATATTTATCCATATGCTATGTTACATGTAGAAATAGGGTGAATGAACTAAACCAGCCCGTAGTGACATCACAATTCGACTCTCTTTTAAAAGCTTAAAGATTAAATGTAATGTGGTTAAAATCGGGTTTATTGTAAAAAAAAATGATTTAGAGGGTTCATGTTAATAACTGATAAAGTTTTGATAAAGTTTTACTGATAATTTAATTTTTTTAAATTTTTTTTTTGGGGCCTGGAGCAACCAATGTTAAAAGCCATACATGACTTATCTTCCCCTGAATTTGGCACTATTAACAATCTTGGGTGACGCCAATAGAGTTGTTTGCATTCAAGGAGTCTATCGGTTTTCTGTTGTTAACCATGGACAATGGTGAACTTTAATAAAAATTTTAACTCCGTAGAGGCCAAAAATTGCTCCTTATCAACTGACAACACCGATTTTCCACGCCTGTATATGTATGTTGAGTTGGGATAAAACCGCCTGCTTCATCTCCACTAACCATTGTTTGCTAAGCTCTTCATCTTTTGGGAAATGATGGGAGCTGAGTCCGACCCAGTATTCCTGCAGTTTAGGGCAGTGCAGAAGGGCATCTCCGAATGAAAGTGTAAAAAGTCGCTGCTTTTAAAACTCGTTAGTACTCATAGTCCTGCGTTATGAAATGTAAGCGCGCCGGAAACAAATCTCTAGTGACGTCAAAGATCAAAGGGAGATAAATCATGTATTCATTTCGATTCTCGGATTTCAAGAATTTACAGGCTTGATTTATTTAATTAAAAACATACAAAAATGGCATAATACGAGACAAAAGCTTGTGCCTGGCTAAGAGTCACATGCCTAAAGGTAATTTAGGAGCAATTCGTTCCAGATTTCAATGAAATATTTACATTTAACCTTTAAAGAGCAGGGGCCGGTTGTTCAAACATTTTTTAGTTTAACGGCAGATTAGATGATGTCGCATCACAAAGGAGTTTGTTTGTTACGCCACGTCATTTAACTTGCCGTTAAGCTAAATGATCATTGATAATCATAATGGGCTTTAGCTGTGAGATATTTTTGAAAGTCTAGCACACTTACTGAAATCAAACATTTCACATGGTTTGATATTAAAGGGAAATAACCTTGAATACACCATAAAACATTGAACTATCATGAAGATAATATTGCACGTAGTAAATTTATGGTTCTTTTTATCATTTTTTTGACAGGTGGCCATATAGACAAGCTTCCACAATTCTATCTACTTTTGGGGCAATGGGAGGATTTATTTGTAACAACTACTTTAGGCAGAAGTTTCAGCTTGGATCTATCAGTCGGACAGCTAGTTACATCCCTGCCATCGCTCTACCCGCCATTCTAGGCATCCTTACTCATCACCAGTGGATATCGAACAAAATTCTACTGGGACAGTTCACTTGTCCCCTTTGTGCGGAGTTACGAGCTGGGACAATACAAGCCACTATTGGAGCCTTTTACCCTGCCCTTATTTCACCTTTAAGCAGCATCGTCTTGGCACGAAAACACTGGACTTACCCTATTCCTAAGATCACCCAGCCTCAAGAAGTGTTCAATATGCTCTGGGTAACAACGTACCCATTCAAGTATACATTTGCCGGAGTTGTACTGCTGCAGTTTTTAATTGGTATGGGGATCACCAAGCACCAATTACGCGTTTTCCACGAGAAACTGAGCTCCGGAGTGTTACCAGATATTGAGCAAAATCCAGATATGTCATGACCCAGAACATTTTAGTGAAGTTTTTTTTAGTATTTTTTAATTATTTTGAAGTGTGTTTTTCGAAAAGGTAGCTAATTATCCAAGAATGGACACTTATTAGGAACTTATCCTTGAAAATTGACACAAGCTTATTCTTGAAAATGGACTCAAACTTATTCTTGAAAATGGACTCAAACTTATTCATGAAAATGGACTCAAACTTATTCTTGAGCTTAGACACAAAGTTCATGTGCATAAGAAATTCTCTACTAGAGAACACTGTGTAATGTTCCTTCTGAAAAGTTCGATTGATTGATTGATTGATTGTTTGGTGTTTTACGCTGCGCTCAAGATTATTTCACTTGTATGGCGGGTTGCCAGTTTTATTGTGGGAGGAAACCGGGCTCTATGCCGGCAGGAAACCCACGACCTTCCGTTGTTAACTGGCAACCATCCCACATAGGTCGTTTGATTTTCCAATTTTTTTTTGGACTGAGTGGGATTCAAAGACGCGACCCATTGGTGGAAGGCTGTTCGGATTGAGCAACCAACACTCTACCTACTGAGCCACGGAGGTCCCCTTGAAAAGTTTGAAGAAAATATTTCTCAACACTATAACACACAGGCAAAGGGAAAATCTTCTCGTCTAAAATAATCGTGGAGACAAGTTTTTGATGGTGTTAAAAAGAGGTATTTCATTTATTGGTTAACATTTTACCTGAATGTAATTAGTAACTGTTTGATTTTCCATTACAAAGTTATTCGGCCCACCAGAATTACAATCAAGTTGTCAGACATCGCCAATTTCTCATGAAAAAAGTACATTTTTCAAGAAATATTTTTCTCTTGTTATTTTATAATCTGAAGATCAGATTTTAAGAATTTATTTATCTCAGTATGCAACTACAGTGTAGGTTTATCAACAAGGCTTACATGTACCATTTTTCCCATGATCAACTGAGTCTGTCCAAATTAATTCGAAAATACTATCTATAGGTTGAGTATATTGGAGACAGTTATTCTGATGCACCCATAATTATTAATAATAATAATATAGGCTTCCTAATTTTAGATTATATTGAAGCCCGCGATATAGAATTCTAGACTATAAGTAGGCCTATATCCCAGATTAGTTGGAGATCTCCAAACTCTCTGGCCAAAGTATATTGATGATGGATGACCAACATGTCGCCCATCACCAATATACCTTGGCCACAGAGTTTGGAGATCTGCAACTAATCCCAGATGAGACCCTTATTATGAGTGTTGCAGATTTACTTCAATCCATTCAAACGTTTGATCAGGCCTGGGAGATCCGGGTTCAAGCCCGGGTCGAGTCAGACCAAAGACTTTAACAGTGGTAGCTGTTACTGCTTCGCTTGGCGCTCAGCAATAGGAGTTAGAGCAGCGACTGGTTGGCCCGGTGTCAGTATACTGTGACTGGGTGAGGGGGCTTGCTGGTTGTCTTCGGCAAGTCGTCTCGGTGAGACAGCACCTAAAAGAGCGGTGGAAATCCGCCCTGTCACAAGGAGACAACGTCTTCATATAACCGAAATACTGTTGAGCAGGACGTAAAACCCCAATCACTCACTCACTCAAACGTTTGAACTGGGGGCATTGTGGCTTTAGTTTGACGACCGATCAACCAGCAAGGTTGACTATTCATGTGTGCGTATGTACGTATCCGTATGTGTGAATTCGTGCGTATTAGACGCATACGTATGTGCATATTCACGCACATGGATTATCAGCTTTAAACAAGGACAGAACAATGGACCAAGGGACATAACTCTGCAATCGCCCAAACGCCATTTGTCTCCCTTTGCTTGTAAATTTTACAGACATATTACATCTGAAGAAATAGGTTCAGAATTCATAATTATGAATGAAAGATATCACAAATCGATATTTAAGTCGCAGATATTATCAAAGAGTCGTGTTTATTTGAGTGGCTGCAGAGTTCGTACATTTTTTAACATAAATTCCGCGTGACAAAATAATACTAGCGTTCAAATAGAAAATACAGCTAGACATTGAAGCCTGTGAACGAAAACAGAATTTTTAAAACCTGGCACTAAATTTTGTTCTTTTTAAGCCTGAGTTACCGTTAAAGGCTTTTAAATACTACTTTAGCGTACATCTTTCAATTTGTATTTCGCTGGAGCGTCCGCTTCAGGGCTGAGAGATTAAGGTTCTAGCCTGGGTCGAGTCAGACCAAAGTGGGAGCTGCTGCTGCTTCGCTTGGCGCTCAGCAATAGGAGTTAGAGCAGCGTCTTCATATGACTGAAATACTGTTAAGCAGGACATAAAACCCAAATCAATCAATTTGTATTTCTACAGAAAAAATATTTTAGAATTCCAATTTTTTGGCGCAAATATAGTAAAATTTTGGTAGCTTGTGTTACTTTAAAATGTCTTTTGGCACATGGAGGGATATTTTAGTCGCAGATGTTATCAAAGATAGGCGTTCATACATGTGTACAGAAAACAGAATGTGACTGATTGTATATATTTCGACAGAAAAAAGAAAATGTGTCCTTTGGCTATGTAATCAATGAAATAGTACCACGAAGATTTATATTTCATATCGATCTTTAAAAAAAAAAACAATCTGGCGATTTATATCGATCAGGATATACATGTATGCAGAAAACGAAAATCTTTGAAAGAAAAAAAAAAAAACTCAAAAAGTGTGTGTTTTTTTTTTGTGTCAACTCGATTCATATCGATTGGGATCGATCGAACTGCGTTCAGAATCACACGTGCACGGCAATGTAGATCTTGTGTAAAACGAAACTGGATTGTTGGCATATTTTTTACTGTTTCATTTACATAGCTCATGCTTTGTCTATATGTCTTATGCACTGGAAACGGAGAATTCAATGTTCCCCTTCTTTTTGTTTGCTTCCTGGGAGAGCAGACCAGATGATATGATCACACGGTTCGGACTCAGTCAGCTAGGAGTGGGCATCAGTACACAATTAATTTTCCATTTGCCATAATATTAACGTTTGGCTCTGTCACTCGGTTAGAACATTCGCCCAGCTAAAAGCCCTGGTGGAAACTCGGAACCACCCTAGAGAAGTCTGCAGTTAAAATCATGACTGACCAATAAGGGAGAAATCTCAAGATTTTCACTTCCGAAGGGGACAGGGGTGCAGACGACACAAGTCACATTGTTGTCAGGAGCCCAATCACCCCCACGTCAGACAGCTCAATCCGCCACTTTTATTCAATCTTCACCTTTCATATATTTTTTTAGGCAAACTACTACTTCATTGAGTCACATGAATACTCAAAAATGTAGTCCTGGCTTATTGGAAGTCCCAGTAAACAATGCCCAAAGATATCGACCGAAATCTAGGAACTTCATTCACCTCCCGAGAACGGGCTAAACTTGCTCCGTGCAATCGTGTCCACATGCTTACCTCCCCTTCGCTTCAGAATTCGCATGTGAAGATTAACTTCTCTGTTAAGATTGCTAGGAGTGATTGTCCGGCGCGCGACCAAATCCTAGTCCGACCAAATCCTAGTCCGACCAAATCCTAGTCCGACCAAATAAAAATGAAAAAAAAAACTGAGTGGATATTTTAATCGATACCCGTATGTGGAACAGTTGCCAGATAATCGCCGAAGGTCAGGAGTTTCCTCCGGGCATGGAACCCGGTTTACTCTCCCACTAAACCTGGCAACCCCGCCATTTAAGAGAAATTGTCTATAGTGCGGCGTAAAACACAAATAATTATACACTAAATGGTTCAAAGATCAATGCATTTTTAAAGGAACTCCTATTCAAAACTCTAATGGTAGATTTTCCCAAAGAAAAGGAATTATACGCAAAATGAGACCATGCAAAACTAAATCTTATCTTACAGATCACGAACCTGTTTCACAAAGCGGCGTAGCGTAAGGTTTTACGTAACTGCCTTAGCAACCCATACTGTAGAGATGGATGAGAACAACTGAGTTTTAACGGCGTTTTCGCGCATTTAATTTCAATTATCGATCTAACCGATTTGTCTGTGAGTTCTATATATCGCTCGATGACTTTTAAAAACTACCTAAGCTTTCTTTCCTGAGATTTGTATAAACAGACAGCTTACCGTTTCTACGTAAATTACGCCGCCATATAAGTGAAATACTCTTGGGTGCGGCGTAAAACATCAATCAATCAAACGTAAATTCGCAATAGTTTACAGCTATAGCGCTAAATCTTTAAACCCGTACAAAAGAGGCTATCCATATATATGGAATGAATCGTTCACACGACCCTGTCAATAACCCCCCTTCGGGTTTGGCCGAAGTCCCACGAGATCACGCGAGACCCAAGTTTAGAGGGAAAACTTTCACCGATGGGTTGTCCGATTAACATTAGTTGTTCCATACTTTTTACCACGCGATATAAATATTTGTATTGACTCTCAACTGACAAAAACACAACTGATAGCTTCCGGTGTGTTTCACAAAAAGATATGGATTGAAGAAATGATTTAGAAATAAAGAATCAAAGGCTAAACGACACGATAACCACCGATCACCATAAACGCTAACGGCTGGTCAATGGAAGTTATACCCCAGTCGGAACACACTTCATCTATCTTCGCTCGCCACCGGTCGACTTTGACACGCCCCGGACACACTCGGAACATCCTTCGGCTATCTTCGCTCCCTACCGGTGGGATTTCACTCACGTAAATCCCCGAAGTTATCAGACTGAGCTATCGCGATCTCGTGGGATTTTAGCCAAACTCAAAAGCGGCTTATTAGCATCTGTTAGTGTTTACTTAATTTCATACTTAACACTTGTAACAATAAATTCCATTTCATGTTTTTTCCTCATTGGATTGATTTGAGTTGACAAACAGTTCGAGTAAATCACAGTTAAATTGTTTAGATTATGCCAATAATTCAACGTTTCCATGAGATATGTGATAGGCGTGAAACTTGTAGATTCAGTGATTTGATTGTTTACTGAATAGGTATGTGGAATCATCGTTCACTCTTGTTGCCATGATACTTTCAATATACTATTGTAGTAATTGTATAGGGCTCAATTTGTAAATAAACTCTTCGTCAATTGCGAAGTTTGTACGTCAATCATTAAGATAAATTGACCAAATTTGTAATCACATACTCTGCAATATATGATGATTTTTATTCACAGGCTTTATATATATCAAACAACGGCTGATAATTCATCACCCAGCGAGGCGCACACTACACTTGCGGTCTACGACAGTGACCGACGCATTCTTCACCGGCGCCGTTTTCAAATGGTTGTGATCCAAATTAGACTACGTCTTGATGTGCGGATGGACGAAGATGCTGCACAGCGATTTTCACGGAAGAATCCGAAAATGTTGTAATTTATGCTAGTATATAGTTTTCAATTAATACAATTATTATTATTATCATTCCCCAGGAGGCGAAGGTAACGAGAGTTAGAAGCAGAAGATGATCGGGCGACCATAGGGATCAAGTTACCTTTCTGGATATTTTCCACTTTGATAATTGACTAGCTGTGTTCACTTTGTTTGGGTAATAAGACTTGAGCGCACTTAGCTGCGCTTGCTCACAGCCTCTGTATAGATCTGCGCGTGTGTTGTATTATCTGCTTTTCGTTTCCTGGCGGTCAGCCATAACATAGCAGCGGGGAATTCCATAAGTAACTCATTTAGGCTAAGGAAAAGCAAATGTTGACGGTTAACTAGTTTTATATAGACGGGAAGAGTAGAGTGCATTTAGTCTAAACACCTAAACCTAAACCTACCATCATACATTAGAAAGCGGTAAAAAATACGTCATTATTGATCTAAAAATAGCTGCAACATCCAGTCACCTTAAAACGGAATAAATGGCGACACAGATAAACCACTGGAAGGGCTGAGGGCCACTGGCGGCAATTAACGGAGAAGAAAAGGAAAGAACTAAGTAAAATTTATACAGTACAGGCGCGACACATTTTACTTTCTAACGGTACCAAAACCATATTTCTGCGATTTTTCCTCGCCAAACTGTGCTATAAGAAAGTTAACAATCGTTATCAGAGAACGTCTAAACTGTCTCGGCAGCCATCTTCACAGCAGAGCTTAGCTGTGTGTCTCGATCGGCCAATCAGCATACGCCTGGCCACCAGTCACTCGCTAGCGTAAGAGAAATTGGTCAACTCTGAAAGTCTGCCATTTAAACCTAGGTTAATTTCGATCATTTCGAGGCGCTAATAAGAGAAGACGAACACTCTAACAACTCTGAAATGTACACTAGCTAGTAAATCAACCTTTTGGGAAGACGCGACAGGCTGCATATGCTGTCTACGCGACTTGTTGGGGTTGTAGAATTTTCAGAAAAGGTAGTCTTACCGCTGACATTGTATGTTATAACCATACAAGATATGGTAAACTCGCAAAGGAAGTAATCTACTAATACTTTTTCCGGTCAATTTCAAACCCTCAATGGCGCGCTCCACTGACGATCGAGCACGAGCTTGTCTGGCAGATTCATTTTCATTGTATTTTCACACCGTAAACCATGTGCAAGACTCACACACATGAATACGAGGGTCTATGGGAGCCCGTTCAATACAATTGCATGTTGTTTTTTTTTGTTTTCTCCTCCTTTAACGTGAAAAGTTTTAAGTACATTGATGGATTTTATCGAAGTTAATCCGTATGAATGTCTAGGGATTTCCCATCCTTCAATTGTACTTGTTTGGCAGAAAATTGAGTTGCGACCCTCATCCGATATTTATTACTTCATATATTTCTACTATAATATAAGGGTCAACGAACAATCACAGCAAACTTCGTGGAGAGTCCTTTGAAACCTATGAATACTTATTATTCGTATTTAGAAACCGTTCCAATGTATTACTTCCCATTACGGGAAAAGGTCAGACTTAATTATTTAGGCAGACGATGTTATATAAATCGTTATCACGTCCGTCTAAATTATTTAACAGAACGTTACAGAATAAAAATAAAATGTCATTGGACATAGCTGAATAGATTCAGGCGCCATGAAGGCTACTGGATAATATTAACGTCAATCATAAGTCCAGCTTAGAAAATACGAGTAATGAATCTGCGAGTCAACATTTGAAAAAAATACAAATGATTAATTCATAAGGTATTTTCTAGTCCGGGTTTCTGACTTCAAAACTACTATTTTTTTTACACTGACGACCATCCGTACAAAAAAGTCATTTTGTGGTCAGAAACCCGGTCTAGCATTTTTAGGTTTTACGTCTTGTTTGCTTGTCATATATTACAGCCCATACGTTCTTCTATAACACCTTCCGCAGATCGGTCATAATAGGTTTTTGATATCTTCTTGCACGTCTTCAAAGCTCCTCTATAACCCTTCCGGCTATGATAGATTTACTGACTGGTTGGTCTTTTACGCCATATACATTCAAAATCATTTCACTGATATGGGGACGTTTTTTAGCACACACGTCTTAGGCTCGTATGGGTTACTGGCTTTTATCAAAATGTTTGATTCCATTGTCAAACCTTTACGTTTTAAAACATTGAACCTCTCTCGACAATCCCCCAATGACCCCCCCCCCCCCCCCCTCCGAAAAAAAATTATCGCCGACACACAACTGCAAAATTAGCGACCGTTTTCAAGAGACTATATAGAAATGGTTTGAACAATAAAATGCCGGAAATAAATATATATTATCCTGTTTTAGCCCCAGGTGACTATCCTGCCATTCTGCTGTATGCTCACAGGTCGGTGCCATTTGGCTCTGTAGGACGGTCCAATCTTTTGGTCTTGTCAGGCTTTATCAGGCTTTTCCATGATTAAATAACACCACTTCATAGTTTTACTCGCTTCGAAAAGCCCAAAACATGTCTTACGCGGATCTCTTACAAACACTTAAGCATCATTAATTGTACATAGTTTTTTATTTCAATCTATTTTGAACCTAATTCAAATCTACAAATGGAAAAACGAGACTCAAAATCATTTATACATCGATCAATAACGTAGCTAAGTATACAAGGGGCGTAACTGCGTATGTCGTCTGTCGTTGCTCGATCCGATTGACGGAGGTTCATACATTTTGACAGTAGATGTATGTATGATATCTCACGAGATATTAGCTTTAGTTAAAATATATTTGTCACAGATAGAATCTGCGTCATAAAATAAATAAAAAGACAAGCTTATACACAAACGATGAAGTGAAGTCGTAACTCTGCATGATTAAAGTAACACTTATAAAAGTACCAGCTAGTAGGCCGATAACGGTTGGAAACTTAATCTGCGACAATTCTCAGTCTACTACGGTTTTCGGGATAATAAATTCGTTATTGATATTTTACCCTGGGTGTATGCATCTTTTATGGCCCTTCTGTTCCTCATACACCCTTCGCCTCCGGCTCAATGCGTATGATTATCAGAAGGGTCATAACGATTATACACCCAGGATAAAACATCAATAACTAATATTATTGACAGTTTTGGTGCCCCGCTTGCATTTCCAATGGTAGAAATCCACATCATTCAGTACAAACTAATGTAAATTATACAATTGTGTGTAATTAAGTATAACATGTGAGGTATATAGCCCATCAAATGACTGCCCTTAATTGTTTTCATTTCACAACACTGAATGAAGTAAACGTTAATTCTTTACTATGTGATTTTTGAGAGATTATTAAACCCATGAATATTTCGTAAGACCTTCGGCGAGGAATGTTTTTTCAAGAAGGACAATTTGTATGCTTACAAAAGTCTTAATAACGTACGTTTATGTAGTGTTTTGAACAAACTTATGCCAAGAATGAATCAACGTTCTTCCTAGTTATTTCAGTTTTTGTTTACTTTTGAAACATTAGTTCGGTTCGCACAGACCTTAGAATGCATGATTTTTCCTAATTCTGACTTCAATTATTTAGTTTTTCCCATGACCATAAACTGTTCTTATTACCTTGACAATCCAAATTTATAAATAAAATGTGACTTTTGCAGTTTATGTCACGTTAACTGTATCGCGACAGCATGAAAAATGAAGTACGCCAACACGCAGGATGACTGCATGACTAGTATTGTCCACCACACTGAGTTGATTAACTGCTTGAGAACACTAGCCTAAAGCGCTCAAAACTTATTTAACACAAAGTTGATAATTCCTCATTTGCCAAACATTTCCTTTTAACTGTATATTATTTTCATTTGTGATACATGTATCTCGTAACTCTAGGATATTTTTGGGGGAATTAAAATATGTCAACTTTCTATAGTTATGTAAAAATGTAAAATTTAGGTTTATACGTAATATTACGCGGTTTTAACAGCCAGGTAACAACTGCACAGTCAGCATTGGAATGCTGTTTGTAAGCGATTTCCAGCATGTTGCCTGCTACTTTTACAGTCAATTATGGGATACGTGTATTCGTATATTTGGGCCAAGATTCGAGAGAAAAAGAGTTTCTTCCAGGATTATATTCTGTGAATTCTATTTTTAGATAATCGTATCTATGCTGCTGTTCCTACCATCAAACTTTGTGAGTTCTCGGACTACAGTTTTCTATAATGAAACTGCGAGAATCTACTTTTGTAAGTAATTTCGAAATTAGTTTTCTTTCCACTGCTTGTATAATATTTGGCTGTTAATACGTTACTCTATTTCTTTGTGTGAATAAAAGTTTGTACGTATTATCTGCTGGTCTTTTGTTACTTATTCTTTTAATATTTGATCTAGTTGTTGGTTGCTGTATAAGCCATAAACTGTTAACTTTTAATTCCCGTAGATCTTTTAATAATACGCGGATGATGAATAAGGACAATAAATGAAACAAAAATCAAATCTATTTCGTATCCAGTAACATATATACTGAACCGCAAAAATAACGTCACTCCTTTTTGGATATTGATAATCAGTGTATTTCAAATAGATGTAAACAACATACTTATCAACGGAATGATTCCAAATTTGACATGATTGATTATCATCATTGGCAGACAAAGGTTAGAGAATTTCAAGTGAAAGTGAGGACAGATGGCGCCACAATGCGGATCTGGAAGTCAATAATGTGTATGGCCACCACGGGCGTTGATTACAGCGTTGCATCGTCTGAACATTGGGTGGATGAGACGGTTGATAAAGATGATATGAACTTGGGCCCAAACTCTGTGATACGCCTGAGTGAGTTCAGCTGCAGTTGTCGGCCTTGGCCGCATGAGATTGAGCCTCCTTCCGAATCTCGTCCCACAGGTGCTATCGGATTTAAGTCTGGACTGAGAGCAGGCCAATGAAGAGTCTGTATGTTGTTTTGACGGAGGAAGTCTCTCGTTGCTCTGGCAGTAGGCTGGGCCCGTGGGTTATCCTCCTGGAAGACATGATTTCCATTACCAGCAAAATGGGGCACGATTAAGGGTCTCAGCGCCTGATCGATGTAGCGGGCAGCTGTTACACCATTTCCTCTACCAGGACCAACACTCTGGAACACCATAGGGCCTAGTTTTTGATTCAGTGCTATAGCACTCCATACTATAATGTTGGGACCTTTACAAGCGTCTCTTTCCAGAACACACTCATCTGCAAAACGCTCCTCTTGCCACAGGTCTTGCAGCCGGGCCAGCATGAAGTCTTCCCAAGGTTTGGTCTCTCTACTGCCAAACTGTGAATGATTCTGTGCATGCTCGATGGCTTTTTTATGTGGATGACACCTCGCAACACAAGTGCATTGTGACCTTAAGGCAAAGACAAATTATTGAAAGTTATGATAATATAAGCCTTTAGCCACATTTGAGTAGGGTGACGTTTCTTTTGCGGTTCAGTATATATTGTGTATGGAACGTTAGTCATATTTTAAGTTGACATTAGATAGATTTTTTTTATATAAATTCCGACTGACAAGAGCAGACAAGCGTTTGAAGTACCTCGAAAAACTAAAGGATTGACATAGAAATAAAACATATCCGTAAAATCAGCTACTCGTATACGAGCCAAAGAGGTAGGCCTATGCGAATAGCGAAGACTATACACAATTTATATAGGCGGGATCTCAGTCGGTTGCACAACAGTCGGTATATCATTCCGGAACTCAGTCTTAGGAGGATCGAGTGAAAATTTTACCTATGTGGAAGCGTTACCAGAAACCCACCGAAGATCGGGGACTTCTCACGACCAAAAGCCCGCTTTTTCTTCCACTCAACATAGCATCGGTTCCTTATAGGTGAAACAATCTTGAATGCGATGTAAACCACCAATCAATAGACCTATGTTAGTTTTTGCTGAGATAAACTAAGCTCACCGTTCTGAAAACAATCACCGTTCTGAAAACAAGGGAGATAATCATGTGGACGTGATCGCATGCCATGTGCAACCTTTGGCAATATTTCATAAAAAAAAGAAAACATGAAACATATGTTTCTACTCTATTAAGTCCTGATACTAATCGGTCGATATCGGGTTTTTATCAAGATTAGACCAACGACAAAGAATCTTTAGATCCACACCTCATGTGTCCTTGGTGGAAAAAAAGGGATTGATACCAGAATTGCCATTATCGATAACCATTGAAGTGCACTTATACTGTTATAGGAGAGGACTATATTAAAGTTTGTAACTCTTCTGTTTTGGAGTCGATAAAAGATGCCCACGACTGAACAGTCTCTCAAATCATGCGTTCTGTGATTCATTCATAATTACGGACCAATTTAGAACGAATAACAATACGACTTCCGAGGACAGTTGTCCAGCTATGCTTCTCCAAATTATTTAGTAAAACGGATGTGTTTTAACAGATGCAGTGTCACATTTGCCTACGCCTGCGATGCTAGTCTCTGTTATTGAGTCCGTAATATGTTGAGTGGTGTGAAGTTATTCTGACACGCCCACACGGGCCTCTTCGATACCTCGTCAACATAAGGTGCATTTGAAAAATCCAAAAGTTGCTCAATCAATTTGAAAAATTAAAGCTCAGACTTTATGAGTACTACGGACATGTGTCAAACCATACGGAAGATGGCTGTTAGGGAAAATTCATTTCTAACAAAAAAAAATTCAATTCGTTGCTAACGGATTTCCCGACCACAAACGAGAATGTAGTTCCATAAAGTTTTACGTGGTTAGTGTCATAAGTTCTGATGTTTTACTTTTGGAAAATCACGTGTACATCAGAATGACTTCAATCCACTCAACATATTATCGAACTGTCTCTGCTAGCTAATACCACATCAAAATCACCTCATCTTAGCGTAACGATCTCGTTTTAGTTTGGTTCTATAAAGAACAAGTGGCATGGGCTGCCAAAATGTTGATATTTTTACGATAAAACAGAAGGTTGAAATTATTGGCTATTTTTCTCAAGACGTATAATTTAGAAGATTCTAGTCTCGAAAATGAACGTTAAAGTATTGTTTTGAACCAACTTTGGCTTAGAATGAATGAATGGTCGTCTCGGTTATTTAAATTTTGTTTACTTTTCGAACACGTTTTCGGTTCATGTAGGCCGTAGACTAGGTTTGATTTCCCTCATTCAAACGCCAATCATTTAGTTTTTCGGTAGCCTTCAAAGCCTCATCGAAATATTTATCAATTCTTTTATTTAAGAGAAGACACACAGAAAATTGATATGGCATTTATGTTTTGTTTTCTTTACCTCTTATTATCTCGATAACATAATTTGTTCCTTCCTCCTTTTATACACAGTAGACGTCTTATATCACGGTGAACAGATTTATTGCTTTGTTTTGCAGACATTGTTATTGTACAAAGCTATTCAATATATTGTGTTGAGACATTACTGTTTTCGTAACCGCTCGAGTTAATAATTACTCACTAGTATATTACTCACATCATTCATACGAATGGACGAGTCAATAAGCTAAAACAGCCAACCAACGGAACAACTGTTACACAATCATTTGGCATTCACGGAAAACCCTAAAGGAACACTTGCCGCTAATATGTAGACTATTTTTCATATTAAACATAATGGATGATTTTCTGTATGTTTTCCAGACACAAGAATTTAACAACGTTACACTTCTACTAAATTTTATGTTTTGAGCATGTGCGTTAGCGCCCTGATTACTTAAATCTTAATAAAGAAGCTTACGTTAAATTTAACCGCTCCCTTTGTTCAAAGCACGTCTTTCTCGTGTCCGGTTTATCCAGAATTTAACATCTTTTGGAAATGACGAAGTGAAGATATTCTTACCTTCATTAATATTTCTATGAGTGGTCAAAATGTGTTTTTATAATAACAATTGATTAACCGACCTTCCCGTATAGGTAATAATTTCGATCTCGTCTCATCGATCTATATTAATGGTCATCTGTGGTCCATTGGGTTAGAGTGATTGTCCCTCAGTACCACACAGATCTTTTATCCATCTGGCGCGTGTTCGAATCACATTCAGACCAAATACAAATTTTTTATTTGATCACCGAATGTGGACGAGTTTTAAGGTACTCGCCGAAGGTCGGGAGTTTCCTCCAGGCAATGAGCCCGGTTTCCTCCCAACTAAACCTGGCAACGCCGCAATATAAGTGAAATAATCTTGAGTGCGGCGTTAAACATCAATCAATCAATCAAACTATAGTCTACAGAGGAGTTAATCAATTAGTGAAACGTGGCAATCAATTAGTCAAACGTGGTAATCAATTAGTGAAACGTGCTATATGTGGTAGTTTTACCCAATGAACTATATGCGTGGAATGGAGGTCACGTGGTATTTGATTTGCATCGAATGCCGCCATTACTAGGAGATAGTGCAAATTCGATCCAGATATGTTATGCACGCGCGCTTCAACTATCAATGGCGGCACATTTTACAAAGTCAGATCCAAAGCAGCCAATGAGACGTGTCCATTACACGCATATAGTTCATTGGTTTTCTAGGTACTCGCTGAAGGGCGAGATTTCCTCCGGACAAAGAGCCTCGTTTTCTTCTCCACTCAATCTCGTAACGCCGGTCATATAAGACATATACTCTTGGATGCGGCGTAAAAACACCAATCAGCCAATTTCAAGCAAAGAGAGATAAGATTGTGAGTACGAATACCAAGCAATGTGTAATCTTCAGTTTTCCATAAAAAGCATGCTTGAAGTATAATCTGATACTAATCATTACTGTATTGGTTTTTTAATCAAGGTAAGATCAGCATAAAAAAAAACTGGTTGATTGATTGATTGATCAGAGTTTAACGCCGCGCTCAAGATTATTTCACTTAAACGGAGGCGAAAAGAAATTAAACCATCATAATTTGTGGAAGGAGCAAACTATGGGCTTCAATCTGAGTCCACCGATGTTCGTGCCATAGTTGTGTGTTAAGAAAGGATTCCAGAAAATTATACTGACCAAGGCTAAGCTCCTGTCATCGTCAACCTAATGAAATGGGGTATAAAGGTCTAAATGATATACCTCTTTTTAACACATTTATAAACTTGTCTCCATGGTTATTTTAGACAAGAAGATTTTCCCTGCGCCCGTCTGTTTTAGTGTTTATAAATATATACCAATGAACTATATACGTGAAATGGACACTTCTCATTGGCTGGTTTGGATGTGATTGTTTTCATGACATCGTATATCTTCACTATGGCATCCATTAGCAACTAGATCTCGTATGCGATGCGACTCTTTTGGGAGAGCCCAATTTTTTTTTCAACCAACATTTAAACTAAGACCAATGTAAATTCTGAGGGCTTGGTTGGCAGGGCGATAAGCTCTCAGCCAGACACGATTAGCCTCTCATCGATGCGTGGCCTGTTCACTCAGTTCAACAAAAAGGAAAACATTTCGGAGTGGGGTTTTTTCTTGGACGAGCTATATTTTTTACACAGATTTTCGCCTTTGTAACTTTCTCCAACTTTCTAAGACAGAGTCTTAACGGGCTACAAGAGAGCTAACGCGAAGATGTTTTCGTTCCAGCTAATGTTTTTTCGATATACATTTAGTCCGCATACAAACGCAAACCAACTTCAAGTTCTGTTCATACATCCTTTTAACGCTGTAGTACTTTAAACAACCGGTTCTAGAAGACGTTAGGATGTATATTGAACTTCTGCCTGTTCTTTTATTCATGCATGTTTAATTAATAAGCTGGAATATTTGCGAGTCTTGTTTGCAGAAGAAATAATGTATATAGTAACGGATGGCGCAATAAGTAACTGTTGTTAGGCTAATCGTTATAATTGGGCGCCTTTCTTCTTAACAATTACTCCTTGAACGCCGCACATTTAAATCTGACATCTGAAAGTGATGTTTAAACACAGGTATTACCGGCTAATTAGGTTTCTTTTGACCCAGGAAGAGACACATTAAAAGTACCGGCATCGTTGAACAATACACCATAAAACTTTCAAATGCAAAGTCAATACGACGGCTCTGCAAGAAAGGTCTATAATTGAATTCAACTTTTAGTTGTTGACTTTTTGTGTCGCGTGTCTTACGCAAAAGTTCCTCTTCATAGAAGCGGCAAAATACATTTCCGAGTATGTAGTTATATTTCAAGTTAATTATATCACATTTGAGTGCTAAATGGAGCTCTTATGGTTTCAATGCAGCTCATATGGGTAACGTCAAGAACTTAAAGAAATGACTCCTCGTGGTATGGATGGCAAGAAAATAAACTAAAATTTTAATAGTCATGTTTAACATGACGCATGGTCCTCTAATAGGGCTCTTTCTCAACACCGACGAAGCTTTCCGCCTGGTGCTAACGTAATGAAGGTACATGTATGTGTTGTCATGACAGCTAGGCCTTGTATTGGACTTACGTCGGTGTTGAGAAGCAGCTTAAAGAGGAACAAATTAAAGCCACAGATGCATTGGAATACATTTTGATGTATATACATGTAGGAGAACTATAAAACCTCATATTATATGTTATCTTATTTCTGATTGGTCTAATTGGACTACGAAATCTCATTTTATACAATAGGTTTATTTCGCAATATATCCAAAACAAGATGTATTAGTGCTCGTGTTCAAAAAGGAGATTTTACTTCAAGTAGAATTGTAGTAAAAGAAATCCATTTGTTGCAAAAATGCACTAGTTATTTACAGCCACACTTGAAACAATTTTGTTTTGATGATTGTCATGTTGAAAACATATGCCTTTGATGTTTCAAAGATGAAGATATGTGTCAACGATCGATATTCTAACACATTGGAGATACCATTTCTTGATGATAATCTCTTTTTATATGAATATCCTGGATAATTTGTGGGAAATGTAACTGCTTTGTAAACATCACACACCCTTTATATCAGATGGTAATAAACATCGACGTGAACAAATTCAGCGATGGACTGATATTTTACTTTGGATCAATCAATATTGTTTGTGTCAGACTGGTCCTTTAATGATCAATGTATCGAATATTTTGAACCAAACCTGAATAAACTTCGTCCAAGCGGTCGTGAGGTCGAATCCAGATCATTTTAAAACAAGCTTTTAAAAGCCAATGTCGAACTGGCACTGAACGGCTGTTTTTTGGCCGGGGTTCTACCAAAATAGAGGATAAAAATTTAAGTCAAGCGAGAAAATGTCCATATCTTTCCACTATCAATACTGTTTTCGTAGCTATATTTCTAGCTATTTATGTCGTTATTACACTTTTTAAATCAATCGCGGCTTCAATTGTTTTTGTAAGGCGCAATTTATTAGACACATAAAATTTGCGAATGTGATAGGGGAATTGCGTGTAACAAATGGCATCTCTTGATTTGCGCTATTGTTTCACAGTGTGTTGAGCAATATCTGCCCGAGTCAAACAAAAAGAAAAACAAAGTTAGGTGTACTTAGGATCAGACGTCCTGGATACATTATTTTCCATACCCTCACCTATTCACAACGTTACATGCCAACAAAGGTCAGGACCTCTTGTGCCTGAGTTCTTATTCGTATATCTTCGGATAAATCTCACGTGTTTTTAAATCAATCAACTATAAGAAATAGTACCTGACTTTCGGGGTGTATACATGGTATATCAGAGTTTCGTTGCGGAAGTATCTTAAAAAGATGTTTCACTTGATCTCCCAATGTGGATTATTTACCTCGACCCACATCACCCCGTTCGCTTACCATTAACCTGGCAACCCGACCAGCTTGTGTGCTGAGAAAAACACAAATCAACCATTCTTTTAAAGATAATAACATAAAATTACGATAGGTCAAGTTTTTCAAAATGTTGAAGAGAATACCTTTGGTGGGCTTCAGCATTTTCATTAAAGGGGATTGGAAAATTGCATGATAAGTCAATTGTATCAATGAATAAGTAATGACAAAACGTTTCCCCAAATGTAGGGAATAATACCGTTCTTATGTGGTATTGATTTTAATTTATTGATTCATGTTGTACGCCGCACTCCAGTTATTTCCCTTCAATGGAAAACTCCAAGTCTTTAAAGGAGGAGAAAACAAAAAAACAACATGCAATCGTATCGAACGGGCTCCCATAGACCATCGTATTCATGTGTGTGAGTCTTGCACGTGGTTTACGGTGTGAAAATACAATGAAAATGAATCTGCCCGACAAGCTCGTGCTCGATCGTCAGTGGAGCGCGCCATTGACGGTTTGAAATTGACCGGAAAAAGTATTAGTAGATTACTTCCTTTGCGAGCTTATCATATATTGTATGGTTATAACCTGCAATGTCAGCGGTATGACTACCTTTTTTGAAAATTCTACAACGAACCCCACAAGTCGCGTAGACAGCATAGCAGCCTGTCACGTCTTCCCAAAAGGTTGATTTACTAGCCAGTGTACATTTCAGAGCTGTTAGAATGTTTATCTTCTCTTATTAGCGCGTCGAAATGATCAAAATTAACCTAGGTTTAAATAGGAGACTTTCAGAGTTGACCAATTTCTCTTACGCTAGTGAGTGACAGGTGGCCAGGCGTATGCTGATTGGCCGATCGAGGCACACAGCTAAGCTCTGCTGTGAAGATGGCTGTCGAGTCAGTTTAGACGTTCTCTGATAACGATTGTTAACTTTCTTATAGCATAGTTGGGCGAGGAAAAATCGTAGAAATATGGTTTTGATACCGTTAGAAAGGAAAATGTGTCGCGCCTGTACTGTATTTACTTAGTTTTTTCCTTTTCTTCTCCTTTAACTAGGTCATCCTTTCCATGTTTACAGTTCACTTCTAGTTGCACTCTACGATCAACCGATCACTTTAAACCTAAATATTTACTTTCAATTAAGTTTTCTAACATAACGGCATTAAGTTTATAGGATGACATACCAACCTAGATTTTCACTCAAATTGTTCATATTTACGTAAAGAAAATTAAGGCCTTCGACGTTACTAAACTTTTCATATTGAGAATAATAAACTGTACTAATAGCGAACTCTAGGTTATTGACTGTTGTCGTGTGCTCGGGTTGAATTAAAAGATGAACACAATATCAAAACAGCTGTCTACATATCGCGAAAAAGAAAAGCTACATTGTGTGTGTATATATTTACACTATCTTTGCAAAACACTTGACCGAATTCTCTGCGGAATTGTCTTTTTTATGGAACTTTGACACAGTTAGATTGCCGCTTATCAGATGCACTTTTCAACTGGCTAGTTGTTGTTTGTCTTGTACAAGTAAGTTTCCACAGCTGAGAAAACAATTTCTTAGCGATCGAAACATTTTCCCCGCGGTTGAAACAGTTTCTCTCCTGTTTTCAACGCGATTGAGCAGTTTTCACCGGAGGATGCTTGTTTATATTCCAATGGTTTGTTGACATCATTCATTCCCTGTGTATCCCTTTTCACAATCAATACATCTTTGTTCTAAATTTGACCAATTTCCGTGTGATGATGATAGTAATGTCTTTAGCAGTAAACGTGAAGTCCGCCATGTTTTTTTTCTTTCCCATTTTGTCTGAATTGCAAGACTCGTATAAAATATTTGATTGCATTTGAGCCTTTCTAACATATATATCGTCCAACACCATCCTGTAATACAGTCCACAATGATAATAAATGGAGCGGAAGTATTGTGAGAATTCCACAAATTTCCTGTCACCGGCGCTGTCATTGCGCATGTGAAGAGGCTTTATCGTTCGAATGTGACGCTCTGTTCTCACGGTTTAGAACAAAAAAACGTTAATCGAGCTGACAACGTCACCACAAAGGTCACTTGTCAACGGATATCGTGAAATCTCTCGTGAGACTTCCAGGCCCATTGACATCGCAAGAGAAGTCCTTGGTTCAACGCAAATCCAGATCTTGCGAAAATCTTTTTTGCACGGAGATCTGAAGACAATTTATAACGATTATGTGTTATGTAGATATTACACAGCAGATGGGTAGATTCCTGTGCCAGTCAATTGTTCGGTTACTTAGTGCGTTTAAAAGGTGAACGAACGAGTCACGTGACACTCAATGGTTATATATATTTTCTCTGTTAGCTATTTTGATTGGATAATCTGATGTTCTGTTTTGATTGTGGAACTTCAAAGGCTATCTTGTTGTCGTCAAAGTGTGAAACGGTTTGGATGAGAATCAGTTTCGATCATTTACTAATTCAATCATTTCTCTGTCAATGATTGTTAAACCTGTGAACATACAACGCTATCCAGGATGTCATTGAAAATACCAAGATTGATAACGTTTCTTGAAGTCATGTTGACTATGCTCTTAAAATCTACATCGGGTCCTTCGCTATGTAATGTAGACTAAAAGGGAAATCCTTGAGCTGGCGTGTCGATTTTTAACTTTTAATCAACTTATATCCTATGTATATTTAGATACCCTTTAAATTCTATGAAATCGTTCTCACTTATTTTTTACTTTCAAGAAGCTTCCATAAGAATAAGGTGTTACGTCATAGTCTATAAAATCATTTATGTCATCGTTATTTTTGAACACGGATTTTTCTATATAAATTGCACATATTTGCCAAGCCATAATTGCACCTCTCATCTTCATTGGGTTATGGCAATATCTCGCATAATTCAATAATAGTCGAGTAAACCGTTCAATATGTCCATACATGTGCGGTTATCAAATTAACCGTCCCTGTTTGGAAAGCTAAAGACGAGTTGTTGTCAAATGCAATGAAGTAATTGTACTTTAATAGTCATCTTATAGAAAAGCTGAGAATATAAAATCGAAAGGTAAATCAGTTTGTTGCAAATATTATCTGTTCAGTTCTCTCATTGATGGCTTAAAACACACTACTTTTTTTAGAAACGTTTAACGGAGATTACATTTACATAGTTTATTCCTAAAATATAGGTAGTGTTGAGGTATTCTTAGAGATATTGAAATTTCATAGTCAGTGCAGAAAATAGTGAATTATTAGTTGGAGTGATGGTACATCAATATTTTCTAGACAACGACTATTTAGACATTACCCGTCTTTGATAGGCCAACCCAGCGAAAGTTCGACGCAAAAATATAGAACAAATTGCAAACCTTGAAGATGTATCCGTTAAGGAACTCCATCCATTCTGCTTTATCTTTGTCTCGTATTTTTCTGTATATCCCGCATCAAAGGGAAAACCATCATCCATGATGCAAATAATATTGTATTTGAACATCAAGAGCCTACCAATTCACCTACACCCAGAATCAGAAAATAAAGTATGAAGTCAATATATATTTATGATTACTAAACCACACGGGCACAAGGAAAATCTTCTTGTCTAAAATAACCATGGAGACAAGTTTCTAATTGTGTTAAAAAGAGGTATATCATTTAGACCTTTATACCCCATAAATTGTTGTAAC
The DNA here is from genome assembly GCA_963971465.1 of Lepidochitona cinerea. Taxonomy (NCBI): domain Eukaryota; kingdom Metazoa; phylum Mollusca; class Polyplacophora; order Chitonida; family Tonicellidae; genus Lepidochitona; species Lepidochitona cinerea. The sequence continues at coordinate 14,988,739 of OZ020562.1, read as the reverse complement.
AAACCAAACCTATGATATTTCATTAGTTTGACAACTGTCAGGAGCTTAGCCTTGGTCAGTAGAATTTTCTGGAATCTTTTAATATATACATGTGCATAGAATGAACTGATTTAGATAATCCCTAAACTTATTTTTAGCCTTTTTGTTGAGTTAATTGCTTTTTTATAGCTCGTTGTTATGGTCTAATCTAATTTAGGGTCTAACGGTAATCCAAAACTTCCTTTTTTATCACAGAATGGTATTGTGGGAAAATTGAAGCTCAAGAGTTTTTTTATAATTATAGACAATTCTACAATCAAGTGCGTGGAAAACATATGCAAAATATACAGCTGTACATACAGTAAATATAGCTGGTGTCTCTCAGCGTCTGCATCATTGGGAACTTGTCAGACGCATTGCTGAACAATTGGTTCACAAGTCTATACAGCTGATTGATTGGTTTCCTGTTGCTGCAATGAACTCAAACATATTCAATCCCATGAACATCTCATCCATCACGCAGTGTGTTATGTAACACTCAGATTAGCATTTTGTGTTATATAAAGAATAATGCCTGCTATTATGAAAATAGATTACATGAACATTCTTTTTAAAATCCGGATCTTTAAAAACTTGCTCGTTGAGTTATTTGCTTTTTTAGCTCACAAGGTCTTATCAGGTTATCTTTTTCCTGTTCTTATATATAACGCTTTAATAACTGTCTAAAATGTTGATTGGAAATAAAATAATATATCTTGAAGTATTTTACATGCAACCACAAAACACCTTGTAAATCATAGATGTTGCGTCACGCGATTATTCTAACAGGACGTTATTTTCACATCGGATGTACAGAGATTTCATCAACTGCTTTAATATTGCATAAGCTTGCATATCGAGCCAATACACGTATGCATTGTGGTCATGCACGAATGACCAAATTTTACACAACTTCCACATACGGATCCAATTTATTATTTCTTTTATTTCAAACCACTTAGTTTATATATACGTAATAGCAAATAAAATGGACCGGTTCAAAGAGGAAACCCGAACGCTCTTTTAAATAAACTCAGAAAAACGCCTCTGCCTAAGACGTTATTGTTCTGAAATACCTTCTGCCTAGGCGATTCTCTAGTGTACAATATTCATCCAACGACAGCCCGAACATTGAACATACCCTTGTCATCATCTGGTCCGACTATTCCCACAAGATTATTATTGCAGATTTCGGATAATCCGTAAAAGTTGAGAAACAATTTGTCTTACATCAAACCGTGTGTTTAGAGTCCAATGCTATGGCAAATTGTGGATATTTAAAAAAAAACTACATTTTTTAAAAATTGTCTGCTATTTCTGTAAAGGAGTCCAAATTAGAAAGTCTGTAAAACTACTTATCCCGAGAACATACGGCAGAGTACTGTTGTAATCGATTGCAGCCATGTATAGGCTTTCGTGTCGGTTATTTAATTGGGTTTACGTATTTTACTCTAAAGGAGTTGTCGCCATGTTTGACGTTAACTGTTTAGTTCTAAACACACCCAACACCGTAACATATACAACCCCCAACATTTTGGCGCCGAATATGGTGACACGTTCGGTTCGTGTGATTTCAGTCTGTCTAAAAGTTTCCAGTCTATACCACAGGAATATGAGCCTCGCCCGGTCATAAACGAGGTTCACACTTCCGAACTCTCGTGCAAAAAGATGTTCCTATTGTCGAACTTTCCATGTGCCAACTCGAGAAAAATACATTTAAATAAAAAAAATACATCAATTGTGTACAAAGTAACATGTGTTTTGTATTCAAAAAATGCTACGGGACAAATTACAAACACTTAGATCGATATTTAACGACTTCTTCGTGCTTTTTGATGAAAACATAGACCAAATTATCGCTACGCCATCACGTTCACTGGCGGAGGGATAAAGAAAATTTGTACATAATAACGTTGGCAGTAAGTTGGTGACATCGTGAATTCGCTACTATTCTCATATAACTTCGAGTCAGAATTTTTCTCTCTACATGCCCCTAAAGGAACCTTGTTCCGCTGCGCTTCACGGCAGCTCCAAAAAGGCTGATTTATTTTTGCTATAGTTTGAAAATGCATCACTCGGTAATACTACTTTCAAAAATGTATTGAGGATGGCCAACGTATAAATGACGCATAACAAAGAAATTCAATTGTGACAAAATTAAACCACGCTTAACTATAATACGCCTTTGAACAGCCGGCCCCTGATATTGACCACTGTTTATGTTGAACACTTTTGGCATTTAACACTACTAATGTTGGACATTGATATGGAACACTTTAAAAAAAACTTTGACTTATTTTAAAGCCGAAATCGAACTAGTTCTCAAGTATATAGTGACTTGGTTATTTTGTAATTCACCAACCCACCGAATCTCCATTAAGTATTCGGCAATAGAAAAGACAACCCAGGATGTCATTGAAAGTACCAGGATTGATAACGTTTCTTGAAGTCATGTTGACTATGCTGTTAAAATCTACATCGGGTCCTTCGCTATGTAATGTAGACTAAAAGGGAAATTCTTGAATTGGCGTGTCGATTTTTAACTTGTTAATCAACTTATATCAAATGTATATTTACATAGGCCTACCCTTTAAATTCTATGGAGAAATCGTATCGTTCTCACTTAATGTTTACTTTCAAGAAGCTTCCATTAGAATAAGGTGTTACGTCATAGTCTATAAGATCATTAATGCCATCGTTATTTTTGAACACGGATTTTTCTATATAAATTACACATACTTGCCCAGCCTTAATTGCACCTCCCATCTTCATTGGGTTATATCAATATCTAACATAATTCAATTATAGATCGACCGTTTAATATGTCCATACAAGTGCGGTTATCAAATTTATCGCCCGTGTTTGGAAAGCTAAAGACGAGTTGTCAAATGCAATGAAGTAATTGTACTTTAATAGTCTTCTTATAGAAAAGCTGAACATATAAAATCGAAAGATAAATTAGTTTGCTGCAAATATTGTCTGTTCAGTTCTCTCATTGACGGCTTAAAACACACTACTTTTTTAGAAACGTTTCACGGAAAGTTTCATTTACATAGTTTATTCCTAAAATATAGGTAGTAATGAGACATTCTTAGAGATATTGGAATTTCATAGTCTGTGCAGAAAATAGTAACTTATTAGTTGGAGTGATGGTGACGCCTATTTAGACATTACCCGTCTTTGATTGGTCAACCCAGCGAAATTTCGACGCAAAAATATAGAATGAATTGCAAACCTTAGAGATGTATCCGTTAAGGAGCTCCATCCATTCTGCTTTATCTTTGTCTCGTATTTTTCTGTATATCGCGCATCAAACGGAAACCCATCATCCATGATGCAAATAATATTGTATTTAAACTTCAAGAGCCTACCAATTTACCTACACCCAGAATCAGAAAATAAAATATGTATTCAATATATAAGGATTGACTTCAATGTGTCTTTGGTTCATCGAGTTATGAACGAACTTGCCCCTGTGCGAAGCGGTTTATAAAAAGTTTGCACAGTGGCCAGTTCGTTTATAACTCGATGAACCGAAGAAACATTGTAGTCAATCCTTATAATTTAATTACTATCACATATACTACGTAAAATAATAGAAATATTTACATGGAGTGATATATTTTATATTCAAGAATCAAAACAAACCAACGCGCGCAAAGCTACACTTGATTTCAAAGCTCTCTGCCAAGTGACGTCACAATCACAGGCAAAGCGACTGTACAGCGTGATGACGTCATCTCGCGTCATAGCGTTGAGTCTGTCAGTGCACTGTGCTGACATGAGTATAAACGTTTTCGTAAGCGTACATAACAAGTTGTTCTTTATTTCTTTGAAATCTGATCGAAATATAAAATAAATATAAGCAGCTATTAAATCAACATAATTTCAAATTCATTGCTTTCTCTGTTTCAATAAATAGCAGTAGGCCTATTGTTGTTTCGTCCGTGATTCACGTGTATCGTTGTAAAAATAGTCCGGAGCTGGTTCGTTCATCGGGTTATGAACGAAAGCAGATTAGCCAATCAAATTGAAGTATTCGTTGTAAACACACTGGAAATTAAATGATATATTTATGAACACTAAAACACACAGACACTGGAAAAATCTTCTTCTATTCAATATATACATAAAATGAACTGATTTAGATAATCCCAAACTGATGTTTAGCCTTTTTGTTGGGTGATTTGCTTTTTTATAGCTCATTGTTATGGTCTTATCTAATTTATGGTCTAACGGTAATCAAAAAACTTCTATTTTTTTATCGCAGAATGGTATTGTGGAAAAATTGAAGCTCAATAATTTTTTTGTAATTATAGATAATTCTACAATCAAGTGCGTGGAAAACATATGCAAAATATACAGCTGTACACACAGTAAATATATCCGGTGTCTCTCAGCGTCGATGTGTATCTACTTTGTTCGATAAACGTCTGCATCATTGGGAACTTGTCAGACGCATTGCTGAACAATTGGTTCACAAGTCTATACAGTTGATTGATTGGTTTCCTGTTGCTGCAGTGAACTCAAACATATTCAATCCCATGAAAATCTCATCCATCACGCAGTGTGTTATGTAACACTCAGAATAGCATTTCGTGTGATATAAAAAATAATGCCTGCTATTATGAAAATAGATTACATGAACTTTCTTTTAAAAATCCGTACCTTTAAAAACTTGCTCGTTGAGTTATTTGCTTTTTTAGCTGACAAGGTCTTATCAAGTTATCTTTTTCCTGTTCTTATATATAACGCTTTAATAACTGTCTAAAATGTTGATTGGAAATAAAATAATATATCTTGAAGTATTTTACATGCAACCACAAAACACCTTGTAAATCATAGATGTTGCGTCACGCGATTATTCTGACAGGACGTTATTTTCACATCGGATGTACAGAGATTTCATCAACTGCTTTAATATTGCATAAGCTTGCATATCGAGCCAATACACGTATGCATTTTGATCATTCATGCACGATACACTCGTACCACGTATCTACGCTGTTTGTTACCTGCAAATCACCCCATTCACTATTTAGCAGGATGTGTCGGGAGCGATTCCAGTCGGAATTGTTATAATTCCATATCGTTCTTTTATATGATTTTTGATTGGGAATGCGTGACTTTAAAAATATAAACGTGGGAGAATGATCGCTACAGAACGGAGATAAAATGCCACTGTCAGACACTAGTTGGTGATGCTTTTAGTGTCCGAAGACACATATTATCCGGTTCTTGACACCCTAATGCGAAAATTAGTATGTGGTTCTATCAATGTCGAAAACAAACACTATAAGAAAGTATAGGATTGATGGATTGATTAACGCAGCACTCAAGATTATTTCACTTATATGGCTGCGTTGCCAGGTTTAGTGGGGCGAGTGCATTGTACCTGGCAACGCCTTTTACATACGGCGATCGAGTAAAAAATCCACTTAGAAATTGTCCAGTTTTATTTAGTCTGAATGGGATTTGAACTCGCATCGAATGGAAGGCCTGTGTCTGACTGAGGAACGATCACTTTAACCGACTGAGCAGCCGAGGCACCCAAAGATACATGGAAAATATTCCGAACTTACATTGAAAACACCACCAAATAATATAACATCTTGCTTTTGTGACGATATGTTTCTCTTGGAATAAATAACCTCGTTGTGGACAAGTTATATTGCAACAAAACTACCAGCTTCAGTGGCCAGAAAGTTTATAGCAGCTGATAATTCGCTGCATAGTAAGAATACTCTGTGGTAGAAATTACAACTGTTCAATTCAATTTACCCATTAGCTGGTGTTTCCTGCACCTGAACCCAGTTCGAAGGGCACTTGATTGCTAATTCAAAACTGTCGTCTCAGATCTCTGGTGAATTATCAAGTAACGGGAACAAAATAGATAAATTCATCATTGTTCATTTTATATACAGCATTGCCCCACTTGACCTTTGAGAGTAATCAATGTCACAGATTGATTTTCATCAAAGGAATTTGATTGGTTAATATGACCTAGGGAAACACACCAAAAGCATCAAAATATAAAAAAGTTCAACCATAAATAATACTATGTACAATTCCATTTTAAAATGACCATTTAATTAAAGCGGCATGAGCTGCCCAAGTCTTGAGATAAATAGCCAATAATTTCAACATTCTGTTTTAATGTGAAACTATCAACATTTTTGGCAGCTCATGCAACTTTAATTATTACGGGAGTTTTGTCAGATATGGGACATTTTTGATGTTTTGCTTCATGGATTATTTTTAACGACAAAAACATTTCCAGACTTCTTTTGGCGTAACATATAGATATAACACAGAAACCATATGTTTCGTCGAAACGAAACAGTCGTCATAAATGCCTCTAAGTATTTTACCTATATGCAAATGCATATCTGCATTATTTGTTGTCAGGGGGCATTTTTAAAAGGAAATATCTTATCTGCTGTCACTGGAGAAATTTGTCATGTTAATGAAAAGTCTTTGTGGCAATTAAAACGGGGGAAAAAAACAAACAAAAAATATGATCTAGGAAAATACACCAAAGTAGCCAAATATAGTCCGTCTGTTTTGTCCCGGGAAAGTCAGAAAAAAAACTTCTGTAAAACGAAGCATATTTTCCGTAAGTAATCCCCAGTGTCTTGAAAAGACTGTTTAGTATATATTCCAACTAGATTGAATTCATATTGTTCGGACTTTTTTGACTTTTAGCGGAGTTTGACGAATATTGGCGATATATCTGATATTTTTTAGCAACTATAGATTATTTTAGAAACGGGCGGTAGACGTCTGAGAAACGTTTAGCCACATAGTCGGCGACACTGCAAAACATCTGGTGGCTCTCAGCTACAAGGTGCTTTATTTGCGTATTTGTCAGACGCATTGCATAACAATGGGTTAACACGTTTTTGTAACTGATTGATTGGTGTCCTTTTACTAAAGTAAACTGAAAAAAAAACAGTCAATACCACGGAAACTCCAACGCCTTGCATCTGCTTTTAAAATACCTTACCTTCATAATGAAACGGTACAATAGCTCTTCCTTTCCAATTAGGCCTTTTGTCATTTGAGCCGTTATAATATTTTCCACTTTTTGTTGTATTGACAGCTACAAAACGTTGTGATATTCTGGAATAGTAGGTGAACTAATATGAAACTAATGAAACTGGAAATACAGACAAACAAACTTTCTAGGCATAGTGGCAACACAAACAAAACATCGGGCTCAAATGAAAGGGGATAAATGTAAAAGTGATAAATTACTACTTGATAAAAAATATATGACCAATGTCATAAGTTTTTGTTTTCCTGAAGGGAAAGTCCTTGGTTTAATAAAAAACCTTAGAGTATATATGCCAACATATATTAAAAAGTTTGCTATGGGCGTTAAACAATCTTCACACTTTTTTGCGACAAACTCACAAACCCACAACGAAGTGACAGCTACAATGCATTTAGGCACCACAAGCGTCAGTTTCCTGATGAGCGTATCAAACCGTCAATTACCAGACGTAATTTTGGCGTTTTTTTTTTCGACGCATAACAGGCAATGGACCTTGTTGGTATTACTGGAAAGAGGGGGCCAAATAAATATAAAATATTTATTGGTTGACGGATGGAAGATTGACTGATAGCTCTGTTATAGATAGAGAACCCTTATCTTTAGAATTGGGTATTCCCGATTTAAGTCAAGCACTTATTGGTATGGGTATGGGTCCTATAATTCAAGCACATGTTTTTTTAAAGAATTTTTTTGTCGATGCAGAATCGAAAAAATGCCATAGTTATCGAAACAAATTACCCGAGTTCACATTAATATTACTTCAAAATATATTTTTACTCTTTTATAATCAATTTTCACCTCCGATGTTTGAACATTTCTGCAAAAGCGAAGGTCAATGATATTATTCCAGTCAGTGGTTAAAAGCTTAATTAAGTAGAATGCATCAAGACCAAATTGAAATGCCTGGCACATTTATTCCTTTGATAGAACAGACATCTGTGAGTAAGACTTTAGCGCAAGTTCACTCTTGAATTACATCCACTTTAATAAGAAACAAGCGAATTTTCTAACCGTGCGTGTGTGTATGCGTGTGTGTGTGTGGGGAGGGGGGGGGTATCAAGTTTGTTAAGTTCTTCGTCTCATTTTTAGATGGAGGGGATTCTTCTTAACCTGGTAACGCCGCGTTAAACAGCAACCATTGCTGAGGGTCGTTTCACGAAGCCGGTCGCACAGTGCGATCAATCGCAGTTTCCATGACATCGTATATCTTCACTATGGCATCCATTAGCAACTAGATCTCGTATGCGACGAGACTCTTTTGAGAGAGCCCAAGCTCTTGGAAGAGCCCAATCGGCTTGGGTTTTTTTAAGAAACATTTAAACTAAGACCAATGCAAATTCTGAGGGCTTAAATGGCAAGGCGATAAGCTCTCAGCCAGACACGATTAGCCTCTCATCGATGCGTAGCCTATTCAATCAGTTCAAAAAAAGGGAAACATTTCGGAGTGGGCTTTTGTCTTGGACGAGGTATAGTTTTAACACAGATTTTCGCCTTTATAAATTTCTCCAGCTTTCTTAGACAGAGTCCTAACGGGCTACCAGAGAGCTAACGCGAAGATGTTTTCGTTCCAGCTAATGTTTTTTCCGATATACATTTAGTCCGCATACAAACGCAAACCAGCTTCAAGTTCTGTTCATACATCCTTTTAACGCTGTAGTACTTTAAACAACCGGTTCTAGAAGACGTTAGGATGTATATTGAACTTCTGCCTGTTCTTTTATTCCTGCATGTTTAATTAATAAGCTGGAAATATTTGCGAGGTTTGTTTGCAGAAGAGATAATGTATATAGTAACGGATGGCGCAATAAGTAACTGTTGTTAGACTAACCGTTATAATTGGGCGCCTTTCTTCCTAACAATTACTCCTTGAACGCCGCACATTTAAATCTGACATCGCTCAAAGTGATGTTTAAACACAGGTATTACCGGTTAATAAGGTTTCTTTTGACCCAAGAGGACACACAATAAAAGTACCCACATCGTTGAACAATACACCATAAAACTTTCAAATGCAAAGTCAATACGACGACTCTGCAAGAAAGGTCTATAATTGAATTCAACTTTTAGTTGTTGACTTATTGTGTCGCGTGTCTTACGCAAAAGTTCCTCTTCATAGAAGCGGCAAAATACATTTCCGAGTATGTAGTTATATTTCAAGTTAATTATATCACATTTGAGTGCTAAATGGAGCTCTTATGGTTTCAATGCAGCTCATTTGGGTAACGTCAAGAACTTAAAGAAATGACTCCTCGTGGTATGGATGGCAAGAAAATAAACTAAAATTTTAATAGTCATGTTTAACATGACGCATGGTCCTCTAATAGGGCTCTTTCTCAACACCGGACGAAGCTTTGCGCCTGGTGCTAACGTAATGAAGGTACATGTATGTGTTGCCATGACAGCTAGGCCTTGTATTGGACTTACGTCGGTGTTGAGAAGCAGCTTAAAGAGGAACAAATTAAAGTAACACGATGCATTGGAATATATTTTGATGCATATACATGTAGGAGAACTATAAAACCTCAGATAATAAGTTATGTTATTTCTGGTTGGTCTAATTCGACTACCAAATCTCATTTTATACAATAGGTTTATTTCACTATATATTCAAAACAATATGTATTGGCTTTCGTGTTCAAAAATAAAATTTTACTTCAAGGAGGATTTTTTTAAAAATCCATTTGTTGCAAAAATGCCCTAGTTATTTACAGCCACACTTGAAACAATTTTCTTGTGATGATTGTCATGAGAAGGGTTCACTAGTCCGAAGGTTCACTAGTCCGAAGGTTCACTAGTCCGAAAAACGGGTTCACTAGTAAGAAGGTTCACTAGTCCGAAGGCCCACTAGTCCGAAGGTCCACTAGTCCGAACGAGAGGGTTCACTGGTTCGAAGGTTCACTAGTCCGAAGGTCCAGTAGTCCGAAGAACAGTACCGATATCATCCTCCAAATGATATAGCCCATAGGGTATAGGCCTACCCAGACCCAAGGATAGTTTCCTCAGCATAATTTTCCCACGAGACAGTATCCCTTAGTCTTCGCTGGTCTGTAGTCGAGACAGTGTAAAGTTAGGAATTTATGATCCCTCCAAAGAAAAAGGAAATATATAATTCGACGATTTTATGCACAGCCACGGGCGTACATCCTGGTAGCAGGGGGGGGGGGGGGGGGGGGGCAGACTAACGGAGAAAGACAATGGATTTCCTGAGGAAATAGGAGGTATGCAGGGTATATAAAACCGTCGAACTAAATATTTTATTTTTCCTTAGGAACTCTAGAGGGTTATACGCATGACATGACATGTTCAATTTTAGATCCTTTTATTTATCAGATAATTTGAAAAGTTGGCAAAACATTATTAAAAAGATCACATTATACTTATATCTAGAAAGACACGTGGTGTCGACTTTGTAAACGTAAACACACGGAAAAATCTTCTTGTCTAAAATAACCATGGAGAAAAGTTTCTAATTGTGTTAAAAAGAGGTATATCATTTAGACCTTTATACCCCATAAATTGAACAAACCGTGAAGAGTACTTTTTATTTTTCATATCTGTTCAAGTATACGTTTCGCTACTCAGATTTTTTTAATTGCTTGAATAAAATGTCTATCAGTACCACTGTTTAGTTTTTCTCATCCAAATAGTGGATGGTCTTATTTGAGATATAGCGCATTGTGTCTGGCATGTTCGGACTATGGAACCTTCGGACTAGTGAACCTTCGGACTAGTGAACCTTCGGACCAGTGAACCATCGGACCAGTGGACCTTCGGACTAGTGAACCTTCGGACCGGTGAACCTTCGGACTAGTGAACCTTCGGACTAGTGGACCTTCGGACTAGTGGACCTTTGGACTAGTGAGCAGTTCCCGTGGAAAACACATGCCTTTGATGTTAGAAAGATGAAGATATGTGTCAACGATCGATATTCTAACACATTGGAGATACCATTTCTTGATGATAATCTCTTTTTATATGAATGTCCTGGATAATTTGTGGGAAATGTAACAGCTTGGTCAACATCACACACCCTTTATATCAGATGGTAATAAACATATACGTGAACAAATTCAGCAATGGACTGATATTTTATTTTGGATCAATCAATGTTGTTTGTGTCAGACGGGTCCTTTATGGATCAATGTATCGAATATTCTAAACTAAACTTCGTCCAATCGGTCATGAGGTCGAATCCAGATCATTTTAAAACAAACTGGTAAAAGCCAATGTCGAACTGGCACTGAGTGGCTGTTTTTTGGCCGCGGTTTTATAAAAACAGAGTGTATCTTTCCACTACCAATACTGTTTTTGTAGCTATATTTATAGCCATTTATGTCGTAATTGCACTTTTTAAATGAATCGCGGCTTCAATTGTTTTTGCAATGCCCAATTTAATAGACACATAAACTTTGCGAATGTGACAGGAGAATTGCGTGTAACAAATGGCATCCCTTGATTTGCGCTATTTTTCACAGTGTGTTGAGCAATATCTGCTCGAGTCAAACAAAAAAAAAGGAAAAACAAACTTAGGTATACTTAGGACCAGAGAAGACGCCTGGATACATTATTTCCATACCCTCACCTCAGCTATTCAAAACGAATTCGTCCCGGTGTTAATTAACATGAATATGAATATCATTTGGGGGTAAGTTATTACTTTGACCAAAACAAATCGCATGTCTTTAAGTATTTTGCGTTACTGATAAATAGTCGATAGAAAAGTGATCCAATTTTGGTCGGAACGTTTTAAACATTACCATCCCCCCCCCCCCCCCCAATTACATGCCAACAAAGACCGGGGACTCTTTTGATAAATCTCATGTGTTTTTAAATCAATCTACTATAAGAAATAGAACCTGCCCTTAGGGGGTGTATACATGGTATATCAGGGTTTCGTTGCGCAAGTATCTTAAAAAGAGGTTTCACTTGATCTCCCAATGTGGAATATTTACCTCGACCCACACCACCCTGTTCCCTTACCATTAATCTGGCAACCCGACCATATTGTTTGCTGAGGAAAACACAAATCAACCATTCTTGTTAAGATAAAAACATAAAATTACGATAGGTTAAATTTTTCAAAATGTTAAAGAGAATACTTTTGGTGGGCTTCAGCATTATCAGGGTATTGGAAAATTGCACGATAAGTCAATTGTATCAACGAATGATTAATGACAAAACGTTTCCCCAAATGTAGGGAATAATACCGTTCATATGTGATATTGATTTTCATTTATTGATTCATGTTGTACGCCGCACTCGAGTTATTTCCCTTCAATGGAAAACTCCAAGTCTTTAACTAGGTCATCCTTTCCATGTTTACAGTTCACTTCTAGTTGCACTCAACGATCAATCGAGCACGTTAAACCTAAATATTTACTTTCAATAAAGTTTTCTAACATAACGGCATTAAGTTAATAGGATAACATACCAACCAAGATTTCCACTCAAATTGTTCATATTTACGTAAACAAAATGAAGGCCTTCCACGTTACTAAGATTTTCATATTGAGAATAATAAACTGTACTAATAGGGAATTTTAGGTTATTGACTGTTGCCGTATGCTCTGGTTGAAAGAAAAAGATGAACACAATATCATAACAGCTGCCTACATATTGAGAAAAAGAAAAGCTACATTGTGTGTGTATATATTCACACTATCTTTGCAAAACACTTGACCGAATTCTCTGCGGAAATATCATTTTTCTAAGAACTTTGACACAGTTAGATTGTCGCTTATCAGATGCACTTTTCAACTGGCCAGTGTTTGTGTGTTTTGTGCAAGTAAGTTTCCACAGCTGAGAAAACAATTTCTTTGCGATCGAAACATTTTCCCCGCGGTTGAAACATTTTCTCTCCTGTTTTCATCGCGATTGAGTAGTTTTCACCGGAGGATGCTTGTTTATATTCCAATGGTTTTGTTGACATCATTCATCCCCTGTGTATCCCTTTTCGCAATCAATACATCTTTGTTCTAAATTTGATCAATTTCAAAGGGATGATGATAGTGATATATTTAGCAGTAAACATAAAGTCCGCCATGTTTTTTTTTCTTTCCCATTTTGTATCAATTGCAAGACTCGTATAAAATATTTGATTGCATTTGAGCCTTTCTAAAATATATATCGTCCAACACAATCCTGTAATACAGTCCACAATGATAATAAATGGAGCGGAAGTATTGTGAGAATTCCACAAATTTCCTGTCACCAGCGCTCTCATTGCGCACGTGAGGGGCCTTTATCGTTTGAATGTGACGCTCTGTTCTGACGTTTTAGAACAAAAAAAAACCGTTAATCGAGCTGACAACGTCACCGCAAAGGTCACTTGTCAACGTATATCGTGAAATCTCTCGTGAGACTTCCAGGCCCATTGACATCGCAAGAGAAGTCCTTGGTTCAACGGCTGACACTCCTGCCTTTGGCAAATCCAGATCTTGCGAAAATCTTTTTTGCGCAGAGGTCTGAAGACAATTTATAACCAATGTGTGTTATGTAGACGTTATTACACAGCAGATGGGTAGACTCCCGAGCCATTCAATTGTTCGGTTACTTGGTGCGTTTAAAAGGCGAACGAGTCACGTGTCACGCTAACTCAATGGTTATATATATATTTTCTCTGTTAGCTATTTTGATTGGATAATCTGATATTCTGTTTTGATTGACGACAACAATATAGCCTTTGCAGTTCCACAAAGTGTGAAACGGTTTGGATGAGAATCAGTTTCGGTCATTTACTAATTCAATCATTTCTCTGTCGATGTTTGTTAAACCTGTATCAACATAAGAGATCTTGTTGCATGTGAAGTGAAGATTCTCACAATAAAAACCAAAGTCCGAAATAAACAAATTTAATTACAATGTCTGCTATTTTCAGCTTTATCTAATTGGTATTCATCGTATTGATATTGAACAGTATCGATATTGAACAGTATCGATATTGATCACTGTTGATGTAAACACTACTGGGCTCGGTTGTTCAAAAGTAGTATTATCGAGTGTGGGTCGGTTAAACCATATGTCCGCAGAACCGTATGTCGTTGAAAACTTATGTAGAGGGAACTGTATGCAGTGAAATGGTCTGGCGCCAAAAGCTAGGGCAGGTGTTCCCAGACACCAGACAGTTCAAAACAGTCAAGCTTATGTTTTCGAGTGTATAGATGACTTTTTTAAAAAAGCTGAACCAATTCAATGCATACAGTTTTCCCTACATAAGTTTCCAACGACATACGGTTCTGCCGACGTACGGTTTCACCTCGGTAATGCTACTTTCAAAAATGTATTGGGGATGGCCAACGTATAAATGACGCATAACAAAGAAATTCAATTGTGACAAAATTAAACTACGCTTAACTATAATACGCCTTTGAACAGCCGGCCCCTGATATTGACCACTGCTTATGTTGAACACTTTTGGCATTTAACACTACTGATGTTGGACACTTTAAAAAAAACTTTGACTTATTTTAAAGCATATAGTGACTTAGTTATTTGTTATTCACCAACCCACCGAATCTCCATTAAGTCTTCGGCAATAGAAAAGGCAATCCAGGATGTCATTGAAAGTACCAAGATTAATAACGTTTCTTGAAGTCATGTTGACTATGCTGTTAAAATCTGCATCGGGTCCTTCGCTATATAATGTAGACTAAATGGGAAAGTGTAGAGCTAGCGTGTCGATTTTTAACTATTTAATCAACTTACATCCTGTGTATATTTATTTACCCTTTAAATTCTATGGAGAAATCGTTCCCACTTAATTTTTACTTTCAAGGAGCTTCCATTAGAATAAGGTGTTACGTCATAGTCTATAAGATCCTTAATGTCATCGTTATTTTTCTATATAAATTACACAAATTTGCCAAGCCTTAATTGCACCTCTCATCTTGATTGGGTTATGACAATATCTCGCATAATTTAATAATAGTCGAGTAAACCGTTCGAAATGTCTATACATGTGCGGTTTTCAAATTAACCGTCCGTGTTTGGAAAGCTAAAGACGAGTTGTCAAATGCAATGAAGTAATTGTACTTTAATAGTCTCCTTGTAGAAAAGCTGAGAATATAAACTCAAAAGGTAAATTAGTTTGCTGCAAATATTATCTGTTCAGTTCTCTCATTGATGGCTTAAAACACACTACTTTTTTAGAAACGTTTAACGGAGAGTTACATTTACATAGTTAATTCTTAAAATATGGGTAGTATTGAGACATTCTTAGAGATATTGAAATTTCATAGTCTGTGCAGAAAATAGTGACTTATTAGTTGAAGTGATGGTGATGGTCACGCCTATTTATACATTACCCGTCTTTGATAGGCCAACCCAGCGAAAGTTCGACGCCAAAATATAGAATAAATTGCAAACCTTGGAGATGTATCCGTTAAGTAGCTCCATCTATTCTGCTTTATCTTTGTATCGTATTTTTTTGTATATCTCGCATCAAAGGAATAACCATCATCCATGATGCAATTAATATTGTATTTAAACTTCAAGAGCCTACCAAATCACCTACACCCAGAATCAGAAAATAAAGTATGTATTCAATATACATTTATGAACACTAAAACACACGGGCACAGGGAAAATCTTCTTGTCTAAAATAACCATGGAGACAAGTTTCTAATTGTGTTAAAAAGAGGTATATCATTTAGACCTTTATACCCCATAAATTGTTGTAACAAACCAAACCTATGATATTTCATTAGGTTGACAACTGACAGGAGCTTAGCCTTGGTGAGTAGAATTTTCTGGAATCGTTCAATATATACATGTGCATAGAATGAACTGATTTAGATAATCCCTAAACTTATTTTTAGCCTTTTTGTTGAGTTATTTGTTTTTTTATAGCTCGTTGTTATGGTCTAATCTAATGTATGGTCTAACGGTATTCCAAAAATTCCTTTTTTATCACATAATGGTATTGTGTGAAAATTGAAGCTCAATAGTTTTTTGTAATTATAGATAATTCTACAATCAAGTGCGTGGAAAACATATGCAAAATATACAGCTGTACATACAGCAAATATATCTGGTGTCTCTCAGCGTCGATGTGTATCTGCTTTGTTCGATAAACGTCTGCATCATTGGGAACTTGTCAGACGCATTGCTGAACAATTGGTTCACAAGTCTATACAGCTGATTGATTGGTTTCCTGTTGCTGCAGTGAACTCAAACATATTCAATCCCATGAAAATCTCATCCATCACGCAGTGTGTTATGTAACACTCAGAATAGCATTTCGTATGATATAAAGAATAATGCCTGCTATTATGAAAATAGATAACATGAATATTCTTTTCAAAATCCGGATCTTTAAAAACTTGTTCGTTGAGTTATTTGTTTTTTTAGCTCACGGTTATAACCAGGTCTTATCAAACTCAAGCTAAGCTATTATATCTTTTCTTCTGTTCTTAATATAACGCTTTAATAACTGTCAGACATTGGTAAAATGGTGACTGGAAATAGAATAATATATCGTGAAGTATTTTACATGTAAGCACAAAACACCGTGTAAATCATAGATGTGGCATCACGCGATTATTCTAACAGGACATTATTTTCGCATCGGATGTACAGAGATTTCGACAACTGATTTAATATTGCATAAGCTTGCATATTGAGCCAATACACGTATGCATTTTGGTCATTCATGCACGAATGATCAAATTTTACACAACTTCCACATACGGATCCAATTTTTTGATTTCTTTTATTTCAAACCACTTAGTTTATATAAACGTAATAACAAATAAAACAGACCGGTTCAAAGAGGAAATCGGAAAGCTCTTTTAAATAAACTAAAAAAAAAAACGCCTCTGTCTAATGTTATTGTTCTGAAATATCTTTGGCATAGGCGATTCTCTAGTGTACAATATTCACCCAACGACAGCCCGAATTTTGAACATACCCTTGTCATTATCTGGTCAGAGTATTCCCAAAAAAATATTTTTGTAGATTTCTGATAATCCGTAAAAGTTGAGAAACATTTTGTTTTACATAAAACCGTGTGTTTAAAGCGCAATGCTTTGGTCAAATGTGGATATTTAAAAAAACTACATTTTTAGCCCGCCATCATTCTAATGGAACCTCTCAGTTATATTGCAACAAAACTACCAGCTTCAGTGGCCAGAAAGTTACGAGCTGATAATTCGCAGCACAATGAGAATATTTTGTGGTAGAAAACACAACTGTTGAATTCAATTTTCTCATCTGCTGGTGTTTTCTGCACCTGAACCTAGTTCGAAGGGCACTTGATTGCTAATTCAAAACTGTCGTGGCAGATCTCTGGTGGATCATCAAGTAAAGGGAACAAAATAGATAAATTCATCATTGTTCATTTTAAGTACAATATTTTCCCACTTGACCCTTGGGAGTATTCAATGTCACAGATTGATTGGCATCAAAAGGAATTTGATTGGTTAATATGACCTAGGGAAATACACCAAAACCACAAAATATAAAAAGTTCAACCATAAGTTTTTTCTGCATAGTAACAGGAAATAATACTATGTACAATTCCATTTTAAAATGTCCATTTGATTAATTATTACGGGCGTTTTATCAGATGTGGGCCATTTTTGATGTTTTGCATCAAGGATTATTTTTAACGACAAAAAAAAAATTCAACACTTCTTATGGCATAACATATAGATATAACAAAGAGACCAAATGTTTCGTCGAAACGAAACAGTCGTCATAAATGGCTCTAAGTATTTTACCTATATGAAAATGCATATCTGCATTATTTGTTGTCAGGGGGCATTTTTAAAAGGAAATGACTTATCTGTTGTCACTAGAGAAATTTGTCATGTTAATGAAAAGTCTTTGTGGCAATTAAAACGGGGGAAAAAAAACAAACAAAAAATATGATCTAGGAAAATACACCAAAGTAGCCAAATATAGTCCGTCTGTTTTGTCCCGGGAAAGTCAGAAAAAAACTTCTGTAAAACGAAGCATATTTTCCGTAAGTAATCCCCAGTGTCTTGAAAAGACTGTTTAGTATATATTCCAACTAGATTGAATTCATATTGTTCGGACTTTTTTGACTTTTAGCGGAGTTTGACGAATATTGGCGATATATCTGATATTTTTAGCAACTATAGATTATTTTAGAAACGGGCGGTAGACGTCTGAGAAACGTTTAGCCACATAGTCGGCGACACTGCAAAACATCTGGTGGCTCTCAGCTACAAGGTGCTTTATTTGCGTATTTGTCAGACGCATTGCATAACAATGGGTTAACACGTTTTTGTAACTGATTGATTGGTGTCCTTTTACTAAAGTAAACTGAAGAAAAAAACAGTCAATACCACGGAAACTCCAACGCCTTGCATCTGCTTTTAAAATACCTTACCTTCATAATGAAACGGTACAATAGCTCTTCCTTTCCAATTAGGCCTTTTGTCATTTGAGCCGTTATAATATTTTCCACTTTTTGTTGTATTGACAGCTACAAAACGTTGTGATATTCTGGAATAGTAGGTGAACTAATATGAAACTAATGGAACTGGAAATACAGACAAACAAACTTTCTAGGCATAGTGGCAACACAAACAAAACATCGGGCTCAAATGAAAGGGGATAAATGTAAAAGTGATAAATTACTACTTGATAAAAAGTATATGACCAATGTCATAAGTTTTTGTTTTCCTGAAGGGAAAGTCCTTGGTTTTATAAAAAACCTTAGAGTATATATGCCAACATATATTAAAAAGTTTGCTATGGGCGTTAAACAATCTTCACACTTTTTTGCGACAAACTCACAAACCCACAACGAAGTGACAGCTACAATGCATTTAGGCACCACAAGCGTCAGTTTCCTGATGAGCGTATCAAACCGTCAATTACCAGACGTAATTTTGGCGCTTTTTTTTTCGACGCATAACAGGCAATGGACCTTGTTGGTATTACTGGAAAGAGGGGGCCAAATAAATATAAAATATTTATTGGTTGACGGATGGAAGATTGACTGATAGCTCTGTTATCGATAGAGAACCCTTATCTTTAGAATTGGGTATTCCCGATTTAAGTCAAGCACTTATTGGTATGGGTATGGGTCCTATAATTCAAGCACATGTTTTTTTAAAGAATTTTTTGGTCGATGCAGAATCGAAAAAATGCCATAGTTATCGAAACAAATTACCCGAGTTCACATTAATATTACTTCAAAATATATTTTTTACTCTTTTATAATCAATTTTCACCTCCGATGTTTGAACATTTCTGCAAAAGCGAAGGTCAATGATATTATTCCAGTCAGTGGTTAAAAGCTTAATTAAGTAGAATGCATCAAGACCAAATTGAAATGCCTGGCACATTTATTCCTTTGATAGAACGGACATCTGTGAGTAAGACTTTAGCGCAAGTTCACTCTTGAATTACATCCACTTTAATAAGAAACAAGCGAATTTTCTAACCGTGCGTGTGTGTATGCGTGTGTGTGTGTGGGGAGGGGGGGGGATCAAGTTTGTTAAGTTCTTCGTCTCATTTTTAGATGGAGGGGGTTCTTCTTAACCTGGTAACGCCGCGTTAAACAGCAACCATTGCTGAGGGTCGTTTCACGAAGCCGGTCGCACAGTGCGATCAATCGCAGTTTCCATGACATCGTATATCTTCACTATGGCATCCATTAGCAACTAGATCTCGTATGCGACGAGACTCTTTTGAGATAGCCCAAGCTCTTGGAAGAGCCCAATCGGCTTGGGTTTTTTTAAGAAACATTTAAACTAAGACCAATGCAAATTCTGAGGGCTTAAATGGCAAGGCGATAAGCTCTCAGCCAGACACGATTAGCCTCTCATCGATGCGTAGCCTGCTCACTCAGGTCAACAAAAAGGGAAACATTTCGGAGTGGGGGGTTTTCTTGGACGAGCTATAGTTTAAACACAGATTTTCGCCTTCGTAACTTTCTCCAGCTTTCTATTACAGAGTCATAACGGGCTACAAGAGAGCTAACACGAAGATGTTTTCGTTCCAGCTAATGTTTTTCCGATATACATTTAGTCCGCATACAAACGCAAACCAGCTTCAAGTTCTGTTCATACATCCTTTAAATGCTGTAGTACTTTAAACAACCGGTTCTGGAAGACGTTAGGATCTATATTGAACGTCTGCCTGTTCTTTTATTCCTGCATGTTTAATTAATAAGCTAGAAATATTTGCGAGGTTTGTTTGCAGAAGAGATAATGTATATAGTAACGGATGGCGCAATAAGTAACTGTTGTTAGACTAACCGTTATAATTGGGCGCCTTTCTTCCTAACAATTACTCCTTGAACGCCGCACATTTAAATCTGACATCGCTCAAAGTGATGTTTAAACACAGGTATTACCGGTTAATTAGGTTTCTTTTGAACCAAGAGGACACACAATAAAAGTACCCGCATCGTTGAACAATACATGATAAAACTTTCAAATGCAAAGTCAATGCGACGGCTCTGCCAGAGAGGTCTATAATTAAATTCAACTTTTAGTTGTTGACTTTTTGTGTCGCGTGTCTTACGCAAAAGTTCCTCTTCATAGAAGAATCAAAATACATTTCCGAGTATATAGTTATATTTCAAGTTAATTAAATCACATTTGAGTGCTAAATGGAGCTCTTATGGTTTCAATGCAGCTCATTTGGGTAACGTCAAGAACTTAAAGAAATGACTCCTCGTGGTATGGATGGCAAGAAAATAAACTAAAATTTTAATAGTCATGTTTAACATGACGCATGGTCCTCTAATATGGCTCTTTCTCAACACCGACGAAGCTTTCCGCCGGGTGCTAACGTAATGAAGGTACATGTATGTGTTGTCATGACAGCTAGGCCTTGTATTGGACTTACGTCGGTGTTGAGAAGCAGCTTAAAGAGGAACAAATTAAAGCCACACGATGCATTGGAATATATTTTGATGCATATACATGTAGGAGAACTATAAAACCTCAGATAATAAGTTATGTTATTTCTGGTTGGTCTAATTCGACTACCAAATCTCATTTTATACAATAGGTTTATTTCACTATATATTCAAAACAATATGTATTTGCTTTCGTGTTCAAAAATAAGATTTTACTTCAAGGAGGATTTTTTAAAAAATCCATTTGTTGCAAAAATGCCCTAGTTATTTACAGCCACACTTGAAACAATTTTCTTGTGATGATTGTCATGTGGAAAACGAGAAGGGTTCACTAGTCCGAAGGTTCACTAGTCCCAAGTTTCACTAGTCCGAAAAACGGGTTCACTAGTAAGAAGGTTCACTAGTCCGAAGGTCCACTAGTCCGAAGGTTCACTAGTCCGAACGAGAGGGTTCACTGGTTCGAAGGTTCACTAGTCCGAAGGTCCACTAGTCCGAAGGTCCAGTAGTCCGAAGAACAGTACCGATATCATCCTCCAAATGATATAGCCCATAGGGTATAGGCCTACCCAGACCCAAGGATAGTTTCCTCAGCATCATTTTCCCACGAGACAGTATCCCTTAGTCTTTGCTGGTCTGTAGTCGAGACAGTGTAAAGTTAGGAATTTATGATCCCTCCAAAGAAAAAGGAAATATATAATTCGATGATTGTATGCACAGCCACGGGCGTACATCCCGGTAGCAAGGGGAGGGGGGGGGGGGGTGGTGCAGACTAACGGAGAAAGACAATGAATTTCCTGAGGAAATAGGAGGTATGCAGGGTATATAAAACCGTCGAACTAAATATTTTATTTTTCCTTAGGAACTCTAGAGGGTTATACGCATGACATGACATGTTCAATTTTAGATCCTTTTATTTATCAGATAATTTGAAAAGTTGGCAAAACATTATTAAAAACATGACATTATACTTATATCTAGAAAGACACGTGGTGTCGACTTTGTAAACGTAAACACACGTAAACACACGGAAAAAATCTTCTTGTCTAAAATAACCATGGAGAAAAGTTTCTAATTGTGTTAAAAAGAGGTATATCATTTAGACCTTTATACCCCATAAATTGAACAAACCGTGAAGAGTACTTTTTATTTTTCATATCTGTTCAAGTATACGTACCGCTACTCAGATTTTTTTAATTGCTTGAATAAAATGTCTATCAGTACCACTGTTTAGTTTTTCTCATCCAAATAGTGGATGGTCTTATTTGAGATATAGCGCACTGTGTCTGGCATGTTCGGACTATGGAACCTTCGGACTAGTGAACCTTCGGACTAGTGAACCTTCGGACCAGTGGACCTTCGGACTAGTGAACCTTCGGACCGGTGAACCTTCGGACTAGTGAACCTTCGGACTAGTGGACCTTCGGACTAGTGGACCTTCGGACTAGTGAGCAGTTCCCGTGGAAAACACATGCCTTTGATGTTAGAAAGATGAAGATATGTGCCAACGATCGATATTCTAACACATTGGAGATACCATTTCTTGATGATGATCTCTTTTTATATGAATATCCTGGATAATTTGTGGGAAATGTAACAGCTTTGTCAACATCACACACCCTTTATATCAGATGGTAATAAACATCTACCTGAACAAATTCAGCAATGGACTGACATTTTATTTTGGATCAATCAATATTGTTTGTGTCAGACGGGTCCTTTATGGATCAATGTATCGAATAAACCTGAATAAACTTCGTCCAATCGGTCGTGAGGTCGAATCCAGATCATTTTAAAACAAGCTGTTAAAGGCCAATGGCGAACTGGCACTGAAACGGCTGCTTTTTGGTCGGGGTTTTACCAAAATAAAGGATAAAAATTTAAGTCAAGCGAGAAAATGTCCATATCTTTCAACTACCAATACTGTTTTTGTAGCAATATTTATAGCTATTTATGTCGTATTTACACTTTTTAAATGAATCGCGGCTTCAATTGTTTTTAAATGCGCAATTTATTAGACACATAAACTTTGCGAATATGACAGGGGAATTGCGTGTAACAAATAGCATCTCTTGAATTGTGCTATTTTTCACAGTGTGTTGAGCAATATCTGCCCGAGTCAAACAAAAAGAAAAAGAAAAACAAACTTAGGTATACTTAGGATCAGAGAAGACGCCTGGATACATTATTTTCCATACCCTCACCTCGCCTATTCAAAACGAATTCGTCACTGTGTTAATTAACATGAATATGAATATCATTTGCCGGTAAGTTATTACTGTGACCAAAACAAATCGCATCTCTTTAAATAGTTTGCGTTACTGATAAATAGTCGATAGAAAAGTGACCCCCCCCCCCCCCCCACCCCAATTACATGCCAACAAAGACCAGGAACTCTTCTGATAAATCTCATGTGTTTTTAGGGGGTGTATACATGCTATATCAGAGTTTCGTTGCGGACGTATCTTAAAAAGAGGTTTCACTTGATCTGCCAATGCGGAATATTTACCTCGACCCACACCACCTTGCTCCCTTAGCACTAACCTGGCAACCCGACCATCTTGTGTGCTGAGAAAAAAACAAATCAACCATTCATGTGAAGATAACAACATCAAAATACGACAGTTTTTTAAAATGTTAAAGAGAATACTTTTGGTGGGCTTCAGCATTTTCATTAAAGGGTATTGAAAAATTGCACGATAAGTCAATTGTATCAATGAATTATCAATGACAAAACGTTTGCCCAAATTTAGGGAATATTACCGTTCTTATGTGATATTGATTTTAATTTATTGATTCATGTTGTACGCCGCACTCGAGTTATTTCCCTTCAATGGAAAACTCCAAGTCTTTAACTAGGTCATCCGTTCCATGTTTGCAGTTCACTTCTAGTTGCACTCAACGATCAATCGAGCACTTTAAACCTAAATATTTACTTTCAATTACGTGTTCTAACATAACGGCATTAAGTTTACAGGATGACATACCAACCAGGATTTCCACTCAAATTGTTCATATTTGGCGTTACTCCGTGGCTCAGAAGGTAGAGCGTTGGACGCTCAATCCGAACAGCCAACGGAGGGTCGTGGGTGCCCTCCGGGCATATAGTCCGGTTTCCTCCCACAATAAAACTGGCAACGCCGCCATGTAATTGAAATAATCTTGAGCGCGGCGTACAACATCAATCAATCAATCGACGTTACTAAGCTTTTCATATTGAGAAAAATAAACTGTACTAATAGGGAATTCTAGGTTATTGACTGTTGTCGTATGCTCTGGTTGAAAGAAAAGATGAACACAATATCAAAACAGCTGTATAAATATCGAGAAGAAGAAAAGCTACATTGTTTGTGTATATCTTCACACTATCTTTGCAAAACACTTGACCGAATTCTCTGCGGAATTCTCTTCTTTGACACAGTTAGATTGCCGCTTATCAGAAGTACTTTTCAACTGGCTAGTTTTTGTGTGTTTTGTACAAGTAAGTTTCCACAGCTGAGAAAACAATTTCTTTGCGATCGAAACATTTTCCCCACGGTTGAAACATTTTCTCTCCTGTTTTCATCGCGATTGAGCAGTTTTCAAAGGAGGATCCTTGTTTATATTCCAATGGTTTGTTGACATCATTCATCCCCTGTGCATCCCTTTTCGCAATCAATACATCTTTGTTCTAAATTTGATCAATTTCCGTGTGATGATGATAGTAATGTCTTTAGCAGTAAACGTGAAGTCTGCCATGTTTTTTTTCTTTTCCATTTTGTCTCAATTGCTCAATTGCAAGACTCGTATAAAATATTTGATTGCATTTGGGCCTTATACATATCGTCCAACATCATGCTTTAATACAGTCCACAATGACAATAAATGGAGCGGAAGTATTGTGAGAATTCCACAAATTTCCTGTCACCGGCGCTGTTATTGCGCACGTGAGGAGCCTTTATCGTTCGAATGTGACGCTCTGTTCTGACGTTTTAGAACAAAACAACTTTAATCGAGCTGACAACGTCACCACAAAAGTCACCTGTCAACGGATATCGTGAGACCAACACTTCCAGGCTTACTAACATCGCAAGAGAAGTCCGTGGTTCAACGGCTGACACTCCTGCCTTTGGCAAATCCAGATCTTGCAAAAATCCTTTTTGCACGGAGATCTGAAGACAATTTATAACGACTATGTGTTATGTAGACGTTATTACACAGCAGATGGGTAGATTCCCGGGCCAGTCAATTGTTCGGTTACTTGGTGCGTTGAAAAGGCGAACGAGTCACGTGACACTCAATGGTTATATATATTTTCTCTGTTAGCTATTTTGATTGGATAATCTGATGTTCTGTTTTGATTGACGACAACAAGATAGCCTTTGAAGTTCCACAAAGTGTGAAACGGTTTGGATGAGAATCACTCTCGGTCATTTACTAATTCAATAATTTCTCTGCCGATGATTGTTAAACCTGTTTCAACATAAGAGATCTTGTTGCATGTGAAGTGAGGATTCCGAAATGATCAAATTTAATTACAATGTCTGCTATTTTCAGCATTACCTAATTGGTATTCATCGTATTGATATTGAACAGTATTGATATTGAACACTATTGATATAAAACACTACTGGGCTCGGTTGTTCAAAAGTAGTATTATCGAGTGTGGGTTGGTTAAACCGTATGTCGGCAGAACCGTATGTCGTTGGAAACTTATGTAGGGGAAACTGTATGCAGTGAATTGATCTGGCGCCAAACGTTAGGGCAGGTGTTCCCAGACAGAGCCGAGTTCAAAACAGTCAAGCTTATGTTTTCGTGTGTATAGATGACATTTTAAAAAAAGGATGAACCAATTCACTGCATACAGTTTCCCCTACATAAGTTTCCAACGACATACGGTTCTGCCGACATACGGTTTCACCGAACCACACTCGGTAATACTACTTTCAAAAATGTATTGGGGATGGCCAACGTATAAAGGACGCATAGCAAAGAAATTCGATTGTGACAAAATTAAACTAGGTTCAACTCTAGTACGCTTTTCAACAGCCGGCCCCTGATATTGACCACTGTTTATGTTGAACACTTTTGGCATTGATATGGAACACTTAAAAAAAAAACTTTGACGAAATCGAACTAGTTCTCAAGTATATAGTGACTTGGTTATTTTGTAATTCACCAACCCACCGAATCTCCATTAAGTTGTCGGCAATAGAAAAGGCAACCCAGGATGTCATTGAAAGTACCAAGATTGATAACATTTCTTGAAGGCATGTTGACTATGCTCTTAAAATCTACATCGGGTCCTTCGCTATATAATGTAGACTAAATGGGAAATTCTTGAGCTGGCGTGTCGATTTTTAACTTTTTAATCAACTTATATCCTATGTATATTTAGATACTCTTTAAATTATATGGAGAAATCGTTCTCACTTAATTTATACTTTCAAGGAGCTTCCATAAGAATAAGGTGTTACGTCATAGTCCATAAAATCATTAATGTCATCGTTATTTTTGAACACGGATTTTTCTATATAAATTGCACATATTTGCTAAGCCTCAATTGCACCTCTCATCTTCGATGGGTTATGGATATATCTCGCATAATTCAATAATAGTCGAGTAAACCGTTCAATATGTCCATACATGTGCGGTTATCAAATCAATTGTCCGTGTTTGGAAAGCTAAAGACAAGTTGTTGTCAAATACAATGAAATAATTTTACTTTAAAGTGACATGAGCTGCCAAAATTCACACTTTTCACAATTTTTGATCGTCACGACAGTAAGAGGCTTTAAAGGTTATCGAAAAACTAAATGATTGGCGCTTGAATGAGGAAAATCCATACAGTATGTGGCGTATACGAACCGAAAACGTGTTCGAAAAGTAAACAAAATTTAAATAACCGGGACGACCATTCATTCATTCTAAACTATAGTTAGTCCAAAACAATACTTCATCTTACATTCTCAAGACTAGAAGAACTAAAAAGCTTTTGAATTATACGTCTTGAGGAAAAATAGAAAATAATTTAAACATTCTGTTTTAACGTCAACATATCAATATTTCGGCAGTTCATGCCACTTTCATAGTCTTCTTGTAGAAAAGCCGAAAATATAAAATCGAAAGGTACCGGTAAATCAATGTGCTGCAAATATTATCTGTTCAGTTCTCTCATTCTTGGCTTAAAACGCATTTCTTTTTTAGAAACGTTTAACGGAGAGTTACATTTACATAGTTTATTTCTAAAATATAGGTAGTATTGAGACATTCTTAGAGATATTGAAATTCCATAGTCTGTGCAGAAAATAGTGACTTATTAGTTGGAGTGATGGTGACGCCTATTTAGACATTACCTGTCTTTGATAGGCCAACCCAGCGAAAGTTCGACCCAAAACTATAGAATAAATTGCAAACCTTGGAGATATATCCGTTAAGGAGCTCCATCCATTCTGCTTTATCTTTGTATCGTATTTTTCTGTATATCGCGCATCAAAGAAAAAAACATCATCCATGATGCAAATAATATTGTATTTAAACTTCAAGAGCCTACCAATTCACCTGCATCCAGAAACAGAAAATAATGTATGTATTCAATATACATTTATGGACACTAAAACACACAGATACTGTGCAAATCTACTTGTATTCAATACATACATGTACATAGAAAAAACTGATTTAGATAATCCGAAAACTTATTTTCTGTTTTATAGCTCGTTGTTATGGTTTAGTCTAATTTATGGTCTAACGGTAATCCAAAACTTCCTTTTTTATCACAGAATGGTATTGTGAGAAAATTGAAGCTCAAGAGTGTTTTGTAATTATAGATAATTCTACAATCAAGTGCGTGGAAAACATATGCAAAATATACAGCTGTACACACAGTAAATATATCTGGTGTCTCTCAGCGTCGTGGTGTATCTGCTTTGTTCGATAAACGTCTACATCAATGGGAACTTGTCAGACGCATTGCTGAACAATTGGTTCACAAGTCTATACAGCTGATTGATTGGTTTCCTGTTGCTGCAGTGAACTCAAACATATTCAATCCCATGAAAATCTCATCCATCACGCAGTGTGTTATGTAACACTCAGAATAGCATTTCGTGTGATATAAAGAATAATGCCTGTTATTATGAAAATAGATCACATGAATATTCTTTTCGAAATCCGGATCTTTAAAAACTTGTTCATTGAGTTATTTGCTTTTTTAGCTTACAATTATAACAAGGTCTTATCAAACTCAAGCTAAGCTATCGTTTTCCTGTTCTTATATATAACGCTTTAATAACTGTCTAAAATGTTGATTGGGAATAGAATAATATATCGTGAAGTATTTTACATGTAACCACAAAACACCTTGTAAATCATAGATGTGGCGTCACGCGATTATTCTAACAGGACATTTTTTTTTGCATTATTTTATCTACTGCTTTAATATTGCATAAGCTTGCATATTGAGTCAATACACGTATGCATTTTGGTCATTCATGCACGAATGACCAAATTTTACACAACTTCCACATACGGATCCAATTTATTATTTCTATTATTTCAAACCACTTAGTTTATATAAACGTAATAACAAATAAAAAAGACCGGTTCAAAGAGGAAATAGAAAAGCTCTTTTAAATAAACTCAGAAAAACGCCTCTGCCTAAGATGTTATTGTTCTGAAATACCTTCTGCCTAGGCGATTCTCTCGTGTACAATATTCATCCCACGACAGTCCGAATCCCACGACAGTTTGACCATCTCATTAATGCTAAACAAGACAAAACTGACAGTGTTGTTACCTTCCTAGATTTTTCGAAGGCATTCGACACTGTCAATCACCAAATACTACTCTCTAAACTCGATCACTATGGTATCCGTGGGACCTCCAACATCTGGTTCAAAAGCTACCTATCTGACAGATCGCAACGTGTTTCTTTCAATGGGGCATTATCTTCTGCATGCAATGTTGAATGTGGGGTGCCCCAGGGATCTGTCCTTGGTCCTATGCTTTTTCTGTTGTACATAAACGATATCAGCAAGGTAAGCACTCTTCTTAAATTAATCCTGTTCGCTGATGATACTAGTGTAATTTTTTCTCACAATGATATTAAACATGCCATAAACTCAATGTCAAACGAACTTGCCAAAATTACCGAATGGCTTATAGCAAACCGACTTTCCCTCAATATTTCTAAAACAAAATACCTAGTAATAAGACATCAATCTAAAAGTCTTCCCTCTGATTGTCCAACGGTTAAAATATCTGGTACTAATTTAGAGCAGGTCCACCACTTCAAATTCCTTGGCATAATCTTTAGCGATAAATTAAGCTGGAAAGAACATATAAGCTATATATGTAAAAAGGTTTCCAGAAATATCGGATTAATCAACTATATAAAACGGGCCTTAAACAAGAAAACACTGTTCATATTGTATTATTCATTAATCTACCCTTATTTACTATATGGTAACATTCTTTGGGGTAACACATACCCAACGCATCTATCATCACTTTTTCTTTTACAAAAACGAGCAATACGAACGATCACCCTGTCTGGCAAACTTGATCATACCTATCCACTTTTCACCAACTTGAATATTCTAACTCTCTCAGACATTAATTCTTACTCAACTCTTATCATTACCCATAAATTCTTCTATCATCCCCACCTGCTTCCTTCAGTGTTTCTCGAACTATTCAAAAAACAATCTGATATTCATAACTACACTACAAGAAATCAAATTCTGAATCTCAATAGACCATTCACAGCCACAAACCTCTCTCTTTATACATTAAAATCCAAAGGCCCCAGGGAGTGGAATAGTCTTCCCCCAAACCTAAAAACCATTACTAGCCTGTCACTCTTCAAAATCCACATAAAGAAACGCCTCATAGAAAACCCATAATTCCATAGTTATTAATTATTTTTTTGTTGAAATACTGGTGGGAGAAGAAAAAATGAAAATAAAATTTACCAAAAATGTGAAAAAACCAGCACTGCGCCAAAACCTTTCAGTATTGCCATTATTTCTGGGATAGATCAAGCCCCATGGGGTTTTATTCCCGCCAGAATGTCACTTTTCTAATCACTTTCTTTACCTGCTTTGTTTAATTGTGTTGTATCGTAAACTTGTATGTACCCGTTTATTTCTGGTTAATAAATCAAATCAATCAAAAACCTTGAACATACCCTTGCCATTATCTGGTCAGAGTATTCCCAAAAAGATTATTATTGCAGATTTTTGATAATCCGTAAAAGTTGAGAAACATTTTGTCTTACATAAAACCGTGTGTTTAAAGCGCAATGCTATGGCAAAATGTGGATATTTAAAAAAACTACATTTTTTAAAAATTGTCTGCTATTTCCGTAAAGTAATCTGTAGAACTACTTATCCCGATAATGTACGGCAGAGTACTGTTGTAAGTGATTACAGCCAACATGTTTAGGCTTTCGTGTCGGTTATTTAATTGTGTTTACTTTTCCAGCAATAGTTTTTGTCTCGATCGGTGATAATGTTCCCCATATATTCCGACGTCAGTTATTTCTTTTTATCGAAGAACTACGAACCCTGTTAATTTCTTGACAAACAGAATTTCCGAAAAAAGGGGAATTTGAGAAGCTTTTGCCACTTTAATAATTCCACATTGGGAATATTTCCAATTACTCTTCAAAGGCAGCTCACTTGATAGATTGATTGATTGTTTGGTGCTTTACGCCGCGCTCAAGATTATTTCACTTATATGGCGACGTTGCCAGTTTTATTGTGGGAGGAAGCCGGGCTCTGTGCCCGGAGGAAACCCACGACCTTCCGTTTGTACTCACTTGATAGAAGGTAGGATTCAACAAAGCCTCTTTTAGTTATTGAGTTACAGAATATTATGGCGATTTCTTCGTTAGTGTTTCTACGAGATTGTGTATTCATGACTTACATAAAAGCCTCTATCATACTCAGCCAAACGTGAATCATTTTCTTCTGTTGTGTGTCACATACATGTACAGTGATTGGGGAAACCATAACCAAGATTGCTTTTAGTGTCTGCAGACAAATATTATCTGGTTCTTGACACCCTAATGCGACAATTAGCAAGTGGATCTATCAATGTTGATAACAAATACCATAAGAGAGTATTGGATTGATTGATTACCGTCGCACTCACGATTATTACACTTATATGGCGGCGTTTCCAGGTTTATTGGGAGAGGAAACCCTCGACCTTCGGCGAGTACATTGTACCTGGCAACGCGTTTTACAAAGGCGATCGAGTAAAAAATCCTTTCAGAAATTTTTCAGTTTTATTTGGTCTGAATGGGATTCAAACCCGCATCACATGGAAGGCCTGTGTCGGACTGAGGAACGATCACTCTAACCGACTGAACAGCCGAGTCACCCAAATATATATGGAAAATATTCCGAACTTACATTGAAAACACCACAAAATAATCAAACATCTTGCTTTTGTGACGATATGTTTCTCTTTGAATAAATAACCTTGGGGTGGAAAAGTAATATTGAAACATGGCTTCGAACTCCAGTGGCCAGATAGTTAGGAGCTGATAATTCGTAGCACAATGAGAATATTTTGTGGTAGAAAACACAACTGTTCAATTCAATTTTCTCATCTGCTGGTGTTTTCAGCACCTGGACCCAGTTCGAAGGGCACTTGATTGCCGATGAAATAATTTTATTGCCGATCTCTGCTGGTTTGTCAAATAAAGTGAACACTATACATGATTCGTCATTGTTAATTTTATATACATCATTGTCCCACTTGACCTTTGAGAGTAATCAATGTCAGATTGATTTTCATCAAAGGAATTTGATTGGTTAATAGGACCTAGCGAAAAGCAGCAAAATATAAAAAAGTTCAACCATATTTTTTTCTGGAGAGTAACAAGAAATAATACTATGTACAGTTCCATTTTAAAATGTCCATTTAATTAATTATTACGGGAGTTTTATCAGATGTGGGGCATTTTTGATGTTTTGCATCATGAATTATTTTTAACGACAACAAAATTTCAACACTTCTTTTGGCATAACATATAGATATAACAAAGCGACCATATGTTTCGTCGAAACGAAACAGTAGTCATAAATGGCTCAAAGTAATTTACCTATATGCAAATGCATATCTGCATTATTTGTTGTCAGGGGGCATTTTTAAAAGGAAATGACTCATCTGATGTCACTCGAGAAATTTGACATGTTAATGAAAAGTCTTTGTGGCAATTAAAATGGGGAAAAATGAAAAAAAACATGATCGAGGAAAATACACCAAAGTAGCCAAATATAGTTCGTCTGTTTTTTACCCGGAAAGTCGCACAAAAAACCTCTGTCAAACGAAGCATATTTTGAGTAAGTGATAACCATTGTATTGAAAAGACTGTTCAGTATATATTCCAACTAGATTGAATCCATATTGCTCGGACATTTCTGACTTATAGCGGAATATGACGAGTCTGGTATAATTTCTTTAGATAACAAGACCAAACGTTTTTGCAACTATAGATTATTTTAGAAACGGGCGGTGGACGTCTGAGAAACGTTCAGCCGCATAGTCAGCGACACCGCAAAACATCTGGTGGCTCTCAGCTTCAAGGTGCTTTATTCGATAAATTTCTGAATCATTGAGAACTTGTCAGACGCATTGCCTAACAATGGGTTAACACGTTTTTGTAACTGATTGATTGGTGTTACTAAGGTAAACTGAATATTGACTGAGTATTTTAACGTATTGACCTTAAAACAGTCAATACTTCGGAAATTCCACCGGTCAGTCATCATATTATGTAAAGCCATTAACGCCTTACATCTGCCTTTAAAATACCATACCTTCATAATGAAACGGTACAATAGCTCTTCCTTTCCAATTAGGCCTTTTGTCATTTGAGCCGTTATAATATTTTCCTCTTTTTGTTATATTGACAGCTACAAAATGTGGTAATATTCTGGAATAGTAGGTGAACTAATATGAAACTAATGGAACTGGAATTACAGACAAACAAGCAAACAAACCATACTGGCAACAAACATAAAATATCAGGCTCAAATAAAAGGTGATAAATGTAAAAGTGATAAATTACTACTTGATAAAAAGTATATGACCAATGTCATCATTTTTTGTTTTCCCGAAAGGAAACTCCTTGGTTTTATAAAAACAGTAGAGTATATATGTACAAGTTATCTGCCAACATATATTAAAAAGTTTGCTATGGGGGTAAAACAATCTTCACACTTTTTTGTGGCAAACTCACAAACCCACAACGAAATCTACTTAAAATATTTATTGGTTGACTGAATAAAGATTAACCGATTGCTCTTTACTATGCCGAGGGCCCTTATCTTTAGAATGGAACATTCCTGATTTAACTTAAAGGCACACTTGCCGCGAAAATCAGGAATATTGTTTACATTAAAAAAGAAAGACCGTTTTCTGTATTTTTCCCAGACAATATAAGTTAGGAACTTTCTATTTTTACCAAGATTTAAAAGTTTGGACGTCAGTTTGTATTTTTAATTTGAATTTGAAAATTTGAATTGTTAGGTACCCGGAACGTAAACAAACCGAACTGCTCGCACAAGCGAATGTTATGTTTCAGTCGAGTGAGTGAACTAACGGCACAGTGTAATTTTACGTAGGCCTATTTATCTGAGAAATACAGACTGACGATCGGTTAACAGCGACTGGAAAAGCCTGCTAATAATTGTTTGAGTGTAAACCACAGATCACAAAGGCCTGAAAGGAAGGTAATCCAACACGAAAGTTGACCGACACTGATCGTTGTTGTTGTAATCAGGCTTCGATTCTTCGTTTGTTTTTCACCCCATTTCTACATTCTAAAGCTAACTAGGCATGTTTTATGTGTCCTATGTTTAAGTTTAGTGGTATTAGTCGTAGTAAGCTCATGTAAATTGGTTTTCTTAGCAAATTTAAACAGGCTACGGCGGCAAGTGTGCCTTTAATATAAGTCCAGGTGATCGATGTGTCTTTTAATTTCCTAATATTTCAAGAACATGGATTTTTTACAGCCACATATTCGAAAAATGCCATAGCTATCAAACCAAATTACCCGAGTTCACATTAATATTACTTCAAAATATATTTTTAATCAATTATTTATAATCAATTTTCACCTCCAATTTTTGAACATTTCTGCAAAAGCGAAGGTCAATTATATTATTCCAGTCAGTGGCTAGAAGCGTAATTAAGCAGAAGGCATCAATACCGAATTGAAATGCCTGGCATATATATTCCTTTGATAGAACGGACATCTGAGAGTAAGACTTTAGCGCAAGTTCACGCTGGAATTACATCCACTTTAATAAGAAACAAGCGAATTTTCTAACCTGCTTGTGTCAGGATGATTAAAAGCTTATGTATTAAATAATGGAGCTTGGTATCACTTGACTATATTCTTAACTTGTTCTTGTGATATCAAGAACACAATACATCATGCTTGTGTCAGGATGATTAAAACCTTATGTATTAAATAATGGAGCTTGGTATCACTTGACTATATTCTTAACTTGTTCTTGTGATAATTGTGAAATCAAGAACACAATAGAGCATGCTTGTGGCAGGATGATTAAAAGCTTTTGTTGATAAATAAGAGTCGTGTACCACTTGGCTATTTTCTTTACTTGTTCTTGTGATAATTGTGACAGCAAGAACATAATGGCTATTTTCTTCACTCGTTCTTGTGATAATTGTGATAGCAAGAACATAATGTTTATAAACAAACGGGTCCCAGATGACTTGACTATAATCTGTTCTTATTGTGAAAATTGTGATATGACAAACATATGAGATCGTGCTAGTTTGTGGATGAATTTACAGAAAATGGGTTACACATCACCGAACTATAATCTTAGCTTGCCCTGGATGATATTTAAAGTCTCAAGTCTTGTGGTCAGGGCTATATTCCCCTGTCTGTCTTCTACCTATTTTTTTCTGGGAAAGTGGTGGTGGGGGGGGGGGGGGGTGTTGGCAAAATTTTCACTGTCTTCAAGAAGGACCCCATGACCCCATAATATATAGTCTGACGATATTCTTACCATAGCTTAAGATGTGTAATGTAAGCATTGTTAATGTAATGCAAAGTATTCCAGAAAATTCTACTGACTAAGGCCAAGCTCCTGTCAGTTGTCAACCTAATGAAATATCAGGTTTACTTTATTGCTACAATTTATGATTGGGTATAAAGGTCTAAATGATATACCTATTTTTAACACAATTAGAAACTTGTCTCCATGGTTATTTTAAACAAGAAGATTTTCCCTGTGCCCGTGTGTTATAGTGTTCCTAAATATAACGAATGGATTGAAATCACATACAACTTAAAAGGAAAAAAATCTAAGCTTTAGACTAGTTTAGATGGAAAGAGTGGAGTTCATTTAGTCCAAAACAACTGTCCAATGTATGTTTTATCCCCTCGTAAGTGAATAATTGAAATTTGAAGGTGGCGTTACAATAGAGAATACGCTCCATAGGCCATTCACAAGGCCGCCCCACTTTTTTAATTAGTTTTATCCAATTATTGTTGAATAAAAAGTTAAGTGCGTTATAGAGTAGTCATGTGATGCAATTTAGCCAATGGCTGGCTAAGTAATGGCGTGAGGTTGCATACTGACCTATATATTCGGAGACAATCTTCCCACTTCAAGTTTGTCGCCATGTTTTTTTGACCTAAATCTACCCTTATACATAAGAGAGCGGTAAAAATACGTTATTATTGATCTAAAAATACACTAACATCACGTCATCCTAAAAGGGAAAAATGTGTACACAGATAAGCCACTGTAAGGACAAACTTCTGTCTGTTTTTATTAGCTTGAGGGTCACTGGAGGTAATTGACGTGAAATGTTTTAAGTACTTTGAAGGTTGTTATCGACGACAATTCCTATGTATTTCTAGAGATTTACCCTCCTTTAAATGGTCTGTTTAATGCAATAATCAAGAAAAGTACACCAGACGTTGCGATTTTTTTTATGTTTTGCATAGATAGAATAAAGAGGCAATCGTACATTTGTTTCGGGTGTTAATGTATCTGAATTAGATGAAACTGATCCACAATCATATCTTATGTAATCAAGTTTCACGAACGAAACACTCGATGTCACTCAATAAATTTTACATGTTAATGAAAATAGTCTTTGTAAAAATGGGTAAATAAAAAAAAAATCCAATTTCCATTTTAAAGCGAATGCTAAATCAGATTCCGAAATTGAGAATTGAAAAGACAATTATAAAATTGTTCCAAATGTCAAGATGATCCTTCTCAAGGCGAGATTTCCGTTCATAAGCCGGCGCAGTGGTTGGATCTCGAAATAAAATTTACCGGTTCGCCTTTATACCTATCAAAATATCACAAGGAATGTTCAACCCTGATTGCAAATTACGTCATTTCTATCTTCATTTAAGGTTATTCCTGGCAATATTGTCATTCATCAAAAAAAAATCTGCCAATATGAAATTGTTCAGTCATCGAGTATTCCTAAATCTATCTTTTTGAATTTGTAGAAGAAATGACTCGTATCGAGATTTGTCTGACAAAAACGTATCCATGTTGATGAATAAATTCTTCAGGCCCATTTTACTCAGAGTCTATAAGTGGTCGGGAAAATAACAATGTTTCTAGCCGGAGAATAGATGTTTCTGAATTCAATATGTAGTATGAATTAATATAGATGATCGTAAGTTTGAATTCGGTATCATCGGCACGAAGATAAATGTATTGCCGATAATCATTCGCTTTATCCTAACGATAAAGGATTTTTTCTAGAATCGAACGCCAAGGAATATTTGCGAAATGTACAGCTGCATCTCCATTTAAAACATCTGACGCCTCTCAGCATCGACGGGACTCGGCTTATTTCAATAAATTCATCAATCATTTGGTTTCTAGTCAGGCTCGTCGGGAAACCTTCGGAGAACAAATCTGTGTAAATGATTGATGGGGTTCCTTTGATTTTAGGCAAATCCGAATGCGATCAATACCATAAAAACCTCATCCCTCACACAACGTGTTATGTAACACGCATTACCGCCTTTCATATGCGTGGGAGATAAATGGGTATCAATGCGAGAAGAGATAATATGGATATTAAGAATTATTTAAAATCGTGTCCGTTGACCCATGGTTTTTATATGGGATATTTGAATATTGGATTGACACTAATGTAATTCAGTTTGGCGTCAAATCGTCAAAAATGACTGTACCCATGTTGCATTTTGTGTAGCGTGAAATCGGCATGTACTATGTACACTTTTTCGGTTGTCAAGAATGTCTGGCGTGTTCAAGTATTTGAAAATGAAAATGAAAAGCCTAAGCGAGATTTGCAAATTAAAGCGTTAACAATATTGTAAATGTGAAATGAATTAGCATCCTGTGACCTACACAATGTTTTTGTCATGATCTGAATTAAATTAAGTCAAAATTGCATAGGAAGAAAACATCTTGATGCTCAGATGCGAGGGGGTATGTAAAAATAGCACTGGTTTTGTATCAAAGAAACAGGACTGTCAACTAACGAAGCCAACTACATTTCTTATGGTTTGTACCATAAACTAAAAGTCAGTCATCTGCTGTTAGTCGGCTACATTAGTTTTATGGAATATCTCAGCTGAATTCAACAAGACAGAGGAAAGATGGGTCCTTCTTGGGGACCATATTTCACGATATAGGAACGGGACATTTGTGTATGGATTTACGAAAAATAACACACGCTATCGCATGAACTGATAATAACGTTTGTCGAACTGTACCAGAACCACCGTGAACCAAAAATGTTCAAAAATGAGATTTTACTTCAAGCAGAATTGTAGTAAAAGAAATCCATTTGTTGCAAAAATGCACTAGTTATTTACAGCCACACTTGAAACAACTTTGTTTTGATGATTGTCATGTTGAAAACATATGCCTTTGGTGTTGGAAAGATGCAGATATGTGTCAACGATCGATATTCTAACACATTGGAGATACCATTTCTTGATGATAATCTCTTTTTATATGAACATCCTGGATAATTTGTGGGAAATGTGACAGCTTTGTCAACATCACACACCCTTTATATCAGATGGTAATAAACATATACGTGAACAAATTCAGCAATGGACTGATATTTTATTTTGGATCAATCAATTTTGTTTGTGTCAGACGGGTCCTTTATGGATCAATGTATCGAATATTTTAAACTAAACCTGAAGAAAATTCGTCCAATCGGTCGTGAGGCCGAATCCAGATAATTTAAAACCAAGATGTTAAAAGCCAATGTCGAACTAGCACTGAAACGGCTGCTTTTTGGGAAGGGTTTTACCAAAAAGAGGAAAAAATCTAAGTCAAGTGAGAAAATGTGCATATCTTTCCACTACCAATACTGTTTTTGTAGCTATATTTCTAGCTATTTATGTCGTAATTGCACTTTTTAGATGAATCGCGACTTCAATTGTTTTTGTAATGCGCAATTTATTAGACACATAAACTTTGCTAATGTGACAGGAGAATTGTGTGTAACAAACGGCATCCCTTGATTTGCACTATTTTCCACAGTGTGTTGAGCAATATCTACCCGAGTCAAAGAAAAACAAACTTAGGTATACGTAGGATCAGAAAAGACGCCTGGATACATTATTTTCCATACCCTCACCTCAACTATTAAAAACGAATTCGTCACTGTGTTAATTAACATGAAAATGAATATCATTTGCCTGTACGTTATTACTTAGACCAAAACAAATCACATGTCTTTAAGTATTTTGTGTTACTTGTAAATAGTCGATAGAAAAGTGATCCAATTTTGGTCGGAATATTTTAACCATTATCATTGCAACCCAACCCGACCATCTTGTGTGCCGAGGAAAACACAAATCAACCAGTCTTGTTAAGATAATAACATAAAATTACGACAGGTTAAGTTTTTCAAAATGTTAAAGAGAATATTTTTGGTGGGCATTTTCATTAAAGGGTATAGGAAAATTGCATGATAAGTCAATTGTATCAATGAATTATTAACGACAAAACGTTTGCCCAAATGTAGGGAATAATACCGTTCCTATGTGATATTGATTTTAATTTATTGATTCATGTTGTACGCCGCACTTGAGTTATTTCCCTTCAATGGAAAACTCCAAGTCTTTAACTAGGTCATCCTTTCCATGTTTACAGTTCACTTCTAGTTGCACTCAACGATCAATCGAGCACGTTAAACCTAAATATTTACTTTCAATTTAGTTTTCTAACATAACGGCATTAAGTTTATAGGATGACATACTAACCAAGATTTCCACTCAAATTGTTCATATTTACGTAAACAATATGGTCTTCCACGTTACTAAGCTTTTTATATTGAGAAGAATAAGCTGTACTAATAGAGAATTCTAGGTTATTGAATGTTGTCGTATGCTCTGGTTGAGATGAAAGATGAACACAATATTAAAAAAACAGCTGTCTAAATATCGAGAAAAAGAAAAGCTACATTGTGTGTATATATATTCATACTATCTTTGCAAAACACTTGACCGAATTCTCTGCGGAATTCTCTTTTTTCAAAGAACTTTGACACAGTTAGATCGCGCTTATCAGAAGTACTTTTCAACTGGCTAGTGTTTGTGTGTTTTGTACAAGTAAGTTTCCACAGCTGAGAAAACAATTTCTTTGCGATCGAAACATTTTCCCCGCGGTTAAAACATTTTCTATCCTTTTTTCATCGCGATTGAGCAGTTTTCACCGGAGGATCCTTGTTTATATTCCAATGGTTTGTTGACATCATTCATCCCCTGTGTATCCCTTTTCGCAATCAATACATCTTTGTTCTAAATTTGATCAATTTCCGTGTGATGATGATAGTGATATCTTTAGCAGTAAACGTTAAGTCCGCCATGTTTTTTCTTTCCCATTTTGTCTGAATTGCAAGACTCGTATAAAATATTTGATTGCATTTGAGCCTTTCTAAAATTTATATCGTCAAACACCATTCTTGAATACAGTCCACAATGACAATAAATGGAGCGGAAGTATTGAGAGAATTCCACAAATTTCACCGGCGCTGTCATTGCGCACGCGAGGAGCCTTTATCGTTCGAATGTGACGCTCTGTTCTGACGTCTTAGAACAAAAAACGTTAATCGAGCTGACAACGTCACCACAAAAGTCACCTGTCAACCGATATCGTGAGACTTTCGGGCCCATTGACATCGCAAGAGAAGTCCCTGGTTCAACGGCTGACACTCCTGCCTTTGGCAAATCCAGATCTTGCGAAAATCTAGTTTGCACAGAGATCTGAAGAGAAATTATAACCATGGTGTGTTATGTAAACGTTATTACACAGTAGATGGATACGCTAACTCAATGGTTATATATATTTTCTATGTTAGCTATTTTGATTGGATAATCTGATGTTTTGTTTTGATTGACGACAACAAGATAGCCTTTGAAGTTCCACAAAGTGTGAAACGGTTTGGATGAGAATCAGTTTCGGTCATTTACTAATTCAATCATGTCTCTGTCGATGATTGTTAAACCTGTGTCAACATAAGAGATCTTGTTGCATGTGAAGTGAGGATTCTAACACTAAAACTAGAGATTTAGTGATTGCACGCAATCACTGGAGATGGCTCCGCGAAGGAAGGGAACTGATTGACAAGGGTATTAGAACCGGCAGTGTGGTTTGAGAGGTGACATACAGAAGAAATGAAACAATAAAGATGATGTATGATATTCTTGGTATTTACTTGGTATTTTTAGCATTACAATGGTGATGGCCTGGTGTTGCTACATCATCATCATCTCTTCCAAAAATTTCACGGCGTAATGTGTACGCCTCAGTTTTATTACTTGGACGTAACAGGTAATTTTAAAGGCGTAAAATACGCCGATACGCCCCTTATCTGGAGCGCTGAGTACTGATCAATGTCATAATCTAATATGCTCATAATCTAATATGCTTCATGGCAGCCATATTGTATCGATCCCAATTGTCCTTTCCTCAATGTCAAGGCACACCCCAAGTTTTAAGTTGATCGGATGAATCATTCATGAATTATTGTACGGACAAGGATGGAAAGACGGACGGACGAACGGACGGACGGATGAACGGATAAACTGATGAACGGACGGACGGAAAACCCAAAAACATAATGGCTCCCCTTTGGCTTTGCGGAGCCATAAAAACAAAGTCCGAAATAAACAAATTTAATTGCAATGTCTGCTATTTTCAGCATTATCTAATTGGTATTCATCGTATTGATATTGAACAGTATCGATATTGATTGATTGTTTGGTGTTTTACGCCACGCTCAAGATTATTTCACTTATATGGCGGCGTTGCCAGTTTTATTGTGGGAGGAAACCGGGCTCTATGCCCGGAGGAAACCCACGACCTTCCGTTGGTAACTGGCAACCATCCCACATAGGTCGTTCGAGTGAAAACCCAGTCAGAAAATTTTCCAATTTTTTGGACTGAGTGGGATTTGAACCCGCGACCCATTGGTGGAAAGCTGTTCGGATTGAGCGTATCGATATTGAACACTGTTCCCAGACAGAGTCGAGTTTAAAACAGACAAGCTTATGTTTTCGAGTGTATAGATGACATTTTAAAATGAACCAATTCACTGCATACAGTTTCCCCTACATAAGTTTACCGTTCTGCCGACATATGGTTTCACCGACCCACACTCGGTAATACTACTTTCAAAAATGTATTGGAGATGGCCAACGTATAAATGACACATAACAAAGAATTCAATTTTGTCAAAATTAAACCAGGTTTAACTCTAATACGCTTTTGAACAGCCGGCCCCTGATATTGACCACTGTTTTGGCATTTAACACTACTAATGTTGGACATTGATATTGAACACTTTTTAAAAAAGACGACATCGAACTGGTTCTCAAGTATATAGAGACTTAGTTATTTTGTAATTCACTGATGTCCTCTGTTTTTGCACACCTTAAAACTATTTGCGTGCGTTTAAATAATTAACACTCCAACAGGAGTCCGTTGCCAATTACGTTTCCGCAGCACCCTTTTAAGTATTTTGAGCTTTGGCAACTCATTCTAACTAGGAAACTTCGACCTTCGATGAGTACCTTATTTGACAATCGAGTCAAACACCCACACAGAAAGCCTTTCAGAAAAAAATTATGTTCAACTTCAGCGACTTTAAAAACCGACCCACCGAATTTCCCTTAAGTCTTCGGTAATAGAAAAGGCAATCCAGGATGTCATTGAAAGTACCAAGATTGATAACGTTTCTTGAAGTCATGTTGACTATGCTGTTAAAATCCACATCGGGTCCTTCGCTATGTAATGTAGATTAAAAGGGAAATTCTTGAGCTGGCGTGTCGATCTTTAACTTTTTCATCAAATTATATCCTATGTATATTTAGATACCCTTTAAATCCTATGGAGAAATCGTTCTCTCTTAATTTTTACTTTCAAGAAGCTTCCATTAGAATAAGGTGTTACGTCATAGTCTATAAGATCATTATTGCAATCGTTATTTTTAAACACGGATATTTCTATATAAATTGCACATATTTGCTAACCCTTATTGCACCTCTCGTCTTCATTGGGTTATGGCAATATCTCGCATAATTCAATAATAGTCGAGTAAACCGTTCAATATGTCCATACATGTGCGGTTATCAAATTAACCGTCCCTGTTTGGAAAGCTAAAGACGAATTGTTGTCAAATGCAATGAAGTAATTGTATTTTAATAGTCTTCTTGTAGAAAAGCCGAGAATATAAAATCGAAAGGTAAATCAGTTTACTGCAAATATTATCTGTTCAGTTCTCTCATTGGTGGCCTAAAACGCACTACTTTTTTTAGAAACGTTTACCGGAGAGTTACATTTACATAGTTTATTCCTAAAATATAGGTACCATTGAGACATTCTTAGAGATATTGAAATTTCATATTCTGTGCAGAAAATAGTGACTTATTAGTTGAAGTGATGGTGACGCCTATTTAGACATTACCCGTCTTTGATAGGCCAACCCAGCGAAAGTTCGACGCAAAAATATAGAATAAATAGCAAACCTTGAATTGATTGATTGATAAGAGTTTAACGCCGCGCTCAAGATAATTTAACTTATACGGCGGCGAGAAGAAATTAAATCATCATACAATTTTAACATCAAAAATACATTGCAACTGAAAAATGACAGAAACAGAAATATTATATAAACTGGTAAAACACTGTGTAAATCATTTTCGGAGATTAAAAACAAGAAATATCACAATTATCTCCAATGGAGCAACAACAAACAATTCATATAAATAACCATTTATATAATATACAAATTTGCAAATATGTATTTATGTTCTGATAGAGTAATTTTACAAACAAAAAGGTATATTCCATAATAATTAAAAATTTGCCCCAGGTTAGTCGCCTTTTACGATCAAGCTTGCCTGGGAACTGTGAGCCAATTCTTATCTCCCCGGAACCCACACGTGGGGCAAACCATGGAGATGTATCCGGTAAGGAGCTCCATCCATTCTGCTTTATCTTTGTCTCGTATTTTTCTGTATATCGCGCATCAAAGAAAAAACCATCATCCATGATGCAAATAATATTGTATTTAAACTTCAAGAGCCTACCAATTCACCTAAAACCAGGATCAGAAAATAATGTGTGTATTCAATATATATTTATGAACACTAAAACACACAGACACTGGGCAAATCTTATTGTGTTCAATATATACATATACAAGTTATGGTCTAATCTAATTTATGGTCTAACGGTAATTCAAAACTTCGATTTTCACAGAATCACAGAATGTTATTGTGGGAAAATTGAAGCTCAAAAGTGTTTTGTAATTATAGATAATTCTACAATCAAGTGCGTGGAAAACATATGCAAAATATACAGCTGTACACACAGTAAATATATCTGGTGTCTCTCAGCGTCGATGTGTATCTGCTTTGTTCGATAAACGTCTGCATCATTGGGAACTTGCCAGACGCATTGCTGAACAATTGGTTCACACGTCTATACAGCTGATTGATTGGTTTCCTGTTGCTGCAGTGAACTCAAACATATTCAATCCCATGAAAATCTCATCCATCACGCAGTGTGTTATGTAACACTCAGAATAGCATTTCGTGTGATATAAAAAATAATGCCTGTTATCATGAAAATAGATTACATGAATATTCTTTTCAAAATCCGGATCTTTAAAAACTTGTTCGTTGAGTTATTTGTTTTTTTAGCTCACGGTTATAACCAGGTCTTATCAAACTCAAGCTAAGCTATTATATCTTTTCTTCTGTTCTTAAATATAACGCTTTAATAACTGCCAGACATTGGTAAAATGTTGATTGGAAATAGAATAATATATCGTGAAGTATTTTGCATGCAACCACAAAACACCTTGTAATTCATAGATGTAGTGTCACGCGATTATTCTAACAGGACACTATTTTCGCATCGGATGTACAGAGATTTCATCAACTGCTTTAATATTACATAAGCTTGCATATTGAGCCAATACACGTATGCATTTTGGTCATTCATGCACGAATGGCCAAATTTTACACACCTTCCACATACGGATCCAATTTATTATTTCTTTTATTTCAAACCACTTTGTTTATATAAACGTAATAACAAATAAAAAAGACCGGTTCAAAGAGGAAATAGAAAAGCTCTTTTAAATAAACTCAGAAAAACGCCTCTGCCTAAGAAGTTATTGTTCTGAAATACCTTCTGCCTAGGCGATTCTCTAGTGTACAATATTCATCCAACGACAGCCCGAACATTGAACATACCCTTGTCATTATCTGGTCCGACTATTCCCACAAGATTATTATTGCAGATTTCGGATAATCCGTAAAAGTTGAGAAACAATTTGTCTTACATCAAACCGT
Organism: Lepidochitona cinerea; assembly: GCA_963971465.1. Lineage (NCBI taxonomy): Eukaryota > Metazoa > Mollusca > Polyplacophora > Chitonida > Tonicellidae > Lepidochitona > Lepidochitona cinerea. Next base: position 14,943,970 of record OZ020562.1, on the reverse strand, counting down.
GTGTTTAAAGTCCAATGCTATGGCAAATTGTGGATATTTAAAAAAAAACTACATTTTTAAAAAATTGTCTGCTATTTCTGTAAAGGAGTCCAAATTAGAAAGTCTGTAAAACTACTTATCCCGAGAACATACGGCAGAGTACTGTTGTAATCGATTGCAGCCATGTATAGGCTTTCGTGTCGGTTATTTAATTGGGTTTACGTATTTTACTCTAAAGGAGTTGTCGCCATGTTTGACGTTAACTGTTTAGTTCTAAACACACCCAACACCGTAACATATACAACCCCCAACATTTTGGCGCCGAATATGGTGACACGTTCGGTTCGTGTGATTTCAGTCTGTCTAAAAGTTTCCAGTCTATACCACAGGAATATGAGCCTCGCCCGGTCATAAACGAGGTTCACACTTCCGAACTCTCGTGCAAAAAGATGTTCCTATTGTCGAACTTTCCATGTGCCAACTCGAGAAAAAGACATTTAAATAAAAAAAATACATCAATTGTGTACAAAGTAACATGTGTTTTGTATTCAAAAAATGCTACGGGACAAATTACAAACACTTAGATCGATATTTAACGACTTCTTCATGCTTTTTGATGAAAACATAGACCAAATTATCGCTACGCCATCACGTTCACTGGCGGAGGGATAAAGAAAATTTGTACATAATAACGTTGGCAGTAAGTTGGTGACATCGTGAATTCGCTACTATTCTCATATAACTTCGAGTCAGAATTTTTCTCTCTACATGCCCCTAAAGGAAACTTGTTCCGCTGCGCTTCACGGCAGCTCCAAAAAGGCTGATTTATTTTTGCTATAGTTTGAAAATGCATCACTCGGTAATACTACTTTCAAAAATGTATTGAGGATGGCCAACGTATAAATGACGCATAACAAAGAAATTCAATTGTGACAAAATTAAACCACGCTTAACTATAATACGCCTTTGAACAGCCGGCCCCTGATATTGACCACTGTTTATGTTGAACACTTTTGGCATTTAACACTACTAATGTTGGACATTGATATGGAACACTTTAAAAAAAAACTTTGACTTATTTTAAAGCCGAAATCGAACTAGTTCTCAAGTATATAGTGACTTGGTTATTTTGTAATTCACCAACCCACCGAATCTCCATTAAGTATTCGGCAATAGAAAAGACAACCCAGGATGTCATTGAAAGTACCAGGATTGATAACGTTTCTTGAAGTCATGTTGACTATGCTGTTAAAATCTACATAGGGTCCTTCGCTATGTAATGTAGACTAAAAGGGAAATTCTTGAATTGGCGTGTCGATTTTTAACTTGTTAATCAACTTATATCAAATGTATATTTACATAGGCCTACCCTTTAAATTCTATGGAGAAATCGTATCGTTCTCACTTAATGTTTACTTTCAAGAAGCTTCCATAAGAATAAGGTGTTACGTCATAGTCTATAAAATCATTAATGTCATCGTTATTTTTGAACACGGATTTTTCTATATAAATTGCACATATTTGCCAAGCCATAATTGCACCTCTCATCTTCATTGGGTTATGGCAATATCTCGCATAATTCAATAATAGTCGAGTAAACCGTTCAATATGTCCATACATGTGCGGTTATCAAATTAACCGTCCCTGTTTGGAAAGCTAAATACGAGTTGTTGTCAAATGCAATGAAGTAATTGTACTTTAATAGTCATCTTATAGAAAAGCTGAGAATATAAAATCGAAAGGTAAATCAGTTTGTTGCAAATATTATCTGTTCAGTTCTCTCATTGATGGCTTAAAACACACTACTTTTTTTAGAAACGTTTAACGGAGATTACATTTACATAGTTTATTCCTAAAATATAGGTAGTGTTGAGGTATTCTTAGAGATATTGAAATTTCATAGTCAGTGCAGAAAATAGTGAATTATTAGTTGGAGTGATGGTACATCAATATTTTCTAGACAACGACTATTTAGACATTACCCGTCTTTGATAGGCCAACCCAGCGAAAGTTCGACGCAAAAATATAGAACAAATTGCAAACCTTGAAGATGTATCCGTTAAGGAACTCCATCCATTCTGCTTTATCTTTGTATCGTATTTTTCTGTATATCCCGCATCAAAGGGAAAACCATCATCCATGATGCAAATAATATTGTATTTGAACATCAAGAGCCTACCAATTCACCTACACACAGAATCAGAAAATAAAGTATGAAGTCAATATATATTTATGATTACTAAACCACACGGGCACAAGGAAAATCTTCTTGTCTAAAATAACCATGGAGACAAGTTTCTAATTGTGTTAAAAAGAGGTATATCATTTAGACCTTTATACCCCATAAATTGTTGTAACAAACCAAACCTATGATATTTCATTAGTTTGACAACTGTCAGGAGCTTAGCCTTGGTCAGTAGAATTTTCTGGAATCTTTCAATATATACATGTGCATAGAATGAACTGATTTAGATAATCCCTAAACTTATTTTTAGCCTTTTTGTTGAGTAAATTGCTTTTTTATAGCTCGTTGTTATGGTCTAATCTAATTTAGGGTCTAACGGTAATCCAAAACTTCCTTTTTTATCACAGAATGGTATTGTGGGAAAATTGAAGCTCAAGAGTTTTTTTATAATTATAGACAATTCTACAATCAAGTGCGTGGAAAACATATGCAAAATATACAGCTGTACATACAGTAAATATAGCTGGTGTCTCTCAGCGTCTGCATCATTGGGAACTTGTCAGACGCATTGCTGAACAATTGGTTCACAAGTCTATACAGCTGATTGATTGGTTTCCTGTTGCTGCAATGAACTCAAACATATTCAATCCCATGAAAATCTCATCCATCACGCAGTGTGTTATGTAACACTCAGAATAGCATTTTGTGTTATATAAAGAATAATGCCTGCTATTATGAAAATAGATTACATGAGCATTCTTTTCAAAATCCGGATCTTTAAAAACTTGCTCGTTGAGTTATTTGCTTTTTTAGCTCACAAGGTCTTATCAGGTTATCTTTTTCCTGTTCTTATATATAACGCTTTAATAACTGTCTAAAATGTTGATTGGAAATAAAATAATATATCTTGAAGTATTTTACATGCAACCACAAAACACCTTGTAAATCATAGATGTTGCGTCACGCGATTATTCTAACATTTTCACATCGGATGTACAGAGATTTCATCAACTGCTTTAATATTGCATAAGCTTGCATATTGAACCAATACACGTTTGCATTGTGGTCATTCATGCACGAATGACCAACTTTTACACAACTTCCACATACGGATCCAATTTATTATTTCCTTTATTTCAAACCACTTAGTTTATATAAACTTAATAACAAATAAAAAAAACACAGGCTCAAAGAGAAAATAATAAAGCTCTTGTAAATAAACTCAGAAAAACGCCTCTGCCTAAGACGTTATTCTTCTGAAATACCTTCTGCCTAGGCGATTCTCTAGTGTACAATAATCATCCAACGACAGCCCGAACCTTGAACATACTCTTGTCATTATCTGGTCAGAGTATTCCCAAAAGATTATTATTGCAGATTTCTGATAATCCGTAAAAGTTGAGAAACATTTTGTCTTACATAAAACGTGTGATTAAAGTGCAATGCTATGGCAAAATGTGGATATTTAAAAAAAAATACATTTTTTTTAAATTGTCTGCTATTTCTGTAAAGGTGTGCAAATTAGGTCTGTAGAACTAATTATCCCGAAAATGTACGGCAGAGTACTGTTGTAATCGATTACAGCCAAAATGTATAGGCTTTCGTGTCGGTTCTTTAATTGTGTTTACTTTTCGAGCAATGCTTTGTTTTGTCTCGGTCTGTGATAATGCTCCCTATATATTCCGACGTCAGTTATTTCGTTTTATCGAAGAACTACAAACCCTGTTAATTTCTTGACAATCCGAATTTCTGAAAAAAAGGAGAATTTGAGAAGCTCATGCCACTTTAATAATTCCACATTGGTAACAAATACCATAAGAGAGTATTGGATTGATTTATTACCGTCGCACTCACGATTATTACACTTATATGGCGGCGTTTTCAGGTTTAGTGGGAGAGGAAACCCCCGACCTTCGGCGAGTACATTGTACCTGGCAACGCGTTTTACAAAGGCGATCGAGTAAAAATCCATTCAGAAATTTTCCAGTTTTATTTGGACTGAATGAGATTTGAACACGCATCACATGGATTGATTGATTGTTTGGTGTTTTACGCCGCGCTCAAGATTATTTCACTTATATGGCGGCGTTGCCAGTTTTATTGTGGGAGGAAACCGGGCTCTGTGCCCGGAGGAAACACACGACCTTCCGCTGGTAACTGGCAACCATCCCACATAGGTCGTTCGAGTGAAAATCCATTCAGAAATTTTCGGGTTTTATTTGGACTGAATGAGATTTGAACACGCATCACATGGAAGGCCTATGTTGGACTGAGGACACGATCACTCTAACCGACTAAGCACCAGAGGCACCCAAAGATATTCAGAACTCACATTGAAAACACCACAATATTATTTTTATTGTTCGAATGTGACGCTCTGTTCTGACGTTTAAGAACAAAAATAAAACGTTAATCGAGCTGACAACGTCACCACAAAAGTCACCTGTCAATGGATATCGTGAAATCTCTCGTGAAACTTCCAGGCCCTTTGACATCGCACGAGAAGTCCCTGGTTCAACTGCTGACACTCCTGCCTTTGGCAAATCCAGATCTTGCGAAAATCTTTTTTGCACAGAGATCTGAAAACAATTTATAACCATTGTGTGTTATGTAGACGTTATTACACAGCAGATGGGTAGATTCCCGTGCCAGTCAATTGTTCGGTTACTTGATGCGTTTAAAAGGCGAACGAGTCACGTGACACGCTAACTCAATGGTTATATATATTTTCCCTGTTAGCTATTTTGATTGGATAATCTGATGTTCTGTTTTGATTGTGGAACTTCAAAGGCTATCTTGTTGTCGTCAAAGTGTGAAACGGTTTGGATGAGAATCAGTTTCGGTCATTTACTAATTCAATCATTTCTCTGTCGATGATTGTTAAACCTGCATCAACATAAGAGATCTTGTTGCTTGTGAAGTGAGGATTCTCACAATAAAAAAACAAAGTCTGAAATAAACAAATTGAATTACAATGTCTGCTATTTTCAGCTTTATCTAATTGGTATTCATCGTATTGATATTGAACCGTATCGATATCGAACACTATTGATATAAAACAATACTGGACTCGGTTGTTTAAAAGTAGTATTATCGAGTGTTAGCCGCTTAAACTGTATATCGACAGAATTCGTATGTCATTGGAAACTTATGTATACAGTGAATTGGTCTGGCGCCAAAAGCTAGGGCAGGTGTTCCCAGACACAGTCGAGTTCAAAACAGTCAAGCTTTTGTTTTCGTGTGTATAGATGACATTTTAAAAAAGGATGAACCAATTCACTGCATACAGTTTCCCCTACATAAGTTTCCCCTACATAAGTTTCCAACGACATATGGTTCTGCCGACATACGGTTTCACCGAACCACACTCGGTAATACTACTTTCAAAAATGTATTGGAGATGGCCAACGTATAAATGAGGCATAACAAAGAAATTCAATTGTGACAAAATTAAACCAGGTTCAACTCTAATACGCTTTTGAACAGCCGGCCCCTGATATTGACCACTGTTTATGTTGAACACTTTTGGCATTTAACATTACTAATGTTGGACATTGATATGGAACACTTTTTACAAAAAACTTTGACTTATTTTAAAGCCTAAATCGAACTAGTTCTCAAGTATATAGTGACTTAGTTATTTTGTAATTCACCAACCCACCGAATCTCCATTAAGTTGTCTGCAATAGAAAAGGCAACCCAGAATGTCATTGAAAGTACCAAGATTGATAACATTTCTTGAAGGCATGTTGACTATGCTGTTAAAATCTACATCGGGTCCTTCGCTATGTAATGTAGACTAAAAGGGAAATCCTTGAGCTGGCGTGTCGATTTTTAACTTTTAATCAACTTATATCCTATGTATATTTAGATAGGCCTACCTTTTAAATTCTATGGAGAAATCGCATCGTTCTCACCTAAATTTTTACTTTCAAGAAGCTTCCATTAGAATAAGGTGTTACGTCATAGTCTATAAGATCATTAATGCCATCGTTATTTTTAAACACGGATTTTTCTATATAAATTGCACATATTTGCCAAGCTTAATTGCACCTCTCATCTTCATTGGGTTATATCAATATCTAACATAATTCAATAATAGATCGACCGTTCAATATGTCCATACACGTGCGGTTATCAAATTAACCGTCCGTCTTTGGAAAGCTAAAGACAAGTTGTTGTCCAATGCAATGAAGTAATTGTACTTTAATAGTCTTGTTGTAGAAAACCTGAAAATATAAAATCGAAAGGCACCGGTAAATCTGCTGCAAATATTATCTGTTCAGTTCTCCCATTGATGGCTTAAAACACACTACTTTTTTTTAGAAACGTTTCACGGAAAGTTTCATTTACATAGTTTATTCCTAAAATTCGGTAGTATTGAGACATTCTTAGAGATATTGAAATTTCATAGTCAGTGCAGAAAATAGTGACTTATTAGTTGGAGTGATGGTGACGCCTATTTAGACATTACCCGTCTTTGATAGGCCAACCCACCGAAAGTTCGATGCAAACATATAGAATAAATTGCAAACCTTGGAGATATATCCGTTAAGAAGCTCCATCCATTCTGCTTTATCTTTGTATCGTATTTTTCTGTATATCCCACATCAAAGGGAAAACCACCATCCATGATGCAAATAATATTGTATTTAAACTTCAAGAGACTACCAATTCACCTACACCCAGAATCAGAAAATAAAGTATGTATTTAATATATATTTATGGACAATAAAACACACAGACACTGGGCAAATCTTCTTGCATTCAATATCTATTTATGAACACTAAAACACACGGGCACAGGGAAAATCTTCTTGTCTAAAATAACATATATATATATGTATAACGATTTATACATGTACCTACACTGAACTGATATAGATAATCCCAAACTTATTTTTAACCTTTTTGTTGAGTTATTTTCTGTTTTATAGCTCGTTGTTATGGTCTAATCTAATTTATGGTCTAACGGTAATCCAAAACTTCCTTTTTTATCACAGAATGGTATTGTGAGAAAATTGAAGCTCAAGAGTTTTTTTTGTTGTAATTATAGATAATTCTACAATCAAGTGCGTGAAAAACATATACAAACTATACAGCTGTACACACAGTAAATATATCTGATGTCTCTCAGAGTCGATGTGTATCTGCTTTGTTCGATAAACGTCTGCATCATTGGGAACTTGTCAGACGCATTGCTGAACAATTGGTTCACAAGTCTATACAGCTGATTGATTGGTTTCCTGTTGCTGCAGTGAACTCAAACATATTCAATCCCATGAAAATCTCATCCATCACGCAGTGTGTTATGTAACACTCAGAATAGCATTTCATGTGATATAAAAAAATAATGCCTGCTATTATTAAAATAGATTACATGAATATTTTTTTCAAAATCCGGATCTTTAAAAACTTGTTCGTTGAGTTATTTGCTTTTAAGCTCACAGTTATAACAAGGTCTTATCAAATTCAAGCTAAGCTATCTTTTTCCTGTTCTTAAATATAACGCTTTAATAACTGTCAGACATTGGTAAAATGTTGATTGGAAATAAAATAATATATCGTGAAGTATTTTACATGTAATTCATAGATGTGGCGTCACGCGATTATTCTAACAGGACATTATTTTCGCATCGGATGTACAGAGATTTCATCAACTGCTTTAATATAGCATAAGCTTGCATATTTAGCCAATACACGTATGTATTTTAGTCATTCATGCACGAATGACCACATTTTACACAACTTCCACATACGGATCCTATTTGTTTCTATTTCAAAGACTCAAAGAGGAACTCGGAAAGCTCTTTTAAATTAACTCAGGAAAACGCCTCTGCCTAAGACGTAATGTTCTGATATACCTTCTGCCTAGGCGATTCTCTAGTGTACAAAATTCATCCAACGACAGCCCGAAACTTGAACATACCCTTGTCATTATCTGATCAGAGTATTCCCAAAATATTATTATTGCAGATTTCTGATAATCCGTAAAAGTTGAGAAACATTTTGTCTTACATAAAACAATTGTCTGCTATTTCTGTAAAGGAGTGCAAATTAGGTCTGTAGAACTACTTATCGCGAGAATGTACGGCAGAGTACTGCTGTAATTGACTACAGCCAAAATGTATAGGCTTTCGTGTCGGTTTTTTAATTGTGTTTACTTTTCGAGCAATAGTTTGTTTTGTCTCGGTCTGTGATAATGTTCCCTATATATTCCGACGTCAGTTATTTCGTTTTATTGAAGAACTACGAACCCTATTAATTTCTTGACAATCCGAATTTCTGAAAAAAGGGGAATTTGAGAAGCTCATGCCACTTTAATTAATCCACATTGGGAATATTTCCAATTCCTCTGCAAAGGCAGCTCACGGTAAGATTCAACAAAGCCTCTTTTAGTTATTGAGCTACAAAATATTATGGCGATTTCTTCGTTAGTGTTTCGAAGAGATTGTGTATTCGTGACTTACATAAAAGCTTGTATCATACTTAGCCAAAAGTGAATCATTTTCTTTTGTTGTGTGTAACATGTATGCACAGTGATTGGGGAAACCATGACCAAGATTACTTTTAGTGTCTGCAGACAAATATTATCTGATTCTTGACAGCCTAATGCGAAAATTAGCAAGTGGATCTATCAATGTTGATAACAAATACCATAAGAGAGTATTGGATTGATTGATTACCGTCGCACTCACGATAATTACACTTATATGGCGGCGTTTCCAGCTTTAGTGGGAGAGGAAACCCCCGACCTTCGGCGAGTACATTGTACCTGGCAACGCGTTTTACAAAGGCGATCGAGTGAAAAATCCATTCAGAAATTGTCCAGTTTTATCTAGTCTGAATGGGATTTGAACCCGCATCGCATGGAAGGCCTGTGTCTGACTGAGGAACGATCTCTCTAACCGACTGAGCAGCCGAGGCACCCAAACATATATGGAAAATATTCCGAACTTACATTGAAAATACCGCAAAATAATCGAACATCTTGCTTTTGTGACGACATGTTTCTCTTTGAATAAATAACCTCATTGTGGACAAGTTATATTCCAACAAAACTACCAGCTTCAGTGGCCAGAAAGTTACGAGCAGATAATTCGCATCACAATGAGAATATTTCAATCTTTCAATTTACTCATCAGCTGGTGTTTTCTGCACCTGAACCCAGTTCGAAGGGCACTTGATTGCTAATTCAAAACTGTCGTTGCAGATCTCTGGTGGATCATCAAGTAAAGGGAACAAAATAGATAAATTCCTCATTGTTCATTTTAAATACAGCATTGCCCCACTTGACCTTTGAGAGTAATCAATGTCACAGATTGATTTTTATCAAAGGAATTTGATTGGTTAATATGACCTAGGGAAACACACCAAAAGCATCAAAATATAAAAAGTTCAACCATAAATAATACTATGTACAATTCCATTTTAAAATGACCATTTAATTAAAGCGGCATGAGCTGCCCAAGTCTTGAGATAAATAGCCAATAATTTCAACATTCCGTTTTAATGTCAAACTATCAACATTTTTGGCAGCTCATGCCACTTTAATTATTACGGGAGTTTTGTCAGATGTGGGACATTTTTGATGTTTTGCATCATGGATTATTTTTAACGACAAAAAAATGTCAACACTTCTTTTTGGCATAACATATAGATATAACAAAGAGACCATAGGTTTCGTCGAAACGAAACAGTCGTCATAAATGGCTCTAAGTATTTTACCTATATGCAAATGAATATCTGCATTATTTGTTGTCAGGAGCATTTTTAAAAGGAAATGACTCATCTGATGTCACTCGAGAAATTTGACATGTTAATGAAAAGTCTTTGTGGCAATTAAAAATGGGGAACATTAAAAAAAACATGATCTAGGAAAACACACCAAAGTAGCCAAATATAGTTCGTCTGTTTTTTCCCGGAAAAGTCAGAAAAAAACTTCTGTAAAATGAAGCATATTTTGCGTATTAAAGTGATCCGCAGTGTCTTGAAAAGACTGTTTAGTATATATTCCAACTAGATTGAATTCATATTGCTCGGACATTTCTGACTTTTAGCGGAGTTTGACGAATATTGGCGGGATACCTGATATTTTTTACATTACAAGACCAAACGTTTTTGAAACTATAGATTATTTTACAAACGGGCGCTAGACGTCTGAGAAACGTTAAGCCGCATAGTCAGCAAAACCGCAAAAACATCTGGTGGCTCTCAGCTTCAAGGTGCTTTATTCGATAAATTTCTGAATCATTGAGAATTCGTCAGACGCATTGCATAACAATGGGTTAACACGTTTTTGTAACTGATTGATTGGTGTCCTGTTACTAAAGTAAACTGAAAAAAAAAAACAGCCAATACCACAGAAACTCCATCGGTCAGTCATCATATTATGTATTATGTAAAGCCATTAACGCCTTACATCTGCTTCTAAAATACCTTACCTTCATAATGAAACGGTACAATAGATCTTCCTTTCCAATTAGGCCCCTTGTAATTTGAGTCATTAATATTTTCCACTTTTTGTTCTATTGACAGCTACAAAACGTGGAAATATTCTGGAATAGTAGGTGAACTAATATGAAACTCATGGAACTGGAATTTCAGACAAACAAACTTCCAAGCCATAGTGGCAACAAAAATAAAACATCGGGCTGAAATGAAAGGTGGTAAATGTAAAAGTGATTAATTACTTGATTAAACGTATATGACCAATGTCATCATTTTTTGTTTTGCTGAAGGGAAACTCCTTGGTTTTATAAAAACCGTAGAGTATATATGTACAAGTTATCTGCCAACATATATTAAAAAGTTTGCTATGGGCGTAATACAATATTCACACTTTTTTGTGACAAACTCACAAACCCACAACGAAGTGAGAGCTACAATGGGTTTTAGGCACCAAAAGCATCAGTTTTCTGATGAGCGTATCAAACAGTCAATTACCAGACGTAATTTTGGCGTTTTTTTTTTTCGACGCATAACAGGCAATGGACCTTGTTGGTATTACTGGAAAGATGGGGCCAAATCAATATAAAATATTTATTGGTTGACGGATGGAAGATTGACTGATAGCTCTGTTATAGATAGAGAACCCTTATCTTTAGAATTGGGTATTCCCGATTTAAGTCAAGGCCTTGGGTCCTATAATTCGAGCACATGTTTTTTTAAAGAATTTTTTTGTCGACGCAGAATCGAAAAAATGCCATAGTTATCAAAACAAATTACCCGAGTTCACGTTAATATTACTTCAAAATATATTTTTTACTCTTTTATAATCCATTTTCACCTCCGATGTTTGAACATTTCTGCAAAAGCGAAGGTCAATGATATTATTCCAGTCAGCGGTTAAAAGCTTAATTAAGTAGAATGCATCAAGACCAAATTGAAATGCCTGGCACATTTATTCCTTTGATAGAACCGACATCTAAGAGTAAGACTTTAGCGCAAGCTCAACTCTGGAATTACATCCACTTTGATAAGAAACAAGCGAATTTTCTAACCTGCTAAAGTTAATGTGCACGCAGGGGTGCGGGTGTGTGAGTGTAAGGGGGGGGGGGGGGGGGTATCAAGTTTGTTAAGTTCTTCGTTTCGTTTTTAGATGGAGGGGGTTCTTCTTAACCTGGTAACGCCGCGTTAAACAGCAACCATCGCTGAGGGTCGTTTCACGAAGCCGTCGCACAGTGCGATCAATCGCAGTTTCCATGACATCGTATATCTTCACTATGGCATCCATTAGCAACTAGATCTCGTATGAGACGCGACTATTTTGGCAGAGCCCAACCGGTTTGGTTTTTTTTTTCAAGCAACATTTAAACTAAGACCAATGGAAATTCTGAGGGCTTAGTTGGCAGCTCTCAGGCAGACACGATTAGCCTCTCATCGATGAGTAGCCTGTTCACTCAGTTCAACAAAAAGGGAAACTTTTCGGAGTGTTTTTTCTCTTGGACGAGCTATAGTTTTAACACCGATTTTCGCCTTTGTAACTTTCTCCACCTTTCTAAGACAGAGTCATAACGGGCTACCAGAGAGCTAACGCGAAGATGTTTTTGTTCCAGCTAATATTTTCCGATATACATTTAGTCCGCATACAAACGCAAACCAGCTTCAAGTTCTGTTCATACATCCTTTTAACGCTGTAGTACTTTAAACAACCGGTTCTAGAAGACGTTAGGGTGTATATCGAACTGCTGCCTGTTCTTTTATTCATACATGTTTAATTAATAAGCTGGAAATATTTGCGATGTTTGTTTGCAGAAGAGATAATGTACATAATGACGGATGGCGCAATAAGTAACTGTTGTTAGGCTAATGGTCTTAATTGGGAACCTTTCTTCCTAACAATTACTCCTTGAACGCCGCACATTTAAATCTGACATCGCCCAAAGTGATGTTTAAACACAGGTATTACCGGCTAATAAGGTTTCTTTTGACCCGAGGACACACAATAAAAGTACCCGCAGCGTTGAACAATAGACGATAAAACTTTCAAATGCAAAGTCAATACGACGGCTCTGCAAGAGAGGTCTATAATTGAATTCAACTTTTAGTTGTTGACTTTTTGTGTCGCGTGTCTTACGCAAAAGTTCCGCTTCATAGAAGAATCAAAATACATTTCCGAGTATGTACTAGTAGTTATATTTCAAGTTAATTATATCACATTTGAGTGCGAAATGGCGCTCTGAATTTAAACTCTTATGGCTTCAATACAGCTCATTTGAAGAAGTTAAAGAAATCAATCCTCGTAGTATGGGAGGCAAGAAAATAAACTAAACATATATTAGTCATGTTTAACACAACGCATGGTCCTCTGAGATGTAAGAACAACATAGGGCTCTTTCTCAACACGGACTTAGCTTTGCGCCTGGTGCTAACGTAATGAAGGTACATGTATGTGTTGCCATGCCAGTTAGGCCTTGTACTCGACTTACGTCGGTGTTGAGAAGCAGCTCACTGAATATATCAGGATGTGTCCAAGTTTCAAAATCACAGCAAATGCTAATATATATAGAGTTTTGCTCTTTTTAATAATGTCGGGCACCTTTTTTTTTACCTGAGGCCATGTGTATCAAAGTGGCATAAGCTGTCAAAATTCACACCGTTTATTCACTCGAGGCCCGAGTTAGTTCAAACCGACCACTCCCCACTTGTTTAGAAAACGACTATCAATAAAGGCGAAAAATGAGGCTTACAGAGAAACAAGTTAAAGCCACACGATACATTGGAATACATTTTGATGTATATACATGTAGGAGAACTATAAAACCTCAGATAATAAGTTATGTGATTTCTGATTGGTCTAATTAATTACCGCCGAGCCTGATGACGTCACATATAATTACGCAAAGCTTTCTGGGTAAAATGAACCTCAGTTCGTCATTTTGTTTATTGGTACTTAGCAAGGTGTTACTTTTGGGGAAAACATTGATGACATAACCCGTTTTTATCCACACATTTTTCAAAAAGAAGATTTAACTTCAAGAAGAATTGTAGTAAAAAAAAATGCCCGAGTTATTTACAGCCACACTTGAAACAACTTTGTTTTGATGATTGTCATGTTGAAAACATATGCCTTTGATGTTAGAAAGATGAAGATATGTGTCAACGATCGATATTCTAACACATTGGAGATACCATTTCTTGATGATAATCTCTTCTTATATGAACATCCTGGATATTTTGTGGGAAATGTAACAGCTTCGTCAACATCACACGCCCTTTATATCAGATGGTAATAAACATCGACGTGAACAAATTCACCAATGGACTGATATTTTATTTTGGATCAATCAATATTGTTTGTGTCAGACGGGTCCTTTATGGATCAATGTATCGAATATTTTAAACTAAACCTGAAGAAAATTCGTCCAATCGGTCGTGAGGCCGAATCCAGATAATTTAAAACCAAGATGTTAAAAGCCAATGTCGAACTAGCACTGAAACGGCTGCTTTTTGGGAAGGGTTTTACCAAAAAGAGGAAAAAATCTAAGTCAAGTGAGAAAATGTGCATATCTTTCCACTACCAATACTGTTTTTGTAGCTATATTTCTAGCTATTTATGTCGTAATTGCACTTTTTAGATGAATCGCGACTTCAATTGTTTTTGTAATGCGCAATTTATTAGACACATAAACTTTGCTAATGTGACAGGAGAATTGTGTGTAACAAACGGCATCCCTTGATTTGCACTATTTTCCACAGTGTGTTGAGCAATATCTACCCGAGTCAAAGAAAAACAAACTTAGGTATACGTAGGATCAGAAAAGACGCCTGGATACATTATTTTCCATACCCTCACCTCAACTATTAAAAACGAATTCGTCACTGTGTTAATTAACATGAAAATGAATATCATTTGCCTGTACGTTATTACTTCGACCAAAACAAATCACAGGTCTTTAAGTATTTTGTGTTACTTGTAAATAGTCGATAGAAAAGTGATTCAATTTTGGTCGGAATATTTTAACCATTATCATTGCCCCTCCCCCCCCCACCCCCTCCCAATTACATACAAGCAAAGGCCAGGAACTCTTCTGATAAATCTCATGTGCTTTTAAATCAATCTACTATAAGAAATAGTAGGGGATCCATTAGGGGATGTATACATGGTATATCAGAGTTTCGTTGTGGAAGTATCTTAAAAAGAGGTTTCACTTGATCTCCCAATATTTACCTCGACCCACATCACCCCGCTCCCTTACCATTAATCTGGCAACCCGACCATCTTGTGTGCCGAGGAAAACACATATTAACCATTCTTGTTAAGGTTATAACATAAAATTACGATAGGTGAAGTTTTTCTAAATGTTAAAGAGAATATTTTTGGTGGGCATTTTCATTAAAGGGTATAGGAAAATTGCATGATAAGTCAATTGTATCAATGAATTATTAACGACAAAACGTTTGCCCAAATGTAGGGAATAATACCGTTCCTATGTGATATTGATTTTAATTTATTGATTCATGTTGTACGCCGCACTTGAGTTATTTCCCTTCAATGGAAAACTCCAAGTCTTTAACTAGGTCATCCTTTCCATGTTTACAGTTCACTTCTAGTTGCACTCAACGATCAATCGAGCACGTTAAACCTAAATATTTACTTTCAATTTAGTTTTCTAACATAACGGCATTAAGTTTATAGGATGACATACTAACCAAGATTTCCACTCAAATTGTTCATATTTACGTAAACAATATGGTCTTCCACGTTACTAAGCTTTTTATATTTAGAAGAATAAGCTGTACTAATAGAGAATTCTAGGTTATTGAATGTTGTCGTATGCTCTGGTTGAGATGAAAGATGAACACAATATTAAAAAACAGCTGTCTAAATATCGAGAAAAAGAAAAGCTACATTGTGTGTATATATATTCATACTATCTTTGCAAAACACTTGACCGAATTCTCTGCGGAATTCTCTTTTTTCAAAGAACTTTGACACAGTTAGATCGCGCTTATCAGAAGTACTTTTCAACTGGCTAGTGTTTGTGTGTTTTGTACAAGTAAGTTTCCACAGCTGAGAAAACAATTTCTTTGCGATCGAAACATTTTCCCCGCGGTTAAAACATTTTCTATCCTTTTTTCATCGCGATTGAGCAGTTTTCACCGGAGGATCCTTGTTTATATTCCAATGGTTTGTTGACATCATTCATCCCCTGTGTATCCCTTTTCGCAATCAATACATCTTTGTTCTAAATTTGATCAATTTCCGTGTGATGATGATAGTGATATCTTTAGCAGTAAACGTTAAGTCCGCCATGTTTTTTCTTTCCCATTTTGTCTGAATTGCAAGACTCGTATAAAATATTTGATTGCATTTGAGCCTTTCTAAAATTTATATCGTCAAACACCATTCTTGAATACAGTCCACAATGACAATAAATGGAGCGGAAGTATTGAGAGAATTCCACAAATTTCACCGGCGCTGTCATAGCGCACGCGAGGAGCCTTTATCGTTCGAATGTGACGCTCTGTTCTGACGTCTTAGAACAAAAAACGTTAATCGAGCTGACAACGTCACCACAAAAGTCACCTGTCAACTGATATCGTGAGACTTTCGGGCCCATTGACATCGCAAGAGAAGTCCCTGGTTCAACGGCTGACACTCCTGCCTTTGGCAAATCCAGATCTTGCGAAAATCTAGTTTGCACAGAGATCTGAAGACAATTTATAACCATGGTGTGTTATGTAAACGTTATTACACAGTAGATGGATACGCTAACTCAATGGTTATATATATTTTCTATGTTAGCTATTTTGATTGGATAATCTGATGTTTTGTTTTGATTGACGACAACAAGATAGCCTTTGAAGTTCCACAAAGTGTGAAACGGTTTGGATGAGAATCAGTTTCGGTCATTTACTAATTCAATCATGTCTCTGTCGATGATTGTTAAACCTGTGTCAACATAAGAGATCTTGTTGCATGTGAAGTGAGGATTCTAACACTAAAACTAGAGATTTAGTGATTGCACGCAATCACTGGAGATGGCTCCGCGAAGGAAGGGAACTGATTGACAAGGGTATTAGAACCGGCAGTGTGGTTTGAGGTGACATACAGAAGAAATGAAACAATAAAGATGATGTATGATATTCTTGGTATTTACTTGGTATTTTTAGCATTACAATGGTGATGGCCTGGTGTTGCTACATCATCATCATCTCTTCCAAAAATTTCACGGCGTAATGTGTACGCCTCAGTTTTATTATTTGTACGTAACAGGTAATTTTAAAGGCGTAAAATACGCCGATACGCCCCTTATCTGGAGCGCTGAGTACTGATCAATGTCATAATCTAATATGCTCATAATCTAATATGCTTCATGGTAGCCATATTGTATCGATCCCAATTGTCCTTTCCTCAATGTCAAGGCACACCCCAAGTTTGAAGTTGATCGGATGAATCATTCATGAATTATTGTACGGACAAGGATGGAAAGACGGACGGACGAACGGACGGACGGATGAACGGATAAACTGATGAACGGAGGGACGGAAAACCCAAAAACATAATGGCTCCCCTTTGGCTTTGCGGAGCCATACAAACAAAGTCCGAAATAAACAAATTTAATTGCAATGTCTGCTATTTTCAGCATTATCTAATTGGTATTCATCGTATTGATATTGAACAGTATCGATATTGATTGATTGTTTGGTGTTTTACGCCACGCTCAAGATTATTTCACTTATATGGCGGCGTTGCCAGTTTTATTGGGGGAGGAAACCGGGCTCTATGCCCGGAGGAAACCCACGACCTTCCGTTGGTAACTGGCAACCATCCCACATAGGTCGTTCGAGTGAAAACCCAGTCAGAAAATTTTCCAATTTTTTGGACTGAGTGGGATTTTAACCCGCGACCCATTGGTTGAAAGCTGTTCGGATTGAGCGTATCGATATTGAACACTGTTCCCAGACAGAGTCGAGTTTAAAACAGACAAGCTTATGTTTTCGAGTGTATAGATGACATTTTAAAATGAACCAATTCACTGCATACAGTTTCCCCTACATAAGTTTACCGTTCTGCCGACATATGGTTTCACCGACCCACACTCGGTAATACTACTTTCAAAAATGTATTGGAGATGGCCAACGTATAAATGACACATAACAAAGAATTCAATTTTGTCAAAATTAAACCAGGTTTAACTCTAATACGCTTTTGAACAGCCGGCCCCTGATATTGACCACTGTTTTGGCATTTAACACTACTAATGTTGGACATTGATATTGAACACTTTTTAAAAAAGACGACATCGAACTGGTTCTCAAGTATATAGAGACTTAGTTATTTTGTAATTCACTGATGTCCTCTGTTTTTGCACACCTTAAAACTATTTGCGTGCGTTTAAATAATTAACACTCCAACAGGAGTCCGTTGCCAATTACGTTTCCGCAGCACCCTTTTAAGTATTTTGAGCTTTGGCAACTCATTCTAACTAGGAAACTTCGACCTTCGATGAGTACCTTATTTGACAATCGAGTCAAACACCCACACAGAAAGCCTTTCAGAAAAAAATTATGTTCAACTTCAGCGACTTTAAAAACCGACCCACCGAATTTCCCTTAAGTCTTCGGTAATAGAAAAGGCAATCCAGGATGTCATTGAAAGTACCAAGATTGATAACGTTTCTTGAAGTCATGTTGACTATGCTGTTAAAATCCACATCGGGTCCTTCGCTATGTAATGTAGATTAAAAGGGAAATTCTTGAGCTGGCGTGTCGATCTTTAACTTTTTCATCAAATTATATCCTATGTATATTTAGATACCCTTTAAATCCTATGGAGAAATCGTTCTCTCTTAATTTTTACTTTCAAGAAGCTTCCATTAGAATAAGGTGTTACGTCATAGTCTATAAGATCATTATTGCAATCGTTATTTTTAAACACGGATATTTCTATATAAATTGCACATATTTGCTAACCCTTATTGCACCTCTCGTCTTCATTGGGTTATGGCAATATCTCGCATAATTCAATAATAGTCGAGTAAACCGTTCAATATGTCCATACATGTGCGGTTATCAAATTAACCGTCCCTGTTTGGAAAGCTAAAGACGAATTGTTGTCAAATGCAATGAAGTAATTGTATTTTAATACACATGTAGTCTTCTTGTAGAAAAGCCGAGAATATAAAATCGAAAGGTAAATCAGTTTACTGCAAATATTATCTGTTCAGTTCTCTCATTGGTGGCCTAAAACGCACTACTTTTTTTAGAAACGTTTACCGGAGAGTTACATTTACATAGTTTATTCCTAAAATATAGGTACCATTGAGACATTCTTAGAGATATTGAAATTTCATATTCTGTGCAGAAAATAGTGACTTATTAGTTGAAGTGATGGTGACGCCTATTTAGACATTACCCGTCTTTGATAGGCCAACCCAGCGAAAGTTCGACGCAAAAATATAGAATAAATAGCAAACCTTGAATTGATTGATTGATAAGAGTTTAACGCCGCGCTCAAGATAATTTAACTTATACGGCGGCGAGAAGAAATTAAATCATCATACAATTTTAACATCAAAAATACATTGCAACTGAAAAATGACAGAAACAGAAATAATATAAACTGGTAAAACACTGTGTAAATCATTTTCGGAGATTAAAAACAAGAAATATCACAATTATCTCCAATGGAGCAACAACAAACAATTCATATAAATAACCATTTATATAATATACAAATTTGCAAATATGTATTTATGTTCTGATAGAGTAATTTTACAAACAAAAAGGTATATTCCATAATAATTAAAAATTTGCCCCAGGTTAGTCGCCTTTTACGATCAAGCTTGCCTGGGAACTGTGAGCCAATTCTTATCTCCCCGGAACCCACACGTGGGGCAAACCATGGAGATGTATCCGGTAAGGAGCTCCATCCATTCTGCTTTATCTTTGTCTCGTATTTTTCTGTATATCGCGCATCAAAGGAATAACCATCATCCATGATGCTAATAATATTGTATTTAAACTTCAAGAGCCTACCAATTCACCTAAAACCAGGATCAGAAAATAATGTGTGTATTCAATATATATTTATGAACACTAAAACACACAGACACTGGGCAAATCTTATTGTGTTCAATATATACATATACAAGTTATGGTCTAATCTAATTTATGGTCTAACGGTAATTCAAAACTTCGATTTTCACAGAATCACAGAATGTTATTGTGGGAAAATTGAAGCTCAAAAGTGTTTTGTAATTATAGATAATTCTACAATCAAGTGCGTGGAAAACATATGCAAAATATACAGCTGTACACACAGTAAATATATCTGGTGTCTCTCAGCGTCGATGTGTATCTGCTTTGTTCGATAAACGTCTGCATCATTGGGAACTTGTCAGACGCATTGCTGAACAATTGGTTCACACGTCTATACAGCTGATTGATTGGTTTCCTGTTGCTGCAGTGAACTCAAACATATTCAATCTGCACGGTTCAAAGAGGAAATAGAAAAGCTCTTTTAAATAAACTCAGAAAAACGCCTCTACCTAAGAAGTTATTGTTCTGAAATACCTTCTGCCTAGGCGATTCTCTAGTGTACAATATTCATCCCACGACAGCCCGAACCTTGAACATATCCTTGTGATTATCTAGTCAGAGTATTCCCAAAAGATTATTATTTCAGATTTCTGATAATCCGTAAACGTTGAGAAACATTGTCTTACATAAAACCGTGTGTTTAAAGTGCAATGCTATGGCAAAATATGGATATTTAAAAAAATACATTTTTTTAAAATTGTCTGCTATTTATGTAAAGGAGTGTTTTATCGAAGAACTGCGAACCCTGTTAATTTCTTGACAATCAGCATATCTGAAAAGGGGGAATTTAATAAGCTCATGCCGCTTTAATAATTCGACATTGGGAATATTTCCAATTACCCTGCAAAGGCAGCTCACTTGATAGAAGGTAGGATTCAACAAAGCCTCTTTTAGTTATTAAGCTACACAATACCATGGCGATTTCTTCTTTAGTGTTTCGACGAGATTGTGTATTCCTGACTTATATAAAAACCTGTATTATACTCAGCCAAACGTGAATCATTTTCCTCTGTTGTGTATCACATACATGTACAGTGATTGGGGAAACCATAACCAAGATTTATTTTAGTGTCTGAAGACAAATATTATCTGGTTCTTGACACCGTAATGCGAAAATTAGCAAGTGGATCTATCAATGTTGATAACAAATACCATAAGAGAGTATTGGATTGATTGATTACCGTCGCACTCACGATTATTACACTTATATGGCGGCGTTTCCAGGTTTAGTGGGAGAGGAAACCCCCGACCTTCGGCGAGTACATTGTACCTGACAACGCGTTTTACAAAGGCGATCGAGTAAAAAATCCATACAGAAATTGTTCAGTTTTATTTGGACTGAATGGGATTTGAAGCCGCATCGCGTGGAAGGCCTGTGTTGGACTGAGGACACGATCTCTCTAACCGACTGAGCACCTGAGGCACCCAAAGATATTCCGAACTCACATTGAAAACACCACTATATCTTGCTTTTGTGACGATATGTTTCTCTTTGAATAAATAACCTCGGGGTGGAAAAGTAATATTGTAACATGGCTTCGAGATTCAGTGGCCAGATAGTGAGGAGCTGATAATTCGCTGCATAGTAAGACTATTTTGTGGTAGAAAATACAACTGTTCAATTCAATTTACTCATCTGCTGGTGTTTTCTGCACCTGGAGCTAGTCTGAAGGGCCCTTGATTGCTAATGCTAAACTTTCATTGCATATCGCTGTTGGTTCGTCAAATAAAATGAACAATATACATAAATTCATCATTGTTCATTTTATATACAATATTGTCCCACTTGACCCTTGAGAGTAATCAATGTCACAGATTGATTGGCATCAAAGGAATTTGATTGGTTAATATGACCTAGGGAAACACATGAAAAGCAGCAAAGTATCAAAAGTTCAACCCCAATTTTTTTCTGGAGAGTAACAAGAAATATTACCATGTACAATTCCATTTTAAAATGTACATTAAATTACTTATTACGAGAGTTTTGTCAGATGTGGGACATTTTTGATGTTTTGCATCATGGATTATTTTTAACGACAAAAAATGTCAACACTTCTTTTCGCATAACATATAGATATAACAAAGATACCATATGTTTCGTCGAAACGAAACGGTCGTCATAAATGGCTCTAAGTATTTTACTTATATGCATATCTGCATTATTTGTTGTCAGGGGCATTTTTAAAAGGAAATGACTTCTGATATCACTCGAGAAATTTGTCCTGTTAATGAAGAGTCTTTGTGGCAATTAAAATGGGACAAAAAACATGATTTAGGAAAATACACCAAAGTAGCCAAATATAGCTTGTCTGTTTTTTCCCGGGAAAGTCACAAAAAAACTTCTGTAAAACGAACCATATTTCGCGTAAGTGATCCCCAGTGTCTCGAAAAGACTGTTCAGTATATATTCAAACTAGATTGAATTAATATTGCTCGGACATTTCTGACTTTTAGCGGAGTTTGACGAATATTGGCGATATATCTGATATGTTTTACATTACAAGACCAAATGTTTTAGCAACTATAGAGAAACGTTCAGCCGCACAGCCAGCGACACCGCAAAACATCTGGTGGCTCTCAGCTTCAAGGTGCTTTATGCGATAAATTTCTGAATCATTGAGAACTTTTCAGACGCATTGCCTAACAATGGGTTAGCAAGTTTTTGTAAGTGATTGATTGGTGTCCTGTTACTAAAGGTAAACTGAAAAAAAGTCAATACCACGGGAACTCCATCGGTCAGTGATCATATTATGTAAAACCTTACATCTGCTTTTAAAATACCTTACCTTCATAATGAAACGGTACAATAGATCTTCCTGTCCAATTAGGCCTTTTGTCATTTTAGTCGTTAATATTTTTCTCTTTTTGTTGTATTGACAGCTACAAATTGTGGTAATATGCTGGAATGGTAGATGAACTAATATGAAACTAATGGGACTGGAATTACAGACAAACACACTTTCAAGCCATAGTGGCATCAAAAATAAAACATCGGGCTCAAATGAAAGGTGGTAAATGTAAAAGTGATAAATTACTACTTGATTAAACGTATATGATCAATGTCATCATTTTTTCTTCTCCTGAAGGAAAACTCCATGGTTTTGTAAAAACCGTAGAGTACATATGTACAAGTTATCTGCCAACATATATTAAAAAGTTTGCTATGGGCGTAAAACAATCTTCACACGTGTTTGTGACAAATTCACAAACCCACAACGAAGTGAGAGATACAATGGATTTTAGGCACCACAAGCCTCAGTTTTCTGATGAGCGTATCGAACCGTCAATTACCAGACGTAATTTTGTCGTGTTTTTGTCGACGCATAACAGGCAATGGTTGATTGATTGATTGATTATATGTTTAACGCCGCGCTCAAGATGATTTCACTTATACGGCGGCGAAAAGAAATTAAATGATACATATTTTAAAATCAAAAATACATTGGAACTGAACAATGGCAGAAACAGATAATAAAAACTGGTAAAACACTGTGTAAATCATTTTCGGAGATTAAAAACAAGAAATATCACAATTATCTCCAATGGAGCAACAATAAACAATTTATGTAAAAAACATTTTTTTATAATATACAAATTTGTAGATATGTTCATAATGATTAAAAATTTGACCCAGGTTAGTCGCCTTTTACGATCAAGCTTGCCTGGGAACTGTGAGCCAATTCTTATCCCCCGGAACCCACACGGGGACCCAAGGATTAGTCGCCTCTTACGATCAAGCACCTTGGGAAGGCTGAGGGTTTATTCTTATCTCCCCGGAACCCACACGGGGGAACAGGCAATGGACCTTGTTGGTACTACTGGAAAGAGGGGACCAAATAAACATAAAGTGTTTATTGGTTGACTGGTCGCTCTGTTATAGGCAGAGAACCCTTATCTTTAGAGTAGTTTATCCCCGATTTAAGTCCAGGCGATGGGTCCTATAATTAAAAAACATGTTTTTTTTATAGAATTTTTTGTCGACGCAGAATCGAAAAAATGCCATAGTTATCAAAACAAATTATCCGAGTTCACATTAATATTACTTCAAAATATAATTTTTACTCTTTTATAATAAATTTTCACCTCCGATGTTTGAACATTTCTGCAAAAGGGAAAGCCAATTATATTATTCCAGTGAATATGCCTGGCACATTTATTCCTTTGATAGAATGGACATCTGAGAGTAAAATTTAGCGCAAGTTCACGCTGGAATTACATCCACTTTAATAAGAAACAAGCGATTTTTCTAACCTGCAAAAGTTAAAATCTAGACCCTGCGATAAATTTGAACTTATATTTCAAAGAAGAATATGAGATATGATAATAATGTTCAGCTGATCATTTGTTATTATGATTTGACTGTTTTTATTTTTGTACTAAGTTTTTCGTGATAGTTAAAAGATATCAAGAACACAATAAGGTCATGCCTGTGCCAGGATGATTAAAAGCTTATGTATTAAATAATGGAGCTTCGTATCACGTGACTATATTCTTACCTTGTTCTTGTGATAATTGTGATATCAAGAGCACAATAGATCATGCTTGTGTCAGGATGATTAAAAGCTTATGTATTACATAATGGAGCTTGATATCACTTGGCTATATTCTTACCTTGTTTTTGTGATAATTGTGATAGCAAGAACATAATAGATCATGCTTGTGCTAGGATGATTGAAAGCTTATGTACTAAATAATGGAGCTTCGTATCACGTGACTATATTCTTACCTTGTTCTTGTGATAATTGTGATATCAAGAGCACAATAGATCATGCTTGTGTCAGGATGATTAAAAGCTTATGTATTACATAATGGAGCTTGATATCACTTGGCTATATTCTTACCTTGTTCTTGTGATAATTGTGATATCAAGAGCACAATAGATCATGCTTGTGTCAGGATGATTAAAAGCTTATGTATTAAATAATGGAGCTTGGTATCACTTGACTGTATTCTTACCTTGTTCTTGTGATAATTGTGATATCAAGAGCACAATAGATCATGCTTGTGTCAGGATGATTTAAAGCTTATGTATTACATAATGGAGCTTGATATCACTTGGCTATATTCTTACCTTGTTCTTGTGATAATTGTGATATCAAGAACACAATAGATCATGCTTGTGCCAGGATGATTAAAAGCTTATGTATTTAATAATGGAGCTTGGTATCACTGGACTTTATTCTTAACTTGTTCTTGTGATAATTGTGATATCAAGAACACATGGGATCTTGCTAATACCTGGATAATTAAAAGCTTATGTTGATAAATAAAAGAGTAGTGATACCACTTGGCTATTTTCTTTACTCGTTCTTGTGATAATTGTGATAGCAAGAACATAATGTGATAGCATATCACGTACACGTAATATCTCGTACCATTCTACGAGATCTTCAACTCGAGACATGGCTCGAGAGCCGTCGCACTCCATTTTGCGAATAGTTAACTGCAAGAAATATACTGAGAATTTTTAATCTATATACTATTTATTTCTCTGTTCTATTCTGTTCGCAAACATGTAACCCTATCATAATATGCTGCATTGCAGGTTCTTAGGGCAGAAATACTTGTTAAAAATCAAAAATATAATCGGCACTACATCAGCTCTTAAATACATTCTAAAACAAGATGGCAGCGCCCATGGATGTCAAGGCAAAATATGATATGGACTTCAAGGTATTTCATGGTATATTATATGTATTAGGAGAGTAGCAATCAATATAACAAAACAGGTTGTCGGCGGCTTAAACGTTACCTACCAGAATTATATCGAATATCTCTACACAACCGAGCCAACAATCAGTGTCACGTGTCGTTGTTTACAATTTTAAGGACGTGGACAGCAGTGGTCTCCCTTTGTGTTAAAGCAACATGTCACTCAATCGTTTTAGAGTTGATATCTCAACGAATGGCAGTAGGATCAATCTCTATTTTAGATTGTATAATCTGTTCTTGTGAAAACTGTAATATGAGAAACATATGAGATCGTGCTAGTTTTTGGATGAATTTACAGAAAATTACAGAGACAACAAAATGGGTTACACATCACTGAACTATAATCTTAGTTCAACCTGGGTGATATTTAACGTCTCAAGTCTTGTTCATTTAACTCCAATGTAATTACACCTATAAAGGCCAGTCATTGCTTATAAAAAAAGAGTTTGTAAGACATACTGGTCAGGGCTAAACTCTGGGAAAGGGGGGCGGGGGCAAAATTTTCACTGTCTTTTCCCATGACCCTATAATATATAGTGTGACGATATTCTTACTATAGCTTAAGATGTGTAAGCATTGTTAATACAAAGTGTTCCAGACAATTCTACTGACTAAGGCCAAGCTCCTGGCATGCGTCAACCTAACGAAATATCATAGGTTTACTTTATTACAACAATTTATGATGGGGTATAAAGGTCTAAATGATATACCTCTTTATAACACAATAGAAACTGGTCTCCGTGGTTATTTTAGACAAGAAGATTCTCCATGTGCCCGTGTGCTTTAGTGTTCATAAATATAACGAATGGATTGAAATCACATACGACGTAATTGGTCTGTTTAACGTAATAATCAAGAGAAGTACACCAGACGTTGCGATTGTTTTTATGTTTCGCATTCATAGAATATAGAGGCAATCGTACATTTGATTCGGGTGTTAATGTATCTGAAGTAGATGAAACTGATCGACAATCATATATACTATGTAATCAAGTTTTACGAACGAAACACTCGATGTCACTCGATAAATTTTATATGTTAATGAGAATAGTCTTTGTTAAAATGGGGGAAAAAAATCAAATTTTGACTTTAAAGCGAATGCTGAATCAGATCCCGAAATTGCGAATGAAAAAGACAATTATAAAATTGTTCCAAATATCAAGAGATATCCGTTCATAAGCCGGCGCAGCGGCTGGTTCTCGAAATAAAATTTACCGGTTCGCCTTTATACCTCTAGGCAGCTTGACTTAACTTTACTTTAATTTAATTTAATTCATTATTTATTTATAGAGGATGTTCCCCAGCCTTTCGGCCACGAGGGGGTCTCCTCTGTAACTGTACAATTACAACAACAACAAAGAAGACAGAAAAACAGAATCAAGAACAGAAACAAATACAGCAAAATTAGGGTAATTACATGGCAAACAAATTACATATATCAAGTTCTATGTGCTATAGCTTACACTCAACCGTAAAATTTGTTCATAGAATTGTAGTGTACACAGACAAGCCGTAATATAGGCCTATATATAAGAATAATGGGGCCTCCGTGGCTCAGTAGGTAGAGCGTTGGACGCTCAATCCGAACAGCCTTCCACCAATGGGTCGCGGGTTCGATTCCCACTCAGTCCAAAAAATTGGAAAATTTTCTGACTGTGTTTTCACTCGAACGACCTATGTGGGATGGTTGCCAGTTACCAACGGAAGGTCGTGGGTTTCCTCCGGGCATAGAGCCCGGTTTCCCCCCACAATAAAACTGGCAACGCCGCCATATAAGTGAAATAATCTTGAGCGCGGCGTAAAACACCAATCAATCAATCAATATAAGAATAATCACATGAAATAAACAAAACCCTATACTTTACACATAGCAATAAATTTGTACATAAGAAAGTTATTTACATAGACAAACATATATACATACAATACAAGAGTAATTTTGTAACACATACATCAAACAAATCTTTCTACTTTATACATAACATTCATTTTGTACACAAGAACGTTATTTACGCAGACAAACATATATACATACAATTCAAGAGTAATTGCGTAACGCATACATCAAACAAATCCTTCTACTTTATACATAACACTAAGTTTGTACACAAGAACGTTATTTACGTAGACAAACATATATACATACAATTCAAGAGTAATTGCGTAACACGTACATCAAACAAATCTTTCTACTTTATACATAACATTAATTTTGTACACAAGAACGTTATTTACGTAGACAGACATATATACAAACAATTCAAGAGTAATTGCGTAACACATACATCAAACAAATCCTTCTACTTTATACATATACCTCATTTTTAACACAGAAACGCAATCTACACAAACAAGTAACTTTTAGTCAGTACAAATTAAAGGCCCGCTCTCACTATGCGATCAGCCGCACCGACCCGCAGGACGCGACCAAAATGGATGCCCTCGACCGGTCGACTTTATTTAAAAATATCACAAGGAATGTTCAACCTTAATGGCAAATTACGGCATTTCTATCTTCATTTAAGGTTATTCATAGCAATATTGTCATTCAACAACGAAAAATCTGCCAATATGAAAAATGTTCATAGTCATTGAGTATTCCTAAATCTATCTTTTTGGATTTGTAGGAGAAATGACTCGTATCGAGATTTGTCTGAAAAAAACGTATCCATGTTGATGAACGTTGCTCTTTGGTGGTGATAAATTCTTCAGGCCAATTTTACGCCGAGTCTATAAGTGGTAGGGAAAATAACACTGTTTCTAGCCAGAGAATAAATGTTTCTGAATTCAATATGTAGTATGAATTAATATAGATGATCCTAAGTTTGAATTCGGTATCATCTGCACGAAGATAAATGTATTGCCGATAATCATCCGCTTTATCCTAACGATAAAAGATTTTTTCTAGAATCGAACGCCAAGGAATATTTGCGAAATCTACAGCTGTATCTCCATTGAAAACATCTGACGCCTCTCAGCATCGACGGGACTCGGCTTATTTCAATAAATTCATCAATCATTTGGTTACTAGTCAGGCTCGTCGGGAAACCTTAGAGAACAAATCTGTGTAAATGATTGATGGGGTTCCCTTGATTTAGGCAAATCCGAATGCGATCAATACCATAAAATCCTCATCCCTCACCCAACGTGTTATGTAACACCCATTACCGCCTTTCATATCGGTTGGAGATAAATGGGTATCAATGCGCGAAGAGATAATATGGATATTTAGAATTATTTAAAAGTGTGTCCGTTGACCCATTTTGTCGTCAATAGTTTTCTGTTATTTTTTCATTTTGTTTTATTTTCACCAACAGGTCAAATGATCCTCTTTCTGTGTTTCAGGTAATGAAATTGATCTCTGTTAAGCTGGAGTTAGGGAGTGGCTTTCTCAGCGAGCGTTTTTTTATATGGGTTATTTAAATATTGGATTGTCACTAATGTAATTCAGTTTGACTTCAAATTGTCGAAAATGGCGGTACCCATGTTGCATTTTGTGTAGCGTGAAAGCGACAAGTACTATGTCAACTTTTTTGGTTGTCAAGGATATCTGATGTGTGAATAATTTGAAAATGGAAATAAAAAGCCTAAGCATGAGCTGCTAAAATGGTGATATTTTGACGTTGAAACAGAATGTTGAAATTATCGGCTATTTTTGTCAAGACGTAAAATTCAGAAGCTTTTTAGTGCTTCTAGTCTCGAGAATGGACGATAAAGTATTGTTTTGAACTAACTTTGGCTTAGAATGAATGATTGGTCGTCCCGGTTGTTTGAATTTTGTTTACATTTCTAACACTATTCCGGTTCGTATAGGCCGCACACTGTATGGATTTTCCTCATTCCAACACCAATCATTTAGTTTTTCGATGGCCTTCAAAGCCTCTTGATGTCGTGACGATCAGAAATTATGAAAAAGTGTGAATATTGACAGCTCATGCCGCTTTCACAATATTGTAAATAGGAAATGAATTAGTATCCTGTAACCTACACAATGCTTTTGTCATGACCTGGATTAAGTTAAGTCAAAATTGGATAGGAAGAAAACAACTTGAAGCTCAGAAGCAATCAAAATGAAGGTTAGATTGTCAACTAACGAAGCCGACTAGATTTCTCATGGTTTGTAATATTAACTTATAATCAGCCGTCTGCTGTTAGTCGGCTAATTTAGTTTTATGGAATCGTTAAGCTGAATTCAACAAGACAGTGGAAAGTTGGGTTCTTCTTGGAGACCATATTTCACGATATAGGAACGGGGCATTTGTGTATGAATTTACAAGGTATTACGAAAAATAACACACGCTAACGCATGAACTGATAATAACGTTTGTCGAACTGTACCAAAACCACCTTGGCCCATTGCATGTTAAAAACAATGCAATTTAAAGTGGAACTAAATTATATTGTGTTTGCTTGTTTCAGGGATCGGCTCAATACGACAGATCAACAGAGAATATCCAGACGAATTCACCTACACAAAGCGTACTGTGTATGAGTTTAGGTGTCTCCGCCCGCCGTTCACCTAACGAACTCACTCCTCGGTTACCATAACGAACTCATTCCTCCGTTGTCATAACTCCTTAATCTGATGCATGAAGAACTCACTCCCCCGGTTGGCATTGATAAATCCCTTTCCCGTTACCATAACTAACTCCCTGTCCCGTTGTACTAACGAACGCACTTAGAAACCCCATACATTGATTCAAAATAATTCCTTGTTTTCATCTTTAGTTTTACTAAATGGGAAATGTATCTATAATCAAACGCTTCCGGTGACGTCACCCTATTGTTCGAGCGGTTGATTCTTTATCACGATTTTATAAAATCGCTCAATTAAGAAAAGCCAACATAACTGGACGTGGAGATTTAAGTTAAATTCAAAACAGAACAGACTTGTTTTATATGGTGTGTAGCGGAACAAAGACTGTTTTATCGGAAGAAAAACTGATCATGCAGGGAAAATAACTTTTGGTCAAATTAAGACCTCCCTTCGTTGTACCGCAACACCATTCAAACAAAACCATAACAAAATGGGTTTGTAATATAATGACAAAGTTGTATGGATCGTTAGCTATCGAGGGAAGTCCAGTAAACTGAAATTAAACAAAATATGATAATAGGAAAAGCAAGTGAAAAGATGCAATTTGGTTCCGGTGCAGAAGTCAGACGAGCCCTGACGAGTAGATCTTTCAAACTCTTGTTTTTTTGGTAAGCAATAACTGTATTGTATTTAGTTTTGTCTATTAAAATCTGTGCCATATTCATGCGGATCTTATTGTATAGAACACAAATGGTACAATACTTTTCTCCCCGACACCCTTCCGGATTCAAGTTCAAACCCAACGGGAAAACAGTTTGTGAAATTTCTAAAAAATTCCTGGTTGTTTATATATAGGTATTTGGCCGTTACTTAAAGTAATCTGATCTAAAGAAAAATCCCACCTGGCTTTGTTTTAACATCTCAAAATTGATGTTTATGGTTTTATCCAGTCTATATTAAAGTGGCATGTTGTTGTTGGGCGGTTAAAGTACCTTGAAAAACTAAAAGATTCGTCATTAGATATCGATAAAGCCAGATACCTATACGAGCCGAAAATTCAAATAGCCTGGATGTATGAATACATGTCTTGATTGTTTGGTGTTTAACGCCGCGCTCAAGATTCCGAAACAGAGAATAAAATTAGTAAGAACTTGGAGGAAGCAGAGAACCCTCTAGATGGGGATGAGCCAACCATAATAGTAGTAGTATCTGACACATTGAAAACACAAACAAGCACACAAAACCATGAAACAGACGTAATCATACAGACTGCTAACTCTCAGCTCCACACTCTGGAGCGAATATTCCGCTTTAGTTCCCTCAAGTAAACCCTCTGTTATTGCTGATGAATCGGCTAATCCGTCGACTAGACATGACACACAGGCAAGACAAACGGAAGGTAGTGTAAGCGGAACAACACAGGGAAGCACTGATACAAGGCGACCAAAGATTTTAGAGAAAGATAAGGCTTCCTCAGAGTCGCAAGTTCCCACACAGGCTCTATGGAACGACTCTTTCCCTGACATTGCTGGTTCAAGCCAAGCAAGTATCTGGAGGTCTCCTTCGCTGGATGCAGGGATTGCTAAGGTTCCTTCGGCAACCGTTGATGTTGATCAATTGTCTGCTAACTCTGCTTACAGCATGGAGGACTCTATGTCTGATATGGGCGACTCTGTGTCTGGCGATCCTTCGGATGAATCTGTACCAGCGTACACTAATGACAAAGGGGAAGTATTGGTCCCAGTCACGACGTCATTGGGGGTTCATTATGGTACAATGCGCCGTGATAGCAAAATTCAAGCAGAAGTCCGGAAGCAGAGACCCGTTCTGCTTATATCTGAAGAAGCGTTCTCAAAACGCAAGGCAGCTCTGAAAAAGAAGAGTAAGAGAGCATCAAAACATTAAAAATGGCTCTTAAAATAGTTACTCTTAACTCTGAGGGTATCATGACCGACTGGAAACAGTTTTCGCTTGTAGAAAAACTTAAGACTTTAAAAGCAGATGTTGCGTTCCTGCAAGAAACGCACTTTACTAAAGCCGACGAGGTACGCAAACTAGAGAAAGCAGTGAACGGTCGAGTTTTTCTATCGTCTTGCTCTAGTCATAGAGGTGGTACAGTCATCCTTCTATTGGCATCTTTTTTTGCTTTGGGTTCGGTTTTGTCGACTAGTGGACCTGATGATGGTCACTGGGTAAGAGTTGACGTAAAGTTCTCTGAAAATGTATTCACTCTGTTTAATGTTCATGGGCCGACATACATTCCGGATAGACGCAATTTTTTTCATGAAGTCCGATCCCAACTTGAAGGGTGTGTTAATGAAATCATCCTAGGAGGGGATTTTAATTGTGTGCTTGATGCGCAACTAGACAGGAGAACCGAATTCAAGTCTCGGGATTCTTCTGTAAAGGCTCTCTCTGATCTGATCGATGATCATGATCTCATAGATACATTCCGTTTTATTTATCCAGACGCCAAATCTTACACTTGGACTTCGCCTTCAGGGGCCACTGCGTCACGTCTTGACATAATTTATTGCAGCAAAAGCCTTCAGGGATATTTGTCTAATGTTAGCCACGTACCATATGCACTTTCTGATCATACTTTGACTGAAGTCTCCCTCGATTCAGGAAGTTGGCTCCAAAAAGGAGCAATTCGACACTGTTTGAGCGAGTGGAAGGGAACAAGATATTCTTTCGACACTATAGCTGCATTTTGGGAGGCTGGTAAATCAGAAGTTAAAAACATTTCTATCAAATTTGGTAAGGCAGTAGCTCGTCGCAAACGAGCTGAAAAACGTAAATTCGAGAAATCCTTTGCTTCAGTGTACAAGCGTGTTGCTGGGGGTGAGTCCCATCTCACCGATCTGCTTGAGAGTCTTCGACAAAAGTTGAAGGCTTATGATCAAAAAGCCTTCGTAGCAGGGCCCGTGTAAAATCTGATGTCTTCGGAGAGAGGCCCACTAAAAACTTCTGTTCCCTGGAAAAGGCTCGTGGTACAGAAAAGCTGGTCCATGAGCTGCTAACTGAAATTGGTGATTCTGAAAAGTCCATGGAAGGTATGCTTGAGACAGCCAGGGATTTCTACCAACAGTTGGATTGTTCAGAGTGTTGACGGGGGTTGTATGGAGCAATGTCTGCAAACCGTTTCTAAGGTTCTCTGTCAATCTGAGGTAGACCTGTGCGATGCTCCTTTCGCGGTGGAAGATTTGTTGTCCTCCGCTAGATCATTAGCTCTGAATAAAGCCCCTGGTATCGACGGGCTCCCGGTAGAGTTCTATCTCACTTTTTGGGATATTATGGGTCCTGTTCTATTGGTGGTAGCTGATGAAGCTGTTGTTTGACAGACTCTATGGAGCAGGCTGTGGTGCGTCTTATACACAAACGCGGGCTTAAATCTGACCTTAAGAACTGGCGGCCTATTTCTCTGCTATGTGCAGACTAACTTAAGTATCACTAAAGCCTTAACTAGGAGACTGGGAATGGTAATGTCCTCTGTTGTCAATTCCGACCAGACATGCTCTGTACCTGGACGATCCATTATCTCGAACAGCTGATTGGTTCGGGATGTTAGTTCGTCGAAAGTGAAAATATGGAGGCTGCCATTATTAGTCTGGACAATCAAAAGCATTCGACAGAGTAGAGTGGGGTTTTCTGCTAGGTGTGCTTGAACGAATGGGTTTTGGTACTGGATTTCGAAGATGGATAGAGGTCATTTACAATTTCCCTGTCAGTAGGATTTTGATTAACGGCTTTCTTAGCGACCCAGTCTACTTAGAATGAGGCGTGCGACAGGGCTGCCCTCTATCACCTTTGCTCTATGTTTTGGTTGCAGAGGTTTTTGGAGCGATGGTGAGACATTCTGACTTTCAAGGGGTCCGCCTTCCTTCGGTGGACGAACCCGTTCGGGTATCTCAATTTGCGGATGTTACGTCCTTATTTCCTGGCATTGATACTGATTTTGCGTGTGTAGATCCGCTCTTGAGGACATATGAAAAAGCATCAGGCGCAAAGATTAAGAAAAGTCAAAAGGCGTATTCCTAGGATCGCGGAAATACAGACAAGACAAGCCCCTTGAGTTAAAATGGGGATCACAGCCTACAAAAATATTATGGGTACACCAGGGGCCGGGCGACACATCTGTCCATGACTGGGACGAAAGACTTTCAAGGGTCACAGCTTCCCTTCAAGGCTAGTCCAGACGATCCTTAAGTCTGATCGGGCGTGTAATGATTCTGAACTTGTTGGCCATGTCTAAGCTGTGGTATGTTGTCGAGATGCCCTCCGATCATTCTAAAATGCTGAAGAGCGTCGCGAGACAGAGTGGGATCGGCTTGGTTGATCCAGCCGAGAAACTGCTTTCCTTAAAACTTAACTTTTCCGGTAAGATGATCAGAAGTAGAGATCGGTGGGTGACGGTCAGTCGAGCGTTGATGAACAAAAGACTTTCCCCTTTTTGCACTGCCTCACGTTTTTACCTGGTGTGAGTTACCAGACGTTGTTCGCCGCTTACCAGGCTGGTACTTTGCAGTTGTTAAAAGATTAGTTACTTTCGAGAGAACTACTAGGCGGCCGTCTTGCTGTGGCAGGACGTCTTACAGCAGCCGTTATTTGATAATCCTTTGATCACAGACGGAAGAGGACGACCATGTTTACCTGGACCTCTGGGTGCTAAGGTTCTTATTATTGCCGCCTCTACCAAGATTTGGAAATCTTTTGGCGGAGAGTTATCTGCTCCATGTTGTAGGCTACTAAATCGCATTAGAAAGGCCATAACAAGTCGTGGTTCGAGCTACCTTCAGGCTCCAAAGGTTGTATATATTTTGTTTCCGGACAGGCTCTGGATAGCATTTCTTCACGTACACGGTACGAATGGTTGCGTGATACTCACGAAGCAATACCAGCGTCTTTTGCTAAATGGGAGCAGGATTGCATGGTACCCCTTTCTTGGGATTCTGTGTTTACTTGTTTGTTCAAGTCGGTGAGTGTGAACAGGGACAAAAGTGTTCACTGGCTGCTACTTCATAGGCTACTTTGGGTTGGAGTCAATCTTCTCCGAGCTAAAGTGGTGACATCTGATTTGTGCCCTATGTGCAGCTCTGGTAGTGAGACCATTCTGCACTTATTCTTCAACTGTGACGCTGTTAACCCTATATGGAAGAAAATGGAGGAATTGGCTAATCGTTATTTGGGTAGATCTGTTAAACTTTCTGCTAAGTTTGTCCTTTCGGCGAAGGCCTAACCACCAACGTCAGGTGTAAAACGGTACTTCAGGCGATTTGTTCAACAGCTGTTGGTTGTTGGTGGCGGCACCGATGCTACGTTACAGCAAAAGGTCCTGGATTGAATCACCAAGGTGCTTTTTCGAGATTTTTCACTGGCGATGTCCCATCTGATTTTATGTCAATTTGAACAAGCAAGGTACCGACACAAGTTGTTGGAATTTGAAACCATGTGGTGCAGGAACGAAGTGTTTGCTGCTCTTGTAAATAATTCCCTAAGGGTCAGGTTTTCTTTTAGCCGATTTTAATGTGATCGTCTGTTGTATTTTTTCACAATGTAAGCTGTCTGTTATCTATCTGCCAGTTTTGACGTTTTAGTCATATAACAATGAGCAAGTCTTGTTGAATCTTAGTGAGCGGATATTCTGCCAGTTAGTCTCCTACAACCTAGATTGTTGTGGCGTAAAAAAAAAAGATAGATTGATTATCTCTATTTTCAAACTCGATAATTGCAATAGGCAAAAGCCTGTTTTCATACAGGTCGAGTTAAAAGGATTGATTCATTAGAGTTTAACGCCTCGCTCATCTATCACAATTCACAATTATCTCCAATGGAGCAACAATAGACAATTTATATAAATAACAATTTTTTATAATATACAGATTTGTAAATATGTGTTTTTGTTCTGTTAGAGTGTAAGGTTAACAAATAGGTTTATACCATAATAATTAAAAATTTGATCCAGGTTAGTCGCCTTTTACGATCAAGTTTGCCTCGGAACTGCGAGCCAATTCTTATCATCCCCCGGAACTCATACGGGGGCCCAAGGATTAGTCGCCTCTTACGATCAAGCACCTTGGGAAGGCTGAGGGTTTATTCTTATCTCCCAGGAACCCACACGGGGGAACGGGAAATTAATTAGCATTAATTAATTGTATGTAAAAAAAAAACAATGCAATTTAAGGTGAGCTAAATTATATTGAATTTGTTTGTTTCAGGGATCTCCCAATACGGCAGATCAACAGAGAATATCCAGACGAATCCACCTTCAAAAATCGTACTGTGTATGAGTTTAGGGGTCTCCGCCCGCCGTTGACCTAACGAACTCACTCCTCGGTTTCCATAACGAACTCACTCCTCCGTTGTCATAATTAGCGCTTTGGAGTTTGGAGTTAATAACCTGAGATGGAGTTTATAACCTTGTTGTTAGCAGGTTGTGAGATGGAGTTTATGGCCGTTTTCTTTTTTGTTTGTTACATAGTTTTGTCTGTGCCGGGGGGGGGGGCAAAATTTATGGGGTTCATTCTCAGTCCACCGATGTTCATGCCATAGTTAAGGTGCGTAACTATTGTCAGTGTTACAAACGGATTCCAGAAAATTCTACTGATCAAGGCTAAGCTCCTGTAAGTTGTCAACCTAATGAAATATCATAGGTTTGGT
This sequence comes from Lepidochitona cinerea, assembly GCA_963971465.1. Classification (NCBI taxonomy): domain Eukaryota; kingdom Metazoa; phylum Mollusca; class Polyplacophora; order Chitonida; family Tonicellidae; genus Lepidochitona; species Lepidochitona cinerea. The sequence goes on along the minus strand of OZ020562.1, from coordinate 14,907,347 downwards.
TCGTTACAACAATTTATGATGGGATATAAAAGTCTAAATGATATGCCTCTTTTTAACACAATTGGAAACTTGTCTCCATGGTCATTTTAGACAAGAAGATTTTGCCTGTGCCCGTGTGTTCAGGTGATCATAAATATATAATTAAACGTTTTCGGTGACGTCACCCTATTGTTGGAGCGGTTGATTCTTTATCTGGATTACCGTATTTTATCAAATCGCTCAATTAAGAAAAGCCAATATAACTGGATTGCACCACACGATTCGTAGAAAATAATCGATAGTTGTATCTTCGACTACAATACGTTTAAGCCGGATAAATGCCTCGCCACTGCCGATTCTTATTAAATAACCGTTTTAAGAATCGGCAGTAGCTCGGCGTTAATCCCCCTATAACATCAACGAGCGCTGACGAGTAGATCTTTCAAACTCTTGTTCTGACCGTTGATTCAGTATTCCAACTATTTTGTTCTGAAGTATCTTGTATTCGTCTATTAAAATCTGGGCCATATTCATGCTGATCTTATTGTATAGAACACAAATGGTACAATACTTTTCTCCCCGAGACCCTTCCGGGTTCAGGTTCAAACCCAATCGGAAAACAGTTTGTGACATTTCTAAAAAATTCCTGGTTGTGTATATATAGGTCTTTGACCGTTACTTAAAGTAATCTGATGTAAAGAAAAATCCCACCTGGCTTTGTTTTAACATCTTAAAATTGATGTTTATGGTTTTATCCAGTCTATATTAAAGTGGAACGTTGTTGTTGCGCGGTTAAAGTACCTTTAAAATCTAAAAGATTCACCATTAGATAGAGAATATCGGTAAAGCCAGATGCCTATACGAAACGAAAATTCAAATAGCCTGAATGTATGAATACATGTCTTAATTGTTTGTAAAAAAACGACATTGAAGTACATATCCAAGATCAAGCTCCTTTCTGCTTAAACGAAAGTTTTCATATGTCTATGACACTTTCAATGATCCATACTACAGAATCTGTGTACAAAGGTTATTTTTATTCAGAAACAGAATTTCCTTGACTTTTCTCTGCCCCAAACACAATTGGCTATACGATCTGTTCAAAGCAATTTGGGAAAATGGTCTGTCATCTAAGCCGGAAGCCACATTGAGTGTCTATTCACAGCAAATTAAAAAATGACATTTTGGCTTTAGGTCGTTTTGCCACTCACAGCTTCTTGTGTGACTGTTTATCATTGGTTCAAACTAAACGATTAATTTTATGTTGAACGAAAATGTCTGCCTAAGGCTGGGGTTGGTGAATGGTGCTAACATATCTCTCCCATGGCCTCTCTATAAACTTTGGTATACTCCATATAATTTGGGATAGGTCTTTAAAAGGAGATCTCGAAACATATCGGATTGTCATTATTTTCTCATTTTATTTACAGGACTGACCTGTTCGCAGCTGGAGTCTAAATGTAACCCAATTACTCCAGTCACTTCAGAAAGGTCGTGACAAAAACAGTTTGACTGTTGGAATCGGCTATTTTTGGTTTGAAACCATATACCATAGTAAAGTAGAAAGGCCACATCGTAATTATGTAAGGCTTGATCGATATTTCGATTGCCATCAGGATAAGTAACGACATTTCTCCTGATAACAATCCAAATATTGATCATGGTTGAATTTTGGCACTTTGTATCGTTCTAATTTGGCCACATTGACGGTCTGACGAGAGACGTGTAAATCACTTTGACTTAGAAATGAGACGTAATGCATTGTTGGATTTGTCTATTAAATGATCACCGCACAATATTATTTCCACATTTGTTTATATATAGGTAAGTGGCTACACATTGAGTAATCCGATCTAAAAATCATCTGGCTTTGTTTCTTACATCATCCCAAAGTTCGTCGTCAGATTTCTGTGTCTGTGGTTTATCCAGCGATTGTATTAAGGGACTCATTAGAATATGATCCGTTTGCAATGGTTATAAATATTCAAAAGGAAGGGAGTGCCTCAGCATTTCTTTTGTCTACCAAAAGTGATCCGCTATAGAATCAATTCAAAGCAATTTGGGAAACTGGTCTGATTTCTGAGCCGAAAGCCATATTAGACGTCCACCGACAGCAAATACGAAAATTATATTTCCGCTCTTGGTCATTTTGCCACTCACAGTACCTCGAGAGATTGTTTAACATTGATTTCAGCTAATATATTGATTTCGTGTTCAGAGGAAATATGTGCCTAAAGCTGGGTTTGGAAAATTCTCCCAACAATTACCCCTCCAGGATTGCGATATAGTCCATGCAATTTGGGTCAAGTCTTTAAGAGTAGATCTCGAAACCGATCCGATTTTCTCATGCTATTCATATGACCGGCCTGTCCGCAGCTGCAGTCTTAATGTAGCCCAATTACCCCCAGCCATTTCAGAACTGATCAGTCCTAGCAAAAAGCAGAAGTACGCTTGTACTCGGTTTTTCGAAAGTACGACAGTGTAACTAGCCGAGAAATCTTTTTTCTTTATTTCTATATTACACACAGCCAAGAACACTAAAACGTCATTTTTTGTACACAAGAAATTACGATGCTGCCAAAAAAAGGCGCGAATTTCTCAAAGTAATCAGAGAAAAGATTATTTAGCCTACCAGCCTCAATGCATTGGTTAAAAAGAAACTTTCGGCCAACCTTTCCGATCCTAGGGTGCTTTGTGTCGTCGTGTGCAGTCGAAAACCAAACAATGTTATCATGAGTCACTCTGAAAGTATGACAAACTCTTAAGGGTGTCTATCTTGATCATTCGTGGCAAATAGGCATGGTCGTGTCCTTTATATAGGAATGACGTAATCACCAGAGTATTGTATACAATTCCGAAATAGATGTTGACGTCAGGCTTTATGTTGCATACGTCAGGGAGTGTATGTTATATTCATAGCACCATATAGGCGGATTGTTCGGGCTAAGTTGTAACCAATTAGATTGTTTTTGGCTTATCACCCACCGTAGCCATGCATGACACGATTGATATTTTGACTTAAATGAAGTCATAATCCGGATTGATTGATTGATTGTTTGGTGTTTTACGCCGCGCTCAAGATTATTTCACTTATATGGTGGCGATGCTAGTTTCATTGTGGGAGGAAACCGGGCTCTATGTCCGGAGGAAACCAACGACCTTCCGGTGGTATATAATCCGGATAAGTGGCTAATTACGCGTAAACTCGAAATATTCAGACCATTGTTGACTTTTACAACTCCACCACAATTTTTCGCCTCGTATTTTACGTCACATGACGTGTAAGTCATTTTGCTTAGAATTGAAACGTTATGAGTCGATTGATTTTTCCAATGAAACGTTCACAGAGCAACTGTTTGTACATAGACCAGTAGCTGTTATTTTTCGTAATCTGACCTAAAAAGCATCTGCCTTGGTTTTTAACATCCTCACAGAATTGGCGGCCTATTAATTTCTGTGTCTCTGGTTTTATCCTGTGTGCGTTAACCCCAACGCAACAGAATTTGTATACACAGGTTATTATTATTCAATGTGACCTTATACTAAGTCTTAAAAGTGATTTGGAAAACTAGTATGTTTTCCATCGCGGAAGACACATTAAACTGCCGTTGACCAGAAATACGAAAAAAACATTTCTGCTCTAGGTTATGTTGTCACTCACAATCTCGTGTGAGATTATTTAACATTGGTTCAACCCAATAGATTGATTTTGTGTTCAGAGGAAATGTCGTTGGTAAATGCTCGTAACATATAGCTCAATTGCCCAGGTATAGACTCTGTCCATGTAAACTAATAGTTGTGACGTCATGCTATCGTTCCAACAAGACACTATGTCTTAAATGCACACTTGCCGCGAAAATCCGGAATACTGTTTGCATAAATAACATTGAACGGTTTTCCGTATTTTTCCCAGACAGAAGAAGTTAGGAACTTTCTATTTTTACCAAAATACTAAATGATGCCCAAATTTTCTATCTTTAATTTGTAAATGAAAATTAGATTTATTCAGTACCCCGACAAAGTAAACAAACCCCGAACCTGCGCACAAGCGCTCAAATGTTTTGAATCGTGTGAGTGATCTAACGACACAGTATAATATCACGTACTTCATCTGAGAAATACAGACTGACGATCGGGTAAGAGAGACTCCAAAAGCCTGCCGATGATTTTTTGAGTGTAAATCACAGATAAAAAGTGTAATCCAACCACTCAGTTAACAGACACTGCTCGTTGTTGATGTATTCAGGATTCTATTCTTCGTTTGTTTTTTACATTCTAAAGGTAACTTGACTAACTTTTATGCGTCTTATGTTTGATTTTAGTGGTTTTAGTCGTAGTAAGCTCATGTACATTGGTTTTCTTAACAAATGTTCAACAGGCTTCGGCGGCAAGTGGGCCTTTAAGAAGGTCGCCCAATTAAGTGAAGCTGTATTTAAGACGACACTATGACACAAAGCTTGTGATATTGCAGCCTACTTTGGATAACTCAAATTACAGTGTGCCCAGAGAAATAATATTTCCATCCTCAAATTAGAGACTATGCTGAGAAAAAGAGGTATAGTTTTACTCGAATGTACCAGACGTTGAATGCACAGCTGTAAATATGATATAGTACTGCATTTGCATAACCCCCAAAAAAGGAAGGCGAAACCCAAGCAAGTCCACGTCGTTTACGTCGCTAATCGCCTCGGACATTATATTTCTGGAATACCCGGTGCCTCGTAATTTCTCTTACGTAATGTTGGATAGGTATCCATGTGGAGATCTTGGAACATATCGGATTGTCAGTATGTTCTCATTTCATTCAGAAGACATCTAAATGTAGCCTAGTTATCACAATCACCCCACGAAAGTCATCAGTTGAGGACGACAAAACGAAGGGTGCGCTTGTACTATGTATTTGTATTTTGACTGTTGAAAATCGACCATACTGTTTTTTTCTGTTTGATTCGGGCTCATTCATTTATCGTCTGAACCAACGTGTGCAAAACGGACGAAAACGTCAATTGACGATGAACCAATCAGACGTTCTGCTATAGTTTAGTAATTAGCTAATCTTAGTAGAAAGAGATTCGTCATCTGCGGACATGCTGGAATGTTTGCTCCATTTCCCTCTCTTTTCCTGGTGAGATTATATATAAAAAAAGAGTTCCGATCATGTCTCTGGAAGGCTCTTCACATACAAAATAGAAAGCCTCACAAATGAGCGTGAGTCTAAATGTATTATAACGTCGTTGTATTGTTTTCTTCCCGGAGAGAAACACGCCTGACCATGCAGCCATATCATAACAACCATATCATAACGAAAATTATTCTGTTATCAATTAGTAAACATTAATTCAAAAGAATTGGAATGAAAACAAAGCATACACACAAAACAGTCTATTATGTGCTGAAACAGTCCTCAGTGTAACAGCAATTTAACGCCCAGCAATACAGATCTGACAAGAAGTTTCCTTTTCAACCATAACTATATTAGTCGTTTATATGATTAATGAAATATCATAGGTTTGGTTTGTTACAACAATTTATGGGGTATAAAGGTCAATGATATACCTCCTTTTTAACACAATTAGAAACTTGTCTCCATGGTTATTTTAGACAAGAAGATTTTCCCTGTGCCCGTGTGTATTAGTGATCATAAATATATATCTTGTCCTTTTTAAATTATAAAGTCTAACTGTATTTCAGTTTGTTAAAATGTATAACAATATCTACCCGGTTGCCAGTGGCTATAGGTTACACACTAACTAGGGTAATCTAGGACCTGTTGCACAGACTGTTCAAACTCATTTGGATAACCGTTTTGTTTTCTAGGCCGGAAGCTATATCCAATCGTCCTTGGCTGCAAGTACGAACATTACATTTCGGCTCAAGGGTAATTGGCTACTTAACATCTCTCCAGACAGCGCCACATATTGATTCCAGCTAATAAATTGATTTCGTATTGCAAATACATTTCCTTTCTTTAACTAGGCTTACGACGTGAATAGTACTCCATGCTTTCGGTATTTCGCATGTAATTGACCTTCATTGTACATGCAATTGACCTTCAGACTGACCAGCTCATCATTATGTTTTCATTCTATTTTCAGGACCGGCAAATCACTCAAAGTGTCCCGCGAAATCAGACTGTCATGTGAGTTCTACTTGGACAAACTTAACCATACATTTAGTTTACAATATTTTATTCTGTGGATATTAATATTTCGTGATCATCGTATCTTTGCTCATATACTAGTGAAATGTATGTTCTCGATCGTATTTCTATATCGGAACTGTCAGCTCCTAGTTTGATACGTTTTCTTTTCAATGTTTGTATAATATTCGCTTCTAAATAAGTTACTCTGTTTTTTATATTAATCCAAATTCGTACATAGTTGGTCTGTTGTTACTGTTTTATTATCATTTTGTCCTGTGACACTGTTGCATAAAATATACCGATTTTGTGTTTTTTCTTATGAAAATGATCAATATTTATCTTCCTTCGAGCCTAAATTTGACTTATTTGAAAAAAGTAAGGTCTTAGTAAATTCCAGCTATTGCCGCGTACATCACCATTTAAAGTGACATGGGCTGCCAAAATTCACACTTTTTTCGAGATTTCTGATTGTCACGACAGTAAGAGACTTTGAAGGTCATCGAAAAACTAAATGATTGGCGCTGGAATGAGGAAAATACATACATAATGTGGCCTGTACAACCCGAAAACGTGTTCGAAATATAAACAAAATTTAAATAACCGGAACGACCATTCATTCAAAACAATACTTTATCGTACATTTTCTAGACTAGAAACACTAAAAAGCGTCTGAATTATACGTCCTAAGAAAAATAGCCAATAATTTCAACATTCTGTTGTGACGTCAAAATATCATACTTTAAGTTAAAAGTAAAAAGTGATAATATTTGTAAGGCATAATCCAAACACTCCGTAATTGACTTGGCCATGGAGTTTCTGAGTTATAATACACCAAACAGAGTAAAGAGCAGGCTTGTTAAGCCTACAGGTGGCCATACTAAAGCCGATGGAGAAGATATATGCATACATACAACCGGGGACTTGAACATAACCCATCTCAGTCCTGACTTTCTAGCAAAATGAGACTGAGCAAGACCTCTACATTTCGCAATTCGACTACAAGTAGAACCATTAATCAGTCATTGTCGGCGGATTGTTGCTTACGATATAGAGCTCGCAATTTCCACGACTCTTCCGGTAAGTGGACAAAGCGAATAATCTAATAGCTTTACCGTTATTGATGGATGAATCAAATTCTGCAGACCTGTGATGATCGTTCTCAGCACCAATATATATTATCCTCGCCTTTTTCTACTTGTTATGGAAGGAAATGACAGCAGGAGTGATGGGTTTGGAATTAGATAACAACATCATGACGATTACTACGGACAAATAAATGGAATACTAGGTCCCCTAAAAAACGATGCTGCTTGTATTAATATTACATTGGCTATCGATATCAAGTGCCTGAAATTCTAATTTTGCTGACGATTTTTTTTAAATAACACAACTAATCTCTCTTTCCAATAGTTTGACGACCATGTATAAAAGGAATTACAAGATACCGAATAAAAAGGGCTGAAACTCGTTGCGCTAATATCTGTCAGTGTATGGCGACAGAAATGGTGATATCTTTAACTTTGCTACATTACTTCCTTGGTGAAAGTCCCCGAAATTGCCCAAAACTCTGAATTTCTGTCTGAAAGGTGTAAAGTGTGTAACTAGATTGTTTTGGCAAAGGCTTAGTTGTTCTCTCCCCAATTGTCCATTATCCGTTAGTGAGATTTGATTAAATATTTTGGACCCGCCAGAATGCCGCGTCAAGAATTATGACTTTCGACACGTATGGATCTGGTTGCTGGCTACAAGAAATATAGAATTAGTGTTTTGGGGCCGATCCATCATATCACTCCTCGACGGATGCAATGCTTCATGACAAATAGTTTTACAGTATCGAAAAAGGTCGTAAAATATTCATACATCCAGGATTAACTATCAATGGATTTATCATTTTTAAACCTAAAAGAGATATGGCGTACATCATTCATACGAATGGACCCGCCAATAAGCTAAAAAAGCCAGCCTAAAAGAGCTTTCAAGATTTCTGGTCAAATCTTTAATCGATCGAAAATATACTACCATAGATTTTGTTCAATTTTGACGAATAATTTTATATTCTGTCGGATAATCCCCCCCCCCCCCCCCCTTCACACATACACGCGCACAATGTATGTTTATTAGATAATGTGTTGAAAAAAAAATGAATAATTTATATAATATCTTTATAAAAAAAGCAAGTGGTGTTTGATGGATACAAAAGTCTATATGTAACAGGATTGTAGGACAGTCCGGTTGAAAACTTAACAGCAGAAAAGCACTAATAAAGTATTTTCCGTAACGACCTTCTACGGCTCTTGGTCCCGACCTTAGGCGGACGACTAGTCCACAGAAAGGGTTTCGCTCGATCTAGTTATATATGTAATGGGTGCGTCGTACCCACTAAACATCTAGAATGCCGTTGGTCTTTTTCGCGGAGGTAATAAAATCCCGATACTATATCGCGGATTGAAGATCATGAAGAATAGTAGGACTTATACGACCACGACCGTTGCTATTCAGAAAAATTTGGTAAGTGAGTTTCATAACGTTTGATCATTATTAGTGGCGGGGCGGGTGCTTCCGTATCTATTATCTAGAAAGTATTATTTGAGGGAAAATTGGTGTTTTATTTTAAATACAAATACACAAATACTCTCTTTAAAAAGGATTAGATTCTTTGGAGTCTGTTGGCAAACAAGATTAGCAAAACAAGATAAAACCTTCAGGATTGTTCATCACTGATTGTTGAGAAGGAAAGAAAATTTGAACTCTGTTAAACCGACGGATGAGAAACTATATTTTGTTCGAACGCTCCATTACTTTCAGGAGATATCGAAACGAAGGAGCGAGATTTGCAACCCCTCGCCACAACGCTTGGGGAGATCTGGACAATACAAATACCAACTTAATAGTGTAATAAGAACTCTTGCAGGACATAGCGGTTTTAAAACACAAAGCATCACCAGATTCAGAAAATAGAAATTTGTTGTACCACGAGAAAAATCATCGAACCACTACGCTATCTGACATACCCCGGCCTCTGACACATTGCTTACTGTAAACAATGCTTTACCCTGAGTGCATAATGTAAAATTCGTGTGATGCTGCATCAAGGCCAAGTTAGCTTTAGAAACACAGGCGAGTATATGTCCCAAGGGAGGGTTTTAAGTAAGGTAATGGCCTCGGCTCCATTATTTTTAAGGAATGTATCGCTCTTCGGATAATACCCTCTACATCATCAGGTGTTAGACTGTGGCCTCCAAATGTAGTAGATGGTTGCCAGTTACCAACTGAATGTCGTGGGTTTCCTCCGGGCATAGAGCCCGGTTTCCTCCCACAATAAAACTGGCAACGCCGCCATATATGTGAAATAATCTTGAGCGCGGCGTAAAACACCAAACAATCAATCAATCAACCGAGTGAAGTAAAGTCATCGATGACCTTTTGTTTAAAAACAGACGCTTTCCGTTTTCTTTTCTAAATTTTTTGACTTTTGACCTGTGATTTTTTTCTGGTGCGCTTTCGTTAACATAATCTTTCATATTTTCTTAAATCCTGGCAGTTTTTTGTCTTTGCTGTAGTTAATAACTCCTCTCTTCCTCTGATTTTTCCTTTAACCAGTGACCCGTTTTGTGGTAATCCCAAAGTAAGGTGGCTCCCATATGTGAGATTGAAGCATTCGGTTTAAATGTCCGCAATTACTTAAGAAGAACAAACTCGCTTTGACCAATGGCATTGGACTTGATAAAGTTTCCTCGCGCAATGTCTCTGTCTTAAAACATGTGACCCAGTCCTTCACATGCAAATGATTTAACAGGCATGTGTATTGGAAACGAACAATAGTTCCTGCATGATGAATAGAAAATCTTTACCTTTAAAAGGGGATCACAGCTGGTGTGTATTAACGAGACGCTTTAAGATTCAGCTTGTTCGATATGTGCGATTATAAATCAACGTGTTAACAAATGCGGATTGTTTGCATTTGGAGACACAATTTGTAGATCTTTGTTCTATAAAACAATAACAAAATATTAAAATTACCATAATTTATCAAATCGCTCAGTTAAGAGAAGCCAGTGTAACTGGACGCTGAGACTTAAGTTTAATTTAAAACAGAACAGACTTGTTTTATATGGTGTGTTGTGAAACAAAGACTGTTTTATCGGAAGAAATCTGACCATGCGAAAGGGCATCTAACGTTTTGGTCAAATTGCCCCCTCACTTAAATGCTTTCCTTCTTTAAAAAAATCGTTTTATCGCATCACCATTCAAACAAAACCATAGCGAAATGGGTACAGTCGGTTGAAGTAAAATTGATTCCCCACTCTAAAACATTTAGAAACAATAGTTTATTTTCCTACACATGTTCAACTTTTCATGAACTGACAATTTGGCAATCGTTTTGGAAAATATTTTCCCAATATTTAGTGCTCCAGTCATAACATATCCGAGCTTACTTGAAGTGAACTTCGTGTAACACGACACAGGGTTGAGATTGCACCAGACGATTTGTAGAAATAAATCGATCGGTGTTGATTTGACTCCAACACGGTTCACCCGGACAAGCGCCTCGCCACTGCAGATTCTTAAAAAAATAATCGGCAGTAGCTCGGCATTTATCTTATACATTCAAGCATACAGCTGTATTGCTATATTTGTCGACTTTATCTTCTATCAACCACTTCCACACACTTATCCAGGATTCGTTGCAATGTTTGGGTAGCAGTATCTCCACATTCTGTTTCCACCATGCCCATGGTTAATGATGACGATTTGTTGCTGATTTGGAAACCACGTAATGATGTTGATGATAAGTGGTCCCAGCTAGATGCAATGTTCGGTTGGTATCCTCCAAGAGAGCACTTCCATCATGAATTGTACTCAAAATATTTGATTCAAGAATAAACTATTTGACGGTAGTTTGACATGGCAGTTTAGGTAGCTCTGTATTAGATATGCGCTCTTTGACAATTAGTATAACATTTTCCATATTTCGTTTACTTAATCCGAAAGTATGTAGTTCCGTTATGGTACAACGTAATCGATTGCTTTATTTTCCATCGATTTTATTTTGTACGGGCAGCTTGTCCAGCAAAGCATCCCCCATTTCTTCTTTGGCTTTATGCCGTTCAATTTCTTTTTTCCTTTAATTGCATTTGCAATTGTCAACAACGTCTTTCAAATTGTACGATTTCCTTTTATTGTAATAAAGTTGCTTTTTTAGAGAAATGACACAGTTTTTAGTCGCTTCAATCTCTTGCTCTAGAAAAAGTTCTTTACTTTTTAAGTCTGTATTTTTCATATTTACCTCATTGGTAGTTCGTGGTAAAGTTTGTTTTGTTTTTTTTCTAGCTTACGTCCACGGACATTACGTGGGTTTAATGAATTCTCTTTCTTTCGAGTGGCTGTCCATTCATTCATACAGTTGTTATATAGATTTTGTGCTTATAACTTCTCTTTCCCCTCTTCACTTAATGTATTTAAGAGTGAGTCTAACTTCATATCCAACTCAACTAGCTTTTCAGTAGTGCCTTACTTTTCTTCTGAAATTACTTGTTTCAGATCCCTGTATTGCCTTTTCATTTTTCATTCATGCGAACCTGGCTCTGTAATTTGCTTGTCAATGCTGGTCTGTCTCTGTCTGCAAATTCCTCTGAGAGCAGCTGTTTGATCTCCTGGACTCTTTTTTTACATTTGCCCAATTTGACCTTTTTCTCATACAACGATGTCAGTAGACGGTGAACTAAATTAGACCTTAGAAGATCAGATGTAATCCTTAGATTAAGTAGCCATTGGGTTACATCTTTCCACGTCGATCTTGCTGGGCTAATATGCAGTCTCAATTCCAAAATAACTGCATTGGGTAGAATGCGCCTGTCTGGGAAAGCATCAACAGTTGTAAAATCTTTGACACGCTGGACCAATGACATCAGCGTATTGGTGTTCTAGGGAAGAGTATTTTCAGGATGTGCCAGCTTGTTTTCTCTTTATTTGGGTTTTATTGTGGAGACTCGTGGAATCTGTGTGATGTCTACGTGTGGTTTTATAGCATCCAAAACCTCAAAGTAGACATTTTAAAACCATACCTTTCTGACAACAGCAATCGACTATTTGTCGGAGAAGGCCATACGTGACCACAATGGAATCATCCCAGAAATCTGATAATACAAGATGACAGGCTTTGTCATCAATCCATGCAATTAGTGTATGTAGAATGAGTGGCAGTCTTTAGATTAAGTAGTTCAATTATAACTTATGTGTACTTATTTACCTGGAATAACGCCATTTTGTATCCAATCACCAATACTTTGATCAGGTCGCTTCCTACTAGAACATCCGAATAATACTTGAAAGTAATGTTTTTCATCACCTTATGAATTTGTCCTTCCCTTTTACAGTTAGACTAAAAAGTTCATCCTTCCATCTATGTTCGGTCCAATGGCTTCATGTCGTTAGGCCATATTAGAAATTTCGATAGCGGTCATTTACTGTCACTGGTATTAGGTTGGGGATTCCTGTTCAGATCTTTCCTCATCAGCAAAAATAACCCACTTTAATAATTCTGCAAAAAAAAAAAGATAAACATAAAGCAAAAAAGGAATATCTTCATTAAAAACAGCAATGGACTATTTGTCGAAGAAGGCCATATGTGACAACCATGGAATCATCCCAGAAATGTGATAATTAATACGTTAACGAGTGTTAGTCTTAAGATCTTGTCTTTGGAGTGCATACAATGGGCAATGAAAAAACAGATGCTTGGTATCTTCATAAGAGTTACCGCAGCTGCACGTAGGATCGTCATGAATAAAACGGAGATATTTGTCGGCGTTTAGATCACTACATTGTAGTCTCAATCGAGCGTGGGTAATTTGACCTTCCCTACAACCCACATAATATTATGTGGGACAAGTGACGTCGTTTTCAGCTAAATTCACTGTCCAAGAGATAAAATTTAACATTTAATATTCTACTATCAATATCAATAACTAGTGATTGAACTTCCAATCTCCATCTAACATTGTACATTGCTTGGTTACGTAAATCCTCGAAGTTTCAGAGTGACCGGTGGGATGCACTCTGATAACTTGGAGGATTTACGTGCGTGAAATACCCTCTCATGATTGCAGATCATTTTGAATGTGGCGACCAAAAATGTAGCCGTGAAACGCACAATGTCTATATCCTCTTAATGGCCCAACAAAAGTTCCCACGTCATAATGTATGGACCGAACTACTCTATTTGCTAACTTTCAACATTTATCAGTTTTATAATTGAAGCATTGGAGGATTCCTGATATGCACAGAAATTTTGTCTCTTATTTGTCTTACACAACATGTGCTTTACCGGGCTAAATAACAAAAAAATATATTTCTACATGATTTCAGTGTTTGAATTATTTACTACAATTTTTATTTTATTTTTCCGTCTGTAGTGAAGTATTTTGATGTATACTCCCGACGCCATTTGTATTCAGCCCAAAAATACGGCGATGTACCGTATAAAAAGCGCAGACTGTCCGAGGCGTCTTAAATCCGACCGGTAGCGTGCAAAGATAGCCGAAGGGTGTTCTGACTAGAGTATTTTACGTACGTAAATCCCCGAAGTTATCAGACTGCATATTGATTGGCAAATACATAGCTGTAATTTTCGAAACGTTTCACTTACTCCGATTAATAATAATTGGACTCATTTGCGTCAAAGTACACTTAGCGCTATTAAAAACGCACGACGCACAGAAATTGAAGGTGTCATCATTCAATAATGGGTATGTCCACCTCGGGCATCAACGCAAGCAGTACATCTGCGACGTAAGGACCTGATGAGTGTGGCTATTCTGTGCTGTGGGATCCGGTCCCACTTTTCCTGCACTACCTGCGTGGCCTGGGTTGACGTTGTGCAACGGCATTCTTAAGCTGATCCCACAAGTGTTCTATGGGCGATAGATCGGGGGAGTAAGCTGGCCATTCCATGATGTTCACATTATTCTGTTGCAAGAAGTCTTGTGTCAACCTTGCAGAGTGTGCGCTCTGATGATTTCGAGCCCATCGTAAACGGTTTTGGCGTGCGGCGGGTGTCAATATGGGCCCTCGGTAGGGGATGCGTGCATGCATCTGTATCTGTTGGAGACGGCGTCGGATGGTGCTGAGGATTACCCTGGGCCTTCCAATTCCCACTGTCTCACGAGCAGTCTGTGTCGCGGTGCGAAATCGGTCACGTGTGTGCAACAAACCGATGTACCGATCCTGGCGGGCTGTAGTGACTCTTGGCTGACCAGGGCGTGGTCGGTCGGCAACATTGCCAGTTTCATGTTCCCTGACTCTGAGGCGACTAATTGTGGAGAGATGACACTGCATGTGACGTCCTACGGCGGCACTACTGAGACCCGCCTGTAACATGCCAATGGCACGCTCCCTTTGTTGTGTCGTAAGTCGGGGCATGTTAATGTTTTCTGATTTTTTTTCGTCCTTATGCTGAGCTTCGTGTAAAGTGTTGAACCCACATTCTACCCCTCCTGCATGTGCGTGCCGTGTGCAAATATACATGTTAAGTAGAGATGACTTTTCAAACGACATCGAGTCTGTAGTGCATCATCGGCTGCCGGCTGGTAGGTTTACCTCCCCCGGAAGAAGTGATATTTTGCTTGTTATCATACAAAATGAAGGATTTAACCTGATAATGTTGTGAGTGTGGTTATATTCTGTCCTTTTCTATTGAAAACTGGGCTGTCATGAACGTATATAGTTATCAAAGGGTTGATTTCACAACATTTCCCCCGATAGCGTCGTCAGCAACCCAGCCTGTCAAAGCGGTAGCCATAGTGACATTAAGTCATTCTGCTTCAAAATATCTGGGTCAACCGTTGCACGTGACCAAAGCTTATCGTTGATTGGTTAAAAGTTCCCAGTCTGTCCCGAGGGAGGGAAAAGGAACGGCAATCAACAACAGGTCACTTTTTCCTCATTTTCCTCAATTATCGGGGTAGAATCGAATACCTTCGTCTTGGTGTTTATTGCATAACCCGATACCGCTGAACGTTGGTTCGCACCTCGTCAAACCCCTCGAATGCTGCGCATTCTCGTGGTTTGACTCGGTACGAACCAACGTTCAGCGGTATCGGGTTACGCAACAAACACCGCTACGGCGGTATTAAACCCTTAAACAAATGAGCCCTGAAAGCTGTTCTCAGTGACGGTGAAACACTCAATGGACGTTGGATGTTGCGGAATGTTCACGACAGGCGCGTCGGGAACACCATATGTTATCCAGTTATTGCAACTCAACTCGAACTAACAATAAACAACAAAACGTAAATGGCCAATAGCGTTACTGGGGTAGAAACATAAAATTCAACCGTGCGTTTTTAATGGCGCTAAGTATACATACCTTGGTCTCAAATGGCCCATGCTGTAGGCATATGGGCATGTCATATGGAGCATGGACATATGCGCATTTTTGTGGCTATTGCGTTTCATTTTCTGGGGTCATTACTTGTTAACAGTATCATATTATGTCCCGGTTGGGGAACGACGTAAAATATTCAGAGGTTAAACGTCATTGGGAAGGGATGGCGTACATCATTCATACGCATGGACCCGCCAATAAGCTAAAACAACCTACCAACCAACCATCATTGGGAAGGGTCTAGGCTATACATCTCAATGTATTACTCCTCGTCATGATCACATCTTACATTTACACGAACCAGGTGGGCGTTTCACGAAGTCGTCGCACAGTGCGACCAATCGCAGTTGCCATGTCGTTGCCACGTCGTATCGTTTCAGTATGGTACCCATTGACAACTAGGTTTCGTTTGCGATGCGACCGCTTTTCAAAACTAGCCCCAGGCGTTTGTTATTCTAAACTGGCATAACTTGTTGTACACGTTAAATACTATAAATGCATGTATTGTATAAACTATCGCACGGTCACAGCTTACGAGACGTAACTCCACGCTCTCAACATATGTACTTTCACGCCAGTCAAGTAAAACGAGCCCCTGTGAACGAATCTGATGAATAGTATAAAATTGACGAGGAATTAATGTGCCAACAAGTAATGAACAGATAGGATATTTATAGGGACAAGCTCCATATTTATGACAGCTTCTTTGAAGTCGTGTGAATTATGGTGTTAGACTTGATAAAACTGAGCTGATCATTGGTAAAAAAGGTTCAGTGTTAGAAGTGCCTTGGGCTACTAAAGGATGACGTTGAAATAAAAAAAAATATATCCGTAAATCCAGTAGCTTGTACGAACCATGTGTACAAATAAAGGATGTTTGGTATCAACTGAAAGCTCTTATTTTGATTTTAATGATAAAAATGACGAACATAGCTAATTTTGTTTCAACGAAATTACCTCATATCAATTTAACATCAATGCTGCAGTATGAAGTTTTCTCTGTGATTATTCACAGCCTACCCACGCCGGAAATTGGTAGACCTATGCCCTTTTTATAAAACAAACATCAAGCCAATTAGTTGGAGATGTTGTGCTTGAAGAACAGCAGAAGCGACGTAAAGACATTCTCTGGTTCATGTTTTTTTGTGTTTGAAGTTCTTATAATTAAGATATATACTGTTGCCAATTGACAAAAGGAAGTAAGTGGGATTTTTATTAAATGATGATATTTTTACCCTAAGTGCCAATTAAAGCCAAGGACGGTCCCATGAGATACTAATTCAGTAGAAAGTAACGTTAATTAGGGCAGTGGAGATATACTAAGAAGGGAGTAAGTGTCCTACAAACATCAGGAAATAGGGGGAAAATGAATGCAAGTGACCAGCCAATCAAAAACTGTATATCAGACCCAAACTATCATTCTTGTCAATCTACCATCCTTTAACTGTCTCGATCCCCTTATGTTGACTGACGTGGTAGAGTTGTCACGTGCGCGTGGTCAGGGGATTCCTCTGGACAAAGGGCCCAGTTTCCCCCCTAACTAAACCTGTCATCGCCACCATATAAGGGAAATAATCTTGAGTGCGGCGTAAAACATCATTCAACCTAATCTTTCAAGTTTAATTCATTAACTTCGCGCGCGGAATATCTATGTCACTTCTAAAAACGAAACATCAAGCTTGTTTGATATACCCTGCATCCATTGCCAGTTTCATTGTGACCGGAAATCGGGCTCTATGCCCGGAGGAAACCCATGACCTTCCGGTGGTAACTGGCAACCATCCCACATAGGTCGTTCGAGTGGAAACCCAGTCAGAAAATTTTCCAATATTTTTGGACTGAGTGGGATTCGAACCTGCTACATTGGACACAAAATGTAAATTCCGTATTGAACTATGTTCATCTTAAGTGGCTGTCGTTTGTAAAATCAATTTGAACTTTTACAATGAAACAATAATCTGGCACGGAAATTTAGAAAATCTTCACATCGGAACCATTTACCATGGAATGACATTCAGACGTTGATCGATATCTAGGTCGCCCACGTGTCTGAATTACATCCACTGTTTGAAAGAGCACGTGACTAATGTCTACACGGTTGACCAAAAGCCAAGCGTGCAAAAGTTTCCCAGTGCCAGCCCAATTATTATACCTTTATGTTTAAGATGGGCAAAACACTAAAAGCTTGATCAAATGATTCGTGTTAATGGCATTAACTCTACATTTAAACCTTAAACCAAACTCTTGTTTCAGAACATCAATTACAGAAAAATAGGTTTCACTTAAGAACAAATATTAACCAACTTCATAACTTGCGGTTAATATTACACCAAAGAAAAATAAAAACAAACCAGCAAGATGATTGTGTGTAATGTCAGACCTAAAATGAATATGTAGAAAAACTAGCCAGGTTTGACAAGCCCATAAAGCAAGGTTGACCTATACACAAACCTGATAGCGAATTTAAGAAGAAAACAAAACTATAAGGGGGAACAAAGCGTTGATGTGTGGACATATAATGAACGCAAATGATAATTCTGAGAAAAAGATTCATATTCATAACAGCTCTTGTGAGTTAAAGGCACACTCGCCATCGTAGCTTTGATACATCAATTAAAATAGCCAATTTCCACGAGCTTACCACAAGTAAATCCACCAAACTTAAACATAGGACACATTGCACATGTCCAGGCAGTAGTTGTAAAATAACATGCGAAAAATAGAAGCCCAATTTCAGTAACAACGATCAATGTATGTGTAGAGTTACCCTCATTTCTGGCCTTTCGTCTTTAGTTTACACTCTAAAATTTATCGACATGCTGTGTTGATCCAACCAGGTCCTCCATCCTCTGTATTTTTCACATGGTTCAAATCACTAAGGTGAGTGTGCGCATTACAAGATTCGAATTTTGGTTACATTGAGACTATCCGTAAAATTAAATTTTTTAATTTCAAATTAAAAATACAAAATAAGGTCAGTTTTCACAATCAAGGTTATTTTTCTTATGTGATAGGGATACCAGGTTTAGTTGAGGAAGAAATCGGACTCTTTTTCCAGAAAAACTTTCGCCGAGTACTTGGCAATTCGACGAATTTCAGGGAGTATTTGGCAACTCTTCAAAATATGACCGGCCACCAACTGAACAAACCAATCAAAAACTTTTCATTTTATTTCGACTGAGTGGGATTCGAACCCGCAATCCTTCAACTGTATCGGACTGAGAGACTATCACTCTATTTACTTGTAAATTAATGACGTTGTCGTGTTTAAAATGATGTGGCATGAGCTGCCAAAATTCACATTTTTTTATAATTTCTGATCGCCACGACAGTAAGAGGCTTAGAAGGCCATCGACAAACTAAATGATTGGCGTTGGAATGAGGAAAATCCATACAGTATGTGCCCTGTACGAACCGAAAACGTGTTTAAAAAGTAAACAAAATTGAAATAACCGGGACGACCATTCATTCATTCTAAGCCAAAGTTAGTTCAAAACAATACTTTATCGTACATTCTCAAGACCTGAAGCACTAAAAGGCTTCTGAATTATACGTCTTGAGAAAAATAGCCGATAATTTCAACATTCTGTTTCAACGTCAAAATATCAACATTTTGGCAGCTCATGCCCCTTTAATGACGTTTCCGTGTTTAAAACGATGTGGCTGATCCAGAAAACTTGCCTTAATTGCAAGGCTACAGCATATCTATCTAATAATGATCTATTTTATTTATTAACAAACGCTCCACACCTGGAATTAATACGCCTATTTCCTTTTTATAAAAGAGATATAAAAAACAGAATTGAAAAACGTAAGTTGAAACGAAAAAAAACCCTTCCACATCCTTTTTATAAAAGTGACATCAATCCCATTAGTTTAAAGGTTAAGAGTCAAGAGAAGCAGACGGGACATACAGAAATTTCCTAGCCGCTGATTTTCGTATTTGTATATTGTGAATTCTATATATATGTAGTCGTCAGAAGGCAAAAAAGACTTTTTCCTGCCAATGTAGTAGCAACGGAGTTCCGTTAAAACACACCAACTGCCAATGTAGTAGCAACGGAGTTCCGTTAAAACACACCAACTGCCAATGTAGTAGCAACGGAGTTCCGTTAAAACACACCAACTGCCAATGTAGTAGCAACGGAGTTCCGTTAAAACACACCAACTGCCAATGTAGTAGCAACGGAGTTCCGTTAAAACACACCAACTGCCAATGTAGTAGCAACGGAGTTCCGTTAAAACACACCAACTGCCAATGTAGTAGCAACGGAGTTCCGTTAAAACACACCAACTGCCAATGTAGTAGCAACGGAGTTCCGTTAAAACACACCAACTGCCAATGTAGTAGCAACGGAGTTCCGTTAAAACACACCAACTGCCAATGTAGTAGCAACGGAGTTCCGTTAAAACACCATATATGCCCTTATTATAGGACACATCAAACCAATTAGTTTGAAGGTTGTACTTTCAACTGTGACAAAGGAATTCCCTGTAGTCTAATTTTCCTTATTAAAGTTTCTTTAATCAAAAGAACTATACTGCTGTCAGATGGTACATGGCCTTAACTGGCGATTTTGTATACTACCTATCAACTAATGTTATTTTATTTTACTCACCAGAATACATGAATATTCAACATTTAACGAGCAAAAGTATAATACAGTTAAATCAACAACAAAACAGAAG
The DNA here is from genome assembly GCA_963971465.1 of Lepidochitona cinerea. Lineage (NCBI taxonomy): Eukaryota > Metazoa > Mollusca > Polyplacophora > Chitonida > Tonicellidae > Lepidochitona > Lepidochitona cinerea. Next base: position 14,887,152 of record OZ020562.1, on the reverse strand, counting down.
TAGGATTCTGGCGTGATTTAAAGTGGCATGAGCTGTCAAAATTCACACTTTTTTCGTAATTTCTGATCGTCACAACAGTAGAAGGCTTTAAAGGTCATCGAAAAACCAAATGATTGGCGCTGGAATGAGGAAAATCCATACAGTATGTGGCATGTACGAACCGAAAACGTGCTCGAAAAGTAAACAAAATTTAAATAACCGGGACGACCATTCATTCATTCTAAGCCAAAGTTAGTGCAAAACAATACTTTATCGTACATTTTCGAGATTAGAAACACTAAAAAGTTTCTGAATTATACGTCTTGAGAAAAATAGCCAATAATTTAGACATTCTGTTTTAACGTCAAAATATCAACATTTTGGCAGCTCATACCAATTTAAGCGAGGGAAAGCTTGTTATATGCCATTCTTCAAAGAAAGAAACACGATCATTTAAGGAACGAGTTATCGAGTGTTAAATATTTCTATATACGTTGTCCATTTTGAGAAAGTGATTATTCGAATATTCCATGAAGACGATGGAATGACAGTCGAAAGAGGCAATGATTTTTTAAGCGAAAGGACACTTTGATGTTATAACTATAGTTAAGATTGAACGAATAGTGTTGGTGTAGTTTTAAAAAATGACCCAGTGTAATTTTTCGCTTAGTAGACGAATAAGTGAAATTTGAATGTGTCGTAATGAGCGCAATAGCCCACTTACAAGGCCCTGCAATTTTCTGTCTGAAGTGTATGTTAATGGTAACCATATCCCTAATGGGGTGTAGCAGATGAATTTAAAAAAACTTGGACGTATGCGCAAACTCCCAGTTGAATCTGATGATGTTGTTTTTGACGAATGATTAAAGGAGATATGAACAAGATTTAAAGCTAGTTTGTGCTTGTTTATTGAATAAATATATATTTGAAAATTATCAGTTGAAACGAAACAACCTTCGCGTTAGTTCCCTGGTTGTCAAAAAAGGGACGGGGAGGAAATATGCATATTTTCCGTATTTGTCGTAACTGCTCGGAAAAATGACGTCATACACGACCTTCGATGTGTACAAACTGCCACGAAGACGTACTGAGACAACAGAAATCGTTTATTACGACCTCGCTCTGAGGGTACGTACACAACGGAGGTCGTGTTTGACGTCATAAGTCTCTTGAGATAATTAACTTTCGTAAGCATTGTAGATCGGTAAACGTAGCTTGAATTTTGTATGTGCTGCGACCGAAATTTAATTTTCTTTTTGGTCAGATTTATAAAGTACATGTTCTACAACACACCTAACGCAAATTAGAGAATATTTCCAAAAGCTGTTCATAAATCCTTTAAAATACCTCATGTTTAGTGATGAACTCTCAACATTAGAGAGTGGCTCAAGGCTTTGGAGGTCTTTTTCTGTCGATATGAATTGGTGATATCTCAGGCTACATAAAAGCCTATTATCTTCTGCGGTATATTGCCGGTCACTAAACTCTCCGTAAACGAGAATGGATACGCCCGAATTTAACCGGCCACCCTGGGTGTGCAGTACATCTCTTATTTAAGTTGGATGGTCATTTAGGCATTACATGACCTTCTGCAATTTAAATAACGACTAGTTGAATACAACCAAACCGGACTATTTTTGACAAACTGTATATACATAAGCCAATTATATGAATTGAAATAGTAGACGACGTCAATGCTTTTACCGTTGAGATTGGACCAGCAATACTACCTCTATACACTAAATACACATGTACACTCTAAAGGTCATGACCTTTTTCTGTGTCATTAACCATTATTCAATTTTAGACGGGTATTAGACTCTCATTACAGCATTTGGACAGACGATGTCCTTTGCTGTTTATGACCATATGACCTTTTATTATTGAATATCGTATAACGGTAGAGTTGTTAATCACTGCGTCCATTTCTTGCCAGAGGCATGAATCTGTTTACTACTTCACTAGTTTTTCTATAGCCCTGATATTGTCATCAGCGATATCTAAACGAAGAACCATCGTTATTTCATTTTGTATAACATTCTTGCAAGTTTTTCGGGCCTCCGGGGCTCAGTAGGTAGAGTGTTGGACGCTCAATCCGAACAGCATTCCACCAATGGGTCACTGGTTCGAATCCCACTCAGTCTCTCAAGAAATGGAAAATTTCTCGACTGGGTTTGTGGGATGGTTGCCAGTTACCGCCAGAAGGTCGTGGGTTTTCTCTGGGCATAGAACCCGGTTTGCCATATAAGTTAAATGATCTTGAGCGCGGCGTAAAACACCAAACAATCAATCAACCTAAGTTTGTCCACTTCTCAGACTTTTTTTTTTCGTGCCTTTTAAGTAATGGTGCGGGGGCCTCCGTGGCTCAGTAGGTAGAGCGTTGGACGCTCAATCCGAACAGTCTTCCATCAATGGGTCGCGGGTTCGAATCCCTCTCGGTCAAAAAAAAAATTGGAAACGACCTATGTCGGATGGTTGCCAGTTACCACCGGAAGCTCGTGGGTTTTCTATGGGCATAGAGACCGGTTTGCCATATAAGTTGAAAAATCTTGAGCACGGGTAAAACACCAAACTATCCATCGATCTAAGTTTGTCCACTTGTTAGAGTTGTTTTGTTCGTGCCTTTTAAGTGAAGGTATAATTGGAGAGCCAGTAAGGTTTAATCCAAAGGAGGGATCACTATTAGCTATATCTCTTGCCTCAAAGAGGTCTTGGTAGCTCAGTCGGCAAACTGATAATCTCTTAATCCGATTGAGGCCTTTTGTCAATTAATCACAGGGGGGGGGGGGGACCTCCCCCATTTGAAATAAAATTGATAAATATCTAAGTGAACGAGTTGTCAGATGCTCGTTGAAGTTGGAGGGTTTCCTCCGGGCTTCCGTACTAAACCTCACAACGTCGCCATATAACTGGAGTGTGGTGTAAAAGATCAACAAATCAATCATTAAATCAATCTCTGTTTTCAAACAGTGGTAGTTCCGAAGCATTTGCAAGTAAAGTATTTGACACCCTAAGATTGGCTTATGGGATATAGATATTATGATAAGTGGCATGAGCAACCAAAATGTTGATATTATCTAGGTAAAGCGAAAATCCCAAATTATCGGCTATTTCTAAAACAAATACAAATAATAAGCCTATCATTGATGCAGTCTCGAAAATTTAGGGGCTTTCGTTAAAGTGGCGATTTAACTAACTTAGGCTTCGAATGAATGAATGGTCTGTCGGTTATGCAATTTTTTAAAAATATTTTTACGAACATTAGTCCATAGAAGCGAATCTTTCTCTGTCCAAAGTCAATCGTCTATTTTTTCGATGACTTCCAAAGCCTATTACTGTCGTAATAATCAGAATTTATGAAAAAAAAATCGGATTTTCGCAGCTTATGCCAGTATGTTAAATACTTTGAAACTTATTTTGTCTCAGATGACATTCATATATATGACTCGAAAATGGCCTACCTTTTTGGACAACCCTGATAGTCTATGGCAATGGACACCACAATGACCAAAGGCTTTTTAACGAGCCATGTTCACCTTAAGAGGTTGTCGTTTTGTAAAATCGATTAAGCAATTTTGCAAAGAAAAAGTCTCTGGCACATAGGTTTGTTAAGCTTTACATCTGAATCACTCGCCGTAAAATTGCATGGCTATCTTGAATCATATATAGGTCGTCCACGTGTCTGAAGGCCGTCCGCCGTTTTAAAAGAGAACGTGACTATTTTCCCACATGGCTGACCAAACCCTGGTGTGATAGTTTCATCTGTGGCGTGAGTCTTCGCATGGTCTTCACGTGTCTCAAAGACACATCTACCATAGTCTTTCCAATAATGAGTCAATATATTAGTTGCGCGTGAGACATACTTCCTGTTATCGACATTTAAACGATTTATGTACAGGACTTAAAATGGCTTGTGCTTGTATATGAACTTATGTACATTTGAAAACGTAAGTTGAAACTAAAAAAACCCTTCGCGTTCGTTCTCTATAAGTCAAACATTGAGTGTGTAAGATATACGCATGGTCTATGTACTGCTCGTGCTAATCGGCATACTCGTCGAAAGTGACGTCATACACGACATTCAGTGTGTCGCCACCAAGGCGAGGCACTGACACAGCAAAGACAGGGCATGACGTCACCACTCTGGGGTTACGTACACAACGGAGGTCGTGTCTGATGTTATTTGGCACTGAGCTTATTATCTTTTGCATCCATTGTAGGGCTGTGTTGCATGAATGTAGCATTGAAGATTGTATCCGCTGCGCCCAAAATTGATTTTTCTTTTTTGTCAGACTTGTAAAGTACATGTTCTACAACTCATTTAACACAAACTGACAAATATTGCATGAAGTCCTTCATAAAACATTTAAGGTATACTAAAAGTGTATTCGGATCGGGGTCCGAAATGGATCTTTGTTAGAGCAGATGTTGGGTCTGTGTAAAGGGTACCTGCGCGGATTTGAATCCTTTAGAGCATATTTAGGATAGGATAGGCAGAAACAGTCAAGCCTTAGAGCCTCTTGTACAAAATCTGTAGGATTTGGAAGCCACATTACATCGGTATTGGTGGCAGTTACCCTTCAACAGATCCAACGTCTCACTGGAGGGATAAAACGCAGGTTGGAAACTAATGGAGTCTATATGCGCTCTTCACCTTCTGCTCTAGGGGTGTGTTCTACACACTCAAAGTGTCATTTTTACTCCAAAATGTTCGCCTTGTGAAGCAAAATGGACTCTGAAGTTTCATACTTGCACGCATCTTTTTTATTTGGCTAAAATACACTTTTAATTTGGCTAACGATATCCTAAATAAATTGTATAGTTTATTGCTATTAATGACGATTTCTTCGCCAGAATGTTGCCGTTTATGATCACAATCGTTTCTGCAACATCAGTTTGCCAACGATCTCTCTACACCAATGATTTTATCGGTCGGTGCAGACTTTCCAGAGGGGTGCTTAACTTTTTTCTTTGTGTATACATAACTTTGACGTTTATTAAATAACTATGTAATAAGCAATCATTATTTGAAGTTAACATTTATTTCCATATATGCATTACGGAAATTTTGAAGAAAAAACAGATATACAAATTGTAGATTATAATATAATAATACAAAGTACTTCAAAGTAAAGTAAAATGACCCCAAGGCCAGTCATTGCATATAAAAAGAACAATAGTTTGAAATATTTACCAGTCGGGGCTAATCGTTCTTGTGTCGTCTACCTAGGTATTTCGGATGAAACCTACAATTTTCTTTTCCTTTGCAATGTTCATATTTGGTTTAATCCCAGTTTACCTGTATTCGTATCATAGTTGAAGATCCGTAAACCATTGGCAATATATTAGAAAACGTTCCTGGCAGTTTTCAAGATAATACAAACCGGGTGTTTTTTTACAACTTATGATGGTATGTAAAGGACCCACTTTTAAGAATTTATTAGAAACTTGTCTCCATGGTTGTTTTAGTCAAGTTGATTGTTTAATTCATGGACCTGATTGAATCGACAGTTGCCAAGCGGCAATGGCCTTCCGGCTCTAGTAACCGCAAAATAACGTTGGGATTTAACGGAGTTTACCTGGGTGTTTTAGCGCTGGACACCAACGCTATAAATCTTAGATAGTTTTTACACGCTTGTCTTAATGTTCGTTTTCTGATCGCAGTTTGCAGTCACTTGTTTAGACTGTTAACTGCTGTCACCGTTAGCATCTAGTCTTTCAAAATCGTAGACAAGTTTAGTGTTGACAAATCACGCCATGAATTATTTAAAGAATTGACGACTGTTTTTTTTTCTTTTGAGCCATAATAATGACGCTTTTTTGTTCCATTATTAATTAAGATAAGGTTTTCGGATCGATGCAACAGTTAATTTTACAAGGTCCTGATATCTTTCATGTACACACTGGAAGGCCATAAAGGTTTTTGCTTAGTTGTGAAGCAAAGGTGGGTAGGCATGCGAGCACAATTTATGCTACGGACATGCAGCCCAATTGGTTTATATGGTAAATCGCCGTATTTTCGGGTTGAATACAAATAGGGTCAAGAAAATAAAAATAATCAGAAATCAAATAAATGCTAAAATCTATAAAGCCTTTGTTTATATATGTTATTCAGCCCGGTTATTATCAACTTCATCTTGCACAGGCTGCGACAGACACATTTTCGGAACATCATATATTTATGGACACTAAAACACACGGGCACAAGGAAAATCTTCCTGTCTAACATAACCATGGAGACAAGTTTCTAATTGTGTTAAAAAGAGGTATATCATTTAGACCTTTATACCCCATCATGAAGTGTTGTAATAAAGTAAACCTACATGTATGATATTTCATTAGGTTGACGACTGATAGGAGCTTGGCCTTAGTCAATAGGAATTGCTGGAATACCTTGTAATACATTAACAATGCTTACACATCTTAAGCTATGGCAAGAATATCGACAGACTGAGACTGAACCCTATAGGATCATGGGAAGACAGTGAAATCCCCCCCCCCCCTGCCCCCTGAGAAACCCAGGTAGAAGACAGACAATGGAGTTAAGCCCTGAAGCCCTGACATCATATAGATAGTTGTTTTAGCAGTTTAGCAGCGACGACATATTACCCAAATACTTTGGCTCAAAATCTCGACAAATAGTGGCAAATGGAAACGGTAGAGAGTATATTTGTGACTGATTTAATCAATAATTGATCAATTAAAAAACAAAGTCCCGTTACACCTTTTTGACAGATGTCCATAAGTGTGTGAAACCAGCCTGCTAATTGTGTTCGAATAGCACCGAAAGCCAATTTGGTAATGTTTCTGCAAGTCATCCTATAGAAGGATCATACAACTCATACTAATAACAAGGACTATCAACTATCTTGGCTGGTCACAGAAGCTTGAAAATATCACGTCAGAATGTATCTTCATCGTCAATTTTATCGACCATCACGTTCAAGGTCTACTGATCAAAGTTTGAAGTGATATAAGCACCTCGTAAATTTCCATCCAAAGCTATTCGTTTTGACAGCAAGGCTTACATGTGTAGATATAACAGATATCAATGCAGTAATCGTATTATTCATTGCATTTTACCAGAGCACTGGTAGCTGGAAAATATTTTAGAAACCATAGACATTTAAGTTTCAATTTTCGTTTTCATTTTACTTTTACGTTTAATTCATCATAAATCATGACAAGGTGTTTAATTTTTTTACTAAAGTTCAATCAAAAGTATCAATTGACCTCTCCGACAATACTACGCGTTGCGACCAAACGTTCGAAACATTTAGACAAACCCAGAATGTATGTCATGTGACGTTACAATATCATGACGTCACACGGACATTTTCTGAGTTTGTCGACTTTTCCCAACTTTTAGGCTGGACACGCAGCATTGATGGAGAGGTCAATTGGAAGGAATACAAATAATACCAGTTTTGCTCATGAACAAGGTTCTTGAATCTAGACGTTATGTTCCACCAATAGGTCGTGGGTTCGAATCCCACTCAGTCCCCAAAAAATTGGATAATTTTCTGACTGGGTTTTCACTCGAACCACCTATGTGGGATGGTTGTCAGTTACCAGGGGAAGGTCGTGGGTTTCCTCCGGGCAGAGAGCCCAGTTTCCTTCCACAATAAAACTGGCAACGCCGCCATGCATATAAGTGAAATAATCTTGAGCTCGGCGTCAAATACCAAACAATCAATCAATCAATCTAGGCGTTAAGATCTATTCATTGACTTGACTTTGGATTTCAAGACTAAAATATGGGAACGATTTATAACCACGTTGTAACGGAATTCCAGATAAGCATTTTGTATTTCTGTGCACCCTTTCACCATAGATAACATTTCTTGTGAAATTAATAAAGGATTGAAGAATACGGAAACTATTAAAAGAATAAATCTCCATAGGTGCCTTGTACAGGAAGAACGTAATACTTAGTAAAACCGCACCGATGTAACAGGAGTGATTCCCATGTCTATACATCAGTGACTTATAATATGAAATGGATTGTATGCAATTCATTGTGTCTGTTCGTTATTTATATGAAAGGATATTAAATGATAGCACAGCGTTATTGACTTAATTGAACTCATCACTTCGAAATTGCATAGAGCAATTCCAGAAACGCCGGATGTCAGTGCAGTCGGACTTCTGTACCCACCGCCGCCCAGAAAGCTTTCTTTATCTACCGATTTCCTAAGCATATGTCGTTGTATTGTCGTTAGCTAGAGTCACTATATAACCCAACGGATAAGCCTTGCATTAAGTCAACCCTTAAGGGTGTCAAAGCCATGATCTCATTTATGAATTGTAAACGTGTATCCAGATTTTATGACTGATTCTAAGCGAGTCTTTTATGAACGGTTAAATTCTTATATATTTAAAAAGCTTTGATTCAATTCCAGCGGAAGTGCAATCCTTCAACATTTGCTATAATGAAGCACATGTTGTAAATATATTCAGCTAAAAAAGGAATCAATTATAACTCCGAATATTTATGAAAATTAGTTTTCGTCATGATGGCACATCTGGGAATTTATTATACGAGTATAGAACATAATTTAGTGTGTTTTTTTAATAAGTACAACTCCATGTCTGTAATAACTTTTTTAATCCCTCGAGCACGAAACTGGATAGACTAGGTTCTTGTCGTTCCTTTAGAGAAGTTAACGACCGATATGTATTAAGTCGTGTATTTAGAGAAGGATGCTGTAAGGGTAGTGGGGTTTGTATTTCCAAAAGCCCAGTCTATTGATTTGTTTGGAGTTTATCAAGTACACTTATACGTCTTTCTTGTGTAATAGAATCACACCGTAAAAGCTAAGTTCAGCAATAGCGAAACACCTTATCTTGGATTAAGAGGTATCGCGCTAGTACTCGAACATGATCCAAAGGCATCGATTAAAACTTACGCTCACGCTATCTTTACCCGTGGAACAAGTGGGGACCAAATCTATTGTTTTTAATTTAATATGCATGTAAAGTTTGATTGGTTCCGCCACAAAACTTTAGCGGAAATTTCACCCATCAAATCGGCGTTACGTAAGCGTCCAGGCAGTGTTCAAAACAAAAATGGACGAATTTTCGGATTATACCAATAAACAATATACGTGGAATGGACACGTCTTCTTGGCTAGTTTGGATCTGACTTGTAAAAAGTGCCGCCATTGATAGTTGATGCCCGCGTGCATGACCAAACTGGATCGAGACTGCACCATCTCCTATTAATGGCGGCCTTCGGTGCAAATCCATAAGGACATCGTATCGAAGACACCTTTGAATATAGAAATGCTTTTCAAAAATTGACCTTCAGTCTGGAAATTGGCAGGTGGAACTCCATGAGGAAGATAGACCCAAAACTCCATTATATTAATATAAAGAAATACTTGGTATTGATTGGTCAAATCAATGTGTTCTCTAAAACATTTGATAAACACTCACAAGGTTAGCACGTGCTTCTATGTTTAAAACAACATGGTCTAAATTTAAAACCCTGAAGATGGGACTTTTTAATATGTTAGGCGATTTATTTAGCCTATGTTGTATCACATAACGCAATCCAAAACATATATATTAGTAGGAAGTTAGTATTGGCCAAAATACGTCAACGAATGAAGAAAATTAGGACTTTCTGGTTATTATTGTTTCGTTGACAACCCTTCAAATGCTGGCTTATGCTCATTTTGCCAAACCATTCCTAAATCACTAATACGCCAGCGCGACTGGTCTTGGGGCGGTTTTATATCAGACGGTGCTGCTTGTGTGATCTCTTACACCAGTCGAGGTTTGAAAGTCTGATTCGCTAACGAAATCCAGTGTTGTCATCAACCCAGTCTCTCCCAAATCTATAAGAGATATAAGAAGAAAACCCCTACGTCACATAGAGACCGAAGTCCAAATCCACAATTTTCAGCAACTGCGTATAATGTGCTGGGGATTGTATCTAATTGAGAGCGGATGTTCCTTAAAGTGGCACGAGCTGCCAAAATTCACACTTTTTCATAATTTCTGATCGCCATGACAGTAAAAGGCTTTGAAGGCCATCGAACAACTAAATATTGCGGATATCAACAACACTCCTTTATTTTGACAAGGTCCTTTATACCCTCAACTGATCGAGGTAATCGGAATTTTTGAAAAGGATCGAATATTTACAGCTTCAACCCCTGTAACTTCATTTTTTTTAAATATGTATATTATGCTACGCGGCAAGTGTGACTTTAAAAGGTCTTACTGTATATCTCATATGTAACTTTTAAGAAAAGAATTAAGACTGACAAATCGTCATTTTTGTTTAGTTAAGACTGTAATATTGTCCTCTGTTTAGTTAAAACTGAAAACTTGTCCTTTCCGTTTAGTTAAGACTGAAAAATTGTCTTTTCCGTTTTGTGTTTGATTGAGCCCACATGTTAGTCCATTAGCCTAAGAGGTGTAAAGAATGACGCATCGAGGTTATTCTTTAATTATTAAAGACATAGTTAACTGTGGAAACGAACGTGACAGATCATTGGAGTTGTTCGTCCAGGATAAAGCGTATCAATGGTGCAGTCTCTCATATATACATTATTTAAAAGCTTCAAAGGCCAAAAGATAGCTTAATCCAAAGCCCTATTAACCCCCGTAATATCTTGACTTTCTTGATTTACAAACCCCAGCAGTCTAAATGATATCCTTGGGAATGTAACAATTAATTCATTTCGTGTCTGTTAGATTTATTACATTTAAATAGTATGCTATGCATTCCATATACCCATGGACTGAACACATAGCAGTTTATTTAGTTACCCACACATTCCTTGGCGTCTTTAAGCTTGTTTGTAAGTAGATGTTATGCTATACATTATATATATCCATTGACTGAGCATATAGCATTTTATCAATATGCTCACAAATTCTTTTGGCGTCTAGGTTGTTTACGTGTAGAGAGTATACCGTCGACTAAATATACATAGCAGTTTATCAAGATACCCACCAATTCATTTGGTGTCTTTTAGTTTGTTTATATATAGAGAGTGTACTAGTATACTGTCGACTAAACACATAGCAGTTTATCAAGATACCCACCAATTCCTTTGGTGTCTATAGCTTGTTTACATGTACAGAGTGCAGAGAGTATACCATCGACTAAACACATAGCAGTTTATCAAGATACCCACCAATTCTTTTGGCGTCTAGGTTGTTTAAATGTAGAGAGTGCACTAGTATACCGTCGACTAAACACATAGCAGCTCATACTTTACTGACTACATGTATACAGTTTACTATACATTCAATATATGCATTAATTGTCTGTCTCACGATCCCTTGACTTAAGGAAGCCATCGATGTGATAAATGATTTCCAGGAACGTATCGAAGCCCCTAAGGGAGAAGAAAACCAATAAGGGTTATTTCCCAACTAATCCCACTATTCAATGCTCTTATTGTCAGAGGAGATTTTCTCAAACCCCGGTAAAGATTGCCCATTAACACTACAATAGGCCTCCTAACAGAAAAGATTTGGCTGTAAATCATCCTTAAGTGTTAGCTTTTAAGAGTTGAATTCCTAGATAATAGTCACAGTTTTCAGATAGACACAGCGTATACGAGCTTGATTCCTAGATAATAGTCACAGTTTACAGATGGATACAGCGTATAAGAGCTGAATTCCAAAATTATAGTCACGGTTTACAGATGGACACAACGTATTAGAGCCGAATTTCTAGATTATAGTCACAGTTTACAGATGAACACAACGTATAAGAGCTGAATTCCTAGATTATAGTCACAGTTTACAGAGCCTAATTCCTAGACAATAGCCACAGTTCACAGATGAACAAAACGTATAAGAGCTGAATTCCTAGATTATAGTAACAGTTTACAGATGGACAGCTGAATTCCTAGATTATAGTCACAGTTTACAGATGGACACAACGTATAAGAGCTGAATTCCTAGATTATAGTCACAGTTTACAGATGAACACAACGTATAAGAGCTAACGTCCTAGATTATAGTCACAGTTTACAGATGGACACAACGTATAAGAGTTGAATTCCTAGATAATATTCACAGTTTACAGATGGACAGCTGAATTCCTAGATTATAGTAACAGTTTACAGATGGACACAACGCATAAGAACTGAATTCCTAGATTATAGTCACAGTTTACAGAGCCTAATTCCTAGATAATAGTCACAGTTCACAGATGAACAAAACGTATAAGAGCTGAATGCCTAGATTATAGTCACAGTTTACAGATGGACACAACGTATAAGAGTTGAATTCCTAGATAATATTCACAGTTTACAGATGGACAGCTGAATTCCTAGATTATAGTCACAGTTTACAGATGGACACAACGTATAAGAGCTGAATTCCTAGATTATAGTCACAGTTTACAGATGAACAGCTGAATTCCTAGATTATAGTCACAGTTTACAGATGAACACAACGTATACGAGCTGAATTCCTAGATTATAGTCACAGTTTACAGATGAACACGTATCGAAGCCCCTGTGGGAGAAGATAATCAATAAGGGTTATTTTCCAACTAATCTCACTATTCAATGCTCTTATTGTCAGAGGAGATTTTCTCAAACCCCGGTAAAGATTACCCATTAACACTACAATAGGCCTCCTAACAGAAAAGATTTGGCTGTAAATCATCCTTAAGTGTTAGCTTTTAAGAGTTGAATTCCTAGATAATAGTCACAGTTTTCAGATGGACACAGCGTATACGAGCTTGATTCCTAGATAATAGTCACAGTTTACAGATGGATACAGCGTATAAGAGCTGAATTCCTAGATTATAGTCACAGTTTACAGATGAACACAACGTATAAGCGCTGGATTCCTAGATTATAGTCACAGTTTACATATGAACACAACGTATACGAGCTGAATTCCTAGATTATAGTCACAGTTTACATATGAACACAACGTATACGAGCTGAATTCCTAGATTATAGTCACAGTTTACAGATGAACAGCTGAATTCCTAGATTATAGTCACAGTTTACAGATGAACACAACGTATACGAGCTGAATTCCTAGATTATAGTCACAGTTTACAGATGAACACAGCGTATAAGAGCTGAATTCCTAAATAATAGTCACAGTTTACAGATGAACACAACGTATAAGAGCTGAATTCCTAGATTATAGTCACAGTTTACAGATGAACACAACGTATACGAGCTGAATTCCTAGATTATAGTCACAGTTTACAGATGAACACAACGTATAAGAGCTGAATGCCTAGATATTAGTCACAGTTTACAGATGGACACAACGTATAAGAGCTGAATGCCTAGATATTAGTCACAGTTTACAGATGAACACAACGTATAAGAGCTGAATTCCTAGATTATAGTCACAGTTTACAGATGAATACAACGTTTAAGAGCTGGATTCCGAGATCATAGTCACAGTTTACAGATGGATACAACGTATAAGAGCTTAATTCCTAGATTATAGTCACAGTTTACAGATGGACACAACGTATAAGAGCTGAATTCCTAGATTATAGTCACAGTTGGCAGGTAAACAGATCTAGTAAGATATGTAAGCCCCTGGTCAATCAGCATACGTCCAGCTAACCAGTCACTGCACTAGCGCAAGAGAAATTGGTCAACTTTTTAAGTTTGTCATTTAAACCTAGGATAATTTCGAGAAAATTTGCATGATATGTAGGGATTTATTAAAGAATACTAGAATATATAGATTGTTATCTCCTCGCGACGAAATTCGGGGAGGGGATATAGCCTTGAGTTTGTACGTAAATACGTACGTATGTTCACCTTTTGTCATCGCTCTAGCGACTTCATTTTTGAACGGATTTTGACCAAACTTCATACAGGTGTCCAGCATAGGAATACCTCGAACAAGTTTGGGGTTCAGCGTGCCAAGGTCAAGGTCACCGTTACTATTTATAGAAAATCTTCGTCGTCAGTCTTGCGACTTCATTTTTGAATGGATCCTGACCAAACTTCATACAGTCTATATGGGTCCAGCATGGGAATACCTCGCACAAGTTCGTGTTTTAGCATATCAAGGTCATCGTTACTATTTATAGAAAATCTTTGTCAGCGCTCTAGTGACTTCCTTTTTTAACGGATTCTGACCAAACTTCATATATTAGTCCATCATAGGAATGCCTCGAACAAGTTCGTCTTTCAGGGTGCCAAGGTTAAGGCCAAGGTCACTGTTACTAATTATAGAAAATCGTCAGCGCTGTAGCGACTTTTTTTAACGGATTCTGACCAAGGAAAATCTTTCAGTGTTTCAGCATGTCAAGGTCAAGGTCACCGTTACTATTAATAGAAAATCGTACGTATGTTCACCTTTTTGTCAGCTCTCTTGCAACTTCATTTTTGAACGGACCATGACCAAACTCCATATATGGGTCCAGCATGGGGATACCTCGATTAAGTTGTTTCAGGGTGCCAAGCTCAAGGTCACCGTTACTATTTATAGAAAATCTTTGTCATCACTCTTGCGTCTTCATTTCTGAATGGATACTAAATAAACTTCATACAGTCTATATGGGTTCAGCATAGGAATACCTCGATTAAGTTCGTGTTTCAGGGTGACAGGGTCAAGGCCATGGTCGCCGTTACTATTTATGGAAAATCTTTGTCAGCAACATTGCAGCTTCCTATCTGAACGGACCATACTTTATATATTGGTCCAGCATGGCAATACCTCAAACGCGTCACCGCTCTTAGGACTTCATTTTTAAATGGGTTCTGACCAAACTTCATCCCCACCCCCCAGTTTGCGTCAGACTTCTGTTAGCACGCGAGGGGATTTGTATCGTTTGCGATGCCTTGTTTGCTAAGTGAATGCCTGTGTTTTAAGATGCCAATATTACGAGACAAATTTTAGACATATAAGAAATGTGTGAATAAGGGTAATCCAACACTTAAGTTGACCGGTTTCTGGTGGTCGTTGTTGTAATTGCAATTCGTATACTTCCACACTTTCAATTCGATATTTTAGCTCATAATTGGGACTTCCTGATAAAAAGGCGATACTTTTTTTAATTCTGTTTATGCTTTCATTATGACCAATCGTGAGAACGCAATATAATAACCCCGTGTTAACCATAATCTACCTAGAATGTTAACATCAAAATGTCCCTGCTGTCTGTTAACACTCTTTGTGAAGACCGAAAAAGAACACTGCTGGCTCTGTTAAGATATCATATTACTCACCGCTGGTTCAAGACCTTTATCTACAGAGGCGTGTAATTGGGGACGGCGCAGACGTTTGTAATTTCAACATGGTGTAATACACATTATTGATTAGTTTTGGAAGATACGAAGAGTAATAGTAGGTCCGTCTTGTGAAACAGAATCACCACCAACAGACTCCATACAATTTAACGCATAGCCAAGCCTTGTGTTAGATGAACCCGAGCAGGGATTGGAGCGCAGTCAACGACCCCCTTGTGAATCCAGATAACATCGGACGTATTTGGGAAACGAGATATATTCTCTATACTCGGCAGGTTGGTAAAATGTGAAATGATAATCAGTCTTGGTGGAAGTATTATCCGGTACAATACCTTCCCCGTGAACTTTCACGGCCACCGCAATGCTGACCAATCAAGCGATGTAATGACACAGGGGTGACGAATGATCCGGTTAACGTTGGTCAAACGTAATGTCATTCTAATGTCCTATTTGATTTGGCGTCTTAGTTTGTTGGACTCTATGTAACTTGCACGGATTAAAGTATATTAACATGAATTAGTAATATTGAAGTTTATTATAAGAAATAACCAACGTAAAACCGAGAACTTAACTGTACAAAGAACACGAGCTTACCACATCTATATCGATGTCTTTGTGGTGAGCAATCGATTGAAACATCGGTGCAAGTTTGTGCTTTCGAAAAATGATTTTTTGCAATGTCGGATTTATTTTTATTTAGCACAGGCTCGGTCCATGAAGCGGCATCACCCAAAGAGAAAAATAGTTTGCCCATATCAGTATCATTCCTGAAAAAAACGAGCATACTGTAACATCCACTTTCTTGAACACAAACAGGCAGTTTTATAACCTGAAAATAGGTACTGGTTATTATAGCCCTCAACCTGTCCCTCTAGCTACGGAAAACATTAAAGGTTTTATGAACAGCCTTTGGCAATATTTTCCAATTTGCGTTAAGCCAATTTGTAAATGTTTCTGCAAGTTATTCTATAGAAGGATCGGACAACTCAATACTAATAACAAGGAATATTAGCTATCTTGATATTGGTCACAGAAGCTTGAAAATGTCACGTCAGAATTTATCTTCATCGTTAATTTTATCGACCATCACTTTCAAGGTCTACTGATCAAAGTTTGAAGTGATATAAGCACCTCAGAAATTTCCAACAGAAGCTACTCGTTTGGGTGGGGTAAACTTTACATGTGTAGATATAACAGCAGTCGAAACACCCGTCAGCTATCTTCGCTCGCTACCGGTCGGCCTTGACACGCCTCGGGCAGTCTGCGCTTTTTATACGACAAATTACCGTATTTTGGGGATGAATACAAATGGCGTCGAAAAAATAAAATAAAAATAATTAGAAGTTTATTAAATGCTAATTTCATTTATAGGAAATTTGTTTATATATATTGTTCAGCCCGGTAAACCACATGATTTGTAACGCAACGAAGACAGACAGTTTTGGTACATATCAGGAACCCTCCAGTGCTTCAATTATATAACTGATCGAGGCTGAAAGTTAACAAACCGAGTGTTTCGGTTCCTTACACTATCACGGATACACTTTTGTGGGCCCCTCAAGACGATATGAAAATTGTACGCATCACGGCTACCTTTTGGTCGCCACATTCAAAATGACATGCAGTCTGTCAGCGGGTTAATTACGTTAATACGTTAATTCCCGAAGTTTCAGAGTAGATAAAACATATATCAATGCAGTGATCGTGCTATTCATAGCATTTTACCAGAGCAATGATAGGTGAAAAATATTTTATAAACCATAGCCTGTACAACTGTCGACATTTCGGTTTTCGTTTTACGTTTTCATTTTACTTTTACGTTTAATTCATCATAAATCATTACAAGGTGTTTAATTTTTTTACTAACATACGTTCAAGAGTATTAATTGCCCTCTCCGCCAACACTACGTGTTGCGACCAAACGTTCGAAACAGATAGACAAACCCAGAATGTATGTCATGTGACGTTACAAATATAATGACGTCACACTGACATTTTCTGAGTTTGTCGACTTGTCGACTTGTGGGCTGGACACGCGGCGTTGATAGAGAGGTCAATTGGAAGGAATACAAATAATACCAGTTTTGCTCATGAACAAGGTTCTTGAATCTAGACGTTATGTTCCACCAATAGGTCGTGGGTTCGAATCCCACTCAGTCCCCAAAAAATTGGATAATTTTCTGACTGGGTTTTCACTCGAACCACCTATGTGGGATGGTTGTCAGTTACCAGCGGAAGGTCGTGGGTTTCCTCCGGGCAGAGAGCCCGGTTTCCTCCCACAACAAAACTGGCAACGCCGCCATATAACTGAAATAATCTTGAGTGCGGCGTAAAACACCAAACAATCAATCAATCAATCTAGGTGTTATGATAATATATTCATTGACTTGACTTTGGATTTTAAGAGTAAAATATGGCAACAATTTATAAGCACGTTGTAATGGAATTCCAGATAAGCATTGTGTCTTTGTGTGCACCCTGTCACCATTGAACACATTTCTTGTGAAATTAATGTAGAAAGGAAGAATACGGAAACTATTTCCAGAATAAATCTCCATAGGTGTCTTTTATAGGAAGAATGTAATACTTAGTAAAACCACATTGATGTAACAGGGGCGATTCCCATGTCAATACAGCAGTGACTTATACTATGAAATGGATTGTATGCAATTCATTGTGTCTGTTCGTTATTTATATGAAAGGATATAAAATGATAGCACAGCGTTATTGACTTAATTGTACTCATAACTTCGAAATTGCATAGAGCAATTCCCGAAACGCTTTATGTCAGTGCAGTCGGATATCTGTACCCACCGCAGCCCAATAAGCTTTCTTTATCTACCAGTTTCCTAAGCATATGTCGTTGTATTGTCATTAGCTAGAGCCACTATATAACCCAACGGATAAGCCTTGCATTAAGTCAACCCTTAAGGTTGTCATAGCCATGATCTCATTTATGAATTGTAAACGTGTATCTTGATTCTATGACTGAATCTAAGCGAGTCTTTTATGAACGGCTAAATTCTTATATATTTAAAAAGCTTTGATTCAAATCCAGCTGAAGTGCAATCCTTCAAAATTTAAAAAAAATAAGCACATGTTGTAAATGTATTAAGCTAAAAAGGGATTTAATTATAACTCCGAATATTTATGAAAATTAGTTTTCGTCATGATGACACATTTGGGAATTCATTATACGATTATATAACATTCTTGCGAACGCCAATGAATAGTCCCTAAAGTTTGCTACAAGGAATTTAGTGTGTTTTTCAATAAGTGCAATTCCATTTCTGTAATATTTTTTTAATCCCCCGAGTACGAAACTGGAGACTCTAGGTTCTCTACGTTCCTTTAGAGAAGTTAACGACCGATATCTATAAAGTCGTATTTAGAGAAGGGTGCTGTATTAAAGGGTAGTTGGGTGTGTATTTCCGAAAGTCCAGTCTATTGATTTTGTTTTGAGTTTATCAAGTACATTTATACGTCTTTCCTGTGTAATAGAATCACGCCGTAAAGGCTGAATTCAGCAATAGCGAAACACCTTATCTTGGATTTAGAGGTATCGCGCTCGTACTCGAACATGGGAACCCACGATTAAAACTTACGCCCACGCTAACTTTACCCGTGGAACAAGTAGGGAACAAATCCGTCGTTTCTAATTTAGTATGCATGTAAACTTTGATTGGTTCTGTTACAAAACTGTTTTGTGTTTGCTTGAGCCCACATGTTAGTCCATTAGCCTAAACGGTGTAAGGAATGACGCATCGAGATTATTCTTTAATTATTAAAGACATAGTTAACTGTGGAAACGAAAGTAACAGATCATTGGAGTTGTTCGTCCAGGATAAAGCGTATGACTGGTGCACTGTCTCATATATACATTATTGAAAAGCTTCAAAGGGCCAAAAGATAGCTTAATCCAAAGTCCTATTACACCCCGTAATGTCTTGGCTTTCTTGCTTTACAAACCCCAGCAATTTATATGATACCCTTGGGAATTTAACAATTAGATCATTTCGTGTCTTTTAGTTTTATTACATTTAGATAGTATGCTATGCATTCCATATACCCATGGACTGAACATAATGCAGTTTATCTAGTTACCCACAAATTCCTTTGGTGTCTTTAACCTTGTTTGTAAGTAGATATTATGCTATACATTCTATATATCCATCGACTGAACACATAGCATTTTATCAATATGCTCACCAATTCTTTTGGTGTCTATAGTTTGTTTACATGTAGAGAGTGTACTAGTATACCATCGACTAAACACATAGCAGTTTATCAATATGCCCATCAATTATTTTGGCGTCTGTAGATTGTTTACGTGTAGAGAGTGTACAGTCGACTAAACACATAGCAGTTTATCAAGATAACCACCATTTCCTTCGGTGTCTTAGTACACATGTTGAGAGTGTACTAGTATACCGTCTACTAAACACGTAACAGCTCATACTTTACTGACTACACGTATACAGTTTACTATACTTTCAAAATATGCATCGACTGTCTGTCTCACAATCCATTAACTTAAAGAAGCCATCGATGTGATAAATGATTTCCAGGAACGTATTGAAGCCCCTAAGGGAGAAGAAAACCAATGAGGGTTATTTCCCAACTAATCCCACTATTCAATGCTCTTATTGTCAGAGGAGATTTTCTCAAACTCCGGTAAAGATTACCCATTACCATTACAATAGGTCTCCTAACAGAAAAGATTTGGCTGTAAATCATCCTTGAGTGTTAGCTTATAACAGTTGAATTCCTAGATAATAGTCACAGTTTACAGATGGACACAACGTATAAGAGCTGAATTCCTAGATAATAGTCAAAGTTTACAGATGGACACAACGCATAAGAGCTGATTTCCTAGAGTATAGTCACATTTTACAGAATGACACATCGTATAAGAGCTAAATTCCTAGATTATAGTCACAGTTTACAGATGGACACAACGCATAAGAGCTGAATTCCTAGATAATAGTCACAGTCTACAGATGGACACAACGCATAAGAGCTGATTTCCTAGATTATAGTCACATTTTACAGAATGACACAATGTATAAGAGCTAAATTGCTAGATAATAGTCACAGTTTACAGATGGATACAACGTATAAGAGCTAAATTCCTAGATTATAGTCACGGTTTAGAGATGGACACAACGTATAAGAGCTAGATTATAGTCACAGTTTACAGATGGACACAACGTATAAGAGGTGAATTCCAAGATTATAGTCACAGTATACAGATGGACACAACGTATAAGAGCTGAATTCTTAGATTATAGTCATAGTTTACAGATGAACACAACGTATAAGAGCTAAATTCCTAGATTAAAGTTACAGTTCACAGATGGACACAACGTATAAGAGCTAAATTCCTAGATTATAGTCACGGTTTAGAGATGGACACAACGTATAAGAGCTAGATTATAGTCACAGTTTACAGATGGACACAACGTATAAGAGCTAGATTATAGTCACAGTTTACAGATGGACACAACGTATAAGAGGTGAATTCCAAGATTATAGTCACAGTATACAGATGGACACAACGTATAAGAGCTGAATTCTTAGATTATAGTCATAGTTTACAGATGAACACAACGTATAAGAGCTAAATTCCTAGATTAAAGTTACAGTTCACAGATGGACACAACGTATAAGAGCTAAATTTCTAGATTATAGTCACAGTTTACAGATGGATACAACGTATTAGAGCTGAATTCCTAGATTAAAGTCACAGTTTACAGATGGACACAACGTATAAGAGCTGAATTCCTAGATTAAAGTCACAGT
This sequence comes from Lepidochitona cinerea, assembly GCA_963971465.1. NCBI lineage: Eukaryota > Metazoa > Mollusca > Polyplacophora > Chitonida > Tonicellidae > Lepidochitona > Lepidochitona cinerea. The sequence continues at coordinate 14,866,159 of OZ020562.1, read as the reverse complement.
TTACAGATGAACACAACGTATAAGAGCTGGATTCCTAGATTATAGTCACAGTTTACAGATGAACACAACGTATCAGAGCTGAATTCCTAGATTATAGTCATAGTTTACAGATGAACACAACGTATAAGAGCTGGATTCCTAGATTATAGTCACAGTTTACAGATGGACACAACGTAAAAGAGCTGAATTCCAAGACAATAGTCACAATTTACAGATGGACAACGTATGAGCCGATTTCCTAGATTATAGTTACAGTTCACAGATGAACACAAGGTATAAGAGCTGAATTCCTAGATTATAGTCACAGTTTACAGATTGACACAACGTATAAGAGCTGAATTCCTAGATTATAGTCACACTTTACAGATGGATACAACGTATGAGAGCTGAATTCTTAGATAATAGTCTCAATGTTCAGATGGACACAACGTTTGAGAGCTGAATTCTTAGATAATAGTCTCAATGTTCAGATGAACACAACGTATAAGAGCTGAATTCTTAATTATTAGTCCCAGTTTACAGATGGATACAACGTATGAGAGCTGAATTCCTAGATAATAGTCACAGTTTACAGATGGATAAAACGTGTAAGAGCTGAATTCATAGATAATAGTCACAGTTTACAGATGGATACAACGTATAAGAGCTGCATTCCTAGATAATAGTCCCACTTTACAGGTAGACACATCGAGTAAGATGTGAAAACCCTCGGTCAAACAGCATACGCCAAGCTAACCAGTCACTACACTAGCGCAAGAGAAATTTGTCAACTCTGTAAGTCTGTCATTTAAACCTAGGATAATTTCGAGAAAATGTGCATAAAATGTAGGGATTTATTAAAGAATAATAGAATATATAGATCGTTATCTCCTCGCGACGAAAGTCGGGGAGGGAATATAGCGTTGCATTTGTACGTAAATACGTACTTATGTTCACATTTTGTCCTCGCTCTAGCGGATCCTGACCAAACTTCATATATGGGTCCAGCATGGGAATACCTCAAACAAGTTCGTGTTTCAGCATGCCAAGGTCAAGGTCACCGTTACTATTTATAGAAAATCGTACGTACGTATGTTCGCCTTTTGTCAGCGCTCTAGCGACTTCATTTTTAAAGAGATTCTGACCAAACTTCCTATATGGGTCCAGCATGGAAATACCTCGAACCAGATTGTGCTTCAGCGTGCCAAGGTCAAGGTCACCGTTACCGTTACTATTTATAGAAAATCTTTGCCAGCACTCTTGCAACTTCATTTCTGAATGGATCCTAAACAAACTTCAAACAGTCTATATGGGTCCAGCATGGCAATATCTCGATTAAGTTCGTGTTTCAGGGTGCCAAGGTCATGGTCGCCGTTGCTATTTATAAAAAATCTTTGCCAGCACTCTTGCAACTTCATTTCTGAACGGACCAAACTTCATATATTGGTCCAGCCTCAATACCTCGAACGCGTCACCGCTCTTAGAACATCATTTTTAAATGCGTTCTGAACAAACTTCATCCCCACCCCCCATATTGCGTCAAGAGTTGCGATGCCTTGTTTGTTAAGTGAATGTCTATGTTTTAAGATGCCAATATTACGAGACAAATTTTAGACATATAAGAAATGTGTGAATAAGGGTAATCCAACATTTAAGTTGGCCGGTTTCTGGTCGTCGTTGTTGTAATTGCGCTTCGTATGCTTCCACACTCTCAATAAAAGATTTTAGCTCATAATTGGAACTTCCTGAGAAACAAGGCGACACTTTTTTTATTCTGTTGTTCTCTCATTATGGCCACTCGTGAAAATGCAATAAACTAACCCTGCGTTAACCATAATCTACCTCAAAAGTTAACATCAAAATGTCACCACCAACAGACTTCATACAATTTAACGCATAGCCAAGCCTTGTGTTAGATGAACCCGAGCAGGGACTGGAGCACAGTCAACGACCCCCTTGTGAATCCAAATAACATCAGACGTAGGCTATTTGGGAAACGATATATTTTCTTTATACTCGGCAGGTTGGTAAAATGTGAAATGATTATCAGTCTTGGTGGAAGTATTATACGGTACAATACCTTCCTCGTGAACTTTCACGGCAGAGATGCTGACCAATCAAGCGATGTAATGACACAAGGGTGATGAATGATCCGGTTTACATTGGTCAATCGCAATGTCATTCTAATGTCCTATTTGATTTAGCGTCTTAGTTTGTTGGACTCTGTTGTAACTTGCACGGATTAAAGTAGATTAACATGAATTAGTAATATTGAAGTTTTTTTTATAAGAAATAACCAACGTAAAACCAAGAACTGAAATGTACAAAGAACACGAGCTTACCACATCTATATCGATGTCTGTGTGAGGTGCAATCGATTGAAACATCCGTGCAAGTTTGTCGTTTCAAAAAATTAATTTTTGCAATGTTGGAATTATTTTTATTCGGCACAGGCTCGTTCCATGAAGCGGCATCACCAAAAGAGTTTGTGAAGAAGTTGAAGTGAACGCCTATGTTTTAAGATGCCAATATTACGAGAAAAATTTTAGACATATAACAAATATGTGAATACGGGTAATCCAACACTTAAAGTGGCCGGTTTCTGGTCGTCGTTGTTGGAATTGCGCTTCGTATGCTTTCACACTCTCACTAAAACATTTTAGTTCATAATTGGAACTTCCTGAGAAAAAAGCGACATTTTTTTTTATTCTGTTCTTGCGCTCACTATAACCACTCGTGAAAACGCAATATAATCACCCCGTGTGAACCATTATCTACCTCAAATGTTAACATCAAAATGTCCCTGCTGTCTGTTAACACTCTTTGTGAAGACCGAAAAAGAACACTGCCGGCTCTGTAAAGATGTCATATTACTCACCGCTGGTTCATGGCCATTATCTGCAGAGGCGTGTAATTGGGGACGGCGTAGACGTTTGTAATTTCAACATGGTGTAATACACATTATTGATTAGTTTGAAAGATACGAAGAGTAATAGTAGGTCCGTCTTGTGAAACAGAATCACCACCAACAGACTTCATACAATTTAACGCATAGCCAAGCCTTGTGTTAGATGAACCCGAGCAGGGATTGGAGCACAGTCAACGACCCCCTTGTGAATCCAGATAACATCGGACGTATTTGGGAAACGAGATATATTCTCTATACTCGGCAGGTTGGTAAAATGTGAAATGATAATCAGTCTTGGTGGAAGTATTATCCGGTACAATACCTTCCCCGTGAACTTTCACGGCCACCGCAGTGCTGACCAATCAAGCGATGTAATGACACAAGGGTGATGAATGATGCGGTTAACGTTGGTCAAACACAATGTCATTGTAATGTCCTATTTGATTTAGCGTCTTAGTTTGTTGGACTCTATATGTAACTTCCACGGATTAAAGTAGATTAACATGAATTAGTAATATTGAAGTTTATTATAAGAATTTATCAACGTAAAACCAAGAACTGAAATGTACAAAGAACACGAGCTTACCACATATATATCGATGTATGTGTGAGGTGCAATGTATTAAAACATCGGTGCAAGTTTGTGCTTTCGAAAAATGAATTTTTGCAAAGTCGGATTTTTTTTGGCACAGGCTCGCTCTATTAAGCGGCATCACCAAAAGAGAAAAATAGTTTTCCCTTATCAGTATCATTCCCGAAAAAATGAGAATACTGCAACATCCACTTTCTTGAACACAAACAACCAGCTTTATAACCTTAAAATAGGTACTGAGCCCTCAACCTGTCCCTCCAGCTACGGAAAACATTAAAGGTTTCAATATGAACAGCCTTTGGCATTTTTTTCTAATTTGCGTTAAGTGTGTTGTAGAGCATGTACTTTTCAAGTCTGACCAAAAAGATAATTAAATTTCTGCCGCAGATCATAAAAAAATCACGTTATATTTGCGGCTTTTCAATGCTTACGAAAGTTAATTATCTCAGTGACATATGACGTCAACACGGCCTCCGCTATATACGTGTCCTCACATTTGTGACGTAATACAATATCTATGCTGTCTGCAGTGCGTTCTTGTGGACGTGTGCACACATCGAAGTTATTCCCTTTTGACGATTTGTTTTTTTTTTAAATATATATTTAGTCCCTAAACAAATGCAAACCAGCTTTAAGAAATGTTCATAAATCCTTTAAAGTGGCATAAGCTGCCAAAATTCACACTTTTTTCATGATTTCTGATCGTCACGACAGTAAGAGGCTTTGAAGGCCATCGAAAAACTAAATGATTGAGGAATGAGGAAATGAGGAAAAATGAGGAAAATCCATACAGTACGTGGCCTGTACGAACCAAAATAGTGTTCCAAAAGTAAACGGAGTTTAAATAACTGGGACGACCATTCATTCATTCTAAGTCAAAGTAGGGGCCTCCGTGGCTCAGTAGGTAGAGCGTTGGACGCTCAATCCGAACAGCCTTCCACCAATGGGTTGCGGGTTCGAATCCCACTTAGTCCAAAATAAATTGGAAAATTTGCTGACTGGGTTTTCACTTGAACGACCTATGTGGGATGGTTGCCAGTTACCAACGGACGGTCGTGGGTTTCCTCCGGGCATAGAGCCCGGTTTTCTCCCACAATAAAACTGACAACGCCGCCATATAAGTGAAATAATCTTGAGCGCGGCGTAAAACACCAAACAGTCAATCTAAGTCAAAGTTGTTCTTTGTACATTTTCGAGACAAGAAGCACTAAAAAGCTTTGCACTCATATATCTGTTTGTATCGATTACATCTTGTTGCAATATTTTAGTGATAGTTATCTTTGTATCTGTACAGCAAACATGGTGGATTAAGACATTTATACGCAGACTACAAGTGTATCGAAATATTGGAATATCGATCTCTTTATTCGCCGCTCTGATTTTGAAAATGTCTAAATGACCTTGTTAACCGCTGACTCAAAATTTATTGATTGATGTCTTTTGCCAGAAACGATTGTTTTGCTTATATGGATGAGGTTACCAGGTTTAGTGGAGGAGAGGAGGGTTCTTTGGCCGGAGAAAACCCCTCAAATTGCGTCGATTATAATACAACTCTCTGTCACAAGGCAATCGAATGAAAAAAAAAACATGCACTCGGCAAGTGATTCATGTTTTATTTTACTCCACACTTATGGTTATTTCATTTCTATGACGGCGTTGTCAGGTCTCGTATAACATTGATAATGAAGATTGCGGTAGAAACCATACCGGCATAAATCTAAGGCGCGACTACTAGATTGATGTGGAAAAGCCTGTTGATACAGGTCTCCAGACAGTTGGAAATCTTTAATGGGGAAGTGATGATTATATCTCTGATTGTATGAGACTTGGTGTCATTCAATTTACTAAGCTAGACGATGTGTGACTCTCAAGTTCACTTAATTACCATTAATTATCCCTGATGATTAATAGGAACTACTTGGGATACGGCTGATGTAGTTTTTAGAATTAACTAAGATGAACCTTTGTTCGCCTACAATTATGTTTATATCTTAACACACCGCTTTTACAGGCCACTTGTTCAAGGAATGTTTGGTTTTAATTTAACGTCAATCAATCAGTTTCTTATCATCAAACGCTGAATCGTTTCTCGCACTCAGGATTTTCAAGCCAACACGCATGCCGCTTTATGGAGCAGTTTTGTGACGTCACATGGTGTTCACATAACTTGCACGGAAACTGGTGAACATCTCTTGTAATATGGAATACCAAACCGTTGAACCCAATAGTTATATAGCTACCTTCAGTGGATATGATTGATTGATTGTTTGGTGTTTTACGCCGCGCTCAAGACTCAGTGGATATGAAGAGGGGCCTCGGTGGCACAGTCTGTTAGGGAGATAGTCCCTCAGTCCGACACAGGCCTCCCATCGATGCGTCGCGGGTTTGAATCTCACTCAGACCAAATAAAAATAGAAAAAATTCTGAGTAGATTTTTCACAATCTATTCGAGGTGTTAATTACAACTCACAAATAATTATGTCTTACTTTAGATTTGATAACTGGAATTCACCATCGACAGCATACTCCACAACAATTGGGATGATACCAATCCACTTGCGGCACAATTTGACAGCACAATTAGGAATACAGCCAATTTACAACTGAAGCCATATAATCTTAACAAGGCTATTTTCACCTTGTATTTGAATGTTCTGACAACGGACGAGGTTTTGGTACCTATGATTAACTAATTACCATTTTGTCACATTCACTTACAATGCAACCTCGTGTCTCTTACTTGATATAGAATGTGCTCTTTTGATTCCATATGGATTTTTTACATGTTTTTATTGGAAATATATATCAATCAATCTACTATGGCCAAACCCACTAACTTCAGTATATCAACAATGCCACAATGAGTGTATTCTTAGGCTTTTTTGTTGAAATAGGAACATACACCTCTTATGATCGTACGTCTGGTAATCCGTTTTAGATTTCTTGGGGGTAAAGTGTAATGGATCCATGGTGCAACATATTCAATGCTGGGCTCTCCATTGCTCAAAGAAAGCATTTGGTATTAGTTTATATTCCCAAAGGTTAAAACTCGAAATATGAACCTTCTTGAACCACTTCATATGTCACCGACACATTTTCGAGATTCGGGGGACGCAACCGAAGCAACCCTAATCATTGCCATCAAGCAGAACTAGATCAACGATTAGGATATACAACCGTCCGATGTATGTTCGGATCATATGCTTCCAGCAAAAAAGTAAAAATATAAATATAGGCTTTCTTTTGCATTTTTTTCTCTTGAAATAAATAAAACTCTTATCAAAGGCAAACCGAAAAAAGTATAATTTTGTTATTTGGCGTTAATCATCGCGCATACCATTTTCGTTGCAACCTTTTTTAAGTTGAGACACACCCTGTGTAGGATAACAAAATTGAAGGGTACAACCATTCTAAAGCAGTTTTTTCCAAGTTAGAAAAAAAAAAGTGGTTTATAGAAATTGATGAGATGGAGTCCTTTGTGGGGAATTTTAATGATTTAGTTGAACAAAATTATTAATTTCTACTAGTAATTAGAAAGCATCTTTTAGATAATTACAGAAAAATCGATTTTATTGTTGCGTATACTTATACAAATATTCTATATTTAATAAAAGTATTCAAAACACATTGTAAACAGCTCATTGTCTTTCTAATATAATCTATGTGGATAGATCCTAGCTTTGTATTTTGGTTCCAAACATATTATCTGTTTACAACAATTATTGATCCACATCCCAGTTTACATGATGTCGTAAACGGTATTGGTCAATATACTTTTTTCCATATATATTAATAACACCTTATATCAACTTGGTGGCGAGTCAGTAAATGTTTTTTTCAGAAGAAAAATAATGTCAAACATTTTAGCGAATTTTCAATCTAAATAACAGATGTCGTACCTTTTGTCGAGAGCAAAGGCTAGCACAAAATGACGGTATGTTCATTTTGAAAGGAGCTCCACGGTTGTTCTGTAAGAGTATTTAAGAACAAGTGTATAGATATCCCTCATCAATAATGTTATTGCGGTGAGTCGATTAGTCACCTTTTGGGGCAGAGAAGGCTTAGCTCTTGTCTCCAGCACCAAATGGGGCAAGGCCAATTGAATATTTGGTTTTAAAAACTTATGCATATCACAGTCTGATGTTGTATGCTTTTCTCAATATAACCAGTTATAAAAAGGCACTTTGAGTGGGAATATGTAGAGCTATAGGCTCATTATCTAGATCTAACCGCCCATTCAAATTCACTACAGAGGCTTTGTTTTGTGCCAAAATTTTCTCAAAGCCTACATATTAATCAGCGAGTAGTTAGTCAAACATGTGTATCAGTTCTGAAGGAAAACGTGTAACATAATGCTGTCCAACAGCCACAATTGTTCAATTTTTGATAATACGATTGTCTCCAAATGCTGCATTATAAGCGGAGTAGCCTATATATATTTTGAAAATAAAGTCACAATGTACAGGGACATTGAGAAGAATTGTCATTTTTGTACTTACAATGTTATATATATATATATATAAGTTTCCAGAACTGTATGCAGTAATAGCCATAACTGACCTATTAATCTTAGAAGTTGTTCAACATAACTTGATTGGTGGAAAGGACAGAAAATGGTTCCCTGAGAAGGAAATCAATTCAATGATTCTATTGATATACTGATGTAATATGGACTTGAGAAGACAACTGTGTATTTGGAATGACATCGCCAAGCATTTAAAGGGACACCACTGGTATATAGTGCTTAAATCAGTTAACGTTTGGGATATAACAAGGTATAAATATCAACACAGCAAGTCTACGAGTCTGCGAACCAGATTAAGCATTGCTTCAGTACGACTAATGTGGCGAGGCAGACAGGATCTACAGCTTCAACAGTCTTTCTACTTTTCCATTTAATATTTCATCAATAATCTGTCATACCATTCTTAAGTCATAACTCAATATACTTTAACAAAGCATAACAGACACGCATAACACCACGATGGCTGACATGCCAATACTGTTAAAACACTGATTCCGGTGACATTGAGCATGGCAAAGAATCTTATGTAAAGATAATTTATATACAACGGAAATTAGCCTTACTGAACAAGACTTATTAATCAGTTCATTAAAACTTGGCCTTAAACGGCATTCCGAATATATTACGAAATTAGCTCCATCCACTAAAACGTTTTATGTCCTAAATCCGCAAGGCAAATGGGTTTATATTAGCACGTACATGTATAATAAATAGCAGTGATCATAAATATAATAGCAGCATTGTTGTGTATTACAAAGTGTCGTTAAAATATGTAATTAGCAAGCAATAGGGAGCGGGGAAGTATCGCGAAAATTCCCAAAATTTCCTGTCGCTGGCGCTGCCATTGCGCATGCGAGGAGCCTTTATCGTTCGACTGTGACGCTCAATTCTGACGTTGTAGGACAACAAAATAAAAGACAATTGAACATACAACTTCAGCAAAAAACCTCGCATATCGCAAAATCTCTAGAGAACCCCCCAGGCCATATTGGCAAACCATCTATTCATGCGAACAACCGCCAAGGACAATTGCTTTGGGATAAACGGCTGTGTGTTTTACTTCCACCTTTCAAGTAAAAGCACTGACCATCGGAAACTTTGTGGGGAAATGTGTGATCAATAATCGGTTAACGTGTTCAGTTCCTACACAATTATGAAATATTAAAGATATGTGAACTAATGAGAAATGGTTATGATATTACCAAGAATTAAGTTGTTTGTGAACAACACGACTTGTTGACACCTATGTCGTTCTGTACATCAAGTGTAATTCGTGGTGATGTTTTATTCATTTCTCATTAGTATGGAGCCTGCGTTTTTATTTGGCATGAGCTGCCAAAATGTTGATATTTTGACGTTGAAACAGAATGTTGAAATTATTGGCTATTTTTCTCAAGACGTATAATTCAGAAGCTTTTTAGTGCTTCTAGTCTCAAGAATGCACGATAAAGTGTTGTTTTGAACTAACTTCGGCTTAGAATGAATGAATGGTTATTTAATTGTTTTTTACTTTCGAGCGGTTCGTACAGGTAACATACTGTATGAATTGTTCTCATTCCAACACCAATCATTAAGTTTTTCGATGGCCTTCAAAGCCTTTTACTGTCGTGACGATCAGAAATTACGAAAAAAAATGTGAATTTTGGCAGCTCATGCCACTTTAAGAGAATTTCAAACATCTCTGATATGTGGACTTAAAAGAATACAAAAGACAGTTACTACATGTACTAGACTATAAATGATATATAGTAGTTTTATTGCCTCAAATGAATAAGCTCAGTAGTATTATCATCTATGGTAAACTGCAGGGATTGTAGCAAAAAGGGTTATTTTATTCTGTTACTTTTAAACATGATCTTGATTTCCTCCTATTTATTCTGACACTGTACAAGCATTTATAAAGCTTTACATATACAGTTATTATATACGATGTATTGGCCTATAATATGTTTGTATAACATTAGGATAATTGAATATCTTGTTTTATTTTGCTGTTGGACATTTCAACGGTACATCTCCTTAATACAACCAACACATATGTGGCCCTATCATGACATCAAACTGCAATTGCAAAACAGTAAGGTTCGCTGTTCACACAAAGATAACCTCAATCTATACAGTAATTATACTAAATATACCATAATACAGCTACATGAGCTGCATTTGATATTAATCCGTATTCTCGTTATTTTGGGATTACACTTTCTTGAAAATATGGTAGAAATTCTTCCACCGATTTTGTGGGGACGCCCGAGACGGGAATCTAACCCAGGTCCCAGAGTATGGCACCTATCGCCAGCACTAAATGCCGGCTGCCTTATCCATTCAGCCAACCGGCCTCATCTACCATAATTTCAAACACATGCATTTGCCATGGTGTTTTAACAAGAGGTACGTTGTTGGAACATTATTTAACACATCTGTTTGAAATGAAGACGATCAACATTAATGTTGATACCACAGTTGCATTCGTGGTAGCCAAGGGCCATGTCAGTTAAAATCAAGCTCTTTTCACAATTTCTTAACCGCTTTATACATGTTAGAATGACCGGAGGCCCCAAAACCTCACATGCTAATAGCTCCAAAAGTAAAAATATAACCTTTTTGGTGTGCTTGGCTGATCAAAGGAATATATGACGTTTGTATTTTAAGCAGATAAACAAATTAAATATAATTGACGGGGGAAAAGACGCGGGAGATTTTTTTTTTACCCATAACATGCCATAGTGATATGCTTGGTGTCAATTATGGATTTGATCCACTTGACTATCCAGGTAAATTGCGGCTTCCTGTTAAACACATTTCCTAATTGACACTGGTTTATAAAGCAATTTTGGAAAGAACAAATTTATACATAGAAAACATTTATAGGGACAGTTAAAATGAGGATATCAAAGAGTAAATGTAAAAATAACGTCAATTTATTTAAATGTCATTAAGTTTGATTTTACTGCATACGCAATTCTGTTTCCAAACGGTTCTGTGCTACTGGGTATCAGTGTCATTGTAATCCTAAAGAAAAGTTGAAAAGCCTGTTGATACAGGTCTCCAGACAGTTGGAAATCTTTAATGGGGAAGTGATGATTATATCTCTGATTGTATGAGACTTGGTGTCATTCAATTTACTAAGCTAGACGATGTGTGACTCTCAAGGTCACTTAATTACCATTAATTATCCCTGATAATTAATAGGAACTACTTGGGATACACCTGATGTAGTTTTTAGAAGTATTAAACTAAGATGAACCTTTGTTCGCCTACAATTATGTTTATATCTTAACACACCGCTTTTACCGGCCACTTGTTCAAGGAATGTTTGGTTTAATTTAACGTCAATCAATTAGTTTCTTATCATCAAACGTTGAATCGTTTCTCGCACTCAGGATTTTCAAGACAACTAGCATACCGCTTTATGGAGCAGATTTGTGACGTCACATGGTTTTCACATAACTTGCACGGAGACTGGTGAACCTTTCTTTTAATATGGAATATCAAACTGTTGAACCCAATAATTGTATAGCTACCTTCAGTGGATATGATTGATTGATTGTTTGGTGTTTTACGCCGCGCTCAAGACTCAAGACTCAGTGGATATGAAGAGGGGCCTCGGTGGCACAGTCTGTTAGGGCGATAGTCCCTCAGTCCGACACAGGCCTCCCATCGATGCGTCGCGGGTTTGAATCTCACTCAGGCCAAATAAAAAATGGAAAAAATTCTGAGTAGATTTTCCATTCTATTCGAGATATAATTACAATTCACAGATATTTATGTCTTACATGTACTTTAGATTTGATAACTGAAATTCACCATCGACAGTATACTCCACAACAATAGAGATGATACCAATCCACTCGCGGTACATTTTTGACAGCATAATTAGGAATACAGCCAATTTGCAACTGAAGCCATACAATCTTAACAAGGCTATTTTCACCTTGTATTCGAATGTTCTGACGACGGAAGAGGGTTTGGTATATTGTCACATTCTCCTACAATGCAACCTTGTGTCTTGTACTTGATGTAGAGTGTGCTCTTTTGATTCCATATGAATTTTTTTACATGTTTTTATTGGAAAAATATATCAATCAATCTACTATGGTCAAACCTACTAACTTCATTATATCAACAATGCCACAATAAAGGCATTTTTGTTGAAATAGGAACATACACCTCTCATGATCGCACGTCTGGTTATACGTTTTAGATTTCTTGGTGGTAAAGTGCAATGGATCCATGATCATCATATTCAATGCTGGGCTCTCCATTGTTCAAAGAAACGTTTGGTATTAGTCTATATTCCCAAAGGTTAAAACTCGAAATATGAACGTTCTTGAACCACTTCATATGTCGCCGACACATTTTCGAGATTCAACCCTGATCATTGCCATCAAGCAGAACTAGATCAAGGAATATGATATACCACCATCCGATGTATGATCGGATCATATGCTTTACGCGGAAAAGTCAAAATATAAATATAGCCTTTCTTTTGCATTTTTTCTCTTGAAACAAATAAAACTCGTATCAAAGGCAAAAAGAAAAAAGTATAATTTTGTTATTTGGCGTTAATCATCGCGCTTGCCGAGAAATTTTGGCTCTGTTCGTCATAGCCAAGATCACTTCCATAGTAAAAAAGTGATATTTGTTAAGGAGACCCGCCGAAAAAATCGGCGGCGCAAATTCCACAACAAATAAGCAAAGAATAAAATATTTACCACTGTATTCCGATAGTATAGACCACGAAGAAGGAGTTTGTCAAACTTATGCCGCTCTGAAGTGGTAAACTTTCCCTTATGCAGTCAATATTTGTTTCGAAGTCCACTGGCTTTCAACCTGACGTAACCGCCATAGTAAAACATTTAAACGACCAGTTAAACTGTGCGGGGCGTCGTAGAAATACTTCAATCATATATCTTTAGTCACTTTACAGCGACATAAGTTTGACGAACTCCTTCTTCGTGGTCTATATCGGAATGCAGTGGTAAATATTTTATTCTTTGCTTATTTGTTGTGAAATTTGCGCCGCCGATTTTTTCGGCGGGTCTCCTTAACAAATATCACTTTTTTACTATGGAAGTGATCTTTGCTATGACGAACACGAAAAAAAAAATCGGCAGAGCCAAGATTTCTCGGCTATCATCGCGCATACCATTTTCGTTGCAATCTATCTTTGAAATTCTTTTTTTACGCTGACACAACCGAATTTGATTCGACACACCTTGTGTAGGATAACAAAATTGAAGGGTACAACCATTCTAAAAAAAACTAGAAATCTAGAAAAAAACGTGGTATAGAGTAATTGAAGGGACGGAATGCTGTGTGGGGAATTTTAATTAATTAAGTTGAACACAGTTAGTAATTGTTACTAGTAATTAGAAAGCATCTTTTTAGATAATTACAGGAAAATCGATTGTATTGTTTCCCTTTTGACGCCAGTTGTGTTAGGGAAACTAAGAAAAGGGTTTGAATCAACAAATTAAACTGCTGATTATAAGTTGCACAGCTTATACATATAGAAAATATTCTATATTTAATAAAAGTAACCAAAACACATCGTAAACAGCTCATTGTCTTTCTAATATAATCTACGTGGATTAACCCTAGCTTTGTATTTTGGTTCCAAACATATTATCTGTTTACAACAATTATTGATCCGCATCTTAGTTTGCATGATGTCGTAATCGGTATTGGTCAATATACCTTTTTCCATATATATTGATAACTTCTTATATCAACTTGGGGGCGAGTCAGTAAATGTTTTTTTCAGAAGAAAAATAATGTCAAACATTTGAGCGAATTTTCAATCTAAATAACAGATGTCGTACCTTTTGTCGAGAGCAAAGGCTAGAACAACATGACCTTTTCAAGGGAGTTCAACGGTTGCTCTGTAAGAGTATTTAATAACAAGTGTATATATATCCCACTCGGAACATCCTTCGGCTATCTGCGCTCGCTACCGGTCGGCTTTGACACGCCTCGGACAGTCTGCGCTTTTTTTTGGGCTGAATAAAAATGGCGTCGAAAGTTAATAAATTTATTAAATGCTAATGTCATTTAGAAAGATATGTGTTTATATATTTTATTTAGCCCGGTAAACCACATGTTGTGGACAGACGCAGTTTCGGTACATCCCCCAATGCTTCAATTATATAACTGAACAAGGCTGAAAGTTAACAAACCGAGTGTTTCTGCCCCTTATATTATCACGGGGGGACACTTTTGTGGGGCCCTCGAGAGGAATTGGGAATTGTACGCTCACGGCTAGGCCTACCTATTTGGTCGCCATATTCAAAATGACATGCAGTCTATCAGAGGGTATTTCACGCACGTAAATCCCCGAAGTTGCAGACTGTATATATCCTTCATCAATAATGTTATTGCAGTCAGTCGATTAGTCACCTTTTGGGGCAGAGGAGGTTTAGCTCTTGTCTCCAGCACCATATGGGGCAAGGCCAATTGAATATTTGCTTTAAACTTATGCAGATCACAGTCTGATGTTGTATGCTTTTCTCAGTATAACCAGTTATAAAAAGGCACTTTGAATGAGAATCTGTAGAGCTGTAGGCTCATTATCTAGATCTAACCGGCCATTCAAATTCACTACAGGGGCTTTGTTTTGTGCCAAAATTTTGTCAAAGCCTACATAGTAATCAGCGAGTAGTTAGTCAAACATGTGTATCAGTTCTGAAGGAAAACGTGTAACATAATGCTGTCCAACAGCCACAATTGTTAAATTTTTGATAATACGATTGTCTCCAAATGTTCCATTATAAGCGGAGTAGCCTATATATATTTTGAAAATAAAGTCACAATGTACAGGGACATTGAGAAGAATTGTCATTTTTGTACTTACAATGTTATATATATATATATATAAGTTTCCAGAACTGTATGCAGTAATAGCCAAAATTGACCTATTAATCTTAGAAGTTGTTCAACAAAACATGTGCGATTGGTGGAAAGGACAGAAATGGTTCCCTGAGAGGAAATCAATTCAATGATTCTGTTGATATACTGTTGTAACATGGACTTGAGAAGACACATGTGTATTTGGAATGACATCGTCAAGCATCTAAAGAGACAACAATGGTATATAGTACTTAAATCGGTTAACGTTTGGGATACAACAAGTTATAAATATCAACACAGCAAATCTACGAGTCTGCGAACCAGATTAAGCATTGCTTGAGTACGACTAATGGGGCGAGGCAGACAGGATCTACAACTTCGGGAGTCTTTTTACTTTTCCGTTTAATATTTAATATTCCGTTTAATATATCAATAATCTGTCTCATCCATTCTTAAGTCATAACTCGATATACTTTAACAAATCATAACAGACACGGATAACACCACCATGACTGACATATGCCAATACTGTTAAAACACTTCTTCCGGTGACATTGGACATGGCAACGAATCTTATGTAAAGAGAATTTATATACAACGGAAATTAGCCTTACTGAACAAGACTTATTAATCAGTTCATTAAAACTTGGCCTTAAACGACAGTCCGAATATATTACGAAATTAGCTTCATCCACTCAAAAGTTTTATGTCCAAAATCCCCAAAGCAAATGGATTTATATTAGTACGTACACGTATAAAAGCAGTGATCATAAATATAATAGCAGCATTGCTGTGTATTACAAAGTGTTGTTAAATTATGTAATTTGAAAGTAATAGGGAGCGGGGGGGGGGGGGGGGGGGTATCGCGAGAATTCCCTAAATTTCCTGTCGCTGGCGCTGCCATTGCGCATGCGAGGAGCCTTTATCGTTCGACTGTGGCACTCAATTCTTACGTTGTAGGACAACGAAATTTAAAAACGACAATTCAACTGACAACTTCAGCAAAAAAAAACTCGCATATCGCGAAATCTCTAGAGAACCTCCCAGGCCATATTGGCAAATCATCTATTCATGCGAACAACCGCCTAGGACAATTGCGACTGTGTGTTTTACTTCCACCTGTCAAGTAAAAGCACTGACCATCGGAAGCTTTGTGGAAATATGTGTGATCAATAACCGGTTAACGTGTTCAGTTCCTACACAATTATGAAATATTAAATATATGTGAACTAATAAGAAATGGTTATGATATTACCAAGAATTAAGTTGTTTGTGAACAACATGACTTTTCGACACCCATGTCACTGTGTTCATCAAGTGTAATTCGTGGTGATGTTTTATTCATTTCTCATTTAGTATGGAGCCTGCGGACTTTAAAGAATACAAAAGACAGTTATTACATGATCTTGATTTCCCCCTTTTTATTATGTACAAGCATTTGTAAAGCCTTACATATACATTTATTATATACGATGTATTGACCTGTAATATGTTTGTATTACATTAGGATAGTTGAATATCTTGTTTTATTTTGCTGTTGAACATTTCAACGGAAAATCTCTTTAATACAACCAACAAATGTGTGGCCTTATTGTGACATCAAGCTGCAATTGCAAAACAGCAAGGTTCGCTGTTCACACAAAGATAACCTCAATGTATACAGTAAATATACTAAATATACCATAACATAGCTACATGGGCTGCATTTGACATTCTTCAGTATTCTCGTTTTTTGGGATTACACTTTCTTGTAAATATGGTAGAAATTCTTCTACCGATTTCTGGGTAACGCCCGAGACGGGAATCGAACCCAGGTCACAGTGTATGGCACCTATCGCCAGCACTAAATGCCGGCTGCCTTATCCATTCAGCCAACCGGCCCCCTCTACCATATTTTCAAGAAAGTGTAATCCCAAAATAACGAGAATACTGTTATGTTCACTTTCTGAAAGACACTAACTAATTAAACTGATTCATTTGACATGGTGCTTTCACAAGAGGTACTTTGTTGGAACATTATTTAACAAATCCGTTTGAAATAAAGACGATCAATATTGATGTTGATCCCACTGTTGCATTGCGTGATAGTCAAGGGCAATGTTAGTTGAAATTAAGCTCTTTTCTCAAGTTCTTAGCCCCTTTATACATGTGAAAATGACCGGCGTCCCCAAAACGTGACATGCTAATAGCTCCAAAGGTAAAAATATAACCTTTTCAGTGTGCTTGGTTGATCAAAGAAATATATGACGTTTGTCTTTTAAGCAGACAAACAAATTAAATATAATTGACGGGGGAAAAGACGTGGGAGTTTTTACCCGTAACATGCCATGGTGGTATGTTTGGTATCAATTATGGATTTGATTCACTTGACTATCCAGGTAAATTGAGGCTTCCTGTTAAACACATTTCCTAATTGACACTGGTTTATAAAGCAATTTTGGAAAGAAGAAATCTATACATAGAAAACATTTATATGGACAGTCAAAACGAGGATATTAAAGAGTAAATGTAAAAATAACGTCAATTTATTTAAATGTCATTAAGTTTGATTTTACTGCATACGCAATTCTGTTTCCAAACGGTTCTGTGCTACTGGGTATCAGTGTCATTGCAATCATAAAGTATTGCTGATATCTCAGACAACTACTATGTATACTAGTATATTCGGATTGGAAGACAAATCAGATGGAATGTCTACTTTACTGTTTCGCCCTTTGTGTTTATTTCTCCTTGTTCTGGACATCAGATAGCTTTCGTGTCCTATTATTTCTCAATGTTTAGTTGGCAAACTTCCTACCGATTGCCAGGCGTCTTACAATTTTTTTTTCGCAAATAAGTCGCCATGACAATTGCTATCGTCATGCTTGTCTGTATTCTGCAATTGTTTTATGTTTATCATGTAATTAGTTCAGCGAAAATATTGTCTTTATAGAAATGTACACGTAGATCTGCAGTTATACTGATTTATCCGAGTGAGTTATCTTTGCCGCTCTGATTCAATCAATATGTTCGATGATCTAATTAACCATGGATGACTATACGTACAAAAGGTACAACAGACGAACATTATGTGTAATGGAAATTACATGCTTTTACAGTCTAACTACATTGTATATCAACATGTTTCGTCCGGCTTATATACATATTGTTTGAAACGCCCTTTCTCCTTTACTAAATGCATTTGGAAAAGATTGCATATGCAATGAAAAAATGGTATAATCTCAATCTTAAATCTCAATTAATCTTGATTTTCTACAAGATTTATACAAAGTCAGCTATTACAATTTTTGCAAGGAGTTGGGAACCTATTGTTAATGGTGCTGATGATCTTTTATTAAGCGTTCAAAGGCTTTTGGTAAATGGGAAATGCTAAAAAAATGAGTGTAACATGAAATGATAATGAGCATAAAACATAAATTAATCGTTTGGAAATGCTTAGGTTTATGTTCAAAGGCTTTTAGAAAAAGTAAAATGATCCAAAAAAGCCAAAAGGTATTTCACGTTTAGCCTCACGTACGATTTTCTATTGACATTGCTTTGTTGAGTCCTGACATACTGCAATATTTATAAAGGAAATGTCAAGTGTTACACAAAGCTATATTTGTCTTTTCAAAGTAGACTCCACAAGAAGCTCCATTTCACATTAGTGTGACGTAGATATAAGTACTCTGGGCGATTATTTAACCCCGGTGAAAAATGATGACATAACCAGAAACACAACCGCGATGTCGAAAACCATGTTTTAAATTGCTTAGTTTATTAACAAAAACTCTAAATCGCATCGTTACATGAGACAAGGGTATGGTTTTCGGTTACCACCGGAAAATAACGAACTTGTATGCTTTTTTTTATTTCATTTGATTTGATTTCAATCCATATAGGCCCATTGAGCCCGCTTACAGGGCAAATAACAAAAGTCATAACAGTTCTATTATTTACGAAATTAAAAGTTAGTTAAAAGAACTTTTATTTATCGAGCGTGAACATTTCCCGTAGAATGTTATGCTTTTATAAAACAGTTTTCACTCAAAGATAATATCATGTTTGGGTATACTTAAGGGTATTCTAAGGATACCGATGTGTAAGAGTTGATAGAAGGTTGATGGTTTCCTTCATGCCGAGAACCTGGGCCTAGTTTCACAAAGCGATCTTAGCTAAGTGTGATCTTAACTACCATGGCAACCAATGCTAAAGGTATACGTTGCCATTGGTAATTAAGATCAACTTAAGCTAAGATCGCTTTGTGAAACTAGGCCCTGGTCATATCACACCATGTAGAGATACGTTAGCATGAAAGTTACGCAAAAAATACATCTACGCCGCTTTGTGAAAACATTTAAATGAAGTGATCTTGAGTGTGGCGTAGAATACCAAACAATCAATCAATATACATTCATATACAAATAAATATAATATAAATGTATAAGTATAGCTAGGCTTGTAATACTGAGCTTGTATAACATCGCACTGTCTGATAAAGTACATGGCGTGATGAGGCGTTCAATTAGCATTCATGCTAATGATACATGATTAGATGGCGGAAATGTTTCCTGTTAACAGGTTGTTTTCTCACAAGGGTGGTCGTAATTAGAACATCCAATTTATACGGAAAGAAGCCAGATGTCCGCGATAGATTTAAGGAGCTTCGGTGTGAATTCAATACGAACAATTTTCCTATATATTATCTGCGTCCAGAAATGCACTAAACTTCGGAATTACCTATTCTGCAAATGTAAAGTCTCATTTGTCTAAATCTTTTTTTTTAAATCTCAAAGTTGATAAAAAAAAATACATACAGAAAAAAGTCTTTGGAAACGTGTGTTTCACAATGCCGATTTTTCATCAGCTTAAGATTTCATTCAAATTAGGGGCCTCGGTGACCCAGTGGGTAAGAGTGATCGTCCCCGAGTCCCACACAGACCTTCCATCGATGCGTAACGGGTTCGAATCACAAATACAATTTAAACAAATCTAGTGGATTTTTCACTCGGTGACCGTGTGTTGCCAGGTACTCTCCGAAGATCGGGGGTTTCCTCCGGGCAATGAGCCTGGCCACCCCCCTCATCCCCCCCACTAAACCTGGCAACGCCGTTATATAAGTGAAATAATCTTAAGTGCGGCGAAAAACATCAATGATTCATTCAAATTATCGTTAAGTGTTCAGAAATAAGTAGCATTTATCTTTTAATAATTGTCATACCAAATAATGCAATATTTTTTATATGTGCCCTATAAAATGACGTTAAACCCATTGACTATACGTTGAATAGTGTTCATGTGACAGTGTAAGTTCCCGCGAGCGCCGCCATTACAATGAGATGATTAGGCAATATCAATCAAAGATCGCAGACATCCCATCTCTCAGCCATGGTGGCGTTTTAAAGAACGTCAAATCCAAACCAGCCAATGAGACGAGGTCATTCTAAGTATATAGCCCACTGGTTAAACCGAAGAGTAAATAAACCTCCCCATGCCTATATATATCTTGGACACACCATAAGACAGTGCTCTGTCTATAATCAGGACATTAGAAACTTATAAGGAATATAAAAAAAACTGTATATACTATGGCACAGGTTCACAAATCAAACATTTGAAATTGAAAAACAAAGCAAATCTAGCCACACGTAGTCTTCCTAAATCAAAAAACTTGATAGTTTTTCGTACACATATGTGGTTCATTGCAAGGATTTTCGGGATTTTAGTGAGATTTTTAAAACACGAGTATAAGCGACAATAAAAGTAGATCATCCTTGTTGATTTTGGTAGGGTCCGAGGGGAATGGCCAATTAAAGTATAAGGTCCAGTCACTCTCTTCGGCCCAAACTGACTTTGAATTGACCACATGAAAGATCCTTATGGATAAATCCCCTCGCTGAATGCAAATTGGTCTTATTCCATCGTTGAAGTTCTTTTCAAATTAATTTTATTACTCATTATCCTTTTTACACTATATTGTATATTGCCGAATTTAGTTAAATTTGTTAAGTAGTGAAATTCTGATTAGCATGGGCATGTAAAAATAAGACAGACATATCGCCATTGTAAAACACCTGATTGTCAGCCCTTATATCTCAATCGTGTATTTTGTAACTCGCAAATGATGATACCTCTTCCATGTGTTTGCTATGTATTCAGATGTCGTTAAACGTTTTACGGCTATATACTTCTCTTTTTATCTGGAATGAAACCAGATATTTTAAGTAAACTCCAATCCTCCTGTGTGTTTTGCTGCGTGAAATGAAAGCCAAGCCATTCATAAATGCATAAATCCCAGCAAACGTAATTTTTGACCGGTCATTGGAAGGCCATTTTTCTGATTTAGAAAATTTAATTTCCCAAACTATGACGAGAAGCGACTGACAAAGATTTGTTTTTTTTTAACAGATTACATAGAATTAATTTCTGTTTGTCCAAAAATACGTGCTTTGTTGTGAATATCACATCGATCTGCACGGGTTGAATTTAGTTGATTTCTTATGAATAACGTTCTTGCGTCAATCTTTCAAAGACTTATCCTTATATACCTAAAACCTCATCCCAACGGTTATCACCAAGAGGCAAGAATGCAGGCGACTGAGGATAAGACTTGTGTTTATAACGTCAGACATGTATTACCGACACAATAAAAGGCAGGCAATGAATAAGACAATTCCACACACTGGTATAGTATAAAAAAGATGCGACATGTGAGAATCAATAATTAACTAGGGAAAATACTCAAGTAATTAAATGTAATGTAGTGTGTCTGTTCTGAATTGATCGAAATGGATTAAGAGCGTTGGCACAATAATTAAAGCTGTTTTGAGCTCATCGTTTATCTGTTAATACCATAATCCTAGCTGAATGTTATCTGGGTACAGTCTCATTTCTTAACCGATTGCCGCCCAGACAGGTTCCATCTGCCACATCCATGAATATCAGCGACTGTGTGTGATTAATTACATTATAGAATTGCTGTAATGTGTTTGAGGTTTTCCTTTAATTACAGCTAAGTCCCAGAAGTTCTCCTGGCAATTATTTAGATTGGCGCACTTAATTCTCTAGAACCAACGAGACATAAATTAAAATGACACAATTCCGTTGCAAGCATGTATTTAGCACACGTTTTAAATCCAACCTAAATGCATGTAATTACAGTACATTACCATGTTTATAGGCTGTAACCATACATTCAGATTAATAAAATGTTTGGCCACTGAAGCAAAAAAGACGAAGAAGTGGAAAAAGGACGTAATCGGTATCCTCGCCTACGTATGTATCCATCACTGCTTTTAAGACACCATTTATTTCATCTCAAATGTCATTCTCCGGAAGTCTCTACCCAATTCAAGTTTGTTTGGCGACTCTTGCCTTGAGTTTAGTGTTTTCGTTTATGATCGGACGTCAGTTTATTTTAATTTCAATTTGTTTCTACACCTGGGGTGTGGATTTTTTATTACAGAATATACAGCGTATGCTTAAAAAAATATACCAAACATCGATTTAGATAAATCTCTTTTAAAATATCCTGGCGTGTCAAGTTGATTTAATCATGATAATCTTATCATTGTGATGATACCTTCCATCTCCCCCAATTCCACCTTTTCCAAAGGCACATATGTATTTCAAACAAAAGAATTTGACACGAGAAGATGGACTACACCGTATTATCGCGGCGCTTTTGCTCTCTTGCTCATGTTGTGTTTCTTTCAAGAGTCCAACCCTTTTTTCTTTCATTGTAACCACTATGAAGAACCAAGAGATAGCTTGTACCCTTTCAATGTAACTGGCGCATCCTCATTTAATGGCGACATCGTCACATGGGAATTATCAGCATACGGTTTTATTTAAAATATTTCATATATTAGCATATATTTTAAATTTTTTAAAACCATTTCTCATCGTCAGTTAGATTTAGAATTTATTTCTTGGTCGCGCCTATACTAATTTTTATTTTGTATGTTTAGCAAGAACAATGGGCTTCTACAGTACCGAGATTCTAACTTACACACTATGAGTTTTTCACCGGTGATGAATTAGCGTTCAGAGCATCATCCAAAGGTTCAAAAGTTTTGTACGAACACGGAACTCAAATATTAATGATATTGTTACATTCACCTTACAATAAACGCTAATCAAATAAAACAATATTTTATTGGGGACATGTTTTGTATGATTGGACTTCAGTATTCATGTCTAGACAAATTTGACTACAACGATCGTATCATTAAATGCAATAAAACCTATTAGATACGAGATAAAAACGGGCATTTTGTCTTATACGAAGGCTGGGGTTTTGTTTAACAGGAAAACAAATCCCACATCATGCTACATTAAATAATGTCAATAAGATTAGCTGTTTTTATGAAGGCAATTTTGAGTCCCGCTTTTGAAAAAATCACGTTTTTAGTAGCAATAACTAAAATCTTCGCTAACGGTCTTTCACAGTTGATTACAGTTAGTAAAGGCCGATAATTTTTTGTCGCGCCATCCAGCTTGAAACTACGCCCATGTTGATGTGGGGAAATTGCCGGTTAAATATGATTGGCTGTTCATTTTCCAGAAAGTCAGCAATTTATGAATGCTCGTCCCAAAACTATACTCATGCTTTAATAACACGATAGAAAAGAGTTTTCATTATTGTGAGTGTAACATTTCGAAACAGGTACCATCGTCCGTCTTATATAGTAAGTCGTGTGTTGGTTGATGAAATTTTAAGGTAAACGATTTATCCTTTATTTGATTTATGCAATGTACTAAGTTGAACATGATCCGGAATGTCGTTAATAACATAAATACTTTGACTGGCTTGATTCTGTTGCATGGATTATTATAAAAGGAAAGGAGATTTCGCTTAAACCATATTTTTATTCAGCTTCAAAACTCGCAAGGGACGGTCATATCAATCTCAATTAACTGTGACCAGCTTCTAAATGACATTCACACAACGTATACCAGTTTAACCTTGTGAATGCATTGGTGTTGAGCAGCGTTCTAATCGATAAGCAAAACCCTTGGATCATGAGATACAGGGTACTTGTATTGTTACATTCAGTGGTAGTTCAAGCTAGAGGTCAAATATTCTGATCGATTGATTGATTGTTTGGTGTTTTATGCCGCGCTCAAGATCATTTCACTTATATGACGGCGTTGCCAGTTTTATTGTGGGAGGAAACCGGGATCTGTGCCCGGAGGAAACCCACGACCTTCTGCTGGTAACCATCCCACATAGCAAATATTCTGAACGTAGACAGATCATAATGGTTACAAGAAAAGATTGCTTGATTGGTTGGTGTTTTACGAAACATTGCTTCATTGTCCGGTCGCCGTTATATACGTGAAATAATCTTGAGTGCGGCGTAAAATTCCTATCAATCATTGCCCAACGGAAACCCCCTACCTTCGGCGAGTACCTACAAGATAATAAACTGGATTTGTAATTAGCCATTTAGTCGATTTCGATGTTTAGAGAAATACCATTTGTCTATCAAGCCTATTGCATGTTAAAAGTACATGAGGTAAGATTTTCTTCAGGGATCTGAGATTGTTCCAGTCTTATTTTATGCACTAAACAACATTTTCGCAACAGGTCCTGTCTTTACTTTTTATAAAAAAAGAAACACAAACATATTGTATATGCTAAACCTAAATGCACGTTAACACAAGGTTTAGTGCTTGTCAAATACTAACTTTGAGCAGTGTTGTTCTCAAGGACAAAAATTGATTCCCTTTTCCGAAAGTTCTGACATAATTATTTCGTTGGAAAAGCCTTTAATATATATTCCAGATCTAAATCTTTGATATGTGCAGGGAACGTGGTTGTTAATTAATGACATCCATCATTGATATTTGGAGAATAGTAGATAAGAAACTTGTCGGGGCCATGATGGGTAGAGAAATGTGACGGTATGGAGAGGAGATTTAGCTAGGATTGCAGCATTCACATGAAGGTCTTAAGCTCTTCCTATCACGCCATAACATACACGCAATATTGCGATTAATTACCTTAATTTCTTCCCTGGTCAATAATTGATTCCAACATTTCACAAGTTCTCCATCCTTATACGGTAATGTCCCTTTTCATCAATTCTGGCTCTGATTCATCTCCAACGAGATGAAGAAAATGTTAATCCTTTACAATCAACATAAATAAATCCAGTTATACAGCCGTGATTATGTATCGTGGATACGTATTATATACTTATTTATTTGCGTCACGGGATTAAACAACACATTACATAATAAAAATCCATGCCTATCAATGTAATTAGAACGTTTGGGAAGGAAAAGATTTTGGATCCAAACTTACAAACTGTATATCCTTTGATATTGAACTTGGATAGTGGGATGTGTCGCTACAAAGTCCTTGGGTATAGGTGATGGAACCCAAGAAGAACTAAGGTTGTATTTTGTCAGTGAAATAAATATATACATTTAATATGTATACCATCAACATTATGCCAAAATAGCCGCGCCGATGGCTGCTTGTTTCAAGGGGAAAATATATTCTAGAATTGAGAAAGATAACGGCAATGAAGCCCCATGCAACTGACATGTAGATATGTTTTGTTTCATTTGTTTTGCTTAGTTTTACTGGTATGTTTTTGGCGAAAACAGTTTCAGCTTATCAAAACGTGTGTTTTTTATCAGATACTAAGGTTATAATTATTAATTTAATTCTTGTTTCTGTGTGATTATCTGTTGCTCTGATGCTTGATCACGAGGGGTTTTACTTTCAGTAAATAACAGGCATATCATAATTTCACTGATGTGTAAAAACATGTCATAAATGACATTATTATTTGTAATCCGTTTTTCGTTTAATATTGTAATACATGTTTTCCATTAGGTCACTACAAAAGGGTCTGGGAAACACTACCACTATAAGAAAAGTTCACGATGACGCTTTGGAAACTTTTACGAAAGGGAAAAGGTAAATGGAGTAGAAAATCAAATTTCCTAAAATCCGAAAGCCATCTATTTTGGAGGAAGAAAAAATGACGTAAACAAAACCTAAGAATTTTACTATATTTTAAAGTCTGGAATCGCATTTTCTAGCAAATTTTCCAATCACCGGTCTACTGTCTATGAATAAAACCGGCTGAAAATTCGCGTATTTGGGCATTGCGTTGGGAGGGGGGAGGGGGGAGGGGGGGGGGGGGGGCAAATTGTTGTCATTTAAAGTGGCATGATCTTCCAAATTTTTATATTTTTTTTTCCCTTGATAATATCATTGAATTTGTACGTTGAGCAATTGTTTGGTCCACGGGCGTGACGATGCTCATTAATAAATTCCTACTAAACTGTTAGACTCTAAAATACAACAACACCATCGTCTTAAGCTATTCAAGTTTATTCATGTAGCGGAAACATAGCTGAGTGTCAATAAGAAATACCAGGAAAATGATCCATGGTGTTAGAAAGTATTCTCGATGAGCTCCCTGGTGGTAATAAAGGGCCCACCATGCAAAACTGTTTGTTAACGTTCAGCAAAATCGCGTGGTATTTGCGAAGCAAAATGGTCCACCTTGATTTGCTTCAAAAGTCTTCGATTAAATACAAAGTATAGAATCATTGAAGACGTTTTGATTTTGGGCGAATCGTTTAGATTGTCTCTTGACAATCTGATTTAATGAAAACATTTTCTTAATTAGCCACTTTAGTGATTTTCAACATATGTTTACTTAAATAAAATTGCTACTTAAACACCAACAAATCGATAATGGAAAATGTGAAATGAATTGACTCTATTATTGTCAAATTGGATTTCCATCAGCGACTAGGATGAGAGCATCATTGACGTCTGATTTCGGTTCTGAATCTCTAATTGGATCCCTATTGTCAACGTCGTATGTTAACCATATGTCAAACTTTCACTTCAAGTTAGCAACAAATTAAAGTGATGTTCAAACACAGTGATCTATAGCTACTTAGACCCCTTTGGCGGAGCGGGCACGACCGTCTTTCCCTCACCATGTGTTTAACAGTTCATCCCATTAGACCTAAAAGCTGAGTCAACATGACTTTTGCAGAACAGTTATGTAGTTTAATGTGTCGCTTATACCGGTCTTCGACGTAACATTCTCAACCAATTACAGTGCTCATTTAGACAAAATTCGCTCGGAAAAAACCCTTGCTACATGTATCATGGTTATAACTCAAGTACCCAACAACGAATATATTGACAATGTTTACCGCATCAATACGTTTTAATAATATTTAAATTATTTTAAATGTGTATAGCTACTAAATGCACCCAGAGCAGGTATTTGGATTTTTACATCTTTTTAACTAATCAGATTGTCCTACTTCAAATGCTGTAATGATTTATGTAAGCCATTTGATATAAATACCATCAACATTCCTTGTTTCACTAAGCGGTTGTTAAGGACATCATTATGTTGCTCAAATTCAATAACTGAGTTATCCGAAGTGATCAAATCCATAAAAAATCAGTATGGCCATAGCCTCGAGCATAATAGTTTCTTCCCGTCGGTGACCTTTTATAAGTTTGCTTGGAAAAAGTTATTTGGAAACAAGGGCAGTCTGAAAAAAAAACCCGAGTTGATGTAGGCTGTATCGCTGTTATTTATGGATAAAGTCACTCTGGGATCTAAATAACATTGTGGAATTAGATTAATCCACTCCAACCCGTAATTGGAACATCGCCCCCTGGTGGGAATGTAAGAGTTGTCTCTCTTCTCCTTACAGAGTCTTGGGCGTATATGGATACAGGTCACAGTTTGTCACTTCCGGAAATTCCTAGGGACGAAAGAAGTTCCAGATATTTTTGTGTGTTTTTTTTATTATTTTTTCCTGGCCCCCTGCATTTTTTTTCTGGGCATTTTTGTAGTTTTTATGAAAGGACAGGGGTTGAGTTACTGTCTGGAAATGATTTTAGAAGTGGAATGGGACCAGTTCAGGTGGTGGAGATCTGGTAGTTGGGGGTTCTTTGGTCTATTTACATGCGGCGGAATATGTGCAAAGAGACCCCTATCAGCTGATTCTACTCGTATCTCAAAATTTCTACCTTCAACCTATGGAAAAATTGTGCTTAAAATACTGCCAAAGGACTGTTCAAGGCCCCCACCGAAGGATTTGGTTCAACGAAAGTTAGGGAAGGTGCTGTGAGAGCAGACATTAACATTACCGCAAATGGGAAATGAAGGAAAATGAAACTGTGACCTGCTGCCTGTATGGGTTGAAGACATATTTTGTGAAATAGATCACTGTACAACAACAACACTGTGTTTGTGACTTAAAACTTGTCAGAAACACATTATAAGACCTGTAGTACTGTCTAGATGTGCTGAAAATGTATCTTTCATGTCTTTTCTAGCAAAATATTTGCACAAAATTGATTTCTTGATAGTTTTGGGGGGCAAAGTAATGTACATGATTATGAGTTGAATTACTCCTGTAAGTAAATGATACTTTTCAATATGGTAGTTCACCTATTTCTGCAATGATATGCCACACAATCTGGTTGCTTTTCTCATTACCCTTGCCAAAACACACAGAACACTACCCTACCCCCCAAAATTGAAAAGAATTTGGGCATTACTTGATTTTGTGTACATATTAAATTTTATTTGGCTTTCTGACAAAAACCTATAGTTCTTACATTGATTTGATGGTCAACATGTGAGAAACATAATAACCTCCTTTTTAGTCTTACCAAATGCCTTTTCTTGTAAAAAAAAAACTTTTTCAGTGTTGTTTTATGTCAAACTGAATATTTTGTGTACTCTTTCAGGTAATTTCAGGTCCTGTATAAGATGAATGGAATTGTTTATCCACCTGTGAGCATATTTTCCTGATTCACACATCAAAGGAATGGAAATGAGTCTTTCTACTTTTTCCAGAGGTAATTTTACCATTGGCATGGCTTCACAGCTTCATTACATTAGAAATTCGCCTCAAATAGCATGCCTAATGGCACTCAAAGTTGGCATAAAACCGCCCAGAATATAATGACCTGGACTTTCCTGATTTTATTCAGTACCTGCATGTGTCTTACACAATTTTCACTTGCAAGAATGCAGGAATCAATTGTTTTAAAAAATAAACCAACCTAACATTTACCCCACCCCCCTTTTTTTGCATATTTTTTCTTAAATCTAATCATATTTTCCCAGAAATATCCTTTTAGACCCTTGTTTGACTTTTTGGGGTGCAGTTTTGTTCTCTGGGCTAGGCTATAATTATGTTTATATTCAAGGGTACTTGTGGGCAGTTTTGAACAGAGTTTTGTGTTGGGGGATCCCAACAATAAGCCGTGTGGCAGGGGACTTCTTCCTCTGGTTTTAAGCTTTCCAGTACAATTTTGAGCCTAAAATCAACCTGGGATACAAGAATAACACTTGTTTTTTCAAGCTGTTTAAATTTGGCCACAGTATGACTGACTTTGAGTAGAATTTATCCATTTTGTAATCCAACAAATCTTAAAATGTAACAAATGCACAGTATATTTTAGTTGAGGAAGCCACAAAAAGATATGTGTCCTCATAAAGTTAGTATTTTATGGTAGAACACTCTTAGTAGAAGTCACACTAGTTTACAGAGTTCAAATATGTTATCCCAGAGCTGAGATATGACAATTTTAAGCTTTTTTAGCTCACCGGTCATTGTCCTTGCTATGTTCTATTGGGGGGTGGTGTAAATGGGAGGGCTACAGAAGGCTTAGTTTTCATTGCATTTAGTTTTCCTCTTGAGAGATCATTCCAAATACCTTTAACCTCAATGTGTTAGATTTAAAAGTAGATTGAAGGAATTTTGTGCCTCTGTTAGGATACAGGTCACAGTTTGTCACTTCCGGAAATTCCTAGGGACGAAAGAAGTTCCAGATATTTTTGTGTGTTTTTTTTATTATTTTTTCCTGGCCCCCTGCATTTTTTTTCTGGGCATTTTTGTAGTTTTTATGAAAGGACAGGGGTTGAGTTACTGTCTGGAAATGATTTTAGAAGTGGAATGGGACCAGTTCAGGTGGTGGAGATCTGGTAGTTGGGGGTTCTTTGGTCTATTTACATGCGGCGGAATATGTGCAAAGAGACCCCTATCAGCTGATTCTACTCGTATCTCAAAATTTCTACCTTCAACCTATGGAAAAATTGTGCTTAAAATACTGCCAAAGGACTGTTCAAGGCCCCCACCGAAGGATTTGGTTCAACGAAAGTTAGGGAAGGTGCTGTGAGAGCAGACATTAACATTACCGCAAATGGGAAATGAAGGAAAATGAAACTGTGACCTGCTGCCATATGGTAGAGAAACGACAACTGTCTCCGATGTCAAAAGGATCTAAATTAGCCTGAAACTACCATGTTAACATTGCCCTTAGATGCTCTCTTTTCTCAACATGAAACTCATTAAAAACGTATTTTCATCTTGTTCTAGTTACCCATCTTTAAAAACGCTATATTTTTTGACAAATTTTGGGATTCAGAATTTATTCCCCATCTGCATTTTTACTTTTCCCTAGCTCTTACATTTTTAATTTTGAAACACGTGAACACATTAGTTCTTGAAACGTTTAGGATTTCCAGTCTCGCATGAATTTTAAAATGCTGTAATATGGCTAGGCGATTGACGGTGTATAGCTTAAAAACACAGCCGTTTAATTCTACTTGCAAGTGTTAAAAAAGACAAATTAAGGCATCGCATTGAAGGCTTATTGGTACTACAAATAGCAGACTCACCTACATTGGAAGTCGCAAAACATGCGCTTACGTGTGGGTTAAATGTGTCATTGATTATACATATGAACATCAAAAGATACTTTTAATATGCTTATTATAAGATTTCCGATACAAGGATTGTCTTTTAAGACAACAATAACAGCCACGTTATACCTGTATTGATGGCGAGTCTTTGTCATCCCTGACATGTTTAAAGTTAGGAGAAAAATAAAAAAGAAAAAACTTAGAAGGGGAGATAACTGAGGAAAAACTCCAAGCTTGCTGAAAAAAGGATGATTGATTGATTGATTGTAGTTTTACGCTGTACTCAAGATTATTTAACTTTTATTGCGGCGAAAGGAAGTTTTGTCTGACAAGCCCATTAACATCAAAATTACAATAAAACAAATAAGGACGGCAATATTTTTATGAAACATGTTAGAAAAAGTGTAAATCACTATTTTGGAGGATAAAAGGACATGCAATATTACAAATGATCTCCAAAAATAGCTTCCATAAGGAATATTTGAAAATGTGTATTACTTTAAAAAATCGTATTTTGTGGTATAAACCGATTCCTTTTAAAAATATGATAATGTGCTTGGTGAAAATCTCATTCATGGAGTTTGCCTTGAACAGGCGATTTCTCACCAAGACAAGCTTGGTTTTGAGTCGATTAAAGGATGAAATATTATTCAATATTAAATATTACTCAATATCATTACCTTCTTTCAATGTGTATTGCGGCCAGATTGAAATCTGTTCAGGTCAGGTTTTATCTTAAAGGAGGGGAAATCTCTAGAAATACATGGGGATTATCGTCGATAACAACCTTCAAAGTGCTTAAAACATTTCACGTCAATTACCTCCAGTGACCCTCAAGCTAATAAAAACAGACAGAAGTATGTCCTTTCAGTGGCTTATCTGTGTAGCCATTTTTCCGTTTAGGATGACGTAATGTTGGTGCAGCTATTTTTAGATCAATAATGACGTATTTTTTACCGCTCTCTAATGTATAATGGTAGATTTAGGTCCAAAAAAAACATGGCGACAAACTTGAAGTGGGAAGATTGTTTCCGAATATATAGGTCAGTATGCATCCGCACGCCATTGCTTAGCCAGCCATTGGCTAAATTGCATCACATGACTACTCTATAACGCACTTAAACTTTTATTCAACAATAATTGGATAAAACTAATGAAAAAATGGTGGCGGCCTTGTGAATGGCCTATGGAGCTTATTCTCTATTGTAAAGCCACCTTCAGATTTCATTTATTCGCTTACGAGGGGATAAAACATACATTGGACAGTTGTTTTGGACTAAATGAACTCTACTCTTTCCATCTAAACTAGTCTAAAGCTTAGATTTTCTTTCCCTTTAAGCGACCTCAGACCCTATATTCTCAGTTCACCAGGGGATTGTTTCTCGACACCGACGTAACTTTGCGCCTAGTCGTAACGTCATGGCAACATATACCTTCAAAATTACGTTACGACCAGGCGCAAAGTTACGACGGGCGTAAGTGTGTGGAGAAACAGCCCCCAGGGCCCTGTCTTACAAAGCTGGCGTAAAGTTGCGCATAGGCCTACAACATGGACCGGTTGCGTCAAAGACGTAAGTTACTATAGTTTTAACACTGATTTACGTCCTACGTAATTTGCGCCAGCTTCGTAAGACAAGGCTCAGGACGTTATTAATTTTTACCCTAATATATAACATGTGCAAATAAATTTTGGAGTATAAAATGTCAACATTTTAACGAGACAATACGCCAGTCATTTTTCGGAAGTTGTTCTAATTGGTTCTGGAATAATCCATCTGAACAAATCATATACGTGTGAAATCAATGTGGACACCCCAAACGCAGTGACGTCATTATTCCGGATCGTTATCACAACGTAAGAATACTGACTGAATACTAACAAATCTTCTAACGTTAACAAACAGCTCTATGATTCAAGACCTGTATAGTTTTATGCTTAAAGTGGCATGAGCTGCCACAATGTTGATATTTTGACGTTATAACAGAAAGTTGAAATTTTTGGCTATTTTTCTCAAGGCGTATAATTCAGAAGCTTTGTAGTGCTTCTAGTCTCAAAAATGTACGACAGAGTATTGTTTTGAACTAACTTAGAATGAATGAATGGTCGTCCCGGTTATTTAAATTTTGTTTACTTTTCGAACACTATTTCTGTTCGTACAGGCCACATACTGTATGGATTTTCCTCATTCCAACGCCAATCATTTAGTTTTGCGATGGCATTCAAAGCCTCTTACTGTCGTGACGATCAGAAGTTATGAAAAAAGTGTGAATTTTGGCAGCTCATGCCACTTTCAGATATTCTTTTCTGACTAAGACAAGTCAAAAACTTAAATCTACATTCATAAAGGTACTAAAATAAAAACTTGCAGTAGCTGCATGTGAGGAATTAAAGTTTATTCTCTGCTGTAAAAGTATCCGGTAGCTAGAGAATTGCGAATGGTGTCAAGCGGATTCCGTCAACGTTCAACTCTTCTTTGAAAGGAGATAAGAAAAAAAATCACTATCAAAACAAGCAAAGTCGTCGTTAAATCGAAGTTGTCCACTCCAGCGATTTCAAAGTCAAGGATCAATTATAAATCATGAGGCTGATTAACTGTAGGTTGATCGGCATTGCTAATTGTAAATTACCTGATGCTAAAATCTGAAGTATTTTTAGAATCGTACCAAAACAATTAACTGTACATGTGTAGTTTTATTTCTAGATTTAGAACTAGAAGATGAAATAAACTCTCTCCATCACAAACTGCACCCTGTCTCAATTTAACCTTTTATTAAACTGGGCAATAGCCATGTTTTTTTTTTAATAAACTTGATTAGATTTAAGCCTAGTCTCTACCAGTCTTAAGATTTAAGTCTAATTTTTTTCTTAAACATTAGTCAATTTTTTTAAAGTGAACTTAAATTTCTTTATGGATACCGAGACACCAAGACGATGCTGCACGCTCATAGCCGTATATTTTTGCGTAAAACACCTGCAGGGATATTTGTGGTGTCTCCTATAAAGGGTCTTTGTTTTCAATAACTTTATAGTTTTTAGGAGTGTTTTTTTAATTTTTTTTGAAATATGAAGATCTTTATAAATGCTAGGACAATACCGACGGATTGATTAGCTGGCAGTTAAAGCAGATAGAAGCTCATTTAATATTAGAAATAATTATAAAATCATGATTTTAGTAACAGGTACACGTCTCAATTGGAACACACCATGAATTATAAAGTGCAACATAGGTTACGGCCCTTTGTATCGAACTGAGATGCCGAAGGGTAAATATGCTACGTAAAGTACATATTTAATACACATTCAATTGAATTAGGCCACGTTGTCATTTTTTTTTAATTATCCATGGATACCTGGATTTACTTAAGCCTGATTAAGTCATATTTGACATCGACATTGCCCGAAGTCGTCTTGTTTGTTAATCTAGTACCATGCAACATTTTGTATCGGATTTGTCTTTTCTCTGATTGATCTCTCTGATTAATCTCCTATGCCTGGGAGGAATTGAAGATAGATTACATTAATGGTGTAAATATTAATATACAGAATCAAAGAAAACAAAACTCTCCTGAGGGTTTTTTTTTTCGGCCGTGACTTTGCTTCATGTTGTAATATTTGTTATTGCTATCTTGTTTGTAAATTCCTAATTAGACCGTGGGCATGGCCATAGCATGTGATTCTAATCTGCAAAAAAGCATGTGATTCTTTGATATTTATGCAGAATCTGATCAAAACTATCCGAAAAAATCAGATTGATTAAATTAATTATGATAGAGTTCAGCAAGCCATCAAAGAATTAAGCAAAATCGTCAGACAAGAAAATAAAAAAGTGGAATATTTTCCAAATCATCTGGAATTGCCGAATAAAAATTTCTAGTATGCATACCAACTAGACGAATTGCTGGTTTGATTAACAATAAAGTTTAAGGAGACAATTTTCAAAACATCAAGGGGAAATAATAAAAGACCATCGGCCTTTCCAATTTGCTTGATCATAAGAGGTGACTAATCCTTGGCTGCCCGTGTGGGTTCCGAGGGATAAGAATTGGCTCACAGTTCCCAGGCAAGCTTGATCGTAAAAAGCGACAAGCCTGGGTAAAATTTTTAATTATTATGGTAAAGACCAGTTTGTTGTTGAAATTACACTCTATCAGAACATAAATGCATATTTACAAATATGTATATTATAAAAATGTTTTTTTTTTATATAAATTGTTTTTTGTTGCTCCATTGGGGATAATTGTGATTTTTTTAATCTCCAAAAATGATTTACACAGTGTTTTTCAATTTTTATTATTTCTGTTTCTGTCATTTTTTTAGCTCCAGTGTATTGTTAGGTGTAAAAGTACATCATGATTTAATTTCTTTTCGCCGTCGTATAAGTGAAATAATCATGAGCTTGGAGTTAAACTCTAATCAATCAATCAATCAATAAATCAAAACTAGATTTGAATAAGACACAACTACATTTGTTCCAAGACCGGTCTGATTACGACGAGTAACTATATTACAATTATACTTCTTCACGTCGTTAAACCATTTTCTATACATGTACATGGGCTGTGACATTGTGAATCCGAATCGTCTTTTTTTCTTGATTTGTGTTTCTAATTACCCTCCTATGTAAGGACCAATTGAAGGGAAATTACATTAATACTGAAAATATTTATATACAAATCAGTAATTTCGCTTCAGTTTGAGCAATAATTGTAATTAACATCGTTTGTATAAATTTTTAATTAGTTCGAGGATATGATAAAAAAATCTGATTAAATGTTCAGAGAGAGTGAAAAGGTTGTAGATTTAATTCATTATTGGCGATCTCAGGACGCAATCCGAAAATGTATCAGTGGTTTCAACATAAAAATGGAAGATATTTTTCCGGTCAGACCTTTTTGACATTCGCCTTAAATAAACATTGAGATAAACAAGCATACAAACCCATAATATCAACATAACAATAGAAAATGATTAAGAACTAAATAAAATCACTACACTGTGACAATACGCAGACATAGTCTAACATCAAAAGTTTATTCTGCGAATTAAATTAGCGCGTTTAGAATGTGTTGTATGTATGTAAGGTTAAATGCATATCTTGATTAACCATCTGTGGGTTGCGTTTGACTGAATACAAAATATAGCATAACTACCATCAGGACAAACTAATAGATTAACGAATAATAAACTTTATTCTCGTTATTTTTGGGATTTGGGATGAGGCCGGTTGGCTGAATGGGTCAGGCAGTCGGCATTTAGTGCTGGCGATAGGGGCCATACTCTGGGACCTGGGTTCGATTCCCATTTCGGGCGTCAGCCCAAAAAAATCGGTAGAGGAATTTCAACCATATTTTCAAGAAAGTGTAATCCCAAAAAGAACGAGAATACTGTTATACTCACTTTCTAAAAGACATTAATTAATTAAAATAAACTTTAGGCTGACAATTTTTAAAACATCCTGCTTCAGGGACAACGTTTTTATTACTCATGATCATGAATTTGTCGTTTGAATTATTGGTCAGAGAAAGTGCAAATTGGCACCTGTGTGGAACCTTTCAATGTTATTCATGCAATCGGTCAATAAGCCTCTTTCGAGTTTGGCTAAAACCCCGCGAGATTACGCGAGAAATGAGTTTAGGGGTATAACACTCACTGACCAGCCGTTCATTTAACATTAGCGTCTATGGTGATCGACGGTTATCGTTTTTTTGTGAAACACACCGGAAGCTATTAGTTGCGTTTTTGTCAGTTGACTGTCAGTAAAAATATTTACAATTGCGTAGATACGCTTCGAAGTTGTCAAAAACCAACGGTGAAAACACAACTACGACGTGTTATTTTTGTGTTAGAAATAATATTATTTTTTGTCCCGTCAAAAAGAAGTATCTAATGGCTTTGTATATATCTTGATATGTCTCACAAAAAGACTTTTGGAAAAAGTATACATTGTAAGTTGAGAATCACAGAAATAACAACAGGGTTACAACCGATCTCCATAAGCACTAATGTTAAGCCCGGTCCACACTATCCAACATCATCAAACATTTGTTGACTCAACACCGGTCAACTTCATGTTGAGGCGCAAAGTTGCACCGTGTTGACTAGTGTGACGGGTTTTTTAACAAGACCGAAAACGACTCAACAACGTCGAACATTGTTGAGGAAGAACTCGCATGTCAATTCTTTTTCAACTTGTTCGATGAAGTTGACCAAATTCAGCCAATCAAAGAGTATATAGTTATCATGTGACTGTCTCCAAACACGTGACTGCAACAACATGGCGACGTACACGGCAAAAGAAAGGGTTTGGGTAACAAAAACCTATCCAAGCTTACTTTTCGCGTCTTTATCAGGGCCACCCTAACTAATTTAAAATTTCTGAATTGTTGTGCCAACCGTTGTTATATAGTAATTTGGGGAAATTTTCCTGATCTAAAAATTTTGTTTCGGTAGAAAAATCAAAACAAGCTGATAAATTTCCTAGTTTGTTTGTCAAAAATCACTTGAGTGTATTTTGAAAAACCTCGAAAATCCTAACTGTTTTATGGAACTATGCAGCTTTAATTTATATCTAGGATCTCTGTAATTCACCAAACTTTTCAAAGTAAATTTCTAACCATCTAGATTTAAAACCTGACAATCACATAATTTGATCATCTGGTAACCTGCAAATAACAGGATGGGAATATAAAGGCAGTAGATCATAGGATCTGTGCATGGCTCACTTGATAGAACGACAAACCCTTAAACCTTTCAAACACGTGTCACACTGAGCTCCAAAAAGACATAAAAATCGCATGGCTCAGTAGGTAGAGCGTTGGACGCTCAATTCGAACAACTTCCCACCAGTGGATCGTATGTTTAAATCTCACTCAGTCCCAAAAAATTGTTAAAATTTTCTGACTGTTTTTTTTTTTCGGGCATAGAGATCGATTTCCTCCTACAATAAACTTGGCAACGCCCAAATTCAAGTGAAACAATCTGAGTTCGGCGTAAAACACCAATTTCAATCAATCAATCAATAATGGCTGGGAGAAAAAAATATTTGATAAACGCAAGTGAGCTTGTTGCCAGACATCAATTAAGTCGAGTAGACCCGGGTTTCCTTCCAATAAAACTGATACTATCCCAAAAACGTGAAATAATCTTTAATTGACAATTAACATAAAAATACCCGTCAACCGATGTCTTGCAGCTCAATTTACGAAACAACACTCAATTGATGCCAACTACTTTTTCCGTTTGGTCTTCATTTTTACCATAGATTGGAGATTCAGAAGAAGAGCAAAAGTTCCCTCCAATTTCTGTAGAAAATACTCTCAACTTGAGCGAACATCTTCCAACAAATTGACCGTTGTTGAGAAATGTTTTTAACAGTGTGGACGGGTCCTCAACAGCTCTCAACTTAAATTGACCGGTGTTGACTCAACAAAAGTTGGATGATGTTTGATAGTGTGGATGGGCCTTTAATCGGACAGCCGATCGGTGAAAGTTTTACCCCTAAACACGGGTCTCGCGTGATCTCGTGGGACTTCCGCCAAACCCGAAAGGGGCTTATTCTAAACACCATTTGTGACATAGCAATTATACACCTTTAGGTCGTGAGTGCAGTTTACTGTTTCTTCTGTCGTTTATATATTATAAATATATTTATAGAAACCTAACTCCTGTTTTTCTTCCACCTAATGAAATATCATGGGTTTTGGTTTATTACAATTATGATTGGGCGTATAAGTCTAAATGACATGCTCCCTTTTAACACAATTAGAAACTTGTCCTCATGATTTTTTTAGGCAAGAAGATTTTCCATGTGCCCGTGTGTTTTGGTGTTCATAAATACCGATATCAATATACCAAGGACTAGTTTCATTTCCCAAATGCGGCAGTGGTAACCTTTTCTTTGAAGCTAATTACTCCAATCTCAAGGCTGTCTATTTTCAAATATATATACGTATGAGACCATCTTGACAACTAAAATATGTTGACATAATACATACCGGTTTCACTTTTTTAAAGGGAAAGAAAATCTAAGCTTTAGACTAGTTTAGATGGAAAGAGTAGAGTTCATTTAGTCCAAAACAACTGTCCAATGTATGTTTTATCCGCTCGTATGTGAATAATTGAAATTTGAAGGTGGAGTTACAATAGAGAATAAGCTCCATAGGTCATTCACAAGGCCGCCATCATATTTTCATTAGTTTTATCCAATTATTGTTGAATAAAAATTTAAGTGCGATATAGCGTAGTCATGTGATGCAATTTAGCAAATGGCTTGGGGCCGCTTGGCTAAGAAATGGCGTTCGGTTGCATACTGACCTATATGGCAGCAGGTCACAGTTTCATTTTCCTTCGTTTCCCATTTGCGGTAATGTTAATGTCTGCTCTCATAGCACCTTCCCTAACTTTCGTTGAACCAAATCCTTCGGTGGGGGCCTTGAACAGTCCTTTGGCAGTATTTTAAGCACAATTTTTTCATACGTTGAAGGTAAAAATTTTGAGATACGAGTAGAATCAGCTGATAGGGGTCTCTTTGAACATATACCGCCGCAAATAAACAAACCAAAGCACCCCAAACTACCAGATCTCTATCCACCTGAACTGGTCCCATTCCACTTCTAAAATCATTTCCAGACAGTAACTCAACCCCTGTCCTTTCATAAAAACTACAAAAATGCCCAGAAAAAATGCAGGGGGTCAGGAAAAAATAATAATTTAAAAAACACACAAAACTTCTTTCGTATACTGACCTGTATCCATATATTCGGAGACAATCTTCCCACTTCAAGTTTGTCGCCATGTTTTTTGGACCTAAATCTACCATTATATATTAGAGAGCGGTAAAAATACGTCATTATTGATCTAAAAATAGCTATACCAACATCACGTCATCCTAAAACGGAAAAATTGTTACACTGATAAGCCACTGAAAGGACATACTTCTGTCTGTTTTTATTAGCTTGAGGGTCACTGGAGGCAATTGACGTGAAATGTTTTAAGTACTTTGAAGGTTGTTACCAACGATAATCCCTATGTATTTCTGGAGATTTCACCTCCTTTAAGTTGTGTGCCATCATTTTATGGTAGTCTACACAGTCTTAGCCAAACTGTGGTACATTTAAATTTGGTTATAAATAGAAAAAAGCACAAACACTTAACTCTTTAATCCGGCATTGATTGAAAGTTTAAAGTGTGAACTATACACTTGAATTGGTTTTAATTTAAATTACTTCGGTTTAAAACTATCGCTAAGAAAGACCCTTCCCAGCTCTGGCACAACCAAGATGCCTTTCCATTGGTTGAAAAACAGAAGTATTGACCTATGGTAGAGTCGATTGTGATGTGGGTGAGTAGACCTTTATTAAAAGTGAAAACAACGTTTAGCAACTTAGTTCGCAACAGCAGTTCAACCACACTTGAACACCCACAGCGTTAAATAAAAAGGGTTTTGCTGTAAATCCTTCCAATCGTTGTATCAACAACTTCGGTTATATCCTTTCATAAACAAAATAACTGCCATGTTTTTTGTACCATTATGGTTTTTAGTAACACATCTATTTCTCTTGTTCCTAACGATATAACCCGACTTTTGGCAGAAATGTTAACTGTAAGTTTATTGGCATACTTGATAAAGCAATTTAACATTTCCTGACATTTTTCAGAAATATATACTCAGATGCATTAATCTATGCTATACTATACTTTCCACATCTTCTTCTCGATACAGTATTATTCCTTCACTATTTTGTAGCATTATGTGAATATCCCCCAATACCCCCGAAATGCCGTGCGCGTAAATTTCAAGTGACGTGAGTTAGTTTATCACTTTGGGTTTATTGTATCTGGTACAATTGTGTACACTCATAGCGAAATTTTGAACGCCCATTGGTTCAGATTATCAATCATTTATTCTATTTGACATTTACAAATATCCATTTCTGACCATAAAAGTACGAGTATGCAATACTGGTTAAAACGTATTAAGGTAAAAAGTGTTTAAACTACTTTGACTTTTAGCACCCTCTACCCAAATCACAAGAATCACGAAATGGCATAAATTTGTCCCGGGGCTCACGAGGGGTCATATGGATTCTTACATAGGGAAAGATAATTAGCGACATCTTAATGTATTCGATATCGTGGCCGTAGGCGTTTGGATACGTGTCAGTCTATATTTGCATCAACACCTCTGTATTTGTATGCCTACACAGGCTTATATGTTTAACGTTTGTACTAATGGATATTTTATTCAGAGTAGTGTTATTAAAATGACACATGCGAAATGGTATGTGTGAAGATGTAAGCTGGCGTTATTTTCCATGATAGATTTGTCCATGGCACCAAAAGCATTGGAACCCTTGGTGAAATGTTGGACTGAATATTCAGTAAACACATCTGTTGTCTCCCAGATCTGACATGTCTCTCTTTATTTCAATAGACTCTTCAATCATTGGCATTCCAGACAGACAAATTGGAATATGATCGGCGGAGAAATCTTCACAACTGATCGATTGGGTTCCTTTCACTACCGTAAATTCAAACGGATCGCAATAACATGGGAATTTCATCCGTCACTGAGGGCCTTGGTGGCTCAGTCGCCAGAGTGATAGTCCTTCATCTGACATAGGTCTTCCATGATGCGGCGAGGGTTCGAATCTCACTCAGACCAAATAAAAAATTACAAAAAGACTCGAGATGATTTTTCAGTAGACCATCAGATGTGGAAGAGTTGCCAGGTAATCGCATAAGATTGGGGATTTCCTCTGGGTTAAAGTCTGCTTTTCCTCTTCCACTAAACCTGGTAACGCCATAATTTAACGGAAATAATCTTGAATATGGCGTAAAATGCTGGAAACTGTAGAAAAATATACAAATTTTCCACAATCGTGATTATATATACTAAGACTGTATATTCAACCCAGTTTTAAGATATTTTCCTCAAACAGCCGGAAAAGGCCCGCATCTTGGTGAAAGTATAACCCATTGTCTCCCTGCAATAATCTGTTCATTAAAGAGAAATATAGTGAAGAAATTCTGTCTTTTTTTGGCCAGAAATTGCCTAGAACGTATTTTCAAGCTTCCACGGACCCACGCTTATTGTGTTGTAATAGTCGATTACCATAGCTATTCCCAACTCTGCCAATTCCTGGCTACCCTACTGACGGGGGACTCACTATTAAAGTAGTTACTGAGCAATATGGAGTGTCCGTTATAGTGTTTAATTATTGTATTGCTATAAAAGTATGTGTACACATAAATGTCATTTACGTGCCGATTGGTTTCTGAAGACTCATTATAGTTACTGAACCATATTGAGTCTGCGCAATGATGTACATAAACCAAACGTACTAAAATATACTCGTGCACAGAATGATTCAATTTATTGTGTTCAAACATCACAGTTTT
This sequence comes from Lepidochitona cinerea, assembly GCA_963971465.1. Taxonomy (NCBI): domain Eukaryota; kingdom Metazoa; phylum Mollusca; class Polyplacophora; order Chitonida; family Tonicellidae; genus Lepidochitona; species Lepidochitona cinerea. Next base: position 14,824,204 of record OZ020562.1, on the reverse strand, counting down.
ATAATCGCTCAAGGTAACAATTACTAACTAGTATGGCGAACATCATTCATACGAATGGACGCGCCAATAAGCTAAAAAAAAACAACCAACCATGTACATAAACTATGGTTATTGTACAACTACGAGCCTACACGGCTATCGTTAAAATGATTGCATCATTAATAAAGAGACAATACAGTTTCATCCACTGAAACACAAAACCTGCGAGAAAACTGAATAAGATTTATGTTGGGGGCTATCTGATAACTGGTCGACGTCATGTTCTTTAATTATTTAGCCAAACTGGCCAGACCAAATCCGTCATCCAGGTTTTTGGGGGAATCATTGTCGTCGTTTTAATCAGTAGTTAGAGGGCTTCCTTCGGTTGGATTTGCAGTTTACAGACATACAGGAGACAAGCGACATTGAACTTTAAACCGTAATTTAGCCAAGCTTTCATTTCCTAGCGAAAAATAACGGTTAATTGTCAGGGACAGTATTCCATTTTAATTAAAATTATAGACGCCCTTACTACTATAAACTACTACAGTGTCTTGAAGTGCTGAACACAAGGGGTTTATCTATAACAAAACACTAAAGAATATACATTACGGTAATGTTGGCAGTTGTAACCTTACTAAAGCTGTTATCTTCTTTAAAATCGCGCGAGCTGCCAAAAAATGGATTTAGAAAAATAAAAGAAGTTGAGCGTTTCATGAGCATTGAGCGGACAAAATTCAAATAGTCAGGATGTATGAGTATATGTTCAATTTGTTTGATTCTCGTTAAGTTACCTTATCAAGTATCCACTAAAATCGATTTTTTCTTACCTCTTATTCTGTTACAACGAAATTTTCCTGATAAAAATGTAATAGTTTTGGATGAATGTTATGGCATTTAAACAAAGAGAGTAGATTGATAAGAGTAGTCACTTCGTCCCCGCCATGTTCAATTTGAACTGACACGATTCGATTATTCGGAACCTCCTTTCGGTAGAGTGCGCCGTACAGTCGAATCATGTACAGTCGGAACACCCTTCCGCTAGGGGGCCAGAAGAACATGCCGGCAATGCTGATTGGACGAGGTGACCACTCTTGTCAATCTACTCTCTTTGATTTAAACCGGTGGCTGTAACTTACACTGTTAATTACTTGATCTTCTCACCAAATGGACCAGACTTTATTATGCAACAAATATCACTGTCTATCTGCAATGAAAATATATCAAACCAAATCATTGTATTGGACTTTTCAAACATCTTTCTCGTTTTGTTTAATTCTTGTCAGCTTTGTTTCACTAATCGTCCAGGTATTATGCAAATCTTTCAATGGCATTTAGAAGTTGAAAGGTTAACAATAAGGTGAAGAATTACTTATGGATAACAACTTCTTGGTTTATTGGGTGACGACGTTTCGATGTAGTTCTTACATCGTTATCAAGTCAATGACAAACAACAAAATTTATTCATTTATATAGCAGATGAGAGAATTACAAGTTGGGGCAGGTGGGTAATAGTATAAATTAATTAAGAAAAGTAACAATAGAATTAGATATGGTGAGTTAAGATCGTTGAAGGTTTTCTTGGAGGATCAAAAGGTCATAGCAGTTGGGGATATATAATCCTTGGTCTCTGTTCATGCTGGGCTTGGTTTTCCTGATGTGGATGGCTTCCTGTAGTTTCCTCTTCTTCCAATGGTGCTGGTTGACAGATAGTGTTGTAGTGGTTTCCCATTTGATGTGGTGAGTAAGGTTGGAAATTATGTGTTCAGAAATGGCAGATTTGTAATCAAGTGTATTAACAGATGTTTGGTGTTCTTTTAGTCTAATGTTGAGGGGTCTACATGTTTCTCCAATGTAATGAGCATTACAACTACAATTAATTCTGTACACTACTCCTTTAGGTTCTGTTCCTGTTGATGACATTCCTCTTCCTGTGGCTTGCATATGGGTTTTAAGTGTTTTGGTTGATTTAAATGTAGTATTAATACCTGTTTTAGTTTTAATCAGACGAGCAATTTTATGACTGGCGGGTCCAATGTATGGTATGCTGATTCTAATATTAGGGCCTTCTTCTCTAGGTCTGGGCTGTTTGTCTGAAGTGTTATTAAGTGTTTGTTTGATGATTGAGTCAACTAACTTGGTTGGATAGCCATTTTGGGTGGTGAAGACAGTTTTGATGTGATGGATTTCTTTGTCAAGGTCTGTGCTGCAGATGGCTTTAGCTCTTCTTGTTAGTGTAGCTATGGTACCTGTTTTAATGTGTGGTGGATGATTGGATTTGTAGTGAATGTACTGATCTGAGTGAGTGGGTTTGCGATAAACTGTAGTCTGTGGTCCATGTTCAGTTTGCTGGATAAGTACATCTAAAAAGGGGAGTTGATGATTCTGTTCTTCTTCCATGGTGAATTTTATCCTAGGGTGTTGTGTGTTTAGGTGATCTAAGAGTGTTTAGCAGAGTGTGTGTCTTTAAGAGCTACAAATGTGTCATCGACTTTCCTAATCCAGAAGAAGGGTTGAATGGGAGATGATGCCAATGCTGAATTTTCAAGTTCTGTGATGTAAATTTCAGAAATTATAGGTGAAAGAGGTGATCCCATGGGTAGTCCGTGGATTTGTTCATATGTATTGTTTTGCCAGGTGAAGTATGTAGAGGAGATGCAGAAATGTAAAAGCTTAAGTATGCTAGCAGTTGTTAGGTTGGAGATGTGTGGAGATGATTCAAGTTTGGATTTGATTACTTGCATGGCTTCAGGTGTTGGTATATTTGTAAATAAATCTACGATATCATAACTGACATAATGGCAAGGTTGGCTATATTCTGCTAGTCTATCACAAAAGTGTCTGGAGTCTTTGATGTATGATTTGGCTGTGTTGGACCATGTAGATAGGGTTTTAGCTATAAGTTTGGAGGTGTTGTAAAATACTGTGCCTTGTGAACAGACTAATATCCTAGCTTTGACAGGGTTCTTATGTAGTTTGATTGTAGCTCTAGCGTATGGTGGTCTTGGGTGTTGGATGATAAGTTGTTTGTATTTGTCTTGGTTGATTTCTCCGTTGGTTTTCAGTTCATTGAGAATAGCTCTATGTTGTTTGTCATATTTGTTGGTTGGGTCTCTTGCAAGCGTTTTGTATGTGGTTTTGTCGTCGAGAAGATTATGTACTAGTTGATCAAAATGGGCTGTGTCTAGAATAGCTGTTGCTTTGCCTTTATCTGCTGGTGCAATCACAATAGATTTATCCTGTTTGAGTTCATTGATAGCTTTCCTCTCTTCTTTACTTAGATTTGGTGTTTGGGGTTTGGCATTATTTATGATGGCTGTAATTTGGTGTCTTAGATAGTCTATATTCCCTCCTGGTGCTAATTGTTGTATTCCACTTTCAATGTCTACAATGAAATCTTCCTTAGGTATAGTGTGGTTTGTTGGAACAAAATTTAAACCTTTCTCTAACAGACTAACTTGGTGTTGTGTTAATGCTTTGCTACTCAAATTAACTACAGTTGTGGTCTGTTGGTTCGGTGTAGTGGTTGTAGTGTTTGCGTGTGTGCGTGTGTGTCTGTTAAGGTGATTAAATTTGTTGATATGATTTAAAACAGTATTATGCAGGCTGTTTTAAAGATGTCTAAATCCTTGTTGATATTGATTCCTGGAGGTCTTCAATTCACTAAGTCATCAATTAAACTAGTCGTTATTCCCCCGCTGAGCTAATTAGAGAATTAGTCTACATTACAACCTAATCAGTACAACACGTTAGCTTATTCCACCTGTCCCTTCGTATATTAACTTTGATGTTATGAGAATTATAGAATAAATAGGTGCTTAACCAATCAAATAACACCTGATTATCTGCTATCTTAAGCCGTTAAGTTTCGTGTTAGACAAACTTGTCCGTATTGCGACCAACTGATACAAACACGTGGCAGATGATGATAGGCAATTAATACAGCTCTGGGATGTTAGTCGAACTGAAAAGCGAACTAGTTCCCTTTTGAAATATTGCATCGCTATACATTCAGTCGCAGACTTTACGTACCGTAAAATCCAAATAGATGAGAATTTGTATCTGAGTAAATAAAATAAGGTTGTTATTTTAAGCTTATCACTAAACTCTAACGGTACACCTACCTCGAGACTAATAGTGCATTACGTTTGCAGAACCGACGGCGTTTTCGGTGCACCAAATGACTTATCCCAAGAAACCAAGTATAAGCCTACTGTGTTAAAGCTTTCGTTGGTTTAAAAGTTTTGAATCGGCCATGGATTGATAAAAATAAATCTAAATGTCCGCAGATTATTCGAAACTGAGTAATTGTGATTAGGTAGATTTCGAACTCCGCTGATAAAATTTTCTCTAGATCTTAATTGGAACAGAAATCATACACTTTATGCATACATTGAGTAAACGTGGGTTCTATTATAATGGTAAATAATTAAGGCATCATCCCGAAGTAAATTTTTTGTGAACAACTTGAGCTTTCGACGTCAACATACATGCGAATGTCTTTAACGGCGTACAATTTAATTTAAATTCACTTGATAAAGACATTGACATAGGTGTTGTTGACAAAAGCTGACTTCGTGACAATACCTTAATTATCTATTATTATGGTTTAATCATGATTTACCATTACATCCAAATAACTAATCTTACTAATACAAACAGATGATTAAGGCATCGCCACGAAGTAAGTCGTTTGTGAAAAACACAAGCTTTCGACACCTATACCGATGTCTTTGTCAAGTGTAACTGTGACGCTCGATAAAAACACCGATATAAGTGTATAATTGGACACAGTTATCGATGCACGGATTCTTATTCCGAGTTCATCATTTCTGCCTTCACAAAATCGATTATATTTTTTATAACAAAAAGAGATATATTTCTAACACAAAAGAAGAGATTTCTGGATAACAACTTCTTATTTATTAATGTTGGTACGTTTCGGTATACATACTAAAACCGTTTGCAACCAGTATCTATACCGAAACGTACCAACATTAATAAATAAGAAGTTGTTATCCAGAAATCTATTTTTTGTGTTACTATTAGCGACTTCTAAATGTCTCTCAAACAACAATATAATTTTATATTTCTGTCTGCATATACCGCCGAAGAGGAATATTCACATATCTTACAAACGATAATATTGGCCCAGGAGGAAACCCCTGACCTTCGGCTAGAACCTGACAACTCTTCCACATACGGCGATTGTTTTTATTTTTATTTTGTTTGAGTGGGGTTTGAGAGCCTAAACCGAGGCACACATCTCATCTCAAAAGAAATTGCTTATATTCAACGTAAACTTCCACGTTCATTACGATATAACCGAGAAGATGTAAATAATAATAATAAACAGTCACGTTTTCATTGTTTGATGGATTTGTTACGCCGCATTTTACATTATTAAACTTATATGGCTGCATTTCCAAGGTTAGCCAGGAAGAAACCGGGTAATTTTTTTCCCACAAATGGCGAAGAAGTGAAAAACCCACTCAGAAATGTTTCAATTTTATTTGGTCTGAGTGGGATTCGAACCCGCGACTTATTGACGAAAGACCTGTGTCGGGCTGACGGACTATCGCTGTGCCGTCTAAGCCACCGAAGCCGCCAATTCGGTATTGAATTTGCTTAGAGTTGGCGAGTGAAACCCCACTCAGAGGCAAGCTCTGAACGTTACAAACCCAAGTGCTTAATGGTGTACTATTGCTATAACGGTCAAAAGGCATAGGGCATGCCTAATTCTACTCCTTAAAGTGGCATGAGCTGCCAAAATTCACACTTTTTTCACAATTTCTGATCGCCACGACAGTAAGAGGCTTTGAAGTCCATCGAGAAACTAAATGATTGGCGTTGGAATGAGGAGAATCCATACAGGGTGTGGTCTGTACGAACAGAAAGCGTGTTCGAAAAGTAAACCAAATTTAAATAACCGGGACGACCATTCATTCATTCTAAGCCAAAGTTGGTCCAAAACAATACTTTATCGTACATTTTCGAGACTAGAAGTACTTAAAAGCTTCTGAATTCTACGTCTTGAGAAAAAATAGCCAATAATTTCAACATTCTGTTTTAACGTCAAAATATCAACATTTAGGCAGCTCATGCCACTTAAAAATGGACTTGTATATCCCGGCTTTTTAATTCTTCCCGCTGACGATCGGAATTTATGTTTGCAGCGTATACCACTTAAGACATTATTCAGATTGTTGAAAAGCAATTGAAAGTCTAAGTCGTCAATTAACTTAGGTAACAGGTGAAACAACGCCTTGGGGGTCCAAAATAATGTAAATAAACATGAAAGTCGTACGTGTTTATTGACACGAAATTTGCGATAGTTAAATGGTCTATTATAACTTTATGTTTGTATAATAAATAAATTATTCATATCAACGGGTAATGTGTTACATCCGTTTGTGGTTATTAGAATATTCGATGTTTTGATGTCACAGCTTTTAAGTAGGACCAGCCCTTTATTGAACGGGGTGTGAGTGAATCGAACCCGAAACTTATTGACAGAGAGCTCACGTAAGTCCAAGCGTAACAGTCCGTGACAGCGGGGTATGATGTTCACCCGGATATTATAGAGACATAATTTAATGTTCAATACACGATAACTGCGAACGATCGATTCGTTTCTGCTCCCTATAGTGGGAGTATGGCAGCATATTAGAGCATATCCGTAGTAAGTGATGACCACGCTCTGAGACTCTTTCCGGGAAGCCTGGATGCTTTCTGGGCATTAAATGGTCTCCTGGTGTTCTTGAAAGGTCTGTCAAGTTAATACCCTGACGTAAATTGGAAATCTTTTCAGCGTGACTCGAGTCGACAAACTACAGTATGTCGCTTCCCTTGTCCAGTGTCCATTTAGATAGTGGACTGGTGCGGAGGAAAAATGAGTTTGGCGTATAGACAAGCATTACCGAACTTCATTTAAACTCCATTCACGGCGAGGCGTGCGGTCATCAGTGCAGCTTGTGATCGACTACTGAGAGATAAAAAGAGCATAGACAAGGTGCGTGTGTTGTCAACGACTATCCCGTGGCTCTGCCTTCTGTTGAAGCCATCGATCCCATCATTGGACCTATGGGGTCCCTCGATGTGATGCTCTGTCAACGGCTGTCCATATACTACACTGATCATCCTTACTATCAGATCATTATGCCGAGATCTACATCTAGTGTGTCTCACATGACTTGGCTCTATATACCTTCTAGGTGGCAGTGTTCGACTTAGCCATAGAAACAATGCCTAAACCCAATTGTGTTACCATTTTGGAAAGTTACCTTTGGCATTTTTCGGAGACACTTTGTTGTTCATAGAATGGTGATGCTAGCTCACAAGGGGCATCAGCGAAAGAATGCTAACAAACCTCTCCGAGAAATTATTCACTCGGAACGGGAAATTAACGAGCTTCCAATGTAAGACAATCGTACGGGATGTCATTCTCCGAATAATGTTGGCAAGTGTATTAACAAGATTTGTGTCAGTAGAGGGGGATACGTTTTCTTTATGTGTTTTGATTGTCGGTGATTGTGAGTCTGGGAGGAATACTCTAGTTGAAAACTCATTCCAAGCAGTGAAGCAATCATTCCCTTTCATCAACGTGGATTATCGTCTAAGAAGTATATGTGATAATCATTTTTCTAAGACAATGGAATTCTTTGAGGAATCCTCCAACGATAGTACGAACGCATTGATTATCCAACTTCCGCCAAAACTGTGCCCGTTAATGCAGTTGTACCATTCCGAATATAACAAGCCAATGGTTAATGTTAACTGTCCGTCGGTTTTATCTCCTTTGGCTATCAGTGAACAGTCCAACGGCACGCAAAGCCTTTTGACACTTAGACCATCAGCAGTGTCGGTGACTAACGCTTTGGACGCATTTTTAAAACACTTTCAATGGCAAGATATCAACCTAATAGCAACGGACGAGGTTTCGGGGCTGTATTTTTTTAAGTCAATTTCTGTTCAGCTTTCGTCCATGGGATACCGAGTGAATTGTTTTAATACTGTGTCAAAGGGTTCAAGCGCCGGTGATATTTTGGCGCAATTTGAAGCCATTAAAACAGGAAAAGGTAAGCAAATATCTTACGCATCAAATCGTCAAGTCAACATTTTTACCACATCAGAAAACCAGATAACATGATATAAAAGTTAGATTCATACATATTTAATGACGTGGTTAAATGACTTTCCATTATCATCGTTAAATATATATTTATGATCACTAAAACACACGGGCACAGGGGAAATCTTCTTGTCTAAAATAACCATGGAATCGTAAAATATATAAATATGATTGGATTATTAAAGTGAATAATATGGCTGATGGATGCCTCTCTGAAAATTGTTTCACTGATTTGACGGCGGTACCGGGTTAAGTATGGGGGTGGGGAGGGGGGCGGAGGGTAATAGGCAATTTGCCCGGAGGAAACCCCCAACCTACGACAAGTAGCTGACAACTCGTCAACATACGGCGATCGAGTGAAAATCCACTCAGATTTGTTTCTATTTTATTTGGGCTGAGTGGGATACGGACCCGCGAAGCATCGATGGAAGGCCTGTGTCCGATTGACACAATCACTAAGAATATGAGTACATAAATTAAAAACAATTTCTAGAAAACATTTTAGGAAATGAAATAAAAGAATGAAAAAAAAACCCTGTAGTCATAGTAAAAACTCAACTGTCTCGACTTTCAGCGAAATCTCATGGTAAACTTAGAAACAATGAAATAATTCACGTAAAAAATCGGAAAATGAAATACAAGAATTTGTTTACTAACGCATGTTTATACAAAACTGTTTGCTATGGGTTAAACCTTACAATAAACCCATTTATATCAGTATCCTAAACTTGCTGATATTTTATTTTAAATAAAATAATATGACAATAAAGTAAAACAGAAACCCTCTCGTTTCTTTAACCTTTTCTGTGTGATATAGTGTAAAATTCAAACACTGTATAAATGTGTCTTTCCTTTAGATAAACTACCGCACATAATAACAAATACGTTTGCTGAAAGCATAAAACCTCTGACCTCTGGAAAAGTATTGTAAGATAGGCTTATACCGAGTACTATGACCGTTCGCACCACCGCTTTGCTGTGGCTACAGCCAATATAAGGAAGTCATTGTCCGTCATCGTATTGTTTGACTGGGGATGCTTTTGTTCTTGCTGTATCTTTGATAATGGGATGAACTTTTGACCAAAACTGGTTGTTAATGTGTTCCAAATGTACTAAAAGAATGATGCTTAGTTTCGATAGTATCAATGTGAAAAAGGTGGCCGCTTTTTCCCCACCTGATATAACAATACAAGATCCATTTTTTTTAAATAATTCATAGTAAAACAACAGTCAATTTAAAAGAACCAGGTCATAAGTTCATATTATCGAACATTCAATGATTCGCAAGTTAATTGTTTATTATGCAATTCAGATTTGCTCTACTTAACTAAATTGACCATCGATCATTCCTGTGTGATCTTGGATTCAGAAGAATGCTTTTTCGACCCAATCGGGCATGCACGAGTTGGCGAGGTTAACATTAAAGGCGTCTGTCTTTCAATTTTTCATATAAAAATCGCGTTGGATCTCTACACGTATTAATCTGGGGTATATTCACAATTCGACAGGGCGTCCGGTAATTAAAACAAGGAATTAACAAAGCAATACATTTGTTTCATTTTGCAATGTATTTATACGTTGTAAATAACTGTTGTAAAGAAGAAAAATTACACACTAAATTACACACGAATGATCTTGCAGCATTGACCGTGTTTAAAGACTCGGGCTTGTTTGGTCTCATTTGAACATAAGACTAAGACAAAAAAAAATTTGTGACCGAAAGACGACCACCAAAACAAAAAAAAAACATTTGCCACGACATCCAATGTAAGCCATAAGCTATCAGACACATGCAATTTTTTTAGACAAAATCTCATAAAAATATTTTGAAGAAATCTTTATCTTTGTTTTATACTCATTTTATCGACATTACATACTATACTGTGTAAGAAAAGGAATATAGTCAATTGGTACGTAACCGTTTCTTGGAAACCAATTGGAAACCGTAAATACACTTAACTCTGGTCGATATTAGTTCAATTAATTAGCTGAAGACGAAAGCCATAGCTTATCGGAATGACAACTTGGGACGTGTTTCAACACGTACCACTTGATTTATGTGATTTCACACTTCTGCCGATTGTATCGTACTGATTGGCTAATCTTTAAAGTGACCCTAGCTGCCAAAGTTCGATTTTTTTCATAAATTTTGATTGTCAAGAGAAACTCGACAATCAAAGTACCTTAAAAAATCGAAGGACTGACGTTGAAATAAAAAAAACAACGATAAGCACAGTAAACCATGCGAGCCGTGTTTCAAACAACAGTAAAAATTCAAATAATCGGGACGTAAGAACACAATGTTGGGGCTTTTGTTGCTTAAAAACTACCTAAACGTACAGCTGCAAGTTTGGTATCAACTAAAAGCTGTTTTTGTACGTTCTTACAAAAAGAACAAACAATTAGCTAATTCTGTTTCGACAAAATGTTCCTGATACTTGGCGGTCAGGCCACGGTAGTTACAACAAAATGAGTTAAAGTTTGACCAATTTTAACGCGGCGTATCCCTTTACAGTCCGGTTTTATTTATGCGTCATATTCTTGTCAGTGTTAAACCCACATAAGCTTTTTTGCCTAGATAACAACTACCACCTCGACTACACTATACACAGTCTGTATATATAATTGGTTTATATATATATAACAAGTGATCTTTGTCCCATATCTATCAGTCAACTTAGGAGGTTTTCGGCCAAATAGATTCATTAAACAAAATAGCGGAAAAGATAAAGAATGATAGAATTTTAGATATCCACGATTTATCAGATACTATTCAAGAGGATGGTCCATATAACATGCAGACGAAAACCCTTATGATTTCAACTGATTGGGGGTCAAGTGTTGGACACATCTCTATAATTTGGTTTATAATCACCAATTATGCAATCCTGGTCCAAAAGGTACCAAATGGTATGGCTTCAGTTGCTCAAGACATTACTAAAATGTATGAACGTCATAATATGCTAGCACTTCAAAAGCTGTTTTAGCGACGACTTCAATGACATTGCAACACCTGTGGTTGCTGTTAACATAATTGAATGTAATGATTATATGATATTTATTAAAATCTTAATATATTAAAGTGGCATGAGCTGCCAAAATGTTGATATTTTGACGTTAAAACAGAATGTTGAAATTATTGACTATTTTTCGGAAGACGTATAATTCAGAGGCCTTTTAGTGCCTCTGGTCTCGAGAATGTACGATAAAGTATTGTTTTGAATTAACTTTGGCTAATAATGAATGAAAGGTCGTCCTTGTTATTTAAATCTTTTTCACTTTCCGAACACGTTTTCGGTTCGTACAGGCCACATACTGTATGAATTTTCCTCATTCCAAGACCAATCATTAATTGTTTCGATGGCTTCCAGAGCCTCTTACTCTCGTGGCGATCAGAAGTTATGGAAAAAGTGTGAATTTGGCAGCTCATGCCACTTTAACCTATTTTACTCATCATATTTCTTATACTCTCTGATTCGTATCGTTTCATGTTATTACCATCCTTTCTCAGTTTTGTTCTCAAACTTTTTAGAACTGGTCATAGTATAACGAAACAGCTTCAACTAAAGTCCAATGAACTTACCCTTTTTTGTAATAATTTTCCTGTTTATCAAAATATGACCATTTAAAAAAAAATCAGAAAGCCTTTATTATTGCAAGGCATTTTTCTGGCTTTATGAAGTCAGTGTATGCAAAATTGAGTTCAGTGAATAAGGGTATTTTTGTCCTTCCACTTCATTTATAAATATAATATCTAACAATTAACAGAATTCAATTTTTAGCACAAAAGTATTTTGACCCGTTTGCTTGACCCAGAATTAACTCCAGTCTTTTTGGATTAAATATTGTCCCTGTTAATTGATAAGTCCAGGTAAAAGGAAACATCTTCAACCAATTTCAATTGAACGTATCTGTTTTCTTACCTGTTGCAATTAACTTACGCAGCTAGGTGGAAAAATTGTCCAATTATTTGTATAAAAAAAATCGAGATGGTAGTCTACAGGTAGAAAAGCGCAGATGTCCTTTTCCTGGGTAATTATATTTAATATGTTTGTCAAGTTGAACCAAAGACTGTATTTACTTAGCTGTTCAACGAAGCGTTTCGAATATGATTCAGTTTAAACGTTTTGCCCGAAGAGAGCCGTAGAGTTGAGAGAGAGAGCTAACCAGTTTTAAGAGCAAAATGAAATCGTTTCGGAACGTCATTTTTGATCAGGATGCTATCGAGAACAGACATTAGTTGAGAGTGCCCCCAGCTACTAACCAATCTATGTTGAAATGCTGTCAAGAACGATTTGGATCGCCCGAAACTCATAAAACCTTTCGCGTCTAATATATATCTCATGTAATGGAAAGCATCCTGTTGAACGAGATCGTTGGGTAGGTCAAGTATGTGTAGGTCACCTATGCTTGAACAGTAACCTTACCTTACCCTGTGTTTTAATATAGAGTTAATTACACAGTTTTAGCAGCTCAATTGCTTATAATAAAAACAGTGTTATATACTTGGATACAAAAACACGAAAAAACTGCATTCCGAGCCTATGCTCCCCCCCCCCCCTCCTCCCATCTCCCCGGAAAATCGCGTCGTATACGATAAATACTATTGAGTGCAGCGTAAAACATCACCCAAATAACCTCCCAGTACACAAGGGGCAGGGATTATAAAACTTGCTTGAGCACGACTCTGTGCTCAAGAGCCGTTTATGTGCTCAACTCCAAACTCTTCAAAAGTATGGGTTATAAAACTTTTGAGTTCGTTTCTGTGCTCCGCTGAGTACGAAATTCTGAGCCAGCTATCGACCTTGCTCCAAGTCAGACTCAACGTAAAATAGCCTTCTACATGTAAATAAGTTTTTCTATTGATATTTAGTATTTAGTGAAAAATTGTAGTTTCTTAGTTTATTTACAATAATTGTGGGACTTATTTCCAAAATGCTCGACCTGCCAATGACTTGACATAATGGCAACAACACCAAAACAAACCTTCATTTTTACCTCCCTTCCTAGAGATCTCCAATAATTCGTGCTCAACTTGACTGAGGTTACCTTGTTTATATACTCAGTTGAGCACGTTCTCAGAATGTTTTATAATCTCAATATCTTACCCGAACTCCTGGGAGTATTCTCAAGGAGAGTTGAGCATGGAGACTGAGTTGAGTACAGCACGTTTTTATAATTCCGGCCCAGGAACTGTTCTTTATGCTTCCGCCTGTCCATCAACTGTTAATACTTCCTATTTGTATAGGTATTGAACACTTTAATTGAACATTGATTCGACAGCAAGTTGGTTTAAGTTCAATTCCCACGGAAGTACCTTTTGTCATTACAGCTGAGTAACCATTTTTCCACAAAGCGTCAGCTAGTCAATGGTTCTACCTGGCAGCTGATATCAAAGCATACAACCGTTTATCCCAACTCAATTGTCCATGGACGCTAAATGTATGGATTCCTCGCTGTGATGTCATCGCCCTTGAAGCATGGAATTCAATTATAACATATATCAGGTGCATTATGCTGGCGATAGTTATCACAAATAAAATTTTCTCAAAATCGATCGTAATGTGATTTCTGCGTGAGATGATCAACACGTTTACCTTCGCCGAAGACTACTCTGTGAAAAGAAGTCTCGTACTTAGTGATAGTTGTACAATATTCCTTACACATGGGAAGATTTCAAATGTTAATTTTCAAGGGACAAATATTATTTTGACTGCTTGAGCCAACCTTTAGCATCAAACCCATGAAGCCTTGCTATCTTTATTTTCTTGAAAGCTGTTTTAAACCCCAGCTTTGATTCAATTTCTCTCTCCAAGTCTTTGAAATACTCAGTTAAGGCGGCACAGCGTAAACTGACGCTTGGTATTTGTTTAAAGAGGCACATCTAGTGTTGAGTTAGAAATTAATTTCCGTTGTTTGTGATTTTTCTTTGACATTCATTTCTTTGGTACACTGTCGGCACGAGATCTTCAATGTCATCGGAAACAGTGTGATTCTAACCGCATTGATATTACTCGCCATGTGTTGTCATACGTGTATTTTATGCATTTAAATGGCCTTTTTCTGTTATGGCTTAAGACTGGATAGACGAGGTTGGTGATGATGTTTACTGGTAAAGTAAAGCAAATCATCAAGCTATAGACGCTGTCTGGTTCTCCATATTTGCCTTACGTATCCAGCATTTTCTGACTCTATCCGATCGGAGAACATAAACAAACCATTAAACTCTGTTCTAGTTTGGTGTTTAGATTCATTGGTTTGCGTGTCTCCCTTGAAACACAGACTATCAGGAGCAAGGCATCGGCTTTATCTAATTCGCAGACTCATAGATTTCTTAGGTTGACCTAATAAATGGATTGATTGACGGCGAGTTGTTTTATCTCACACGTGGCAGCTTTTGGGGAATATTCGCATCATTAACAATATTATTACTTATATATACACAAGAAATATACAAGAAAAACAAAAACAAATAAAATCCGTACTTATATTATGTTAACTATAAGCCAGTGCGTTTTATGGCGGCTTTTTACTAGCAAGGCACAGACATGATTTGATAACGTTTTTAATTGTCACCAAGGCATCAACCTGAGGGTATCCCTATTAAGTAATTAACGAGGCTTGCCAATTGAATGAGGCATGTCTGTACAGAAAAACAATGTCAGTACATACATGTATATTGGCGATTTTAAAGCCAAATTCCCAAAATGCTGAAACCAAACTAATAGAAATACATTAAATTAAGCAGACGAATCCGACTTTGAGGTTTACAATGTGACAAATGTGTATATGGTATTTCGAATTAAAGATACTGGAACAACTAAATAGTTAATGTTATAAAATTAAAGATAGATACGATTTATGAAGCCGGACGGAGATGTATTACACTGCAACTTTGAGATTGGGCATGGGTAAAATTTGTTATTTTTAAAAATGCCCAATTGGATTTTCGGCAAGCAAAATGAAGCCATATTTAGAATACGAGATAACTTCAACGTGCTATAACAAAGAAGACTCATAATATCCCATGTTGCATAATATGGTTAATAGAGAAATCAAGATTTCAAATGTGTATAAAACACTAAATAAACACAAGCATGCTGATCTTGACATTTCTTGTCTTTCTTTACTTCCCGCACTCGATAAGAGGAGTATAGATATTATTTCATATATATCGTATAAGTAATACGTTACCATAACAATGGAGAAATGTATTCGTAAGCAAAAATGCCTCCAGCCATTGCCACACTATTCGCCATCCTTTCCTGTGTCTTAATTAATATCTGTTATATTCTTGCTGGTCAGATGGTTCCTTATCGATTGAACATGTATAGCAGTTTGTCATTATTCAGAAACCGTATCTGCCGAACACCACTGTCGCCATTAATGTAGAAAAAATGCATCCATAATTAATAGGGAACCAAATCAAATAACAAATTCTAAAGTTGGCAGAAAACTCAACAGAAAGGATAATCAACTTTTAGTTGTTTTATTCATAAACTCGGATGCACTTTGTATTTGTCGTTGCAATTGCCTCTTTACTTAGGCACATCCTTCATTTTATCGACCATAATATTTGAGAATATCCACAATTTCCGTCAGACAATTTCTAGCTGCTTTGGCAAGGGTTTAGACGCATGAACGCATTTTTTCCTGATAATCTGGCATATCCGTCATGTTAAATAGCTTTTTAAGTAAGGCAGCTTTATAAGAGGCACTGACACAGCTGAGATCGTTCAATACGCCAACACTCTGAGATGACGAATACAACTGAGGCCGTGCTTGACGTAATATGCCATTGGGCTTATTAACTTCCGTATTTTTAAACAATGAAAAAATTAAGCACCCCCCCTGGAAAGTCTGCACCGACCGATAACATCATTGGTGTAGGTAGATTTTTAGCAAACTGATGTTGCAGAAACGATTATTGATCATACAGGGCAACATTCTGGCGATAAGAGATCACCATTGGTGGCAATAAGTTATACAATTTATTCAGAATATCGTTAGCCAAATCAAAAGTATGTGATCTAAAAACTAGATATAGACACAAATAGATATGTAAGCTATGTGATACACGCGTTTTTCCAACGTTAAATATACATTGGCAATATTTTCTCCCCATTGAAAATATTTTTGTAAACGCTTAATATAACGGTATATGTAGATATCGTTTAAACCGTGTTTGTAAATGAAACATTATTTGAATATGTTTTAAATATTTTTCGTGTTTTTGTTTCTTTTTTTTTCAGTTTTCGTCGCCTTTGTGGAAGCTAAAATGCTAGAGAAAGTGCTGTCGGCTTGGTATGATACATTGCAGAGAAGAGTGACGAAGACCGCATTAGTTCTTGTTGTGACGTCTATCTACGACGTAAACATATGGCTTCAGCATCTACGATCTGTGAATAATATATACCTCCAAAATGTATTTTTATTGACTCCAAAATATACGGACCCAGCGTTAAATACGACGTCGGAAGTTTTAAATCAATATAACAGGACCAAGCATGACGTATATTTTAATGTAAATAACGCCAACGTCAGTATAGACGCCAGTCTTTACGATGCATTCCATATTCTGATGCAGGCAATGAACTCCACGACAACGCAAGGAACGCTAAGTGATAATGGGCAACTGTTTCTTAGCATTTTAGATACGACAGTGACCTCTCCTTTCTCGGAAATTGTGATAAATCCGAACGGAGAGGTTTTTACAGGATATGTGGTTTTAGCCTTTTCGGCGTCAACGGGCGAGATCTATACAGTGCTAAATATGAATTTAAGGACTTCTGGTGAATTAGATATTTCTGTGATACAAGGACTACCATGGGAGAGCACCCTACCTGACCCTGACGAATATTTCTTCAATAGCTCGCCTTGTCGAGCTTCTGAAACAGGTTGGTGTTTTCAATTAATACTTTGGTTTTTCAACGAACTATTAAGATCTTATAGGATACCACATCGTAAATGTGTTGACAAAATGGATGTGTTGGGTTTGGCCATATATGATTTGCTATATTGTACTTGTACGTTTATCAACAGGTAAACTCTCTTGGCGGATCCGAAATAAATAATAGTGATTGATTACTGATGTGTTTCTGCGCACTCAGTTTTATTGAAGTTGTATTGAGGTTTTGTTAGGTTTAGTGTTGTGTTGGTGAGAGAAGGACGTTATACTTTTTGTCCAGAGAATCACACTACCTTCAGCAAGTACGTTAAAGTGGCATGAGCTGCCAAAATTCACACTTTTTTCATAATTTCTGATCGTTACGACAGTAAGAGGCTTTGAATGACATCGAAAACTAAATGATTGGCGTTGGAATGAGAAAAATCCATACAGTATGTTCCCTGTACGAACCGAACACGTTTTCAAAAAGTACCAACATTTAAATAACCGGGACGACCATTCATTCATTCTAAGCCAAAGTTAGTTCAAATATCAACATTTTGGCAGCTCATGCCACTTTAACCACAAAGATCGAACAAGTGAGAGCCCGCTGAGATTTTTCTCTTTTGGACAGTGGGATTCGAACTCGTGGTCTATCGAAACATAGAGACCATCGCTCTACAGAGTACGCCTGCCAGGCAGAGTGAAACAAATCTTAAAATGGCACGTTTACAAAAACTACACTTAGCGTTTTATAGGAGTATAAGGCAATCCTATTTGTTAATCTTATTGCAAAGTTAGAAGAATCGACCTTTACCCTTTCCTTGCTTTCTCCGACACAAATCACAGTTCTAACGTCGAGTGAGAAAAGGAAATCGATTTTCCTGTCTTAATCTTTTTTAGGGTAGTGTATACATAACACAGGCTGTTTTCTAATTCAAGATAATGACCAACTGTGTCCTAGATACAAATTCATTAAAATTGCGCTATCGAAGACCTCAGCTATGATGGGCTTTTTGTATGAATTTGGAGGCTTTGAGAAAATACATGTGTAGAACTTTGCAATGGCTGCGGTCGTTTACGTCTAGCTTCACCATTAGAAGTAGCTTACATAAGATTGAGATTAACATCATTGTTGGCTCTATATTTCCTAGTAATCTTTTACCTCATAATGCATTTGTTCAAACACAGTTAATATATCAATTATATTTTGTCTGCTGTAAATCCGAGCAAAGAAAATATATGCAAAAAGGAAATAAAATGACATAGATAATAGCTGTATATAGATGTTGATACCACTAATGACAATTTAAGCATTAACAATATCAATTGTTGAAATAAAGATAATGGCCGAGACAACCACGTCAAATGACGAGACTTTTGACTTACTATGTAAGAAATCTACTATAATAAGTGGCTATGGATTACTGTGTGTTTATATGCATTAATAATGATTGGCTGTCTCTATAGATAAGCCGGTTTGTAAGATTCTACGTTCAATATAGTCAACTATTGGTACTGTATTTCTTGATTTATTGGAGGATCCTGTTGAAATATAATCCATCTGTATATATCTTGGCCGTGTCTATTATGCATGTTTTCGGAGAAACGCATTAACCTATTGGCTTTAAGCGTTGTCTTGTATGTATGAAATCGCTCTGGTTTGTTTAGGGTAAGGCAACTGTTGTCAATAATATATAGCCGCATCTGGTATTGCTAATGTTATAGGGTTATATTAGTCTTCGTCAAACGCCATATTAAGAAGACGTCAGGCGAATAAAAATATATGACGGCTTTAAATCAAGCTTAAAAGCTATAACAACATGTATATTTTATATTGGAAGTAGGTGATTGATTTTCGACAGCCACTTACATAATTGTGGTTAAATACCTTGATTAGTTTGGATGCAGTATGAAAATTCGTTTAGATGAAAGTTGGGTATTGCAGGTAGCAAGTGATACACAATATATTGACAATTTTGCCAGAATGAATTCTATTTTGCAAGCAGGCGTTGCGCTTTTCGTTCGGTCGTGAAGCTCCGATCGATATGTTTCGGGTTTGAATCCCACTCAGTATTAGAAAAAAATATGAGGTTTTCAATGGATCAGTTGCCAAGTGGGGGAGTTGCCAGGTACTTGTCGAACGACGATGGTTTTCTCCAGGCAGGAACCCGATTGCCTAGCCAACTGAACATGGTAACGCCGTCATATAAATAAAAATAACCTTGAGTACGGCCAAACGCATAAGTCAATCAACACAAAACGTAAGACAAGTGGAATGACAAATTGTCCTAAATTCGCATCACAGATACCCCGATGTTAACAAATTTTATGGAGGACCTTTTATACAAGAGACGTATATTCTGTGGCCAATAAACCCCCGATTCCTGTATCACATAATAACTTTTCTGGCTTTTCATTTTTCTGTTTCACAGGGAATAAAGCGGAGCTGATCTTGTATATTTTGTGTGGTTTGGTTGGAGTCACATGTATAGGTTGTGTGGTAGCATATCTGGTAAGGTAAGTAACAGTAAAACACGCCTCCTGCATCTTTTACCTGGTGAATTTTAACAAAGCTTTTCAAACGAGCTTTCATTATATGAATATTAGTGCGATATTTTGATTGGATGCTGAATAACTATTTGGCAAATGCTTTACTATTAACTAAACCAAATCAAAGCCTCAGTTTTTGCCGAAATGGCTCAGCTGTTTCATTTTCATGTATTCTCATCCAAGACTTATTTGTAGACGTCTCGTTTTATTATTCAAATGTACCATTTAGTCATAGGAAAGAGAGTCGATTAACAAGAGTGGTCACTTCGTCCAATCTGCATTGACGGCATGTTCTTCTGGTCCCCTAGCGGACGGGTGTTCCGACTGTACACGATTCGACTGTAAGGCGCCCCCTACAGAAAGGAGTGACCACTCTTGTCAATCTACTCTCTTTGGTCATAGTTTTGTTTTCACTTCTTTTTGCGTAACATCCACAATCGCAATTTGCTTATCTCTTTTAATTCACTGTTTACATTATTAGAATCTTATTCTATGCTTGAATTCTCGTTACAGTTTAAAGTTAAAAAAAATACATTTCCATATTGTCCAGAAGAACCCTCTAAGGTCTTTGCCTTCCAATTTGTCTTCATTGAACGTCACTATGGGTTCTCATTGTCCTCCACTTTCTTAGCTGCTCTCTGCGTTCGATATAAATTTCAAGTGATTGACAAGGGTTGTTTGATTTTTACCTCGTTAATCGCAGTTTCCATGACGTCGTATCTCTTCACTATGGTATCCATTGGCAACTACGCCTTGTTTGCGATGCGACTGCTTTGTGAAACAAGGCCCTTGTCTGTGACAATTTTTTTGATATTCTATTTGTTCTCTACAGCCAATACAACTAGTAAGCTAAAATAGTTGTTAAACTTTGACAGGGTCCGGTTATTTCGGTACGCTCTTATAAGTAAATAGTTTAGGGCATTTTAACTTAGACGTTAAACGATACCATGGATGGTAAAGGCCAATGGGATATATCTTAGCAAAGGTAATTCCATCAGAATGGGATCGATCTCACACGTGTGGTATAATTTATATTTGATTCATAAAAACCCCATCGAAGTCTATCAGTTTTCTAATGTTGAAGAATGTAGTGCTACAAAATTGATTAATACAAACTGTGTATTAAGGCAATACTTTCTATTTATTCTTTTTTCAAGCCTTTTACAAATGTCTGTTATGTGTAAATGATTATTTATCAATATTTTTAATTTCCTTTATACATTACCTTTTGTTTTGTTCAGGAGGTATTTAGCCCGTAAGGAAATGGAGAAAGGTCCGAATAAATTGTTATTGGCGTCCACAGACATAGTATTTGTACATCGGAAAAACCTGAATAGAAGCTCAAAGGTATGACCAGAGATGGTTGCATTTTACAAGCTTTTGATTTTCTTTTTTTCTTTTCTTGTGTCTTCAGACCGAGTTGACACGGTTTATTATATCAGTGACACTCAAAGCGCCAAAGAAAAGTAAATCGGTATTTGAATAAACTACAGAACTCTAACTTCAGGTACAACTATCTAAAATATCGACATTGGCTCAAGTAATGTACGTTACATGACATGTGTGAGTGTACGATTTTAGAAAGACGTTATAACGTAACACGGATCTAATCATACAATTATGATTAAATCTGTGTTACGTTATAACGTCTTTCGAAGTAGTTACAAGGCATTCAACGGATTAAAATTGGACAGATGTCTGCGACGAACTCCTCTAAATTCTACATCAACAGACGAAATAATATATTTATGTATGATGTTCAACAGTAATGTGAATAATTCTATTCTTGGCGTATGATATTGTCCCCTACTAACATACATTAAAGCAAATGATTGTACACAGGAATCTTATTCTTGTCACATTCTGTCAACATGATTACAGATATTAAGCTTTAATCTTTCTGTGGAAAAAGAGATGTATATCTAACGGGTTACGGTGTAATGTATAACGATTGTCCGACTTGATTTACTTGATGTGTATTATCTATATTGTCCATGCATCG
Organism: Lepidochitona cinerea; assembly: GCA_963971465.1. Classification (NCBI taxonomy): domain Eukaryota; kingdom Metazoa; phylum Mollusca; class Polyplacophora; order Chitonida; family Tonicellidae; genus Lepidochitona; species Lepidochitona cinerea. The sequence goes on along the minus strand of OZ020562.1, from coordinate 14,802,652 downwards.
CCCAAGCAAAATGACACAACAATGCTGTATGGATTTCTGCCTACAAGAAAAGCCTGCAAACGATACCACCTTTTCCAAACTACTGTTTAACCTCCGTGTACATCTTGAATTATTCGTTTCTGCACAGTTGCGTCAAAGAAGGATCTCGGAAGAATATTCAGCTCACCATTTTTGAACTAAAAATAGTTTTGATTTATTCTTCAATCGGTCCAATAGAACTGTAACATTTTTCCAAGTATTAGGAGCCCTGGTCGTATATGCCGATTTGGCCCTTTCTAAGTTTGCATAGCGTGAAGAAAGCGTTTGCGGCACTGCATTTCGATTACCTGGTATTTCAAGTTCTTCCGTGAAAACTGTATTCACACATGGGCATTTTTTTCAAAAGCATTGTTTAATATTTTCACCACAAGATACTAACATCAGGCGAATTTGAACATGTTATAAGCATAAAGATCCGACCTTTGGCAACTCTTTCCCTTATGACAATCGAATAAAAAATCGACTCAGAAATCTGTAAAATTTCATAGTCTGAGCGGAATCCAATCCTGCGCCGCATCGATGGAAGATTTGTGTCCGACTGAGGGATCGACAATCACTCTAAGACAACCTTTATTCCATTGAAAAATATTGTCCTATTATTATCCTTTTTCAGCGAGAAATGTTACAAACGTTCGACTAATCTTCATTGCGTTGTAAGCCTCTACAAAAGTTCTACAATCTGTTTCTGTTGTCCATTGTCTTCTAGAAATTAAGATACGGAAGCAAAATAGCAAAATGCAATGATATTACGTAGTAAGGATGCCACATTTCTGAACAGCGCCACATATAAATCAGGCAATATATCGCTCCATTAGTTGCATGACTTGCTTCAAGTCGTGGCATTGGCGAACGCTTGGGATGTAGGGCATTATAGCGTCAACAAAGACTGATTGATAATATTACATTTCTGAGGGGTAGACAAGAGCAAAGCCTTCTTTCTCAGATGGCTCATCTTATCTGGGAGCACCGGTGTCATTAATCCATGCTCGAATACCTAGTGAAACCTATCTCAACCCCAGGCTAGGGTATCTCTATGTGTACATGAAGTTCTCCGTTGGAGTTTCTATTACACCAGACCGGCGTATAAATGTACTTGGTATATCGAAGCTAATCAATAAAGTGTATTACAACATGTTGAAATTACAACCTCCAATACCCTTTTACATCGCCCTCCAATTACACGCCTCCGTAGGTAATGGCTGTTAACAAGATACCGTAAATACAGAACCCACAAGGACTCGCTGTTTCTTAGCCAGTCAACATAAGTAGGTTGATTGTAAGAACCCAATGAAATACCAATGTCTACCAAAACCCATGTCTACTAAAACCCAAACACCTGCATTGTCTTTTTCCGACTTACTTCGTCATACTATTTTGAACAGCTTAATGTGGCAGGAGCTGTAAAATTTAGTGCAAATCGTGTTTACCTAGAATTTCTTTTTTCCGGATCGGTAAATTTTCGTGATGATGATTGCAGCTAGATTTCCCTTATCGACATGTTTATCAAGATAATATTGTGTGTAGGCTTATTTAAAACTGCAGTCAAGATATCTGATTTTATATGAGGATTAATGCAGGCTACAAACTAGCTGATCATAAATTCAGACAATTTATCTTCTTTTTCAGACGCTTGCAAAAAGTACAATGTTTGAGAAACCAGATATACTGAAAGCCTCTGAACCGAGCTATTCCATGACCAGTCTGAATGACTATGTGGATTTCTCAGATACTGCAAGATACAATGTAAGTTTACCATTAAGTCAACACTTTAAGTGGCATGAGTTGCCAAGTATAGAGAAAATTTCGTTAAAACATAATTAGCTAAATTAGCTATGCTTTCGTCCCAATTAATAAGAGCTTTCCGTTGATACTAAGTTTGCCGGCGAATGATTAGGTTACAAAAAAGCCTATTTAAATTTTGTTCGTTACTGCGTTTAACTGGCTTAACAATATGTTTTTTTATTTTATTTTAACACCATTCCGTCAAGGTACTTCAAACGCTGAACTTCTCTTGACCTCAAATTGGAGGAAAATATAAAAAATTCGACAGCTCATACCACTGTAAGATACAATTCATCATATGCCATTTTGAATACAATATCTTCCTGAATTAAAGAAAACGTTTAATCTTTTTTTTTTGTTATTTTTTCTTGAAAAAGTTTTCTCCAAATTTATATTTCTGCACAGATATATTTGCGACATCAAATTCCTGTAAATAATATACTCAACCATGAGAATAAATATATTATATGGTGACTAACCACAGAGCGTTGATGAGACTATTTCTTCTGGACAGTTACAGTTTAGCTTTTGATTAAACTCATTGTCGGTAGACAAATTTACCAAATAACAGTGAAATGGAAAGCAAAAATGAAAAACAGCAATATAGAGTCAAACCCCATTATGCCTCCGCAGGTTAGGGATGAGTAACCCGTCGTCTTAATAACGCCTGATCGTAAATATTAAATAAGTCAATGCCCACAATAGCAAAAGGATACACAATTATTCAGGACATTTTAATAAACAAACAACATTTGTTTTTTTCAAATGAAGATTAGTATATTTTAACTAAAATTCGACTTTAAGTAGTCCATAGCTCCAGAACATGTCAATTTTTGCAATGATTTCCAGAGGTTTTTTTACATTTTGTTTAAATGTCACCCTGCTAATGGTTTATTAAACCGAAATATTGACAAATCTGCATGTCTCATTCCTGGAAGCTATTGACTTTGGTATACTGTATCAAACTATCAATAATTCATAAAGTCAATTTCTGCATATAAACTGTCACTTATTTAAAGCTGAAAGGTACCACATGCCAGATGCGCCACACGATGGTCACTTTATTATTTATGTCTAAAAGGTACTCCCGCACCTGAGTTTTTTTTTATATCTCAAATAAATGACAACACAACACTTGAATAATTAAAACACTATAAAATTTCGAAACGTCAATTTTTTTAAAAATTATTTCTTTGTCAAAAATCGACAAAGCAAAAAAACAAAATAACCAAAGCCTGGTGCGTAGATCATTCTTTTAACGTTATGTCGTATATGAAGGTTTGTAAATTGTCACTTTTAGATAAACGACATTAACATGACAATCCTTTAGGGAGCGAATACTTTTAACTGGTTTATTACTGGGCCAAGGTCGGAGGTTTCCTCCGGGTAACGAGCCCGGTTTCCTTTCCCAGTTAACATGTCAACGCCGCCATATAAGTGAACTAATCTTGAGTTCAGCGTAAACACCAATTAATCAACAAAGTTACGACCGACGTAAGTCCAATGCAAGGCGTAACTACCATAGCAACATATACCCTCAACATTACGTTACGACCTGGGCCCTGTCTTACAAAGCTGGCGTAAAGTTTCGCATAGGCCTACAACATGGACCAGTTGCGACTAGGGCGTAAGTTCCTATAGCTTTAACACTGATTTACGTCCGACGTAACTTACGCCAGCTTTGTAAGACAGGGCCCAGGCGCAAAGTTACGACGGGCGTAAGTGAGTTGAGAAACAGCCCCCTGTTTTGTTTCTTTGATGATTTGCATATGTATTATATTGGTTGCAGGGTGATCTGGTACACGTTAAAGAGATCCAAGTTAAAGGATTTGAGATGAAAAGTAAACTGATGTCCTATCTAAGAATGGTAGGTGTTAACATTTTCCTAGGATACTATATATTTATACTACAACTAAGTGACACGTACAATTGCCCAGTTGCTTAACATCTGTTAAAACAGCACATTCTTTGAGGATTTAAAGAGACATTCACAGAGCCACCCAGAATAGGCTTTTTGTTCCACTGTTTTAGCTGCACGTGCTACTCTTTCTACCGATACATGTGACACATTCTCGTTGCGTTGTTTATGGTTATAAACAAAAACAATAGTAATAAGGAAATCCTTAATTAACTCTTCAAATTCACTTTTTGGTCGAAAAATTGACATGTGCAGCGGTATCCCAGGATAATTACTTCTAATTGTTTTAAATAATATAAAGGTCTAAAAGACGTAAGTCTTGATCGTGTTCTATTGTTGCCATACTATCTAAGTTGTTGCGGGCAACGTTGAAGGATTTATGAACAGGATTTAAAGCTGGTTTGTGTTTGTTTATGGACTAAATGTTTATTTGAAAAACATCAGTTGAAACGAAACAACCTTCGCGTTAGTTCCCTGGTAGTCAAAAGAATATGCATATTTTCCGTATTTGTCGTAACTACTCGGAAAAATGACGTCATACACGACCTTCGATGTGTACAAACTGGCCAGAAGACGTCTTAGACAGCAGACATCGTTTATTACGTCATCGCTGTGAGGGTACGTACACAACGGAGGTCGTGTTTGACATCATTTTTCCGAGTAGCTACGACAAATACATAATACTCTGAGATAATTAACTTTCGTAAGCATTCTAGATCGACAAACGTAGCTTGAAGTTTGTATGTGCTGCGACCGAAATTTAATTTTTTTTGGGTCAGACGTTTAAAGTACGTGTTCTACAACACACTTAACGCAAATTAGAAAATATTTCCAAAGGTTGTTCATAAACCCTTTAAGCACAAATCAATTAATTGACGGATCAACCAATCAATCAATCAGGTTTAAATCTTTATTGGCAATTTATTGGCATAATATATATGATTTATGTCATAAACATCGGATATAGAATAGTTTTTTTTTTCAGTTGATACTTTTGTCAATTAGTCTAACGTTGCGTTGTTCTCTGTTCCAGCTAAGGGATCTTCGGCATGAGAATCTGAATCCATTCATGGGATTCCTCAACGAATCCACCAGACCTGCAGTGATAACGGAGTTTTGTACACGGGGGAGCTTAGAGGTACGTGGTGAAACAACCCAGCTTTATAGTCCCATACTTTATTTATACCGGTAATAGATTGGACTAATTGGAAATTGATTGACATACATATTCCATTGAAACAGATTTCAATAATTATACACGATGGCCAAAGAGAGCAATTCGTTTATTCAACGAATCGTAAAGGATTACAATGTCAATGGATGTAGCCCAGATACATGGTTGACTAGTTCCATTCTGATTTCACGCATTACTTATTGTTTTTTAAAAATGTTCGCATTGAGGCGTAGGCTCGAAACACATGTTGGATCTGAACACGTGATTTTTTGGGGAATACCATTACAGTATTTTTATAAACATTACCTAAAATTACGACAAAATAAACACAATGGCCTCGAAGTTGAGGCCCTACTTTTACTTGACAGGGTGTAACAAACATAGATTGAAATGTGTGTTTTAGGAGTAAGTTATATCGTAATTTCTAACAAACACTGAGATAAAACAATTTGGCTATAGCAGATAGTTTGATGCCCTGTGCTTTAAAGCAATGGCATAAAAACAATGGAGCAATAGTTTAGCGAAAATGGATCATAGATCAAAGCCACATTCGCACTCATTTTCCATACCAAAGTCCGCGAGCTGAGTGTCTTGTTGATTTAGAGTGTCAATATACTTCATGTATTTGTATTACATTATACGAGTTAATCACGTGATTACAATTTAAGTAACGTTCATTCTTATACATATAGGAACAATATTAATATAACAGCATTTTTTGTCATGACACTTTATTGAAAATGAGAGAAATACATCGAAATAAACCAATAAACTTCGGAAAGTATAAAACCCGCCATCGTATATCATGTCTCCGTGGTTATTTTAGACAAGAAGATTTTCCCTGTTCCCGTGTATTATAGTGTTAAAAAATATATGCGACACAGGTTCGGTTTAAGACTCAGTTTCCGACCAAAATTAGTAGAAGAATAGAAACAATATTTTCAGAGACACCACAATATGATAGAAATTTAATTTCTTTCTGAAGTTATAAACATATTGAGATGTTACTAAAGAACATTAGCATTAAATAAGTCATTTCAATGAAGCAGTTGGACATTTCTTCTGATTTCCTTAGTGCAAATATCATGACCTTTCGTACCTTAGACACGCTAATTTTCCTTTGTTCCAGTTCGAGGAAGTTTGCATGTTCATCCAAATTCACAAGTTTTGACATTTTTATTTATTCATTTTAAAACGACGGGCACTGGATCGCACGTTCAGCGCTGTAAATGACTTGGAATCCATGACATGTCTTTCAAAAAAAATTGGACTCGTTTTGCGACTAAACAGAGAATTACAGATGACAGTTTTCATTTGAGAGAAACTTTGCGACTGTAAAAAGACCCAAAATGAATATTAGTCAACATAGAAGTTATACCGTTTCTAGTAGATCGTTACATCGTCATAGATACGTATTCTACATTACTGAACGTGTGCTATGTGTCCAATGTTTAATTTTAGTTTATTTGCTAATGGTAAGCTTGAGTAGAATAACTAGCTTCCCAGATACCATAAAGGAATTGGCAGCGAGCTATGATTCCAATTTTATAACAAAAAATCAATTGACACTGCACAAAAGACCGTGAACAACGTTCTCGAACAGTTCTTTATTCGTCAACGAACTTACCTTCAATTTCTGTTGGTCAAATGACCAGTGAAGAAAACCATTATCCAGGCTAATTTAGGTCACTTCAAAAACAAGTCTTTGCACATTCAATGTTCAAAGAAAAAGGATGTAATTAGATGTAGCTAATTGGTGCTTGTTCATTTAAGTGAACGTCATTGATGTTCCACATCTAAACCCTGTATCAGAAGAAAAATAAATAAGGCTATGTTCAAATATATGATTTCTAGATCAGTGACCGCTTTGAAAAGATGACTCGAGTCAGATGCGGATTTCCGGATTCCGTGGATATTTTGAGCCATATATATACGTTAGGTTACAAGTGTGACTTTCGGTTCATGTCGTACAACGTTGTCGTAAATTTGCGCGTTGGCCTACAGGGGCATCCAGGGCGTAAGCGACTTCGGTTTTAACACTGATTAACGTCTGACGTAACTTACACCAGGGGGCTGTTTCTCAACATATTTACGCCCGTCATAACTTTGCGCCTGGTCGTAACGTAATGCTGAAGGTGTATGTTGCCATGACGTTACGACCAGGCGCAAAGTTACGTCGGTGTCGAGAAACAACCCCCAGCTTCGTAAGACAGGGTCCAAAGGTATATTAAGCTAAGTCTGTCTACTACACGACCTCATAATTAAATTCCTTTCCTCAGCCATTTAATCTATGGGCAGCCTGTCCCGCTTAATACATGGCCATTGATGTATAGCTTTGCACAAAGCTCCTAACACGTTTTGAAGTATTTCCCATGGCAAGGATATAGGGGAATACGCCCCTGGTTTCTGAAAATGATCTGGTTGTTAAAACGATATTTTAAAAGTAGTCGGCGCCGATCCGTTAATAATCAGTTGAACTAGCGGTTTTTGAACATCGAACCACAGACAATTGAACATAATTTGGCATCTCGGTGAATTTTAACCGAAAAAAATAAACACACGAATGTGGTTGAATTTTAAAGAAACTATTTGCATGAAGTAGATAATGTCACTGAATAGAATGTCGTCGACGTGTGCAGAAAATGTTCAGATCATGTAAACAGCTTAGGGCTTCAGGTAAAGAAGAACAGTAGTACTAAGTTTCATTACCGTTATGCAATATTCTATAATGCATTGCTGGCGAAAAATATGTCCGACAGTCTGTATAAGAAATGTGCCAATAACAGGCGCGGGGCAACCGATTTGGTTCTAAGGGGTATCAACCCTGAATGACGTAGGTCTTGGGGTCGCCAAGTCCCGAAGTCCCAAATTCTTTCAAAAGAGATGTTTTCTTAGATGTCTAGATGAAAATATTATTCATTAGCTTGTTCTGCGATTTTGTTTCTGGTAATATCCTTGTCGCATCGTCGAGGGATAAGCGAAGGTCCGTGGGTTATCCATTCTAAAAATTCTGTAACTTTGCTTATTTTCTTAAACAAAAGTATTGTTCTCCTGTGGGGCTCCAACTAAATGTATTACCATATCGTTAATTTAGCTATTTTTCAAATGGGCCATGGTCAAGTTTTTACAAAGTGTGAGAAATCCTGGATCAAAGTATGGAGGTGGGAGGGGTGGCCCAGGGAGCAGCTACAGATTTCAGCGCAGACGATGAGCTCTCGGCTGAGGCAAGTTCCTGGACACCCAAGTCCACTGACCTGCACAAATGTCACAACCCGTGTAATATTTTAAGTGATCACTTGTTTCAATAGGTACACACGATTGGCCTTTCCTTCCTTTCAGCCATTTATGCGCCATGGTGAGATTCTTGCCATGCGAAGCAGAAAATATAAAACATGCTAGATACTTTCCTCACCGCCTCGAAAAGCGAAAATCTCACCAAATTTTACGCGCACACAGGGGAAACAGCTTAACTCTCAGCCACGCGTGGTCGACAGCTCAGCCGGCGCCTCTCGTGTGCGCTAGGCTTAACGCTATTGATAAAAATTAAAAAAGAATTGTGATCGTTGGCATATCAAAAGGATACCAGATTGCTGCTCGGATCATCTGGGAAACATGCACGAAGCCAAGCTGATTCAAATTTACGTAACAATTATCCCACGTTTCAGGCTCTTGTGGGCCAGTTATGCATGTGAACTGAACTGTTAAGAAGACTTACACAAATGAAATCCTGCAGTCAAGTTTTCGAATATCTTCGAATTAACACGGCTGACAATATTCCGATGAATTAATAATGAATGTGCCCTGACGTTTATTTATTCATTTTCTACATGTTTATCTCTACTGCCAGAAGTCACCAATGGTTTTTTTTTTGTTAAGAGGTTGCTGTCTCAAAATATATAAGCTGAATGATATACAGTATATCAATATTGTATTAATCACATTGGATTTGTCATGCAAGGGCTGCAATAGTCTTTCTTTCATTTTTGTCTGCGTGTGTAAGGGAGGGGTGATTTCGAGAGCTTTACCAATTTATGCAGGTTGAAACAGCTTAAATGCATTTTACAGGTGCATTATAGACTCTCGTGTATAAAACGTCTCGAAAAAATGCACTTCTTCACACACCGGGGGGGGGGGGGGGTCTTGGTGAACCCAGTTTCACCGACCTTAAGACATATTTATGCCATTGGACGCTGCGTGCTGTGGGTTTAGTAGGAAAAACCCGGACTATGAGCCCAGAAAAAAGCACGGACCTTCGACGAGTACTTGACAACCCAAACTACTATAGCACAAACTACCCATTGAAATTGCCCCACGTATGAATACTTACAAATTTACATACAACTCATCTTTCATTTTGGTCACTATTTTCATTGACATATATATATATATTTTATATTTAAATATAGGGAAATTTCGCTGCAATAGAATTAGCTAATTGTTCATTACTTTTATGGAGAAGTTTAAAATAAGACCCTTCTGCTGATACTAATATCGGAGATGTATGTATAGGTATTTTTATAAACATCAAAAACCTTAATTTGTACTCAGAGATCTCCGCTGTTTGAATTGCAATTTTAATGTCTGCGTATGTCCTCTAAATTAGTACTTTGACGTAGAATAGCGACGTGTCAGACTGGATGGCTTGTTATCTCACACTTACATATGCAAACACCAGTTGGGGTCGAATCTAGATTTAATCAATCGTGTAGCTAACTCAATTACCGCTGAGCCTGGTGACGTCACATAGATTTACGCAAAGCTCTCTAGCTAAACTAGCTACCTCATTTCGCCATTTTGTTTATCGTTACTTGGCAAGACGTCACTGTTTTGGAAAACATTGGTGACATTTTGCAAAACTATGTAAACATCCGATAATCCCTCGAAATGCTTTGCGTGTAAATTCCAAGTGACGTCATCACGCAATCGGTCAATTGCGCCTGGTGTGGCGTTATACTTTGTTTTTGATTGATATTGAACCCGTGTGTTTCAAGATCCATATTATTGTTTATTCCAAAAGGGTACATTAAGTTGGATCACTATACGAACTCATAGCTGCACAGCAGCGATTCAATGCAAAATCAGCTTATATTTACATTTATAACCAAGAGTATATTTTGAACCAAAAATAAATTTTTCGTAATAAAAGTTAAGTGAACGGAAACTATACTAATGTTTCATATGGATATAGATTCGATCGTTTTGTTCATACATATTTCATTATTTGGTATTTTCTATTTACGACAATGCTTTTTTTTATTTGACAGGATGTTATTCAAAATGAAGATATTAAGCTAGACTGGGACTTCAAATTATCGTTGTTAACGGATCTAGTCAGAGTAAGTAATGTTTTTTCTTCTGATTTGTTTGCTAATTTGCTTATACTAGTTTATTTCTTGGTCTCGCAGCCTACGGTGACATTAGGTTATGCAATATTAGATTTGACAGTTACTGAGAAAAACAACAAGTACATTTATTTGAAATATATAGAAATAACAGATCTGGAATGCCTCTTGGATGTAGGTAGGCCTCTTAGTAATGCATTGAGTGTGGAATTCGTTTCACTCTCGATAAACCTTGGTGTCTTTGTGCTTGGCGGATTTCCTTCTGTACGCCGATACTTTTAAGTCCCGACTTCATGTCTTGTAAGCTAACTAGCTCTAGACGAAGATTTATAGCCAAATCCTTTCTATTAAGAGTTTTTCCCTAAGTTAATGGGTAATCTTTACCGGAGTTTGAGAAAATCTCCTCTGACAATAAGAGCATTGAATAGTGGGATTAGTTGGGAAATAACCCTTATTGATTATCTTCTCCAACAGGGGCTTCGATACGTTCATGGAAGTCATTTAAAACAGCATGGCTTCCTTAAGTCAAGGAACTGCGTGATAGACAGTCGATGGGTGTTAAAAATCACTGACTATGGAATGCAAGGGATTCTGTCCACATGCAAACTGACTAGAGACCTGGAACCAAGTGGTGGGTATTTAAAAAAATTAACAGATCAGAAATGAAAATACTTTTTTTCAAAATAAGTTGTTCAATAACTGCAAAATTCTGGGTTTTATTTTGCCTTTCTACCCTTTATAAGAAAATAAAGTTTAAAAATCAGTATAAATCCGATAATAACCACTTTATCAGTTTTTGGAACCAAAAGAAAGTGGACATAGTTTGACGTTTAAATAAATTCCATAGTTTGCTGAATAATAGAAGAATACTAAACAAGGGTTTATAATTCAACTGATTTGACGGAAATAATCGATAAAAAAATTCCCACGAGTCTATGGTGATCAGGTTTGTTAAAAGATGCATTCTGCCTATACATGAATTGTGCTTTAAACTATTTAAAGATGGGGTATAGTGAATTATGAAGATGTGTTGTTATCCTATCAAACTTGTATTGAACGTTATTCGTGGGACAAATGACGAAAATACATGTAACAAAAAAAGAAAAACAAAACGCACACACACGCAATTCAAGTTACGCATTTAGCTTCGTATTTTAAAATACAGTACGGTAATTTTGCTTAAATTTCGATTCTCTACTTCCATTTATCTGCTGGTCAACTCTTGGGGCTCTTAATTATCTGGCTGTCACTGGTGGTTCCATAGTCCGGCTAATCTCCCGCTAATCTTGAAAGATAAACAGATAATCCTGAAAACCTGAAAGAGACATCAATTGTATAAGTAAAACTTAGCTAAGGCTCTTAACCTAATGGGACAGTCTGTGTTCTTGGAGAATACGTTAAAGTAAAATTAGTAGTTGAAAGAGCTCTTTGTCACCCCTAATTCTCTCACGAATATTTACGTTGGCGTTGTAACAAATAGAGTGATGCCTCTTTGAGCACCATAAAACTTGTGTGGGCTGATCACTAATTTTTGTCTTACAGCTAATTTCAGGCTTCCTTACGTTCGGCTTAGTAATGAGGAAGTGACGGAGTGTCAATTACAAGTATCAAACCTTTCGCTTAACAATGTGCCAAAACCAGCCGATCAATTAATATACTAAACCTTAGGAACGATATAATAGGATTACGCCCACTAAAACGTTTCTTAAAATTTGGCTTTCGCCAATAGGTTGAGTGGAATAATCCAAATTTTGGATTGCTTTTGAAATTGTTTCTTCGCATTATACAGCACAAGAACAGTTTTACTTCAATTCTTCTCTTCCAATTATACTATTGATCTGATATCGTTCTGCAGATTTACTGTGGACAGCTCCCGACTTGCTCCGTGACCCGGTTCTCCTTCAGAAAGGCAATGATAAGGGAGATGTATTCAGCCTCGCTATCATTATGCAAGAGGTCATTCTGAGGTCAAGGCCGTATAGTACCACTGGACTGACACCGGAAGGTGAGACATGTTAGATACACCTTGACAAGAAGAAGAAAACAATACCAGCACTTCGCTGAATAAGATTACTGTTAAATATGCTAATGCCAAAAATAGTCCTGGGGTAGTAAATGTAGCATTGCATTTTATATGTACTGAGCTCGAAATTTAATTTTCTGTTTGGTCAGACTTGCAAAGTGCATGTTCTACAAAACACTTAAGGCAAATTAGAAAATATAGCCCAATGTTGTTTATTAATCCCTTAAAAGCTAATTTATGCCATATCGTAAATTTAAGAGGTAAACAATTTCTGACTTAAAGGGGCGTTGGCTGACAAATGTGAATACAAATTCCTTTAAAAGAACTATAGCTACTTATTAGTCATTTTCGTCGATACCAATTTTGGACATGTGCTTTTAGTTAGACTTAAAAGAAGCAAACCCCTCAAAAATGAACCACGATAACCTGGCTATTAGAATTTTAACCTTAATCAGTGCATATCTGCGACATTTGTTATTGGCTTTATTTTTATTTCAACATCAATCTTTTAGTTTGTCAAGTTACTTCGAACGCTCGACTTCCCTTGACAATCAGAAATTATGAACAGATCCGAATTTTAGCAGTTCATGTCACTTTAAATGATTTCTAAAAAAACTTTGGGCAATAATTTTATGACAAGTTTGACTGAGACTAAAATAAGGAACTCATTTAGGCATTTTTTTGGCAGAAACGTATATGATTATAAAGTTATAAAGAAGCATTGCAGACTAGCATACCGAGCCCTCGTCCACACCCCAAGTAGCATTCGTACGGTAGTAAATCGCCATCACTGACAATTAGGTAATTACCTTGTTTTAATTGCAGAGATAATTCAGAAGGTGAGGAAACCTCCTCCTCTCATCCGACCATCAGTATCTCAACAAGCTGCACCACCTCAATATATACAGCTAATGAAACAATGCTGGGCTGAGATGCCAGATATGAGGCCTGACATTGAACACGTCTATCAACAGTTTAAATCCCTCAACCATGGAAAGTAAGTTCGGGAGACATTTTTGACATAGTCTAACAACAACATAATTTATTGATCGTTTAACAGGCTCAAACGGTAAATTCCCACACATTTTAAAAGTGTTACGTTTTACATTCGGATCGATTTAGAAACTTAATTTGGATTCTCTTCATTTTTTTATATCTGGTTTAAGTCGGGAGATAATCCACTGAAAACGTAAACTTTATAACAGCAAGTAGACACATTCATAAAGGAAACTAAGTTTAATGCCCGTTCTCACTGTTACGATTTGTCGTACAGACTTGTATGATGCGGTTAAAATGGATGCTTTTAATTGGTCAGTAAGATTTGTCAATCAATAAAATGCATCCATTTGAATCACATGCTACAAGTCCGTACGACGAATCGCACCGTGAGAACGGGCCTTTAGATATATATAGTGTTTCGACAATAGTTACCGAATTAGTCACATACACATACACAGTTTCTCAGGACAAAATAATGCTATATTTGTATGTTATGGCTGTTTTTGTCTTACAGGAAACAGAACATTGTAGACACAATGTTTAAGATGCTGGAGAAATATTCCAGCGACCTTGAAGAAATAGTACACAACCGAACCACACAACTTGAAGAAGAAAAGAAGAAAACCGATCAACTTTTATTCCGAATGTTACCGGCGTAAGTAGCTGAATAAACTGTAGAGTTTTTTTATCTAAACAGTTTGAATATTTTTCTGATATGTATCTTGTCAGTTTCTTGTCTTATTTTCGAATAATACAATTCCATTCACTTTGCATGCAGCAATTATTATATTAAATTTAACTATGGGAACATTTCAGAAAGTGTATGCTTTGTTCAGCATAAAAATTATCAAAAATACTACCAAGCATTATTATGTCTCAGAAAATTAACATGGTTTATCAACAGGACGGTAGCAGAGAGCCTGAAGATTGGAAGACAAGTAGAAGCCGAAACCTTTGCCGAAGTTACTATTTACTTCAGTGATATCGTTGGTTTTACCACTATCTCCGCCATGAGCACACCGTTACAAGTAGTTGATCTACTTAATGACCTATATACAATGTTTGATGCAACAATAGACATGTATGACGTTTATAAGGTATGGATGATAGATAAGAATTGTTAGGAACAGTAGTTTAGCATCTTCTCGAGCCAAGTTAAAATCCCCATGTCCCCATTCCGTAAATACGGAATGGGGGACATGGAGGTTTTAGCTTGGCTAGAGAAGATGGTAGTTGAGGGGCTTCCCTCACATTTCGCCGTTAAGATAAGCTAGGTAAGATAATAAAAATGTTTCAAATTTCCGTTTTTCAGCCATCATTATCTTTTTAGGAGGGTTAAATAAAGTTAAAGAAAAATCCTCAGTAGTACTTGCCTGATCTCACGTGTAACATTAAATATCAACTGAACTAATGTTTAAAAGGCGGATGAGTCTTCAATGCTTTACCCGGTCCCTCTAATACCTTTGTCTCCACTTTCTCTGATAAGGTGGAAACTATTGGCGATGCATACATGGTTGTGAGTGGCCTTCCGACGAGAAATGGGAACCGACATGCCGGAGAAGTCGGAACAATGGCGTTGGACCTTCTCAGCCAATGCGGTACATTTGTTATACGTCACATGCCTGAGGTTCCGTTGCGGCTGCGTATAGGACTCCATACTGGTAACGTCCCGTATTGCAATTGCAATAATTGAGTTATTTTAACTAACAATACTGTGGTATATAAATGCTCAAGCAGTGGGGGTAATGTTTGCTACGTGTAGTTAATGATAAAAGAACGAAGCTTATTAAACGCCTTTTATTTTCAAAACATCAAAAACAAATATGTTTTTCACTTCATATAAAACAGCAAAGATGTTCACTTTTATCAAAGAATAAAAACTGTGGCAGTTTGTGTCATTCAAACCTGCATTTCAATCTAAACAGTTACATGGTGTTTTTTTTTCCTTTCGTAATTGTGCAAAAATAGTCATAATGCTAAATACTAAAAAGAATATTTAAAAAACTTGTTGGGAAGGTTGTTATTATTATTAAAATGGATACTATTTTCATTTTGAAAGGTTTACATGCAACTACAAGTCAACAGCATCTTTTTTTTTGACTGATGTCAATCAATGTCTTTCAGGTGATAAAATCATTTTTATGATCTCGTAAAGATTGAAATTTAGTTAAAAGATCTTCTCTGATTCTCTCACTAACTGCCTTAACTTTGCACAAAGTAGTATATGAGACCGATAATATGCTGTTTTGCTGTTTATATAGGTCCATGTGTGGCTGGTGTGGTAGGGTTAACAATGCCGAGGTATTGTTTATTTGGGGACACTGTAAACACAGCATCCCGGATGGAATCAACAGGTGGAGGTAAGATCTCATAGTTTCTGACATTAATTGCAATTGTAATTCTTTATTTGATTTAAGAGGATTTCTGCACAGCCATACGGCTACAAGGCGATCTCCTCTATGACACTTATATACATACACATATATTTTACATTTCCAGATTTTGGGCTAACAATAGCTTCTGCAGTATGACAATAAAATTAATAGAAATTAATAGAAAATAGGAAGAAAATTAAGAAAAAAAAATATATATAAAAAAAAAAATATTAAGACATATTTATTAGTCGAGAGTTACCTTAAAACGACCAGTTCCACTTATATATTGGAATACACTATCAAAAAGTGATTTATTGATTTCAAGTGGAAGTGATTTATCTCCACAAAGTAAGATTTCTAAAAGATGTCAGGTAAGTCTAAATAAATCGAATAATGAACTCCCATAAATGCAATCCTTGTGAGCAGGGTATGACCTTGAGCAGCAAAAGCAGGGCAGTATAGAAAGTAATGCTTTGTCGACTTATAATAACAACATCCCTTACAGTCGATAATATTGTAAGAGTATAACTGGTAATGTAGGTGGCTTAGACCCATGCGCATTCTACAATGGTTGATATATGCGGGACCATATGAATAAGAAAATCTTTCCCTATTATCTACAGGACATTCCCTAGAATGCAAAGATTTTTTAAAGCAAGATAATGAGTTTGAGTTTCTAATACTCGCAGGTAAATCATTCCAGTCTCTTACTGTTTTTGGAAAGAAGGAATTACGAAAGGATTGAGTCCTGGTGTAAAACATATGAATATGATCCTTGTTTCGGAGGCTGCGTCCTGTAGCAGAAAAGACACTTGGAGGACATATAGCTATACGATAATTTGGGACTAATTCATGTTCTATCTTGTACATAAGGCATAACCTTCTCCATCGACGGCGTATTCTGACATTAACATACATAACCCATAGCCATCTTCTAAGAATGTCTGCATCTTCCGTCAAAGATCATGTGTTGATGGAAAATTAATTCTATATTCCCATCAATGCGCACAAAGTTCGAACTTATCCATACACTGTCAATGACATTTTTTCAACCAGCAGAAGAGTTATGACTACAAAATGTCATTGGATTTTCGAAGTTTTGTCTGATGACAGCGCATAAGAGCTGCTTCTAAAACAATTTACGCCGGCCGTAACGTAGTTTGCCGGTCGTACCGTAATGTTAAAAGTACATGCATTCTTCAGAATAGCAATGCTAAAGGAGATGTATTCAGTCTCGCTATCATTATGCTAGATGTCAATCTGAAGTTAATGCCATATCGCGCCCTTGGCCTGACACCGGAAGATGACAGGTTTACGCCTTGACTGCAATGGACTGCCATCGCAGTTAGTTTCTCCTTGTATTAGAATTACGTCTGACGTACATCTTTTGTAAAACAGGTCGCAAATTCTTTCGTCGCCAAACCCTCTTACTGTAAGCTATCAGTGGAATGATGGCGAATGCGACAACAATGTTGAATTGAAATCCGTACTGTACTAGGACTGTATTTCTTTCGCGTGTTACTATAATGGTAAACAGCGTTTGCGTTTGGATCAGTCTTATAAAGTGGCGTGAACTGACAAAATAAAGATATTGTCATGAATTTAAATTGTCACAAGAAAGAGGGCATTTGCTGCTCTTTGATAAAATAAAGCAAAAACACGGAGTCAAACATAAATCAATGAGTATACTTTGTGTTAACTAAAATATATTTATCGCTGTTTGTCTGGGAACTGAAAGTAGGCGGGCAATTTTTCTTTGTGTTTACTTGACGATGCGGCTGCTCTCTACTTGCCAAAAACTCCATTAACCGTTGACAAGCACACCGACGAGTGACACAAACTGTACGAGTTGTCTTTTCCTGTCGTATAGTTCAACGGTTATGGCGGCAGCGAAGTTCGCAGTGGAGTTTGAAGAGATGCAAAATTGATCGAAACAGACCTTAGACTTGGTCAAGCGGAAAAATAAATACCCCGTACGCGAAGAGAAATAAATTCTAAACAGATTGATGTCTGGTAAGACCCATAAACTGACATATTTATATAGTACGGATGTCACGAAGGGGTGTACCCACGTTTTAGAATGGGATCTATCTTTGATCATAAAACGAGAGCTATTGAGCATGGTCAAAGTTTTGGCTACTCTCTCCCAAGCTGTTCACGCTGCCTCTCCGTGAGAGGGAATACTTGTCCTAAACCATTTCCCCGGTATTTCTTACCGACTGTAAGCTTTGTTTTGTCGAATGAGTTTACGTGCAACTCCAGGGCGATATTAACAACAAGGTTATCATTATTTTAACTGTTTTATTTTTGACGGGACAATAATATGTTTGTCATTTTGTGGCATGAGCTGCCAAATTTCACACTTTTTTTCATAATTTCTGATCGGCACGAAAGTATGAGGCTTCGAAGGCCAGCCATCGAAACACTGAATGATTGGCGTTGAAATTAGGAAAATCTATACAGTATTTGACCTATACGAACAGAAATAGTGTTCGCAAAGTAAACAAAATCGGGGCGAACATTGATTCATTCTAAGCCAAAGTTAGTTTAAAACAATATTGTTCATTCTCAAGACTAGAAGCACTAAAAAGCTTCAGAATTATACGTCTTGAGAAAAATAGCCAATTATTTTCAACATTCTGTTTTAACGTCAAAATATCAACATTTTGGCAGCTCATGCTACTTAAAAGGTTATGTCGGTTTGCAAAAAATATTTGTATTCATTTGACTTTAAACTCAAACGTCCCATTTATTTCCTTGCAGCATTTCGTGTACATCTCAGTCAGAAAACTAAAGACAAATTGGACGAATTAAAGGGATATAAAACGGAGTATAGAGGAGAGGTGGAATTAAAGGTAAGCTATTTATTCTGGTTAATTGTATTCGCTCCAGATACATATGTATACAGGTAACCTATTAATTCTGGTAAATTGTATTCACTCCAGAAAGATAAACAATTACATGTAAACTTAAGGCCCGTTCTCACTGTGCGATTTATCTTACAGACTTGTAGGATGCGATTAAAATGGATGCATTTGATTGGTTGATAAATCATATTGATCAATTAAAAGCATCCATTTTAATCGCATCCTACAATTCGGTGCGACAAATCGCACAGTGAGAACGGGCCTTTAACAATTCTGTTTAATTGTTTTCTCTCTTAAAAGATAAGCTATTGCATTTAGTCAATTCTAGTAAGTTGATTTCTTTCTACACTGTAGAAAGGCAAACCATGGCACTTAAAGGCCCACTTGCCGCCGTAGCCTGTTTGAATTTGCTAAGAAAACCAATTTACATGAGCTTACTACGACTAATACAACTAAACTTAAACATAGGACACATAAAACATGTCTAGTTAGTTTTAGAATGTAGAAATGGGGTGGAAAACAAACGAAGAATCGAAGCCTGATTACAACAACAACGATCAGTGTCGGTCAACTTTCGTGTTGGATTACCCTCATTTCAGGCCTTTTTATCTGTGGTTTACACTCAGATAATTAGCAGCAGGCTTTTCCAGTCGCTGTTAACCGATCGTCAGTCTGTTTTTCTCAGATAAATAGGCCTACGTAAAATTACACTGTGCCGTTAGTTCACTCACTCGACTGAAACATAAAATCGCCAATAGGGGGCAGTTTGGTTTGTTTACGTTACGGGCACCTAACATTTCAAATTTTCAAATTCAAATTAAAAAAACAAAGTGACGTCCAAACTTTTAAATTTTGGTAAAAATAGAAAGTTCCTAACTTATATTGTCTGGGAAAAATACAGAAAACGGACTTCCTTTTTTAATGTAAACAATATTCCTGATTTTCGCGGCAAGTGTGCCTTTAATCAATTCTGATAAACTGTATTCACTACAGAATGGTAAGCTGTGGTAATTTCAATATATTCCAGCGTTGGATTCTTGTTTCGTTTTACCAAGTACCAATGCCAATCGGTCTATAAGCAATGTCAACACCGCGTTTTGTAAAATTGCACCTTTGCTTCGTTGTATGACTGCTTAAAGTGGCATGAGCTGCCAAAATTCAAACTGTTTTTATAATTTCTGATCGCCACGACAGTAAGAGGCTTTGAAGGCCATCCAGAAACGAAACGATTGCCGCTAGAGTGAGGAAAATCAATACAGTATGTGGCCTTTACGAACTAAAACAGCATTCGAAAAGTAAACAAAATTTAATTAACCAAAGTTTCTTTTTTGGTTCTTTTCCAATCCAGGGTAAAGGAATGCATAAGACATATTGGTTAACTGGCAAAGAAGGTTTTGATAAGCCCCTACCCACTCCCCCAGATGTAGGGTAAGTTTTTCATTTTAAAATTGTTTTACCATTCAAACTCATTTTCGCTTTGTTCAACAGATCTGCAAACCTAGTCTGATTTTCAAACTGTATCGGTACTAGGTCTACAGATAAAGAAACTAATTAATCATATGCATACATCTTGGAGCTGACGCTGTTTGTTATAGAACTAGCTCAGTTTCATTAAATTTATGATCTAGTTTTGGTACAGATCTAGAAAATCAAATACATAATGTGTGTCCGTAAACATTTTGCCACATGCGGACAATCTATCACAGTCTTACCAAGTTGACAAGGTAGGAATCCGCCCTTAGAGTAGCATATTCTCAACACAATGCAGCAAAGTTGTTCCAAACCTTCGGATGTACTCTCAATGCTGTTTTTCTAAGTGGCGACAGTAATTCACAAGGCAGTTTATATTCAAACGTAAAACCCTGATGTGCTGATTGATCATTGGGCACAATTATACTTATATTCCTGTGCTAGATTATATTGCACTGTCAATGGACAATACGTGTCATTTTGTTAAGTCAGTTAAAAATCTTTTAGAATCTTGTAAAATTTTCCTAAAGGCTGGAGAGATTGTGTTCACTCTTTCAAATACAAATTTTATTTCAACAATGTTTTGTGCGGTTGAAATGCATGGTTATAGGCATTTGCATGATTGATTTAACCTTTTTACCGTTCGTTTGCATTGTTGGAAAGCATAGTTGAGTATGTTTAATAATATTTTATATATTTTTTATTTCAATAGGGAGGATAACCATGGGTACGTTTTTAACATTTCTATTTCTTTGAGTGAGGAAATCTTGTTTTTTTTTCAATTTCTTCTGAAGTCAGGGTATTTTTTTGGACCAGCACACTTAATTATATATGATTTAGAAAATATATTTCTTACACAACGTCTTCTCCAGCAACGAGCTTTAGTGAGATATCAGTCAAGGAAAACGAATTCTTCAAAAATTATATATTTATATTATAAAGTATGCGGCTTAAGCTGTGAACCAAATGATCAATATATTGCTCATAAATTAGTCCCTTTCATAAAAGCAATTGATATATCACTGGATTGAAATATTTTTTAAAAATAACATTTTAAAGGGGCTGCCTTGACTAAGAAAGCCGGAAAACACGTTTGCACGCTAGAGAAAATACGAAATTATATTTGTTATTAACACTTTAGAAACTAATGTTTTGTTTGAGATGATTGCATTGTTTCGACAATTTTAAAAATATGTGTTTTCGTTTCAGTTTGGGGTCCGTACTACAGCCACCTAAAGAAGGACCCCCAAAATCAAAATCCAAAAGTAATTTAGCGGATATAGTTGGAGCCATTAACACTTTGCGGAAAGCTGCCATGGGGAAGTCCAAAAGTCCGAAAATTGAAAACTCACAGGGAAAGAAATCTAATGGCCGAATACCGGAAAAACCCGTTACATCTCGGCCCTCCACAGAAGGTCAAGTGTCCCTAACCCCAATCACGCTAGAAGAACGTGACACTCCACCTCCACCATCAATTGAACTTTCAACTTTACAAGAATCTTGATCATGCTCTAGTTTTAGTTCCAAAGACAGATTCTGTTTTAATTCACACAGATTTCGTTCGCACTACCCATCCACCATATTTTACTCTGCTATAATTCTTAATTGATGAAGGTCGTTTTACAATTGGATTTTAAATAGAATTCTAAATAGTGTTAATCCTAATGTTTGTATAAATTCCTTTGTTCTTTTTCTACCAGACATGAGTACATTGTGAAAAAATAGTAAAATATATCGGCTAAACAAGGTACAACAACGTCTTGTACAAATCACAAGTCATTACAATGGACACACTTTAACCAAAAAGAGAGTATATTGACAAGAGTGGTCACTTCGTCCAATCAGCATTCCCGGCATCTTCTTCTGCCCCGTTGCGGAAGGGTGTTCCAACTGTACACAATTCAACTGTAGGGCGTCCCCTACAGAAAGGAGATTCCTAATAATCGAATCGTGTCAGTTCAAATTCAACATGGCGCGGACGAAGTGACCACTCTTGTCAATCTACTCTCTTTGCTTTAACATTACTCTCTGTTCACGTTTATATGCAGTTGTTGTAAGAAAAAGTATCTGGCGATTGTTATCAATGAAATCTCACCCCTACAACTTAACTAAAAGTTCTTTAAACCGGTGTTTTATTTTTAACGTAATTTAGCCTAATTTACCAAAAGACAAATGTTGGTTTTCAGCATTCCTCATATATTTACCAAATAGAGAACCACTCCGACAAATCTGCAAGGTATTAAAGATGGAGAAAACTGAACACACTTAGGGTTTAGACGAAGCGCGCTATTTTTTTTCCTTTTCAACGGCACCAAACACATACAACTGACACCGGTAAGTTAAAGTGGCATGAGCTGCCAAAATGTTGATATTTTGACATAAAAACAGAATGTTGAAGTTATCGGCTATCTTTCTCAATAAAGTCATGTTTTTAACTAACTTTTGCTTGGAATGAATGAATGGTCATCCCGGTTATTCTGTGTATTTCAATGTAAGTTTCGAGAAACTGAAAGCAATTTTCTACAGATAGGAAGAAATTAAAGAGAGGGAAACTAACCTGCGTTTAAATGTGAGTGTTTGAAAGTTGCAAATTTGTTTTGTGTTTGCAGCATAATATGGTATTTTATAAACTGTATTATGCTGCATGGCAATCTCGCAGAAATATGTGTTTGGTAAGTTGGAAAGGTCTTATTAGCTGGCATCTTTCGGACCCTAAAGTATTTGTTAATTTTCTTCTCTCTCAAGTCTGGCCAGTTGTACACAATTCTATACTAGTATACAAGCCTACATTTGTAGTCCACTTGATTATTATGTAATCTGAAGGCAACGCGCTTTAACTATAACTAGACCTACGTGTGTGTCCCTTTATTATACAAGCAACGCCCTTTAACTATAAATAGACCTACATGTGTGTCCCTTTATTATACAATTATTATTATGTATATAGGTTACATTTAAACACGTTTAAAATGTTATAGATTATCCTTGATGCCGTCCATAACTGTTTATATGTAAATATTATATGTTAGTTTTATTGTTGCAAATCGACAGGAAATCGAAGTTTTACAGACTGTTTTGTACAACTCAAAATGCAATTCGATATTAAGTTTTAATTAATTAAGGATGAATTATATCTTTGCACGTGCGCATTCCACATACTTGCAACTGTTTATACTAGCATTAAACACTTTTTTATAATACCCAGCAAAGTAACCAAAACAAACTGATAACCTGTCAAATACAATATAGAACTTCCAATTTTACTAAGTTTTTTTGTGGGGAGGGGGTGGGGAGGGGGGGGGGCAGGGTGGGGACAAATTACAGGAAATTGCTTGCTTATTTCATAAGTCCAGAGTCGAAGTCAAAATTCTTCTTCGCCAAACAACGAACTATTCCTCCCTTTAATTCAACGTTGTTAACATCGTTATGCTGTTTATATCCCTTTTTGAAAATACAGTCAAACTAGACATTAACGAAGATGCTGTATATATACACGTAGACGTGATGATTGTCAAAAGACCCCGTGACTGTTCACGTGATTCTACCCGTTGTTACATATGTATACGTTGATGCATAAGTGAGTAGTTTTTATACTGCTTTAGTTGCATATCACAGGTAATTTAAATAACCTACCCTTTATTGCTTATTAAAAGGCAGGTCATTATTTGTGGGGTTTTCCCCTCAGCTTGTCCACTCTGATTTACTACTTTATGCGGATGTGCGTCCCAAATGGAAACTTTGCTACCTGAGTCGTCCATCTATGGAAGCCCATTTGTCTCATAAAGAGTTAGAATGTAATACAATTATCGCGAGATCTCCCTTTTTCTCATGGCCACTTGCTTTAACCTTCGATGATCAGTCTATATGTCTGTTGTATGATGGGAACGAAACTGAGACAGCTCTTGTTTGATGAAAAGTCAAAATCTTGAGAAAAATTTCGAGAATACGAGATATTTTGCGTTTTTGTAACCTCGCCCCACTCTTTTAGGCTTTCGCATCCACCAAAGAGTCAATCACTTGTTTTATTGAGACTTTCAGAAGTAGAAGTTGCACATTAATTTATCTTAACAAAGTTAACATTTATTTTTGGTCAATAGTATATTTTTGTTACAAAACAGTCAATTAGTTTTTATGAGAACATTTAATTGTGTTATGTTAAAATCGTTTGCTTTTGTTTTAAGGTGTTGTGATGTTTCATTATAGATTTGTACATGATAGCATTGTTTGCTCATTCAATTCAAGATTATTATTAAATTTTATTTGAAATATTGCATAATCTTTTGTCAGTCTTTTTACTTTTACGGAAATATTTTTACCACTGGTTATTAACTATAGGAAATCAATTTTCCATAAATATTCATTTTCGTTCCATGGATCGAAGTATAATGCTATGTTTTTACATGCTAATACATATTCAGAAGACATATTTACTTTGTCATATTCATATATGATATGTATCTGTAGAGATATGGAAGATAGACATGCCGCTCTACAAGAATAAACATGTCTTGTTTTATGTGGCACGCTAGACGTGTTTACCCACATTGAGGCGACAGTTTTGCCTAGTGGAGAATCACCCATATTGCCATGGCATCTGGAAAACATCTAAAGCTTGTAGACGTATCAGGATAAAAGCCACTTAGAAATCTTGGCAAACTGGGGTAAAATTCTCACTCGGATCTGAATGTTGTTCTGGGGCCGGTTGCACAAAACTGTATTAAGCTTAAGTCAGGCTTAAATACATCGCGTAACAAAGGAATGATTGTGACGTGTCCAGGATAAGTCAGAATTAAGCTGAATACACCTTTGTGCAACCGGCCCCTGGGCCCATCATGGTCAGTTAGAACTAGGGGTGAAACTTGGACCCGGGGAGATGTCTTGACAAATTTATTCTACCATTTGTGTTTCAATACAATAATGCCAGCATGTATATGACCCAGAAGCATACAAACTGCTAATTATTCGTCATTTTTGCCAAGCTATGCAACATGTAAGAGTTCTCCGTTTGTTCAAATTTTGGATCTTTGTCAAGCTGCAATTATTATCAAGGATATTATTTAATTAGTAAATTAACCGACACTGATTGACCCGGAAATAAATCCGGGCCAGGGTGAGAATCGAATTTAACTCTAGCTCAGTTGGTAGAGCGGTGAAATGGTCACCCTAAGTCATGAGTTCGATTCTCACCCTGGCCCGGATTTTTTTCCGGGTCAATCGGTGTCGGTTGATTTACTAATTCAGTAATTTGGATCGTTATGTTTAGGCTAATAAGCTGACTAATAGAATAAAAATTCGACCTTAGTGCTCCATCAGTGGAATTTTGGACAAAAATCTAAATTTGTGCAATTGTGCGGCCATTTCAAGACATCTGTATACTCGCAATTAAGACCTTTGATCTAACCAAAGCGTTCCATGGCTTGCAACTTTTTTATATAAGAAATAGGCCTATTTGTTAAACTAAACAATGGGGACGTAACCTCTTTTAAAACAGACACTTGACAATTTAAAAAAATCATTTCCTTCGCGCACTCGCTTTTAGCTACACTATTGCAATTAGCGTTGATAGTCAAGTGGATCAAATGTATGCCTATAATGTATGCCTATTGAGTCTTATATACCAACATGGCCTGATGGGTAGGAGTAAGTATTTATGATTTGGTCTGTTCGTCAGTTTGACATACACATGATATAAACGTCACCGTTCAACTGAGGGTAGAAAATATCTTTCTCAAGAATTGCCTGGAGAAATGGGTCAAGTTCTGTGAAAGCTACACCATATTTACATGTGGAATGGCAATATGAAATTGCACTGAAAATGAATGTCTCAGTTGAATCGGCCTCACTCACGAATCGCTATTTGCTTACATGGCTCAGAAATATCACACAGCCCATGTTGAAACTCTATCTAAATAGTAAATGAGATAAATTTCCATATATACCTCAGGGGTTCGTTCTACTAAGCAGGCGCAAAGTTACGCATAGGTTTACAGCACAGATTTGCTCCGCCAGACTTGAGACCATGCGCAACTTCCTATATTTTAACACGCGTTTGCGACTGGCGCAACTTACGCCAGCTTAGTAGAACGATCAACTGGTGACCAGACAAAGGTGATGAGATGACACGTAGGAAGCAGTTCATCCCCAAATGTGGGTACCTGTGTATACATCTAAATATTCCAGCCTCATTTCTCATCCCCTAGTTGTGTTTACCATTGCATGGTTCAACATGCTACCTTCATGTTTAATTTCTAGTTGTTGAAGAAGTGTTAGGTACTCGCCGAAGGCTGGTTTTTTTCTCATTCGCCAAGCCTGGCTACGTCGCTATATAATGGAAATAATCTTTTGTGCGGTGAAAAAATAAATCATTGAGTCACGTTTATTCCCCAATTCTGTGTACTACCTTTGCATGCCCAAATTTTTCAGCTTCGCGTTTTCAGTATACGCTAAGAAATCTGGCCTGTAGAAATTTAAATCGAAACACGGTTATTTAAATTTTGTTTACATTTCGAACACGTTTTCCGTTCGTACAGGTCACATACTGTATGGATTTTCCTCATTCCAACGCCAATCTTTTAGTTTTTTGATGGCCTTCAAAGTCTCTTACTGTCTTGACGATCAGAAAAGTGAGAATTTTGGCAGCTCATGCCACTTTAAATAGCTTTAGGAACCTAAAACAACACATATAATTATGGTACTCAAAATTATCTCAAAGGTTCACGCACATAAGGTTTGTCTATTGTATTTCTTATTTTTATGTTCAATGGTTATATTTCCTCTTTGTGTAAGTATTGAATACCATATTTCACAGCGTTCCGTGTTAAGCTGAAATCGAAAACGCGATACTGAAGTACCTTCTGTCAACACAGCTGATTAACCATTTTCCCACAAAGGCTCGATATTCAATGGTTTTACCTGACAGGTGATATCAAAGAATTATCTGTGATGGTCACCGCATGAGTTGCTACCGTCCGCCTATATAGCATCGCCAAAGAAGCAAACAATTCAATTATAACTTGAATGCTGGTATTGTTCATTTCGTAGTTAGTCTTGATAAGTTTTCCTCATTCTCAGCCAAAAGTATAAATTCCCAGCTGACGTGGACAACACGCCTAAATAAATATAATTATTATATACAGCGAAACCGGTGTAGGCGTGGAGGTTGATAAACCGATACCTTTACACAATTAGCCAATATATGTAAAATAACTTCTCCGTACGTGGGTTGATTAATCGATTAGAGTCAGTATAATTTCCCTTATTGACGGCACAAAGGAGGTTCATCAAGCTGACGTTTTTACAACTAGACTACCTTTTAGTAAAACAGAGATAACGTGTCTTGGAGGTTGAAAAATATATTATAAAATTTATTTTTTTAAAATACCCTTATAATAAATATACGAAAATGTATTTAGATATTAGAATGACATCCCATATTTCATGTTGCAAACGAATCTCTTTGAAAACTGTAAAGATAGGAGTGAAAAACTCTTCCGTGTTTTTTTTCTCGAGCAGGTGGTCTCGTTTTCCCTCGAAAAAATACGAAAAGTATTAAAGGGTATGTTGTTTTTTTTTTTGCATTAATTAAACAAAGAAACGTGGTTCAACTTTTTCAGTCGTTCTCTCAGCAGTTATAGCACACGGAATTAATTATAAAGATAAGAGAAAGGCAAGTCTCTTCTCCTTTGTTTGATTCTCCTTCTTGAGGATGAAATATGGAACAAAATGTATGTCCTGTACTAGCCCGGATTATCGGTCTTACGGCGACTGGTATTATATGGCTGCTAATGTATCTTGTCGCCGAACACCGAGAGAAAAAAAATTCGGCACAGCCCAGATTTCTCGGCTAGTCCTACACAGTCACATTACTAGCTTATCGAGGCTGTTAGTAATCAGATATTTGTTCTTATTTAGTTGAAATGTTTTTATTCTTTTTCAAATTTAGATTTAAAATCCAACACTAGTAAACTTTAAATAAAATTTAAATTGAAAATTTCAAAGATTGATGAAAAATATAGGATGTTGAAGATGTATCCTAACTTCGACGCTAAATAGTAGTTGAAAATCAAATTTTGATTTTTGTTCGCTTTGGTATGCCATATCGACCGTATAATGGCTTGATCAAAGCAGGTTTAGCTTCAATCTTTGCTACGTTTTAGACCATAAATGCGACACTGATCTGGCATCCAGCAGAACACAACTTCCTTTCCCGCAGATGTTCGCTAATCTTTTACGCATAACATGTTTTTAAAAAAAGCCCGTTGCGTAGAGCGAATTCCAATCAAAATGCAAAAATATGCAAGTTCAAGTCAACCATAAGCGTTAAGATCCACGACAAGTAACTCTTATATTTTGTTTGTTTAGCCATACTTATATATTTACTTAAAGTGGCATGAGCTGCCAAAATTCAAAATTTTCCATAATTTCTGATCGTCCCGACAGTAAGAGGCTTTGAAGGCCACCGAAAAACTAAATGATTGGCGTTGGAATCAGGAAAACCCATGCTGTGTGTGGCCTGTACGAACCGAAAACGTGTTCGAAAAGTAAACAAAATTTAAATAGTCGGGACGACCATTCATTTATTCTAACCAAAAGTTATTTTAAAACAATACTTTATCGAACATTTTCGAGACTAGAAGCACTAGATTTTGGCAGCTCATGCCACTTTAAAGAAATTGGAAACCAAGCCGTACACTTAACTTTAACGACGTAATTTACTAATGCCTTTGAAGTGTTGTTGTCTTAGAAGTACACATGATGTTGACATTCAATTGAGACAACTCTTATTGTGTTAAATTAATTTCCGTGGTATATACATTTTCTTTAGATGGTATACTTTCCTTGGTACACTGTTGGTATTGATTTTTCAAAGTAACCGGAAGAAATGTGTGTTTTGAACTCTATCGATCACTCGGAACATCCTTCGGCTATTTTCGCTCGCTACCGGTCGGCTGGTATTTCACGCACGTAAATCCCCGAAGTTATCAGAATGCTCTGTCGATATGACGCCTCGCGTGTTTATAACCATTCAGTGTACATTTAGTGGGTGTCTATAACATACTCGTCGTGCCTAGACAGGCCATTTTGTCGACGAAATAATTACTGGAAAAGCAGAGAAATACATACACTGACCGTCTCGCCACATAAACTGTATTTATCAAGACTTTATAAATGAATTTATTGCTGACTTTGTCAGATCGGACACTCAGCGTAAATTAACCATTAATCTTTGTTTTGGTTTTGCGTGCACGTTCCCGGCATTGCCTCTCTCATACAGAGCTTTGGCTAAAAGTGAATCCCAGATTTATTCAGTTAATTAACACGTATATATCGGATTGATTGATCACTCGAGTCGTCTTATTCCAGACGTTAGCTGATTAAAAACAGCTACCGATCAGTGTTCATGATGTTACTTTGATGACGTAATTTGAAATAAACACAACCATTGAATCCCCATCAATGTTTATAAAGATGTCTCCGTGGTTTTTTTAGACAAGAATAGTTTCCTTGTGTCCCTGTGTTTTAGTGTTTAAATATATTTTTATAGGTTTACACTCCTGGCAATTATCAAATGTATCGTGTAAAGCTAGGCACTAATCATAATTTACTATCGTTCTTCCATGCCATCAAAGCATTGCTCATGAATTATGCCTAATCATTTAATGAAAGTTGTCACACCAAAGCCATTGATGTTTTCGTAGAGAAACATTTTGCAGATAAGCAAGTATTGTCAGGATTATACTGAACATCAAATTGCCTAGGTCTCTCTTTAACATAAACACGTATAATCAAAGTTGCTAATATTATTTTGCAGGTATTTTTCAATTATCATGTCAAGCTCACACGGTGGTTTATTGTTGTTGGTATTTCGTGGTCGATTTGTATCGAAGTTTACCCACACACCAGCAACTGCAGTCGGCTGTTTCGAGGTGTAAAGTGGCATCATCTTCGAAACAGAATACCTTCACCATTCTGAAAACCGTTACACGATTTCATTCTAATGTTGATTGACTAATACCATCGTTTCCATTAAAAAATCCGATCACCCGCACACGATGAATAGCGCTGCCAAAATAGGATTTTTATATCAGCAACATTAAACCAACGGATATTTTGTTGCCGACCAAAAATCCTGTTACCGTTTCCGACAGAGTTTTGGATTCAAAATGTCAAACATGTAAGATCTAGAACACCATAAGCCGTAACATCCAAGACAAATAACTCTTATATTTTGTTTGTTTAGCCAGATTTATACATTTATGTTATGAGATTGGCAACCAAGCCATACACTTAAAGGGGCATGAGCTGCCGAAATTCACACTTTTTTCATAATTTCTGATCGTCACGACAGTAAGAGGATTTGAAGGCCATCGAAAAACTAAATGATTGGCGTTGGAATGAGGAAAATCCATACAGTATGTGCCCTGTACGAACCGAAAACGTGTTCGAAAAGTAGCAAAATTTAAATAACCGGGACGACCATTCATTCATTCTAAGCCAAAGTTAGTTCAAAACAACACTTTATCGTACATTTCCGAGACCAGAAGCACTACAAAGCTTCTGAATCATACGTCTTGAGAAAAATATCCGATAATTTCAACATTCTGTGTTTACGTCAAAATATCCACATTTTGGCAGCTCATGCCCCTTTAACTTTAACGACGTAATTTAGTAATGTCTTTGAAGTGTTTTGGTTTAGAAGTACGCATTATGTTGACATTCAATTGAGACAGCTCTTGTTGTGTTAAATTAATTTCCGTGGTATATACATTTTCTTAAGATAGTATACCTTTCTTTGTACACGTTAGGTACGGATTTTTCAATGTCACCGGAAGCCGTGTGTTTTGTACAGTATCGACATGACTCCTCACGTGTTTATAACCATTGAATCCCCATCAATATTTAGAAACTTGTCTCCGTGGTTATTTTAGACAAGAGTGCCTGTGTATTTAAAAATATTTATATAGGTTAACACAGCTCGTAATTAACCAATGTATCGTCTAAAGGTAGGCACTAACCATAATTAATTAATATTCTCCCATGTTACCAAAGCATTGCTCATGAACTATCCCTAATCGTAATTTCGGTTATACGTGTACGTGATAACATTGTTTACGAGGTATTTTACAAATATGTAAATAGGTTTCTTAAACAACGGGCAAACTGTATCTGATATGAAAAATGGTTAGTATTACAGACGAAATTACACTGTATCGATTTATAGATCTTAATGGCGGTCATTTATTGATGATCGACGGCATATCGATTATAACTCAGCAGCTGCTGGTCATAACGTAGCTACCAATTACACCTCTTTGATGAAATGGTGGTGTCCACTTTCATTTATATCCATAATTGATATGGTATGGACTGAAATAACAAATCTAATTTTAACTGCAATATAACACGATCAGCATAATAAATAGTTTGAGTACGAAAATCTGTTTGTTAGGAAAAGGCTGTCATAGACCCAATTTCTAAACTATAAAATACAATAAAGAATTCATAACTAATATGCTATTGTTATTTACTGATGTACATTTTTATTCATTAGAAATTACAAATTGTGCTTTGTAATTTTTTTCTTTAACTTACAATTGAAGGAAATTACACAGATATTGACTGGATAAACCGAAACTAAATTGATATTGAAAAAATCACCGATGGCGTCAATGGGCATTGAGGGTGATGTTCTAAGGGAACCGAGGTCCCGATTGCTCGGTCATCTTTACGCCCTCCTTTAACTCTTTTGTACAAATAATTACTGATATTAAAAAAACACTCACAAAACACTCATTTTTATAGTAGCTTACTCACTCCAAATCCAATTAGTCAATCTATACACGTTTTCTATTTTAGATTCCCATTGAGCCAGAGTTTTACTTCATTCGACGCCTACCAAATTTAAATAAATTGGCTACAAAACGTAGTTATAATACATTACTTACAATAATTTCATGCTTATGCTTAGGGCAACGCTCTATTGGGGAAAGCAAGCTGCACTTGTCTGAGGTCTTTGAAAAGTCTCCGAGTGCCTGCCGAAATACATTTTTGAACAAAGCTATTCTTGGCGTGACGGTTTAACAGATGATACAAACTTCTCCATCTTACAATTGTATATAACGATAACGATCTAAAGCCGACGATAAAGGCAAATTTAAGAACGCGACAAGAAGCCGCAATTACTACTAATTTGCAAGCTGAAACCTTAATGTCACTCTTGCTTGCAATTCATAACTACCTCTTCTTTAGTTAAAGGTTGATAGTTCCATTGTGGGGCTATTTCTGGAAGAAAAAAATGACGTATTATAATTGAGTGAGTTCCCGACTGCCTTTAGTCTACATTAAGTAACATTTACGACCCTCTTGGCTCCTTTTCTCTAGAAAACAAATCCTTTTATTTTGGATGGAGGATACAAAAGATTAGCTTTCGATATCAACACGCTCATTCTCTTGTTAAGGCTCACGTCCAGCCTGGTTATTTCAACCTGTAAAAAATCAAATGCATTTGGCAATGCGAATTTTAAAAGACGCTTTACTTATTTTCACATATGTATGGTCTACAATTCTAATTGTATATCTGTATGTATGGAGCACGGTCGATTAATTAGTGTAGTATGAGCATACATTCAGATAGTTTTAGCGAATTTAACCAATACAGGAATAACAAAATAATATAACAATTTTTACTTAATTTAACCTGTCTTACGTTTAATTTAACCGCTGTTTTATTCATCAGCTATTTACGTTTATTCTATCCCTATACCGTGTGCAAATATACATAAATACGTTGGACACCCAATGGTTGTGGTTTCACAACCACACACCGCTCTTCCCATATCCTCCCTGCGTAACAACAATTGGCCGTATTTTATATTTTAGTACAAAGCAAAATACGTTATTCACTTAATATTCCATAGTTCCACTCGCTTAAACTGTTATGTTGTATCACTTGTTCTTCTCGACCGGGTCTCGACTGGAGGTCCTATGCCGTATTAGCGTAGGCCAATGATGGCGGGTCGAATCGAACCCATCGCTGCTGAATTTAGCGTCGGCGAGAAAGTGATGCATAATGGCAGTATTTGCATTGTAAAGAAAAGTGATCAGCCAGTGAATAGTTTCTGGTCGTATGACTTATATGACCTTTCGTCCGGTCATGTGAAGCGTGTGGTTGAATGTTTCGTTGAAACTCTGCCAGTTGAACTCGTAGACATCGACGTCATACGTTTCACGGTCTCGTGCAAGATGTATAAATAGATTCGTGTGAAAGTTCAAGGTCGCACAGTTTAGCGGCTGGAGGGAATGGGAAGAGCCATTCATCGATGTGCAAAAAAGTACATTTTCGGGGTAGAATGGGGTTTAAAACCTCCGTATCGATTGTAGTTGCGTGACCACACACCGCTGAGGACTGTTCGCCACCTCGTCAACCCCCTGCGGCGTCTCGGGGGGGTTGACTCGGTGACCAACAGTCCTCAGTGGTGTCTGGTCACGAAACTACAACCACCCATTCGGCGTTAAACCCCTAAACCACAAATGTGTGAGTTATATATGTAACCGACTTTTGGATGTTTCTAACCAACAAAACGGTTTGTTTGAAAACGCTTTCTTTAGTAAATTGCAAAGCAATACTTTCTTCACGATTGCTGTTAACATGAGCAACTGCGTCTGGTTTAGCTTTGATTATGCAACATAAATAATATGGCCATGTGAAGCTAGTTTAAAGAAGTATATACACTGTTAAGCTGCAAATCAGGTTTAACAGAGCATACATACAAACCTATTCCTAATTCAAATAAAACAGTTCTTATCAAACCATTCAAACGCATTGGTTGCTCCTGTATGGATGCTATAATTGTTACGAGACAAAATAATAGTTAAAGACAGTAGCAGATTTATGTACAAATTTTGATTTATATTAGAAAGCAAACGGATTAACTTAATTACAGGCAAATATTACACAAACATTGGAAAGTAAACATATCAAAATGACAAGTTAAGTATTTACAGTTCCCAGAAATCTGTAATCCTTCACAAAGTTCACTTGTTAACATCCGATGACCACGAAATGTAAATCCACAGAATGAAATCTTGAAAACACACTGGTATATTCACGGAATAAAATCTTGATAGAACTCACAAATCAGATATCATCCATAAAAAGCAGGCTGAACATCGAAGCATCCATATAGCACATATGATGGTGATGGTGATATAACTTTTGTATGTATTGTAGAAGGGCTAGATATTTACTTGTTTCTGGGCTGTAAAGTACATGTTCTTCAAAGCACATGACGCAAATTAGAAACTATTGACAAAGGTTTTTTTAAAGGGGCATGAGCTGCCAAAATGTTGATATTTTGACGTAAAAACAGAATGTTGAAATTATCGGCTATTTTTCTCAAGACGTATAATTCAGAAGCTTTTTAGTGCTTCTAGTCTCAAAAATGTACGATAAAGTATCGTTTTGAACTCACTTGAATTAGAATGAATGAATGGTCGTCCCGGTTATTTAAATTTTGCTACTTTTCGAACACGTTTTTGGTTCGTACAGGGCACATACTGCATGGATTTTCCTCATTCCAACGCCAATCATTTAGTTTGTCGATGGCCTTCAAAGCCTCTTACTGTCGTGACGATTAGAAATTATGAAAAAAGTGTGAATTTCGGCAGCTCATGCCACTTTAATAACCCTTAAACAGGTTTTACTGACTTCTATACTGTTGTTTTTATTCCATTTGATGATCCACGCCCCTTTGACCACACAAACACCAGATTGCCTTTATATCAGTAAAAATAGTAGACGTTGCGTTAAAGAAACGGTCAATTAACTATAATCATATCTATCACAACTTATCTTCTAAAGTATTTTACAAGGCCTTAAGAAATCATATCCAACGTTTGACATTTCTGTATATTTACGATATTGCAAATGTATGTTGTATATTTATGAGGTTGGTATTGTATATTTACGAAGATGTTATTGTATAATGTATATTTGCAAAATTGTTGTTGTAAATTAGGTATTGGTTATTTGTGATATCTTTCTGAAGCTATCTAATCTGTAAGAAAAGAGTCAAAAGCTTTATTTAATTGCTATACTGACATTTACTATCACGATAAAGATACACCGAGAAAGACTTGAATAGAAGTTCAAAGCGGAATCTGTGGAGATAGTTACAATTCGAGAGACTTAACTTCCCTGTTAAAGATAGCCTTCTTTTGATACACCTTTAACATAGTTACTTATGCTCATTTAAGCAATGTGGTATCGCCTATATTAAGAAAATCACAGCGGCAAAGAAAGAGCAATCAATTCTCACATAAATCTATAACATGTAGCCTCACCTTTAAATGCTTTTATTTCGATCATTGCCCTGAATGCCAAACAGTACTAGAATATAGCCGCAATACATACATTTATAATTCATACGGAGACTGAATTGCACAGATGATGTTGCAACGTATTTATAACCTATACGGAATAAAATGTAGGAGTTTGTGTATCGTCTATTCTTCTATGACCGGAATCTAGACATTTACATGTAGGCATACTATATTATGAATAGTGTATTTTGTATATCTTACTGTACCACGTACAGACATCACAATGATTTTTTGCAAATGGAATCATATCCTTATCACATGTTTGTCAGCTTCTGTTATAACGGCTAAATTATAAACATTCTTGCTTGTGTGAAATCAGTCATATCTATGACTTATTTGGCATATTGCCTAGTGTGTGGCTCGTACATAGAGGATCTCACACGAGCGGTCATTTGATATGAAATTTATTAAACGAGTTGAGTAAGTTTTGAATATGTTGCGAGCTTCAGCGAGCAACATATTTAAAACTTAATCAACGAGTTTCATAATTTTTTATATCTAATGACCACGTGTGTGAGATTCTGTTTACCTGATGACTAAACTAGAAAAACGAAGAAAACTAAATGAAAATTGTACCAATCGTAAAGTCATTAGAAGTTAAAAATAGACAACAGACGCAACACTGCTGAGTTCGGTGCAGTTCTCCGCCGAAACATTAAATTAGATCCATGTCAATTCCACTTGAATTTCTATGATAAAAACGCAGACTAGTTTAAAAAATATAAATTAGAAACATCTTGAACATTATTCGATTTTATCAAACAAATATTTCGTTAAAATTCGTTCTGAAGTTATCTAGGTTACAAGTAGTCTGCGTTCCAGTTATAGCAAAGAGTTGACCTATATATGCCTAGCTGACTCGTCACTGGTTTGGCTTTGGCAATTCGTTTTTTTTTAATAGGGACTTTAAGGTTTATGGGACTTACAGTTTAAATAACTAATACTCTTTCTTGACTTCATAAGTGTGCGAATTGACTGGAAAATATCTATGTGCCATTGTACAGATCAGTTTGTCAGGTCAATCGGGAGACAGACTAACACATGAAAACAACAACAAGTCCCACTGTCGCGCGTAGGAATAATTTTCCCACGCTCTCAGCCAATCATTTTCATTGAAAGTGTTATATAACTGGTTACATATCATATTTACGACTTGGTTCTATGTACGCGAATAACAACACAATTATGTGATGAATTGTACTTTACAGCTGTATCAGTCCAAGAAACATTAAGAATAAATTTATTTGCCTGTCTCCATGTGGCTACAAAAGTAGATTGTTAACAATACCAACCTTTCCTACTTGCATTTGACCCTGTTCAGTTGACGTTGGATTTGCCGTTGCTATCAACAAAGAGCAATGTAAATTGGATTTAAAATGTTTATGATTTTCGAAAAAAGATCGTGGTAACATGTTCCATATTCCTAAATCTGTGGGGGAAAGGCGTTCGATAAAAGTATCAACTTTTTTTAAAACCCCGTTTAAATATTATCTAAAGAACTGGCAGAAATCTTTTGAACACACGAAATCGTTTAAGACATAATATCTTTCCATTGAACATTCTGATGTTTGCTATAAAATCCGAACCCATCAAAATATTCATCTTGACGATTCTAGTATAAATTTTTTTTTTACAACATGCCTGCCTTTCTATTTTTTTTTTGTTGCAAGACAACACATAATAGCGTCACGAACTTCCAAATATATGTAAAGAGAGGTTACGGTCAAAGTGACTGAAGATAGTCAGTCAGCATAAGGAAGTTCCAAAATTCATAACGTAAATAATATGTTACAATCAAAGTAAGACAAAACAGCATTGGCAAATCCCAAATATATCGTGATTTAAAAAGGATGTTACAGTCAAAGTAAGACTGAACAGCATTGGCAAATCCCAAATATATCGTGATTTAAAAAGGATGTTACAGTCAAAGTAAGACTTAACAGCATTGGCAAATCCCAAATATATCGTGATTTAAAAAGGACGTTACAGTCAAAGTAAGACTGAACAGCATTGGCAAATCCCAAATATATCGTGATTTAAAAAGTGATGTTACAGTCAAAGTAAGACAGAAGAGCATTGGGAAATCCTAAATATATCGTGATTTAAAAAAGGATGTTACAGTCAAAGTAAGACTAAACAGCATTGGCAAATCCCAAATATATCGTGATTTAAAAAGGATGTTACAGTCAAAGTAAGACTGAACAGCATTGGCAAATCCCAAATATATCGTGATTTAAAAAGGATGTTACAGTCAGAGTAAGACAGAAGAGCATTGGGAAATCCTAAATATACCGAGATTTAAAAAGTGATGTTACAGTCAAAGTAAGACAGAAGAGCATTGGGAAATCTTAAATATACCGTGATTTAAAAAGTGATGTTACAGTCAAAGTAAGACAGAACAGCATTGGAAAATCCTAAATATACCGTGATTTAAAAAGGATGTAGCAGTCAAAGTAAGACTGGACAGCATTGGGAAATCCAAAATATATCGTGATTTAAAAAAGGATGTTACAGTCAAAGTAATACAGAACAGCATTGGGAAATCCCAAATATATCGTGATTTAAAAAAAGGATGTTACAGTCAGAGTAAGACAGAAGAGCATTGGGGAATCCCAAATATATTGTGATTAAAAAAAGGATGTTACAGTAAAAGTAAGACTGAACAGCATTGGGAAATCCCAAATATATCGTCATTTAAAAAAGGATGTTACAGTCAAAGTAAGACAGGACAGCATTGG
The DNA here is from genome assembly GCA_963971465.1 of Lepidochitona cinerea. Classification (NCBI taxonomy): domain Eukaryota; kingdom Metazoa; phylum Mollusca; class Polyplacophora; order Chitonida; family Tonicellidae; genus Lepidochitona; species Lepidochitona cinerea. Next base: position 14,764,544 of record OZ020562.1, on the reverse strand, counting down.
GAAATCCCAAATATATCGTGATTTAAAAATGATGTTACAGTCAAAGTAAGATAGGACAGTATTGGGAAATCCCAAATATATCGTGATTTAAAAATGATGTTACAGTCAAAGTAAGACTGAACAGCATTGGGAAATCCCAAATTTATAGTGATTTAAAAAAGGATGTTACAGTCAAAGTAAGACTGAACAGCATTGGGAAATCCCAAATATATCGTGATTTAAAAAAGGATGTTACAGTCAAAGTAAGACAGGACAGCATTGGGAAATCCCAAATATATCGTCATTTAAAAATGATGTTACAGTCAAAGTAAGACAGAACAGCTTTGGGAAATGCCAATCATATCGTGATTTAAAAAAGGATGTTACAGTCAAGGTAAGACTGAACAGCATTGGGAAATCCCAAATATATCGTGATTTAAAAAAGGATGTTACAGTCAAAGTAATACAGGACAGCATTGGGAAATCCCAAATATATCGTGATTTAAAAAAGGATGTTACAGTCAAAGTAAGACTGAACAGCATTGGGAAATCCCAAATATATCGTGATTTAAAAAAGGATGTTACAGTCAAAGTAAGACAGGACAGCATTGGGAAATCCCAAATATATCGTGATTTAAAAAAGGATGTTACAGTCAAAGTAAGACTGAACAGCATTGGGAAATCCCAAATATATCGTGATTTAAAAAAGGATGTTACAGTCAAAGTAATACAGGACAGCATTGGGAAATCCCAAATATATCGTGATTTAAAAAAGGATGTTACAGTCAAAGTAAGACTGAACAGCATTGGGAAATCCCAAATATATCGTGATTTAAAAAAGGATGTTACAGTCAAAGTAATACAGGACAGCATTGGGAAATCCCAAATATATCGTGATTTAAAAAAGGATGTTACAGTCAAAGTAATACAGGACAGCATTGGGAAATCCCAAATATATCGTGATTTAAAAATGATGTTACAGTCAAAGTAAGACAGAACAGCTTTGGGAAATCCCAATCATATCGTGATTTAAAATAGGATGTAACAGTCAAGGTAAGACTGAACAGCATTGGCAAATCCCAAATATATCGTGATTTAAAATAGGATGTAACAGTCAAGGTAAGACTGAACAGCATTGGGAAATCCCAAATATATCGTGATTTAAATGGATGTTACAGTCAAAGTAAGACTGAACAGCATTGGGAAATCCCAAATATATCGTGATTTAAAATAGGATGTTACAGTCAAAGTAAGACTGAACAGCATTGGGAAATCCCAAATATATCGTGATTTAAAAAGGATGTTACAGTCAAAGTAAGACAGGACAGCATTGGGAAATCAGAAATATATCGTGATTTAAAAAAGGATGTTACAGTCAAAGTAAGACTGAACAGCATTGGCAAATTCCAAATATATCACGACTTTAAATTACAGTCCTGAACAGCATCATCCATTTACTACTCAAATTGCTTGGCGTGCTTTATGTTGGCCAGAGACAAATTTTAACCTGGTAATTGTGCCGGATATCACCCCAACCATGAGAAAATGATTAATTAATTGGCTTTACATTATAGGAACTTGCAGTGAGTTGAAGAGTAAATTGTCCATTTTTTCCAGAGACCTATCTACTTATCCAGACACCCAAGCCTTTCATTAGCCTGTGCTGAAACATCTTGCCTGGGCCGTGGGCAAGATATATATATATATATATATACATACAGCTAACTGATGTCTTCTTACTGCGAATCTGTTACACTGAACGAACCTACAAATGTCCCTGGTATATCGAGAACGATCAATAAACGGGATTACACCATCTTGAATTTACAACCTCCAATATCCATTTTACAGCGTCCTTCAATCACACACCTAAGTTGTTAACAGGATTTAATTGGATGTGGGAAATATGGCATTTCATAAAAACCCGACGTTTCTCACTCATTCAATCATAGTTGAAGGATTGTCAGTAACCAAAGAAAATAATTGACAGCCAACCATTGAGTGGGTGAGTGATTTTGGGTTTTACGTCCTGCTCAACAGTATTTCAGTTATATGAAGACGTTGTCTCCTTGTTGCAGGGCGGATTTCCACCCCATGTATTAAATAAATGAATTGCAAGCTCAAATGAACAAGGTAAAGATATGGCTAATTGTTATAATATATGCTGGTTAATTCAAACACTTGATTTGTTCATTTTATTCAATTCAAATTCATTACTTGAGTATACACCAGATCACCCAGATGGTATATGGTGGGGGGGGGGGGGGACCAATACTGCAAGTTGTTATGTGACATCGAGTCTGCTTAGAATAATGTTTAGTTTTCAGACGTATACAAACTGTTTAAGAAACCCGCTAGACTGAATGCCTCTGGACCAACTTATTCCATGTCCAAGTTTCATTCCGGAATGCTAGGATAAATCAGATAAAAATCACACTTAGATAATTTATTTGGCGTACGTCCAGTGTAGAGGAGACCGGGGCGCATTGGGCCACTTTGCAAACTTTTGATGTCTGACAGAAAAATGATGCACATAAAACTAAAAGAAAACATTTATATGAAACACAGTGTCAATCTGATTAATATCCTTGCTTCATTTTGGCTATTTTCTGTATATTTACGAAGACATAGCTATTTACTTTTTTTCTAAAAAGTCTCCCAATTTACACCTCGGGTGGGGTAAATTAGGATTGTCTATGGGGTATATTGGGACAGTGTCAACGTTAAAGTAAACATGAAATTAACTGATTGCTTGAAGGAATTTTGCTTCTTTGTTGTTTTAACAAATGAATAATAGCCTACAAACGGTGTCTGTCAACGATAGCCTAAAGTTGAATACAAGCGATTAGACAAAATGGCCCTTAAAAGAATTTTAGTTGGCACTATACGAGCATGGGACTGATCAAAATATTATTTACTATTTATTAAAATGATGCTTAAAAAATCACATGCAACTGAAAGAATGGTTGTACTACACTTAGTCATTGAAATATTGGGGAAAATCAACATTATAGTTGTATTGTTGTGCAAATGTAAGCATTATGATACCGTTATCCCATGGCCCAATGGACCCCGACAGTTATGTCCCAATATACCCCGAATAGCCCCCTTAGCCATTTTTTTTCTCATGGTAAAAGTTGTGCAGGGAGGTTCATTCAAAAACTTTTAGACAGAAACTATGGTTTTACCATATTATGATAAAATAGACACATAAAAACTATGGCATATAACAATGCTAGAAATTGAAAAATATTTCACCAGTGCTGGTTGTCTTCGGCAAGTCGTCTCGGTGAGACAGCACCTAAAAGAGCGGTGGAAATCCGCCCTGTCACAAGGAGACAACGTCTTCATATAACCGAAATACTGTTGAGCAGGACGTAAAACCCCAATCACTCACTCACTCACTCACTGTACCCCATGTCCCAATGCGCCCCGGTCTCCCCTACTGTCTTAAGTAAGTACAGTATGTGTGGACTACAATGTAAAAATTGAAGGCCCATGCCCTAACGGAAGTAAGCAAATATCACGGTTGCCATAACTGCTGGCTTCAACGCAATCCAATAACAGGGGCGCCATCTTGTAATCCGAGTGCATCCTGGCATGTTCGGAATTGACCTTACGCGAGCCTCCGCCTACTTATGCTAATGAGGTCACCTCGGACAAACATTGAGATGAAACATGGCCGCTAGTGTGGATGGTGGTTGCACTGTGCACAATTCTTACCGATAAATTTCTGTCTGCAGTTCTCCAGAAGCGCACGATTGTATAATAAAACTGTCTGGGGAATATATGTGCACGATGTACTGGTGCACGATGCTAGTGAAATCTATGTGCGTTCGAGTATTACTCGATCACCATTTTTCGTTCTTGTTTGTCCGAGGTCGGGAATTCTAGCAAGCTGATTTGTCCATTTGCCCTTTAGGGGCGGAGTCTGCGTAGGGTCAATTGCGAGGCGCTGATAAATAGGTCACGTGCTAGTCATATTATTCGCTCAAGAAAGTCGTCCAATATACATTTTCCTGTGTACAGCGTACTCGTAAAGCATTAACGAACTGGACCTAGGAATACCCATGGAATCGATGTTAGGTCCATTTTTCGATATTTACATGCTCACCAGCAACGTCAGAAAGTTACCCAATCGTCTAACGCAATTTTCCCAAATAATCTGGTTCACAATTGATGTTTTACACCGCACTCAACATTGTTTCACTTCTATGGCGGCGTTGCCAGGTTTGGTCTGGAAGAAACATGGCTCATTGCCCAGAGGAAACACCCGACCTTCGGCGATTACCTGGCAACTCCACATACGGCGATGGAGTGAAAAATTCTCAGAAAAGAACAACCAATAGTAGTTTACATGAAATATAAATATTGGATTTTCTTTTGACATTCTCTTAGTCATTCTTATGCATAGTATTCATTGTTGCACAGTAAGCTGAGAGCTTATTGCGTGTAACAATTTACTAAGAAATTGGCAACGTCTTACGATTTCGCAAGCTATCCTAAAAAAAACAATGATATACAAATACGATTTTATTAACATTCGAAATCGTCTTTAACCGACGGGCCTTGTCAAAATATGGATGGAATCCTTTCTGCTGCGAACTCACGCGTATATAGATTATTTTATAAATGCTCTTGTGTTGTATAAAAATAGGTATAGGTCTATATATAATTTTAATGGATACACCTCTAACGACTATGCGGCTTGTATATTGTACGTTCTGCGTTCAAGCAAGAGGACGAACAAACATTTTCTGTCTCCATCCATCTACAAAATCATATCGTTAACCACGAAAGCCTCTTCAAATTACGTCTACACTCGTCTGAACTGAATAATTTCACCTGAAAGATGTCCTGTGTTAATCTTAGAGTACTGACGAGAACCTCGGAAAGCAAGATTTGTTATTCTATTAAAACTTTTTCAAAACAGATTTCCATTCCATTTTGAAAGATCACGGTCGACTATGAATGGTAACGGATATATACGGGATAGATGTATTGATATGTTACGTGAGATTCAAGGTTATTATACTCATATGGCGACGTTGTCAGGTTTAATAGTAAGTGGGCAGGGGAGGGCTTTTTGTCTGTAGGAGCCTTGACCTTTCTCGGCAAGTGCAGGGTAAATTGTCTGTGCGACGCCACTCAAACATTTGTCAATTTGATTTGGTTGAGTGGGATTAGAACACACGACCCATCGATGACAGGCCTGTGTCGGATTCAAAGTTGATCAGTCTGCCGACTGAGCCAAAGATGTCAACAATAATTATGAGGATTTGCTATATCTGCTAACCTGGTATATACTGGGAGGTGGAACGAGGACAGATGTATGCCGACTCCTGCCAACTCTTTCAGATAAGATATTTTCTGTTAAAAGAAAATATTCTATCGCCAAGTTGATTGGTGTTGGAATCCCTTAGATGTTTGTGTTTTGGGACGATATAAATTCTTGGTAGGCAGTTTATCAATGTAGAAAAAATAGCCGAAAAGTTTCTTCTTGTCTGTCAATTATTCTACAGAGACTAGAACACTCGAGACATATACATCAATAACTTTATCCCTGAGACTTCCAGTCTAGATCACAAGAACTTGAAAATGTCACGTCAAAATACATCTTCATCTCCAATTCTTATCGACCGTAACTTACATGGTTTAGTGATCTATGCCCTAAGAATTGTCCCGAAAACTAGTCACACGGACAAATCGTTATGGCAGCTTTCTTTTATTTCTTATACATTGAGATAAAGCACAGAATTTGTTTTCTCTTAATGCGGATGGGCTGCCAAATATAGCGAAAAAAATTCGTTGACACAGAATTAGTTAATCGGTCGTCCTTTTTAACAGAAAGGACGGAGTATGATCTTTTCCTCACATATGGATCTTGGAGATGTACGTTAACATAGTTATTACAAGGAACAAACACTGGAAGATGTACCCAAGCAATGTACATCTGGCTTTTTAAATCTTGTCCGTTATTTGGGGTCCGTATGAGTAAACGGTGTTACCGATATGTTCTATTTCAACGGCAACCTCTTAGTATTTCAAGGTATTTCGAACACTCAACATTTCATGGCTATCAGAAATGTTAAAAACAAAATCCGATTCCACTTGAAGTGAACCATTACTTCTATGGAACATTTATGTTCGCTGTATGTGGAAGAGTTGCGAGGTACTCGCCGAAGGCCGCCATATAAGTGAAATAGTCTTGAGTGTGGCATCAATCGATCTGGCTACGTCAACGGGTGTCGCTCCTTGTTATACCATTTCAGCGGTTCTCTCTCTCTCTCTCGATGACTGCCAAACGTTGTTTGTCTCGTGATTTCTTTGTTGCTGTGACATCAGCGTGTATGCAATATCAATGTATGCAGCGTGTATTACAATATCAATTCTTAACAAAATATGTTGAAAAAAGTTGATATTCCCTTCATCAAACCCGTATTTTTCGCAGTGAGTTACATTATACGGCCTGTTGGTAATTATGTCGATTTAATGCCAAAAAACTGTGTATAATCAAAGCGTGACGGTAATTTGAACTATTTGGATGTCACATGCTTGAGCAAGCTAGCGAATTCTATCTCACAATGGGCGATTTCGTATAAGAAACAATTTTCGAAAAATCAGAAACGCTCTAGGGTAATTAGAACACTCCAGAAATAAACACCTTCATTTTCTCGAAGAAGAAGAGGATAATAAAATCGATATCAGGCAGCAGCATCCGCTAACGATCCTATGTTCATCAAAGAACCTGTATATAGGTCATCGTGTCTTTCCTGTTTTTCAAGTGGACTTTCGAGTAAATAATTGCCTTGGCTAATTTATGGGATTTCATACAAAAAAGCTTTATGCATTTCATGCTGAAAGAAAACGGATGCGATTAAGTGGAAGTTAATTTACCCTTTATTTGAATGTGGGTCTTACATCAGAAAATTGCATCAGAAGAACAATAATGAGCCCTATATATTTTGTTCATTATGATTAACAGTTCAAAAAAACGTTGAAATATCTGAGCAGCTATTAACGTTGTTGAATGTCATATTACAAGAATTCCTCAATACAATTATTAGTCCATAAAATGTGGGAATCTGTAAATCGAAAAAAGGACTAATCTCAACATCCAAAGGAACATTGAGACTATAATTCATGACTTCAGCGTTTATGAGCTTACTTGCTTAAGGGCAAACATTTATCCTTTCCATTAACATGTCTGTTTTGAAGACGAGAAGTAATCTTCACCCGGGAACAGCCCCTGTGATAACAACAGCATTATACAGCAGTTTCAGATGGAACATACATGTAAGCGTTACTGGTTTTCTTCTTCCATAAATATCTGAGTCCTATAAAATATTGAGTTCCGTATTACCGGTATGAGCTGCCAAAACTCTGACTATTTTTATAGATCCTGATTTTTAAGAGAACTTATGCGATGAAAGTACCTTGAGAAACTAAAGGACTGACTTTGAAATACAAAACAAATCTGGTAAGTTAGAAACAGTTTTGTTTAACATTCAAATTAAAGGAGGTTTGGGAAGAACATGAAACAAAAACAACCCATGTAACTAAGATATATTTGACGTGGCGATGATGACACATTTACTCTGAAAAAAGGGAACATCACTTAGTAAAAATAAATCTATACGAGAAAAGTTCTGCATCATTTACGCTTTGGCTTACCTTATTTTGATGTTCTTTGTAAAACCAAAACTACAAAAGCTCTAAATAAAAACGTTTAACCGATTTCTCTGTAATTAGATGACATCTTTGTAGAGATAAAAAAAATCATTTTAAAAAAGTAGTGTCTGCAGTCTCAGTGATTGCTAACTTTGTTCAACGGTAGTCCTTATCATGATCTCAAACACAGCCCTCTATCTGTTCTGTTTCTCTTTGCTATTTGTTTTTAGCAAAGCTGTCCAAAATACAACTTTCGCTCATTAAGTATATGTCGAGTTCATAAATGGTTTACACATCAAATGTATATTTCTTTCCTTTTTTGGCTCAGATTTGATGTCGAAATTATACGTCAACGTCATTGTTTTAGACTTTTACCAGGATATTTGTGTGAATCATTAATTGCGATTGCGTTCGGAGTAATTATAGAACAAATGACTTTGTTCATTTACTGGATGGCTTCATTTTGAAGTTCGTGACAAAAAACTTCTTTGAAGCAAAGCCAAATATAAAATATGTATGTTTTTATAACTGATGGCGAGAGTAACTACAGGGCATAAATATACGTAATAATAAACAATATAGTAAAAAGTTACGAAATCACAATACTTGACAACAAAAAATGAGCCTGGACAGACCTGTAATCCAAACCATTCAAACCATAGTATAAACTAAAATGTTTGTAGCGTTTCTTTCTCAACTTGTATGTATACATTTTATGTTGTTACCCAAAATAACTTTGTATAGGGAAAGAAAATAAAAACTATTAAAATAATAAAATGCATTTTTTTTTCTCGAGCGGTAGATATTTGTTGCGATTTGTTTTTCTCGCCACACTGTGCTCGGTCATAGTTATGAAATGCGTCGTTCTGTCTCTGTAGTCGTATATGAACAGCATCAAAAGTGGACTAATTTGGCAAGAGCAGCAGCCCACCAGTTTTTATTTTATTGCTTATGTAAATCCTTGTGTTTCATGTTTTAGTCTACAGATCTTTCTCGAACTATATTGTCTGTTCGCATATTGTTTGTTCCCCGGTTCACCACAACGGATGTTTACAGTTAGCCTTTGCATTGCTGAACTTTGTGTGTGTCCGGTTTCTGTAGATATGTAAATTTATGCTGATGCATGTTAGTAGGAGTGTTCTTGAATTTCTTAACATCATTTTAAAGACGTCTTTTTTGTATTTTGGCCAGTCAGGTTTGAACGGCACTCAGTAACACTTCTTGAATGTAGTCAAATATCTCACTACAAATTATATAATAAATATTATTATAATGTTTTCCAGTTTATCAATTATATGTGTCAATGTGGCCAGGTGTTAGATTTAGGTAAGTTTTGTAACTACTCTTTCTGTGAATTGTAAGTACACAATGTTAAGCTGATAGTCATAGTAGTTAGTTCCAGCTATGGGTGGTGGGTACCCCACACTAGAGCCTCATGAGTTTGGTCTTGGATATCCTGTGTCCTGAAGTCAGCTGGGTGAGTCTATTGTCTGACCCAAGTACCCTATGTGAAGAAGTAGGATAGGTCTAAGGTGTAGACAGGCAAGGGCTTTGACCATGTTTTTCACTTCTGCATTGTATTGAGGGCTGGTTAGCTGCTTGCTGTGTTAGCAGGCTGTGTTGGTGGGGACCTGAGTGTACAGGGGTATGTTGTTTCTTGTTTCTGTAGATAATGGAATTATGGCCTTTACTTTGTTTGTAAATAGTTTGGTGTTTCTAAATGTAAGTGGTAAACAATATAATATCATAAAAAACCTACAGAAACATGTATTGGATGGCTATTTTTATATTGGCTAGCTATGCTTTGTACATAATGGTTTTGGTGCACTTTATCCGGTATGGACAATTTGAATGTATTAGGCTAATCATATCACTGCCTTTTTCTCTGTATTTAGGAAGGGGAATATACCTAGGCCATAATGCACACCTGGTGATTGGTATACCTGCGTCCCAGAGACGAGGTGAGATGTTATTTGCTCAGATAATATTTGATCAATGTTATATCACCAGATATTACATCAGGGGAATATCAAATAAGTTTCACACATATTTATAAGTGGAATAGTAGTCACGTCTGCTATAACAGGACAATTACATAATAGCTACATATGATAATGATAATACTTACATATAATGATAATACTTACACATAATGATAATGATAATACTTACATATACATAGATTTTAGGTGACGTCATACAGCTTCCGGTTTACTTCACATCCGCCATTTTGGAGGGAAAGCAATATAAATTGATCAGCTACTTGAAGGATTCGAATATCGGGTTTCACTCTTACCATGGTGAATTACTGTGTGGTCGTCGGTTGCACAAGTACTTGTGGAAAGGACAGCGTATCTTTCTTTCGATTACCAGCTATAATTACAAACCAGTGTGCCAAAACACAGGATTTATCTGAGCGAAGACGACGGCTATGGTTGTCTCGCATATGTAGAACGTTGAAAACTTCCAGCCTCAAATACATTCGAGTGTGTTCGCGACATTTCGTTAAAGGTATGCATATTTTTATAAAGATAATAACTCACTGGTTTCTTTCTGTAGATAGGCCTACATTTGATAATGGCGATTATCAAAAGGCATTGGCAGATCATTGAAAATTAGAACTCCTTGAAATTGAATGCATTCCCAACACAACAGCTAAATTGTCACTACCTAGTTTCATCATGACATACTTATATCCTTTAGCCTTAAGTTAGGGTTTAATTTGGCACTGATTATAGATCCAATTTTGCCTAGTATAAAGTATTAATTAGTTTTTGTTTATTTAACAATGTATAGGTTTATCATTTATTTTGTTATGTTTGTTTTAGAAAAGCCATCCCCCTTGTTCATGGAAGATGATATTGACTGGGCCCCATCTATAAACCTTGGCCATTCAAAATTAGCTCAAATTGCTAAATCGTCATCCGAGAGGAGAGAAAGAAACAAGGAAAGAAGAGAGCGACAAATCAACTTCGAGGCAGCAGAAACGTTACTTACTCTACGGCAACCAGAGATAGACGAAATTGAAGACGATACAGAGCTTGAAGTTGAACCAGAGATTGAGGCAAATATAGCTAGTGGATCATCTACTCAGACCGATATGACAAGTGGTATTCTGTCTTGCATGGAGAAAGAGTTAAATCGTCTTACGTCTGAAAATTTGACTTTAAAACAGGAGTTGTCATCGACTGTTATCAGCGAGGAGTCTTTCAGAAATGACGATGCCAAAGTTAAGATGTTGACAGGGCTACCAAGCTTTAGGATTATGATGATATTTGTGTCATTCATCGAACCTGCATTGAATTGGACCAGTAAAAGTTCATTGACGAAATTCCAACAGATTATGCTTGTCTTAATAAGGTTAAAGCTTAACTTCCCTGTCCAGTATGTTGCCAGCATATTCAAAGTGTCGCCAAGCACTGTATCAAAGATTTTTCTTCACACACTGAATGTTATGTACGTGAGATTGATGCCACTGATCCACTGGCCCAGCAGAGAAGAACTACATCTCACAATGCCCATGGAGTTCAGAAAGTATTTTGGACTGAAGGTCTCCGTGATAATAGACTGTTTTGAGATATTTATCGAACGGCCGTCAAACCTCAAAGCCAGAGCCCAAACATGGTCATCGTATAAGCACCATAACACTTGCAAATATTTGATAGGAATAACACCACAAGGCTCAATATCTTTTATTAGTAGGGGTTACGGTGGGCGAGCAACGGACAAGTTTATTACGAACGATTGTGGCATATTAGATAAACTGGTGTATGGCGATGTTATTTTAGCTGATAGAGGATTTGACATTGCGGAGAATGTGGCTCAAGTCAGCTGTGAACTAAAGATCCCGGCTTTTACGAAAGGCAGATCCCAATTATCTGCGCTGGATGTCGAACAAACAAGAAAGATTGCACATGTACGCATTCATGTAGAGCGAGTCATAGGCCTAGTGAGAAACAAGTTCCGAATGCTTCATGACACAGCACCCGTAGACTATATGATTGCTAGAGATGGATCTGTGCCCACTATGGACAAAATTGTTACAGTTTGTTGTGCTTTAACTAACTTGTGCAAATCAGTGGTTCCTTTTGAATAACTGTGAAAAAAAAAACTAAAACAGCTATGACTTAACATCTTCCATGATAATAATTCTGGAGGCAAATTATAAGGTTGACACAGTCAATATTATATATATGTTATTTTAAATTAAATAAATAAACAACAAGTATTGGAATTTGAGTTTGGTTTCATTTATTTTTCATTCTCAATATAAAGAAATCAACTAGATTGATGGTAGTCACATTGTTTACTTCCACCCATGGCATAAGAATTATAGATAGCATCATAGGTCACTGACAAAATGTTTGTAGTCAGTAGAAGCTGTTTGGCAACTGAATTAAACAGACTTTTTCCTTTTATTCAACTGTGCGTTGTCATCTCTACACTCAGGGCAATACCAATTGCCTTCAGGTAAACTTGATTTCTGTATTTTTAGACAAGAGAAGTGAAACCACTGAAAAAAACAGTTCTCATTGTCACACGCAACCATAGCTCTTTTACTTTCTGGCTTTCGGCAATAGCAATACAAAGTTATTTTCTCCCTTTGAGCTGTCGACACTTGTGATCGGTCAATGAGAGGTGTTCTTTTCTTCTGCGAAAAATGGCGAGCCATCAACTCCGGCATTACTGCATGTTTGTGTAATTTATTAGCTTTTTCACATATGCTTTGCCACAAAACAGGATCTGGCGTGATCCTCTCCATAAACATACCTTTCTCCGTCCATACCACAAAGTCACAATAATCCGCAGAACATACGTAAAGTTGTGTTTGTACTTGGTAATAATACTTGTGGGTTCTTTTAAGACGTTGATTCCCCTCAATTTCTTCCAGAAAAGAATTTTTCCCCGAGACAGCTTTTAAATCATCAAACCGCATAGAAAAAGGACATTTCACCTCTAACACCCCAAAACCACAACAATCACATGAGACTAATCCATCTGGGGAAGCACCAAATACAGGGTAATCCGGATTGATTCTAAATCCTGCGTCTTCAACAAGAAAGTTGTCATGGACAGGCTGCATACCTTGGACATAGCACTGTCTTCCTGTGTTCTCATGTTCAAGTCCCCAAGAAGTAGCAGTAGACGTGAAATTTGTAGATTCAGGGTTACAAATTGTTCGTAGTAATGAAAGGGAAGGAGAGTCCAGTTTGGTGTGGCAAGCAGCATACATTTGTGAAGCTGTTATACGGCCACTTCGAAAACGGTTCCATAACTTAGTTTCACTTTGTTTTTTTGTAGCCATTTCCACGTTATCAGATTCTTCCATCGTAACTTTCACTTCAACTTTGTTAACGGCATCCATAAGTTCGGGAAAGGGAGCATAGCACAAATCATTATTTTTAAGATCTGTCAATAGTTTGGGAAATATATTGCTCGCTGATTTGGGTATAAATGCCTGATTATAAGGCGCTTTAACGGCTAAAACGGATGATTGTTCCTCAGCTTGAGAAAGTTGTAGTAAAAAGTTTGAAAATAATTGGTTACTGGCTCTATAATCAGGTGTTGGGCTGCAGCTATTTCTTTTCGCAAAGGGTGTTCCTGCCAATTGAGCATCATAGTTTTTCTTCATTGTTTTAGCAGATGTAAAGTCGATTTCTTGGAGACTTGAATTTTGGACACTATTTAAGGATGTTGGAAGCCAGTATGCTTTATCCTCTGTCACTGTCTTTGACTCCCTCATTTTGACGGTGGCTTCAATAGAAAAAAGGACTGAAGCAATGTGGGTGCAAGCCTCTCCCAACCCAGCCATGCAATTGCAGTGAGCAGAGATTACTCGACCATCGTTCTGAATGATAAGCCACGGTGCAAGCGGTGGATCACTTAGTCGCTGAGAATGTAAAACCTAGAACATAAGAAAAGAACACAATGTTACAAGAATAAAAATAGCAAAAAGTCTTATTACAGATTTTATTATTTCTCCCACATTGCACTGTTTAGTTTTGGAGATTGATTGCTGTAAAGTTATAACACCCCACTTAAGATTAGGCCTACATGTTCTGTATTCGTTCTTAGGGTTTGTAAATAGTCACTAAAATTACGAATAGCCCGTCGTGAGTTCCATTCTCAGCATGACCATTTTTTTTCTCCCCAGGTCAATCAGTGTCGGTTATTTACAAATACTAATTAATATGTTTTAGAATTTCTACTTACTTTGCCAGTATGTAAACAATAGCCATTAATCTGTAAAACACAAACGTCCCGGACCCATCCATTTACAAACTGGTTATACGCCTCTAATCCTTTGAAAGACTTTAATTCATCTAGCGTGTATGCACTCGTAGAGTACAGTAAAAAGTTCACAATATCTGGATATGTAACTCCTGCCCATTTGCTAACATCATCCTGGGACCACGCTGATTTCTCGACCAAATAAGGATCTTGTCCATTAATTAACGCTATTTTGTCGTCGTATCGTCGCCTGGAAATATCATCTAGGGATCGTCTGTAATTAGCCAAACTTTTGAGACTCATTATGATCGATGTTGTAAGAAGAAAACTCATTCACGTAATTTTTAACACTAGTCTGCACAGACTATATATAGTAATTCAGGACTGCATAAACCGGTTTTTGTTGTCAAATGTCCCTCCACAATGGCGGAAGGTGGTCATGTGACCTGTGGGATATGACGTCATCGAAAACTATGTATAATGATAATGATGTTACCTACATATAATGATAATGATGTTACCTACATATAATTGCTGGTAGTGATTAATGTCCAGTTGTTTTGTTATGTAACAGTACAATTAATGGTTGACATATCTGACTATATTTTTGGTAAGCTGATGTGACGTAGTATGTTATACTTATAGTAATATGCATGCATTAATCATGTTTACAGGGTTGGTCGTTTCCTCTCCTGGTTGTATGTATGGGATCTTCATACCCCCCCCCCCCCCCCCCCTTCATCATCATCGGCAGTAATGAAGTCCCGTATACTTTTATATCACCGTGTTCCCTTTGCTGTTTTCCCTTTGCTGTTTACCGGGGAAGAATGGGGGTAACATGTACGTCTGTTTGACCAGAGCCTATATGTCCAGGTTTACTATAGATTCGTCCATAATACAATCTAAATTACCACATATAAAAAAACTCGTTCAAAAATGAAAATCTTTACTAGAACAGATACGTTTATCAGATAAAAACTGCAGCATTGATTACTCCATTTTGATGCTCTAAGTAAACAGAACCAACGTGTAAATACAATTATCAGTTTTGAATGAGACGGTTTAATCGATTTCTCTGCGATTAGATGACATTTAAGTAGCGACAGAAAGAAATATAGTCATTATTATGATGTCAAACATAGCTCTAGGTGGAAAACCAATTAAGTTCCATATCTTCTTTTTTATTCTTGGTATTAGTTTTTATAAAGTAAAGCTGTCATAAATATGATCTTTCACCCAATAATTATCTGTCGAGTTCATTAGTGATTTACTCATCAATGCCACATGTCTTCCTGATTTTTTTGCTCGGATTAGCTGAGATGTTATGTAAGGCGCAGTGTTTCGGAATTTTACCAGGAAATTTGTGTGAATTACTTATTACAATTTTGTTCGGTAAAAGAAAGATGTGGAAATTGTTGACGATCCACATGAAGCTAATTTCTATTTAATTCAGATCTACAACTGAAAAAACGAAACACAAAATTCTTCATACATCGATCAATAACGTTGCTAAGTATACAAGAGGCGTACCTCTGTATGTCGTCTGACCGTTTGACAGAGGTTCGTACATTTTTACTGTGGATGTGTGTGTGTGAAATATCGAGATATTAGCTTTAGCTCAAATATATTTGTCGCGGATAAAGTCTGCGCAAAAATACAAATAATAAGAGAATCTGAAAATTTGCACACACGATGAAGACGTAACCCTGATTAAATTAACACTAATAGCAGTACCAGCAAATACAGACCGATAACGGTTGAAACATGAATCTGTGACAATTCTCCGTCTACTAGGGGTTTCGGGATAATAAATTGTCATTGATAAAATATCAATAACTAATAGTAACTATGAATACATTTACAGAATATTTGAAATATGAGGAGAGTAAATATGATGACATATGACGAATTACGCTCTAAAGTGGCGTCACCTGTTGTCACAAATGACCCCAAACAATCCTAAAGAGGTATCATGATAAAGAAGGTATATATACAATTTGGAGAAAATTGAAAGATGCGTTTTCAAGTTATGCTCCGGAAACGAAATATGTGTTATTTTTTACCAATTACACTCATACGTTTCAGATTGGTGTCTGTTCATTATAGGCTTTTGGTGTCACACATAATCACACATAGCTCGTGCCAAACAAATAATATCATTTCTACAGATATAGATAATTATTAATACGAAACAGCCAAAATTGACTGCTTCTGTAAGATAATAACTTTTTGTGCAATTCGACATACATTGCACATCTTAAGATCCACGGAACAAATTTTTAATATTAAGACAACAGCCTATTTTTTTTTTACCTTTTTTCGTCGCCACAATAGGGATTGTACACTACAGTAACCTGTATACAAGCGAGCATTTACAACAATATTTACATTTTTTTTATCGGGGTCCTGCCTCACAAAGGTGGTGTTAAGATGTGCATGTGTCTATAACATGGACCAATTCCGACCAGGGTCCCAGATTACAAAGCTGGCAAAAGATATGTCGGACGTAAATCAGTGTTAAAACTATAGGAACTTACGCCCTACTCGCAACTGGTCCATGTTGTAGGCCAATGCGCCAATGTACATTCGCTAAATCAAAGTTCTCTTGCTGTTCTTCTTAATGTTCAATCTCGTTATTTATAAGGGCTACATCCATTGATCTAAAATAATCAACGGGTAATGTTGTACATTGGCTAAATCAAAGTTCTATTGCTGTTCTTCTCAATGTTCAATCTCGTTATGTAAAAGGGCTACATCCATTGATCTAAAATAGTCAACGGGTATTGATTTTTGTATAGAATGATGTAAAGAATGGTCTATTGATACATTGCAGTTATTTTCATCCCACACAACCCTTAATCGCACATCAAACGTATTTATCAAGGACACACTCTCTCAACTCTGTCGTTACCTACACACTATTCCTGCTCTTCCTTATCTTGTTCAAATATAATATCTCCATCTGATTTCACGGACAAAATCAGACAGCACAAATACAGCAACATTCTACCCTGCTGATTGATTCGGACCGGGCTCATTGTGATAAATTTCTGATTAGGATGCCATCCTTTAAACAAAATAAGAAAACGCCAAATTGCATTACATACACTGATTTCTATCATTCTATAATAGTTTCACCGATTACTGACGACGACTTGTGCCATCGACTCAATCATCCAGGTAAACGATTTATCACCAAAAAACATTCAATTGCAGGGTTAATACAATAATAGACTTCCGAAACTTAAGAATAAATATCCAAGTATAAGGTATATATCGATACTATGGACCAACGTGGTTGGTTTCTTGAATATAGATATTTGCGATACTAAGAAGATTTAATCGAACCACTATCTAAGTAACTTTGACAGTGTGGAATAAAACCTTGTAAGATACTCGTTGATTGATTGATGTTTTACGTCGCATTCAATATCATTTCAATTATATGGCGGTGTTACCAGAGTTTAGTGGGGTAGAAAACCGGTATTTTTGCCCGGAGGAAACCCATGACCTTCGGCGACTAGCTGGCAACTCTTCCACTTACGGAAAACGAGTCGGATAACTTTTTTTTCAACTTTTATTTGGTCTGGGTGGGATTCGAACCTGTGCCGCATCGCTTTAGGGCCTGTGAGTGACTATTAATCTAAGTGAATGGGCCACCGAGTTCTTTGGAGTTATAAATCGGTTTATCGAAATGTTCAATAGCATTAACCGCTGAGATAGGATTACGCTTTTCCGCTTGAAGCATATCGTCCGATCCTATATGGGATGGTAACACACCAAACTATTCTATGAAGTCATGACCAAGAATGATCTAATTCTTCTTAGAGAGAATGAGAAGGGTTGTGTCTGAGGGATAATTTCACCAATGTCAGCATTTCTCTGATTTTTATTGTTCAGAAAATTGAACTCATAAAGCCCTTTTTCTTACCTGCTCAATCGTCCCAAAGGAATCTAGAAATCCATTTGATAGTAGTCAAACAGAATTGTGAATTCCTGACAATTTAAACAGAGTTTATATTCATGCAAGACCAGCCCCGATAGCTCAGTCGGTAGAGCGTCCGCTTCAGGCCTGGGAGATCCAGGTTCAAGCCTGGGTCAAGTCAGACCAAAGACTTTAACAGTGGTAGCTGCTGTTTCGCTTGGAGCTCAACAATAGGAGAGAATATTCTGCGTAGCGTTAACCGTTTAGGCGTAAACAAAGTGTATGGTCATTTTTCCACTTCCCTGCAAACGTCATAGACCAAATGAGCGGAAAAGTAGTGACACTCCTGTTCGTGAGGGAATGGCAACCGATTTTATATTATAGTTTAGCTTGTTTAAGGGACGAAAATACATTGGCCAATTGAATATTACTTCCTGGTATGGGCACTGATAACAGTTTTAACGTCAAATTGTAGAAGGGCGACATCATTCCCAATCCTGCTCTTCATAGCAATGTATATTTAGGCTAAAACCTCTCTTGGACTATATAACTGTCTTTTCCATTAACGAGTATGATTGGAGGTGAGGTCTTTACTGGGACTAAGGCAAGCCCCTGGGACAACAGAGGTATTAACTAGTGGAATAGATTGAACAATGCCGCCGTCGTCTTTTTATTGCCGCATGCGTCCATTATGTCCATAGGTTTCAGTGTATGTTCATTCTGATTTAAGTCGCGTTAAAGGTACTATTTGAGGACAAGTAAAAAACGAAGAAAAAATAGTATTTACCTTTAAGATATTTGCAAAACGAAAAATGTTCCAACTAAACTGAGAAAAGACCTGCTAATAAATAGAACCAATGCGTAAATAAAAGTATCAGCTTTGAATGAAACCGTCCAATCGATTTCTCTGCAATTAGATAGCATTTTAGTAGCGACAGAAAGAAACAAATTAGTGGTTACTATTATGATGTCAAACACAGCCCTGGATGATAACCCAATTTAGATGTAACTCTTCTTTTTATTCTTGGTATTTGTTTGTATAGAGCAAAGCTGTCTTAAAGGCACACTTGCCGCCGTAGCCTGTTTAAATTTGCTAAGAAAACCAATTTACATGAGCTTACTACGACTAATACCACTAAACTTAAACATAGGACACATAAAACATATCTAGTTAGCTTTAGACTGTAAACATGGGGTGAAAAACAAACGAAGAATCGAAGCCTGATTACAACAACAACGATCAGTGTCTGTCAACTTTCGTGTTGGATTACCCTCCTTTCAGGCCTTTGTATCTGTGGTTTACAGTCAAACAATTATCAGCAGGCTTTTCCAGTCGCTGTTAACCGATCGTCAGTCTGTATTTCTCAGATAAATAGGCCTACGTAAAATTACACTGTGCCGTTAGTTCACTCACTCCACTGAAACATAAAATCGCCAATAGGGGGCAGATCGGTTTGTTTACGTTCCGGGTACGTAACAATTCAAATTTTCAAATTCAAATTAAAAATACAAAGTGACGTCCAAACTTTTAAATTTTGGTAAAAATAGAAAGTTCCTAACTTATATTGTCTGGGGAAAATACAGAATACGGTCTTTCTTTTTTAATGTAAACAATATTCCTGATTTTCGCGGCAAGTGTGCCTTTAATATGAAATTTCGCTGTATAATTATTTGTCGGGTTCATTAGTGGTTTGGTAAAATATGAAATGAATCAGTGTGTCATTGTTCAACATTGATGAAATAAACATACTGGATCAGCTGCGAATGAATTGCATGCAATTTTTAGTAGAGATAGAAAGAAAAATGTATATAAAGATAGTGATTACCTTTTTTTGATAGTAGTGCCTATAATGATCTAAAAACAGCCTTACGCGGAAATCCAATTAAGTTGTTTAATTTTTTTTATACGACAAAGCTGTCATAAATATGAACATTTCATCAATAGTTATCCCTCGAATTCATTAGTTGTTCGCTTATCAATGTCACATTCATTTTTTTACTCAGATTTTCCGTCGAGATTCAATGTCTGCGAAGTTCTTTTTTAGAATCTTACAAAGGAATTTGTCTGAATTATTGTAAGTTTATCAGGAACAACAAAAGTCTTAAGTCTGTGACGTAAAACCCCCTCTTTGGTTGAATGATTGATTGATTGATTGGAGTTTAACGCCGCCCTCAATATTATTTCATTTATATGGCGGTAAAAAGAAGGTAAATCATACAATGTTTTCGACATCAAAAATACATTGAAACTGAAAAATGACAAGAACCAAAATCGGTAAAAACTGGTAAAACCAAAGTACAAACTATTTTTGGAGTATAAAACCGGGATGAATCACAATTAACCCCCAGCAGTTACAATATATGTAGGTCAAATAGAAATGTAAACAATTTATATAAAAAAACTATTTTTCAATAATTCAAATTATTGTACATAAATATATAGGTTCTCATACAGTAATTTTACCAGATCGGTCTATATAATAATAATTAAACAATTGATCCAGGTTAGTCAGTCGCCTCTTACGACCAAGCTTGGCTGGGAGCCAATACTTATCCTCCGAAACCCATTTGTAGGTCCAAGGATTCGTCGCCTGTTACGTTCAAGCACCTTAGGAAAACTGTGGGTATATTCTTATCTTTCCGGAACCGACACGGGGACCTCTCCTTGCAGCAAGACGGAATAACATATTAAGCTATTATTAGTCGACAAGCCTGTAAACAAATCCAAATGCACCTTTTATCCTTGTAATATACAGTGTTGTTAGCTTCTTTATCCACTTAGGTGTCTAAACGCTATATTGCACTCACAAATGACACGATAAGGAAAGGGAAATACTAAGTTATTTAACTTTTATCAAAGTGTGCCAGAACAATGTAAGTACATGAAAGAGTGTTCCATACCAGGATGTCTCTATGTTCATCATTCTACAAACAACCAGGAATAAAACTACATGTAGTTACTCATTTACTACAAAAAACAATGACTGACCGTAGACTTTGTATTTTTGCTAAATCAAAGTTCAGTTTCCATTCGTTGTAATGTTTACAATCCGCGTACTTATTTACGTGTGTTTTAGTGATAATGGTAATCAACAGAGATGGATTTTGCGTATTGAAATGGGTTTTAGATATATCTCAATTATTTTTTCTCCAGAACAATCTATACAAAAAGAAAAAAGTTAGCCCCCCCCCCCCCCCCCCTGGAAAGTCTGCACCGACCGATAAAATCATTGGTGTGGCTAAAGTTTTAGTAAACTGATGTCGCAGAAACGATTGTGATCATACAATGTAAAGGGCAACATTCTGGCGATAAGAAATCACCATGAATGGCAATAAGCTATACAAATTATTAAGGATATCCAACCTGCGTCTCATCCCTCCAGTGAAAACTTCGGATCTGTAACTGTGCGGATTTGAATACTTTAGAGCACATTTGGAATAGGATGGACAGAAACATCAAGCTCTAGAGCCTCCTGTACAACATCTGCAGGAATTGGAAGCCGCATTACATCGGTATTGGCGGCTATTACCCCTTCAACATATCCGACGTCTCCCTGGAGGGTTGAGACACAGGTCGGAAGCTAATGGGGGCTATGCGCGCAATTGACCTTCTGATGTGTATTACACACTCAAAGTGACATTTTACTCCAATATGTTTGCCCTGTGAAGCCAGATGGATTCTGAAGTTTCATACTTACAAGCATCTTTTTATTTTGTTAAAATACACTTTTGATTTGGCTAACGATATCCTGAATATATTGTATAGCTTATTTGTGATTTCTTATCGCCAGAATGTTGCCCTTTATGATTTCAATCGTTTCTGCAACATCAACTTGTCAACAATCTCCCTACACCAATGCTTTTATCGGTCGGTGCAGACTTTCCAGGGGGGGGGATGCTTAACTTTTTTCTTTGTCTATAGTACGAACCAGGCTACGTGGTAATCCTACATCAAACGTATTTCCAAGAGACACACTTTCTCAACTCTATTGTTGAAAATACAATGTAACTGCTGTTGTTTACTTTGTTTAAAAAATCCATCCTATGCTACTGACTAAATCAGGCATGGGAAACATGTACACAGAATGTCCACCCAGTCGAGGTATTGGGATTGGGCTCGTGATCGTGGCTTTTCCTGACCGACAAGTACGTAACACGGCAAGAGACACGTGAGGAAAGAAGCACATGCTCAAATAAGAGGAAAATCATAAAGCCCTAATCTTGTTTGTCGATCGACCCGTCTCAGAAAGGGAGAGGGGGAGGGGGTCGTTACAGGACTGGGTAACATAATCCCTGATTACAATCCATGATGTATTGATTTGTCAAAAAAAATTACAAATCACACACAGAGTGTCGATAGCAGGTACATGCTATTTTAAGTTACAAATCTGATTCCTTTGTACATGATTACACGTGTGGGAATAAACAGTCTGACGATATATTGATTTTAGATAATCAATGGATCATAGTTTATTAATATTGTGTTTGATGGCTATGATTGATAAGTTTGTGTAATAATCAGACACGGATCGAACTTGAGAGAAAACAGATGTTTTTTTGCTCAATATACAGCTGTCCGTTTCACAAACGTATATTCGATTGTAAGATGATCCATAATTGCGACAAAAATTATGTGGTCTACAAAAACAAATCCAGCCTCTGATATAAAACTAGCAACTTTGATTACCTGTATCTCACCTGAACACAGTAAAGGGTTCTGTTCATCATCGGATGAACAAAGCCGTCCATAGTGCTACGATCAATTATTATATTCGATTTTCTTGTTCTGATTCTCACGACAGTAAGAGGCTTTAGAACTCATCGTAAATCTGATTGAGTGATTGATGTTTACAACGCACACAAGATTGTTTCACTTATATGCCAGCGAAAAGTCATTTAATGACGTAACCTTTGTAACAACCAAAACATTTACGAAACCAAAACTGGTAAAACAATAGTATAAAGTTTTTTCAAAGTATAGAAACATGATACATCACATTTCCCACTTATAAATCGGTCACATATAAATATCCACTGTTTACATAAAAAAAACTATTTGTTTCGACCAGAAGTGAAAAGGTGATGCCAATTAATTCCATGCATAACATGGACAACTCTCCGACGGTTTTACGGTTGTCCCCTTCTCACATCGCAGTCTCTATAAGTACCGTGTCCCAGCTGGCAGTTCGATTGATTGAATGATTGATTGTTTGGTGTTTTACGCCGCGCTCAAGATTATTTCACTTACAGGGCGGCGTTGCCAGTTTTATTGTGGGAGGAAACCGGGCTCTATGCCCAGAGTAAACCCACGACCTTCCGTTGGTAACTGGCAACCATCCCACATACATGTAGGTCGTTCGTATCTATTGGAATTTGTTAAATTAAACACTCAATTCCATCGTTGAAAACTCTTTTTATAATTATTAGTTAGATAGGCACGAAAGATTCTTTCCGAAGATCTAATCATTGAGCCAATGACTTAAAGCAAAAACAAGAATCAGTCACAGAGAAAGTGAAAAGTCCATGATTCTTGGGTCTGAATTCTCGTTGGCAACTGGGTCTTAAAATGGTCTGTAAACACGGTTAATTAGAGAGTTATGAGTCTGATATCATTAATGTATCCACTCAAGGACGATCTCAAGAGCCTAGTCAATATGACTTCATATCTGAGCAAAAGTTTATCAATGTACTCCATCTTGTTACATCTATCGATACATCCTTAGTGACATTTTGTCTATGGTATAGCCATGGATAATCCGTAGGGATTATTTTCAGTTATCTATGATGCAGACGGCTAGACAGCATCCCTTTAGAAAGACATAAACGACCCTATTCACAACTCGCTTAGAATAAATGATCGATTGCTAAATTTGTCCGGTTTCTGACTTCAAAATGACTATTTTATACAGCAGTATTTTGGAGTCAGGGTTCATTGCAATTTTAAAAAAAACATGAATAGACTGTCTGTCTGTGCTTTAGACAGTGAAATAACCATGTCACTTGCTTAAATAGTGTTAGAACGATGATCATTAATAATTTAGCTATCTGTAAAGAGAATTTAACGTTTAAAAC
Source organism: Lepidochitona cinerea (assembly GCA_963971465.1). Lineage (NCBI taxonomy): Eukaryota > Metazoa > Mollusca > Polyplacophora > Chitonida > Tonicellidae > Lepidochitona > Lepidochitona cinerea. The sequence continues at coordinate 14,740,666 of OZ020562.1, read as the reverse complement.
TGACAAGCGCCTCCAGCAAAACAGTGTTACGTCGCCAATGGCAAACAAAATTGAGACGGAGAATTATCATGTGCCATTTGTACCGCAACGGAGGCGGTATTTCATTCCTTAAACTGAGGTAACTTTGAACGACAGGGTATCCTTTAAAAGTCAAAGACTAAAAATCTAAATTTTCGCTATTTGGTAACAAATACTAAGAAAAGTGGTAATAATTATGTTTTTAGCTTTTTCGATGTTTTTTTTATTGTAGAATTGTCCTTTTAACAAAAAATGCAATTATGCACGGGCAGTAATCCAAGATAATTGTTCAACGACAACATAGTAAAATAAAGGCATCGGTGTAAGCCTTACTGATCAAAATTTTCCGGTTTTATTATGCGGCTATATGTTCTATAAAATGAACAGAAGTGCTATGTACGTTCAGCAAAGATTACGGTCCTACCTACTGAACGTCTATCATTAAACACGGATTTATGCATTTATTAAAACTTGAAGCCTAGCTGTTTTGATACAAAGGTGGGTTTAAACACACAGTCACTCGAAGTAATGGTGTAAGGGGTGGGACATTAGCTCTATAGAATATCTGGTCACTCGAAACTTATCTGAAACGTTGGATGTGACTAACGATAGCCCCAGCTTAAAAAGCGACAAATGCAAGCACACGTCAGATTGAATTTCATGATGTTGTTTTTTCGAATGAAAAAAGTCACATATTCAGTTAACTCCAGGGGAACTCTCCAAACCAAGGCAGTGGATTTAAGAAATAATGTTTTCGTTCGAAGTTATTGTCGTGGGATTTAGGTTAGATAATGTGGACGAGTTTTATTTTTGAACGAGGGGCGCTAAAGTTCAAAAATTGTGAAACTCGTCCACATTCTCTCACTTAAATCCCACAACAATGGCCGAGAATGAAAACATTATTTCTTTTCTATCACTCTTAAAATTTATTTTGGGAGATGTTTTTGTTACAAAATTTTGGTTGCTCAGTAGCTCAAATCAGCGGGGACTCCATCCATAACGTTTGGAATAGTCCAGTCAGTATTTGAAGTTTCGACGCAATGATTTTCAACGTTACAAGTATTAGGGAAAACGTCAAAGGGGATAGAATCCACTTTTTGGTGCAAGAGGTCACTATGTTGACTTGATGAATAAGGTGACTTCTACTTCTAGAGGGGCCTGCGTGGTCTCCAAAGGTTGGGGGTTTCCTCTGGTCCATGAGCCCGGTTTCCTCCCCACTAAACCTGGCAACGCCTTCATCTACGTGAAGCAATCATGAGTACGGCGTAAAACATCATGCAATCAATCTAGTTCTAGATTGAGTACCGTATGCATTGTCACTTGTTATATGGCGACATATATTTAAATAGCAAGAACATTTTGATTTTTTTATTCGTTGCTTATAAAACTATATATGTACATCTGCATTTAACATGAGCACCAATAGAATGTTCATAGTTGGTATTCTTTTATAAAATTGACCAAACGTTATTCTGTTCCATCGAAGTTTTGTCTATATTTGGCTACTCGTGGAACTTTCAAGGGGCATGCGCTGCCAAAATTCAATTTTTTTTTCATAATTTTTGATCGTCACGACAGTAAGGGGGCTTTGGAGGCCATCGAAAAACTAAATGATTGGCGTTGGAATTAGGAAAACCCATACAGTATGTGGCCTGTTCGAACCGAAAACGCGTTCGAAAAGTAAACGAAATTTAAATAACCGGGACGACGATTCATTCATTCTAAGCCAAAGTTAGTTCAAAATAATACTTTATTGTACATTTTTGAGACTAGAAGCACTACAAAGCTTCTGAATAATACGTGTTGAGAAAAATAGTCAATAATTTCAACATTCTGTTTTAACGTCAAAATATCAACATTTTGGCAGCTCATGCCACTTTAACGCATCTGAAAAGTTTAGGTCAAAATAAATCATGTGGGTTACATTTTTTACACGCCAAGTGACATAATATTTGGAATCATAATGTTATTTGTTAATAGGAAACCAAACTCACGGATTGGTGAAACATTGATGTCAAAGGAGAACATTCAAATAATTTTATTAATTTTTCCCTTCCTTAAAAAAAACAAACCTCAACTTAAATTCCATCAATTTTGATTTTTAACAATATTCATAACAGACTTGAAATGCAAATATTTCTTTGTTTTATATGGTTAATGATATCTTGTTCTTGGGTTTCCTTTTCCTCGTAAGGAATAATGCATCTCTATGAAAGTGTAGTGGACGAAGATCGATACAGGTATACTATATTATTAGTTGGCCCACGCCTTCCAGTGGCTAGTTGGGCAGATACTTGGTATCTGACAGTAATAGACGCCAACTATCTATCCGTATACACACGGAAGGGCGTCAAATAATGAATTTATCAGAGTAGCTTATTTACTTAATACTAAGTATAATCGACTGTTCTTTATTCGATACATGCAGTAGAATGCTTCGGGCTTAGTTGTTTGTAGTAAAGAGCTCACCGACATCTATGCTAAAAGCCCGCTCTCACTGTCGATTTGTAGTACGGACTTGACGCATGCCATTTGTAGCATACGACCAAAATCGAATATATCAAGGTCGGATTCGCCTAGTTTCGGATATCGTGTTTTCTCGTGTAAATTCCTTGCTAGAGGTCCGCGCACACACATTGTTTTTTATCCGATTCTTCTTCCAACTGTTCGAGTGCGAGTGATGGTGAAAATATCGTTACCGATTGATCGTTTTCGACGTTTTAAGCCGAGTTGGAAGTATTCAATCGATATTTCGTGCCATTCTTCGAAATCTTTAACTCGAGACATGGCAATTTGTAGTACCGACTTGTAGCATTCTACTGAATCGCACACAATGAGAACAGTGAAGTTGGTCCGATTGTTGTAGCAGCTAACATGTTGTTAGCGAGTTGCACGAAATAGAGAAAATCCTATTTTCATACCACAAATCGCATGCACTGACCAATCAAATCGCTTCAAAAGGTCAAGAACGAGTTACTCCCCGTTGCACCGATCTTTATCTTCGACGCCATGTCTGATCGATTTAAATCTCAAATACAAATCTGTTTAGTTCTCGACGAACCAGCGTCATATAAATTATGTCTCTCAAGTTAAGCGAATCTGCGTCACTTCAATATCATGGTCATATCAATATTATGGTCATACTTACGGCACAATTCCCTAGCAACGAATTTACGCGAAAAACCCGACATCCCAGACTAGTCTTATCCGACGTTAATGTATTCGATTTTGGTCGTATGGTATAAATTGCGTGCGTCAAGTCAGTACGACAAATCGCACCGTGAGAACGGGCCTTTACGAAACGAAATTCTAAACTGATGTCACGATTGGGTTTCGCCTTGATTGAAGAATTTCATCCATCGCATAGTTCTCAGTGGAAACGTACAGTTTCTGTGATTCTCTCACCATCCAGTTTAGTCAGAGACGCTGACCAATTTAGCAATATACACGAGGTACAGTGACATTTATTCATTCAACATCCATCCCATACTTCCCGGTAGAAAGATATAGTTTTTATGATTCTGTCATCATCCAGTTTAGTCAGAGACGCTGATCACAACAGAAGCAACTGAGACTTTGCCAATTGGAGGAACTTTCGAATCCACCATGTAAGATTTTAACCAACTGCCCTTATATATATTATTATTATTATTATTAGACGAGATGGTGACATGCTATCGGCTCCGATTTGATATGATGCATCTAGCATGTTGAACACTGAGCGTCGGGTGCCCTGATGACTCACTCTACAAAATTCTTTAAAATCAAGGTACATTTGCCGATCTAGTTTTAAAACTTAAAGGGACATGAGCTGCCAAAATTCACACTTTTTTCGTAATTTCTGATCGTCACGACAGTAAGAGGCCTTGAAGACCATCGAAAAACTAAATGATTGGCGTTGGAATGAGGAAAATCCATACAGTATGTGGCCTGTACGAACCGAAAACGTGTTCGAAAAGTAAACAAAATTTAAATAACCGGGACGACCATTCATTCATTCTAAGTCAAAGTTAGTTAAAAACAATACTTTATCGTACATTTACGAAACTAGAAGCAATAAAAAGCCTCTGAATTATACGTCTAGAGAAAAATAAGCAATAATTTCAACATTCTGTTTTAACGTCTTGGCAGCTCATGCCCCTTTAATTAACATACAGGAGTCTACTTCCGGAATTAGGTCTTTTGGCTTACTTTTGACAGTTCTTTCACCAGCTCGTCTCACATTTTTGGTTGATCAGCCACAATAGATTCCCAAACCCCCATCTTATTTTATTTTATTTATTTTACTAAAACTATTCCAATGAAATAAACTATGTGATATATATATGAATTTATGCATAATTTTGTTTTTGTATAAAGAATTTATTTTATTTTAACAATATGACTTTATTATTACTTCCGAACACTAAATTAATTTCAAATCGCAAAGTATCAAAAGCTATCTATATCATGAGACTTCCTACCTTTATGGTATGAGTAATAGGTTGCCAGTTTAGTCGTATAAGGTTTAGTCATGATCTGTGTTTCCGTGTGGTACACTTTTTTGGCCACAACCCCCAAAAACAAGCAAAACAATCCTCACTCAGTGGTAGGGTCAGCGCTTGAGACACTTTTCTGAGGCGCGATGCAGAGTCAAACATATGCACGGAAACCCCCCCGATGTAGACTCAAATTCTGGGCAGTTGTCTAGAAATTTCTCTGGCTGGTGATGATGACAAATATCGATCACTCATGCGTATGATATCATATTTTACGCTTGGCTTGTTTACTATGTGAGTTATTGTAGTTTATGAGCAATCGGACGTATATGTTAAAACTGTGTCAATATTGGTTTAGGACTTCATCAATCGTCACGTACCGATGTAAAGAGGTGATCTTAAGAGGGGTCTAATCATTGCTGCCTTCAATGAACATTGGTTTCGTTACATCTTATTTATACCATGCTATGGTATCTCGTCAGATGCTGGGATAATACCCCGACCTTCTCCCAATGATTTGAATGCGTGTGCACACAAACTGAAACTAATCAACATGACGAATTGTTCTTTCTGAAATCAAAACACTAAGCGTGACAAAGACTTTATATTAGCGAAACAATTTACGCCTTTTAAATGCAATTCGGAAAACCAACTTACACATTTTTCGTGGTACAGTTTGGGTGGAGTCTTAAATGTCACACACTGTCACTGAAATGTAATTAAGCGAAATAGCCAATCAAATTTATCCGTGATATTCATTTCTCTATAATATATATGCATTGATGTACACGCATGCCAATTTGACAATGTCACTTGAATAAAAGATGATTTAAAATCAGTATTTTATGTTATGATGCCGTTACACTGAACTTAAATCTTTTAAGAACAACCGTAGGTGACACTTTACAAGTCTAATCCGAAAAAAATCACTTTAGGACACGGCATATGTTTAAAATTTAACAACACATTTACCTCCCTACGATGGTTACGTACGTTAATAAGTTCAGTGAGAAATTACGTCATACACGACCCCCGTTGTGTATGTACCTTCCGACTGGTGACGTAATACACTAACTCTACTGAGCCAGTGCCTCTTCATATACATTTGTACAAGTGTAAGGTCGTGTATTACGCTTAGCGCTGAAAGCCATTTGTGGCTGCTCTTGTGGTGCAATCTCGTTTGTTTGTTTACTAATTGTCAGACTGAAAACAATAGTAATATGAAATCCCATAAGTTGCCCTTTAAATGTACATGTTTGACGTAGAATCAACTGGATTCGTGATTGATCTCGTCTTATTTTTCTACCAATCTGAAGTTCAATGAAAAATCACACGAGACTAAGGCGTTGTCTTTTCTTAGAGTATAACAAACCTATATGCAATGCAGAGCAATGCTGAGTTCTAGCTCGTTGGCTCGGGTCCCATGATGTCTCACTCATGAAGTTGTAGGCAACATCCCTTAAAAGCAAACTCGTCGTGAAAATTCCAGAACACTGTTTACATGAAAATAGTGGGCGTTTTTCTATATTTTACCAGACAGAATAAGTTAGAATGTTTTGGTCTCAGTATCTTTAATTTGAAATGGAAAGACTATCCGGTATGTAAACAAACTCCTGAGATTGCGCACAAGTGTCCTAATGTTTGGAGTCGTGAGAGCTATAGAACGACACAGTATAATTTTACGAGTTTTATCTATAAAATACAGACCGATGATCGGGTAAAATGGATTTAAAAACTCTGCCAACAAATTTAGATTGTAAACCACAGAACGCCTGACCTGAGGGTAATCCAACACTTGAGTTAACAGACACTGATTGTTGTTGCAATCGAATTTTGATTCTTCGTTTGTTTTTCACACCCATTTATACGTTCTAAACCCGTGGACATGTTGTATGTTTCCTATGTTTAATTTGAGTGGTTTTAGCTGTAATAAGCTCATGTAAATTGGTTTTCTTAACAAATGTCAAACAGGCTACGGAGGCTAGTTGGCCTTTAAGGTAGGGGAAATCGATGCATTTCGTGGAAAATATGGGACTAAGTGAAATATAAACGAAGACAAAACTCAATTCCGCTGATGGATACTTCAGCGTTCTAATGGATGTATTAAATATGTAGCCTAAACTCGATTTCGCCCAAAGCAAGAAAAAACATTGTCCGATATTGCCTTGAGCCATAATGATGCATTCGATAACATACCACTAGTGAGGAAACTGCTAAACAGTGTGTTTGTGTGGACATGTAGTTTTCTAAAATGCAACGACCGTGTTCAGGCTCATCGCAGATGTGACAATATAAGGAAGCTATGTGTAAGGTGAAAGCATTATAGGAGCATTATGAGCGACAAGGAATTTCTTTTTTATTGTTTTAGTTATTAGTAAATATGCGCTATTTATATGTTTTCGCAAAAATTAAATTTGTTTGGGGGAAAATCTAAATGTACCATGTTTTACTAAGCTGATATCTATCATGATTCTATTGATGGAAAACCATGCTAGTTCATGTTAAACCATGGTATATTGGAAAAAGGACCATTACATTTAAAGCAAACAAATGTATTCTATGAAAAACTATATTGCGTGAAAGATGTCTTATAAATGAGTACTTTTGTACACGTAAAAGGGAAACAACCTTAACCGTGGTTAAAATCGTAATGTTAAAATGAAAATTTTAACAAAATTCTATAAAAGCAGACAGAACTTAAATAGCCGAGACGTATAAGAACAGTTTGGGCTAATCAAGCTATATGTGCATTTGCCAACATTAGTACCATTGGATAGTTCATTAATGGTATTCCTTATAAAAATTACTAAAAGGGTTTGTTTCTGTTCCCTCGAAATATTGTCCAGATGCCGGGATAATACCCCGACCTTCTCCCAATGATTTTAATGCATGTGCATACAAACTGATACTAATCAACATGACGAATTGTTCCAATCGTGCCCACATGCTTACCTCCCCTTCACTTCAGAACTAATCCTCGCGTGCGAAGATTAACTTCTCTGTTTAGATTGGAATTGTTCTTGCTGAAATCAAAACACTAAGTGTGGCAAAGCTTTTATATAAGCGAAATAATTGACGCCTTTTAAATGCAATTCGGAAAACCTACTAACAAATTTTGCGTGGTGTCCCAAGTACAGTTTGGGTGGAGTCTTAAATGTCACTCACAGGCACTGAAATGTAATTTAGCGACATAGCCAATTACATTTATCAGTGATATTCATTTCTCTATAATATATATGCATTGATGTACACGCGTGCCAATTTGACAATGTCACTTGAATAAAAGATGATTTAAAATCAGTGTTTTATGTTATGATGCCGTTACACGGAATTTATATATTTTAAGAATAACCGTGGGTGATTCTTTACAAGTCTAATCCGAAAAAAATCACTTTAGGACACGGCATATGTATAAAATTAAATACAACATTTACCGCCCTACGATGGTTACGTACGTTAATAAGTTCAGTGAGAAATGACGTCATACACGACCCCCGTTGTGTATGTACCCTAAGAGTGGTGACGTAACACACTAGCTCTACTGTGTCAGTGCCTCTTTATACAAATTTTTACAAGTGTAAGGTCGTGTATTACGCTTAGCGCTGAAAGCCATTTGTGGCTGCTCTTGTAGTGCACTCTCGTTTGTTTGTTTACTAATTTTCAGGCTAAAAACAATAGTCATATGGAATCCCATTAGTTACTCTTTAAATGTACATGTTTGACGTAAAATAGGCTTGATTCGTGATTGATCACGTCTTATTTTTCTACTAATCTGAAGTTCAACGGAGACTAAGGCGGTGTCTCTTCTGAGAGTGTATGCAACAAACCGATATGTAATGCAGAGCAATGCTGAGTTGAACTCTAGCTGTTTGGCTCGATTCCATGATGTGTCACTCGTGAAGTTGTAGGCAACATTCCTTAAAAGCAAACTTGTCGTGAAAATCCAGAACACTGTTTACATGAAAACAGTGTGCGTTTTTCTCTATTTTACCCGACAGAATAAGTCATAATGTTTAATTTGAAATGAAGACTATCCGGTATGTAAACAAACTCCTGAGCAAACTCCTAATGTTTGGAGTCGTGATAGCTATAGAACGACACAGCATCATTTTACGAATTTTATCTATAAAATACAGACCGACGATCGGGTAAAATGGATTTAAAAAATCTGCCAACAAATTTAGATTGTAAACCACAGAACGCCTGACCTGAGGGTAATCCGATTCTTGAGTTAACAGACACTGATTGTTGTTGTAATCGAATTTTGATTCTTCGTTTGTTTTTCACACCCATTTATACGTTCTAAACCTGTGGACATGTGTTATGTGTCCTATGTTTAATTTGAGTGGTTTTAGCTGTAATAAGCTCATGTAAATTGGTTTTCTTAACAAATGTCAAACAGCCTACGGAGGCTAGTTTGCCTTTAAGGTAGGGGAAATCGATGCATTTCGAGGAAAATATGGGACTAAGTGAAATATAAACGAAGACAAAACTCAATTCCGCTGATGGACACTTCAGCGTTCTAATGGATGTATTAAATATGTAGCCAAAACTCGATTTCGCCCAAAGCAAGAAAAAACATTGTCCGATATTGACTTGAGCCATAATGATGCATCCGATAACATACGACTAGTGGGGAAACTGCTAAACAGTGTGTTTGTGTGGACATGTAGTTTTCTAAAATGCAACGACCGTGTTCAGGCTCATCGCAGATGTGACAATATAAGGAATTTATGTGTAATATGGAAGCATAATTTATAAGAGCATTATAATCGACAAGGACTTTCTTTTTTTTAATTATTTTAGTTATTAGTAAATAAATCTTTCAATGGCATTTAGAAGTTGGAAGGTTACAATAAGGTCGAGAATTACTTATGGATAACAACTTCTTGGTTTATTGGGTGACGACGTTTCGATGTAGTTCTTACATCGTTCCATATTACACATAAAACGTCGTCACCCAATAAACCAAGAAGTTGTTATCCATAAGTAATTCTCGACCTTATTATTAGTAAGTATACGCTATTTATAGGTCCTAAAAGAAAACACGTTTAAGTCTTATGGAGAATAATCAAGATGTACCATGTTTAAAAGGATTGAAAACCTCTAGAAATACATAGGGATTATCTTCGATAACGACCATCGAAGTACTTAAAACAATTCCGCCATGTTGCAGTAGCTAGTAGACGTGATGTTGCAGTAGCTATTTTGGGATAAATAATGACGTATTTTTACCGCTATCTAATGTATGATGGTAGATTTAGGTCTAAAAAACATTGTGACAAACAAGCGGGAAGATTGCTTCGGAATACGTAGGTCAGTCCTGCAACCGCACGTCATTTCTTAACAAAGCCATTGGTTAAATTGCACTGCTCTTGACTACTCTGCTAATTTGCTAATTCGTCTACTCAGCTAATTCGTTATTGTAACGCCACATTCAAATTTCAATTAATCGCTTACGAGGTGATGAACATATATCGGGTAATTGTTTTAGACTAAATGAACTCTAGACTAGTTTAATTGGACAGAGTAAAGTTTAAATTTCCTTCCCTTTGAAAAGTTGATATCTACCATGATTCTATTTATGGAAAACCATGCTAGTTTATGTTAAAGGGGCATGAGCTGCCAAAACGTTGATATTTTTACGTTAAAACAGAATGTTGAAATTATTGGCTATTTTTCCCAAGACAGAAGCTTTTAGCGCTTCTAGTCTCGAAAACGTACGATTAAGTTTTGTTTTGAACTAACTTTGGCTTAGAATGAATGATTGGTTGTCCCGGTTATTTAGGTTTTGTTTACTTTTCGAAGACGTTTTCGGTTTGTACAGGCAACATACTGTATGGATTTTCCTCATTCCAACGCCAATCATTTAGTTTTTCGATGGCCTTCAAAACCTCTTACTGTTGTGACGATCAGAAATAATGAAAAAAGGTGTGAATTTTGGTAGCTCATGCCACTTTAAACAAAGATATATTGGAACACGGACCATTCCATTTATAAAAGGGTGTATTTGTTCACTCAATTTTAAATGAATTTTTAAATCCCACACTCCTTTACATGGACAGAGTTGTATATATTCAATTAATTTATACTCAGGTCAGCAACAGACGAATATGTTAGCAAAACAGTAACATTCATATGCATTAAAAGGGACTCGTCCTGTATTATTGTTTACATTTTTCGCTAATTTGAAAATAAGAGTGATTTGACTTTAAAGGCGATAGGTCGATTTATTTAAAAATCTACAATTCACGCGCATTTAGTGGTTTATTCTGTTGTATTTCTGTTTATCGTGTTTCTGAGTGTTTCAGATGAATGTTGATGTTTTACGCCGGAATCAGGATTATTTCACTTGTATGGCGGCGTTGCCTGGTTTAGTTTGGGAGGAAACCGGGAACTTTGTTTTGTGAAATCTGGCAACTTGTGGACACAAAAGTGAAACAATCTTGAGAGCGGCGTAAAACACCAATCAATCAGGATTTATTTTTCCACTCAAAATGTATCGTTAACAAACACGCGTTAGTCAAGGTTTGATGCGTAAAGTTTGGCATTGTATTTTATATAGTCGGTATTGACAAGAGACAATGAATCGATTCGATCAGAAAAATGTACCGTCTAGTGTTTGCCAATCTGTCTGACTAGGTTTTCATAATTAATGAGTACGTAGACGCATACAGAGACTCCGTATTTCTGCATATATAATTGCGTATTTTGCAAACATATCCCCGCCCTCAGTGTGGATTCGGGGTAAATAAGAATATGCCCTCCGCTTCCGTAAGGTGTTTGATCGTGAATTGGCCTATCATTTCCCCCATTTTCCTTTTAAAGCCATACTATTAAGATGTTATAGGCTCGGTCCACTTAAAAGACCAATATATTTTGTGTTAAAGACCGGTTTTACATGAATTATAGTTTGATGGAATGCACTGAAATTATTAAACATTGTACGAAGGTAAAATCAAATAGTTACTCATGCATGTAAGTGTTTTATTAGTACGTATAGTAAAAGTATTCATCTCATTGAAACTTTTCCTCGTTGTAATTTCGTATGATTGTTTTGTGTTTTATGTGAAAGTCTACAGATCATTCTAGAATGTTATTATTTGTTTGTCAGCTCACCCAGACGGCTGTTTACAATTAGCCCTGTGTTGCCCTAAATCAAGGAACGTTCTTGAACGTGTCAAGTCTATAGCTATACACTTTAACACACTTAAAGACACTTAAAGACACTTTAATTGTATTTTAGTCAGTTAGTTTAATACCAACTGTACTAAGAACCTCTGTCCCTTAGTCCCACGCAGACTTTCCATCGATGCGCGGGTTAGAATCACACTCAGACCAAATAGAAATTCAAAAATTCCTGAGTGGATTTTTTCAATCGGTCGCCTTATGTGGACGGTTTGTCAGGTACTCGCCAACGGTCGAGGTTTCCTCCTTGCAATGGGCCCAGTTTCTTTCCTCGCCAAACCCAGCAATGCGACCATATAAGTGAAATAATCTTCAGTGTGGCCTAAAACTTCAATCCATCAACCAATGAACTGCACTGAGTATGCTGTGAACAGTTGTATAATTTGGATGCGTTTTGTCTTCTATTCTTACATGTATATGGAATGATAATCAATCTGCTAACTATTGTGATTTGATGAATTATTTTATTTTGTGGATTTAGCAGTGTAATTGTCAGAATTTTCATTTATAATTCGTGATCATCTGATCTATACTAGGAACTTTTTGAGTTCTGGGATATTTGATTTGGTCAAATTTACGTTGATTAGATTGCTACAAGTTATTTTGATATACGTTTTCTTGCTACTGTTTGTATACACAAAGACAAAAGGTAATGACACCCTGGAAAGTTTGCACCGTCCGATAAACTCACTAGTGTACGGAGATTGTTTGCAAACTGGCATTGCAGAAACGATTATGATCATACAGGGCAACATTCTGGCAATAGGAGGTCACAATTAATGGCAACAAGCTATACAATTCAGGGGAGGATACAGGTTTGTGTGAAAGGAGGGGACGCAAGTCCTACATACAGTAGGTAGCTATGAGTCTTGTGAAGGGGAGGGGGGGGGGGGGGGCAACTATCACAGCACCGTAAGGTGTGGGTCCAGGGGCCGCATAGGCCCCGGAAGCTCTGGGATCCTAGATCGCCGGAGAGGTGTTCTAAGCCATTTCGGCATGTAAAACTAAATATTATTTTTCAGAGTACATCTTCATAAATATAGCCGGTGAAAATATTTCTAAGGGAGATGGCGGAAAAATATGTCTACCAGAAAGATGTTTTAGCTTAGAGCCACGTCGGAATAAACGGGAAGGTCCAATGGTGGATTAATGTAAGCCTACATCATAAGCGTGATACCTCTATTCCCTCTCAAATATCACTTATTTTAATCAAGTATTTTAAATTCAACCTAAATAAAACGTAACAAAATTGTTTTTGTTCAAGCCCCTGATAATGAATTATCGGTTGCTAACTTTATTTGCGGAAAACATTAATCAAAATGGAACTGTGTATGTTTTGCCTGTTTACGTAATACTCTCAGTAACAATTTCAAAACAATGTCAAGATTAGGGCCTAATGGCAGTTTCAGAGTTCTGTATAGCTTTAAAAAGACAGCTTGCGATTTTTGCGCGAAAATTCATCCATAACTCTGGAATAATTCAGCGGCAAATCTTTATTTACATGTACATACAGATGAGCAAGTCCATTCATTCTCTCCTCTCCCATGGTCCACAGTTTTCAAATGTTATTTTGTGCTATCTACAAGTTAATGATCCCATCGGATTTTAAAGTGGTGACGCATTGATAATTATGATAACATTAAGCGAACAGTGGAAGTGCATGTACTTTCAATCGGGTGCAACAGTGCAATACGAGGGCATGCACGAAACCAAACATTTCAGTTAAATCCTCATCACGCATTTTTTGGTGTGTGGCCGATTAACCTTGGGCCCAATGTCCCCGCCATTTGCAACGCTTATATATTTTTTGACTATATGGTCTAATTGTGAGTAAAAACGCTACCAGTCCACATCGCTTAGCTTCGTGTGACTTTGCGCCCCCCCCCCCCCCAACTACTCTCCTTACCACTTCTCCACGAACATATATGGTGTTTTAAATATTCAACACACATAGGCACGGCCCGTACCAATGAGGCAAATATAGGCAAAATTTAAATGTGATCGTAGCTCCATATAAAGCTTCCTTCTTCATAGCATTGTAATGTAAGATATTTTCGTTTTCGTACTCTCTTTTTCTCTTTTCCTTCTCTCTTTTTTTTCTCTTTTCCTTCGTTGTTTTTTGGGGTCGGCTGATAGGGGGAGGGGGGGGGGGGCGGGGCCGCCACTGCAATTTATTCAGGATATCGTTAGCCAAAAGTGTATTTTAACCAAATTAAAAAGATGCTTGTAAGTATGAAACTTGAGTCCATCTGGCTTCACAGGGCGAACATATTGAAGTAAAAATGTCCCTTTGAGTGTGCAAAACACATCACTAGAGAAGAATGTCAATAGTGCTTATAATCTTCATTAGTCCAAATAACAGCTTCCAGGAGGCTCTAGGGCTTGAATGTTTCTGCCCATCCTATACCAAATGTGCTCTAAAGGATTCAAATGAGGACCCAAGACAGAGTTGTTTCAGCTTTGTTTTGGAAGTAGGCTATTACTGCCTGGGAACGAAGAGGTCTGGCGTTGTCATCCATGTTCACAGGTCCTAATTATCCAAATGTGGCACGACAACTGGTTGCAGGACCTCCCGAATGTACCGGTCACGCCCTATAGCTTTGTACGACATCTCTTCGGAGTGCATACCAACAATTTGCCATATTTGCTCTTTCGTGCCATGTTCACAAAAGATGAGTCCATGTTGAACAAAACCGGCCATTATGACAAACATACCAACGAACTAAAAGATTTAAGAGAAATGTAACGCAACGGCGTTCCCGCCACATAGTGAAGCTCAAAGCGGTCACCGTTTTTAAGTAGAGATCAGGGGGAGCTTACACATTTTTACGATGTTTAAATTGTCCACTGTATGGATAGAGGTGCGGAAGGGTTAAATGGACAAAGTCGGGAGGACTTCTTTCGTCCCCGGCAAACATGTTGAAAGGTAAGTAACGCTGTCCCAAGCCCTACGTCTAACCATCTTGCTTGTCGGAAAAGCTAAATATTTACAGGTAATATTTTACAGATAAATGTGTGGTTATGTCATCAATGTTTTCCAACAAGTACCAATAAACAAAATCGCGAACTGAGTTACATTTTACCCAGAAAGCTTTGCGTAAGTCTATGTGACGTCATCAGGCGGTAATTGCAATCGCAGTTTTATAACTCAAACACTGGTGGAGAATGTTTCTGAAATATAACATTGTAATATAACTGAAATTAGAAAATGTCATTTCAGCGTGACGCAGATCTTATGAAACACAAGCTAGTCTCGTTTGGTATATGCAAGAGACTGCTGCATTGTGATCTCAAACTATGATATAAATGAACCTTTTAATTGACCTGTTAGTCTCTTTCTGGCTATTGTGCTTATGAACAATGGCTTCAAAGAGGCTTTCAAAAATGTATTTCAGAATCTGGACAATGATTTCAAACGATACATTCACTAAACAAATTAAAGAAACGTGTCAACTAATAAAGGAGCCAGAAACAAATGGTAAAATATTAATCAAAATACGAATGCTTTAAAATATTTCTATTGCAAATTTACCGCTGCCCAGCTTTATGTTATCAATAAATAAATGTACTTTATGTTCAAATAAATAAAAATGCAATACAATACAATATACTTAACGAAAAGACCAATATTGAAACTAAAATTAAGTTAAGCCATCTCTCTCCGGTAAACAGTTCTTGTAAACAAACTGATAAATCTGTTCGCCATTCAAAGGCGATAAAAGGTTATTGATTTGAGTTAATGAAGGGTTGAACAAAAGATATTTTCAAGATAATGCGGATTGAAAAGAAAACGTGTGTTAACAGAGACGTCAGATCAATGGTTTTGCACATTTAGCCGGATCACCAAAGAGCACAGTAAATATACTCTTTGCGAGCTGTTTGCTTAGTGTTCCTTTCATGATATGCCGAATACAAATATGTTTTGTTTATTAATAAGACTATATATCTGAGTTTAAACTGCATTTTTCTGTAAGTAGGTTCACTAACCCTAAGAGGACACGAGCTGCCACAAATCGGACTTTTTTCATTAATTCCGACTGCTAAAAGAAGCTTAGTTTTGAATAAACCAAAGTAAAAGATTGACGATGAAATAAAAATGAAACGTACATACATTACTGGATTCGTAGGCGGCTCCATTCTGTTGAATGATGTGCGTCGCCACAATAGAAAAACAAAGATATCTTTAAAGTCAGTAAACCGAAAAAACCGAAGGCGAATTCTCACAAAAAAATTCAAGTAGATTTATGTAGAAAGTACATTTTGTGGTATTTCTTTTTTTCGCTGATGACGCTTAATTAGCTTACATCGTCAAGCTTGGCATCGGTGGAAAGCTATGCTTGGTCATGAGCTATTCCGTTTCAACAAAATGTTTCATATATCTGGCAGTCCATGATACTTTTAAAAAGACACACACGCATAAACTCAATTCCAATGATATGAACGGTAGCAGTTAATAACTACACTGTGTAAAGTTTATAATTTCGAAAATATATTTTCCGGCATATATGAATGAAAATTATGCCCCTTTTAACCAAATTATCTGGTGTCTTGAGTATTAAGTGTAGCATTATAGAGAAAAGGTCATTTTAAACATGTACAATGGAAATCTATTTTATTGTTAGCTGTTTGCATGTGTTAGAAGTGGATGGGATGTATAGGTAGTAAAGAAGAGCAAACAAACAGTAATATGATAACAAAATCGAAAATACATTCCAGTCGTTAGGATTCTTGGTAATCAAAATTTGTAAGAAATGTCCACATGTTTTAAATAATGAAATGTTCGCTCTGCTTTCTCAAAGGCGAAGGACTAAATTTTCGTGTGTCCTTTCGATTGTCATAATTACCATGTTACTACGGCCATAATTTCGACACAGACCTTGACGTTTTCGTGGATCGCATCGGTAGAATGCAATCTAAAATTAGAAGTTGCCCTAGTCCTAAAGGCCAGATTGAACCTCTAAGGCCAATGGCTGACATTTGTATCAGAAATATGTTTTTCCTCCCCAAATGCCAAAGAGGCAGTTTCAGTCATGACAGAAGAACTTCTTAAAGTATCTGCATGGCTGTCATCAAACCGACTAACTCTAAACATAAACAAAACCAAATGTATGTATGTGAAGCCCAAAAAAAGTCGGGATTTCTCATCTAAAGTTTACCTCCATAATATTGAACTACCAGCTGTTCATGATCTTAATTTTCTTGGTATCATATTATCTGATCGTCTTTCATGGAATTCACATATAAATCACGTTTGCAAAAAAGTCTCTCGTACCATTGGACTTATCAATCATATAAAATCCTCAGTCAAAAATCGCACTCTTCTCATACTATATTACTCACTGATTCATCCTTATTTGTCATATGCTTCCGGGTTGTGGGCAAATACCTACTAAAGTCATCTTAACCAACCACTTCTCCTTCAGAAAAAGAGTCTTAAGGAGTATTACTTCATCAGGTCGTTTCTCTCCATCCGCGGACTTATTTTCTACATTAAAGATTCTCCCTCTACATTCCATCAGTCAGTTCTCCAATCTCATGATTTGTCATAAATATATTCACCATCCTGATCAACTGCCAGCTCCCATTCACCATTTCTTTGTAAAAGTCTCTGATATTTACTCTTACACTCTCCTTTAATCTGCATAGACCTTTCAATTCATCCGTACTTGCTTCTCACTCACTTCGTTTCTCAGGGCCACGCGAATGGAACAGTCTGTCAACTACACTCAAATCTACTATTTCACAGTCCTTGTTCAAATCTGAATTAAAATCTTATTAGCTCGAAAAATTATAGTTTGAATAATGTCATTGTATGAGTTATAGATATTACGTTTTTATTTGCAACATAAAATACAACATAATATTTAAATCTACCATTAATATTGTATATAATTTGCCAACTAAATGGGATAGAACAAGTCTTCGGACTTTATTCCCGCCATTCAAATTTCATGTCAACCATCATTTAAATGCTGTACATATTATATGGTGAATAAACAAACAAACAAATATCCATTGGAATGGGGTTGAAGAATTCACATAGGAGGTCAATCGATTATGTGACTTTAAAGTTTTCTTACACTTATGGTGTGTTTCCACGGACCTGCGTTAACGCGTGCGTTGACGGATGCGATTGTTTAACGGATAGGATGAAGTGTTTCCACGGACTTGCGTTAACGCATGCGATCGACAGTGCGACCGGTCATAAGGTTACGGTCAAAAGTCAAGGTCATATCATTGATAACACTTTTGTTTCGGTTTGGGGAAAGAATGTGAATAAAAACATCTACATAGCTTTTTCATACAAAATACATTTAGGCCTACAACACAAACACAAGTCAGTAAAAATGAGTCAACAAACTCACTCGGTGTTTCTGTGGATTTCTATCTGACAGCAAAAGGTCATCAGGGTCGGAAAACCCCTTCAATGACGTCATGATCAGCGAAATCCCTCGTCCGTTGCGTTAGAAATGGGACAAGCCCCATTCTCCGTCCGTTAACGCGGGCGTTAAAAACTATCGGACTGGCCATGGAAACACTATAGTGTATTTCTGTAGTTCCCATTCTTTAGGGAAAATCGCATCCGTCAACGCACGCGTTAGCGCAAGTCCGTGGAAACACACCATTAGCTAGAGCTATTTTTAATTTCATCGTACATTTAAACACTAGCAGCTATTAGAAACGCCCCGTGGAACCTATCACAGTGGCCAGTTTAAAGTGAATCGGATCGATAGGGAACGTCGCCACTTTCGTCAAAATGGGATTATTTCGTGAAATTGACAACGTTTTCGTTACCAGCTTAACGTTTTCATAAATTCAAAATATAGTCTCGCACAGCGTAATGTCAAGAATTTTATATTTATCTGATATCTTTTAAAAATGTTACTCTATATCGCACGCGAAAATCCCTGGCTATGTCCGGTAAAGTCGCCCGAGGTCTATTTTAGCCACGTCTAAAGGATTGATGTAGAATGGTAAAGTGAAGACGTGTTGACTGTAGCTCCGTCTGATTCAACTAGTTGTAACAGTTATGTTAGTTCATAGCGTCGGTATTCTATAATTGTACCTTTGAAAGAAGACCTTTGAAAGAAACCCTTTGTGATTTTTTTTTCAAGCGTTTTTTTGAGTTGAAATCTACACACTGATCAACGTACTAAAAGCTTTGCAGTGGTGCAGTCTCCGTCACTTCCAGCTTCAACTAGGCTTTGAGGCTTAAGTATAGTCATTGGTGCCAAGCGACGCCAATTTGTCACTCGTTTTCCTTGCGTATCGCTAGTCGACTGTGGGGGCTTTTCATTTGGTTTAGACTTTAGACAGTCAGGCTTGCAGGTAGTTGGTTTTAAAAACCTTATTTCTTTAACAAAGAACAGACACACGTTTGCAAACAGCATTCACACAAGGGTAGGCATAATTTGGCCGATTACAGTTTGTTTCGCGTGTTAGTTTATTTTCTTTCCGGCATTTATTTTCTTGCCAGTCGTGATAATGGATTCTAAAACAAAACAAAATGGTAAAGTCAGTAAACTGTACAAATCGAAGGCGAATTCGCACAATCAAAATTCAAGTAGCGTACATTTTGAGGCATTCTGTGACTGGTAAAGCTCCCTTATCTTACATCTCCTAGGGAAGCCTACCTTCACTCGAATCATGATCATCACGCATATGTCCAGGTATGGGCTTCAGGTGTGAACACCTGTGCGTTGAGAAAAACATATGCAAATTCGGTTACCATGGCTCGATCATAAACAACCAATCGTGCGCCCACCACGTATATTTTTTACTTTTGTCACTTTCTTTCCGATCGAGTTTGTAGTCGAAAGCAAACAAAACGTTAGAATCGAAACCTAGTACAACAATAACTTTGAAATTCAACCCAAAAGTTCTGGATTTCTACGAAGATCATGGACCAGAACTTAAGTCCAGGTATTTTATATCGGCAGTTGTTTGTCCTGTGATATGGGTTATCCAAATAACAATGTATAACAGTGATTTAAAATGCTTGTATAGGGTTTGAACTTACTTGAACTTCGGCTTACAGAGACATGCATTTTATGCAAGAATAAATTCGTTGACAGAAGCGCCACCTGTTGGTGGAGAAAGGAGGATTCATACGAAGGTGTACAGTTACCGTTTATGGTACAGTTACCGTCCTTTGTGACACGTATAACGCGACACAACGCCAGGAGCCTGATGAGACTCAAATTAGAAAAAAATAATATATTTATGATCACTAAAACACACAAAAAATATTCAATATGAAGTCTTTGTAGATGCCATCAATTAATACTTGTGTGCAAAAATCCAACGATTTATTAAATCGATCATTAAATATTAACTTTAAAAGTAGCACAAGCTCCAGAATCTTGGAATTCCTGTGAACATCTGTGTAACATATGGAGTTGAGAAAATATTTTAGTGGTCATGTTGTAAAAGGGGGGTCTAGGTGGCTCATTCGGTAAGAGTGATAGTCCCTCAGTCCGACTCCCGTCGATGCGGCAGGGGTTCGAATTCCATTCAAAATAAATACAAAACTGAAAAAATCGGAGTGGATTTTTCACTGGATCGCCGTATGTGGAAGAGTTAACAGGTAGGCCTACTCCCCGAAGGTCGGAGGTTTCCTTCCAGGAAAGAGTCCCCCCTCACATATAAACGTGCATGACAACGCTGTCATATAAGCGAAATGATCTTGAGTTAAAAAAATATTTGGCGATATGTTAACAAATATATAAGCTGGGATGTATAGCCTACTTAGAAATTATTTCTCACAATTTGAATGCATGCAAAAAGATTTTTTGTATGTTTTATCATTATGCGATTTTAGAATTGACTCAAGTTAATTATATGCTTCCTTCTCATATTTCAGAGTTTGGACAATGTTGTGCAGTGGCCGGAATTTCATTAACATCTTTGAAGTCCGGTCACAACACAGCGCCATACGAAATACCACCAGAAGTATTTACTAATGGATGCGTTCTGGAAATCCACCAGCTCCGTCTTTCATGGTCAGTCATTACACACCTACTTCAAGTATGGTTGAGCAGTCGAATACCGGGGGTTGCAACCCCGTGAGAGTCCGCTATTTCATAACTAAACTCTCCAAAAAAAGAACCGAAATGACTAAAGATAACCAGGAAAAGTTCGAATCTTCGAAAACGAACCCTATTTTTTACCACCTCCAGAAGCCAGAAACCGATCAAGACAGATTTTAATCCCAACCCCCGAAAAACAATCTCCCCCCAAAATAAAGCCACCGGAAAGCACGAGATCAAGGCCTATGGTATCTCTTTTAACCGGCCATTTGTTAAACCCCAACGCTACTTTCACATCAGCATCAACGTCTATTGAACCATCAACTATTTTATCCTTGCCATCATCACCTGCAAGTTTTAATGAATCATTTCCAATTTTATCGTCCTCTACTTCAAGCTTTAATGAATCATCTCCAATTTTATCGTCCACGACAACATCAAGTTGTAATGAATCATCTCCAATTGTATCGTCCTCTACATCAAGCTTTAATGAATCATCTCCAATTTTATCGTCCACGACAACATCAAGTTGTAATGAATCATCTCCAATTTTATCGTCCTCTACATCAAGTTTTAATGAATGATCACCAATTTTATCGTCCACGACAACATCAAGTTGTAATGAATCATCTCCAATTGTATCGTCCTCTACATCAAGCTTTAATGAATCATCTCCAATTTTATCGTCCACGACAACATCAAGTTGTAATGAATCATCTCCAATTGTATCGTCCTCTACATCAAGCTTTAATGAATCATCTCCAATTTTATCGTCCACGACAACATCAAGTTGTAATGAATCATCTCCAATTTTATCGTCCTCTACATCAAGTTTTAATGAATCATCTCCAATTTTATCGTCCTCTACATCAAGTTTTAATGAGTCATCTCCAATTGTATCGTCCTCTACATCAGGCTTTAATGAATCATCTCCAATTTTATCGTCCATGACAACATCAAGTTGTAATGAATCATCTTCAATTTTATCGTCCTCTACATCAAGTTGTAATGAATCATCTTCAATTTTATCGTCCTCTACATCAAGTTGTAATGAATCATCTCCAATTTTATCGTCCTCTACATCAAGTTTTAATGAATCATCTCCAATTGTATCGTCCTCTACATCAAGTTTTAATGAATCATCTCCAATTTTATCGTCCTCTACAGCAAGCTTTAATGATTCATCCACAATTTTACAGCCATTATCACCATCTATTTTTATTGGATCAGCAAACATTTTACCTCATTCATCTGAAAGCTTACCCCTTCAGCAACATGAACACGACTCAGCTACTGGCCAGAAATACCCGAAGGTCAATGAATTCAAATTAGTAAAAGTACGGAAAGCATTGAAGAAAATAAAAAAAAAATACAGGAATGGTAAAGCCCGCGAAACAAGACTTATTCAACAAAATAATCGATTAAACTTAGAAGTTAAAAGTACAGAAAGGAAACTTTGCAGACTGCAAAAATCCAGGGCGAGAGAGGTGGCATTCAGAAATAAAAAAAATAAAATAATTAAGAACATGGAAACCATTAAAGAAGGCCACAACGTCAACATTAACGCAAGAGGATTTACCATGCCGGCAATGTTTTGCATACGAACAAGATTTTGAAAAAATGAACACTGAAAATAACATTCCTTTTAAAACAACAAGGTCTGTCGACTTTTTTAACGGCAAAAAAATACAATGACTCTTTTATCTATTGTGTTTTAACCCTACTTGATCACAATGTTGACACTGCTCATATATCTCCTGTAATTTCAGCTGTTTTAAATCTTTTAAATATTTCACCCACGGCTTTGTCATGTAGATCGACTGTTGAAGAAATTGGAAAAATGCGGCTGCTTTTAAGTAATTTGAATTTCACATCACCCAGTTTAACTGAGACTGATACAACGTTATATACGGACGAAACTCAAAAAGTATGGACGACAATACGAATCATATATTTTAACCACAGCTGATAAAACACCCAAACTTTTAGGAATTAAAGAAATGAAGGATAAATCTGCAAAAACAAATATGAACACTTTAAAAGAAATAATCTGTGATTTTGACTCTACAAACACCCATGATAAAACAGCTGGCCAGAAAATGCTGAGCAACATCAAAAACACATGTCAGACCGAGCCGCCACAGACAAAAGTGTCCATAGCCTTCTCCTTGACTACAGATCCTATGTTATACCCAATATCGTTAAATCATGGGATCAACTTTGTCAAGACAAGCAAGAAAAACGATTACAAATGAACAACTTTTTCTGTGGACTTCACCTACTCGTAAACATGGCGGGAAAAGTTAGTCAAAGCTTAATAGACATTGAGAAGAAACAGATAGATAAACATGGACATCCGGAGAGTCAGGTGGTAGGTTTTATCAGGATTACATGCAAGGCTTTTTCTAAAGGAGGTGACGAAAAAAGTGGAGTGTTTTTACCTTCATCAACATTTTTATCACCTTTAAATATCCATGAACGTCTCACCAATTTTAAAGGAAATCGTTTTAACATTTTATTTCATAATGCCGCTGTTTTATACCATCTTCATCCACATTTACATAATTTTTACAAAAGTGCTGGGGAACTCCAAATAATCTTTTAAAAACCGTTGCAGAAGGGCTGCAGTCTGATTTTAACTATGCTGCTTGCCGTGCTCTTGGTATTTTAAATAAACTTTTAACAAAGCCACATTGGGCCATCATAGAGGGAGATGGCAACATTTTAAACATGAGTCGGACTTATGAACATGTTATCTTTAACTTGAAAAAATGTTGAACTATCTGAATTAATGAGTGGGTCTGGTGTTTTAGTGCCTGGTTGTCTAGAAGAGCGTACAGACGTTTTTAAAACTTTGATAACTTCTTGTAAAATCGTCTGCGTTAAAACATCATTTTCACAAGTTTTAATTTCTGACATCGTGGTTTTACTTAAACATCCTTTAAAGGATCAATTGCCCGGTCGAGAGAATTTTTGTAAAACTCCGAACACCAATAATGAATGTGAATCAACTTCAAAGCACAACAAACTTCCAGAGACGGTGTTCGGAAGATTAAATTACGAACAAAACAGAAAGCCATCAGCCTCGAACTTCACTTACGAAAGTACTATTTTATACAGTTTTAATAAAGTCGGAAATTGGCTCGGTATTTTAGATGAAGATGAAAGGGCCGACATTTTTAACAGAGCATCTATTTTAAGAAACTCTACACATTTTAACTTTAAACAAAGACTTTTACAACTTCAAAGGGATCGGGAGAAAGAAGCGGAAAGATTGAGAAAAGAAAAATTGATCTTGAAGAGAAAAGAAACACAAACCAAGGATATTATTGAGCATGGACTCTGGCAAAGCGCAATCGAGGTTGGTAGGCGTCTCTCCACGTATGCCAACAAAACACACAAGATGAAAGCTGTTAAAGGCCAAATTAAGTTTAGACAACATGTACTCCTTCAGATACCAGGCACGAAAGAATTATTTAAATTTTCCAAGAACAAAAAACATGCACCCTAGATGAATTAGTTAATAAATTAAACCAACTGATTATTGAGACCGGTGAGGATGGAGAAAACACCTTTATCCCGTCCGAATTGGTTGGGAAAAGAATCAACCATTACTTCCTGGTTGGCGACACTGAACAGAGGGAACCATTTCCAGGGAAAGTTATATCCCAAGTACCAGGATTCCCGGAGTGGTTCAACCTG
This sequence comes from Lepidochitona cinerea, assembly GCA_963971465.1. Taxonomy (NCBI): domain Eukaryota; kingdom Metazoa; phylum Mollusca; class Polyplacophora; order Chitonida; family Tonicellidae; genus Lepidochitona; species Lepidochitona cinerea. The sequence goes on along the minus strand of OZ020562.1, from coordinate 14,716,251 downwards.
GTCTATGACTCCGAGGACAACGTAGTCTATACGTATAAACTAGAAGAGGATGTGCAGTCCGGAGATTTGTTATTCTAGGTAATCATCTATGCTTCATTGCCATATCTTAGGTCTAACCAGGTAATATTTGCATGTTACCAAGGTATCGGGGGTTCGGTCTGCCATGGAGTTGTTGGTCGATTGATTTGATTTGTATTGGGCCAGAAATAAGGGCACTAGGGCTACCTGCCTGATTTCTTTCTACAAATTTAATTTCCTTTCCACTTTTTTCTGGGTAAACAATAGTTTGAAATTATCGGCTTCTTTCTAATCTCCAGAAGGTATTATTTAAAGTAGTTTTTAGAACTGTAATGAAAGAACATGCATCGCGTTTATTTATATTTAATGTTCGGTACCTTTCGAGTACTATCTCGGTTGATACAGACCAAGGACTAGCTTGTGCAATATTGTCCATCATTGATTTTATTTAACTCCAACTCGTGTTGTAAAAACTGTAAACTTTGGTAGCTCGTGCAACTTTAACTGGACCACTCCTCCAGATAACCGATGTAATCATGAGTGTGGCGTAAAATAGCAACTAATCATTTCTCATAATATATGCTACCTTACCCAGTTGACCTGTCAACATTATTATGATAAGAAACAACTGAACATTTAACAACTGGACATTTAACAAGCTTTTAGCCTAGAAATTCAAGGTTGGTTTTTTGCTTTCTATTTAAAACGCTTTCGTTCCTTTCAGGCTCAGATGGTGAGGAAACAGTCATGTAAAGGGGTGCTTTTACTCGGATATATCTTCATCCGTTTTAACAAAAGTGGTAAGTTTATTTATACACGTGAACTGTTGCAAGTGTGTTAATAATATTTGGAAGTTGACTCGTTCAATCTCTGGCTGACGTATGTCCTATTTTCTTTTTTTTCAGACCCTCTCTAATGAAGGTGAAATAATAGTTGATATAACGTGGACTTTTACTCGGATATATCTTTATCCGTTTTAACAAAAGTGGTGAGTTTATTTATGCACGTGAACTGTTGCAAGTGTGTTAATAATATTTGGAAGTTGACTCGTTCAATGTCTAGCTAACGTATGTCATATTTTCTTTTTTTTCAGACCCCCTCTAATGAAGATCTAATGATAGGAGTTTTAAAATGGAGCTGTTCATGTGTTGCAAAAGGTAATTAATTCCATATTCGTAGGTGAAAGTCATTTTTATATTTCATGAGTTGTCCATGAATGGTCCCAAACTTTCTACAGTAGATCTCAAACCTTTAAACCATTGGGAGCCATACTTGTACCAAACTGTGCTAGATTGCAGCTAAAATTTCTCCAACCACAATGGTTGAAGTTTGTCCATAACCTCCTTGTTATATTACCATACAGGCTACAGCAGCTCGTTTGCATAAGAGATGCTTGTGAGTATTTTCTTACATCTTCCCACCCTTTGGACCCTCATGATTCTATCTGTATAGCATTAGTATCCCTTTAATTTGCTCTCTTCCAGTTACCAACTCTCAGGCAACCATAATCCCAGACCAGGAGATCTTCTGTGATATCATTTCCGGTCAGTTACTAAGTGAGACAATGCGGAAGTAAACAGATTTCACCATCAGTCAATGTTTATTCAAGAACGCTTATGTGAAGAACTTTGCAGGGACATGGTAAAACCATACAATGTCTTCAGAATTGTAATGTATGTGAATGAATTTATTTTACTTCATCTTTCCAATTGTCGTATTGTTGAAACTTTGAACTCAACAGGGTTTTTAGCCAAGCATCGCTACATCTCCAAGTTTGTTATCAGTGGAAAGCTCTTATTTAGCACTTGGTCATAAGCTTTTCTGTTTCAACATAGCTTTGTGTAACTTAACTCCGTACAAAACCACCCAAGACTGCCTCTTATATTGATGCTTTATTTGTACTTTAGTTGTTTTATCATGATGGACTATAACATGTAACTTGATGTAGCATGGTTCAAGCTGAAAGAACCAAAAAATCTGTCAAAATAATATAAAGAAATTGTGACATAGTGGATTGTATCAGCTCTACTGATGACTTTCAATACGTATGTTTTAATCTGAAGGTAGGGATGCCTACCTTCACTCTGAGCATGGTCATCACGCATATGTCCAGGTCTGGGCCTCAGGTGTGTACACCTGTGAGTTTCGGTCCCCATGGTGACAACCGGAAGCTTGACCACGACTCTTAAATACCTTGTAATTTTTTTTTTATTTTTATCTTTTTGCGATCGTTCTTGGGATCGAAAGCAGTGGAAACGTTTGAAATGAAAATCGCACAACAGCAACATCAAAATCACCACCTGAAAGCTCTGAATTTCACGAAGATCGTTGACCACAGCTTAAATCTAGGGTTTTTTATATCGGCTTTTGTTTGTCCCGTAACATAGCTGATATATATCGCATTGTATAGTAGTAGTTCTAAAAGGTTTTAAAAGGTTTGCACTTACTTGCACTTTGGCTAACAGAGACTTGCTTTTTGTACAAGATTAAATTCGTCGACCGAAGCGCCACCTAGCGGTGGCAAGAGGAGGTTTCCTACCAAGATATGTGACTGATCGATGTGAATATACATAGTGTATGTATATTGTATATATGATCCATCTTTAGCTTATAAATCAAACCTCCAATTATTACAAGGGTGCTTATTTTCATTGTGTAAGAAATAGACTACTAAACATTTGTTAAAAAAATTTACCTTAAGTGGCACGGATGCCAAAAGGTTGAAATCTTTCCGTTAAAACATTATCGGCTATTTTTTTTTATCAAGAGGTGTAATTCAGAAGCTTTTTAGTGCTACAAGTCTGGATAATGTACGTTAAAGTAGTGTTTTGAACTAATGTACGCTAAATTGAATAAATGAACGTTCGTCCCGGTTATTTAAATTTTCTTTACTTTTCGGACACTTTTTGTATAGATTGTATAGATTTTCCTCCCTGCCACGTCAATAATTTTTTTATTCGCTGACTCTGAAAGCCCATAACTGTTAGCAGAATCAGAATTTATGAATAAGTTCGAATTTTGCCAATTTAACGGCAGGTTAGATGACAGTCCGCCAAAAAGGAATTATTTTGTTACGCTCCATGATTTAACCGATCGTTAAGCTAATTTTCTTTTCAACAATCCGCCTCAGAGCTGCCGAATTTCGGACTTTTCTTTACGAATTTTGAGTGCAAACACAGATGTAGTAAGAATTTAAGTTCATATTGCCGATCGCGGGAAAAATAAAAGTATTCCGATCTCAAGATTGTAATAGGTACAAAATGAAAGGTGTTTGGAAATTATTTGACAAATTCTGAATAATCGGGATGGAAATTCCTACGAATGATTTCTTGCTCTTCTAATTGTATAATATCCCCGGGATTTTGAACGTTTTTCAATTCCAACGCCGCTTAAAAACGGGACAAGTTAAAACGAGTCTCAAATTTCAACTATAGCCGATGAAACCTCAAAACATCTAGGAATACGTGAAACGTAAGAACTTAAAAGTAATGTTTAACATTGAAATAGAAAAACGCTTTTTGTCTGGACAATAGCAATTAACCTTAAAAACAAAAAATGAGTGAATTCCATAATTAAGATTAAAAGTTTGAAGTCTACATTTTGGGATGATATTTTGAGTTATTTTGCTATATTTTCCCACACTTTGGACCCTCGCTTTTCCGTTTGGGTAATGTCAGTCTGCTCTCCACTGCCGACGTCAACCTCCTTGTCAACCACAACCACATAGCAGGAGATTCTCAGTGATGTCATTTCCGGTAAGTTTGAAGTCCAACAGTGCGGAAGTGTACATATCTCGCCATAGGTAGAGGTTTATTCAGGAATGCTCATGTGAAGAACGTTACAGGCGTCTGATGAAAAACACAGACTTTCTTCAAAGATCTCATGTATGTGAAACGAATCCCTTTCATTTCATCTAACTTTATTTCATGTTGTTTAAACTTTAAACCCAACTGATTTTTTATGCCCGACATCGCTACTGAAGGATCAAATATAAATCTGAACATTACAACAACAACAAAACAATTTCAGAATTCTTGCACAAGAATCAAACCCTAGAGAAAATATACGTATATAATTCACTTACAATATCCTAGCAGTCTTTACTGAGTATCTCTATCTTCACTGGATTCACCCCATTACTGAGGGGCAAAGTGGTCAACTAATTTACAGTGTCTAATTCTCCCTCCAAAAATGATTAGTCCCTTTTCCAGTCCCTCCGTAAACTACCAGCTTACCCAGTTGTGCCAAAAACCTCGATCCGAAAACGGACTCAAAAATAAATAATTTAGATTAACCTGATCATTAATCTTACATTTTGCATACATCCGCCAGCTCGTGATACTTGTAAAATGCACAAACGCAACTGTAATTTTTTAAATATAAATGACACTTTCTGATATGATTGCAAAAATGATCCGATTCACCTTGAACTGACCACTGTTATAAGCCCCACGTTTCCAATAGCTGCTAGTGTTTGAATGTGAGATGTAAATAACGATAGCTCTAGCCAAGTGTAAGAGAGTAATAGAAAGGCACGCAAATGCGAGCAAATGCCAGGTAAAATTCCATGATGTTTTGTCGAATACTTAAGTCACATGGTCAATTGACTTATGTAAACTCTCCAACCCAATTCCAATGGATATTTCCGATTAACTCCTTCACCCCTAGAAGTCTCTCAGGTTGTCCTGCCTGAGCTCAGCTGAAGCGTATAACTCCCTCGGGACCTCCGTGGCTCAGTAGGTAGAGCGTTGGACGCTCAATCCAAACAGCCTTCCACCAATGGGTCGCGGGTTTGAATCCCACTCAGTCCAAAAAATTGGAAAATTGTCTGACTGGGTTTTCACTCGAACGACCTATGTGGGATGGTTGCCAGTTACCAGCGGAAGGTCGTGGGTTTCATCCGGGCATAGAGAGCGGTTTCCTCCCACAATAAAACTGGCAACGCCGCCATATAAGTGAAATAATCTTGTGCGCGGCGTAAAACACCAAACAATCAATCAATCAATATAACTCCCTCCTGATATCCGCCAAAAGTCTGTGTGTAGCTGTGTCTGTTTCAATGTGTGTAGTGTTTGTTTAAGGGTTTAATACCGCCGTAGCGGTGTTTGTTGCGTAACCCGATACCACTGAACGTTGGTCCGTACCGAGTCAAACCACGAGAATGCGCAGCATTCGAGGGGTATGACGAGGTGCGAACCAACGTTCAGCGGTATCCGGTTACGCACTAAACACCAAGACGAAGGTATTAAAGTCGATTCTACCCCGATAATTGAGAAAAATTAGGAAAAAGTGACCTGTTGAGGATTGCCGTTCCTTTTCCCTCCCCCGGGACAGAGTGGGAACTTTTAACCAATCAACAATAAGCTTTGGCCACGTGCGACGGTTGACCCAGATATTTTGAAGCAGAATGACATAATGTCACTATGGGTACGGCCTTGACAGGCTGGGTTTCTGGTGACGCTATCGTGGGAAATGTTGTGAAATCAACCCTTTGATGACTTTATACGTTCATGACAGCCCAGTTTTCAATACAAAAGGACAGTAGGTGGTCTGATTTAGACAAAGAAATAGCAATATAACCTACTCAGATCGTGTCTAAACGGTCATAATCACGTTCATGGATTATTTCGCTACCTACCCGTGTCTGATATGGACGAGCAGGATCGGCCAGTAAACATAATTCTTCCTCTGAATTCACTTTTGCATTTTTTCTCCAAATCTCAAACTCTCCGCCATTGATGACGTCACACTGTTTCGCGGTTTTTCAGTTTTTAGACGTTATATTCACTTTAAAAAAGGCTAAATTATTTATGAATTTTGTACTGACACTATTTGAGTTAGTTATATTGTTATTAACTTTCTAAATCTGACCGCAAACTGCCCAATCAAAAGCGTGCTGTCTACTCCGACTTTTTGATTGCAATGAGCCCTGACTCCAAAATACGCCCGTCAGTATAAAAAAATAGTGATATTGGAGTCAGATGCCCGGACTATCTGGAGTGCTGCAGCTCTCGTGTGCAGTTCTTGACATAGCCGGAGTACAAACCCTGCTCGCTGTACACTTAACAGACTGGCGGTAGCCACATAGTAAAAGGAAGGAATGTAGGCGCTGCATTGGACAAAGTTTCACGCATTCAAGCAAAAGTATCGCAAGCGACACAGTAAAAGTAAGCGCTGCGCACATTGAAACTGACACAGTTACCCACATAGACTTTTGGCGGATATCCCCCTCCATAGCCTAGCAGCAGTAGACCTACGCGGTTCACTGTTCATGCTATGTTACTTCTTGTCACTATTACCGGAAATTTTCTTTATTTCGTGTATAAATAATGAAATACAAAAAGATCAAAATAATCTCCAGATCAAAAGTGTGTTCTTCCGTGAAATTTTACTTTTCTCCAGGAGTTATAAATTTATAATTACAATCAATAAAGTTAAACAACTGCAAATTTTGTACTACTACGACTAGCCAGTTTACACAGTATTGATTTGATAATTGTCTTTATTCATTTCTATTATTTCTAATTCACTTGGTGACTTTATAAATTCTCTAATTTTTACTGGGGTATTGACAATGTAGGATATCTACATTTTACAAATTCTTTTACTATAATGGATTTTTGTCATGCATTTTCAAATGTCATTTTGCGTTATGCCTATGTTTTGACAGATCAAGTTTTGTATGACAAAAATATTGTTTTCATAGTTAGAAAACACAAAAAAGGCAGAAAACAATCTCAATCTCAAGTGAGTGTAATAAATTCACGGGTCCAGTATTCACAAAGCTCCGAAAATAAGTTAGCAGGCAAAGTTTTTTCTCATTTTATCGTAGTTCTGAACGCTGTTGTTGTTTTCACCGATTAGTTTTCGCTCCCGTTTGCCGCCTCAGTAGAAAATCTGGTGGAATATTGCAATCGTTTGACTCGTATCAGAAATAGTAAAAACTCTGAAATTTAATCACTATTTCGGACAGAAATGCTATCAATAAACAATCAATTGATTAGATTGAGCGATATTTGAAACAGCAACCTACCAATGGTATCCATGGTTTTGGATGCTAAATGATGCGCGTATTTTATCTTATGCAGTGCAAACAAGTTATATTGAATGAGAGAAGTCTCTTTTCACAGACAAAGGGAGACCATTCGGAATCGGTGCACTTCAAAACTAGTAAGGGGACGAGTTAGCTCTCTTGAACCTGTGAACCGGTCGATACCACAACTACGGAATATAAGGATCATAACACGAAAATTGTAACGGTCATTTTTCCTTTTATGTTTTTGTTAAACTTAAGTGTTCATGAACATTCTTGCCAATATCATTCAGTGTGTTTGTGTGTGTGGGATCTCGAGATACATGTAAGCTCCCAGGCAAGCTTTATCGCATGATGCGACTTACCTGAGGCAAATTTTTAAGACCAATATTTTCTGGTATAGGCCTGGTGGGATTTTAAAAACACTAAGATTTTTTATAAGTTACATTGGGCAACACATAGAAAATTCAATGCTAAATGTAAAGCTCCACGATGTTTACGATACTTAATCAGCTCAGTGTACATTACCCACCCTCAGAGTGACGTAATACACAAACTCTGATTTGTCAGTGCCAGTGTGTCTTTATAACAGGTTGTACAAATCGGATATATAAGGTCACTTTTGTCGAGGGTTTTGACTAGACATGGTCAGGAGTATTAAATCCTACAGATGTAGAAATGTGACCTTGATTGTACAATTAGTCCCACCTATTATGCCAATAGTCTGAGCCATAAAAAAGTAAAGACTATTCAAAGTGTTAAGTAGAACAGATCAGTATTTCTTAAACTAGAAGTTTCATCCAAAGACATTTAAGCGCCAAAATGGAACCTTGTTCTAGTTATACTTATCCAGAAAAAAAGTTTTGAACAAAGATTTAAAGTGCTTATCACAATCGTATAAATTATTAAGTGGTATATTTTTCTTCGTCTTTTAATGACCTTTCAGATGTATATTAAAAATTAAAAAATCCTATAGAAAAATCTAGTCGATAGCATTTGGAAATAGCAAATATCTCCGAGAGTTTTTATCCGATCGCCTTCATGTGTGCATCCGTGTGGGTTCCGGAGGATAAGAATTGGCCCACAGTTCACAGGCAAGCTTGATCGTATGAGGCGACTAACCTGTGGTAAATTTTTAATTATGGTATAAACCAATATGTTTTTAAAACACTCTTTAAGAACTAGTTGAATATAATATATGTATTTACATAATTTTGTAAAGATGCAAACAAATATTTATTTATATGGATTGTTTATATTTCTAGGACATACTTGTGCTGAAAACATTTGTTATTTTGGAGATTGTTGTGATATAACATGTTTTTATACTCCCAAAAATAATTTACACAATTTTTACCAGTTTTTAACTATTGTGTTTCTGTCAATTTTGGGTTAATTTGTATTTTTGATGTAATAAAGGATTGTCTGATTCAACCTCTTTCCGCCGCCATATAAGTGAAATAATCTTGAGCGCGGCGTTAAACCCCAATCAATCAATCAATCAATCATGTGTGCATAGTTATTGTGTTGATCTAAAATCGAAATATGAAAGTTATTACCTTCTTACTTTGTAAATAAAAAAATTCAAATATTTTGAACCGGTACCAACATGGCGGCGGAACCGCTGGTCCAATAAAAATTTTTTTGCCTAAATTGAAATCGATTTTTCGTGGGTTACCTCCGGGCATAGAGCCCGACCCCCCCCCCCACCCCCCCCCCCCCCCACACCACCACAATAAAACTGGCAACGCCGCCATATAAGTAAAATAATCTTGAGCGCGGCGTACAACACCAAACAACCAAAAATGATTGATAGGATTACGTCAAACTTTAAAACAATAAGCTTCCAGAGTGTAACGAAATTACACAAAATTTGCAAACGAGATGTAGTAGAATAAATCCTACATATGTGTCAAAGAGGTAAAGATTGTTAAGGTTTTTAGAGATATTTCAACCTGCAACGCAATGCTTACATAAGCGAGGTATACTATCGAGGGCAGTGTAAAAAAACGAATCACATCAGGTGTATTAAACTCCAGATAATTTAAGAAGATAACCAGTCAAGTAAAAAAAAAACAGAAGAATTATCAAGTAAATACGCATTTATTGTGTAGTTTGTTTCTAAGGAATACCGCGGCTTACTCAATGGAGACAACATTTTCCCGAGATATAACTACCGAGCGGTAATTAGAAGCAGTTGAAGTAAATCGGTTTCTGTCAACTCTACGCCCAGGTAGGTTTGTATTAGTTGCCATGTAATATTCTCTAAATCTTCGCCACTTTCCAGTCACAAAACCAACAGGGTTCCTTTCCCCCCGTGTGGGTTCCGGGGAGATAAGAATAGACCCTCAGCTTTCCCAAGGTGCTTGGTCGTAAGAGGCGACTAATCCTTGGGTCCCCGTGTGGGTTCCGGGGGATAAGAATTGGCTCACAGTTCACAGACAAGCTTGATCGTAAAAGGCGACTAACCTGAGGCAATTTTTTTAATATTATGGTATAAACCTTTTGGTTTGTAAAATTACTCTATCAGAACATAAATATTTATTTACAAATTTGTATGTTATAAAAATGGTTATTTATATGAATTGTTTATTGTTGCTCCATTGGAGATACTTATGATATTTCTTGTTTTTAACCTCTGAAAATGATTTACACAGTGTTTTACCAGTTTTTATTATTTCTGTTTCTGTAATTTTTCAGTTACTATGTATTTTTGATGTTAAACTTGTATGATTATTTAATTTCTTTTCGCCGCCGTATAAGTGAAATAATCTTAATCAATCCTTTCCGCATGAATCCATCTTCTCTAGAAAAGATAAAATCTGCATGTCCCCATTCCGTGTTTTACCTTGGCGGACTACTCCACTCAAACCCGTAAAGCGCACAGCTCGTTTTGATTGGATGCGAGTAAAACTTCTCGCAGCTAATCAAAACCTCGGGCACTTACACTGAAAATAACGTAATGGCGGCTGTGTTGAAATGTATAAAGTTCATAAGGCGTTCCTATTTATGAAAATACATTTACCAGGGCAGACCGGTTGAGACAAACCAATGTACGGCAGGATTAAAAGTAATTCAATGAAGATATGTCTGTAATTTTAGATTTTAAAAGAGACAGGCATTCAAAATCATAAAAACGAACCATAAGAAAAAATAAACCTAAGCATAAATCTGTGATGATTGGTTATAGGCCTACAGCGCTATGGCTTTACAAGCGGAATTGTACCAGCGCATCTATCCCCTACTTAAGTATAAAGTAAAAAAGGTCACTAAATGTATCATTCATGCATAGCTTTAAGAATGGTAAGTGTAAATTGTATGAATGCCACTTTTAGATAAATGAATGATGTCCCGAGTTTTCTCCCTTTGACCATTAGAGTTATAACTGTTGCAAAAGCTTGTCCTTATAGCAGATGCTTCGAGATGATGCAAGCTTGAGATCCTTCAATTCGAAGTTTAGAAGTGCAAATTATTGTTATATCTTTACCGATTGCTGATCAAGTTTTATGCTTAGGAGATCTACTCTTCAGGTATATATTACAGTGTTTACTGTTTAAAGTTTCACACTGACCACAAACTCATTTAAATGATAATTTTCACGGAAGTATATATCTTTTAACTAGCGAAATGTGAACACCGTATGATACACCCGTAGATTTACCCATACAGCGAAGTAAAGTAATGCTAAAACACAGAATTTCTAATTTTGTTTTGATACTAACCTTTATTTGATTTTAGTTGTAAAGGTAATGCGTAAAGTTAACCCTAAGAACTATGACATAAGAAAAGTAGTGTAAATTCTCGCTATTTCATATTACTGAGAATAGTCAATATTGTAAAACCTTGTTTTGCTTATTTTTCTATAATCATTTGTTCGTTCTCATTTCAGAACGACACGTGATTTACAGTTTTGAAAAAAATCTCCTGAGTGTTCTTTAGTCTGTTTTGCGGTTATTCGTACCAGTAAGCTAACCGTTATGGCATCTGGCAAATTTACGGCGACAATGGTCTCCTTTCCAAAAGGTGGAGTGGCCCGTACAGACATCTTTCAGTGACGTCATCTCCAACCATTATAATTGGAGCCTGTGCTGATTCCTGACACAGACTTGCATATGCTTACATTGTAGAGTCTTTCAGTTTTGTTTCTTTGATTTTCACCTTCAATCCATTAACTTTTGCCATTGACTTATCTGCCTGTGTGAGTCTGGTGGTAAATTCCGTTGATATTCTAAAGTATCCCGACAATTTCACATATCTACCAGGGTTTATGATTTTGTATGCATCGATTGACAGTCACTTTGGCAGTTAACCAAATATTTAAAGATACTCCAGTTTTTATTTAAATTGTATGCTTAGATTTGTATGCTTAGATAGTCTTAGGATTTTCGCAGGTTTTTTAAGTTACATTGCAGCCATTTTGAAGGACAATTAAATCTGTAAATAAGCAAGACACCACCGAATAAAGATTTTCTAGAGCATAAAATCTAGTGAAACATGGAATTTGTATATAATCAGTCTTTAAATTGGGGAAGATTTGGTTTTGTTTTTAAACAATAAGTATTACTTACAATAGTCGTTCACCGGATTGACAATTTTTGTTATAATAGGAGATTTGTGAACTGCTTCTATTGAGACTATTTGATAGATGGGGTATTTACGTGAGCAACCGCTTCCTACAAAGCACTGTTGTCAACAGGAACACCTGAAACATTTTTTTTTTAATTGACTATGCAGGTTTCTGAAATGGGCGATAAGATCATTTTATAAATTTGACGATCAGAAATAACAAAAAGCATTTCGCCATATTTAACCTAAAATTTACCAGCGGAAAATAAACATTTGCTCATGTTTTAGCAGTTACGCCGCAATCCTGGCAAGAAGAAGGGTCCTACCAGAAACAAGATTCGAGCTGTGCTTGTGTGCCGGTTATGACACCCAAGACACCCTACACATTATGAACATTGTAGACAATACGGGACCTCCGTGGCTCAGTAGGTAGAGCGTTAGACGCTCAATCCGAACAGTTGTTCACCAATGGGTCGCCGGTTCAAATACCACTGTCCATAAAAAAATTGGAAAATTTTCTGGCTGGGTTTTCACTCAAACGACCTATGTGGGATGGTTGCCATGTATCACCGGAAGTCCGTGGGTTTCCTCCGGGGCATAGAGCATCTGTGAATCATGGGATACTGTGGTGAAAGGAGCTAGGTGTAAAAGAACAATCAAAGTAAATTTTGACAATTCTTATACGATTATAAACACAAATACAATTTGACGTTTTCTCGGTGTGTTCTGGACAGCACAAAGTAATTTTTTTAAAAAAATAACGCGGCTCATAATACCCCACACATCCCTTTCCCACATGAAACAAGTAGTTGCTGGCACTTCGCTCGCAACCAACCCAGACAGGCCTCGACCGGTCTTCTTCGCTTTTATGCAAGTTCATTTATTTCGCTCAAACCACGCCAGGTGGTAACAGAGGTGCATTAAATAGTATGTATAGTAACAGGTCAACATGGCGGTTGTCAGACATACGTCATACAATTATTCGGTACATACAATATATCGTGATAGTCCTTGCTTTATAAACTTGACAAATTTACACAGAGTTGATTTACTTCCATTTAACAACAGTTTAAAATGATTTAGATCTTTAAATCTTACATAATAAGGTGGAATGTACATCTCTTTTAAATCATGCAAAAGATTACATTCTACAACAAAATGAAACTCGTCACATACTTTTCTTTCGTCACAGAGTTTACAAAATCGTCCTTTGCGAGGAGTATTTGTATATCAACCAGTTTCAATTGGAAGGCAATGATTGGATAATCTAATTCTGGCTAAGACAAGACTGTACTATTTGTATTGAAGATTTTTAGACCACCATGATCTCATGGTGGTCTTATCAAATCGAATTTTGTCCGTGGTCCGTGGTCCGTCGTCCGTCGTCCGTCGTCTGTCGTCCGGTGTCTGTAAACTTTTCTTGTGATCGCGATTTCAAGAGACCTACTGGTCGGATCTTCATCAAATTTCATAGACATGTTCCCCTTATGGTCTAGTTGTGCAACATCTATTTTGTTTGCCCATTTGCATAGTAAAATGGCCGCTGGCGGCCATTTTGTGATTTTTACCTACATAGATTGTGATCGCGGAATCTAGAAAACCACCAGACCGATCTTGATGAAATGTTTTTGTGTTGATTCCCCATATGGTCTAGTTGTGCAACATCTATTTTTCTGAGCTCATTTGCATATTAACATGGGCGCTAGGCGACCATTTTGATTTTCTATTTTTTATCACTTTTCTCTTTTGTGATCGCGATTCCAAGAGAAGTGCTTGTCGGATCTTCTTTAAATTTCACACGCACTTTCCTCCTATGGTCTAGTTGTGCAACATCTATTTCTTTTGCTCATTTGCATATCGAAATGGCCGCTAGGCGACCATTTTGGTTTTTTACTTTTTATCACTTTTCTCCTAAAGTAATGAGAGGATCTTCGTAAAACTTTGTACGCAGGTTAACCCTATGGCCTCGTTGCGTACTATGTACTTTTTTGCTCATTTGCATATTAAAATGGCCGCTGGGCGACCATTTTGTTTTTCTTCTTTTTGTCACTTTTCTCCTAAAGTAAAGAAAGGCTAGGATTTTCGTAAACTAATTTACGCACGTTAGCCCTATGGTCTCGTTGCGCACAATGCACTTTTTTGCTCATTTGCATATTCAAAATGGCGGCCACTAGCCATTTTTTTTATCACTGTTCTCCTAAAGTAATGAAAGGTTGTTCGTAAAATGTTATACGCAGGTTAACCCTACGGCCTCGTTGCGCACTATGCACTCGATGCTCATTTGCATATTAAAAATGGCGGCGGGTAGCTTTTTCTGTGATTTCTATCTACATAGTTTGTGGTCGCGGAATCAAGAAAACTACCAGGTGGATTTTTAATTGATGAATTTTTTTGTATTGCTTCCTCATATGGTCAAGTTATGCAAGATGTATTTTTTTGTCGTTGATGTTTTCATTTAACACATTCGGTACCGCTGTAATTATGGCGTTAGAGTGCTAGCCTGCTTCATTACCGGAGACAGAAAAGTCGGCTAAAACCCCACTGACGCCGTATGGTTATTTTTTCTTACAACTTCAACTAATTTTGAAAATGAACAAATAAAATCACATGTTGCATCTGTTGGTTACTTTGTGTTTTGTTTTTTCAATCTTCGAATACGGTTAAGAGGTTTAATTTACTTTAACGGACGCGTAATTCACTGATAACTACCAACTTTGTCTAGGTTAGAACGGACACCTCAAGCATACGTATTTAACAAGAAAAGGAATTCCTTATATTTACAGCTTCAGATCTTAATATGTATTTCCTTGTCTCCAATATACTGACTGTGAGTGAGATATTTAAATAGCTATGATTAAAAAGTGCTAAAATCGGATGGTGAAGTTTGCTAGTGCGAGTTCCCGCTGTCAATCACAGGGCCCCTACCAGGCATTTTAAAAGCACGACCCAGTTAAAGACAGATAAGCTATTTTTGGCACTGAGGACGTTATTTTGGAATTTCCGAGTCCAGGGTAGTGAAAAACAAGACATTTATCGGAGCTTTTATAAACCCCAGAGTGAAATTGCAATTCTCGGGTCATTTTAAAACGTATAAAAATCGACTCCTTTCAGATTTCCAAGGGCGACTATAAGTATAAGAAATAGTTTACTATGCATGTTGCCGGCCGCCACGGCTTGTTCGAAGTCGGTAAAATGGCCTTCTCGAATTTGGATTTTAAACGCCTAAATTCTTTCCAAAAATGTAACAATAATAAATATTTTTAAAGGAGAGTGTTCCCTAAGACACTTAAGAAGATCCATATTGTATTATTCGGAGTGTGAAAGGAAGGAATATTTCAAAATGAAGTGAAATACACGGCAACGTACAATCACTATTTTGCCGATCGAATTTGCATTCAGGCAGCTATGTACAGCAACTGACTTTGCAAATGTAAATGCTATTTACCAATAAAGTAACTGAAATGTTTTTATTCAATCATATATTTATATCAAATCGTGCATGAATATTTTTTTTATCAGACTTGACTAATTTCTGAACGAATCGGGACATTTTTTTACATTAATTTTTAAACTGACTTTCCTCATGTGTAAATTTTTACTCATCAGACGAGTGATACGTCACCCATTCTTCACTTTTCACGGGCTAATTTTGACAGATATACATTATCTTTTGATTTGTAAACAAACACTAAATGCATCTTAGTAACATGTGTACAATCGTTTTGGATTTTGTAAATTTTAATTGTGTACAGGACTCAAACAAGCGATATCACTGACTGGCCTGTGTGCATGTACATGTAGGCTACTATGTAGCTCCGGTAAGTAGCGTTAATGTGCGGCCTCCTTGAAGAAAGATGGTTTTGAGTTTTCAGATAACAGCCACTATCTACCGAAGAAACTGTTTTCTTGTTCAGCCAGCCACCAACCGAAGAAATAAATTTCACATATCAAATTTGCGATCCGTTTACAAGCAGCCCCACTTTCTGATAGTGTTCTATGGTGGTCGCCTAGATCAGTTTAACTGATCTCTTGTTAATGTAATGTTCCATCTCGAAATCTTGTTTAAAAAGCTTATATAGATAGCATTTTGGGCTTTCGTTAATTAGAGACATCCATTCTTGAATATATTGATCACGGAGTCTTGTCTTGGTTTTCACATCGTACCATAGATGTCCCATGCCACAATTGTTTAAAATATCTTGAACATACAAAGCCATGGTGAAGAATAAATCCCCTTTCCGTAGAGAGTACATAAATATTGAAACGTTAAATGACTGAGTTTAGTTTCACTGTCATTTGCTAATTTACACCAAAACTGAACCATTCTAGTTTTTATAGTGGGTATCGACCCAATTCACCAAGAACCATTGCATTCATTGTAGATGTTTTCTTTTTTGCAAAACATTGCATAGTCGACAGCCGTTGGGGTCAATTCCCTGGTCTTCCTGGTCAAATGTCATTTTATTGTTCATACAAAATGTTAGTATGAACTGTAATCTCAACGGCTATCATTATGTGTATACCATATTGAGGATAAACGGATTTACCAATTTGATGAAATCTATGTCTTTTGGGTCCTCTGGTCGGCCCTGCTCAAAGTCCGCTTTGGGTAGTCCGGCACCGATCGACTAGCTGGGGCGCACTGTTCTGAACATGGGCCGCAATGGCAGCATCTTCGACGTCACTTGCAGGACGAAATACATCCTTCAAAGCGTTTTCTTTTACCTGAAAAAAATAGTGACATATATTATTTAAAACATAACATATATTTAATGCATTAATTGGAATGTGTACATTTGACTTTATATCCCGACTTAATTACCTCAGCTATAACTGTGATTTTTGTTGCGATGCCAGGTTCTGATGGGTGCAGGTGTTCCTGTCGTCCAGGTGTAAGTACGTACCGTTCTGCAAAACTGTTGCCGGACAACGAAGGGATTTATTCCTGGTTGCGCACCACCATTCTGTCCTGTTTTTCCGCTGCCTTTTCATCGTGTAAGAATTATTCACCAATTTGTCTTTTCCTCGGATGGTTGCACCGGGTAGAATCTTGTATCGCACTTCTTCCTCGTCGCTCATTCCATCCTCGTCAATGTCGGACTCAAATGTTGCGCTAGATATGGAACTGTAAACAGAGAAATCAAATTAATCCGGTAAATCAGAATTAAAGATTTACAGTATACTGAATATCTAAAAAGAGAGTACACATGTATGTATGACTTATACAATAACTACTTGCCCTTCTGTATATTGTTGGGGCAACTGAAAATCCATTTCAACGTTGAAACTAGAATTTTTGATCAACTTCCATAATTCATTCGTTTCTGCTTGGTGATACTTCAATCATATCAGTTGCCAATGGAATGGGAATTGGCTCAGGAAGCACGGGCCAGGGTTCTGGTAGGACATAAGGACAACACCCTCAATGTGGTAGTCACAGAGAAAGGTACACACTCTCTCAGAGTCATCCGCGGAGGAAATGGAGACCTCCTCCCAGAGACCTAAAGTTGACCCACCCTCTCCAAAACCTGGAGGATCCCGGGACCGCTCACCGAAGCCGAAGAGACCCGGACCAAAATCCTCCAAGGCCCGGAAAAAGGGTGGGTCTTCAAAGGGTGACCATCGTTCCAGACCTGGCGATGGCTCACCTGCGCGCCTCCCTCCTTAATGGATACCATCATCCAATGGAATTGTCGTGGTCTTAGGACCAATCATAATGAACTAACATTATTAATTCAACAGTTTAATCCTGTTGCTTTCTGTCTGCAAGAGACACATCTCAGACAGACGGACAGCGATAGAGTAACTCTGAAAAACTACGTACTCTACAGCACCTTTGTTGGCGAGTGTGAGCGAGCAACTGGTGGCTCCTCTATATTTGTCAACTCTGGTGTTGCACACAGTCCTGTGCCTCTGAACACAGATTTACAGGCTGTGGCTGTCCGTGTGTCTTTGGATAAAACAATAACCTTATGTTCCATATATATTCCACCTTCCTCTCAGTTAAATATAGAACAACTGAGAGGATTGGTGGCACAGCTTCCAGCCCCATACATGTTACTTGGGGATTTCAACGCCCACAGTCCATTGTGGGGCTGTGATAATAACGATCAAAAGGCTAAGGTTATTGAGAAGGTTCTCGACGAGGAAGGTCTGTGCATACTTAATGACGGCACAGACACTTTCCTACACTCTGGGAATGGTCGTTACTCCGCTATAGATCTGTCCATTACAGACCCTGCACTCCTCACAGATTTCACATGGAGGGTGCATGATGATCTTTGCGGTAGCGACCATTTCCCAGTCATCCTTGAACATCTGACTTCAAAGAGTGTAGAGAAAGTTCCTCGTTATAAATTCCAGAAAGCCGATTGGCCTCTCTTTTCGGCACTTTGTGAGGCTCAGCTCACTTCAGAACTCAACGAAGGAGAGGATCCAATCGGGGAATTTACGAGAATCTTAACATCCATTGCAGACAGAACAATACCTAAGACTTCGACAAATCCCAATACACGTAGTAAACCATGGTATGACGGCGACTGCAAAGCCTCTATTCGATCTCGAAAGAAGGCTGAGCGTCGCTATAAACACCATGGTAGGAAGGAGAATTTGGACCAGTTCCGTATCGAGCGAGCAAAGTCTCGCCGATTACTTAAATCCAAGAGGCGCCTGTGCTGGCGTGATTTCGTATCCTCTGTTACCACCAAGACTCCCATGAGAAAAGTATGGAACATGATACAAAAATTAAAAAACAAAAATAATAAACCCAGAACCCACCACTTGAAGGGAGATGGTACAACTTTAACCTCTCCCAGAGATATTAGTAATAGTCTGGCCCAGAATTTCTCTCAGAAATCATCCTCTGAGAACTACACCACAGAATTCCAGAACATAAAGGCCCAGGAAGAGACGGTACCTCTTAACTTCTCTTCACAGAATCTGGAAGACTACAATCAACCTTTCTCCTTGGAGGAACTTAATGCCTCCTTGGAAAAGGCCAATGAGTCAGCCTGTGGTCCGGACCAGATCTATTACAAATTAATTAAACAACTTCCAAAAATATCTCTGAACGTCCTCTTGGATTTATTTAATCATATATGGACAACTGGTTCATTTCCTCCTTCCTGGAGGGAGGCGTGCATTATCCCGGTCCCCAAACCCGGCAAGGATCATTCCGATCCATCGAATTACAGGCCTATTGCTTTGACAAGCTGTGTCTGTAAGACGATGGAAAGGATGATCAATGACCGCCTTGTCTGGTATCTGGAGGAGAATAAGCTCCTCGCAAACATTCAGTGCGGATTCAGACAAGGTCGGTCAACTGCTGATCACTTGGTGCGGTTTGAGACCTTTATTAGAAATGCCTTTGTGCGTAAGGAACATGCCGTGTCGGTCTTCTTCGATTTGGAGAAGGCCTATGATACTACCTGGAAACACGGCATTCTTAAAGATCTTTTTGGTATGGGGCTCAAAGGGCGCCTGCCAAACTTTGTTGCAAACTTTTTACAAGATCGCTCGTTCAGGGTACGAGTGGGCTCCACATTATCGGATTCATTCGAACAAGAAATGGGAGTCCCACAGGGGAGCATACTGTCCCCAACCCTGTTCAGCATCAAAATTAACAGTTTGGCTGGCGTCCTACATGACAATGTAGAGGGGTCCATGTATGTGGATGATCTTCTTGTGTGTTACAGTTCCAGAAACATGGCTACCATTGAGAGACAATTACAGGCTTCTCTCAATGAGATCGAGAAGTGGGCCAATGAGAATGGGTTTCGCTTCTCATCTACCAAGACCGTAGCCATGCACTTCTGTAACCTCAGGAAGCTCCACTTGGACCCCGACCTTAAGTTTTATGGTAAACCATTGAAGGTGGTCAAGGAGACTAAATTCCTTGGCCTGATCTATGACCATAAACTTAATTTTGTGCCCCATATCAAAATGTTAAAAGCCAAGTGCACAAAGGCATTAGACATAATAAAGGTCCTCTCCAGCACTGACTGGGGAGCGGACCGGGATATTCTTTTGAATCTTTACAGGTCTATGGTCCGGTCCATTTTGGACTACGGATCTTTTGTGTATGGTGGTGCTAGGAAAGCATACATACAGATGCTTGATCCTGTGCACCACCAGGGACTCCGACTCTGCCTGGGGGCTTTCAGGACCTCCCCTGTCGAGAGTTTGTATGTGGAGGCAAACGAACCTTCACTCTCGAACAGGAGAATCAAACTAGGTCTCCAATATGCCACGAAACTGAAAGCCCATCCCACGAACCCTGCCCACGACTGTGTTTTCCAACCGTTATTCGAGGACTTCTATGCAGCCTCTCCTAGGCGGATTCCATCGTTTGGTCTCCGCATAAGGCCCCATCTAGAGGCTGCGGGCATAGACTTGGAGGAGGTCGCAACAGTAAGACCTCCCCGTGCTCCACCTTGGCTGACAAGCAGGCAAAGGTTCATCTATGACATCCGCCAGCACGACAAGTCTACCACGAATCCTCTAATAATCCAACAACAATTTGCTGAGATTAAGAATAACTTTGCAGAACATAGCTTCCTTTACACAGATGGATCGAAGGATGACGGTCGGGTTGCTGCTGCGACAGTTTTTGGCCGTAATGTTGCTTCCCTCTGCCTTCCTTCATCCAGTTCAATTTTTTCTGCCGAGGCTCGAGCAATTCTTCTCGCCATGGACATGATCGCTACACATGACTTGGACAAGTCCGTCATCTGTAGCGATTCTTTGTCGAGCCTCTTGGCTATTGAACACAGGAAATTTAAAAACCCGCTAATTCGTAACATTCTAAACGTACATGATTTGTTAACATCTGCGGGTAAGGAAGTTGTGTTCTGCTGGGTGCCCAGTCATTGTGGCATCTATGGTAACACAGTCGCGGACAGTGAAGCCAAATCTGCTTTGACCAAACCAGTATCTTCGGTCGAAGTACCATATTCTGACTTCAGACCGAAGATAGTCAAATACATCAAACAGATTTGGCAAACTTCGTGGGATGAAGAGAAACGACAAAATAATAAACTGGCTCAAATCCAGGCAGAGATCGGTCTTGCCACTTTTCCTTCTTCTCTTTCTAGGAAAGAAAAGGTGGTTTTATCCAGATGTCGAATTGGCCATTCTTTTTTATCACACCGACATGTACTCACGGGGGATCCCCATCCGTGGTGCATCCCTTGTGATGGCCAATTCGACATCAAACATGTTCTTTTAGAGTGTGTGGAGTTTGCCATGGTGAGAAATCGCCTGTTCAAGGCAAACTCCATGAATGAGCTTTTCACCAAGGTGAAAAGCCGTATTATTATAAATTTTTTAAAACAGATTGGTTTATACCATAAAATTTGAATTTTTATTGTAATATACATATTTTCATATACTATTTTTGGAGATCATTTTAAAATTGCATGTCCTTTTAACCTCCAAAATAGTGATTTACACTCTTTTTAACATATTTCATAAATTTATTTCCGTCCTTTTTATTTTATTGTAATTTTGATGTAAATGGGCCTGTCTGATTAAAACTTCTTTTCGCCGCCATATAAGTGAAATAATCTTGAGTGCGGCGTAAAACTCCAATCAATCAATCAATCAATCAATGTGGTAGATCTGCCAGGCCTTTGACACGTCTTCTGTAACAAAATCTCTTATAATATGGGTATTACATGTGCGATGTTGCCAAAGAATGCAAGCATCACACTACACAGCTTCTTGACGAGGCCGAATCTTACTTCTACAAGATACGCAAGTTGAATCAGGCATTATTGAGATTATTCTTTGAATGAGAATGTGTATTTTTTCCGACACTTGTATACAGTTTGAAAAACAAGCATCATTGGATAATCCTATTGATTAGTAAACTGTTAACACGTAGGGGATTTAAAGGTAATCGGATTAGCGGCACGCCCGTCGTGGATTGACTGATTAGGACAGATTCAAGCTCAAGTTTAAAAGTGTTCACTACTTGAAATCAAGAACCAGTTTTTTATACTTCTTTTTGAATGTCCACAACTGTCTAATTTTCTAAAGTTGTATTTACCGAGATACTGGCTCCAAATCTGATGGTGAAGGGAATCGATACCCAACCTAAATTAAAATACAAATTAGGTTTATTCGGTTAGTCACCAACATTAATGTACCCTTGAATAATTTATTCTACAAGTACATAACTACATAACGGCAAATTAATCTTTTTCTCCATATTTCAAGATGGCGGAAAGAAGTGGAAAGAAGTAGATTGACAACTCCATCACACTTTGAGGATTTTCGGGTCGTTTTTCAAGGATCGTGGAGATATATGGATACATATGAGTAAGAACAATGTGCGATCAGAAATAATCTTACATCTTAGGATATTTGTTGATTCGAAGAATGGAGTGACTTGCTGAAAAAAAAATGTCCTACAACAACAACACCACGTTAAAAATGGATTGAAAAAAGTAAGCATTTTTGTCCATATACCCATGTCTTCATTAGCAATACACGTAGATGGAAAAAGGCGAACGAGAGAAACGAAGGAGGACTAGTTCTAGTTCCAGTGTTGGTAGTGAAGCCCACAAGAAAAGCAAAACCAGAGGAAATTTTTTATCCACTCTAATTACTGAAAATATATCTGAGACTGATCAGCCTGTGAGTATTGACGAAGTTATGTCCAGTACAAACCTCACAGGTCAGCTGATAGAAGCCCTCAGTAATCTCTGTGTGATTTAGGCTATCTCTTCTAACGTCAAACGTAATTGAGAGTCTAAAGTAAAGGATGACAGGATTCGGAACCTAGAACCTGAATTGAGTGACCTACGACAGTACACCAGACGAAACAGTGTTCGAATCAACCGACGATATTGTCCTCGGCCTGGCTAAAACGATAGGCTGTTCAATGTCGCTCAAAGATATACATGTAGATCGCTCGCACCGTGTTGGTAAGTTTACAGCAGGTAAATCCAGACAAATCATTTGTAACTTTGTCTCATACAGATGACGTGATGATTTTATTCGAAAGAGAAAATATCTCCATGATAATGATCCTGTAGACACCAGCAATGCATTACCTACGTCAAACGTGTATATCAATGAGGACCAATCAACGTCAGCGGGCAAATATCGCACGCCGGGCACGCCTGTTGAAGAAAGAACAGAAAATTGCAGACACTTGGACGCGAGACGGAATAATTCTCATCAAACAACACGATGGTATTTGTCATCTCAGATGATTCGAGTAAGTCCGGTCTAGCTTCAAGTAAAAGGCTGCAGACCAAGTTCCATACGGCTCGCGTCCATTGAAACTCGCATCCCTGGATCTCTGCATTTGGAATATTCTCAACGGATAACTGAAACCAAGCAGAAATATAAGATACCATATTGAGGATAAATGGATTTACCAATTTGATGAAATCTAAGTCTTTTTGGGTCTTCTGGTCGCTTTTCTTGTCGGGTCCTGCTCAAAGTCCGCTTTAGGTAGCCCGACACCTGTCGAATAGCTGGGGGCGCACTGTTCTGAACATGGAACGCAATGGCAGCATCTTCGACGTCACTTGCAGGACGAAATACATCCTTCAAAGCGTTTTCTTTTACCTGAAAAAATAGTGACATATATTATCCCATACATAAAATATTTAAATGCATTTGATTGGAAGGAATGTATACATTTGACTTTATATCCTCAGCCATAACTGTGATTTTCGTTGCGATGCCAGGTTCTGATGGATGCAGGTGTTCCTGTCGTCCAGGTCTAAATACCGTACCGTTCTGTAAAACTGTTTTTGGACAACGAAGGGATTTATTCCTGGTTGCGCACCACCTTTCTGTCCTGTTTTTCCGCTGCCTTTTTATCGTGTAAGAATTATTACACCAGTTTGTCTTTTCCTCGGGTATAATCTTGTATCGCACTTTTTCCTCGTCGCTCATTCCATCCAATCAAATGTTGTGCTGTATATGGAACTGCGAACAGAGAAATCAAATTAATCCGAAATAAAGATTTACAGTATACTGAATATCTAAAAAGAGAATACACATGTATGTAAGACTTATACAATAATTACTTACCCTTCTGTATATTGTTGGAGCAACTGAAAACCATTTCAACGTTGAAACTAGAATTGTTGATCAACTTCCATAATTCCTTCGTTTCTGCTTGGTGGTATTTCAATCAGATCAGTTGTCAATGGAGTGGGCATTGAATCGGGAAGCTGGTAAGACACATCGACAACACCCTTAGGAAACAAGTCTTCTATAGAACAAGAGATCAGTGAACTGATCTTGGCGACCACCATAGAACAGCTACAGAAAGTGAGGCTGCTTGTAAACGGAGCGCAAACTTGATATGTGAAATTGATTTCTTCAGTTGGTGGCTGACTGGAGCAGAACAAAGTTTCTTTGGTAGAAAGTGGCTGTAATCTGAAAACTTCAAACCAAATTCCCTAAACGATTGGATTCGGCAATGCGTGCAATGGTCGATTGAAACTGGAATCTGTCATGAAGATGCGTGCGAACAATCATTTGTCTCAAGATACCGTAGTGTTTATTATTTTACTTCCGACACCAAATTTGGCGCTAATAATATATAATATTATAAATATTAGATAGAGGGGTAGGGGAGAGCACTCCGTGTGCCAGTGTCTCAACCATTTACTTTTTGAAACATGGCTACGTTCCGTAGAACTCGGCCCTTCTGGTTTCACATTAACGCCACTTACCATGTACATGTACTTGCACACAGTCCAGTCAGTGATATCGCTTGTTTGAGTCATGTACACCATTAACATTTACAAAATCCAAAACGATTGTGCACAGGTTACCGTTCTAACATGCATTTAGTGTTAGTTTAAAAACCAATAAACAAAAAGATAATGTATATATGTCAAAAATAGCCCATAAAAGGTGACGAATGGGCGACGCATCACGACACTAGTCTGATGAGTAAAAATTTAAACATGACGAAAGTCAGTTTAAAAATGAATGGCAAAAAATGGCCCGATTCGTTAAAAAACTAGTGTACTCTCATAAAAAAACTTAAAGAAAAACATTTAAGTTTACTTTATTGGTAAATAACATTTTTCAGTTGCGATGTCATTTGCTTTACATAGCTGCCTGAAAGCAAATTCGATCGTCAAAATAGTGATTCTACGTTGCCTTGTATTTCATTTCATTTTGAAATATTTCTTTCTTTCAAGCTCAAAAAAAGACAATATGGAACTTCTTAAGTGTCTTCGGGAACATTCTCCTTCAAAAATATTTATTATTGTTACACTTTTGGAAAGAATATAGGTGTTTTAAATCCAAATTCGAGAAGGCCATTTTACTGACCTCAAAAAGGCAGTAGATAAACTATTTCTTATAGTCGCCCTTGGAAACCTGAAAGGAGTCGATTTTTATACCTTTTAAAATGATCCGAGGATTGCAATTTCATACTGAGGTTCAATAAAGCTCCGATAGAAGTCTTTTTCACTACTCTGGACTCCGAAACTCCAAATAATGCCCTCACTGCCAAAAGACCGTATTTGTCTTTAACTGGGTCATGCCTGAGAAGCCTATTAAAATCCATATGTAGGGGCCACGTGATTGATAGCGGGAACTCGTGCTCGCAAACTAATTTCACCACCCGATTTTAGCACTTTTTAATCATAGATATTTAAATATCATACTCACTGTCAGTATAATGAAGACAAGGAAAATATATATAAAGATCTGAAGCTGTATATCTAAGGAATTCCACAAGCTTTTATTGTCAAAGTTAACATTTTCTTGTTATACTTAACTTGTTTACTTAACAAAGTTATCAGTGAATTACGCGCACTTTAAAGTAAATTAAACCTATTTCAAGCTGACTATCCATGTGCACGTATGTGCGTATACGTATGCGTGTCTGCGTATGCAGTGCGTAAGTTTTTGGTACGTTTTCTTATATCCATATATGCGTATGTTTCCATTCGTTTCTCCTCTTCCGTCATGTTGCCATGAAATATACACCCTACATTGGCCTTACTCCAGTTGAACATCGTGTGGAGCACCTTGCCGTGTAGCTCGATGGAAATGAAGAACCATGTGAACCTCAGTTTAATACTGAGGTTCACATGGTTCTTCATTTCCATCGAGCTGCACGGCAAGGTGCTCCAGCTTTCAATCCACATAAAAACTCTGATAGCATATAAATATGTTGAAAATAAGATGAAAGGGTATTTTAAATAAATGTTCATTGGATGGATTTGTTAATTACTTTTTAACCGCCAAAGATGTGCTTACACTCACTGTGCTCCTCCTCTTTGGCAGAACCGGAGTCCCTGCAGTAATTAGGCCAGGGAAGACCTCCAGAATATGACGTCCGTCAAAAAACGGACCCCCCCCCCCCATGATCTGCCGTCCGTAGTTCGTAAAAATCGGGCAGCGAGCGATTCAATACGCATACGCAGGCGGACACGCATACGCAAACGTGCACATGTATAGGCCCTCTATTATTTTATATGTGTTTGATTTTATTTGTTCATTTTCAAAATTAGTTGGAAATCAGTGGGGTTTTTGCCGACTTTTCTGCTGTCGCCATATAATGTCTTCTGACGTTCTGGAATGAAACAGGCTAGCACTCTAAGTTCTAACGCCATATGGCGACAGCGGTACCGAATGGGTAAATGAAAACAACGACGAAAAATACATACATGTTGCATAACTTGACCATATGGGAGTTTTCTTGATACCACGGTCACAAACTATGTAAGAATCACAGAGATAGCTACCAGCCGCCATTTGAATATGCAAATGAGCAACGAGTGCATAGTGCACAACGAGACCACAGGGTTTACCTGCGTACACAATTTTCCGAAGATCCCTTCATTACGTATAGGATAAATGCCGAGCTACTGCCGATTCTTAAAAAATAATCGGCGAGGCGCGGGGCGCCGAACCGATTATTTTTTTAAGAATCGGCAATGGCGAGGCGTTTATCCGGCTTAAACGTCAGTCTCTTTGTTTTGCCCCTGCTGATTATTTTTTATGAATCGTCTGGTGCAATCTGAGCTCTGTGCCGTGTTACACGAAGTTCACTTCAAGTAAGCTCTGATATGGTATGACTTGAGCTGTAAAAATTTGGAAATAATTTTCCAAAAATATTATTTTATTAGGTGTCCAAAAGTATTGCCAGATTGTCAGTTCATTTATACTTGTAAAGTTTATCATGTGTGGGAAAAATAAAATATTTTTTCGGAATATTTTAGAGTGGGGATTCAATTTTACTGCAACCTACTCTACCCATGTCGCTATGATTTCGTTTGAATGGCGTTACGGTACCACGAATTGTTTTTAAGGAAGCATTTAAGTGAGGTATTAATTTGACTAAAAAGTTAGATGCCCTTTCCCTGCATAAATCAGTTTTTCTTCCGATAAAACAGTCTTTGTTTAAGGGTTTAATACCGCCGTAGCGGTGTTTGTTGCGTAACCCGATACCGCTGAACGTTGGTTCGTACCGAGTCAAACCACGAGAATGCGCAGCATTCGAGGGGTTTGACGAGGTGCGAACCAACGTCCAGCGGTATCGGGTTACGCAATAAACACCAAGACGAAGGTATTAAAGTCGATTCTACCCCGATAATTGAGAAAAATGAGGAAAAAGTGACGGACAGATTGGGAACTTTTAACCAATCAACGATAAGCTTTGGTCACGTGCAACGGTGATGCACTACAGACTCGATGTCGTTTGAAAAGTCATCTCTACTTAACATGTATATTTGCACACGGCACGCACATGCAGGAGGGGTAGAATCCGCTACACACCATATCAAACAAGTCTGCTTTGTTTTAAATTTGACTTGTGGTGGTGGTGTTTGTTAGCACTGGCGTTTTCCATCCGTAGCGGATGATGCACGCCATACCTTAATGTTAGTTTGTTTGGCATTTACTCAATGAAAAAAAAAAAAAAAAAAAAAAAATGTAACCTTTAGAACCTGTAACAGTGTGTTAGGAATTTAGCTAGTATCTGAAACACTTTATTGGTATTTTTGGGAGGCCTGAAAAGTGTTTTCATTGTTGGATTGGTGATACCCATGTGTTGTAATTCTGTAAATAAAACATCTCTAGCTTCAACATGGCGTCTGCAATGAAATAATAAATGATTAATTGTATCGTCCTGGACACATTCTTCACACAGGCCAGAATCATGAAGGTTCAACTTAAACAAATAGCTGTTAGTATTGAGGTGTCCCGACAAAATTCGAAAAACCAGTATTTCGTCTCGTCGACTGTTAAGGGAGAAGTTGCAAACATCAGTTACTGAGGGGTTGAATGAATGGAAGAATCTTCCACTAGGACTCTCATTCCAGAATTCTTGCCAAAGCTGAGTAAACTTAAATTTAACTGAGTTAGACCATTCTTTAACGGACAAATGAATATAATGAGACACGGATGGTAATTCAAGCCCAAGCTTAGCAAGAGAATCTGCTTTTTCATTACCCGGGATGCCTACATGGGCTGGTACCCATTCAAATGCCACCGAACATCCCTGAAAACTCAAAACAGAACATAAATGAAGAATTTCATAGATAAGTGGTGAAGAATTCCTCCAGTTGTAGTTACTCAATGCATTAAGAGAACTTAAAGAATCAGTGAATAGAACAGCTCTGAGAGGCATTAAATCAAACAGAAAATTTAGAGCTAATAACAAGGCAGATAGCTCTGCTGTAAATACAGAAACTGAGTCAGATACCCGGAAATATTTTTCTTGCTTTATGCTGGGAATATAAAAGGCTGAACCAACTTTATTTGTATCAGGACATTTAGAGGCATCTGTGAAAATATGTAGATAGTTTTCCCAGTTAGAGGCTATATAGTCTTTGCAGCAAGGTAACGAAATAGTGGACATATCTTGTTTTGACACTTTTTTATGGAGTTCAACGGAGATGAAAGGCAGACTTAACTTCCACGGAGGGTATTGTGGCACAGAACAGGATTGCACATCTACAGTTCCTAACTGACAAAAAGCAGAAATTTCATTAGAGCGGATATAAAAAGGCAGCTGTGATTTTGAGGAACGTATAAACAATTGTTCATAAAAGGATGGTTTGAATATGTCTGTTGTAGAGTTACCAATATCGGCCTTTAGTTTTAATCTATATTTTAATACGCGCTTTAAATTTGACTTAAATCTTCACGTCTGGTTATATTTGCCTTAAAGCCTGGTGCACACGGGGAAATATAGCTGCGCCCTCGGTCACTCGTGGCAGGCAGCGCAGCAGAAAAGTGCACGGTATCCCTTTCCACTCTCGTGAATGTGTGCCATGTGACTTTTAGTACCCACGGGACAAATAATGCCGCCATGATGTTATTATGTTTCCAATCATATGTCCCTGTAAACTAATTCTATTGGTCAGTTAAATGTTCCAGCTGCGCCTTTGGCGCGGGCTGTCCGCACACGGTGTGCCATCAACCACTCGTGCCACAAAATATCAAACACGATAGATATTTTCCACAACGCCACTTGTGGCCAAAATCACACCAAAAGTTCGCCGCACACGGTGGAAAGCGCTGCGCTGCCTGCCACGAGTGACCGAGGGCGCCAGTAGGGTTAGTTTGGGCCCATTGCGTTGCTTAAATGAGGAGAAATGAGAGAAAATGTGTTGTTTCTCCAAATGTACATGTTTAAATATGGCAGGTCCTCCAACTCTGTTGGTAACCCATCATAAATATACTTTGACCACAGAGTTTGGAGACCTCCAACTACCCTTAGTCAGGAGTGCTTAGCTTCAGCAAAACTGTGTACTCGCATGAGAGACAAGTAAGTAAGAAAGGTCTCAACAGGAATCGACAGCTGCTGTCCCAGTTTTAACGCTTTGTCACTACATGCATTATGGTTAAAAAGTTATCCAGTGTATATGTGTTTGTCAAAGAATGGCAGTTGCATATCCACCCCACTTAGGTACAGCTAGATAGTTACTAGTTGTAGAAGAAACATCTCCTATGAGAGAGATAGGGTATACAATTGATCCGGTTTGAGTCTCTTTATCGGCATCCTAACATCACCAGCGTTGGGATGTGGAGAAGTTCGGTTTTTATCCTTTTCACATTTTCTTTTCCGATCAATTCGTTTTTGGCTGGTGCAAGTTCTCCCTGCGAGCTGGAGATTGAGACCACCTCTCCTCGCACAGTTCAAGTGAAGTGGTGCAATCGGTTCTCTGTCGGCCCCCTTTTGTTCGTAGTTCTGGGTGTGCAGCCTCTTTTATTCTTCCGTTAAGGTGGTGTTTCAGTTTCATTATGAAATCCACTGGCCTTAATCGTGCTTTCCGTTGTAAGATATCAATTTTTACCATTTTAAACCAGTCTTAAACGAGCGCGTTCGAATCTCTGGTTTATGACACCTCAACGCTGGATGCAATTCCGTGGCGATATCGCCCGATGTCTCCCAACCGCAACCCGCTCCACAAGCGATAGATCGGCGTAAACTTTTCTGTGAAGATAAATACTGCCCAGAGGCACTGGATATCAGATGCTCTACCTGGTGACACTTGGCTTGGTGACATTTTTGTACATCTGAATCTTGATTTTATTAAAGAGGGTGCAAAGGGGAAGACTCTTTTTTCAGTGTGTGCCTGTCCCTCGTCCTGTGTCTGGGGCCATTTTCCATAATCATCTACCATATACTCCTCGCATAAGTCTTCTGATGTGGAAGAGACGCAAACATTACTCGCTACACATGTGTATCAAAATATCGACCTTCCCTAGTCATCCACTGAGTTCTTAACTGCTATCTGAACTGTTGTCTAGTCAATATCTAGAGAAATATTTCAGCTATATTTCAATATTTAACATGGAAACATTGCTCGCTACAAAAATTGCCTTAGGTCATTATTGAAAAAAGAGAAGCGGACCACAAAAACGGCAAAAAAAGTTGCTGATCTACTTGTGTTCGGGTGACTGTTAGTGTGTGTCCTCCTTCTCCCTATCCATTTAGCTCTTCCTGATTTACCTCTGCGTCTTCAACGATCTGGAAAGACTTAAACTGCCGTGGGATGAACCACTGGCTTGTGATTTCGCCTGCAATAAAAATGGTAAATACAAAATAATACAAACAAGTAAATGGAGCATAATACAATAGACAGCGAATTTCTAATAAATTCAACAAATTGACAATCTCAATATTTCGACCCCCGTGTGGGTTCCTGGGAGATAAGAATATACCCTCAGCCTTCCCAAGGTGCTTGATCGTAAGAGGCGACTAATCCTTGGGTCCCCGTGTGGGTTCCGGGGGAGAAGAATTAGCCCACAGTTCCCAGGCAAGCTAGATCGTAAAAAGCGACTAACCTGGGTCAAATTTTTAATTATGGTATAAACCGTTTGTTAAAATTACACTCTATCAGAACATAACTACATATTTACAAATTTATATATTATAAAAATGTTTATTTAAATGAATTGTTTATTGTTGCTCCATTGGAGATAATTGTGATATTATTTTGTTTTTATTCTCCGAAAATGATTTACACAGTATTTTACCAGTTTTTATTATTTCTGTTTGTCAATTTTCAGTTCCAATGTATTTTTGATGTTACAAAATGTATGATGATTTAATTTCTTTTCGCCGCCGTATAAGTGAAATAATCTTGAGGGCGGCGTTAAACTCTAATCAATCAATCAGTCAATATTTCGAGAAAGGTATATAAGAAATGTTAAAATATAGAAAAGGTACCGGACATAATCATACATGTATACGTTTTACTAAAACAACAACTGGATCGCGGTTTAACTATACAATGATTGTCTAAACTAGGGTAAATATTTAAAGGCCATACCAGTTAGGCAGGTCAAAAAAGATCTTTACATTTCTGAAATTTTCAATTATAAAGGGGAGAGTAAATCTTACCGTCATTTGTATGATCTGTTATTCTCTTAAATAACAGCTTGTCTTATCAACGTAAGCTATGAAAGAGGTAGGCGCGACTTCACCTACTGCTGTACCTGGAGTTCGGATGTCTATTAACTCCTTGTCAGTAAGGTTGCCAGTTACCAGCGGAAGGTCGTGGGTTTCCTCCGGGCACAGAGCCCGGTTTCCTCCCACAATAAAACTGGCAACGCCGCCATATAAGTGAAATAATCTTGAGCGCGGCGTAAAACACCAAACAATCAATCAATCCGTGTCAGCAATATCAAGATTATACCGGTTTTGTATGCACCAGTTCGAGCACTCTTCCTATAAACCTTAATGATTTTCCTCCTAATGCCCGGGTACAACAATACAGACAGAACGGAACAAACGGTTAATATCTCCCATCACCCGTTGACGTCTGTAAGAAATACCACGGATTTGGTGATTCTCTGGGGATAATATCTGTGGGGATTTAGCGGGGAATAATTGGAGAAACGCTACTGACTTTCTCCAAATTTCTGGCGCTGGCTGAATTTGATCACGGGTGTCCTGGCGAACGAGTTGGTCTAACTCACCAAGCGTTAAGTTAGGTCTGGCTATCGTTTTATCATTTATATGCGTATTTTTTAGATGCGTTACCAGTCGAAATGAAAAGATGTAATTTGAAAGGGACATTTCATTCAACCAATACACATCTCTAGCCTTATCTCTACGAAGCTGCTGTGCAGCTTGCGTGTTAACATAAACATCCAACTCCTTCGCCAGAGTCACCCGCCTTAAAACCTCCTTTTCTTTCTTACAATTGTCTTGGGTGAAACCAGTCAAAAAGCATGTACCTATCTTTACTACCTGTTTTCGGATGGCAATCTGTTGATTTTGGTCGGTCATCATTCATATGCGGTAGACGTACCGATAACTTACCAGCCTTTGTGGCAGACACATTGTCATCGCTGATGAAAAAAATTCGGGACAATCATGTTGGCAATACCGTTTGCAATGTCTGCAATATAAACGTTTGGGACATGTTTCATCGACCGCAAAATATCTTCATAATCTCGAGGAGACTCGGACCTTTACAGAAATTTAACCTCGTGGGTGACATTGTGGGGACACGTAGAGGACAAACAAGCACCTGTAAGAAAAATGAAAGGAAATGACATTGATCCGAAATGTGTATAAATTCAAGTTGGGTGATAACCACACCAAACACAGAAGTAGTCGAACGAATGGATACACAGTGCCACAAATGCCAGATATACGTTTTCGAGGTGGTTGTGGTTTATCGACACGACAATATTTGACAAACAATATTTGAGACTTAGTACGTATACGTATTGGATAAGAATGAAACATTTAGCGAGGAACGTGTTTTTCGCGGATTAAAAAGCAGACAACTCACCATTAATCCATCACAAACGTGTAAAAGAAGATCATAAGTCACCGAGAAAGAGTCAAAATTAAAAACTCCATCTTTCATATCTTGTTAACTGAAAACTTAATTAGAAGAGAAACAAACTGTTTTAAATGTTTTAAACCTTCAACTGTGGCTCAGTAGGTAGAGCGTTGGACGCTCAATCCAAACAGCCTACTACCAATGGGTCGCGGGTTCGAATCCCACTCAGTCCAAAAAAAAATTTGAAAATTTTCTGACTGCGTTTTCACTCAAACGACGTATGTGGGATGGATGCCAGTTACCAGCGGAAGGTTGTGGGTTTCCTCCGGGCATAGAGCCCGGTTTCCTCCCACAATAAAACTGGCAACGACGCCATATAAGTGAAATAATCTTGATCGCGGCGTAAAAAACACCAAACAATCAATCAATCTAAGGACACGACTTTCACTCTCCTTGGTCCTTAAGATTTGAAACACTTATTCTCACTAGGCATCAATTGCAGATGACAATTTCCCCACTTAAAGGATTTATGAACAACCTTTTGAAATATTTTATAATTTGCGTTAAGTGTGTAGAACATGTACTTTAAAAGTCTGACCAAAATGAAAATTACATTTCGGTCGCAGCACATACAAAATTCAAGCTACGTTTGCCGATCTACAAAGCTTACGAAATTTAATTATCTCAGAGACTTGTGACGTCAAACATGACCTCCGTTGTGTCATACCCTCACAGCGATGACGTAATAAACGATTTCTGCTGTCTCAGTACACCTTCGTGGCAGTTTGTAAACATCGAAGGTCGTGTATGACGACTTTTTTCCGAGTAGACACGGAAAATATGCATATTTCCTCCCCGTTCTTTTTTGACTATCAGGGAACTAACGCGAAGGTTGTTTCGTTTCAACTGATGTTTTTCAAATATACATATAGTCCATAAACAAACACAAACCAGCTTTAAATCCTGTTCATAAATCCTTTAAACATCGGAAGATCCATACTTTCAGGAATTATTTTTGATCTATTAAATATTCTACATGGGTATTCAAATCCTCACAGTCTTCCTCTTCAAAGCCTTGTGCACAATCATCTGCACAGTCTATATCAGGGGACTTACAAACGGGAGTGCCCATGCCCTCCTGGTACATATACCACCTAACTAGTCCTTTATGCTCACATGACTTATACTTACAACGACAAGCAAAAGTGGAGGGTGGGTGTCTAAAGTAACGATAGTCCTCTTTAGGCGACACCACCACCTTCTTACATTTGTTCACACTAAAAAAAAGTATACCTTTCACTGCCGTTTGATAGATTCGTTATCTCTACCACCACAGGTCTTTGATCATTGGTCGCCTTTTCAACGACTGTCCAACAACTTTGGTACCTGAAAGTAGAAATACAAGATGCATTTAACATATTCTGTTTATCTTTATTTAAAGTGGCATGAGCTGCCAAAATTCACACATTTTTAATAATTCTCGATCGTCACGACGGTAAGAGGAATTGAATGACATCGAAAAACTAAATGATTGGCGTTGGAATGAGGAAAAGCCATTCAGTATGTGGCCTATACGAACCGAAAACGTGTTCGAAAAGTAAACAAAATTTAAATAACCGGGACGACCATTCATTCATTCTAAGCCATAGTTAGTTCAAAACAATACTTTTTTGTACATTATCGAGACTAGAAGCACTAAAAAGCTTCTGAATTATACGTCTTGAGAAAAATAGAAAATAATTTCAACATTCTGTTTTACCATCAAAATATCAACATTTTGGCAGCTCATGCCACTTTAATAAAATAGGTGAAGCATGTAGCCATCTTACATTGGAGACCGAAACAAAATTAGCAGCTGAACAAAAATTATCATGTTCACAGGTGTTTCAGGTCACAACGTTACTACACAAGGAGCATGAGTGCATCAATTATTTCGTGAATATATAGATAGGTAAATACACACTTACCATAAACTATGGTTCACTGAATTGTACAACAATTGCACACAGGGATGAAGTCTGAAATTAAACAGACATACTTTGAAGCACAATCTAAACATAGGCGAACCAACTTCAAAAATGTAATACATTACGACTTGTAGTATAAAAAAATTAAGAAAGGGGGAGAAAACCGGAGTTTAATGGTATTAAATTAAGTATTTTATTCATATATCATTTGAGAGAACCCCCATGAAAATAAGGAAATATAAAACCGTCTCTTCTCCCAGTGAATTTAGACTTTTATATGTAAAATATTTTAAATCATTTCCTCATACGTTGCAAAATGTTAACAATCCTTGCAGTGCAAATTTTCTCCGATTAAATGTGTTAGACCAACTGTGGTCTGGGTTCCATAATGTTTTCCCAATGTGAAGGGTGCTGCGAAGATCATACATGCAGAAACATAGTAAAGAAAGGTTTGAGGGAGATGCCCGTAGAGAATGGGTGATTTTCATGATGACATTCCAGCCATCTCCATAATATGTGTGGTCCAAAAGAACTCGCATACATAGAGGTTAACTAACGAGAGAGGCAAGTGACTTTGTAAATTAATAGATGAGAGTGATATTCATTGCAACAAACGGACACTAGTTGGTTAATCTTTTTTCTCGCAATTCACAAAAATACTGCATTTTATTCTGAAATGAAGCTCCACATCACATCGTTCAATCCAGCCAACCTTTCTAGATTCTAATGAGGCCAGACCGCTTTACCGCGTTGACATGGAGACTGTATTCATTACGCTACACAAGAAAGTTTTGTTGCTCACGAATTCTTAAGAATAAAAATATAAAATATTTATCCTACAAATGAATGGCACTGTAACGGTCAAATTTGATGTCGCGTTTTCTTTAGCGAGTTGTCATAACTAAAGGGAAGTAACTTCATGACGTGAGTAGGTGGCGCAGCGCTCGCAATCGAGCATGGTGCGTTTAAGCAAAAGCACTAAATACAAAATGAAAGTTAAGGCCCACAAAAAACGGTAAAGTATTTTCCCATCGCTAAATATGATTTCTAAACTTGTTTTGAGATTGTTTCGCTCATATATTTAGGCTACATGTTATAGCTAGATAAAGTAAAATACTTGAGTCGTTCGACCGATTTCGAGTCGGCCTACAGCATCATTCGGTGCGCGATATTCGTTGGCTTGAGTGTAAAAATCGTGTTTCACGGTTATGTTTTATCTTTTTGTTTGGTTGTTCTCTAATTTGTTTATTGTTAATTTTCTCAAACTACAAAACACTCTTTTCATAAATATTATATAGTTATTGGCTGCAAAAGGGTTAATTTAGACAAATACTTTAATATGTTAATTTTCTTTATTTGCAGTCAATCAGTTCCAATCACAGTCTCGATGTTTTTCTAAGATGGAGACTGTCCATAAAAACTAAAGCATGTTAAGCGCCTAAAATATAGAGAGCTAAAGAAGGGCTTAATATAAATAAAGCTATGGAAGAGTGAAACTGCATTGCGGTTTTTTTGCCTGTTATACGCAAGTATAATAGGCACTTCTTAGAATAAAACAAAAAAAAAACATATCATTAGTTCAATGTCTGCAATTCGATGACGAAGTCAGGTTTTGCTGTGACCTCTACACCGACACAATTACGATAACTAGGTCAATGCATCTTCTTTGAGAAATCTGCGAGACGCCAGTTTGGGTAGATTGATTGATTGAATATAATTATCCTGTGGTTAACCATTGATACAGATCATGTTTGTTAACCAATCAGCAGTACGTTGGACCACGATTTCACTTGTTGATTATAACAAGAATAACGCACTGCCTGAGAGTGACATTATCGAGGGTGTAGTGCGAGAAATTCGTCTAATGTCTTTGGTGGCGATTTTTATAATAATTCGGGGAAAAAGTTGTTTCCTCTGTTCTGTTTCCAAGTGCAGCAAGGAAGATCACCCGAACAAGTATGTTTCAGAAACCAGACAATGTTCCTGACCCCTAGAAAGTGATTTTGGCTAAATAAAAAACGTAAAGAGTGAGGTACATGCAATTTATAGGCGATGGCAGTATGTTCAGTCTTATTCAGAAAGGGTAGCAATCTTGGGCGGACACGTAAAAATGCAATTAAACGGAAAGATACAATATAAAACATGGGCGAGCCTCTTTTTGATGTGAATCTGTTAACCATTGTCGCCCACATTGCCAAATGTCAACCCTTTAAATTTGTCAGACCAACTGTGGTCTGGGTCCCATCATTTTGTTTTTACAATGTGAAAGGAGAGGCGGATAATTTAAATTCAGGAACAATTGATAAAGACAGATTTGAATTAGATGTCCGATGTCCGCAATCAACTTAATTTGTGATGTGGGTGGTACAGACATTCATATAATGTCTTCGGTGACGTTGCCATTAGGGAATAAACTGGCGAGATCCTCCACCTTGAAGTTTGCAATAATACTATGTCTGATCTGCTGACAAGAATAAGAAAGAAGATCCCGCAGACCAAGGATGTTTCTGAAACTAGACTGAAAATTCCAGACCCATGCAA
This sequence comes from Lepidochitona cinerea, assembly GCA_963971465.1. Taxonomy (NCBI): domain Eukaryota; kingdom Metazoa; phylum Mollusca; class Polyplacophora; order Chitonida; family Tonicellidae; genus Lepidochitona; species Lepidochitona cinerea. The sequence continues at coordinate 14,678,884 of OZ020562.1, read as the reverse complement.
AGTGGTGTAATTTTGGAAAGAGTTACATTGGCTGGAGCCCCGTGTGGGTTCCGGGGATATAAGAATTGGTCCACAGCTGCCAGGCAAGCTTGGTCGTAAGAGGCGACTATACTGGGTAATATTTGTAACCATTATGGTATAGACCGATGTGATTTAAAACACTCATTGAGAACTAGTTGGATAAAATATATGTATTTGCACAATTTTGTACAGATGAAAACAAATATTTGTTTATATAGATTGTTTAAATTGCTGAAATATGTTGATTCAATAGCTGTAATTCAAACTTAATCTTTTATTTTCGGAAAATTATCCAATGTATCCAATAATTGTAGGTTATATTTCGCCACCATATATTTTGCACGACTTTCCAGATGAATCTGTCAGGACAGCACTGTCCTGACAGATTCATCTGGAAAGTCGTGCAAAATGCCGCTATTACGGATATGTTCTTCAGTGCCACACCGCTAGCACATGAGCTGTCTAGTCTTAACATCCAATCAATCACTCGATCAATCCGAGGTCAACGTATATTCATTCATTCTAAGCCAAAGTTAGTTCAAAACAATACTTTACCGTACATTCTCGAGACTTGGTGCACTAAAAGCTTTTGAATCATACGACTTTGGAAAAATAGCCGATACATTTTGTTTCAATTTTAAAATATCAACATTTTGGCAGCTCATGCCACTTTAAAATCCAATCAATCACTCGATCAATCCAAGGTCAACGTATATTCTTCTTAGCATGTATCTTAAAATGGATTAATCCGGGCGGCATTATATGTAGCACATTCAGGGAGATTATTCTCAAAGAACACATTGTGTACTTCCTTCTTATTCAGGGGAATCCTCATTAGTCGTTTAATCTTTTTTGCTCTGATCTGTTCATATGCAGAAGCGTCATAGATCTTTTTGTAGAGCTGTCCTTGATGTATCTCCTGTCTCTCCTTACAACAGTTCTGTCCAGGAAGAGACTTATTAAAGTAGATGACGCACGGTGAGATTTATGACCCGTATTCCTGGAAATTTCTAGTTCCTCTGCCCGAGGATGACCATGTTTATCTATCATACGCAGGTCTTCTAGTGTATTATCAACGTTGAGATCTATGTCCTGACTTATCATTGGATTACCAAAACAAAAGGAACTTATACTAAATACCGGGTTGATTTCAATGCATATATACGACTTATCTTTCTTCAGGAAATGAACTGACGTTTTTTATTGTAATTGCAATGCTTCGTAATCTCTCTGATAGACAAAGATAAGCAGAAATGTGGTCTTTCCAGCAAGGATAATCTGTCAACGTGCAGAATGAGCCTTGCAACAAGAACAACTTATTGTTTCAGTCGGCGACAGACTGAAGTTGTTCATGATCTACTACAAAATCCGCGTTTTTGGTTTAATGTATTCTTAATGTAAATGTGTCTGCAAACTTCTTCTTTGTTCCCAAATAAGTGAAAGAATATTGATTGATTGGAGTTTTACCCCGCGCTCAAGATTATTTTACCTATATTGTGGCGAAACGAAGTCAGTTCACATCAAAATACATTTCAAAACAAAAATTGACAGAAACACAAAAAAGTAAAAACTGGTAGAATAAATGTAAATTATTTTTTGAAGTATATAAAAACAAATCACATTTATCTCCGAAACAGCAAAACTTTTCCACATATGTCGTAGAAATATAAACTCTATATAAATAACTATGTTTTCATCTTAATACTATTTTAAATGACTAGGTATTCTATATGTTTTAAAAACATATTGGTCTATACCATAAATTAAAAAATAAATGAAAAGGTTAGTCGCCTTTTACGCTAAAGCTTGCATTTGAGCTGTGGGCCAATTTTTATCCTCCGGAACCAACAAGGAGGGGAAAAATATTGAGAGCAGTGTGAAACTCCAATCAGTCAATGACAGTTTATGAAGATATTTGTGAGAGCGCTGTGTGTCATTTTGATCTCGGAGAATGATGTTTGTCATTTTGAGTTAGGTGATATATCGAGTTATATATAAAGAAAAAATGGGGCCCATTGTAGATACTTTGGTCCGGGTTTTTTTTCAGACAGTTGAAATTTCTGTCCAATGGAATAAGGCGAAATATGTTGTCTATAAAGCCTTCTGTAAAATGCGCTATATAAGGTAATCAGATCGGAGATTATTTAAATGAAATTACATAATATCTGGCGAATCTTGATTGACAAGAATTGATCTTCGCCATAATTAAAAACAAATTACCACTAGCTGGTATTCAGACATGATTTTCTTCTACAGTCCCGGTTATCTGTCTTGGTTCCGGCTCTTTCTTCATACTTTTTATGGCATACAATTTTCACATTGTATTATTTTCTGACATTGTAAAGGGTTTCTTAATGACGGATTCTGTGACGGAAGCAGGCTTATGTGGGAATAAACCGATCGTGGTTAACAAACCTCGATGGCTGTTTTGTCGGCGGAATGTGAATGATTAAGGTTTCCAAGCATAGATAATAATAGCTTGTGGGGTGAGATTAATGTTATGGGAAGCCTTGTTATCTGGACAATGCTTCTTTCATAGTGTGTAAGCATGGCAAGCAAACTATGGTCTTTTATGACTTGCATAACAAAAGGTGTTTTTATCAAATAAGCACGTTCAACGCCCGATCATGCGTAGGCGAAATCGGAAAGAATCTGTTGCAAGTAAGAAACTGCGGATATTGTCGTGTACTGAAATTGTCTTGGTCGCTGGCATAACATTCCGCAGGAGTCCATGTCATAGGAAATGGTAGCCAATAACCATTCCAACGTCACGAGTCCTATAAATTTAAATGACGATTTAGTAATAGATAGAACTGTAGTAGCACTGAGATTTTTGGGAATTACTTTAGTGTCCTTTGCTATTCTTTTGAGCAATGTTGTGAATTATATTGTCTTAAACCGTACACGACAAATTCCAACCACAGCACGAGTCTGGTTGAATAATCTCAGTACGGCGGATTTTATCCTTGGATTAGTGGCATGTTTACCGTGTGTGGTTCCTGCTATTACATTTGAATGGCCTTATGGAGTGGTGTGGTGTCAAATTGCAGGTATTGTTCACAGTGCGTGCGCAACAGTTTCGATCTGGAGTGTAGCCGTTCTTAGTGTAGACAGATTCTTGGCTGTCTTGTTTCCGATACTATACAAAACTAAACTAACAATTACTAGGTGTAAAGCTGTGTGTATATCAATGTGGTTGTTGTCAATCGCATTTTTCTTATTGCCGAATATCCTGTCCTCCGATTTTGTGTATTACGAGTACTACCCTCCAAGTATCATGTGTGGTTTATATTGGAAGTCACTCTGGTTAACTTTGATTACAGGAGCGTTGGTGCCGTACCTTAGTGGATTAACCATCCTTATTACCTCAACAAAAACATCACTCGTCTTAAGGCAGTTTAAGAGATCCAAATTAACAAGACGGATGACTGCGAACTGTTCTCGTCAACAAATGGCCGTCAAAATGATTATTATTACGGCTTCCGTGTATTTCATCACCTGGGGCCCTTACATGGTAGTTTGTCTTATCGTGCTTTTCTTACCCGGGGGGAGGGAGTTCGTACCTGTTTGGCTGGAGACCGTGACTATGTGGATAGCAAACGCAAACAGTTTTGCCAACGTCCTTATATACTCTGCAGTGTACAAAGCATATCGGGCTAACATCCGAAAGCTAATTGAAATGGTTAAAACCTGTGGTTGTTGTTGTAAAGTCACCAGAATAGAACCAGCTATTGCTATTATAGCAACTCCTCATGAGCCGAACCAGAAAAGGGAGGTTTTAGGCTTGGAATAGAACTTACCCTAAATATTAATACAATTTTCCAAGTTTAATGCACGTTTACTCATGAAGTAGCATGTCGTTTAACTGAAACGGGATGTCCTTGCATTATGTAACTTTATACCAATAATACACCTGGTTTGCAAAATGTGAACACTAATGAATGCTGTGGGCTAGCACCCCCCCCCCCCCCTTCTCCACCACCAGAAACAGTCAAAATAGAAAACCCATGCATGTACATGTATTTAAGCATACTAGAATACACTTCTGTTTTTTTATGAAAGTGAATAATACATTACCAAGAAATAAATTCATCTAACTATATTTGACAATCGAGTTTCACTAACAAACAAGTTGTAGTTAGTATACAAGTTAACCCAAAAGTTTATCCAACCTTATTTTAAATTCGCTAATGAGTCTATGAAATAATTAATGGATAATTAGTTCTTAACTGCTTCTTTTTTTCTACTAATCTGAGTACTATTTAGATGCTCTTGCTACACATTGCATGCTATGTGGTAGCAGTGTGCTGAGCAAAACCGACAAATGTATGAAGATTCTAGTTAAATAAAACCTTTATTCTGAACAGGTTGTTATTGTTTAAATAAATGTGTCTATCAAAGCATGTTTGATCGATGTCCATCTGGTCATTTAAAGCTATTAGTTGGCATTGCAAAAATACCGTTTGTGTAAGTTTCGTGTATTTTCTCTGACCCAACCTAAGGCTTATACATACACCTGGAATAACATGTTTTGTTCTCGTTCGTAACAACGTATTTGCTTTTTCTTCTGGACTGCAAATTAAGTTGAATTCAGCGCCAGCTTACCCTCTAGTATTCAACAATGTATATCCCATGTTAATACAATATTTAAAATTCATATTCGTATCTCCAGCTTTCTTTTGAATTTTTAATCCACTTTAATCAGTTCATTGTGGACGCATTTAACTGAAAAACCTATATATATATATATATGACAACAATGGAAGACGTGTTTTAAAGATTTTAAAGAAAATAGTTGGGATAATAAATCGATACGTCACATCGGATTAGATTAGAACGATATAATTAAATTGTCGATTGTACGTCGCAGACCAATTGGGTATCAGTGCATCTATTGTAAATGTATGACTTTCTGTCACAGTCTTTGTAACAATACGTCTAATATTCGCTTAAAACTAATACGATAAACAAACAAAAGACCCATAACCTGTCAAAGATCATTTAGCATCCAACTGGCAACTCAGATGTGTTTAAAATACATTTTCTAATGATTCTGAATGTCGAAAATCAATATATATGGTCTCTTCGCTGTATAGAATCAGGTTATTTTTCATATATGTTAATACTCTCAAATGCATCGTTCGATCTACTCAAAACAGCCCGGATTATCGGTCTTACGGCGACTGGTATTATATGGCTGCTAATGTGTCTTGTCGCCTTATGACGAACACGGAGAGAAAAAAAAAATTCGGCAGAGCCCAGATTTCTCGGCTACTCAAACCTATATCTGCTATCAAATGAAGCATTTGACTTTTACCGGTACAAACGATTTATTTTTTCTCAGTTACACTCATTACCAGCTGATAGTGGAGGATCATTTGTTAATCTTCGCGCAATGTTGTTCGTTGAAATTCCAAGGACATCCACCATATTGTCGACATTTTGACATTACATGATATTACGATAGCGTTTTATGTGCACTAAATATCATAATTAGTAAGCCGTGTTCATATAGTTGATTTCCTATCTGATGACATGTGCTGGTAAACTTCAATATTAACTCGGTATAAGTTTTGGATTTTTTTTACAAATACGTTCTGATTTGCTGATCCAGAAAGAAATTCGGGGTATGTAACTGATGGGCAAAAAACACCCACACATTTCTCGCCTTATTCATCGGGAAAAGCTAAAATATGATTGATTGTTTGGTGTTTTACGCCGCGCTCAAGATTATTTCACTTATATGGCGGCGTTGCCAGTTTTATTGTGGGGGGGGGAAACCGGGCTCTATGCCCGGAGGAAACCCACGACCTTCAAGTCATATAGGCCGAGTTCAAGTCATATTGGCCGAGTTCAAGTCATATTGGCCGAGTTCACGGAGTGCGACTGAAAGACGCAATTAACATGTGACGTCTCAGAGTTTGACAGAAACAGACAACTGTTGATATCAAAATGTCTACACCAGAGTGCGCTGTACAAGGTATTATTAATTGACTTTCAATGTTATTGGCAAAATACGGAGAAACGGTCACGCTCATACAGGGCTTACCAGAGCCAGTACGAATAAACTAGGCTAATACGAACAAACAAGGCCAATACGGACTGGGCCAAAACGAGATCAAACATGGCGACCGTTTCATTGCTATCACTTCAAAATCCCAATGCCATTTTTCTTGAAATCATCAACAGAAAAAAAGAAAATAGCCAATGTACAGTTAAAAAAAACCCAATATTCTGTCTATTTCATTAGATAAATTAAATATTACAAAACAACGAGTTACTTATGGATAACAACTTCTTAATTTATTTCTGGTGACGTTTCGATGTCGATCCTAACATCCTTATCAAACCTGTGTCAAGCAACAGTGGGTTAAGAAGTTGTTATCCATAAGTAACTCGTTGTTTTGTTATACCACCAACTTCTAAATGCCACTCAAAGAAATTAAATATTGCATAAATAATAATTTGTAAAAGTAAAGAAATATGTTCCTATGTTTTATGTGCAAAAGGGGAACAACTCCTCATATTCATCCCAGGTACACTACACCTAGATTTTTTTTAAAGAAATTTTTAAGAAAAAAAACTTTCCTTGCGAATGCGTCTATTAAAACACTAGTATTTTTAAATCATCAAAAAAAAAAACATTGAAAGCCAATTAATAAAATTTTCATTAATCCGGATATTCCCTATTAGCATTGTCACAGGTCCTCGGACAGCCGTATTAGCCTTCGGCCTCGGACCAATACGACTATCCTCAGACCTGTAACAATGCCAATAGGGAATATCCTGATTAATAACATTATATTACAACCTAGCACATTTGAAAAGCTGTGGGTATATTCTTATCTCCGCGGAAACCACAAAGGGGTATGTATATGGAAGCAAAGAACGTAATTTATACGAACTCAACGTTTTCGTAGTAAGCGTTTTCCGAACAGGGTAACAAAATCAGTTTCTTTGGAACCACAATCTGTACAACCAGATACGCGAAATATCGGTAAAAATTAAGTTCAAATAAAATTATTAAGCCCGTGACTTACTGGTAAAATATAATATGGTAAGCTTTTATAAATATCCTGGCTTTATTGATCATTGTCTTGGGCGTGCCAAAGCGAGAGTCACTATCTGACATTGGATTTTCTACATGGTCCCCCCCCCCCGTGTGGAGTCCGGGGAGAAAAGAATAGACCTTCAGCCTTCCCAAGGTGCTTGATCGTGCTTGACTAATCCTTGGGTCCCCGTGTTGGTTCCGGGAGATAAGAATTGGCTCACAGTTCCCAGGCAAGCTTGATCATAAAAGGCGACTAACCTGGGGCAAATTTTTAATTATTATGGTATAAACCTTTTTGTTATTAAAGTTACACTCTATAAATACATATTTACACATTTGTATATTATAAATTGGTTATTTATATGAATTGTTTATTGTTGCTCCATTGGAGATAATTGTGATATTTCTTGTTTTTAATCTCCAGAAATGATTTACAGTGTTTTACCAGTTTTTAGTATTTCTGTTTGTCATTTTTCAGTTCCAATCTATTTTTGATGCTACAATTGTATGATATAATTTCTTTTCGCCGCCGTATAAGTGAAATAATCTTGAGTGCGGCGTTAAATTCTAATCAATCAATCTACATGGTTTTCCCTTCTTACCTTCTTTTTTCGATGCATTTGCTATGAAAAAAGCGGTTATATTTTTCGGCCCATCCGATATATATCAACTCTGCGCACTCGGAACACCGATTGATAAAAATGCTAATCAATTTTGTTTCCAAATCACCCAGAAAACACACACCCCCCCCCCCCCCCCCCCCCATCTCCCTTCACACATACACTTCAAAAGAAATGGGTGGTCCAGTGGGTTACAATGATCGTCCTTCTGTCCCACACCGACCTTTCATCGATGCATCGCGGGTTCGAATCACACTCAGAACAAAATTCTTAATTAGATTTTTCACTCGATCGCCGTGTGTGGGCGAGTTGCCATGTACTCGCCGAAGGTTGGGGGTTTCCACCGGCCAATGAGCCCGGTATTCTCCCCAGTAAACCTGGCAACGCGGCCATTTAAGTGAAATAATCTTGAGTGCAGCTTAAACATCAATCAATCCAAATGTATGACTATGCCATGTGTCTAAGGCATAATTAATTAATGTTGCCAGTGTTCGATATTGAAAAGAGGGGGGCAACTCTTTGAAAATGTCAATGGCAAACTGAACGTGAGAGAGTAGCTTCCCTTCATGCTTGCAAAACCATATAAATCTTATAATAACTAGATCGGCTAAGCATGATGCGCTGCACAGCAAAAAACGGCACAATAGTCCGTCACCAAGGGGTTACGGGGATATAGATCTATTTGTTGTAAAAAAAAAATACACTTTAAGAGAACATAAAAACATATTTACACATTTTTATAATAGAAAAATAGTTATTTATATATTTTTTTACTGTTGCTGTATTGGAGGTAATTGTGATATACCTTTTTTTGTTCTCTAAACATAATTTAAAACGTGTTTCATTTTCATGAATAATTTCTTTTTTGTAACATGAATTTAACGTTTAAAACTGAAAAAAAAACAGAAAAACTGAGTCACGTCATGAATTGTAATCAAATTATTCAAACACGGTAATGGCCGTTTTGACTCGATTTCAGTAGCTTATATTGTTGCTTTACTGTCTAAATCGGACCATATACTACCGCTCAAGCTGACAGTCTACTACGACCTTTTATTGCAATGAACCCGGGGTCTAAAATATCGCCGTCAGTACAAAACAAATATCCGTTTTGGTATCAGAAACCCAGTCAATATATATACACGCTCAATAAACGGCGTAAATGAAATTTGAGCTCCGTGTGGAAAACGTATTTGCTATAATAATGTTGGTATTCCAATAATACTAGCCATTTTTAAAAAAAAGGTAAAGGAGAACACCAGGGATTTGTCCTTCAACGCTAAGATTTTGCAAAATTTGCCGAAAAAATATCTCCGGCAACTACTGCAGGACATTGCAAAGCTTTATCCCATGACTGATCTTTTCATATACATTGGTCGGTCTATTGTCCCCCGGAATCTAATTGATTTGGTGTCAACGTTACCTTATGGACCGGACTCTCTTGGATGATTGGATTTTCTTGGTTCGGCATGCTATATGCCAATATGTCTAAGCATCCTATTAACCTTGGCACAACCAAACAGATCTGATTTAGATCTTTGGCAACTGATTTCCAAACACTTTCGGTCTCAACGTAAACACTTAGTCACTATAAAACTGATATCAAGGCAACTATCTGTTTTATAGTGACATGAGTTTCCAACTTCACGGTATTTACATGGCAATTTGTTATTTGTTGTTAGGTAGTTGCCTTAATATTTGTTTTATAGCGACACGAGTTTCCAACTTCAGCATGTTTACATGATAGTGTGTTATTTGTTGTTAGGAAGTTGCCTTAATATCCGTTTGATAGGGACACGAGTATTTGTTGTAAGATTATTTTTAAGTGCAAATTATTAACTAAATATTATTAGATCCATCAGAATTACTCACAGATATAATAATGGAAGTAATAGAAACTAAAAAACCTTGACTTGTTCGGGTTTCGGACTCCAAAATGACGGCCGTCAGTGTATACAAAAAAAGCGATTTGGAGTCAGGAACCCCGACTAACGTTAGTCGTTTACCTCTGTTCGCGTACGTTACAGCATAATCCTGATTGTTCTCAGAAACAAGCTTATACATTTCAGAATCCGTAAAGTGTTTCATTTCATTTATTGACCATATAATTTTATACAGAAGTGTAAAACCAATAACAAAAGATGGTGGGAATAAAACCTCGAAAGGCTTGTTCTATCCCATAATACATTAATTAATGGTTAAAATAGTGTTAAAGATATGGATCATCTTGTTCTTTGAATTGACTCTTTAAAAAGCTTCTGATCTCCATTAGATGGGGTATAATTGACAACACAATGATAGAGTATCAAACTGAGAAAGTGTGATACCATCATCATTACAAAACCGGACACAATTTAAGATTATACACAGCTTAGTTGCAGAAAATAACGTCTGGAAATTTCGACTTAAATTATTACATGAACAATAATTTAATACTGCATATTATTAATTGACTTTCAATGTTATTGACAAAATACGGAGAAACGGTCACACTCATACAGGGCTTACCAGGGCCAATACGAACAAACTAGACTAATACGAACAAACAAGGCCAATACGGACTGGGCCAATACGAGATCAAACATGGCGACCGTTTCATTGCTATCACTTCAAAATCCCAACGCCATTTTTCTTGAAATCATCAACAGAAAAAAATAATATAGCCAATGTACAGTTAAAGAAAAACAAATATTCCGTCTATTTCATTCAATAAATTAAAAATCGCATTAATAATAATTTGCACAAATAAAGAAATATGTTCCTATGTTTTATGTACAAAAGGGGGACAACTCTTTTAAAGAAATGTTTAAGAAAATAATAGTCAGCTTTCTTTGCGAATGTGAAATACTATTATTTTTAAATTATATAAACATTTTATGAAAAAAAAAACATTGAAAGCCAATTAACTTCGGACAGCCGTATTAGCCCTCGGCCTCGGAGCAATACGACTATCCTCGGACCTGTAACAATGCCAATAGGGAATATCCTGATTAATAACATCATAATACCGTATTTCCAAGTAAATAATTTAGAAGCAAAGTACGAATTGGTAAGATGGAAGTTATCCAGTCTTGTCATGATCCTACTGCAACCCAGACGTGTTACTTGGATGACTGGATTAGCCGTTCATTACACGTTCCCGATCCTTTTACAACCAACCGTATTCTGTGTTCACAAACACATCCGCTGTCGGCATATAAACACGCTGCCCATCACGCGTGGAATATGATGCACCCGGCCATCTTCAAAGAGAAATACAGCGTCAAGACAAAGGAGCTTTAAACGTAATACAGTTTCGTTCCTTAGACATGCAGGATACTTATCCCATCAATAAGAGTACTTGACGAAATCGCTGCCGGCGAAACAGAATTTCATTTGCCCTGCCTTTCAGCAGCAGCTTTTAAAGAAATGACCCAGCTCCGCTACATCCATTCTTTTATAAACAACTTTACTCTCCCTCAGATAATACATTTTATCTGAAATGGGTTGTAATTAGTCCGGGTTTCTGTCTCCAAAATTACTATTTTTTATACTGAAGGCCGTATTTTGGAGTCAGGGTTCATTGCAATCAAAAAGCCGGAGTTGGCTGTCCGCTCAGAAGCAGGCAGTATGTGGTCCGATTTAGACAAAGAACTATCAATAAGAAAGATCGGCCAGTAAACATTATTCTTTCCCTGAATTCAATTTTGAATTCTCCGGTCTCAAACTCTCCGCCATTGATGACGTAACACTGTTATTGCTTTTTCAGTTTTTAAACGTTAATTTCACTTTAGAAAAGGCTACATTATTCATGAATATCGTAACGCCACTATTTGAGTTAGTTATGTTGTTCTTTACTGTAAAAATCTGATCGCAAACTGCCCGATCAGAAGCGTGAAGCCTACTCCGACTTTTTGATCGCAATGAGCCCTGACTCCAAAATACGGCCGTCAGTATTAAAAAATAGTAATTTTGGAGACAGAAACCCGGACTAGCTTGTTATGTGCTAAACGCAATGGCTCCCAAAATGCAATTTGAGCATTTAAAGGCTGCATTTGATATCATATTGATAAGTACCCAATCATTTGTATACAACAGATATCAATTCACAATACAACATTCCTTTTGTTAGTTATTAAAACTGTGTGTTGTAGAAATGTTGAATTCTTTGATGATATTTGCTCATTGTGAGCAAAATTCACATTCAATCTAACATATATATTTGAACAAGATTGCTTCACACCTCTGCAGACCTGTATAAAAGCATATTTAATATTCCTGAAATGCGTATCAACCTTGAATTATTTAAACGAAAAGGAATATAGAATGCCATCGTTATCTTAATTTGTTATATGGGATTTGAGTTTGTTTGCTACGAGATATTAATATATTTTTCCTCAGAAATGTTTTAATGGGCGCGTTTGAGGTAATAGTAGAGCAACAATTCGCCCAATTAGTTTTCTGGGCTTGCTTTATGATGCGCTGAGGCTTTGTTTTTATGCGGTTTTAATGGCGCTAAGTATATATGATTATGTCGTCAAGACGTCGAATTCGTCATGTTTCAGTGACATCCAGTCACTTGTCATCTGAGAATAATTAACCATAGCTTCTTGTAGTAAGGGTCATAAAAAAATAAATAGACCCTGTTTTGGGACCAGTAAAGGAAGACAAGAGACAGGTGGTCATCAAAACGATACCTGGTTACCCAAGCTGTATCGTGAGGGTATATGTACAATGAAAGGATATGACCTTGATGATACATGACACAAATATTTAACCATCTGTAAACAGCGATACGAGCTATGCTCACAGATGAATTACTGTTGACGGTGTGTCTTAACCTATAGCTTACTTAAAGGATGAGCAGGGCTTAGGCCTACAGTTGGTTTATGGATTAAATGTATATTTGAAAAACATAAGTTGAAACGAAAGCGTGGGGTTAGTTCTATTCTAATGAAAGCGGAGTGAGGAGGAAATATGTATATTGTTTTCTTAACTCCTTGAGAAAACATCCCAAAATGCACGACCTCCCGTGTGTCCAAACTGCATCGAAGGCGCACTGACACAGCGGAGGTCGTGTTTTACGACATATGATAACTATTGTGGCAAATGTAGCAATATGTTCTGCTCCAGTAATTTAATTTTCTTTTTGGTCCAACTTGTAAATTACATGTTCTGCAACCACTTAACGCCAATTAGACTATATTACAAAATGTTGTTTATAAAAACTTTAAAGCATTGTCTGTAACCGATTTGGCAAACATTCCTTTCTGCTTATCTTTCTTCGTTTTTCATGTAAAACTAATCAATTAAAATTAGTGTTAAAAATGAAATAGTAAGCTTACTATTTGATGGACTAATATCTTACGATTGAATAATTTAATAAATCCATAATATTATGAGGTTATTATATGACTTCACATCCAATATGGATATTTATTGTACGACTCGGCGTTGGGTTGAAAGTCGATATTGGACGAGACGCCGAAGGCGTCGAGTCCAATATCGACTTTCAACCCAACGGTGACGAGTACAATCAATATCCATATTGGATGCGAAGTCATATAATAATCTTTTTATTATACATATGCAATCAAACGCCAACAACAATTAGGCCTATTTCAAGTTTAACAGCATCATCTAACATCTTGCAGAGATACGAGGGTTCTGACAAAACGACAGGAGCGAAGCAGACGACTCCGCGATGACGTCAGATTCGAACGTTACACATCATCGTACTGACGTACTTCGCTCTTCTCTCTGCCGATACCCGGATGAAAATCCAATAGCACTATCCAATATCGATTTCGGCTCCAATATCGACTGATATATGATCGACACGTGGTACAAATGCTAGTCTTTCATTGGTTAATAGATACTGGTTGTATAATAAGTGTTCTTATACCAAATTGTACCGCTTATAATAAGGTTGATATCGTCGTGTAGTTGAAGCCCACTTTATGCTTGGAGAACTTTCAAAACAGGTATATTAAAAATTCATCTTTGACAAAGTTGACAAATAATGACGTTACCGTCTTTTACATCGTCTCCATCTTTTTACATCGCCATCTTTTACCAGATGACCACCTTTATATCGTCACCATCTTTAACATCGTCTCCATCTTTTACATCGTCAACATATTGTGATTGACATCACCGTATTTTTCAACGTCTCCATCTTTTACATCGTCAACATATTGTCAAAATATGTTACTACATCACCGTATTTTTCAACGTCACCATCTTTTACATCGTCAACACATTTTACGCCCATCTAATTCTTTTAAGTCATCTCCACAAGAACAGCGAGAATGATAACTCATTGACATCCCTACATAAATATCGTCGACGGGGACATTGTCTTGGATAGGAGAGCAAAAGAAAAAAAATGAACTGTACTGTAAACAAAGCCAAGACTGCAGTAACTGTGCGTAACACGAATATTCGTTCTCTTCCCCACTAAACCTGGCAACGCCGCCGTATAGCCTAGGTGAAATAATATTGAGTGCGGCGTAAAACATCAATCTAGAACGACTTAAAATCTTGTTTACTTATCGAATCCTCTATTGGCTCGTACTGTAAACAAAGCCAAGACTGCAGTAACTGTGCGTAACACGAATAATCGTTCATTCGAGAGCATCCTCTTTGTCCACGATGCTAACCAAAGGATACATTTCAAGAAGAAACTGATCTGATCAAATGTGATTGCTGACCCATCCCAACCAATCACAGGCTAGTGAATGTCAATTCATATCAGTGTTGGATGGTAGACCACTGGACAAATGATCCTTGTTAGACCACTTGTCCCTTAATGGGATTCCTTTCCCTCTCGAAGCTTCTCCTAATCTGTTTAGAGATAAGCTATACATACTCCAACATACTGGCATATATCTACTACTCTATCAGATAAATGCAACTCAATGACACGAAAGATACATTGAAGTCATTGGTATAGTAAATTAGATATTCTTGGAACTATCCATCGGTTTTGCGTGCAAGGAAGAACTAGGTTTACCGCTATTTATCTCATATTGGGACCTTTTATACATGTTGTCAAAAATTCTGTGAGGGGTTCATATGCTTAGAAACAGGCAAAATAAGAAAATATTGAGAAAAAAAAAACAAACAAGATATATGCATAGCAAAAAAGTGTTGCATTCCACTTGAACATCATTGTTGCATTGCAAAATCTTAATCATTTAAAACTGCTCTTCAAGATATTTATTCGATCGGTATCTGGTTTGGACCCCTTTTAAGTCCTTACTATATATTTTGCTTGCAAAGAAAATAATAAAAGTATCTATAGACAAACATGTTGTATGCACAGATTTCGACTTATATACAAGGCCATGATTGAGGACGAAAAGTTCGCAATCAGTCACCAAAAACATCTCTCTTGTCCGGCATTTGGTACAATAACGAACACCTTGGCTTCAGAAGTTGTCCCTTTAGTATTTCAGCTTGTAAAAAATACTGCGCACTCCATTTCAATCTGTTTTAGGTCAGCCTTTAGCCCAGGCAATTTGGGCAGTGGTAGTCAATTGCACAACTATGTCCTATTTCAGATTAACTCAAATCCGTGAAAATCTGAAATCCCAAAATCTTGGAATTTGAGCTGTGACGCATTGGAAATACAACGCGGACGTCCACACGGTGCCGCGCCCCATCAATTAAATGTTTTGACCATTTTGTCTCTCGTTAGTGGAGGATGAGGAACATTTTCTTATAGATTGCCCCTTATGTACCCCCCCCCCCTCCCCCTTCAGAAGAAGATTCAACTTTTTCGATGGGTACCTGGGAGATGGCCAATATGGACTTCCTTTGCCTTTTATTGGATCCTTCACCCATATACCCTCCAATCATAGCAAAGCATATAAATGAGTGTTTTGAGTTACACAAGTCTAAACTCCATGCGATGCGCTGACCTTCACCCAGGTATAAATATGCAAGCTTAACCTAAATTACACTGCATTTATCATTTCCCTATTTAATGGATATCTGCTACATGTATCGGCCTATATTTTTCTACACTTACTTACCAAGTACGTTTTAGTAAATAAGTTAAGAAATGGTCGAATGTTTTGCCGATAATTGTGCCGCTAAACGCCTTTACTGTTGCCGTCGTTTTAGCGTCAGAGGCGCTTGCAGCCTATATGCATTCGTAAAGGCAAATATTAGACTTCTAAATTCGACGGTTTTTATTTTCGTGGAAAATTCTTAACCGCGAAATTCGCGAAAATAAGGACCGCGCGAATATATAGGCATTTACAGTACATGTCAGGCTTATAGTGGCTGTATATACATTGTAGCTACATGACCGCCTTAAATTTGTATCAACTTGCTGTTATCATTTGTTTTGTCATTGTTTTTGTAAAGTGCCAAAGATTCGGTGTTTTGTACAATAATTTAATTTATTTGAACGGTTCTAGATAAAAAACGGTGATCCAAAAACGCATATAACCGTGCAGATCCCGATGATCACGATATGTACTTCCACACGATAAAATCTTCTAAAAACAGCATTGACTGAGTGAAATCTTGTTACACACTGGTAAACACTTTGGCCAGTTAGAATTCACAGCACAAGTGAATGACTGTATGACGGACAAATTTTATAATATAGGTAGCCCATTTAAAGGGGAAGAAAAGGAAAAAACTAAGTAAATACAGTACAGGCGCGACACATTTTCCTTTCTAACGGTGCCAAAACCATATTTCTACGATTTTTCCTCGCCCAACTGTGCTACAAGAAAGTTAACAATCGTTATCAGAGAACGTCTAAACTGACTCGGCAGCCATCTTCACAGCAGAGCTTAGCTGTGTGTCTCGATCGGCCAATCAGCATACGCCTGGCCACCTGTCACTCACTAGCGTAAGAGAAATTGGTCAACTCTGAAAGTCTCCCATTTAAACCTAGGTTAATTTGGATCATTTCGAAGCGCTAATAAGAGAAGATAAACACTCTAACAGCTCTGAAATGTACACTGGCTAGTAAATCAACCTTTTGGGAAGACGTGACAGGCTGCTATGTTGTCTACGCGACTTGTGGGGATCGTTGCAGAATTGCAAAAAAGGTAGTCTTACCGCTGACATTGCAGGTTATAACCATACAAGATATGATAAGCTCGCAAGGGAAGTAATCTACTAATACTTTTTCCGGTCAATTTCAAACCGTCAATGGCGCGCTCCACTGACGATCGAGTACGAGCTTGTCGGGCAGATTCATTTAAATTGTATTTTCACACCGTAAACCACGTGCAAGACTCACACACATGAATACGATGGTCTATGGGAGCCCGTTCGATACGATTGCATGTTGTTTTTTTGTTTTCTCCTCCTTTAAACACAGAAATCACATTCAAATTATTATCGCAAACTAGGTAATATCACTGAACAGTTGTGAACTGGCTGCTAAAATACATACAAATCGTCTTTAAATGGACTCTCATAAATTCCAGAACAATCTGACTAAGCATTAACATGAACTTGCACAGCTATAGAAACTTGACATATTTAAGCTTAAACGATATCATTTGACCACAATGACTAAGCAACAGGTTAAGACATAGGTCACCTCCACGACAATGGACAGACCCAGTATGTGCGCTGGCTTTTGAACATTTTTGAGGTGAAATATTATTGCAGTTAGCCAAATATATGAAAATATTGTATGCAAAACTGGAGGGAGATATCATACAAATATAATACATTTTATATTAGACACATATTTAGGTAAAACTTAGGAGGTGATGGGCGTCTTGGAAGACATTTTGCGTTGGGGACTGGCAACCTGTTCATTTAGAATAGATCTAATTCTTGTTTAGAATGAGATACATCGTGGTGCTTGTGGTGACATTCATTTTTTACGTCTGTATTATGACCAAGTATGTAACATAATAAGTTACAATTAAGCAATCCACAAAACAATCCATATGATAGAAACACTCCTTAGAGAATCAATCACATATAGCCAGAATCCCCGCCTTGTCGTTTAATACACTGTAAGGTATCAATATAATCTAATACAGGACATCTCAGAACGTCATCGGTAAATCGATCAAGTTGTCACTCTAACATGAAGTTTAGAAATTGGGTTCTATAAGAGATTCCAGCAGGCTATTCATTGAACACGAATTTTATTTGACACTTATTTCTCATGATCTAAATTTAAGGAGTTTAATGGACAGTTTCAATTTAGTACCTGACAATCGATCTACTACCATTTAATAGTTTTTATCAGCCAAGTGTCTCTCTGACACCTCCAAGCAAATTGGACAAAGAATTTAACCCTCACCTTCCCAGGAAGCTTAACATGTGCTTGAATTTAACATCAATTACTACATTATTTATCAGGGGTTATTTTTTTATCTGCTTAAAAAATTGTAATATGTCATTTACTAGTCACTTGATTTGTAAATGTATATGGTGCATTTCTTTTGCAGCTTTCTTTCAGCACAAAATGTCCATATAAGAGACTCTTTTGAACTTTAAGTGATCAGAAAAAAACTGTCTACTACTTTATTAAGTGATCATAATATTATCAAAAAATAACAAAATGTTGTCGAACAAAATACATTGTATAACATAAGTCTTTTCCAGTTCTATATATTGACATCACATAAATTTAAGGTGTCATCAGCAGCCAAACCTCGGACTTAAATCAATATAAGTTGAACGCTTGTACTATCTTAAAACGGTGAAAGATTGACGGGCAAGTTGAAAACTTTGGTAAAGCTGGAAACTCATGCGAACCGAGGCTGATGAAAACCCACGGACAAAACGCAAATAGCCGGGATGTTTCCCATTAAGATATTAACTGAAATATGCTATTTTAAAGGCTATTCCAGCTTCATATATTAGCTATATCTTTGATCTAGCGTTTCGATACGGTCACTGTATCATCAAGTAAAAATGATGAATGACCATTTACTTACTCCGAGGAGAAATTTATTCCTCGGCAGTTTAAAGAAAATAGCAATAATATAGCAGTTGAACAACTACCAGGTACATCGGATATCTGCTTTGCCATGAAGCTGACATTTAATCACCCACAGTATACTTATCTTTGACATAAATAGCCGAGCCCGGACTACTTTCCGGAAAACTGTATGAATCATTGGCCATTTCCACAGCTGTAAGTGTTCAACTGCGTATATATGATTTGATCAATGTTGTCAATCACTGACTGCTTGGGTACTAATGGTTACTGTTTTGTTTATCTGGCAGGTACTCGCCGAAGGTCGAGGGTTTTCTCCGGGCAATGAGCCCGATTTCCCCCCTAACTAAACCTGTCAACGCCGCCATATAAGTAAAATGATCTTGTGTGCAGCGTAAAACATCCATCAATCAGTCAAACAATCCAATTGTGTTAAAAAGAGATATATCATTTAGAACTTTTTATCCCGTCATAAATTGTAAAATCGTAGTAAACTAAACCTATGACATTTCATGGGATGGACAACTGACAGGAGCTTGGCCTTAGTCAGTAGAATTTTCAGGAAAACTTTGTCATACATTGACATTGCTTACGTATCTTAAGCTATGGCACGAATATCGGCAGGTTGAGATTGAACCCCCTAGGATCATGAGAAAAGAAAGTGAAAATTTGGGTTCCCTCCAATAAAGCCTAGGTTGAAGACGGACAGGGGAGTTTAGCCCTGTCCAGTATATCTTTCAAACAACTGTTCTTTTAATAAGCACATGCACCTCTTGTGAGAACAGAACCATCGATAGACTTAATTGAAATAGATTTATAATTGAAACTTAATATGGCTAGTCTAGGAATGGTATAAACATCCACTTAACAGTCTCACAAATACATAGAGGCAATCTAGGATAAACATTATTTGTGATTTTTTTGCAACAATGTACACGTAATATCGAAATCACTCGTTATATACGTATTTTTGTTTTATGTATCTCATCAAACCATCTATCAGGAACCAAATCATCGTTAGACTGAACTCAGTAATCTCCCAACAACAAGAGCACTTAGTCCCTTCATTACACAGTTTCTTCCACACGCAGGATGGCTCTTGACAGAAACGCCTGCGGCGAAGAGGAATTTCATTTTCGTGTCTATAATCCACTGTGGATTACTCTCCGGTCCTTATCTGGCTACACGTTAAGATCAAGAAGAAACTGTTAACTGCAATACTTTTATAGTAGAAGAACTTGTTACGTTATTTTTTACGTGTTGTGGGAATAATAAGCGAACAAGAACATATGTATATATGTAGAGGACAACTAAGCAGAAAAAAACTACTCTTTGTAACTAAGTACCACATTGCCGTCGTTGGATTTCAAGAGACACAATATAGCGAAAGATTCGTTGATCCGCATTTGATATTTCATGTATATGACTGCTTAGCCCTCGGAGGGCTGTACCGTACTACATTTTGTTCTTAGTGTCTATTCCGCTTGCTTATTAGATCCAGTCGAAGCAAAGCTCGTGTTACAAATAAGTTTACTCTCGGTAAAACATTACGTTGAACATTTAAATACTTATTTTTGTAGTATTGTCAAACGACAATGATACATTTTATGCAGATTACCCTTTGCAAGGTGATTTGTTAAAAAATTTGTGTAAGAGAGATAAAAAACGGCACATTGAACATGAATGTTGTGGGTCTCTTTATCTTTCAAGATCTAAACTTAACGAGTTCACTGGAGAGTTTTATCATACGGGTGTCTCGTATAACCATTCAGGTATATTTCCGGCATATTATAGAACTTCCTTAGCCGTCACTTATATCAAATCCTACAACGTATCAGATAGACCATACACACGAAATTCTAATGTAAAGGGACTATGCACTCAGGCATCAGTATGATGCCACGGCAATGTGATCCTAATATTGATATAAATCCACGTAATGTTCGGAATAGATATATAACACTTGCATTTTGTAAACTATTGTGTTTTAATGTCTATAAACATATAATGAAACACACACACACAAACAAAATCTGTCGTCTGAACTTTCAGTTGCAATCATTTCAGTTTGAATGCCAAACAAAAACGAAATGTTTGAGGCCTTTAATCAAGTAGAACCTGTAATATTCATATGAATTGAAATAAGCAATAAACTAAACAACCCATCCATTGGTACTACTTTCAAGTTGGTCAGTGCACATGCCAGGACTGTATATACATCCAAACTAAAACAAAGACGTATACGAAACGAATTAAATTTTTGTTCTGAATCGAAATGTAATGTAGGAAGTATCAGAATGAAAACTCTTTTTAGTCGTTGACTTTATCATTAGCCATCAATCCAAACTAGTCCCACGAAGTAATCATCATGACTGATTTGCACCGATACCATCTGATCGTCAGTCGTACTGGATATCATTCGGTAGATGGACATGGACATGTCCGTGGCACGAACATCCCTTATCTTATCTCTATCAGAATTGAATTGATACTATTAGGATGAGTTGTCAACTATATCGTGCAAAATGTACTCATTATATATGTGCCTTCTATTTTATCACATAGCAGCAGATAGATAAGAAATGGATTTCAATGCACTGATTGGCCAGCCAATTAGCTATATACGTAATTCGTAAATCTAAGTTTTGGGATGATTTCGCTGATGAACTTTGATGTTTTAGTCGCAGTCAAGAACATTTTGCCCGCGTTGCCAAGTTTAGCTGCGGACCGAAGGAACTCAGGTGTTGTGTCAGGTGGAAACATTCAACTTCCCAGAGGTATCGTTTAATCATTCCACAATGGTTGCTCAAGTGGAAGCTTTTCAGTTTTTTCAACTGCTTATCATTTCAACTGGCTTTCCATGGACGTAAAGTTTACAGCGGTATCGACAGCCTGTTTCACAAAGCGGCGTAGCGTACGTTTTCACTTAATTGCCTTAGCAACGTATCTCTACAATGTGGACTGCTATGGCATTTACGTGAAAACTTACGCTACGCCACTTTGTGAAACAGGGTCCAGGTCTGTAGCTTTAAAGGGACATGATCTGCCAAATAATGACTTTTTGAGGAACTCTGATGGTCAAAAAAAGTTAAGCGTTTGAAAAACTAAATATCAAAAAAGTGCCCAAAATATGCACTAGTATTAAACGGACAAAACACAAATAGCTGGAATTCATGATTATATTTTCTGTAATTTAATGCCTATAAAAACTATCGTAGGGTAAAACCCCTTGGAATTTTTTTTTCAGCCGGGAATGCTTATTTCTTGGACTTGGCAGCTCCTGCCACATTAAAAATGAGCCTGAAATAAACAGAAAGTTTAAACATGACCAACATCTGCTTATATTTTGTGTTAAGGTGTTATTTTATTAAGAGTTAAGAATAATTCATGTAAATGTTAAACTTTTGAATACTGATTATTTGTCTTTCGAAACAATACTTTTAGGTTTATAAATCATGTGTAGGTAAGTAAAATAAAATTGATATCATGTATTGTGGGTATTTGTGAATTATACATAAGCCATAACACGCTATCCAGCAGTTTGACAGGAAACGTGTTTGATCACATCCATGTTAATATGTTGACATGTGCAGTCTCCAACGGTGGTCAGCGTACAAATGCATTGTTTCCAGCTGTAAGAAAGCCTGTCAAATGTGGGATGATTTATCCATTTATTCTAGTGTATAATGGAAACTAACGGTCAAGAAGTTATTGCAAATTAATAATTCAGTTTTTATATTCATGATTATTATTGTGAATGTTATTGAAATCATGGACATCCAACTTTCTGAATATCCAAGAAAGCGTTTATTTTTACCATTCAAACTATCGTTTCTTGCCATCCCATTACAAGGCGAATGCAAGGTGTATGTCATCTTATTGCGCAATGAATATCTATATTATCTATTTTTGTAATGTTGTTTACGTACACCATTACACAAGATTATGTCGATGGTTATTTTTTTATTAAATAATAGGACTCTACAGTACTACAATAAACAGATCTGGTGATTAATTTGATAAAATGTGGAGACATTTACATCCGAGATTGGCATCACGTCAAAACCCTTCAAGATTATTGCACCTTTGTGATCGAGATTTACACAAGTCACCGGCGGATTGCGTTTCTTGAATTATTGGAATTCACATTGGACTAAATCTGTTCATAACAATAGTGATGTATATGGCAAAAAGCAGAAATACCCTAAAATACTTCAAATGTATCAGATGCTTTCTGTTTCATTGTTGCCGTGTTTGTATTCTGTTAAGCCTTTTGAAGAGTAACTCGTCCTTTGGATAGCGAATCAAACAGCTTACAGGCGTTTATCCTAAATAAAGCTTGGAGCATCATCATTTGCGTTATCTAGTTTTTATCTTAGCAATAAATGTACGAGTAGCTTAGCTGAATTCCGTAAATCCGCATTGGCCATTCCCACTGGTCGTTTACCCATTAGTAAAGTCGTTTAACAACATAAATCAGAATATATCTCTCTTATAGATGATTGGCCTTTTAGCGACTACTGAGCCTACCAAGCTACGAGATTACCCTGTTAACGGGATCTTTGAAAATGTTTCCACGCAGGTAAAACCTAACAAATCAGAGGAAAATGTATTTTCTTAAACTAAGCAGAACGGAGGCTACGTTTGACATCGTTTGGTAGAGTTTACTTTCTACGCTGTAACACATTTTTGTAAACAAATATGAAACGTTCAACGATACACTTATCGCCAGTACGTGCTTTAGCAATTTTTATAAGGAATGAAAAATATACTAATGACAAGAGGACAGAGGGTACTCATTTCCTGATTGTCTTTTAGAAGATTCCTCTTTTTTAAAATAAAATTGTGGAAAATTCATAGCAAAAGACAAATTGTCGGGTTGGTCTATCTTCTTACCCTGATTTTACCACAGCTATATTTTACTTTATCATGTTTTTAACTTTTTTCAACGTCGATGGTTATGGTTACAAATCTCGATTAGCTCGGGTAAGGCTAAAAACTGAAAGTATAGTAAACTAGCTAGGTAAACTAAGGTACACCATGATTACGAAATGTAACGAGTGAATGACATAATAAATTAACGCATAACTGCAGCAAATTCACGGTACAATACGTAAAAAAAATCATCAAGTTGGAACAAATTTATTTCACTTTTTAAAATTATTTATGATTGTTTGTTTCTCTGCATTGTAGTTGCAAACTTGGAAGCTGGTTAAACATTTGTTTAAAGTGAAATTTCTGTTTCTTTAATCAATAAAGAACAGCACACACAGTTTGACACGGGCGTTCAAATTTCGAGTTGATGTCATTCGCATGAATAATTGACAGTGTTTTCAAATGTTAGGGGCCGTTTTTTATCAATATATCCAGTGAGGTCAAAGTGTATTTGCTGTTTTATTCGACTTTCATTTGCACTCAAACCCACTTTACTTCGTATATTGATGGAGATTGGTTTGTCAATGATTCTTGATAAACTCCTATTTCGACTATTTACCTCGGTTAATTGTGTTTCCCATTTTGTCAGAGTTTGGTTTATTACGTTGAGCAATTGTCGTTAGCGAACATTATATGCGCAGTAATGTAGAACAAATGGTAATGGGTTGAGGACACTTGTCTGGTATTGCTGTATCATTAACAGAGAAAGTTGAGTTGCCGTGACCAAAGCCCAATTCCCTCCAAATGGTCTGGTGTTACAGTTCTAAAGGGTCCTGCTGCCTTCCCGTGCATCGGTAACCACATCCAGCGAGTTATTTTTTACTTATGTTCTGTTATTTCGTGCTGAACTTTCCAAATCTGAGACATCCCCTAGGACGTTTTAAGAGATCACTTGGCTTTTCATTCTTTGGTAATTATCGCGTGTAGCGTTGTATTATACATTATTTTAGACGTACATGTATAACACGCAGAGTAATTTGTATCAGTAACCTATCCGTTTGATTAACAAGCTTGTCACCTTTATGCTTCATATATTAATTTTGCTTGACTCTTTCCATAACAATCAAATGTATTTAGGAATAGGAAAGCTTTGATATTTATTGTGTGCTTTGGATTTGGGAAGTGACGTTGACGTTGGACCAACGTTGGCCATTGGTTGGTACAGTTGGTTAATGGTCGCTTTTGGCCAGCCAACACAAGGCCAGCGCTGGCCTAACTTTGGCATAGTCGGTCATGTCATGGTTGGCTAATTGTCGACCTGCCAACATTGGTTTTTGGTTGTCATGGTTGGTCATGTCATGGTTGGCTAACCGTTGGCCCGACGTCAGTTTGTTATCTGGGAAAGATGTTTGTCTGGAATCCGACAGATATACATACGGCACGCCAAATAAACCTAGATACATTCCATGTTACTGGAAGATTGTAAAGCAAGGTTTTATTTTGTATTATTTTTAATATCATTATAAGAAAACAATATTGTCAGCTTTGTGTGGATATCGTCATTTGCACACATCTTCCGTTCGTACGGGTTACTGGCTATAGCAATATATACTTAGCGCCATTAAAAACGCACGACCCAAAGTATGTAAAATATTTTGAGCAATAAAAAGTGTAAAATATTGTAAGTACTCTTAAATTGAAGAACAAGGCATTGGTCACAATGAGACAAAAAATTAACAATATGTGAAACCCTGGTGACTTTTATTCCTTGCAAACAAATGGTTGATACAGAAATTGAAGGTGTCATCTGTCAATAATGGGTATGTCCACCTCGGGCATCAACGCAAGCAGTACATCTGCGACGCAAGGACCTGGTGAGTGTGGCTATTCTGTGCTGACGGATCCTGTCCCACTCTTCGTGCACTACCTGGATCAATTCACGTCGGTTGCGTTGCCTGGGTTGACGTTGTGCAACGGCATTCTTAAGCTGATCTCACAAGTGCTCTATGGGCGATAGATCGGGGGAGTAAGCTGGCCATTCCATGATGTTCACATTATTCTGTTGCAAGAAGTCTTGTGTCAACCTTGCAGAGAGTGGGCTCTGATGATTTCGAGCCCATCGTAAACGGTTTTGGCGTGCGGCGGGTGTCAATATGGGCCCTCGGTAGGGGATGCGTGCATGCATCTGTATCTGTTGGAGACGGGGTCGGATGGTGCTGAGGCTTACCCTGGGCCTTCCAATTCCCACTGTCTCACGAGCAGTCTGTGTCGCGGTGCGAAATCGGTCACGTGTGTACAACAAACCCATGTACCGATCCTGGCGGGCTGCAGTGACTCTTGGCTGACCAGTTTCATGATCCCTGATTCTGAGGCGACTAATTGTGGAGGGATGACACTGCATGTGGCGTCCTACGGCGGCACAACTGAGACCCGCCTGTAACATGCAAATGGCACGTTCCCTTTGTTGTGTCGTATGTCGGGGCATGGTAACGTTTTTTTATTTCTTTTTCGGCTTCATGCTGAGCTTCGTGTAAAGTGTTGAACCCACGACAAATGAGCCCTGAAAGCTGTTCTCAGTGACGGTGAAACACCCAATGGACGTTATTAGGAAATGTTGCGTAATGTTCACGACAGGCGCGTCGGGAACACCACAGGTTATCCAGTTATTGCAACTCAACTCGAACTAACAATAAACAACAAAACGTAAATGGCCAATAGCCTTACTGGGGTAGAAACATAAAATTCAACCTAATGGCGCTAAGTATATAAGAGTAAGGTGAAGAATTAGATACGGATAACAACTTCTTGGTTTATTGGGTGACGACGTTTCGATGTAGTTCTTACATCGTTATCAAAGTCAATGACAAACAACAAAAATTATTCATTTATATAGTAATAGAGAGAATTACAAGTTAGGGCAAGTGCGTAATAGTATAAATTAATTAAAGAGGGAAGGGCCATCAGGTTGGCTAAAACGAATTTTCCCACACATGGTATTATATTTCCCGGAAAGACGAATCCTAGAAGATGCCTCTGTCCAAATTTCATGAAAATCCTAACGTAGGTTTTCCCGTACGAATTAATTTTTCAAAGGGGGGCCCTACCAATTATTATAAAATATTTGAAAAACCGCCCAGATCCTCCCCGAAGTTACTGACATGCACATGCGCACTTCATTGTAAACAGTGTTGAAAGGCATGCCGAGCAAAGTTGGAGAGAATGACTCGAAGAAGTTGAGTGTTAATGACGGTAAAAACAAAACAGAGGCCGTAATATCCACAAAGTTTTCACCCGAAAGCAGTTTGGAATACCTTTACTGACATTAGTGGATATGAAAAGGAGAGAAACAACGAGGATCGGGCGATAATCTGGCTTGCCTTCTTCGCTGCACTCAGGCGTCAACACAACGGTGCCTCTCACTCAGTGCAGGTCTGTCAAATCTTCATTTTATCTTGTACAATTTTTTGTAGGCCTCGTGTTACAAACAAAATTTAGCTTAACTTTATTTCTTTTCAATTTCATGCAGGGTGATGTATTGGTTAGATCATTAGTTATTGATATTTCATTCGGACAAACTAGCTGACAGTGAGAGTGAGTGGTAGTACTTGTACAATCAATGTTGTTGTGGTTGCAGGAAAGTTTCAATAAACAATACATGTATACCGTATATATATGTCCAACCTTGCGTTTACTCACTGGCCTGCCAGAATGATATTAGTCTATGTGCTGCAAATGTCATCACTTTGAGCTCTGTTTTGTGAATTTGTCACTACATACTTTCATGGTATGGTTATTTCAGTTCAGAGTTAACACCTTAGCCCATCCCCAGGTGACTACCCTGCCATTCTGTCAGTGTTGTATTCTTTTGTGTATGACATAAAGCACCTAGTAAATCTGATATTTATTTTAGCACTGTAACTAAGAAAGCCTTGTTTTAGTACTAATCCTATTTTTTATATTTTGCAGTGATATGAAAACAAAAGATGGAGCTGTAGGCCTATGGATTGTATTCTGTTGGGGAAGTGCTAAAAAATTGACTGAGGCAGAAATGAGGAGTTATTAAGATGTGGCTCACATACATTTAAATCTGTGCCAGCCTATTGACATTACAACTTCAACCTTACTCATTAGCGATGGAAAACCTTGCGAGATGGAGTATTAATTTGTTTTTGAAATAATCATTTTTGACTGGTCATGATGTTTAATTTCTAATCATCACCACTAGACTAGACTGCTAAATTCAGTGACATTAACTGAAAATGATTTCTACCTGGATATAGACATGTTTAAAATATGTCAAAACCAACGTTTGGTGGACTGGTAGTTATGGAAAAGCATATGCTTAGTGTACACATATTAAATTTGTTTTTTGGTGATTGACTTCACATTTAAATGCTGGAATTGTCAGAATAAAACTGTGTTCTTAACAAAGAACCTGTACGATAAATAATCTAGTCGGATATGTTTTATTTTGAAAATCTTCTGCAAATAATCTGAACTAAAATCATCTTTTAGGTTCTTAGGAAACATTCCACCAATTGGTTTTGATTTCAATTCCCACTTTCTTTTAAAAATGCTGGCTTGGTTTACAACTTGATCACTGGCCCAATGTGCTGTGTTGTCATGTTGTTATGGATAGTCAAGGGGTTTCCTCCCCAATAAACCTAGCTAGGCCACCTTATAAACGAAATAGTCCTGAGTGCGAATTAAAACAATGAATAAATCAATCTTAGAAACCTGCAAGTTCTCAACAATCACACTTGCGTACACATTCATATACCACCCCACTGACCTCGATAGATTCATTCATGTCTGGAGTAAAGCCAAAACTCTCACCCTTTGGCAGGTACCTAAAAATCTATTCAATTTGGACTGAATTGGATTCAAACTTGGGACCCACTTGTGGAAAGCTGGTGATGATGTGAGAATCATCACTACACACAATCTCCCTTCTTCAAGCAAAGAAGGGGTCTCCGTGGCTCAGTAGGTAGAGCGTTGGACGCTCAATCCGAACAGCCTTCCACCAATGGGTCGCGGGTTCGAATCCCACTCAGTCCAAAAAATTGAAAAATTTTCTGACTGGGTTTTCACTCGAACGAACTATGTGGGATGGTTGCCAGTTACCAGCGTAAGGTCGTGGGTTTCCTCCTGGCATAGAGCCCGGTTTCCTCCCACAATAAAACTGGCAACGCCGCCATATAAGCGAAATAATCTTGAGCGCGGCGTAAAACAACAAACAATCAATCAAGCAAAGAAAGGCGTTCGGCTCAGTTGGCAGAGTGATAGTCTCTTTGTTACTAGGTACTTACCGAATGTTGGGTGTTTCCTCTGGTCAGAGCCCAGTTTCCTCCTCCACTAAACTTGGCAATGCTACCATATAAGGGAAATACTATTCAGTGTGGCATAAATATCAATCAATCAAAGAAAGAAGGGACCTCGGCTCAGTTGGCAGAGTGATAGTCTCTTTGTTACTAGGTACTTACCGAAGGTCGGGTGTTTCCTCTGGGCTCTGGGCAGAGCCCAGTTTCCTCCTCCACTAAACTTGGCAATGCTGCCATAGAAGTCAAGTAATATTCAGTGTGGCGTAAACATCAATCAATCAAAGAAAGAAGGGGTCTCTGTGGCTCAGTTGGCTAAGTGATAGTTTTTCAGTCCGACAAACACTTTCCGTTCATGGGTCGTGGGTTCGAATCCCACTCAGACCAAATAAAATTTCAAAATTTCTGAGTAAGTTTTTCACTCTGTCTGCCTATGTGAAAGAGATACCAGGTACTCGCTGAAGGTTGGGTGTTTCTTTCGAGAAGAGTTCCATTCCCCTCTCCAGTAAACTTGGCAACGCCACTATATAAGTGAAATAATCTTGAGTGTGACTAAAAACACCAATCAATTAAACAAAGAAAGGACCTCAATGGCTCAGTGGGCAGAGCGATGGATTCTCAGTTTGACCCAGGCCTTCCATCTATGTGTCGACTCGCGGCCTCAGGTCAAATAAAATTGAAAAATCTCTGTGGGTTTTTCACCCTGTCGACCAATGTGGAAAACTTACGAGGAACTCTCCAAAGGTCAGGGGTTTCCTCCGACAGAGCCCAGTTTCCTCCCGCACTAAACTAATTTTCTGTGCAGCATAAAACATCGATCTATCAAACAAACATGGGACCTCGCTGGCTCAGTGATGGTTTCTAAGTGATTCAGACATTCAAGTCATGAGTTGCAGGTTCGAGTCCAACTCCGACCAAATAAAATTGAAATATTTCTGAGTGAGATTTTTCCTCAATCGCCGTATGTAGAAGAGTTGACAGGCAAATTTGGCAGATACTCTATCACTCCAAATCTTGTCGAAGGATCAGGATTTTCCTCTCACACTAAACCTGGCAAGGCTGCCATATTAGTGATATAATCAGCAATCCATCAAACAAAGTAGAAATGAAAACAAAATCTTTCTTTTTGTTATACATGTATATTTTATTTTTTTAAATGGACAGGAATCAAAATTTATTATGTTTGAAACCACATATCATTGATGAGCCTTATCATAACTTACGTACATAGCAAATGTATTATAAAGTCTCTTCCTAATAGCCCAAATAAGAAATTGGGCTTTCTTTTCTCACCCATTCCTTTTACTGAATTGTCTGTGTTGTTTATAAATAATCAGATCTGTACACTGGATTCCATTCAATTTTGTTTTCTTTGATCTTGCTCTTGAAGCAACTGAGAAATCTTTGAAACCTTGCATAAGTTTTGAATTATCCTCCAGTCAAGTTGTTCAAGACTGTTGAAAAAATAAACAACAGTGCACTGTCATTATTATGTAGTGAATTTTTTATAACATAAATTATAAAGTTTTATTTTAGATGATGAAAATCAAACCTTGAAGATGCATTTAGAGCAGTTTTACACCAAGTATTATACTGAATGGTTTTCTATGTCACACTCAATGTTATTTCATTTATATGATTGATTGATTGTTTGGTGTTTTACGCCGCACTCAAGATTATTTCACTTATATGGCGGCGTTGCCAGTTTTATTGTGGGAGGAAACCGGGCTCTATGCCCGGAGGAAACCCACGACCTTCCGTTGGTAACTGGCAACCATCCCACATAGGTCGTTCGAGTGAAAACCCAGTCAGAAAATTCTCCAATTTTTTTGACTGGGTGGGAATCGAACCCGCGACCTATTGGTGGAATTCATTTATATGACTTTGTTGCAAATTTAGATCGAGAGGGGTACATCATTTAAAATGTTCTCCGTATTACATACAGTTTGACTTTTGATTAATTGGAGAGTAGACCAAATACCCACAAGTGGGGTGGATTGGAATGACTTGACAAGTAAAATACCATTCTTCAAGTATATAGATGATTTGTAAATATACAAACCTATTACTTACTATACTATTCACGAAATTAAGCCTCTTGTATATGTACTTACTATTCGCATGCTTGCCCATTTGCATTCCACATTCACTACCTGTCCAACAATGCCAGTCAGTCACAGAACAAATCCACGCTTAGAGTTAGAAGTTAGACCAAGAGTAAAAATAAAACAGATCGAGACGACGAGAGACTAGAACGTTTGTGGAAGATCTATTGGCTTCTAATTTCACCTTCAAATAAAACAAAAAAATCACCAATAGTAAGGAAGTACAGGACAGATATAAATTGCCTTTTTTTTAATAAGCTAAAACCACTGTGAAATAACACCGACACTCGATTTCGATCGACGTGTCGTTGTTGTTGTGATGTGCACACACTCAGCTTGCACTACGAGGCTGATATTTCATTTAATCATCCAAAGATTAGTCAGCCGCCAATCTACGTTGGTTGCATAATTCCGATTATTCGACAAAACAACAAGAAATCAAGTGAAAATCAACTTACGCTTTGATATTCCTTTGTATTCAAACAGCTCCTTTCAAACATGTGACTTTGTTATGACAAGCAGACGGAAGACTCTACTGCGCATGTCAAGGCGGAGACTATAGAAATTCGTTTCGATAATTGACAGATGAACTTCATGAAGGAAGTTTAATTTTTACTCTAATTACTTAATTAAATCAATGAAACATTGGGTCATTAGTTAAGTTTGCCCACAACTCTCATTTACCACTAAAAACGATTGTGATTTGGACAAAGCCTATAACTTTACTGAAGCTCGTGGCCCTTCCCGCTTTAAGAAAAGTAACAAATCTTTCAATGGCATTTAGAATTTGAAAGGTTAATAATAAGGTGAAGAATTACTTATGAATAACAACTTCTTGGTTTATTGGGTGACGACGTTTCCATGTAGTTCTTACATCGTTATCAAAGTCAATGACAAACAACAAAATTTATTCATTTGTATAGCAGATGAGAGAATTACAAGTTGGGGCAGGTGCGTAATAGTATAAATTAATTAAGAAAAGTAACAATAGAATTAGGCTTGGTGAGTTAAGATCGTTGAAGGTTTTCTTGGAGGATCAAAAGGTCATAGCAGTTGGGGATATATAATCCTTGGTCTCTGTTCATGCTTGGCTTGGTTTTCCTGATGTGGACATCTTCGCAAGCCAAGTTAAAATCTTCATGTCCCCATTCCGTGTTTTACCTTGACTCCACTTCAACTCGTAATCGAACAGCTCGTTTTGATTGGATGCGAGTAAAACTTCTCGCAGCTAATCAAATCCTCAGGCACTTACACTGAAAATAACGTAATGGCGGCTGTGTACACCTTGAACTTTTGTTTAACGAGTGCTGATTGGCTAAGACTCTGTAAGTCTAGGAAAGACAACTCTTACATTTCCACCAGTGGGCGCTGTTCGATTTACGGGTTGAAGTGGAGTCGTCCGCCAAGGTAAAACACGGAATGGGTTACATGAAGATTTTAACTTGGCTAGAGAAGATGTGATGTGGATGGCTTCCTGTAGTTTCCTCTTCTTCCAATGATGCTGGTTGACATATAGTGTTGTAGTGGTTTCCCATTTGATGTGGTGAGTAGGGTTGGAAATTATGTGTTCAGAAATGGCAGATTTGTAATCAAGTTTATTAACAGATGTTTGGTGTTCTTTTAGTCTAATGTTGAGGGGTCTACATGTTTCTCCAATGTAACGAGCATTACAACTACAATTAATGCTGTACACTACTTCCTTAGGTTCTGTTCCTGTTGATGAAATTCCTCTTCCTGTGGCTTGCATATGGGTTTTAAGTGTTTTGGTTGATTTGAATGTAGTATTAATACCTGTTTTAGTTTTAATCAGACGAGCAATTTTATGACTGGCGGGTCCAATGTATGGTATGCTGATTCTAATATTAGGGCCTTCTTCTCTAGGTCTGGGTTGTTTATCTGAAGTGTTATTAAGTGTTTGTTTGATGATTGAGTCAACTAACTTGGTTGGATAGCCATTTTGGGTGGTGCAGACGGTTTTGATGTGAAGGATTTCTTTGTCACGGTCTGTGCTGCAGATGCTTTTAGCTCTTCTTGTTAGTGTAGCTATGGTACCTGTCTTAATATGTGGTGGATGATTAGATTTGTAGTGAATGTACTGATCTGAGTGAGTGGGTTTGCGATAAACTGTAGTCTGTGGTCCATGTTCAGTTTGCTGGATAAGTACATCTAAAAAGGGGAGTTGATGATTCTGTTCTTCTTCCATGGTGAATTTTATCCTAGGGTGTTGTGTGTTTAAGTGGTCTAAAAGTGTTTTAGCAGGGTGTGTGTCTTTGAGAGCGACGAATGTGTCATCGACTTTCCTAATCCAGAAGAAGGGTTGAATGGGAAAGAATGCTAATGCTAAGTTTTCAAGTTCTGTGATGTAAATTTCAGAAAGTATAGGTGAAAGAGGCGATCCCATGGGTAGTCCGTGGATTTGTTCATATGTATTGTTTTGCCATGTGAAGTATGTAGAGGAGATGCAGATATGTAAAAGCTTAAGTATGCTAGCAGTTGTTAGGTTGGAGATGTGTGGAGATGATTCAAGTTTTGATTTGATTACTTGCATGGCTTCAGGTGTTGGTATATTTGTGAATAAGTCTACGATGTCATAACTGACATAATGGCAAGGTTCGCTATATTCTGCTAGTCTTTCACAAAAGTGTCTGGAGTCTTTGATGTACGATTTGACTGTGTTAGACCATGTAGATAGGATTTTAGCTATAAGTTTGGAGGTGTTGTAAAATACTGTGCCTTGTGAACAGACTAATATCCTAGCTTTGACAGGGTTCTTATGAAGTTTGATTGTAGCGCTAGCGTATGATGGTCTTGGGTGTTGGATGATAAGTTGTTTGTTTTTGTCTTTAAATAACTGTATTAACCATCAGGGTGTACCAGTTCTCGGAGGTTTTGATCAATACGAGTGTCTATGAGATGAATCCAGCGAGTGTCTCATTATAGACAAGCCAAACCTATCATTCTGTCCCAAAGCCCAGGAAATTAAATCTCGTGTTTGTGAAGTAAACAGATAGGGTTGTATGCTGGTAACATAAGCCTCGAGTCCATTAGGGGAGTATAGAAGTTCAACTCGCAGACTTTTCGCTAATAAAGGAGTATGTTGACAAAGAAAGAGAAAAGGTCTCGGCGTAAATTGGTTGGATATTTGGTTGCACAGCCAGGCGCTCTGTTCTTCAAGTTATACTCTGTCGAAGTTGAACCTGAAGTATCGGATTTTTCTCCATTTCCAATAGCCCTTGATATATAGAGAAGACCCACTAATTCTCAAAGGAGGATATCACCCATCGCATGATCAGTCATGTTTGACTCCCGTGTCAGCGCGAAGACAAAATTGAGAATTAGAAATTGTGAAACACTATCATCTTGTAAGCTGGAATTTTTGTGCCAAAAGATGTCACTTTAAAGTGGCATGAGCTGCCAAAATTCACACTTTTTAAAATAATTTCTGATCGTTACGACAGTAAAAGTCTTTGAAGGCCGTCGAGAAACTAAATGATTGGAGTTGGGATGTTGAAAACCCATGCAGTATGTGGCCTATGCGAACCGGAGTAATGTTCGACAAGTAAACACAATTTAAATAACCGGGACGACCATTAATTCATTCTAAGCCAAAGTTAGTTCAAAACAATATTTTTTCGTACATTTTCGAGACTAGAAGCACTAAAAAGCTTTTAAATTATACGTCTTGAGAAAAATAGCCGATTATTTCAACATTTTGTTTTTACGTCAACATTTTGTTTTTACGTCAACATTTTGGCAGCTCATGTCACTTTAAATTGTGTGTTTTACAGTTTTGTTAAGATTTGAACTTCAATTACCCGAAGACATATTTTATATGAACTAAAACAAAAACAAACATAAATGCTGCGCCTCTTATTTTAATATGTTCATCCTATGAGCTTGTACTATTTTCCTCTAGCAATACAAGCAAATTAATTTTCGCACAGAAAAGGTTTCGTTCTTAATTATTTTAACGTTTTCATATCATCCTGGTTAGTTGCACAAACTTGATTGTCATTTGATTACCTTAAGTGACAATTAATTTGATTTGTCGTCAGTAACGGTTAAAATATGAGGCAAAAAGCTAAGTTACTGAGATTTCAACGTTTTATCATCTTTCGGATTTTGTAGCACACATTTGATTGCCATTTGTTTCACAGAACTCGAATTTAATATCACTAGTCGACAGTGACAGCAAATAAGGCTGCTGCATATTGAATGAAACTTTCAGCAACAGGGAGCCACAACGCCATAAACAATGTCTACAAGATAAATTGTCATTGACATATTGGACTATATGTTTTGTTATTTAGAACGCTAATTAACTTCAGTTGTTTTAGTGGCATTATGGGAGTAGAGAAGTTCAACTCATTGGTATTTATCCATACCAACCCCGTGTTTATTGCTAATTAATTTATTTTTCCTTCTTGAATTGCAAAAAAAAATTACGTCTCTAGACTATCTGAAACGGACAAAACAACGACTGGGTTATAAGAACTGGCTTTCAAAATGCGATATGAAAAACCTGTATAAGTATCTTTACTCTGCTATTTTGCCGTAATGATTAAGATTTTGACAAAAAAATATGAAAAGAAAAGAAGTAAACGGAAAATAAATAATTTAGACAATCTGATGCATTATCAGAATAAAGGTCTTCTGTATCTGTACTCCACTACAATGTTCGCTAATAAAACTAATTATTGCTGCTTATATAAAAATCGGTGCATTGGCCTTATATAACTTCAGCTGCCTTCACTATCTGTTCTGGTCACTGGAAATTGACAACCATTTGCTTTCAAAGAACCGGAAATTAAATCCAATGTTAGTTTAGTAAACAGAGACGGCCGAATCTTTACAATTCAGTTATACAGAAGCCTTTGAGAGACCAATATCATTTAAAAAAAATATGTCTACCCTATTATACTTACGATGCTATAACTTAGTCGTTTTCATTCCAATGGTTTTGTACGTTTTGCGCTTTTAATTTGGGAATATTCGGTTGTGAACACCTGGGTTAATCGAATTGCCTTTGGTACACATCCATAACACAATTTTCGGAACTAGTGCCATTGGTCATAAGATAGGGTATATTTTCAATCGTCCTAACCGTACGAAAAACAATATCTTTCTTCACTCATAAATTAGGACTTATATTTCATTTGTGTTTTTAATAATTATGTAGCCATTTTAAAAAAATCATAAAAAATATGGCACGGCATAAACTTCCCAATCAAAGCGCTTCCGTACTGTAGAAGGGCATACAAAGAAATTTATTGTGCGAATTAGAATCACTTTACCTGGTTTTAATTCATACTTGGGTGAACCTGTAATTGTTTATTTGAAAATATCAAATATACTCCAACTATGGCGAACTCTTTATGTTAAATGTTTTATAAGAACAACCGACCTGTATCATCACCACATCTTTAACTTGCTTGATCTTCGGAATTTCTCGATCTTTGTTATATTCTGACAAAGATAACTCAGGTACAAAGGGGCGCGATTTTGACAAAACATGGTTTTGTATATTCTTTTAACAGGAAAGATCGTATCATGGTTTATAATAAGTCAGAAAACAGCTTATTTGAAAATATACATCAATTTCAGTTTAATAAGGTAAATAATTACTTATGGATAACAACTTCTTGGTTTATTGGGTGACAACTTTTCGATGTAGCTCTTACATCGTTATCAAAGTCAATGAAACCGAAAATATCATTGACTTTGATAAGGATGTAAGAACTACATTGAAACCACACAAACCGATAAGTTGCTATCCATAACTAATTCTTCACCTTATTGTAACCTTTCAACTTCTAAATGACATTGAAAGACTAAGGTCTACTTGTGTACTACAAAGGAAAGAAGACAGACATCCTCCAGGCCAAATTTAATCATACATAACAAATTGCCATCACTTTTCCCATAGATTTGTGTCGAAATGACCTTTAGTGAATAGCATATGGTTGTATGTTTTAGATCTTATATTTTTTCTTAGGCTGAAAAAATCGATTGACCGCTTGTTATCCAACAGTATTTTAAAATGTAGTAACGATAAAAACAGGGACCCATGGTGAAGTTGAGATTAACCTTCATTTCTGTCATCTAAAGGAGTTGTTGAAAGACTGATCACAGTCTATTAGCTAGCTTAAATTCTTATCTTTGCTTTACATTGACGGGAGTTGTAACGAACACTAAACGTATTCAGACCCTATGCTGGATCCTCTTGAACTTAACGTTTTCCAAACCTCTTAGATGGTTCCAGTAAACCGCGTGATCTCTTAACACCGAAAAAATCAGGTTATCAAAAAACGGCACGAACATCTTAACGAAGCGCAACTAAAGTGTCCAGGGCATTATCCTGATGAATAGCTTCCGAAAAAAAGATAAATCTGTAGGCATTAATCCCTAATGTCATATACACCCACGCACCACTCGTAAGTCAAGAAAGGCCGATAATCATGGTATGTAATTGAAATTGAAGTTATTGAAGATGGGGACGTTGTTTTTGAAGGATGTTTAGATGTACCAAAACAGGATATATTATACTGTCTACATGTCTGTGAAATATCAGGTTATACACGTTAGCCTATTAACCTGCATCGGACAATTTACCATGAATCCCAGATATGAAAAAAAAAAACGCTGCAAAGCTGACTAGGCGGATGTTTTACCTCAGGAAAGCATTAAAGTTATCAAGCCTCCAAATCGTCGTAAACGAAACTAAATTCCAAGGTCACAAATATACCTGATCAGCGTTGAAAACGTGTGCCAGTAGGCGGTGCGGTTTGTTATATAACCTGTAAAGTTGAGTACTTGATAGGATAACATGTTAGCTTTAAATAATGTTCGCCCGAACACATAAAGGGTATCAATAGTAAATTAAATTGGATTGATTGATTGTTTGTGTTTTACGCCGCGCTCAATATTATTTTACTTATATGGCGGCGTTGCCATTTTTATTGTGGGAGGAAACCTGGCTCTATGCCCGGAGGAAACTCACAGTATACGCCTATGGCTAAGGTGTACAGTTATAGAAAATAAAATGATTAGAAAAAAACCCAAGACCTTCCGGTGGTAACTGGCAACCATCGCACATAGGTCGTTAGAGTGAAAACCCAGTCAGAAAAATTTAAATTAGAGGGGTTGATTAATTGTTAGTCTCCAAATATATTTGAATTCGTTTTTAAGTGACGATTAATAACACTCGGCCAAGTTAAAACTTCTATCCTTACAGAATCTCAGTTTGAATAACTTGTCTAAGCAATATTATACTTGAATGTTATTTATCATCAATCATATGCAATGTATAAATGAAATATGCACATCAAAGAGGGTAAAATAGCACAGGTAAACAAGGAGATGAGAAAATTCACGCGCGTTGATCTGTATATTGATCTACGTGGCCCAAGAGTAATCAAAGCTTATAAATGTAGTGTGGACAACACATCCTTGAAGTGAAATGTTCAGCTGTAGGTCACAACACCCAGTTTGTGTTTTCTCAGCCAATGAAAATTGACTTCGGTTATACAGGAGCTAGAAGGTGGCTACATAGTGATAGTTTGGTATCTGGGTTATTTGAATATTGGATTGAAACTAACATAGGTCTACTGTACATACTTTAAGCTTTCAATCAATGCCTGATAACAGATTTTTGTGTGTGTTTTTTTAATGTTCACTCAATTTTGAAAATACCAAAGTTTGGCTAGAATAAGTAAGCCTAAAACTGTCAAAATGGCGGTACCCATGTTAAATTGTGTGTAGCTTGAAACCGGCATGCACTATGTCAACTTTATTTGGTTGTAAAGGATTTCTCATGTGTTGATCTATTTGAAAATGGTTGGGAAAAGTCTTAACGAGATTTAGGTAATTAGCCACAAATCAAAACGTTAACATTACCGCAAATGGGAAATGAAACTGTATCATGTAACCTATAGTGAAGTGTGAAAAGTAAGTATTTTGTTCTAAATTTTCAAACCACCACCATTTTTGGTGCCGTTGTATCCGGACTACATATTTGAAATATAAAATAAATGAATTCAGTAAAAAAAATTAAATATTCACCACTTTTTCTGAAAAACAGGCTTTTGTGGACCAGGGCTAGGTTTGAGCAACCACAAGACTCTTATTGTAGGGTGTAAAATACTTGTATATGCCTCAGTAGTGATCCATTTCCATCAATGAGGTCTAGGAATGACATTTCACTTCTTGGAATTATTAATGTTTTTCAAAGCAAATGATTATTTCAAGCTCATTAGCTATTGATGTAAAATAACCAGACCCCCCCCCCTCCCACCCCCTTCCCTGTGGGTCTGAAATGATATAATCTGTACAAATTGCCCTTTTTATATCTTAACAGGTAAGCTGACATGACTGTGGCCCTGAATTGGACAGTTTTTAAATCACTGGAGAAGTTTTATTAGCTTTCAAACAGTCCAAATGTTAAGAAATCAGACATTTTTTGGACGGGTGGGGTGGGTTATCTCCCCTGGCTCTGCCCTTATGGCAGTCTCTAACCCGGACAGATGCTAACAGTAAACTTCAACCAACAACCCATCATTTCCAGCAAATTTGAAGGGTATTTGATGATTCACCTTTTTATAGCGAGGAATAACATTTTGAATTGGTCCTCAGAAAAACTTTAAAATATAAGCCTGGAAACATGAAGGGGGTGGGTGTGTAAATTACCTCGCAAATTCAAAACGACTGGCCGAAAAGCTTTGATCTTTTGAAATTCAATTTGATATTGGTTAATAAAAGCAAAGTTATTAAACTTGACAAATTTCGAGGAATTATATCCTTGTTATAGGTCACAACACCCAGTTTGTGTTTTCTCAGCCAATGAAAATTGACTTCGGTTATACAGGAGCTAGAAGGTGGCTACATAGTGATAGTTTGGTATCTGGGTTATTTGAATATTGGATTGAAACTAACATAGGTCTACTGTACATACTTTAAGCTTTCAATCAATGCCTGATAACAGATTTTTGTGTGTGTTTTTTTAATGTTCACTCAATTTTGAAAATACCAAAGTTTGGCTAGAATAAGTAAGCCTAAAACTGTCAAAATGGCGGTACCCATGTTAAATTGTGTGTAGCTTGAAACCGGCATGCACTATGTCAACTTTATTTGGTTGTAAAGGATTTCTCATGTGTTGATCTATTTGAAAATGGTTGGGAAAAGTCTTAACGAGATTTAGGTAATTAGCCACAAATCAAAACGTTAACATTACCGCAAATGGGAAATGAAACTGTATCATGTAACCTATAGTGAAGTGTGAAAAGTAAGTATTTTGTTCTAAATTTTCAAACCACCACCATTTTTGGTGCCGTTGTATCCGGACTACATATTTGAAATATAAAATAAATGAATTCAGTAAAAAAAATTAAATATTCACCACTTTTTCTGAAAAACAGGCTTTTGTGGACCAGGGCTAGGTTTGAGCAACCACAAGACTCTTATTGTAGGGTGTAAAATACTTGTATATGCCTCAGTAGTGATCCATTTCCATCAATGAGGTCTAGGAATGACATTTCACTTCTTGGAATTATTAATGTTTTTCAAAGCAAATGATTATTTCAAGCTCATTAGCTATTGATGTAAAATAACCAGACCCCCCCCCCCTCCCACCCCCTTCCCTGTGGGTCTGAAATGATATAATCTGTACAAATTGCCCTTTTTATATCTTAACAGGTAAGCTGACATGACTGTGGCCCTGAATTGGACAGTTTTTAAATCACTGGAGAAGTTTTATTAGCTTTCAAACAGTCCAAATGTTAAGAAATCAGACATTTTTTGGACGGGTGGGGTGGGTTATCTCCCCTGGCTCTGCCCTTATGGCAGTCTCTAACCCGGACAGATGCTAACAGTAAACTTCAACCAACAACCCATCATTTCCAGCAAATTTGAAGGGTATTTGATGATTCACCTTTTTATAGCGAGGAATAACATTTTGAATTGGTCCTCAGAAAAACTTTAAAATATAAGCCTGGAAACATGAAGGGGGTGGGTGTGTAAATTACCTCGCAAATTCAAAACGACTGGCCGAAAAGCTTTGATCTTTTGAAATTCAATTTGATATTGGTTAATAAAAGCAAAGTTATTAAACTTGACAAATTTCGAGGAATTATATCCTTGTTATAGGTCACAACACCCAGTTTGTGTTTTCTCAGCCAATGAAAATTGACTTCGGTTATACAGGAGCTAGAAGGTGGCTACATAGTGATAGTTTGGTATCTGGGTTATTTGAATATTGGATTGAAACTAACATAGGTCTACTGTACATACTTTAAGCTTTCAATCAATGCCTGATAACAGATTTTTGTGTGTGTTTTTTTAATGTTCACTCAATTTTGAAAATACCAAAGTTTGGCTAGAATAAGTAAGCCTAAAACTGTCAAAATGGCGGTACCCATGTTAAATTGTGTGTAGCTTGAAACCGGCATGCACTATGTCAACTTTATTTGGTTGTAAAGGATTTCTCATGTGTTGATCTATTTGAAAATGGTTGGGAAAAGTCTTAACGAGATTTAGGTAATTAGCCACAAATCAAAACGTTAACATTACCGCAAATGGGAAATGAAACTGTATCATGTAACCTATAGTGAAGTGTGAAAAGTAAGTATTTTGTTCTAAATTTTCAAACCACCACCATTTTTGGTGCCGTTGTATCCGGACTACATATTTGAAATATAAAATAAATGAATTCAGTAAAAAAAATTAAATATTCACCACTTTTTCTGAAAAACAGGCTTTTGTGGACCAGGGCTAGGTTTGAGCAACCACAAGACTCTTATTGTAGGGTGTAAAATACTTGTATATGCCTCAGTAGTGATCCATTTCCATCAATGAGGTCTAGGAATGACATTTCACTTCTTGGAATTATTAATGTTTTTCAAAGCAAATGATTATTTCAAGCTCATTAGCTATTGATGTAAAATAACCAGACCCCCCCCCCCTCCCACCCCCTTCCCTGTGGGTCTGAAATGATATAATCTGTACAAATTGCCCTTTTTATATCTTAACAGGTAAGCTGA
This sequence comes from Lepidochitona cinerea, assembly GCA_963971465.1. Classification (NCBI taxonomy): domain Eukaryota; kingdom Metazoa; phylum Mollusca; class Polyplacophora; order Chitonida; family Tonicellidae; genus Lepidochitona; species Lepidochitona cinerea. The sequence continues at coordinate 14,636,946 of OZ020562.1, read as the reverse complement.
CATGACTGTGGCCCTGAATTGGACAGTTTTTAAATCACTGGAGAAGTTTTATTAGCTTTCAAACAGTCCAAATGTTAAGAAATCAGACATTTTTTGGACGGGTGGGGTGGGTTATCTCCCCTGGCTCTGCCCTTATGGCAGTCTCTAACCCGGACAGATGCTAACAGTAAACTTCAACCAACAACCCATCATTTCCAGCAAATTTGAAGGGTATTTGATGATTCACCTTTTTATAGCGAGGAATAACATTTTGAATTGGTCCTCAGAAAAACTTTAAAATATAAGCCTGGAAACATGAAGGGGGTGGGTGTGTAAATTACCTCGCAAATTCAAAACGACTGGCCGAAAAGCTTTGATCTTTTGAAATTCAATTTGATATTGGTTAATAAAAGCAAAGTTATTAAACTTGACAAATTTCGAGGAATTATATCCTTGTTATAGGTCACAACACCCAGTTTGTGTTTTCTCAGCCAATGAAAATTGACTTCGGTTATACAGGAGCTAGAAGGTGGCTACATAGTGATAGTTTGGTATCTGGGTTATTTGAATATTGGATTGAAACTAACATAGGTCTACTGTACATACTTTAAGCTTTCAATCAATGCCTGATAACAGATTTTTGTGTGTGTTTTTTTAATGTTCACTCAATTTTGAAAATACCAAAGTTTGGCTAGAATAAGTAAGCCTAAAACTGTCAAAATGGCGGTACCCATGTTAAATTGTGTGTAGCTTGAAACCGGCATGCACTATGTCAACTTTATTTGGTTGTAAAGGATTTCTCATGTGTTGATCTATTTGAAAATGGTTGGGAAAAGTCTTAACGAGATTTAGGTAATTAGCCACAAATCAAAACGTTAACATTACCGCAAATGGGAAATGAAACTGTATCATGTAACCTATAGTGAAGTGTGAAAAGTAAGTATTTTGTTCTAAATTTTCAAACCACCACCATTTTTGGTGCCGTTGTATCCGGACTACATATTTGAAATATAAAATAAATGAATTCAGTAAAAAAATTAAATATTCACCACTTTTTCTGAAAAACAGGCTTTTGTGGACCAGGGCTAGGTTTGAGCAACCACAAGACTCTTATTGTAGGGTGTAAAATACTTGTATATGCCTCAGTAGTGATCCATTTCCATCAATGAGGTCTAGGAATGACATTTCACTTCTTGGAATTATTAATGTTTTTCAAAGCAAATGATTATTTCAAGCTCATTAGCTATTGATGTAAAATAACCAGACCCCCCCCCCCCTCCCACCCCCTTCCCTGTGGGTCTGAAATGATATAATCTGTACAAATTGCCCTTTTTATATCTTAACAGGTAAGCTGACATGACTGTGGCCCTGAATTGGACAGTTTTTAAATCACTGGAGAAGTTTTATTAGCTTTCAAACAGTCCAAATGTTAAGAAATCAGACATTTTTTGGACGGGTGGGGTGGGTTATCTCCCCTGGCTCTGCCCTTATGGCAGTCTCTAACCCGGACAGATGCTAACAGTAAACTTCAACCAACAACCCATCATTTCCAGCAAATTTGAAGGGTATTTGATGATTCACCTTTTTATAGCGAGGAATAACATTTTGAATTGGTCCTCAGAAAAACTTTAAAATATAAGCCTGGAAACATGAAGGGGGTGGGTGTGTAAATTACCTCGCAAATTCAAAACGACTGGCCGAAAAGCTTTGATCTTTTGAAATTCAATTTGATATTGGTTAATAAAAGCAAAGTTATTAAACTTGACAAATTTCGAGGAATTATATCCTTGTTATAGGTCACAACACCCAGTTTGTGTTTTCTCAGCCAATGAAAATTGACTTCGGTTATACAGGAGCTAGAAGGTGGCTACATAGTGATAGTTTGGTATCTGGGTTATTTGAATATTGGATTGAAACTAACATAGGTCTACTGTACATACTTTAAGCTTTCAATCAATGCCTGATAACAGATTTTTGTGTGTGTTTTTTTAATGTTCACTCAATTTTGAAAATACCAAAGTTTGGCTAGAATAAGTAAGCCTAAAACTGTCAAAATGGCGGTACCCATGTTAAATTGTGTGTAGCTTGAAACCGGCATGCACTATGTCAACTTTATTTGGTTGTAAAGGATTTCTCATGTGTTGATCTATTTGAAAATGGTTGGGAAAAGTCTTAACGAGATTTAGGTAATTAGCCACAAATCAAAACGTTAACATTACCGCAAATGGGAAATGAAACTGTATCATGTAACCTGTACACTAGCACATCCTAAATTAGTTAATCTATATTATAGGAAGACGGGGAGTCTACTAAGGTCGAGAGTGGTTTAATTTAATCAACTAAGAGCATAGTTGTGTTGAGAAGAGAGCATCGGTTGATCCCCAGAAAGCCATTTTCTTAAGAAAGCCCCCTACGCAGACCTTTCTCTTCGATAACATATCAAACGGAACAAGTGAGGGTGAGCTCTGTGTATAAAATTTATTAGTTGGTAAAATTTTACAATACGCGTACCACTAGCATGTCTATAGATGTAGATGGAATGTCAAACATTGTTGATTATAGAATTTCAAATGTGGTTAAGCGTCAAATGGAATACATTAAGATGGTGCTGCGTTTGAGAGTATAGTCAATGCCGATTATACAGCTGTACGTTATATGTGGGCATTATTTCGTCACACAAGTTTTAGTTACAAAATAGTAAAAGACCACTAATACTAAGTGTTTTAACATCTGATCGACACATTTTCGACAAACGAATAAATTCACCGTGACTATTCTTTAAAGTCAGAGGGCTGTTAGCGTACAGCAGCTCGTTCTTGAGCCTCTATTAAAAACTGACTGAAACAGTAAACATATCAGCTAGAAATTAATTCAAAAATTGTATTAAACTCGACATTTAACGGTGTATCGGAACAAATAAGTTTACCAGTGATCATCCAAACACATTCACAATATCTGTACAAGTGGTAAATGTCCGCTTTTTATCTTTAATTTGCCCCTTTAAACACATAGTAAATTGTAGACATGAATTTACATGATCGTTTCTAAACCACAAATATAACCTAAGCTCTACCTCAAAATAACATTTGCTAACGTTGTATGGAGTCCGTTGTCTGATCCGTGGGACGTTTCTTGTGGTAAAGCTCATATTTTCTTACCAATCTATTAACTTTTTGAAGTAATTGCTAAAGTGTAATTAACATGTTCTAGATGTAAGTTTTTTATTATAAAATCATTGTTCTCAGTCAATATGTCAAGACAAAGGTTAAAGCCAGATCTTTGCCCCTTTTTTGGCGGAGAGAAAAACTCACACTCCTCTAAGCTTAAACCCAATCATACTAAACAAATTGACATCATTTTTTGTCGGCTTTTTCATTGATCTTTGCAAAATGGGGGTTATTGAAGATGCGTTTTATCTTGGGAATTGACTTTCCATTTCTGGACAAAAAGCCGTTCATAGGTGTTTTATGTAAGATCCAAAAGATCTTGAAAAACAGCTTAGGCGATTTAAAATACAGGAGATAGCCAACACATATCCTTGAACTCGTATAAATAGAGTCGAGATTGTAACATAATGAATTATTTAATTGTATATATTTGTATTATTAACTAGCATAACGATGCAATATTTCAAATATCCCAGCTCGTATTATTGATATGTATTGCTCGATTATTTATACACATCACATCGTAGCTGAATTAGTAAATTAACCGACATCGTAATTAAGAAACGCTTTAGTACTTATAGTCTCAAGAATGTACGATAAACCATTGTTTTCAACAAACTTAGGCTTAGAATGAATGAAAGGTCGTCCCGGTTATTTAAATTTTGTTTACTTTTCGAACACTATTTCAGTTCATACAGGCCATATACTGTACGGATTTTCCTCATTCCAACGCCAATCATTAAGTCTTTAGATGACCTTCAAAGTCTCTTACTGTCGTGACAATCAGATTCTATTAAAATAGTCCGAATTTCGGCCGCTCATGCCACTTTAAGCAAAGGCGGTTCACAACGCCGCCATGTGAGGGAACAATTTCGAAAACGATGTCGAACAACCGTCGATTAATGTCTACATTATAATAAAATAACAATAGTTTGTCTTGCGTATAGATCAAGTTATCGGAGACACAACCAACAAAAACTGTTTAGACCCGTTTTCCGTCAACCATTTTTTTTTTAATATCTTATGTTGAGTTGTACCATATCATAACTGATTGGTTGGTTGATTGGAGTTTGGATTGATTGATTGGATTATTCCACTTACATGGCGGTGAAAAGGGGGTAAATCATACATTTTTACATCAAACATACAATGGAATATCACAATTTTCCCCAATATAGCAACAACAAACAATTTATGTAAATAGCTATTTTTCTATTATACAAATGTGTTGATATCTTTTTATGTTCTCATATAGAGTAATTTTAACAACAAATAGGTCTATATCATAATTAAAAATTTGGCCCAGGTTAGTCTCCTCTTTCGACCAAGCTTGTCTGGGAACTGGGAGCCAATTCTTATCTCCCGAACCCCACGCAGGAGCATCATAAAAAAGGGACGGAATAGTATGCCATCCTCCATAAATACTTTTAATCCCCCCCCCCCCCCCCGGCATATCATGCGGGGGATGTAGCGATCAGTTTGTCTGTCTGTCTGTCCGTAGTCATTTCTTGCCATCGCATCTCCTCCCTGGGTTTTCGCAATTTTCTGTCGAAACTTGGTAGACATGCTGGATATCATGCGAGGATGTACACCTTTTATTTTGGTTTCACTGGTTTCATTATTTTTAGAGTTATTGCCTTTTCCCCTCAGTATACGAAGACATAGACAATGGGTGCTTGTCATCGCATCTCCTCCCACGGTTTTCATCAAATTTTGTCGAAACTTGGTAGACATGCTGAATATCATGCGAGGGTGTGCACCTCCTAGTTTTGGTTACGCTGCTTTATTTCTTTTCAGAGTTACTGCCCTTTTCCGACAGTATTCGAAGAGATAGACGATTGGTGCTTCTCATCGCATGTCCTCCCACGGTTTTCATCAAATTTTGTCGAAACTTGGTAGACATGCTGGATATTATGCGAGAATGTGCACTTTCTATTTTGGTTTCACTGGTCTCATTATTTTCAGAGTTATTGCCTTTTACCCTCAGTATACGAAGGCATAGACAATGGGTACTTGTTATCGCATCTTTTCGGATTTTGGCGAACATGCTGGATATCATGCGAGGATTTGCACCTTCTTTTTTTATTACGCTGGTTTTGCTATTTTCCGTGTTACTGCCCTTTTTCGACTGTACAGGAAGACATAGACCATAGATACTTGTCATCGCATCTTTTCGTACGTTTTTTAACAGATTTTTTTTAAAGCTTGGTTGACATGCTTGATATTTTGCGAGGGCGTGCGACTGGTTTCATTGTTTTCAGAGTTACCGTCCTTTCCCGACAGTTTAGGAAGACGTAGACAATGGACGCTTGTTTCTAATGGCATACAATGTTTCAGGGTACTGCATGCTCCTTATCATGGCCCTGCTAAATTGTTACCTTCCAGAACGCTGTGCCTGTTGTTTTTTTTTTCTTGATTCCACCTGCTATGGGTTTCTAAATGTATTTCGTCCTACATATTGCATTTAATATTGTTGAAACTTGGTGAGAATGGTTGTTATCAAGTGAGGATGTGGATATCCTGTATCGAAATGCATTTTTATCTGCCCTTAGTATGCTTCCACTTCCTCAATCTTATGTGGGCCCGGGGGTATACGTCGTCCTCTGATGACTCTTGTTGAAAGATATGAATGATCGTTTGATTGATTGGAGTTTAGCTCGCACTTATATGAACAGACACCCCAAATAATAAAAGCTGGTAAGATAAAAGTGTACATTATTTTTGGAACATAAAACATGTATTTTTTCTAAACACGAGTGGACGTATATCTTAGAAATATAAACAATATTTATAAATAAATGTTTTTCATCTTATCACAATAAAAAGTAGATCGGTCTACAGTCTATACTCCATGATAACAATTTAACAACTGAAAAATTTGCCACAGGTAATAGTCACCTCATACAATTTAGCTTGCTTGTGAGATGTGGACAAATTCTTACCCCTGGTAACAACCCGGGGTTTGAGATATGAGAGCAATAAGAGCTAAAGTGCAGTAGAAGAAAGATGATTCTGTGTATCTCACCAAGAGAAATTTAGATATAAACAGAGATAAATAACGAAATATTACAAAGACATCTTTAAAAATTGAAGCCCTCTTCACTGAACGTTCTTTTTGTAGCTCTGTTCGACTTAGAGCAATAAATCAGAAATAAAAACAACGAGGAATGATACACAATAAAATAGCAATATCAGGGTTTAAAACGATTTACACTACGCATACAGGTAAATGACTAACGCCATTTCATCCAAAGGATGTCAGTTTTTTTTCCCCTTGCCAAGCAAGATGGTGTGCCGACATTATCCCCCAGCGACATTTTCCCCCACGACATTTTCCCCCGCGACATTTTCCCCCACGACATTTTCCCCCGGAGACAATTTCCCCCGGCGACATTTTCCCCCACTAACTTAATGAGTGTATAACTCGGACAATACGACAGCATGCCTTACTATTTTCTGCAAAACTTCCCTTAAACAGTGGAGCCCCAATCACTTTCGATTTGCCGTCGAGTTCGGCTTTTATAATCAGATTTTAATTGTCCCAGCATATTTCGATTTGAATGTTAGTGAGCGATAAACGTAGACCTTCCAAGTTAACATTTTAATAATCCGTCAACAATCTCTGATAAGTGGAGGGGGTTTGTCCCTCCCCCCTGTGTTCTCTAGATTAAGTCGTCTGAAATTATCAGAGATTGTTGGTTATAGTGACTTACTGATGAAGTTACCACGCCGATCGACGGATTTTCAAAATGTTAACTTGGAATGTCAAGTTGGAAGGCCTACGATCGAGAATTGCCGTGTTATCGATATATGCTGGGACAATTAAAATTTCATTGTAAAAGCCAAACCCAACGGCAAATCGAAAGTGATTTACGTTCCACTGTTTATCGGCCGCGAGGTTGTGCAGAAAAAAAGCGAAAAAAGTAAGGTAGAATGCCGTATTGTTACAATGGGGGGAAATGTCGCCGGGGGGAAATGTCTCCGGGGGAAAATGTCGTGGGGGAAAATGTCGCGGGGGGAAATGTCGTGGGGGAAAATGTCGCTGGGGGATAATGTCATAGAGTCAAGCAAGATCGCTTGACACACAATTGATACAAAGGTTACTGATGAAGGAGTCACGCTAATAGCACAGAGGTTAAAACTAATACGGAACGCAAGACACGTGTGAATTCCACATATTTCCTGTCACCGGCACTGCATTGCGCATGTGACTGAGCGTTTTTCGTTCCAACATGACGTTTAAATCTGACGTTATGGAACAAAATACGTCAAATGGAATTGCAATGTCATCAAAAACGTTCTAAATGGCGTCATCTGTCACCGGATATCACATAATCTCGTAATGATTCTTATGAGACTTGCGCACCCTATACTACTAATAGTTTTTTAGTTGGAATAGAGAAAATCCAGACTCCATGGAGTCAAGATTCTAATCATATTAAAGAAATTGCCATTAATGTTTTGTTGGCCTTTTCATTGATCCTTGACAAAACGAGCGCGGCTCAAGGACCACTCAAACTAAGAAAAGGGAATTTTGTTTGATCTAGGAAATTGCTTTTCCGTTTCTTTTTTTCAAGACAAAGAATAAACGTTCCATCTAAATTATATAAAACATCTCGTATTGAAATGTTATTCTCGCTTTAAGACTGATGTTGTTTTAAAGGTAAACTGGTCTCTAAATTCCAAATGATGTTTGCATTAAAAACTAACAGGTTTTTCTGCAGAGGAGCTTAGTTACATAATGATAAATAATCGACGGGAAGCTAGATCCGTGAAATAATTAAGAGTAGAAAGCTGTGAAACCCTAACCAAAAAGCGCAATGATATGTTCAAGCTATCATAGTTTTTTCCCTGAACTACCCCTTTCTATAATCGGCCACGTCTAACTCTGAATATATATAATTTGGTTATTTTTTTACCAATATCATGGTACACACATATATACTTAGCGCCATTAAAAACGCACGGTTGAATTTTATGTTTCTACCCCAGTGAGGCTATTGGCCATTTACGTTTTGTTGTTTATTGTTAGTTCGAGTTGAGTTGCAATAACTGGATAACCTGTGGTGTTCCCGACGCGCCTGTCGTGAATATTACGCAACATTTCCTAATAACGTCCATTGAGTGTTTCATCGTCACTGAGAACAGCTTTCAGGGCTCATTTGTCGTGGGTTCAACACTTTACACGAAACTCCGCATACAGACGAAAACAAATCAGAAAACGTTACCATGCCCCGACTTACGACACAACAAAGGGAACGTGCCTTTGGCATGTTACAGGCGGGTCTCAGTTGTGCCACCGTAGGACGTCACATGCAGTGTCATCCCTCCACAATTAGTCGCCTCAGAATCAGGGAACATGAAACTGGCGATGTTGCCGACCGACCACGCCCTGGTCAGCCAAGAGTCACTACAGCCCGCCAGGATCAGTACATCAGTTTGTTGCACACACGTGGCCGATTTCGCACCGCGACACAGACTGCTCGTGAGACAGTGGGAATTGGAAGGCCCAGGGTAAGCCTCAGCACCATCCGACGCCGTCTCCAACAGATACATATGCCTGCACGCATCCCCTACCGAGGGCACATATTGACACCCGTCGCACGCCAAAACCGTTTACGATGGGCTCGAAATCATCAGAGATGGCGTATCAATGATTGGAACTCTGTCCTTTTCTCTGACGAGTCTCGTATCTGCCTTCATCGTCCAGACCGACGTCAACGTGTGTGGCGCAGACGTGGTGAACGTTTCGCAAATGCATGTGTTAGGGAAAGAAATCGCTGGGGTGGATGTAGTGTTATGGTTTGGGGAGGCATCACTTCTCACAGACGAACTCCCCTTGTCATTGTTGATGGCAACCTGAATGCTCAGGGTTACGTGGATAACATCCTTCGACCTGTGCTGCTTCCATTCCTCCAAGCCAATGCTGGCGTCACGACGTTTCAGCAAGACAATGCGCGCCCACACTCTGCAAGGTTGACACAAGACTTCTTGCAACAGAATAATGTGAACATCATGGAATGGCCAGCCTACTCCCCCAATCTATCGACCATAGAGCACTTGTGGGATCAGCTTAAGAATGCCGTTGCACAACGTCAACCCAGGCCACGCAACCGACGTGAATTGATCCAGGTAGTGCAGGAAGAGTGGGACCGGATCCCACAGCACAGAGCAGCCACACTCATCAGGTCCTTGCGTCGCAGATGTACTGCTTGCGTTGATGCCCGAGTTGGACATACCCATCATTGAATGATGACACCTTCAATTTCTGTATCAACGATTTGTTTGCAAGGAATAAAAGTCACCAGGGTTTCACATATTGTCAATTCTTTGTCACATTGTGACCAATGCCTTGTTCTTCAATTTAAGACTACTTACAATATTTTACACTTTACATTTCTCAAAATATTTTACATTCTTTGGGTCGTGCGTTTTTAATGGCGCTAAGTATGTATACGTAAGAACGCATTGGCGTGATGGGCCATTTCATCCAGATGGATTTATTTCTTGGAAATGTCTTTCCTGTCAACCTACCTACACGTTTTTAGCGAGCCCGTTATTGGAAGTTTTGAAACTAGGTCTATCGGGTTTTGTTTGAGATTGAAGAGGGACAAGCAAAACTCCATCGAGACCCGAACTAAATCATCCAAAACAAATTTCAGTCATTTTTTGCCCCCTATCTATTGATCCTTGACACAATGTTAGTAAAGGATACCACCAACTCAAGAAAGTAGGATAGTGTTTGAACTAGGGAATTGCTTCTTTGCTTTTTTAACAGACCAATAACAGAGGCTTGATAGTTCACATATCTAACATGTTATGCTATAGGTCTACAAGAATAATACACATTTTCTCAAGGAATGTGTTTAACTTCTAAGCATTAAAGATGTTGTAAAAGCCTATGCACACCACAGTTTTCCAACAACAATTTCCTTCCGTGAGGTGGACATCTAAAGTATCATAAGTCTTCAACGTTATTTACTCTCAAGAATCCAATACCGTGTTGCAATCGTCTGAAACTTTAACTCCATAACTTCCTGTTTGAGTTTTGAACAGATAAAGGAGAGTTGTAAATTTAAGTATGAAGCAGAGAAAATTGTTATTGTGTATTTAGTATTATAGAAATGCTTATATTTACCGTTGGATAGATATCATGACGATTCTAGCTAAGTTTATCTATATATGTTGCATGCAATTGGATCATGATCACGGCTGGGACATTCAATGACAGCCTAGTATTTCAGAATGTTTCTAATTAAAGTGGCATGAGCTGCCAAAATTCACACCTTTTTCAGAGTTTCTGGTCGTCACGACAGTAAGAGGATTTTAAGGCCATCGAAAAACTAAATGATTGGCGTTGAAATGAGGGAAATCCATACAGTATGTGGCTTGTACGAACCGAAAACGTGTTCGAAAAGTAAACAAAATTTAAATAACCGGGACGACCATTCATTCATTCTAAGGCAAAGTTAGTTTAAAACAATACTTTATCGTACATTTTCGAGACTAGAAGCACTAAAAAGCGTCTGAATTATACGTCTTGAGAAAAATAGCCAATAATTTCAACGTTCTGTTTTAACGTCAAAATATCAACATTTTGGCAGCTTATGCCCCTTTAACTATGAGATATCTTTCCTCCTACATATTGCATTTGATATTGTTGAAACTTGGTGAGAATGGTTGTTATCAAGTGAGGATGTGGATATCCTGTATTTAAATGCATTTGTATCTGCCCTTAGTATGTTTCCACTTCCTCAATCTTATGTGGGCCCGGGGGTATACGTCGTCCTCTGATGACCCTTGTTGAAAAGTATGAATGATCGTTTGATTGATTGGAGTTTAGCTCGCACTTATATGGTGAAGACAATGGATTTTATACAACATCACACAAACATCAAAAATACCGTATTTAACAAAAACTGACAGACACCCCAAATGATAAAAGCTGATAAGATAAAAATGTACATTTTATTTTTGGAACATAAAAACATGTATTTTTTCTAAACACGAGTGGACGTATATCGTAGAAATACAAACAATATTTATAAATCAATATTTTTCATCCTATCACAATTTTAAAAAAAATTAAAAGTAGATCGGTCTATACTCCAAGATAACAGTTTAACAACTGAAAAAATTGCCACAGCTAATAGTCACCTCATACGATAATTTAGCTTGCCTATGAGATGTGGACACATTCTTATACCCCGATAACAACATAGGGGTTTGAGATATGAGAGCAATAAAAGCAGTAGAAGAAAGATGATTCTGTAAATATCACCCAGAGCAGTATAGATATAAACAGAGGTAAATAACGAAACATGTCAAAAATCTTTCAAAAGCTAAAGTGCAGTAGAAAAAGGAAGAATCTGTGAATCTCATTAAGATTAAAAATGGAAGCCCTCTTCACTGAACGTTTTTTTTGTAGCTCTGTTCGACTTAGAGCAATATATCAGAGATGAAAACAACGAGGAAGGATACACAATAAAATATCAATATCAAGGTTCAAAACGATTTACACTGTATGCATACAGGTAAATGACTAACGCCATTTCATCCAAAGGATGTCAGTTTTTCCCTTTCCAAGCAAAGGGTTGAGATCGCTTGACACACAATTGATACAGAGGTTACTGTTGAAGGAGTCACCCTAATAGCACAGAGGTTAAAACTAATACTACTAATAGTTTTTTTAGTTGGAATAGAGAAAATCTAGACTCCATGGAGTCAAGATTCTAATCATACTAAAGAAATTGCCATCATTTTTTGTTGGCCTTTTCATTGATCCTTGGCAAAACGACCGCGGTTCAAGGGCCACTCAAACTAAGAAAAGGGAATTTTGTTTGATCTAGGAAATTGCTTTTCCTTTTCTTTTTTTTTCAAGACAAAGAATAAACGCTCCATCTAAATTATATAAAACATCTCGTATTGAAATGTTATTCTCGCTTTAAGGCTGATGTTGTTTTAAAGGCAAACTGGTTTCTAAATTCTGAATGATATTTCCATCAAAAACTAACAGGTTTTTCTGCAGAGGAGCTTAGTTACATAATGATAAATAATCGACGGGAAGCTAGATCCGTGAAATAATTAAGAGTAGAAAGCTGTGAAACCCTAACCAAAAAGCGCAATGATATGTTCAAGCTATCATAGTTTTTTCCCTGAACTACCCCTTTCTATAATCGGCCACGTCTTACTCTGAATATATATAATTTGGTTATTTTTTTACCAATATCATGGTACACACATATATACTTAGCGCCATTAAAAACGCACGGTTGAATTTTATGTTTCTACCCCAGTAAGGCTATTGGCCATTTACGTTTTGTTGTTTATTGTTAGTTCGAGTTGAGTTGCAATAACTGGATAACCTGTGGTGTTCCCGACGCGCCTGTCGTGAATATTACGCAACATTTCCTAATAACGTCCATTGAGTGTTTCATCGTCACTGAGAACAGCTTTCAGGGCTCATTTGTCGTGGGTTCAACACTTTACACGAAACTTCGCATACAGACGAAAACAAATCAGAAAACGTTACCATGCCCCGACTTACGACACAACAAAGGGAACGTACCTTTGGCATGTTACAGGCGGGTCTCAGTTGGGCCACCGTAGGACGTCACATGCAGTGTCATCCCTCCACAATTAATCGCCTCAGAATCAGGGAACATGAAACTGGCGATGTTGCCGACCGACCACGCCCTGGTCAGCCAAGAGTCACTACAGCCCGCCAGGATCAGTACATCAGTTTGTTGCACACACGTGGCCGATTTCGCACCGCGACACAGACTGCTCGTGAGACAGTGGGAATTGGAAGGCCCAGGGTAAGCCTCAGCACCATCCGACGCCGTCTCCAACAGATACATATGTCTGCACGCATCCCCTACCGAGGGCACATATTGACACCCGTCGCACGCCAAAACCGTTTACGATGGGCTCGAAATCATCAGAGATGGCGTATCAATGATTTTCTCTGACGAGTCTCGTATCTGCCTTCATCGTCCAGACCGACGTCAACGTGTGTGGCGCAGACGTGGTGAACGTTTCGCAAATGCATGTGTTAGGGAAAGAAATCGCTGGGGTGGATGTAGTGTTATGGTGTGGGGAGGCATCACTTCTCACAGACGAACTCCCCTTGTCATTGTTGATGGCAACCTGAATGCTCAGGGTTACGTGGATAACATCCTTCGACCTGTGCTGCTTCCATTCCTCCAAGCCAATGCTGGCGTCACGACGTTTCAGCAAGACAATGCGCGCCCACACTCTGCAAGGTTGACACAAGACTTCTTGCAACAGAATAATGTGAACATCATGGAATGGCCAGCCTACTCCACCAATCTATCGCCCATAGAGCACTTGTGGGATCAGCTTAAGAATGCCGTTGCACAACGTCAACCCAGGCCACGCAACCGACGTGAATTGATCCAGGTAGTGCAGGAAGAGTGGGACCGGATCCCACAGCACAGAGCAGCCACACTCATCAGGTCCTTGCGTCGCAGATGTACTGCTTGCGTTGATGCCCGAGGTGGACATACCCATCATTGAATGATGACACCTTCAATTTCTGTATCAACGATTTGTTTGCAAGGAATAAAAGTCACCAGGGTTTCACATATTGTCAATTCTGTGTCACATTGTGACCAATGCCTTGTTCTTCAATTTAAGACTACTTACAATATTTTACACTTTACATTTCTCAAAATATTTTACATTCTTTGGGTCGTGCGTTTTTAATGGCGCTAAGTATGTATACGTAAGAACGCATTGGCGTGATGGGCCATTTCATCCAAATGGATTTATTTCTTGGAAATGTCTTTCCTGTCAACCTACCTACACGTTTTTAGCGAGCCCGTTATTGGAAGTTTTGAAACTAGGTCTATCGGGTTTTGTTTGAGATTGAAGAGGGACAAGCAAAACTCCATCGAGACCCGAACTAAATCATCCAAAACAAATTGCAGTCATTTTTTGCCCCCTATCTATAGATCCTTGACACAATGTTAGTAAAGGATACCACCAACTCAAGAAAGTAGGATAATGTTTGAACTAGGGAATTGCTTCTTTGCTTTTTTAACAGACCAATAACAGGGGCTTGATAGTTCACATATCTAACATGTTATGTTAATGGTCTACAAGAATAATACACCTTTTCTCCAGAAATGTATTTTATTTCTAAACGTTAAAGATGTTGTAAAAGCCTATGCACACCACAGTTTTCCAACAATAATTTCCTTCCGCGATATGGACATCTAAAGTATCATAAGTCTTCAACGTTATTTACTCTCAAGAATCCAATACATTGTTTCAATCGTCTGAAACTTTAACTCATAACTTCCTGTTTGGGTTTTGAACAGATAAAGGAGAGTTGTAAATTTAAGTATGAAGCAGAGTAAATTGTTATTGTGTATTTAGTATTATAAAAATGCTTATATTTACCGTTGATATCATGATGATTCTAGCTAAATTTATCTATATATTTTGCACGTTTATAACCTTGTTGTTTGTTGGTTGTGAGATAGAGTTTATGGTTGTTTTGTTTATTGTTTGTTACATAGTTTTGTCTGTGACGGGGGGGGGGGGGTGGAAGCCAAGTTACCATTGTCAATGTGTTAGAAAAAGATTCCAGAAAATTCTACTGACTAAGGCTTAGCTCTTGTCAGTCGTCCACCTAATGAAATATCATAGGTTTGATTTGTTGCAACAATTTATGGGGTATAAAGGCCTAAATGATATACCTCTTTTTTAATACAATTAGAAACTTGTCTCCATGGTTATTTTAGACAAGAAGATTTTCCCTGTGCCCGTGTGTTTTAGTGATCATAAATATATATTGTGCATGCAATTGGATAATGAACATGACTGGGACAGCCTTGTATTTCAGAATGTTTCTAATTAACTATGGGATATCTTTACGCACGGAAAGACCAGGGTAATCCAAAACGACACGCACACCAATTACATACTGTTCTTTGACGTATTACTTAATCGTTTTATCCGCGTCATGTAATCCCCAAGACGCCAGGGTGTTCTGGGGTTCAAGATGGCACCCATGATTTCCAAATGTTGATAAACATTTAGTCCTGGCAACCACCATGTTTGCTTACTTCCGTTAGTGCCTGCAGGTTCGGTTTTAACACAGAAGAGCAAACTTATTTCGCTTGAGTCAGACATTACTCTCGTCGTACGACGAATAAGAATGCTGAATAGTGTATCACAGTACTGATCAATAGTTATGTCTCCTTCATAATCCCGCTATGTAGCTGTTGGTGCATGCATTTTTGTAAACTTTCGTTTGGTTAACAGACTGTTAAGATCACTCTGGAGGGCATTAAGCACTTAGTTGAATAAATATTCTTATTTTCCCTAGACGAAGCAAGTGATAAGTTTTCATCGTGTTCTAATTATTATATATATGTCATACAGATATAAAGTCAGCAACAACTTTAGAATACATTACATAATAATACCTTACACTATGTTGGGCTGGGAATCTTCATATTTTAAATTTGACTACCCTCCTTGCTGTTATATCGGTTGTTCAACCTTTGGCTTTGTGAATAGCGACGGAAATGGTTATGGGGTTTAATCTCAGTCCACCGATGTTCTTGTCATAGTTAAGATGCGTAACCATTGTCAATGTGTTACAAAAGGATTCCAGAAAATTCTACTGACCAAGGCTAAGCTCCTGTCAGTCGTCGGCTGATCATAATTATATGATATGTTGAAGCACGGTTGATAAATCTACTACATGTATGTAATTCCCGACACATACAGCAAGAGAGGGGAAATCCGTATTCAATTTTAGAGCGTTTGCTGCTTATAAAAACTATCTTAACGTTCATCTCAGAGATTGGTATCTGTGGGAAGCTCTCAATTTTATTCCTTAAAGTTAAATCACGAACAGTTAGCTTACTCTGTGTGAACCAAATTTTTACCATATGTTTGATGGCTCGTGCAATTTTAAAATGTCGAGTGGAAGTCAAGTTTTTAAAAGCTCGTTATTTCAGTCAAATATTATATTGTATACGAGCATGCTGATTTGGACAATTAATACACTTTAAGGAAAATAATGGTGTGTCTTAAAGTAGTATGGAAACTCCGCTAATATTCATCTAAATTTTTCGACTTAAATTCTTCTATAAGGTGAAGAATTACTTATGGATAACAACTTCTTGGTTTAAACGCCATTGAAAGATTTAAATTCTCCTAGTGATGACTAAATTTAAGTCGAAATATTGCGATTTCACAATGCATATTTATGAGTTTCTTGCTACTTTACTATGTTAAGTTGTTCAGTGGGTATAATAGAAGGAAACGTATGATGTATAGGGAATTTAATCAGCTAAGAGGGAATCTGTGTAGAACAGTGGATATCTGAGAAAGCCATCACTCTTAAGAAAACGTGCTTAATATTTATGATCACTAAAACACACGGGCACAGGGAAAATCTTCTTGTCTAAAATAACCATGGAGACAAGTTTCTAATTGTGTTAAAAAGAGGTAAATCAATTAGACCTTTACACCATCAAACTGCATCATGTATTAGTAAATGCCCCTCATGGGTAAATACAAGATGTCCTATATTATAAAGAATAAAATATTGGCAAAACTTGGGAAACTAAATAGTACTTTGCATCATATGTTTCTGGTGGTAGTTAGAGTGTGAACCAAAATTGATTATGTAACGACTCATTGTAGCTTACCAGATTACCAGATTAAAGGATTAAACCAACAGAAGCTGCTGACTAAAATCAAAGCCATACAACTTTAAACAGAAGGAAGGTTCTTTTTGCAGTCCATGCCACTTTATCTCCAAGGTTAATATCAGTGGGAAAATTCACATTTGTTACTCCTTTATAACAATTACGAACAATTAGCTTTTTCTGTGTCAATCAAATTCCCGTTATATTTGACAGCCCATGCCAATGTGAAATAGACAAGTTTTAGTCAAATTATAAATAGCCTAAAATATCCTTAGTTTTACAAGTTATTTCACTTTGAGGAACTGAGGAAATGTGTAATGGATGATGAACATGAAATTTAATCATCTAACAGTAAATCTATGTAGAGCTGTGGATATCTGAGAAAGCCATCATTCTTAAATCGACACGAGCTGCCAAATATAGGGAAATTTTCAATGAAACCGACTTAGCTAATAGTTGGCCATTCTTCAAAAACAGTATGAAATAAAAGCTTTTTTCATATATTAATATTCAGATGTACGTTAAAGTAGTTTTCATATGTGTAACTGGCTTTACCTATATTTTTACCATAGGTAAAATGACGCCCCTCGTCAAATGTACAGCAAACGCTCAACTTCTCTTGAAATCGTAATTTATGAAAACAAGTCTGAATTTTTGCCGCTAAAGTCTCTAAGAAAACGCTGCATGGGTAAACTAGCAAAGGCAGATATACGATATTAATGAGAATGCAAATTTAGCAAAACTTGAGCAAGTGAATTATACTTTCGACAATACTTTATCGTTCATTATCGAGACTAGAAGCACTAAAAAGCTTCTGAATCATATGTCTTGAGAAAAATAGCCAATAATTTCAACATTTGTTTTAACGTCAAAAATATCAACAATTTGGCAGCTCGTGCCACTTTAAGCTATTACTCAAACGGTTTAATTATTAATTATACTCTCCAAACCGAAAACCCAGTGTCAATTCGGTATATTAATAAAAGATCGTGGTATTGATAAAACATATCCTAGCTGATCAAATCAACCGAGTTGTCCGTACTTCTGCCGCTGCACCAAGAAATTTCAAATCGATAAGGTCCATTGTACTAACTCATCGACCCTTATGATTGTACCATAGTTAACCCCATTGTAGGTATCTCAATAGTTGTCTAACACCAGGTATACACTGAGAGTTTTTTTGCGACCCGACTCGATTTGGGTTCAATCGGCTAGAGATGGGTCGTGTCGTAGATCGATAAACCACGACGATCGTCGCACGAGTGGATACACTGTCTGACTAGACCCGGCTCCACCTGATTCTTGAACAAATTATCTAGCACGTCCAGATCACTTCCGACCCGACGCGACTGAAGCTGAGTGAGACCGATTTGCGTCGTAGACCCAGTTGGGTCGGGTCGGGTCGCAGCAAAACTCTCAGTGTATACAGGCCGTTAATCACAGAGTTTCCGAGTTCCTAAAGCAAATGTCACCAACAATTCATACTACACAGAAAACAATAGTGCATAATATTTAGAAATGGTGTTGTTAACTACGCCATTGTCCTGCTACAAGACAACCGGGATGGTAGCCGCACACGTGTCTCGTCCTGCTTTACTTAATACTTGCCGGTCAGGTGCCGGGATGGTTGCTCGAAATAAACCCTGAAGTTTTCGCTAAATAATGTTTCCTTGTTATTACAGTTGATGCCTGCGTTTGAATGTGTGCATTTACACGCATGTCGATGAGGAAAGCGTGATTTGTATTAATATATTCGTTAATGTTTTACACTTAACTCAAGATTTTATTGCGGCTTTAGCAAGTTTAGTTAGAGAAGAAACCCGGCCAACCTTCGGCGATTACCTGACAATTCTTCGACTTATGGCGACACGTTTTTAATGGTCTTCCAGCCTACTAACCGTCAATAGAAAGCCTTGTAAGACGGTTTGATTATTCCCCAGTTGACTGAGTTGCTGAGATCCTTGTGGTTTTTAGAGGTAGCTAACGGAGGATTTTTTCCAACAAATAAACTCAGATGTGCCGGAACACTAAGTATGTGTGGTACTGGCATTAAGTTAACAGTTCACACTCCACAGCTTATGTACATGGCGCATGACTAGACTTTTAATTAAAGAGAATCGATACGGTTCTCAACAGAATAAAAGACGAGACGTGAGATGTTAGGTAGACGCTGGCTGACCATTCAAAAGATATCGAACGTACGGTACCTTAAGGGCGACACAAATATTCTTATAGAAGAATGCTGTACGGTAGAAAAGCAGTTTACATTCAATTCACCAAGAGAGGATGCGGTGGTATTATTTTTAACTCTTTGTCAATTAAAGATAAATTGAATTTATTTTGTTAAGTTGAAATCTTTGTTAACTGGAGAACATCTGTTGAAGATTACTCTTCTGAAAGTCTGTCTCAAGATCAGGGAAGTGAGAAACGAGTGTTATTACTACAATTACTTACTGCAGTTTATATGATGATGGAATATTATGAGATGAGAATTTAGCTGGGAACTCAATCATTATGAGATTGTCTTACAGGGAAAATTGTTAATTTGACAGTGATTTGTAGGATTTTATAGAAAGCCAAAACTGTCCTAAATTGTTTGTAACAAACTATTGAAGTCATTGTCAACATTCTACGACTGTCTGAAGAAACACACTATATGGTGGCTTGATCAATTTGTTTTATCTGTCGACAACATAAAATAAATACTGGGTCTATGTCATTTTATTAAACGTGTTACTCTGAATGTTTGGTATTGGTCGTCATAGCTACCACAATTTCAGCTTTCCCTATTGTTGGGCTCATAATAGTTTTGGATTCCTTTAGTATCGTCCCCGGTTTCCTCACACAATAAAACTGCCATATAAACGAAATAATCTTGAGCGCAGTGTAAAACACCAAATCAATCAGTCAATCAACCTTTGTATCGTCATTAGTATTTGTCGTTCCAGGTGGTCTTTCGACTGTATATAAGCAACGAGAGTAGATTGACAAGAGTGGTCACTTCGTCCAATCAGCATTGCCGGTATGTTCTTCTTGCCCCCTAGCGGAAGGGTGTTCCGACTGTACACGATTCGACTGCAGGGCGCCCCCTACAGAAAGGAGGTTCCTAAAAATCGAATTGTGTCAGTTCAAATTCAACATGGCGCGGACGAAGTGACCACTCTTGTCAATCTACTCTCTTTGATATAAGGTACTGATGCTACGTTATAAGATCAGATCTAACAACATTTGTATGCGGTGTATACCTGGACTTTAAATGAGATAGAGCCAGCAAGCACATGATCAAATGCGAAACGTGATCCAGTCGATAGACGTGGGCTGTATAATCAAAAGAAATCGAACTTGCCTTGAGGAAGACGCTTTCTCCTAAAAGGGTTCGTGAATGGGAGTTTATAGAGGTCTTTCATTTAGGAGATAACAAACTGTCTTTTAGTATCATTGTAACAAGTTGAGGCGAAGTAAATTCAATCAACTTAAGTGGTGGTATCTGTAAACTGTGAACTATCTTTTAAAAGTTCCCATCTATGATGGCCCGTTTGAACAATACAAACAAGGGACAACAGCAGCCATGCGAGTTTTAAGAAGATTAACCTCTCCGGCAAGGCCACGTAATTTGTCCAAAAGTTCTAAATGTTTAGACAAACTCAGCGTGTTCGCTTTAAAAAATTCATTATTACACATTGCTATAAATTGATGAAGATGTTGTTAAAGCTAGTTTTGTATTGCTCGGGACTTAAGCATTGGAAATTCAAATTCACTGAAAAGAGGTTGCGAAAATGTATTTTTTTTTTTTGCGAAAGTAGGTTAATCCAGAAACAGCGATAACAAAAGCTTGTAAAAGGCTTAATAATAAATATATACCATTCTTACTGTTATTGTTTTGTAAGTCGTAATATTGTCGAATTGTTTCATTAGAATCGAGTACAATTATTTTCCAGACCAGTTGCTAATAATTTCGTTAGTATTCATCCAATCCGATCGAAGTTATTGTTCAAAATTGACATATAATATGAAACAGGTGTAGTGTCATAAAGATATATTGCTAAATGTAATTGGCAATCAACGTTGATGAATTGTCTTGCGTCTTCCGAACATTATTTGGCTAATTAGATTTAGTTCGTATCGCAATTTCATTGATGAAATTATTCCATGACAGAAAAATGTTATTACCCATAACGAAGAAAGATATTCAATACCTGCCGGTTAATTATTTATACTTCATTTAATATAAACTGTGAAGAGCTTTACAGAATTATATTAAGATAAGCATGTCTTAGAAACTGTATATAATTCAAAATATATTTATTGGTTGTTTGGTTTGCTCTCCTACGTCTGACCTAGATTATTGCTTTAGTTTTTTTTTTATAAATTCTAATTTGTCAAGAATTTTTTTTGTTAATGGTCAGCAAAGAACTACGTTATTGGCGGTGTAAAACGGAAAACTAATACTCTCCTCCTGTTCGTCGTGGAATGGTGTTCAAAAATTACCGAGTTAAGATCCGATCCGACCATCGTAGGTTCAAGTCTGTTGTGAATCTGTGATCAATCGGTCGGAGAACGTTTTTCGACATGAGCGGCCTTAAAGTCCGGCTCAGGTCGAGTTAAGATCCGATCTGATTGTCTGCGATTGAATCTTAAGAGCATTCATGTCGACTGAGACTGGTTTATCGTTCAGCCAAACGATTACCGACTGATTAGTCTTTAAGCCCGTTCAGGTCGAAGCGATCAGTTGATCGGAAGGGAATTTCTGCAGACTGGCACGCCACTAGGATTGACGTAACAATACAACATCTTCGAAACGCCAAGAAAAAATTATCATGTGATGAAGTATAGGTCGCTGATTGGCTGTGACCTTAAGATTGATCGGGAGAAAATAGAACATGTTTCTATCCTTACGATCGCAAGACTGGTCAGTCTGAGACCGATCTGAAGAGTCCTAAGGCCGCTCATGTCGAAAAAAGTTCTGTTACTGATATGATCGCAGATTCACTACAGACTGGAGCTTACGACGATCGGAACGGATCTTAACTCGACCTGAACGGGGCTTTAGACTCTTCAGATCGGTCTAAGACTGATCAGTCTCACGATCGTAAGGGTAGAGCATGTTCTATTTTCTTCCGATCGGTCTAAAGGTCGCAGCCAATCAGCAGCCTATACTTCATCACATGATCATTTTTTCTCGGTTGTGTTGCGTCATTCCTGGTGGCGTGACAGTCTACTTAATATGGTGACGAAATTCCCTTGAGATCAAGTGATCGCGTCGACCTGAGCGGGCCTAAAGACTGATCAGTCTGGAATCGTTTGGCTGAAGGATGAACCTGTCTCAGTAGGCATGAACGGTCTTAAGATTCAGTCGCCGACCATCAGGTCGGATCTTTATTCGACCTGAGCCGGGCTTTACGATCGTAAGGGTAGAGCATGTTCTATTTTCTTCCGATCAGTCTTAAGGTCGCAGCCAAATTGTTTTCTTGTGTCATTCCTAGTGGCTTGACAGTCTACAGAATATGGTGACGAAATTCCCTTCCGATCAACTTATCCCGTCGACCTGAGCGGGCTTAAAGGCTGATCAGTCGGGACTCGTTTGGCTGAAGGATGACATAGACGCTCTTAAGATTCAGTCGCCGACAATCGGATCGGATCTTAGCTCGACCTGAGCGGGGCTTTAGTGACCTATTATTTACCCCATCAATAAATGCACATGGTTTGACATTAAATTAACGGTTCATATACACGGCGCATGACTATACTTTGAATCAGAGCTAATCGATAAACACGCGAGATAGTTGGCATACATAGCCTGACTATTTAAAAGGAATTGAACTTTGGATATCGTCAGGACCACGTACAATTAATTGGAATTTGGGAATTGAAAAAAACAGGACCAACATCTTTATCAACAAGGAGAGAGTCGACTGAAAGTATTTTAAAGTCCTCTTCTCAAAGTGTAATATAATATACTGAGTGAAATGTCTGTAAAATGAAGAATACATCTCCACATAGCTTCAAATCTTTCTAATTTCTTAGAAATTTCTTAAAACCAAGACAAGAGTGACATAGTTACAATTAATTTAGACAATCCATTTGTTAAAACAAGATGTTTAACAATCAAATACACTTTTTTAATACGCCTCAGATGTTTTATTATATCTGAGTGTTCCTTTAAGCTGGTTATATTTGGTCAAATTTACTTTTTTAATACGACTCAGATGTTTTATTTTATCTGAGTGTTCCTTTAAGCTGATTATATTTGGTCAAATTTACTTTTTTAATACGCCTCAGATGTTTTATTATATCTGAGTGTTCCTTTAAGCTGGTTATATTTGGTCAAATTTACTTTTTTAATACGACTCAGATGTTTTATTTTATCTGAGTGTTCCTTTATGCTGGTTATGTTTGGTAAAATGCAGTATCTGTAACCAGATCCATGCGATATTTTTGCTTAAAGTGACATGAGTTGCCAAAATTTACACTTTTTTTTTCATAATGTCGTATTGTCACAACAGTTAGAGGCTTTGACGGCCTTCGAAAAACTAAATGTTGGAATGAGGAAAATCTATACAGTATGTGACCTATACGAAACGGAATAGTGTTCGAAAAGCAAACAAAATTTAAATAACCGGGACGACCATTCATTCATTCTAAGCCAAAGTTAGTTTAAAACTATACTTTATCATACATTCTCGAGACTAGAAGCACTAAAAAGCTTCCGAATTATACGTCTTTTGAAAAATAACCGATAATTTCAACCTTCGTGCCACTTTAAGCAAGATAGATTTGCTTCAGTTCATTGTCCGGCTGTTTTAATGCTTGTTCTTTAATACTGGTTATATGATCACAATTGGTATTTGTTTATCATTTTCATTTACGCGTCAATGGCATGAACATATACTTCGAAGAGGAAATTTTTTGTCTTTTGGTCGTAATATTTATCAACAATGTCGCCAAATTGAAAAACAGTTTTAATTATATATGTATTAATTGTAATGTGGATGCGTATGATTAGATACATTTAGATCATTTTCGTTGAAAAGAGTTTTCATCATCTGTTGAGCCACCTTCATGCGCAGTAATGACTCATTGTGAAATCGTAGGTTTGGTAAGGGTGTTATAAGCCCTTAGCTGCTTTCATTGCAATAACAAAGATGATTTTGCAAGACATATAGACTTAGATTTACTCTACCACTGAGTGTACATGGTACTGACATCAAATTAACGCTTCAGACATTAAGACCTTTGTACATGGCGCCTGACTAGACTCTTAATGAGGGCGAATCGATAAACGTCTCAACAGAACAAAATACTAGACGTGAGATGGTCCGAAGACGCCGGCTGACCATTCATAACCAATCGAACTTAGGGCGCCAAGGTGACTAGTTATTATGATAAAGGATTTGTAGATGGGACAAAAAAAGTAGGTCATTTAGTGAAATGTCTTTTCTGCCATTTTTCTCAAGTGTAGAGAACTCGAGCCTAGTCAACTATCACTATACCAATGGTCGTTCGTTAAAAATAATTGAGTGATAACAAAACGTATCTACGAGCAACGGGAAAATGCCAGCAATCAATTTGTATATATATTTATAAACATATATACTTTAATAGCGCCATTAAAAACGCACGGTTGAATTGTATGTCTCTACCCCAGTAAGGCTATTGGCCATTTACGTTTTGTTGTTTATTGTTAGTTCGAGTTGAGTTGCAATAACTGGATAACCTGTGGTGTTCCCGACGCGCCTGTCGTGAACATTACACAACATTTCCTAATAACGTCCATTGAGTGTTTCACCGTCACTGCGAACAGCTTTCAGGGCTCATTTGTCGTGGGTTCAACACTTTATACGAAGCTCAGCATAAAGACGAGAGAAAAAAATCAGAAAACGTTACCATGCCCCGACTTACGACACAACAAAGGGAACGTGTCATTGGCATGTTACAGGCGGGTCTCAGTTGTGCCGCCGTAGGACGTCACATGCAGTGTCATCCCTCCACAATTAGTCGCCTCAGAATCAGGATACATGAAACTGGCAATGTTGCCGACCGACCACGCCCTGGTCAGCCAAGAGTCACTACAGCCCGCCAGGATCGGTACATCGGTTTGTTGCCCACCCGTGACCGAGTTCGCACCGCGACACAGACTGTTCGTGAGAAAGTCGGAATTGGAAGGCCCAGGGTAAGCCTCAGCACCATCCGACGCCGTCTCCAACAGATACAGATGCATGCACGCATCCCCTACCGATGGCCCATATTGACACCCGCCGCACGCCAAAACCGTTTACGATGGGCTCGAAATCATCAGAGCCCACACTCTGCAAGGTTGACACAACACTTCTTGCAACAGAATAATGCGAACATCATGGAATGGCCAGCTTACTCCCCCGATCTATCGCCCATAGAGAACTTGTGGGATTAGTTTAAGAATGCCGTTGCACAACGTCAACCCAGGCCACGCAACCGACGTAAATTGATCCAGGTAGTGCAGGAAGAGTGGGACCGGATCCCACAGCACAGAATAGCCACACTCATCAGGTCCTTGCGTCGCAGATGTACTGCTTGCGTTGATGCCCGAGGTGGACATACCCACTATTGAATGATGACACCTTCAATTTCTGTATCAACAATTTGTTTGCAAGGAATAAAAGTCACCAGGGTTTCACATATTGTCAATTCTTTGTCTCATTGTGGCCAATGCCTTGTTCTTCAATTTAAGAGTACTTACAATATTTTACACTTTACATTTCTCAAAATATTTTACATTCTTTGGGTCGTGCAAAACAAAATATTATATTAAATAGGATGCAGGGAAAACGGTCTGGCAACTCGGGTGAAGTCAAAATGAAACAAGACACATTATCCACGAGACATAAAGCCTCCTACATATTTTGAAAGAAGCCAGAAGAACGCTTAATGCAGTTTTCATAAGAAGAGAGAGATTTACTTTCATCATATCAATAAATCCCCTAAAGCTATGCTACTGTGTAGTTCGTTGGCTGTACGAGTTGATCAAAAGGGCCTTTGATGTTTTTAAACCATGTTTACTAAGATTGGCTTTGAAATACATAGTATTTTTCATGTCTGCCTAGTTTTAGTTCGTGTGTCACTCTCACGATCGACGTGCAGTATCATATGACAATGTGGGGCGAACAAGAAAAAGACAAAAACAAATTCTTGCAATTGTGGGTTCAACAAACGTTGGTCTAGTTATCAATATTGAAACATATGACAAGAAAAAGACAAAAATAAATTCTTGCAATCGTGGGTTCAACAAACGTTGGTCTAGTTATCAATATCGAAACATATGGCAAGAAAAAGACAAAACTAAATTCTTGCAATTGTGGGTTCAACAAACGTTGGTCTAGTTATCAAAATCGAAACATATGGCAAGAAAAGACAAAAATAAATTCTTGCAATTGTGGGTTCAACAAACGTTGGTCTAGTTATCCATATCGAAACATATGACAAGAAAGTTGGTATGATAGATTAAGCTATCTAACTTAAACTTAAGTGTGTGATTTAAAAACAATTATCTGTTTCATTTTATTGAAAATGTGTTATCAGTACTTAACTGTCGTAGTAACTAATACTGACTATGTATTATGGTTTCTATACCGACGCAATTACTGATTCGTGTTATCAATTTACACTTATTTCTATTTACTCCGTGACAAGGCATTTACTTCAGAATAAAGCTGTTTTCTTTCGAAGTAGACAATTTGATTATTTGAAGCTTGATTTTCATAAATACATTGTGTTCTTATAAATACACACAGCAATATATTTGTGTATATATTTATGAACATATATATACATAGCTTTACCAATTTATGATCAAATCAACGTTATCCTTTCTTTAACACATGACAGAACAAAACAAAATATTATATTAAATAGGATGCCGGGTAAACGGTCTGGCAATCTTGGGCTACAGCAACTTGGGTGAAGTCAAAATGAAACAAGACACATTATCCACGAGACAAAAAGCCTCCTACATATTTTGAAAGAAGCCAGAAGAACGCTTAATGTGGTTTTCATAAGAAGAGACATTTAGTTCCATCATATTAATAAATCTCCTAAAGCTATGCTACTGTGTAGTTCGTTGGCTGTACGAGTTGATCAAAAGGGCCTTTGATGTTTTTAAACCATGTTTACTAAGATTGGCTTTGAAATACATAGTATTTTTCATGTCTGCCTAGTTTTAGTTCGTGTGTCACTCTCACGATCGACGTGCAGTATCATATGACAATGTGGGGCGAACAAGAAAAAGACAAAAATAAATTCTTGCAATTGTGGGTTCAACAAACGTTGGTCTAGTTATCAATATCGAAACATATGGCAAGAAAAAGACAAAAATAAATTCCTGCAATTGTGGGTTCAACAAACGTTGGTCTAGTTATCAATATCGAACCATATGGCAAGAAAAGGACAAAAATAAATTCTTGCAATTGTGGGTTCAACAAACGTTGGTCTAGTTATCAATATCGAAATATATGACAAGAAAGTTGGTATGATAGATTAAGCTATCTAACTTAAACGTAAGTAAAGTGTGTGATTTAAAAACAATTATCTGTTTCATTTTATTGAAAATGTGTTATCAGTACTTAACTGTCGTAATAACTAATACTGACTATGTATTTTGTTTTCTAGACCGACGCAATTAGTGATTCGTGTTATCAATTTACATTTACTTCTATTTACTCCGAAACAAGGCATTTCATTCAGATTAAAGCTGTTTTTCGAAGTAGACAATTTGATTAATTGAAGCTTGATTTTCATAAATACATTGTGTTACCATAAATACATTGTGTCTTCGTGAATACATTGTGCCTTCATAAATGCATTGTGTCTTCATGAATACATTGTGTTATCATGAATACATTGTGTTATCATGAATACATTTGCAGAGATAATTAATCACATTCTATATTTCCCTAAGCATCAAAATGCTATGGTTATAATAAGCAAGCCTAACTAACTCAAAACGGAAACGTTATGAGCATTGGAACCATTCAATTTATCTCAAAAATTCATTCTCCCTTAGGAAAAGTCAGTGAAAACGGTTTCATAGTCTGGTATGTTTTGCTTCGATCCAAAAGAAGACAAGCTTTTGCAAGGCATATGGACTTTGATGTCCCCTATCACTGAGTGTATATGGTACAGACATCCAATTAACGATACAGACATTTAGCCTTCTGTGCATGGCACATGGCTAGACCAAATAATGGTGAATGAATGTGCCTCTGAAGGGAAAAGAAGACTGGACGTGAGATGGTCGCCATACGCCGGAAGACCATTTGAAAGAAATCAAACTTTACGGCACCAAGGTGACTAGATTTTATATTAGAGGATTTGGTTTAATTAGTTAGTGTGTTTTTAGAAAGTGGCTATAACAGTATTTTCTTTTTTTTTGTGGGGGGGGATTACACTTTCTTGAGACATGGCAGAAATTCTTTTACCGATTTTGGGTGACGGATTCGGTGTTGGGGGGGGGGGGAGCAGGATATATCACATCATATTTTAGCGAAATTACTTTTTCTGTCCTTTTTCCCAAGTGTACAGACCTGGATGTTACCAGTCATGTGTATTATACATGGCTCTCTCAATGCAATGACAGATCCACATTATCCATTATTTAACGCATGGCTGGACTAAACACAATATGATATGTAATAAGATGCCGGTAAAACAGTTTGGCAATCGTGTGTATCCAGTCATTCTGGCACAAGTGATAGACTGGTTTAGAGAAATTATCCACGAGACCAAAGTACTGAACCACATACTCTAGAAGAAGCCAGTAGAACGATTAATGTAGTTCTCATAAAAAGAGAGAAATTGACTTTGGTCATCCACAAGACATCTCTTAAAACTATACTTTATCGTACATTCTCGAGACTAGAAGCACTAAAAAGCTTCCGAATTATACGTCTTTTGAAAAATAACCGATAATTTCAACCTTCGTGCCACTTTAAGCAAGATGGATTTGCTTCAGTTCATTGTCCGGCTGTTTTAATGCTTGTTCTTTAATACTGGTTATATGATCACAATTGGTATTTGTTTATCATTTTCATTTACGCGTCAATGGCATGAACATATACTTCGAAGAGGAAATTCTTTGTCTTTTGGTCGTAATATTTATCAACAATGTCGCCAAATTGAAAAACAGTTTTAATTATATATGTATTAATTGTAATGTGGATGCGTATGATTAGATACATTTAGATCATTTTCGTTGAAAAGAGTTTTCATCATCTGTTGAGCCACCTTCATGCGCAGTAATGACTCATTGTGAAATCGTAGGTTTGGTAAGGGTGTTATAAGCCCTTAGCTGCTTTCATTGCAATAACAAAGATGATTTTGCAAGACATATAGACTTAGATTTACTCTACCACTGAGTGTACATGGTACTGACATCAAATTAACGCTTCAGACATTAAGACCTTTGTATATGGCGCCTGACTAGACTCTTAATGAGGGCGAATCGATAAACGTCTCAACAGAACAAAATACTAGACGTGAGATGGTCCGAAGACGCCGGCTGACCATTCATAACCAATCGAACTTAGGGCGCCAAGGTGACTAGTTATTATGATAAAGGATTTGTAGATGGGACAAAAAAAGTAGGTCATTTAGTGAAATGTCTTTTCTGCCATTTTTCTCAAGTGTAGAGAACTCGAGCCTAGTCAACTATCACTATACCAATGGTCGTTCGTTAAAAATAATTGAGTGATAACAAAACGTATCTACGAGCAACGGGAAAATGCCAGCAATCAATTTGTATATATATTTATAAACATATATACTTTAATAGCGCCATTAAAAACGCACGGTTGAATTGTATGTCTCTACCCCAGTAAGGCTATTGGCCATTTACGTTTTGTTGTTTATTGTTAGTTCGAGTTGAGTTGCAATAACTGGATAACCTGTGGTGTTCCCGACGCGCCTGTCGTGAACATTACACAACATTTCCTAATAACGTCCATTGAGTGTTTCACCGTCACTGAGAACAGCTTTCAGGGCTCATTTGTCGTGGGTTCAACACTTTATACGAAGCTCAGCATAAAGACGAGAGAAAAAAATCAGAAAACGTTACCATGCCCCGACTTACGACACAACAAAGGGAACGTGTCATTGGCATGTTACAGGCGGGTCTCAGTTGTGCCGCCGTAGGACGTCACATGCAGTGTCATCCCTCCACAATTAGTCGCCTCAGAATCAGGATACATGAAACTGGCAATGTTGCCGACCGACCACGCCCTGGTCAGCCAAGAGTCACTACAGCCCGCCAGGATGGGTACATCGGTTTGTTGCCCACCCGTGACCGAGTTCGCACCGCGACACAGACTGTTCGTGAGAAAGTCGGAATTGGAAGGCCCAGGGTAAGCCTCAGCACCATCCGACGCCGTCTCCAACTGATACAGATGCATGCACGCATCCCCTACCGATGGCCCATATTGACACCCGCCGCACGCCAAAACCGTTTACGATGGGCTCGAAATCATCAGAGCCCACACTCTGCAAGGTTGACACAACACTTCTTGCAACAGAATAATGCGAACATCATGGAATGGCCAGCTTACTCCCCCGATCTATCGCCCATAGAGAACTTGTGGGATTAGTTTAAGAATGCCGTTGCACAACGTCAACCCAGGCCACGCAACCGACGTAAATTGATCCAGGTAGTGCAGGAAGAGTGGGACCGGATCCCACAGCACAGAATAGCCACACTCATCAGGTCCTTGCGTCGCAGATGTACTGCTTGCGTTGATGCCCGAGGTGGACATACCCACTATTGAATGACGACACCTTCAATTTCTGTATCAACAATTTGTTTGCAAGGAATAAAAGTCACCAGGGTTTCACATATTGTCAATTCTTTGTCTCATTGTGGCCAATGCCTTGTTCTTCAATTTAAGAGTACTTACAATATTTTACACTTTACATTTCTCAAAATATTTTACATTCTTTGGGTCGTGCGTTTTTAATGGCGCTAAGTATATACATGGCTGTACGTATGTTTTATTAAATCAACGTTATCCTTTCTTTAACGCATCACAGAACAAAACAAAATATTATATTAAATAGGATGCAGGGAAAACGGTCTGGCAACTCGGGTGAAGTCAAAATGAAACAAGACACATTATCCACGAGACATAAAGCCTCCTACATATTTTGAAAGAAGCCAGAAGAACGCTTAATGCAGTTTTCATAAGAAGAGAGAGATTTACTTTCATCATATCAATAAATCCCCTAAAGCTATGCTACTGTGTAGTTCGTTGGCTGTACGAGTTGATCAAAAGGGCCTTTGATGTTTTTAAACCATGTTTACTAAAATACATAGTATTTGTCATGTCTGCCTAGTTTTAGTTCGTGTGTCACTCTCACGATCGACGTGCAGTATCATATGACAATGTGGGGCGAACAAGAAAAAGACAAAAACAAATTCTTGCAATTGTGGGTTCAACAAACGTTGGTCTAGTTATCAATATTGAAACATATGACAAGAAAAAGACAAAAATAAATTCTTGCAATCGTGGGTTCAACAAACGTTGGTCTAGTTATCAATATCGAAACATATGGCAAGAAAAAGACAAAACTAAATTCTTGCAATTGTGGGTTCAACAAACGTTGGTCTAGTTATCAAAATCGAAACATATGGCAAGAAAAGACAAAAATAAATTCTTGCAATTGTGGGTTCAACAAACGTTGGTCTAGTTATCCATATCGAAACATATGACAAGAAAGTTGGTATGATAGATTAAGCTATCTAACTTAAACTTAAGTGTGTGATTTAAAAACAATTATCTGTTTCATTTTATTGAAAATGTGTTATCAGTACTTAACTGTCGTAGTAACTAATACTGACTATGTATTATGGTTTCTATACCGACGCAATTACTGATTCGTGTTATCAATTTACACTTATTTCTATTTACTCCGTAACAAGGCATTTACTTCAGAATAAAGCTGTTTTCTTTCGAAGTAGACAATTTGATTAATTGAAGCTTGATTTTCATAAATACATTGTGTTCTTATAAATACACACAGCAATATATTTGTGTGTATATTTATGAACATATATATACATAGCTTTACCAATTTATGATCAAATCAACGTTATCCTTTCTTTAACACATGACAGAACAAAACAAAATATTATATTAAATAGGATGCCGGGTAAACGGTCTGGCAATCTTGGGCTACAGCAACTTGGGTGAAGTCAAAATGAAACAAGACACATTATCCACGAGACAAAAAGCCTCCTACATATTTTGAAAGAAGCCAGAAGAACGCTTAATGTGGTTTTCATAAGAAGAGACATTTAGTTCCATCATATTAATAAATCTCCTAAAGCTATGCTACTGTGTAGTTCGTTGGCTGTACGAGTTGATCAAAAGGGCCTTTGATGTTTTTAAACCATGTTTACTAAGATTGGCTTTGAAATACATAGTATTTTTCATGTCTGCCTAGTTTTAGTTCGTGTGTCACTCTCACGATCGACGTGCAGTATCATATGACAATGTGGGGCGAACAAGAAAAAGACAAAATAAATTCTTGCAATTGTGGGTTCAACAAACGTTGGTCTAGTTATCAATATCGAAACATATGGCAAGAAAAAGACAAAAATAAATTCCTGCAATTGTGGGTTCAACAAACGTTGGTCTAGTTATCAATATCGAACCATATGGCAAGAAAAGGACAAAAATAAATTCTTGCAATTGTGGGTTCAACAAACGTTGGTCTAGTTATCAATATCGAAATATATGACAAGAAAGTTGGTATGATAGATTAAGCTATCTAACTTAAACGTAAGTAAAGTGTGTGATTTAAAAACAATTATCTGTTTCATTTTATTGAAAATGTGTTATCAGTACTTAACTGTCGTAATAACTAATACTGACTATGTATTATGGTTTCTAGACCGACCCAATTACTGATTCGTGTTATCAATTTACATTTAATTCTATTTACTCCGAAACAAGGCATTTCATTCAGAATAAAGCTGTGTTTTTTTTTTTCGAAGTAGACAATTTGATTAATTGATGCTTGCTTTTCATAAATATATTGTGTCTTCGTGAATACATTGTGCCTTCATAAATGCATTGTGTCTTCATGAATACATTGTGTTATCATGAATACATTGTGTTATCATGAATACATTTGCAGAGATAATTAATCCCATTCTACATTTCCCTACGCATCAAAATGACATAGTTATAATAAGCAAGCCTAACTACGAAAACATTATGAGCATTGGAACCATTCAATTTATGCTGAAAATGCATTCTCCTTAGGAAAAGTCCGTGAAAACGTTTTCATAGTCTGCTATATTCTGCTTCGATCACAACAAGACAAGCTTTTGCAAGGCATATGGACTTTGATTTACCCTATCACTGAGTGTATGTGGTACAGACATCCAATTAACGATCCAGACATTTAGTCTCTTGTGCATGGCACATGCCTAAACCAAATAATGGTGAATGAATGTGCCTCTGAAGGGAAAAGAAGACTGGACGTGAGATGGTCGGCATACGCCGGAAGACTATTTGAAAGAAATCAAACTTTAGGGCACCAAGGTGGCTAGTTTTTATGTTAGTGAATTTGGTTTAATATGTTAGTGTGTTTTTAGAAAGTTGGTATAACAGTATTTTCGTGGGGGGATTACACTTTCTTGAAACATGGCAGAAATTCATCTACCGATTTTGGGTGACGGATTCGGTGTTAGGGGAAAAGCAGGATATATCACATCATATTTTAGCGAAATTACTTTTTCTGTCCTTTTTTCCCAAGTGTACAGACCTGGATGTTACCAATCATGTGTATTATACATGGCTGTCTCAATGTAATGACAGATCGACATTATCCATTATTTAACGCATGACTGGACTAAACACAATATGATATGTAATAAGATGCCGGTAAAACAGTCGGGCAATCGTGTGTATCCAGTCATTTTGGCACAAGTGATAGACTGGTTTACACAAATTATCCACGAGACCAAAGTACTGAACCACATACCCTAGAATAAGCCAGAAGAACAATTAATGTAGTTCACATAAAAAGAGAGATATTGACTTTGGTCATCCACAAAAATTATCCACGAGACCAAAGTACTGAACCACATACCCTAGAATAAGCCAGAAGAACAATTAATGTAGTTCACATAAAAAGAGAGATATTGACTTTGGTCATCCACAAAAATTATCCACGAGACCAAAGTACTGAACCACATACCCTAGAATAAGCCAGAAGAACAATTAATGTAGTTCACATAAAAAGAGAGAAATTGACTTTGGTCATCCACAAAAATTATCCACGAGACCAAAGTACTGAACCACATACTCTAGAATAAGCCAGTAGAACGATTAATGTAGTTCTCATAAAAAGAGAGAAATTAACTTTGGTCATCCACAAGACATCTCTTAAAAGCTTACATTACTGTGCAGTACGTTGGTTTCACGAGTTGTATCAAAGGGGCAAAATCTTCGGTATTTTTCAAACAATGTTTGCTAAGATTGTTCCTGATGTACACAACCATTGTTGCACGTCTCCTTGGTTTTCGTTCTTTCGTCAATCACATTAATGTCTTGTAGTATGATATGACAATATGGACGAATATGGATAACATTGTTTGAGTAAATTTATTTTATGAGCTGAATACCTGGTTACCGTTTTATAGACCATCCAGTGAGAGAAATCGGTTTCTCATCTATCAATAAAACCTCGTAAGGTAACTCTATAGTTAAAGTGGCATGAGCTGCCAAAATGTTGATATTTTCACGTTAAAACAAAATGTTGAAATTATTGGCAATTTTTCTCAAGACGTATAATTCCGAAGATCTTTAGTGCTTCTAGTCTCGAAAATGTACGATAAAGTATTGTTTTGAATTAAATTTGGCTTAGAATGAATGAATGGTCGTCCAGGTTATTTAAATTTTGTTGACTTTTCGAACACCTATTCGGTTCGTACAGGCCACATACTGTATGGATTTTCCTCATTCCAACGTCAATCGTTCAGTTTTTCGATGGCCTTCAAAGTCTCTTACTGTCGTGACGATCAGAAATTATGAAAAATTTGAACTTTGGCAGCTCATGCCACTTTAAGTTATACGACAATTCCTTTCATGGAATCGTGCAAGCTATTTTAAAACTATAATCTTAAACCAGTTTGAAACCAAAACAGTTGTGTCGCATTTTTTACACTGTATATATATTATACTGTAATGAAAATGTTAGGTCGTCTACATTTACATCGTAATACTAATTTTGAGATCTGCTAAACAGATAATAATTAAACTTATTTTTGAATAATTCACTTTACAGAAAAACCTAAAATTAAGATTGTGTGACGAAACTGGGCTTTTGGTCTTGAGTGAATCAGGCCTACATGTCTTTTGTTGACGAAACATCCTCATACGCTTGTGAAATATCCTTCGGTCAGGATTCACAAAACGGGGTAGCTTCAAATGTTGGTATGATAGGTTAAACGTACATAAAGTGAAATATTTAGAGATCACTATCTGTCTAATTTAATTTTGTGTTTATTGTTTATATTGGTGTTTATGAGACACGTTTGTTAATATCACATCAATTATCATCATTTCGAAACGTGATATCAGTACTTGATTGGGGTAATAACAAATACCGACAATGTATTATGGTTTCTATAGCAATGCACAGAGTGATATGTGTTATCACACTGGTCGATATATCTATCATATATTAAGTGTTAAAAGTTCTTACTAATCTGTTTATCACAAACCACCTGTTACAAAGTACCAGCAAGACATTATCTAATATTGGTTATAATTTATGAAGAATGGAGAAAATGACATTTAAGCAAGCTGCATAGTACAGCAACAACACACGCTTACGTAATGTGTCATTGTTATCGACAGCTAGCGCTATTAAAATTGTTTTAAATCGTTGAAGCCACTTTGTCCATCTTGTTGAGACTGTGCTTTGGTCAGATGAGACAGAAAATCGAGGGAATGGAGGTAAACTTGTTGCCATTCTGAGAGGGACAGTCAATGTTTAAACGACAAAAATAACCTTAGGCATGCCTTATGGGCCATCTGTTATATAGTGCCCCAAAATTATTGTCTAATATCGGACTATTTATAATAAAAACGAAAACTCCCATTTTAGCAAGTTGCAAAAAAAACGCAAAACTAATGCTAGGCACATTGGTATGTATTGCAAAAATATCAATACGCCCTGTGTATCATTACATTTTTAAAAGGTTTAACTACTTATTTAATTTACGCATTTCTATTACTCAAGTTCAAATGCATTTTAGTCAGAATAAAGAATAAAGTAGATTATTTTATTAATGGATGTTGTGTTTTCATACATACATTGTGTTTTCATGAATAAATTTGGAGGGATAATCAATTCTATATTTCCCTAGGCATCAAAAGACTATGAGGGCAATAAGCAAGCCTACACACATATCTAAATGAAAACGGGAACATTACGAGCCTTTGTAACACGTTACATCGCTAAATCTATCCAATAACATTCAGTTTTTTTTTTTCAGAAGAAGAGAATAGTTGCTGTCAAAGAGCGGGTTGAAATGTGTAGAGAAAAACTAAAACCTTATCGATCGATTTGGATTGGTGTGTTTTTTTATTTTTTATATTTTTGTTGAATTTTGAGAGTTCATATGCATGCTTAGAAATGAACGTCTTTTGATTTTATAATTTGAAAAAAATAGCTTTAACCTGTGGATTGACAACTATTATGGCCAAACAATCACGATGACTGGACTGAAATGAAAGAGAACGCATTTAAGGCTGCATTAACTGTCAAAACGTTGATATTTTCCATTAAAAGTTTTGTGGAAATAATTGGCTTATTTCATGAGACGAGCAATTCCTGATAGATCAAAATTTCAATTTTAAATCAAAAGTACAATAGAAGGGCAAACTTTAAAATTTTGACACTCACCGCCGTATCCTTTCTGGTGCATATCTAGAAAGTCAACGTACAAGAGCTTAATACAAGTAAAGCCAATAAAATTAAATAAAGAGCACATTATACATGCCTAGTTTTGTTTAGAATGTCGAAATGGGAATGTAAACATATGAAGAATCGAAGCCCGATTACAACAACAACAATAAGAAACCGGTTAGCTTCCGTGTTTGATTACCTTAACTTCAAGTCTTTTTGTCTATGGTTTACACTCTTACATTTATCAGCAGGCCTTTCGTGCCTCTCAAACCCAGAAAAAAGGGCGTGTGTGTGTGGGGAGAGGGGGTGGGGGTGGGTGGGGGGGGGGGGGTAGCTCAATGGCTCAGTCCGTTATAGTGATTGTCCTTCAGACACAGGCCTTCTGATGGGATATTTTCACTCGATGGCCGTATGTGGAAGAGTTGCCAGGTACTCTCCGAAAGTCGGAGATTTCCTCCAAGCAAAGAGTCCAGTTTCCACGATCACTAAACCTGACAAAACCGCCATATAAGGAATAGAAAATTGAATGCGGCGTAAAACACCAACCAACCAATCAATCAATTTCAAACCCCATCTACCGTCTGTAAATTTTAAAATAATGTTCGTACAGCATACCTTTTCACACGGCTCAAATTGGGCTAGAAGCAATTCAAATTTTCAATTGAAAATTAAAAATACGAAAGGATGTTAAAACTTTCCGTTGTGAACAAAAACTTCTTCTTTTCGGGAAAATTACAGAATGGTAACATTTCATAACCCGGTGAAACCTTTAGAACATGATATAAACTAAGAAATGTTTGAAACTCTCTTTAAACGTGGGTTCCATACTGATGATAAAAAATTAAGACATCACCACGTAGTTAGACTTGAGTAACACTTGACGAAGACACCGGTATAGGTGTCGAAAGCTGGTGTCGTTCACAAAAAACTAACTACGTGGGGATGTCTTAATTTTTATCATGATATAAACTTTTGTATTCTTGCCCCTCGTATGCTCGTTGAGAATAATTCTGTGTTTTCTTATAACTAAAAACAACAGATGACTCAGATTTCGTCCGGATCCAGTGAATAATAAATGCGACTACATGATCAATTATCTTTGTTTGGACAGAAAAAGTGTGCACTGAATTCTTTAGAAGCTGTATCATCTGCGAGACCTTGTATCCAGTTGTATGATGATGTTTAAAGGAGTTCGTCGTGTCCAATGTTATTACATTTCTTGCTTTGTCTGCCGGCGTCTTTCATATACTATTGTCTCACTTGTTATATTAGGTATCACTTTATCGAATCTGTATTAAATAACACTCATAGAAGGAATACATATACGCCATAGAATACATATACGCCAAAGAAGCTCATTGATTTTATAGGTTGTTTTTATTGAATGGAATACTAACAAAAATCATAACCATAATTCCCAAGTCCAGTGTCAATCATGTTTAAGATTGCTTCACTTATGATTTCACTTATTTGGCAGAGTCGATATGTAGTCGCATTTTTTCAATTTTATCTGATTTCAGTAGGATTCTAAACCGTGACGCATCGATAGAGATCCGTTCTTGACTGAGGGATTATCACTCCGCCGACTTAGCACTCCAGGGCCTAGTTTCACAAAGCGATCTTAGCTAAGTGTGATCTTAACTACCATGGCAACCAATGCTAAAGGTATACGTTGCCATTGGTAATTAAGATCACCTTAAGCTAAGATCGCTTTGTGAAACTGGGCCCAGGTTATATAATGTCTTAGAGCTAGACAACATTCGAATATCGAGGGGTATTGATGTTGTTCAATGCGAGATGATTTATTCCAATTAATATCACTCCTTTGTCAGATTTGGGAGACTGTTCGGCACCTGGAATATTCCAAAAAGACAAATAGTCGTGATGTAATAGGTTCTATTTTCATCAAGGAAAAGTTACCCCTCACCCATTGCTGTGCTCTCTATTAAAAGAAAGACGCATTTTCCCACTCTAGTGAGATTTCTGGGTCTAGCCTTTTCTTTAATGAATGAGGAATTGTATAGGAAACTGTAGACAGGCCATAAGATTAAAATATTTATTTAGATTTTACCTCACATAGTAAAAATAAATTGTAACGGATTAATTAATTCATTAAAATAAATAGATCTCGTCGATTGTTTTTGTTTACTGTACATTAAAAGAAGAACGAGGCTGTCACGTTCCTATCAGTATATGTACCTCCACTTTGAAGAGTTCTACTAATAGAAGTATAAACATATTTCTTGCATATTCCGTACGTTGAAAGCGACGTAAACATATTTCTTCCATATTCCGTATGTTGAAAGCGACGTAAACATATTTCTTCCATATTCCGTACGTTGAAAGCGACGTAAACATATTTCTTCCATATTCCGTATGTTGAAAGCGACGTTGAATATTCTCTAACATTCGGCAAATTCATTTTAAAAGTCAATTTATTTGTCCTCCTTTTAAGTTGAGATTGGATTAGGGCCTGTTATTGTAACATATTATTAATACTTTACTGAACACAAGGTATTTTTTCACTCCGAAAATTCCTGAACATATTTCGACCACCTAGTCGGACCCTGTGTCTAGTGCACTGACGTTTGACGTACATGGAAGTTCGATGGGATTTTAGAACTTTATTTTTGAACTGAAGACTCTCGGTTTTCTATATACAGTATCGCCTTGCCATTTTATGGTGAGTTCTTTAAACTGAAAGTTGTGTTGACTGCTGAATTTAGAGGCATAAACAGACAGTCAAATGATAAACACTCGGATCAAAATTCGTTTTAGCCGCGCTCGTGTGTCTCTATCCTGGTTTACTTACTCTGCCGGTCAGGTAGACCCACACATTAAACCGCCATTATAAGGGTGAGATAACTCATGTAACCTCATTAGGCCAATGTTTTATGCAATGCTTTACAAAGAGCGATTTAACAGTTTAACAACGGATTTCGAAGAACTCAACTGGTTCAGTGAAAAGAGGAATGTTTCAAAGATATAATATGCGGTAATAGCTGGAAGGTAGTTGAGATTAAGGATAGTTAAGACTTAGATTAAATCTGAAATTTGAAGTCCTTCCAAATAATTCATGTAAAAGCCGTAACTAAATTCGTTCAAGCAAAGTTAAAATCCACGGAGATCAATACGATCGGAATTTCGTTTCATACCCAATGAGATAAACACCTTAGAGAGAATATGGCAACTCACAATGATGGGCGAAGAACTGAGATGCTGCTGTTGACCTACTCAATCAACGTTTTTGAAACAAAGGTTTCCATACCAATTCCACGTATTGTGAATGAAAATCCTTCCTTTTCCGCTGACCGTGAATCAATTTTATTACCGTTGAAATTACACATGAAACATCTCATTAATTTAAAATAGATTATCCATTCTTATTGTCTTCTTATATATATATTTATGATCACTAAAACACACGGGCACAGGGAATAACCATGGAAAATAACCATGGAGAGAAGAATATATATTATATATAAATCAGACAGCCTGGAAAGAAAGGTTATATCAAAATATCGAAATGTTTTATGTGGGTCAATACTATAAACCTAATACAGTTCACGATGCATTGACCTTACAATAATTGACCATGTAAGTTTGACAGTCTTTGCCTCTTAGACTGCCGATCAAATGTAATTTAAAATCGATCAGTCCCATTGTACTAAATTGGTGTGCCATATAGTTGGAATGGTCCACCGTATTAACCGTCATTGCAAATCTCCCTCTCTCTTTAGGTGGGTTGATTAGAGCTTCCGGATATCTCCAAAGATCCGATGTAAGTGAAAACTACTGGTCTTCAGTATATAAAGCTATTCTTGGTACATCAAGGGAGGACAGTTGCTTTAATTGGACAGAAATCTTTGAATAAGTGAAAAAAAAATTCTGATATAGCTTAGCCTGTTGTGTGGTGTATAGATTAACCGTCTCTTTAGTGTTGGACGTATGGATAGATTTTAAACCAGTGATCGATATTTTCTTAGCAGAAGAATAGACTGGTCGTCAGATGGTCGGTAAACGTGGGATGCGTCATTCATAGATTTGGCTTCTACACGGATAGTTGTCTACTTTGCCAGTAGAAGTTCATATCCATATGGTGAAAACTAGCATTGCTTCTAGATCCGTTACCTTAGCTTCAGAAATTCGGGATTAATATTGCGAACGAAGATTTTCTTTCTCGCAGTTAGTGGACCATAGGACGTGTTACACTTGGTAGCTTCTTCCCTTAGCTATTAAGTGCAACAAGTGAGGATAAATACTAATTCGCATACACGAAGGATTATCAAACAGATAAGTACGAAGAAGGAAAATGTACGAGTTGTTTAAAAAATACTTGCTTCTTTTGGTTGCTCTAAAATCACTGTGTGTTGATTGTGAGATCGTTAACTGTAGTTTACCTGAACATGGAGTACTGTGGGATGAAAGTTTAACTGGGAATACAGTAAAAGTGGAATGGGCCTATGGAGAGGTGAGTACGTTCAATTTAAAATCACAAATAATATTTTTGTAGGAGGGACCTCTGAGGTCTCTTAGTTATATCTTTGGGTCGTTGGTTAAAGTCGAAAACGTTTTTTAACATTTTAGTTTCACTCGATGTATCCCTTTGTAAGGGTTAACAGGTACCCTGCGAAGGTTAGGGTGTACCCTGTATCATGCTCCCCCTAAACCTGGCAACACCGGCATATATGTAAACTATCTTTGAGTGTGACGTGAAGCACAATTCAGTCAATCCGCGACAGAATTTATGGACAATATAACGTTTTGTATATTTTCTTTAATGAAAATATATTTGTTGATGGCTGTTTACGCTCCCCTCGAGATTATTTCACCACAATGTCGTCGGTGCTAGTTCTTGTTGGAGAAAACAGGTCTTTGTGACTAGAAGGCCACGCAATATTACCTAGCAGTCGTATAAAATGGGCGATAGAGCGGTCAGCATTTTAAAATAATGGAGTTCAGACTTAGTGGAGCTGGATATCTATTGATTGAAAATTTTTGTCCAGGTGAGCGTCCATTGCTTTAATCATCTGAGTCACTATTAAAGTCTACATCAGGAACGTTGAAGTGATTGAAACAGAAACTCGAGTAAAGCCAATAACTCCTGAACAAAAGATGTGTGCTAAATACGGAGAAATTCATGTAGCCGGGAAGTACGAGTGCATCTTAACGGTGTTATTGCTTATAGAAACTGCCTTAAAGTGGCATGAGCTCCCAAAATTCATACTCTTTTCTAAATGGCTGATCGTCATGGCAGTCAGAAGCTTTAAAGGCCATCGAAAAGCTAAATGGTTTGCGTTGGAACGAGGAAAATCCATACAGTATGTGGGCTATACGAACCAGAATAGTGTTCGAAAAGTAAACAAAATTTAAATAACCGGGACGACCATTCACTCATTCTAATTCTCATTCTAGTTTAAAACAACACTTTATCGTACATTCTCGAGACTAGAAGCACTAAAAGGCTTTTTAATTATACGTCTTGAGAAAAATAGCCGATAATTTCAACATTCTGTTTTTACGTCAAAATATCAACATTTTTGGCAGCTCATACCACTTTAACGTTCATTTCCAATATTGGTATTAGTCGTGAAATGTTTTAAAACTTCTTAAAGCTATATTTTGTTTTCTCTGCTTATAAGTGTATTTGATTTTATTGGAAGGAAAGCTCTGATAAAGACACCGACCAAAAGAACCGTAGAATTTGTATATGAAGAGTGTCCAAATTCACACAATATTAAAGTGGCATGAGCTGCCAAATTGTTGATATTTTGACGTTGAAACATAATGTTGAAATTATCGGCTATTTTTCCCAAGATGTATAATTCAGAAGCTTTTGAGTGCTTCTACTCTCGAGAATATACGCTAAAGTATGGCTTTTATCTAACTTTGGCTTAGAATGAATGAATGGTCGTCCCGGTTATTTAAATTTTGTTTACTTTTCGAACACTATTCCGGTTCGTATAGGCCACATACTGCATGGATTTTCCTCATTCCAACGCCAATCATTTAGTTTTTCGATGGCCTTCAAAGCCTCCTACTTTTGTGACGATCAGAAATTATGGAAAAAGTGTGAATTTTGGCAGCTCATGCCACTTTAATATATAAAAGTTGTACATCTAAACTATAAATGGTTAAAAGAGGTAACAATAAATTACTATGTTTTAATGCAAGCTATTTTCTCAATCGCAAAATACAGAAGTAATATTTATACTAATATGAGGTATCTGACCAACCGTATTTTTTTTTAAATAAAAATATCATTGCAATCTCGAAGCCCACCCAAAACCAGAGTTTAAATCTAAAGTTATTCTGCTAATTACATATCAAATTAACGCAGATGTATTCACTTGATCGATTCAATGCCAAAACGCAATGTATAGTCTGTCGACGTCACTGTATAATCGCTGTCCCAAATGGTTGGTCGCATCTTCCATAGTTACCGTGATTGTAGACACCGCTCTGCCATTAGGTGGGTTGATAAGAGCTTCCGGATTCTTGTCGCGAATGTCGCTAGCAAGACATTATAAACGATCCTTCTGGTTCTAATTATAGAACGTTTCTATTGGCTCTTGGATTGAGCCACTGTTGTTGTAAAAAAAAAGATAGGGTTATTACTGATACGGTTTCTGTTGAAGGCGTTTGTAAAATATTTACACCATTTTAATATTTAGGCCATAAAAATACTTCAAACAAAAGGGTTGATATCTCTAAAAAATATATTATCTTTACATGTGGGTTTATCCGTTTTTTTACCTTTCAACATATAAAACCCTTCAAATATTTCAATGGCATTTAGAAGTTAAGTTACAATCAGGTGAAGAATTACGTATGCATAACAACGTCTTTGTTTATTGGGTGACATCCAATACATGTCACCCAATAAACCAAGAAGTTATCCATAAGTAGATGTAATTCTTCGCCTTATTATAAACCATTCTTGTGTTTTTCTGGGGTTTTTTTCCTTTAGACTTAATGGGTTTCGAACCCGCTATCCATCGATGGACGATTTGTGTCAGCGTCATTCTGCGAGATAAAATGCTTAAACTATTACCATTTTAGCAGTCCCATTGACCGGCGTTTGCGTTACAAGACTAGCCATCTGTAAACTAATGGATACAGTTTCTCGGATTCCTCGCCGACAAATGTTATTTGTCAGAACGGAAATCAAACTTTATCAGATTATACAAAGCGGATAATGTAACGTTGAATAACCGGAATTTTACTATCTGCTTTGATATTTTCCCAAAGCGTGATATGTAATTAGTTCCACCGTAACAAAATCTTCCAGAAAATATATGTTACACGTGACTGGCCAATGTAGACACAAGTGCTGCTCATTTTTCTATGATTGCTCGTTTATCGTACATTTTTTTAGGATTATCGAGGCACAGGCGTTTGCGCAGTTGCTCAAAAGTTGTCTCAATATTGAAGACAGCTGTGTTCATTCCGTTCGGGTTATTAAGTAGATGTCAAACTTTGTACAACTACCCTTCCCATATAAAATAGACTTCCAAACAGTGACCTTCCCTTAACGGGGAGGGGCCTCTATGACTCAGTAGGTAGAGCGTTGGACGCTCAATCCGAACAGCCTTCCACCAATGGGAGGCGGGTTCGAATCCTACTCAGTCCAAAAAATTGTTTTTTTACTCGAACGACCTATGTGGGATGATTGCCAGTTACCACCAGAAGGTCGTGGGTTTTTTGCGGGTATAGAGCCCGGTTTCCTCCCACAATAAAACTGGCAACGCCACCATATAAGTGAAATAATCTTGAGAGCGGCGTAAAACACCAAACAATCAATCAATTATTTAACGGGGTTGCATTCATCTCATCCACCAAGGTTAAAATTAAAGGAACCCAAAATTCAAGAATTGTTCTCCTTGAAGACGGTAGATTAAATAGTCCGATTATTATTTTTAATCGCGGCCCAGAACTCTCATATTGCCGTGTAATTAAAGCCTGGACGAGTAGAGAAAAATGGTTTTCATTCCAAATTTCTGACGACGATATTCATTATACTTTTTATACACTTTAATAACAGCAAGTGTATTATTTCTTCAGAACTATTATTTTACTCTGGACAATAAAAAGTGTAATTTTTGATTGACGATAGTA
The DNA here is from genome assembly GCA_963971465.1 of Lepidochitona cinerea. Classification (NCBI taxonomy): domain Eukaryota; kingdom Metazoa; phylum Mollusca; class Polyplacophora; order Chitonida; family Tonicellidae; genus Lepidochitona; species Lepidochitona cinerea. Next base: position 14,592,044 of record OZ020562.1, on the reverse strand, counting down.
AGACGATGACACATTCCCACTGGATCCTTAAAGGAAGTCCTCGCCTATTGTTGTTTACATTTCTCACAACATTTATGCTAATTGAGCGTGAGTTAGGGTGAAAAGTGGTAGGCCTTTTTCAGCGAAAAAATATATAATTAACGAGTAATTAGTGGGAATTCTTTGGGACATATGCTTATTGTCTGATGAACTGTTTTGCATGGATGTAAACCGACGTCCTGCATGGTGAACCCTATTGTAGTGAGTTTTGAAAGGGTAAATAATATTTATCTCCATTATGAACTAAAAGTGTCAAACTTCCTCAGTTTATTTCTACGTTATATAATCAGAGCAAAAAAAAAACATATAAAAAGTCAGAAGACGAAGAAACGAAAGCTACGGGGCCCCTTTCTGGGGCCTCTGTTAGAAAATCCTTTCTAGCTATAAACTAGAGATATACAAACAAGCTGCCAAAGAATTCAAAAATGGTATTTTGTTCGTCATTAAAGGGTATATTAGGGGGGGGGGGGAATTTACCAGTGATCATCCCAACATTTTCCCATTGCGTGTACAGAAGTAAAATATGAGATGGTTTTTAAATCTGTTATTTTTCTCAGACGGACGGTACCCTTTTAAAGGGACATGCCTTGAGCCGCCGAAGGAACGTTTGTTAAGATGTGTCCTATTGGACAGTTGTTCGTATAAATAGGATGTTTTCAGATGACCAATTATAACTTGCCTAGCTCAAGTGGACCGCTGGATTGAGCGTTTTATTTGGGAATTCCTTTGTATTTGTTGTAGTTAGAAGAAATGGTCTGGGTTACCTATTCAAGTGTATAGTATCATTAGCTGCCCGTGTGGTGCATTCTCGGTGGCCTGTTAAGATTGTCAGACAGAAAAAGATACCAACAGACAAATCCTCAAATCCGTAGCCTGTTTGACATTTGTGAAGAAAACCAATGTGCACGAGCTTACTACAGCTAAAACCACTAAAGTTAAACATAGCACACATGAAGCATGTCCAATTAGGTTTAGAATGTATATATGAGGGTGAAAAACAAACGAAGAATCGAAGCTCGATTACAACAACAACACCGATCAGTGTTGGTTAACTTAAGTGTTGGATTACCCTCATTCAATCGTTTTTGTCAGTGGTTTGCACTCGGCAGGCTTTTATAGTCCCTCTTACTCGATCGTTAGTATGTACTTCTTAGATAAAGTTCGTAAAATTATACTGTGTCGTTAGATCGCCCACACGACTCAAACCATTACAGCACTTTTGCACACGCTCAGGTTCGAAGTTTGTTGACATTGCGGGTACCTCAAAAATCTGTTTTTCAATTTCAAATTAAAAATACTAAATGATGTCAAAACTTTCAATTTCTGGTAAAAATAGAAAGTTCCTAACTTTTTCTGTCTGGTTAAAATATGTCTTCCCATTTAACAACATCTTTTCAGGCAGAATCCAACGAAATCAAAATATCTTGAAAAGAAATAAGATTTCTGAACTAAGCCTTAATCAAACCCAGCCAATTGTACCCTGTGCACTCTTGTGCTAACAGCGATGCGTCCTTTCAGATAGCGTTTTCTCTTAACATAGCCGTTTCCCAGTTTTGTTATTTTTTTTCCTAGAAGTTATCTGCGAGAGAACCTCCTATTTTCGAATTAAGACTGGACTCCTTTGTTTTAGCTTCGGGTAACAAAGCATATGTTTTAAGGACTAGTTGCCTATACAAACGATTAACAGTGTTTTGAATTGTCGCTACAGTAAGATGTTTTGAAAGTCCTTAAAAAAACTAAATGATTGACGCTGGAATGAGGGAGATAATTACAGCCTGTCTGCTGTACAAGCCCAAATAGTGTCCGAAAAGTAAGCAAAATTAAAATAACCGATACGAACGATCGTCTATTCTAAGCCCAAGGTACATGTACATGTAGTTCAAACGTACACTTTCGGGACTGGTACATGTAGCTCTGGAACGCCTCTGAATTTCACGTCTTGTTAACATCTTAGCAGCTCATGGCACTTTTATGTAAGGAAAGACACTTAAACTGATTTAAGACAGCTACGAGAAGATACACACAATTCTGGCATTGTTTGTTTTCCGCGTGACTGTCTAGAAAAGATTTCCTTCAGTCGAGTAGAATAATCATACTAAACAAATTGAGCTCAAATATCTCTGCGGGGTTCATATTGATTTGCCTACTCTTCCCTCTCTCTTTGCACTACCATATCACTGCTAAACCAGCAGATGGCTATTTGAACTTAATGTGTTTTGTGGCTTCCGGTATCTGAGAGGATTTCCTATCTGTCTTCATCAGCTGATTGGATTTCAGTGTATGTCTTTTTTTTCCGTGTCCCAGCGCTGTTCCCCTCACAAGCACATGTCACGTTTTGTCTCCTTTTGACCCCTTAAAAGATGTTTACTAATTGGAACATTTTGTGATGTTTCCAAAAAATTGTTTTTCAAACTAACATTCTGCATTGCTTTGCTTTATTGGAACACAAACGGCATCGGGCACATTTTTAAGGAGATCAACGAATGGCTTAAATGTACTCGTTTTGTAGAATTATTAACATTTCTCATAGAACTTGAGATAGATAGAGAAATAACATTTGAGTGAGATAGATAGAGAAATAACATTTGAGTAACTGAATGAAAGTCGATGTGTAGCGAAAACTATACAATTAACGAGTAATTACTTTGAATTCAGTGGTACTTATATTCATTTATCTAACAAATTGTAATAAGTGCTGGTATTCTTTAGTTTATTTCTACATTATATAATCGGAACTGCTATTGATCACACTTTTGGGGATTTTTTTGGATGTAACTATTTACAAGGGTCATACATATCATACTACTGGGTATCTAGATTTCAAAGTATTCTTCAAACCTACTGACACGCATCAGCTGCTACATCCCGGGTCATACCATCCCCCTCACACTTTCAAGAGAGTCATTAAGTCTCAGATGTTTAGGTTCTATAGAAAGTGTAGTTCTTTAGATTTTTTAACCAAGCTTGTTAAAGCTCTTCTCCCTAGGGGGTAATCTATTAGGTTACTCCGAAAGCTTAAATGTGACACATTAAGACAAATCACTTTTCCCCCTTCAGTCCGCGACACGCTTGCTCCTCCTTCACGAGTGTACCATTACCGGCCAACATTTCTTCAGGTACATCAATGAAATGCCTTAAGACGCGATGCAAACTCGATATATACGTACCAGATCGCGTATACTCTTAATTGATACTCTTAATTGCGACTCCTCTAATATCGTGTATGTTATCACGTGCAAAAAATGTCGCAAACAATACGTCGGAGAAACTCAGAATTCTCTACGACAAAGAGCAGCCAACCATTTATCCAGTATTAGACTTGAACACGATGTACCCGTGGCACAACATTTCAATACTCTAGGTCATTCGGTCAAGGACCATTTTGAAATCATGCCTATTGAGAAAATCCCTTTTCTCACTTCCGCTGCAGATACCAGGCACAAACGTTTGGAAAGGGAAAGTTTTTGGATTCAAACATTACAAACTATTTATCTTTTGGGTTTGAACTTGGACAGGGGAAGATGTCGTGATAAAAACTATAATACCATTTGTGTTTCAGTATAACAAAGCAAGCATCGCTATGGCCAAGATTACAGTAGAAGAATACAAACTACTTCAAAGTAAACTTGCTCGACCTCATTACTTATAAAAAGAACAAGAGTTTGAAAGACATACTGGTCAGGGCTAAACTCCCCTGTCTGTCTTCTACCTAGGTTTTTCTGGGAAAGTGGGGACAGGGACCAAAATGTTCACGGTCTTTTCCCATGACCCTATAATATATAGTCTGAAGATATTCTTACCATAGCTTAAGATGCGTAAGCATTGTCAATGTATTACAAAGTGTTCCAGAAAATTCAGTCGTCAACCTAATAAAATATCATGGGATTAGTTTATTACAACAATTTATGGTGGGGTACAAAAGTCTAAATGATGTAACTCTTTTTAAAACAATTAGAAACTTGTCTCCATGGTTATTTTAGACAAGAAGATTTTCCCTGTGCCCGTGTGTTGTAGTGTTCATAAATATAGAATCGGAACAAAAACAAACACAGAGGAGAAGGCGCTGAAACGACCGGTCAGAGTTCAACGGCTCGTTCTGGAACCTTTGTTATAAACAAATCGGCTGCCTATGAATTTTAAAAAATCGTACGAAAGTAACAGTCTACCGGGGAAAATGTTCCCAGTGATCCTTTCTACACCGTCCCATGTTGTGGAAATGTGAGCAATGTTTAAATCTGCACTTTTCGCCAGACACGCGATGTCTTTTATTTAATTCATTCATGAAGCCTACCTTAAAGAACATCGTTTCTAATAATTTGCGACTGGCACAAAACTCAAAGCCAAATCATACGCACAATCATCTACGTCATAATGTGTGTTAATTGAGTTTTCTTCAAATGACTGGAAATGGCTGGTTTGGAACAGATAAATTAGATGTGGAAACAACCAAGTCGTATTTTGTTCCTAGTTAATATGTGGTTTATGTACAAATTTAAATCCGTTAGTCATATAAAAAGACTAACGTGCCTTACTTTTACAAACTAAGCACGAAAAATGTAGTCCGAAAACTCACACTGCATAGTAATATTGATCCGATTGTCCATAAAGAAGATTTCAAGTTCGCAGACCGAATTTGCTATAACACCCCCAATAAGAATAAGCACTGAAATTACATACCATCCAATTCAATTTATTTAGCATTTCAAAAGCTGAATGATATTAATATGCTGTCAATGTCTGATGACAATGTCAGTGAAATGTGACAAAAGCCTTTAAAGGGAAAGAAAATCTAAGCTTTAAATTAGTTTAGATGGAAAGAGTAGCGTTCATTTAGTCCTAAACAACTGTCCAATGTATGTTTTATCCCCTCGTAAGTGAATTATATTCTGTCTGTTTTTATTAGCTTGAGGGTCACTGGGAGTAATTGACGTGAAATGTGTTAAGTACGTTGAAGGTTGTTATCGACGATAATGCCTATAAATTTCTAGAGATTTTCCCTGCTTTAAGATCAAACTTGGACACACATTTGGCATTACCGAAAGCGTCAATACCGTTATTTGATTGGATAACTCTGTTAGCACAAGAGTGCACAGGGTAGAGTTGGCTGGGTTTGATTAAGGATTGGTTCAGAAATCTTATTTCTTTTCAAGATTTTTTGATTTGGTTGGATTCCACCTGAAAAGATGTTTTTAAATGTGAAGACATATTTCAACCTAAGTATCATGAAATATAACATCAGTTATACAGGGAATATCAGAACAATAATGTGAAAAGCCAGATATCAGATATAAATTGCACAAAAAGTTTTAAATGATAGTCGGAAGAAAAGCCCTTCTGGGCTTATGTTGTTCGTTTTCTTGTAAACCGACTTTAAATTAAATATATCCTGTTGATAAGGTTTCAAACGACTTGATTTATTGGAATTTAAAAAAGAGATTCTCAAATTGTGTATATAGCTTGGAATTCAACTATGGGGGTTACAAAATCGTAAGGCAGTCGAAACTACATAACTGTTAAAAAAGGTTTTTTTTGCAACCACAGCATCGGATTGGAATCACACTCGGACCCAATAAAAATTTTAAAATGTCTTGAGTGTTTGTTTTTTTACTCGGTCGCCGTATGTGGAAGAGTTGTCAGATATTCGCCGAAGGTCGGGTTTTCCTCCAAGCAATGAGCCCGTTCCTCCCTCGCTAAATCTGGCAACGCCGCCATAAAAGTGAAAAAATCTTGAGTATGGCGTAAAACGTCAATCAATCAATCAACACAACAATACTGTCCATTTACTGATATGCTATAATTGAAATTCTTTGCATCGATCAAGAGTCCTATCAAAAACAAATGGTTATTGAGATATGATGGATTAAATTTGCTTGTACAACAAAGATAAAATGTTTAGTTAATTTTAGAATTTCCTCAAGCACAATCCCGTTCAATGAATAGTAAAATCCCCCATTTTCATATGAGACAAACTATTTAAGGATAGATTGATTGATTGTTTGGTGTTTTACGCCGCGCTCAAGATTATTTCACTTTCACCTTCCGTTTGTAACTGGCAACCATCCCACATAGGTCGTTCGAGTGAAACCCCAGTCAGAAAATTTTCCAATTTGTTTGGACTGAGTGGGATTTGAAACCGCGACCGATTGATGGAAGGCTGTTCGGATTGAGCGTCCAACGCTTTACCTACTGAGCCACGGAGGTCCCTTCACTATTTAAAGGCCCACTTGCCGCCGTAGCCTGTTTAAATTTGCTAAGAAAACCAATTTACATGAGCTTACTGCGACTAATACCACTAAACTTAAACATAGGACACATAAAACATGTCTAGTTAGCTTTAGAATGTAGAAATGGGGTGAAAAACAAACGAAGAATCGAAGCCTGATTACAACAACAACGATCAGTGTCGGTCAACTTTCGCGTTGGATTACCCTCCGTTCAGGCCTTTCTATCTGTGGTTTACACTCAAACAATTATCAGCAGGCTTTTCCAGTCGCTGTTAACCGATCGTCAGTCTGTATTTCTCAGATAAATAGGCCTACGTAAAATTACACTGTGCCGTTAGTTCACTCACTCGACTGAAACATAAAATGCGCTTGTGCGAGCAGTTTGGTTTGTTTACGTTCAGGGTACCTAACAATTTAAATTTTCAAATTCAAATTAAAAATACAAAGTGACGTCCAAACTTTTAAATTTTGGTAAAAATAGAAAGTTCCTAACTTATATAGTGTGGGAAAAATACAGAAAACGGTCTTTCTTTTTTAATGTAAACAATATTCCTGATTTTCGCGGCAAGTGTGCCTTTAAGGAAGAACTAAACAAAGACTTGCAAATTTTTTAAACAAATCTTGTTTGTATAAAATATAGAGTAACGTTTTATTAGCAAAACTCAAATATATTTGACAAACATTAAACATGGAAAGTAAAACATCAAAAAAATTTAATTTTGCGGACTTTATTTTTAAAGGCTGTCATACATTGAGCTACAATTGTATATACACATGTACCAGTCAACCATGGTGAGTTACGGATCAAGTTTGTGTTTCTTTTCTTTCCTTTTACTGAAAACTCTTTCAATGGCATTTAGAATTTGTACGTTTACAATAGATGGAAGCATTACTTATGGATAACAACGTCTAGCTCAATAAACAAGAAAATGTTATCCATTAGTAATTCATTAACTGCTAGGAATTTATTTAGAAATGTCAGGGTTAAGAAGGTATTTAAATGGTTTAAGGAAATGTGCTGCAAGTTTATATTTGAGTCAAAAATAATTGGTTAGCAATAAATTTTTCATCCGCACGAGTGATTTAAAAAAAACAAGTGAAAGTAGGTTGAATTTTAACAGAAATTACCACTCGAACCAATTTTCACGAGAAACATACGCACTGAAATTCCGGTAAAGGACGTGTATTGCTATCCAATGCTCTCCGAATGATTGTTTAGCTTAAAATTCAGCTTCCACGGCTGGTGCTTCGTTCCGATTTGTTTTGGAAACCCAATAATATGTTATATATTTAAAGTAAACAATGTAAGAAGTTCACACGTCATAATCGATATATGTCCATGACTGATATCCGATCAATTGTATTGATTAATAGAAACTACTCAGTCAATGTAGCTTGTGTATAGAGTGAGCGTAACGCCACAGCTGCCGTAAACACGAGGACGTTAACGCTTTGACCAACCAAGCAAACTACACTCGTAACGCATAACCCTATACTTATAAAACTGGTTATTTTCTCAACAAAAATGCATTCGAGCCGATATTTAAATGTAATTTTTAAAAATATAGTTTTTGATTTTTAAATCATTCTTATATGTTTTTTCGTGGTCGAGAGTGGAATAAACTTCCAATTAATCCATAATATTAAGTCATAAAGCTATGATTCTTATGATACATGCTCGAGTTTCTCAGACATATAGAATCTTTCGTCTCAAAACCAAGTTTTCGCCTGTGCAAAATGCTGCTAAAGACGGGAAAAAAACATTGGACAAGTAAAAAATTCCACCCATGGCACCAATGTGCCTCCGTTGTTAAGTGATACATTATTAGAAATTACTACAGTATCAGTCGCAACAAAGCCCATGGGGTTTTACTCCTGCCTAATTTTAAATAACCTCCTTGTGGCTTACTCTCATTCGCTTTATTTTCTTCCTTGCCATTGTATTACATTATTCTGGTGAGTAAAATTAAATGAAAAACACAAACAAAAGCGCTATCCCGTTGATCAGAATTAACCTTCCGATCGCTCGTTAGAAGTCGGTATTAAGTAACCGGCAAAAATACCAATGCATCAGAACAAGTAATACATCTTGAGCGGAACAGACGGGCAAATAGCCAAAGTCATCAACAGAAGAATTACGAGTTAAGGTCGCGGGTAGGTCACTGTAAATCAACTGGTGACATTGATCTTTGATAGAGCTGCATTTATCTTCAAGACAAATTAACCCTAAGTATCAGACAGCAACAAAATTTTCTCTCAAGTAATCATGAGATTGAACACGGAAACTACTCAAATCTTATGGATGAGAACGCTATCTGCGGAGATGCATCCATCGAGAAAGTAGTATAGGGCTAAAACGTAAATACCCGATGATTCATCCGGGAAAGTACTCGGAAGTCACCTCGACCAACCAATATGGAGAATAGACCTTTTTTGGATTCACACTAACGGTACATAGTGGTAGTTTGACTATATGTAGTTTCCAGAGTTCATTAGATAGACATGGAACTGCATTGTGACAAAGTATATTAACTGACAACCAGTAACCTTAAATTCCCGCTACTCGTTATGTTTGTATGATGCGTCTATTATATTATCGTCGTCTAGAGTTCGGGAAATGAATAGGGCATAATTGAGCCGGGTCGATGCTTTGTGATCGAGTGAAAGGGATTGCCGTCATATGGTGGGTATATATCGGGTCAATGTCATTGAAAAGAAATCGTGATCAGCTGCGGCAGCCTGTGCACTCAAACAAGTGGTGAGCCAGACGCCGTTTCGTGTTTAGTTGACGTTAGCTTATCCCCTTGGAGTGATCGACTTTAAAGAGATAGTAAGTTCACTGGGCAAAAAGAAGATCTCCATTAAGTGAGATCCGTGTAGTATAAGACAAAGAGTTCGTTACAAAACCCGACCCAATCACGAATTGCATACAGCTGCCGATTACAAAAAGTGGGATACCATACATATTTCATTTAAATTTTATTTTTCACTAGAAAATGTATGAATTTTTCACGTACATACTTGTGTTGTTACTTGGAGTGTCAGTTCGTGTTGAATGTGAAATTGTTAACTGCAGTTTACCTGATCACGGAATACCATGGGATGAAACAAAAATTGGGAGTACCGTGGCAGTGGAATGGGCCTACGGAGAGGTGAGCTGGCTGGAATTAAGACCAGTATTTAAATACCTTATTTGTTTTTAAAAGTTGTTTTTAGGGAAAGCTGTCAACTTTGGCATTTTAAATGTTGTCAGAAGAGTATATTTGTGCCGTACGTTAGCGCCTATAAAACTTGGAAAGAAAAACTAAATTATCATACCAATATAAGTCTGACTGCCATGATAAGCCACTGTTAGTCTTCTTCACTTAAATTGAAAATGCTACGAAACGTCGGTCAGTATCCAAACTTTCAATAACCCTGAAACCCTTGTTAAACAAGGATATGATATTGGGTCATGTGGTTGATTAATTTAACGTCTTTATTTCTTCTTAGCGTGAGCTGCCAAAATGTTGATATTTGGACCTAAACACAGAATGTTGAAATTATTGGCTATTTTTCTCAAGACGTATAATTCAGAAGCTTTTTAGAGCCTCTGGTCTCAAAAATGTACGATAAAGTATTGTTTTTAACTAACTTTGGCTTAAAATGAATGAATGGTCGCCCCGTTTATTTAAATTTTGTTTAATTTTCGAACACGTTTTCGTACATACATACTGTATGGATTTCCCTCATTCTAACACCAATCATTTAGTTTTTCGATGTCTTTCAAAGCCTCTTACTGTCGTGACGATCAGACGTTATGAAAAAAGTGTGAATTTTGGCAGCTCATGCCACTTCAATAGCCCTGCCACTCCCAATGTTAAGTTTAGCATGTTATACAGATCTATAAAACAGTTTTGAGTAACACAAGATATTGATTGCCCAGTACTATAGCTCTAATACAACCTACTACTTATGCACTTAAACTAAAATCTGTTATACCAAGTCATATAGTGTATTGTGCTTTCTTAATCAACTTATTGAGCTCGATCATTCTATGTTATGGATGGATGTGAGGGTAACCGGAAAGTTTGTTAGTGTGTCTTTAAGGTTTTATTAACCGGTTGATGCATTTAAAACACGAGATCTATTTTTTATATGGGGCGCCTCGGTGGCTCAGTGGGTTAGAGCGATCGTCCCTCAGTCCCACACAGTCCTTCCGTCGATTCGGCGCTGGTTCGAATCCCACTCAGACCAAATAACAATTGTAAAATTGATAAGTGGATTTTTCACTCGGTCGCCGTATGTGGAATGGTTGCCAGGTATTCGCCGAAGGTCGGGGGTTTCCTCCGCCGGGCAATGAGCACGGTTTAATACTCTCCGACTAAAAATAGCAAGACCGCCATATAAGTGAAATCATGTTGAGCGCGGTGTAAAACTTCAATCAATCAATCAATATCACATGACCACCCATAATATTAAATGCACTAGAATACATTTTGGTCATGGACTGAATATAGAAGTGGATATAGAGAAATGTGGGTTATGCTATATATTTGAATTTTCCGCTTTTATAAAACATATGGATGCGGGTTGATGGCTTAATACTTTAATTATTCCCGCGAGATTACTCAATGACTAAGTTTGAATGGGACTTCAATAATGTTTAAAACATAAATAAAGTAGCTTTTTCATTTTTGTAACATTGATTTTAACTTAAATCAAATCGAACTGTGCTACAGTAACAGGAATCACTGGCGGTGTGTGTTGACGGTAAGATTGAGTAGAATTCCTTCTATAAACAGATTTTTTAAAAACTCTATATTGACAAGCGTTTTGCTTTGTGCGAAAGAAGCCATACATTATTTACCAGAAGCTACATAAGTTTGTAATTCTCCTGTGTTCAGTGTACAGCAAACCTTAACAAAACAAGATGCATACGTACAGATCTCAAATTGAGGCCCGATGCATTTAATAACTAGGTAGATCGATTTTCATGTTTATCTTCTGAGTTCTTTATCATATTAGTCTGTACTAGTGGTGTAATCTCCGTTCAAGGCTTACGTACAGAAAATTATTTTTATATTCAACGTCAAAATATTTTTGTTTTTTTGTTTGGTATTAGTTCGGCGGGAAATGGCAAAGCTAAGAATTATAATTTGTTTAAATACTGATACCATCTGCACTTGACATGCCTTTTTACAAAGCTCTCTGACAGAGATGCGGCCAAATCCGTTGCCACTATATGTAGAGTTTTATTAGCCATTTATCTGAGCGTCTATGAGTATTTATTTCGCTTAAAGTGACATGAGCTGCCAAAATTCACACTTTTTTGATAATTTCTGATCGTCACGACAGTAAGAGGCTTTGAAGGCCATCAAAAATCTAAATGATTGGCGTTGGAATGAGGAAAATCTATACAGTATGTGGCCTGTACGAACCGAAATAGTGTTCGAAAAGTAAACAAAATTTAAATAACCGGGACGACCATTCATTCATTCTAAGCCAAAGTTAGTTCAAAACAATACTTTATCGTACATTTTAGAGACTACAAGCACTAAAAGGCTTCTGAATTATACGTCTTGAGAAAAATAGCCAATAATTTCAAAATTCTGTTTTAAAGTCAAAATATCAACATTTTGGCAGCTAATGCCCATCGGTTCAGGACGGCAAATACTGTTTTGATACATATATATTCCGCTTACACAATACACGGGGGTGAAGATGTCATATAAGTGCGCTTTTGAAATCCATCGAACTGCTCCCTTTTACATGCATGCTGAAGCTAATGTCGCAGTAGCCGAGAAATCTGGGCTCTGCCGAATTTTTTTTCTCCCCGTGTTCGTCATAGACACACTACCAGCCATATAACACCAGTCGCCGTAAGACCGATAGTCCGGGCTAATGTCGCAAGGTCATCTATACCTTATAAATAGACGTGCTAAATGTAATGATTAAACAACTTTCAAAACAAAATGGTCTATACATCAGTACAAGCAATGCATGTTCTTGAGCCGAAGAGACAGGCAAAAAGCCAAAGTCATCAACAGAAGAATTACGAGTTAAGGTCGCGGCTAGGCCGGAGCAAATCATCCAGAGAGACTAATCTTTGATAGAGCTACATTTATCTTCAAGAAGGTTCCAAAGCGATCCTAAGTATAAGACAGAGACAAATTTCTTCCCAAGCAATCATGAGATTGAACTAGGAAACTACTTAATTTTATGGATGAGAATGTTATTTGTGGATATTGACACACCTAAAACTCTGTCGGCTGGAAGTTATTTACCCGATGATCAACCTGCAGAAGTGATCAAAGTTTCCCCGATGGCCCAGTATGGGGTTCGGACCTTTTTTGTTATTATAGTAACAATATATACATTTATGGACACTAAAACACACGGGCACACGGAAATTCTTCTTGTCTAAAATAACCACGGAGACAAGTTTCTAATTGTGTTAAAAAGAGGTATATCATTTAGACCTTTATACCCCATCATAAATTGTTGTAATAAAGTAAACCTATGATAGTTCATTATATATAAGATTGAGTACTCTCAATACAGTTTCCAGAGTTCATTAGATGGATTGTTGAGCTATATTGTGAACAAAGTACATTAACTTATAACAAGTAGCATTAAATTCGGACTTCTCGTTATGTTTGAATGATGTGTATATTATATTAACATCGTGTAGTGTTCGTCGAATGAATAGGTCATAATTGATCCATGGCGATGTTTTGTGATCGGGATAATATGATTGCCGTCAGATGGTTATAATACCGGCCGATGTCATTGAAAAGAAATCGAGATCAGCTACGGCAGCCTGTGTGCTCAAACAAGTGGTGAATCAGACAGGGTTTCGTGTTTAATTGACGTTAGCTTGACCTGTTGGATAGATGGTTGGTTGTTTTAACTTATTGGCGCGTCCATTAGTATGAATGACGTGCTACTGCGTGATTATTACATTGGGCGATTAAGAAAACTGTGATGTCTTAGCACAATATGTAGAATATCTGTGTACAGGAGTATATGTTAGTACGTTTGAGACCTAATTAATCTCTTAAAGTGGCATGAGCTGTCCAAATGTGGATATTTTGAAGTTAAAACAGAATGTTGAAATTATTGGCTATTTTTCTTAAGACGTATAATTCAGAGGCTTTTTAGCGATTCTAGTCTCGAGAATGAACGATAACTTTGGCTTAAATTTTGTTCACTTTTCGAGCACGTTTTCGGTTCGTACAGGCCACATACTGTATGGATTTTCCTCAACCCAACGCCAAAACTAACTTTGGCTAAAATGAATGAATGGTCGTCCCGGTTATTTAAATTTTGTTTACTTTTCGAACACGTTTTCGTACATACATACTGTATGGATTTCCCTCATTCCAACACCACTCATTTCGTTTTTCGATGGCCTTTAAAGTCTCTTACTGTCGTGACGATCAGAAATTATGAAAAAGGTGTGAATTTTGGCAGCTCATGCCACTTTAAAAGATTGCAGTTACTTTATAGAATCCAAGAACAAAGTTATTCATTTCTTTTTTCTCTGTAGTACTTAAGAAACAGCACTGAAAACACACTTTTGATTTTAATAAGAAAATGCTATTATTTTATCGAAATAGTAAATTAACCGACACTGATTGACCCGGAAAAAAACCCTGTCCAGAGTGAGAATCGAACTCACGACTGAGGATTACCGTCCTACTGCTCTGCCAACCGAGCTACCCGGTCCTGCAGCTTGCTGTTTTTTTATACAACGCTTGATTTTTTTATGAGAGACTTAACGTATTATTATTGTATTATTTAAATAAACTATCCAGTAGCTGATTCATTAACTAATTTACAAAGTGATTTTTTTTTGCCAGAAGAGGAAATTTATCTCAGAGTATCTTAATATGTTGATTTCTTATCAGGAAAATTCCTCATTCAAATACGTAAAACCCATTTGCAAAATTGATAGAATCGTCAGAATAAAAGAACTATCGCTTTGAGGATGTCGGTGAATACATGTTATATTTGTCTGGGTTTCACCATGCTCAGATTACGATCAGATATTACTAATTGATCGATGTAATTAAGATATGTGTGACGTATATGTGTGACGTATATGTGTGACGTATATGTGTGACGTATATTGTGTGACGTATATTGCATGACGTATATGTGTGACGTATATGAGGTAAATGTGTGACGTATATTGGCCCCAGTGACTTTGTGATATATTTATTGTCTTGTGTAATCCTAGTATAATCCGAAATGTGTAGGGTCAAATTGATGATTCGAAGGAATGAACATTCTTCCCGACACAATCCTTCCAACTATAAGGAGTAGGTTCGACACCTATCATAACAAACTTTCACAGATCCAGGCAGAGATCGGTTTAACCACCTTCCCTTCTTCTTTTTCTAGGAAAGAGACGGTAGTTTTGTCCAGATGTCGAATCGGCCATTCCTTTTTATCACACCTACATGTACTCCATGGGATCCCCATCAGTGGTGCAAACATGTTCTTTAACAGTTTGTTGAGTTTGTCCTGGTGAGAAGTCGCCCGTTCAGGGCAAACTCCATGAATGAGCTTTTCACCAAGGGGGAAAGCCATAATATTATTAAATTTTTAAAACAGATTGGTTTATACCATAAAATATGAATTTTTATCGTAATATACCTATTTTCATATACTATTTTGGGAGATCATTTTAAAATTGCATGTCTTTTTAACGTCCAAAATAGCCATTTACATTCTTTTTAACATGTTTCATAAATTTATTTCCGCCATTTTTGTTTTATTGTAATTTTGATGTAAACGGGCCTGTCTGACAAAACTTCTTTTCGCCATCATATAAGTGAAATAATCTTGAGTGCGGCGTAAAACTCCAATCAATCAATCAATCGAAACCTACCAAAGTACAGAAATTGGGCGAAGCAGTGATTTGGTTTCATATCGGTCAACCTAAACGAGATGGTTGCTTTGACTGTCGATTGCCACCACCCCTTCCTCCCCACACACAGTGACAAACATGAAATCTCGTCGATACTAAAATAAAGTGGAAACTACCTTAAACCAACTGAAACTCAATCGCTTCCATATATATTTTTAACACTATAACACACGTGCACAGGGAAAATCTTCTTGTCTAAAATAAACACGGAGACAAGTTTCTTATTGTGTTAAAACGGGGTATATCATTTAGACGTTTATCCCCAATCATAAGTTGTTATAATAAACCACAACCCATGATATTTTAATAGGTTGACGACAGGCAGGAGTTTGGCCTTTAATAGTCAGTAGAGTTTTCTGGAAAAGATTATTTGACAACAAATCATCAGTATTTTTGGTAAAGCTAATATGCCGATTTGGTATAGGTTGGAATTATCTTCGTGTGATGTATACCACCAATCAAGCATACAGTTGGCTGGGAAATATCTCCCGGGAAAGACAAAACCGATGCATTCGATGATGTTTTAAAAAAGTATTACGATTTGTAGCCAGACTGTCGGATATGTCTTTCGGTTTCGAGACGTTCAAATCGAATTAAGCGGGGTGTTGGACAACGTCTTATTGCATTACTAATAATAAGTGTATATAATTGTATTACTGGTTAACAGAGACAATGAGGTTGTCTGTGGACACTATTTTTATACCATGCCACTAGAATCATAAGAGAGTTTGCTTCATAGTACACTTTTATGAAGGTTAAACGTAGTTCCTTTTACCGAAATTCACCCGATGCATATTCTAACCTCAAACATAATATATAAAGGAATAACAGAAATTTAATTCAGAATTATTTTATGTCTTTATTTCTTCTACAATGTTGTATTTATATTGTTTGATAAAAAAATAAGATGAGCTGAGGTTGTGAACATGTAAAAAAAAACTTACAATAAAAAGTCGACAAACTCTAAAGGCTTGATAAGAAAAAGAAAACACCAAAAGAGTTAACTTAATCTTCAATTTTTTGTCGAAACTTAACTTGCTTTTTAGAACAAAAACACAAACTGATACTTGTTCATATCCAGGTCAACAAACACTAAAAACGTAGATGAGAAAACAGGAGAAAATCTACCTATATAACCAAGGAAATGGAACTTGTTATTTTTAATTGGTATTTAGATAAATGCTCACCACTACACACGCCACGATATAAACCCAAGTTCGTGATACGAGGACAAGGATGGGTTACTCAGTCTAATAATTTGTTAGGGGTTTTAAAAAATCAAGAAGCTATATAAATGCCAATCGGTTGGCACCGTCCTCAAAACCCATATAACTTTAGTGTCTTCAACTCAACTTATTTTAAGAGAAGACAAGATTTGTACGGTCATGTCTGGAACTAGTCCAGGTGTATTAACTATAGATGGACTGGTCATTGTTGTAAAGCTTCATTTATCTTCTGGGCTGTTTAAATCGACCTAAAGGATAGGATAGGGTCTCTCGTTAAACAAAGATGAGATTGACATAGCAATTTCATCAAATGAATGGTTTCAAAATGACCTTAAGGTCAGATGATTCCAAAAACTATATTTTACAGCCAAGCAATCACACGTTTTTGGAGTGAATATGCCTTAGAACAACGGTATTGTTTATGATTAATGTGCGAGGAATCTTACAGTTCATGGGTTATGACAGAGATGAAACGTGAATTATTATGTTGACCTTCAGATTAGTAAATAAAAAATAATTAATCAACCTCTGATACTATAAATTATTTTTTACCCCAAAAGTGCATTTAAACAGCTACTCAGAGAGAATCCTCATTTTTCCATATGAAGAAAATAGTCAAAAAGCCCACATTTTAACGATCGTCTTTCGGGTCGCTCCCGGTATGTTTCTTTATACTCCAGGTTGAATCTTAAATATACACAAAACATACATGTAGTTCTGTCAACACGGTGTTTTCTAGGCTACATTTAAGATTTTACTTTTGCGTTTTAACGGAAAAGGACACATTGATGAGAAAACATTACCCGTTCTAAAACATTGAAGCCTTAGGCGTTTATTTGTTTTGTAAATATAAAAATGACAAAACGAGAGAAGTTGAAACTCGTTCTACAAGACAATGTAAAAAATACCTTTAAATATCCTTTGGTGATATTTAGATGTCGGGCGAATACAAATAATTGTTGAAAAATAACATATTATGATGAATTGTATCCGAACTGAGTTGACCATTACTAATGGTAGTGTTAAGTCCGGTTAGCAGCCAAGTTAACCGACGTGGGAAGTATGTGTATGGGTCACGGTCAGGAACATACCCAATGTTGTGAACATATTGGAGAAAGCTTTGAAAGAGCATTGTTTATTGCCATCAGGCCCACCTTAAAGATCCACAATAATGAACAATTTCATTAATACTTTCTAGCAGCCAAGTTCATCGACGCGCGAAGTACATGTAAGAAGATTTTCCCTGTGCCCTTGTGTTTTAGTGTTCAAAAATATGTCATGTGTCACGCTCAGCAACATACCCAAATATACGAATATATTGAAGAAATCTTTGAGATAGCATTGTTCATTACCATCAGGCCCAACTTTCTGATTCATAAGAATGAACAATTTCTTTCATAAAGTATAACGGCAAAGGTTGAATGTTACCTAACGTGTGTAGCTATTGCTAATATTTAATCTACCTTTTTAACTTTTACTAACCAATTGCTTTATTGCATTTTAAAAAATTCGCATAAGAAAATTCATTAGCCAAATTGTCATTCACACAGAGAATTTCAAAGTACAACAAACGGCTTTTAGACAAAATTGCATGTAGTTTCAGTTTTTGACTTTTATAGTAGAGTGAAAACAAATGGGCCACAGATCTGAAGACTTATGACGTCACTCAAAAAAAGTATGGGTTGTAAATGAGAAGGGATTTTAAGTAAACAATTTACATGATCAACAGAGCCACACTTGTTATTCTTTTCTGTGCCGAAAACTTCCCATCTTTGGTAAGGTTTAGATGAGCATTCGGGTTGCAAAATATGTTATACACAGAAAACATTTTCAGTTTGCTTAGCCTACTAAATTGAATTGCTAAAAAAAGACAGGTTGAATTTAAAGCACAATCCAGCGGAAATTGAATTTCGAAATTGTATTGAAAGCAACCAGATATTTGATAGAATTCTAAACGAAGTTGTCAATTTTTTTTTATATTTTAAGAAATTGTTTGATAGTGAAGTACGTTTGGAAGATAAAATACTTCATTTAAGTTAGAGCTAAATTTTCTATGGAATTGTTCCCTAATCAGTTAAGAGTTCTATAGTGGACATCTACTTCACTCAATCTTTTTATTATTTTGTGTTCGATTAGACAGCAGAAGCATGCGGTATTTATGACCATATCAAAACTGCTATGGCTGTTTGAACCCGAAATGTCCAAATCCTTACTCTGTTTGGTTGATATTTTGACGTTAAAATAGAATGTTGAAATTATTGGCTATTTTTCTCAAGATGTATAATTCAGAAGCTTTCAGTGCTTTTAGTCTCGAAAATGTACGATAAAGTATTGTTTTGAACTAACTTTGGCTTAGAATGAATGAATGGTCGTCCCGGTTATTTAAATTTTGTTTACTTTTCAAACACGTTTTCGGTTCGTACAGGCCACATACTGTATGGATTTTCCTCATTCCAACGCCAATTATTTAGTTTTTCGATGGCCTTCAAAGTCTCTAACTGTTGTGACGATCAGAAATTATAAAAAGAGTGTGAATTTTGGCAGCTCGTGCCACTTTAAAGGGAAAGACAATTTAAGCTTTAGACTAGTTCAGATGGAAAGAGTAGAGTTCAGTTTATAGTCTAAAGCCACTGTCCAATGTATGTTTATCCCCTCGTAAACGAATAATTGAAATTTGAATCTGACGTTACATATCTGGAATATGAAAAACAATACGTTTCTACCATTCAGTTTCTCTTCATTTTCTCATATTCTTGGCAGATCATGTCACTTTGCTAAAAATCAAAACAAATAAAATGTGCTTAATTTTATTTGTTATCGAATTAACATTTTTTGCCATACATCTTTATATTTGCTTTATTACTGATAAATCAATAATCAATCAGAACAAGTCAAACGAAAAATATATGATTTTCCTCCGTGAAAGGTGGAAAAACGTTGTAATGCCAAATTTGAGATTGCCGCATTTGTGTTAAACTTTCTAACGTAAAGCCAAACAAATGTAACACATACATGTACTCTTACTAGCTCTTGGAATCGATTTGCGGTCGTTTTGGGGGTTTTTTTCCGTGGAAGGAACAGGTTAGAGTAAATTAAACAAAGTTCAGAAGGATAAGCAGTAGTCTGATATACGGTTAACCAGTGTCGTCTTTAATTGTAGTGTCTAGTCTAAAGTCGGGCAAACAGCCAAACTCATCAACACAAGACTGATGTGTTAAGATGGGAAAACATCCAATTACGTGAACTTCGGCCAGCGACCTTAAAGTAGTACAATTTATCATCATTAGAATGCCAGGTCTAAGTCGGGTTTTCACTCGAACGACCTATGTGGGATGGTTGGCAGTTACCACCGGAAGGTCGTGGGTTTCCTCCGGGCACAGAGCCCGGTTTTCTCCCACAATAAACCTGGCAACGCCGCCATATTGGGTGAAATAATCTTGCGGCGTAAAACTCCAAACAATCAATCAATCTAAGTCGAACTGAGAGACTACCGCTGTTGTATAAAGGGCCCAACTAGTAATAAAAGCTCATAAAGAACATACAAAATTAATGATACCTGGAAGGTGTTTTGCCAACAATCATGATAGATATAAATAAGTAAATATCTCCTCGACGCTGAAGATCGACTGTCATTCTGAAATGTTCCTGAAGCAAGTATCTTTATATTAAACCAGCTAAAATATCAGTTAACTTGTTGCGAGTCAATCTGAAAAAGGTTTGAGAAACTAGATATTAATCGCCACAAGGACATGTATTGTCTCCATCGTCCGATTAAAGCGGCATGAGCTGCCAAAAGGTTGATTTTTTTTACCTTAAAACAGAATGTTGAAATTATTGGCTATTTTTCTCAAGACGTATAATTCAGAAGCTTTTTAGTGCTTGTAGTCTCGAAAATGTTCGATAAAGTATTGTTTTGAACTAACTTTGACTTGGAATGAATGAATGGTCGTCCCAGTTATTTACATTTTGTTTACTTTCCGAACACGTTTTCGGTTCGTACAGGCCACATACGGTATGGATTTCCCTCATTCCAACGCCAATCATTTAGTTTTTCGATGGCCTTCAAAGCCTCGATCAAAAATTATGAAAAAAGTGTGAATTTTGGCAGCTCATGCCTCAATAAATAAAAAAGTGTGTCAAATAATGCCAAATGGCGCATTTGCCATAGAGTATGTTTTTCAAGAGAATACAAACGTTAAAACATCATTGACAAAAACCGAAATGAGCAAAACGTCAATGTGTTGCACGTGGATAAAATATGGTGTTTAGAATTTAAATTAGTCACATCATTATAGTTATAGTGCTGAAAATCTAGATTACTGACCGCTTTCTCTGGGAATAATTCCATTGTATTTTTAACAGACCTGGTTCCAGCCTGGGGCAGATTTAAGTCTCTCTCTGTCCGTTTGCTTTCAACTTAATAACCAGTAATAACTTCTGTCGAAGAGGCTAATCATACTTGACAAATTGAGTTAAAATGTTTGCTGACATTTATTATTGATTAACCCATATTTTCTTGTGGTATTTCTGCAAAATACGTTTTTGATAGCTTTCACTTTCTGCCGAATTGGGTGGAGTGCTTATTACCAGATTGGATTGTATTAAAAATAGTTTCTAGGTTTGACAAATTTGGCGAATTGTCTATTGCCAGATAGAATCGCATTCGACAACAGTTCCTGTGTTTATTCTATTGCCTTTTAATAAACATAGTTGTATCATGTACATGTAGTAGAGAAAGCGTATCAACTAAATCAATTCGATTTGAGACTGTAAGTTGCCATTGGTAAACACTCTGGCATATTCATATAGAATTGGATTATTTGGATTCCATCTAAACTGTGTCGTGACTAAATTGCAACGAAAACGATTGATACACAGTATAGACTGTCTTTTTAAAGTGGCATGAGCTGCCGAAATTCACAC
The DNA here is from genome assembly GCA_963971465.1 of Lepidochitona cinerea. Taxonomy (NCBI): domain Eukaryota; kingdom Metazoa; phylum Mollusca; class Polyplacophora; order Chitonida; family Tonicellidae; genus Lepidochitona; species Lepidochitona cinerea. Next base: position 14,570,715 of record OZ020562.1, on the reverse strand, counting down.
TTTTTTCATAATTTCTGATCGCCACGACAGTAAAAGGCTGTGAAGGGCATCGAAAACCTAAACGATTGGCGTTGGAATGAGGAAAATCCATACAGTATGTGGCCTATACGAACCGGAATAGTGTTCGAAAACAAAATTTAAATAACCCGGACGACCATTCATTCATTCTAAGTCAAAGTTAGTTCAAAACAATACTTTATCGTACATTCTCGAGACTAGAAGCACTAAAAAGCTTCTGAATTATGCGTCTTGAAAAAAATAGCCGATAATTTCAACATTCTGTTTTAACGTCAAAATATGAACATTTTGGCGGCTCATACCACTTTAAGCTTCGGTTTCAATCTTTCAAACTCAATCGATAAATAACAATCGCAATAATTTAATCGTCTCTTTGCATGGAATAGCTTTGGTAGGTTACGCGTGACAATCGTAAGCCTGACATGGTATTAAGAATAGATTTGGTAGGTTACATATGGCAATCGTAAGTCTGACATTGCATTAAGAATAGCTTTGGTAGGTTACATATGACAATCGTAAGCCTGGCATTGTATTAAGAATAGCTTTGTTAGGTTACATATGACAATCGTAAGCCTGGCATTGTATTATGGATATCATTGGTAGGTTACATATGACAATCGTAAGCCTGACATTGTATTAAGAATAGCTTTGGTAGGTTACGCGTGACAATCGTAAGCCTGACATGGTATTAAGAATAGCTTTGGTAGGTTACATATGGCAATCGTAAGTCTGACATTGCATTAAGAATAGCTTTGGTAGGTTACATATGACAATCGTAAGCCTGGCATTGTATTAAGAATAGCTTTGGTAGGTTACATATGACAATCGTAAGCCTGTCATTGTATTATGGATAGCATTGGTAGGTTACATATGACAATCGTAAGCCTGACATTGTATTAAGAATAGCTTTGGTAGGTTACGCGTGACAATCGTAAGCCTGACATTGTATTAAGAATAGCTTTGGTAGGTTACGCGTGACAATCGTAAGCCTGACATTGTATTAAGAATAGCTTTGGTAGGTTACATATGACAATCGTACGCTGACATAGTATTAAGAATAGCTTTGGTAGGTTACATATGCCAATCGTGAGCCTGACATTGTATTAAGAATAGCGTTGGTAGGTTACATTTGACAATCGTACGCTGGCATTGTATTAAGAATAGCTTTGGTAGGTTACATTTGACAATCGTACGCTGACATTGTATTAAGAATAGCTTTGGTAGGTTACAAATGAAAATCGTAAGCCTGACATTGTATTACGAATAGGTTACATATGACAATCGTACGCTGACATTGTATTAAGAATAGCTTTGGTGGGTTACATACGACAATCGTAAGCCTGACATTGTATTAAGAATAGCTTTGGTAGGTTACACGTGACAATCGTACGCTGACATTGTATTAAGAATAGCTTTGGTAGGTTACATACGACAATCGCAAGCCAGACATTGTATTAAGAATAGCTTTGGTAGGTTACATACGACAATCGTACGCTGACATTGTATTAAGAATAGCTTTGGTAGGTTACATTTGACAATCGTACGCTGACATAGTATTAAGAATAGCTTTGGTAGGTTACATATGACAATCGTACGCTGACATTGTATTAAGAATAGCTTTGGTAGGTTACATACGACAATCGTAAGCCAGACATTGTATTAAGAATAGCTTTGGTAGGTTACATACGACAATCGTACGCTGACATTGTATTAAGAATAGCTTTGGTAGGTTACATTTGACAATCGTACGCTGACATAGTATTAAGAATAGCTTTGGTAGGTTACATATGACAATCGTAAGCCTGGCATTGTATTATGGATAGCATTGGTAGGTTACATATGACAATCGTAAGCCTGACATTGTATTAAGAATAGCTTTGGTAGGTTACGCGTGACAATCGTAAGCCTGACATTGTATTAAGAATAGCTTTGGTAGGTTACGCGTGACAATCGTAAGCCTGACATGGTATTAAGAATAGCTTTGGTAGGTTACATATGGCAATCGTAAGTCTGACATTGCATTAAGAATAGCTTTGGTAGGTTACATATGACAATCGTAAGCCTGGCATTGTATTAAGAATAGCTTTGGTAGGTTACATATGACAATCGTAAGCCTGGCATTGTATTATGGATAGCATTGGTAGGTTACATATGACAATCGTAAGCCTGACATTGTATTAAGAATAGCTTTGGTAGGTTACGCGTGACAATCGTAAGCCTGACATTGTATTAAGAATAGCTTTGGTAGGTTACGCGTGACAATCGTAAGCCTGACATTGTATTAAGAATAGCTTTGGTAGGTTACATATGACAATCGTACGCTGACATAGTATTAAGAATAGCTTTGGTAGGTTACATATGACAATCGTGAGCCTGACATTGTATTAAGAATAGCGTTGGTAGGTTACATTTGACAATCGTACGCTGGCATTGTATTAAGAATAGCTTTGGTAGGTTACATTTGACAATCGTACGCTGACATTGTATTAAGAATAGCTTTGGTAGGTTACAAATGAAAATCGTAAGCCTGACATTGTATTACGAATAGGTTACATATGACAATCGTACGCTGACATTGTATTAAGAATAGCTTTGGTGGGTTACATACGACAATCGTAAGCCTGACATTGTATTAAGAATAGCTTTGGTAGGTTACACGTGACAATCGTACGCTGACATTGTATTAAGAATAGCTTTGGTAGGTTACATACGACAATCGCAAGCCAGACATTGTATTAAGAATAGCTTTGGTAGGTTACATACGACAATCGTACGCTGACATTGTATTAAGAATAGCTTTGGTAGGTTACATTTGACAATCGTACGCTGACATAGTATTAAGAATAGCTTTGGTAGGTTACATATGACAATCGTACGCTGACATTGTATTAAGAATAGCTTTGGTAGGTTACATACGACAATCGTAAGCCAGACATTGTATTAAGAATAGCTTTGGTAGGTTACATACGACAATCGTACGCTGACATTGTATTAAGAATAGCTTTGGTAGGTTACATTTGACAATCGTACGCTGACATAGTATTAAGAATAGCTTTGGTGGGTTACATACGACAATCGTAGGCCTAACATTGTATTAAGAATAGCTTTGGTAGGTTACATACGACAATCGTAAGCCTGACATTGTATTAAGAATAGCTTTGGTAGGTTACACGTGACAATCGTACGCTGACATTGTATTAAGAATAGCTTTGGTAGGTTACATACGACAATCGCAAGCCAGACATTGTATTAAGAATAGCTTTGGTAGGTTACATACGACAATCGTACGCTGACATTGTATTAAGAATAGCTTTGGTAGGTTACATTTGACAATCGTACGCTGACATAGTATTAAGAATAGCTTTGGTAGGTTACATATGACAATCGTACGCTGACATTGTATTAAGAATAGCTTTGGTAGGTTACATACGACAATCGTAAGCCAGACATTGTATTAAGAATAGCTTTGGTAGGTTACATACGACAATCGTACGCTGACATTGTATTAAGAATAGCTTTGGTAGGTTACATTTGACAATCGTACGCTGACATAGTATTAAGAATAGCTTTGGTGGGTTACATACGACAATCGTAGGCCTAACATTGTATTAAGAATAGCTTTGGTAGGTTACATACAACAATCGTAAGCTTGGCATTGTATTAAGAATAGGTTACATATGGCAATTGTACGCCTGATATTGTATAAAGAATAGCTTTGGTAGGTTACATATGACAATCGTAAGCATGATATTGCATAAAGTTCAATATAAGTGTAAATTTGGTTGACTGCCAGCTTATATGTATTTGCATCTTAAAACAACGACAACTAAACGTTTAGTAAAGCATTTAAAACATTACCCTTTGTCTTTACCACTGCTGATATAGTTGGTATATTCAATGTTGGTTCAGGATGTTTGTGAAACTCAAGGTGCATGTATAAACCATAATGCCAACAAGTATGCAATAGCATTTTTAGTCATTTGCATGTACTCGTAGGAATTTATATATATATTTACGTACTGCGATGTAGCTTTTTATTGGCCCCTTTTTCTTGTATTATAATCGCATTTTCTTTGACGCACAAGAACCTTTTCTAGAATTCGGTTCTGTTTCAACAGTATGTTGTTAAATACATATTCAGTCAGATGAAAATTCACCTGTAGAGGTTCAGAAGATGAAAACCTGTAAAGGCTCAGAAAGATAAAAACCTGTAGAGCCTCAGAAAGATGAAAACCTGTAGAGGTACAGAAAGATGAAAACCTGTAGAGGTTCAGAAAGATGAAAACCTGTAGAGGTTCAGAAAGATGAAAATTCACCTGTAGACGTTCAGAAAGATGAAAACCTGTAGAGGTTCAGAAAGATGAAAATTCACCTGTAGAGGCTCAGAAAGATGAAAACCTGTAGAGGTTGAGAAAGATGAAAACCTGTAGACGTTCAGAAAGATGAAAACCTGTAGAGGTTCAGAAAGATGAAAACCTGTAGACGTTCAGAACGATGAAAACCCGTAGAGGTTCAGAAAGATGAAAACCTGTAGAGGTTCAGAAAGATGAAAACCTGTAGAGGTTCAGAAAGATGAAAACCTGTAGAGGTTCAGAAAGATGAAAACCTGTAGACGTTCAGAAAGATGAAAACCTGTAGAGGTCTAGAAAGATGAAAACCTGTAGAGGTTCAGAAAGATGAAAACCTGCAGAGGTTCAGAAAGATGAAAATTCACCTGTAGACGTTCTGAAAGATGAAAACCTGTAGAGGCTCAGAAAGATGAAAATTCACCTGTAGAGGCTCAGAAAGATGAAAACCTGTAGAGGTTCAGAAAGATGAAAACCTGTAGACGTTCAGAAAGATGAAAACCTGTAGAGGTTCAGAAAGATGAAAACCTGTAGACGTTCAGAACGATGAAAACCCGTAGAGGTTCAGAAAGATGAAAACCTGTAGACGTTCAGAAAGATGAAAACCTGTAGAGGTTCAGAAAGATGAAAACCTGTAGACGTTCAGAAAGATGAAAACCTGTAGACGTTCAGAAAGATGAAAACCTGTAGACGTTCAGAAAGATGAAAACCTGTAGAGGTTCAGAAAGATGAAAACCTGCAGAGGTTCAGAAAGATGAAAACCTGCAGAGGTTCAAAAAGATGAAACCCTGTAGAGGTTTAGAAAGATAAAAACCAGTAGAGGTTCAGAAAGATGCAAACCTGTAGAGGTTCAGAAAGATGAAAACCTGTAGTGTTTCAGAAAGATGAAAACCTGTAGAGGTTCAGAAAGATGAAAACCTGTAGAGGTTCAGAAAGACGAAAACCTGTAGCGGTTCAGAAAGATGAAAATTCACCTGTAGACGTTCTGAAAGATGAAAACCTGTAGAGGCTCAGAAAGATGAAATTCACCTGTAGAGGCTCAGAAAGATGAAAACCTGTAGAGGTTCAGAAAGATGAAAACCTGTAGAGGTTCAGAAAGATGAAAACCTGTAGACGTTCAGAAAGATGAAAACCCGTAGACGTTCAGAACGATGAAAACCCGTAGAGGTTCAGAAAGATGAAAACCTGTAGACGTTCAGAAAGATGAAAACCTGTAGAGGTTCAGAAAGATGAACACCTGTAGACGTTCAGAAAGATGAAAACCTGTAGACGTTCAGAAAGATGAAAACCTGTAGACGTTCAGAAAGATGAAAACCTGTAGAGGTTCAGAAAGATGAAAACCTGTAGAGGTTCAGAAAGATGAAAATCTGTAGAGGTTCAGAAAGATGAAAACCTGCAGAGGTTCAAAAAGATGAAACCCTGTAGAGGTTCAGAAAGATAAAAACCTGTAGAGGTTCAGAAAGATGCAAACCTGTAGAGGTTCAGAAAGATGAAAACCTGTAGAGTTTCAGAAAGATGAAAACCTGTAGAGGTTCAGAAAGATGAAAACCTGTAGAGGTTCAGAAAGACGAAACCTGTAGCGGTTCAGAAAGGTGAAACCCTGTAGAGATTCAGAAAGATGAAAACTTGTAGAGGTTCAGAAAGATGAAAACCTGTAGAGGTTCAGAAAGATGAAAACCTGTAGAGGTTCAGAAAGATGAAAACCTGTAGAGGTTCAGAAAGATGAAAACCTGTCAGAAAGATGAAAACATGTAGAGGTTCAGAGAGTTGAAAACCTGTAGAGGTTCAGAAAGATGAAAACCTGTAGAGGTTCAGAAAGACGAAAACCTATAGAGGATCAGAAAGATGAAAACCTGTAGAGGTACAGAAATAACTAATCCTATATTATTGAAGTTAAATATTTGTGAAGTTAAAGAGCCATAAGCTGCCACTGCGTTTTCATAAATCCTGATTGTCAAGGGAAGTTTAGCGTTTTAAGTAGTGTGAAAATCTACAGCTTGACGTTGAAATAAAAACAATATGGGTGAACCTAAAAACATTAGAAATAGAAGGCGTTTGCTTGTAACAAATCAAATTCAAATAGCGGGGATGTGTAAGTACTAGTTTGCTTATAAAACTTACTCAGTGTACAGAAGTGGAAAGCTATTGTTGTGTAACTCTTGCTGAAAATAAAGCACAACTAGCTAGTTCTGTTTCGGCGATTTGTTTTGTTGCTATGTTTGGCAGATCAAGACACTGTAAGCCACAAGGCTTGGTTGTGTCGAGAAAAAATTGTTTTAAATGTATTTGATTGTGTGGTTAATTGGGTTACGTGGTAGATACCTCGGATTTATATCCGGATATTACAACCAAACCATAGACTTAAAACGGCAAATATACACTTTATCTGAACCGTTTGTGCATGCCAGTGGTAAATAGTAGATCTTTAAATTCTTATCTCAACGATGAGAATCACAACGAATACAGATCTACGTAGTAATATTGACATGTCTCCGGGTATCCCCGGTTTCATCATGGGCAATATGCCATATTTATTCTCGAGATATTTCTTCCAATGATACTTACAATGTGCGGCATATGTACATGCGCCATGACGATCTGATACATTGATCTACGAGTTTACTCTATTGGAGATTTATATAACCTTCATTTGGCTGGTAAGCCGTGGCACATACCTGCTACATTTTGTCTATCAGTAATGTATAATGTTCACAACTGCAGCATTAACTTAATGTGTCAAGAACTGCCTGAAGGTTGATATTTTTAATAAGGACAACATTTTGTAATTTTCAGCTATGTTTTTTAAGAACTGCAATTTATAAGCTTTTATTACTCTTAGTCTGGAGAATGTATGCCAGTGTACTATTTTGACATACAATGATATAACCATCGGCTCAGTTATACATATGTTGTTTACTTTTCGGAGAGTAAAGCAGTTATATGAGATGGAGTTTATAGCCTTGTTGTTTGCTGATTGTAGGTTATGGCCGTTTTGTTTGTTGGTTGTAGGTTATGAGATGGAGTTTATAACCTTGTTGTTTGTTTGTTGGTTGTAGGTTATGAGATGGAGTTTATAACCCTGTTGTTTGTTGGTTATGAGATGGGGTTTATAACGTTGTTGCTTGCTGGTTGTGAGATGGAGTTTATGGTTGTTTTGTTTGTTGTTTGTTATATAGTTTTGTCTCGGTGGGGGGGGGGGGGATGGAGGAAGCAAAATTTATGGGATTCAATCTCAGTCCACCGACGTTCTTGCCATAGCTTAAGATACGTAAGCATTATCAATATATTACAAAGTGTTACAGAAAATTCTACTGACTAAGGCCAAGCACCTGCCAGCCGTTAAGCTTTTGAAATATCATAGGTTTAGTTCATTACAACAATTTATTGGGGGATATAAAGTTCTAAATGATTTGTCTCCATGGTTATTTAGACAAGAAGATTTTCTCTGTGCTCGTGAGTTTTCAAACTTTGACATATGACATTTTAGTACTTTGATAGATTTTCAGATTTTATTTGCGGAGGTCTTTTCTTTTACAACTCACTCGAGATGATAATTTGGCTTTAGTTGGAACAATTTATTGACTGGTTTTACTTGGAGACTGTAAAATGCGTTGACAACTGGAGGTAATGAGGGAGTAGACAGATATTTATGTCTGTTTCGAGATCGTAATTACGTGATAATGTGGTAATTAGGCCACTGCAGACTGATGTTTACAATCGTAAATCCGTCTCTTTAATTAGCAGCTCCCATATTTACAACATTTCTTGTGCGAAGTGCGGTTTTTTTTTAGTACTTCAAAACAAGAGCTACTTTCATGGCATGGGGCTTTTCTTGGCCTGGCTTTATGGAACGGTTATATCCGATTACATCCGACTCATACTGTACAGTTGTATATGTACTATTTACGTTCCTATTGTTGTATCACAAAAGGTAACTATTTCCTAAATTTAAATGACAAGACAATGGCTGAATTAAATAAATTTGATACGGAAAAGGCATTTGTATGACTTATGCAATTATATCACTGGGCCAAAAAAGTACCTCAAGGTTCATCGAAAAATGTGAAATATTAAATTTCTTAGACTATCACACCACAAGGCGGTAGAAAAACAGTCTCAATAATTGAATTCAACGCGTATTGTTATTCCGATAAGACAGAGACTTAAAGTGGCATGAGCTGCCAAAATTTTGATATTTTGACGTTAAAACAGAATGTTCAAATTATTGGCTATTTTTCTCAAGACGTTTAATTCAGAAGCTTTTTAGTGCTTCTAGTCTCGAGAATGTACGAAAAAGTATTTTTTTTTAACTAACTTTGGCCTAGAATGAATGAATGGTCGTCCCGGTTATTTAAATTTTGTTTACTTTTCGAACACGTTTTCGGTTCGTACAGGCCAGATACTGCATGGATTTTCCTCATTCCAACGCCAAACATTTAGTTTTTCGATGGCCTTCAAAGCCTCTTACTGTCGTGTGAATTTTGGCAGCTCATGCCACTTTAAAGGCACACTTGCTGCGGAAATCCAGACTACTGTTTACATAAAAAACACTGGGCAGTTTTCTGTATTTCTCTGAAGACAGAATGAGTCAGAAACTTTCTATTTTTACCAAAAATTGAAAGTTTTGGCATCATTTAGTATTTTCAATTTGAAATTGAAAATTGGATTTATCAAGTACCCGCAGTGTAAACAAACCCCGAACTTAGACATGCGCACAAGCAACCTAATGTTTTGAGTTGTGTGAGTGATCTAACGGCATAGTATGATTTGACGTACTTTATTTTTTAGTGTAAACCACAGATATAAAGCCCTGAAATGAGGGTAATCCAACACTTAAGTTAACCGACACTGATCGTTGTTGCTGTAATCAGGCTTCGATTCTTCGTTTGTTTTTCACCCCAATTTTTATATTCTAAACCTAACCGGACATGTTTTATGTGTCCTGTGCTTAATATTAGTGCTTTTAGTTGTAGTAAGCTCATGTAAATTGGTTTTCTTAACAAATGTTCGACGGGCTGCGCCGGCAAGTGGGCCTTTCAAAGGCCTGCAAACGTATTTTTTTATCAATATTCTCATTTATGTTATGTAGATTAGTGTTGTAAATAAACTAGCTATGGCTGATACTTGATCACCATCCATGTTATAAAAACAAATCCAACGTATACCCCTGGACACATATGGTGGTCAAACCTATCACCAATCTGTCACGTTTTCTATATACTTTATCCAACGATGATTCTCATTCGATCCGCGACTGTTAAATATACTTGGAAGAACCTTCTCCGCAGTAAACTGGTTTATTAAATAGATTATACGCATCTGATAGTTTTTATTCTTCTTCGTGACCAATAAGTTTGTATTCTTCTTCGTGACCTACAATTATCTTACATCTGAGAGATAGACGTCTGCAATTCAATCAAAGTATATGTTCGTCTCTTTTGGTAAACATTTGGTGAACATCAGACACTTTCCCATTCCATCTAATCTAAATGACTCTTCAGGAGTTCGACTTTGAAATTCAATTTGGCAGATGAAAGACGCGAATGGCCTGATAGGAGTTCATTTTATTCTCATTTGATGAAATCTGTCCGCTGTTGGAACAAGACTTGGGTTTTACGGGCAGATCGAGATGTATATAATTTAATTCTGCTTTCCAAATTAAAATATTTGACGCTGATTCTCAGCATGAGCTGCCAAAATGTTGATATTTTGACGTTAAAACAGAATGTTGAAATTATCGGTTATTTTTCTCAAGACGTATAATTCAGAAGCATTTTAGTACTTCTAGTCTCGAAAATGTACGATGAAGTATTGTTTTGAACTAACTTTGGCTTAGAATGAATGAATGGTCGTCCCGGTTATTTAAATTTTGTTAACTTTTCGAACACGGTTTTGGTTCGTACAGGCCACATTCTGTATGTATTTTCCTCATTCCAACGCCTATCATTTAGTTTTTCGATGGCCTCCAAAGCCTTTTACTGTCGTGACGATTAGAAATTATGAAAAAAGTGTGATTTAAGCAGTCCAGAGTAGCTCGAATTAAATATCTTGACTAAGTGAAGACAGTCCCTTATTCTAAAATAGGTTTGACTTTCCACTCATCGGTTGCATTTGCGAATTCCAGTAAAACCAAAGCTTAATTAAAAAATGGGGTTTTGTTCGATCGCTTCTTGTTTATGGAAACTGAGTACTGTTTATCATCACGTGCCACCAGTAAACACCAGGAATCTACTTTGGTCCGTTAACTTGCAACCATGTGATATATATTATATGTTATTAATCGAGTGTTTTTGTATTGCCTTGGTATTGGCCTGAGGGTGGCCGTATTGGCCGGAGGCCGCAGGCCGAGGATCAATGCAACCACCCGAAGGCCACTACTAAGGCAATACGAAAACACTCGATTCATAATATTTTTAATTTAATGCAAGCTGTCAAGTCGCCCACTGAACATTCAATCCATGCCTTCAACAAAATGACGTCCGACGTTTTTTGGGGCTCTGTGTTTTTTGTTCCTGGATCAATAGAGAAGTTTCTTCCTCTTCCGCTGTCCTAAAACGGCAATCGGATTCAATTACAGTAGTTTTTTCTTCCCACTCTAATATCCTGTCGATAAGAGATTGTACAACGGGCTACGGTATAGACATTTTGATTGTGAAAATGGTTATCCTTGAACACAACTCCATATATCCGTCGATCGGGCCCGACATTGCCTGGTATAAAGTGTAAAGGAGGGGTTACAGTAAATACATATATATGTCAGACGGCCGTCAGAGAAAGAAATCAACGTACAAGTTATTTGCACAAAGCATTGCAGTGTGAACGAACGTGCAGATAAAGTACTTGGCAAGCACAACATTTCCCAGACGTGCTTAGCCATTTAAGTCCTCTTTTTCAATCAAGCAGAGGATTCCCTTCATACAAAAAGACTCATTGATTTTAGTATTTTATTTCGAATACCAGATCTTATTGTGTAGGAGTTCCAAGCTCTTTAAGATTACATGTTGTAAAATACGGGGAAACTTACTGTTGGCACTAAGGAGCTAAGTATTTGGAAAAAGGATCCTCATCTAATACCAACTCAATAGGCCTTATGAGGGCTTAACGTTATCAATGTATTCTCTGTCCAAAATGCTGTCCCTAAATGGTCTTCGTTATCTGAACATTCACGGGTCCTTTAAGAAAAAGATTAAGTCAGCTTAGTGGAGACGGTTCTATTGAACCATCGGATGGACCTTCATCGGCCGGCTTATTTTACTTTATTACCAACTTCGAAGATACTAGAGACGAAAATTAGAGCTAGGCTATTAGGAAGCCTAGCACGTTAGGATTACTTACCTGTACTGAAAATTACCATTTTCTTAATGCCACATAAGCTGCCAATTATTGAGAAAGTTTGGTTAAAGTGGCATGAGATGCCAAAATTCTAACTTTTTCATAATTTCTGATCGTCATGACAGTGAGAATCTATGAAGGCCATCGAAAAACTAAATGATTGGCGTTGGAATGAGGAAAATCCATACAGTATGTGGCCTATGCGAACCGAAATAGTGTTCGAAAAGTAAACAAAATTTTAAAAACCGGGACGACCATTCATTCATTCTAAGCCAAAGTTAGTTCAAAACAATACTTTATCGTACATTTTCGAGACTAGAATCACTAAAAAGCTTCTGAATTATACGGCTTGAGAAAATAGCCAATAATTTCAACATTCTGCTTTAACGTCAAAATATCAACATTTTGGCAGCTCATGACACTTTAAGATATAATCAGATAATGCTTTGTCATTAATATCAAGAAGTACAAGAAAATAGCGTTCTGTTGACACCAATCTTGCAGATATCCGTTAAGTTAGTTTCAATAAGCAACCTAAAAGATTCTGTCCTTTAATAGAACATATCTTCGTTTCAAAGAATTTACTAGCTTTACCGATATTTTTTTTACTTTCAACGTCAATCTTTAACTGTTTCAATGTACTTTAAAAGGTCAACTTTCCTGGACAATCGGAATTTATACAAAAGTGTCACGTTATTGGAAGCTCATGCCACTTGAACTTTAAGAGCGTAGAAATAAGTGAATACATTCTGTTTGATTCCAGTAGTATTAGCAATGAATACGTGATAAGATGAGGTTAAGCCTAACTAAGGTATTAGTAGACTAATCGTCCTTGTTTTATATCTACCCTTATATATATTTATGAACACTAAAACACACGGGCACAGGGAAAGACTTCTTATCTACCCTTATAGATAGTTGACTTTGGATCAAAATTGAACCACAGAGTACATTTGGAAACAAAATCCTTGCTTTGGAAGTAAATTGTTAATACTCAGTTAAACACCAATGCCTTAACCAGTCCAACAAGTAAATAAATGACATTGAAAAACAGTACAGTTTTAATAGCAGATTTCTAGAAAAAATATATCGCTGTAGGCCTACTGCACGCTGGTTCGAAATCGTTGGGTATTGAATGGATATTTATGGGGAATGGATCGCGTAGTTTAAACGTATATTAACCAATCAACTTTTTCACAGCTACTTTCCCAATCGTAATTAAAAAACAGAAATAGTTTTTGATTGGTTGATATTTATGAATAAAAGAATTTGACCAATAAGAAATGGCGTACACGTTTTACGCGCGGCAGATACAAATATATTATCTCATATCTTTATCCCATAGGCAATTGCCTGTTTATGTAGTTAAGAAGAATTTATGTTCTTTGTGATGCACAGAACAACGTTTGTGGGAACCAAAGCTTGACATATAAACGATTTACAGTGCAACGGTAGCGATCAATAACTATTGGAGAAACAAAACCTCAAATATATGTAGTTCCTGTACATTGTCTGTATCGTTAGTCTATCTGGTTCAGTTGTTTTGGGAGTTACTTTTTGGGAGAACGTAACTGCGCACAACGGAGTCCTTTTATTCTTTAGGAACCCAAACAATCGATAGATGCGCATGACTGATACTGACTTTATTTATTGATCTACAAGTTTACTCTCTGGGAAAATTGTGTACCCTACATTTGTACAGTAAGCCTTAGATCACAGCTGCTACATATTTTCTTATAACAGAATCGATAAGACATGCATTATACTAGGTTATGAAACAACGTTCTTATTTAGTGTGCACAGGTGTTGACTTCCTACTTTCTTCAATGCAACATAAGCTGGCAAATATAAGATAAAAATACTATAAAACAGAATTCGGTAATTGTTTGTCAATTTAAAGGAGTTCTAGGAAATGAAAGAACTTAGTAAATACAGTACAGGCAAGATTAATTTTCCTTTCTGACGGTAACAAAACCATATCTGTACGATTTTTTCTCGTCAAACTGTGCTATAAGAAAGTTGGCAGTCGTTACCAGAGAATGTGTAACAGACCCGGCAGTCATATTCACAACAGAGCTTAGCTGTGTGTCCTGATCGGCCAATCAGCATACGCCTAGCTCACCAGTCAGTGCACGAGTGTGAGGGAAGTTTGTCAACTCTGAAAGTCTGCCATTTAAACCTAGGTTAATTCCGATCATTTCGAGGCGCTAATAACAAAAGGCAAACACTCTAACAACCCCGAAATATATATTGGCTTGTGAATCAACCTTTTGGGAAGACGTGACAGGCTGCGTTTGGTGTCTACTACGTTTGGGGGTCGTTGTAGAATTGTAAGAAAAGGTAGTCTTACCGCTGACATTGCTGATTATGACCATACAAGCTCTCAAGGGAAGTAATCTATTACTACTTTTCCGGTCAGTTTCAAAATATCAATACACGATCTCTGCTGTGCTTCTTCTTGGCAGTTTGTACACTGAAGGCCGAGTTGTTCCATATTTCTTTATAAAAAAGTACATGGCATTTTTTTATAAAATGTTTATAATTATTTTTGTAACCCCATTACCTTTATTATATAACAAATTTTTTTGATTGTTTAGTTTGAATACAAAAATGAGTATCAACATAAGATAAATACGACAAATGTTATTGATCTTGCGACAAACATATACAACTTTACATTTCGCTCACATATAACATCTTTAGCGGGTTACGCCATGTTAAGCCACTTAGTGTAATAAAACCCCTTCCATTAAAGGGACTGTTTGTTTAGAATCGTTTAAATTTTTGCTAAAACTTCTGCTAAATATATGAATTCGATTTGGTTGACTTTGGATAAAAGGTGGTAGGCCGATTTCCAGCGAAAAATGTACAATTATGTATGGAGTAATTTTTTGATTTTTTGAAAGTGAGGAATGTTTTATGACTGTATAATTTCTCCATTCATGAATTAGGCGTATTTCTGGCACTTTCGTCCAGTAAAAATCATTCGAACGAAATGACTTCAGATATCTTTCAAACGTTGTTTTTATGTACTATATCTTATTAAAAACTGTTTGCATTTCGGTAACCAAGATACAAAGTATACAACTATTGATATAAAAACTAAAGTTATTGACCTTTGGAGGTATGAGAAGCTACATCTACGCCAAATCACCAGGAATAAGTTATTATGCTCATTATGGATCAAACTCCAGATATCCGCATATAACCGTTAAAGTGGCATGAGCTGCCAAATATAGGCATATAGGTAAAATTTCGTTAAAACAGAAATAACTAATTGCTCGTCATTTTTATCAAGAAGTGCGGAATATAGTAGCTTTCTTCATATACCAACCTTGAATATGTACGTTAAGGACATTTTTATAAGCAGCACAGACTCGAAAATGTACAACAACCTGGTTATTTGAATTTTATCAGCTAATAGCAGGCATTTTCCGTTCCCGTGGGTAACTGCATGGCTTTAACCATATTTATTCTCGACGTCAATTCCTTATTTGAAATAAGCCTGTAACCGGTATATTGCACTTTGTCTGCTTTCGATACGCTGGGTGTTAATGGAGGATGTCATATGTCTAATCGGGAGACACTTTCTTCCCATATGTAAAGTGTGCCCGATATCTGTTTCATGTGCTTCCTTTTCCGAGCCAAACTTATCTATCGAAATAACCACTCTATAGATTCAATTTTGTGGCCGAACTGTTGGACTTCACCGTTTCTTCGCTTCGTGAAATACTACCTATGTTTGAAGAAGTCTCGCCGGCTGTCGACAGATCTTAATGACGCTTTATGGATTTCCGCTTGTAAATTTAATTCTGTTGAACCTGAAGCTTGTATTATGTAGTTAGATGCAATATAAGGTAGATAATTAGATTTGCTATAAACCGAGTAAGCTGCATTATTCGTGAAACGATAGATACTTTGTTTTAAACCCATTAATCTGATGGTTCAAAACCCTTAAGGCGCGTTCACACGGTGCGATTTGTCGTACAATGGATGCATTTGATTGGTTGACAAATCGTACGACCAATTAAAGGCATCCATTTTAATGTCGATATCACAATCCGCACCGAGTGAACGGGCCTTTACGGAGCGCCGTATTTCTTCAATAACCAACCCCACGTTGCTGTAGACAAAATATTGAGAGGAAAATACTTCGTTGGTTACATTTGTATTTTTGCAGAGAGACGCACTCAATATCTTTTCACTTACTTCATCCGGAACACCAGATCTCAAATTGTATGAATAACTCAAGTGATCTGTCTAGTAACATGGTAGTCAGAGATGACTCCAAATTGACTATGTTTTTATACCGACGGCTGTAATTTGGACTCGGGGTTCATCGCAATAAAACATGGGAGTGTTCTGTCCACTTCTCAGCCGGCCGTTTGTGGTCAGAATGGACAGTGAAGTTACAACATAACCAACTCAAAACGTGTCCAAACGGTCATGCATAATTTAGCTACTACTCGTGTCTGATATGGATAATCAAGGTCGCTCTGTAAATAGTATACGTCACCGGAATTCACTTTTGTCTGCTAGTGTCTTATAATTTCACGCGATTGATGACGTTGCTTGCTGTTTGTTCAGTTTTTAAACGTTAAGTTCACTTTAAAGAAAGCTAAATTCTTCATGGACATCGTCTGATATTATTAAGTTATAGAGTTACTTCACTGTACAAATCTAACCACAAATTCCCTTCATAAGAGCGGACGGTCTACTCTGGCTTTATAACTACAATGACCCCTCACTTCAAAATACGGATTCCTCCCACAATAAAACTGGCAACGCCGCCATATAAGTGAAATAATCTTGAGCGCGGCGTAAAACACCAATCAATCAATCAATCAAAATACGGCCGTCGGTTTGGCAAATGCCAATAATCTTAACCACCACCACCACGGCCGTCGGTGTAAACAATAGTAATTTTAGAGTTAGACACCCAAACTGGTAAAATGACTCTTCTCACCCTCTCAATCAATTGGTCTTAAGTTGAATACAAGATTCGCCACTTTTCCAAGGACAGTAGAGCACCAACGGTATTTCCTATCTTGGCAATTTCGGGAGGCTTACAGAATCAGGTTCAGAAGGCTTGGCCTGAAAGAACACGTTTTGCAAGACTCGCCGAATCTGTTCAACCGGATTGATCAGGAGGAAGACCTCATTCCATCCGCTATTTAGTTTCTTTAGTAGCTTGGATTTTACTGTAAGCGTACAATAAATCGGGGGGAAAGGCCGAAATTAGAGTCGAGATTTTCTGAGCCGAGGAAGATAAGGTTTCTTTAGATATCCGCTAATAGTTTAGCGGATTAGTCTCCCCTTAGGTTATCATCAAACACGGTATCACCTAAATCAGACTTCGCACTATGTATGTACAGTTCATGTACCAAATCAGATTGTTCACACAATTCTATCCTGCATACGTCATTCTCTAACGTGATAGACTTCTTAGACCATCCAAAAGTCACCAAAACGAAACTTATCAACAGAAAAAATATTGGGACGTATGTTTTCTTTGTTCACCGTCATTTGGACCACCATTTGGCCCTCGTTTCAAGCTTGATTTCTTTACTATCTCCGTGAATTTTAACAATGTTTATTTTATCTAGGTACAGTAATAAAACCATGCTAATAATCCTATCCATTATATCGAAACGTCGTCACCCAATAAACCAAGAAGTTGTTATCCATAAGCAATTCTTCACCTTATTGTTAACCTTTCAACTTCTAAATGCCATTGAAAGATTTAATTATAAATGAGTGAATTCCAAATACCAAGCTTTAAATTTATTATTTAATATACACTTGCACCATTACCTAAATGGTTACAAGGCTTGTTAATTCACTTAAACATGGTAAATATGCATTCTAGGTTTATGTGGCTAGTGACGCGATTGGGTCTGAAAGATCTTTATAATACAGGTTGAAGGGATTTAAGCGAGAAAACGTTTAGCATTTCGGTTCCTGTACACTGGACCTACGTAATATATTCGATTGTTTACTTGTTACAGGTCGTATGTAAAGCCATTTCCACTTGTTATGAAGCTGACTGGTTGCCAACAGAGCGGGTAGTTCCTCAACTTCACCCGGTGGAGATTCAAGAAGGCATGAACGTCAAGTAGGTCGAAGCTAATTCGGGGGGAAATGTATCGTGGGTTAAATCGTTACCTTGTGCACGTGTTACTTTTCCTGGGGATACCAACAATTACAAAATTACCTTAAATGGTTTTACTAACATATCGCCCAAGTTTAATTTCCAATCTCACTGAAGCATAGAACAATTGACAAATCAACCAAATAGTCTGGGAGGTGTTTCCCCAAAACGGGTACTCTCGACGTAAGTCCAGTGCCAAGCCCAACATTACTTTATGATCTTGTCCGGGTCTCTGACTCCAAAATGACTATTTGCATACTGACTGTCGTATTTTGGAGTCAGGGCTCATTGCAATCAAAAAGTGGGAGTAGACTGTACGCTTTTGATCAGACAGTTTGCGGTCAGATTTAGACAGTAAATAACAACATAACTATCTAAAATAGTGTCATTACGGCATTCTTGAATAATTTAGCCTGTTGTAAAGTGAATTTACCGTTTAAAAACTGAAAACCCGCCAAACAGTATTACGTCATCAATGGCGAAGAACTTGAGACTGGAGAAGGTAAAAGTGAATTCAGTGGAGGAAAAATGTTTACTGACCGATCCTGCTCGTTCATATCAGGCAGTGGTAGGTAGCGAAATTATCCATGAACGCGATTATGACCTCTTTGACACAATTTGAGTAGGTCATATTGCTATTTCTTTGTCTAAATAGGACCACATACTGCCCGCTTCTGAGGGGGGCAGCCAACTCCGGCTTTTTGATTGCAGTGAACTCTGACTCCAAAATACGACCGTCGGTATAAAAAAATAGTCATTTTGGAGTCAAAAACCCGGACTAGTTATGATCAGGCGCAAAGTTACGTCTGGTGTTAAAACAGGCCCAAGATAAAAAGACCAATGAACTCTACTTGACGTTCTTTGCACCACAAAACAACTGAAGAATACTTAGTTTTTAAACAGCATCTTTTTTCCAAAATTACCTCCCTTGCATTTTGATCTTTAGGTTCCATCCCAGTAATGACAGTGGGATTCGCTTTCCAATCCAACCCCTCAAGGTGGACGAAAAACAATTCGAAACGTGTTCATCCAACGACAGTCTTCCGGTCATACCGCAGGAAAGTGAAGATGACTTTCTATTGGATAATACATTCTTGGAAATCGGAAACAATTATTTCATCGGTAAAACATGCAGATTTGTTTCTTTAAAAGTACACACCATTTTCCCCGTATATAATACAATAAATTAAGCAGGGAAAGCTTTATTTCGAGATTATTTTATGATTTGCATTTTTGTTTGAGGATTGTTTATGACGAAGAAATTATAAATTCAAATTTCCTTATGTAACAGTCCCCTTTCTTATATTTAATTTTCATTGTCTTTCATAACAATGTCAGCTCCACATCGAAAAGTGATCTGCTAAACCATCATTTAGCTATTCAAAAGTAAAAATCCTCCCTAATTGTAATTTGACAAAAACATTAAGTCTGTATTAGTGGAGCAGTGTCTGATATCACTCCATTATCTTGATCATTTTCTTTATAGTTGATTCAGCTAAAAACGGCCTAATTAGGTGTTCGTTTGGATTGAGACTGAAAGTTGTAGTAAAACAGAACAATTGTTCCATACGAGCCGGAGAACCGCTGTGCAGTGGCAATGGAAACTGTATTTCTTACAGAACTGGGGTAAGTCTCAAATTGTTGTTGTGGTTCAAGTTGTGCATACGTTTTTTTTTTCGCAAAACACCACTTTATTGTCTTTTCTGTAGACTAGGATTATAAAAACATTCTGTACTCAACTCAGACTCCATGCTCAACTCTCCTTGAGCATACTCCCAGGAGTTGGATCAGAGATTGAGATTATAAAACATTATGAGAACGTGCTCAACTGAGTATATAAACACAGCAATTTCAGTCAAGTTGAACACGATTTTTAGGAGCTGTCTATGAAAGGAGGTAAAAATGAACGTTTGTTTTGGCGTTGTTGCAATTTTGTAAAGTCATCGGTATGTCGATCATTTGGAAATAAGTAAAACTAAGGGTTTATCACTTCCAAAATTAGTGTAAATAAACAAAACAACTACACTTTTTCACTAAATATCGATAGAAAAACTTATTTAGAGAGCTGTTTTACGTTGAGTCTATGAACTTGGAGCAATGTCTATAGCTTGCTCAGAATTTCGTACTCAGCGGAGCACAGAAACGAACTCAAAGGTTTTATAATTCCGACTTTTGAAGTGTGAGTTTAGAGTTGAGCACAGAAACGGCTCGTGTGCACAGAGTCGTGCTCAAGCAAGTTTTATAATCCCGGTCCAAGCACTAAAAAAACTCCCGAAATATAAGTCTTGAAAACAAATAGCCTATAAGTTCGTCATTGGGCTTTAACGGAAAAATATCAACATTCCGGCACCTCATGCGACTTTATGACTTTCTCTGGTTTTCAGAGTGATTATCAGTGTTCGTGTTGTTCTGGCTTTACCGGAGAATTCTGTGAATTGGTGGATTACTGTGCCGACCTACCTTGCTTAAATGGCGGGAAATGTTCTCTGTACTATGGGCAGAAATTTGACAAAGGATATAAGTGTGATTGTCCTGAAGGTATGTCATTGTAAACGTGGGATTTTTTTTTTCAGAACGTTTTGCTGATACATTTTAAAAACACCCTATATTGTAAAGAATTAAGTTTTAACCCTGAAAAAGTCCATAAATATTTGATTCCACGAGAAGCTGTGAGTGGGGATATCATTTCGATTATTTTTTTCTTTATATTTGCATTATACATGGATTTGTTAACCTTAATCCCATGCAGGAGATAAAGCTTGTATATCTATACCTGTATGTATCTGGTTAGGTGTGCAATAGAATTTACGGAAAATTTACACCTTTGCCTGATGGAAACTGTTTTTGTGTACCGTTGGTTTCCGAAAAACAAATAAAGGAAACAATGTCTCTATTGAGTGGACTTCTGGGTAGCTAAAACATATTATTGTGAAGAGGATTATTAACTTTCATCATTTTTCATCAAGTTTTATTTTTATTTAGGCACTACTGGCGAGAGATGTGAAACGCAATTCAACACGCAATGCGACTTGGAACCGTGTGAAAATAACGCTACTTGCCAAGGCAATTCGAGGAATTATAGATGTGACTGCAGAGCCGGGTATTCAGGGAGTCATTGTGAAGTCAATGTCAACGAGTGTGATTCTTCGCCGTGTCATTCAGACGGGGTGTGTGTAGACAAAGTAAACGGGTTTCAATGTTACTGTTTACCGGGTAAGAGTTAATCGGCCATATCTGTTACAGTATTTGATAGAAAGACTTTTTGTTTTCTTATTTATATTTACAGTTAAAGCAATGAACAAAATGCGTGGAATGAACACCTCTCATTGGCTGGTTTGGATATGACTGCAAAACGTGCCGCCATTGATAGTTGAAGCGCGCGTGCATAACAGATCTGGATCGAAATTGCACCGTCTCCTAGTAATGGCGGCATTGAATGCAAATCAAAGACCACGTGGCCTCCATTCCACGCATACAGTTCATTGAGTTAAAGCTGTTTATTCTAGATTATATTCATTTAACGAGGAATGAAGTAGAATATTAGAAGTTTAGAGAAGTTCTCTCCCTTTGCTTTAGGTTACGGGGGCGACAGATGCGAAACTGAGTATAACGAATGTGAATCCAACCCTTGTCTAAACGGTGGATTTTGTATTGACGATGTGGACCGATTTCGGTGTGACTGCCCCATGGGTTACAATGGGACACTGTGTGAAAACAAGGTAGGGCGTTTTGATGTATAGTCACCGCGTAAAGCCATTGGTCGTGGAACTTGACAATAAGCCGTCCATTTGAATTTGACTAACACTGTCGAATTGCATCTAAAGGGAGATCACTCTAAATGTTCACCCTCCTAAAAGAACTGTATGCATTGCGGTCCAATGCTGCTACAAACGTAGGAATGTTGACAGAAAATATGCACATTTTCAATCGCCTTTCCTTACACGCTCAGAAAACTTTCGGTAAAATCATTGTTAGGTTGTTTAAAAAGACTGGGTCAATTGTTTGTAAGAATTCGAAAATATCTGGGGCCCTAGTGGAACATTTGAAGATGTATGGGTTTAGGAGAAGCGAAGCACACTCAAACAAAGCTGTAACTTTATATTTTTGTACAACTTAAAATGTAGCCCTTTATTCATAAATGTTGGTTGGTTGTTTTAGCTTATTGGCGCGTCCCATTCATAAATGTATTTTAGCATATACCGACGTGTGATATACATACGTCTGTTTTGATAAAGTAGATATTAGGACGTTTGTTTTAAACAAAACGTGACATTAGGAACAAAAGCGCGTAAGCCTAACCCGTTGTTTATTTAACGATTGTAGAAATTGTATAGACGATTTGTTTTGTGTATTCCTATTTTGTTTAGGAATTTACACGAATAGTTACCTAACGTGTTAAAATATCACAAATCTTTTTAACAGGTCCGTTTGTGTAGTGTGAATCCCTGTCAAAATAATACCCACTCAATCTGCGAGGAATCAGAGTTTAATTACACCTGCGCATGTGTGCCTGGATATACCGGTGAGTGAAAAAAATAATAGCACATCGTTATAACAATACACCAGCTGTTCAGTACTATTTTCATTTGCCTAATATCATATGTGTTGTTCGACTATAATTCGGATTACCTCCTCCACCCCCGTGTGTACGGGGCCTCCGTGGCTCAGTAGGTAGAGCGTTGGATGTTCAATCCGAACAGCCTTCCACCAATGGGTCGCGGGTTCGAATCCCACTTAGTCCGAAAAAAAATTCGAAAATTTTCTGACTGGGTTTTCAGTTAAACGACCTATGTGGGATGGTTGCCAGTTACCACCGGAAGGTCGTGGGTTTCCTCCGGGCATAGAGCCCGGTTTCCTCCCACAATAAAACTGGCAACGCCGCCATATAAGTGTAATAATCTTGAGCGCGGCGTAAAACACCAAAACCAATCAATCAACCCATGTGGATTCCTAGAAGAAAAAGAATCTTGATCATATGAGGCGACTGACCTATGGCAAAGTTTTAAAGCGTTGAATTTTTATCTTATGGTATAAAACCTATTATCTTTTGAAACCTTATATAACAGAGTTTTTTTGTACATTTGTGTATATATTCCATAGTGATCTAAGTTTCTTGTTCCCGAAGAAGAACTGCATTACCAATGACAGTTATGGGCGTCGTTTTAGCAAAAGACCTGATTTCCATCCTAAATAACCAAAACAGCACAAAATCAAAAATCCATATTTCCTTGCAATTTTCGTCATTTTGTGAAAATCTAGTTTGGGACAAACGAACAAAAATTTCACTCAATCACCCGTAAATCTAGATAAAACTTATATTTAACCCATACCCAAACGGCTCAAAAATCAGAAACTCAATATATCCTTCTTATCTTTCCTCAGGTTTTCAATGTGAGGTTAATATAAACGACTGTGAATCGAATCCCTGCCAAAATGGAGGTACTTGTAAAGATGACGTCAACGGATTCTTCTGTAACTGCCCGGAGCTCTACTTTGGTGACCATTGTGAAAAAATAGGTATGTGTTTGTGCATCTTCTTTAACCAAGTTAAAATCTTCATGTAACCCATTCCGTGTTTTACCTTGGCGGACTTCTCCACTCAAACCCGTAAATTGATCAGCTCGTTTTGATTGGATGCGAGTAAAACTTCTCGCAGCTAATCAAATCATCGGGCACTTACACTGAAAATAACGGAATGGGGACAAATGAAGATTTTAACTTGGCGATGGTGTTTGTGTGACTGTTTCCATGTCAACTAGTAATATCACTTAAATGATTTATTTTTTTAATGTAAAGTCTCAAGTTTTCAAGTACTTGGTCGTATGAACACAACACCCACATTGTTCCGAATGACTTGTTCGGTAAACACAGGTTATCGTTTCAGATCCAAACGTTTAAAGTGGCATGAGCTGGCGAAAGTCACACTTCTTTCATAATTTCTGATCGTCACGACAGTTAGAGGCTTTGAAGGCCATCGAAAAACTGAATGATTGGCGTTGGAATGAGGAAAATCCATACAGTCTGTGGCCTGTACGAACGGAAAACGTGTTCGAAAAGTAAACAAAATTTAAATAACCGGGACGATCATTCATTCATTCTAAGGCAAAGTTATTTCAAAACAATACTTTATCGCACATTTTTGAGACTAGAAGCAATAAAGGGCTTCTGAATTATACGTCTTGAGAAAAATAGCCAATAATTTTAACGTTCTGTTTTTAGGTCAAAATATCAACATTTTGGCAGCTCATGCCCTTTAACACAATTCCAACTGGTTTATGAAGACCGATAAGATGTGCTTTTCAGTTCAATCCATTTTGATTATTGTTATACATCGCACTTAGGATTATTTCATTAATATGGCGGCGTTGCTATGTTTCATGGGGAAGTTGTCTGGCTCTATACCTGGAGTGTCATTTACATAGAAGACGATCTCATAAAACATCACTACAGAAATTGTTTATTTTTCTTAAATAAAGCATAGATGGGGTCTATACTAACTGAGAGATTATCGCTTTGTTGACTGACGCAGTGAGACTCCAAATGGAATTTGAACCAATCAAAACTGGCAAAGCAATGAAAAAGAGACCATGGTCATCTTCCATAATTTTATATAATTGTGATAACGCTGTTCGCGTACTGAAACCGTAACTACATATTGTTCACATCACCACAATTGAAATCATAAATACTGTTGTCCGTTACAGGGGAAATAACTCGTCTTCTGACTTGGCAACAGTTGTCTGCGTAAAAATGAAATACCACCACGGACTGTAAAATTCTTTGAATACTTACAAAAAATCGATCACTACTACTGTGGAGAGAAGTTGAATACCTGTACCAATCTCAATTTATTTTATCTTTCAAAATCAATTTCAAACATCTCATAAATTTATCTCGTTGTATGAATCGTCATGAACCCTTGTTTCTTACAATGACCTGGACCATACAATCCGGAATATTAGGTTGTTTAACATTTGTTCCTACAATCTGGTTAAAACAATAGCAAGGAATTCTACACATTCCAACATGGCGGTAATATTTCTTCTAAAATAATATATTTTATATGGTGTAAATTTGTGATTTTCCGTTCAACATAAAACATCCAGAGTTTATATTCTTTCTCATATATTGTATTTACATTTTAGACGAAATTCTTAAACCTTCTCGTCACAATCATCCATCATTCGAAGAAGAACCACGCAGTATGCATATTCACAATCTGTTTGTCGTTGGAGGAACGCTAGGAGGCGCTCTGTTTATCGCTCTCCTGGTACTTGTTGGATGTTATTGCAGAACACACCGTACTTACGAGACTTTATCTAAGAGAGCTGGCTATAAGAAACAAGAAGAGTAAGTTTCCAATTGACTTTACAGTATCACCGCACTTTTATTTGCCTAACAGTCCCAGTCGCCAAACATTTGCCTAACATTCCCGGTCGCCAAACATTTGCCTAACAATCCCAGTCGCCAAACATTTGCCTAACAATCCCAGTCGCCAAACATTTGCCTAACAATCACAGTCGCCAAACATTTGCCTAAAATTCCCAGTCGCCAAACATTTGCCTAACAATCCCAGTCGCCAAACATTTGCATCACTGTTTGACCTTTCAACTAACTGGATATTTTGCAAATATATTTCCCAGCTCTGACAAAACTAGCTTATGGTATCGTCAACAGAACAAAGTACACTTTGTATTGCAGGTGTTTATGTGTACAGATTCAATGTTATTCGGTTAACTAATATGCAGCCTTCCATCTCTGTCTAAACACTGCATTTTAATAAATTCAGTTTATTTAAGACGACATAGTCCTGTTTAAGTCGTCTTCCATTCACACACATTTGAGTTTTATCTTTTGATTTAAATTAGACGCTTATGTTCTGCAAGTCCGAAGAAAACTAGTATCTATTTAACTATAGTTTTAAACCCTCTGCTTGCTTCTTTTAAATGTGTGTTTAATTATAAAGTATGTTCTTTTTTATTCCCAGCGATTTTCATTTTGCAACCCATGACGTCAGTTCCGTCTGTAAACCCCGGCCATCCATTGATTCGATTTGGGAAGCTACGACTCTGAATTATCACTCGGAACAGTTAAATACCGAAGTTGCTAAATCATTAAAACCAAGAAGAATCTAAATTTGCTGAAATTGTTTTTTATTAAATATAATTCAAAATATGTTTTGATGTCTAACTGCTGATCTCTATTCAGTTTATATCGATATCATATGTCTAATGTTTCGACGACGAATACTTTGTTCATGTAAAAATACCTGTTCACCTAAATTAACACTAAGGATTTAACGACACATACATATAAAGCACTTATTTAAATTAGTTAGTGTCTTTGGTTGATTGATTGATTGGTGTTTTACGCCGCGCTCAAGATTATTTCACTTATATGGCGGCGTTGCCAGTTTTATTGTGGGAGGAAACCGCGCTCTATGCTAGGAGGAAACCCATGACCTTCCGTTGGTAACTGGCAACCGTGTCTTTGGGAAAGTGAGTTTAACAGTATTCTGGTTATTAGTTGGGATTACTCTTTCCTGAAAAATGACAAAAATTCTTCTACGGAGTTGCCGGTTTGCTGAATCAAGTCGGTGTTTTGTGCTGGCGATAGGTGCCATAATCTGGGACCAGGCTTCGATTCCCATTCGGGGCGTCACCCAAAATTGGTAGAAGAATTTCTATCGTTTTTCAATAAAGTGTAATCCCCCAAAATAACGAAAATAAAGCCTTTGCTTTAATTGGTTAATGCAAACTGGTGTACGTTTTGTTTGCCAGCTTGTCAGTCATTTTATTATGAAATTATTGACCCTTTACGCTAATTCATGCTATTCACAAAAGATTATGCTGTGATTTACTCGTATACGTGTCTTCCTTTGTTTAATCCCGGAGGACGGGGGTGGGGCGGTTTCCTCCCACTAAACCTTGTAGCGACAGCTCATCAGTGAAATTATCGTGAGTGATGCCTAAAACCTCACTATATCAATCATTTAATCACAGGTCCTAGTTGTCCTTTTGCTTATATCAGCTATTCTAATTGTTTACTGAAGTGAAAAAATGGGTTAAATTTTCGCTTTAGTTGCCTCGTGATCTCGCATATGAATATTGTTGTATATAGCTTTGTTATATTTTTGCACTTTGAGTTGTGTATTATACGGAATGAGGAAAGAATTACTTGTGTAAGCCAAAGAGAGTAGATTGACAAGAGTGGTCACTTCGTCCAATCAGCATTGCCGGCATCTTCTTCTGGCCCCCTAGCGGAAGAGTGTTCCGACTGTACACGATTCGACTGTAGGGCGCCCCCTATAGAAAGGAGGTTCCTAATAATCGAATCGTGTCAGTTCAAATTCAACATGGCGCAGACGAAGTGGCCACTCTTGTCAATCTACTCTCTTTGTGTTAGCTACATCACACCCATAAAAGTTGATTAAGTTGATGAGCGAACCACAATCATTGAATATTGTTCCTTCTCTTAGGTTTGAAAAAGGCAGCAAATTTTCTCCATCCAATTTTTATCACATATCCCTTGCTTTAATATTATTCTTTACAACGCGTTTTAATTTAAAGCCTAATTTAACTATGTCTTCGCCTCAAGTAATAAGCAATGTTACATTAAACACCAATACATGTTTAAGGTTCGTTCTCACTGTGCGATTTGTCGTACCGACTTGTAGGATGCGATTAAAATGGATGCTATTAATTGGTCAATAGGATTTGTCAACCAATCAAATGTATCCATTTGAATCGCATACTACAGGTCGGAACGACAAATCGCACAGTGAGAACGGGTCTTGAACAGTACCAGAAAAGTCCACTGAGCAGTGTAATCAAGAGGAAGGGCGTTTTTGATGAGGTCACCCAAAACGATTTTCTTTGCTTATGATCTCTTGACTACAAATCTTTATCAAATAAATA
This sequence comes from Lepidochitona cinerea, assembly GCA_963971465.1. Lineage (NCBI taxonomy): Eukaryota > Metazoa > Mollusca > Polyplacophora > Chitonida > Tonicellidae > Lepidochitona > Lepidochitona cinerea. Next base: position 14,542,951 of record OZ020562.1, on the reverse strand, counting down.
TTTATATACATATTGCTAATCGGTATTATTAAATATATTTGGCTGAGGGTTTTTTTTTTCTATATTTACATGACGTAACCGTTCAGCTAACTTTTAAATGTTTATTTTCAGCGCTTCAGTGCTATAGCTTCTATTAATTTCTTGTCAAACACCTACAAGATTTCTAACATGTCAATTAAAAATAAAGTGGAAGGTCCTTCCTGTCTTGAACATACTTTATATATATTCACTTTATTTTACATCGGGTGTATTTATTTCCAATGAATAAATTATGTGATAAAGTCAAGTGTTTGTTGAGTAAAATGTGGTGTTCAGTAAACACTGTTTGCAGAATATTTATGTCTTTTAAGAATTAATATAACACCATGTGATAAAGTCTTTTGAAAATTGATCATTAATTTACATATAGGAAACATACTTCTTTTTGGTGTGTGCTAGACTTAAAGGCCCACTTGCCGCCGTAACCTGTTTGACATTTGTTAAGAAAACCAATTTGCACCAGCTTACCACAGCTAAAACCACTAAAGTTAAACATATCACACATAAAGCATGTCCAATTATTAGGTTTAGAATGTATAAATGAGGGTGAAAAACAAACGAAGAATCGAAGCTCGATTACAACAACAACACCGATCAGTGTTTGTTAACTTAAGTGTTGGATTACCCTCATCCAAGCGTTTTTGTCTGTGGTTTGCACTCGGCAGGCTTTTATAGTCCCTCTTACTCGATCGTTAGTATGTATTTCTTAGATAAAGTTCGTAAAATTATACTCTGTCGTTAGATCGCCCACACGACTCAAACCATTACGGCACTTTTGCACACGACCCGGTTCGAAGTTTGTTGACATTACGGGCACTTAACAATTCAAATTTTCAAATTCAAATTAAAAATAGAAAATGACGTCCAAACTTTTAAATTTTGGTAAAAATTTAAAGTTCCTAACTTATATTGTCTGGGAAAAATACAGAAAACGGTCGTTTTTTTTTTAATGTAAACAATATTCCGGATTTTCGTGGCAAGTGGGCCTTTAAGATAAACAGTTCACTTAGATAAGCTTTAGCCCAAAATGAAATATGATTGTTAAAATTCGAATTCGTTAAATTGGGCAGTTAATTTTTTTTTTTTTTTTTTTGCTTGTTTGTTTTGGCTCATAATTTTTGATTGAGCATATATACATTATAAAATAATGTCCACCCAAATGTGTTTTTCTTAGAGACGGTTCAATATGCATATGAAGACTAGTTTCGGTACAAGACGTATGGGCTATTTGCTAAAACTTATCGGCCTGACCACTAACGGGAGCTGTAATGTTAACGTATAGCAATTTTAGTCGACTGGCCAATTCTTTCTAAACTGGTGTATGAAATAAGCCCTGTGTCATGTACTGGTCTCTTGCAGTATGTATAAAATGCTTATACATATATATTGCATTATCTAAGATAAGAAAATAATAAAACGTCACCGCGTGATTTGTTTTACTTTGATACATTTATAGTATATATGTCAATCAGTTGAGTTGCTCGCAAATTTCTTCATAGTGATGCTTTAAAGTGGCATGAGCTGTCAAATTTCTAATCTTTTTGCTTTGACGACCATCGAAAAACTAAATGATTGGCGTTGGAATGAGGAAAAACATACAGTATGTGGTCTGTACGAACCAAAAACGTGTTTGAAAAGTAAACAAAATTTAAATAACCGGGACGACCATTCATTCTTTCTAAGCCAAAGTTAGTTCAAAACAATACTTCATCGTACATTTTCGAGACCAGAAGCACTAAAAAGCTTATGAATTGTACGTCTTGAGAAAATAGCCAATAATTTCAACATTCTGTTTCAACGTCAAAATATCAACATTTTGGCAGCTCATGCCACTTAAATTATATAGTAACTCCATGTTGTTAAATGCTCAAATAAGGGTTCCTGTCACCAGCACTAGAACAAATAAGACGATTGATAGCATTAATTAAGTCACGAAGAACTAAAACATCAGACTGCTGCAATGTAACCAAATGAGAATTAAAACTTTACTCTATTTTTATCTGAAAAGTATAAACTGATTTACGGATTACTCCCCCAAATTAGGTTTTATGGATCCTGGAAAACATGATACGTGCGCTGCAACCTCTATTATAATGCATCAACCAGCGTAATGAATTGTAATACATAACACCGGGGCCCTGTCTTACAAAGCTGGCGTAAGTTTTGTCGGACGTAAATCAGTGTTAAAGCTATAGGAACTTAGGCCCCAGACGCAACCGGAGCATGTTGTAGGCTTATGCGCAACTTTACGCCAGCTTCGTAAGACAGGGCCCAGAAGTCTGTGCTCAGGGAAGCCTGAATGGTCGCATTGCCCCATTTTCAGGGCACTGGCGCTTCCAGTCTGCTTATACTACACTATGTGACGTTTATGCCCGGTGGATTTTGAAATTGTCAACGGTTGTACAATTTTAATTCAGAAATTAAATTAATTTTCCACTTACTGGACTATCATGTATATCGGCATCCCAGTAACCGCAGTTCGGAGAATGCATTGGTTCTTATACAAGTTTTACCCGTCAGACCACTCCAGTATCTGCATTTCGACTCAAATCATTCCCAACAAGGCTCCTTGTCTCATTTTCAACAATATGAAGTTCTTCGGAAACTTTAACTTTTGCTCCTTCAAGCACTGTTGTCAAATCTAAAACGTTCGGCATTTTTTTCTTATGCATTTCAGAATAGTTCATACGAGGAAGTGAAGAAAAGCCACGGTTTCTGACTAACCGAGAGAGGGCGCTTTTTAAGGCGACCTTTGGATCAAAAAGTGCCAATGCCCTGAATATGATGTAATGAGACGTTCCACACTTCCACCTTCATAGAATAGGCTACTTCTAATCATAGTTAACGACAAAAGGGGCCTAATTGCAGCAGAATGACCTGAATTTTTTCTTAGCAAGAAACAAACGATTAAGCGCAGATTTATAATTAATTGTTGATCATATAACTAATAATCTGAAAAGAAACTAATTCGGGGTTATTAACAGAACTATTGACTGATTGATTAATGACGTCATCTGGGAAATAAGAAGGGAAAGCATGGCGGGCGTAAATAATTTGCAGTCAAGCGTGTCGATACAAGGGCTTGTGACGAAATAGTCACTTAAAAGTCAGATTACTTAAAATATCCCATACTTTTGGAGTGACGTCTCTAAGCTTCAGGGCTATTGGCAGGTTAAACTACTTCTGTTTTAGGTATTAACCCATGCCTGACAAGAAATGATTCAACCGATACTGTAGGGCTTCAAGATTTCGCTTGTTACTTTCAGGATTGGTTGGGAAAAAACCCAGCCGTGATTGCCTGATTGATGTGTTATGCCAAACTCAAGATTTTCCACTTATACCGCAATATTGCATAGTTCTGTGGGAGAAGAAACCAGAATCTTTGAACCAAACATCATTACTGACTAGTAACTACACAATATTTACTCTAGACCAATGGATGCGGTCTTTAACTATTCCACGCGTTATTCACTCATCTTTTTAAAATAAAATAGTTGTATTTTTATTTTCAGCAACTGACAGAATATACCCTTCTGTATCACTATTGTTTTTAATGTAAACAGTAACAGAACATTGAAGTAATACTGGTCATCGGCATTAACTTCAAGGAACATACGAGTCAGTATTAGGGCACTTGTTTACGGGGAAATTCGCCAGGTGAAAATGTTCGCCCGCCGGGTATCGTTCTCACAGCATTACAATTGCCGCTTGTGTTGCCGATTGCCGCTTGTGTTGTAACTTCAATGGCCAATAGACTGTCACACTGTAGTTAGTATTTTCTAAAACTGACTTGCTAGTTAATAAAAAAATGTATTGGAACTGATTTGACGTCACATTTTTATCGTTGTGACCTAAATTGTTTTGAGTGTAGCCGCTTCCACGGCGACGTTCTGATGACTTCAAATTCAAACGTCATACAGGTGACGTAATCAATACATTTTGCTTTTGCAATACATTGAAATAATGTTGAGATTTTAAATAAATAAGCTGTTCTGCCCTTTAACTCCAAAGGGGTGTTGACAGACAGCTAACCAATAAAACCCGGGAAGATACTTCTTCAAATAATGTTTTCATTCCCAGAATTTGTTTCTGTGTTCTAATAAATGTGTGTGGTAAAAGCTGTAAAAAATAAATGAATTTCAATTAAAACCTTGTTAACGTTGTTTTGCACGCCAATTGACAACTCCAATGCAGGGGAGGTCACTCTATATGCCAAAAGAAAGAAGCAATGGTAGTCTCCCTTATGGATCAGGCTGATATTGTTACTCCCAATGAACTATATGCGTGGAATGGACACGTCTCCTTGGCTAGTTTGGATCTAACTTTGTAAACTGTGCCGCCATTGATAGTTGAAGCGCGCGTGCAAAACATATCTGTATCGCTATTGCATTATCTCCTAGTAATGGCGGCATTCGAGGCAAATCATATACCACGTGACCTCCATTCCACTCATAGGTCGAGTTCGATTATGCGTTCGGCGTACGCGGAAGACGGGAAACTGTAAATCGAACGACTTTCTTCGGTGGGATATTTGTGTATCACGTGACCGATTTATCCGCGCCACGTAATCCCCAAGTAGCCAGGGTGCACTCGGATTTCAAGATGGCGTCTATGTTATTCATATGCAGATAAACAAGTAGTCATGGCAACCACGACGTTTCTTACTTCCGTTAGTGCCTGCACGTTCGATTTTAACACTGAAGACCAAACTGATTCTGCTTACGTCAGATATTAATCTCGGCGTACGCCGAACGCATAGTCGAACTCGACCATATAGTGCATTGGTTACTCCCCTTGAGACGATAGCTCTGGCCGGAAGTTAGGCTAGGGCGAACTACAAAGCGTGGAATTATGCATAATGCTTAACTGATATAAAAGGAAATCCGAAAGTTCTGATATCGCTTATTAAAAAGTTACTGAACGGTAGCTAAGCTGGCTTACTGGTAAATTGATGTCACGTAATGTCAAAACTGTGAAAGTCACAAGATAGTTCACAAATGAATGGTCGAAAAATTTGCCTATTGGAAAGCTTCAGGAATTCACTAAAAGTCCATGGTATTTGTGGATAAACTATAAATGTCTTACACTGTGGGATAGCTGGGGAATGGTTCAGATTACGAAGATGGGGAGAAAGTCGTTCAACGCCGCAAGCTTCATATGATGGAAAGTGTCGGGCACAAAATTACCTCCGGAGTCAGGAGAGTTCCAAAATAATCGAAAACAAGTCGAATGACAGAACATAGGTTAAAATATTTTCCAGGTGATTATAACACCATATAGTCTTTAATGAGAATCAATAATTGTAAATAATAACAACAAAATAAAAATCTATTTATTTAATAGAAAAAAAGCATTTCGGATGATTTTTTTCGTTGGCCATATACATTGTGTACGTATACAATTATACAGTTTATATAACAATGTAGTATAAAACAACACAGTTAGCTGATAAATGCAGAGACAACTAATGTGCTTCAATCTAACTGTTGTAAAAATAACATATCATCATTCTATATAGCAGTTTAAATAAATAAATACAGCAAATACACAAATATTTTTTGCCTGGAACAAGAATAAAATATAGTAGTATGTCTGTCTTATAGCAGGGCATTTGATTATAATATAAAGTTTCAGTCCAAATATCAACTTGCGGCTAAATCGGCATTACTGATAAAGATAACAGAAATACGTGAAATAGAAAAACATAAATTTGAAATAAAAAAAACTATAATGGATTGCATGGAACACATATAATGGTAGCATTACGAAACGCTGAAGTTAAAATTACGGATAGACATTTTGCTAATTTGAAATATGTTATCAATAATAGCCTCCAATCGTAGGGGTGAAGGTCTCGAAAATGTCAGATTTCGTACAAATAAGGATATAAAAATACATGTAACGATTCGTATTGGTCGGCTCAAATGTTCGAAGTGTAAACATTCCCTGAGATATGGGCATTTAAGCAGCGTATGATGAATAACCCATATCTCAGTTTGCATCCTCTTAAAATAGTGATATGGTAGAGGACGGACTACATGTGTTTTTTTTTTAGTTCAGGGGGGTAGATTTGTCCGGATATCTTATTGATTTTGCCATCACAAATCAAATATAAGATCGATTCCACGGGCATTGTTTTAAGAATTCAGTCTAGAAAATATTACACAACTAAATTCATGACTATATGGCCTATCCGCTGCACAGTTTAATCATGCATACATGGGGTATTTAAGTTAAAGTGGTATAAGCTGCCAAAATGTTGATATTTTGACGTTAAAACAGAACGTTGAAATTATTGCCTATTTTTCTCAAGACCCATAATTCAGATACTTGTTCGTGCTTCTAGTCTCGAAAATGTACGATAAAGTATTGTTTTAAACTAATTTTGCCTTAGAATGAATGAATGGTCGTCCCAGTTGTTTAAATTTTGTTTACTTTTCGAACACGTTTTCGGTTCGTATAGGCCACATACTGTATGGACTTTCCTCATTTCAACGCCAATCATTTAGTTTTTCGATGGCCTTCAAATCCTCTTACTGTCGTGGCGATCAGAAACTATGAAAAAAGTGTGAATTTTGGCCGCTCATGTCACTTTAACTTGTTTAAATTTATAACTAAAGGCAATTTAATTCAACCTCTAACAACGGACAGTGGACGTCAGCGGTGGGTCGAATCGATTTGGCAAGCACACCATACTTACAACATCCATTGATGACGTTATTCTATTGATTTAGTTCCTTTGAAAGTCGATTAACTTTTATGTTCAGGGTATATCCTTGGGGTTATCTAGGAGTAATATAGAAAGGATAGGAAACGCCTTTGTATTACAGCCAATGTGATCATAGTAGTTAGGCTCTCTATTCATTCTGAAGCTTATCGCTAGCGTCGATATATGGACTGTGTATGGCTATTCGTAAGTTAGCAACAGTCAGACCAGTCAGTATGGCGGTTATTTTCTGTTACTAACTTACAAATACGCATGCGTAGTCTACATATATGCGATATCGGAACCTTTCGTAATGAATCGGAATAAACAACACGGGCTTCGGCTATTCTCAGGGCGGATCGGAGTGTCCACACCTGGAGCCTGTTTCACAAAGAGGCGTAACGTAAGTTTTCACGTAACTGCCATAGCAACCCATACTGTAGAGATACGTAAGTATGAAAGTTACGCAAAAAATACATCTACGCCGCTTTGTGAAACAGGTTCCAGGGTCCTGTTTTACAAAGCGGCGGAGCGTAAGTTTTCACGTAACTGCCAAAGCAACTCATACTGTAGAGATACGTTAGTATGAAAGTTACGCAAAAAATACATCTACGCCGCTTTGTGAAACAGGACTCTTTGAGACAAACAATAGCGAAACAAACTGCTGTGATTACACTGGCTGTAATACAAATTACAAAGGCTTTTCCTGTCCCTTGTTTACTATTCCCAGTGGTTATCTTAACGGATCATGGATATGCACTATAGCACCAAAAACGCACCGGGAGAGAAAGTCATTCAGTCCGACACAAGGGTCCCGTGGGTGGATCGCAGGTTCAAATCCCGCTCAATCCAAGACAAAATGGCCGTCGCCCGAAGTGAGAGTAATACTCGCCGAGGGTCCTTCGGACAAAGAGTCCGCTTTCCTCCCCACTATAAAACCTGGCAACGTCGCCATATGTGACTAAATCTTGAGTGCAGCGAAAATTATCAATCAATCAATAAATCAAAATCGTTTGAAACCTTCAGTCTACCTAGTAAGTAAATTGGTTGATTGATTGATTGTTTGGTGTTTTACGCCGCGCTCAAGATTATTTCACTTATATGGCGGCGTTGCCAGTTTTATCGTGGGAGGAAACCGGGCTCTATGCCCGGAGGAAACCCACGACCTTCCATTGGTAACTGGCAACCATCCCACAAGTAAGTAAATTGGCAAACCCTAGCTTGGATCTGGAGATATTAGCTTATGAGATTTAGCTCGATTAGATAGGAAAAAATTAAGTATGACAACGCAAATAACCACTAGCGTCCCATATAGCTGTATCCAATATGTGTCATGAAAGCACTCTGTGCAATACAGTGAATCATCTCCCAATTTTATGACGGCTTTGTCATAAGTGATTCCAGATGCTACATGGAATATTATAGTAAACATTGAAGTGTACATATTTGTAGTTCCAAATATAAATGAATAATGTTCGTTACCAAACTCCAGTACCATCATAGTAAGCGGTATAGTAAGTCCGGCCCCAAAACCAAGAGCACCACAGAGAGCCAACAAGTAGACCGTTACAGAATTCAAAGCATAAATGCCAATAAACATAGCAATGACAAAATTGGTAAATGAAAACAGCAAGATGATAGTGCCGCAGAGATTTGAGTGAAAATGGTCGAATACTAAACCCAGTATTATTCTTCCTGCTACCATTACAGCGGACATGATATAGACTAAATCCAAGGCCTGGTTAAGCCCAACTGCAACACCGATAGCTGTGATGCTGTCTAACAGTGTTAAAGCAAGGCCTTGAAACATTCCGATTGCAGGAGTAAGTAGATTAAAACGAACAGAAGTTAATGGATTTGTCGATTTAGAATACGACAGATTTCTTGATCCTGTTATGTTGTTGTCCTCGTCTTTTGAGATCTCTCGCTTATGAGTTTCTTCCAGCATTGGTTTTGAAAATTCGTCTGAATGTTGTGGTGGAGAATGGAATAGATAGCACAAAGTTAATATTACGATGAAAGTAAACACCACGGTAACGTAAAATGGACCAAGAGGATTGTCGATGGGGTATGCCCATTCAAACAGAGCCGAGTAAAAGAGCTTTCCAGCGCCCACGATGGCTAAATAGAAGCCGATAATCTTGCCTGTATGTTTTGTTGAAAACAACTGGACCGTGATATCGGAACTGGACGCAATGGCCGTCACTGTCCCACCACCTGGAGAAAGAACAAATAATATGAAACATTTTCGTAGAGGGATATTGAATGTTGATGGTATATGCATGGGGATTTGTCGAAATGTTCCTCCTGCGCCTGGAAGGTATTTAAGACATTGGTCCAGTGAAAAAGCTAGAAATTGCATCCTGGAAATGTAGGTTTCGTAATCTTGAGACCCCTTACAAAATTTACCGAAGATTTCTTGTTATGGCACAAGAGAAGACACAGGTGACAATCAAAGACTGGTGATTTTGTTAGCATCTAGGCATCGTATCAAAAGGACTCACTAAATAATTCAGTTTAATTTATAGTCTACGACGACCAAAGAAAAGCGTAGTTGTTCTCATTGCTGACAGGTCCAAAGCAGTTTTCTCATGCGAGCCTTTGATTTCCTCTGTTGAGAGCCTATAACTTATTTTAGCATGTGTAAAATTGATTTGAAGTTCTTTATGTCTGAAACTGTGTGAGTGATTACAGGTGACCCATGTCCTAATGGTCACTATTGCCTTTGTGTCTGACATACGTCATATTGGCGTTGAATGTATAAAATATTAAAAATGTAAGAGCACGTAGACGCAATAGTTCTCTGTAGTTTCAAAAGAAACCCTTAAGTATCAGTGCAGCCATTCAATGCGGCTGACTCAGACTCTAAATAGAATTTATCTTATCTTATCTGTATCCAATTTAAATCGACAAAGGGACTGTTCAAGAGAAACTACTGAGCTTGTTAGAAAAGCCTAATTTAACAGACAGCATTTGTCTTATTCTATTCCATGAACCACCATATGGCAAAATGTAATAGACTCACTGGTGATAAACTGCAGAAGGCAAATGATATAAATCCTTTCCCTGAAGTAGTCAGTGTAGTGCGTTGAGAGGAACATTATGATACTGGGTATAACGACACATATGCCTGATATGGTGTAGGCGACTTTGTGTCCCATTCGTTTGAATATCCAAGAACTCAATATCAGCAGACTGTTCCCAGCGATGGTAAAAGCAGCTATCAGATTAACTGCAACGCAATAAAAACAATACTTCATTAAAAAAACATATAAACACAGATAAAGAATAAATTTGTTTTTGTGTTACATTTCTGCACAATTAGGCTTCAAACTTAATATTACAAAATCTGGAAGCCTCAATAAAATATTATTATTGTCAGTTTTCAAGCTGATTGAGAATTTGTTTTAAGTGAAATGTTTTTAATTCACGCACTTTGACAAACCAAGCTAGACATGGGGTTCAAATTTCGAGCTAATAACGTTGACAAGAATAATTTGACTGGATATTTTTGCGATTCTCTATATCAATTGCCATAAGGACCGTTTCCATCACCATATCGAATATATCGAGTGACGTCAAAATTTATTCAAATCCGTGGGTTAAAATATCAGAGTCCTTGTGTGGAAAATTAATAATTGACACTAATGGAAACATTTGGCAGAGGGTTGTGTGATGTGATTGTGGCGTTGCCCAGCGCTGAGTTGTTCACAAGTGCATTAGGCTTAAGGTATAAATAACGTTGCGTAACAAAGAAATTCAATTCTTACGTTACAAAGTTATACCAATATTAAGCCTAGTACACTTTTGAACAACCGGCCCCACGTCCCCCTCCAAATGATATATGACCTTTTGGATTGAAAATCTTGGGTACGACATTCGACATATCGACCATGATAGCTGGAAACAGGCCTTACAATATTTAACATGATAAAGCATTACCAGTGTTGTCAAATGATTCGTGTTCATAATATCAACTCTACAGTTGAACCGTATGCCAATCTTAGTTTGTTACTCTTTATGACTTAATAACAAGGACATCTCACTTAGAATTTATTTTTAATCGGCTATCAAACTTATGAAAAATTAAACGAGACGATCAATAAATATTTCCTTTTATACAATCGATTTAACGATTGAACTCCATTGAACTGTATATCTCCCCATGCAGATATAGCGTATGCATGCGATTATACCCAAATTACCGAACGGAAAACCAATCGTATCATCCCAAACACCCATTTCTCTACACCAAAAAGGCAAACCTCCCTGGCTCGGTCGGAAGAGCGATGGACTCTCGGCTCCGCAAAGGCCTTCCATCGATGCGTCGCAACAATTCCGAGTGGAGTTTTCACTCGACCGCCCTAGGTGGAAAGGTTACCAGGCTCTGGTCGAAGTTTGGGTATTTCCTCCGGGCAAATACAACTCTGCTAATCGGGTCCACAATCACACGCAATTGTCAGAGCGTTACATGTAGTCTGGCAATCGTTTGCACATTGTAAAATTTATCAAACACTATATAACTTGCACAGGATATTAATTTGTTTTCTGGGACAAAACTCGACGAGTTTAAGTATTTCCAAAATAAAATTATGTACGAACAAACTGTGCGTGGCTGTAAGTATACATAGATTTTTAAGGAGTAGAATCTTAGACCATTTAACAAAACCATATATTATCTGTTTCTTTCAATTACTTGCAAGTTTGGAAGCTTATCAAAAGGGTTTTTAAAAGGAAATCGCTTTCTTTAATTAATTTTGTAAAACAAACCGAGTTTAACATAGGGTTAAAATTCCGAGTTAGTATCGTTAACATCAATAATGTGATGGATGTTTTAGTGCCTGCTAATGTTAAATGCCATAACGACGATTTTTTTAACGAGATGGTCAGTATATCGATTGAGGCCAACATGTGTTCAGAACAAAGAGCGGTTGGTCATGACCTTTTCCATTGACATTTGACCCTTTGGACTTTAACTATCTATGACGTCACTCGATATACTGTCCATCCTGTTGAAACAGCCTTTATGACAACTAGCATGGGAGAACACTTAAAGCCTTGTCCAATGATTCATGTAAATAAATTCAAGTTGGAGTAGTACCTCTATGTCAAACTCAGCCTGTTACTATAACCAAATGAGACGGACAATAGTGGCCAACTGGGCAAAATCTAAACGCGCGCTCGAAAGTAATTATATGATACAGTATATATTAAGTCCGCGTGTTGCCAAATTTAATCGTACAATATGTCGATAAAAACGATTTGAACTTTGTCGATCTTTTTTATTCATTCTTTTTATTCCTCTGACATTACGAATGGCCGTTATCCTTAAAAGGTCTAAGTAATAAAACATAGCAAGCAGTACGGGCAATGTTTAATACAGCATATATCATATATTAGAACTTAATCATGAGAAAATAAGGAGGCAAATATATAAATGTAAAAAGAATAAAAGAAAGTAATAAATAAATTAAACGAAATTAATGTATATAAGGAAAAAAAATCAATAAATAAAAGAAAACTGGAAAATATAAATTTTAAAGCAGTAAATAAATAAATAAAGTCATTTTGCTGTAAATAGGCAAATATAAAAGTGGTGTTATCCGTTCAAACCTCCTTAATAAATTTGGATCGTCAAAAGGAATCTAGCACTTTACACTAATAATCCATTTGGAAATAAAACAAAATTTAAAAAATTCAAGATGGCCGTCCATTCGCTTTAAGCTCCATATAAAAAAATTGTCTAAGCGAGTAAAACCTTGTTAAAAATCTTAACTTTCCAACTGGGCTTTTTTGAACATCAATGAAATAATTATAGGAGTTAAAAAGTGGGCTAAATCTTCTTGGATTAGTTGAGCGGATCATAGGTTGTCATCGATCTGAGCCTTTTGTTTGTGTTAAAGTCTTTATTCGGGCAAAGTTTACTAGTTTCAAGTTCATGTACAAGGTCTAGAACTAATCCATCAATGAATTTCATTTGTTTTTGTCTGCTTGCATCGCGGACAGTACGATAATGACAGATTAATCAAAGCAACTAAAATGACCAAAATCGTTCCAAAAAAGAGAATCAAAAAGGTATCGTGAAAACATTCCAAGCAGTAAAGAGATGTGTTTTCTAAACGTTCCACTGCGTTGTCATAGGTGATACCAGACAGCACGTGGAATATAATAGTAAACGTAGACATGTAAATGTTTGTTGCGGCGAGTACAAGTGAGTAATACTCGCAACCATACTCCAGAACCATCATTGAAAAAGGTATTGAAAGCCCTGCGCCAAAACCGAAAGCCCCACAGAGCGCCATGATGTAAACCGTCGTTGAATTCAAGGCGTAAATACCAATGAGCATGGCAATGGCAAAATTCACATATGAAAACAACATAATTATTGTGCCACATAGGGAAGTTTGAAAACGATCAAAGATCAAACCTAGCACTATTCTCCCCACGATTATCACGACAGACATTAAATACACTAAGTTCAAGCTCTGCTTAAGCCCAACTGCTACACCTATGCCTGTTATATTATTTAAAAGTGTCAATGCAAGTCCTTGAAACAGTCCAATTCCAGGAGTAAGCAGATGAAAACTTACAGACTTCAGGGGATTTTTCGCTTTAACGATATTCTTGTCTATATTGTCAGCGTATGTCACAGTCTTATCACCCGTCAAATGCGAATGCTCGCCAATCTCTCCTGAAAGTTGAGGAGGGACATGGAACATAAAACAGACCGACAGAATCACAAGATATGAAATGCATATGGTGAGATAAAACGGGCCTAACGGATTATCCCTTGGGAAGACCCACTCGAATAAAGCCGAATAATATAGCTTTCCAGCCCCAACTAACGCCAAATAAAATCCGATAAGTTTCCCTGTATGCTTTTTTGAAAACAATTGGATAGTGATATCGGAACAGGAAGTGAGGGCTGAAAACGTTCCACCAGCTGAAATAAAAATACAAAAAGTAAGATATTACAAATTATTCAAATTGTGGGTGGGTTATTTAAGCTGACAAGAGCTGCTTTAAAGTGGCATGAGCTGCCGAAATTCAACCTGTTTTCATAATTTCTGATCGTCACGACAGTAAGAGGTTTTGAATGCCATCGAAAAACTAAATGATTGGCGTTGAAATGAGGAAAATCCATTCATTATGTGGCCTGTACGAACCGAAAACGTGTTCGAAAAGTAAACAACATTTAAATAACCGGGACGACCATTCATTCATTCTAAGCCAAAGTTAGTTCAAAACAATACTTAATCGTACATTCTCGAGACTAGAAGCACTAAAAAGCCTCTGAACTATACGTCTTGAGAAAAATAGCCAATAATTTCAGCATTCTGTCTTAACGTCAAAATGTCAACATTTTGGCAGCTCATGCCACTTTAAGCTGACAAGAGCTGCTTTAACGTAAACTTAAAAAAACTTATTACAAAGATAAAATAATATTCAGAAAGCTCATAGCATGTTGCAAAGTTATTAAAAAATTCAAGCAAAATTTTTTAAAAAAATAGAGACGTGATGCCATGCCTTCGAGGTCTTACTTTTTCAATGAGCTACTACTGATAACTTCTAATTTGTAGTTTGGGGGGGGGGAGAAATAACAGAGGGTTTCTTGATTTTAGTAAATTGGATTGTCTCTTAGAACGAGCCCTTTACAACTTTAGACTTGCTTCTGGAAGTACATATAGAAAATATTAAACAATACATGTACTTAATGCTCTCTTCCGCGCTTCGAAAGCTCTCGTGACATTTTTTATTCAGGCGAGAGAGGACACAATTATGCGTGACTTGGGGCTCAAACAAATGATATGGTTTGCAATGGGGTTTATTGTAATATTAGCAAGTTTACTTCGGCAAGTTTACAGCACAATCCTAAACTTATGATATCACATTAGAAAGAAAAGAGGTGTTTATATTCAAACACTGGGATAATTAATACTTTAAAAGGCTTTGCAAAAGTAAAATAGTGACGTCAGTTCGATGAGAATCCGTACCGTCTGTCGTGCATATGAACTGAAAAAGTGTTCTATACACAAAGAAAAAAGTTAAGCAGCCCTGGTAAGTCTGCATCGATCAATAAAATCATTGGTGTAGGGAGATTGTTGGCAAACTGATGCTGCAGAAACGATTGTGATCATAAAGGGCAACATTCTGGCGATAAGAAATCACTAGTAATGGCAATAAGCTATACAATTTATTCAGGATAAATCAAAAGTGTATTTTAACAAAATAAAAAGATGCTTGTAAGGATGAAACAGGGCTTCACAGTGCGAACATATTGAAATAAAAATGTCACATTGAGTGTGTAGAACACATCCCTAGAGTAGAAGGTCAATAGCGCGTATAGCCTCCATTATATCGTAGGAATGGCAAATTCATATTTTTAAATAGGAAACGAAGTAAACAATTACAATTCAGTTTTTTATTTACTTTAAAGTTAATGGTGTTAGAATAGAAATAAAGGATGGATTCATAAACAAAATCTAAGTAAGCTACGCCTACGAATATTCATTCATGGTAAGTCTAAAATGTTTTAATAGAACCATATAACCATTTTGACAGCTCCTGCCACTTGACTTAAAAAAGCTGTAACGATAAGTATATATTTTAGATGCTACAAAACACACACACAAATACCAAACACTGAAACAAATACTTGAGAGGAGTAAGCTAGAACAGCTGTCATATTTTAAAATTAAGTAAAAATGAAATGTTAGATTTCGAAAAACTCACTGGCAATCAATTGTAGTAAGCAAATGAGGTAGATTTTCGTCCGGAAGAACTCAATGTATAGCGTTGCAACGTACATGACCATTTCGGGGATTATGATTAAAAGCGCTGTAATCGTGAATACCATCTTGGATCCAAACTTTTTAAACACCCAAGCGCTGAATATCATCAGACAGCTACCAGCAATGGTAAACGATGCTATCAAGTCAACTGAAAAGTAACAATATCATTCACCAAAATCCAGTTTGAATTTGAACGCATGCAATGGAATATACCAGCATGTCGCGGCAGTGGTTTTGGATTGAAAATGAAGTTTCTAAGGCTACATATAACACTAAGTTATGGGGTCTAAATCATATACCTCTTTTTAACACAATTAGAAACTTGTCTCTGTGGTTATTTAAGACAAGAAGATTTTCCCTGTGCCCGTGTGTTATAGTGTTAAAAAATATAATAATAGGTTACACAATGCGTAGTATTTAGTGGTGGTGTTCCGTTTTAGATTGCATATATCTGTAAGAAAAAAAATATAGTATCTCAGTACAAATGCACTTGTGTCGGCCAATCCCATACTTTTCTATGAACTTTGAACTCTCACCTAAATCTCGTCGATGGAAATGCATCGAGGACATGACCGAGCTGATGTCCATGCACCAGTTAATAACGAAAATGTGTATATTAACATAAATATAACTGGATAAGTAACATTAGCTATGTAAGTGGGGTATGTCAGTTTCCGTGCACCAATCTGAATTATATTAACAAAACTGTATCAGTTATAAAATTTAACTTACTCCTCATGCGGAGTAGATTTGATTTTGGTTTGTTGTTTTAGCTTATTGGCGCGTCCATTCGTATGAATGATGTACGCCACAGAGTTGATTTTTAACGATAAGCAATACTAGACTAAGATCTTAGACGGTCGATTCTATCCCCAACGTCTTCCACCTTATCTCAATAAACTACAATGAAACACGCGGAATCCTTATGACATATAGAATCAACTGTTACGTAAACATTCCATTATAAAGCGTGCACAGATTGTGTTTTATGAGTTTTGCTGTTAGCGAAAGAGTTTTTCCAGCTATTGTCCATCTGAAATATATAGCATTATTCATTACTTCTTAGATAGATGTATTATAAGATTCAGCTGTGGCCTGTCCTTATAGTTGGATCAATGTGGCCATCAAAAGATCGTAAACTTTAAGAACAAAACAAACGGTTACGTAAACACCAGAAAGATAGAAATCAACTTCTTCCAACCAAAACCTGAATTAACCAAATATACACAAAAGCCAGTTTGTCTACGAGAGCTTGTGTGCTTTTCTAAAACACATAAACATAGTTATGTTCTAGGATTCAATTTTTTGAAAAGTGTGTCGCGGTGGCATCAAATACGTTGATTTCTAGTAAAACACATTATTCACTCTAGCGAAGCCACTTTATTTAAGCTTATTACATAAGAAAAAATTAATATTAAATACACGGCACATTATATACGCCGAAATTCTTTGTGTAGATCCACGTACAGAATCAAAATCATTAAAATTAAACGCAGGGCATATTTTATACGCCTAAATTATTTGTATAGATCCAGGGTACCGAAAAATCTAATTTCGGATCTCAAATTTAAAGTGGCATGAGCTGCCAAAATTCACACTTTTTTCATAATTTCTGATCTTCACGACAGTAAGAGGTTTTGAAGGCAAGCAAAAAACTGAATGGTTGGCGTTGGAATGAGGAAAATCCACACAGTATGTGGCCTGGCCCTGTACAACCCGAAAACGTGTTCGAAAACTAAACAAAATTTGAATAACCGGGACGACCATTCATTCATTCTAAGCCAAAGTTAGTTCAAAACAATACTTTATCGTCGTTTTCGAGACGAGAAGCACTAAAAAGCGTCGGAATTTTACGCATTGAGAAAAATAGCCAATAGCCAAACATTCTGTTTAAACGTCAAAATATCAACATTTTGGCTGCTCATGCCACTTTAAAGTAGAAACGTGACACTAAAACGTTTGGATATTTGGTCAAAATGGATTTTTCTGATTACGTCAATAAGGGCAAAAACAGATAATCGTTGTTGAGATTTACTGCGATTTTGAGACGATTGAACCTTTAGCGACAAAAACTATGTTCATTTTAGTTATAAATGGGTCTTTGGTGGTTAGTAGGTTCACTCTTCTATCAGCTATGTGTTTAATAAAGGACAGATTTTGACTTTGACAAATTACTTTATTATTAACTTAACTGAAAAATCGTACTGACCCGGACGGAGTGTCCTGTAAATTTTAATAAGTATCTTTTTTTAAAGCTAATTAAAGATATCCAGCGAAGCATTGCTTCCTTCTATGTTTCTTAATTTATGTAAATATGTATACATATAACAACAGGATTAAATTAAAGTGTAAAAAGAAACGTATATAAAGACAAATGTATGTACAAAAAAACAGTATATTACCATTTACAAAAAGGTGGAAAATGTTTGATGTTTATTTATCCGTTTGCCATCATAGTTGGGCTCAAGTAATTTTACTTCACGAAAAAAAAACAGAATATGCTGGTAATTGCCGTAGGGCATCAGCGCTTAGTAGGTTTTGACTTTATTGATTGATTGTTTGGTGTTTTACGCCGCGCTTAAGATTATTTCACTTATGTGTTGCCAGTTTAATTGTAGGAGGAAAACGGGCTCTGTGCCCGGAGGAAACCCACGACCTTCCGGTGGTAACTGGCAACCATCCCACATAGGTCTTTCGAGTGAAAACCCAGTCAGAAAATTTTCCAATTTTTGGACTGAGTGGGATTCGAACTCGCGACTCATTGGTGGAAGGCTGTTCGAATTGAGCGTCCAAGACTCTACCCCTTTTGACTTCTTTTGAATTCTTACGCTAATAAAATCCCCGAGGACAGAGAGTTTAATAGTATTTAATAGCTTGAAGTCATTCCATTAAAATAGCAATGAATAGCCAACCGTAAATCTTACTTTTTCTTTTGTATTTTTTATGTTTCGACCTTTCAACCTATTGGTTTTTTTTACTATATCTGTGAGATGTTTTAGTCCTTTTGTGAGTCATTACCGTAGATTTTTTTAATTGCTTTATCAGTGACTCCTTCCGTAAACTCGTGGTAGCAAGTGATGTCCGGCTATTCTCAGTAACATCGCCATGCTTAAAAGACTTGCTGTATCAGTGTCTCCTTCCGTAAAGTCGTGGTAGCAAGGGATGTCCGGCTATTCTCAGTAACATCGCCATGCTTAAAGGACTTGCTGTATCAGTGACTCCTTGTGTAAAGTCGAGGTAGCAAGGGATGTCAGGTTATTCTCAGTAACAGCGCCATGCTTAAAAGACTTGCTGTATCAGTGACTCCTTGTGTAAAGTCGAGGTAGCAAGTGATGTCCGGCTATTCTCAGTAACATCGCCATGCTTAAAGGACTTGCTGTATCAGTGACTTCTTGTGTAAAGTCGAGGTAGCAAGTGATGTCCGGCTATTCTCAGTAACATCGCCATGCTTAAAAGACTTGCTGTATCAGTGTCTCCTTCCGTAAAGTCGTGGAAGCAATGGATGTCCGGCTATTCTCAGTAACATCGCCATGCTTAAAAGACTTGCTTTATCAGTGTCTCCTTGTGTAAAGTCGTGGTAGCAAGTGATGTTCGGCTATTCTCAGTAACATCGCCATGCTTAAAAGACTTGCTGTATCAGTGACTCCTTCCGTAAAGTCGTGGTAGCAAGTGATGTCCGGCTATTCTCAGTAACATCGCCATGCTTAAAAGACTTGCTGTATCAGTGTCTCCTTGTGTCAAGTCGTGGTAGCAAGGGATATCCGGTTATTCTCAGTAACATCGCCAAGCTTCAAAGACTTGCTGTATCAGTGACTCCTTCCGTAAAGTCGTGGTAGCAAGGGATGTCCGGCTATTCTCAGTAACATCGCCATGCTTAAAAGACTTGCTATATCAGTGTCTCCTTGTGTCAAGTCGTGGTAGCAAGGGATGTCCAGCTATTCTCAGTAACATCGCCATGCTTAAAAGACTTGCTGTATCAGTGTCTCCTTGTGTAAAGTCGTGGTAGCAAGTGATGTCCGGTTATTCTCAGTAACATCGCCATGCTTAAAAGGCCTGCTGTATCAGTGACTCCTTGTGTAAAGTCGTGGTAGCAAGGGATGTCCGGTTATTCTCAGTAACATCGCCATGCTTAAAAGACTTGCTTTATCAGTGACTCCTTCCGTAAAGTCGAGGTAGCAAGGGATGTCCGGCTATTCTGGGTAACATCGCCATGCTTAAAAGACTTGCTGTATCAGTGACTCCTTCCGTAAAGTCGAGGTAGCAAGTGATGTCCGGCTATTTACAGTAACATCGCCATGTTTAAAAGACTTGCTGTATCAGTGACTCCTTCTGTAAAGTCGTGGTAGCAAGTGATGTCCGGCTATTCACAGTAACATCGCCATGCTTAAAAGACTTGCTGTATCAGTGACTCCTTCCGTAAAGTCGTGGTAGCAAGGGATGTCCGGCTATTCTCAGTAACATCGCCATGTTTAAAAGACTTGCTTTATCAGTGACTCCTTCCGTAAAGTCGTGGTAGCAAGTGATGTCCGGCTATTCTCAGTAACATCGCCATGCTTAAAAGACCTGCTGTATCAGTGACTCCTTGTGTAAAATCGTGGTAGCAAGGGATGTCCGGCTATTCTCGGTAACATCGCCATGCTTAAAAGACTTGCTGTATCAGTGACTCCTTCCGTAAAGTCGTGGTAGCAAGGGATGTCCGGCTATTCTCAGTAACATGGCCATGTTTAAAAGACTTGCTGTATCAGTGACTCCTTCGGTAAAGTCGTGGTAGCAAGGGATGTCCGGCTATTCTCAGTAACATCGCCATGCTTAAAAGACTTGCTTTATCAGTGTCTCCTTGTGTAAAGTCGTGGTAGCAAGGGTTGTCCGGCTATTCTCAGTAACATCGCCATGTTTAAAAGACTTGCTGTATCAGTGTCTCCTTGTGTAAAGTCGTGGTAGCAAGGGATGTCCGGCTATTCTCAGTAACATCGCCATGCTTAAAAGACTTGCTTTATCAGTGACTCCTTCCGTAAAGACGTGGTAGCAAGGGATGTCCGGGTATTCTCAGTAACATCGCTATGCTTAAAAGACTTGCTGTATCAGTGTCTCCTTGTGTAAAGTCGTGGTAGCAAGTGATGTCCGGCTATTCTCAGTAACATCGCCATGCTTAAAAGACTTGCTTTATCAGTGACTCCTCCCGTAAAGACGTAGTAGCAAGGGATGTCCGGCTATTCTCAGTAACATCGCCATGCTTAAAAGACTTGCTGTATCAGTGTCTCCTTGTGTAAAGTCGTGGTAGCAAGGGATGTCAGGTTATTCTCAATAACATCGCCATGCTTAAAAGACTTGCTGTATCAGTGACTCCTTGTGTAAAGTCGTGGTAGCAAGTGATGTCCGGTTATTCTCAGTAACATCGCCATGCTTAAAAGACTTGCTGTATCAGTGACTCCTTCCGTAAAGTCGTGGTAGCAAGGGATGTCCGGCTATTCTCAGTAACATCGCCATGCTTAAAAGACTATGTCTCTGAAATCCATTCGCATCACAATATTCGAACATATTTCATACTAGAAACTCCATTTAACTCAGAATATTACAATACTCCACATAGTTTATATTAGAAACTTGATTCAACTTAGCAAAACAAGTCAAAATCCAATCGTATTTCAAAATTCGAAAATAGTTTTTATTAGAAACTCGATTAAACTTAGCAATTCAACAAAATTATAACATATTTCTTAAAAACTGCATACACATTATAAATAACAGTCGGAATTTAATCGTAATACATGATTCCAACGTTTATATTAGAAACTCCATTAAACTCAGCAACAATAATTGAAATTCATTCGTATTACAACATTCTAACATGTTTTATTCTACGACAGCCTTCATAGTCAAAATCTATTATTACACCGTATTACACGATAAGATACTAGGAACTCCATAAAACTCAGAATAAAAGCCGAAATGCAATCTTATTACAATATCCCACATACATGTAGTTAATATCAGAAGCTCGACTCCGCAATAAAATTCGAATTTCAACCTTATTACAAATTCGCAATCATAGTATAAAATCATTCGTATTACACGATTAGAACATATGTCATACCAGAAACTCATTAAAATCCGCAGTTATAGTCTGAATACATTTGTATTACACGATTATAACATATCCCATACCAGAAACCCATCAAAATCCGCAGTTATAGTCTAAATGCATTTGTATTACACTCATTAAAATCCGCAGTTATAGTCTAAATACATTTGTATTCCACGATTATAACATATCCCATACCAGAAACCCATTAAAATCCGCAGTTATAGTCTAAATACATTTGTATTACACGATTATAACATATCCTATACCAGAAACCCATTAAATCCGCAGTTATAGTCTAAATGCATTTGTATTACACTCATTAAAATCCGCAGTTATAGTCTAAATACATTTGTATTACACGATTATAACATATCCCATACCAGAAACCCGTTAAAATCCGCAGTTGTAGTCTAAAGACATTTGTATTTCAAGCCTATTTCATACTAGGAACTCCATAAAACTCAGAATAATAGCCAAAGTGTAATCTTATTACAATATTCCACATAAATTATATTAGAACCTCCATAAAATCAGTAATAAAATTGAAATCCATTCGCGTTATACGATTAGAACATATTCCATACCAGAAACTCATTAAAATCCGCAGTTATAGTCTAACTCTATTCGTATTACACGATTAGAACATATTCCATACCAGGAACTCATTCAAATCTGCAATCATAGTATTTTAGTTTTAAGAGAAAAAAAAGAACAAACCATCTAATTGTTGCTTTCTTTGTCTCGCCATATCGAATTTAAAAAGCTGTGTCTCGTTGGATGACTTTTCGCTTGAAAATTACAAAAGATATATAAGAATATTTTATCTGCTTTAAGGAATTGGGTGTGCATGTTGTTTATTATTATTTTATTGTGTGCCACCGCTAAGACAAACTCCGAAAACCGAATTAGCCAACGAGTGTTTTTATCAATTACCACGAGAGAATTTATCCAAAATCTTACCTTGCGTCTGGGTCAGCCTAAAAGTTTTCTTCATGGGCACGGCATACACATTAAAAGAAAGGGCCAATCCACTGAAGAGGGTACATAAGATACTAGCCACAATGCCGATCCATTTTTTAATGCTTGCGGTATCCATCTCTAAAATCAGAATTCAAGTAAAACGGAAAATATAGAATTAGGCCCCAGCAGCTTAACAAAATGTTCAGCTCATTTTAATAAGTCTCGGTTTTCCGGTTGACTTTAAATATTCTTACACAAACAAAAGCATGCTTGGTACGCACTGTTTCAGTGGACGATAAGCCGCCGACGTATGATGAGAAAACTGTTCATTTTTACATATACATGTTTCTATTGAAATTGTTTCTATTACTTTTTTGCAATATATCAACCATAGGATAGAAACGATGGAATAGTCGGATCAGGGAGATTTTATGATTTTATATTTGATTTTGGGAGATATCATTTAACGTGTATCCAGATGGTGCTTTCATTATCAAACTTAAACCAGACGTAATGTAGGAATAAATACATTTGCATGTGTTTGTTTATAAAGCCGCAGCTTGTGTATGAACCTATTGAACTTATGTATCTATACTGCTCGATACAACGCCACTGTTGGCATATTAACTTAATGTTGTTAATATTAGGTCTTTGCCAGCTAACATCCCGAATATTGCTCTTGCGTCAGTTACGTCAGTAGACGGGTCATGTTTGTTTTGTTTGTTTTGGGGGGTGGAGCAAGCCAAATTTATGGGGTTCAATCTCAGTCCACCGATGTTCTTGCCATAGTTAAGATGCGTAACCATTGTCAATGTGTTACAAAAAGATTCCAGAAAATTCTACTGACCAAGGCTAAGCTCCTGTCAGTCCTCAACCAAATGAAATATCATAGGTTTGGTTTGTTACAACAATTTATGGGGTATAAAGGTCTAAATGATATACCTCTTTTTAACACAATTAGAAACTTGTCTCCATCGTTATTTTAGACAAGAAGAGTTTCCCTGTGCCCATGTGTTTTAGTGATCATAAATATATCAATGCATCCTTGCACAACTATAAACCGAGAACATTATGTGTAGATATATGACTCAAGAATGTGAGTGCAGACAATATGTGAAGGTAAGAGTAGACAATGTGTATCATGAAGGGTAAGTGTAGATAATAAGTATTAGAAAGGTAAGTGTTAATAGGGTAACTAAAAAAATAAGTGCAGGGTGTAAGTAAGATAATTTATCTCAGAAACGTATAATTAACGTATCTCAGAAACGCATAAATAATGTACCTCAGAAACGTATGGATAATGTATCTCAGAAACGTACAGATACTGTATCTCAGAAACGTAAGTGTAAATGATAAGTATCAGGAAGGTAAGTGTTGATAATGAGTCTCGGGAAGGTAAGTGTAGATAATGTCTCTCAGGAAGGTAAGTGTAGATAATGTCTCTCAGGAAGGTAAGTGTAGATAATGTCTCTCAGGGAGGTAAGTGTGGATAATGTGTCTCAGGAAGGTAAGTGTGGATAATGTCTCTCAGGAAGGTAAGTGTGGATAATGTCTCTCAGGAAGGTAAGTGTAGATAATGAGTCTCAGGAAGGTAAGTGTAGATAATGAGTCAGACAGGTAAGTGTAGATAATGAGTCTCGGGAAGGTAAGTGTTGATAATGTGTCTCGGGAAGGTAAGTGTAGATAATGTGTCTCAGGAAGGTAAGTGTTGATAATGAGTCTCGGGAAGGTAAGTGTTGATAATGTGTCTCGGGAAGGTAAGTGTAGATAATGTGTCTCAGGAAGGTAAGTGTTGATAATGTGTCTCAGGAAGGTAAGTGTTGATAATGAGTCTCAGGAAGGTATTATAAAGTGTAGATAATAAGTCTCGGGAAGGTAAGTGTTGATAATGAGTCTCGGGAAAGTAAGTCTAGATAATAAGTCTCGGGAAGGTAAATGTAGATAATGAGTCTCAGGAAGGTCAGTGTAGATAATGTGTCTCAGGAAGGTAAGTGTAGATAATGAGTCTCGGGAAAGTAAGTGTAGATAATGTGTCTTAGGAAGGTAAGTCGGGCCTTGGCTCCATTATTTTTAAGGAATGTAGCGCTCCTCGGACATGACCCTCTACATACTTTGTCTAAGGGAGGTCATAGTTAGACACCCTCCCCATTCTTATGCTTGGTCTCAGATGCTACACTCACGAGTTTGTTTGTTTGTTTGTTGTTGTTTTTTTTTTCATTTATATGGCGGCAGTGCAAAGTTTGGTTGGGAAGGAAACTGGACTCGGCGGGAGGCTTGTTTCTGGCTGAGAGAGTATCACACTGCTGTCTGGTCGTATAAATCAAGGCAAACAATTTAAAAATGATTTATGTTACTTCTAGTTTATAAACGTCCCAGTTAACAACTATGTTATGGCCTGTTTATTTTTAAACCTTTATGAATTTAATAAAGCAACGAAGAATGTAACAAATTAGCTTTGTAAAAAAAATCCATTGAAAAGTTGTTTTATAATTAGCGTATGGTGTTAATCCTAGTTAAACAGAGCGAGATGAAACTGCGTGTCCCGTCAGTGATATTATAATTATATAGACGGATTATTGCTGGCACTAGTGTACAAATATATGTTCATGATTAATAAAGCAGCTGATTACTGGGGATGTGAGGATTCACATTAAAATGTCTTATGGAATTATCCCTCCAGTGAGACGTCGGATCTGTTGAAGGGTAACTGCCACCAATATCAATGTAATGCGGCTTCCAATTCCTGCAGATTTTGTACAGGAGGCTCTAGGGCTTGAATGTTTCGGCCCATCCTATCCCAAATGTTCTCTAAAAGATTCAAATCCGCACAGATACCCCTTCAATCGATCCGCCGTCTCACTGGAGGAATGAGACGCAGGTTGGAAGCTGTAATTCGGATTAATGAAGGCTATACGCGCTATTGACATTCTGCTCTAGGGATGTGTTCTTAACACATCTTTACTTCAATATGTTCGCCCTGTGAAGCCAGATGGACTTTAGAGTTTCATACTTACAAGCATTTTTTTTATTTTGTTAAAATATACATTTGATTTGGCTAACGATATCCTGAATAAATTGTATAGCATATTGCCATTAATTGTGATTTCTTATCGCCCTTTATGATCACAATCGTTTCGGCAACATCAGTTTGCCAACAATCTCCCTACACCAATGATTTTATCGGTCGGTGGAGATTTTACAGGGGGGTGCTTAACTATTTTCTCTGTGTATATTTGTTAAATCCTGGTCTGTAACGTCTGTCGCACGAAAGTTAAAGGACCACCCGCCAGTGTGGCGATACATCATTTGTGGATAAATGTAATGTACATGGGCTTATGATAAGTAAAATCAATAAAATAAATAATGGTGACATGAAATATATTGAGTTACGTACAATGATGTTCAATCCAACGCACTACTGACGATCTTATCGACTAGAAACCATGTCAGCTATATGATATACTATATTTTGTTTTCGTTCATAGTGTTTATTCTGAGAAATACTCAACAATTTCCCAAAACAAATCCGTAAACTTTATTTCTCAGATTAGGTCTCGCAATACGTCTACCTTTAATAATATCATCGTACATCGGCAGCGTTAAATGCCTGCGTTAAAAATAGAGTATTGCTGTAAGTATGGGGTTCATTAAAGTTTATTATGAGAGATTCATAAAGATAGAACGTTGCAGCTGTGATGGACTCGTAAGTTTTATATCTAGCCTGATAGCATTAAATCGGTAATCTTGTTTTTTTTTCCAAGAGGTATACTTACATATTCGCAGCGTTTGCTTGTTGTACTTAAGTAAACCATTGGTGGATTTTAAATAGGCAATTGACCGATTGCTGGATGACGTCACTTGGAATTTAGGCGCAAAGCATTTCGGGAGATTGAGGGAAGTGAAAGTAATTTTAAAATATGGCGGAAGAAATTATACCGTATCGAAAAGAAGACGTAAAAGGCGTAAAGTTACCATAAAAATGTGTGGAAAAAAAAACAGGTTATGTCATCAATGTTTTCCAAAAAAGCGACATCTTGCTGACAACCAATAAACAAAATGGCGAACTGAGATACATTTTACCCATAAAGCTTTGCGTACAGCTATGTGACGTCATCAGGCTCGGCGGTAATTAACTGAATTTCACGTCATTTAAAAAATGCATTATTTTAACAGTGTCGCTTTGCTTTCCGTGCGTTATAGAGAGGATGGTATTCAACCTAAAAAGGGATGTATAGTTTTGCAAGAGATAAAAATCGTAAATAACAATGAAAGGCTATTTTATCTTGCTCTAGTTTACGTTCCCATGATTATGTATCCATATAGAGCCACTGAGTCACAAATGACGTCACACTGGCATCTGGTCCACTGGAGTAAATTCAGGCAGATCCGATTTAAGTCACACTTTTTTCATAATTTCTGATCGTCACGACAGTAAGAGACATTGAAGACCATCGAAAAACTAAATGATTTGCGTTGGAATGGGGAACATCCATACAGTGTGTGGCCTGCACGAACCGAAAACGTGCTCGAAAAGTAAACAAAATTTAAATAACCGGGACGACCATTCATTCAATCTAAGCCAAAGTTAGTTCAAAACAACACTTTATTGTACATTTTCGAGACGAGAAGCACTAAAAATCTTCTGAATTATACGTCTGGAGAAAAATAGCCAATGATTTTAACATTCTGTTTTAACGTCAAAATATCAACATTTTTGGCAGCTCGTGCCACTTTAAGTTTCACCTAATTCCATGCCATGTTGACACTGTTCTGCCATTAATGATTATTACATCACATAATCAATATACACATGACAATTACAACCCACAGAACGATTGCTTTACAGAAGTAAACTTTCAGCTTGTTTATTCCCAAGTAGTTTCTTTGTGTTTGACTTCTCAACTGAATTAAATACGGTATATATATATATATTTATGAACACTAAAACACACGGCTAAACCTATGACATTTCATTAGGTTGACGACTGACAGGAGCTTCACCTTAGTCAGTAGAATTGTTTGGAACACTTTGTAATACATTTACAATGCTTACGCATCTTAAAGTGGCATGAGCTGCCAAAATTCACACCTTTTTTCATAATTTCTGATCGTCACGACAGTAAGAGACCTTGATGGCCATCGAAAAACTAAATGATTGGCGTTGGAATGAGGAAAATCCATACAGTATGTAGCCTGTATGAATTGAAACGTATTAGAAAAGTATTAGAAAAGTTAACAAAATTTAAATAACCGGGACGACCATTCATTCATTCTAAGCCAAAGTTAGTTAAAAACAATACTTTATCGTACATTTTCGAGACTAGAAGCACTAAAAAGCTTCTGAATCATACGTCTTGAGAAAAATAGCCAATAATTTCAAAATTCTGTTTAAACCTCAAAATATCAACATTTTGGCAGCTCATGCCGCTTTAGGCTATGGCAAGAATATCGTCAGACTGAGGTTGAACCCCATATGATCATGGGAAAAGACAGTGAAACTATAAATAACCACAGCAAAGACATTTTTGTGTGGGAGAAGAAGATGTAAATGTATCTATTAGACGCTTTTGGGCTTAGAATTGTATGGAAGAGAGGTCGTAACTTATATGACAACACTGTAAAATGTAACCCGTAAATTTTACGGTAGAATACTGGCAGCTGGGCTGCCAACTTTCTACCGTAAAAATAAGGGTAGACCGTAAAATCAACTAGCCACATTCCTAATCAGTGAATGTGAAAAAACATTATGAAATCAGCAGGCTAAGAAATACAGGATTTAAATCGTCAACCCTAGCATGGATCTGTTAATGTAGATTTTCAAATGTTATGTACCCCCAACGAAATAGTAAAACTGACTACTTCTGCAAGTTGACAAACATATATTTATTGGAAAAAAATTGAAATAATGCTGATGAAAATTGTCGCTTAGGGCAGGTATCTCTATCTACACTTTCAAATACACCCATGTTAAATTAACTATCTTAGACTATAATGACAATTTTATTCTTATATTAAATCGCCTACGGTGGGATTCGAACCTCTAACCTCCCATACAAGAGCTGCGCAGAACTATATGCGCACTAGCCATAACCGTAGCCTTTAACCACTACACTAACTACAAATATGAAGGGTTTGGTGGCCGCATTTCCATGCCTTATTAGCGCTTCGGTGTGCGCATGCGCACTTCCGTTTTTCGCACCCTTTGACCCGCAATGGCGTATTTTGGACGAATCCTTCACGGAAACAACCGAGGAGATCAGATCTCGTTAGCTCGGAAACGACAACTCTGTCTCAAAGTTATTTTACGGTACACGACCGTAAAGCTTCAACTGAAGTATAAAACGGCCATATACCGTTAATTTTAAAATATTCTACTGTAGAATTGACGGTAAACGGTTACAGTGAATGGCGTCATTTCTCTGTTGCTTGCGTTGTGGTACACCTCTTTCAGATTGCGCCATAGACAAAATCAGCGCGGTTCCGACGTCGGATTGATTTAAAAACCCGATATAGCGGCATTTTGCCATAAACAGAGGCTACTGCGCAAGCCTCAGTCCTTAACCCAAAAGGGTTTGCAATAAGTTTGCAGTAAGTTTGCAATAACTTTCAAATATGACAAACACAAATTTTCCGACAGAAGGTCACGTGGAATGGCGCTATATTTTGATGAGATATTATATTTACCGTGGAAAAGACTGCATTCAAGATACAAAAAAAATGATATATTAAAAAGTATTCACATTTAAATTCCACAAGATAGGTCCAAAAAAGAGTTAGGGTTCACGAGACAAGAATTTAGAATCGTGTGAAAAAACATCAGCGATAATGACAATTTCTAAAGCTGGCACGGGAGATATCGATGCAGACTAAATTTACTTACCCTAGTTTATTTGTCCTTTACCAGCCACAAACACTTTTTGTTGCCAAGCCGTGGCTTCCAAACGACTGCTTTAAAATTTCGATTCTCTCTGAAAGAACAAAAAGAAGAAAAAAAATCAAGGTAATATAACAGTGGTTGTTGACATTCGAATTATACGGTTATGCGGTTATTCAAGGAGGCCCGTACCTGGTCAATGACTTGCAACGAAGGGCCATTAAAAGTTGAATTTAAAACCGATGTCGAAGCTCACTGACATTAAACATTTGAACTATTGTTCCTTTGGAGGTCGTGTTCACTTTTCAATATTTTTTTCACCGATTGATTGTCGTTTACATATGTGCCGGCACCAGGGTCACAGCTGCCCTCAACGATTGACATTCAAATCGGAATAATCGCTAGTTACGACAGGGAAGTGTTTTACGGTACCAGTTCACTATACAATACGATCTACCAGTTACATCGAGGAACATAGAGAGTAATGGATTACGATTTCAACAAATTTCGGGGCAAACATTTTATAAATCATAAAACTGTTCCAATGCTAACGATAGATTATACAATACGATCTACCAGTTATATCGAGGAACATAAAGAGGAATGGATTACGCTTTCAACAAATTTCGGGGCAAACATTTTCTAATCATAAGACTGTTCCAATGATAACGCTAGAAAAAACACCTTTCCCTCAGAAAACATGGCCTTGTTCGAAAGAATCGTCTGGAAAGATTTTGCTCTCTTTATATGTCGACATAATGTTTGAAATACAAAGAAGGAATGCATGCACACGGGGAAAAGATTGTACGTACAATGTAGACCGGCCGTGTAGGCCTATTCTCCAGGCAGTGTATAACAGCTGCCTGTTAACATCCTTCAGAAGACATCATCATGGTCGCGAATACATCAGTGCCGGATCGGCAAAACGAAAATCCAAGTATTCAGTCTTCCAGATCATTATTATCTGTGAAAAAGGCTTACGTACCAAAAATTGCCCCCCCCCCCCCCCCCCCCCCTCATAAAAACAAATAAGATCACCTGATCATGACAGAGGTTTTCATGTTGTCTTCGGTGATAAATCAAATAGCAATTATAGGATACATCCAGCCTCCCTGATCTCCCATCCAAATCGACAACTCATCGACTTTATTCTTTAGTTGCTTTACCCTTTTTACCTATTTATGGATTGTATTTTTCTGTGACTATAAAAATCCGTTAATTTTACTAGCATTTTGTTTCCCAATGAGACAAAGGGATTTAGTTATACAAAATTTATCATTTATATTGTTCACTTTATTTTATATCTTGTATTATTTGAAAAAAATATTTGTAAAAAATATATATATATAATCTCATTTTGGATTACGTCCTTTTATGCACGTGACATGCTTCTTTATAAGGACCTAAACACTCTGTCCTCGGAGTGCATACGCACTAATACGCACGGTTGGCTGAATGGATAAGGCAGCCGGCATTTAGTGCTGGCGATAGGTGCTATACTCTGGGACCTGGGTTCGATTCCCGTTTTGGGCGTCACCCAAAAATCGGTAGAGGAATTTCTACCATATTTTCAAGAAAGTGTAAACCCAAAATAACGCGAATACAATAATAATGTAGCATGTAGGGATGTATTTGTCCACAAGTCAATGTGTTTGTCGTCATTGGTTTTCACGCTGTTTAATTGATTTGTGTTTACAGTATAATTTGACTTATATAGCGGTGTTGCTAGGTTAAGTATGGGGAAAAAACGGGCCCTTTTTCAATTGATTTTGTCTGAAAGTTTCTAAACCGCGACGCCCCGAGGCCTCTTTCCAAATTTGTGAGATGGTTGACTGTATATATGTTAACCGTTGTATATATTATTAGTTATTGATATCTGGTGTGTTTCCACGGACATGTGTTAACGCGTGCGTTGACGGATGCGATTTTCACCCAAAGAATGGGAACTACAGAAATACGCTATAGTGTTTCCATGGTCAGTCCGATAGTTTTTAACGCACGCGTTACCGGACGGAGAATGGAGATTGTCCCATTTTTAACGCATCGGACGAGGTAACGGACGAGGGATTTCGCTAATCATGACGTCATTGAAGGTGTTTTCCGATCCTGATGACCTTTTGCTGTCAGATAGAAATCAACCGAGTGAGTTTGTTTACTTATTTTTACTCACTTTTGTTTGTGTTGTAAATGCATTTTGTATGATTGATTGATTGGTGTTTTACGCCGCGCTCAAGATTATTTCACTTATATGGCGGCGTTGCCAGTTATATTGTGGGAGGAAACCGGGATCTGTGCCCTGAGGAAACCCATGACCTTCCGGTGGTAACTGGCAACCATCTCACATAGGTCGTTCGAGTGAAAACCCAAATAAAGCAATGAAGAATGACACAAATCAGCTTTGTAAAAAATCCATTTTAAAGTTTTTTTATTGGCTTATAGCGTGGGAGGAAACCGGGTTCTATGCCCGGAGGAAACCCACGACCTTCCGGTGGTAACTGGCAACCATCCCACATAGGTCGTTCGAGTGAAACCCCAGTCAGAAAATTTGCCAATTTTTTTTTTTTTTGGGGGGGGGGGGGGGCTGTGTGGGATTCGAACCATTTTGTATGAAAAAGCTATACAGATGTCCACGAATTCACATTCTTTCCCCAAACCCCCAAAAAATTGTCAAGGATATGACCTTGACTTTTGGCCGTAACCTTATGACAGATCGCACTGTCGATTGCATGCGTTAACGCAAGTCTGTGGAAACACTTCATTCTATCCGTTATACAAACGCATCCGTCAACGCACACGTTAACGCAAGTCCGTGGAAACACACCATTACCCTGGGTGTATGAATCGTATGATATACTCTTCTAATAAACATACGCCATGTGTAG
The DNA here is from genome assembly GCA_963971465.1 of Lepidochitona cinerea. Lineage (NCBI taxonomy): Eukaryota > Metazoa > Mollusca > Polyplacophora > Chitonida > Tonicellidae > Lepidochitona > Lepidochitona cinerea. The sequence continues at coordinate 14,510,613 of OZ020562.1, read as the reverse complement.
GAGGAACCTGGGGTTATAAAAGATTCATACACCCAGGGTAAAATATCAACGATGAAATGATTTCATCGAAAGCCCTGTGGGGACAATTGTCGCAGTTTTATTTTTCAACCAATATCGGTCTTGTTGCTAATTTAAATAATTCGTGTTAGTTTGATACTTTGTGCAAACGTTTAGCTTTATTTTGTGGCGTGGATTCTGCCTGTGACAAAAATATTTTACTAAAGCTAATATGTCGAGATATTTCACATATACAGCTACTGTCAGCATGCATGAATCTCTGTCAAACGGACAAGCAATGACAGGCAACGCACAAAGTTACGTCTTCTGCGTGCATAGCAACGTTATCCATCGATGTAAGAAGAATATTGTCTTTCGTATTTCAATTTGTAGATAAGGTTAGGTTGAAAATAGATTGAAATAAAAAATAAGGCTATATGCATGTGAATGGTCCTAGTAAGACATGTTTTGGGGTTTTCAAGGCGATTAAACATTTGCAGTGGTGATGGTCATGCTTTTTGTCAGGCGAGTCATAACAAAATCAGACTGGGTGTATGAGTTTTTACGACCCGGGTATTAGACCAAGCAAAATTAAAAATATGCGGAGAAAGTTGCTTGACTGAAAATTAATATATTTACAGCTGTATTTGTTAACCCCAGATCATACGGGCACAGGCGAAATAATCTTGATTAAAATAGCTATTGGGACAAGTTTCTAATTGTGTTAGTTGGGAATATGTCATTTTGAACTTCATACACAAACATAAGTTGTAATAAAAAAACCCAATGATATTTAAAAGGAAAGAACACCTACGGAGTGATCGAAGTTGAAAATAAATATCTAGTAAAGCACTTTAGTTTCATACTAGTTAATAAAAAGTGACAATTTGTACACAAATAGAGTTCGACAGCATCTGAACGTTGGCGCATTTGCGAGTCGGAAAAATCACTCCTGAAATAAATAGGACTAACAATTGTGTGCTTTATACTATGGCGATCTGCACATCTGATTTGTATATGCCAATTTAGCGTATACACTTTAAGTTTAAGCTAATAGCGTATAAAGTTCGGCAATATACAATGCAGTGTAAAATTGGTCATGAATAGTACAATTGGTTTTAAATACACTTCAACGATGGAATATGGCCAATTTAGGTTTAGGTTAATGCATTTAAAATGGAGAATAGATAGTTGGTTGTTATAGTTTATTGGCGCGTCCCTTCGTATGAAGAATGTACGCTATACTTGTGAGTAATTATTACTGTACCTAGGGCGATAGGGTGCGCAAGTCTCACAAGAAATGTTACGAGATTTTGTGATATCCGGTGACAGATGACGCCATTAAGAACATTTTTGATGACTTTGCAATTCCATTTGACGTATTTTGTTCCATAACGTCAGATTTAAATGTCATGTTGGAACGAAAAACGCTCAGTCACGTGCGCAATGCAGCGCCGGGGAAAGGAAATATGTGAAATTCACAAGTGACTTGCGCTCCCTATTTAATAAGACAACTGTAATGTATTGGCTCAATCTATAGAATATATATGTGCATGAGTATATGTTAGTATGTTTGGGAACTACTTAATCTCTTAAGATATCAAAACATGCAATATAAGTGAGTTTACACCCATAAGGAAGGGTTGATTTCAAAATTTACCAGTGTAAATCTATATAAACCACTGGTGGAGGTAATTGAGGAAATGGTGAAACCTGTGAAGTTAAAATTGACTTTTAGGTATAACCCACCTCGCGCAAAATATGATTAGCCCTTATATTGAAAGGTTTTGTTCCTTGGTTATTGTTATTTACAAGGCAATCAGATTCCACAGAATCAAATACAGATGTTGCAGAGTTATTAACAACTGATTTAGGTACAAGTGCAAGTACAGATTCAGGAGTACGCCTCAATCGTTTAACTCTATAAATACCAATCGTTGCACACGATTTGAAGAACATTTAAAAGGGTTGTTTTCAAAATCCCAGTGTATATCTTAAGACCAGTACACTGCACAGAATCGGGTCTTTTCTTATTTGATAGTGATGCTCCAGGGGGGGGTATTTCATAAACACGTTTAGAAGGCTTAACTGACCTAGCCGACTAGAACAGCACTGCTTTAACATTACTGCTTAGTCGACTATCTGACCGTAGTCGGCTATATGTGGTTTATGAAATACCCCCCTGAGTAAGATTTTAAATAATAATCTAGCACAATTCTACATAACAGTAATAAACAGGTTTGTCAGCACCCCCTGTTCTAACTGACAGAGGCCTTATTGACATTTATCTTTGACCATATCTGTGTGCTTTGACCAGGTTGAATATTTATAAAACACAACCCCTAGATATTTGAACAGATTGCATGGTTTAATGTTGGAGGCATCTAGACATATAGGTTTTTGTAACTGGATAACTGGTAAACAATGCACCTTCGGACTTAGTAGAAGAAAATAAAAAGGCCCACAGTTTACGCGTTTAATGACATCTTTAATTGCTAGCTGGATATGCATTTGGACAATATGAGCAGTTTATCTTTGTATTGGCACTGATGGCAAATCGTTTATGGCAATATTGAATCATGTGAGAGAAATAATCGATCCCCGGGAGTACGCCATTCTCTAAACCAAAAGACGTACTGGGATTTTACGATTGGATCGAAAGCCGTAATCATAAAGTAGACTATACTGGGAGATGAATCTTTACAATTGCTAAGAGCTTGTTTGATTTTCGTCTTTTAAATCTGAACCACTTATATCCAACACTGATTCATCTCACCAGCTATCTGTCTTCCATTTAAATGCGCGTAGTCTACGAAAACACTTCACTGAAATCACTGGCTTCCTTCATAGTCTCCAATAACCGTTTTCTATCCTTGGTTTTAGTGAAAGTTGGCTGACACCAGATACAGAATCTCTTTATAATATGCCTGGTTATTACCAGTTTTCTTCACAACGTCAAGGACGTAGAGGGGGTGGTCTCTTACTCTATGTATCATCATCAATAACATCATGTTTCATTAGAGAAGATTTGTCATTCTCTGATTATGATACAGGCTCTTGTGAATGCCTCTTTGTAGAGTTCATTCACGCGGGTAAAACCTACATTTGTGGTCTCCTCTATCGCCCCCCGCCCCCCAGGCAATTGTATTTCTGAATACTAAAACACACGGCCACAGGGAAAATCTTCTTGTCTAAAATAACCACGGAGACAAGTTTTGAATTGTGTTAAAAAGAGGTATATCATTTAGACCGTTATACCCCATCATAAATTGTTGTAATAAAGTAAACCTATGATATTTCATTAGGTTGACGACTGACAGGAGCTTGGCCTTAGTTAGTAGAATTTTCTGGAACACTTTGCATTACGTTGACAATGCTTACGCATCTTAAGCTATGGTAACAATATCGTCAGACTATATACTATAGGGTCATGGGAGAAGACAGTGAAAATTTGCCGGGTCCAAGTTCAAACCCAAAGGATAAATAGTTTGTAATGTTTGAATCCAAAAACTTTCCCTTTCCAAACGTTTGTGCTTGGTATCTGCAGCGGAAGTGAGAAAAGGGATTTTCTCAATAGGCATAATTTCAAAATGGTCCTTGACCGAATGACCTAGAGTATTGAAATGTTGTGCCACGGGTACATCATGTTTAAGTCTAATACTAGATAAATGGTTGGCTGCTCTTTGTCGTAGAGAATTCCGAGTTTCTCCGACGTATTGTTTGCGACATTTTTTGCACGTGATAACATACACGCTATTAGAGGAGTCGCAATTACGATTCATTGTATTAATGAATTTAATAAGCATCTGATCACCATCCTGGACATTTGTCAAAAAGAAAAGAAAAAATGCATTCTTACCGGCGACTTTAATATAGTTGACAACCATCCTCCTACTAAGACCTTCTTTGAAATACTGAAATCCTATAATTTCATTCCTCAGATAACAAAACCAACCCGCGTCCAATCTCGATCTGCCACCCTAATTGACAATATATTTACTAACTTTCAAAATGATACAATCCTTTCTGACATTTTCCTTACAGACATTTCTGACCATTTTCCTATTTTTCATATCATTAAAACCAATCCTGTCAAAAGAGAACCTAACCTACGAAAAAGCTTTAGAAAATATACAGACTTCGAAAAACAACGATTTTTAACAGAGATCCAAAACATTGATTGGTCTTTTGTATTAGAAGAAAAAACAGACGTTGAAACTGCGTTGCAACTTTTTATAGATAAATTTAGCAAGATATACGATAGTTGTTTTCTAATTCATAATCATCCCACTCATAAGAATGTAATAATAAAACCATGGGTTACCCCTGGATTAATATCTTCAATTCATGAAAAAAATCTTTATATAGGGAACAGCTGAAAACAGATGATCAACTTATCAGAGTACAATATAGAGCATATAGAAACAAACTCAATAAAACACTACGTTTGGCCAGGAAAAATTACTTTGAACTTGAATTTTATAAATGTAATAACGATATTAAAAATACATGGAAAATTCTCAATAGATTATTAAATGGGCCGTGAAACAAGAATTGACATTCCCAATACGTTTGATATCAATGGTTCACAGAGTAATGATAAAACTGAAATTGCTAATTCTTTTAATAATTATTTTAATACTATAGCTTCAAACCTTGACTCCAATATTCCTGAAATCGATTCTACTTTTTTTTTTACTTTCTAGGTCCCTCACTAACCACCTTTTTTTATTTTAAAACAGTTACCTCTCAAGAGGTCGAGTCAATCATAAAAAAAAATTGAAATCTGCAACTTCCCCTGGTTTAGACGAAATACGCATGTCAATAGTGAAAACTGTCTCTAAATATATCTCCTCTCCTCTATCTCATATACTTAACTTAAGCTTTACCACCGGTATCGTACCTGATTGCCTTAAATGTGCAAAAGTCGGTCCTGTTTTTAAATCTGGTGATCGTAAAATTATTTCAAACTATCGTCCTATATCTGTACTACCCTGTTTTAGTAAAATTTTCGAAAAAAATAGTAACTTAATCCATGCTAGATTATTTAGAATCAAACAATATACTTGACATAAACCAATACGGATTTCGAGAAAACCATTCTACTCACTTTGCGGCATGCTCATTATATGATTAACTTACATCTGCTAGAGAAAACAAACTTTATAGCGTTGTTACTTTTCTAGATCTTTCTAAAGCATTCGACACAGTTAATCACAATATTCTGCTTCACAAACTTAATCACTATGGATTCAGTGCCACTACAGTTAGTTGGTTTAAAAGTTATCTTTCTAATAGAACTCAATCTGTCTCTCTCAACAACATCCTATCTTCTCCTCAAAACGTAACATGTGGCGTCCCACAGGGGTCCATACTAGGTCCTATTCTTTTCCTTTTATATATTAATGACATTTCTAAAGTTTCTGACCCATTGCATTTGACCCTCTTTTCTGACGATACAAGCTGTATTTATTCTTCTGATAGTTCAACAGAGGCTATAAATACAATGTCCGTTGACCTAAACAAACTACACTCCTTGTTCTGCTCCAATCGTCTATCATTAAATATATCTAAAACTAAATTTATTCTACTTGCCCCTGTTCTGAGGAAAAAACATGAAAATGTACCACAATTGAAAATCTATGGACACGAAATAGAACAAGTAGACAATTACAAATTTTAGGACTATACTTTAACGAAAAATTAACTTGGACCAACCATATTAAATACATCTGTAATAAACTATCTAGAAATATAGGTATTATAAATAATGTTAAGGACTTAATAACCAAAATCACTCGACTGATATTATACTATTCATTAATTCATCCCTTTCTATCTTACGGAAATGCAATATGGTCGAACACATTTACTACACATCTCAAACCACTAATTATTCTACAAACATGTGCAATCCGCTGTATCAATATATCCTCACGTCTTGAACACACTCGTCCACTTTTTCATTCTCTTAAAATCCTCCCGCTCCAACAGCTGACCACATATTCCTTACTTCTTATTTCTCATAATTTTTTTTATTTCTCACAGCAAATCCCCCAAAGCCTCAAACACTATCTAGTTAAACAATCTCAAATTAACCGATACAGTAACAGAAAACAATCCCTAGATCTGCATCGTCCATTTTACAATAGTAACCTGTCCTACAATTCCCTAAAATGTGCTTATGCTCGAGAGTGGAACAAATTACCCTCAACTATCCGCCAGTTTCAATCTCAGTCTTTATTCAAATCAAAAATCAAATAATATCTTCTACAAATATCTGCACTTCATTAAGGTAATTTATGTTATTCCAATATATACAACAGCTGTTTTTTCATTTAGCATCATAATTTATCTAGTGATATTTGTGCAAATTCGCCCAATTAGAAATTGTATATATTAAGTGGTAATAATAGTAATAGGCCTAACATGTTATTGTTATATTCATAACCATCACCCCTTGTACAAGTTCGCGTTTCTACTTCATGCGCCCTCTGATAGACTGCAGGTCATTTTGAATGTGGCGACCAAAAAGGTAGCCGTGTAACGTACAATTTCCTTATCCTCTTCAGGTCCCATCGAAAGTGTCCTCGTGATAATGTAAGGGATCGAAATACTCTGTTTGTTAACTTTCAGGCGTGATCAGTTTTATAATTGAAGTATTGGAGGATTCCTGGAATGTACCGAAACTGCGTCTCTTCTTTGCGTTAGCCGTTACACAACATGTGCTTTACCGGGCTAAATATAATATATAAACAAATATCTTTCTAAATGATATTAGTATTTCATAAATTTATAATTATTTTTGATTTTCTTTTTTCGTCTGTAGTAAAACATTTTGATATTTACTTTCGACGCCATTTTTATTCAGCCCAAAAATGCGGTGATTTACCGTATAAAAAGCGCAGACTGTCCGAGGCGTGTCAAAGCCGACTGGTAGCGAGCGGAAGGATGTTCCGAGCGCTTCATGCGGTCAAAAACTAGGTCACTGTTACTATTCATAGTAGCCGAGAAAACTTGGCTCTGTCGAATTTTTTTTTTCCGTGTTCGTCATAGCCAAGATCACTTCCATAGTAAAAAAAAAGGATATATGTTAAGGAGACCCGCCGAAAAAATAACATAACATAAATCCTTTTTTTACTATGGAAGTGATCTTGGCTATGACGAAAAAAAAGTTTATCAGGTTTGTGTAGATCTGTAGTAAATTGGTTTGGTGTCAATCATTCACAAATGTTTAATTTAATATAATATTATTATATAATACTTTATTTCTTTATTAAGGATAACACACTTCTCGCAAGCTACAAAAAAGGGGGTCCTCATAAAATAATACAATAAAAGATACACACATATTTGCTTTGTGAGGATGGCGCTACAAAGAAATAACTTAGATAATTGTGTCATTTACGTTAATACGAAATAAACACATATATGACCAATCTTAGTCCTATACAATCCTAAATCTACCAGTAAGTTTTATGTACTTTTCAACAGACTCAACTATTTGTAAATTATCGTGAAAAGATCATGAATTGTCTTCATTTAAAAGAATGGAAAAGACAATTGTTTTACAAATATTAATTAGAGATATGCGTGGCAGTAAAGACATAGAGTCGTTAATGGTCCAGTGTACAGCTAGTTGTCAATATACGTCGTCAAATTCTTAACGGATTCGCCCGATCCCTAAAAACCCTTTCTTTTCGTAAATTTCGCCTAGCGCGTCGAAGTTGTAACAATACCTCCGCCATATTTACGCCAAATATTTTTACGTACACCTACTAGGTAGCAGACGTAAATTTACGTCGCACTTTACACCTTGGTGTCAGATACACCCTCTTTTAAAACGACCAAAAAAACTTACGTCTGACTTCCGCCATATTTGCACCTTAGTGCAGACTTACACCCTCTTCGTAAAACGGCCCCCAGGCGGTTACTGACCAGTTGTTCTGGTCAAAATATCAACATTTTTGGCAGCTCATGCCACTTTAAGTTTCACCTAATTCCATGCCATGTTGACACTGTTCTGCCATTAATGATTATTATATACACAATAACGATTACAACCCACAGAACGATTGCTTTAGAGAAGTAAACTTTCAGCTTTTTAATTCCCAAGTATATGTAGTTTCTTTGTGTTTGACTTCTCAACTGAATTAAATACGTTATATATATATATTTATGAACACTAAAACACACGGCTAAACCTATGACATTTCATTAGGTTGACGACTGACAGGAGCTTGACCTTAGTCAGTATAATTGTTTGGAACACTTTGTAATACATTTACAATGCTTACGCATCTTAAAGTGGCATGAGCTGCCAAAATTTACACTTTTTTTCATAATTTCTGATCGTCACCACAGTAAGAGACCTTGATGGCCATCGAAAAACGAAATGATTGGCGTTGGAATGAGGAAAATCCATACAGTATGTAGCCTGTATGAATTGAAACGTATTAGAAAAGTTAACAAAATTTAAATAACCGGGACGACCATTCATTCATTCTAAGCCAAAGTTAGTTCAAAACAATACTTTATCGTACATTTTCGAGACTTGAAGCACTAAAAAGCTTCTGAATCATACGTCTTGTGAAAAATAGCCAATAATTTCAAACTTCTGTTTAAACCGCAAAATATCAACATTTTGGCAGCTCATGCCGCTTTAGGCTATGGCAAGAATATCGTCAGACTGAGGTTGAACCCCATATGATCATGGGAAAAGACAGTGAAAATTTTGTCCCCCCCCCCGATATAATTAACCACAGCAAGGACATTTTGTGTGGGAGAAGAAGATGTAAATGTATCTATTAGACGCTTTTGGGCTTAGAATTGTATGGCATTACGAAGAGAGGTAGAAACTTATATGACAGTGGCGTCATTTCTCTGTTGCTGGCGTTGTGGTACACCTCTTTCAGATTGCGTCATAGACAAAATCAGCACGGTTCCGACGTCAGATTGATCTAAAAACTCGATATAGCGAAATTTTGCCATACACAGAGGCTACTGCGCAAGCCTCGGTCCTTAACCCAAAAGAGTATATCGACGGTAATCGCCCTTTTCACCAAAAAACACATCAACTATGGGCAATAACTTTGAAATATGACAAACACAAATTTTCCGACAGAAGGTTACGTAGAATGGCGCTATGTTTTGATGAGATAGTATATTCACCGTGGAAAAGACTGCATTCAAGATACAAAAAAAATGATATATTAAAAATTATTCAAATATAAAGTCCAAAAAAAATAGTTAGGGTTCGCGAGACAAGAATTTAGAATCGTGTGAAAAAACATCAGCGATAATGACAATTTCTAAAGCTGGCACAGAAGATATCGATGCAGACTAAATTTACTTACCCTAAATTATTTGTCCTTTACCAGCCACAAACACTTTTTGTTGCCAAGCCTTGGCTTCCAAATGACTGCTAGAAAATTTCGATTCTCTCTGAAAGAACAAAAAGAAGAAAAAATGGAGGTAATATAACAGTTTTGGTTGACATTCGGATTATTCGGTTATGCGGTTATTCAAGGAGGCCCGTACCTGGTCAATGACTTGCAACGAAGGGCCATTAAAAGTTGAATTTAAAACCGATGTCGAAGCTCACTGACATTAAACATTTGAACTATTGTTCCTTTGGAGGTCGTGTTCACTTTTCAATATTTTTTTCACCGATTGATTGTCGTTTACATATGTGCCGGCACCAGGGTCACAGCTGCCCTCAACGATTGACATTCAAATCGGAATAATCGCAAATTACGACAGGTAGTGTTTTACGGTACCAGTTCACTATACAATACGATCTACCAGTTATATCGAGGAACATAAAGAGGAATGGATTACGCTTTCAACAAATGTCGGGGCAAATATTTTCTAAATCATAAAACTGTTCCAATGATAAAGATAGAAAGAACAACTTTCACGTAATATATTTCTCAGAATACATGGCCTTGTTCGAAAGAATCGTCTGGGAAGATTTTGATCTCTTTATATGTCGACATAATGTTTGAAATACAAAAAAAGAATGCATACACACGGAAAAAAGATTGTCCGTACAATGTAGACCGGTCGTGTATTCTTCAGGCAGTGTATAACAGCTGTCTGTTAACGTCTTTCTGAAGACATCATCATGGTCGCGAATACAACAGTGCCGGATCGGCAAAACGAAAATCCAAGAATTCAGTATTCCAGATCCTTATTATCTTACGTACCAAAAATTGGCCACCCCAAAAAAACAAATAAGATCACCTGGTCATGACAGAGGTTTTCATGTTGTCTTCGGTCATAAATCAAATAGCAATTATAGGCTACATTCAGCCTCTCTGATCTCCCATCCAAATCGACAACTCATCGACTTTATTCTTTAGTGGCTTTACCCTTTTTACCTATTTATGGATTGTATTTTTCTGTGACTATAAAAATCCGTTAATTTTACTAGCATTTTGTTTCCCAATGAGACAAAGGGATTTAGTTATACAAAATTTATCATTTATATTGTTAGCTTTATTTTATATCTTGTATTATTTGAAAAAAATATTTGTAATAAATATATATATATAATCTCATTTGAGATTACTTCCTTCCATGCACGTCACATGCTTCTTTATAAAGACCTAAACACTCTGTCCTCGGAGTGCATACGCACTAATACTCACGGTTGGCTGAATGGATAAGGCAGCCGGCATTTAGTGCTGGCGATAGGTGCTATACTCTGGGACCTGGGTTCGATTCCCGTTTTGGGCGTCACCCAAAAATCGGTAGAGGAATTTCTACCATATTTTCAAGAACGTGTAAACCCAAAATAACGAGAATACAGTAATTATGTAGCATATAGGGATGTATTTGTCCGCAAGTCAATGTGTTTGTCGTCATTGGTTTTCACGCTGTTTAATTGATTTGTGTTTACAGTATAATTTGACTTATATAGCGGTGTTGCTAGGTTAAGTATGGGGAAAAACCGGGCCCTTTTTCAATTGATTTTGTCTGAAAGTTTCTAAACCGCGACGCCCCGAGGCCTCTTTCCAAAATTGTGAGATGGTCGACTGTATATATGTTAACCGTTGTATATATTATTAGTTATTGATATCTGGTGTGTTTCCACGGACATGCGTTAACGCGTGCGTTGACGGATGCGATTTTCCCCCAAAGAATGGGAACTACAGAAATACGCTATAGTGTTTCCATGGTCAGTCCGATAGTTTTTAACGCACGCGTTACCGGACGGAGAATGGAGATTGTCCCATTTTTAACGCATCGGACGAGGTAACGGACGAGGGATTTCGCTAATCATGACGTCATTGAAGGTGTTTTCCGATCCTGATGACCTTTTGCTGTCAGATAGAAATCAACCGAGTGAGTTTGTTTACTTATTTTTACTCACTTTTGTTTGTGTTGTAAATGCATTTTGTATGATTGATTGATTGGTGTTTTACGCCGCGCTCAAGATTATTTCTTTTATATGGCGGCGTTGCCAGTTATATTGTGGGAGGAAACCGGGATCTGTGCCCGGAGGAAACCCATGACCTTCCGGTGGTAACTGGCAACCATCTCACATAGGTCGTTCCAGAGAAAACGCAAATAAAGCAATGAAGAATGACACAAATCAGCTTTGTAAAAAATCCATTTGAAAGTTTTTTTATTGGCTTATAGCGTGGGAGGAAACCGGGTTCTATGCTCGGAGGAAACCCACGACCTTCCGGTGGTAACTGGCAACCATCCCACATAGGTCGTTCGAGTGAAACCCCAGTCAGAAAATTTTCCAATTTTTTTTTTTGGGGCTGTGTGGGATTCGAACCATTTTGTATGAAAAAGCTATACAGATGTCCACGAATTCACATTCTTTCCCCAAACCCCCAAAAAATTGTCAAGGATATGACCTTGACTTTGGCCGTAACCTTATGACAGATCGCACTGTCGATTGCTTGCGTTAATTCAAGTCTGTGAAAACACTTCATTCTATACGTTATACAATCGCATCCGTCAACGCACGCGTTAACGCAAGTCCGTGGAAACACACCATTACCCTGGGTGTATGAATCGTATGATATACTCTTCTAATAAACATACGCCATGTGTAGGAGGAACCTGGGGTTATAAAAGATTCATACGCCCAGGGTAAAATATCAACGATGAAATGATTTCATCGAAAGCCCTGTGGGGACAATTGTCGCAGTTTTATTTTTCAACCAATATCGGTCTTGTTGCTAATTTAAATAATTCGTGTTAGTTTGATATTTCATCGTTTGTGCAAACGTTTAGCTTTATTTTGTGGCGTGGATTCTGCCTGTGACAAAAATATTTTACTAAAGCTAATATGTCGAGATATTTCACATATACAGCTACTGTCAGCATGCATGAATCTCTGCCAAACGGACAAGCAATGACAGGCAACGCACAAAGTTACGTCTTCTGCGTGCATAGCAACGTTATCCATCGATGTAAGAAGAATATTGTCTTTCGTATTTCAATTTGTAGATAAGGTTAGGTTGAAAATGGATTGAAATAAAAACTATGCACAGTTAAACTAGCCTATATGCATGTAAGTGATCCTAATCAGACATGTTTTGGGGTTTTCAAGGCGATTAAACATTTGCAGTGGTAATGGTCATGCTTTTTGCCAGGCGAGTCATAAAAAAATCAGACTGGGTGTATGGGTTTTTACGACCCGGATAATAGACCAAGCAAAATTAAAAATTTGCCGAGAAAGTGGGTTGACTGTAAATTAATATATTTACAGCTGTATTTATGAGCCCCAGGTAATACAGGCACGGGGGAAATAATCTTGACTAAAATAGCTATTGGGACAAGTTTCTAATTGTGTTAAAATAGGGGTATGTCATTTTGAACTTCATACACAATCATAAGTTGTAATAAAAAAAACCAATTATATTTAAAAGGAAAGAACACCTACGGAGTGATCGAAGTTGAAAATAAATATCTAGAAAAGCGCTTTAGTTTCATACTAGTTAAAAAGTGACAATTTGTACCCAAATAGAGTTTGATAGCATCTGAACGTTGGCGCATTTGCGAGTCTAAAAAATCATTCCTGAAATAAATAGGGCTAATAATTGTGTGCTTTATACTATGGCAAACTGTACATCTGATTGTTATATGACAATTATATTTAGTATCTCAGCTACTTAGCGTATAAAGTTCGGCAATATACAATGCAGTGTAAAATGGGTCATGAATAGTACAATTGATTTTAAATACACTTCAACGATGGAATATGGCCAATTTAGGTTTAGGTTAATGCATTTAAAATGGAGAATGGATAGTTGGTTGTTATAGTTTATTGGCGCGTCCCTTAGTATGAAGAATGTACGCCATACTAATGAGTAGTTATTACCTAGGGCGATGAAGACAACTGAGATGTCTTGGCACACTATATAGAATATATATTTATGAACACTAAAACACACGGGCACAGGGAAAATCTTCTTGTCTAAAATAACCATAGAGACAAGTTTCTAATTGTGTTAAAAAGAGGTATATCATTTAGACATTTCTATCCCATCATAACTTGTTGTAATAAAGTAAACCTATGATATTTCATTGGGTTGACGACTGACAGGAGCTTGGCCTTAGTCAGTAGAATTTTCTGGAACACTTTGTATTACATTGACAATGTTTACGTATCTTAAGCTATGGTAAGAATATCGTCAGACTATATATTATAGGGTCATGGGAAAGGACAGTGAAAATTTGCCCCCCCCCCCCCCACCCACCCCCACCCATTTCCCAGAAAAACCTAGGTAGAAGGCAGACAGGGGAGTTTAGCCCTGATCAGTATGTCTTTCAAACTCTTGTTCTTTTTATAAGCAATGACTGGCTTTTGGGTCAGAGGTCGAGAGTATGTCTTTCAAACTCTTATTCTTTTTATAAGCAATGAATGGCCTATATATAGAATATATATGTGCATGAGTATATGTTAGTATGTTTGGGAACTATTTAACCTCTTAAGATATCAAAACATGCAATATAAGTGAGCTTACACCCATAGGAAAGGTCTGATTTCAGAATTTGCCAGTGTAAATCTATATAAACCACTGGTGGAGGTAATTGAGAACATGGTGAAACCTGTGAAGTTAAAGGGGCATGAGCTGCCAACATGTTGATATTTTGACGTTAAAACAGAATGCTGAAATTATTGGCTATTTTTCTCAAAAGGTAGAATTCAGAAGCTTTTTAATGCTTCTAGTCTCGAAAATGTACGATAACGTATTGTTTTGAACTAACTTTGGCTTAGAATGAATGAATGGTCGTCCCGGTTATTTAAATTTTGTTTACTTTTGAACACGTTTTCGGTTCATACAGGCTACATACTGTATGGATATTTCTCATTCCAACGCCAATCATTTAGTTTTTCGATAGCCTCCAAAGCCTCTTACTGTCGTGACGATCAAAAGTTATGAAAAAACTGCGAATTTTGGCAGCTCATGCCACTTTAAAATTGACTTTTAGGTACATGTATAACCCACCTGGTGCAAAATATGACCAGCCCTTATATTGAAAGGTTTTGTTCCTTGGCTATTTACAAAGGCAATCAGATTCCACAGAATCAAATACAGATGTTGCAGAGTTATTAACAACTGATTTTAGTACAAGTACAGTTTTAAAAGTACGCCTCAATCGTTTAACTGTAAATGCCAACCGTTGCACACGATTAGAAGAACATTTAAAGGGGTTGTTTTCAAAATCCCAGTGTATATCCTAAGACCAGTACACTGCACGGAATCAAGTATTTTCTTATTTGATAGTGCTGTTTCTGGGTAAGATTCTAAATAATAATCTAGCACAATTCTAAATAACAGTAATAAACAGTAGCACCCCCTGTTCTAACTGACAGAGTGTTTTTGTCATTTGACCGTGTTGAATATTTATAAAACACAACAGATTGCATGGTTTAATGTTGGAAGCATCTAGACATATAGTTTTTTGTAACTGGTAAACAATGCAGCTTCGGACTAATAAAAAGGCCCACAGTTTACTTGTTTAATGACATCATTAATTGCTAGCTGGATATGCATTTGGACCATATGAGCAGTTTATCTTTGTATTGGCACTAATGTCAAATCGTTTATGGCAATATTGAATAATGTGAGAGAAATAATCGATCCCCGGGGGGAGGGGGGGGGGGGGGGTACACCGTTCTCCAAATCAAAAGACGTGCCTATACGTACTGGGATTTTGCGATTGGATCGAAAGCCGTAACCATAAAGTAGACTATACTGGGAGATGAATCTTTACAATTGCTAAGAGCTTGTTTAATTTTCGTCTTTTAAATCTGAACCACTTATATCCAACACTGATTCATCTCACCAGCTATCTGTCTTCCATTTAAATGCGCGTAGTCTACGAAAACACTTCACTGAAATCACTGGCTTCATTCATAGTCTCCAATATCCGTTTTCTATCCTTGCTTTTAGTGAAAGTTGGCTGACACCAGATACAGAATATCTTTATAATATACCTGGTTATTACCAGTTTTCTTCACAACGTCAAGGACGTGGAGGGGGTGGTCTCTTACTTTATGTATCATCATCAATAACATCATGTTTCATTAGAGAAGATTTGTCATTCTCTGATGATGATACAGGCTCTTGTGAATGCCTCTTTGTAGAGTTCATTCACGCGGGAAAAACCTACATTTGTGGTCTCCTCTATCGCCCCCCTAGGCAATTGTATTTCTGAACACTAAAACACACGGCCACAGGGAAAATCTTCTTGTCTAAAATAACCACGGAGACAAGTTTCTAATTGTGTTAAAAAGAGGTATATCATTTAGACCTTTATGGCCCATCATAAATTGTTGTAATAAAGTAAACCTATGATATTTCATTAGGTTGACGACTGACTGGAGCTTGGCCTTAGTTAGTAGAATTTTCCGGAACACTTTGCATTACGTTGACAATGCTTACGCATCTTAAGCTATGGTAACAATATCGTCAGACTATATACTATAGGGTCATGGGAGAAGACAGTGAACATTTGCCGGGTCCAAGTTCAAACCCAAAGGATAAATAGTTTGTAATGTTTGAATCCAAAAACTTTCCCTTTCCAAACGTTTGTGTTTGGTATCTGCAGCGGAAGTGAGAAAAGGGATTTTCTCAATAGGCATGATTTCAAAATGGTCCTTGACCCGAATGACCTTGAGTATTAAAATGTTGTGCCACGGGTACATCATGTTTAAGTCTTATACTAGATAAATGGTTGGCTGCTCTTTGTCGTAGAGAATTCCGAGTTTCTCCGACGTATTGTTTGCGACATTTTTTGCACGTGATAACATACACGCTATTAGAGGAGTCGCAATTAAGATTCATTGTATTAATGAATTTAATAAGCATCTGATCACCATCCTGGACATTTGTCAAAAAGAAAAGAAAAAATGCATTCTTACCGGGGACTTTAATATAGATCTTTTTAAAGTTGACAACCATCCTCCTACTAAGGCCTTCTTTGAAATACTGAAATCCTATTATTTCATTCCTCACATAACAAAACCAACCCGCGTCCAATCTCGATCTGCCACCCTAATTGACAATATATTTACTAACTTTCAAAATGATACCATCCTTTCTGGCATTCTGCTTACAGACATTTCTGACCATTTTCCCATTTTTCATATCATTAAAACCAATCCTGTCAAAAGAGATTCTAACCTACGAAAAAGCTTTAGAAAATATACAGACTTCGAAAAACAACGATTTTTAACAGAGATTCAAAACATTGATTGGTCTTTTGTATTAGAAGAAAAAACAGACGTTTAAACTGCGTTGCAACTTTTTATAGATAAATTTAGCAAGATATACGATAGTTGTTTTCTAATTCATAATCATTCCACTCATAAGAATGTAATAATAAAACCATGGGTTACCCCTGGATTAATATCTTCAATTCATGAAAAAAATCTTTATATAGGGAACAGCTGAAAACAGATGATCAACTTATCAGAGTACAATATAGAGCATATAGAAACAAACTCAATAAAACACTACGTTTGGCCAGGAAAAATTACTTTGAACTTGAATTTTATAAATGTAATAACGATATTAAAAATACATGGACAATTCTCAATAGAATAATGGGCCGTGAAACAAGAATTGACATTCCCAATACTTTTGATATCAATGGTTCACAGAATAATGATAAAACTGAAATTGCTAATTCTTTTAATAATTATTTTAGTACTATAGCTTCAAACCTTGACTCCAATATTCCTGAAATCGATTCTACTTTTTTGGCTTTCTAGGTCCCTCACTACCCACCTTTTTTATTTTAAAACAGTTACCTCTCAAGTGGTCGAGTCAATCATAAAAAATTGAAATCTGCAACTTCCCCTGGTTTAGACGAAATACGCATGTCAATAGTGAAAACTGTCTCTAAATATATCTCCTCTCCTCTATCTCATATACCTGATACCTGATCTGTATCGTACCTGATTGCCTTAAATGTGCAAAAGTCTGTCCTGTTTTTAAATCTGGTGATCGTAAAATTATTTCAAACTATCGTCCTATATCTGTACTACCCTGTTTTAGTAAAATTTTCGAAAAAATAGTTACTTAATCCATGCTAGATTATTTAGAATCAAACAATATACTTGACATAAACCAATACGGATTTCGAGAAAACCATTCTACTCACTCATTATATGATAAACTTACATCTGCTAGAGAAAACAAACTTTATAGCGTTGTTACTTTTCTAGATCTTTCTAAAGCATTCGACACAGCTAATCACAATATTCTGCTTCACAAACTCAATCACCATATGGATTCAGTGTCACTACAGTTAGTTGGTTTAAAAGTTATCTTTCTAATAGAACTCAATCTGTCTCTCTCAACAACATCCTATCGTAACATGTGGCGTTCCACAGGGGTCCATACTAGGTCCTATTCTTTTCCTTTTATATATTAATGACATTTCTAAAGTTTCTGACCCATTGTATTTGACCCTCTTTTCTGACGATACAAGCTGCATTTATTCTTCTGATAGTTCAACAGAGGCTATAAATACAATGTCCGTTGAACTAAACAAACTACACACCTGGTTCTGCTCCAATCGTCTATCATTAAATATATCTAAAACTAAATTTATTCTACTTGCCCCTGTTCTGAGGAAAAAACATGAAAATGTACCACCATTGAAAATCTATGGACACGAAATAGAACAAGTAGACAATTACAAAATTTTAGGACTAGGCTATACTTTAACGAAAAATTAACTTGGACCAACCATATTAAATATATCTGTAATAAACTATCTAGAAATATAGGTATTATAAATAATATTAAGGACTCAATAACCAAAATCACTCGACTGATATTATACTATTCATTAATTCATCCCTTTCTATCTTACGGAAATGCAATATGGTCGAACACATTTACTACACATCTCAAACCACTAATTATTCTACAAAAACGAGCAATCCGCTGTATTAATCTATCCTCACGTCTTGAACACACTCGTCCACTTTTTCATGCTCTTAAAATCCTCCCGCTCCAACAGCTGACCACATATTCCTTACTTCTTCTTTCTCATAATTTTTTTTATTTCTCACAGCAAATCCCCCAAAGCTTCAAACACTATCTAGTTAAACAATCTCAAATTAATCGATACAGTAACAGAAAACAATCCCTAGATCTGCATCGTCCATTTTAAAATAGTAACCTGTCCTACAATTCCCTAAAATGTGCTTGTGCTCGAGAGTGGAACAAATTACCCTCAACTATCCGCCAGTTTCAATCTCAGTCTTTATTCAAATCAAAAATCGAATCATATCTTCTACAAATATCTGCACTTCATTAAGGTAATTTATGTTATTCCAATATATACAACAGCTGTTTTTTTCATTTAGCATCATAATTTATCTAGTGATATTTGTGCAAATTCGCCCAATTAGAAATTGTATATATTAAGTGGTAATAATAGTAATAGGCCTAACCTGTTATTGTTATATTCATAACCATCACCCCTTGTACAAGTTCGCGTTTCTACTTCATGCGCCCTCTGATAGACTGCAGGTCATTTTAAATGTGGCGACCAAAAAGGTAGCCGTGTAACGTACAATTTCCTTATCCTCTTCAGGGCCCATCGAAAGTGTCCTCGTGATAATGTTAGGGACCGAAATACTCTGTTTGTTAACTTTCAGGCGTGATCAGTTTTATAATTGAAGTATTGGAGGATTCCTGGAATGTACCGAAACTGCGTCTCTTCTTTGCGTTAGCCGTTACACAACATGTGCTTTACCGGGCTAAATATAATATATAAACAAATATCTTTCTAAATGATATTAGTATTTCATAAATTTATAATTATTTTTGATTTTCTTTTTTCGTCTGTAGTAAAACATTTTGATATTTACTTTCGACGCCATTTTTATTCAGCCCAAAAATGCGGTGATTTGCCGTATAAAAAGCGCAGGCGTGTCAAAGCCGACCGGTAGAAAGCGAAGATAGCAGAAGGGTGTTCCGAGTGCTTCATGCGGTCAAAAACTAGGTCACTGTTACTATTCATAGAAATTCGCCAGAATCTCTACATGCTGCTATTCTTATCCGTACATATGTAGGGGGGATCCTTATATACCCTCGCGACATTACTTATACGACATGGGGATGCGAGGGTATTAGTATCGTCTGCGATGCCTTGTTATGATCCGGAATAGCTTTTTATATTCCTTACAATACATTGTCTTTTGTAGTTATCATTCTTTGTCAGTACTTATTTCCACCTCGTCATCTCTTTTCTTTAAAATAAACGTTGTTTTTCCATTGCCATTTGTTTGTTTTAATTTAGTTTGACTTCAAATGTTTTCGATGTAATATCAGTCAGCCTAAAATATTTCACTAACAATTGTATTTGTCATATCCCCTGTAACACATTGCCCGGAAATATTTTCTAAGTTTATCAGGTTTGTGTAGATCTGTAGTAAATTGGTTTGGTGTCAATTATTCACAAATGTTTAATTTAATATAATATTATTATATAATACTTTAATTCTTTATTAAGGATAACACACTTCTCGCAAGCTACAAAAAAGGGGGTCCTCATAAAATAATACAATAAAAGATACACACATATTTGCTTTGTGAGGATGGCGCTACAAAGAAATAACTTAGATAATTGTGCCATTTACGTTAATACGAAATAAACACATATATGACCAATCTTAGTCCTATACAATCCTAAATCTACTGGTAAATTTTATGTACTTTACAACAGACTATTTCAAATATTTGTAAATTATCGTGAAAAGATAATGAATTGTCTTAATTTAAAAGAATGGAAAAGACAATTGTTTTATAAATATTAATTAGAGATATGCGTGGCAGTAGAGACATAGAGTCGTTATTGGTCCAGTGTACAGCTAGTTGTCAACATACAGTTTTCGTCGTCAAATTCTTAACGGATTCGCCCGATCCCTAAAAACCCTTTCTTTTCGTAAATTTCGCCTAGCGCGTCGAAGTTGTAACA
This sequence comes from Lepidochitona cinerea, assembly GCA_963971465.1. NCBI lineage: Eukaryota > Metazoa > Mollusca > Polyplacophora > Chitonida > Tonicellidae > Lepidochitona > Lepidochitona cinerea. Next base: position 14,490,144 of record OZ020562.1, on the reverse strand, counting down.
ATACCTCCGCCATATTTACGCCAAATATTTTTACGTACACCTACTAGTTAGCAGACGTAAATTTACGTCGCACTTTACATCTTGGTGTAAGATACACCCTTTTTGTAAAACGGCTAAAAAAACTTACGTCTGACTTCCGCCATTTTTGCATCTCAGTGCAGACACTTACACCCTCTTCGTAAAACGGCCCCCAGGCGATTAACTGACCAGTTGTTCTGGTCTGCCGCATAACGGGGAATAACTCTCGCCACCTGTTTTTAATCTCTTGACCTGAAAATTGCTCGTTTTACACTCACTGGTTTTCCATATAGAAACTCCCGAGATTTTACGCGAACAGTTTCCCGATCTTAAATATGGAAAACTTTGCCAATATTGGACCAGGTTCCCAAGAGTTTAATTAGTTAGTGTCTTTTAGAAAGAGATCATAACAGTATTCTCGTTATTTTGGGATTACGCTTTCTTGAAAATATGGTAGAAATTCTTCTACCGATTTTTAGGTGACGCCCGAAACGGGAATCGAACCCGGGTCCCAGAGTATGAAACCTATCGCCAGCACTAAATGCCGGCTGCCTTATCCATTCAGCCAACAGGCCCCCTCTAGTGCTGGCGATAGGTGTCATACAAACCGGTTCGATTCCCGTTTCGGGCGTCACCCCAAAATCGGTAGAAGAATTTCTACCATATTTTCAAGAAAGTGTAATCCCAAATTAACGAGAAAACAGTTTTCCAAGAGGTCTGCCAAGTCTATGAACACCCTCGAATGCCATATTGGATTCTATATCGAGCTCAGTTAGTAGAAATATTTTGTAACTTACGATTGACTGACTGCTGATCACTTCGTCCCTCCCGATTTTTTTTTCTTTTTGCACGTCAGTAGCCTACAAATGTATACCACTTACTGCAAAATCCACCCCTCGCTGTATTTAGCAACGTGGATCGCAAAACTTAGGAGTAGGAATAGGAAATGAAGTTTTGGTTTATTTTATTGTATAGACTAAAGATGAAAACATTTGATTTAAAACAGATTTTTTTTACTAATGTTAATATTGCGAGTAATTAATGGAAACAGACAATAAGGACGGGGAGGGATTATTTTTAAATAACTAACCGGGTTACCAGGCCGTATCGATTTTATAGCTTCTATCTTCATAACCCAGTCTTTCCCGAGGTTACAGTAAATGTGTACACAATGACCATTTATTAAAAATTGCCTAAGTGTATTGATCGATTGATAGCTTGGAGTTTAACGCTGAACCCAAAAGCATTTCATGTGTGGTTATTTTAGGCTTAAGTAACTACTGAAGACTGCTTTGATTTTATATATTGAGTCTACTACCGTAAAATGGGGTAACTTTGAACGGCGGGGTATCTTTGAACAGTCAAAGATGAAAATCTAAATTTTCGCTATTTGGTAACAAATACTAAGAAAAGTGGAAATAATTATGTTTTTAGATCTTTCACCATCGAAAAAGCTAAAAACATAATTATTACCACTTTTCTTAGTATTTGTTTCCTAATAGCGAAAATTTGGATTTTCATCCGTGACTGTTCAAAGATACCCCGCCGTTCAAAGTTACCCCAGTTTACGGTACCACTACAAAATGTGATTACATAAAATAATAAGCGGAATTTCTTAACCAATGGCGATTTTATCTTCCCCTGAAACTAATCTAAAACTGCATAGTGACAGTATTGGTTGACTCATTGATGCTTAACACCACATTCATTGTTTCACTTATATGGGGGTGTTGGCAGGTTTAGTTGGGGAGAAAGGGTTCCTTGTCCTGAGGATACCCCCGACAATGTACTCAACCGGTTTATAGGCTTAAAAAAACGTCACACCCTTTTGGATATTGATAATCAGTGTATTTCAAATAGATGTAAACAACACACTTATCAACGGAATGATTGCAAATTTGACATGATTGATCATCATTATTGACAGACAAATGTTAGAGAACTTTAAGTGAAAAAGAGGAAGGTGGCGCTGTAGTGCGATCTGGAAGTCAATAATGTGTGTGGCCACCATGGGCGGTGATTACAGCGTTGCATTGTCTAAACATTGAGTGGATGCGACGGTTGATAAAGATGGTAGGAACTTGGGCCTAAACTCTGTGATACGCCTGAGTGAGTGTTGTTTTGACGGAGGAAGTATCTCGTTGTTCTGGCAGTATGGGCTCGTACGTTGTCATGTTGGAAGACATGATTTCCATGACGAGCAAAATGGGGCACGATGAAGGGTCTCAGCGCCTGATCGCGGGCAGCTGTTACACCATTTCCTCTATCAGGACCGACATTCTGGAACACCATAGGGCCTAGTTTTTGACTTAGTGCTATAGCACCCCATACCATAATGCTGGGACCTCCCCGCGCGTCTCTGTCCAGAACACACTCGTCTGCAAAACGCCCCCCCCCCCCCCCCCCCCGTCTACGCCACACTCCCATTCGCCCATTAACTGTCGAGATGCAATACCGGCTTTCATCGGAGAAGACTACAGTTCTTCACTCCCGTTGGCGCCAATTCCGATGCTGTGTGGCCAATTGCAAACGAGCACGGCGATGTCGAGCGGTGAGGATCGGACCCCTGTTAGGCCTGTGACATCTGACATTTGCCTGCGCCGCTGATTGGTCTCTGGTGATTGCCAATGGTTGTCCTTGCAGTTTCCGCAGCTGTAGCGAAACGGTTTTGCAGGTGTTGACGGACAATCTGCGGATCTTGCCTCAACGTTGTTACAGGGGGTCTTCCACTACGAGGACGGTCTGCTGTGCTTCCAGTGGACTGAATCTGTTGCTACAGGCGGTATATTGTTCGGACATGAACATTAAAGTGGTGTGCCACGGGTCTTGTTGTCTGGCCAGCATGAAGTCTTCCCAAGGCTTGGTCTCTCTGCTCCCGTGACAGTCGCATGTCACTACTGTCAAACTGTGAATAATTCGGTGCATGCTCGGTGGCTTTTTATAGGGATGGCACCTCGCAACACACATTCATTGTGACCTTCAGGCGAAACGAACCGAAAAAGAACCCCATCATTACTTTAGTAACTGTGCTTTGACGACGTGTTTTGCATATTGGTAACGTGATCAGAAACCAAACTTTCCTGACCACTGGCTTCAAACCAGGTCTAGCAAGGATATCAAAAGAGAAAAATTATGGAAAATTATGATATCATAATATATGCATTTAGCAACATTTGAATAGGGTGACGTTTCTTTTGCGGTTCAGTATATAAATGGGAGTGAAAAAAATACGAAAAATCGAAGACTGATTACAACAACAACCATTTGTCGGTAATCTTTACTATGTGGCATTTCAGGCCGTTCTGTGAGTAGTTTACGCTGTAAAATTTATCAAACCCGATCATCAGTCTGTATTTCACAGATAAAGTTTGTGAAATTATAATTTGCCGTTAGACCGCTCACAGGGTTCCAAACATTAGGGCTCTTGTGTGCTTGCTCAGGTTTGGAGTTAATTTACCTTACGGGTACCCGATAAATCTAATTTTCTATTTTAAACTAAAAATATAACATGATGCCAAAATTATTTTTAGTAAAATATAGAAAACTGCCCATTATTTTTTTTAACAATATTCTGGATTTTAACGGCGAGTGTGCCTTTAATACAGAAATAAGAAATTTTCTCTAAAAATGGGTTTCTTGGGTACCCACATTGTAAACAAAGGACTTATTCTCATGCTTTTATTTGTCTTCTATTTTTTTCACATTCTCGCCTTGTCTTGTTTTTTTCTTTAGTTCGTTTTGTTTTATTTCGCAGATTTAGTTTGCCCAAACATAGAAGTAGCTGTTTTACGATATAAAAAACGAAGGAACCAAATTCAGAAAGGTTTGGACAAATAACGTAACAAATGACCGAACAAGTTGGAATGACAATTGATACGATGAAGGTTTTAGTGTATATCGTTTCCCTTTCCCTTTTCTTAACTTAATATATTATATTACCATCGATTCTCTTACAACCCAGAGGATAACTATATCTCGTCCAATAACCAGAGTTACGCAATACAATTCACGAGCTGGGCCCAACCCTCATAAATTATATATTAACCCACGTAGACGAACGTATCATAAATATAACCAAATAAACTACTAATAAAGTGAATCGTAATAAGTCCAAACAACACAACTCCTCTTCAGTATTTTCAATATAGATAATTAATTAACAATGAATACAAAATATGTCTACTTACAAATCAGACGTGCACAGTTGACTCTCCAGGGCGGCTTTTGTTAATCCCATGAACTACACTAATTACACCCAGTGAAAAGCCGATAATCCAGATTTACCCACAATTACTTTAGTTTTCAGTTCCTAGTTATCAAATCTTTCCTTGTTACAAATCTGCTCCCAGTCTATCAAAATCATATCTAGTTCTATACCTTGTGGCTATCTCCCTGCATCTCTTAACACTAGTTTTCCTAAGTTCTTAATTCATTACTATACTTCCCATATTTGTCTCTTCTACTCTCACCCCTGATTGTTCTTCCTCGTTGTTCTCTCCCCTCGGTTGTTCTCTCCCGTTGTTTGAATCTACCTCCTCTCTTATATAATCCTAAACTACCTAACTAGTTGCCCAATCAAATCTCAACATAAACTATTACCAATGAAATCAAACCGCCAGAAAGATGTCACCCATGCTTGTCTAAGTTTTAGGACGTCACGCCCATCCAGAAACTCAACCCGTTACACAAACTTGAAACCGGTTCTAACATACAATACTAATGGACATTAATTAAACAAAACAATAAATTTCAAATATTACTCTCGTAACACAATTAGTATTGTATCGCAGTACATTTATTCCTTTTCTCTGCATAATAACAACTGTTAACAGTAAATTTTATTATATACATTGTAGCCATCAGCAAACGAAAAACATTCAAAATTGGCTGTTAATATTTAAATTTTGTATGATCTTTAACATAACCACTTACAAATATGTGTATATTAATAATTGAGCATATATAATCTTACAGCATATGTACATAAACAAGTCGCCTTTTTTTAACACAATAACAGAAACTTGTCTCCGTGGTTATTTTCGACAAGAAGATTTTCCCTGTGCCCGTGTGTTTTAGTGTTCATAAATACATTAACAAGTCGGATAAACATTTCTTAAAAGATATATTCAGAGTAGAATTAAATCATATGATTTGTCACTAATTGGCATGTACAAATCACACCCAGACACCGGGACCTTTCTGTTAGTAAATTAGTTCATGTTATGGACTTCTCCAGAATCATAGGTCTGGGTGATATCTACTGATATTCTTTTACGTCTTAAAGCGGCTACACACCCCCTTCTCACATGTATGATCCAAATATAAACGTAAGTTGTGACTCAAGGAGAGCCACAAGGAGATTCAAGGAGATTTGATGGTTTAGATAATCCTAGAAACCAACATAACCTTACTTAGAACGTCTTGTCTAAAGTAAGCTAATGGGACATCAAAACATATATCGTTATAAAACCTGCTGATAAATTCTCGAAAATAGTTATGACGTATATGTCTAGAACGGCAGCTAAACAACCCTTTATTGCCAAAAACTTGATAAGGAAAAAAGACCTGAAAATGTAGGAAATTGCAATAAAATCCCTCGTTCCCTTGAAGAAAAGGGCTATATTAATAAAACGCAGTATTGCTCTTTGGAATGGGACTTGAATTCTAAAAAGAGGGTACTCTATATTTCGAAAATATACAAACCCATTGGAAAAATGACCCAAGCCTCTAATGCCCCCAGGGCGTCCTATTATCTCGGATATTGGTAGTGAACGTTAAAGAATATCACAGCTAATTGATTACTATCTAAACCTATAGCAAATCGGCGTGTAAGCTTTACCTAAAATACTGATGATTTGTAGCCAAATTATCTTTTCCAGAAAATTCTAATGACTAAGGCCAAACTCCTGCCTGTCGTCAACCTAATGAAATATCATGGGTTGTGGTTTATTATAACAAACTTATGATTGGGTATAAACGTCTAATTGATATGCCCCTTTTAACACAATGAGAAACTTGTCACCATGGTTATTTTAGACAAGAAGAGTTTTCCCTGTGCCAGTGTGTTTTAGTGATCATAAATATATATAGTTCCTTGGAGATTCATCCATGGCCAAATTGTATTCTTTTATTTTTTTTCTGAGATCCTTCACGGGTGATCAAAATAAAATGAAATCAGGATGTCAATGTTGCTGGAATGATAGCGTCAGTTGGTAGATGTCAAACAAACACAGGGCCAATCCCCGTATATTTGGAGCATCCGCCATGACCAGAAAGTCTTTATATGGTCACAGTGCATGACAATATGGCGTCAACAGAATATCACGTAGCAGTAGCACATTTTTTCGTTCATTTGCAGTTCTGTTGATAAAAGTGTCATCAATATCCGGCCACTTTGCCGCCTTTCCTGTGGTCAGCAATGGCTATTACATCTGACCCTTCCACGAGAATCGCTTGGACGACGTTACCTCTAAGTGGCATGGGAGCTATCATGTGACCTTTAGCCATGAGACCCACCATGATGTCCTGTAGGAAGAAATAATATGCGTATTTACAAAATGCATTTGAATTCACAGAATCTTCTCTTTCAACCGGATAATACCTAAGATAAGTTCTCATTGGCTGAACAAATCGCTCAAATTGAGGGGTTGGTTGCTCTCTTATTACCAATTCTCTCGCAAGTGGTAGTTATTTTTTTTAAGAACTATTGTCCAGAATATAACATAAGTACTGCATTTCGGTACACATGTTTGGATTTAAAATATGATTTACTAAGATATTATCTGTTTACGTTGTAGTCAATAGTATATTCTGTATAGACAAGGACATTACAGGCATAGTGAATGTGACACAATTGTCAAAAAAAGACAGATCTGTTATCAATTTGTTCCACTGATAAATTAATTCATTTGAAATAATAACTCGATTGATTGACTGATTGATTGTTTGTTTGGTGTTTTACGCCGCGCTCAAGATTATTTCACTTATATGGCGGCGTTGCCAGTTTTATTGTGGGAGGAAACCGGGCTCTATGCCCCGAGGAAACCCACGACCTTCCGTTGGTAACTGGTAAAATAATAACTCGACAAACATTTCCTAATGACTGAATATTTCGGCATTGATTTCACCATTAGTTCCTCCTAAATATGAAATAACAAATGCCGAAATTTCAAATCATTATGAAGCTGACATCATTTTGATGCTGCATTCATTTGAAACTGTCGTCAGTTAATACTAAGAGAATATCGTGATTATTTGTGTATTAGCAGATGATCTGGAGAACGAGTTAGAGTTATTGAATGGCTTCCCGAGGGTATGGAAGATATTCCGAGTGCGAACGCACGAGGCCACACCTCTCATAATTTCTTCCATACTCGAGGGAGCTATTCAATAACGTGCTTGTGTCATGGTATTAGTGACTGACGTTGTCAATCAACTAGCGCGTGTTTACTCTCTGATACCCAAGTCAAGAGAGTCATACAACAACTTCCAAATCGGGAAGTTATTCAACGCTTAAGCCCCGCCCACTCTCTGTCCACTGGGTATCGGATTTGTCAAAGACTGCTCATGAAAAGAAATACGCCGCAACCATGATACAAGTTTCCATGTACAAAGAGACTCTCCAACAATAACCTCTAGCAATGCTTGACAAACTATACCTTTGAAAATCGCCCTTCCAAGTTTAACTCCTTCGGCAAAAGTTGATGATGAAATCGAGGTGAATTTACTGCTTCAGTCAAGGTTCGACCAAATCGCAACACATTAACGATCACCTGGAATGCATTAAGCAAGTTTATAAAACTGAGTACAACAAAACACAAATGGCAAATAACACTTTAATCAAACATTCCCACTTTCTTTAGTATAACATATATTCCCAATAGATACTGGAAGTAACAGACTTCAATTATTTATGATTGATTGATTGATTGTTTGGTGTATTACGCCGCGCTCAAGATTATTTCACTTATATGGCTGCGTTTGCCAGTTTTATTGTGGGGGGAAACCGGGCTCTATGCCCGGAGGAAACCCACGACCTTCCGCTGGTAATGAATTATTTATGACAAAAATGGAGTTGAGTGTATGTTTGAAGATCATTATCTTGAATTCATCAAGGCGCTTGAAGATTGTGTTGCAAGAATATATCGTTTTGTCTTGATAGAAGCATGGAATGACCGACTATGTGTAAGTCAACGACATGCTTGGATTCTCCCAAACGATATTAGTGCCCGTATCAATTCATGGGCTCCGATGTTTATTTTTATCTCATGGTAAAAGATTGTTTCATTCACTCTTTGTTATCCAAAAGATTATTTCACTTATTGGTCTATAGGGTCTTCAGTCATCTAACGAGTTTGTTTCCTTTGTATTTCTGGTTGATATAAACCGTTTAAACGGTGTATTTACCTGAGCCAAAATGGTTGGTATTTTTGATCCACCAGCGCCCCCTATAGCCATCCTGATAGTTTTGTCAGCATTTAGTAGAATAGTCGGACAGGTAGACGACAATGGCCGCTTTCCAGGTTCAAGATAATTAGTAATAGATGGTTCTACTCCAAAGCGATTCGTTACGTTTGTGAAAGCAAAATCATCCATGACACAATTGTAAATTATATCAGTGTTTTTGCCAACGACATTCGATCCAAAGCTGAAAATAGATAATCATGTATTCCTAAATAGTTTACAAAGACAAGATAAAAAAGGTTGATTGATCGATTGATTGATTGTTTGGTGTTTTATGCCGCGCTCAAGATTATTTCACTTATATGGCGGCGTTGCCAGTTTTATTGTGGGAGGAAATCGGGCTCTATGCCCGGAGGAAACCCACGACGATCCCACATAGGTCGTTCGAGTGAAAACAGTCAGAAAATTTTCCAATTTTTTGGGACTAAGTGGGATTCGAACCCGCGACCCATTGGTAAGATAGGAAAGAAGACTGTTAGTAAAACTGAAGGATGCTACCAGATGCCCCAATCTAGCACTGTACAGTGTTTGTGAAGAAGTGGGGGTATATACGAGATAAGTTCCAAACCACTCCTAAATATAATAACTAAGATATGGACTGACAAGAAAACTGGACCAAAACACACAGAGATGGACACGTTTACAGAGATACAATGGTCAATTATATGATCCACCAAACATTTTCGAGAAAAATAATGACGAGATATTTCGCTATTGTTTTCTTCATAGAGTCAAGCAAGTTGAACCAGCTTCGGTTGTCTGCATTGGGTCAAGCAAGTTAAACGATCTCCAGGTTTGTTTTGTTTTTTTGCATAGAGTCAGGCAAGTTAAACGAGCTCTTGGTTTCTGCATAGACTCAGGCAAGTTAAACGAGCTCTTGGTTTCTGCATAGACTCTGGCAAAATAAACGAGCTCATGTTTTCTGCAAGACTCAGGCAAGTTAAACGAGCTCTTGCTTTCTGCAAAGTGTCAAGCAAGTTAAACGAGCTACAATTTTCTGCATATATTCAAGCAAGTTTATCGAGCCCATGTTCTCTGCATAGACTCAGGCAAGTTAAACGAGCTCTTGGTTTCTGCATAGACTCCGGCAAAATAAACGAGCTCTTGGTTTCTGCATAGACTCAGGCAAGTTAAACGAGCTCTTGGTTTCTGCATAGACTCAGGCAAGTTAAACGAGCTCTTGGTTTCTGCATAGACTCAGGCAAAATGGACGAGCTCTTGGTTTCTGCAAAGTGTCAAGCAAGTTAAACGATTTCCAGTTTTTTTGCAAAGAGCCAAGCAAGTTAAACAAGCTCCGGTTTTCTGCATAAATTCAAACACATTAAACAAGCTCACTAAATGATGGAGAGATTGTGTCATATGTGTGGTACATAAAATTAAAAAACAACGTTCCAACTGAGAATATATTTCTGTTACACCGAGAACATATTTCTGTTACACCGTCATTTAACCTAATACGTGTAGAATGTAGAGATAGAGAATGTAGAGATAAAACGACTTGTTAGGAACTGCCAGACATTGTCTGTGAATGATAAACAATTTTTTATTAAAACCCCGATAACATGTATGTTGAAGATATGATATGCATAAAACCTCAACATTTACTTTGAATGGTTACATGTAAATACGTCACAAACATTTATACCAGACGCTCAATTAGGTCCTTTAGATCAACAGCACGTCCCGACTGTATAGGCAAAATCTAGCGAAACGACAGCCCCGGTGGCTAATGGAGGTAAAAAAATCAGGGACTTGCGAGTGTCTTCTAAATCGAACATAGGGATGAGTTTTATGCGTATAATGGACATTCGTGGCAAAATCCCGGTTGATAAAAACTCGTCTTACTTGGCTTGGCTGGTTGTTGATTCATTTTAAATACGTATTTGCAGGGTATATTTTCTCACTTTGCTTTATTGCTTTGAACTTACTATTGGTTGAGGGTACTTGTGATTGAAACAGCATTTCCCTCCTCGTCTACGACGGACAAATGCCCAGTTCCTGTTTTTATCTGATCATATGGGGTCCAGCCGTAATAATCTGTGCCATGGGTGTGGTCGTCCGTGATTTTGTCTCGCATTGATTGGGCTAATTCCCGAGAATCTAAAATAGCATCAAGCTGTGGGAAGAAAGCACGAAAAGAAATTTTATATTCTTGACATACAAATAAAAGCTGCTAAAATTCTGGTCGATGAACAAGCTTTTTTTTGACGATACACAATATCATATCCAATATATGCAGTTTGTATCCAGAGTTGCGATTATAGAAATGGGGTGTACATAGAATGGCATCCAGCTGCAACAGAAATAAAAATTTCTTGACAAAATCTAAAAAAGATGTAAATATTTGATTTCAAGATCTGGAAGCGGCGTAAGTTTTTACGTAACTGTCATAGTAACCCATACTGTAGAGGTACGTTGCTATGGCATTTACGTAAAAACTTACGCTACACCGCTTTGTGAAACAGGCTCCTGAGATCAACAGTGGAAACAAACCTGTGAGGTGTCCATAAAGTCAGGGTCTCCCATTTGCGTTTTAAACGTGTGTGCAAATTTCATAGCTTCAACCATACGGTGATAAGTCAGAACCTGTCCCTGGTAGGTGGTCATTGACTGATTGTCAAAGCCAAAACCTGGAAAACAACAAACAATCGTTTACGGTGATAAGTCAAAACCTGTCCTTGATATGTGGCCATTGACTGATTGTCAAAGTCAAAACCTGGAAAACAACAAACAATCGTTTACGGTGATAAGTCAGAACCTGTCCTTGATATGTGGACATTGACTGATTGTCAAAGTCAAAACCTGGAAAACAACAAACAATCGTTTACGGTGATAAGTCAAAACCTGTCCTTGATATGTGGACATTGACTGATTGTCAAAGTCAAAACCTGGAAAACAACTAACAATCGTTTACGGTGATAAGTCAAAACCTGTCCTTGATATGTGGACATTGACTGATTGTCAAAGTCAAAACCTGGAAAACAACAAACAATCGTTTACGGTGATAAGTCAGAACCTGTCCTGGATATGTGGACATTGACTGATTGTCAAAGTCAAAACCTGGAAAACAACAAACAATCGTTTGTGTAATCATTCTCTAGCCTCTGGTGCTTAGAAGTGTAATGTTTAGGAATCATACATTAGAACACTTTATCCGCAAAATCCTTCGCCAATATGCAAATCTTTGGGTCCAGCTTAGGGTACAGATTAGTAGAGATTAGAAGCGCTATTGAAGGCCTACGAGTGGTGTGTTAAAAATGCTCGCTCCGTTTTAGTTTGACTTTGGCACCTGAAAATGATATCCCGATTCCTCTCGAGAATTGAGCGATTGCTTACTCACGGCATGGGGATATTAGAAAAACTTTATTAACACATATCCTACGGTATATCATACAATTTACTATATAATATGGCAATTTTATAAGCCATGGTAAATTTCATGCTACGGGCTACGGACCGTAGCATGAAATTTACCATGGCTTATAAGATTACCATATTGTAACGGTGTATGGTAAACCATGATAAATTATAGCATTGGTATGGTGTGGTTATCGATGATGGTTTGGAATGCAGACAACGGTATTTTTAAGACCGCAAAATTTTGCATAGAAAAGTATACGCAGTCCTTCCTGGCGCTGCATGAGCTTCTTACAAGGAGACCAGTTCAAGGAAAATCAACAACGTAATTCACCTTTTTGAGTGGCTTCATTAGACAAACAAAATTCGCAAATTGTTCTTCTTGTAAAATTATATCGTTCTTTTATACTTATGTTAGTAAATACAAAATCAATATTTACCTGCTATATCTTAACTGAAATGGAACAAGTCTAAATGTTCAGCTTAAAAGTTAGTCCGGGTTTCTGACTCCAAAATGACTATTTTTTTATACTGATGGTCGTATTTTGGATACGCCAGTCAGTTTAAAAAAAATAGTCATTTTGAAGTCAGAAACCCGGACTACTTAAAAGTGGGTCAATAGGGTGAATTTCAGAGGTCATCTCTTAAAAGACACCGCCTTACAAATAAATAAATCTTGAATGAGGCGAAAAACAATAATCGCCAAAAGTAACTTAAAACAAATGCGACAAGACACATTAGCAGCCATATAATACCAGTCGCCGTAAGACCGATAATCCGGGCTAATGTGTTCCGCATTGTCTTCACATAGGTGAGATTTTGAAATACTTACGGTCTAAAATGTCCAACATTAAAGTTAAAATAGGACCCCCATGGGGCAAAGGAGGAGCATATACAGTAACGCCATCTTTTAAAGTTACAGAGGCTGGCTTCATCCATTTTACTTCGTAGTTCCGTAAATCTTCTGCGGTTATTAAAGATCCTGTAATTGATAAAAAAAGAAATTTTCCTAATAAATAACTGAAAGGTTACTTTTCTTAGCAAATCGTGTATTATTTCTCCCAGGACACAGGCGTAGTCACGAATATGTACGTAAGGAGTGAAGTTGATAAAACGAATATAAGTAATGTTATTGAACCTGCAAGCGGGAGTGTGAAAACAACGAATCAAATTTAGATAGCCCGGATGTATGAGGTCATTTTTGTGGTTTACGTTGCTTGTAAAGATACCTAAAGGTACATATACAAGTTTGATATCAACGGAAAGTTCTTACTTTGCACTTTTTGATAAAAATGACCGGTGTATTTTGTTTCACCAAAATTATCACAGTATATTGCAGCTCAAAACATTTTAAGAACACTGGGCTGCTTCAAGTTGACTGATTTATTTTTCTTATAAATTGGCGAGATTCTATGACGATACAGAAACTGTATAACTTAGTGTTATAAAATGAGATGATCTCTACTTTAAAAGTGGCATGAGCTGCCAAATACAAGGAAAATGTCGTTGAGACAGAACTAGCTAATTCTTCGTCATTTTTTGTTAAGTACGACGAAATAGGAGCATTCTTCATGTATCGTAGCAGAATAATGTACGATTAGGTAGACTCGAAAATGTGCTCCATACACCCGAGTTATTTTAATTTTGCCCATTATTACCACACATTTTCGAGTCGCATAGGTAACTGACTCCACCGGTAGTTTTATCTCCACGTCAATATTTAGGTTTTTCAGGAACTTCAAATGGCCAGCTTCTCTCATAAATTTATCTATGTTGGTACTATTTATGACGATTATACGTTGAATAAAAATCTTGTATTATGAACCAAGATCTTCTTTATCAAAGATACCAGTCTATAAGTTGCAATGCAGCCAAACTATAGTGTATTCTTTAGGACTGTGAAGGTAGTTAGAAAATTTTCATATGCTAGTCACAGCTAAAACACATTATTCATGTGCTTCACAAAGCTTATAAGAAAGGAGCTGTACACTATAGGACACAGGCAATGGTAGTTTGCATTCAAACCGGAACGCTTCAGTTTCTCAGTTGACTCAATTCAGCTGTCTCAAGTAAGAACTAATTTATAAATGTTTTAGCAGTAAGAAAGATACCACTGATTCAAAATACATTGGTCTACAAGGTCTACCTACCTGCCTCTTTTAATTCCTTTAGTACCGATTTGGAGAGATTTCCTGTGTAGAAAGATTCACCGCCTTCTATCGCTATTTGGCGGAGAGTTTCGGCGAATTTTGGCCTCTTGATGACGTCACCGATATTATAGAATTCCCCTGTGTTCTTGTCGTGAATCTTGTCCCTAGGGTAAAGAATTGGACCATTTAAAATATTTAGAGAAACAGCCCCACGTGTTGGTAAGTCTCACATTGAGAATGACTACAAAATGGAAGAAACGTGTTGGCATTGTAAATCAAAGAGGAACAATACACTGTTGGATTCGATGATTGCAGATTAACACTAATCGTTCTTGTTTTAGCTGAACAACATTTCAATTTATTCATTTCGCAGTGAAGTCTTTCAACAAGATACAATCAGAATAATGACGCAACAAGATACAATCAGAGTAATGACGCAACAAGATACAATCAGAGTAATGACGCAACAAGATACAATCAGAGTAATGACGTTCGCTGACAGGGGCCTGTTTCACAAAGCGGAGTAGATGTATTTTTCGCCTAACTTTCACAGACCGTATCTCTATAGTATGGGTTGTCATTGTAGTTACGTAAAAACTTACGCTACCCCGCTATGTGAAACAGGCACCAGGAACGTCTTTCACAAAGCGGCGTAGATGTATTTTTTGCGTAACTTTCATACTAACGCGTCTCTACAGTATGGGTTGCTATGGCAGTTAAGTGAAAACTTACGCTAAGCTGCTTAGTGAAACCGGTCACTGGATCGGAGAATCTTTCGGAGAAAACATATTGTTGGTGAACCAATAATTCCTACTTCGGAAACCAGTCATCATCCGCCATTTTCTAATTCGCCCTGACGTCCATTTGACAGGTCGTGGATGGTATCATTATGCGAAACATTAAACTGCGTTTACACGTCAAATATAAAAGGCATGCACTTGTTATTATCTAAAGTATCACGTTCTCTCTTCGGTGTCGTTGTCTACTCACCATATGGCATCGGAAACTCTAGGTGGGTCGTCAGCTAAAAGTGTCTTAAAGGCTCTCCTCAACGCGCCGGCTATTGGAAACCCTTTCTCGCAGAGATCAATGGTGGGTTGGAATAGTTCAGCCCAAGGCAATCTCCCAAACCTCTGATGGAGGGCCCAATAACCCTTCAGCTCACCCGGTACACATATTGATAGACCACCTATCCAAAAAAAAGAGAATGCAAATATGTACAACCAAGAAGGAGAAAAGTTTCGCTTTCATAGATTCTCGTTTGATTTAAAGTGGCATGAGCTGCCAGACTAGAAGCACTAAAAAGCTTCTAAATTATAAGGCTTGAGAAAAATAGCGGATAATTTCAACATTCTGTTTTTAAGTCAAAATATCAACATTTTGGTAGCTCATGCCACTTTAAGCTATAACGAGTAGCAATGTCACATTTTGGACTTCTGGGCCGGTTGTACAAAGGTTATTAAGCTAAAGTCTGACTTATCTTCGCGACGTCCCAATCAAATTCCTCTGACTTAAGCTTAATACACCTTTGAGCAACCGGTCTAAATTAATATATAACATTACAGTCAAGGACAAACACAATGCCATGTTTGTTCATTTGTAGAAAACATAAAATCGGTGGTTTCTAATTTAATATGCATGCAGCGTGAATTTCACCAATCAGAATCGGCGTTACGTAAGCATCTAGGCAGTGTTCAAAATAAATATGGACGACTTTCGCTTTATACTTCAATTCGAAAAACGTCTCTCCAAAACTGAAGAGTTTCAACGTTTAGAAGAGAACTTTTGATTGGCCCGACATTAAATGGGCGTTCCCAGAAAACGAGGCTTTGAATCGCCGTTGGCTCAGGAGCAAAGGTGAGCATGTTGAGAATTTAACCCTGGGCATCCAAGGATGCGCTTTCTCCTGATAGCAACAGCCTACCTTGTTGAGTTAGTTTTGGGTCTTTATTGAACACGTCTGAAGTGGACAACAGCGGGGCAGTCTCACGGGCACTTATAGTAATGACTTCTTTAGTTTTACTGAAAAAGGACAAATATTTATTATAAAATATATTGTTAAATATTTTGTCATTTTTATGACATATTGTTTGTTGACCATACAGTTGTCCTATTACAGCAATTATTTATTGACAAAATCAAAATAGACTTCACTAGAGCTTAAAAGAAATATAAACAACACAGCAAAATTGTTGAGTGAGTGATTTGGCTTTTACGTCCTGTTTAACAGTATTTCAGTCATATTGAGACGTTGTCTCCTTGTGGCAGAGCAGATTTCCAAAGCTCTTTTATTTGATGCTGTCTCGCCGAAGACACCCATCAAGCCACTTAATCCAGTCACATTATACTGACACCGGGCCAACCAGTCGCTGCTCTAACTCCTATTACTGAGCGCCAATCGAAGCAGCTCCCACTGTAAAGTCTTTGGTCTGACTCCGCCCAGGCTTGAATCTGGATCTCCCAGCCCTGAAACGGACGCTCTACCAACTGAGCTATTGGGGCTGGTCCACAAAATTGTTGAAGAAGCCTAACATAATTTTTGTAAACAAGTACAATTCATAAGCGTTGTAACCACCAGAATGTACGCCAATGTAGTGTTTGAACTAACATTGGCCTAGAATGAACGAACGTTCGTACCGGTTTTTTAATTGTTTTTTTTTTAATTTCCGTAGACTATAAATGTTCCTCATGTTAACGTCAATCGTTAAGACCTCAAGACGGTCAAGACCCTCAATCCCATCTATTGTCATGAAAATCACTTTTTTTTTTACGAAAAAATGTAATTTTGGCAGTTCATACAATTTAAAAGCTACAATATCGGGTAGCATTTTTAGGCAAACAATAACGATGGTGATATATGATGAAAATTGGAGTCTGACTTACTTGTCAAAGACAGTTGCTGAAAAACCTCCCCCAAGACCGAGACTGTGGAAATTGGCAATACCAACACATAGTAAGGTAGCGATAGCTGAGTCGACAGCATTACCATTCCGTTTTAATATGTCTCTGTAAAAACAAAACCAAATGCAGCAATTAAGGTAGTGCTATGCCATACTTCAACATGATGGTAGGTGCTATCAGTATAAAGTTTTGTTTTATTTGTCATTTATTTAGCGATGTAATGTTTTTAAATGAAATCACAAAGCTAACTCAAATAGTCAGCATATCATTAACCAAATTTTATTTCGAGGTTCAATATAAGCAATATACGAGTCACTTTAAGAATAAGTTTACCAGTGTAATGCGGCGTTGAAAAATGGCAAAGAACAATAAAATAAGTTGTTTCCGAAATTCAGTTCCTTAACACGTTTTGAAAAAGACTGGCTTCTGTAAATTCTGTTTAAGAAAAATATCAAATTTCCCCACATCTCTCATAGGCCACCGAACCAAAGAGAGTAGATTGACAAGAGTTGTCACTTCGTCCGCGCCATGTTGAATTTGAAAAATTTCAATTTAATTCAATTTTATTGTACTTGGCACTTGAACAAAGCAGAGTACAAACAACAAAAAGTGTAACAATCATAACTTGCAAATATTTACAATGGTAACTAAATTACCTCCTGACACGGACACGATTCGATTATTAGGAACCTCCTTTCTCTAGGGGGCGCTTTACAGTCTTATCGTGTACAGTAGGAACACCCTTCCGCTAGGGGGCCAGAAGAACATGGCTGCAATGCTGATTGGATGAAGTGACCACTCTTGTCAATCGACTCTCTTTGACCGAACATGTATACCAATATCAATCTTACCTCCCAATAATTGAGCAAATTTTCGCACCCGACGCTACAGCAGCTGATTTGTATGATTCCGATTTTGACAGTTTTCTTAGGGACTTCTTTTTGGTTAAATATCGATACGATGATATTCCAATCAATAACAAACAAACCACTATTACTACAGTTGCAACAGTTTGGTTCCGGGATAGTTTTATCGTAGGCCTGTAAAAGAAAATAAACGTGTTTAACACAATTTCCGTCGACCATGGTAATTCACCCCTTGTGATTGCTCAATAAATTATTTTATTTAGACTTTGTCTCTCTATTTATACCTTGTACACAGGGATAGATCAAGCCCCATGGGGCTTTACTCCCGCCAATATAATTATTATTTATTTATTTATACATTTGCTGTTGTATTTATTGGTGAATAAAATATCAATCAATCAATCAGATTAATTCACTTATATGGCGGCGTTGCCAGTTTTATTGTGGGAGGAAACCGGCATCTATGCCAGGAGGAAACCCACGACCTTCCGGTGGTAACTGGCAACCATCCCACATAGGTTGTTCGAGCGAAAACCCAGTCAGAAAATTGTCAAATTTTTTTTTGACTTAGTGGTATTCGAAGCCGCGATCCATTGGTCATAATGATTGATTGGTTGATAGTTTGGTGTGTTACGCCGCGCTCAAGATTATTTCACTTATATGGCGGCGTTGCCATTTTTATTGTGGGAGGAAACCGGGCTCTATGCCCGGAGGAAACCCACGACCTTCCGTTGGTAACTGGCAATCATCCCACATAGGTCGTTCGAATGAAAATCCAGTTAGAAAAATTTTCAATTTTTGAGGGACTGCGTGGGATTCGCACCCGCGATCCATTGGTCATAATGTAGGAGTCGACGAAGTCGTTAAAGTGGCATGAGCTGTAGCATATAGAAAAAGCTCGTTTAAACAGATAATCTAATTGTTCGTCGTTTTATCTGGATTGATTGATCGATCTTTTACGCCGCACTCGAGATTATTTCACTTATATGGCGGCGTTGCCAGGTTTAGTGGGGAAGGAAGACGGGCTCATTGCTCGGAGGAAACCCCCGACATTCGGCGAGTAGTTTTATCTAGAAGTATACAGAATATGAGCTTTCAGCTGAAACCAATATTGCAGAATTACGCTGTATAGTTAGCGGCAAATACACAATATATACAAACGCTATTCACAATGTATCCCTAAAAAGCACATATTTCGGTTCATACTGGTTTTTGGCTTAACCGATATTTTTTTCAACGTCAATCCTTTAGATTTTTCATGCACTTCACACGATCAGCTTATTTTGGCAGCATATGCCACTTTAAAAAATCGACCTGTTTTAAATGGGGGAAAATCAGGAATGGTTTTATGTGTCGCTCAAGTAGGCCCGCTATAAAAACCACGTTTATTATAAAATGCACATTTTCACACGAATGTTTTAGTGATCATAAATTTATTATAAAATGAAGTCGGTATAACATACACGGAGTGGTTGGTTGATGTTTTACGCCGCACCCAAGATTGTTTCTTTTACATCTGGCGCATTTTTGAATGAATCGAGAAACTAGTCAAAATATTTGTCCTGTACCTTCTGAATGTACCTGATAACCATTAAACAAGTAGGGAGTGTGTGGGATTCGAACCAGCGATCCATCCACGGAGTGAGTGAGTGAGTGATTGGGGTTTTACGTCTTGCTCAACAGTATTTCGGTTATATGAAGACGTTGTCTCCTTGTGACAGGGCGGATTTCCACCGCTCTTTTAGGTGCTGTCTCACCGAGACGACTTGCCGAAGACAACCAGCAAGCCCCCTCACCCAGTCACAGTATACTGACACCGGGCCAACCAGTCGCTGCTCTAACTCCTATTGCTGAGCGCCAAGCGAAGCAGTAACAGCTACCACTGTTAAAGTTCCATCCACGGAAGACGTGTACAAGCGTAAGGAGCTATCGCTCTGTCGACTGGGCCGTCGATAGCCGAGAAATCTTGGCAGAGCCAAGATTTCTCGGCTAGGCCGTCGAGGGACTTTGAAACATCAATCGATTTCTTGTTGTGTTCTTACATAAATCTGTCTGGAAAAGTTGTGCGTTTCGTTTTAGATTTATCCGCTTAGCTGCAAGAGCCAAGAAAGTGTCCTATTAATTCAACCCATATAGCTGAGCGCCAAGCGAAGCAGCTCCCACTGTTAAAGTCTTTGGTCTGATTCGACCCAGGCTTGAACCTGGATCTCCCAGCCCTGAAGCTCACGCTCTACCAACTGAGCTATCCACAAAATTGTTGAAGAAGCCTTACACAATTTTTCGAAACAAGTATAATTCATACGCATTGTAGTGCTAGTGCTACTGACCACCAGAATGTACGCCAATGTAGTGTTTGAAATAAGCAGAAATGTCTAGAAAAACCAGGACCGAACATACAGTAGAGGTGTGATCGGGAAACATGTCAAAATCTTTTGAAGACTGAATGAAATTAGCGAGATACTGTTTTTCAGTAATTGTTTAAATTCTTAAACTATTGAGTCAAGGGGATCGATCAATTTCAAGAAAAAATAGCTGATAAAATCCATCAGCCGTTGAGCTGCTAAAATTCCGAAACAAATGTTTATGTTACCAAGAAAAAACATCTACGGATATATACAGGGTTAACATTTTAGACTCTCGTTTACCCTCCACCAAGTGACGTCCTTTTAAATTAGCGATGCACGGAAGATTTGATTGGTTCCGCCTCATAATTGTGTATGAATAAGAACTAATCAGAGTTGATGTTATACACAATGATTCAGCCAACTGGCCTCCTCTAAAAAATGGATAAGGCAGCCGGCATTTAGTGCTGGCGATAGGTGCCATACTCTGGGACCCGGGTTCGATTCCCGTTTCGGGCGTCACCCAAAAATCGGTAGAAGAATTTCTACCATATTTTCAAGAAAGTGTAATCGCAAAATAACGAGAATACTGTTATATTCGCTTTCTAAAAGACACTAACTAATTGAACTTATTCATTCGGCAATGGGAGCTGTGTCAATTACGTTACCAGAGGGGTACTAAATGTCCGCTGTAGTATCTACCAGTCAACTACCTCCTTTTTTTAGAGGAGGCCGGTTGGGTGAATGGATAAGGCAGCCGGCATTTAGTGCTGGCGATAGGTGCCATACTCTGGGACCCGGGTTCGATTCCCGTTTCGTGCGTCGTCCAAAAATCGGTAGAAGAATTTATACCATATTTTCAAGAAAGTGTAATCCCAAAATAACGAAAATACTGTTATATTCACTTTCTAAAAGACACTAACTAATTAAACTCATGTTTGAAATGACCTATTAAAAGAGAGTGAGTGAGAGAGTGATTTTAAGTATTTAAGTCATACGAAGACGTTGTCTCCTTGTGGCAGGGCAGATTTCCACTGCTCTTTTATTTGGTCCTGCCTCACCGAGACGACTTGCCGAAGACACCCAGCAAGCCCCCTCGCCGAGTCACATCATATTGACACCGGGCCAACCAGTCGCTGCTCTAACTCCTATTGCTGGGCGCCAAGCAAAGCAACAGCAGCTCCCACTGTTAAAGCCTTTAGTCTGACTCGACCCAGGCTTGAACCTGGATCTCCCAGCCCTGATATTAAAACAGATACATCATGTAGTGTATAAAAATATATATGAGCAGCTGTTGAAAGGTTCTAGTTAGAAAGCATTTGAATAATTTTGTATATTGGTGACGTTTCCTTATATTGACGTTTCAGTTTATTCACGCACTGATTGCAAACTATGATCTGGAGCGACAGTCAATCCTTTACTTACACGTTAAGCGTACTATGAATTTAAAATCCAACTTGCTTGTTTTCGTTATTCTTGCATTTGTTATGTACATTCGTTAGATAAGCAGACCTTTAGCACCGCAGTCTATTTAAGAATCTGTCTCTTATATATCTGACTTTTCATTGATCAGTGAACGGCTGTGAATACAAGCCTTTTTTCGGCCAGTTTGCCCGGGGGAAAAGTCAGTTAGTTGAGTTTTAATCCTTAGTGTCCGATGATGCACAAACGCGTGTTTGTGTATGCTTTCACAAACGAGAGAAATGATCAAATTTCCATTTTCTCTCAAGATTCAAAAATAATTTTAAATTGAAAACTAAAAACCAGCTAACAGTAGACCAATTATACGGATTTAAAATAAAGTTTTTTAATTAATGGGTAAGTTTTTCATGTTGGCATAAGCTTTTGAAATTACATATGATCGAGACCGATCGTATCTGAAAAATTGAGATCTCGCGTTATTCTACGTGACTTTCTGCAATAGACTCCCATATTTTAGGTTGGGATGTGAGTTCGATTTCCTTGATTTCAGTTATCGCTAGGGATTGACATTTAGCATGACCAGTGTAAAGCTTTGAATGTGCTTAGTGACATTTGGTGCTGATCGATATAATTTTCGTCACAAAGTGCCCCGATATTATAATAATGTAGACCAAAAAAGCACATGCGGTAGGAACAGATGTTCTATTGAACTTTAAGTCAAAACATGAAACCTTCAGTGACAGATGCAACACCATCAAAAATTATGACCAGAGAGAGATTAGTAGAGAGACTGGTGTGGATAGGTGGTTAAAGACACAGTATAATAACACTCGGAACATCCTTCGACTATCTTCGCTCGCTACCGGTCGGCTTTGACACGCACGAAAATCCCCGAAGTTATCAGAGTGAGTATAATACAACAGTCCCATTGCTTACCGATGTCCTCCGGGTATATTGAGTGATCAGCACGATCGATGGAAGGTATTGCACACAGACGAATACATAAGCGTGCAGTCATGTATGTCGTTACAAGGGTCTGTAACCACAACTTAACACAAAACCTCTTCGACGACTTGGTCACCCTTCAGAGGGTCAAAACCAATGAACTATATGAGTGGAATGGAGGCCACGTGGTACTGGATTTGTATCGAATGCCGCCATTACTAGGAGATAGTGGAGCGTCCATCCAGATCTGTTCTGCACGCGCTTATCAACTTTCAATGGCGGCACATTTGACAAAGTCAGATCCAAACCAGCCAATGAGACGTGTCCCTTCCACGCATATAGTTCATTGGTCAAAACAAACGATTTATGTGGTGAAGTGGAACTTTACTAAATATCGCAATAAAAAACAGTAACTAGTATTTCAGTTGAGCTGTTGTCACACCCCAGGTCTGATTGGTGTTTGTTTTATCCCGCTGAGTTGTTTCGCATTTGTCGAGCGCTCAAGCAATACGCGAAACGTTTTGATCATTTTCTCTGTTCAACATTTACTGAAATCTGTCAACTATGTCAGTTTATTTATGAAAAACCGTAACGGGTAAGGGCTGGAGATTTTAAGTGCGTAAACTACACGTGTCGAACTAAAAACATCATGACGATTTTACGCGTGCATTTCAAAGCTTTAAATTAAAGTGGCATGAGCTACCAAAATTTTGATATTTTGACGTAAAAACAGAATGTTGACATTATAGGCTATTTTCCCAAGACATATAATTCAGAAGCTTTTTAGTGCTTCTAGTTTCGAAAATGTACGATAAAGTATTGTTTTGAACTAACTTTCACTTTGAATGAATGAATGGTCGTCCCGGTTATTTAAATTTTGTTTTATTTTCGAACACGTTTTCGGTTCGTATAGGCCACATACTGTATGGATTTTCCTCATTCCAACGCCAATCATTTAGTTTTTCCAAGGCCTTCAAAGCCTCGTACTGTCGTGACGATCAGAAATTATGAAAAAAGTGTGAACTTTGGCAGCTCAAGTCGCTTTAAATGTTCGAGTGACATCACTAAGTTTGTGGCCTTTAATTTGAATATCTACAACCTGTAATGTATCAGTTATGAGCGTGGAGGGAAGGGGACATTTATTTATTTTAACTTCTGAATGGAATCAAGCTCTCTCCGCCTTCATACGTGAAAAGCAGACGTAAAGGGAAGTACTAATCATTTGCAACAATATCTCCTTTATCAAACATTTATTTCTCCCAAAAAATATCGACACAAAAACCTTTTTTTGTTTAAGGGACATGTAAAACCAAGAATAGTGTTTGGCACTATATCCCTGTCACAAACATGTACATGTATTAGGGCAGGTCGGTGACGTCATCAAATGTTGGTACAAGGTATTTGATCTCAAAAGTTAAAAATAAAACAAAAAGTCTAGTCTGTACATTTTTCAGGGCTCTTTTACTGGACCCCGTTTGCTCATTTTGGCGTGAACAGAAAAATAACTACAATTCATAAAAATGCTTGGAAAATGCCCATTTTTAGAGTGGTCTCCCCTGATTTATTAAATGTTCTTTTTCGAAGTCAATATGATCATACATGTGGAACTGAATAATAATAACATCTTATAACTATGTGAAGAATAGTCTGGTATAAGTTTTAGCCGAGAAATCTAAGCTCTGCCGATTTTTTTTTCTCTCCGTGTTCGTCATAAGGCGACAAGACACATTAGCAGCCATATAATACCAGTCGCCGTAAGACCGATAATCCGGGCTGGTATAGGTTTTAGAAACAAACTATAGATGATTTAAATTGACCCGACGTGCCAAATGTATTACTAAATCTAGGGATGCATACAGTGCCTTATTTGTGACTAGATTGTTCATCCGAACAAACATGAACTTGTCTAGTCTTGATTGGCTGAGAGTTTACCAAAACTACCTACGCAATGTTTGATTGGTTTTGAAAACTAATATAATTTAGCAATGAAGGCAGATATATTAGGCCTAGCTACTGAAAGGTTGAAGGTTAATTGTACTCGATGTGCTGGCGCAGGTTTAATACTAGTATGTGAACAGATAAGGTCAGATATTTCAAAAGAATGTCAAAGTGCATTTAATTTTGAGTGTTTTATATTGGGCTCTACATCGATCCGTGTAACTTTCGTTAATTCAATTTTCAATTTTTATATCACAAAATGAAATTTGGAAATGACTATTTTTAAGTTCAATTTTTCATTTTCATTTTCTACTTTTTGAAAAAAAGGAATGAAAATTGGTCATTTCCAAATTTCATTTTGCAATGTCAAAAAATGAAAACTGAATTAACGAACTTTACACGGACCGACATCACTACTAAATCCGGGCGGTTGTCAACAGATGCCTGGCTGAAAAAGAATCTCACATAACTAGCATACCACCTCAAAATTAAGACCTTCGACTGAAGTCTACTAGCACTTAATCTGCTAACAAATAAAACCTAATTATTAACCGGCTTACCGTTTGTGTTTTTCTTGTGATTTATGAACTCGGCTAGATTCCGTGTCAACACCAACGTCATGCTTACGGTGACGGAGTTGGATCTCTGAGGTGGCCGCTGTTCCCAAAGTACCTGCCATTGCTAGTAGTGAGTAGCTCAGCTCTATCAACTGATAATATGTAAACGAATTAGACGGATGATTGGGTGGCAGATAGAACAGAGGTGCCCCAAGCAGCAGTCAGCTGTCACCGCCCAAGTTTTAACAAAATAAGGGATTGGGATTTGGGTTATGCTGGCGACCGACTCGCTATCGCAAGTCCACGTCACTTTTGAACATACCTGTAAAACACAAACACGTAACATGTTCATAGGAACAGGTAACAGGGCAGGTCTATTACCATACGGGTAGACCTTCCTTTTTTTGCAACAGGTGCTGGCAGTCACGGACTCGGACAATGCTAGAATTGATTTAATTTTTGAACTTTCATTGTCGTCGACACCACATCATTGTTAAATTGAAAAAAAATCCTGTAGGCCCTACTTCAGTTTTTTTCTCTTTCGTTATTTTGACTTGTTGCCTCGCAAGGTGGCTGATTTCAATCATTTCGTGTGTGTTTTTTTAAGTAACCTCTCGTTCTGGGATTTGACACGTTGCTGACAATATGGACACGTTGTACTAGTCGAGGACCTGTTTTTCAAACCTGGCGTAAAGTTTCGGATTGGCCTTTCGCGACCAAGGCGTAAGTTCAAATACATTAACACAAATTTACGTTTAAGGTAACCTACCCAAGCTCTATAATGGGCCTCTGTGGTCCAGGGGGTTAGAGTGATCATTCATCTGCCCCACACAGGCCTTCCATCGATGCGGCGCGGGTTCGAATCACACGCAGTTTAAAATTTAAAAAAATCTGATTGGATTTTTCACTCGGTCGTCGTATGTGGAAGAGTTGCCAGGTACTCACAGAAGGTAGGGGTTTCCTCCCCCACTAAACCTGACAACGCCGCTATATAAAGGAAATAATCTTTGAGTGCTTCGTAAAGCATCAATCAATCAGTCAACCAATCAATCAACCAACCAAGCCCTGTATGTCTTGCATTAGCTTACATTATGAATTGCCTCAGACTCTCTTTAACATACATTAGTGGCAGGTGCTCGTGTAGAACAAGCCACAGGATGGTTAAAGTTGCACGAGCTGCCAAAATGTTGATATTTTGACGTTAAAACAGAATGTTGAAATTATTAGCTATTTTTCTCAAGACGTATAATTCAGAAGCTTTTTAGTGCTTCTAGTCTCGAGAATGAACGATAAAGTATTGTTTTGAACTAACGTTGGCTTAGAATGAATGAATGGTCGTCCCGGTTATTTAAATTTTGTTTACTTTTCGAACACGCTTTCGATTCGTACAGACCACATACTGTATGGATTTTCCTCATTCCAACGCCAATTATTTAGTTTTTCGATGGCCTTCAAAGCATCTTACTCTTTAGGTAGGATCAAACGAGTCAATATTATTATAATATTATAGTCTTCCAACCCGGTTCTTCAGGGCTGGGAGATCCAGGTTCCAGCCTGGGTCGAGTCAGACCAAAGACTTTAACAGTGGAAGCTGCTACTGCTTCGCTTGACGCTCAGCAATAGGAGAGAGCAGCGACTGGTTGACCCGGTGTCAGTTTAATGTGACTGGGTGAGGGGGCTTGCTGGTTGTCTTCGGCAAGTCGTCTCGATGAGGCAGTACCAAATAAAAGAGCAGTGGAAATCCGCCCTGCCACAAGGAGACAACGTCTTCTTATGACTGAAATACTGTTTAGCAGGACGTAAAACCCAAATCAGTCACTCATTCCAACCCCTGTTCGCTTTGACCATCTCCAGCTCTCAATCAATCGACTGCTGGTTTAATATACGGTGGCGCTTTTACAAATTTAGGTGACGAGACGGTTACATCATACCTCATTGGACCATTCCAGACAATATTACCCCCCCCCCCCCTTCCCTCGTCGGCGCGGGTTCGAATCCAACTTAAGACACCAAAAACAAATTCACTCGATCGACGTATGTGGAAGAGTTACCAGGTACTGGCCGAAGGATGGTTTCGCTCCATACTAAATCTGGCAACATCGTTATTTAAATGGAATAATCTTGAACACGGCGTAAAACATCAACAAATTAATCAAGAGATCAATCAATCCTTCCTTTAAAAAAGTTTAATTTAAGATTTCGATGGTTAGTAAATAACAATAGTGATAACAGAATGAAAACATTCCGGAACCAGGGACTGAGCCTACTATCACATACAGTAGCATCTTCTCTAGCCAATTAGTTACAATCTGCATGTTCCCATTCCGTGTTTTACCTTGGCGTACTACTCCACTCCAACCTGTAAATCGAACAGCTAGTTTTGATTGGATGCGAGTAAAACTTCTCGCAGCTAATCAAAACCTCGGGCATTTTCACTGAAAATAACGTAATGGCGGTTATGTGCACCTTGAACTTTTGTTTACCGGGTGCTGATTGGCCAAGACTCTGTAAGTATAGGAAAGACAACTCTTACATTCCCATCAGTGGGCGCTGTTCGATTTACGGGTTGGAGTGGAGTAGTCCGCCAAGGTAAAACACGGAATGGGTTACATGAAGATTTTAACTTGGCTTGCGAAGATGATACAGTAGGGCCTAGGGGAGAGGTATTCTTCATTTACTCCCTCTGAATCAATCAATAGTATCCGCACCGCTGTCAAAAATATGTTTTGTTTACTCCCAACTTTAAAATGTTTGGGCATATCATAAAGGAAACGATAATTTACAAATACTCATAGCATGTCCAATCAATATATGTATATAAAAAATCGTCGATGAAAGGGCCCTACTTGCCTATGAATTAGGTAATAGAGAAATACCGAGGCAGCGGGTAGTCCAGAAAAATAATGTCCGAGGCGCGACATGCTTGGGTTTATCATCAACTTCCTTTATTAGTGTAAAGCGGCCTACACACGATCAAAATTTTTGACCAAAAAGTTGACATCAATTTTTTTGACGGGTTTTTTGACCGTCTGTAGGTGATATTGACGGGCGAAAAAGGTTGACAGCAAATTTTGATGAGATCAAATTCAGTAAATTTTATTTGCGCAAACTAGTGGTTTTGAAACCTGTTTTGACCCGTGTGTGTCAACCCGTCAAAATATTGCGCAATCTTTCATTTTCCGCCTGGACAGAGTCGCGTGCACATCGGCATGGCTCCAACAAAAGAAGAGAAAAAAATCCTACTGGAGGTTATTGATCAGTACAGGCAGCTCCCCGCATTATGGATACCGTTTTTTAGACCATTTTGTCCGATGCAATTTCGCCTTTTTCCGGATCCACAGCTAGTGCAAGGGCCAAGGCTGTAGGTCCATCCATGTCGAAAGTTTGGCGTACACTGAATATTGCATCAATTATTTTGTGTCGTGTGTGGCTGTCAAAAACTGTCAAAAAAATTGATGTCAACTTTTTGGTCAAAAAGTTTGATCGTGTGTAGGCCGCTTTATACAAATGCAGCACTATATCATGTTTACAGTTGTGCATTCAACGTCTGGTACATTCGAATAAAACAATACCTTTTTTCTCAGCATGGGCTATCGCAAGCTTTGTGTCATCGTGTAGTCTTAAATAAAGCTCCACTAATTGGGCATGAGCTGTCAAAATTAACGCTTTTTTCATAATTTCTGATCGTCACGACAGTTAGAGGCTTTGAAGGCCATCGGGAAACTAAATGATTGGCGTTGGAATGAGGAAAACCCATACAGTATGTGGCCTGTACGAACCGAAAACGTGTTCGAAAAGTGAACACAATTTAAATAACCGGGACGACCATTCATTCATTTTAAGCCAAAGTTGGTTCCAAAGAATACTTTATCGTACATTCTCCAGACTAGAAGCACTAAAAAGTTTCTGAATTTCACGTCTTGAGAAAAATATCCGATAATTTCAAAATTCTGTTTCAACGTCAAAATATCAACATTTTGGCAGCTCATGCCACTTTAAGAAACATTATTTCGGTTTATAAATAATAGGCTACAGACGGCAGGATTAAAGTCCGATGGACTTGTTTTATCCCATTAATTGAAATAAGTTTTAGTATTATATTATATTATGTCGCAGATGGATAAATTCATAACGTAGTAATTCCATAGCAACATAAAGAGAACGAAAAACATATATAGATTGGTGACGCCAATGTATACACAAACCCATTAAAAAAATGGCCCAAGCCTCTAATGCCCCCAGGGCGTCCTATTATCTCGGATTTCGGTAGTGAACGTTACAGAATTTCACAGCTAATTGATTCTAATCTAAAACCTATACCAGATCGGCATGTTAGCTTTACCAAAAATACTGATGATTTGTTGCCAAATTATCTTTTCCCCAAAATTCTACTGACTAAGGCCAAACTCCTGCCTGTCGTCAACCTAATGAAATATCTTGGGTTGTGGTTCATTATAACAACTTATGATTGGGTATAAACGTCTAAATGACATGCCCATTTTTAACACAATAAGAAGCTTGTCTCCGTGGTTATTTTAGACAAGAAGATTTTCCCTGTGCCCGTGTGTTATGGTGTTCAAAATATAAATCCAACACTAGTGTTTGTATACATGTACCTATACACATATGTGAGCTTAAACATGTATGCACACGCTCTCACGCGCATGCGCACAATCTCTAGCATTAAATGTAATTAGTCGCAAGTATGAAAGCTGATTAAAACACAGCTTTTTAGTGAAATCTATGTTTCTTAAGCTCTTGTGTAATTTACTGAAATTTATATAAGGTTCAAATGTCAACTTGATATCATAAAAATACATAATTTGACAGAGTTTTTAGCGTCTCCTCGTGTTAAATGTCATAAAGTACGGTGGCTGATAAGTGCCGGAATTTCGTTTTGTGAATTTTATATATTTTTTTTTAATATCGACCACGGTTAACATATTTTGACCTGAGTCAATATAGTTTGGACTCGAGTTGAACTATTATAGCTCTGGTCATAACCATTTTGACCACGCTTAAAACATTTTGACCGTAGTCAAAATAGTTTTGACTCGAGTTGATATTCTATAACTATTAAAATATATCGAAGAAAGAATAGAAAATAACCGTTCCGTTTCAGCCTGTTTCGCCTCAATGCACATATTTGCAATCGATGTCTCCCTTGCTCTCCCTTCAGCCGGGTCGCGACCTTTTCTGATAGTTATCGGACTTCTACGTAAATGGGGGGGACCTCGGCGGCTTAGTCGGTGTCCCACAATTAAAGTGGCATGAGCTGCCAAAATGTTGATATTTTGACGTTAAAACAGAATGCTGAAATTACTGGCTATTTTTCTCAAGACGTATAATTCAGAAGCTTTTTAGTGCTTCTAGTCTCGAAAATGTACGATAAAGTATTGTTTTGAACTAACTTTGGCTTAGAATGAATGAATGGTCGTCCCGGTTATTTAAATTTTGTATACTTTTCGAACACTTTTCGGTTCGTACAGGCCACATACTGTATGGATTGTCCTCATCCCATCGCCAATCATTTAGTTTTCCGATGGCCTTCAAAGCCTCTTACTATCGTGACATCAGAAATTATGAAAAAAGTGTGAATTTTGACAGCTCAAGCCACTTTAAGGAACTATGCCCTTGGACAAATAACAGACCAGTCTTTAAAACAAACAATCAAAATGTTGTTACTGACGGTGGTATGTAACAACCACTAATATAAGTACGTGCCCTTATGCAATAACTTTTCTAACTCGCATTTTTTTCTTAAAAAGTACACCAGATATTATCGCGGCGTGATGAACGTACTCAGAAAAAATAAATGTCTTTTCTTTGAGACTTTACAACTTTTCTCCAAAATGATGTTTGCTACAAAATGGGTGAAATGTCCTTTTTCAACATAAACTTGCCTTCAAGTGAAATAATCTCGAGTGCGGTGTAAACCATCAATCAATATCAATCAATCAAAACGTGTTACATTAGTGGCAGTTACAATGGATTCTCGTCGACTTCGGTATTGAATCTAGGAACTGACTTCAAATAAGCTGATATACGATTGTGAAAATATTCCAACATCAGAAAGGTAATCATATGCGAGTAAAAAATATCAACTTATCAAATATCAAAAGTCCATAATTCGTTCGATACCTTAGACACTGGCCGAAAAATCTGGGCTCTGCCGAATTTTTTTTTCTCTCCGTGTTCGTCATAAGGCGACAAGACACATTAGCAGCCATATAATACCAGTCGCCGTAAGACCGATAATCCGGGCTACTTAGACATAATTTCGTTTAGGTTCACGTTTGATTTCATGGACTATTTCTAAATATTCAACTAAAGACGTTTTGTCTGGTTTCAATTTAAATCATTTTTGGTTGGATAAGCGTGCAATCTTAAACAGATCATTTCAAAAAGTTTCGCTTCATTGAATATTACACGCACATTTAATCTACTATTCACGGCTAAACTCCCTAGCTTGTCTTCTACCTAGGTATTTCTGGGGGAACCAATCTGTTCACTTTCTTTTCTGATAATCCCATTGGGTTTAATCTCAGTTTACCGATATTTTTGCCGTGGCTAATGAACTATTAAGGATTTAGTTTAATACAACAACTTATGATTGGTTATAAAGCTTTAAATGATATACCTCTTTTTCGCACAATTAGAAACTTGTCTCCATGGTTATTTTAGACAACAATATTTTCCCTGTGCCTGTGTGTCTTAGGGTTTGATAGTATTTAAGGCCAAAATCGATCACTATTGTAATCTAGTGGCCAGCTGGAATTAAATTATCCGATTTAGACACCGTGCGGGCACCATACATTTGGATGTAGATCTAGGGACACTTAAAGATCGATCAGTGATGCGTGCAGAGCAACCCTTGTCACTTTGTCATGCAACACAAAGCGATCATTCATATATATATTTATATGTATATTCATAAATATATGAAAAACGAAAAGAAATGACACTGACAGCGGAACTTCGTTACCAGTTTCACCACGTCATTGGTGGCTCATCAGACTAATAAGATATATATACATATTTGACTAGATTCATAAATATATATATATATATATGTGAGCCAGAGTTTGGAAATAGTAAAAACATCGATTGCAACGTTTCAAAATTTGAACCCTTGTGTTTTTGTTCGCCTTATGCTTCGGTGTAACAGGTAAGTCAGGTTTCTGGAACAATATCAGAGATATAAGAAATGTTTGAAACTCTCTTTAAACGTGGGTTCCATACTAATGATAAAAAATGAAGACACCACCACGTCGTCAGTGGTTTCAACTGACGACGTGGTGATGTCTTAATTCTTTATCAATAATATCAAAGATACCCGCATTTATAGGTTTAGCTAAGCATAAGGGATATATAAGACTGCGGGATGTTTTGTTTTGAATGCTTTTAGAAACATGTGGTCCAAAAGATAAGGAAAACATAGACCCACATTTGAAACGGTTGATTTTATAAAAGGACCCTTATAAATTCACGTGTCTCTTTGACTTAGGAACACTTCGGCATAAAGAATGACGACCGCCCAGACGACGAGAAGATTTTGGCAAGAGAAACGATCTCTTAGACAAAGGCCTATTGGACTCACGGAACCCGATCTTGCACGAAAAGTTTGCATCGAAGTTTCTCCAGATGAAAAGTAGGATAACTTCTGCTAATTTTTTTTTTTTTTTTGATTTTTCGTAATCACAATTATTTCTTATTTTGGAAATAGGTCTTAACCTGATCGCTGTATGTTAAAGTGGCATGAGCTGCCAAAACGTTGATATTTTGACGTAAAAACAGAATGTTGAAATTATCTGCTATTTTTCTCCAGACGTATAATTCAGAAGCTTTTTAGTGCTTCTAGTATCGAAAATGTACGATAAAGTATTGTTTTGAACTAACTTTGGCTTAGAATGAATGAATGGTCGTCCCGGTTATTTAACTTTTGTTTACTTTTCGAACACGTTTTCGGTTCGTACAGGCCACATACTGTATGGATTTTCCTCATTCCAACGCAAATCATTTAGTTTTTCGATGGCCTTCAAATCCTCTTACAGTTGAGACCATCAGAAATTATGAAAAAAGTGTGGATTTTCGGCAGCTCCTGCCACATTAAGTTAAATTTCCCTTGATGAGTAACTAGAACAGTTATACCAATCAAGAAAAGGAATCTTGAATTTAGCATCAAAATTTGGAACCGTAGGCCTACACGTTCATTTCAGTTGACTCATTGAGAGTTCAACGTATTCGGATTGATTTATAATTGTTAAAGTGGCATGAGCTGCCGAAATTCACACTTTTTTCATAATCTCTAATCGTCATGACAGGAAGAACCTTTGAAGGCCATCGAAAAACTAAATGATTGGCGTTGGAATTAGGAAAATCCATACAGTATGTGGCCTATAACTCCACTTCGAACTTCGCGGCCGCCATTACCGGTTGAACCAAAGGGCAGGGAAAGACAACTCGTACAGTTTGTGTCACTCGTCGGTGTGCTTGTCAACCGTTAATGGCGGCCGCGAAGTTCGAAGTGGAGTGTGAAGCGATCCCAAATTGATCCAGACAGACCTTGGACTTGGTCAAGCGGAAAAATGAATACCTCGTACGCGAAGAAGAATAAATTCTGAACGGATTGATGTCCGGTAAGACCCATACACTGACATATTTATATAGTACGGGTGTCACGAAGGGTTGTCCCCACGTTGTTTAATGGGATCTATCTTTGACCATAAAACGAGAGCTATTGAGTATGGTCAAAGTTTTGGCTAGTCAACAGGCTGCAATTTGACGGCTTTATCAACCAAGGATAGCCAAGTAGTGTGGATGATTTTATGTACTTAATCCTTTATCCTTTTGATTTCAGGGACAGGACGAAGTATTGTGGATGGAAAACATATACGCTATGCATTGCCCTAACTATTGTTGGTATATTAGTATTTAGAAATAATACACCTTATTCCACTGTATTTATACCTCGTTCCAATGAAGTCCGTTATACATCAGCTGTAGTCGCGGCAGACTCAGAAATATGTTCCAAGATTGGCAGGTATGAATATACATATATATTCTGTGTTTGATCAAAGAGAGTAGATTGACAAGAGTGGTGACTTCGTCCAATCAGCATTGCCGACATATTCTTCTGACCCCCCCTAGCGGAAGGGTGTTCCGACTGCGCACGATTCAACTGTAGGGCGCCCCCTGCAGAAAGGAGGTTCCTAATAATCGAATGTGTCAGTTCAAATTCAACATGGCGCGGACGAAGTGACCACTCTTGTCAATCTACTCTCTTTGGTTTGTTTGGGCCTTTTGTGGCTCACTCGGTTAGAGTGATAATCTTTCAGTCCGAAACGGGCCTTCCATCGATGCGACACGGGTTCGAATACCACTCCAACCAACTTAAGATTGAAACTTTTTTGAGAGGATTTTTTACTCGATCCACGTAAGCGGAAGTGTTGCCAGGTAGGCCTACTCGGCAAAGTTTCCTCTCGGTTTCCTCTTCGATTATTCCTAGCAACGGTGCCCAATAAATGAAATAATCTTGAGTGCGACGCAAAACATTAATCACACAATGAATTTGTATTGTATCTCTTCTTTTCTTTCAAGTGAATATAGGCTAAATCTATTCTGGTGAAAGGCACATTCACCGCTAGAATCTAGAACAATGTTATTATTAGCAGGATACGGTTTCTGTATTTTTCCGTCAAATAACCCAGGAGGGTTAGGTACTCTTTGTCAAAATTCTAAGTTCTGTGAGAAAAAAATCCCATTTTCGAGGCTTAATCCACTTTAACACTATCCGTTGCAAATACACTCAACTGATTTCATTTATGTGAGATGAGCTACCAAAAGTCGCATTTTTTTTGCGAATTGTGATTGTTAAGAGAATAATACCTGTTGATTGGTTAAAACCTGTCACGTGGAGACCCTGTATATTCCATATTACGTCGCCTTGCTGATCCATACAGGGCGACTACCATATATGGCTTGTGACGTCATGTCTAGACACTTGTCAGTCAAGTCTGTTCGTGCCATAGATATGAGAAAATAGCTTTCGGAGTTCATTTTCTGCCTTTTATGAAATTGAAGTTTGATAAATGAGGGTAGAATATCGTACAAGTTAGGTCTTCGGAGGGATAAATTCGTTTACTGACCTCATATATTTCCGTATCCCCCCTCGAACAAACCCTGTAACTAATAGTATTGGCAAGGTATCCAACGAACACATTATTGGGTCATTAGAAGGAAACGCTGTATATCCACTTTTAATTTGAAACGTATGCAAGGAATGTCACCGCTGTCAATGTCACTTATTTCCTCATGGTCTGATTTATTTATGCTAGAGATATCCTGTTAATACAAAAAGGATCTGCAGCCGATGCTGCTGTAGCGGCTGCCCTTTGTACGGGTGCTGTGAACCTCCATAGTATGGGTCTAGGAGGCGGATTTGTGGCCACAGTTTTCAACAAGTAAGTTTTGAAAATTTTCAATAATCCTTTAGCTGAATCTTGGAAATAAAAAAAAGAAATTCATGTTAATTTCCTCATACCTAAACTAAAAATATTTTGATTTCTTGTCTCTTGCCATTTTAGGAATACCGGCCAAGTATCGTCTTTGGACGCCCGAGAATCGGCTCCAAACTCCGCTCACATGGATATGTTCAAGCACGATGCCGCTTCATCACTCATAGGTAAGTCTGTTCAGTTTTGAAATGTATCCTTTAATCCTTTTCTTGTGATTTAGCAATTTAGTCACGTGAAGCAATAACCAACTGAATTCGGTCGTTCAATGTTTTGTCTTGAAAATAGTATGTCTTTAAAGGGACATGCTCGGAATCAGCGAAACAAATGTTGTTAAAATGTGTGTTATTCTAATGTTGTATATATAAAGATGAGGCTTCCTTGGGCCGGTTGTTCAAAATAAAATTAGCTTAACGGCAGGTTAAATGACGCGACGTAACAAACAAATTCCTTTGTGATGCGACGTCATCTAATCAGTCGTTAAGCTAACGGCGCTTTGAACAACCCATCCCAGATGGTCATTGGTAACTATCCTAGCTACTACGGACAGCTGGGTAGGGGATTTAATTCCAGGATTCCATTGTCTGCTTTGTTTTTACAAAACATCGACTGCGCGGTAAGCCCCTTTTGTTGCTGCGCGTGTGGTACATTTTCGGTTGTTTGTTTACTGACTGTCAGATTGAAAGCGAGAACCCAAGAGAATTGACCGATTGCTTGATGACGTCACTTGGAATTATGCGCAAAGCATTTCGGGAGATTGAGGGAAATTCACAAAATCTTATGAAATGGCCGAAGGAATAAAACTGTATCGCAGAGGACGTAAAAGGTGCCACATCTTTCGCCGGTGCTTATCTGTCTCGCGTCTGACTTGAAGACGTGCAGTTCGGCACACAACATGTTGTTTTCATAACTCTATCAGCATCAACTTTTAAATACGTTATGTCATCGATGTGTTCCATCAATGGAAGTGACGTCTTGCTATAACTTTATAAGTACCGGTGAACAAAATGGCGAACTGAGGTGAAAGTCGACTTATAGCCTTTCCACCGAGATTGAACCCATCTAATTGCTTTACCAATCTGAAACTCAACACACTTAGAATCCGAGAATCACAACACACTTATGCGATTTGTCCATTAAACGATATGTTTGTGTTTTTGCCGGGGGTGGGGAGCGGGGTGGGTGTCGTAAAAATCGTATAACAACTTCCTTATATTTTCCCACATATTTCAGTTTCGAACTGGCCTTTGTAATTATTTTCATCAATAAGGCACTCTATGCGTCCGGCATTTTATCCTGTGTAATTGTTACGTTGTTTAAGGCTTAACGATCAATTACCAAGGGAATATGTTGACAACATCATCAATGGATTAAAACATCTTTAAGAGAGATTAACGCAATTTTCGGAGTGTTTTTACGGGAAATAGCACTTTCAACAAATGTGCTATTGAGTCATTTCTTGATTAAGAATAAATGACACATTTTTTTGCAATTGCAAAATTATATAATTTGCCGAGTTCCCTTATGAATTTCACTTACACAGTTTGTTAACGTCATCAAACCAAAGAGAGTAGATTGACAAGAGTGGTCACTTTGTCCGCGCCATGTTGAATTTGAACTGATACGATTGGATTATTAGGAACCTCCTTTCTGTAGGGGGCGCTCTACAGTCGAATCGTGTACAGTCGGTACACCCTTCCGCTAGGGGGCCAGAAGAACATGTCAGCAATGCTGATTGGACGAAGTGACCACTCTTGTCAATCTACTCTCTTTGATCAAACCACAATACATCTTAAAACAATATTACATTTTCATGTCTGATCTGCGAAGTTTCCCATTTTTCCAATTTCCCCTCTATATTACAGGAGCTAAGTCCATTGCCGTTCCTGGAGAGTTGAAAGGTTACTGGTCCTTACATCAGAAGTTCGGGAAATTGCCCTGGGCGGATCTTTTTGAACCAACGATCGATCTCTGTGAAAACGGCTTCACGATAGGTGATGCTCTTGGACGTGCTATACAGGTTATTCAACTTAAAGGGCGACTTGAGCATGGGTTAAGGTACTAACACACCTCACACCATTATATGCAGGAAGAAGCAGAGCATTTAGCATAAAATAAATCACTTTTCAGTATCCTTATTGTTTGAAACGCTTTTTCCGGATAAAACGGCGAACTAAAAGAGGAAATTAAATGCGTGGATAGCTTGGGCCGGTTGCATTGCTTAAATTAGGAGAAATTGGGAGAAAATCCGCGAACAATTTGATGATTCTCCGAAGTTACATGTTTCAATATGGCAGGTCCTTTACCCATCATCAATATACTTTGGCCACTGAGTTTGGAGATCTCCCACTACCTTATTGTATGATATCGCCTTCGAAAAATAACACTCGCCGCCCAGATTGCAACAAACCTTTTCGCTTGAAGCATTTGATCCGGTGTTGGTATAAAATAAATCCTTGCACAGACTTTCAGCGAGTAGCTTCTTTTTGTTTCAGGTGTTCCCCTAAAGAGAATCTGTTCTGTTTGGCATATCGACATTTTTTTTTGGCACTTTTTAAAAATATACAACGCTGTGTAGCTTCTGTTACTTGGTAGCCTTTAAACATTTACGTGCGAAAAAGATACAGGAAGCCTGTTTCACAAAACGGCGTAGCTGAAATTCTTGGGTAACTTTTCATAGGAACGTATCTCTGCAGTAAGGGTTGCTATGGAAGTTATACGTAACAACTTACGCTACGCCTCTTTGTGAAATAGGCCCCTGAAGGATGTTTAAAGGGAGTATTTAGAGTCCCATAATGTCTCTTCAAGAATTCTATGAGATAGGAATTTTGACTTAATCTTCCTGTCTAATTATACTAGTCTCACCCCTGACAGTGGTTTGTAAATAAACCGAAATATTGTCATTATGTTTACATATCTTTCTTCGGAATCCCTTTATAGTTATATTTTTCTTTAAAAAATGTACCCTCGTGTAATATTCAGAGGTTACCAATGCAAGAAATAATAATCGCAGTAAGTTATTCGTATTTTAAAAAATGTCCACATATTGAAGGAATATGTGTCAGCTTAAAGTGACATGAGCTGCCAAAATTCACACTTCTTTCATAATATCTGATCGTCACAACAGTAAGAGGCTTTGGAGGCTATCGAAAAACTAAATGATTAGCGTTGGAATGAGGGATATCCATACAGTATGTGACCTATACGAACCCAAAACGTGTTCGAAGTGTAAACAAAATTTAAATAACCGGGACTACCATTCATTCATTCTAAGCCATAGTTAGTTCAAAACAATACTTTATCGAACATTTTCGAGACCAGAAGCACTAAAAAGCTTCTTGAGAAAAATAGCCAATAATTTCTACATTTTGTTTTAACGTAAAAATATCAACATTTTGGCAGCTCATGCCACTTTAATGTTAAGTTAAATCTTTCCATCATCTTCTGGAAACTAGATAATGTGACAAACATCTTAATCGGTTGGCAGTTTAATGATAATTTTGTTTTGTTTTACAGGGAGATTTTGACAAATCAAACCACAGGCAATATTTACAAAAGCGGCGAGTTGCTTAAACTACCGAAGCTGGGAGAGACTCTGCGCCAAATTTCACAAGAAGGGGCGGAAACATTCTATACCGGCTCTTTATCAAAATACGTTCTTAGCGAAATTCAGCTCCGAGGTAAACATTTTAATAGATATCAGCTTCATTTTTGTTATTGATTCCAGTGTCTCTCAGTCCAGCACAAGCCTCGATGGGTCACGAATGCAAATTTCACTCAGTCCAGGAAAAACTGAAAAATATCTGAGTGTTTTTTCATTAAATAGGCCAATGTTAGACCTGGTTATCACCGACGTTCGTGCATTTCCTCCAGGCAAAGAGTCCGCCATATAAGCGAAGTAATATTAAGAGAGGAGTAAAACATCAGTTAAAGTCACACTTGCCGCAAAAATCCAGAATACTGTTTACATAAAAAATAGTGGGCGGTTTTCTGTATATTTCCCTGATAGAAGAAGTTAGGAACTTTCTATTTTTACCAAAAATTGAAAGTTTGGGCATCATTTAGTACTTTTAATTTGAAATTTTATCAAATTTGTTAACGTTGCATGAGTTTGGGCCGACTCTCCTTTGGTTGTTATTGTTTCCTTTACAAATATACCAGGTTGCCAGTTACCAACGGAAGGTCGTGGGTTTCCTCCGGGCATAGAGCCCGGTTTCCTCCCACAATAAAACTGGCAACGCCGCCATATAAATGAAATAATCTTGAGCGCGGCGTAAAACACCAAACAATCAATCAATCAAATATTACCAAAGATTAAATACTTTTTGCTTTTCTTAACAGATGGAATATTGTCAACGAAGGATTTGAAGGAATATCAAGCTATATGGCGTGCACCTGTCCAAACCACCCTCAGCAACGGCCAAACGGTTTACGCCCCTCCGTCGCCTTGTGGCGGTCCTGTTTTACTTCAGGCTCTAAACATATTGGACGGTAAGCCCGGATTGAATACCCACGCACATTTTTTTCTTCTGGGGGTGGGGGTGAGGGTGGGGGAGGGGCGAGAGTGGGTGGCTTGTGGATTAATTTCAGAAACCTCGAGATTATTTCACTTGTAAGGCGGCGATGCTGAATTCAGTGGAAGAGGAAACCGGGCTCTTTTGATCGGAAGAATTAGAACAGACTTTTCGGCAGTGCATCGCAACTTTTCCACATAGGGCGATAGAGTGAAACGCCCACTGAATTTTTTTATTTCATTTTATCTTGGTGAGATTCGAACCCTCGACTTGTCGATGGGAGACCTGGGCCCATTTTCACAAAGCGATCTTAGCTTAAGATCTTTGACAACGTATACCTTTAGCATTGGTTGCCATGGTAGTTAAGATCACACTTAGCTAAGATCGCTTTGTGAAACAGGGTCCTGAGTCGGACCGAGAGTCTATCACTCCACCTACTAAGCCACCGGTGCCACTGGATGGCTGGCTGGGGTTGGGCTTAAGGGGAATGGCGTTCCCTTCTCAGATGCCTATGCCCTTCATTATCACAAGTCTCGAAACTGATTAAGTGTTGTTTTTTTTCTTCAGGTTATCAATTCAACGGTCTCGCTATTTACTCTTTTAACTACACAATACAGACATTGCACCGGTTCGCTGAAGCGTTTAAGTTTGCGTCCGTTGCCCGAGCTGAACTTGGAGATCCGGACTTTATAGATGTGAAAAAGGTTTGTACATACAACAAATTATGAATCATGAAAAAAAATAATCTATACCATTTTGTATAATATGAATTATAAAGCAGCCATATAAGAAGATACTTATATTGGAAGGCGCAAAACAAAAAAAAAACGTAGCAAAGCACGGGTGCAGATGGGGTTGATTGTCGATTCGCGAGCGAATGAAATCACGAAAGCCTAAACCCTAAGAGAAGGGGGCCTCTGTTGCTCAGTAGGTAGAGCGTTGGGCGCTCAATCCGAAAAGTCTTCCACCAATGGGCCGCGGGTTCGAATCCCACTCAGGATGGTTGCAAGTTACCACTGGAAGGTCGTGGGTTTCCCCCGGGCATAGAGCCCGGTTTCCTCTCACAATAAACCTGGCAACGCCGCCATATAAGTGAAATAATCTTGAGCGCTGCGTCACACACCAAACAATCAATCAATCAACCTTAGGAGAAGCACAATGAACCAGGGCCCGCTTGCACAGAGCGCTCTTTGCTTAAAAGGACTCTTAGCATATTTCTACATCACGGAAAGTGACCGGGCACTATTAAGTCCCATGTTGTAGACATACACCTACTCTGAAACTTCGGGGATTTACGCGCGTGTCAAAGCCGACCGGTAGCGAGCGAAGATAGCCGAGTTCCGAGTGGACATACACCAAGAGTACTCTAAGTTAAGAGCGCTTTGTGGGCCCTGCTCTGGATATACCAAAGAACATATTTTTGTCTATGCATTTCTTAAAAATAACCACTGGGCATGAACTGTAAACCATTTCTGTGAAACATTCTAGCGTTTTTTATACTTGTTCTCAAACGCAAATAAAATACATGTAGCTTTATCAATAGTGGAGCAGAGTGCATGAATCCACTGTTTTGGTAGACGACTACTGACAATGTATATATATCAAACTCAGCATTCTATCAAAACTGTCTAAAGTCAAAGATTCATAGCCCAAGATGATTTTTAGCTATATCTTATAAAAAAGTAATAGATGTTCACAACATTTTCTATTTTGTAAGTCAGTGACCTGGCTAAAATTTGTATTAATGTATGTGTTTACTTTGTGATTAAAAATGAAATCTCAACTTTTTCTAGACAGAGGAGAAGATGCTATCTCGATCTTATGCAGAGGAATTAAGACAAAGAATATCCAATGATAGGACCTTTGGCTCGACCTACTACGGCTGGACACCCCACGACCAAGTCAAAGAAGGCACAAGCCATTTATCTGTACTCGACGAGGAAGGCAATGCTGTCTCACTAACGAGTAGTATTAATCAGTAGTAAGTTAACAAACTTTGTATCAGGTGAAATAAACCGAGTGTTTAATGAAGTCATATAGGAGGGATGACCAGCCCCGCTGGCTCTGTTGGGAGAGCGTCCGCTTCAGAGCTGGGAGATCCATCTTCAAGCCTGGGTCGAGTCAGACCAAAGACTTTAACAGTGCGAGCTGCTGCTGCTTCGCTTGGCGCTCAGCAATAGGAATTAGAGCAGCGACTGGTTGGCCCGGTGTCAGTATAATGTGACTGGGTGAGGGGGCTTGCTGGGTGTCTTCGGCAAGTCGTCTCGGTGAGGCAGCACCAAATAATAGAGCAGTGGAAATCTGCCCTGCCATGAGGAGACAATGTCTTCATATGTCTGAAATACTGTTAAGCAGGACGTAAAACTCAAATCACTCACTCACTCATAGGAGGGATAAACATGGCAGAGAAAAGTAAATGTGTTAAGTTGTACTGTCCCTACAAAGGACTTAAAACGGGATCACTTAAACAACCCTGTTCTATCCCATATGTTTAGGGACATCATTAAGCTTTGACATTTACCGATTGCTTTTTCATGGTATTTGATTGGTTGGTTATTTTAGCTTATTGGCGAGTCCATTCATATGGTTGATGTGTGCCATTTTTTTTTAATTTGGTTTCTGATTAAAATAAATTATGGTTATGTTTTTACATCGAATACGTTGTTTTCTGTATGCGAGGGCTTTATATACATAGTTTCCATTTTAGAAAACATGGCTTGGTTAAAGTGGCATGAGCTGCCAAAATGTTGATTTTTTGACGTTAAAACAGTATGTTGAAATTATTGTGTAATTTTCTCAAGAAGTATAATTCAGAAGCTTTTAAGTGCTTCTAGTCTCGAAAACGTACGATAAAGTATTGTTTTGAACTAACTTTGGTTTAGAATGAATGAATGGTCGTCCCGGTTATTTAAATTTTGTTTACTTTTCGAACACGTTTTCGGTTCGTACAGGCCACATACTGTATGGATTTTCTTCATCTCAACGCCAATCATCTAGTTTTTCGATGGCCTTTAAAGCCTCTTTCTGTCGTGATGATCAGAAATTATGAAAAAGTTTGAATTTTGGCAGCTCATGCCACTTTAATGTCGATTTAGTTGTCGGATTCTGTCTAAAGTTTCTGTCGGTGACATTTGGTACTGTTGTTATATTTACAGTGGTGGTTCGTCAGTAGTAGGCGAGAACACAGGAATAATTTATAATTGCGCTATGAATGACTTTAGTATACCTGGCGTACTGAATCACTTCGAAATAAAACCAACTCCTAACAACTACATTGTCCCTGGGAAGAGACCCCTTACATCCATGGCCCCTACGATGATACTCAACAGTGACGGATCTCTAAAAATGGTCACAGGGGCGGCTGGGGGTTCAAGGATCCCCACAACGTTAGCCCAGGTATGTGAGCGAATCGTCCTCTCTATATTTGTATTAATCACAAAGAGGAAATTCTTTTTCTCGAAAAATTTCTGGAAAGATTTCTGATCGACACGAATAATCAAGTTTCTTATATTTGAACAGAACCCTAAAGTTAACAGTCCTTGGCTGGTGATGTTTTAGTCGTCATTCCATGTAAAGTATGGCATCAACAAGGACGAAGAAACCATATTCTAGGGTGGAGATATTGGTTGATTAATGATTAGCACCGAACTTAATATTGATTCACTTATAAGGTGCCGTTGGCAGGTTAAACGGAGGATTGATTGATGTTTTATATCAATCTAGAGCATTTCACTCGCATATGGTGACGTTGCGAGTAACTATCGACTCCTCCACGAAAGGCGATGGGGTAAAACGTCTCATAAATTGTTCATTCTTGTATTTGGATTGAGTGGGGTTCGAACCCGGGACACTTTCAGGGAAGGTGTCAGATCTGGATATTTTCACTCTATAGACTGTGCCAACTTAAGCACCAGGGGCATGTTTCACAAAGCGGCGTAGATGTATTTTTTGCGTAACTTTCTTACTAACGTATCTCTACAGGATGGGTTGCTATGGCAGTTGCGTGAAAACTTACGCTACGCCGCTTTGTGAAACAGACTCTAGAACGGAGGAAGAAACCGGGCATTGTGCCGGAGAAAACATCTCTGCCTTCCACCAGTACAGAGTGCCTCGGTGGTCCAGTGGATTAGGCTCAGAGCGATCGTCCCTCAGTCCGACACAGACCTTCCATCAATGCGGCGGGGGTTCAAGTCATACTCAGCCCAGATTAGATTTTTTCACTCAGTCGCCGTAAGTGGTAAGTAGTTGCCAGGTACTCGCCGAAGATCGGGGCTTTCCTCAGGGCAATGAGCCCGGTTTCCTCACCCACTAAACCTGGGAACGCCACCATATAAGTGAAATAATCTTGAATGCGGCGTAAAACATCAATCAACCAATCAATCAATCGATCCACCAGTACACGAAAACTAAACCACATTGAAAAACGAATAAACTTAATGGCATCTGTGCTTCCTATCTGATAACTTGGGGGATTTACGTGCGTGAAATACCGAGCGATAGTGAGCGAAGATAGCCGAAGGGAGTTCCGAGTGCTGTGCTTCTACACTGGAAGATTTAACCAGGCTTTCTTGTGTATTAATATTATTTGTTTTATCTTCAGATCATTATCAGAGTGTTACACATGGGTCAAAACCTTTCCATAGCAACCG
Organism: Lepidochitona cinerea; assembly: GCA_963971465.1. Lineage (NCBI taxonomy): Eukaryota > Metazoa > Mollusca > Polyplacophora > Chitonida > Tonicellidae > Lepidochitona > Lepidochitona cinerea. The sequence continues at coordinate 14,445,508 of OZ020562.1, read as the reverse complement.
ATGCTTTACGCATTCACCATCAGTTACATCCTCAAGAACTATTTATAGAGAACCGAGCTCGTCAGGTAAATACATTTATATTCATGAACAGTAAAACACACGGGCACAGGGAAAATCTTCTTGTCTAAAATAACCACGGAGACAAGTTTCTAATTGCGTTAAAAAGAGGTATATCATTTAGACCTTTATACCCCATCATAAATTGTTGTAATAACGTAAACCTATGATATTTCATTAGGTTGACGACTGACATAACCCATCCTTCCAAATTGTGGGTGGCTCAGTCGGTTAGACTGTTGGTCCGTCAGTCCCACAGAGACCTTCCATCGATGCTGCAGATTGAATCCCACTCGGCCCGAATAAAAGTTGAAACAGTTCTGAGTGTATTTTCCGTCGATCACCGTGGAAGAGTTGCCAGATACTCACCTAAGGTCGGGGGTTTCCTCCTCCACCAAACCTGGCAACGCCGCCATATAAGTGAAATAATCTTGTAAGCGGCGTAAAACATCAATCAATCAATCAACCAAACTGGGTGTGGGGGGGGGGGGTGAGCTTTGGTGGCTCAGTCGGTTGGAATGATAGTCGGTCAATCCAACTGAGGCCTTCCATCGATGCTACAGGAGATCAAATCCAAATAAGCCCGGTTAAAAGTTGAAAGAATTCTGAGTGTATTTTTCCCTCGATCCCCGTATGTGGAAGAAACGCCAGTTAGACTCCGAAGGTCGGCGGTTTTCTCCGCGTAAAGAGCCCTGGCAACGCCGCAATAAAAGTGAAATAATCTTGAGCGCTGCGTAAAACATCGATCAACCTTCGAAACTGAGACTCGCAAGACATAGCCCGTAAATTACATTCCCGCATTTTTAACCCAATTATCTTAGCCAAAAAGATTTTCGCATGCCCCCAACCCTTTATTGCCATTTGAGCTAATTTAATTGTGCATAAACATGCCCTCCGGGACTTTTTATAGTGTCAAGCTCATGGGGCAAATATATATAATATCAGAAGTCTATGAATGTTCATAGACTTCTGATAATATATTATCGCATAGTTAACTTATTAAAGCGGCATGACCTGCCAACATGTTGATATTTTGACGTTAAAACAGAATGTTGAAAATATTGGCTATTTTTCTCAAGACGTATAATTCAGAAGCTTTTTGTGCTTCTAGTCTCGAAAATGTACGATAAAGTACTGTTTTCAACTAACTTTGGCTTAGAATGAATGAATGGTTGTCCCTGTTATTTAAATTTCGTTTACTTTTCGAACACTATTTCGAACACTATTTCGGTTCGTATAGGCCATATACTGTATGGATTTTTCTCATTCCAACGCCAATCATTCAGTTTTTCGATGACCTTCAAAGCCTCTTACTGTCGTGACAATCCGAATCTATGAAAATAGTCCCAATTTTGGCAGCTCATGCCATTTTAGGATTGTACATGGGCAAACAATGCTGCTTTATGTGTAAGCGCACGGTTAGCGCCACGCTCAAATCTAACGTCTACTATGATCAGAATTCTGGAGGAAAAAAATCAAGTTTCCGAACGTAGGCCTACTGTTGTACCTCTAAATAACTATCTTCTTCAAACACTCTTGAGCCCTGTTTTCTATAGTCCCGATCTAAGGAATGATAGTCACGCTTGACCTGTCAGCTGGACATATATGGTCAGATTAACCTTGCCAACCCCACGATTTTTGGTAAAATCTGATCAATTTCAATCTCCGATAAAAACGGTAAGATAATACAAAGAGTCCAAGACATACCTCATATACCCTTAAAACTCATATTATTTGGGTAGTTGTATACAAACTCTAGAATGTGCAGAACATGTAATTCATTCGAATGATTTCTTCTTGGTGCGTATAGTTTTTCTGGCTTATATGTTTGTCATGTATGCTAGTAATACTTTAGTTTATAGACTAACTTAAATAAAGATAAAAAATCTGTTCGACCTGACGACTAAAATGAAGCTTGGGGTTTGTGGGGGGTGTGTGTTATGGGGGGAAGGAGGGATACACTGTTATTAAGACATGCATTATAGAGGCAAACTGAAAGTTAACTATTCTTTCTCCTCTCCAAGGGATCATGTTAAAGTGGCATAAGCTGCCAAATTGTTGATATTTTGACGTTGAAACAGAATGTTGAAATTATCGGCTATTTTTCTCAAGACGTATAATTCAGAAGCTTTTGAGTGGTTCTAGTCTCGAGAATGTACGATAAAGTATTGTTTTGAACTAACTTTGGCTTAGAATGAATGAATGGTCGTCCCGGTTATTTAAATTTTGTTTACTTTCGAACACTATTCCGGTTCGTATAGGTCACACACTGCATGGACTTCATTCCAACACCAATCATTTAGTTTTTCGATGGCCTTCAAAGCCTCTTGCTGTCGTGACGATCAGAAATTATTAAAAAAAGTGTGAATTTTGGCAGCTCATGCCACTTTAATATAGTATAAGATGCTCGTAAAACTATGTATCTCTGTAGAATATTTGTTCTTTTTTTCAGAGTATCCGTGCTGCACTTGAAGCAAAAGGGCACGTGGTAACTTCAATACAAACGAGAGGTTCCGTGGTGCAATCCATACTTATCAACGGTGACGAAATAATCGCAATAGCCGATGATAGAAAAGGAGGCATGGTGGCCGGATACTAAAGAAAATTATGTCCTAGCATACGAAGGGTTTTCATATTTTAAACGAAATCCATAATCGAAATCCATAATCTATTCCAGACTCAACCTTAAAAGCCTTTCTATAGAACAAATATCTAATACTATAGAACGAAGATCTAATACTATAGAAGGAATATCTAATACTATAGAAGGAATATCTAATACTATAGAAGGAATATCTAATACTATAGAAGGAATATCTAATACTATATAACTCATATCTAATACTATAGAAGGAATATCTAATACTATAGAACTAATATCTTGAGATTTGTTCTGTCTGGAAACGCATTACATGTGACGAATGACGTATGAACACAACCTGGCTACTAATGAACAACCAATCGTGATGACGAGCCTATCTTTGTGTACCCAAGTACTGACTAGTCTTGCTATGCATAGATAGTCACGTCATCACAATTGAACAATTAGACGGATTCTAAGACGATCTACTTCCCCTGACGTTGTCTCAATCCGAACAGCCTTCCACCAATGGGTCGCGGGTTCGAATCCCACTCAGTCCAAAAATTGGAAAATTTTCTGACTGGGTTTTCACTCGAACGACCTACATGTATGTGGGATGGTTGCCAGTTACCAATGGAAGGTCGTAGGTTTCCTCCGGGCATAGAGCCCGGTTTCCTCCCACAATAAAACTGGCAACGCCGCCATATAAGTGAAATAATCTTGAGCGCGGCGTAAAACACCAAACAATCAATCAATCAATCCCTTGACGTTGTGCAACGAGATGTTGCCATATTAGCCTACTGTGGCGCACGGATACAAGAACAAGAATATGAATGTAATGCATCAATTTGCATTGTATCAGGCAAATATGATATATATTTCGACCAGCGCATCCTGAAATAAAATGAGAACAATGTAGGCCCTATCCTAAGAGGATGATATTTGTTTTAGAGACTGTTCCAACCCCTCTTGTATGACATACAAAGTTTTCTTTCATGTGTTAGTTTTTTGCTTAGTTATTTGTTCGCTTGATGTTATTGTTGGTTAGTTAAAGTTTTAGAGCTGAGTGTATCGTAACGAGGATATCTATATTTAAACAAATTATTGAATTCCAGCCATTTATACCCATTTGTTAAATCCGACCCATATTTTAGGTATTGTAAACAGTTTTTGTGCTTTCGGGACATGTGCCTAAACCCTGTTGATCATATTTTGAAATCCCGAGTTTATTTAGAGACTTATACAATCTATCATACATTTTAAATATATTCCTGTAACTGTTTGTAAGCTGTTTGAATACAATCTATCATACATTTTATATATGTTCCTGTAACTGTTTGTAAGCTGTTTGTATACAATCTATCATACATTTTATATATGTTCCTGTAACTGTTTGCAAGCTGTTTGTATACAATCTACCATACATTTTATATATGTTCCTGTAACTGTTTGTAAGCTGTTTGTATACAATCTATCATACATTTTATATATGTTCCTGTAACTGTTTGCAAGCTGTTTGTATGCAATCTATCATACATTTTATATATGTTCCTGTAACTGTTTGTAAGCTGTTTGTATACAATCTATCATACATTTTATATATGTTCCTGTAAATGTTTGTAAGCTGTTTGTATACAATCTATCATACATTTTATATATGTTCCTGTAACTGTTTGTAAGCAGGGAGTTTGTTGGTATTTTTTTTTCCGTGTTTTCGTTATGTTTGTTTTTGTATTGTATTATCTTAAGCAATGTTAATATATCACCATTGCCGTAATTTTTAATGACTTGTTGTTAGTCAAAAATGTACATATCTTTAAGCCTAGTATTTGTAAATATCTTAAGCGCACATTAGGGTAGTTGTAGTTGTATGGCGTTCTAATGTAAAGATTGAATAAATAAGAATCAACCAGAACATACATGTAGTACTGAGAACGAGGATACTTCAAGATTTATTTTCATTATATTTTAGTGGCACTCAGATTTAAACCGGAGTCAATTCTTCAGTTTTTATCCACCTAGAATAAAAAAATATTTTTGAATTTACCCATAAATTGTGTGTTTTTCCTGTTTTTGGCTATTTTTTTTTCTATGTACATTATTAAGCCGTCAACTCTAAATGCAATACCCAAAAGACTTTTTTAAATGTTATTCAATTAAAGTGGCATAAGCTGCCAAAATTTTGACGTTAAAACAGAATGTTGAAATTATCGGCTATTTTTGTCAAGACCTATAATTTAGAAGCTTTTTAGTGCTTCTAGTCTCGAGAATGAACGATAAAGTATTCTTTTGAACTAACGTTGGCTTAGAATGAATGAATGATCGTCCCGGTTATTAAATTTTGTTTACTTTTCAACACTATTCCGGTTCGTATAGGCAACATACTGTATGAATTTTTCCTCATTCCATTCGATGGCCTTCAAAGCCTCTTACTGTCGTGACCATCAGAAATTATTGAAAAAGTGGTAATTTTGGCAGCTCGTGCCACTTTAATGTAATAAATCTGGTTGCTAGATAGGCCCAATGAACTATATGCGTGAAATGGACATCTCATTGGCTGGCTTGGATCTGACTTTGTAAAATGTGCCGCCATTGATAGTTGAAGCGCACGTGCATAACAGATCTGGATAAACATTGCCTCATCTCCTAGTAATGGCGACATTCGATGCAAATCAAATACCACCTGACCTCCATTCCACGCATAAAGTTCATTGGATATAGGCCTATCAATGGAATGTTTGTGTTTATTCTAGACACGAGCAAGAGCCTCTAACAAATTAACCATATGCGCTTTTGTGTTTATTCTAAGCATGAAAATTCACCCTCTATCAAATAAACCAAATAAACGTGAGCACTTTTAGACTTATTAAATGCCATGTAAGCACTTATAAATAACTCCGCAATTTTGAAAGTTTAGAATTTTTTTTAGAAAATTTATTTAGCAGAGCTAAAATAAAATCGCGTGTCGGTAATAAGTGTTAGCTAGGGTAAATAAGTACAAGGAGCTGAAAGACAAGCGATTAAAAATGGGAGACCACCCATGAATATCTATACATTTCATGACTTACCTCCCCTTGAAAGTTTGGCTATTTACTATCACTAACCACGCTGTCTTTTAAAGTGGCACGAGCTGCCAAAAATGTTGATATTTTGACGTTAAAACAGAATGTTGAAATTAATGGCTATTTATCTCAGGACGTATAATTCAGAAGCTTTTATGTGCTTCTAGTCTCGAAAATGAACGATAAAGTATTGTTTTGAACTAACTTTGGCTTAGAATGAATGAATGGTCGTCCCGGTTATTTAAATTTTGTTTACTTTTCGAACACGTTTTAGGTTCGTACAGGCCACATACTGTATGGATTTTCCTCATTCCAACGCCAATCATTTAGTTTTTCGATAGCCTTCAAAGTCTCTTACTGTCGTGACGATCAGAAATTATGAAAAAAAGAATTTTGGCAGCTCATGCCACTTTAAGTACGGATGTATGGTCTACCTTAGCCGAGAAATCTTGGCTCTGCCGAATTTTTTTTTCCGTGTTCGTCATAGCCAAGATCACTTCCATAGTAAAAAAAGTGATATTTGTTAAGGAGACCCGCTGTTAATATTTACCACTGCATTCCGATAGCATAGACCACGAAGAAGGAGTTTGTCAAACTTATGCCGCTGCAAAGTGACTAAAGATATATGATTGAAGTATTTCTACGACGCCCCGCACAGTTTAACTGGTCGTTTAAATGTTTTTCTATGGCGGTTACGTCAGGTTGAAAGCCAGTGGACTTCGAAACAAATATTAAATGCATTAGGGAAAGTTTACCACTTTACAGCGGCGTAAGTTTGGCAAACTCCTTCTTCGTGGTCTATACTAACGGAATGCAGTGGTAAATATTTTATTCTTTGCTTATTTGTTGTGAAATTTGCGCCGCCGATTTTTTCGGCGGGTCTCCTTAACAAATATCACTTTTTTACTATGGAAGTGATCTTGGCTATGACGAACACGGAAAAAAAATTCGGCAGAGCCAAGATTTCTCGGCTAGGTCTACCTCACTTGCCACCTTATTGTGCACCTAAATGTAAGCCCTTTGAATATGCCTTTGTCTAGTCAATCCCTAACTGGCTGAGAGGTTACCATTACTGGCTTGGCATTGTTTGATTGGTCCTAACAGCTCTCAGAGGTCAACAAGTAAGGCAGGTTTTCTTATGGCATACAGCTACTGAAATGGCAACGTTTGAAGGCTGATTTTTCAGAATCTCGATGTCCAGATGCAGTTTTATGGGAACAGGTAGGATTATATATATCCTTCAATGTTGAAAATCTAAAATTTGGCACTGCATCACTATTTTAAGATTGATATGTTTAACGCCACACTCAAGATTATTTAACTAATATGGCGATGTTGCCAGTTAAAGTGGGGGAGGAAACTGGGTTCTTTGCCCGGAGGAAACCGCCAACCCTTGGCGAGTAGGCCTACCTGCGGCAATGTTGTAAGAAAGAAAGAATTAACATGAATATCAGGTATGAGATATAGGGTTGACCTATATCGGAGACAGGGGCATCTGTGGCTCAGTCGGTAGAGCGGTGGATGCTCGATCCGAAAAACCATCCACCAATGGCTCGCGGGTTCGAATCCCACTCAGTCCAAAAAAACATTGGACAATTTTCTGACTGGGTTTTCACTCGAACGACCTATGTGTGATGGTTTCCAGTTACCAACGGAAGGTCGTGGGTTTCCTCCGGGCATAGAACCCGGTTTCCTCCTACAATAAAACTGGCAACACCGCCATATAAGTGAAATAATCTTGAGCGCGGCTTAAACCACCAAAAATAAAACAATCAGTCACTTTTAAAGGGCACCTAGCGTCTGATAAATTGTCTGATGACGATTGTAATACGAGTTTTGAATTCCTTTGCTGCTGGTTTGTTTACTTATATTTTTAATAAAACAAGATTTTCACACTGAGGCTCCAGAGCGGCCGGTGTAAACGTCTAAATATAACAGAAGTTGTAAATCCAGAAAGAGTTTGTTTAATGTTATGCTTTCAACTTCTATATGCCCCTCAAACAAGTTAAACTAAAGCAGGCAGACACTTAACAATTTATTAGATAGATGAATTCGAATTACGCTTAAAATTGTTTTGATATCTTAACTGAATCTAACTGAATGTAAAAAAGCAATACGTAAAGAAAATAAAAATGAAATATAAATGATATTTTAAGTATTAAGTAGTTAAGATTGAAGAAATTTTTTTTACTGAAAACAAAAACGAGAAAAAAAAAAGAGAGAAAAGTAAGTGTAGAGAAATAAACAAGTTAAGTAAAAAGTAATATTAAGTCGGAATGAAAGCAAAAACTCTCACATCGCTAAGCATTACAAAAAAGCCGAGAGTTGCCAAGGCTTAATTTATTTCCCCATAAGAGTTATTTGCCATGAGGAATCTGCTGTTGCTTACTCGAAATTTGGCTATTAATTTTCAAACTTTAAAATTAACATTTTTTTTTTCAGGTAAATATTTTGACCGATTCTTCTATTGGGGAATTAGCGATGTCTGATTCTCAGGACTAAGGAAACCCCCGAACCTCCCAAATACGACAACCGAGTGAATCCACTCAAAAAACTGAGTGTGATTCGAACATCGAATGTATTTACAACAAAACAAATTCGGCTAATTGTTGTGTAACGTTGTCATCTTTAGTTTGACGGTAACCACTAACTACGCTAACTATGGTGATATGTTTCTTTTTTAATATTTGGCACATCATAGTCCGTGTTGCAATGTTAAGCAACGTGTTTCATGGTTCTAGCTATGTACAAGCTGTATTTTGAAAAATGCAATTTCTGGATATAAAGAATTACACAAAATTCAGAGATCATCTCGTCCCACAAACGAGTTTCATACCTAATAAACCTATATTCGATTATAAACACTGAAATGATGACCTTATCTGACAGGAATATGGCTCTCAAGAATAGAGAAAATAACTATATACACCGTTCATTGTTTAGCCATATCTTCGGCCATGAAGAGCCTTACAGCTTCATCAAATATGTCGGATCGTCGATGATTTATATAACATTTCTCTGAGAAAGTGTCTTCAGCACTGCAACCTTCAAGAAAGTATAACGAAAGTCATGGACAGTGTTTTGTTTGATGATTTTAAGAGCCTAGGTGGCCGGTGGACCCACGACTGTATATAGGCCTACTGGGTTTCGGTAGTCTGCCACCTTCCCATTTTCAATAAAGAAAACTACCCACAGACCCTTTTATATAGCACAAGTAGGTAGTTTTCCCATATAATTACCCAAATCAATATAAAACAAACCGCGGGCGCTTCTCCTGTTTGTCTTATTTTGTTATTTTTAAGAATTAGGGAAAGCAAAACCCAGAAATATTTACTTGCAGAACAGCCTCAGAATGTTTCTCAGGCAATCTAGAACCCCTGAGTTTCCGGGGACTAAGCGGCCCCTGGGCCCTCGCTAGATTCGTTGGGATAATCATCCCCTCCCCCATGCTTCAAAAACGTTACAAGGCTTCACCTATAACTTTGGAACATAACGATTCTACGGTTGTTATTTTTTTTTAAGAATTAAGGAGACTAAAATCCAGAAATTATTAGCATTTTTAGTTGCAGAACACCCTAAGACCGCTTCTCAGGCAATCTAGATTTCCCTGCGCTTCCGGGCCTAGGCGACCACTGTACCCTCGCCTAATGCGTTGGAATAGGCACCCCCTTCTCCATGCTTTAAAGCGTCACAATGCTTCACTTAAAACTGGGCAATCAAGAACTCCAGAGCTTCCAGGGCCTAGGCAGCCCTGAACCCTCGCCTAATGCCTCTTTTAAATTTGTTATGTTTCTGTAATCGAAGGGCCTGGGACCCCCTCTTTCGTAAAAAGCTGGATCCGCCCCTTTAAGATCAAAGGGCCGCTACACGCCGAACTTGTTTGAAAATGGCATGAAAACATTGACATTTTGACATCACCTCTTAGCAACTGAACTATACGCGTAGTTTGTTCTGCGTACAAGAGTATTAAGTGAAACTGTTGGAGCTGTATCACGTATATCCGGTTCTTGAAAAGTCTCTGTTGTGTTTGCAATACAGAAGTCGGCGATGCAACAATTTCGTTGAAAGTGTTATCCTACCTTGTCTTGGTAAAACAGACTTTAACATGATTGACGTTCTTGACACGCCGTTGTTGTGCGTTCTTACATTTTATGCTCATATGGTAATTTCCGCTAGTCATACAAGCTATTCGTTGTGTATTTTTCGGTAAAGTACATCAATTACATTTATGTTAAAAGACAATACCAAAGAAGGTAAATTATAAACAAATAAAAAAGTACATGTAGCCTCGTTTCTTTCCAATGTAACTAGCTAATAGATCTTTTCCACCCAGACTTGGCAGATGTAAAAGATGCTACCAGAAAAGGATAAATATAGGTTCTTGTATAGATGTTGTGTAATTTGTTAAACGTTCATAAGGTTTAAGGCGCTTGTGCGCATGTTCAGGTTCGGGGTTTGTTTACATTGCGGGTACTTGTTAAATCTAATTTTCAATTTCAAATTAGAAATACTAAATGATGCCAAAACTTTCAATTTTTGTTAAAAATAAGAAGGTTCCTAACTTCTTTTGTTTGGGAAAAATACAGAAAACCGCAAACTGTATCTCATTATCATTCTAGGTGTCATCTACAAATAACTGTAAGGCATCTCCAGCATGCTTTGGCAAATTTTCTGCGATTTTCGATTTAAATTTGTTTATCTGATGCGTTTCATTGCAACGAAATCACTTCAAGTACTATTGTAAACGTTTCTAACTGATTGACCGTTTTCAAACACTTTACGGGAATCCAGTGATTCTCTACAACTTGGAATTCCACAAAGCTCCTGTTGGACCCTGTTTCACAAAGCGGCGTAGCGTAAGTTTTCACGTAAATGCCATAGCAACCAATACTGTAGAGATACGTTGTTATGGCAGTTACGTGAAAACTTACGCTACGCCGCTTTGTGAAACAGGCTCAAGGTCTACGTTTATGAACGCGATTGGCGATTAGGGAACCTCTTGCCTTGGAATTTAAGACAAATTTCGGCGTGGTCTAGTCTGCTGAACTTTCTGCGTTTGGCGTAATCCCGTGGGGCATTAATTCTCTGACATCGTTTTTCTCCGTGTCCCTTCAATCCTTTTGGAGGTATTGTTTCCAAAACTACCCATTTATCTTCAGTCTTTTTATTCAGTTTCATCTGAATACGAAAAACACGAAACGACATTACGTACAGCAGTTGCGATTACATTATTTTATCGGTCATCAATAAAAATTCAAATATCTGAGGAATAAACAATATTTAATACATTTTGTTAAAAGCTGGTTGAAAATTTGATATCAACTTGTTAAAACCGAAAGCTGTTAGAATGACTGTCATCAAACGTCGACAAATAGATCTGCTGATTAGGTTGATTGATTGATTGGTTGTTTGGTGTCTTACGCCGCGCTCAAGATTATTTCACTTAGGCCCTATACGGCGGCGTTGCCAGTTTTATTGTGAGAGGAAACCGGGCTCTTTGCCCGGAGGAAGCCCACGACCACCATTAAATAAGTTTCTACATAAGTATACGATACCTCTACCAAATGCATTACATTTCGAGATCTACGTCGATGTCTTTATCGAGTCAGTTGTATTACACTTGATAAAGACACCGGCATAGATATCGAAAGCTCGTGTTGTTCACAAAACAAATTACTTCATGACGATTCCACGATTAGTTCTCATTATAAATAAAAATGTTTACCTGCATATGTAGAGCTCTAGAGTATAGAAGCCAATCTCGAGATATCGCCCTTCAAAGCCCAGATCGAGATGACGAGACCACGTGGCAAGATATATCCTCTCGCGGTCTCGCCTTGCGATCTCGAAGTCTCGCCTCGCGATCGCGCTCTAGACTTTAAAGGGCGAAATAACGGGAGAGTAAGTCAACAAAACGATTAGTGCAACTAAATTTCACCTGCTATGCAAGCTTCAATGCATTAAAATTTATAACAAATAAAAACCCAGCGTTCTCGTCATAATCTACATTCAATTCAAACTTTGAGCGGTAAAATAAGGCGAACATGAGGATTCTGTGGCACAAAAAATAGGTCTTGTCCCTGACCGAAACAGCATTAATGAGCATTAAATAAAGACAGTTAGGCCTATTTGCCGATTTTTTTCAGTCAATAAGGCTCTTCGATGGTCGATATATAAATATTTATGATCACTAAAACACACGAGTACAGGGAAAATCTTCTTGTCTAAAATAACCATGCATGGAGTCAAGTTTCTAATTGTGTTAAAAACAGGTATATCATTTAGACCATTATACTCCATCATAAATTGTTGTAACAAACCAAATCTATGATATTTCATTAGGTTGACGACTGACAGGAGCTTAATTAGCCTTGGTCAGTAGAATTTTCTGGAATACATGTATATAGACCTACTTTTCTCCTCCTTACGAATGCATATGAGGTTTATGCCACCTTGTTATCAGCTATGTAGGCCTACATTGAACACAAAACTACAGTGATAATATTTTTTTCATACAACCTCAGCGGCATGAAGGGTCTTGGGGCAATTTATTTTAAAGATCAACCTTCAAAACGCGTATCGTGTCATTTATAGCCTTAGATGGATTGATTGATGTTTACATTCAGGTGCAGGAATGGCTTTTCTTGAAACGGGAACTGCTCACTAGTCGGAAGGTTCACTAGTCCGAAGATCCACTAGTCCGAAGGTCCACTAGTCCGAAGGTTCACTAGTCCGAAGGTTCCCCAGTCCGAACATCCCACACATAATGCGCTATATCTCAAATAAGACCATCCACTATTTGGATGAGAAAAACTAAACAGTGGTACTGCATGGTAGATATTTTATTGAAGCAATTTAAAAAATCTGAGTAGCGGTACGTAGGGCCTATACTTGAACAGATATGAAAAATAAAAAGTACTCTTCACGGTTTGTTACAACAATGCATGGGGTATAAAGGCCTAAATGATATAGGCCTACCTCTTTTTAAGACAATAAGAAACTTGTCTCCATGGTTATTTTAGACAAGAAGATTTTCCCTGTGCCCGTGTTTTTTTAGTGATCATAAATATATATATATATGAACGTTTACAAAGTCGACACCACGTGTCTTTCTAGATATAAGTATAAATTAATGTCATCTTTTTAATAATGTTTTCCCAACTTTTCAAATTATCTTATAAATAAAAGGATTTAAATTGAACATGTCATGCGTATAACCCTGTAGATCGAGTTCCTAAGGAAAAATAAAATATTTAGTTCGACGGTTTTATATACCCTGCATACCTCCTACTTCCTCAAGAAATTCATTGTCTTTCTCTTTATCAGTCTGCACCTCCCCCACCCCCCCCCCCCCCCCTCCACCCGCCTGCTACCGGGATGTACGCCCGTGACTTAGTCAGATTGCCACCAAACATGACAGTTTTGCATGTGCGACGTATTTCTTTTCGTTATAACTTATACTATTACTACTATTAGTTATAGGCCTACCCAGAAAGTTGCATCTGTGAATAGTGATAGATATTGATTTCATGCAATTGTTTGGGCATAACACTCAAAAACAAACGTTATACACGGGTGTATCGGTTAGTTAACACGTTTACAGGAGAGCCTGTTTCACAAAGCAGCGTAGCGTACGATTTTCCGTAGCTGCCATAGCAACGTTTGAATAGGGCCTGAGAGTCTACCGAAAGATTTCGCGATATCCGGTGACAGATGACGTTTTTTTATGACGTTGTCAGTTCGATTGACGTTTTTTGTTCTAAAACGTCATAAATAAGCGTCATATTCGAACAATAAAGGCTCCTCACATGCGTAATGACAACGCCGGTGACAGGAAATTTGTGGAATGGTCACATGACTCCCGCTCCCTATAGTGACAATTCCACACATTTCCTGTCACCGGCGTTGTCATTACGCATGTGGGAAGCCTTTTGTCGTTCGAATATGACGCTCATTTCTGACGTTTTGGAACAAAAAACGCCAATCGAACTGAAAACATCATAAAAAAACGTCACCTGTCACCGGATATCGCGAAATCTCTCGTTAGACTCCCAGGCCCTATTGCTTCGCTTTCTGAAACTGACGCCTGTGACCTATTTAATCGCATGGGGATCAGGAAGTTGTGTTCTGGCATGCGTACAACAGAAAATATATAGGTCAAGTTCTGCGTCGTTCCCTTAAGTCTTTTTTTTTCTCGTAATTCTTGGCTTAGACCCCAGCTTGAGACTTTTTCGGCATAATGAATCATTTTCACTCTCAAAAATATCAAATAAATCCTATTTTGGATAATCTAGTATTTAGAAAAACACGACTAAGACAAACAGGTGTTTTGGCATTCCGATACAAACTCTCCTGTGCAACGGAGGTACAAAACTGAGGTACCTGCCAGGGAGAAAGCATTGATGTCGATGCATTTTACTTAAGAAGGATTTTCTCAAATTGTTTTTCCTTTTCTGTTGTAAATGCAATTTAAAATATAAAGAATTTCATTGAGATTTTATCCATTATTTCAAAAGTTACGAAAGCTATGTAAAAATATAATCTTCTAATACTAAGAAATAAGCCGTCCCTTAATTTGGACACGTGACCTGTAAACCCTTTCCGTCACCGCCATTTTAGAAGTGAATGCTACTCGTTTCAATAACAGACTGTGTTATTACACATGTATTATAATTACTAGTGTACTGCATGCAATTTTAGGACTAACAGCACAATACGAAGGCTTTACGGAGCGTCTCCTGTGTGTTTGATAATCTCAGTTCGTTCTTGATTTAAAATTCACACGTCAGAAATCCAACTGGTGGGTGTGGAACTGAAAAAATCATGCCGGTTAGAAAACAAGGTTTGTATAAATTTGCCCGCCCACTTATTCACTGTATTTATTTATTTATTTTTGCAGCTTCCATGAAATGGGTTTGACCATTGCTTTCTATGTCCTCAATAGCAGCAAAATCAATGAATGAAGTATATTTATTTCTGATATTTATATGAAGTAGATTGGCTGAAACCTGTTCGCCATGGTTTGCGATTGACACTTGCAGTTGCACAATAAATTAGGTCTAAAAAGACTAAAGAATTATTGCAATTCATATCTTGAGAAGTTTGCATTTCCTCAAGATAATAATTGTTATTGACAGTCACCTTTGAATTTTGATCCCTTGTCAATGTCATCCAGCCACCTAGCCTCACTCGTGTGTCTCTATCCTGGTTTACTTACTTTGCCGGTCAGGTAGAGCCACACATTAAATCACCATTATAAGGGTGAGATAACTCATGTAACCTCATTAGGCCAATTTTTATGCTATGCTTTACAAAGAGCGATTTAACAGTTTAACAGCGGATTTCGAAGAAATCAACTGGTTCAGTGAAAAGAGGAATGTTTCAAAGATATAATAGGCGGTAATAGCTGAAAGGTAGTTGAGATTAAGGATAGTTAAGACTTAGCTTAAATCTGAAATCCGAAGTCCTTCCAAATAATTCATTTAAAAGCCGTAACTACCATCCACCCGTCTGCCTGTCATTTGAGCGGCCAATGTAATAATATGACTGAGCTAATTTTGGAGAGATTTAATACTAATAGGACAAATAGAAAAAAACTGACATAAAATCTTAAGGTGGAGCCAATCTGGACTTTTTTAAGCTTTTGGTCAATATTATCAGCTTTGAGAAAATCGCCGCTCTGCAGGGTCGTGCACCAATCGGTGCTGCTACACTGCTGAACGACGGAGGATAACGTTTGGACAAAAATGACAGTTTCCTCTCTATGGCAATTTCCTCCCTATTTCATCGGCTACTTAGACAACAGTGCACGTTCCAAGCTTGTTGCAAAGGGCTAGTTCTACCTTCGGAGTCAACTTGCTACATGATGATGTGCTAACGTGGTTAAAATCTGTTTCTTAAAACAGGGGTGTGAGACCTCCGCGGAAACGTGGAAAATCATGTTAAATTTGTGAATGGTTGTCCGCTCCATTTTTCACAAATCCGCTTTTTTCAGCTCTGAACTAACATTTTTTTTGCATGTATCGACTGATAGCAGGTTTAAAAATCTCCCGTATAGTGTGCGCCTGGATGACCGGCTAATATTTGTTTGAAGGCTTTGCTTGGGGATGTATAGACTACCCCACTTCGTCTTGTCACTTGAATGTGCATCTAAATGTTAGCCATTGGAACATGCTTTTTTCTAGTCTTTATCTGATAGGCTTAATCTAGGCTGATTTCTGCAGTTTGGGCGCCCAAACCAGGACATGCTAAGTACATTATTTAAAACAAATACTACGGACATGTTAGACAGAAATGGTGGATTAAAGTAGGAGTTCTCTCTATGTAGACTTTACAGGCCCTGGGATGGTATTGTCAAGCCCTACTATGGGTGCCCAAACTTTTGCCCTAGATTATGCCCTGTACTCACAGGTTTCCCCTATCCGCGTGCATGTTCTGCAGTTTTCAAAAATCCATGTCCAAATGAGGCTGAAATTGTTGGAAAAAGTGTATAAAAACTGAAAGTTTGAAAACAAAAATCATTGGTATCCTTAGAAATACAAATTTACCTTTTTCATTCAAGCATGCTCTCACTCACTCTCAGGAAAATTTTCTCACTGGGTTTTCACTGTGGGATGGTTGCCATTTACCAATGGAAGGTCGTGGGTTTCCTCCGACATAGACCCCGGTTTCCTCCCACAATAAAAATGGCAACGCCGCCATATAAGTGAAATAATCTTGAGCGCGGCTTAAAACACCAAACAATCAATCACTCACTCTCACACCGCTGAGTGTAGGATGTAAAACTCCAACCAATCTATCGATATATTGGAGCAAAAGTTTGATACAGGCAACCAGTTTTGTTATCCATCTTTGCCAACCAGCAATATGCCAAGTACACAACTCAGATAGGCTCATGTATATTTTCTTCAATGAAATGCCTTAAGACGCGATGCAAACTCGATATATACGTACCCGATTGCGGAACCTTTTTCGGAGAACAAACTCGCAACAAATATCAAATGGCAGAGAATCTTAATTGTGACTCCTTTAATATCGTGTATGTAATCACGTGCAAAAAATGTTGCAAACAGTACGTCGGAGAAACTCAGAATTCTCTACGACAAAGAGCAGCCAACCATTTATCTAGCATAAGACTTAAACATGATGTACCCGTGGCACAACATTTCAATACTCAAGGTCATTCGGTCAAGGACCATTTTGAAATCATGCCTATTGAGAAAATCCCATTTCTCACTTCCGCTGCAGATACGAAGCACAAACGTTTGGAAAGGGAAAGTTTTTGGATTCAAACATTACAAACTATTTATCCTTTGGGTTTGAACTTGGACCCCGGAAGATGTCGTGAAAAAACTATAATACCATTTGTGTTTCAGTATAACAAAGCTAGCATCGCTATGGCCAAGATTATAGTAGAAGAACATAAACTACTTCAAAGTAAACTTGCTCGACCTCTGACCCAAAGGCCAGTCATTGCTTATAAAAAGAACAAGAGTTTGAAAGACATACTGGTCAGGGCTAAACTCCCCTGTCTGCCTTCTACCTAGGTTTTCTGGGAAAGGGTATGGGGGGGGGGGGGCATACTATATAGTCTGACGATATTCTTACTATAGCTTAAGATGCGTAAGCATTGTCAATGTAATACAAAGTGTTCCAAAAAATTCTACTGACTAAGGCCAAGCTCCTGTCAGTCGTCAACCTAATGAAATATCATAGGTTGACTTTATTACAACAATTTATGATGGGGTATAAAGGTCTAAATGATATACCTCTTTTTAACACAATTAGAAACTTGTCTCCGTGGTTATTTTAGACAAGAAGATTTTCCCTGTGCCCGTGTGTTTTAGTGTCCATAAATATATATTTTCTTAGGCACTCAGTGTTAAACCACCAAACAGAACTGAAATAATACTATTAACTAAGTTAAATGCTATAGGGAAATAACTTAGAGAACTAGTGTGTTCAGGGAAATAAATATATGATGCAATACATAAAAGTTACCTGTACCATTGTGTCCCAGTTTAAACCCTTTATAATAAGCTTGTTCCGCTTACATTTTTCTTTCACCATAAGTTATCGCTATGGCAACCTTCTCAGTTTTGGCTATACCGGTACATTATTTCTTGATTTTTCTAGAGGAGATTGGATTTACGTTGCAGGATCTTCTAGATTCAAACCTTTGAGTCAAAGTTTGACTGCTGTATTATACATGTAAGCCTACAGTGTACATTTTTTTTTAGTACATGTACACGTGGTATATTTTAGACAAGAAGATTTTCCCTGTGCCCGTGTGTTTTAGTGTTCATAAATAAATACAGTACATGTAGTTCTTTATACCCATGCACATAAAAAGATTTAAATGTAAAATTGATTTAGACTTTGTTAGTGACATGAGCTGTCAAATTCACAATTTTCTAAATTTCTCATAGATTCAGACTGTGAACTCAGGAGGCTGTGACCGTTCACAAAAGTACACTAAAAACTAATAGATTTATCATAGGGAGCACAAGTCTTGTAAAAATTATTACGAGATTTTGTGATATCCGGTGACAAATGACGCTATAAAGAAAGTTTTTGGTGACGTTGCAATTCCATTTGATGTATTTTCCTCCCAAATATCAGATCTATGTAAACGTCATGTTAGAACGAAAAACGTTCAGTCCCCCGCGCAATGCAGTTCCAGTGACAGGATTGTCAGGAAATATTTGGAATTACTATGAGACTTACGATCCCTATTGACATTCAATAACCGAGAGACATATTCAGATTTTTCGTTCATTGTTAATGCTCAAAACTATCAATTGAATGTTCTCCACTTCTGAGAGTGCACAGTTGCACTTTGTGAAACAAAATAACAAATGGATTTGCTTAACTTTGTTTATCTTAGAAAAACATGTACATGCTGCAACTCATAATAACTAAGCATTTACGAAATGCTCCTTTAAAGTTGTCTTCAAGTTTACTATCTCATTGACCTGTCAGGTCTCAGTAGCCCAGCCAGCAGAGTGATGGTCTCTCAAGCTGACCCAGGCCTTGTATCGATGGGTCACTGGTTTGAATCTCCGCCCAAAAGAAATCCAAAACTTCTGAGTGTGTTTTTAACATGATTCATGGCTATCGTGGATAAGTTTGCCAGGCACTGACCAATTGATGCTTTGGAGAAACTTCCTCTGGGCAAAGAACTTGATTTCCTCCCTGGAAAAACTGACAACACGGCCATGAAATGCGTAAAACAACAATCAATCAATTGTCCCAACTGAGCAGTGAAAAAAACTTGTTTAAAGTGGCATGAGCTGCCAAAATTCACACTTTTTCATAATTTCTGATCTTCATGAGGCTTTGAAAAACTAAACGATTGTCGTTGGAATGAGGAAAATCCATACAGTATGTGGCCTGTACGAACCGAAAACGTGTTCGAAAAGTAAACAAAATTTCAATAACCGGGACGACCATTCATTCATTCTAAGCCAAAGTTAGTTCAAAACAATACTTTATCGTACATTTTCGAGACTAGAAGCAATAAAAAGCTTCTGAATTATTCGTCTTGAGAAAAATAGCCAATAATTTCAACATTCTGTTTTAATGTCAAAATATCAACATTTTGGCAGCTCATGGCACTTCAATATGTAATACGGGTATGTTAAAATGTACAGTCTGTATGTAGTATTATACTCCATGGGTGGTTAGTTTAGCCAAAAGATTTCCCCATGTGTTTTAGTATGTATAAATATTATTACATGTATGTTTAAACTGGTTAAATGCACAAAGCTTTATGAACTGTCATGTGACAAATGTTGCATTAAATTGGAAATTATATGGTGATGAATTACTGTGGCTATCATATTATTCTGTTGGTTTTAGAGATGTTAATTGTAGCATAGCATGTGATAGTTACTTAGATAACTATTCTATTTTATAGACCACCAAGCGTGACAAGTAAATGTCATTAATTATGATTGTTGAGGAGAAAATATTCCGTTACTGTATTCTAGCCGGAAATGGAATTCGACGAATCAATTTTGTTTCTTTTTAAGGCATCTGGGATGTACATATGTTCCGGTGCAGTACATGCATTTTTTGAGAACTTTTGTTCTTCTCTCAGTTAGCTAAGTTAGGGCTAGGAGGCATGCATCAGGATGGGCATTTAACCCAAAGAGCTTCCCACCCATGGAATGTGGGTTCACTATAAAACTTGACTCAGCCTTCGCGTCTTACGTAGAAAAAAATTTCATTTTTATATGCCCGACTTGAAAATAAAATATACCTTATGGGTAGACGGACAAGGTGTGTCATACACCATTATGATTTATGACATCTACATGTACATACATGTATGATTGCATAATATAACATTGGATTATGTAGTATTCTATTTTAGTCTAAATCTTCGTTTCCTTCAGTTCTGTTTTGATCAGATCTTTACAATTCTTTCACAACATATACCTTATGGGTAGATGGTGTGTCATGAACCATTTATGACATCTATGGTTGCATAATATGGCATCTACATGTACATTGAATTAAAAGTAATATCCCCTTTTAGTCTATATCTTCGTTCCCTACTGTTCCATAACTTGAAGAATTTTGATCAGATCTTTACAAATCTTTCACAACATATTCTTTATGGGTAGAAGGTGTATTATGAACCATTTATGACATGTACATACATGGTTGCATAATATGGCATCTACATTGAATTAAATGTAATATTCTCTTTAGTTTATATCTTCGCTCCCTTTTGCTCCATAATTTGAAGAGTTTTGATCTGATCTTTACATATCTTTCACAACATATACCTTATGGTTAGAAGGTGTGACCGTGTGTCATGAACCATTTATGACATCTTTGGTTGCATAGATTAGTATGGGATCTACATTGGATTATGTAACATTCTCTTTAGTCTATATCTTTGTTCTCTTTCGTTCCATAATTTGAAGAGTTTTGATCAGATCTTTACAATTCTTTCATGACATATACCTTATCATGGGCAGAAGGTGTGTCATGAACCATTTATGACATCTTTGGTTGCATAATATGGCTTCTACATTGGATTATGTAACATTCTCTTTAGTTTATGTCTTCGTTCCCTTTTGCTCCATAACTTGAAGAGTTTTGATCTTATCTTTACAAATCTTTACATATACCTTATGGGTAGAAGGATGTCATGCACTCTTGTGTTTTAAGATCTACCTGTCAATGTAAAGACATGTCACCTGAAAATTGCATTTACAGAAACGGAGACTACCGTTGTGGCTCAATCAGAGCTCTGATCAATACATTAACTTAATCAATCTTAAGTCCATTTATCAACAATTGAAAAATTTCTAAGTGACATTTTCACTCCTTTATCCTTTGTGTTGCCAGGTATTCGTGAGGGGTTTAATTTCATCCAGGCAAAGAGCCAAATTTCCTCCTTGGCTGCCCTAATAAACTTGACAATGCTGTAATAAAACCGAGTGTGGCGTAAAACATCAATCAATTTAAGAAGCCTGGAAAGCATACTATTTTGTAGTTAATCTTGCAACAGGAGGCGGAAGCCTGTATGTTTGCTGTACATCTATTTACATTCCATGAGAACTGACCATTCTACTCTAGCGGTCAATAAGTGACCAGTATCAGCCTGCTTTTCTTTGGGTGGATCAATACTGACCAATCAACACAAGACGTGGTCAGGCCATATGGTTCTGCGGGGCACTAATGAGCGATGACTTTGACAAATTTAGCCATACAATACTGTAATTCTTGTAACTCTTAATGGAGAGTTACATATATTGTATAAACCAAAGTGTTTTAGGCATTCAAAAACATAAACCAAACATTGGGTATAAAGGTCTAAATGGCATTACCCTTTTTAACACAACTAGAAACTTGCCTCCATGGTTATTTTAGTCAAGAAGATGTGTGTTTTTCTGTCTACAAATATAATCCAAACATTTTCTAATATACCTGCTTGTATTGGTCAATGATGACTTAATTATCAACTTATGGCAATTACATGTATGGAAAATAGTTTTTCTAGTAACGAAGATCATTCTCGTTAATGTTCCTGTCCCAGTGGGACTTTATTTTCAAAACCATCAATGAATTACAATGCATGTCTGATTGAAAAATCTCGGTCACCGTATGTGGAAGAGTTGCCAGGTACTCGCCGAAGGCCGGGGGTTTCCTCCCCCCTACTCAATCTGGCAACGCCGCTATATAACTTAAGTGAAATAAGTGTGGCATAAAACACCAACCAACCAATGTATCACGGATAAGAAAATTGTTTATGAGATTAATTGTCTTCTTTCTACTATTGATGGCGCAATGTTACGGCCAGAAAAGCCCTTCCGGTTCCGGGTTCAGCCGAGAAAATTTAACCAAAACAAACAAGAAGAAGTGTAAATTCAAATGAAATATATTGATTTATTACATAAAATAAACAAAATTGATAATCCTACATGTATGTCTAACTACAGGTACCTAATTTAATAAGTGATAAAAAACCAAAGTCAAAGTCACCGAATTCACGGGCTACGGAGGCAGATTGGTTGTTCTGATAATCAGTTTTCCCGCACAAATTGCATGTCGACATTCTCACAACATCTACTCCTTGAACTCATACAGCGTTGAGAATTTTTTTTCTCTTAATAAAACTAATCCAAAGGCTATGTATAGTTTATATTTAAGGGCACATGAGCTTCTTTGATAAACTCCCATTGATTATCAAGAGCTGCCAAAATGTTGATATTTTGACGTTAGTACAGAATCTTGAAATTATTGCCTATTTTTCTCAAGACGTATAATTCAGAAGCTTTTTACTGCTTCTGGTCTCAAAAATGTACGTTAAAGTATTGTTTTGAACTAACTTTGCCTTAGAATGAATGAATGGTCGTACTGGTTATTTAAAAGTGGTTTACTTTTCGAACACGTTTTCGGTTCATACAGGCCACATACTGTATGGATTTTCCTCATTCCAACGCTAATAATTTAGTTTTTTGATGGCCTTCAAAGCCTCTTACTGTCGTGACGATCAGAAATTATGAAAAAAGTTTGAATTTTGGCAGCTCAAGCCATTTTAATAAGGTTTGAAGCCTAGGACTTTGACAAACTAAACGACCAGTGCTGAAATAAAAAATATTGAGATGTGTGCTAATAACAAACAAAATTCAAGTTGCAAGATGTTTGAGAACATGAGACGAGAGTTTTAGCTGCTTATAAACCTACCTTTAAGTTTATACATATCACAGGCCTAAATGATATACATCTTTTTAACACAATAAGAAACTTGTCTTAATGGTTATTTTAGACAAGAAGATTTCCCCTGTGCCCGTTTGTTTTAGTGATCAAAAATATATCGCAGACTGATACCAGTACAAAGTACCCACTGGTATTTTGTACTTTTGATGGAATGGTTGTTCAAATGTTTCTTAAATTGAGCTTACAAAGTTTTCCAGGGTTGTTTTTGCAACAGATACATGTATTTAATAGCAGATGAAGCATAATTGATAATATCGTGTTTAAATATACAATACAGCATAAACTGAACTTACAAAGTTTTGAACTTGCCTGTTTTGCAACAGATATTAAATAACACATGAAGCATAATTGATAATATTGTGTATAAATCTACAGTTTTTGCACATTTGGATTATTGTAGGAGCTGATGCAACTTGTCTGTTTTTGCAACAGATATTATATAACACATGAAGCAATTGATAATATCGTGCATAAATGAAAATCGACAGTTTTGTTGCACATTGATATTATTGCAGGAGCTGATGCATTAGATATACATGTAGTGTTATGACCGTTCCACATGATATAGTATTATAAGGCCGGTTGATTCGTGACTATTTTTAGCCTTTCTTGATGGGGCAGAGATTATTGATTTGGTCAGTTGTCCGCCGTGAGTTTTGATGTTGCCAGGGCCTGATTATAGAAGCCTGTCAAATTATACCTAATAAGGAGGCATTAGAATTATCACCGTATCAAGACTCCTGTGATATAGCTTCTGACTGTAGTGGTCAAATTCCTCGCTGGAACCCTGATCATCAGTTGACCAAGACGTTTGATTAAGTGACTAGATTGAGTCGGTAGAACGATCATCTCCTTGGTCCTTCACTTAATGGATCCTGGGTTCGTATCCCAGTGAGTGCAAAAAAAAAAGAAAAATTCAGAGTATTTTCTTTATTTCCATCGATGGCTTGATATGTGTAAAGCTTAATAATGCCAGGTACTCGCCAAAGATCAAGGCTTTGTGCGCTTTCCTCACAGACTTTACCTGGCAACGCCGTCAGTCGTCAACCTAATGAAATATCATAGGTTTACTTTATTACAACAATTTATGATGGGGTATAAAGGTCTAAATGATATACCTCTTTTTAACACAATTAGAAACTTGTCTCCGTGGTTATTTTAGACAAGAAGATTTTCCCTGTGCCCGTGTGTTTTAGTGTTCATAAATATATAAAAGCGGAATATTCTTGGTTGTGCCATAAAATATCAATCAACAGATTAAAGGAAACAAAGCGGTTTTCTCTGCCCATTTACCCACTTGGCACCACCCCAGTTTTGTGCCCTGTTCCATGGTATTTTCCTTTATTTTAACTAGACCAAACACTACCAGTGCTGGAACTTACCACTTGCCCTCATGCATTTTGCAAGTGATTTGGCCTGCAAGCAAGAATGAGCTGAAAACTGCTTGTCCTGCCTGGGAAGTTAATGTTTGAGCAAATTTAGCATTTGATTAAAGTGGCATGAGCTGCCAAAATGTTGATATTTTGACGTAAAAACAGAATGTTGAAATTATCAGTTATTGTTCTCAAGCTGATAATTCAGTTCTAAGCTTTTTAGTGCTCCTAGTCTCGAGAATGTACAATGAAGTATTGTTTTGAACTAACTTCGGCTTAGAATGAATTAATGGTTATCTCGGTGACATAAATTTTGTTTACTTTTCGAACACTAGTCCGGTTCGTATGGGCCACAGACTGTACAGATTTTCCTCATTCCAACGCTAATCATTTTGTTTTTTGATGACCTTCAAAGCCTATTACTGTTGTGACCATCAGAAATGATGAAAAAAGTGTGAATTTTGGCAGCTCATGTGGTCCTCTGATATTACTCTAACGAATGGAGTAACCAGGCCTGACCAGACCAGACCAAACAAATCTTGGCATGGGCAACCAGCTTTGCCATCCAGCTTGTCATAATTGCAATCGCCTTAAAAAGTTAAGTTGCAGCACTGACTACTTTCATGTACATAACAAAATACTATACTGTATACAAACTTGTGCTTTGAATTAGCCTGAATTAGAAATTTTTGGAAATTTCTAAAAAAAGTATACTTTTTTCTCTAATGATTAAGTACAAAAACACATATTTAAATTTTTAGCTAAATTTTAAGTCCCCAATCAGATATTTTACAGCCATTGTGAAAAGAATATTTAAGTTATGTGATATTCAACAGCTACATGTACATGTAAGTGAACAAATATATGTTTGTAAATGCTTGCATACAATGTCAAGTACATCATTAGCATACTTGTGCAGGTTTTACTGTTTATATACCTTTTACAAATACTATGTACTAGTTGCATGTGAATACTAAACAGTAACTAATAGTGTAAGAATGTCATAAACACTTTGGATTGCATTTTTACATACATGTTATATCTGGGCCCTGTTTCACAAAGCGTTTTCACGTAACTGCCATAGCAACCCATATTGTAGAGATCATACGTTAGTATGAAAGTTACGCAAAAAATACATCTACGCCGCTTTGTGAAACAGGACCCTGGACACTAAATGTCCATGTACGTAATACATGCGGTTGTTCAGTTGACGTTCCCAGTTAAAAAGTTTTACAGTACGGTAGTTAAAATAAATGAGACCATTTTAAGCTCTTTGTAGATACAGTTGTATACTAATAACCCGTTCTGGGATTTAATTTTGTTGGTTGAACTTTTTGTCTGTTATTTACATACTGGATTGTTAAAGAGGCATGAGCTGTCAAAAGTCGGACTATTTTCATAGATTCTGATTGTCACGATAGTAAGAGGCTCTGAAGGTCATCGAAAAACTTAATGATTGGCGTTGGAATGAGGAAAATCCATACAATATGTGGCCTATATGAACCGAAAAGTGTTCGAAAAGGAAACAAAATTTAAATAACCAGGACGACCATTCATTCATTCTAAGCCTAAGTTAGTTGAAAACAATGCTTTATCGTACATTCTCTAGACTATAAGTACTAACAAGCTTCTGAATTGTACGTCTAGAGAAAAATAGCTGATAATTTTAACATTCTGTTATAATGGCCAAATATCAACATTTTGGCAGCTCATGCCCCTTTAACCTTTTTTATTTTCCAATGCTTTTCCTTTAGTGAGGCTTAAAACATCATTCAATCAATCAAATGCTTTTCTGACAAACTTTTACAAATATGAAAGTCCAAGCATTAATTTTCAATTTGCATATAAAAAAAATTTCTGAGTCACAATTTTTTTTCTTTTATTGATATATATATCTTAAGACTACTTTAATTACAGCAAGCAAATTACTCTAGAAATTGTTAAATAAAAGTTAAATAAAATATTAAAAGCTATTTTAAGCAAGTAGATTTTGCCCATGTGTTTTAGTGTTCATAAATCTATTAAAACATTATTTTTTTACAAATCTAATTAAGAATACATTGTATATCATGGGATTTAATCAAAAATAACAAATACTTTAACCCGCAACAGCTTTCTAAATGAGGAATTTTCTTCTTGCAATGTGAAGAACTCAATATTTTTTACTCATTACTTTTTTGTAAAAGTTTGAATTTTTTGCCATGTCTATGGTAAATAGGGCCAGGTATTGTATATATTGTCACATTCTTTTTGATAACATACCAGGGGCATGAGCTGTTTCTGTTTGGGGTAGTTCAACCTTTATGTAGGGCATGTAGATCAGTTGTTAAACCCTTAGGCTAAATCTTTCTAATAATACAATGAACTGTCTTTTTAAACATACAGAATGCATCATGCATGTATTTTATGGAACGTACAATGTAGCTAAAAATTAACATGAAAAAAGAATCAAAACTGTTTTTGTTTTTTGTTTTACGTTTTTGTGCTGTGATCATGTTCGGTATATATATGTAGTTTGCTCTTAGGGAATGAACCATCAATGGATAGTAGAAGATTGAACATAAGCTGTCCCGGGGGCCTCGGTGGTCCAGTGGGTTAGAGTGATCATCCCTCAGTCCCACACAAACCTTCCATCGATGTGGCACAGGTTCAAATCACCCCCCCCCCCCCCCCCCCCCAATAAACCTGCCAATACCACCATATAAATGAAATAATCTTGAGTGTGGCGTAAAACATCAAACAATCAATCATAAGCTGTCTAAATTACGATATATTTTCATCATAATAAGATTTATAAAGGTATATGGGGTCTCCCTGGTTCAGTTGACAGAATGATACATATAGTCTCTTGGTCTAACTCAGATCTTCCATTGATGAGGCTCAAGTTTGAATCCCACTCTGTCCAAAGAAAAATTGAGTCCATTCCATTGTACATGTACACTAACTTGATTGCCTTATGGGGAAGAGTTGCCAAGTACTTGTGGAAGCACAGGCATGTCCTCCAGGCAAAGAGCCTTCGCCACCCCCTCCATACCACACCCTCACACTTAACCTTGCTGGCAGTGCTGCTTTATAAGTGCAGTGCGTCAAGATTTACACTACTGGCATATGATATATGTAAATGAACGTGTACATAATCATTTTTGTTGTTTGTACATGTATGTGCTTAGTTTTAAATTGTAAAAAAAATATGTAAAATTTGTTTACTCAAAAAAGTAGTGTAACCACATGTATTTAGAGGTCGTCTTGTGGTTATTATTAAGACTTTTCAACCACAAACATTTTTGAGGCCAGACACAAAGCTTTGGCCATTTTCCTATGTCACGACCAGCTTTCAACAGCGAGGTCATTCAAATAAACAATCTCTTATCTGGAAAAAGCTCTGGTTAATTTCAAAGCATTTGATATAGAACTACATGTATACAAATATCATTATTTTTGAAAATTAATTTGCCTACATGTATGTAATCAAGTAAAAATTATTTCAAAATGAATGGCCGGCTGAAACTGTAAAGGGCTTGTGAAGTGCACTCGCTGTAAAAATGCAAAAAGTTGTTTACATTTTAAATATTAAATGATTTCCCCCCAGACAGAATGCCTTAAGCCTGAAGTCTAATGATGTCACCTGAAGAATTCTGGGATACTTTGTGGTCAAACATTGAAGTGACCGCTTGCCTGTAGTTTGACACTGTCACACGCTTGAGTGCACACTTATACTTTTCAATGCAGAATTTCTTTATGCCGCCATGTTTTCTTCCCACTTTATATCGCAATGATGTCATTAAGCAATCAGTTTTTTGCCCATTCAACCTAGCACCATGACCGTATTCATCATGTACATGTATGTGTAACGTTGTGAAATAACCTTTAGTCCGGTGTAAAACATCGATCAGCTAAATGATTTCAAGCACAGTTATGTCATCTAAACAAACTAACCCCTGACCTCTTTTAGGCACTTAATCTGAGAATTATGCACGAAGGATTTGGTTCAAAGGAAACTATTAAAACAGCCTGTCAATAAATTTTTAATTCTAAGAAATGTTTGAAACTCTCTTTAAACGTGGGTTCCATTCTATGATAAAACCATGTAGTTACATGTAGTTGTTTGTTAACAACAAGAGCTTTTGACTCCTATAATTCATATTATAAACTGTACACTCAAAGAGATCTGTAAATTGTAATCAAACACCATGTCCTCAGTGCCCAATTAATGATTGGTGAAAATTTAATACTGATTTCCCTAGTTACCGTTGTGAGGAATCGTCTTGAATTGTTTGATTTCTCTATTATAACCCTATTTAATACAATTACGAACCTTTCTCCATGATTATTTTAGACTAGAACATTTGTCCTGTGCCTGTGTGTTTTAGTCTTTATAAATATATTTATTGTGCGTTGAAAATTAATATTCCTAGTTTCCTAAAATGTTGATTTTCCAGCCAATTCCTAGACATGCAGAAATGTGGCAAATGTCGAATCTACAAGCCTGTTGGGGTCTTAATTAGATTGATATCGTTAGGTTCGATAATGATATGCAGCTGTAACTGGCCTTGGCAGGTGCTTGCATCATGTCGATCTTCAAGATCCATAATTTCTTCCAATCCACGTAAAATATCTTTCGACTCTACCAAAGATTTATTGACACATGAGTGCTGGATATTATCTGAGTGTGCATGGTGCGTCTTCATTACATACGTAGTATTGAACGTCAAATGAAATGAGTGACAAGAATCCAATTTTCTGCCGGCTTTAGTGCCATCTGGTGAATTTGCTCTGCCTGTACAGTACCTTATTAGACTACATGCTTGATGAAGTCATACTTGCAAGTAGTTATTGTGTAATCACACCCTCCAGGCAGACAAAGGCAGCATGTCTTGATTAAATCACACTCAGTACCCTTGCATTAGCTGTCAATCGCCCTATCGCTGTGCCCGTCTGGCTCGATTTGAAAAACCTTACTAGCAAATCCCACTGAATTCCCCCACCCCCTAAAAAGAAAAATTGAGTGTATTTTATACTCCATCACCTTACATGTATATAGAAGATCTGTCAGACATATAGTGAAGATCATAAACTGAAGACATCTGCATGAAGTATACCCCCCCCCCCCCCACCCCACCCCACCCCACCCCACCCCTACCACCAAATAGTCTTTTGTAAAGTGTCCAGCATCAATCCACTTCTGCAAGTGAAAGCACTGTCGGATTGAATTTGTTCTGTACCCTATTTAACTACATGAACATACATGTACAGCGTCCCATGCATTTTATTGTGTAATCACACCTTCTGGCTAAAGTAGCTCATATTCTCTTTTAATTTCACGTCCAGGAACTTGGCATTACTGGTGCCTCTGCTCAGTCTGTAGAGTGATCCATGTAGTTACTGGACTCAAGCAACCAAATCTTCCAACAATGGGTTGTGAGCTAGAATCTCGCTTGTCCCCCCCCCCAAAATTTTGTTTTTCACTTGATAGCCCCAGTGTGAGGCTTGTCAGGTACCCTCTGTGAAGGTCGGGGGTTTTATTCATCGGTATTAAAACCTGGCAACTTCAATAAATGGGCTCCAGAAGTAAATTTTGTGCGCTAACTTTTTGTGAATTTTAAAATTTGTGCGCTAAATCCTTTTATGCGAATTTTGTTTCTGCTGCTTTTGTTACAGATAAACAGCTCAATTTGTTTCACATGTCATCTTTTCTGTTACTTTTGTTACAGATGCCCATCGGGCACTGGAGCTACTTGAAGACTATCATTCACGACTAACCAGTTCACAAGACAAACCCCTGAAGGTGGCCATTGAACGAGTTATCAGGATTTTTAAAAGTCGCCTATTCCAAGCACTTCTAGGTAAGTACAAAACATAGATTCCTTATTTCGTTCAAATGTTTCACTCAATCGTCATATGTGGGAGAGTTGCCAGGTACTCGGGGGTTCCTTCCTCGGTTTTGTCCCCGACTATACCTGGCAACTCCGTCATATAAGTGAAATAATTTTGAGGGCGGCGTAAAACATATATCGATCAATCAGTTCTTAAATTTTTACAAGCTCACTAATTCACTTTTCGGTCCCTATTTGTTAATTGATTCATTAACAAGAGGCAATAGATAATAACTTTCTTTCTTGATCATTATTGTCGAATTTAGGTTAGATAATGTGGGCGAGTTTTATTTGAGCGAGTCCACATTCTCTAACCTAAACCCCAAGACAATGATTGAAAACGATAACATCATGTATTTTGGAGGCTGTTTTTGCTGCAAAAGTATGGGTGTCAGTAGCTCAAATCAATGAGGAATCTACCCAGAATTTTTGGAGTAGTCCAGGCAGGATTTGATTTTTGCGTCTGAGGTTGGTCGCCTTGCCACTTGGCCATGTGCGTGTTCCCGTTAAACGTGGATCTGGCCACTGCTACGAGTGAAAAGCTGTCGGGTGAGCCAACTGAACTTACATGTATGTCAGGATGATGTCATCCGTCCCTTCAGCGGCCGGCTTCGCCTCTGATTATGACGTCACTTTCTTACTGTCTTTATGGGGACCCAATAGGAACCATTTATATATGCATATATGAAATATTTTTGAGTGCTGCACAAAACATCAATCAATCAATCAACATTGACAAACGCTAACTCTCCACAAATACCTTTTTCCGTGTCCACTTCTTTGACTGTAATTTTTCTGACCACTACTTGTAGGAACCAACAGAGTATCTCAGGTATTTTTATCCGGTGTCGAAAAAACATATTTTTTGGATCTAAAAGATCAATCAGACATTAAGATTCCTCGCTGTAAAGACAAGATGCCTATTCAAGGGGCATGAGCTGCCAAAATGTTGATATTTTGACGTAAACACAGAATGTTGAAATTATCGGCTATTTTTCTCAAGACGTATTATTCAGAAGCTTTTTAGTGCTTCTAGTCTCGAAAATGTACGATAAAGTATTGTTTTGAACTAACTTTGGCTTAGAATGAATGAATGGTCGTCCCGGTTATTTAAATTTTGCTACTTTTCGAACACGTTTTTGGTTCTTACAGGGCACATACTGTATGGATTTTCCTCATTCCAACGCCAATCATTTAGTTTTTCGATGGCCTTCAAAGCCTGTCGTGGCCATCAGAAATTATGAAAAAAATTTCGGCAGCTCATGCCACTTTAAAGTCAGACCCTTCTGGAAATTCTGTCCTAAAAATGTTTAAACGTTGTGTACCTTTTAGATTCAGTCCAAGCATATTCGAAATGCGTTGATTTACAAGACTTAAGTCACATGTTTTACTTCCTGTTTTATTGCTTCCTTCCAGCTGCTTTCATCATGTGAACATAAACAATGCGATTTGTCTATGATTTTGTCCCAACTTACATGTATGAAAAGCGTGTTTTTAGCTATAATGTATCATAAGAGGCATTTTAAGGCGACCATTAAGAATTAGACAGTTGTGGGTAACCCGACCGACCCGATTGAAAACGTGGCGCCCGAAATGTTTTTTTTTAAAAGATTGTCAGATTTTCAAAACTTTTTTTAGTTAAAATATAAAGCGAAACCGCGGGAATTCGCCCGCAGCTGATTCTTGTCTAGTCCGCTTATGTTGAGTGGATTGAAGTTATTCAGATACGGCCACACAGCCTTCTAAATACGCTGAATCTGACTTTTTAACGTTGTGCCGTTCGTTAGACTGGACCCCTGTGTTCATGCAGCATGACCCGGTGTTTGACAACTGAAAAGTTTGTACGCCTTATCGCACAGCGAGTAGAGTTAATTGTCATGACAAATGTTTGTAAAAAAAAAATTTCTCTAGCAATTGTTGGCATTGCCGACCTCAATGAATATCAAGTACGAGGCGCAACTTACGCGAAACAATATAAACGACCGGTCTTCCAAAAGTAAGGCTTGTTACCCGCAACCTACTAATTCTTAATGATCGCCTAAGTTATGGCACATGCTTGCTTGCTAAGGCCTTCACTCAAAACCTAATATTCAATCATCATTGTGTTTTGTTGATATTTGTTTACCTAAAAAAGAAGGCATCACCACGTAGTTAGTTGTTTGTGAACAATACAAGCTTTCGACACCTGTACCGAACGGTGTCTTCGTCACTTAAAAGCTCATGTTGTTCACAAACAACTAACTATATGGTGATGCCTTAATTTTTTCTCATTAATATGGAATCCATGCAGGGTTTCCTGGAAGTAAAGTTTTGAGGTCGAATATCTACCTCAAAATGACCATAAAAACTCAAATCATTGAGCTTCTATGAATCCCTGCCATGTTTAAAGAGAGTTTCAAACATTTCATGTTTACTTTTTGTCCAAATTTCAGACATTCAAGAGTTTTACGAGATCACGTTACTGGATGACAATAAGACTACGCACCAGAAGACACTGGAAACTTTACAGATTGCCAGTAAATGGGAGCATGAATCCCCAGTCTCTAACAACATTCCCAAATATGATGTGAGTTTCTAGCCTTTTAATAAAATTCCAATTTTTTTAGGCCATAAAGGAACTTCCACAAACTTTTGACTTTCTTAAATCTTTTCAGTTGTTTTTTTTATATCATAGTGATAGCTTAAGTTTGGAGAAAATTACTTTTGGTTAACTTTTAAAAATTGTAACACATTGATTTAATTCATAACCATTCATATATAGCCACTCTCTGAAAAATATTTATGATTATCTCCCTTTAGAGTATGACAGATGAAGAGTTACCTCCCCCTCCCCCTGAACTGACAGCAGCTGAAAAAACACAAAATGTTGCCATGTCACCCCCACAGATGACCATCCAGGCGCCACCAGTGATAGACAGTAACCAAGTGCGTTTGATGACCACTCCAAGAGTTAACAATACTTACCATGAAATAGATAATGAAGAGTTACCCCCTCCTGTGAGTTATTATTTATTTCCGTCTTTATGTTTCTATTTTTTAAATGCGCTTCTGTAATGTACGATATTATGTCGTTTTGAAAGGGAATTACCATGTTTTATTCCAGGATCTTTTTTTTATGCTGCCCAAGATTGATTGTTTGATATTTTAAACTTTGCTCAAGAAATGATCACTGTGAACCATCTGATCTGCATTCACCTGGCAACCTTCACACAGAACAAACCAGTGAATACCTTTTTCAAAATACTCATTGATGTTTAACGCTGTACTCAAGATTATTTCACATATTGCGGTAGGGAGGAGGAAACCCGGGACCGGACACATTGCCCACAGCAAAACGCCCGACCTTTGACAAGTACCTGGCAATTGTTCCACATACAGCAATCGAGTAAAAGATTTCTCTTCAGTTCTTATTTGGACTGAGTGGGATTCGTACCAAAGCCTCTTCTTTGTCAGACCCAGGGACTTTTCACTATCATTCTGCTGACTTAATCACCGAGACCTGCTTTATTCTCATAGTTGTTAGATTTCTATTTCAGATTTCATCGAGAAAAAAATATGTTATATTTTGAATCTGTTGTGATAAAGTTTAACTTATTATATATTTGTACCTTTAATTTTATGCCGCTGTGTGGCAAATGCGCTCAAGGGAAAGGGTGATTTTAATTGCTTTATAAATTCAAACATATCTCAGTAAATTATTACAGTAAATTATGTCATAATGGAATTTTTAATGAGCTGTTGTAAGCCTACTGTATCTATGGCTTCTCTTTGATATTTATGGGATATAATTTGATTTGATTTGCCGCCCACATTTTATCAAATTCTCAGAACTGCTAGGGCTTCTTTCATAGAGCACCTACACAAATAAGGGGATCAACGTTTCAATCAAATTATCAGTACAACTTCAATGAACAGAGGGGGGCCTACAGTACACCAAAAAAATTACCACTAAAAAAACGCATCGCCGACGGCCACTCTCTCCGTTTGCGACGCACATTCGACGCGTCGGCGATCTCCTCTTGCCACAGCAGCATGTTGGCCCGACGCGTCTGGGACGGTCATCAGCCCAGTTGAAGTCGCAAATAAATAAAAGTTTTGAATAAACATAACAACATAAACAACATACGCTAAACTTGTTTGTGGATCAATAAGCAGTCAGTCGATTTCTTTATTTTTTGTTTTCGTCCGACAACGAAACGGTTTTGAACATTTGACTGTATTTACGACATTAAGGCCGCTTTGCGGTAGCGCCGACTGTCAAAATCTCCGATGGCGCACATGGCGATCAAAGTTACGTGCACTGATGCAGTCTTGAACGGTAACGAAATAAAGGTAAAGAAGTCAGTTACAGCTTATAGTTTCGCTGTGAATTTCTTTCTTGGTAAAGTTTTCTTTCAAATCTGTTTTGTAAGATATAATTGCAACATTTTAATTGTATTTTGTGTACGGTAAAGGCTCAAAAACAGACCAGTCCTCAAATTTGTAACTTTCACTTTTCAGCTACGGTACTACTACTACTAGTACTAGATCTTTTAAATTTAAGACGAAACGGTAGTAATAATTGTAAAGAATGCCATGTATATTTTAAGGAGAATTATTTGAAGTTATAGAGTCTTCTTCTGTGTTACAGGTCATTTTTCTACCACAACCCTATAGTAATAGTATAAAGTCAAGGTATCTCAACACTTTTCTGATCAACTTTTGCTGTAAAGGCACTATTTCCTCATTACTAGTACGCCACAGCTCTTTCGGTCGTTTATTTGAGTGAAATTATCAAAATCACGTTGTGTAATGCCAAAGGAATTTTTATTTCGTATCTATTTAATTCTTTTGAATTGAAATGCAAGTATTTAAAGTCTTTTGTAAGATCAATATATGAACTCAAAAGTACAAATTAAAAATTTCATTACATTAAAGTTATATAAATTATAACTAAAATGTTTTACTCCCTTTTTATCTTTCAGACCTCCATTGTGTGATTGAAACACTTGTTCTAAAAAAATCTGTCTTAATATCAGATAGAAAAGACAATCATTCCTGTCGACAGTTTTTCAAATGATCTCAAACACAGTCACTTAGGCTCTCACTCTCACGCCAACACAAGCCTTCAATCCCCCCAAAATTTCACTGGATTTCACTTGATGTTACCCTCTGGAATGGTTGACTTGCCGAGAGTTCGAATCACACCCAATCGGAAAATGTGGAAAAAATTCGGAGTGTGATTTGTACTCGCTCGTTCTTTGTTTAAAGGATGCTGCTGAAGGTTGAGGGCTTCCCATGGGCAAAGATCGTGGTTTACTCTCCCACAGTGCACTAAACCTGGAAACCCATTTAATTTTAGTGAAATAATTTTCCGTCACAGTGCAGTGTAAAACATTGCTCAATTAACAAATTTTCTGATTGACAGCAATTGGCTCAAGATATCAGCTTCGACATAAACAATCTTATCTGTGGCATATTCTGACTTGAATTGGAAGTAATTTAGTCATATGTAACCAGTAATATTTTCAGGTCTACTGTCTCCCTAAAAGGGGCATGAGCTGCCGAAATTCACACTTTTTTCATAATTTCTGATCGTCGCGACAGTAAGAGGCTTTGAAGGCCATCGAAAAACTAAATGATTGGCGTTGGAATGAGGAAAGTCCATACAGTATGTGCCCTGTACGAACCGAAAACGTGTTCAAAAAGTAGCAAAATTTAAATAACCGGGACGACCATTCATTCATTCTAAGCCACAGTTAGTTCAAAACAATACTTTATCGTACATTTTCGAGACTAGAAGCACTAAAAAGCTTCTGAATTATGCGTCTTGAGAAAAATAACCGATAATTTCAACATTCTGTGTTAATGTCAAAATATCAACATTTTGGCAGCTCATGCCCCTTTAAGATAGAGAAATCAGTATTTTACTAAATATTTCTAATGCAGCTAGAGGAAAACAAATAACAGAATCGTTGCAGAATACAATTTTAATGAAGAATACATAACAAAGTCAAATAACTCAAGGTTTTACGGTTGGACAAATAAAGTTAGTTGTAGTTTCAATTGCATTGAGGAATCATTAAAGTTGTATGTAATAGGAAAATGATTCTCTAATTTTAAATAATCCAGATCTGTCTTTGTTTTAGTCAAAATGAGAATAAACTTGCACGTATTCTTGTAGGTTTTTATTTAACAGAACAGTCTGGTGTATTGAGGAAATAATCTTGGGCATAAAATAAAAATGAACCAACGCAAATATCACAAGTAAAAAAGGGAAATAGTTTTTGTGTTTACATGATTTCGTTTTCGCTACAGTACTTGCTTTATTAAGCGACAGGCATTCCCATGCCAGTGAATCTTGAATTTTTCACTATGTGGAAGAGTTGCCAGTTAGGCCTACTGTTTGAAAATCTGGGTGTTTTTTTCTCAAGGTAAAGAGATTGGTTTCCTTCACCACTAAACCCGACTATGCCAAAAGTGACAAAATATTTAGTACGTCCTAAAACATCAATCAATCAAGCTAGAGTCTAGGTTTCTCTTTGAAATAAAATGCTAGAAAAAAAGTGAAACAATCTTTAGTGGTCCCTTGCCTAAAACACAAACCAACTTTTTCAATTGTTTGTTTTGTTTGAGAGGGGGGGGGGGGGGGGATGTCATGCTTCTAGTCCTTTCTATCTATCCAGCAGAAGGCATCTTGGCTTTACCTGGCCTGTACTGAAAATACTCCAATCAATAAAAAAAAAATTGGAAAATTTTTTGACTGGGTTTTCACTCGAACGACCTATGTGGGATGGTTGCCAGTTACCACCAGAAGGTCATGGGTTTCCTCCGGGCATAGAGCCTGGTTTCTTCACACAATAAAACTTGCAACGCCAACATATAAGTGAAATAATCTTGAGCGCTGCGTAAAACACCAAACAATCAATCACATAAATAGTGATGTTCCCCAGTGTATAGTGTTGGGAATATATAATCCATAGTGTCACGCTGAAGGCATTCTAGTTTACTCTTACTTTAAATGGTTCAATCAAACTGGTTTAGATCAATTGAGAAAAGAAAACTATTTATTATTGACCGAGTTGCGTTCAATGTCACCACTCATGATATAGTTGTATTTGATTGATTCATGTTTTATGCCAAACTCAAGATTATTTCACTTATATGGCAAGGTTTAGGGGTGGAGAAAACCAGGCTCTTTGCCTGGAGGAAACTCTGAACCTTCGGCGAGTACATGGCAACTCGTCAACAAACAGCGTTCGAGCGAAAATTCCACTGATAAATATTTCATTTTGGTCTGAGTGGGCTTGTATTTAAACCGCGGCTTTACTCCCTTTAGACTGAAATGTCTGTGGCAATGAATACATTGCATATATGATAGCATTTCTAGAGCACAAAGTAACATTTTCTACCAAAGAAATGTCTGCAGGAGCATACTAAGGGAGGTATTTGTTTCAGCTATTAAAAACGTATGCGGTACAAGTCAGAATAATTTCTTTAAAAAACAGTAAACAGGCAGTGAGTGTAAGTAAAAGTTCAACTTGACGTTCGGATTTACTTTTCAACAAAGGCTTATTGAGATTAATATGCTGATCAACTCAAAAGCCATTCTTCAGGAAGGAGATTTGTAAAAACATATCACCTTGAATATTATCTTTTAAAAACACGCTCGCAAGAAATTTGTCGAGTTCACAAACCGATGTTGATTACAACAACAACAACACTCAAATCGCTGCAAACTTTTATGTCAATTATTGAATATCAGAGGGAGAAGCTTGGTGACAACCTGAATTTCATCGACCCTTTTATTAATCTAATCCCCGTGCATCCCTCTCGCCATAAAACCGACGCGATACGTCTCTCTGAACGACTTTTGCTGAAGCACACACGTCAGTTTCGGTTACTCTATGTTTACGGCGCCATGTTGAATGCTAACTGCCATAAGTCGGAACTACTCGGAAGCACTGGCGGCGCGTCGGCGACGCGTATCCCATAATGAAAACTTGTCTCGGGAGATCAAATTTCGGAAATGAGCGACGCGTGAGATGTCCGTCGGCGACGCGTCGAGTCGCCGTACCAGACGCGCGAGCATTAGTGGCAATTTTTTTGGTGTACTGTATGTGGTTCAGTAGGTAGAGCGTTGGACGCTCAATCCGAACAGCCTTTCACCAATGGGTCGCGGGTTCAAATCCCACTCAGTCCAAAAAGAATTTGAAAATTTCTGACTGGGTTTTCACTCGAACGACCTATGTGGGATGGTTCTTGCCAGTTACCATCGGAAGGTCGTGGGTTTCCTCCGGGCATACAGCCCGGTTTCTTCCCACAGTAAAACTGGCAACGCCATCATATAAGTGAAATAATCTTGAGCGTGGCGTAAAACACCAAACAATCAAGCAATCAATGAACAGAACTGCTATGGGCTTCTTTCATAGAGCACCTGCAAAAATAAGGGGGGCAACTCTTCAAGCCAAACCATGAGACAATGTGTCCTCCACACATTGGCATGTGGCATGTGTTATCTATTAACTAACAAAGTAGACCTGCAAACACATGGCTTCCTGGGCCCATTAAACTAAATATTTCAGACCATTACCATCAAATTATATGTAAACAAGTGGTCTAACACACATGTACGAATATTGCCTGCAGATGTTTCTAATTTTGAGGCTTGACACAGGGTTCGCACTCTACCTTGAAAACCTTAAAAGCCTTGAAAATGGAAAAAATAAATTCAAGGCCTTGAATTACCTTGAAAAAGTCTTGTTAAGTCTCTTGAGACCAAAAAAATTAGGTTTCATCAGGTTGATGGCTGCAGCCCAGTTGGAGAAAGATTTCTTGGATTATTTTTGTTGTTTTTTTTTTCAATAGACAGAGATGTAGGCCTACATGTAGGTCTATGTTTTTATGTAGCATACACCCTAGCTTTTGGAGAAAAAAAACCAGACTGTTGAGCAATAAAATTTTATGTATAATTTATAAAACAATTAGTAAATACACATTTTTAGATTTTTTTTATTTTAGATATAATTAACTAAAACTGAAGTTTCTGCTTGATGTTTTTATAAAGGGAAAACATTATCAAAATCCAACACAGCTGTTGTGTATGCATGTTAAACAGAGAGCTTTATATACTTAGATTCTTGCAACATTTTTCGAAATATTAGCCCTGAAGACCCTTTATCAGCATTGGTCTGATCGGTATGGCTTTTGTGTTATCTTGTGTGACTTCGTCAAAACTGGAAATGGCCATTGCATATGATAACATTCCTTTTATTTTGCATGCTTTAAAGGTCTGATGTTTCATTGTTACATAGTATTTCACAGCCTCAATAGGTTAGACATACGGGGTTGTAAAGGCGGTGTCTTCTGTGCCCTCTTTAGCTTTGATGTTGGAATTATAGATTTTTATTTGAAATACTTTTTTGTATAACGTTGGTATGTAAAGTCTCGTTGTTATGCAAGATGATTTTCAATTAAAGTTTAAAGATTGGACTGGCAATCTGATGTACACAGAAGGTATTTTCACCCAAAACTCTGTAAAGAAGGGAATCGAACAGGTACAATGTAAGCTGATTGGATAAGAAAGCCACCATTTAGAGTTGGTGATAGGTGCTAAACTCTGGAACCTAGGTTTGATAACCGTTTCAGGTGTCACCCCAAAGAGGTTCATCCAGAGGGGTGCCCACGCATCTTTTGGACACCCTGTTGTCAAAATTCATCCTATTTTGACACCCAGTATTCTAACAATTTAACATGCACAAGATACAAAAGTAGGCCATTTTGGATAGACACTTCTGTGGAGAATGTAGAAAATACCTAGTTTGGACACCCTATTTTCAGATCCTGCATGAATGTATGCCCCGAATCAGTAGAATTTCTGCCATTTTTCAAGAAAGTATAATCCCCAAAATAATCAGAACAATGTTGTACTCACTTTCTAAAAGATTGATTGATTGAGGTTTTATGCCACTCTCGTATTATATGGTGGCGTTGCCAGGTTTACTGGAGGAGGAAACTGGGCTCATTCACTGGAGAAACCCTGAACCTTGGCGAGTACATGTACCTGGCAACTATTCCACATACAGCTGTCGAGTGAAAAATCTGAAGTTTTAAATTTTTTTTTGGTCTGGGTGGGATTTGAACCTGCGCCACAGCAAAGGGAGGCCTGTGTCGGACTGAGGGACTATCACTCTAGCCGACTGAGCCAAGAGGCCCCCAATTTATCAATTCTGTTGTGGATGTTGTTAAATTAAGTGGTGTGATTGACACATCTTGATATAAAATTGTGATTGCACCCAAAGGAATTTCAATATGGGAGTACTGAAGAAGGCTATGATGGGCCATAAATTTGTTCTGAATTCAATTGTAAAGGGGTTTTTTTTATAGAAATAGGTTGGCGATGATAAATACAGGAGGCAAATTTATATAAAATTTAAAAAAAAAAATGAAATTTCAATTTTACAAAGTTATTATGATTAATAGATTGTATAGTAAGATGCAAGAATAGCTTTTTCTGTGATAATCTGGTATATCGTAAGACGACTTTTCACGTAAGACCACTTCATGTTTGACAGCCTTATTGTTCTACCCAGAAAATTCCATCAAATTAATAATTTATCACTAATCACTGAAACTGTCATTTCAGTACATGTAACATGGTGAAATTGTATTTAAATATTACAATATGTATGCTGAAATGGCCAATTTATGTAAATTCCAATCTCCAATTCACCCTGGATTCCTAATCCTAGAACATTATTAGTGTTTATTGCTGTTTGCTGCAGTGGCGGATCTTCAATCTGATAGTACTGCTTGCTGCCTTTCTGACAATGTTAGATAGTTGTCTGTCTCCTGACTGTACAGTAGGCTGACTGGCTGCTGTCTAATAATAGCCTATAGCCAGTTTTCAACTCCCATATTACCCATCTTTCCTCTCTCTTTCTCTCTTCCCAGAATGGATTCCTGTGTAAGTAGTCACTATCTCTCTTATTCCCCTATCCATTCCCACTGTCTTTCTCATTTATTGCCCCTTTCAAACTCCACCCATGGGGCGTACATTCCTTAGGAATATTAGTATTTATAAATATTGTCTTAGCATTGTGGCTGTGTATGATCTTACGGCAAAACCATTACAAGGGTACCCTGTTATCCCACTATTTCCACGGCATCGTATTGACACAGATATTAGGTATAGCCGGAATATCTCCTAATCCGACTCAATCTCCCACCCCAACTGATCAATAGCGTTCAATAGATTGGAATTGATGTCTGGCGTGTATTATCTCTATAAATATATTGTCATCAAACGTCAGCGTTTCTCATAATCTCGCACAATCAGACACTGTGCCCGATATTATGCAGACATTGTCCAGACATTTATGGATACCATTATTCCTTGATATACACATTTTGGCAATATTGATATTTATTGTTTTGTTATGGGGATTATAAAAACATCATTATCAATGTATGCATGCATTCATTAAATGGATAGCTGTATCTTCGAAAGGTTAGGAATTGATATGTTATAACATACCTACAGCAACACTTGGGTCAATATACATGTATTACCAAATGACAATATTAAAGAAAGCATAAAAACAAACAAATAAAATACTTATTACATGTCAAAAGCATTGATTAATGTTTTCCGCCACAATCAACATTATTTCAATTACAATAACAAAGTTAAAGTCTATCTTTTCATTTCTTGATGAATAATGTTATTTTTGGCTTTACTTCTGATGAAACAGTTTCAATTAATTTAAAATACATTCTATAAATTGTCATAGTAATAAATTATATACCGCATGTATCTTTTGTTTTTGACATTTTGTTTACAAAGAAATTTTAAAAACATATTTAAACTCACCCATGAATAATGCACAATCCAAACTATGCACTATCAAACTCAATAATTTAACTTATAGATTCTTCTTAGGTTTCATATTTATAAAGAAGTCTGAATTAATTTTAAAGTATTGGAGAAACTTCTGAAAAGCTTTATCGTTATAAATGCATGTATATTTGGGGTTTTGAACTTAACATTGCAGTTCTATGAAGGAATCCAGTCCATAGTTTTCATCACATGTGATATGTGAACTTTGACTTCTGACCTTTCCAAAGATGACCAATCACTGCAGATCTTATTAGCTACTGCCTGACTAATTACCACAAGCTGCGAGCTCATTGGTTGATTAGCTGAGAGTGTAAATATTTTATTGGCCATTGACATTGATCAATGATTATGGATTAGCTTCTTTAAGACCTATAAATAGTATCAAATTTCTTTTAGCTCATGCATGCTCTGTTTTTCTGAGGAAGTGGAAATTTTTAGCAGGCAAGTTTAGAAAAACAGAACTTGAAACTTCCAATATTTTTGTTTTGAAAGAAAAACTGACACTGTTCTAGACTATGTTTTCAACAACAACAAAACCCCAAAAAACTGACTCAATATTATATGAGTATATTTTGTAACTTGAGGCTTTACAAGATTGGCAAATCAAAATCTTTTTTTTTTTTTTTTACGAACTGTGTGTGTTCAGTGTCATAAAACCACTTCATACATGTAGTACATTCTTTAAACCAATAACAACTGTTGTCCCTGTGAGAAATAGAGTCAATCATTTAAAA
The DNA here is from genome assembly GCA_963971465.1 of Lepidochitona cinerea. Classification (NCBI taxonomy): domain Eukaryota; kingdom Metazoa; phylum Mollusca; class Polyplacophora; order Chitonida; family Tonicellidae; genus Lepidochitona; species Lepidochitona cinerea. Next base: position 14,402,712 of record OZ020562.1, on the reverse strand, counting down.
TTCTATGTTAAAGGGGCATGAGCTGCCAAAATGTTGACATTTTGACCTTAAAACAGAATGTTGAAATTATTGGCTATTTTTCTCAAGACGTATAATTCAGAAGCTTTTTAGTGCTTCTGGTCTCTAAAATGTACGATAACGTATTGTTTTGAACTAATTTTGGTTTAGAATGAATGAATGGTCGTCCCGGTTATTTAAATTTTGTTTACTTTCGAACACGTTTTCGGTTCGTACAGGCCACATACTGTATGGATTTTCCTCATTCCAACGCCAATCATTTAGATTTTCGATGGCCTTCAAAGCCTCTTGCTGTTGTGACGATCAGAAATTATGAAAAAAGTGTGAATTTCGGCAGCTCATGCCCCTTTAACCGTAAAAATGTCAACGTTTTGTTAGTCCATGCCACCTCAAGAGTTCATACTGAGTTACATTCTTGGCAAAGTTGGGCAAAAAAAAAGTGTTATTTTTTCTTTTTTCTCTCAAACAAAATGGTTTTATAGAATGACAGTTAAAGTGACTTGAAAACCAGGAGACCAGTCTAACCTTAACTGTATTGATCCCAGTGTACAGCACTAACAATGTTAAAGTCTATAACCATGTTGCTGTCAAATTATAGAGAAAATAGACTGTGACGGACAACCTGACTCCGACCTAACCATTATCTTTATAACTGTACTCTGACACTTGCAATTATTTTAACCTTCCATTTGCTAACTTGCTGCAAAGTTCAAGTGCTGATTTTCAGAAAGTTTTTTTTGACTTCACAATATGACGACTTTTCTTCTGTCCTTCAATTATAAATTACTGACTCGGCGGCCTGGTCCAACAGAGACCGATAGTCTCCAACACTGACTTAAGCCTTTTATGAATTTATAAATTTTTCACTCAGTTATCCACTAAACCGGGTAACGCTGCCCTATATGTGAAATAATCTTGAGTGTGGCGTAAAACAAAGAATCAATCAATGGGTGGGTGGGGGAATCCAAAAGCATTGAGTATACGAATCAAATAAAACGCACTTTCCACAAAAATAAGGACCTGGACAAAAATAAGGCTACCAGTCGATCAATCAAAATAATACATCTAGCAACATATCTCTGAAAATAAACGTTCTGTCACGTAGAGCTAGAAATCATTTTCTGCCAAAAGCAAACCACCAACCATATCAATATCACCAGTGGTTCTACTACATTTTGGTGGCACATTTTGTCAATTTAAAAGACAAAAAAAAGAGAAATGTGGTTATAAAATACCCTTTATGCCGGGATATTCTAATACATTCATCAATGATATGACTTGGGCTTCAATATGTCTCGGAAACTGGATCCTAAGATTTTTTCATCTTTCTTCCAAACATTTAGAAGACTGGCACTGGACAAAGTAGATAGTTTTGTCTGTGAAAAGTCAGAAAACCCATTTTGTCATTTGAACAATTTTACTTGAAATACTTAAAGAAAGTCTTAATTTTACTGTATAGTTTTCAAGTTTTATGCCCGAACGACCTATGTGGGATGGTTGCCAGTTACCAGCGGAAGGTCGTGGGTTTCCTCCGGGCATAGAGCCCGGTTTCCTCCCACAATAAAACTGGCAACGCCGCCATATAAGTGAAATAATCTTGAGCGCGGCGTAAAACACCAAACAATCAATCAATCAATCAAGTTCTATGCCTTGTCCATACATGTATGTAAAAACAACTTAGAAGGCTATGTTAAAAAAGTTGAATTTCTATTCTGCTTGCAATCTTTCAAAACTGACAGGTTACTGGCTAATAAGATTCTGCCTTGATTTACGTTACTTAATCATGAGCAGAGGGATGGTTGTCAGTAACCAACGGAAGGTCGTGAGCCCGGTTTCCTCCCACAATAAAACTGGCAACGCCGCCATATAAGTGAAATAATCATAAACGCGGCGTAAATCACCAAACAATCAATCAATCATAAGCAGAGGCATTTTTCTTGGACAAAAACTGCTCATTATGTGGCCATGCATAACACTTTACACCATCTGGGCAATGATAAACGACGCTAAGTCATTAACACAATTAAAATTTATCTATACATAAAGTTTGATAAGAAATTGGATTTATTCCAGCCTCAGTGAACTTTTTTTACTTATAAAACAAAAGCATACTATCTGCTTCTTTGCCGTTTTTATTTTTCCAAGAAAATCTCCATTTGGATCCAATATTAATGTTCTGTAGACTGGCGCTATTAAATATCAATTTATCAATCATTTCCGACATTAATTCACCATAGAGTTATGCTGACATGGCAACGAATGGCTGGCTGTATTATGATTTCATATTTTATCAATTTCAAGGGGCTTTCAAATGTCTTTCTGTTTCCAGTGTATCTATTTTTTGACAGAACATCAATGCTTTCATTAAAATTGGAAATTGGCTAATGATTAAGTTATTTCCAAAGCGATCTATAAATGAGAGTAACCATTATTCTTTGAACTTCATTAAATTTTGACGTTAGTGGCCATTGTTAAAATCATCCATCTCCCGGACACAACAGATTTTTGATAACTTGTTTGTTATTCAATTTTGTATATGTTAATTGATACATGCATGTGTCCTCTGAACTTTCGGGTATCGATCATGAATGTTGATAAAAAACCTTAATGCGTTCTGGGTTCCAAACTTAGTCTATGGTTTCGAGAGGCTCATGTCCAAAGTTAGATGTGGGTGGGGAGGAGGATATTTTGGTCGGTTGTTACTTTTGTCGCCTTATATAACATTGGCTTTTGAGTGCGACGTTAAGCCCCAATCAATCGATCAATCCAAACCCATAAAACTTTCCCAAAATTGTTGCGTAGTTTTGTCACGGATAACCCTAAGTTCTATTGTTATAGGGTAACAGGGTCGCCAAAAAAAAAGGGTCCCAAGGGACACAGAGCTCCAATTTCCTTGATCTCTGTAGTCAGCAACACTGCCATATAAAATGATACATAAGAGAAATAATATTCAGTTGTGTTAAAACATTGATCAGTATCCATCACATACCATAATTTAAAATGGATAAAAGAACTCTAGTTACAATAATGATTTCTTTTATCGCCATTGAACAATTCCATAAAGTTTGAGCAATATTAAATGCTTTACTGTTGGAAATTTTAAAATATATTTACACAGTACATTTGCTTATTCCATAGTACGATACTCAACTCTCGTGCAAAACAATGCTAGCCTACTTGGACTTTGGAAGCTTAGTGGGTTTTTTAATCCAGGGAATTGATAGAATTGTTCCATTTACAATATAACATTATTCTCTAAAGAGAGCAAGTCCTAAAAGGTTTAAATCAGATTATCCCTAGTATTGGCATTATAACCTATGTTTGCTCACCCAAAATCCATCAATAACATCTAATCTAATCTGGGAAAGAAACTCCCTACTGAGTTTTGCCAATGGTTATAATCTCTCATTCCAGGATAGCCGTTAGAACGAAAAGGCCATACTGCTATGTTGTCGTAATAACATACTTCTGGTACAGCCAGTTAGAACAAAAGGGCCATACTGTTATGTTGTCATTATAACATACTTCTGGTACAGCCCGTTAGAATGAAAGGGCCTTACTGTTATGTTGTCATTATAACATACTTCTGGTACAGCCCGTTAGAATGAAAGGGCCATACTCTTATATTTTCATTATAACATACTTCTGGTACAGCCAGTTAGAATGAAAGGGCCATACTGTTATGTTGTCATTATAACATACTTCTGGTACAGCCAGTTAGAATGAAAGGGTCATACTGTTATGTTGTCATTATAACATACTTCTAGTATAGCCAGTTAGAATGAAAGGGCCATACTGTTATATTGTCATTATAACATACTTCTAGTACAACCAGTTAGAATGAAAGGGCCATACTGTTATGTTGTCATTATAACATACTTCTAGTATAGCCAGTTAGAATGAAAGGGCCATACTGTTATATTTTCATTATAACATACTTCTGGTACAGCCAGTTAGAATGAAAGGGTCATACTGTTATGTTGTCATTATAACATACTTCTAGTATAGCCAGTTAGAATGAAAGGGCCATACTGTTATGTTGTCATTATAACATACTTCTAGTACAGCCAGTTAGAATGAAAGGGCCATACTGTTATGTTGTCATTATAACATACTTCTGGTACAGCCCGTTAGAATGAAAGGGCCATACTGTTATGTTGCCATTATAACATACTTCTAGTACAGCCAGTTAGAATGAAAGGGCCATACTGTTATATTGTCATTATAACATACTTCTAGTACAACCAGTTAGAATGAAAGGGCCATACTGTTATGTTGTCATTATAACATACCTCTAGTACAGCCAGTTAGAATGAAAGGGCCATACTGTTATGTTGTCATTATAACATACCTCTAGTACAGCCAGTTAGAATGAAAGGGCCATACTGTTATGTTGTCATTATAACATACTTCTGGTACAGCCAATTAGAATGAAAGGGCCATACTGTTATGTTGTCATTATAACATACTTCTAGTACAGCCAGTTAGAATGAAAGGGCCATACTGTTATGTTGTCATTATAACATACTTCTGGTACAGCCCGTTAGAATGAAAGGGCCATACTGTTATGTTGTCATTATAACATACTTCTAGTACAGCCAGTTAGAATGAAAGGGCCATACTGTTATATTGTCATTATAACATACTTCTAGTACAACCAGTTAGAATGAAAGGGCCATACTGTTATGTTGTCATTATAACATACCTCTAGTACAGCCAGTTAGAATGAAAGGGCCATACTGTTATGTTGTCATTATAACATACCTCTAGTACAGCCAGTTAGAATGAAAGGGCCATACTGTTATGTTGTCATTATAACATACTTCTGGTACAGCCAATTAGAATGAAAGGGCCATACTGTTATGTTGTCATTATAACATACTTCTGGTACAGCCAGTTAGAATGAAAGGGCCATACTGGTATGTTGTCATTATAGCATACTTCTGGTACAGCCAGTTACATGTAGAAAGTTAGAATGAAAGGGCCATACTGTTATGTTGTCATTATAACATACTTGTAGTACAGCCAGTTAGAATGAAAGGGCCATACTGTTATGTTGTCATTATAACATACTTCTAGTACAGCCAGTTAGAATGAAAGGGCCATACTGTTATGTTGTCATTATAACATACTTCGAGTACAGCCAACCAAAGGGTTTTAGTCACACATCCAGTTAATAGTTCTAACTGGGGAGGGCTTGGGGGGGGGGGGGGGGGGTGATCTTCTGTCATAGAGCCCAATCCCCTGACAACACCTAAGCAGTGTAAAACGTTAATCAATCAATTGGCAACGGATTTGAAATTGATACTGATGTTTCACGCTGCATTTAAGATTATTTAATTTATATGGCGGCCTTGTCAGGTTAAGTAAGGGAGAAACCAGACTCATTGTCCAGAGGAAACCTTTGACCTTTGGTGAGTACATGGCAACTCTTCCACATACAGCGGAATCCACCAAAGTTTCCAATGTTTCTTTGGTCTGAGTGGGATACGAACCAGCCTTAAGGGAAGCATGTATTGGAATGAGGGACTATCACTCTAACCAACATTTTTTAGAATCTTTTACTTTAAAGTGGCATGAGCTTCCAAACTCCGCACGTCTATCCTAATTTTTTATAGTCACGACAGCAAGAGGCTTTGAAGGCCATCGAAGAGATGATTGGAATGAGGAAAATCCATACAGTATGTGACCTATACAAACCCAAATAGTGTTTGAAATGTAAACAAAATTTAAATAACCGGGACAACCATTCATTCATTCTAAGCCTAAGTTACTTCAAAACAATACTTTATCATACATGCTCGAGACGAGAAGCACCAAAGAAAAATAGCCAATAATTTCAACGTACTGTTTTAACATCAAAATATTAACATTTTGACAGCTCATACGACTTTAAGTCTGCAACTGACCAGTGGTCATTAAAAGAAGAACATTTCCCGAGTTTGATTTGAATGCTTTGATGTGTTGGTGGAAGGTCTGTGACAGTGTAAGCCTCCATCACTCTACCACTGATATCCAGGTCATGTGGATGGCATGTAGTGATCTGGAGACTCAAGGAAACATTCAATCCTTCTATGGCTAGAGCGATGCCTTAAGAAGGTCATCTGTCATCGGACTAATGTGTGTGAGTTCTAGCACCACTCTCCCTCAGGCTTATCCCAGACACATCAGTCTATTTGAATTATTTATTAACATGGGATCCTGATTCGTCCCTAAATGTGCTTCGCTATTTTCGCTCTCTACAAACACCTGCTCCTCCTTTCTGCCACTTCCCAATTTTTTTTCTGGGATTTTACGGCGCGACGCTCGAAGCATTACCCCCCTGGAAACTAGTCCGTCAAATCCTTCAATTCAGTTCTCGGCTTTATTTCACTTTCATCAGAATTTTTTATCTTTCATCAAATACTGTTCATCATTATGTGACTTTTGTTCTTTTTCAAAATTGCCAATCCTTGCAATTGATTTCTATTACTTTTTTGTCTTGACCGAGACTTGACCTTGGGAAAAAAATGTTATAGCTTCACATATTGATAAATGAAAAATAGTGCGCCTTTATAACGGCCTGGGCCCGGTTGTTCAAAAAAAAAAATCGCCTGGACTTCTCTTATGTAAAATATTTGTTTCTGATTAGCAATAATTTTAGATGGATCAGTGTCGATATTTCATACTTTTTGTAGCAATTAATTGTTCTGGTAACAAGTAACTGTCAAATGGTATAGACTCCTGATAAATGTCTCAACATCATTTCTTACAAGGGAATTAATGCTATTATCCTCTTGATTTTGTCTGTGATGGATTACCCTCTTTAGATAATACAGTGTTACCAAATTTGACCTGGTGGTTCTCTCTGTGGGTGGGAAGAAAACTTTATGATTAAGAGATTTTATCTTTTGACACGATTACTGATGGCTGGACACCTACATGTAACTAGTACTTTTATATTGATTGATTAAGGCTTACCGTCGCACTTAATGGCCTAATTCACGTAGCCACCAACGGGACAAAATACTTAACCAGGTTGTAGACATGCTGAAGAATATATGCCATACATTAGAAATCTTGTGATGCATGTACTTATTGGAGATTGTTTGGAAAGTCATTGGGGTGGGTTGAGATAATCGTTTGTAAACCAACTCAGTTCCGGTTGTTAGCAAGACGTGCTGTGTCTGACAATAGCTATATTTTTGTCCTACCTCAAGACGTGCTGTGCTTTATAATAGCTATATTTCTACCCTCTCTTGAGAGGCTTCAGTCAGAAGTCTTTGCCCTGTTTTGCTGAGTTTGCTGTCTTTTAGCAAATATTTCAATAAAAGATCAGTTGATTTCTAATGGTCTTCTTCTATTGAACATGTATTAGTTTTGGCTAAGTGGCCTTTATATTGACTCCCAAAATACAATAATTCCAGAGCTTTGGACATTAGGAGGCCATTGTTGAACGATGGAGATTGGGGGGCAATGTTGAAGCATGCTCTCCCAGAAAGTCCTCATCAAGAACAGAGATAACGGCCTCATAATTAATATCACACATTTCATTATCACATAGGGACCACTCTGTCTTGATCACATCTCACTAAAGGTCAAAGGTGATTCCAACTGTAGGGACAGCAATGTCTCAGGCATAATAATTTATTGGTTGTCCAGATTAGAAAACCATTCAAGATTCATTGACCATGTTTGTTTGAAGAGCATTTATAGTGTTGGTAGGATTGTTTATCTGTCATCTGATACATGTGAAACATCAGTGGTTGACAGAGCTGGCAGATGTACTTCCCGAGTTTTGGGATACCTGGTTGTTTTTATGTTTCAGTTTAACTCAGTTAAATTTAGTTCAAACTAGTGAAAGCATTTAAAAGAACCCCTGACCCAAGTTTAGTCATCGGTTATGGCTAGCTTGATAATGCATTTAAATGTAGAAAAAAATTATTTCTGGGAATATTCTCCTTTTAAAAATATAATCCTATGTAGTGGAAGAAAAAAACACTATCGCTTCTCTTTGAGAATTTTTTTGGTAACTTTCTTAAACTTTACAGAATAAGCAGGCTGGAATCTGATTAAACTTCTAGGATTTCAATCGGAATCTGATTGGATTAGGATTTATGGCTCTCGTAAATTGGAAGGTTTCTGGTGCATTGTCTTTTCACCACTCACTTGGTAGATCATTGGTTATCTTTTCTCAACCTATAGCAAATGAAGAACTTTGAAAATACCATGGATTAACTGTTCTCAAGTATTTTTTTTGACATTTTTCAATAACCAGAAGTGCGAAATTTTTATGGAAGCTTGTTCAAGACCTAACTTTTGTTTGACCATTTTGAATTTGTCAGCTTTTATTGAATTGGCTTTCTCGATATGAAAGAAACTTTGTCTGAAAAAAAAAAACAATATTGCCGATGCATTGACTTAAATACAGAGCATGGATTTAAGAACCGTTTTAGAATTTCGTACTGCTACAAGAATCCTCCATACAACTATCAGACGAGTGTGAAGGAAATAGAGGACATGGATTCAAGAAGCATTGAAATGCCACAGTTTTTTTCCATCGATTAACAGTTTGTTGTAATCATCAACATCCCCGTACTAGAAAATCCTGACTTCATTAGCAGATCTTAGTTGAATAAGATCCTGATTATTATGTAGAATTTCTGTCGCCGTCGGAATCCCATTTTACATTTCTTTATGGCCTACATTCTGCTTAGCTTGAAAGGCTAGATGTCACGGAGATGGTTAATTACATCATACATATATTCATTCTCTCTGATTTGTTGGGAGAAAATGAGAAATTCCCTTCTGTAAAGTTTTTATCTGGGAATCTGACAACCAGATTAGGTGTGGATATTTAACATATCAAAGATTTAATCCCTCATTTTCTGGACTTTATCTGGAATTTCTACAGCAATCAAGATAAACAGTATCAGAATTTTCTAAATGAGATTTTCATTAAACTGTTTCTATAAATATAACCAGCTTTAAGGACAGCCTCTGCTTATCAAGCCTCTACAAATTCACATTGACTTTTCCCCTTTTTTTTCACCAGCGGAGTTGTAATGAACATACTAATGTTGGGAATTGTACTTGTCTGCCATATCTGATAGGTTGGCAATTTTAGGAGAATGAGGTATTGTTTTTTGATGGCCAATCTAATCTTGCTATAAACAAGGACCTTTTTGCTGTGGCCTTTTTTTAAGTACAAGTTTTGCTTCAAGAAGCCATATTATGAAACTCATACATTTTCCTGTCTAAAAGAAATGAATGTCGATTCCGGACAATAAATACCCACTTAGGAAAGCCATAGAACAAGTTGAATTGCACATTTGCCAAGTTATTTTGACTTCTATGACAGCCTGCAATATCACAGAGCGAGTATCATTGAATTGTTATTAGTTGATTCTGACACCAGGGAGCAAAGGGAAGAGAGATTGTGAATTAGACATTTGTAAAACCAATATCAGATCATTGTAGGCGTTTGCGGTAGATTTTATCCATGGACATTTTATTATTGCGGTTATGTCACATTTAAACTCACTGTGGTTTGTACTGCAAGGACAGGTCAATGTTGGTACTAAGGATATCTGGCTGTTACAGAGACGTACCATATTGATGATCTATACACTGTCTGGGATATAACTGTAACATTCAACAGAGGCGTACCATATTGATGATCTATACACTGTCTGTGATATAACTGTAACATTCAACAGAGCTGTACCATATTGATGATCTATACACTGTCTGTGATATAACTGTAACATTCAACAGCTGTTTCTCTGGACACTTGATGATTGCATCTCGATACTTTTTTCTGTTAATCCACAAGGATTGAACAAATCTCATTTTACCATTGCCATTTGTATTGGACTCCATCTAAGCCTGCTGTGCTGTTACCCGAGAATAATTTGAGAGAAGATTTGTGTCGTAAAGTATCTTAGAGTTGTTAGTGTCCAATATCGTGGAGCTGTGAATGTGAAACTGAAGTTCACCAGTAATAATTATCAAGCTGATCCCTATCGTACTTGTTGCGGTGACAGCCCACATGGAAACCTGTCCTTCAATATAGAAAGGAATTTGATCAGGGCAGCTTTCCCCATAAACTTCTCTCCCTCTAGTAAGAGGAGAGTCCTGCAGGGGAAGTAATTACACATGTAGAGTGTTTGGGAGCTCTCAGCAGTGTTTTCACCGTGTCAGTTTTTACGCACATTGTTCTGACAGGAGCTTCAATATCCGTGCTCTCCATAGCTCCCCACTTCACAGACGGGTCTATACTAATGGAGCTTTTGCTGGGATGAAATTAGATTCACTCCCACAGTATTGATGATGAAAGACTCTGAAACAACCTTTTGATCAAGTTGGCTGAATCAGTCAATGGTGAAGAAAAAAACATATGGTTGACTCTGTTTACCTTGAATCAAAACTCCAAATTGTTATTTTGAGAAGACCATATTACCTTGTGCCCTGCCGATTTAGTTGATGGATACTTGTTGAGTTATTGATGACGTTCCTCAGACCCCTCAAAAGGGAGGTTGTGTTTGTCTATATTGACCTACTACAGTGTGTATAATTAGGCCTACCAGGATGTGCATGTATATTTACTATTTTAAAAGACGTTGAAACTTGATATACCTTTTGAACTTTAGAATAACAATGGAGTTGAGTTATGTTGCTATTGGAGCTGTAGAAACTTCTGATTTAATGTCTTCTTCATATTGTAATATATATGTGTGAAATATCCATACTCTCAACAGAAATGTCCTCTGTATTTGATTGAATTTCATTTTTTGTACTGGAAGCAAAGGAAAGTACATGGAAATACTGTATTGGAATATACTTTGCCTTATGTCAATAATTTGAAAATCTAGATTTCGTCTTCTAGATTCAAACCCAGTCAAGACTTATGGCAAACAAGTGTCATTGTCCAACAAGGTTTTGTAGTTGATCTTTAAAGCAGTGCAACATTGTGGTAAAATCTCTGAAAGTGTCTTCAGGAAATCTTAAACTTCAGTATGGATTCATAAAACAGTGTCACGCTTTCAAAAAGTCAAATGTAATGGAGACGTCCTAAGATGGTTTAAAACTGTACAATTTTCTCACCAAGTGCCAAATGTACCTACAGCTTTGACAATCAACTGAGTGGCCTAAATTAGAGTAATGGCTGATTACATGCTCTGTTCTACACACCCAACTTGTCTTAATTCCATGGTTTGAAGGTTTTAATGGCTACGTATCGTCCTGGGAGAAATCTTAGTGGACATCAACCTTTGACTTGGACAGGATGGTTCTCTGATAATTGATATCTCCAATACAATGCCTTTGAAGGAATACCATCTGAGAGCTCTATGCTGAATGTATTTGTACTAAAGTGTTTAGCCAATGTTAGATTTCCGTGAGGATGCCTTGAAAGCACTTCGGCAATCCCATTTCTACTAATGTGTTATAGACTTTTTCTCCGGTTTACTGAAAACACATTGCAATAGATGGGACTATTTCTTTGATATCAGAATGTAGCATGCAGTGACGAAGAAACTATTACTATTCCTTCTTGAAATGTGACACCTGGAAGATTATATATAAATATGTCAGTATTCTACTATTGGATTACATTACTAAGATTTGTGTTTTGTCGTACAACAGGTATGATAAAATACTTTCATTGGCAATGTGCCTGTCCAGGATAATATTTAGAAGCTGAAGTGTTTAGATGAATTACAATTCACAAATGATTTGACGTGTGAAATTTTAGTCAAGCGTCTGATAATAATAGCTGATTTAAACGAGAAGTGTTTTTATGAAATTTCTTTTCGCTTGAGACCATTTTTATTTGGCTATGGTCCGTCGATATTCTGAGATCCTGGATCAACTGTTTGTGTATCAAGACCAGGTTTTCATGCTCCTACAAGGGACGGTCAGGGAATTGGTCTGCCAACAAACCCTGGCCGGGATGCTGTCCTGGTGGCATAGAACAAAGCCACGGGGAAAGGTGGTCAGCTTTCGGAAATATGTGGATACCATTACATATGACGCTGGCTGGTTCAGTCCATGGATAGTGAGTTCTCTCCCTTTATATTTTATAACTCTTTATCAGTCTTCAAACTTCTATTATTCTATTTTTGGAAAAAGCCCACATCGTTAAATTTTGCATTTGTTAGAAGATAACAATATTGGCAAAAGAATGAGGGTTTGATAGCAATTCAAATTTTTGAGGCCATAGACTCCGTTAACAAAGTTTTAAGTCAACTTCAGACGAATTGAGTATTTTAGTTGCCAGAAGTTCAGTTCTTTATATGGTGATTTGAGTTTTAAGGTCATTTGATATTCGACCTAAAAACTTGACTTCCAGGAAACCCAGGTTAAAGACATTGGCCTTTCAGAAATTTAAGGCCTCGCATTGAATATTCGTCCGATAAAATAGATATCTTTATCATTTTAAGAGTTTTAAGAGCCTTTTGTGATAATTTATTTATTTACTTTTATTTTTCAAATAATTAGGTTTGCGTCGTGCCTTTTTGGGTAAAATTACATGTAAGTTACAATAGTTTGAAATTATATGAAATTTGATAGTTTTATGCTTTTTCAAATATAAATTTTTCCTGCTAATTATTAAACCAGTTCTAAGAATTTAATTATTTTCCAAAAAATATAACTTTTTTTTACGAGAAAAACAAGTTATAGCCGGAAGCTTGGCTATTTTGACTGGATCATTTATCAATTATGTATTTCCATAATAAGAGTGAAAAAAGTTTTATTTAATTTTTTTTTTTTTGCTATTTAAACCTGTTTATGGTCGTGGTATTTTTGCATTAGATAAAATGTAAATTAATTTTTACAACAAAAACAACATCTACAGTTTTTCCCCAAACTGACAAATTTGTATTGAATAGCTATTTTGAAATTACATCATACTATGTCTTGAGTAGGGTTTTCACTAGAACCTCCTACATGTGGAAGAGTTCCCATCTGTTTGCCAAAGGCCTGTGGGTTCTACTGTCAAAGAGCTCCGTTTTCATACCCATGAAACAAACGCACACTCACATTTCACATAAGTGAAATGATCTTGAGTGTGACGTAAAGCATCAACCATGCTATAATTCATTGTTGAATGGTTTTACTGAGACTCAGACCACCGTTTTTAGAAATCAAAAACAATTTGTTTTAGTCGTTATGTTCAGTATGCTTGATAACGGTGCTAGCATCTGCACTGAAACGTCGCAACCCAATAAATTCAGAAGTTGTAATCCATACAGTTTTACTAAAGCCATACAGTTTTGTTTCCTGTTTATATTTTCAACTTCTATATGCCACTCAAACAAATCAAGCAATGGCCATAAATTATCCTGAGCCCCTCAAAGCAAAATCCAAATCATTCCTTTTAATTCCTTGATGAAACGTCAAGGAGAATCTTTTAATACTATTTCCAAGAATTTTTAAAGGTTGAAATTACGTAAGTTGGTGTTCCTTCTGACAATTACATGTACAACCAATATTACAAGGAATTAAAGGAAACCCTGTGACTGTTTGCAATATGGCTGCAGGCAACATGTTGGCACCATTTTGTTGTTTTTTTTTAAAGTAAATGATGATGCCTCTAATCAATGCAGGAAAATACATCATTTGGTTTTTAAAAGAATTATTAAAAAAACACTGAAAAGACATTATCCTACTTTAAAAGGCAGTCTTTGTAATACCGCTTTATTTGAAATTCTATGCTTACAGCTAAGTGTTCTCCATTACTGCGTAAACAGTGGAAAATTGATTGATTGATGTTTTACGCCGCTTTCGAGTATTTCACTTATATTGCGGTGTTGCAAGGTTTAGTGGGGGAGAGTACCTGGCAACTCTTTTTACATACCGTGATCAAGTGAAAAATCCACTTAGAAATTTTGCAGTTTGTATTTGCTCTGAGTGGGATTAGAACCTGCGTCTCATCAATGGAAGACCTGTCAGACTGAAGGACTATCTACCTCACCACCGGGGTTCATCGAGAGGTGTCTCCACATGTCTTTTGGACACCCTGTGGTCAAAATTCATCTCATTTGGACACCCAATAATCCGGCAATTTAACATGGTCAAGATACAAAAGTAGGTCATAGTGGACCTCCAATTTTGTGAAAAATGTACAAAAATAGCTATTTTGAACACCCTATTTTCGGATCCTGAATGAATGTATGCCTCACCCTACAGTGTAAATGAGTCAGCTTCAATTCTATCTCCATCTAATAACCTGCTGGTTTCTTGAAAGTTCTAAACTTTTCTTTCATTTCCATGCAGAGCCAAAATTACTCGCTTGAAGTCTTTTGAGCTCTGAGATTACTCGCTATCTCAGTTTTTTGTAAAATCCTCAAATTAAGTGCTGGATGTTTTCTTAGGAAACTCGCGTGACTTCACTGTGACAAAGTGCTTTCCTGATTTTCCTGCATGCTAGTCGATACTCCATGAACTTTCTTTTCTAAAAAAGGTGTAAGAGAAGAAAATTCTGTGGATATCAAATTAGCTTCAATTCACTTTCCGTTTCACAGAATTTGTCTTTTTTTTTCTTTTACGAAGAAAGCTACTGTCAAATGATTTTTTTTTCACTTTGCACCCTCTAAATCAAAGGGTATGAGTTAATTCAAACTGCTGTCTCATAAAGCTGTCAGCAAAGACACGGTATTCAAGCTTTTCTCTTCACTATAACAGCTTCAAGTTAATGGTTTTTCAATTTTCGCTTTGTTTAAGCAAGCACATTAATTGGCTTTCCTATTTTTTTTAAAACTACAATCAGAATGCCTTCCAACATGTCCAGTCAATTGAATATTCTCTGTTTTCCTGAAGCAGGTCTCTTTTTCTAAAGCACTTTTGTTGCCAGTGTTTTGATTCTTTTTTCAAACTTTAATTAATATTTTTGAGTTTATTTTTAAATTGGCCATAAACGTATTTTAGATTCTACTCTCAACTATTTTCTTTCTCTCGTTCTTTGCAAACTCAAGTTTTCCTTTATCTTGTACATGTACCTTCCGAGAGAATAGCTGTTTATTTGGTAGGAAATATAGGTCATTAAATTGTCCTATTTGATATTCATGATTGAACTATAAAACACATTGTGTGTGTGTGCAAAGTTAACTATCAGGCATTTAAGGTTTTTTAAAACTGTGGCCTTGTTTTACTCATACTTTTATAGCCACAGTCTATGATTGTTTGTTATTTTTGCAAATCACGCGAGAAAAATCTAAAGCATCGATGTCAGGAACAATGAATTTTATTAGAAGTGGCTGTGTAAATCCTTTAATGGGATTGTTGATTGGTTGTAAAGGCGAGGAATTTATTCCGGTTTTACACAGGCTCATATGACCTCGTTTGTCCATATCATTACAATTTCACATTAACTCAGCAAGACGGCACCTTTTATTCCCATTTTGATTGGGTGGTTAAGAGGCTGGTAAAATGGCACAATGAGGAAGTGACCCTCCTAGAGCTTGATTGAATTGGCAGATTATGAACGTAAAAGTTCGGCTGAAATCATGTTCACATGTCAGTAAGAACTCCTGTCGTTGATCACCAGCCTGCAAATAAACACTACCCAGTAAGAACTCCTGTCGTTGATTGCCAACCTGCAAATAAACACTACCCAGCCATCATTTACTGGATCGTATGCACCTAAGATCGTCTCACAAAATTAGGTCAATCTACCAGATAGTCATCCACATTTGCATATTACATCTCTCCAATCGGCATTGTATTTACTATATTGATTAAGAAATAATGGCTTGATTCTCTGCGTATACGCTATGATAACTGCAAGAAAAAGGAAGTGTCCATTGTTTTTGGACAAGGGTCGGGGGTATATTTATACTTTTAGCTTATTTAAAGTAAGTTCCCTTTCAAGTCTAGCAACTTCCTGCGTTTGAGTTAGTTTTAAAGGCGAAATGCCTGCCACACACAACAGTCTGACATCCCCATTCACGTTTAGGTGATGATGTTTTATGCTGCTCTTTAGATTATTTCAGTTATATAGCAGAGCTTCCATCTGTCAATCAAGTAACACAGAAAGATTTTTTAATAGAACAAGAAAAAGTAGGGCTCATAAGGACTATAATTGGTCATAACACAGTTTCTTGTCATTTTTATAAACTGATTGGGTTTTGATTTGAAAGTTGCAGTTATATGGATTTCTGCTAAAGAACATCTGTGATTTGTTTTTCCACACTGCTTTGAGCCGAGTTCTTCAAAAAAGGGAAATCCATATCTATTTTTTCTCTAAAAATACAGACTCTTTAATTTGTTTTGTCATATCATTTATTATTCTGAATTCACACAAGAAAATATTGAATTTTATGAATGGAACTTCTGCAGTGTGTAAATGGCATCTTTTTGTTACATGGTTACTCTTTTATAACGGGGCAACATCTGTGATTTGTTTTTCCCCACTGCTATGAGCCAAGTTCTTCCTAAAAAAGGGAAATCCATATCTATTTTTCTCTAAAAGTACAGACTCTTTTATTTGTTTTGTCGTATCATTTATTATTCCGAATTGTTTGTGCAAGAAAATATTGAATTTTATGAGAACCTAAATGAATGGAACTTCTGTAGTGTGTAAATGGCATCTTTTTGTTACATGGTTACCCTATTATAACGGGGCAATAATTTGACCCCGTTAACAGCTCATTTTGATTGGGCGGTCAAGTTTCTGGGGGAGACCAACTAAGAGGAAATGACCTTCTTGAGTTTGATTGAATTGCGGGAGTATGAATAGGGAAGCTCCGAGAAATTCTTGTTCACATGTCAGTCAGAATTTATCAGCCTCGCTATCCACTATCATTTACAGATCTGTCTGTATGTAAGTTATTCACGCAGAATTGGGTCATTCCAACCAGATATTTTGGCTTTATTGATGTCACATCCGTTAATTTAGCGCTAATACCAAATGTAATTATGTGTACATTTCTGATTTTGTATTATTTTGATTCAACCAATCGGCTTTGATTCGCACAAAAGGTAAAAGAACTTTTAGTATTAACTGGAGTCGTATTACAAGTGACAAGGAACCTTTATTGAGTGCGTGACTGGTAAAAGCCGAGTTCACAAGGTCATTTATAGCTCTTAATGTCGAACTAGGTTGCCTTTCTTAGAAGGTTCCTCGCCATGTTTATAAACTGATGGCGTTTTGATTAGAGATGCAGTTGTACGGGTTGTCGTGGGAGACTGGACAAACTTTGTCTATCGCTATTCTGCACTTGCATACCTTATGGGCCAAGTTCTTCAAAAAAGGAAAATCCACCCTTATTTATCTCTTAAAGTAGGTGATTATCTTTATTTGCTAAATCATATGATTTTTATTTCTGTTGACTTTCTTATATTTTTAATATCATAAACCAGAGCTCCTCTGTTAAGATTTCCTTCATATGTGGTGATGTTAGTGGATTCTTGTTGACATTATTTGCCAGAAACTGCAACTACGATATTAAATATGATAATATGCTCAAAAAGTGAGTTATTCTTGACAAATAGAATCAGTACAAGAAGGCATCCAACCATCAGTTCGAACAAATCTGTTTTCTATTTGCATCTGGGAAAATTTTCCAGAAAAGTTAAAGTAGCATGGGGTGCCAAAATGTTGATATTTTGACGTTAAAACAGAATGTGGAAATTATTGGCTATTTTTCTCAAGATGTATAATTCAGAAGCTTTTTAGTGCTTGTAGTCTCGAAAATGTACGATAAAGTATTGTTTTGAAATAACTTTGGCTAAGAATGAAAGAATGGTCGTCCCGATTATTTAAATTTTGTATACTTTTCCAACAAGTTCTCGTACAGGCCACATGATTCATACAAGCCACATACTGTATGAGTTTTCCTCATTCCAACGCCAATCATCTAATTTTCCGATGGCCTTCAAAGCCTCTTACTCCCGTGACGATCAGAAATTATGAAAAAAGTGTGAATGTTGGCAGGTCATGCCATTTTTAAGTCAACTGTTTACAGCTTGTTAATTCAGGATAAGATTATGGTGATTTTGTGCTCTGTTGGTAAACCTTAGCTGAGCTACGAAATCTAAACCCTTACCAATCAAGCTAGGCAAACTTCACTGATAATTTAAACAGCTGTCATAAACATCATATCCTAGCAATCTTTGATGTTAAATTAGTATAGATATATATCTGTTTAGACAAGAAGATTTTCCCTGTGCCCGTGTGTTTTAGTGATCATAAAAATACATATATCTGTTTTCCGTCTTTTGCTTGGCTATATCTCTTTAAAGGCTAAATCAAATCTGGACATCTTTAAGGTCAGAGCGTGGAAAAATATATGTTTTCTTTTTAAAGAAATATTTCTTGCTCTCTTCTCTCAGACCTAGTACATGAAAGTTAAATGAGTGTTATTTTTCTCCAATTTACATTTGTAACGTTGCCTGGTCCATTTGACCTATTTTGTTCCCCAAAGTCAGATGTAACCGTTATGTTATTACGAAAAAGGCTCAGCCACATGCACAATGACAGCAATGGCGATCAGAAATTTTTGACCTCAAAAATTGAGTTTCTGGAAAACGTGATATTTTTTTGTTCATATGAGTACATGTTACATGTATATGTTCTTTATGCTCGTAACACTGCAAGCGTTTTCAGAATTGAAGTATAAGATTCTGTCCATTTAGCTTGTCTGTTTATCTAGAAACATGGCTTCTCAATAAAAACAGTCCTAAAGATTCATTACGGTAAGAATTCCGGTATTTCAAGGACTCAAAACATTACGAAAAGCACTCTAAAGGTTTGAGACTTTTCGTTGGGTGTCTTACATGTACCTCCTGCATGGAGCGACAGATAATCCTATAGAGCAATCGCTATTGTTGTTTTATACCAAACGTGGCAGAAAGCAGTCTAATAATTTGTTATCGTCACATTGCTTATCCTTGGATTAGCGGAATTCTTACCATAAACATCTCCGGGACAAACTATCCATACTTTTTCATTAGGGACAGATTCATGACAAGAAATGATGTTTCCTCTAAATGCATTGGTTGGAAAAAGATTCCATCAGTATCTGCTGGACAAAGTTTGGCAAACTGGCCATACTTTTTCATTAGGGACGGTTTCATGTCAAGAAATGACATTCCCTGTAAATGCATTAGTGGGACTTGATGAAAGTTGAGATTTAGTTAGACTGAATTACACCCTGAGTTATCGGATCTGATAAATGATAGATACGTGTTAGTCCTTTGATCCAGTTAGTTCTTGTAAAATGGATGATGCTATGTGTCCCTGATAACATGACTTACAAGGCTTTTTAAACCCGACACAATCCATACAAAACCTTCATAATCCACTGTCAATTCAGTCTCATTCTGAGAAATGGTTTTCTTCCAAGAGAATGAAGGAACAATTATACCAAGACAGTTCCAATTTTTCCTGCTCAGACAACATTCTAACTGGTTTTCCTAGATGATTATTTTCCTGCTTGGTGCTTGCGTTTTTTACAAGGATTTGTTTTTAGAAATGAGATGTGTCAAAGCTGGTAACAAGAGTTGGATTGCGAGTTTCTTCTAAAGGCTCCCTTTAACCAGTCCCTGAGTTCTGTGGATAAGGAAACATTAATAATTCAGCTTCAGTGTCGATTAAAGAAGGCTAAAGGATTCCTAAAGATCTGATAGTAATCTTCTCTCTGCTCTCAGTAATTGTCGTGATTAAAACATCTCCACTGAGGAAAAAACGTGTCTGGCAGGGTCCCTCTTATTGCTTTATGGTACATCTAATGGTTTCCAAGATGTAAGAATGACGGGCTGTCAAGTGTTTCTGGTGATTCCCTGAAGGGCAGGACAGTAAATGATCAGCTACGTCCCAGGTACATGGCTTTGGTTACGATGTAGAAAAATGGCAGCTCAGTGGGCCGTATGAAATCAGGCAAGGAAAATATTTAGACGGTTAACAAGAAGAAATTGTTCCCTTGAAGATTGAATCCATGGAAATAGGTGTACAGACTGTCCCATGAATAAATGGACTGTTCTAGATGGCAATAACAGGATTAAATTGAGTTGTCTCCCCTCACAGATTAACCGCTTTTACGACCTTTGCCCTCTATTGTTCATAATATGACATTGATTCTGGATGGCTAAATTGTGCATTTTATTTCTTGATGCTGTGAATCCGTGGCTTTATGTTTGGTATTATCTCACAAACGACTGAAGGTGTACAACGATGACTGAGTCAAATTTTTACACAAAACCAGAAAGGGCCATGAAGAAACTGTCATGGCGTCATATGGAGTTATTCGGGAACTAGTCTTTCTGAAATCTCAGTGTTATATTTAGGATGTTTCTTATCTAATTTCTTCTTAAGGATTCTCCAAAACAATGTTTCTTCAAAATCAGCCTTCGATAGGATTGTCTGTGGATCAGTGGGAAATCCAGATGCTTTTAAGGCATACTAAGACACCTGTATTAAAACTAAAAGACTTCAACCAGCTGGTGGTGCATGTACCAAACATTTAGAAACATTTCTCCAGAATGTATCCTTTCTTCTCTCTGTGTTTATAATGACATTTGTGGATACAGGCGAACAAAATGAAGCAAATAAAGTCAGGCAAAGAATTTTCTATTTTCACGATATCATTTATATGCTCACTGTGATGTAAAGCTGGTGGTGCATATACCAAACATTTAGAAGGTGGAGTTTCTCCAGAACTTATCCTTACTTCAGTCTGTGTTAATACTGACATTTGTGGATACAGGCGAATAAAATGAAACAGATCAAGTCTGGCAAAGAATTTTCTATTTTCACTTCCAAACTGGTTGCTTTTAGATGTACGATAACATTGATATGCTCATTGTAATATAAAGCTTTGGAGGCTGTCTTCTTGGATTGTCCAACAACCCAGGCTCATGATATGTGATAGCCATCTAAAAAGACATAACTTGAAACCAGGATTGAAAAGGCCATTAAAACTGCAGAGTTCAGATTTCCAGGAACTGTGACATTCAATCAATTGACCATTAAAGACACAGAAGCGTGCAAATGTGGCATTTTCACGATCATTTTCCAGATCGGAGTGTTCTGAAGACGGACATTTATTATGAATTCTAGTTGTCAATGTCTCCTTGTCAGTATAAAAAAATTATATGATGCTCATTTTAAAACCAACATTCTGAAAGACATTGTGCCTTTGCCAATGTGACTTGATTCTTAAAAATATAATCAGTCGACTGGAAATTACTATTCCAAAATTCAAAGAATATCAAACAGTTTAAAATATTTATGAACACTAAAACACACGGGCACAGGGAAAATCTTCTTGTCTAAAATAACCATGGAGACAAGTTTCAGTTTTAAATAGATGACTATTCCCAGATTCAAGAATGTAAAACAGATCATAATACAGTGTAGTTGTTTGAACTGATTGTTGGGTACTTTAATCTGGACATCTGTTTCTTTACGAGACTGAAGGTCGAACTTGTCAACATGTATTTTGTCACAAAATTAATGGATTAAAACCCTAATACCGTTAAAAACATCACGTTTGTGTAGCCACATAACCCTACATGTTGGGTGTTGCATGAAGACCCTTAACCAAACACATGTGACGGACTTCACTGAAAATATAAAAACTTTTATTCTGGTCAGATTCATGATTGAATGAAAAATTCCTTTGCTGTCAATTTTTAAAAGAAAATCTTTTTTTTCCTGTCACTTCACTGGTTATTTTGACATATATGCCTGATGATTTCCTCTGGGATATGACCTGTATAGAAAAGCCAGTTGAAGAAAACGGACAAACTACTTCTCCCCCACGAATAATTTGGCTAAGGGTATGGACAAGTCTGTTGTAGATTCTGACTTGGTCGTGAGAAAGACTTTTTTTTTTCCTATGTCATTTCCAATTTTTCAGCATGATACTTTGGGACTGTGATTATGAATTTTTTGTCTTTAGAATATGTGCATATCTGGTTGGAGAGATATAGACTGGCGTTTTTACTTGTGAAAGAAACCCTGCTGATTTATTCACACCTTTTACTATTCAAGTTATGAATGTCTAGTGTTTTAGAACATCTTAAACTATTTCCACCTTCCAAAGAAAGTCTTCGGCATACGTGCAAGAGGTAGTCGCCGAAGTCTGTGGATTAACTACAAGCAGAATGTCGTTTCCTCTCTAATGGAACGTGTCATCCCTGTCATTTATGTGGAATAATCTTGAGTATGGCATAAAACATCAATCTATTTTGCTGCCTTCACAGTTTGACGCAACTTCTGTATGATTTGTTCAATATCCCAACATTCATTACAGGTTTCATACTCAGAATCGCCCACATTGTAGAAGCATAAAGTGTCTCGGAGAATATGGTTTAAGGAGTATGGTAAAGAGCTATTGAACCTCGCAGGGTTATTTATTGGCGCCTAAAAGTAATTTACTGATATGAAATCTGAGAAAAAATGTGTTATGAGGCAAAGAAACTTGTGCCTTTAGGGCATTGATATTACCAAAGTGTTTTAACGCACGGCCTAATCTGCGAACCCAGACAATGGACTTTCTTTCAGTCAGTACTTTCCCTAATAATACCACCAGTTCTTTAGCAGTACTTTGTGTTTTTGTCCAACTCGTTTTCAAGGATTATGGTCACCAAAGTTGAGACTGTGTAATAGAACCAGGCTGTTGGCCTAATCAGGCATTCCAATACCTTTTGCAAGATCACGGAGCAGAAGAAAGTAGGGGACATATAATTATAAGGATGTTGCCTCTTGTGTCTTCCTGACGAAACGTTTCTGCAAGAATCGCAAGTTACAGACTATAGGTATAATCAAGCATAGTGTCACCTTTGCAAGATCACAAAGCAGAAGATAGTAGTGGACATATAATTATAAGGATGTTGTCTCTTGTGTCTTCCTGACGAAACGTTTCTGCAAAAATGGCAACTTGCAGACTATAGGTATAATCAAGCATAGTGTCACCTTTGCAAGTTCACAGAGCAGAGGGAAGCATTGGATATATATAATGCTGATGTCTGTTGGATAATTACGGATAAATCTTTCTGCAAGAATCGAAACGTGCTAGTGCTTCTTCAGTGTCGTGGAAGAGAGCCTTCTTGAACAAAAACATTCTTGTCAGAATTGATCCATCGTGATCAGTTGGCTGAATTATTTTCTTAGATCTTTACTAACTTGAGATATGCATATCTGATACATGTAAGTCAATTTCACAGATCATACCATCATGGAAACTGTTTGATGTACCATAGACCCTTTGTAACAAGATACAATTCATCTTCCATTTTCTTTAATTAATTGGATCTTCTTTAAAGTGGGTTCGTCGTCATTTGGCTACTTGTGAATCTCGTACTTTGATGTTCGATGACTTCCCAACGATGCTTGATATTTGAAATCCTAGGTGCCACCTTTGCTTGATCCTGGTACCCTAAATGGGATTTACGACAGACTGTTGGATTTATGATATTTTTAAGCCTGTCCATACAAAGTTCAAGTCATTTGAACAGAGCTTTTGGCATCTAATCTTTTGGATTATATCTGCTTTTTGTAGACTTCATATTGTGTTATTTGTATGCCAATGAAAAAACTAGCGTCAAATATGATACGTCGTTTGAGTTTTGTCCAATGGATGAAAGAACTGTTTGTGTCGCCATCTCCGTCCAGTGACACAACCTATTTCTTCTCGTGGGTAAGATGTAAAGTAAAACCCCTCATACTTTTTCACCGGAAGGTGGTGGGTTTCCTCCGGGCACAGAACCCGGTTTCCTCTCACAATAAAACTGGCAACGCCGCCGTATAAGTGAAATGATCAATTGTTAAAGGTGCACTCGGCACCGTAGCCTTTCTGACATTTGTTAAGAAGGTCAATTTACACGGGCTTACGACAAGTAAAACCGCTAAAATTAAACATAAGACACATTATAGGTTACATGATACAGTTTCATTTCCCATTTGCGGTAATGTTAACGTTTTGATTTGTGGCTAATTACCTAAATCTCGGTAAGACTTTTCCTTACCATTTTCAAATAGATCAACACATGAGAAATCCTTTACAACCAAATAAAGTTGACATAGTGCATGCCGGTTTCAAGCTACACACAGTTTAACATGGGTACCGCCATTTTGACAGTTTTAGGCTTACTTATTCTAAGCCAAACTTTGGTATTTTCAGAATTGGGTGAACATTAAAAAAACACACACAAAAATCTGTTATCAGGCATTGATTGAAAGCTTAAAGTATGTACAGTAGACCTGTGTTAGTTTTAATCCAATAATCAAATAACCCAGATACCAAACTATCACTATGTAAGCCACCTCCTACAGTACCGTCGGCGAAAGCAGGCAAATGCCAATGCAGTAAATTCGCATGAATTATCCTGAATTCACGTAAATTCTCACAGCTGGATGAGACTTAATAAGCGGAGGGTAATATCAAATTTTGCAAGTAGTTCGGGCCGCCCGGTGAGGCGAGTATTTATAAGCGTGTCAGCTCCCGCCGTGACAATAAACAGATTATCGCCGGAGCCAGTCCATTCAGTCCAACTGCCAACTAAATCGGTTTGTTGTACAAGATGACAAGATGTATTTAATCTCTTCAAGAAAAACATTATTTTTGTACAGATTTGTGTCAATTTACAATGTTTTTCAAAGCTTCTGTTCACCCGCTGTAATTGGTTGTTGTTGTTTTGTGTCAACGATCGATGTGTAAATGAGGTCCGCATGGAAAACAAGACAGTGAACTCCGAAACTTTATGATGCATTAGAAAAAGAATTTAATAAAGAAAAACGTGTCTGATTCAACAGTTAACCAATTATTCTCATAAAATGTAAACAAAGGAATGTCATCAACATAATTGACAGATAAACCGTGCAAGCTGTTTTTCTTATGTCTGACATCCCACATACTTTACGGAGCAGACAGGACCAGGGACGCTTTGTTTTATCGAGCAACGTAGGCAATGTTTTAACTCAACTAAAATATATACTACCTTTACGTTGATGTTCTGATATGTATTGGTCGATAAACATACCCAAATAATGTCAGATTATAAAATAAGTAGGTAACATATTTACCTTTAGTGAATTGGCTATTTTGCCAAGTGAGTATGGCTGGTATTTCTCTAGGCATAGGCCTATAGACCTACGGTAATGGAAGGTGACCTTTAGAGACCCTATTTGTTGTTGCGAAACCCCAATATTTTATTTAACGGTCGATATTTTACAAACCCTTAGCATTGCGATTAATATATTTCCTTCTCACTGCACATTTTGATGGATGGACTATTAATTTCAGTACCAACATGAATATAGTATTTTTTTATATCACCGATAGGTCTAAGACTTTCTATATTTATTATGAGATTCAAGAGTATTACATGTAGTTGTCTGGTTTATTCACCTCTGTCATTCATGCGAGCAGAGTTCAGTTCATATATTTACAGTTTCAGGGTTTCAATCGTTTTCTAAAGTAGGCCTTACAGACAGTGAATCAAAAGTTCATCCGAAAATGAAACCATTCAGACACCAAGAAGGAAAGCCTGGTAAAAAACAAATAATATAAGAGAACTAAAACTCAGTCTAAATAATTTGCTGTGCAGGAATTATTTGTTTGATTGTGTACAATGTTAGGTTTGGGTGGGTTGACTGTACCACAAGTCTAATGTCAGTCGGTCAGTGAGTAATGCTCTAAAAAGTCAACTAGCAAGAAGGTTGAGTTATTTGTGACATTGTATAATTTATTCATTTATTTTTATTTGCTTTGTTTTTCTTAGGTCAATGTCTGAGGTAGCATATCCTGCACCTCAGAATGATGGACACGGAAGTGTACCAAAATATCGTGGGCAGACAACTACTGCAGGACTACTGACATATTGACCTTTCGTTTGTTTATTCCATATTTTCAATTTAATCTTCTGCAATTTAACAATATTTGGTTGTATTTACAGTCAGTGTCCTCATGGAAGCAACTAATTCTTGAAATACGTACCTCTGGAGGAGTCTAAACCTGCAGATTGTAGAAGCTGTAACGATGGCTGCAGCCAGCTATGGAAAAAGAGTCTGGATTTAAACAAAATATAACACCATGATTTTTGTATCTGTTGTTTATTGAATGTTGTTTACTGTTGTTATTTATTAAATCAAATAACCATTTGAAGACTGTACATGCTAGTGTTTTATCAAATAAATATATGTATACATTACGAGGCGTGGCGTATAATAAATGCCGACCTTGTAATAATGAAGAAACCAGGAACAGTAAGTATTTTGATTTGATGTGAAAAGCATAGAAGAAAATCAACAACTTCAGTGAAAAGAATGCTAATATATGAAGAGGAATGAATTATGGTAGGTATAAGCTGTTGAGACTCCAGGATTAACACGAGGTATAAGCCCATAAATACCCCCGCCCCCTCCCCTCCAACATCAGCTGGCACACCAAATTGAAATGGATGGCAAACACTTCATATTTATCCATTTACTCCCCAGAGTTCACTTAAAGAGTATCTGCATGGCATTCATAAACTTGATATTCAGATTACGCTGCTGTCTGGTAAGAACTACTCTGGACTAAATAATTGAGCGGCTTCTTGATAAACACAACCTGTTGAGAAAAACACAAAAGATTATCATTTGATTTTCTGACGTTTAACTTTACATGGGTTATTTGAAAGATTCAGAACTGTTACATCAACTTTCTCCCGGATTCCTTCCACTTTAGTTTATCGTAATTTACTTTTTAAATAAATGCTGTGTTATAAACTAGCTTGCTCAATCGTCAAAACAAGAATTTAAATTCGGGCGAAGGCCTGGGATGAAAAGATGTATACGCTAAAACAGTTGTTATAGAAACACCAGCAGAGATATTTTCTTTCCGTCTGTAAGTCGCAACAGCAAGATGGCGAACGCCTATACCTTTTTAGCGAGTTTCTTCCTCTTATTAGGCCGATAAAGTCTGAGTCACCATTGCTGTTCAGTTTGTTTCTACAACTTGTATTTAGGTAAGAATAAAAAAAAACACTCTTATAAAACAGATAAATGATAATGATCATTCAAAGACTAAACGGAAAGAAAAAATATATTTTATTTTCATTTTGTCCTATACACATTGCTAAAATTCATTGATTGACTTGTTGAGTTGTCTAAACCCTACGCATTTATTTTATATTGACGCATTTAAATAACAAACCAAAAGAAAAACAAGTCTTTGAGTGTCAATATAACAGATGTTCACAGTCTGAGTTCAAACTACAGGAGGTTGATTGGAGAACAGTAAAGCAAAATCTAAAGATCGTCACCACTCTGCTGATATTAGTTATGGTAATTATACATAACCAGCAGCCTTTCTATAACCACCGTTGCTTGATTGACCTTCAGGAATTATTTTTGAGAAACGTGAGTACTGATTTAACAACATAAATGTAAGAGGGTATTCATATAGTCGCATGGTTATTCAAGGGGTGAAGGTAACTCTAGCGCCAACCGCAGGGGTGACTTGTGTTCAGTAATCAAGTGACACGCTCTGCTGGAATCCATTGAAAACACCGCCGTCTGCCTGTCCCAGGGTACAGTAACTGCGCATTTTGCGATGGTTTGCTAGGTAACAAAAAAAACATCAAGGTTAACATTTCAAATTAAACATTGTTCAAAGTATAACAAGAAGTAGATAATCACTATCTGGTAACTTTTACAGCGACAAAAGCTTAAAATAAAGCGTACAGAACACATTTCATACCGGACTACGTTCATTAGCGGACTCATGTTAAGACCATGAATAGGCTCGTGTCAATTCTCGCGAAAGGGATCGAGGGCCGTCCGTCGCGTCTTTTCGCATGAAATTTGCCTGCTTTCGCCGACGGTACTGTAGCTCCAGCATACCCGAAGTCAATTTTCATTGGCTGAGAAAACACAAACTGGGTGTTGTGACCTATACATGTCCAATTAGGTTTAAACATTCTGAACATGGGTGAAATAAAATATGAAGAATCAGAGCCTGATTACAAGAGCAATGATCAAATTTTGTGTTGAATTACCCTTGTTTCTGGTGTGTTTTTTTGTCTGTAGTTTACACTGTTAAATTTATCAGCATGCTTTTTGTGTCTCAAATCTGATCCTCTGTATTTCTCAGACTTATTACATAAAAGTATTCTGTACTGTTTGATCATTCACATGGTTCAAATCATTCATCAGATCAAAGTTTGTTGACATTGCGGGTAACCTAAAAATCTAATTTTCAATTTTAAATGAAAATACAAAATGAAAAATACAGAAAACTGTCCGTTGTCTGTAAACACGATTCAGAATTTTATCAGTAAATGGCCTTTTAATACTCTGAGACTCATAATATGATAATTTATTATCAAATCCTTTATTAATGACTGTTGCTTTTCGATTTCCCAATATCCAATATCATAACAATGTCTCTACCCCGCTCTGTTATCACCCAATATTGCAATAAAATGTCCTTGTCAGACTATGACCTTTGACACCAAATCATGACCAGACCAATATGAATATTCATGAAGTCATGAAATCTATTCCTTAGTTAATAATACTGTATTCTATTTATATTCCCCATTTTGGGAGAGTTGCCAGGTACATGTACTTGCAGAAGGTCTGGGTTTCTTATGAGCCCGATTTCCTCCCCTTCTAATCTGGCAACCCCACTAATGACTATATAAATGAAATAATTTTGAGTGCGAGAAAAAACAACAATCTATCAATAAATCTTATTGTATTGCTTTGTTCCTTCTTCGTCTGCCTTTTTAATAATCACAGTCAGATTTTTCACCAAATCGCCGTACGGGGAAGAGTTGTCCGGTACTCGTAGAAGGTTGGGGGTTTACTCTGGGCAAAAGAGCCCGGTTTCCTCCCTACTAATCCTGGCAATGCCGCCATGTAAGGGAAATATTTTTGAGTGCGGCGTAAAACATCAATCAATTAAAATCACAAACCATTGTACTGATACCTTTGTTCAATATAGTGTTCTTGATTCATTCAATCAATAGTTTTTCAAAATGTTCTGCTATAATTCATGTTTTGTGGACTTACATTTTCATATTTAACAGCTAAAAGAGAGGTTAATTAAGGTTTTGACTTAAATTTCAATGTTAATATAAAGTGAGAAATAAATTTGTTCTTAAAACATTCAGGGGGTGCTGGTTACTCAGTAGGTAAAGCAATGCCCTCTGAAGCAATTAGAATTTCTGAAAAAAGTGACCTTTCTCAGGCTGTAGGATTGTGCTAAGGAAGAAATTGTTTACAACAGAATACAATTAATGCTCGTTACTTTTATCACTAAGTACAAAATTAAGAGCTTTCTGTTTTATACCAATCTTGTAGATATACATTATTTATGAACACTAAAACACACGGGCACAGAGAAAATCTGCAGCTTTGTTTTAGTCATGTTTACTGACCTATCAAGGAGGAACATTAAGTATGCATTAAGTATGTAGGTGTCCAGTGCAACGTGAAGCCCTGATCAATCAATTATGAAAAGGCAGCTTATGCCACTTTTGCGGCTCCAGTTTTGGACTTTCTTTAAAGAGGATTGCCTCCTCAGACATGCTTTGCTTACAGAAGTTATTCTTATGTGTTATCTTTATATTTATGGTGTGTGTTTTTTTCTCTTTGATTTTAGCCCCAGGCTGCTGAAACAGAAAATGACTATGTAAGTATAACAAGTCTATATTATTATTTTTTTTATGATTTAAAACCCTCTTTTGTAAAGAATGTTTGCTGGGTTAAAATAACTATGGAAATATTTTCTTTAAAAAAAAATGTAAATGAAGGCAGAAGTATAAATTTATTAATATTTGGAGAGACAAAGAAGATTTAATGTCGCTTTCAACATTATTTCAGTCTTATCGTGATGTCCAATTTGATTGGAAATGATTTTTTCTTTTCTCAAAAATATTCATTTTAATTTTAAGTTTTTCTGCTTTGTCTATCTTCATAAGTTGGATTTTGCCAAATACAACAAATAATGAACCAGGCAATCAAGATCAAGTCCATCTACATGTACAGTAATGATTATAATAAGGAAATTAATTTGTACCATTTTAAGCACTTTTCCCACTTTTCATATCATGTATATATATTTTTTTGTTCTAGGTGGATAATATGGACGACTGGGAGCATGAAGAAATTGTTTTGGAACGAGTAAGTCTCATTTAAAATAATTTTAAGAATTACATCCTTGTGGGCTTCAGAAATATATTTTATCTTCCTGACTGATTTTTGATTGGCAATCCTTGTATTTCACCTTTTAAACAGATAATGGCTTCGCAATTGTTTTAGTTCATCTTTCAGGGTAACATAGGTTTAGGCTTCACAATTGTTGTATTTCATCTTTCAGGGTAACATAGGTTTAGGCTTCACAATTGTTGTATTTCATCTTTCAGGTTAACATAGGTTTAGGCTTCACAATTTTTCTATTTCATCTTTCAGGGTAACATAGGTTTA
Organism: Lepidochitona cinerea; assembly: GCA_963971465.1. NCBI lineage: Eukaryota > Metazoa > Mollusca > Polyplacophora > Chitonida > Tonicellidae > Lepidochitona > Lepidochitona cinerea. Next base: position 14,372,294 of record OZ020562.1, on the reverse strand, counting down.
GGCTTCACAATTGTTGTATTTCATCTTTCAGGGTAACATAGGTTTTGGCTTCACAATTGTTGTATTTCATCTTTCAGGGTAACATAGGTTTTGGCTTCACAATTGTTGTATTTCATCTTTCAGGGTAACATAGGTTTAGGCTTCACAATTGTTGTATTTCATCTTTCGGGGTAACATAGGTTTTGGCTTCACAATTTTTGTATTTCATCTTTCAGGGTAACATAGGTTTAGGCTTCACAATTGTTGTATTTCATCTTTCAGGGTAACATAGGTTTAGGCTTCACAATTGTTGTATTTCATCTTTCAGGGTAACATAGGTTTTGGCTTCACAATTTTTGTATTTCATCTTTCAGGGTAACATAGGTTTAGGCTTCACAATTGTTGTATTTCATCTTTCAGGGTAACATAGGTTTAGGCTTCACAATTTTTGCATTTTATCTTTCAGGGTAACATAGGTTTAGGTTTCACAATTTTTGTATTTCATCTTTCAGGGTAACATAGGTTTAGGCTTCACAATTTTTTGTATTTCATCTTTCAGGGTAACATAGGTTTAGGCTTCACAATTGTTGTATTTCGTCTTTCAGGGTAACATAGGTTTAGGCTTCACAATTTGTGTATTTCATCTTTCAGGTAACATAGGTTTAGGCTTCACAATTTTTGTATTTCATCTTTCAGGGTAACATAGGTTTTGGCTTCACAATTTTTCTATTTCATCTTTCACTGTAACATAGGTTTTGGCTTCACAATTTTTCTATTTCATCTTTCACTGTAACATAGGTTTTGGCTTCACAATTTTTCTATTTCATCTTTCACTGGAACATAGATTTAGGTTATATTTCATCTTTCTAACAGTTTTTGGCTTCACAATTTTTGTATTTCATCTTTCAGGGAAACATAGGTTTAGGCTTCACAATTTGTGTATTTCATCTTTCTAACAGTTTTTGGCTTCACAATTTTTGTATTTTATCTTTCAGGGTAACATAGGTTTAGGCTTCACAATTGTTGTATTTCATCTTTCAGGGTAACATAGGTTTAGGCTTCACAATTGTTGTATTTCATCTTTCAGGGTAACATAGGTTTAGGTTTCACAATTTTTGTATTTCATCTTTCAGGGTAACATAGGTTTAGGCTTCACAATTGTTGTATTTCATCTTTCTAACAGTTTTTGGCTTCACAATTTTTGTATTTTATCTTTCAGGGTAACATAGGTTTAGGCTTCACAATTGTTGTATTTCATCTTTCAGGGTAACATAGGTTTAGGCTTCACAATTGTTGTATTTCATCTTTCAGGGTAACATAGGTTTAGGTTTCACAATTTTTGTATTTCATCTTTCAGGGTAACATAGGTTTAGGCTTCACAATTCGTGTATTTCATCTTTCTAACAGTTTTTGGCTTCACAATTTTTGTATTTTATCTTTCAGGGTAACATAGGTTTAGGCTTCACAATTGTTGTATTTCATCTTTCAGGGTAACATAGGTTTAGGCTTCACAATTGTTGTATTTCATCTTTCAGGGTAACATAGGTTTAGGTTTCACAATTTTTGTATTTCATCTTTCAGGGTAACATAGGTTTAGGCTTCACAATTTGTGTATTTCATCTTTCTAACAGTTTTTGGCTTCACAATTTTTGTATTTTATCTTTCAGGGTAACATAGGTTTAGGCTTCACAATTGTTGTATTTCATCTTTCAGGGTAACATAGGTTTAGACTTCACAATTGTTGTATTTCATCTTTCAGGGTAACATAGGTTTAGGTTTCACAATTTTTGTATTTCATCTTTCAGGGTAACATAGGTTTAGGCTTCACAATTTTTTGTATTTCATCTTTCAGGGTAACATAGGTTTAGGCTTCACAATTGTTGTATTTCGTCTTTCAGGGTAACATAGGTTTAGGCTTCACAATTTGTGTATTTCATCTTTCAGGTAACATAGGTTTAGGCTTCACAATTTTTGTATTTCATCTTTCAGGGTAACATAGGTTTTGGCTTCACAATTTTTCTATTTCATCTTTCACTGTAACATAGGTTTTGGCTTCACAATTTTTCTATTTCATCTTTCACTGTAACATAGGTTTTGGCTTCACAATTTTTCTATTTCATCTTTCACTGGAACATAGATTTAGGTTATATTTCATCTTTCTAACAGTTTTTGGCTTCACAATTTTTGTATTTCATCTTTCAGGGAAACATAGGTTTAGGCTTCACAATTTGTGTATTTCATCTTTCTAACAGTTTTTGGCTTCACAATTTTTGTATTTTATCTTTCAGGGTAACATAGGTTTTGGCTTCACAATTGTTATATATCATCTTTCTACTAGTTTTTGGCTTCAAAATTTTTGTATTTCGTCTTTCAGGGTAACATAGGTTTAGGCTTCACAATTGTTATATTTCATCTTTCTACCAGTTTTTGGCTTCAAAATTTTTGTATTTTGTCTTTCAGGGTAACATAGGTTTAGGCTTCACAATTTTTTGTAATTCATCTTTCAGGGTAACATAGGTTTAGGCTTCGCAATTGTTTTAGTTCATCTTTCAGGGTAACATAGGTTTTGGCTTCACAATTTTTCTATTTCATCTTTCACTGTAACATAGGTTTTGGCTTCACAATTTTTCTATTTCATCTTTCACTGGAACATAGATTTAGGTTATATTTCATCTTTCTAACAGTTTTTGGCTTCACAATTTTTGTATTTCATCTTTCAGGGTAACATAGGTTTAGGCTTCACAATTTTTGTATTTCATCTTTCAGGGTAACAGGTTTAGGCTTCACAATTTTTGTATTTCATCTTTCAGGGTAACATAGGTTTAGGCTTCACAATTTTCGTATTTCATCTTTCAGGGTAACATAGGTTTAGGCTTCACAATTTTTGTATTTCATGTTTCAGAATAACATAGGTTTAGGCTTCACAATTGTTGTATTCCATCTTTCACTGTAACATAGGTTTAGGCTTCACAATTGTTATATTTCATCTTTCTACCAGTTTTTGGCTTCAAAATTTTTGTATTTTGTCTTTCAGGGTAACATAGGTTTAGGCTTCATGGTTTTTGTATTTCATCTTTCAGGGTAACGTAGGTTTTGGCTTCATGGTTTTTGTATTTCATCTTTCAGGGTAACATAGGTTTAGGCTTCACAATTGTTGTATTTCATCTTTCAGGGTAACATAGGTTTAGGCTTCACAATTGTTGTATTTCATCTTTCAGGGTAACATAGGTTTTGGCTTCACAATTTTTCTATTTCATCTTTCACTGTAACATAGGTTTTGGCTTCACAATTTTTCTATTTCATCTTTCACTGTAACATAGGTTTTGGCTTCACAATTTTTCTATTTCATCTTTCACTGGAACATAGATTTAGGTTATATTTCATCTTTCTAACAGTTTTTGGCTTCACAATTTTTGTATTTCATCTTTCAGGGAAACATAGGTTTAGGCTTCACAATTTGTGTATTTCATCTTTCTAACAGTTTTTGGCTTCACAATTTTTGTATTTTATCTTTCAGGGTAACATAGGTTTTGGCTTCACAATTGTTATATATCATCTTTCTACTAGTTTTTGGCTTCAAAATTTTTGTATTTCGTCTTTCAGGGTAACATAGGTTTAGGCTTCACAATTGTTATATTTCATCTTTCTACCAGTTTTTGGCTTCAAAATTTTTGTATTTTGTCTTTCAGGGTAACATAGGTTTAGGCTTCACAATTTTTTGTAATTCATCTTTCAGGGTAACATAGGTTTAGGCTTCGCAATTGTTTTAGTTCATCTTTCAGGGTAACATAGGTTTTGGCTTCACAATTTTTCTATTTCATCTTTCACTGTAACATAGGTTTTGGCTTCACAATTTTTCTATTTCATCTTTCACTGGAACATAGATTTAGGTTATATTTCATCTTTCTAACAGTTTTTGGCTTCACAATTTTTGTATTTCATCTTTCAGGGTAACATAGGTTTAGGCTTCACAATTTTTGTATTTCATCTTTCAGGGTAACAGGTTTAGGCTTCACAATTTTTGTATTTCATCTTTCAGGGTAACATAGGTTTAGGCTTCACAATTTTCGTATTTCATCTTTCAGGGTAACATAGGTTTAGGCTTCACAATTTTTGTATTTCATGTTTCAGAATAACATAGGTTTAGGCTTCACAATTGTTGTATTCCATCTTTCACTGTAACATAGGTTTAGGCTTCACAATTGTTATATTTCATCTTTCTACCAGTTTTTGGCTTCAAAATTTTTGTATTTTGTCTTTCAGGGTAACATAGGTTTAGGCTTCATGGTTTTTGTATTTCATCTTTCAGGGTAACATAGGTTTTGGCTTCATGGTTTTTGTATTTCATCTTTCAGGGTAACATAGGTTTAGGCTTCACAATTGTTGTATTTCATCTTTCAGGGTAACATAGGTTTAGGCTTCACAATTGTTGTATTTCATCTTTCAGGGTAACATAGGTTTTGGCTTCATGGTTTTTGTATTTCATCTTTCAGGGTAACATAGGTTTTGGCTTCATGGTTTTTGTATTTCATCTTTCAGGGTAACATAGGTTTTGGCTTCATGGTTTTTGTATTTCATCTTTCAGGGTAACATAGGTTTTGGCTTCATGGTTTTTCTATTTCATTTTTCAGGGTAACATAGGTTTAGGCTTCACAATTGCTGGAGGGTACGATAATCCACATGTGGCTGAGGATCCTGGTATTTACATCACCAAGGTGATGGCAGGAGGCGCTGCTGCAGCTGATGGCCGTCTCAGGTGGGTGCATTATTAAACTGAAATTTTAATTAGACGAATTGCCTTCTTAAAATCAACACTCGGACCAAAAAAAATTGAAAAAATTTGTCAGTGGATTTTTCACTTGGTCACCCTAATTGAAAGAGTTGGCAGATTCCTCCTGGTCAAAGAGCCCGGTTTCCTCCCACACTAAACCTGGCATCATCAATCAGCCAACCATATAATTGATGCCTGTAGGTTTTACCCAAACAGGCAACGGACAGCTGAGAGAATCCATTCACAAGATACAGTCAATCAGTGTCGCTTAATTGACTAATTCAGTAATTTCCCTGATGATGATTGCAGCTAGATACATTAGTTCCAGACCAAATTTACTTCTAAACACCCGTTAAAGTTAATTTTCAATCAGGGTATCACAAAAGAACTTTCTATTGTGCACTTCTCCAGAAAAAATTCTAATTTGTCTTTAACGACTTGATATCAACATTTTGCCTGTTACTGCCACCTTAATACATCTCTGTGTAAGGGGTAGAATAAACATGATATTGCCCTGGTCCTTAACCAATCAGTAATCAGGAGTGTTTATATCAAGATGTTATATCAAGACAAAGTAGACCTGTCAGGAAATAATAAATAATGTATGACCGAATACGACTTGGTGTTAAGCCTTGTAACCATTGACAACCACAACGTCACGATGTGAATGTTTCTCTTCATTCCCGACATCTTGTGTTTGGAAAACCCCTGAATAATTTACAGGCCACATTTATCGTGTATCGTCTGAACTGAGAATCTTGCTTACGTTCAACCTACATGTATCATACGACATCCACTGATCTGAGATACTGAATAAAAACAAAACCTACTTGTCATGTCACAATAACTTACATTTGATTTGACCATTTCTTTTAACATTTTTTTTGGAGTGGGGGTGGGTTGTTGATAAACACTGTCAGCTACTAAAGAAGTCGAATCCCTTACATACATTAATTTCCTTACTATTTAAAGTGGCATGAGCTGCCAAAATTCACACTTTTTTCATAATTTCTGATTGTCACGACAGTAAGAGGATTTGACGGTCATCGAAAACTAAATGATTGGCGTTCGAATGAGAAACATCCATACAGTATGTGGCCTGTACGAACCGAAAACATGTTCGAAAAGTAAACAGAATTTTAATAACCGGGACGACCATTTATTCATTCTAAGCCAAACTTAGTTCAAAACAATACTTTATCGTAAATTTTCAAGACTGGAAGCACTAAAAAGCTTCTGAATTATACGTCTTGAGAAAATAGCCAATAATTTCAACATTCTGTTTTAACGTCAAAATATCAACATTTTGGCAGCTCATGCCACTTAAAGGTATTGTTTGCATTCCTGAAATTCAAATTTTATTAATTATGCCACTTCTCCATCATGAGTTAAAAGCAATATTAAACATAAGAGAATATAGAACATCAATAACTGATACCTACAAAAAATTAAATTGGAAAACAAATATTGAAGAGCACACTAAAATAATTTTAGTTAATATCCAATATTTCTCTGGAGGTCTTGTTTCCTCAGCTGGTAGAGTGGTAGCCTCTCTCTCAGTGTGACGCAAGCTTTCCATCAATGGGCTGTGTACATCATTCCAAAAAAGAAAAATTATAAATTTGAATAGGGTTTTCACTATATCATCTTACTACATGTATGAAGATTTTCCCTGTGCTAGTGTGTTTTAGTGTTCCTTAAGTGGCATGAGCTGCCAAAATGTCGATATTTTGACGTTAAAACAGAATGTTGAAATTATTGGCTATTTTTCTCAAGACGAATAATTCAGCAGCTTTTAAGTGCTTAGTCTCGAGAATGAACGATAAAGTATTGTTTTGAACTAACTTTGGCTTAGAATGAATGAATGATCGTCCCGGTTATTTAAATTTTGTTTACTTTTCGGACAGTATTTCGGTCCGTATAGGCCGTAGACTTTATGGATTTCCATCATTCCAACGCCAATCATTTAGTTATTCGATGGCTTTCAAAGCCTCTTACTGTTGTGACGATAAGAAATTATGAAAAAAGTGTCAATTTTGACAGCTCATGTCACTTTAAATATATATTTATGGTCACTTTAAATATACATGTATGTCGACTGGTAGTCAGGTATGCCTGCCATAGGACATGGATTCCATTAGAGACACTGCTACAGAAACTTCTCTCCATGGTTATTTTAGACAAGAAGATTTTCCCTGCGCCCATGTGTTTAAGTGTTCAAAAAAAATATATGTAAATGAAGAAATCTTAGGTCTGGCATAAAACATCAACCAATCAATAAATATTTTAAATCTTTCAATGGCATTTAGAAGTAGAAAGGTTAGAATAAGGGGAAGAATTACTTATGGATAACAAAAAAACAAGAAGTTTTTATCCATAAGTAATTCTTCACCCTAATAAATATTTTTCCGGCTATATCCAATATTGACGTCAAAAACTTAATCTGAGAACTTCTGTTTATATACACTGTAAATAAATGCCTTCTTTGAATGCCCAGGCTTTATACATTTTCGTATTTCAATAAGGGCAGTGCTGTACATGTATTTCTGCTGGATATTCTGATTTCTATTTCTGGAAATGTTACGCTCATTGATAGAAGAGATTTTGAAATCAAGCCATTCAGTCGCAGGAATGAGAAATGGTATATTAAGTGGTCTCTAGAATTTATAATTACGGTCCGTCTGGTCAATTTAGCTCAAGAGGTAGATCTAATAACCGAAAGGCCGCTAACCGTCTGTGTTTTTAACCCGGCGAAGCTTGCCTCAGCAGGAAATCAAGTCGCCGGGGGATTTCGAAATATGTCAGAAACTGCAAGACTGGACAAGTGTTTTAGTCAATTGATTAAAGTCTTGAGTTCAAACAGAAGGAAATAATTAATTTTATTTTGATGGCGTGTTTTTCATATTTCTCTCTGATCAACTGAGTTAATGAGTTTGCTCTCTAACTTGACCCTGTCAGTTAACTCTGTGATTAATCAAAATATAAAACCAAGCTCATTGTAACTAAGTCTCTAACGCTTTATGTCGTCTTACCTTGCCAGGTAGGCCTAACACATGAGAGAATGGTTATTAATGATCCAACCTTACTGTATCAATGCACGTTGCAACTCTACCTGTGTGCTAGCTAGATTCATTAATGGAAGAGATTAAGCCGGTTTAAATTGTGTTACCTATTTATTCAAGCCATGCAGAGAAAGGAATTGTTTGTTTTGGACTGTTACAAAATTTGTTTTAACCGTAAAAACGAATGGATCGAGATTTGGAGAATTATCAAATTAGATGTTAATCAAAGTGTACCTTAGACCAATTCTATTGAAACCTCTGCAAAGCAACACCCCTTTGGAAAAGTAAAAAAAAAAAGCGAAAAGAACATAAAAATATTCTGACATGGCTTTGGATATGGTTACATGTATAACTGTGGTTTAGTGATTTAGTGATACCGTAAAAACTGCCAGGAACAAACTGATCTGCTTTGGTTATGATTACTTGTACAACTGTGCTATTGTGCTGGGATACACGTAGATTCTTTGGGAAATCATATTTTTTGTGACCTTGGATATGGTTAGAATTGTGGTTAGAATAGTGCTGGGATAAGCTCTTCAATGAGCCAGATTTTTCGTGACATTTTAAAATGCTGGTTAGGAAAATCCATGTACTGTGTGATATTCATTTACATCATATGAAAAAAAAATGTTCTCAACTCTGGATTTTACAGAAAATATACTTTAGTGCTATTAAAGGGACCTGTCCTGAACCAGTGACACATAGAACATGAAAATGTGTGCTATTCAACTGTCATTTATATAAAGATGAGGTTTCCAGATAGCCATTAGTAACTTTCCTAGCCCCCAATGACCGCTGGATAGGCCGTTTTATTTGGGAATTCCTTTGTCTGCTTTGTTGTGGTTAGGTGCGCGCTGTGGACCCATTGTGGCTGTGCGTGTGGACGCATTGTGGCTGTGCGTGTGGACGCATTGTGGCTGTGCATGTGGACGCATTGTGGCTGTGCGTATGGACGCATTGTGGCTGTGCGTGTGGTGTGTTTTAGTCTGTTTGTTTACTGACTGTCAGACAGAAAACAATAGCAGCAGGGAATTCCATAAATAACTCTTTACATGTACATTTTTGGTGGTCGACTTGCAGCCTTTCATTCCAGGTCGACCACTTCATATTTTTCTAATAATCTAAGAATGACCACAAACGTTAAGTGTTGTATTCTTTAAAGAATTTGTGTTGAATGAATGGCGATTTAGACTAGAAAACTAACATGGATTCGCATTTAAAAGCTGTGAACTTATTTTGAATGGAATTTAAAATTTTGAAACTTGTGTGGAATGATATTGAAAAGTTCGTAATGATCCGCCGCCATAAAAGCAGTGTAATAGTGCACTTCAGCGACGGATAACTTCATATCGATCTTTAACGGCATGCTTATTTCTTTAAGAGGACAGTTAAAAACATGGTTTTGAAATACATGTCTTCATTTGTAAAATATCTTTTTTATTGGTGAAAGGTACATGTATAGCCTACATGTATTCTATAAACTTTATTTTCTGATTTAAAAATCCTTTCCTTTCTCTGACAAAGGATCTTGAAAAAAACATTGAAATGGGTAATGATCATAATTACACGGAATACACATACAAAAAGAAGTGCACAAAGATCCACCTTTTCTCTTGGGATAGTCAACATAACGGATGTCTTATCCAGCGAGATTACATCTTCCCTTTTGCAGTTTACACCTGCCATTCTTGCCGCCTTTTTAAAAATTACAGGTAGTTCACACGATTTAACTCAACCATCAATTTATAAAAAAGGGAGAATTTTGGCAGCTTAAGTTGTTTTGATATGACAGAAACATAGCACAGTCTATTAGGGTTTTGATCATATCAAACCGGCTTAAGTTGTCAAAATTATCCTTTTTTATATATAAATTCTGATTCTCAAGATATTATGAAGCCTTAAAGGGGCATGAGCTGCCAAAATGTTGATATTTTGACGTTGAAACAGAATGTTGAAATTATCGGCTATTTTTCCCAAGACGTATAATTCAGAAGCTTTTTAGTGCTTCTAGTCTAGAGAATGTACGATAAAGTATTGTTTTGAACAAACTTTGGCTTAGAATGAATGAATGGTCGTCCCGGTTATTTAAATTTTGTTTACATTTCGAAGACGTTTTCGGTTCGTACAGGCCACATACTGTATGGATTTTCCTCATTCCAACACCAATCATTTAGTTTTTCGATGGCCTTTAATGCCTTTTAGTGTCGTGACGATCAGAAATTATGAAAAAAGTGTGAATTTCGGCAGCTCATGCCACTTTAAGGTGGCTTGAGGTTCATTAAAAATCTGAAGGATTAATGTTAGAATAAGGGAAACCAATATTAATGAACATTAAAACACACGGGCACAGGGAAAATCTTCTTGTCTAAAATAACCATGGAGACAAATTTCTAATTGTGTTAAAAAGAGGTATATCATTTAGACCTATATACCCCATAAATTGTTGTAACAAACCAAACCTATGATATTTCATTAGGTGGACGACTGACAGGAGCTTAGCCTTGGTAGAAACCAATACATTTGTGTCCTATATCAATATGAACGGAACTCCTGGAGAAGTAAACAAAATTGAACCACAACATTCGGCCTTATCTAGTTCAACCTATACTTGAACACGGGGCCTCCGTGGCTCAGTAGGTAGAGGGTTGGACGCTCAATCTGAACAGCCTTCCACCAATGGTCGCGGGTTCGAATCCCACTCAGTCCAAAAATTGGAAAATTTTCTGACTGGGTTTTCACTCGAACGACTTATGTGGGATGGTTGCCAGTTACCAACGAAAGGTCGTGGGTTTCCTCCGGGCATAGAGCCCGGTTTCCTCCCACAATAAAACTGTCAACGCCGCCATATAAGTGAAATAATCAATCAATCTACTTGAACATAAATTCTGAAGTCCACATTGGTAACACAAAGCTTCTTGTTCGTATTGACTTTTGAGAAAAATAGTGTTTCAAAAAATGACATGAACCATTTTAAAATGGAGTGAGCAAAAAATCCAGCCGACTTTTGATATAATTTTTGCCTACACTTCTTACTTTGCAGGAACTTAAATGTTATGTTGTCATAAACATTGAAATAACATGTTGAATGAGCTTAATTTGTTTTTTCTTCAACAGAGTCAATGATATAATTATGAAAGTAAATGACCAAGATGTAGTCAATGTTAGTCATGCGGAGGCTGTCGATGCCTTAAAAGCTGCAGGCTCACGAGTAGCTTTGGTAAGTTGTCTTATTCAATTGAGGGTGTGGAAGGGGGGGGGGGGGGGGGGGGGGTGTCGGCAGAGTGATTTCTTCTTCCATTACAGGCCTTTGATTCCTTGGTCACATATTCAAATCCCATTCAGACCGAATTTAAGCAAATTCGAAATTTCTGAGTGTGTTTTTCACTTGATTGCCCTATCTAAAAGGGTTGTCAGGTACTCACAAAGGTTGCTCGTTTCCTCCCCCACTAAACCTGGCAACGCTTTTATATCAGTGGCAAAACCTTGAATGAGTGTGTTTCTAATCTATCATCCTATGTGGAATGGTTGCCTGGTATTAGTCCATGGTCCTGTTTCACAAAGCAGCGTAGATGTATTTTTGTGTAACTTTCATACTAACGTATCTCTACAGTATGGGTTGCTATGGCATTTACTTGAAAACTTACGCTACGCCGCTTTGTGAAACAGGCTCCAGGCTTCCGGGTTTCCCTCAAACAAAGAAACCACTTTCCTCTGTCTTGAGTAATCTTGAGTGTGGCGTAAAACGCCAATCAATCTATCTTGAGTACTGTGCAAAACTTTGATCAATCCATCTTTAATTTTACACCCTAGATACCTATCATTTGATTACGGATCCAGCTTGAAATACCTAATTAAACCTGGATGTCAATCACTACATGTTTGTACAACGTTTCAATTATATAACGAGGGCTTTGTTTACTCACTTGGTAAGAGTGATAGTCCCTCAGTCAGTCGACAGAGGCCTTTCATCACTGTGGCACGTGTTCAATTCCCACTCAGACCAAATAAAATTTGAAAATTTTCTGAGTGGATTTTCACTCGACTACCGTATGTGGAACAGTTGAAAGGTGGAACAACCTGCCAAAGATCGATAGTTGCCTCTGGACAAAGAGCCTGGTTTCCTCCCCTATTAAACCTGACATCACAATATAAGTGAAATAATCTGAAGTGCTGCGTAAACATCAATCAAGGAATAGTATAACATTAAAAGCAATCGCTTACCTTGCATACTATTTTAAAGTTTGTTTTATTTTTCTTCAGTTAATAAAAAGACCAAAGCCACTAGTTGAAAAAGAAATGGAAATAAATTTAGTCAAAGGCGATAAAGGTAAGTGCTTTTATTACCCACATATAGGCCTTGAATATCGGATAAAGGGACACTAATGTTATTGTCAATATATTTTAAGCCCAAGATTTATCTCCCCTATACAATATACAATAAAACCTAGCCGAGAAATCTGGGCTCTGCCGAATTTTTTTCTTCTCTCCATCTTCATCATAGCCAAGATCACTTCCATAGTAAAAAAGTGATATTTTTTAAGGAGACCCGCCGAAAAAATCGGTGGCGCAAATTTCACAACAAATAACCAAAGAATAAAGTTTTTACCTCTACATTCCGATAGCATAGACCTAGAAGAAGGATTTTGTCGATTTTACGCGGCTGTAATGTCGTAAGCTTTCCTTTATGTAGTCAATATTTGCTTCCAAGTCCACTGACTTTCAACCTGACGTAACCGCCATAGTAAAACATTAACCGACCTAAAAACTTGGTGGGGCATCTTAGAAATACGTAACTCGTAATCTTCGGAAATCTTTTGTCATGACCAATGAACTAGGCCGAATATGAAATATTCGTGGAGTATTAAATACTAGATGTATAGACCTATATTTCTCCACAGTTATATCAAAATTATTTTACCCAAGTGATTCGGGCTAAGGCAACAAGACACATTAGCAGCCATATAATACCAGTCGCTGTAAGACCGATAATCCGGGCTAAATGAAACCATGCTACTTACAACATATTCTCTAACAAAGTCATTGGTTGTCTGAAATTAGTACCAGGTACCAACAAGAGGTAAGCCTTTCCTCTGCACACAGATTCCGGTTTCCTCACCCACTTTCCCTAGCCGTACCGCCACATAAGTGAAATGATTCTTAGGGCAGGTTAAAACATCTCACAAACCTTTTCTGAATGTTTTTTTCTGTACTTGGTTGAAGGTCTAGGATTCAGTATTGCTGGAGGTGTAGGAAATCAGCACCACCCAGGGGAAGACGGAATATTTGTCACAAAAATTATTGAAGGTGGAGCAGCAGAACAAGATGGTCGATTAGCTGTTGGTGATCGACTTATTTACGTAAGTAATTTGTTTTTCATTCGTTTGATTAAAATAGAACCGTCAGCTTTGAAGCAACATCTAGAATAAATCCAGATGTTCGATCTGAGATCAGCTTGTCGCTCTCTTTAAACGTTGGTCCCATCCTAAGGAGAAATAATGAAGGCCTCACAACAAAATAAGTTTTTAAGAACTCCAGCTTTTGTTGATATCGATGATGTCTGATAAGATGATGCAAATGCTAAAGACATCAATACAGGTGTTGAAAGCCCTAGTGTTCATGGTGATGCCGTAATCATTTCTTAGAATACAGAAGTTATGATAACTGAGTGTTTCACTAATTTGACAAATTATTTGTGTAAGAAATGTTTGAAACTCTCTTTAAACGTGGGTTCCATACTAATGATAAAAAATTAAGACATCACCACGTCGTCAGTTGTTTTTGAACAACAAGAGCTTTCGCCACCTGTGCCGGTGTCTTCATCAAGTGTAACATTACGTTACGTGTGAACAGTTACACTTGACGAAGACACCGGCACAGGTGTCGAAAGCTCGTGTTGTTCAAAAACAACTGACGACGTGGTGATGTCTTAATTTTTTATCATTAAATTATTTGTGCTTTGATATACTTAATCTGAAAAGAAAGTGTTTTATCTGTATATTGTGAAAATATCAGTCTCCCTTACTTTGCCAATATTGTTGTCAATTCAATAGTTTTTAGATACCTGCTGAAGTTCATGGCTTGCTCTCTGCAAAGAGTATTGATTCCTTGCCCATTGAACTTTACAGCCATACATAGTGAAGTAATCTTTAAAGAAGCATAAACAATAATTTTTTCTAATTCTATAGTTAACTGCAATGTATCATTTTGTTTTGAGAAACTCAGATTTCCTAGCAATATTATACAGCTTTGATATTCCTTCAGACTGGAAATGTTTTCATTTTTCAACCTTAAAACATAGGTAATCTGTAAGCCCATTCTTAACAAGCAGATATTATTAGTTACAGGGTCGGTCGTTTGTCGCTAACGCCTCGCCCAATATTCGTTTACTGACCCCATATATTTCCGTATCCCCCCTCGAACACACCCTGTAACAAATTTATCCCGCCGAAAACCTAACTTGTACGATATTGTACCCTTCTTTCTCAAACTTCACTTTTCATAAAAGGCAGAAAATGAACTCCAAAAGCTATTTTCTCATATGTATGGCACGACCAGACTTGACTGACGAGTGTCTAGACATGACGTCACAAGCCATATATATGGTAGTCGCCCTGGATCAGCACAGCGACGTAATATGGAAATATACATGGTCTCCGCGTGACTGGTTTGAACCAATCAACAGGAAGTATTCAGTGTGAGGTGGGATAAAAATATGTACATATGTTACCCTCTGACACTTTCCCCCTTGATTTTGCCATACAGGTAAATGACGCTAACTTAGAGAGAGTAACACATGAGGAAGCTGTGGGGGCGCTAAAGAGAACCCAGGACAATGTCAAACTGGTTGTTGTTAAAACCTTGTATTACCCAGAAAACTCCCCGAGAGAAGTCATGCCTCATTTATCACCCGTTCCACCCGTTGTTGTCCCAGGTAAAAAAAAGTGTATTATCTCGAAGATATGATCAAATTATCCAATAAAATTGCGATCTAAAATACTTACTCTAAAGTGTCATGGTTTGTCAGTAAGACTCAAACCTTCCATCAATCGAGGGGGCCTCCGTGGCTCAGTAGGTAGAGCGTTGGACGTTCAATCCGAACAGCCTTCCCGGGTTCGAATCCCACTCAGTCCAAAAAAATTTGAAAATTTTCTGACTGGGTTTTCACTCGAACGACCTATGAGGGAGGGTTGCCAGTTACCAGCCGAAGGTTGTGGGTTTCCTCCGGGCACAGAGCCCGTTTTCCTCCCACAATAAAACTGGCAACGCCGCCATATAAGTGAAATAATCTTGAGCGCAGCGTAAAACCCCAAACAATCAATCAATCCAACTCTGTGCAAAGAAAATTACAAATTTTCTAAATTGGGTTTTAACTACATCGCCCTTTGTGGAAGGCTGGGCAGGTTACCCAGTCATCACATCGGCAATACTGAGCCAATCTTTTTCCGCTATTTGTTTACACAAGTTGTCTCCCCTACTAAGATATCATCATATTGTGCCCGTCTCATGTAGCTCACTCTTTAATACTTTTTTTTTATTCTCTTCTTCAAATCTGTTGCCTCCATATACATGTGAAATAATCTTGTGCTTTATCAATTAATCGATTAAATTGGACTTATTTTCCCCCACAGTTCAACAGGAGTCTTTCCAGGAACCTCCTCCTCCCAAAGTTGTCATGCCAACACCAACAACAAACTACCGTGCTCCAGGAACACCCCCCAAACAACATACGCCCGATATGGTAGATGCTATAGAGCCTTCAAGGTAATGAATGCAATTTATATTTCTGTTTTGTTTTGGTGTTGGTTTCCCATAAGCTTTTAAAGATGATATACGGTAAGAATTCCGCTAATTCAAGGACCAGCAATGGGAAAATAACGAATTATTACATTGCTATTTGCCACATTTGGTCTATAAAAACAACAACAGCGATCGTTCAATAGGATTATCTGATTGCTCATTCCAGGAGGTAAGACTCTCAACGAAAAGACTTGAATTTTAAGTGTACTTTCCTTAATGTTTTTCTGGCCCATGAATTTTTTAGAGTACTTGAATTAGCGGAATTCTTACCGTAAGATGTTTTGATATTATACATGTAATTGAGACGAAAAAGAATTTCAAGACTCACGCGACGGCGGCTCCAGAAGACTTTCTTTAAGCCAAAAGGAGTGACAAAACTCTTTTGTGATCTCAATTGAGCCATGTGATCACAAAAAGTTTTAAATGATAGTCGGAAGAAAAGCCCTTCTGGGCTTATGTTGTTCGTTTTCTTGTAAACCGACTTTAAATAAAGTTTCTTGTATCTTGTATGTGAAACGACCAGCCATTTGATGGGGTTAGAAAAAGCCATCATGGCGGCTTTGTGATTTACAAATACCATGTTATTACCAAGCTGTTCTGCTTAAAGTGTCTATCTTTTTTGTTTGGTCTGACCACGTGGCACTCTCTGAGATTTTAATCGTCATTTATGATATGGGAAGATTGCAGAAAAAATTCTGTCTGAAAGTTATTCCAAGAATTTGAATAAAATAAAGCATGTTTCAGGATATCTCCGCTTTGAGCAGTATTTTTTACTTAATGGCTTCAGATTTGAAACACTATCCAATCTTTATACAGATCAATGGTTTATCTCTGTATACACGTAGACTAAACTAAAGCATGCTGGTCAACTTGAGTTTCTATGTTTCTGTACTTAATTATTGGGGGCCTCCGTGGCTCAGTAGGTAGAGCGTTGGATGCTCAATCCGAACAGCCTTCCACCAAAGGGTCGTGGGTTCGAATCCCACTCAGTCCAAAAATTGGAACATTTTCTGACTGGGTTTTCACTCGATCGACCTATGTGGGATGGTTGCCAGTTACCAGCGGAAGTTCGTGGGTTTCCTCCTGGCACCGAGCCCGGTTTCCTCACACAATAAAACTGGCTACGCCGCCATATAATTGAAATAATCTTGAGCGCGGCGTAAAACACCAAACAATCAACTTAATTATTGTAGAAAAGAAATCAGGGGAGGGAACTAAGTAAGCTACAGATAACTTTGCAATTTAGGTACAGTGAAAAAGATTGTGTGACTGCTTGTTTTATGTCAGCATTTCAAGTGCCATCAGGAATACAAATTATCATGTCCTTTAATATAAAAATCAACATGCTTTGAAAGAGCTCAAAATGGTAAAAGTGGGGTGAGGGGGGCAACCTCGATGGTAGTTGCTTCTGTTAGCACTAGCATATTATCAATGGGTCTGTGGCTGAAATCTCAACTGCATGTAGTCTTAGAAATAAATATGAAAACAATTCTTAGTGGGGGTTTCACTTGATCGTCCAGTTTGAAATGGTTACCAGGTATCTTCTTGCTACTCCACTAAACCTGACATCAACTTAAACCGAAATCATCCTTATCACAGAGTAAAACATCAATCCATCAATGCAAGACATTGTAAAGAAATTCAACTCTAAAAACTTGTGAATTTTTTTTCTCAAGAAATTTAATATCTTGACAAAGATAAAGTGTGATGAGCTCTCGCTAAAGGAAGAAAGAGCTAAAAAATGGGATAAGTCGCGTGACGGGGCGACCTCAATGGTTGACGCTTCCGCCAGCATGAGCATTTTATCAATGGGTTGAAATCCCACTCAGTTGAAGAAATTAAGAAAAAATTTAAAGGCACATTGCCGCGAAAATCCAGAATACTGATTGCATTAAAAACAGTGGGCGGTTTTCTGTATTTTTTCCTGATAGAAGAAGTTAGGAACTTTATTTTTACCAAATCGGTACGTCAAATCGCACCGTGTGAACAGACCTAAAGGAAAATTTAACACGCCTGTACTATATTTAGTCATTTGTTTCCTTTCCCTCTCCTTTAAATCCATTCAGTCTATGCTGCTGTTGTGCATGTATTCTATCTCCCTATGTAGAAATTCAGAAGTTTTTAATGAGTAAAGAGTCAGGGGGCCGTTTCACGAAGCCGTCGCACAGTGCGATCAATCGCAGTTGCCATGACGTATTTCTTCAATATGGTAGCCATTGGCAACTAAGCTCCGTTTGCGATGCGACTGTTTTGTGAAACCAGCCCCTGGTTTCCTCCACCACTATACCTGGAAATCTGTGACATAAGGGAAGTAATCCAGAGTGTGGCGTAAAACATCAATCAATCAATCAATCCTCTATCAATGAACCAGCAATTCATTGACATTTTTAAATGAAATAAGCTTTCACTAATACAAATTCACCTAAAATATCATTTTAGAACTTAAAGCTATTTTATGAAACACAAAAAAATGTGGAGCTTATATACGTATTTCCTTTGTCGCTGTTTTGTAAGCCATCTTAACATGGATGATTTGTGAAAACCGAGAACATATGAACTCTTTCAAAAAGATTTGGGTTGCCAGTTACCAGCGAAAGGTCGTGGGTTTCCTCCGGGCATAGAGCCAGGTTTCCTCCCACAATAAAACTGGCAACGCCGCCATATAAGTGAAATAATCTTGAGCGCGGCTTAAAACACCAATCAATCAATCAAAAAGATTGCCTAAAAAGGGACATGTTTTAGCAGCTAATTTGCTTTTTCTGTCTGTGCCTTTCTCAATAAATTTCCATTTTTAGTCTCCAAACACCAGTTGCTTTATTGAACGATCTAGAAATTTCCAGTTCTTTTCCCTGATTGATCTGGTTATGTATGGCTGTCTTGGTAACCCATAGCAACCATATTGGAGACTGTCTGACAGCTAACTTTGGAAATACGTGGGCTAGTATTGGCGATCAATCATGGCTAATAGTGACACGGTGTTCCTCGTCTGTCGTGTGAACTGGCATTTTAACGAAGCCGCGTAGAAGCAATAGAAAAGGCGGAAATTGGTCCCCTTCTCTGTAAGGGTTTTAGTGCATCAGCTGGTCGCAGAGAATGGGTTGTCATGACAACACCACGATTGTATAATTCTTCACTTCATATTGCTTTGACCTGTTGTATAGAAAAATCAACGTGTTTGACATATTTTAGAAAACTCAACAATTTGAATGCATGAATTACAGAAATCAGTGTTTATTTATTGTAAACTGTAAGAGTATATTTTGATATATTTAATAAACCTGTAACAACCCTTTGAAATAAATTTTCTTAATGCATAAAATAGCCAAATATCCAATAATGAATACATTAAAAAAAAAAATCGAGGTGATAGCATGGTGCAGATATCATAATACTGATATCATGGCGGTGATATCATGATGCTGATATCATGGCAGTGGTATCATGATGTTGATATCATGGCAGTGGTATCATGGGGCTGATATCATGGCAGTGATATCATGATGCTGATATCATTGCAGCGATGTCAAGATTATTTTAAGATTTTAAGAACAATCTTTGGCAATATTTTCTAGTTTGTGTTGTACATTTACTTTACCAGCCTGACCAAAAAGAAAATTTAATTTCTGGAGCAGTACATACAAAATTCAAGTGTACATTTGCTGCTCGACAATGGCTACGAAAGTTAATTATCTCAGTGACATATATGTTAAACATGACCACCGTTGTGTAAGTACCCTCTCAGTATTGACGTAATACAGGATATCTGCTGGGTAAGCGTGTCTTTGGTTCATTGGGTTTTACGGAACAAAGGTCGTGTATGACATGTCTTCACTCTTTTGTCGAGTTTTTCCGAGTAGTTACGAAAAATGGGCATATTTCGCTCCCGTTTTTTTTTCTTTTTTTTTTACTTTCAGGGAACTACGCAAAGGTTGTTTCAATTCAAGTTAATGTTTTTCAAGTAAACGTTTAGTCCATAAGCAAACACAAACCAGCTTTAAGCCTTTTAAGAGAGTGTGAACAGTTGTTATATACTTACATGTATTTTAATCTTGAAGAATTCTTACATTTACCTTCTAAATATCTTGTTTGGTAGTAAGAAATACTTTCTTTCTTCTGCTTGGGAAAGGAGAATAATACATGTAGAAGAGTAATATCATGTGTTTAAAATTTCAACCAAAATTCTGAAAATTCATCTAACTTTAACGTGTGCATTCAACCAAAATTCTGACTTTCGAGAGCTCATCCAACAATGTGTGCATTCAGAACAGTTTGCAACAACTGATCATTTGAATTCCCAAAGAAAATGGCCAGCTTTATCCTCATTCTGTTTTATTGATCAGCCAATACCACATAAAATTTATTTATTCAGTAGCTTAGTGATGATAATCATGAAAAGTTCACAAAGATTTTACAAACTTCCGTGTCTTTTTCAGCGGCTTTGGGACCTTCTGGGCTGGATTGTTAATATCTAAACTATTTATGACGATACTACTGGCAGTTCACTGAGTATCAATAACATTTATCAATTGAAGTTTGTTTATTTAGCCATGAGCAATTCTGCTCCAAGCCGAAAGCATAGTATACATAGTTTTATGGAGTGGCAAATTTTACAATAATGATAAAATGCTTATTATGAATTTATGGGCGACATAATATATCTATTTTACCTGGGAAACACACCTGAATGCCCACCCACTGGGGGCCGAAATGTACCCACATGGGCTACCTGGCTGCACATGGGCTACCTGAATGCCCACCCACTTACCTGCTGGGGGCCGAAATGTACCCACATGGGCTACCTGGCTGCACATGGGCTACCTGAATGCCCACCCACTGGGGGCCGAAATGTACCCACATGGGCTACCTGGCTGCACATGGGCTACCTGAATGCCCACCCACTTACCTGCTGGGGGCCGAAATGTACCCACATGGGCTCCCTGGCTGCTCTCCTGTCTGTGTGTGTGTAACAGCATGACAAACTGTTGTCCTATTCTTTTTTTTCTGGCAGACTCAGGTGAGCTTGGCTTGGGTTAAATCTTTGACACACTTTGATGCAGGGCTGATGTGTTTGTATTACAGCCCCTCTCAGCTTACTCCATGTACTCTAGTTTGGTTTACAAACCCAGTGTTATAAACCCCCAGACGGTGGACATTAAAGTTAGACTTAACAATGGCCGAGTTTTACCTGTGATTTATTGGGAATTACCTACCTGTACCCATGTTTCTTTAAGGGGCTGACTTATGCTCTGAGAGCTTAAAAGTGACATAATTTTGGAAAATACTGACTTCTACTTATATGTGCCATTAAGATTGATACAAACACATACCTGTGTTTAAAATTACCTGAGTTAAAGCTCACACATGTAAGCCACACTGGATGATCATCCTAAATTCTCTCAATCACTGATTTTACCTGGGATTTATTTGGAACTACATATATCTGTTTTTCTGATGCTGACTTGTATATTCATGTGCTATTAGGCTTGGTTTAGGCCTATAATTGTGTATAATGTTACCTTAGTAAATGGTCACACATGTTTAAAGGTGAAAGTGAACTATCTGCTTGGACTCTTTTCAGAGGCCTCATTCACTGATTTTTACATCTGATTCATTTGGAACTACATATATCTGTTTTTCTGATGCTGACTTTTATATTCATGTGCTATTAGGCTTGATTTAGGCCTATAATTGTGTATTAGGTTACCTGGGCTAATACCTGCTCTTATGTTATATAACTTTAAAAGCACTAAAAGGTCAGCTTATACTCTAGGCTATTAGAGACTTAGGTTGCCGCAGTTCTAGTTTATTCCAGGAACAAGTTTTCTGCTACGTAATTCTCGGTTTGGGTGTGACGCCATAGTCAAAAAACAAGGCTGCTTATTAGAACGTGGTTGAAAGCAAGTCTTTAACACGCCCGGATGTCCAAAATCAAGAATTGAGTATAACATTACCGAAGTTAATGGCTAACCCATAAGAACACTTGTCATAAAGCCATACTGCTGTGTCAGGATTAGCTCTTATTGTACACCCCATGAGTCACTGACTGTTACCTGAACTAATAACTGAATTAAGTTTTCTGCTGACATGATTGTAGTTAACATAGCCTGAGTTCATATCTATGAAATCTATTCTCGATTTCGGCATGAGGTCACAATCCTGACAACAAGGCTCCGAGGTGAAAACAATTCCATAACCATGCCATTTTGACTGGCTGAGGGAAGACCACGTGACCCTAAGTACCCTAGCTGGCTGGTCAGGTACCCGGATGTCCAAAACCGAGAATACACTCTCACTCAGGAGATTATTTTGGGGATTACACTCTTACCGATTTTCAGGGATGCACGAGTGAGGACACTTGGATGAACTTTCAAATAGAGGTGCACGTTGCCTGTTGTTGAACTGTGAACCATATGGAAGCCAAATTTTTTTATGGACCGTTTTCTGGCTTGGAAATGCTTAGA
Organism: Lepidochitona cinerea; assembly: GCA_963971465.1. Lineage (NCBI taxonomy): Eukaryota > Metazoa > Mollusca > Polyplacophora > Chitonida > Tonicellidae > Lepidochitona > Lepidochitona cinerea. Next base: position 14,350,224 of record OZ020562.1, on the reverse strand, counting down.
TGTTATTTCCAAGTGATATACTGATAAGAATAATAAAAAACTGAAACTGTAATCTGTATGTGGACAAAATAATTGGTAAATATATATACAAGTTGGAATTTCCTCTTGCATGAGAAGGTGCATAATTTGAATAGAAACAAATTGTGGAGCTGTACAGTCGTGTGATCGAAGTTTGACCAAGAACTGAAGGAAAACGCAAACTTTCTTAAAATAATTATCATTACAACAGATGTGGCTGTACAGACGTGTGATCAAAGTTTGACCAAGAACTGAAGGAAAACGCAAACTTTCTTAAAATAATTATCATTACAACAGATGTGGCTGTACAGACGTGTGATCGAAGTTTGACCAAGAACTGAAGGAAAACGCAAACTTTCTTTGTTATCAAAATAATTGTTATCATTACAACAGGTGTGGCAAGGCACTTATCCTCTTACCCATTGACCAGTGTCCATTCGGTCAGTTTTTACACCTGTAAGTGTCAAGGGCCTGTGTTTTCTATTGAGATTAACTCATGCATGGTTGGCCATTTTTGTCCAAAGACATGTGTTAACAGAATCGACATAACAGGTGACAAAAGTGAAAAACATGTATGGTACGTTATTTCATTGGATTGTAACAAATATATCAAAGAAACTGTCATTGAATCACGAAGGAATTATCAATGACGATTCAGCTTTATTGAATAGTATTTGACTTTAGTCCTGATGTGAGCACCAGACCATGTCTGTAGAGTGATAAAAAATCAACCAACCGTGCCCAGATTATTTCCTTGAATTTTATCTGTAAATCTTTCTTTGATTTGCCTCTCTAAGAGATTAGTGATTTGACCTAGGGCTAACCTTTCTAATTTCTGTCTGGGAGTGAATTGTCGTAAATATGCCTTAGTCGGATTTCTAAGCACCTACCCGAACTAATTGGCAATAAGCTGTTACGAAATGATCAGGTTACTTCTTTGAGCCAAAATGAAATGCAGCTATTTTTATCAAGATGAAAATACCTTTATAATGGAATTCATTAACTGTAATTGAAAAGTGGATGAGGACTGAATTAACGCAGGCTTTAATTCATTCTACATATAGAAAAATAGATTTAGAATAAACCGCAGGCTCAATGTGCAAGATATATATATATATACTCTTATTTAAAGCACACTGGCAAGAACGCCTTTTGGAGAGACTATGTTGAGAGAATTGTGTGAACTTTCAGTGACTGAAAGGACATTTTACTGTGTTGACAAGTTTCATTTACTTAGCATTAGTTGGACTAGCTTGATCATCGGCTTGATTCAGGGGTCTTGTGGGCTGTTACGTTTTGCCAATGTTGTTATATTACTCATTGGGAATAGGCAAGGAAATAGATAAAGTATATTGGAATCCATACAGATAAAAAAGGATTTCATAATTTAGTTGCACAAACTCTCTCAACAGAATTTCATTTTCAAGAGGATTGTAACATTATCTATTCAAGGAGAAATTGGCTTCTTAAATCATCAATCAAACTGGAGTTCAGAAAGGTAAATCTAAAGTTTAACTAGAGTGAGGAAAGCTATCTATACTGGCGACCAATTAATCAGTACAGTTTTAATTTTGGGACGTCGGATTACAGTAGGGTTGATTTTTAACTAGATCAAGCAAAGCTATCTATACTGGCGACCAATTAATCAGTACAGTTTTAATTTTGTGACGTCGGATTACAGTAGGGTTGATTTTTAACTAGATCAAGCAAAGCTATCTATACTGGCGACCAATTAATCAGTACATTTTTAATATTGTGGCGTTTGGTTACTGTAGGGTTCATTTTTAACTAGATTGAGAAAAGCTACCTGTACTTGTGTCAAAAATCGGTAACCGGCTTATAGATCATCTTACCTGTAAATTGTCCAGGTAACATCAGAAATTGACGGCTATCAATCAGAACATTTAAGATAGTAACACCTGTATGAAATACCTCACCTGTCCAGCCATTAGTGTTTATGGGTTGACCTAGATACAGGTAACATGTGGGTGCAGTCCTCATATAACTAGGTCAAGCTCACCTGAGTTACCAGGCTGTTGTCTGGAATACCGTCCAGGAATTTCCTATAACTATTTGACTCACCTGTCGCTTACCAGGTATTTTTCAACAATCCTGTCAGTCGTTCCTGAGGAGTTTGTTCGGTGGTATTTAACGTTATAACCTGACCTTGTTTTAAGATATTCCTGCTGAGTTTGATTCAGTGTGTAGTGTTGTGTCCCATTAAGTACATTGGCCGGCAGGTATATATGTATTATAGTCTTTCCAAACAGATTGTTTCAGTTTGAAATTGCCTAAGTGGACTACCATTCGGTCAGTTCAACGCGTGCCGTTAAGTATATTTATGATCACTAAAACACACGGGCACAGGGGAAATCTTCTTGTCTAAAATAACCACGGAGACAAGTTTCTAATTGTGTTAAAAAGAAGTATATCATATGTACAGGAGCTGGTGAATTTTGCTTTTCGGAACGGATGGTTGACAATTGTATATACAGAACCCGATGCAAGTTAGTTCTTGGAATTCAGTTGACTCTGGACAGGCATGTGTTTGTGCAATAACTTGTGCATTTGACAATTACAACTGGCAGTGTGAGTTTTAATTCTTCAGTTACCCAGGCGAAGTTAAGGACTTAAGTTTTCTATAAGGTTCATATGCTGCTAACCATGCACCTATTCAACATTGGTTCAGTTTGTATTTCTACTCTGAGTAACTATCATTTCACTAATTAGTTGTGACAAAGACTAATTAGCTTGTTGCTTTGACACATTGTACTACGTGTAATTAACCAAACAGATCTACTTATTGCATAAACGTCAGTCCGTTTTGTGCCCGGACATCTGTGCCATAAAGCATAATATGTTGTTCGTCCAGATACGATTTTCCATGCCTTAAACATTTCCTGTTGTTTGCCTTGTTAAACTGTTGTTCCAGACAGCCAAATAACATGATACTGGTTGGCAGCTGTTTGTATCATATGCTCCAGGGATCTTTACGATATAGTGCAATATGTAAGCTGGCGCTTCTTTGACCATAACCTGTTATATTGGCCGATCTGATCTAGAAAATTCTCCAATGCACTTGCCAATTTTTCTTGTTCTTAGAAGGAAATAGATCAAGTGCGATCATATTAATGGACTATCTTTGCGATTTCATGATGATGCTACGATAAAGCACATCCAAGTCAACATTCTAGATGACAAAAGCTGTAAAATCAGAGGAGATATAAAAAACTGCCCTTTATATAATGTAATGTTACTACATGCCTTGAGCTATGTTGTACACAAAATAACTTAATTGTGGAACAGTGTTAACTTGGCTAGAGTTATGTGACACGCCATTTCCCTACTAATTCAACAGATTTTTTGGCTGACTCTTAATTTACCCTTTGTGAAATTTGCGCCTTGGAAATTAGATTGGAGAACAAGAAATATATTCATGGATTTGTTTCGGAAGTTGAAATGTTGTGACTCTATCAGTGTTAATCGAAACGTCAACAAAACACCAGGAAATGTGATTTTCTTTATTCTATGATCGTGAAATTTTACATGTGCCAAAATAACTGTATGTTAACTTCATGGGTATTGATACTGAAAGTGAAAGTAAATTTTTGAAAGTGAAACCAGATTCCTCATTGGTTCATAAGGGTCACATGATGAGGAGATACGGGCAGAGGAAAGATCCTTATTTTTTCGACCCCAATTTTTACAGGTAGGTTACCAAACTCAATATTTTTTTTTTTTTGATTTTATTATTTATCATATAGCTATTACTTCTTTGTTGTGCCAAGTATCCCTTTTGTGATGATCTGGACCTGTGGGATGGTTGCCAGCTACAACCAGAAGGTTGTGGGTTTCCTCCGGGCATAGAGCCATGGTTTCCTTCCACAATAAAACCGGCAACACATTTCACCATATAAGTGAAATAATCTTGAGCGCGGCGTAAAACACCAAACAATTAACCAATGTGATAATCCGAGACTTTTGCTCCGTATGAGAAAGGGATGATTATCTGTACGTAGAATATTATCATAATCATAGCCAGGTTAATATGTGATTCTACCTCATGGTTTTAAATCGTGTATAAAATATTCAATATAGTATCAGTATATGGGTGTTTATACATCTGGCGTATAACAGATACTCTAGTTTGTTATAAACATGTGCTGTTTATAAAAACATTGTATAAGCCAATCCTAATGGCTTTGGTTGAATATCATTCCTATATGGGAAAATTGTGTCTGTTTTCATCTGATCAAAATAAATGTTGTATAGGATTGTTGGTTGGGATAGTCTGCTTTCCTTGCACTATTTCCATAGAAGTAAAATAATCTTGAGTAAGGTGTAAGATAGAAGATATGTGTATTTGAAGGTCACTTGGACATCCCACACTAGATTTAAACCTGTCAATCAGAGCAAAAAGAAAATTCTCCAATGGGGTTTTCACTTAATGGCCTTATGCGAAATGGTTGCCAGGTATTTGTAATGAGCCCGGTTTCCTCACTCAGTAAACCTGGTAGTGTCAGATTTTTCGGTGTTAAAAAGTTTTCTGTGAACTGGGCGTTTTTCTGCACCAGAAAAGATTCAATACATTATTTTTATATAACCAGATATTCAAAGCTCAGATTGTCTGAGGAAATTTGTTGCTACTGGAATTGTATTTTATCGCGATAATGGCGAACTTTGAAGACTGAATCCGTTTATTTGTTATATTCGAATTAGCTTTTATGGTTTTACTATAATTCAATTTGGATGAGGCCATTGACCTTCTTGTTCTATGAAATATATGGCTTACCTTTGATCAACAGCCTTAATGTAGCCTTTAGATAAATAATAAATTAACCTACATGTACATTATCTCCATGTACCTTAGAGAATTGGCTTATTGGAATGATAAGCTAATACATGTAATGTACTGCTTTGTTTCATTTTCCACCGAAGGTTGCAGGTTTCTACCAGGCAAAGAGTCTGGTTTCTCCCAGGCAAAGAGTCTGGTTTCTCCCAGGCAAAGAGTCTGGTTTCTACCAGGCAAAGAGTCTGGTTTCTCCCAGGCAAAGAGTCTGGTTTCTACCAGGCAAAGAGTCTGGTTTCTACCAGGCAAAGAGTCTGGTTTCTACCAGGCAAAGAGTCTGGTTTCTCCCAGGCAAAGAGTCTGGTTTCTACCAGGCAAAGAGTCTGGTTTCCTCTCCCGTGAAACTTGGCAATGTCGGCATATAAACGAAAACATCAATCAATCGGACTCCTAGTTTTGTATATAAAGGGACATGTCTGGAACCAGTGACAAAATTAAGAACGTTGAACTGTGTTCTATTCGACTGTCATTTATATGAGTTTCCACATGGTCATTGTTAACTTTCCTAGCTCCCACTGACTGCTGGATAGGCAACTTTTTGGGGGAATTCCATTGTCCGCTCTGTTTGTGGTTAGGAGCCAGGACCCTGTTTCACAAAGCAGTGTAGCGTAAGTTTTTACGTAAATGCCTTAGCAACCCATACTGTAGAGATACGTTAGTATGAAACTTACGCAAAAAATACATCTACGCCGCTTTGTGTAACAGGCTCCTGGTATGGACCCATTGCGTGTAGTGCATTTTGGGTGCATCCTTTTAAGGCTATATGTATTACACATGCATGCTGTTTTCTTGTTCTTTTCAATTTCAATTAAATGATAATGTATTAAAGTCGCTTTAAATATGGCATACAGGGTATGGTTGATTTATTTATTGGAATTATATTCTTTGCTCAGAAAAAGCTCGACACCTCCATGCTTTTTTTAACACAATTAGAAACTTGTCTCCGTGGTTATTTTAAGCAAGAAGATTTTCCCTGTGCCCGTGTGTTTTAGTGTCCATAAATATATTATTACCTTAGCCTAATCCAATATGCAGAAAATTAGTCCTATAAGAAACATCCATGCTTTGTTAGTGTTTAGGAAAGTAAACTATCATACTATTTATCAGAGACCTGTGTTTAGTCTACAACAACTTCCTTATGGGCTTTCACATTAATCGTCTTATGACTTCGGTGGCTCAGTTGATTTACACAGATAGTTTCTCACTCAGAGATTGGCCTTCTATCGATGGGTCGCTGATTTGAATCCTAGGTTTTCTCCTCCAGCGTCGGCATGTAAATGAAATAACCTTGAGTATGACATAAAACATCACTAAATCAATCTATGTTATACTCTACACTATTACCATGAATTTAACGTGGGCTCAGTCGGTTAGAGTGAATCTAGTCCCTCAGTCATGCAGCCTTCCATCGATGCGGCGCATATTTGAATCCCACTCAGAACAAATAAAAATGGAAAATTTCTAAGTGAATTTTTCACTTGATTGCCGTATGTGGAAGAGTTGTCAGGTACTCGTCAAAGTTCGGGGTTTCCTCCGGGCAAAGAGTCTATTTTCCTCCCCCAATAAACCGGACAATAATCCGGAGAGCGGCGTAAAACATCAATCAATTATGAATTTAATACTTGACAGCCGGCATTTAGTGCTGGCGATAGGTGCCATACTCTGGGACCTGGGTTCGATTCCCGTTTCGGGCGTCACCCAAAAATCGGTAGAGGAATTTCTACCATATTTTCAAGAAGTGTAATCCCAAAATAACGAGAATACAATTTAATAATTTAGAAATTCTACCATTGAGTCTGATTTTGTCGCTTTTGGTTTTATTACTCCGTAGTAATATCCAGTATGTTGTCAGAGAATGTGCTAATAGCCCATATGTTGTGAAAGATTTACTATGGATTTGACAGGATGATATCTTCAGACCAATATCTCAGTCAGTGCTAAACTGAGGCTTGATTCTGGAGAAAACACACATTTTGCTGGTATGGGCTAAGGTTAATCTCATACTGCCAAACGTTTTAGCCACATAAATCAATATCTGGTCAACTATGGCGAAATATTGGCCCTGCTCTCCTCAGAATTCCTGCAGTTCGGCTATGGCTGGATTTCCAAGGCAATTTATTCAAGGCTTCTGGAATAAAGGTTGTCATTTGCATATTTAAACCCTATTGAACGATGGTTTACCGCAGAAAATGGCTCTAGTGGAAGTTTGATTAAGAGCCTAGCCTAGGCAATACTTTCACTGTAATCGTGGCCTTCGGGAATTTTCAAGCGACGAAGGAAAAGAACGGGTCAGGCATTGGCACAGCACTTACGGAATTTTGTCGCGATTTAGCGACGGACGGACTGGCCGTGTTGAAATGATTAGATAGTCTTCAGGCGTTGTTTTTAATCATTTTTGCGAGGAACTCTGCTAAATTATAATGTACAATCTTTGAGTTTTATGCTTAAGTAATGTTGTCACCATTTTTTGACAGCTCATAACTGAAACTTCACTCCAGAGTATTGAATGGTCTTGGAGTGTTGTTCTGGTAGGATTCAGTGACAACCTCTGCTTGAAATGATTGGATTGTGTAAAGGTTGTATTCAGTGTGAGCTAGCCAGGCATGTTGATTGTCTCTTCCACTAGCGTGGCCTTGTCTTCTATCACTGCCTGCGTTAGGTGTTGAGAACCTTTTCATGCATATGACATCACCTCATTCTGTCAACGGTATTATTGGAAAATAACTACCACAGGAACTTGATTATTCACAGCTCGAAACATTTCATTTTAAGGACTGGAGTTACCCTTGCCTTATACATGGAATCAAATTCGGTTTAAAAAACTGGCTGTTTTAGGAGGTGCGAAACGTTAGAAACGTTTGAAACTCTCTTTTAATCAGAAATAATTGAGGCACAATCATGAAGCAGGTATTGTCAACAACATAAGCTTTCGACACCTATGCTGATGCCATAATCAACTGGAATTGATCAGCTAGCATTATAGAACAGCCAGAACCAGTATTACAGATGCTAGCACCATTGGGTTTAGATTTTCTAAGTGACGAGGAGCAGAATTTAGCCTACAGACTCATGTTCCTTGTCCATGTCAGTATTTCTGGGTATTTCTCTAACGTATAAACTCAAGCTGACCATTCTAAGGGTAAATTAAGTACAGAGAGATATGAGCAGAGCCTGGTAGTTCTCTCCTCTTTTAGTAGGCAGGTTTTGAGGCTTATCGCCCTGCCTACATCTGTCTAGGTGAACCTTCACAGTCGTGTTTATCAGTTTTCTTTACATGAATCTCACTTCAGCAGGAAGAGCTCTCTTAATTTAGCCAGTACTTCACTCCTCATGGGCTCAGTCATTAGTGGAAGTCTTTGGCATTTGGAGGTGGAAATGTGAGCTCTTCCAGTGACTGTCCTATCCTACCAGATTTTGACATACTTTCACAGCATGTAGAGTCCAACCTAAAACTGTCACTCCTGTTGATGATTTTATGTCTCCCTGATTTTAGAGCATGTAAAGATACTGATGGTGAAATGACTTTCTTATATTAGAATTTAAAACACAGGGTGTACATGGGTGTGTTTGTCAACTGTTACAGATACGATAAATAGGGTACTTTAACCCTCATCCAATGGAATTTGAGATCTTCTAAGGTATTCAATCGTCAGGAATATATTTTATCAGGAAATTGATATTTCATCACTCACTGTCATTATTTTTGAGGAATTGTCAATTTCCCATCTTCAGGAATTTAATATTTCGCAAAATGGTGAATCTTACGGAATTCTAGATTTAGCCAACTGTTGTATCTTCAGGAATTTGGGATCTTCTAAAGCTGGATATCTTCAGAATGTGAGATTTCACAATCAGGTGTATCTTCAAGAATTGTGCATCTTGTCAAGCTATACATGTATGTATTCAGGAATTTGAGATCATACAAACTGGTATATCTTCAAGAATTTCAGATTTTAAGGATTTTCGGAAACTTCAACATTTCTGACATTTGAGTAGCAATGCTATGATTTCTCTGACTGTTGGACTGTAAATTTCCTGATAATCCTCAATTTTGTTTATGAAGCTATCCAGACTATAAACCAGGGTGTAAAACTGTGTAAGAGTACTGGCTGTGTATATCCAAGCCTACTCTATGTTATAGTACTACATGAATAAGCCTGGTGTGTGTGCTAAAGGATTTGTACAGGCTTTCAAGTCTGAGGCTGCATCAAGCTGATTTACAATCCCCATCTATGTTAACATAACTACATAGACAGTTCAACTATTTACAGAACATGGCTACATTTTTTACTGTTCTTTAATTTGCTTGAATCCGTCAACATTGTTACAGCGAATCAGTGATGTTGAAGTGTTTACAGAAACTAGGCGTACTTAGCGTTGTTATCTATCAAATACATCCTCTTGAATTTTACTAAAATTCAGTCCAAGTAGTTAGTACTACCAGTTTGCCTTCAATTTAAACACAATTCTTTTGAAACAGTTCATACCGGTACTCATAACTCTTGAGCATTTTGCTGATCTCGCTTTAGCCATTAAATTAAAATGAATCTTCTATAAATTTTTATCATAGGGCCGGTATAAGACTTGAGTAGAAAGAGGAGCCATTGAAAATAATTCCATCAATTTTCAGGAAGCAATAGAATTCTATGGTAGAAGACTTTCCGATTCATAATCTTACTGTTGACGAAAACCCTGTCCAAAAAGTTTTTCTTATTGTAAGAATTAAGTACTTGGCAAATGCTGCAGTTTGACGTTAGAAGGAAAATTTGACGTTAAAAGGAAAATAATTTTGACTGCAGTGTCAAAATAACCATTAGTCAGTCAATCTAATTTTAGAGTTATCAACATAATTTAAATATCACAAGGTACATAAATATACGCCTTGATTTTTTTCTAACTTCAAATTCTCATCTGCATTTATAATTATTCGTAAATTTGTCAGACTACAAACCGCATTCATTGAAACCTGTCTGACGGCTTAATTTTTATCCCTTCTATAAAATTCCATCAACCCAGACTAAAAAATAGCCATATTTTCAAATTGATGAGTCCTCTAGCTGCTATTTTTAGCTTTGATAAAATCAGACAATTGTCATTGTTCTTTTCATTCAGGAAATAATATTTTCTCAAACTTTGTATGACCAGAAAGTCGTAGGTTAACCATGTCCTTAGATTTTTTAAATGGGAAAATGTTGTTTTTACAACTCTAACCTTCAAAACCGTCATTTTTTAAAGTAAAATTAATTCTTATCATACATAAGTTGAGAAAGAAAAATAATTGTTTTTTTGTTCAAATTCTCTCAACAAAGCAATAGATATAAATTAAGAAAAATTTATTTGAAAAAAAAGTATCTTGCTTTAATTTTAAAAAAGTTTATCATATGCTAACATTTAACTTTAAATGCTTAAATTTTTATTACTGATCTGAACAAAATATTTAGAGTTTTGTTGATCAACTGGCTCAGTGTTGGTGAAAATCATACAGACTCACTGACCGCCTCGATTTCAGTGAAAATTGTATGACTGACTGACCGATCCAATTTCAGTGAAAATCATACAGAGTGACTGATTGACCGACCCAATTTCAGTGAAAAGCCGATCCGATTTTAAAACACTAAGCTTTTAAGGCTGACAATTTTTATGACTGAATTGAACAAAATAATTTGTGTTGTGGTTTAGCTGATCCAATTTTAAAACACTAAGCTTTAAGGCTGACAATTTTTATTACTGAATTGAACAAAATAATTTGTGTTGTGGTTTCTGACTGACCCACGCCCCCACAGCTATTAATGGTGTCATTTCCTTCTTTGTGTTATCAGAACAACTTCCTACTGTTACTCATTCAGCTTTTGTCTTCTCGCCTGTGCTCTAAAACATGTGTGTTTTCTGGAGGTGTGGAAAACAGTTATTATCAAATCAAAGTTAGAGTGTAACAAAGAATGGTGTAAACATTAGGAATCAGTATACCTGTCTTCAATCATAATCTACTGTTGAGCAGGACGTAAAACCCCAATCACTCACTCACTCACTCAATCATAATCAAACTTACCTGGGACCCGCTTCTTTACAGTCCGCTTACAGGATTAGAAGAAAGTTCTCTGTGAAAATACTGAAGAGAAATATTCTTCTGTGAAAATACTGAAGAAAAATATTTTTCTGTGAAAATACTGAAGAGAAATATTTTTCTGTGAAAATACTGAAGAGAAATATTTTTCTGTGAAAATACTGAAGAGAAATATTCTTCTGAGAAAATACTGAAGAGAAATATTCTTCTGTGAAAATACTCAAGAGAAATATTTTTCTGTGATACTTATTTTTTCGTGGCTGTCTCGTGCGTACATTAATACTTTTGCGTATTGAAATTCATTTTTCTGTGGATTTGTAAGCGATTTGCTGTGACAGTTGATTCAGATGTTTGGGATAGTTCTTGTGCACTGAAAATCATCCAATTTTCGCGTAAAGATTGTCGGAGTTTAAATTCCAGACTGTAAACATGAAACCATGAAGGATAAATGCTTTTTTTTATTTCTGACGATTTGAACTGCTTACCTCATACATTTTTTAGTCGTCAATTAACTTCCCGAGTTTGTATTATCCTGTGGTTTTAAGCCAGCTGAGATTGTGTTAGACAGACATTTATAGGAGGGACTCCGTTTTAGTCTGATTGTGTGGAAGATGAAGGAGTTGTGATCTCTTTATATGTCTTCCATTTGGATATTTTTCTATAAATACTAATTCTTGAGAATTATTACTCAATGTTCAGTCAAATTTCTACGTGAAAGTGATATTTTTATGGATACCAAAATCATGAAATGCCTTCCCGGAGAATCACTGCCTCGAGCAAAATCCTATTGTAAATTACACTACTTCATTTGACGACCTTGACCCTAAAGTCTTTCATCACTGAGTATTTATTGCTTCCATTTGGTAACCATGACGATCCCAATGAAAGCTGTTACTAGGTATGTGATACTTGTGGTAGTAGTTATTCTACTTGTCTTACAAGATACCAGTCTGAGGTTTTTATTTTCTAGTTTATGTTTATAAATATTTACTCAGCACGTTAAGGATTTCAACATTTGCTGGTTAACAATCTGAATATGTTTAAAGTGGCATGAGCTGCCAAAATTCACTTTTTTCATAATTTCTGATCGTCACGACAGTAAGAGGCTTTGAAGGCCATCAAAAAACTAAATGATTGGCGATGGAATGAGGAAAATCCATGCAGTATGTGGCCTATACGAACTGGAATAGTGTTAGAAAAGTAAACAAAATTTAAATAACCGGGACGACCATTCATTCTGAGCCACAGTTAGTTCAAAACAATACTTTATCGTACATTCTCGAGACAAGAAGCACTGAAAAGCTTCTGAATTATACCTCTTGAGAAAAATAGCCGATAATTTCAACATTCTGTTTCAACGTCAAAATATCAACAATTTGGCCACTTTAAGATTGATTTACATGTTATTTTAAAATCAGATAATGTTTGTGACTGTAGTATTTCAGCTTGTATCTTACAAAAGGCAAGTCTGTGGTTTTTAATTTCCAGTTTAAAACTCTTGATTGGTTTAACCAAGAGCTCCTATTTTGTTAGCTAGTAATGTTTCAAAGAAAATTTTCTTACATTTGGATGCTCGTATCACTTAAGATTATATATATATATACAAATTTGTCAGTCGTCAACCTAATGAAATATCATAGGTTCACTTTATTACAACAATTTATGATGGGGTATAGCGGTCTAAATGATATACCTCTTTTAAACACAATTAGAAACTTGTCTCCATGGTTATTTTAGACAAGAAGATTTTCGCTGTGCCCGTGTGTTTTAATGTTCATGGATATATAAATTTGTTGTTTAACTTTCGGAAGAGGAATTACATTTATATCGTTCGGTTAGGCAGTTGAGTGGGTGTTGAGAAACGACGTCTCTACCCCTTTAGGACAGGCTTTCTTTCCTTCAATTAATTCTGTGCATATCAGTAAGACATCCAGGCAGAGTTATTTTGGGAAGATTAGGTATGTCTCAATTTTCACTCTCAAGAAGTTTCCAGTGGAACTGGAGAGATATCTGAGGATATGCAGGCATAGATTATGGCTCTGTCCATCCCATGGGTACCCTAAAGCCCCATTTAATTCTCTCCTTGTCAAAACTGAGACTATTTTAAAGACAGACAAGTTGTGGCTTGCTTTCTGATATTATTAAGGTTATTTATTGTCCGAAGCATTAATTAAAACTTATACTCACTTTTCACATGTTGGCAAACTGGATAACAAAACATTGTTTCCAATTCGATATGCATGCAAAATTTGACCTACCACAAAAAAGTATTTAAAATAAACATATTGGTACTTTCACAAAATAAAGATGGCCGCCTCTTCTAATGTGATAGAGAAGCACTTCTAGAGAAAACAATTTTACCTCAAATTCATCTTGTCAATGAAAAGTAGAGGGAAAATATATCCTGCCGTTCTAGCAAGGTTATCTTGTCGTCAAACTAAACCAGAGCTTGTGATTGGTCTCCGTGAATGGACGTTCATAGTTACACAATGTTTTTGCATTCAGTTTGCCGAGGGATATTTTTTATATTTTATATTATATTAGCGATTTTTAAACCTGGGTCCCGGGATGGGCTGCTCAGGCTAACATGTTTTGCTCTGGACATAAAAACATTAATTATGCCAAAACGTTACATGTAAGAAATGTTTGAAACACTCATTAATGGTGGGCTCCATTCTAATAGGAAATGATTAAGGCATCACTACAAAGTGAGTTGTTCATAAAACGTACTTTGTGGTGAAGCCTTATTTGTTTTTCTTCAAAACTTGCTGGTATGTTTGGATTCCTGGAATTCTACAGCAGCCTAAAGTAAAAATGTTATGCTTCAGAAGTATAAATCAATCAAAGTATTACTCGTACATGTAAGAAACTTATTTCTAAATATGATCGCCCAACGTGAAACCCTTGCCAATTATTCCGAACAAAGGGTCCAGTTTCTTCCCTCACTAAACCTGGCAATATGGCCACTTGTAAGTAACCATATTCAATCAATTATGTATTTCGCCGGGTAGTTATAAAAGATAACTTGCCAAACTTCAACTTGATTACATGTACATAGAATCAAATGCCTAGAATTTTTGTTAGCTTGTGTTTTGACGTTAGCTTCGAGATATCACTTTACAACAATGCCTATTAAAAACAGAGTAAAACTGCTTGACAAGTAAATCTTGAAATCTTTATCAAGAAAGACGTAAAGAAAATTTTAATGGTTATTTTGTCTCCCTCTCTCAACCAATATACATCAGCATTTTGTTGTCACAACCCCCAGTCTGGTTTGGAGAATTTTGAGGTCCTTTCTTAGAGTACACTAACTGAACTGCCCCCCCCCCCCCCCCCCCCTTCAGACATAAGCTGTCCATCAATACACTATGTAAGTTACTGGTTCAAATAAAATAAAATTACCAAAATTATAATTACCTTTTGATTCGATCCCCTGATGCAGAAGCATTTCTAGATTTGCATCTAAGGTTGGGTATGTCTACCAGGCAAAGAGCCAGGTTTTCTTCCTTCTAAAACTTGACGCGTCGTTGCTGATCTAAAAAATGAATAATACGTTTTACATCTGTATTATAAAAGTATATTGATTTCTTTTTTAAATTCACCATCATATATCACAATTTTTATTGCCCTAAATATTTTTTTAAGATTAGAATGAACCATACCATTATCAAAACTGAGAAAAAATAATGTAATTTTTTTAACTATACCCTTAGGGCAATATCTTTTTCCCTTAAACTCCTTGTGTTATTTTTAGATGTGAACTAATCAACGTCTTCTTGACGTGTGAAAAAAAAAAATCAATGCACTTGTGATTAATATCAGGTGCAGAAATAGATACCACCATAATTATTCAGATAATGTTTTGCGTGACTTATTAATTTTCTTCTCTTTCGGCTGAGATGGTAGAGTTGGTAAAGTTTTATTCTCCTATCTCCGGGATTTCTGAGTGGATTTTTCACTTGATTGTGGAAGAGTTGCCAGCTTGGAGTTTCCACCAGGCAGAGAGCCCGGTTTCCTCTCCTACAATTCCTAGCAATGCCGCCATATAAATGAAATAATGTTGAGTGCAGCATAAAACATCAATCATTAAATCCAAGAAATAGCTACAATCAAGCGGCAAGTGACTATTTTCCTATTAGCTGCTTTAGGCAAGACAACGATTGATTGATTGATTGATTGATTGATTGATTGATTGATTGATTGATTAATGTTTTTAGCCACACAGAAGATTATATCACATACATGTATATGAACCGTTCAACCCGGACATTTTGCCTAGAGGAAACCCGGTAACCTTTGACCTGTATCTGCCAAATCTTCATACCAGCTGAAAACCCAACTAAAATTTTTTTTGTAATAATTACAAATTTTCCTTTCGACAGACAAATTGCAATGAAACCATTTTGATAAAGCTTTCCTGCTGGAATAGACCCTGCTGATTTATTTTTTTTTGTAATTTTACGGTAAAATGATAATACTAGATGCATGCAATGATGCATAATGATAAGAGTTAAGTATGTAATCCCCCCATCACTTACACCTTTCTATTTCTTCAATAGACTCTTACTGATAATACAGGAGGTCCATTGTTTATTCTATTAACACTTTTATATTCACTGAGAGTAGTTTGAAGGAGGGTCTGGATAGGGGGTTGTCATCTTTCAAAATAAAATAGTAAATTATTCTTTTCTTGATGGGGACAACGTTAAAGGCCTTTCATTAATGGATCACCAATTTGAATTCGAGCAAGTCAAAATAAAAATTGCAGAGCCTCGGTGACTCGGTCGGGTGACTACGAACCTAAAAAGTGTTTGAAAAGAACTTCCAAGAAAGATTTTACAGAATAAAAGACAATAGTTTCCAAATTCCATTTAAATGGGAAAATATCACCAGCCCATGCCCATGCCATGCCAGTTTAAACAATACTATATTTAGGATCATTTTAGAAACATTCTAGCAGCTATCACCTTTATTCAACAGATAAATTTAGGCACTGACTGAAAATAAAAATATTTGTAGCCACCCCTTGTAAGCCTCACAGCATAATATTACTACAGTAATCAAGCCAATGCTCTGGGGTATATTAAAAGATGACTTGAACAGTTTCTTAACAGTTTGGTTTTCTTTACCTCTCTTCAGAGATCATATTTCTTGTACTCCACTTTCATAGCTGGAAATACCCCGTAAAAGTTTTTGCTGTACTGTAATGTTGACGTGCAGTTTTTCAGAACATGTTTTGCAAAAGCATTTTGGAAAAACTGTTGATAAATCCGTATGTTGTAGGAACTTCTAATTTATTGTGAAAATTGTGATGTGCGCACTCCATATGTTGTAAGAACTTCTAATTTATTGTGAAAATTGTGATGTGCGCACTCCATATCTTGTAAGAACTTCTAATTTATTGTGAAAATTGTGATTTGCGCACTCCATATCTTGTAAGAACTTCTAATTTATTGTGAAAATTGTGATTTGCGCACTCCATATCTTGTAAGAACTTCTAATTTATTGTGAAAATTGTGATTTGCGCACTCCATATCTTGTAAGAACTTCTAATTTATTGTGAAAATTGTGATTTGCGCACTCCATATCTTGTAAGAACTTCTAATTTATTGTGAAAATTGTGATTTGCGCACTCCATATCTTGTAAGAACTTCTAATTTATTGTGAAAATTGTGATGTGCTCAGTACATGTATGTGAAATAATAGATGACATACATGTATGTATTGAACAAAGGATTAAATTAGCAGGATTTTACTATTCTCTGTGATTGGATTAATACGGACGTTTTTCAAATTTGGACTTAATTGGAACTATAATGAAAATTGGGTATGGAGACTTTTTCCTTTTTTATACGCCCAAAAAGTAGGTTGTATTATGTTATCACCGGCGCCGTCCGTCTCGGACTACCTTCCGCTCGTTTCACACTTCCCCATTCATAGACTTCTGGTAATACATGTATGTAAGAAAAAAGTGTGAACAACATTGAATTATCATTGTTCATGCATGGTTAAAGTGGCATGAGCTGCCAAAATGTTGATATTTTGATGTTAAAACAGAATGTTGAAATTATCGGTTATTTTTCTCAAGACGTATAATTCAGAAGCTTTTTCGTGCTTCTAGTCTCGAAAATGTACGATAAAGTATTGTTTTGAACTAACTTTGGCTTAGAATGAATGAATGGTCGTCCCGGTTATTTAAATTTTTGTTTACTTTTCGAACACGTTTTCTGTATGGATTTTCCTTGTTCCAACGCCAATCATTTAGTTTTTTTGATGGCCTTTAAAGTCTCTTACTATTGAAACGATCAGAAATTACAAAAAAAGTGTGAATTTTGGCAGCTGATGCCACTTAAATATTTTGCTGAATCCATTTACTCATTTTGTAATTATCTGGGAATATTATTATTATTAATTTTTTGGGGAAATAACATCGCATGGTTTTAGTAGGATTTCCTATTGATACAGTTGTATAAATCTTATGCTAAATTCAATTTATTGGGGAGCCGTGATTATGACTTCCTTCACAACTGTTTACATTGTCAACATTCATGTAACTGCCTGTTGATCAAATTTATTTCAATATGCAGAGCAGAATATTAATATCTGCCTGCTCACTCTTGGCTAGTGAGTTTTGGCAGGGTACGTACACAACGGACGTCATAAGTCCCTGAGATAATTATGTTTCGCAAGCATTGTAGATCGGCAAACGTAGCTTGAATTTTGTATGTTGATATTTTGATGTTAAAACAGAATGTTGAAATTATCGGTTATTTTTCTCAAGACGTATAATTCAGAAGCTTTTTCGTGCTTCTAGTCTCGAAAATGTACGATAAAGTATTGTTTTGAACTAACTTTGGCTTAGAATGAATGAATGGTCGTCCCGGTTATTTAAATTTTTGTTTACTTTTCGAACACGTTTTCTGTATGGATTTTCCTTGTTCCAACGCCAATCATTTAGTTTTTTTGATGGCCTTTAAAGTCTCTTACTATTGAAACGATCAGAAATTACAAAAAAAGTGTGAATTTTGGCAGCTGATGCCACTTAAATATTTTGCTGAATCCATTTACTCATTTTGTAATTATCTGGGAATATTATTATTATTAATTTTTTGGGGAAATAACATCGCATGGTTTTAGTAGGATTTCCTATTGATACAGTTGTATAAATCTTATGCTAAATTCAATTTATTGGGGAGCCGTGATTATGACTTCCTTCACAACTGTTTACATTGTCAACATTCATGTAACTGCCTGTTGATCAAATTTATTTCAATATGCAGAGCAGAATATTAATATCTGCCTGCTCACTCTTGGCTAGTGAGTTTTGGCAGGGTACGTACACAACGGACGTCATAAGTCCCTGAGATAATTATGTTTCGCAAGCATTGTAGATCGGCAAACGTAGCTTGAATTTTGTATGTGCTGCGACCAAAATTTAATTTTATTTCTTGTCAGGCTTTTGAAGTACATGTTCTACAACATACTTAGCGCAAATTAGAAAATATTTCCAAAGGTTGTTCATAAAACCTTTAACATCTAGATCTCCAAAATTGATATCAGCTGAAAATGCATATTTTACTTCTTGGCAATAATAAGAAACAATCAGCTGATTCTGTTTAAATGAAATTTGTCCCTACATTTGGAAGCTCACACCATTTTAATTATGACTCATAGATTACAGGATATTTTTGCATCACAACTGTTTACATAGTCAACATTGTGTAACTGGTTGTTGATCGATACTATTTGATAATGTAGGGTGTGTTGGAATACATGCTAAATTATTTGCATTAATACATCTTCGGACCATGATTTAGGCAGTATCTAGAGATGCTGGTAATAGTGGAACACCAGGGATGTCCTTCATGTATGACTGATTGATGTTAAATGCCTCACTCAAGATTGTTTCACTTATGATGGCGTTGCCTGGATTAGTCCCAGAAAAGCACCTGACCTCCGACGAGTACCTGACCTCTCTTCTACACTGTGAAATTTGTCAATACCTATCGATTGGAGCCCTGTGTCGGGTAGAGACAATCGCTCTGCCGACGGAACCACGAAGACCCCTCCCTGCAAAGAGCCTCCGTGGAGGAAACCTGGAAAAACGTCCATATATTTCCTCTTTGCAATGATCCACATAGTTAGTTTTTTGTGAACAACACAAGCTTTCTACACCTATACCGGTGTCTTCGTCAAGCAAATAAAAGTTGGACTTGACGAAGACACTGGCATAGGTGTCGAAAGCTTGTGTTCTTCACAAATAACTAACTATGTGGTGATGTCTTAATTATTTGGTGATGTCTTAATTATTTCTCATTAACAAGTAAAATGTTCCATCGAATTGATAAGTGATTTGAAAATATTGATGGATCTAGTTTATATTGTACATCAAGGGAAGTAGTTTGTATTGTCCAATGTTGTCTTTTTCAGGGAGCAATCATGAACAGTTTCTCAAAGCATTTAGCTTTGCAACAGGTTGTAATGCAATGTCCTTGTATTTGACTGACGTGCAAGTGAAGCGCCATTTTTTTTTCTTCAGAAATAGCCTCCAGGATCCATATCATTTTTCGTTGTGCTAACAAGGCTCTTTCATTATGTTTACAGGGAGCCCAGAAAAGTGACGTTAAAGAAAGGTTCCACAGGACTGGGCTTTAACATTGTCGGAGGGGAAGATGGAGAGGGTATATTCGTCTCCTTTATATTGGCTGGAGGGCCTGCAGATTTGAGCGGCGAACTACGCCGTGGGGACCAACTCTGCTCTGTAAGTCAGATATGTTTGACAATTTCCATACAGACCCTTGAATGATGTTTTTCGGATTTTTGATTTATCCCTTTTCTCATGTGAACCTTAAGAAATCGTTTCCGTGTTTTTTTTGTTTTTTTCCTGGTTACACTTTCTGGTTTCTTGTTCCTCAGCACAAAGAGATTGCTTTCCTTCGCCACTAAACCTGGCAACGCTGTCCTATAAGTGAAATAATCTTGAGAGTGGTGTAAAACCTCAATCAATCAATGTACAATAGAAATTCAATTTGCTTATATTAAACAGACAGTATTTCTTGACTAATAAAATGTAATTTTGTATAATGGCTAAAAAAATGAATACTAGAATTTTGTAACAAAAAACAATCCAAGCCATAAATTTTCCCGTCCTAAAAGACCTGAAGCCTAACGGCGTCACTCAAAAAAATTATGAGATATAAAAAGGATCTAGTTTTGCTTTAAATGTGTTTATTGACCAACGGGAGAGCACTAAACCAAAACTTGTTTGCTTTTGTTCAATGAACTATATGCGTGGAATGGATGTCACATGGTATTTGATATGCATCAAAGGCCGCCATTACTAGGAGATGGGGCAATGGTGATCCAGATGTGTTATGGACGCGTGCTTTAATTAACTGTCAATGGCGGCACATTTTACATAGTCAGATCCAAACCACCCATTCCACGCATATATTTCATTGTGTTTGTTAGTGGGCTTGTTTTGAAGGTACTGGTTTGCTGCGAGCCTTTGTAGTGCCATGATTGCAAGTCTATTCTTCTCTGGGCAGAATACTTCTTGTCGGCCATTTTGATTTCCTTTTAATACCCACATCATCAAGCGATGAATCTATTAGCCATGTAACAGTTATAAATATAAATGTGAAAGCTTGACTTTTTTGTTCCATTAACATCGAATCCAACAGAAACAAGCGACACCATTATGGTCTTAGCTTTCATTAATAATTGAAATGTTCACCCTACAACATGTTTGCTTGAACTTCAGGTAAATGGGGTGGATTTACGGGCAGCCACACATGAAGAAGCGGCTGCCACGCTCAAGGGTGCAGGGGATACGGTGGATATTGTGGCACAATATAAACCCGAAGGTAAGATCCTGTTTTAAATACCATATTTAAGTACACCACAAAATCCTAAAAAAATCTATGTAATAAATATTTCACAACTGATCATTTTTATATTAAGACAAAATCGTGCAAGGGAGCCTAGAGATCAATGTTGAAAATATCATGCTGATGTCGCAGATTTGTCTGACTCAAGATGTCCAACATCCGTAATATTCACCTCTAGCAGACGTTGATTCATTAATTGTGGGGGGCCTCCGTGGCTCAGTAGGTAGAGCATTGGACGCTCAATCCGAACAGCCTTCCACCAATGGGTTGCGGGTTCGAATGCCACTCAGTCCAAAAATTGGAAAAGTTTCTGACTGGGTTTTCACTCGAACGACCTATGTGGGATGGTTGCCAGTTACCAGCGGAAGGTCGTGGGTTTCCTCCGGGCACAAAGCCCGGTTTCCTCCCACAATAAAACTGGCAACGCCGCCATATAAGTGAAATAATCTTGAGCACGGCGTAAAACACCATACAATCAATCAATCATTCATTAATTATGTCCAGCTACAGTGAAGACGTACTGATACGACACAACAAAGGATGTGTATCATGTTATGGTACAGACCTAATAGATTTCCGTAACTGTCTAAAGCTGGGAATTTACGCATACTTCACGTCAGAAATTTGACTTTCTGTTTAGCCTGATTTGTAAAGAAGAAGTTATAAAGGAAAATTTTACGCAAATTAGGTAACCATAAGTCGTGATTTCGATTCTCACCCTGGCCCGGAATATTTTCCGGGTCAATTAGTGTCGTTTATTTACTACTTCAGTGAAAATAGGATATGTAATCTGAAGTTGTTCCCATATCCTTTAAGTTGGTTATCGTATGACCCACAAATCAATTGATCATTTCTCTTTTAGAATATAATCGTTTTGAAACAAAGATTCAAGATTTACGAGAACAGATGATGAATACAAGTACAGGCAGCTTACGCACAACACAGAAAAGAAGTTTATTTGTTAGGTAAGTAGTTACCTCCCCTTTTGACTATGAAGCCATCGATATCTTATAATAACTAGATTGGTTAATGGCAAGTGACTTCCAGCAAGTAAGTCTGCCATCTTGGAAGTTGATTTTGACTTTCGTTAAGAAGTTGTTTTCTAGTCCAGTGTGAACTTTTCTGCCATTTTTTTTTTCAAGAATGGAATAAATTTCAAGCGGTAGGTGCTGTATAAAATGCCTCGCCCATCAAGACAAGCGTTTAAAACTCGCTATAGTAGGGCCTACCGTGCAATAACCACGGCAACAAAGCATTTAAAGCGTTAACCTCGTTCTGGGATGTAGCGTTAATGTGATGTTCAAGTTAATGGATTACCAGGTTAAGAAAAAAGGACTCTTTGCTGACAGAAACCCCTTGACTTCAATCAGGTACAGGGGCCTCGTTGGCTCAGTCATTTAGAGCGATAGTCCATCAGTGTGACACAGACCTTCCATCTCTCTCATTAGTCCCCGCGTACCCCCTATGTGGAAGAGTTGCCATCAACCGCAACTAGATAAATAATCTTGAGTGCGGCGTAAAACATCAATCAATCAATCAATCGGGTATGACGACGCATTTGACAATACATTGCTGTTTGATTTTTCTTCAGGGCTCTATTTGATTATGATCATACAAAAGACAGTGGCTTACCAGGAAAAGGTCTGGCGTTTAAGTATGGTGATATTTTACATGTTACAAATGCCAGTGACGATGAATGGTGGCAAGCCAAACGAATCACCCCAGAGGGCGGCGAGGAAGGGATGGGCATAATTCCCAGTAAACACAGGTAAAACTTGCATGTGTTTTTTTTTTACTATTTTGTACATGTAGGATTTGTCTCAGCAATCATCAAGTTTTTTGTTTGAAAGATTTGTCTTGCTTAAAGTGGCATGAGCTGCCAAAATGTTGATATTTTGACGTTAAATCGTTGAAATTATTGACTATTTTTCTCAAAACATATAATTCAGAGGCTTTTTAGTGCTTCTAGTCTCGAGAATGTACGATAAAGTATTGTTTTTAACTAACTTTTGCTTAGAATGAATGAATGGTCGTCCCGGTTATTTACATTTTGTTTACTTTTCGAACACTATTTCGGTTCGTATAGAGTGTACACTTTATAGATTTCGCTCATTCCAACGTCAATCATTTAGTTTTTCGATGGCCTTCAAAGCCTGTTACTGTCGGGACGATCAGAAACCACGAAAAAAGCTCATGCCACTTTAAAAAGTTCACAGATTAAAATCAAATTAGAAACTTAATTACATTGGATTCTGTATTTTTAATGCATTAAAGGTCGTTAATTAGTTTACTGAAATATAAAAACTTCAAACAATAGAATGTTATAAATGTTGCAATATTTTCTAAAAAAAAGAAATAAAAAAAAACGCAGTTTAAGATATTTCATGCATTCTGAGCTTTGAAAGGTAGATTGAGGTAGAAAGATAAGAATTTTTTTTCTTCTTTTTTTCAACAGAGTTGAGAGAAAAGAACGTGCCCGATTAAAGAACGTAAAATTTACTGGTCGTGGTGGAAACGACCGAGTGAGTGAGGCAAGTTTAACCAATTTTTGTTTACTTTGGTGTACATGTATGTAGTTTCTATTGTCAGTCATTTTGATTTTATTAAACTTCAATTTTGCTGCAAAAAGAATCCTGCGGCTTGCATTCCATACAATGAGAAATTCATACTGTTTTCCATCAACCAAGTGGGAATTTTTATTGGTCAAATTAACTGGTAGTATAAACCTATACTAACTTTGTTTTCTAATGTCTTTTGAAAAACATGGCTGCCAACACTCCAAATAATTTGTCTGTTTAGTTTAATCAAAACTATCACTTACACAGACTACATGTATAGTGGTGCATAGTTCTTTTTATTTCAATTTATTTTTAACCTAATAGAATTCTTTAAACTTACATGTAAGGCGGAATCCAGCGATCAGTAATTTGCTAGCATACAAGGGCACATAACTCTGTACATGGTTGTCTTTGCTTGACCAGTTTGTTAAAGGCTGATACAATTTGACAGTTGATGTTAGTAAGAAATATGTTATCACAACATATTTATTTTAAATATATCTTTATGACATAAAATTATTAATCAGACAATTTAAAATGTGCACAAACCTTGGAATAGCTCTGATTGAATTAAAAGTAGGTGAGAGAACAGAAACATCTGTCAGAATTGCAGAGCTTGATTTATCAGTTTTCGATAATTTGTTTTATTTGTTTTAGTCTTACTATGTGGACTGGGGCATAAAATCCATAATCCTGACTGTGGGGTAAAAACCCAATCAATCATTCAGTCAAATTTCTCTGAATGGCGGAAATTTCTCTCATAGATATAGTTTGTTCTTGTTTTGGTCAACATGCAGAAAGGAATAATAATATTAAATTCAAATTTTTTTTAGGCATCCGCTAATGACAAACGAAAGAAAAATTTCTCATTTTCACGACGTTTTCCATTTATGAAGAGTAAAGATCAAAGTGGTGGAGAAGAATTAAGTGCAGACGAACGTAAGTAAAAGTTTCTTTTTTGGTTGGTTAATTTCTTGGCATATTTTTTTTTGTACGGTTTTGATCTAAAATTTGTATTAAATTCTGCCTAGTTAGTGGTATTAATATATACTTTTTGGTGTTCTTTTTTAAACTGAATTTCTTGCTATTATCAATATCTTAAGCATCTTGGTTAGTTAATTTGTTTCTTTATGTTATTTAATTTGTTTCTTTATGTTATTTAATTTAGATGAATTAACTAACCACTTCATTTCATTTTTGCCAAGCATCCCAAAAAATAACTTTCAACTTTATTACCTCCACAGCTGAAGAAGCCTCACCCAAAGGTAGGTTACTCTGGGTTTTTTTTACTGTTTATTGCTATGGTTTGTGCTGTAGATGTTTGTGTTCTTGGTTTGCTGCACGATGACCCATAATACCTCACAGAAGATTAAATTGTCGAACTCTCTTGAATTCCGTTATTTAAATCTGAACTCGGTTATTTTTAACTTTTATCAATTTTATTCTTACTCAGTGAAAACGACAACAATTTTGTTAATTTCTTGATGCTTAAAGGTCCTATCTGACATCACCACCACAACATCATTATATTCAAAACATCAGAAATGTTCTTTTTAACACATATGAAATCAAGACCCAAAAATGTCTCCTATCTTTGCTTGCTTGTCAAAACAATCGTCTCTCAATCCTACACAAACCTTCCAGGTCTCGAGCTCTGTCCCACCAAAAATTCAAAACATTTTTTGTTGTCTTTCCACTTAATCGCGTGGTCTCCTCTGGGCATAGAGTCCGGTTTCCTCCCACAATAAAACTTGCAACACTGCCATATGAGTGTAAATAATCTTGAGCTCGGCGTAAAACACCAAATAATCAACCCACTTGATCGTCTTCTGTGAATGGGTTGCCTGGTAACCACTAAACCCGACAAGGCTCCTATATAACTGAAAAATGAGTGAGTGCGATGTAAAACATCCGTCAGTCAGTCAAGTTCTGAGAAAGCGAGGATACCCCATTATTTGTCCTCATCTAGAAATTACTTCTGTGATATGTTTTGGGTGAATGTTGGATTGTGTTTTTGCCAACAATTTAGTTTGTTTTATATCTTTTTGTTTATTTCTTCATTTTCATCTCATTGAAAAACTTAATTTTTTTATCATTAGCTAAAAAATTACTGTTTAGTTTTGGTTCAGCCTGATTTTGTTTTCCCATTTTGTTTCACCAACTTTCAGCTAATGGAAGTGTCAGTGAAAGCGAGTCTAGTTTCCGTAAGTAATTCAAACTCACTATTTACATAAGGTTTGGTTGAGAAAATTGTACACCTCCTTTAAGTAGAGTAACCTCCCTTTATGTGAGGTTTCTCAGCTGAGGAGGTAATAAAATTTAGGTCATTTTAATCATATGGCATGAACTGGGGGCGGTTTCTCAACGCATTTACGCCCGTCGTAACTTTGCGCCTAGTCGTAACGTAATGTTAAAGGTATCTGTTGCCATGACGTTTCGACCAGGCGCAAAGTTACATCGGTGTCGAGAAACAGCCCCCTGGGTATTTCTATTCTTTTAATACAAACGAGATTGGGGAGGTCTGGCCTCCTTTGGTATCAGTTTTATCCGTTCGGAGAAACAAAACACATAAATCTCAAATCTTTGAATATCAAAAGTTTTATCATATTCAAGTTCATTAATTTTTTCACCTTTATTTCTTGAGTTGTTTTAATTTTTTTTTTGTTTAATGGGTTGTTTTGCATGGGTACTTATGCACAAAGCACTGCACAATTATTGACATTTGTCTTTTTTCTACTCACTTTTGTTTGATTCAATCAATGTTAGTAGAGTTTGCACCGAATTTTGTTCATCGTTATATTTTCCTTTTCCATAAGGTGCCCATTGGGGATCAGTAGCTTTAGACTGCCAAGCCACACTGACTTTCCCTGTTGGGGTGCACTCTCATATATCTCTTGCAATATTTTGCGTGCCTTAAAATGTTAATCATTTTATCGTAAAAAAACTGGGTACTTTTTAATTTAGGCGTTTTTTTTTATATAATTTTTTTCTCCAAATGTTTTGTGTTACCCTAAAGGCCCATTCTCATTGTGCGATTTGTCGTACCAACTTGTAGTATGCGATTCAAAAGGATGCATTTGATTTGGTTGACATATCATATCGACCTATTAAAAGCATCCATTTTAATTGCAACCTACTAGCAAAGAGAGTAGATTGACAAGAGTGGTCACTTCATGTTGAATTTGAACTGACACGATTCGATTATTAGAAACCTCCTTTCTATAGGGGGCGCCCTACAGTCGAATCTTGTAATGTACTGTCGGAACACCCTTCCGCTAGGAGGCCAGAAGAACATGCCGGCAATGCTGATTGGACGAAGTGACCACTCTTGTCAATCTACTCTCTTTGCTACTAGTCGGTATGATAAATCGCACAGTAAGAACGAGCCTTAAGAATTTCACAAATTTCCTGTCACTGGTGATGCTATTGCTCTTGTGGATATGAGCGGCATAGCCTGGGCTCACTGTTTATCCTTAAATACGGAAACAAAAATCTGTTACCCATCAAGAAAGCCTGTATATGGTATGAGTAATAGGTTGCCAGTTTAGTCGTATAAGGTTTAGTCATGATCTGTGTTTCCCTGTTGTACAATTTTTTGGCCACAACCCCCAAAAACTTATGAAAATAACTACTGGTCCCGTTTGATTCCCAACAATGCAATCGTGGAAACGGATTTGATGTTTCCCCCTGTCAGCGAAATTGTCTGGCCTGAGACAACCTGTGTAAATTCACAAATTTTATGATAGAATATCTCAAAACAAAGGAAATACTGTTGAGCAGGACGTAAAACCCAAATCACTCACTCACTTAAAATAAAGACCCCTTCAATGAAAATGTTTCAAGTCTATCTAACTTTGAATGTGTTTACCCTTTCAGAAGAAGCAATTCTGTCGTACGAATCTGTTGTACAACAAGAATGTAAGTATATCATAAATTAATAAACCCTATCAATCTTAAAGATAGAGGATTTTGAAAAACATTGAAAATTGAAAAAAAATTGCTAAAACTTTCAAATATTATTGCTCAGTCATAATGTTTTAAAAACTTTGTTATTCTGCGCGGTTTCTTCTTATTTATCCTTCTGCATGGATTGTTCTCGAGATCGCTGTATGTGATCATGTAATTGTCAGGTACTCGCCAAAGGCCGGGGGTTTCTCCCGGGAAAAGAGCTTGGTTTCCTCCCCCACAAAACCTGACAATGGCGCCATTTAAGTGAAATAATCTTGAGTGCGGCGTAAAACATCAGTCTTATTTATCGTTATGCAGTGTAGGTCTTTGTTACATGTAAGTTTAACTTTAGGCCACTTTAAAGGATTTATGAACAGATTTTGGAAATATTCTCTAATTTGCGTTAGGTGTGTTGTAGAACATGTACCAAAAAGAAAATTAAATTTCGGTTGCAGCACATACAAAATTCAAGCTACGTTTACCGATCTACAATGCTTACGAAAGTTAATTATCTCAGAGACTTATGATGTCAAACACGACCTCCGTTGTGTACGTACCCTCAGAGCGATGACGTAATAAACGATTTCTGTTGTCTCAGTACGTCTTCGTGGCAGTTTGTACACATCGAAGGTCGTGTATGACATCATTTTTCCGAGCAGTTACGAAAAATACAGAAAATATGCATATTTCCTCCCCGTTCGTTTTTTGACTACCAGGGAACTAACGCGAAGGTTGTTTCGTTGCTACTGATAATTTTCAAATATATATTTAGTCAATAAACAAGCACAAACTAGCTTTAAATCTTGTTCATATCTCCTTTAAGTCCTGATACAGTTTTTTAGTTTATGTTCATGTACGACAAGAATATTGATTCTGAGGAACTTAAACTGGTCTCCATCCCTAACTACCATTTTTTGTTTGTTTTCAATTCCTCCAGTGAAATACACACGGCCTGTAATCATTTTGGGACCACTTAAAGATCGTATTAATGATGACTTGGTGTCAGAATTTCCAGACAAATTTGGAATCTGTGTTCCTCGTAAGTATTTTTTTTTTCTTCAAAATGTTCTTGCTGATACACATTTAATATAAGTGGGTTTGATGTAAAAAAAAATAAAATAAAAATTAACTTTCTATGTTGAGTGGTCGCCAGGGGCTTTCTCTGTGCAAAAATCCTTGTTTCCTCCCCCAACTAAACCTGGCTACGCCACTTAATTTGGGAAGCAATTTTAAGTCCAACATGAAAACAATCAAGCAGACCTGATAACTTTTCAAAAATTTATTTATAACTTTAGCTAATGCAATTTCTCTTTCAAGTTTTATCACGCATTAGCATTATGTTCATGAGTTTTTGCAAGCATACACAACAGCCTGACAACCCCAGTTGTGTTTAGGCGATGACATCATCCAATGTTGCATCACGTCACCAAAATTTGAAAATGATGACATCGTTCAGTGTCAGGGCGTTTGACGTCACAATGAAATGTTCTCTGTGTATATGCTAGTTTATACAGCAGCTTTGTCCTATTTCACAACATGTAGGGAAATCACACATATGTTAGAATGTATACATCGTTGGAACCCACGATTAAAACTTACGCTCACTTTACCCGTGGGACAAGTGGAAGTAGATCCGTCGTCTCTAATTTAATATGCATGTTGACTTTGATTGGTTTCCCCCCCCCCAAAAAACTGTGGCGGAAATTTCACCAATTAGAATCTGTGTTACGTAAGCATCCAGGCAGTTTTCAAAACAAAGATGGACGACTTTACAGTTTATACATCAATTCGATAAACGTGTCTCCAAACTGATGTTTATATGAGAACTTTTGATTGGTCCAACAGTAAATGGGCATTCCCAGAAAACGAGGCTTTCAATCGCAGTTGGCCCAAGGGTTAAATGTGAGCTTGTTGTGAGTTTAACCCTAGGTATCCGAGGATGGAATGTGTAGTAATTTCTGATGACTCAAAATAATTATCATGCAATTTGTTAATTTGTTCTTCAGATACGACACGGTCTCGTCGTGATTATGAAGTGGATGGACGAGACTATCATTTTGTAGATTCCCGGGAACAAATGGAACGGGACATCCAGAACCATCTCTTCATCGAGGCAGGACAATACAATGAAAATCTTTACGGAACAAGTGTGGCCTCAGTAAAAGAAGTCGCTGAAAAGGTTTGTTCAAATTGGAAATTCACCGACAAAATTATAATGCCAAACGTTGATTTCCGCTTACTACCTCATTTTCATTCGATAACAGGGCCATCAATGGCTTTGTTTTTAAAGCGAGACTCTCTCAGAGTGACACAAGCCTTCCATCTATTGGGTGCTGGTTCAAATTCCATAGAGACAAGGGGGCCTCGTGGCTCAGTAGGTAGAGCGTTGGACACTCAATCCGAACAGCCTTCCACCAATGGGTCGCGGGTTCGAATCCCACTTAGACCCAAAAAAAAATTGGAAAATTTTCTGACTGGGTTTTCACTCGAACCACCTATGTGGGATGGTTGCCAGCGGAAGGTCGTGAGTTTCCTCTCGGCATAGAGCCCGGTTTCCTCCCACAATCAAACTGGCAACGCCGCCATATAAGTGAAATAATCTTGAGCGCGGCGTAAAACACCAAACAATCAATCAAATTGGAAATTCACCGACAAAATTATAATGCCAAACGTTGACTTCCGCTTACTACCTCATTTTCATTCGATAACAGGGCCATCAATGGCTCAGTTGTTAAAGCGAGACTCTCAGAGCGCCACCGACCTATGTGGGATGGTTGCCAGTTACCAGCAGAAGGGTGTGGGTTTCCTCCGGGCACAGAGCCCGGTTTCCTCCCACAATCAAACTGGCAACGCCGCCATATAAGTGAAATAATCTTGAGCGCGGCGTAAAACACCAAACAATCAATCAAATTGGAAATTCACCGACAAAATTATAATGCCAAACGTTGACTTCCGCTTACTACCTCATTTTCATTCGATAACAGGGCCATCAATGGCTCAGTTGTTAAAGCGAGACTCTCTCAGAGCGACACAAGCCTTCCATCTATTGGGTGCTGGTTCAAATCCCATTGAGATAAGACAAAAAAAGTATGAGTATTTTTTCACTCAATTAACTGTCACGTTTGTGCATCAGTAGGTACTGGCCACATGTTGGGTTTCCATGTCAGTTTTGCGTGCAACATAAATCAATTATTCCAAAAACGAAATATTTACAATGGTACTTGTAATTTCTTTTTACGGCTATGTGCATTGTGAGTAAAGTTCTGGATTTGTTGGTACCTTATTTCTTCTAAAGATTCAGCCATTCTAATGGCCTACATTTTTCATTGAGTCAGACAAAAACAGAGACCTGGAGGTGTCTTTAGGTATAATCATTTTCACACACTGCACAGCGAGTCATATTGCCTTAAATTACCTCTAATGAGCAAATTTGTCTGGTCACATTTAGCATATTTCTTATCTAATGGTCGAATCCTTATGAGGCAAAAAGTAGCTGAATCTTTAGAAGAAATACGGAACTGTGAGAATTTTTGTAGCAACAAATTCTACAGCATATTGTGCAGTAAAAGTATATTATTTATCCAACTTTGATTTGAAACGTGTGTGTTATTTTTCAGGGCAAACATTGTATACTTGATGTGAGTGGGAACGCTATTAAAAGATTACAAGTGGCTGGCTTATATCCCATAGCTATATTCATCAAGCCCAGATCTGTCGACTCCATTATGTAAGTTTTAACGTAGCGTGGTTATCCATAAGTTATCTTCTTGTTTCAATCTGTCAGATAAAAACCAATTTTACTACGAAAATGAGCAAAACAGCTGAATCCATACTCCTCCAACTTCTAAATTCTTTCCAAAATTGACAAACTGTTATAACTGAAAATATTATTTAAAGTGGCATGAGCTGCCAAAATGCTGATATTTTTACGTTGAAACATAATGTTGAAATTATTGGTTATTTTCCTCAAGACGGATAATTCAGAGGCTTTTTAGTTCATTCTAGTCTCGAGAATGTACGATAAAGTATTGTTTTGAACTAACTTTGGCTTAGAATGAATGAATGGTCGTCCCGGTTATTTAAATTTTGTTTACTTTTCGAACACGTTTTCGGTTCGTACAGGCCACATACTGTATGGATTTCCCTCATTCCAACGCCAATCATTTAGTTTTTCGATGACCTTCAAAGCCTCTTACTGTCGTGACGATCAGAAATTCTGAAAAAAGTGTGAATTTTGCCAACTCATGCCACTTTAAACCTTTGTTTAATTCCGGAATATGTTGATGTTTAGGATATAAATGGTTCCATACTCCTCCAACTTCTAAATACTTTCCAAACTTGACAAACTTTAAACTTTAAAATATTATTTCGAATTATGTCTATGTTTAGGGAAATGAACAAACGAATTACAGAAGAGCAGGCCAGGAAGACCTATGAGAGAGCCTTGAAACTTGAACAAGAATTTGGAGAATATTTTACAGGTATGTGTCCCAAGTTAAGTTTAAACAAATTTCAAACCGTTAAAATAAAAATAAAAATTCAACTCTAAAATGAATTTTTATATTTCAAATGGTTAGTTTGTATCGCACTTAAAGAGTGTTACTTCAATGATATATAAATGGATGGCATGACAAATGACGCTTTATAAAATGTTGATAATGGATGCGTTGTCGACTCAAAGTAAAGAAGAAATCTGTGTTATCAGTTTTGTCCTTGTTTAATTTCTTTCTTACATTTTTTTTCCAGCGGTTGTTCAGGGCGACACAGCTGATGAGATCTATGCAAAGGTCAAAGAGGTCATCCGTGATCAGTCAGGGCCCACGATTTGGGTACCAGCCAAAGAGAAGCTGTAAACTATCTTGGGGCACCAAACACCCCCACATTCCTCAAATAGACTCAACCAACCTTTTATGTAGGGAGAGTTCATGACATATTTTAGGGAGGAGTCTACAGCCTGTCACATTTGCTATATCACCAGGGCTGAAAAATCATCCCGTGTTATTTTATAGCATTTTAGAAGAATCCATAAAGGGAAATAACTCTCAACCCTATGAGATAGCTCAAGTTTTTATAATTCATAACATATTATTTCAAAATATTTTCAGTTCTTAATTACTTCCATTTTCAAAAATTAACATTTCAACTTGTTTAGTCTTCATTTGCTTTGGCAATCATGTATTATTTTATGCCATGTTCAGGGAAAATTTGATTAATTCCATAAGTCAACTTTTCCAAAATGTAATTTTTTTGTACCATCTATTTTTGTCACATCTGCATGTAACAGTTTGGTGACATTTACATATTGATTAGAATGTTGATTGAATTTTCATTGGTTGGCCTGTCGTAAATCAGGTCAACCCCAGACTGCTCACAGTGACTGTTTTTCCACCAAAATAGACTCTGCCTCAATTGTGAAATGTACTTCATATTGCCTTAATGACAAAAACTTCGTCATCATTGCCTCCCAGTGTTTTCTAGTTCCTGGATATTTTATATGTTTATTGTCAAATAAAGTGCTGCTGAGTTATTTTTGGTTAGAAAAATGCTTTAGAAATTAACATTGACTACTGCACTTTTTTTTTCACTTTGTTGTTATGGGGTATCCATACAAAATTGACCAATGTGCTTTTCATTGTGACTTTTCATTTGCTTTCATGCTGCTAAATTTAAATTTCTGATTAATTCCAGGCTAACTACGTACTCTATGAACATTTTCTTGCCTTCGTCAGATCAACTTATTTTCCCTTTGAGTATAAAATTCATAGGTTTTCAAAATAGATCCTGAAATAATTTTGCCCTATTTTGAACACCAAATTTCCCTTTATTTTTCTTTGATCATATATCATAGCACCATTTCCCAGTTCTAGGCTTAGCTTTTTATTTGTTGTTGCATCCGTTAAGCCTTAAATAAACCCCAGATGGAAGTGCAAGTATGATCAGCTTACAAATTTGTTTACCAATCATTTGACATATCTGAAAATTTTCTTAGCGATCTGTATTAAGGTCCCATCCCTTCATACATACGGTACTAATATATATATATATTGTAGATTTTATTATTGTTTTAAATTGTATCATTATATAATTTCATGAGTGGATCTGTTTCTTGTTTTGTATATGTTGGAGTTATTGACTCATGTATCACTGTGGAAATTTTTCTTTTATACGTTTTTTATTTTAAATCATGGAGGCATTTAATGTGTACAAAAGTTATTCTTCCAAAGTTGTGCTGAATTCTTGAGAATTTGGTATTTAAATGCATCCTTTCATCTTAAATGTTGCATATCATTACATGTAGATAAGTCTGCATTCATGTCGTCATGGAGACATGGGTGTGTTGCAGATAAATGAAAGCTCAGCTCTCATTGGTCAAAATTGATGTTAATATTCCTTAGCTATTATAATTATTATTATTATTCCACAAATACTTCCTGTGATTGTGAGTTGTAGAAATTTATCCTAACATCATTGTATGATTTGAATATTTTAACCTCCATTGGTCTGCTCTTTTGTGAATGAATTTGATTGAAGAGTTTCAAATCTTAGCATTCTATCCCAGATTGATTCTTGACCATTTGTTATAAGCTTACATTATTTTACACAGAGTTATCTTTCTTTGAAGAGCTCTTCTGTCGCAGCACATGTATTTCACCTATAGAATAGGAGGCTAGTTTATTAGCGACTTTATCAAAGGTTCATCACCACAATGTACATTCTCTTTATCATGCAGGGGTACCTAAGAAACCAAACGGTATTGAGCAAATAAAATGAAAGTTGTCTGTATGATAATGGCATGTTCTCTTTCTTCAAACATGTTAATGGTTCACTCTAATGAACTATATGCGTGGAATGGACACGTCTCATTGGCTGGTTTGGATCGGACTTAGTAAAATGTGCCGCCATTGATAGTTGAAGCGCGCGTGCATAACAGACCTGTATCGAAGTCACATCTCCTAGTAATGGCGGCATTCGATGCAAATCAAATACCACGTGACCTCCGTTCCACGCATACAGTTCATTGGTTCACTCCTTTAGCTCTGACTGGGTTTTCACTTGAACGACCTATGTGGGATGGTTGCCACTATGAAACTGGCAACGCCGCCATTTAAGTGAAGTATTCTTGAGTGCGGCGTAAAACACCAAACAATCAATCACTCATTTAGCCCTGTTAAACATCTGTGTGAATAACTATTTTCTGAATTATGGATTCAAGATATTTTGGAAGCACGGTGCAGAAACCCACTGCCTTTGGCAAGTATATGGCAACTCTTCCAGATAAGATGATCTCGCTGAAACTCCCAAATCAGAACTTGTCAATTTTTTTCTTTGGATAGAGTGAGATTTGAATCAAAGAGTAGATTGACAAGAGTGGTCACTTCGTCCAATCAGCATTGCCGGCATGTTCTTCCGGCCCCCTAGCGGAAGGGTGTTCCGACTGTACACAATTCCACTGTGGGGAGCCTCCTACAGAAAGGAGGTTCTTAATAATTGAATGATCAGAATCGCGTCAGTTCAAATTCAACATGACGCGGACGAAGTGAACACTCTTGTCAATCTACTCCTTGTTTAAATCCCATTGATGGTAGACTTGGTAGAAAGAAATTAACAAGTTTTAGAGTGGGTTTTCAGCTTCATGACCTGCAGGCTGTTTCTCAACACATTTACGCCCAATATTGCGTAATATGGAAGGTGTATGTTGCCAGGACAGTTAGGCCTCACATTGGACATACTTCGGCTGTAAATGATTTGAGAAACAGGCAGCTGGTATGTTGAATGGTTTGTAATTTATCCATTACTGTCAGATGAAAGTGCTCAGAAGGTGTGACACGACAATACGAGATTCAGTAAATATGATTGGTCACATTGAACTAAAGTGGCTCTTAATCCTGTCTTCCACAAATGGGTCGCGATTTCGAATCCCACTCAAGCCAAAAACAAATTGGTAAATTATCTGACTTGGTTTTCACTCGAACGACCTATGTGGGATGGTTGCCAGTTACCAACAGAAGGTCGTGGGTTTCCTCTGTGCATAGAGCCCGGTTTCCTCCCACAATAAAACTGGCAACGCCGCCATATAAGTGAAATAATCTTGAGCGCTGCGTAAAACACCAAACAATCAATCTTAATGCTGTCCGATCTTGTGTTGTTTATCTGGGAATTGCTCTGTAGTCTGAAAGTTCACTAGTCCGAAGGTCCATCCATTAGTCCAACATCTCGTATATTCTGTAATACTGACTTGCAGCGTAGATAAACATTGAGGCACATTTTTAATAAACTTTTTCTCAACTTTCAAAATTATCGTATAACATAAATAAAAGGATTTAAATTTCACAGGTCATGTGAATAACCCTGTAGAGTTCCGACGGTTGTATATACTCCGCAAACCTCCTACTTCTTTAGGAAATTCCATGTCATTCTCTTTATCAGTTTTGTGGGTAGGAAACACCCAACATAGGCAGAGTTCCTGGCAATTCCAAATACACTATTCAAAAGAAAAATCCACTAAGAAAATTTTGGATTTGATCCCGCGCCTCATCGATGGGAGGTCTTGCTTTGACTAATGGAGTGATATTTTTCTCAAGGTTGTCTCCTGACACGCACGACTGCACACGTATTCTCTTGTGTGCAGACCGGTTCCAGCCACTATCTATCATTGACAAGTTAGACATTTTATGAGTATCCGTCAGATTTATAAAAATAACAGCAGAATGAAGCATCTTTGCCTTCCTCGTCATAATGAAGGGCCAACGTGTAGCTCAATCCGAACACCATTCCACCAATCGATTTATTGAACCTTTACGTGGCACTAAGGTTATTTCACTTATACTTCAGGGCCCACTTGCACAAAGCGCATATCTCTACAACACGGAAAGTTTACGAGCACTCTTTAAGTCCCATGTTGTAGACATACACAAAGAGTACTCTTAGTTAAGAGCGCTTTGTGCAAGTGGGCCCAGCCTTATAAGGTATACAAGAGGGAATCGCCCAGAGGGAACACTTCAACAAATATGTATAAATTATGAAAAACGAATTGCGGTATATTTGTTACATTTATTGAACATGTAGGAATGAGACAACAACATACTTAATTGAATGTTTTGTGAATAGAATGCCATAACATTTTTGCAGCTCATGCCACTTTAAGCTATCAAACTTAGTTTATAGTCCAATGAAAAGTCAGACTAATCCTAAATCATTTTAAAAAGTTTTGGACAATGTCACATTAAAGTAAAAGTTTGATAAAAACTATTGTTAACTTTATATAAACAAATCTTGCTATTTTCAAAGAAAGACGTCTAGCCCCCCAAAAAAACTTATACTTTTAGTTTAAACAATATTTTATTTCAATGAAATAGACCACAACATAATTACTTTTCTATGAACATGAATGATTTCTGGCCCTTTTGATTATTAAAAAGATAGATTTTCGCACCTGTGAGCTGTTTCAAAAAACTCTTTTAGACGACTAACAAAGAGAGAAGATTTAAAGTCGCTTTCTACATTTCAATCTTACGATACTTACTTGTAGCACGCAATCAAAATGGATGCATTTGATTGGTTGACCAATCATATCCACCAATTAAAAGCATGCTTCAAGGCGGTACCCCAAATCGCACCATGACGACGGACCTTTACAGTAAATAGCCGACAAAGCTATGAATAGGTCAATTTAACTGTTTAAACTTGTCTATGAGATAGGTTCATAAGTGAATAGATTGTACTTGTAAGCCAGCCCCCACTTTTGTTTATCATTTGACAGACATCTCACCAACATGGGTTGAATGATAACGATTAAAGATAGAAAAGATCTTCTTCGATTGGCTTACAGACCCACGTGCCGTAGTTGTTTTTGTGAAGGACTTGGAAAAGCTGCTGTTTGGCTGCCTGATAATCAGCGGCTGCTTGCTTACATTTGGCGTAGCTCTGTCCGTCGATCAGCGACGATTTACCCATCTTATCACACACTTCTTTAAAGTGCTCAAACATTTTTCTTTTACACAGCCGAGAAAACGCCCCATAAGAGTCTTCAGTTCTGGAAAAGTAAAGTCCATGAAATGAGTTTATCCAAAGAACACGAAAATCT
The DNA here is from genome assembly GCA_963971465.1 of Lepidochitona cinerea. Classification (NCBI taxonomy): domain Eukaryota; kingdom Metazoa; phylum Mollusca; class Polyplacophora; order Chitonida; family Tonicellidae; genus Lepidochitona; species Lepidochitona cinerea. The sequence goes on along the minus strand of OZ020562.1, from coordinate 14,312,813 downwards.
GATCGTTTTATATTTTACGCAGCTCTCATGATTATTTCAATTAAATGGGGATATTTCCTTGTTTAAATGGGATATTTCCTTGTTTAAATGGGGATATTTCCTTGTTTAAATGGGATATTTCCTTGTTTAAATGGGGATATTTCCTTGTTTAAATGGGGATAGTTCCCTTTTTAAATGGGGATATTTCCTTGTTTAAAAGAGAATATTTCCCCGTTTAAATGGGGATATTTCCTTGTTTAAATGGGGATAGTTCCCTTTTTAAATGGGGATATTTCCTTGTTTAAAAGAGAATATTTCCCCGTTTAAATGGGGATATTTTCCCATTTAAATGGGATATTTACCCGTTTAAATGGAATATTCCCTGTTTAAATGGGGATATTTCCTTGTTTAGATGGGGATATTTCCTGGTTTAAATGGGGATATTTCCTTGTTTAGGGTTGAATTGATTGATTGATGTTTTACAATGCACTCAAGGTTATTTCACTTATATGGCAGCATTGCCAGTTGTAGTAGGGGAGGAAATAAACCCCTAACCTTCGGCAAGGACCTGGCAACTCTTCCACATAGGCGACCGAGTGAAAAATCCACTTTGAAATTGTTCAATTTGTATTTGGTCTGAGTGTGATTATTTGAACCTGCGCCGCATCGATGGAGGGCCTGTGCGAGACAATCACTCTAAGCGACGAACAATATATTTGGCATACACTGTAATTAATGTTCCTCCTTGCTAAGCCAGCAAACATGGCTAAGGCAAAGCCATAATGCCCCCAGCCAGAGGGTCCAATAGATGGAAGTCCTGTTTAGGACTAGAAGACCAATACTCAGAAGAGTCCTAGATGATGTTATTCTATATTGATTGGGACTTATCACAGAATTAATGCTAAAAACACAGACTAATTTTAAGCTCTAAACCCCCAAGCTGCAAAGATCGTGATGATGCTTGAGGTATTTGTTCACCAATAGGTCGCGGGTACGAATCCCACTCAGTCCAAAAATTGGACAATTTTCTGACTGGGTTTTCACTCGAACGACCTATGTGAGATGGTTGCCAGTTGTGTTGTGGGTTTCCTCCGGGCACAGAGCCCAGTTTCCTCCCACAATAAAACTGGCAACGCCGCCATATAAGTGAAATAATCTTGAGCGCGGCGTAAAACACCAAACAATCAATCAATGAGGTATTTGTTTGACAACTGTTGTAGTAGGGTCTCTGACAGTTAGTGATATAAGTGAATCCAAACTGCAAATGAACTCTACAATTTATAAAGCATCCAAATTAGAGACTGGTTTCCATGAATAGGGAAATAGTCGTGGAGTTGATGCATATGAATACAGGTTGTCAACAGTGTCATGGTAAAACGTGGTAAAAGTGCCGAGTTAAAAAATCAATAATTCAATCAATGAAACTTGTTTATAAAAATGGCAATTTGAAGACCCTTTTCAAGGAAACTTGCTTTCAACAAGGTAATTGGGTTACCTTCATTTAAATTTCTGTCTAAGCCCCTAGACATTCTGTTTTACCGTCAAAATATCAAAATTTTGGCAGCTCATGCCACTTTAAATATCGCGTTCTCACTTACTTTGGTGGGACGACTCCGCTGGTTCCGTCAATGACCTCTGGTTTCTCATCATCCACACACCAATTGAGGGAGTGTTCCCGAGCCTTGTATGAATCTCGACTATGACGGGGAGGTTGACAGATTGTGACACGCCCTAACCAGGGGTGGTTTAAACGATACCCTTCAGGCAGTAGACTCTGTATGGGTGTGTCACCCTGTGTCAGACGACAACAAAGTGCCCGAGCTAAGTGACCATGTTCGTATAGAAATCCTGAAACGCATAGGGGGAAAAAAGGGTGTTAAAAAACTTGTTAACTTTACCTGAGTTCTTGACAGAACAACAAAAAATATCTGAAGATCAACGTTTTGAACTTTAAGGCCCGTTCTCACTGTGTGATTTGTCGTACCAACTTGTAGGATGCAGTTAAAATGGATGCCTTTAACTGGTCGATATGATTTGTCAACCTATCAAATGCATCCATTTGAATCACTACATTAAAACTACAATATATATGACCATAAATAAATGTAAAGAATTAAAATTTTATCCACACCAACAGAAGTCAGCAATTTAAATCACTGAAAACTCAAATACTTTTTTAGATATGAAACTCATTGAGACAAGTACCTGGCAACTCTTGCAGAGAAGGCGTCCAAGTGGAAGAAAAATCAATTTTATCTGGTCTGAGTGAGATTTTCCCATCGATGGAAAACCTGTGTTGGACGGAGAGACATTTACTAGGCAGACTTTCACAAATATTCCTTTTTGGTTTTTTGAAAATGTACTTACGGTAAGAATTCCGCTAATTCAAGGACGAGCAATGTGAAGATAACAAATTATTAGACTGCTTTCTGCCACGTTTGGTCTAAAACAACAACAATAGCGATTGCTCGATAGGATCATCGGTCGCTCCATGCAGGAGGTAAGACACCCAACGAAAAGTCTCAAACTTTTAGAGTGCTTTTCGTAATGTTTTGAGGACTTGAATTAGCGGAATTCTTACCGTATAGTTCAATTTGTTCCGGTCGTTCACACACTTACCAATACAGACAGAATCCAAATAGATAGGTTCAACAAAGTGTGAGAGTAGTGCCCCTTGGATACCGATGACATTCCAGCGACAAATCTTGTCCGTACAGGACATTGTCAGAAGACGTTCCCCTTTCTGTATGCCGTCCCATGTCTGTGGAATGATTTCGTTGTCAATAGGAATGGTTCCTTCACCTGTACAGAAAGATTGGAGTGAGTGAGTGAGTGATTTGGGTTTTACGTCCTGCTCAACAGTATTTCAGTTATATGAAGACGTCTCCTTGTTGCAGGGCAGATTTCCACCTCTCTTTAAGGTGCTGCCTCACCGAGACGACTTGCCGAAGACAACCAGCAAGCCCCCTCACCCAGTCACAGTATACTGACACCGGGCCATCCAGTCGCTGCTCTAACTCCTATTGCTGAGCGCCAAGCGAAGCAGCTACCACTGTTAAAGTCTTTGGTCTGACTCGACCCAGACTTGAACCCGGATCTCCCAGGCCTGAAGCTGACGCTCTACCGACTGAGCTATCGGGGCTGGTACAGAATGATTGGAAGGAAGTGTATCAAACCATCATCATGGGTTGTTTTTGTTTTGTTTTTTTTTTTTTGGTGGGGTGGGGTGAGGGGGTGCTATTTTGAAAACAATTTGATCTCGTTGCAAAACGTGTGACCTTCCGTACAAGACTTTTCATTGCTTATTGAGGTAAAGGTCACAGAAATATGTGCACAGTTAGGTGGACCTAGGTCACATCGTCCAATCATAATCCAGAATGTGTGCACAGTTAGGTGGACCTAGGTCACATAGTCCAATCATAATCCAGAATATGTGCACAGTTAGGTGGACTTAGGTCACATCGTCCAATCATAATCCAGAATATGTGCACAGTTAGGTGGACTTAGGTCACATAGTCCAATCATAATCCAGAATATGTGCACAGTTAGGTGGACCTAGGTCACATAGTCCAATCATAAACCAGAATGTGTGCACATTTCTTTGACCTCTGTAAATAATCAATCATAACTCCTTTCAAAGAATTCACAAAAAAAGAAAAAGAAACATGTCGGTTTAAGAACAAGTTAGTTTAGTTTAGTTTTAACACATTTAGGATATACACTAAAACAAGGCAAAATTTTGATAAATAAGGACTCCATCAATTGATTGATGTTTTGCACTTAATTCAAAATTTATTCAATTATATGGCTAGGTTGCCGGATTATTTGAGAGGGGGTGGGGACTAAGTTTTTTGCCCAAAATCCCCAACCCTCTCCAACTAACTAGCAAGTCTTTCAGAAAGGGAGAGAAAAAAAAAACACTCAAACAAAATCGAAGAAACATAAAAATCAAATTGTTCCCTTACCTGACTCTACCTTAGTCCTCAACAAGCCCTGGACTTCACTGGTAAACACTGGTTTATGTTCACGATTCTCGATGTCACAGTCAGGAGCCAACTCACGATAACTATTATCCCTGAAAAACAAAAATATGAAGGGAGAATGAAACCAATGGTAATTCAAGAAGAAAATTGTCCCCTAGATTGGGGATGGGAGGGGGGGGGGGGGGGGGGGGGATCATTCTATGTTTTACCGTTAGTAACATAATTTTTAATTATGGGGAAGGAAAAAAAGAGATTCAAAAGAAACCTTTAGCCTTCCAGCAGGTCCTGGCAACCATTTGCTAATAAGGTGATTGGGGAGGGGGGGATCATTCTATGACTGATGTTTTGTTGTTTTACCGTTAGCGACGTAAGTTTAAATTCATTGGGGAGGAAGAGTTTCATAAGAAACCCTTGGCCTTCGAACAGGTTCTGGCAACCATGTTAATAAGGTTGATTGATTGATTGTTTGGTGTTTTATGCCACGCTCATGGTTATTTCACTTATATGGCGGCGTTGCCAGTTTTATTGTGGGAGGAAACCGGGCTCCATGCCCGGAGGAAACCCACGACCTTCCATTGGTAACTGGCAACTGGCAACCATCCCACATAGGTCGTTCGAGTGAAGACCCAGTCAGAAAATTTTCCAATTTTTTTGGGACTGAGTGGGATTCTAACCCGCGGCCCATTGGTGGAAGGCTGTTCGGATTAAGCGTCTAACGTTCTACCTACTGAGCCACGGAGGCCCCCTCAAGATCTACAGAAGATTGATTGATTGATGTCTTACGCCCCATTCAAGACATACAGAAGACTGATTGATTGATGTTTTACGCCACATTCAAGACATACAGAAGAAAGAAATAATAATAGTTTACTTTGGTGAGAACATGGCACCGTCTCCACACGGGGCTGTAGAGATGTACATATGGAACGTGACCCCCTCCTTTATCCTGAGTTTGCCGCCCAGCCCGGCTTCAAACAACTGGTTCTCCTCAGTGGGGTTGTAGGTGATTAATTTGTTGTATAAATATCTGGAAGAATTCAAAGTAAGATTTTAAAACAGAAAGAATTGAACAAACATAATTTAAAAATGAAACAAATCTTTGGGCTGCAGGCAATCCTTTGAATATTCATATAAAAGTCTTACAAATAAATCGAACAGAAAGAATTGCAAAATCTTAACTTAAGATTGATTGATTTATAAAATGAAATAGAAGTTTTTAAAAAAAAATTTAAATCTTAGGATTGACAGTTTGAAAAACTCTGGACAACAAAACACTCCTTTAACAAGAAATCACTTCTTTAACAGAAATTCCCTCCTCTAAAAAAATTCCCTCCTCTCACAGAAATTCCCTCCTCTAATAGCTATTCCCTCCTTTAACAGAAATTCCCTCCTCCAGCAATGCTTACCTGAGAAAACTTCGTCTGGCTGCCACTTCAGCATGGGAATCATTCACAGTCGTACCTTCCATACTTAACTGGTCACCTCGGGCACACTTGTTACCTACACAACAAATAACAAGGATTTATTTATTAACACTAAAACACACGGGCACAGGGAAAATCTTCTAATCTAAAATAACCATGGAGACAAGTTTCTAATAGTGTTAAAAAGGGGTACATGTGTATATCATTTAGACCTGTATACCCAATCATGTTACATTCAGTTACACTTGACGAAGACACCGGCACAGGTGTCAAAAGCTCGTGTTGTTCAAAAACAACTGACGACGTGGTGATGTCTTAATTTTTCATCATCAATCATAAGTTGTTGTAATAAACTAAAACCCATGATATTTCATTAGGTTGATGACAACAACTTAGAAGATAAGTAGTATTTCTGGAAAACTTTGTAATACATTGACAATGCTTACGGCTCTTCAGAAAGAATATCGGCAGACGCAGATTAAACCCAATAGGAAAAGAAAGCTAAAAATTTGCCCCAGAAATCCTGGGTACCTGGCGAAAAATGGCACTCTTCTGCGTGTAACTGGCAAACGTATCACACATAAGTAAACTGAAATGGAAAGAAAACCACACTCAAGTGGATAATAAGAAATAAAAGCACTGACCTGATCCAATGGCAATGACTGTGCCATCGTCTGTGTCGGACTGCTTCAGTACAATGGCTGCCAGGACCTTCCTGCCTGTAAACTCCACATCAATGTCCGCTATCAGTCGATTAAACCGCTGGTGACTCAGAGCCGCAAGCTTATCAAAGTGGGTCATGTCGTCAGAAATTTCACGCAGAGCCTGCCAAATAAATATATTTGTTTCCCATGTAGAGAGTTTAATGAAAGATCAACTAACTTACATGACGACATTGCCAGGTTTGGAATGATTGATGTTTTCCGCCAACACTTAAGATTATTTCAATTATATACCGGCATTGCCAAATTACCACACTTAAGATTATTTCAATAGACCCTTTCGGCTTAAGGATTGAAGCTTGCGCAGATGCCTGGTTGTAATGCAAAAGGACGCTAAATTTAGTTTTTGGATCAATCTGACGTCAGAATCCTGTTCATGTCGTCTATGACGTAATACAAAAGAGGCGTGTCACAGCGACCGCAACAGAGATGACGTCAATGCCATACAATTCGAACAACGTCATAAACACGTCATTCTAAGCTGAAAGGGTCCATTATATAGCAGTGTTGCCAGGTTTAATGGGGAAATATAAAGTGGTGATGGACTGTCATACTTACAGCCGGTACACTGCTGAGCTGACTAATATATTCCCCTTCCGATACCAGGATTCTCAGTGCCTTATCAGCAGCCAATAGTTTACCATACTTCTTTTTCCTACACTCTACACTGGGAAACATCCGATCTCCCACACAGGCAGCCAACACAAACCTTAAGAAAATGAAAAAAAAAATTGAAGATCAAGTAATGATAGAATGAGAACAGATTTAACGGCGCTTTCAACATTATTTCAGTCTTATTATGGCAAGATCAAGCAATGAACGACATAATCCTTTGAAAGGGATTTTTTTCGTAACAAAAACAAGACTCTGGAAAAAAAAACATAACTGTAAAAATGTCTTGATCAGCTTAAGACTTCAGATTCAATCTTTGAAATAAATGGATACATTTTTTTCTGCAAGAAATACAAAATAAAGATTGGAGACCTTTGGCACACTTGCACAAAGCGCTCTTAACTATGAGTACTCTTAGTGCAGGTCTACAACATGGGACTTAAAGAGTGCTCGTAAACTTTCCATGTTATAGAGATATGCTAAGAGTGCTCTTAAGTTAAGAGCGCTTTGTGCAAGTGGGCCCTGAAGTCTTAAATGAATCTGTGTTAATATGGCTAACAAAGTAAAAGGCTCTTTAAGAAAAAAATCTCAAATGATCAAATGACAGGGAAACATCTACAAGAGAAATAAATATATTTATTGGGCAGGTTCTTCGTGAAATTTCTGACGACATGACCAAATTGAGAATGCCTGATCTTATATACATATCTCCTGCAAAGTTCATTGATTGATTGATTGATGTACAAAGCTGGCTGCGTAACCATTGGTTTATTGGGGAAGGTAGTCGCGACCGAAGTTAAAAACAAATTCCACTCACACAGGGTCATGAGTGGGTCCTCTTTCTTCAATGGTTTCAACACAGGCTCTCTGTTTACGATGCTGAGCGAACTCAGTGAGGGCAGACATCGGGTTCTTCAACAGCAGTTGGACGGTCTCATTATCTATGGTTGGCACCCAGGCTGCGTCCAGAGCCGATGACGACGCGGACACTGGTGTAGGCTCCTCCGTCTCCCCCTCTGCCCTCACCTCCATGGGGGTGTCTGTGGTACCGTGGTCTGGGACTCCTTCCTTGAACTGCGGTAACACGGGCTAAAAGTGACAAAATATTTGAGTGATTTTTTTACTTTCATTGGTTAAGGACTAGAGTCGCACTCATCAGCTAAGGTCATATGGAGATTGATTGTTTGATTGATTGTTTGGTGTTTTACGCTGCGCTCAAGATGATTTCACTTATATTGCGGCGTTGCCAGTTTTATTGCGGGAGGAAACCGGGCTCTATGCCCGGAGGAAACCCACAACCTTCCGGCAACCTAACTGGCAACCATCCCACATAGGTCGTTCAAGTGAAAACCCAGTCAGAAAATCTTCCAATTTTTTTGTCATATGGAGACATAAGTACCAATCAACCAAAATATCACTAAAAACCCTGATTTTGTGGCCATAGCAATGTTATTTGAATACCTATCAAGATTATTTCACTGATATGTTGGCGAAATCAGCTTTATTGGGTGAGGAAACCAGGCTCTTTGTGAGAACCCCCCAATTTTTTAACTTTTTTGAGGGACAGAATGGAAATCAAATGCCAAACCATTAATGGAAGGCTTATGCTGGCGAGAGCATCTATAACTGTACCCTTTTGCCAACTGAGCCATCAAGATCTTTATGGAGGATATTTGTGACAATCTGGTGGGTACTTGTGACAATCTAGTAAATATTTGACAATCTAGCGGATATTTGTGACAATCTAGTAGATATTTGTGACAATCCATATGCCTAAGAGCATATAAACCATCATGACCAAAAAATAATGTAGATGGCAATGACATTATAAAACTTTGACAAATTAAAATAACTTACATATAGATCGACCCCGGGTGCAGTGTAGGTTCCCTCTTCTTGGAGTATTCGTAACGCCACCAATGCAGCAGCAGTTTTTCCAGGCTTTTTCCCCTGAGTTTCCACGTTAGTAAAGGTCCTGGATCCAACCTTAGCACGCATGACAAACCTTCAAATTGGAGAGAAACAGTTGCAAGTTGATTAATGTGTCATTTCATTTTCCAAGCATCATAATTTTGGGTGAAGGATGGTCCGTTCTGCAAAGGTTACGCAAAAATAAAAACCTTCAAAATGGAGAGAAACGGGACAGTTGGAATTTCTGATTAATGTGTCATTTCATTTTCCAGGCCTCAACATTTTCTAGCAAAAGTTACGCAATATTAGAATCGCACTATCTTTTTTTTTGTTCACACAAATAACCTAAAAAAAACTTTTATCCCTGCACTATCACTGCATGTAACTAGTTCCGGAACAAATCATTAACAGGGCTGGGGGTTAATCTATAAATTCAAGGGAAATAATGCACCATATTCCCATGTGCAGGCCTTGCGGTGAGCAAAATGAAGGCGAGTGTTTCAACACTCGCCTGAATTTAGTGCCAGGCGAGTCGTCGCACCTGGGTTTCTACCAGGCGAGTGATCCATGTAAAAATAAAAAAACCGAAAACTTAAATTTATTACAATGTCAGACTTTTTTATTATGATGGATAGGCTTTGATTTTATGCCAATTTCTGGCTCAAAATGTTACAAAAAATATGAATCACATAGATACGATTTGTTGGCCGCGTTGTTGTATTCTTATAAATTCGGAAACCGATGGTAAGTTCTTCTTCCCATCCTAAGTATGTGGACACCTCAACTGGCTTACCTTTAGCCATAACTTAAGTTTGTTTAAAAATATGCTACCTAAAATTTGTTTTAAAAAGTTTGCTTCTAAAAGCTCTTAAATTGTTAAAATTTTAGACTACAGAAACTTCTACTGGAGTACTACCCGGTACGTCGAAGCGCGTCACGTGTGGGGTAGTTTTAAAAACGGAACCACGAAAGCAAAAGAAAAAAATATTAATCGTCTTTCGAGGGAATTTATTCTAGCGTTCTACATGTAGTAAAAAAATCAGTTCTGATAGTCTCCCAAGTCTTTTTAAGCAGTAAAAACGGATTTATATTTCCGCATGGCAGCGAGTCTACCTACAGCCGTAGCTTTCAACAGATAGCCTGTAGCCGGACTAGCAGTAGCAGTGCCGTACGGCGAACAACATTTTAGTTTTACATACGGTCAACAAGTTGCCGTTATCTTAACCTTATGTAAACTTGGAAGTTAGGAAATAACGAAAATCAGATGAGTTGACAATTTCTTGATACAGTTTCTACAAAAATAATATACAAAATAAGTTTTTCACCGTAATAAACCCATACCGATTTGAAGCAGTTATGATTCGGTACCAATGCAGAGGTACGCTTATCGCATTATACGTTTAGGAGGCATACATGTAGATGTGCGGAGAGCGGCCTCGCTTGTCTCGATCGCACAATCTACCTTGTGAACTTGAAGTTGTGTAGCCAACTGCGGATGAGTTTTTACAACTTTATTAAACGAGCTATACATGCATTTCATCTTTTACGGTGGATTTATAAGGTTGACAGTTTCGAAAATTTTCCCAGTTGTGGAAAAAAATTGTAAGGAATAGATTTTATTTTGAAATGTAAATTTTTTTTCAGGCGAGTGGTCACGCACTCGCCATTTTGATATTTTAGGCGAGTGTGAGGCGCGCGGGAGTGATCACTCGCCTCTCATCACAAGCCCTGATGTGCAGTTTCAACTGTGAAAGTGAACAAGCATGCCTAGAGTTCAATGTAAAGGCAGTATGATAAACGGCAGGTTATGAGAACAAGGTAAACATTCAATGATAAAATGTACGGCAAAGATGGTGACCAATTTCACATTTGATATTTGGGCCATTTTCGTTTAACATTTTTCAGCTAAAGCAAACTTTTGAATTTTCAAGGCCTGTTTTATATGACTTTTTTTAGGAGGATTAGCGTTTCCAAGTAAGTTATTAAAGAGTAAATCAATGAGTATGTTGTCACAGTCGGGTCAAATTTTGAAACATTAAATTCAAACACAATTCATGATAAAATTTGAAAACCCTTACATTGGTTTGTGGGGTTTCCCCCCTTCAGCTACCGTCTCGAAGATAACTTTTTGTCCTGTTCTATGTCCATGTTCCATCAGTGCTGTGATCGGACTTTTCTGAACTGGAGCTTTACGGACTTTCCTCGACGGAACATATTCATCATCTTCCTCTCCAGCGTAGCCCCTTTTATTGCGATTGTTATTGTATTGAGGGATGGGGTAATTTCCGTCCCCTTCCCCGTACTGCGCCTGGGCAAATTGTCCTTCGAAGGACTGATATCCGTAACCCTGGTCGTCATAACCTTGATATTCGCCTTCCCCGTAACCACCGCCATAATTAGGATCAAAGCCGTAATTTGGGTCATACCCGCCACCAAAGTTGGGGTCAAAATTTGGATCGTAGTTCGGATCGTAGTTAGGGTCATAACCTCCTTCGTAGCCACTGAATTGAGGAGGCGGTGGGGGTCGGTAGTTAGGGTCCCCGGGTTCAGGGTCAACTCCGTACACATCTTCACTGCCGTTCTCGAGGTAAGGCTGAGTAAAACCATCGCCATTAGTTACATCCTCTTCTGATAGCCCCACAGACTTACGGAACTCCGTCTGACAACAACATTTCCTTATTATTCATATTTTTTTTAATTCCAGCTATTGAAAACCTTTGAAATATAAGCTTTTGCTACTTATAACCTTGTTGAGATCGATTGTTTGGTGTTTTACGACACGCTCAAGATTATTTCACTTATATGGCGGCGTTGCCAGTTTTATTGTGGGAGGAAACCGGGCTCTATGCCCGGAGGAAACCCATGACCTTCCGCTGGTAACTGGCAACCACCCCACATAGGTCGTTCGAGTGAAAACCCAGTCAGAAAATTTTCCATCTTTTCTTGACTGAGTGGGATTCGAACCCGTGACCCATTATAACCTTGTTGAGAATGAGAAGTTTTTCTTTCTTGGCTCTTTCTATGTTTAGTTAAAAGAGTTTACTTGAATTAAAAAGGTAGGGTCCCACGGCATTGCCAGACTTTCGTAGCTCAAAAAGAACGTGTTTTGCTACTATTAACTAGCCAGTCAGCAATGTTAACTCTGAATAGGTAATATAGGCAATATAGGCAAGAATATGCCTCAATAATGGCATAAAACTTACATGTATTACCCATCTTGCAAAATGGGCCATAAATGCAAGTCGTGTAGAAATACATCCATCCAACGACCTGGCCACGCAGGCACATACTTAAAATAATATTAAGCGTTGTATAAACTGATAAACAAAGAACACTATGCATAAAAACTCTATTACCTGCTTTTTCCCATTTAGTTGATCTAGAGCGCATCTTGTTTGAAAATAGCTCAGTTTTAGAGCCATCATGGCTGCTTCCTTCCTCGCAACTTTTTTCTGCGGAGAGGTGCATTCTGGGAACTGTCTGTTATTGATGACCACAGATGTGGAAAACCTGACAATAAAAACGCCAAAACAAACGCTAATTAGTGAAATGAACGCATGAAACATTTAGCTTACCAAGGTCTATTGTAGACACCTGTACCTTGACCGATCTTCTCCGAAAACATATTTCCAGTGGAATCCAAAAATATGTTTGCCGAGAGCTCTGTAAAAACCTTGAAGCACTAACAACAATAGGAAACACAAATCAGACCAACCTAAAGCTTGAGAAATAATCAGCCAAGCCCTCTGCACAGAATCAGTGTGAATCAAAAACACTGTGCAGGGGGTCGGTGGTAGCGAAAAACCTCTGGGACATGTAAGAACAGAAACCAGCAAAACAGCACGTAAAACTATCAGGAGCAAATATTTGATCAAATATGACTTTCTTTCAAAATTTCAGAAGAAAATGACAATTAGTGAACGATGTTCTCTGCCTCTAATTTTGAACAAAGTTGGGGAAACCTCTTTAAAAAGCCACTTTATTTAGCGTCATTTAACGTCATGTGTGAGACAAAGTAGAAAAGGGTTGGACGAGGCACTGGCCTACGTTACATGTTTGTATTTGCAGATCTGTGATTCTTGTGCTGATAGTTTTAGGTTTCTAGCTTACTGATCTGTTCGGATAAAAAAATGACAAAAGTGTTATGGTAATCTGTTTTCCACACATCAACAGAAAACAGATCATTGATGCATATAGCACTTTTGCCATTTCTGTATAGCTTCACCAACTGAAGTGAGAACCACCATAGCAAGTCATCACTGTGTCGTAAAGGCTGTTTTCAGTGAGCAAACAAATTGCTTACCCAAGCCAAAAACAGCCATATACTCCCAATGATCCGTATCTACGATCTTTTCAGGGAATCTATGCATACTAATCAATACCTAGTATTGCCCCATTGCCGGAACCATTCAAACAAAGTCATAACGAACAAGGCCGTTTTTTCTAATCAAGACCCGCGTTCATTATAACATGAAAGAGGTTCGATAAGCAACAGGACATAAAGGATTGATCAATGCAGCAACTACCTAAAAAAGGCCCTTGCCATGGATTTTCATAATCTACCATGAGATTGTCAACATACTCTCTTCAAACAAGTTGGGTGTAAAACACAGTTATCCATGGTACAGAGCCTGCTTGAATTTCAGCATCACTAGTTATCCATGGTACAGGGCCATAATGATTAGATCACTTTGCAACTCAAGTATAGTTCTCCCATCTGAAATGAACACCAACTTAGTTAAAATGGCATTAGTTTAAGAAAACCTTGAAAAACATTTATAAATCGTATACTTAAAAGAAATGCTATAGAATGCCATCTGGAAATTGACAAAATGATTTAAAATAGCATGAGCTGTCAAAATTAGAGCAGATTCAACTAGTAATTTAGTTAAAGTGGCATGAGCTGCCAACATGTTGATATTTTGACGTTAAAACAGAATGTTGAAATTATTTCCTATTTTCCTCAAGACGTATAATTCAGAAGCTTTTTAGTGCTTCCAGTCTCGAAAATGTACGGTAAAGTATTGTTTTGAACTAACTTTGGCTTAGAATGAATGAATGGTCGTCCCGGTTATTTAAATTTTGTTTACTTTTCGAAAACGTTTTCGGTTCGTACAGGCCACATACTGAATGGATTTTCCTCATTCCAACGCCAATGATTCAGTTTTTCGATAGCCTTCAAAGCCTCTTACTGTTGTGACGATCAGAAATTATGAAAAAAGTGTGAATTTTGGCAGCTCATGCCACTTCAATAGCGCCCCCCCCCCCCCCCTTTCAAGTTTGGGTAAAATCAAGTGAGACCAGAGGTGTACATACATTGTAAAACCTTCAATGGCCAACAGCTCATTTAACATCAGCATTTATGGAGATAGCAGGTTAGTGTGCTTTCATTCTCTTTATCAAAACCATTTCTTTTCTCCAATTTTTTTTAACACACCCAGATATCTCTCAGGCCTTATTTCTTCACGCAAACAATCATGCTCTTATGTGGATGTTAGGAAAAATATTTCATGCTAACAATCAGTGTAACGGGTTGGGGAAAGTTACCATAGCTACGAGCATAAATCCATGTCCTAATGAGGCTGAAATTGTTGAAGAACTGGAAGTGACCTCTACCGAACATGGACGAGCAAAGGTCAACTGTCTGAGGTCAATCAGAAGTGGGATATGAAGCTTAATGAAAAATGTTAGAGTTGGACACTTTCGGTTCTTCAACAATTTCAGCCTCATTAGGCCATGGATTTACGCCTCGTGGTCGTGCACTGCTCGAGGATACATGTAGGTCCAACATGTGAGTAGATATTTCGGTTTATTTTAAAAAACATGCTTAAAATGGCGTAATTTGTTAGAGACTTTTAAGAAACAAATTTGAACAACTTTAGCGCATGCGGCGAGGTGACTTAGAAGGTAGAACTAGCCATTCAAAACAAGCTTGGAACATGCACTGTTGTCATAGAGCTTGATAGTTCGACGAAAATGCAACAGGCGGCAGAAAGGAGATTTTCTTTTTTGTCCAAACTTTATCCACCGATCGGTGGTGTCTAATGTTCGCCGTTCGGCAGTTTACCCACTGATCAATGGACAACCCGCCGATCGGCGACTTTCCCCAACCTGTTAAAGTTTAAACCCAAACCGGCCAAAAAGGCCGAAAGGGACTTTTTTTTTAATCTGCATGGTGTTCACAAGTGACACATAACTGCAATTTGACTCAATGCGCGCGCTAATTCTGTGTACAGATTGCTGTGAAACAATCTCTGAACGATAAACGGCCCCTGCTTAACGCTTACATTGTTTTCCCATTTTGTTGTTGTCGTTTATAATCGGTAAACAACATGCGCCATTTTCTCCCTCGTGTGATCTCGATGAGCAGACCGGTCGGGTTTTTCTCAAACGCATCGTTCCAGGTTTCCAAGTATGGATATCCTACCGACGCCGGGGCATCATCGATCACGTTATCCATCTTCCAAATAGCGCTTCTGAAGTTCAATTTGTTGTTGCAAAAGAAAAATTCGACATCCACGCGAAAGTCGTCTTGCCGTCTTCAGTTTCTGAGTCAGCTATGGCCCCACACATAACGGAGCAAGCCTTGCGGCACAGTCGAGTTGTAGCGCGAGCGAGAGTTTTACAAACATGTGTAAAAAGTTTCACTTGTTTATGAAACACACAAAACAAACCCTTCGCTTGTTAAAAATGCAATTTGGCGATTTATGTTGTTTTTTTATCTCTGTGTGAGTGCATGTAATTGTTGCAGTTGTTAAAACAACTGTTTAGAGACAAGCTCTCTTGTAGACTGTGTATGTGGCGGGAAATTCAGCTATTTCTCTCATTTCTGACTCCTATTGACTTTTTTTATACTGACGGTCGTATTCCAACATATACAACCGTCAGAATGAAAAAATAGTCATTTTAGAGTCAGAAACCCGGATTTATTTCAGAAGGGTCCATGCACAGGGTTAGCCACAGTAGCCTTTGCCATAGCCTACTTGGCAGCCTACAATATAGGCCTATAGCTAATCGGAGCCAATTCCTTTCATAACGAGCCATCAAGGGCGTAGACACGTTTCGGAATTTTTTGGGGGGGGGGGGGGGGGGGGGGGGGCTGAATGACTATCCCAGCTCAATAGGCGAGGGTCCAGGGGCCGCCAAGGGTCCAGGGGCCGCCAAGGCCCCGGAAGCTCCGCTGTCCGAGATCGCCAGAGGGGCGTTCTGGGCTAATAGCAGGGTATAAATATGAGGATCCATCTATTTATCAAACGGAAGGATTTTCCTGGTGTTTTTGCCATTTCCTAGGGTTATTCGGGCATTTTTCTGATTCTGTTGGCTATGATGTCGAAAGCTATGTATATACCACGACAAGCTCCTGTCAGTCGTCAACCTAATGAAATATTATAGGTTTGGTTTGTCACAACAATTTATGGGGTATAAAGGTCTAAATGATATACCTCTTTTGAACACAATTAGAAACTTATCTCCATGGCTATTTTAGACAAGGAGATTTTCCCTGTGCCCGTGTGTTTTAGTGATCATAGATAAATATACCACGACACATTCCTTACTTCTTTGGATTATGTATCTAAGGAAACTCTCCCTGGATGGCGGCTGCCTACATGAATGATGGATCAGAAGACGTGTCCTCACAATGTGACGATACAGCAAACATGTTTATTAAAAATAAAAATAGTGGCGTCTTTTAAACCACATGGAACCATGTAAGAATATCCGCGCAAAAGTGGTGAAGCATGCACAAAGCTCATTCCGGCAATGCCGTCGACTAATGCCACCAGCGAGAGAGGTTTCAGTAGCCTACTCTCAGAAGATTGAATCCTGGTTGCGCACTACGACAACACAATCAAGACAATCAAGCTGAACATGTTTGGGAGATTCGAGTGATTCGAGATTCGACCAATATACCCAGGCATTCAACATTTTCACTATGATTGTCACTATTACAAATAATGTTGGGTCATAACTCAGGGGCGGCGGAACGTTTTTCATATTGGGGGGCCAACTATCCCAGCACAACAGGCGAGGGTCCAGGGGCCGCCATAGGCCCCGTAAGCTCTGAAACAAGAGAAAGCCATACATGCGTTCTGGGCCATTTTCAGGGCCCAACTTGCAAAGTTTGAAATTTACTCACTTTGGAAAACAAAATCTGTTATATGCCATTGCGCTGAATATTTTAAAGATCTGTAACAACTGACGTAGTAGATAATGTACGCACCCAAAAAACTTTCAAGGCTTTCAGATAATAGGTAGGCCCTATAGTCTTACTCAGAATCGTAGCCAGGAATCGGCCGACAGGTGGGCCATTATGACAGCATTATCACGCGAGAGTCCAGGGGCCTGCAGTCCCCGACAACTCCAAAGTTCGAGATTGCCAGCGATGCGTTCCAGGCCATTTCTGGCATTGAAAAGTTGACATTTCAAAAAGAAATTGTCAAATTTACGGTAGCACATATTGTGATAAGGCGATCGATTAACAAAATAATCTTACAGCAAGACAGTTTGAGCTGTTGGGCGTTTTATTACGTGGGAGACAAAATCACAGCACTATCACGCGAAGGACAAGGGGCTGCCTAAGCCCGGAGAGCTCGAGAAAACTAAATCGCCGACAACTGTCTAAGCCATTTCTGGCATACAAAGATATAGATTTTTCTCAGAAATTTTACTTAAACGGAGAGTAGCAGACATTGTGATGAGATGATGGACTATGACAAAACAACCCAACATTAAGACAGATTGAGTGGTAGGGCGAGGTTTTGTTCAGAAACTGTATATTTATTGTATTAATCTAAGATTTGCGGCGAAGCCGCTAAAAAAATTATGTGTTTCTAAACCCTAGTTTTCAACTGTTCTTGCCCTTTAATCACTCCTGGTGTTATCTTTTTCTGCCTTTTCCTTGTTTTTTTGTGCCAATATTTGGGAGGGGGGGGGGGGGGGGGGGGGGGGGGGTCCTGAATGCAAATGAATTACCACGTGACCTCCATTCCAGGCACATGGGCCCGTCACTGTAAGCAGAGCATGCGCGCGCATTCACGCGCCAAATCCAATCAGATCCCTTTCAGGTGTCAGTAATATCGATTTTATGGACAAAATGTTCACAAATATTTGTTAAAGTAGGATAGCCATAATCCAAGGATTTCAAGATGGAGGTCACAAATGGCCTTTTGTCGAACCTGGTTGAAACGAAATCGATGGAAACGGTGCTGGCGCCGATTGCCTCTCAGGTGGGTTCGGGAAAGTGAAACAACCGTTTTACAACAACAACATAATATTATTGTCAAAGAGTCGCGACATCTTTAGATAGAATAGAAATTTATATTTTCTGTGGCCAAAGTACATACTGATGTGCTGGCCAGCAGAGATAGAAAGTGTATCGGTTTGAAAAATCTATTTTGTTCAGGATTCAACCCATTTTTCTCTGATTTTAATAATTTAAGCAAGGCATCTAGACTATACCAGTAATGCAGTTGGGGTAAGTCACCGGTCGGCTAGTTG
Organism: Lepidochitona cinerea; assembly: GCA_963971465.1. Lineage (NCBI taxonomy): Eukaryota > Metazoa > Mollusca > Polyplacophora > Chitonida > Tonicellidae > Lepidochitona > Lepidochitona cinerea. Next base: position 14,294,684 of record OZ020562.1, on the reverse strand, counting down.
TCTACCGATCGATGGGTAAACCATCGAATGACAGAGAATAGACCCCATTGATCGGTGGGTAACGTTTGCACAAAACTGACCATTTCCTCTCTATCTCCCCTCTCGTGTATTCACCGAACTATCAACTTCTATGTCAACAGTGCATGTTCCAATCTTGTTGCAGGGGCCTCCGTGGCTCAGCAGGTAGAGCGTTGGACGCTCAATCCGAACAGCCTTCCACCAATGGGTCGCGGGTTCGAATCCCATTCAGTCCAAAAAAATTGGAAAATTTTCTGACTGGGTTTTCACTCGAACGACCTATGTGGGATGGTTGCCAGTTACCAACGGAAGGTCGTGGGTTTCCTCCCACAATAAAACTGGCAACGGCGCCATATAAGTGAAATAATCTTGAGTGCGGCGTAAAACACCAAACAATCAATCAACCAAGCTTGTTGCAAATGACTCATTCCACCTAAGTTCTAGTTCCAAGTCAACTCGTCACGTGCGCCTAAGCCGATAAAATATGCTTCTTTAAGTGTCAAAATTGCGCCATTTTAAGCATGTGTTATGAAATAAACCGAAATATATACTCACATATTTTACCTATCCGCGTGTAGTGCACGTTCTGCAGTTTTCAAAAATGACCATGAGGCAAAAATCCATCCCCGAGTAAGGCAACCAACGCTAACACTGAACGTCCTGTCACTCTTCTGATTGACCTCAGTTGATCTTAGCTCTTCCATGTTTCTTAGAGAATAGAGGTCGCTTCCAGGTTTTCCAACAATTTCAGCCTCATTTGGACATGGATTTACACCTCGTGGTCATTTTTAAAAACTACAGAGCATGTCCCCCCCCCCCCCCACACCCCCACCCTCACCCATCATTGACAAAAATCTTAACTTAAAACATAATAAAAACTGATGTTTCAGGTTTCCCAGTTGATAATATTATGTGAATCTAAGGAAGGGTGGAGGCCGAACACAAACAGCATTAGGTCAGCTCAAAATGTTAGAGAAATAATTGAGGAGTTGATTGAAACTGCCAAGCTGAAAACAGACCAGTCTAAAATGGAGGTAAGATTATCATAGGAGTAATGATGATTGATCTTTCCATTGAGACTTATACAAAATTAAGTTATTTTCTAAAAGTAGATCTATTTGAATAAAAGAACCTCATTTATTCATAGAACTGTGTCAATTCTGAACAAACTAAAATGCTTTTTAAATATAAAATTCTATTTCTAAATTTTATTTTTCTTCTAAAAATATCCACAGTTTGTAATCTCATTCAAACGTAAAATCTCCCAAAGGGTTATAAACTAATTCTGTCAATGGATTCGCAAATCAAGAAAAATATGTATTTCATGTGGAAAGAGTAGCTGGATATTTTAATGCAAGCTTCTGAGTCCAAATGGAATATACATTTTTACACACGACATCATTTGCTCACATGGTCAAGTAGGTCTAAGTTCTGCATCTGACACGTCCAAGTTTATAAGGTGTATTATTTTATTAAGTGTTCATTACAGTAAACTGTCTGTAATATATAGGTGTTTTTTTTTCTGCACACTATTTTTTTAAACCAATTTTTGTAAATTTATTTTCTGTAAATAATATGGTAGTGATACTATCTTCTGTAGTCTGGTAGTATTTTCTGAAATGTGGTTCTATTTTCTGTACTCTGTATATCAAGTACTTTTTTTACCTGGTGATGTACTATTTTAGTACTAGCACTATTTTATTCATGGAGGAATTATTGGTTTCAATGTGACATTTAATATCTGACTTGAATAATATTGAACTATTTCCTTTGTGTAGCAATTCTTTATATGTGGTACCTTTTTTAATTTTGTAATGTGTTATTGTTTTCTGTATTAGGTGGTATTAGTTTTTGTAATGTGGTATTATTTTTTGTAGTGTGGTACTATTTTCTGTAATGTATTATTTTTTGTAATGTGGTACGATTTCCATGAGACTATATATGTATTTTCTGTAATGTGGTACTATTTTTTTTCTAATGTTGTTCTATTTTCTGTAAGGGGGCCTCCGTGGCTCAGTAGGTAGAGCGTTGGATGCTCAATCCCAACAGCCTTCCACCAATGGGTCGCGGGTTCGAATCCCACTCAGTCCAAAAAAAAATTGGAAAATTTTCTGACTGGGTTTTCACTTGAACGACTTATGTGGGATGGTTGCCAGTTACCAACAGAAGGTCGTGGGTTTCCTCCGGGCATAGAGCCCGGTTTCCTCCCAGAATAAAACTGGCAACGCCGCCATATAAGTGAAATAATCTTGAGCGCGGCGTAAAACACTAAACAATCAATCAATCAATCTGTTTTCTGTAACCTGGTATTGTCTGTAATGTTGAACTGCTACTATTTTTCACAGAGTTACAGATCTGACATGTATTCGGCTTGTGAACTTTTGAGTCTGGCGGCCGAAAATTTCTACCAAAGTGTGACCTGTGTGTCATCAAACAGTCAAGGGAGGGAATCCAGCAGAAGAGTGGTCCAATCTGCCAAAGATGTTTTACAGGGAACCATGAAGGTACATTGTATGATATTCTTTTTTTGTACTAAAGCTAAATCCTTCTTCTTCTAAATATTCAGCCATTCTAATGGCCTAAATTTACCAATGAGTCAGACAAAAATTGAGACATGGAGTTGTGTTTAAGGATAACCATTTTCACACACTGCACGGTGGTTCATATTGCCTTAAATTCCCTCCAATGGGCACATTTGTCTGGCCACATTTAGCATATTTCTTTTCTAATAGTCGAATCCTTATGAGGAAAAAAGTAGCTGAATCTTTAGAAGAAATACGATAGGAAAAAATTTAGTTGCTTTCACTTAGTTGGCCGAAGTGGAAAAGTTACCTGCCAATGACCAGGGGTTTCATCTGGGCAAAGAGGTCAAAGGATTGACCTTTGTTCAAGGACCCCAAATTAATCGTTTATCGCTATGATATAAGTGTGGCGTAATTTTCCATAGCAACCAATTTTGAGAAATTCTTTCATTTTTTTTTTTTTCGTAAAAATTTAGCTTTTTCTCGGAGTCATAACTTTGGTCTACTGTATCAAACTTTTCAATGGGAACCAATGTATACATTTATGAATTTTTCATTTCTGTTTCAGGTCTTATTAATAGCTGATGAATCGGAGGTCAAGGGCATTCAGAACGCTGCGGACAAGGTCAAAGTTCAACTTCAAAATTTGCTTACCGTAGCAAATATACAAGAGCTTGTTAACTTATTTCGAGTAAGTATCAGTTAAAGAAGTTACCCGCGACATTTCAACCTCTTCCTCCAGTGATTTTAGAGGGCTGGGTGGCTCAGTCAGTAGAACGGCGGTGCCTCGCTTCAACTTTTTGCAATATTTTGTAATTTTTCATTAAGTGTGTTCAATAACATGTCCTTTACTAGTCTGACCAAAATGAAAAATTAAATTTCTGGCGCAAATCATACAAAATTCACTGCTACATTTGCCACTCTACAATGCTTACGAAAGTTAATTATCTCAGTGACATACACATGTATGGTGTCTACCAAATCCTCAGTTGCGTACGTAGCCTAACAGTGGTGATGTAATACCGATCTGGCAGTTTGTACACATCATCAGTTTTTCTGAGCATATGCATATTTCCTCCACACTCTTTTTGACTCTCAGGGAACTAACGCGAAGGTTGTTTATTTTGATTACAGAGTTTTACAGAGTCCCTTATTGTGTTGACCTCGTCTTTCATTTCATTGTTGTTTATTTTGATTACAGAGTTTTACAGAGTCCCTAATTGTGTTGACCTCGTTAGCAACTCGACGTCAAAAGGATCTGGTCCATCCCCGTCAACGAGAAAGAGTCATCATGGGAATGGGCGCCCTAAAGAAGGCAGTTCCTCTACTGAACAGTTCGTTAAAAAGTTACGTTAAACACTCAACAAATAGCCAAGCCAAGGTAGGTTCAAGTCTTAGCATAGAACAATGTCCTCTCCACCAATTGGTCGCGGGTTCCAATCCCACTCAGTCCAAAAAAAAATTGGAAAATTTTCTGACTGGGTTTTCACTCAAACGACCTATGTGGGATGGTTACCAGTTACCACAGGAAGGTTGTGGGTTTCCTCCGGGCATAGAGCCCGGTTTCCTCCCACAATAAAACTGGCAATGCCGCCATATAAGTGGTTGCCAGTTACCACCAAACAATCAATCATGAAATAAACCGAAATATCTACTCACATGTTTTACCTATCCACGTGTAGCGCACATTCTGCAGTTTTCAAAAATGACCATGAGACAAAAATCCGTCCCCAAGTAAGACGACCAACTCTAACTCTGAATTTCCTGTCACTCTTCTGATTGTCCTCAGTGGATCTTTGCTCTTGCATGTTCGAACATGTGAATCTACTTTCATATGGGATTGATTACTTGTTATTTTTCTATTAATCTGATTGATTCATTGATTGATTGGTGTTTTACGCCCGCTCTCGATTATTTCACTTAAATGGCGGCGTTGCCAGTTTTATTGTGGGAGGAAACCGGGGGAAACCCACGACCTTCCGTTGGTAACCATCCCACACAGGTCTTTGGAGTGAAAACCAAGTCAGAAAATTTTCCAATTTTTGAACGGAGTGGGATTCGAACCCGCGACCCATTGGTGGAAGGCTGTTCGGATTGAGCGTCCAACGCTCTACCTACTGAGCCACGGAGGCCCCCTCTATTAATCTGAAGCTCAACAAACAACGTGGGTTTTAAACCCGAATAAACGTTTTTTCTTTCGGTTTTACAGGTAAGCCGAGATTATGCTGTCAAACAAATCGAGTCTGGCCTGAGTGATATACAAGATGGAGTTAGTAACAGATTTATGGAAGAGGATTATCTCGGATTAGAGGAATCCGGATTCTTTGTTTCCAGATTAGACCAGGTATAAAATAATGTCTTAAAATGAACTATAGGCATCAATTGCATTAGATATTATTATGGAATCTAGTGTTGAAACAAATACCTGAATGATTGCGAACAAAAACTAAATCGGTAATATACGAATTACAAATTTTAGCAAATAAAAGCCTAATCTGAAGCAATTAAATTTTAGGAATGATGCAATTTCTGTCTTTTTTTGCTGCACTGACTTCATTGACCCCCATGTTTCCCCATGTTTAATATCAATGAAGATGAAATTCACAAGTTTTGACTGCTTTCTGATTGAAACAAAACCAAACACCTGATAAATTTTTATGTAAAATTAAAAGATAATGATAGTATCCATTACTGAATTTAAAGTTCTCTTTCTGGTTAGGTTGGAAGTTCTTAAAAGAATCGTCACTTGTGCCATCTTGTCCAATATCGAAACCGGGGGCCTCGTTGGTCCAGTGGGTTAGAGTAATCGTCCCTCTGTCCCACACAGACCTTCCATCGATGCGGCGCAGGTTCCAACCCTACTCAGACCAAATAAAAATCGAAACATTTCTGAGTGGATTTTTCACTCGGTCGCCGTATGTGAAAGAGTTGCCAGGTACTCACGGCATCGCCGAAAATCAGGCAATGAGCCCGGTTTCCTCCCCCACTTGACCTGTCAACGGCGCCATATATAAGTGAAATAATCTTGAGTGCAGCGTAAAACATCAATCAATTAACCAACAAAAACAGGACGAGAACTTTTAATCAAGCAATGGATTTTTCTGTGTATAAACCTCATGAAAATTGTACTAACTATAAGCCCTTGTTGTTTTCTAGTTACTTGAAGCCTTAACTGAAGTGGGCCGTGAAGATATTCCGAGTCAGTTTGACGTGTGGACGCAGGATGTTATAACTCACAGTATGTCTGTGGCCCATCTGTGTACTGACGGTCATCGGGATGTTATCATCAGTAACTGCCAACGGGTAAACACGTTTTGTAACAATAGTTTTATTTTTTATTCGTTCATTGATTAACTGCCCCCAAGCCAAATAAAACCCAGTTTCGATAACTGTTGTCTTTGACCGGGTCAGACCGGGTACCAGACAGATCTACAAAAATTTCCTGAATTTTGTTCCTTGTTCATATCATTCATTGATTAACACTGCCCCCAAGCCAAATAGAACTGTGTTTGCTGGGTCAGAAGATCAAATATACATGTGTATCTCCGTCTCTGTGGTTATTTTAGACAAGAAGATTTTCCCTGTGCCCGTGTTTTTAAGTGTTCATAAATATATATCCGGTTACTGGACAGGTTTACACAAATTTCCTGAATTATAACATTTTGTTCATTGTTCTTTTCGATCATGGATTAACTGCCCCCAAGCCAAATAGAACACAGTCTCGGTAACTGTTGGGTTTCACAGTGTCAGAAGATCAAATATATATCTCCAGTTACTAGACAGATCTACCCAAATTTCCTGAATTACAACATCATTTTGTTCTTGGTCTCAGTACAGAATTTAGCCTGTATGGAAGAGTTCTCAGGTACTTTTCGTATAAAAAGCCCGGTTTCCTCCCCCACTAAACCTGGCAACGCTGCCATATAAGTGAAATAATCGGTGTAAACCATCAATCAATGAATCCAATGGTTCTAGCAGGGCCTAATCTAGGCTAATTTAGAACCCCATATATGGGGTTTGGGCGTCTGCAGGGTAGGAGAATTTTGTTTTTGTTTTTTGTGATTGTTGCTTTAAATATTGAATACAAGTAAAAACTGTTGTTCAAAGTATTTAAAACATAAATACTAGGAACATATTAGACAGAAAAAGTTGGAGTTTTAAAGTAGGAGTTCTCTCCATGCAGTCTTCATGGGCCTCGGGATGATATCATCAAGCCGTACTATTGGTGCCCAAAGTTTTGCCCTATATTATGCCCTGGTTCTGGTAACCGAAAGGAGTGAGTGATCTGGGTTTTACGTCCTGCTCAACAGTAGGTAACCGAAAAGAGGCCCTAAAAATGCCTCTGTTGTTCACCCTACACTGTGATAGTTTTTTTGTCTGACACATGCCTTCCAACAATGGGTTTGAATATCGCCAGGCCAAGTTTCCTCCAGATAAAGAGGAAGGTCCCCCCCCCCCCTCCACTAAACCTGCCAACGCGCCATATACACTTGTAAGTGATATAATCTTGAGTGCGGCGTAAAACATAAATCATTCAATCAACTAAACTTGCTCAATTTTCCAGATTTTTTTTCTTTTTCTTCTCAATTGCTGCACAAGTATTATGTTGACACTAGTTTTTCTCCTTCCTCAAAAATGTTTATATTATTTTTCCTTTTATCCTATAGATTTTACATCAGAAGGGGAGGGTATCTGAATTGTGTGGCTGTATGAATTCCAGTCAGGTGACTGCCTACATGAAGTAAGTAACCTCTAGTGTACAATGGACATTGATTGATTTTCTCACCATAGGCCCTATATGATATAAAGTAAAATACATAGTTTGAAAATCTACAAAAGGCGGGAATAAAGCCAGTGTGGCTTGTTCTATCCCGTAGTAAAATAAACTAGATTAAATAATTATGGCAGGAGAGTGAAATAATCTGGTAATGGATGTAAGAACAAAAGGATTAAAAAAAAATGTTACAGAAAGCCCCTAAACTGGTCAGTCTATACAGTATTCTCGTTATTTTGGGATTACACTTTCTTGAAAATATGGCAGAAATTCTTCTACCGATTTTTGGGTGACGCACAAAACGGGGATCGAACCCGGGTCCCAGAGTATGGCACCTATCGCCAGCACTAAATGCCGGCTGTCTTATCCATTCAGCCAACAGGCCCCCTCTGATGGTCAGTCTATAGGTCATTGGTTTGATTGATTGATGATTGATGTTTTACCCAGCCGATTATGGCTGCCAGGTTTTGTAGGATGAGGATTCTCAGTCCATCGATGTTCTTGCCATAGTTAAGATGCGTAACCATTGTTAATGAGTTACAAAAGGATTCCAGAAAATTCTACTGACCAAGGCTAAGCTCTTGTCAGTCTTCAACCTAATGAAATATCATAGGTTTGGTTTGTTACAACAATTTATGGGGTGTAAAGGTCTAAATGATTTACCTCTTTTTAACACAATTAGAAACTTGTCTCAATGGTTATTTTAGACAAGAAGATTTTCCGTGTGTTTTAGTGATCATAAATATTCTGATATTGAACATGCTACATATAACTTGAGTTTATTGGTTCAATTTCTGAGCAGCTTGACCAACTGTTCATGAGTTTATTGTTCGGAACATTAAACTATCAATGTGTGTTTTGTAGCATGGCCTCGCTTTTCAGCCCCATCCAGTGAGCCTCACTAAATTTATCGGGCCGTAGAATGTCAGCCAATCAAACGTAAAATGTGTTTTAAATTAAAAATGGGAGTTACATTGTAATATTGGTGTAATAATATAATTATCTATAACCAGACTGCATCTCCTTCAACCCCCGACTAAGTCCCCCACAAGAGAAACATAAGACAAATTTTATATTTTTGGGAATTTTTACATTTCAGAACGGATTATGATGAAGTATGTGAAAAAGAACACAATCATGATGAAATAAAAGCGTCTGAAGTTACAGAAAAAAAATTTCTATTTTGATATAGGCCTACTTAATACTTATCTATGTTAGAATTGTTGTCCCCCACAATGACAAGAGAAACAAATTTTATATTTTGGGGAATTTTTACATTTCAGAACTGATTACGACGAAGTATGTGAGTGTCTTATTGATGAACTCTGTGACCTTGAAAGACACGTCAACATGGCCACCCTTCAGCTGATAGTGTGTACATTTTGGAGGACAACAGACAGCCTGGATAGACTGGCCAAGGCTGCAGTGTTAGAAACGGTAATATGGCAGAGGGTAGCTTGGTGGCTCAGTAGGTAGTTAGGTAGTAAGCCTCTCACTCTGAGACAAGCTTTCCACCGATGGGTTGCGAGTTCGAATCCCACTGAGTTCATAGGAAAATGAAAAATGGCGTATGGTTACCAGAGTGCAATATAAAACATCATGCAATCCATTTGCAGGCTTTTTGAGCTTTCCACGGATGGGTTGCTAGTTTGAATCTCACTGAGTTCATAAGAAAATGATAAAAAATGGCAGATGGTTTATACCAGAGTGCAATATAAAACATCATGCTATCCAGTTGAAGACTTTTTGGGCTTTCCATCGATGGATTGCGAGTTTGATTCCCACTGAGTTCATAAGAAAATGATAAAAAATGGCCGACGGTTACCAGAGTGCAATATAAAACATCATGCAATCCAGTTGAAGGCTTTTTGAGCTTTCCACCGATGGGTTGCGAGCTTTAATCCCACTGAGTTCATAGGAAAATAAAAAATGGCGGATGGTTACCAGAGTGTCATGTAAAACATCATGCTATCCAGTTGAAGGCTTTTTGAGCTTTCCACCGATGGGCTGCGAGTTTAAATCTCTCGGAGTTCATAGGAAAATGAAAAATGGCGTATGGTTACCAGAGTGCAATGTAAAACATCATGCAATCAGTTGAAGGCTTTTTGGGCTTTCCACCGATGGGCTGCGAGTTTAAATCTCTCGGAGTTCATAGGAAAATGAAAAATGGCCGACAGTTACCAGAGTGCAATGTAAAACATCATGCAATCAGTTGAAGGCTTTTTGGGCTTTCCACCGATGGGTTGCGAGTTTGATTCCCACTGAGTTCATAGGAAAATAAAAAATGGCGAATGATTACCAGAGACTGAGAGCAATGTAAAACATCATGCAATCAGTTAAAAGCTTTTATAATATAGCGTCATACACAACCTTTGAACTGTGTCAGTGCATTTTCATGTTTGCTTGAATAGACCCTTTTGGCTTAGAATGACGTTCAAATTATATGGCATTGACGTCTTTCTGGTGCATTTGCTGTGACACATCTCTTTTGCATTGTGTCATAGTCGAAATGAACACAATTCCAAAGTCAAATTGATCCAAAAACTCAAAGTAGCGTCATTTTGCCAAACACTTCCAAGCGTCAATCCTTAAAGGGGCATGAGCTGCCAAAATGTTTATATTTTGATGTAACAGAATGTTGAAATTATTGGCTATTTTTCTCTAGACGTATAATTCAGAGGCTTTTTAGTGCTTCTTCCAACTACTTTCCAACTAATGACTGACAACCAAAGTTCAATTCTCAGCCCTATAGAAACCAATAATAATGGTGACCAAAACAAGCCATCCTCTCAAACAAATTGAACCTGTAAATAAGATTATATTGTCAATCTGAAAACAATGTGCACGCTGAAGATAGTGATGTTCTAAAAAAAATCCTCTTGAGTGCGGTGTAAAATATCAATAATCCAACAATCCATCTAGTTCCTTTAGTTATCTTGTAAATACTTACATTTGTGAAATAAGATTGAGTACATTATAAACTGATGACTCATTCAGAGTATTTTCCATTTATAACAGACAAATGGCAATGATTGGTTGAGCGTGTTAAATGACCACATCGTAGAGTTTGCTGAACATGCTGATAAAGTGTGTCAGGTGGCCAGTCTCGCTGCTGCTAGTTCTACAGATTGCAGAAGTAAGTTCTAATTTCTGATAATTAACTTCTATTTTCCAGGAATATTTGCAAGTTAAATTCTACTATGGAGTGGTTTTACGAAAGCCAAAACACATAGGACAACTCGTACTATATCGTACATGATGGTGTATATTAATGAGCTTTTGAGAGAAGCTACTCTCATCATCTGATGATGAGAGCAGCTACTCTCGAAAGCTTTTAAATAAACACCATCATGTACAATATTTGCAAGTTGTTTTACTTATTATGCAATCGATTGATATTTCAAACCTGGCTTAAGATGATTTCACTTATATGGTGGCGCTGTTTTGTTTAGTGGGGATGAAACCAACCTCTTTTGTCAGAGAAACTCCCTTGCCGACACATATTTAATTGTATATTGAAAGGTATTTTCTTTTCATTTAATGCAACTACTTGCATTTTTGATTGTTTAAAGAGGCATGAGCTGCCAAAATTCACACTTTTTTCAATGTTTGTCAGTGTTCTGTTCGTCATGACAGTAAGAGGCTTTGAAGGCCATCGAAAAACTAAATGATTGACATTAGAATGAGGAAAATCCATACAGTATGTGGCCTGTACGGACCGAAAACGTATTCGAAAAGTAAACAAAATTTAAATAACCGGGACGACCATTCATTCATTCTAAGCCAAAACAATACTATATCGCACATTTCCCGAGACTGGAACAACTCAAAAGCTTGGGAATTATACGTCTTGAGAAAAATAGCTAATAATTTCAACATTCTGTTTTAACGTCAAAATATCAACATTTTGGCAGCTCATGCCCAATTGAAATGTAATATTTTTGTGTTGATATGTAAGGGCTGACTAACGATATTCATATACGTGTAGGATAGAACAAGGTCCATTAGAACTTTTCTCTCGCCTTCTACACTTACCACAATTTTTGTACTGCCACGCAGATTTTATGTTGAATTAAAATCAAAATTAAAAATGTTCGCAGGAGTTAGATGCATCAGGCTATGTATCCACCGTATTGAGCAGTTAGATCCGGACATTGTCCCTGCAGCCGTTGCGTGTTTACGATCGAATGGAGATAAACTAGCCATTCAGCATATGAAACTTTTAAAAGAAGAATGGCATCGTGAATTTGAAGATCTACTTCAGGTAAGGGTTGTCTGCCCCTAGTAGAATTGTGCCCCTAAAGATTTTACGGTAACAATTCCGCTAATTCAAGTACTCAAAACATTACGAAAAGCACTCTAAAAGTTTGAGACTTTTCGTTGGGTGCCTTATAGGCCTTAGTATCGCAAGAAATCTCACGATACGATACGTATCATGATACACGGTCACGATACAATAGTATAACGTTTCATATATGGAACTCTTTCATCTTCAATATAATATAATATGTTATATCTGTGTACATGAAATACTTAATATAAGTGAATTCATGGGTAAAGCACCTAACAAACCAATATCTAAAAAAAAAAAGCAACAAAACAAGAGTAAAATTAAGAATTTCAGCTTTATTTTATAAAAAGAAATCTTGTCAACCAGAACACACACTTATCAATGGCACATGCAAAGCTGTAACAAAACTCAAATTAGAATAAAATATATTCAAACACTATCGCATCTTTATTAATTATGCAGTTACTTCCCTTTAATAACGTATCACGATATGCGACTGACGATACGATACATGTATCGAAAGCTCCTTGTATCGATACTATCGATGCATCGATGTATCGTTACACCCCTAGTGTCTTACCTCCTGCATGGACCGACCGATAATCCTATCGAGCAATCGCTATTGTTGTTGTTTTAGACCAAACATGGCTGAAATCAGTCTAATAATTTGTTATCTTCACATTGCTCGTCCTTGAATTAGCGGAATTCTTAACGTATTTGCCTTTTGATCAAAGATGTTTTTGTTTTATTTTTTTCAAAAGAGGGAAAAAAATATAATACAAGATAAAAATAACCTGACATAGTCTAACAAATGACACTCAGACTAAATAAAATTGAAAAATTGTCTGTGTATCTCACTCGATCGCCATGTGTGGAAGAGTTGACAAGGTGGGGGTTTCCTCCTCGCAAATAACCATTTGATCGTAAATACTTGCACTTTTATCAATCCAGAAGTATTTTGAAAGTCACAGTCATACCTAATGCAATTTTGTTTAATCTAAACATGTTACAAAACCAAATAAGTTTCGATCTGTGAAAAAAACAAGTTGATTTGAAACCAGTTGCGTTTAGTGTGACCGCTCATATATTTACCAAAACAACTTCGAAGTAAATTAGCACAGTATTCTCGTTATTTTGGGATTACACTTTCTTGAAAATATGGTAGAAATTCCTCTACCGATTTTTGGGTGACGTCTGTAGAAGAATTTCTACCATATTTTCAAGAAAGTGTAATCCCAAAATAACGAGAATACTGTTATACCCACTTTCTAAAAGATACTAATTAATTAAATTAATCACGAACCGCGCCCATAGATAATGACATCGGTTTCGATTTTATTCAGGTGATCGATGATATGACAGATCCCAGGATTTTTATGCAGGTCACAGGTGAGAATGAAACATTTTTTTTTTGTTTTATATCTGACCCCGCTGTTCCATCTGTCATAGGGGGCCTCCGTGGCTCAGTAGGTAGAGCGTTGGACGCTCAATCCAAAAAGCCTTCTACCAATGAGTCCCCCCAAAAAAATTGGAAAATTTTCTGACTGGGTTTTCACCTGAACGACCTAGGTGGGATGGTTGCCAGTTACCAGCGGAAAGTCGTGGGTTTCTTCTGGCATAGAGCCCGGTTTCCTCCCACAATAAAACTGGCAACGCCGCCATAAGTGAAATAATCTTGAGCGCGGCGTAAAACACCAAACAATCAATCAATCCATCTATCATAAGAGGGCTTGGTTTTTACCTTATTTACGAAAATTAAGTGAATAAGAAACTGGATCTCGTGAATCCATTATCAGATTCTCATCCAGTTCTCATCACGAGATCCATTGACCATTTAGATTAGTGCTAGTTTAAATATGCATTCCCGGAGCCTGTTTCACAAAACGGCGTAAATGCATTTTTTGCGTAACTTTCTTACTAACGTATCTCTACAGTATGGGTTGCTATGGCAGTTATGTGAAAACTTATGCTACTCCGCTTTGTGAAACAGGGTCCAGGATGTATTTAATCACCCCAATACTGCTAGTTCTTTGTTTAGTTTTGTATAATATTATATTTCTTTGTTGTTTGTAATTTACCAAAATTTATTTTTTTCATATGAATTTGAGATTTTTTTATGGAAATCCAAGTGGTTATCCTCCATTCTACCCCTTTAATTTGCTAGATAAAACCCTAATACGGTAAGAATTCCGCTAATTCAAGGACGAGCAATGTGAAGATAACAAATTATTAGGCTGCTTTCTGCCATGTTTGGTCTAAAACAACAACAATAGCGATTGCTCGATAGGATTATCGGTCGCTCCATGCAGGAGGTAAGACACCCAATGAAAAGTCGCAAACTTATAGAGTGCTTTTCGTAATGTTTTGAGAAATTAAATTAGCGGAATTCTTACCGTAGATCAGCCTCCTCAAAATTAATATTTCCATACACAACAATGTGTAGGCAGGATTGCTCTTGGTATGAAAATAGTTGGATCCTCCATTGGATTTCTCACTCGGTCGTTGTATGTGGTAGAGTTGCCAGGTACTCGCTGGAGGTTGAGGCTTTACTCCGGCCCATGAGCCCGGTTTCCTCCCACACTAAACCTGGCAATGTTGCCTTATAAATGAAATGATCTTGAGTGTGGAATAAAACATCAATCAAAGACAAAAACACTACTAAAATAGAAAACAAGTGTATGGAACAGATGAGTGATATTTCATTTTGTGAAATACATGTATTCTTGGTATATAAAAATAATGGCTAAATAAATAGATTTATAGATAAATAGAATATGAACGTCCTGAAAATAATATTACTAATTATAATTTCAGAGGATTTGCTGACCGAAGATTTGAACGCCTGTAATGGGTTGTTGTTGTTAAAAGATATTGAGGAACTAGTGACTCTTTTCCCCTCCATTGCTGGAAAAGCCAGGAGAGTGGTACAAGTTGCCAAACGCCTAGCTGACGACCACGAAGATCCTCTGTATAGAAATGGACTAATGGTGTATGTTGAAAGACTCCGAAAAGGTAAGACCGCAGATTTTTTTAAAAGAGATTCTACAAATTCGTCTTTTAATTGTTTCCTCTTCCCCACTAAACTTGGTAATATATTAAAGGAAAAACTTAAAAGTTGTTCAAGTATATTTAAGAATTTCTGGTGGTCTGAAAAATGCCCCCACCCCACATTTACCTTTCATATCAGTTGTATTCTTGGATTGAGCGTGTAGCTGTTGGGAATATTTCATGTAGATGTCGTCTCAATAACTGCAGATTTGAAGGTTATGGGTCCTTGGAATGACCCTATACCTCATTGTTGCTCAGATAGAAATCAAATACTACACTAATAGATATGGACCATTAGCATCCAAATGATTTAGTCGCTTTGGTTTTGAAACAATTCACAATATGATGTATGAATTTACAAAATGAAAACCTTAAAGTGGCATGATAGTAAGAGGCTTGGAAGGCCATCGAAAAACTAACTGATTGGTGTTGGAATGAGGAAAATCCATACAGTGTATGTGGCCTGTACGAACCGAAAACGTGTTCGAAAAGTAAACAAAATTTAAAAAAACCGAGACAATCATTCATTCATTTCTAAGCCAAAGTTAGTTCAAAACAATACATTATCGTACATTTTCAAGACTAGAAGCACTCAAAAGCTTCTGAATTATACATCTTGAGAAAAATAGCCATGATTTCAACATTCTGTTTGAACGTCAAAATATCAACATTTTGGCAGCTCATGCCACTCTAAAGAAATATACCATACTCAGTTTTCACCTGGAACAAATAGACAAGTTTTAACCTGTGAATGGTGTATATATTGGACGCTGAACCAAAGCCAAATACCATTTGGTATTTTTTAGACAATTCATTTCTTTTTGCACAAGGAGAGAGACTCACTGCTTGTCTTGATTGATTGTTTGGTGTTTTACGCCGCGCTCAAGATTATTTCACTTATATGGCGGCGTTGCCAGTTTTATTGTGGGAGCAAACCGGGCTCTGTGCCCGGAGGAAACCCACGACCTTCCGCTGGTAACTGGCAACCATCCCACATAGGTCGTTCGAGTGAAAACCCAGTCAGAAAATTTTGCAATTTTTGGACTGAGTGGGATTCGAACCCGCGACCCATTGGTGGAAGGCTGTTCGGATTGAGCGTCCAACGCTCTACCTACTGAGCCACGGAGGCTTGTCTTGAACGGCGTGTGTGTGCAGGTACAGTATGTATGAGTGGTCTCCTGCCTTTTATGGCCAGGGATGATAGAAATGCTATGAAAATATCAAAATCTTGCAAAATTTTCATGTTATGGTTTTAGTTGTTGTTGGTACAAGTGAAGCCCTATCCAGAGTGGAAGAAAGCCCGAATGACGAGACAGAGTTAAAGACGTTGAAACGCCGACTTCGCCGTATTCCCGAAGGTGTTGGACTTGTCCGAGAAGCGCTAAATAAATCGGCACATCCAGATCTTCTAAGCCCCTTGCGTCTTAATATTAGACAAAGCAAAGGTGAGTTTCTAGTTTACTTGATATGTAATGGTCGATTTTTTAACCAGGTATCAAGTTAGAAATGTTTGAAACTCTCTTTAAACGTGGATTCCATACTAATGATAAAAAAAAAATAAAAATTTTTTTTTTTTTTTTTTTTTTTTATCATTAAGTTTTCGTTGATATTGAATACTTGTATTTGAACAAATTATCCTGTTATGTAAATGTTCTCCTGTTTGCTTCAATAATCAGAGCCTCAGCTGCTCAATCGGTCATGTAAACAGGCCTGTCATTAAGAATAGACTGGGAGAGTAACAATATGCTCTCCCAAAACTATCAGGGAGACCTGTTTCACTCTCCCCAGAAATAGTCTCCCAAAATTCAATGGGAGTGCACTTCCTATCCCATGTTTTTCAGAGAGAGAACATGATTATGATGAAATAAAAGCATCTGAAATTTTTATTTTGGTATACTTATCTATGTCAGAATTGTTGTGCAAATTCTGGAGAAAACATTCTTTAAAAAAATGTTTTTCATATTATCATATAGTTAATTCTATTTTAATGGACATGAAAGGGTTGGAGAATAGTTTTATCTTGGGAGAGCAAAAAACGTGAACACTCGCCTGAAACCGGTAGGGAGAGTTAGGGAGTGTGATAAACAGGTCTCCTCAGACCCCTCTGGGGATGTGTGGAGGGGAAGGAGAGCAATCACTCTCCCTATAATGACAGCCCAGTGTAAATATCTCACATCCTGACACGTTGAAGAGTTGCCAAATACTCTCTGAAGGGTGGGGGGTGTCCTCTAACTGACTGACATACAGAGGCCTCCTGAATAAATTTAATCTCTGACACGGGGAACCGAAATATTTTTTAATTCTGTATTTTTGTTGTTGATGATTTAGTTTGTAATTTATCTGATTGTTTAAGGACTTAAACTTGATGTCACTGGAAGAATTATGGGATAATTGAGGTATCTCGTTTGAAGTGACCGCTTCGTTACAAACCCTATACTTTTCTGTGGGAACTACCAATGAACTATATGCGTGGAATGGAGATCACGTGAAATTTGAGTTGTAGCTAGCGCCGCCATTATTATTGGATGGCACTACTGATCTGACGTTACAGAGGAAACGAAAGAGAACGACTTCACTAGCTCTGACACGACGACTACTTTATTAACGTCATAACATGATGACAAATCACTCTTGTGACGCCAGTGACGCCAATTTTGACTGTTTATTTGTGATGTCATAAATTTGTAGAAGAACCGCATTTGCATTTCGAGAGAGACATCCTCCCATAGTTATGACGGTGATTTTAGCACGCAAGATCCAATCTAACCAAAATGACGTGACCATTCCACGCATATAGTTGGGGGGCAAATTTTCACTGTCTTTTCCTATGACCCTATAATATATAGTCTGACGATATTCTTACCATAACTTAAGATACGTAAGCATTGTCAATGTAATACAAAGTGTTCCAGAAAATTCTACTGACTAAGACCAAGCTCCTGTCAGCCGTCAACCTAATGAAATATCATAGGTTTACTTTATTACAACAATTTATGATGGGGTATAAAATGATATACCTCTTTTTAACACAATTAGAAACTTGTCTCCGTGGTTATTTTAGACAAGAAGATTTTCCCTGTGCCGTGTGTTTTAGTGGTCATAAATATAATAATATTTCATTGGGAACTACTCTCCGTCGGCCATGTTTTGATGTTCATTCGTCAGTATACCCTGATGATGTCAATGAGCAATCGGTCTATGCCAATTTATCTTTCAATTTTATTAGGTACTCTTAAAGAAACTCAGCCAAAAGTCAATTTTGAGAAGCCCAGTGATGCCCAATTAGAAAAAACTGAATCTGCCCAGGGAAATCCTTACCTAGCGGAACCCCCACCCTACTGGTCAGATGAACGCCGAAGAGATGAGACAAAACTATCCCTCTCTTTAACAGGTGAGTTAAATTTATGCCAATTTAAATCCTGGACGTATCTTTTCATTCTAGGTCATCCCATGAAGGACCATTTTGAAATCATACCCATTGAAAAATTCCTTTTCTCACTTCCGCTGCAGAGCACAAGAGTTTGAAAGACATACTGGTCAGGGCTAAACTCCCCTGTCTGTCTTCTACCTAGGTTTTTCTAGGGGAACCACAATTTTCACTTTTTCTCATGATCCTATGGGGTTCAATCTCAGTCTACCGATATTCTTGCCATACCGGTAGCTGAAGATGAGTATGTATTGTCAATATATTACTAAGTGATCCAGAAATTCTACTGTCTATCTTGTATATGTTACGTAAAAAGTTTGCTACTGCATGAATTTTTTCGTTAATTTTTTAGAATCTCCTAGCAAGAAAAAATATGCGTCTGCGGGGGTTCAATGTCGTGAATCACAGAATATAGCTAGTAAAACTGTCCAGACTGAATCACAGAACCGGTAAGTAATAATGCCGAGCAAAATTTATGTTTTTTTTTCTTCTCATCTTTGATTTAATTATTCACTGTTGTTGTTGTCTCCGTGACTGTGTCTACATGTATTTTCAAGTCATAGATCACCACGACAACAAAAGCCATCCATTGATCTGTCTCTGGTTCGAATCAGTCAAAGCTAGACAAAAAATAGAAGAAAACCCTTGGGTGGTTTTTCACAATGGTTGTCGGGGGCCATCATAAGGCTGGGTGTTTCCTCCCCAACTAAGCTAGCATGTGCTAAGGGCAGACTTGCGACCCTTTGACCAGGGTCCTGTTTCACAAAGCGGCGTAGATGTATTTTTTGCGTAACTTTCATACTAACGTATCTCTACAGTATGGGTTGCTATGGCAGTTACGTGAAAACTTACGCTACGCCACTTTGTGAAACAGGCTCCAGACATTTAAATCTATACCCTTGAATGCAGCTTCGAGCTTGAAAAAACAGACGGGGGAGTCAACAGCCATCTGTTCTTGTTAGCTTTATTATGTGTCCTTGTGGAACAAATGTTATAAATGAATTAACCTTACTGTTAATTGGATTGTGCTTTAAATACTTTATCTTACAGGGAACAAACAAGACCAGATGCCCCTAAAACCAAAGATTTAAAACCTCCTCCCAAAGAACAAGTAAGACCATTTTAATTATTGCGATTCCATGTTTTATTCTTACCAACACACTCCCGTCTCCCACGTAGCTATTTTCGCAAATTTACTAAAGCTTAATATCAGTTAAATCGCTAACTTTAAAAATGCCCAGTTATGTTTAAAATGTCTAAGTGGCGGTGTCAATAACATGTAAAAATGAAGCCCAAACTTCCACCAATTGATCTGTTAGTCGTCAGCCTAATGAAATATCATAGGTTTAGTTTATTACAACAATTTATGATGGGGTATAATGGTCTAAATGATATACCTCTTTTTAACACAATTAGAAACTTGGTTATCTCCGTGGTTATTTTAGAGTAGATTTTCCGTGTGTTTTAGTGTTCATAAATTGATCAAAGTTCACTGTTGGACTGCATTATTTTAGGCGTCTTTAGTTTACAATACCAAATATGTTTGCCGGCCATTTTTGGGTCCCTCAAGAATAATCATGCAAAATGATCTTATACATCCTCCAATAAACCCACAAATCGGGATAATACAGTCTACATGCACAAAACCAAAGTGGCTATACCAATGAACTATATACTTGGAATGGACACGTCTCATTGGCTGGTTTGGATCTGACTTTGTAAAAAGTGCCGCCATTGCTGAGTGATGCGCGTGTACATGATTGATCTGGATCAATATTGCGCAATCTCTTAGTAATGACAGCGTTTGATGCAAATCAAATGCCATGTGACCTCCATTCTACATTATGTAGTTCATTTGGGTTATACAGCTGCCCTCGTTAATCATGACAGATTATTGAAACTAACCAACTCTGCAGGCTTCAGGGACAGTTGTTTATATACAGAGGAGGTTAGCAGATTACAATATTGGTAGCTTCCCTAGTTCCCATGGGCGACTGGATATAATTAGTTACATGGTTTGTTCGAGGGGGGATACGGAAATATATGGGGTCAGTAAACGAATATACTGTTTCGTGACCCCATAATGGCATATATTTCCGTATCCCCCTCGAACAAACCCTATAACGAATTTATCCCACCGAAGACCTAACTTGTACGATATTCTACCCTTTTTTCTCAAACTTGACTTCCATAAAAGGCAGAAAATGAACTCCGAAACCTATTTTCTCATATGTATGGCACGACCAGACTTGACTGACAAGTGTCTAGACATGACGTCACAAACCATATATGGTAGTCGCCCTGTATAGATCAGCACGGCGACGTAATAGGGAATATAAAGGGTCTCCACGTGACTGGTTTGAACCAATGAACAGGAAGTATTCAGTGTGAGGTGGGATAATGAGTTTTGTTAGGGGAAGTCCTTTTCTTCATTGATGTCGTTTGTAAACTCCACATACTCACTAGGACCCTGTCTTACGAAGCTGGCGTAAAGTTGCGCATAGGTTTACAACATGGACCAGTTGCGACTAGGGCGTAAGTTCCTATAGCTTTAACACTGATTTACGTCCGACGTAACTTACGTCAGCTTTGTAAGACAGAGCCCTGATGTGCATGTGATCCATTCTTGGGTGTTTGTTTATGGCTTTCAAATAAAAAATAAAAGCAGCGGAGTAACTCTTTAAATTTAGTTCTTAGGTTGAAGTCGACTTTCAATCCTTTCAAGATTGTAAACTTCTTATTTTTCTACCAACTTGAATGTCAACAAAACAAACCACAACTTAGGTGATATGTCGTTTTACATGTTATCTTATGGTTGCCACTTAGGCGCTTAATATGTATATAGAATTTCAGGAACTGTACATCTGGCAAAAAAAAAAAATTGCTGCAGTTTGACAGAAATAGGGCTTTTACTGAATGTGCTACTGTTATTCCACTGTCTTCTCCTTCAAAAATAGGGTTTATGAGTCATTGAATTTTCTTTCAGGAAAGCACCGAAGAGCAGTCTGATAAGGGAAACAACTTCTCCCAGAGAAACCTTTTCCAAGAAAACAAAAAACACCAACATTTGTTAAAGTATGATAACCCAACAGACAGTCCAATTAAAAGTATTCTGAAAGAAAGAAAATCGCAAGAAAATGTTTTAGCTGCAAATCTGTCCATGTCACCAGCAGAATCATCAGTAGAATCATCAGCAGAAAGACCAAAGCAATCAACTACACCAAAGCTATCTCCAGCACTCCGTCCTAGAGGTAAGTTCATTACAGATTTTTTAAAAATTTAACTTTGGTTACCGTATTTCTTCTAAAGATTCAGCCACTTTTTTCCTTATACGGATTCGATCATTAGAAAAGAAATATGCTAAATGAGGCCAGACAAATTTGCCCATTAGAGGGAATTTAAGGCAATATGACCCGCCGAGCAGTGTGTGAAAATGGTTACAACTCCATGTCCCCTTTTTTGTCTGAATTAATGGAAAATTTAGGCCATTTGAATGGCTGAATATTTAGAAGAAATACGGTAGGTATCTGAAATGACTATATCTGTAAATAGTTCATCATCATGGCAGCTCATGCCACTTTAAGCCCATTTTCACAGTTCGATTTGTATTGTTGCACACGATTGAGTCGCACAATGACAACAAGGAAGCTTTGTAGCGTCCAACATGCTGATTATAGTAAGAGGTATGGAATAGGGAAAGTCCTACAACAAATCACATCCACTGACCAATCAAATATCTTCAGCATGACAAACATAAGTTACTGCCTTTCTCTCTCTTCGGCAGCATGTTTGAACCATCCAAAGTTATGGTTGCTTGATGTTTTTGTCGCACTCAAGATTATTCCACTTATATGGCGACATTGCCAGGTTTAGTGGGGGAGGAAACAGGGTATGTTAGGAGGAAACACACACGCTTTCACTTTTAGGTTAATGAAAACAGAGGTCCAACATGGGTCAACCCTTATGTAGTGAGTTGTGCAAGCTCGCCATTTAAAGTGGCATGAGCTGCCAAAATTCAAACGTTTCATTATTTCTGATCGTCACGACAGTAAGAGGTTTTGAAGGCCATCGAAAAAGTAAATGATTGGCGTTTGAATGAGGGAAATCCATACAGTAAGTGGCCTGTACGAGCCGAAAACTTGTTCAAAAAGTAAACAAAATTTAAATAACTGGGACGACCATTCATTCATTCTAAGCCAAAGTTAGATCAAAACAATACCTTATCGTACATTTTCGAGACTGGAAGCACAAAAAAGCTTCTGAATTATACGTCTTGAGAAAAATAGCCAATAATTTCAACATTCTGTTTTAACATTTTGGCAGCTTATGCCACTTTAACAGTCTATCAGGGGAAAAAGTCTACCAGTTATCATTCCAGCACCTTCCCAATATGTGTACGACAGTAAAATGTCAGAATTTTTTTTTTGATCTTTAATTTGCCTCATACCCTCAGTGCCTCTTTAAAGCTCTTATGCCACTGCATTTTGTAACATTTAAAATTGGTAATAAAATATTTTGCCTTTTTTCTACAGTTGTACGTTATGCAGACTCTAGTATACCAGATAAGGACCATGCAAAAAAACGAGAATCCAACCAAAGTGTGCAATTTAATAGGTAAGACAGATGACATGAGCTTCCAAAATTCAATTTTTTTTTCATCGTAAATTGGGATTGTCAGAATAATTTAACTGTTTCAATGTCATTCAAAACCTTTATGATTGGAGTGGATACGAAATCCCCCATTTAAGCCAAAATTGTTTTCGATTCAAGAAACTGTGATTTGCTTTGGTTCATTTAAGGCCAAATACTCAAATAGAATTGATAAAGTTTGTCACCCTATGTGAAAGAGATGCTAGGTACTCCTCAAATGAAGCTTTCTGGTATGTTAGTTTTGTATTTATTCTTCTTTTTCCCAGTTCTCCTTTTAAGACCTCAACGCCTGTCACCAAGAGTCGCCGGAACTTTGGCACTCCAAAAGAAAAAACTTCAGCCCAGGTATTTTTCAACATTATTTTGATGTATGTATTATCAAGCTGTTAACCATAAGAATAAAGTACTTTTAAAGTCTTCTGAAATGTGATAAGGCATCACAGCATACACTACAGTGTAGTAAATCTGCCGATGAAGTTTTAAACAGAACTACCAAACTTTCAGCAAGTACCTGGCAACTCTACCACATACGGCGATCGAGGGGAAAATCCACTGAGAAATTTTTTAATTTTTATTTGGTCTGAGTGGAATTCGAAAAGGCCCGAATCAATAGCAGGCCTATGTTGGACTAAGGGACTATCACTCTAACCGACTGAGCCATCAAGGCCCCTTATTATTCTATAAAGGCCGATAGACTTTGTAAGTTATGTACTTGCCTTAAATGGTATATCAACTATTGAGTTTTGCTCTGTTGACCTATGCAGAAGAGTTGACGAATACTCTCCAAAGGTCAGGGGTTTTCACAGGGCCACCCCACTTAAAGTGGCATGAGCTGCCAAAATCCACATTTTTTTTATAATTTCTGATCGTCCCGACAGAAAAACTTAATGATTGGCGTTGAAATGAGGAAAATCCATACAGTATGTGGCCTATACAAACCGGAATAGTGTTCGAAAAGTAAACAAAATTTAAATAACCGGGCTAACCTTTCATTCATTCTAAGCAAAAGTTACTTCAAAACAGCACTTTATCGTACATTCTTGAGACTAGAAACATTAAAAAGCTTCTGAATTATACGTCTTGAGAAAAATAGCCGATAATCAACATTGTGGCAGCTCATGCCACTTTAACCTGGCAACCTTGCTATATCAGCAAATAATGGTAAACAATCAATAAATGGCAAAGCAAATCTCTAAAATAGACCCAGCTTGTATTATTGTTCCTTTTTATCCCTAATATCATTAAATTATTTTCTGTTTATTGTTCCATTAGCTTTCTTTAACTCCCCTCCCTAAGTTACAAGAGCTGGACAATCCTATTGTGCATAAAGCAGCAGAAATGTCTCGCTTAGCGGGATTAATGGAAAAGTTTGGAAAATCTGCCGGATCTACTATGGTAAATATTGCCAAAACTTTCTCTCAATTACCGTATTTCTTCTACAGATTCAGCCACTTTTGTCCCCGTAAGGATTAGACCATTAGAAAAGAAATATGCTAAATGTGACCAGAAAAATTTGCCCATTAGAGGGAATTTAAGGCAAAATGATCCGCTGAGCAGTGTGTGAAAACAGTTATCCTTAATTCTAATACACCTCCAACTCGTTTAACATTACAGAGATAGGGAAGCCAGGGACCCATTATCTGATCCAATAAAGGGTTCCTGCTGGTTTCAACCACGTTGTGCTATAAATTAGGGGTGAGTTGGTGTAGAATAATCTTGGACGGAACGCCCTGAGTGACAGCTGTGTTCTAACACGTCATAGGATTTAAACTGCATGACGTCATTTGATTACTTGCGTCGTTGACAAGTCACTTGAGGGAGAGAGAGAGAGAGAGCAGTGTTCGATAACGTCACAACATTCCCAAATTATGACGTCATCGCGTTTGAGCTGACAGCACTGATTTCACCCGCTATACGTTCTACATATGGGTTGGTCCAAAACATTTCTGATTGTCTCTGGTTACCCAAGGAAGGGTCTAAATGTTTCTATGCAGGTTGGAAAGGCTGGTTTTCTGATTAAAATTCTTACGTTTGGAATACTGAAATTGAATTAATTTACATATGATATGCATTAGAATAGAAATAAAGGACTTCCTGGTGAGCTGTGTGTTGCTGAATAAAGGGTCAGTGGCGGAAATACCACTATTATTTGAATATCGCCCTTCGCCCTCAAATAGTGGTATTTTCCGCAACTGACCCTTTATTCAGCAACACACAGATCACCAGCTCGTCCTTTATTTCTTAAACACAACTCCACGTTTCAATTTTTGTCTGACTCAATGGAAAATTTAGGCCATTAGAATGGCTGAATATTTAGAAGAAATACATTATGTCGTTTTCATACAATTTAATTTTAACTCGATAGTCGTATGTAGCACCCTCTCCCCCTCTCTACACACACATGCACTTAACCTAGCAAAACTACCTT
Source organism: Lepidochitona cinerea (assembly GCA_963971465.1). Lineage (NCBI taxonomy): Eukaryota > Metazoa > Mollusca > Polyplacophora > Chitonida > Tonicellidae > Lepidochitona > Lepidochitona cinerea. Next base: position 14,269,526 of record OZ020562.1, on the reverse strand, counting down.
ATTAATAATATATATCAGCCAATCACAGTTACTTCAGACATAAGTAAAATATCTGAATTAAAAAATACCGTATTTCTTCTAAATATTCATCCATTGTAATGGCCTAAATTTTCCATTGAGTCGGACAAAAATGGAGACCAGGAGTTGTCTTTAAGGATAACCATTTTCACACACTGCTCAGCGGGTCATATTACCTTAAATTCCCTCTATTGGGCAAATTTGTCTGGCCTCATTCAGCAGATTTCTTTTCTATTGATCGAATCCTTATGAGGAAAAAACTGGCTGAATCTTTAGAAGAAATACGGTTTTGATAGGTCAGAGTATGATTAGCAGAGGGATTGGCTTCCTGGATATCTTGGAAGTCCTTTGAAAAAATCTGTTTCAAAAGTTGAAATAGATAATGATGCTTCTGAAAACTTGTTTGTATATTTTTTTCTTTAATTACTTTGTAGAGTCCCCAGGAGCTGCTGAAGACAGCCAAATCCCTGTCAAGCTGTGGTCAAACCATCCTGAAGTACCTCAAAGCTATTTCAACTCACTGTCAGGATAAGAGGTATAAAGTCTTAGTGCTGGAAAATATATATATATTTCTGTTTTGTATTTATTTATGGTCACTAAAACACACGGGCACAGGGAAAATCTTCTTGTCTAAAATAACCATGGAGACAAGTTTCTAATTGTGTTAAAAAGAGGTATATCATTTAGACCTTTACACTGCATTGTTTTGGGAGCCTCAATGGTCCAGTGGGTTAGAGAGATCGTCCCTCAGTCCCACACAGACCTACCATCGATGCGACCCGGGTTTGAATCACACTCAGACCAAATAAAAATTGAAAAATTTCTGAGTCGATTTTTCACTCAAGGTACTCGCAGAAGGTCAGGGGTTTCCTCCGTGCAATGAGGCCGGTTTCCTCCCTCACTAAACTTGACAATGCCGTCAAATAATCTTGAGTGCGGCGTAAAACATCAATCAATCAATCTGTTTCGTATTTAAAGGAGCCCCATTTCCTAACACCTAAAGAGAAGGCTGAACTATCATATGCACATGTACGTTAGTAAACCTAACACATTGAAAGGAAATCCAGAAATGCCTGACAAAAAATTGTGTTACCATTCCCTCGGCTTGTGGTATTGTAGCTTTGCTTTAGCCATGTTTGCTGACCTAGCTTGAAGGAACATTAAGTATGCCAATAAAGCTAGCCTTTCTGACCTTCAATGATCTGTAGGGAGAGGGGACAGGGTTATCTTTTGGACGGTTGATATTTTTGTTGCCATATAACCTGTTGGGTATGACATTCAAATATCACTTGATGGGAAGTTGTTTTAATTGTATTTTCACTAAATTTCGTTCAAGGTTTTCTGATGATCTTTCGTATCACATTCATCATGTTTCCATGGCAACTGTTCAGTTAGAGATTATATCTGGAGTGTCAATATCGTCCCCTGATGATAGATCGGTAAGTCTGCATTTTCACTTCTTGGACCTCAGTGCATTTGCTACAGATGTACGTCATGTACATGTATTAGTAATATTACCTTGCTTGTACACTCCCATGGGGGTCTCTTTGGCTTAGTCGTCCGGAGCCTGTTTCACAAAGCGGCGTAGATGTATTTTTTGCGTAACTTTCTTACTAATGTATCTCTACAGGATGGGTTGCTATGGCATTTACGTAAAAACTTACGCTACGCCGCTTTGTGAAACAGGGTCCTGAGTAGTAGTCTGACACAGGCCTTCATTGATTGGTTGCAAGTTCAAATCCCACTCGAACCACTCATTCCGGAAGAGTTGCCAGGTACTTGCCGAAGGTCGAGGACTTCCTTCTGGTTAAAAATGGCCTGGCTTCCTCTCCCACTAAGTCCAAAAATTGGAAAATTTTCTGACTGGGTTTTTTACTCAAACGACCTATGTGGGATGGTTGCCAGTTACCAGCGGAAGGTCGTGGGTTTCCTCCGGGCATAGAGCCCGGTTTTCTCCCACAACAAAACTGGCAACGCCGCCATATAAGTGAAATAATCCTGAGCGCGGCGTAAAGCACCAAATAATCAATCAAACTACTTAACCTGTCAACATGGCCATATAGGTAAAATTATCAATTTATCTGTTGAAACAAAAATATTTCAAACAATTTTTTTTACCCAATTATGATTTTAGACTGACGAGATGTTACTAAAAAGTTCCAAACGTTTGATGACCTTAACGGCCCAGGCCTTAAGGGTCGCAGAAACGGCCTCAGTTAAGGTAAGCTATTTGATTACATAAATAAATCAGCCTGCTAATAAATCATTAAAGCGGCATGAGCTGCCAAAATGTTGATATTTTGACGTAAAAACAGAATGTTGAAATTATTGCCTATTTTTCACAAGACGTATCATTCAGAAGTTTTTTAGTGCTTCTAGTCTCAAACATGTACGATGAAGTATTGTTTGGAACCTCTTACTGCCGTGACGATCAGAAATTATGAAAAAAAGTGTGAATTTTGGCAGCTCATGCCACTTTTAAAAGGACCATTGTCTCGATGGTTGGTAAAACTCCCAGCTATACATGTTCTGACGTACACTCTATTTGTATCTCACTCGAACGACCTATGTGGGATGGTTGCCAGTTACCAGCAGAAGATCGTGGGTTTCCTCCGGGCACTGAGCCCGGTTTCCTCCCACAATAAAACTGGCAACGCCGCCATATAAGTGAAATAATCTTGAGCGTGGCGTAAAACACCAAACAATCAATCAATCAATTTATTTGTATCAACAGGGTTTACACACTCCTTCCTCGGACACTGGTGAATATATCAACGCTTTTATTCTTCTGATGAAATGGAAGTCGGCGTGGGAACTTCAACGTCAACGGGAAGTCAGCAGTCAAGACAAAGATGAGCTGGGTCTCCGTCGAATGAATCTCCACAACCCTCCTTCGTTGGCAGAACTTATTTTGACCTAGTTTATTTTCGATATCGTGTTACGTAATCACTTTTTTCATTTGACATAACAATGTCTACTTCATTCCAAATTACAATATATAAACAGCACTATTTATATTCAAATATTAAATTGGTTTATACTCGAACCCTCCTTCGTTGGCAGAACTTATTTTGACCTAGTTTATTTTCGATATCGTGTTACGTAATCACTTTTTTCATTTGACATAACATTGTCTACTTCATTCCAAATTACAATATATAAATAGCACTATTTATATATTCAAATATTAAATTGGTTTATACTCGAAGTTTTACCCTGATGAAGTATTCATTTCTACATTCCAACCTAAAGGACCCCGTATATTTGGAATGACCATAGATAAAGTTTACAGGCCACTAATAGTGCAATAAATAACTGCCATTTTGCTAAGGGCAAGCAAAATTTTACCATTTGACTGACAAACCTTCCAAGCCGGTTGAAGTGAGTGAGTGATTTGGGTTTTACATCCTGCTTAACAGTATTTCGGTCACATGAAGACGTTGTCTCCTTGAGGCAGGGCAGATTTTTACAGCTCTTTTATTTGCTGCTGCCTCACTGAGACGACTTGCTGACCAAGCCGGTTGAAGGATATTCAACTAGTACTGATACAACCTCTATAATCCAACACACATGCCAAAAGTTATCATACCAGGTTGTTTTTGAACAGGAGTTTTCATATTACCCTGTCATACAAAGCTGGCTAAAGGCCCGCTCACACGGTGCGATTTATCATACCGACTTGTAGCATACAATAAAAATGGATTTATTTGATTGGTTGACAAATCGTATCAACCAATTAAAAGCATAGATTTTAATCGCATGCTACAAGTCCGTACGATAAATTGCACTGTGTGAACGGACCTATACACGCCTACATGTACAACATGGACCAGTTCCCATAGTTTAACACAGATTTTCTTCTGATGTAACTTAAGCCAGCTTTGTAAGACAGGGCCCTAAGTGTGGTCATATTGGCCCAAGGAGTCAACACAGCCACCAAAAGGCCAAAACACTGGCTATGCAAACACTGTTTTCCCTAATGTTTTTATTAATTTACAGTGCAAGTTATTACCTCAAATTTGACAACACTATCATCATTCAACTGAACTGGTCAATATGGCTTCAACTCAGCCAATACAGCTTCAACTGGGCCAAAACTGATTCAATATGGCTTCAACTGGGCCAAAACTGATTCAATACGACTTCAACTCGGCCAAAACTGATTCAATATGGCTTCAACTCGGCCAAAAATGATTCAACATGGTTCAACTCGGCCAAAAATGATTCAATATGGTTCAACTCGGCCAAAACTGATTCAATATGGCTTCAAAACTGATTCAAAATGGCTTCTCTCGACCAATATGAACTCAATAAGCTTGCTGATATAAAAAACATATTTACCTTTTCTATATTGACAAATATCCTATACAAATATTTTATAAAATTTCCTTTTTTGGGGGGACTTTGGTGCACTTCCTTAAACACTTTTTTTATTGTACTTTAAAATCCAAGCACTTTTTTTTTACATTTAACATGTAATATTATTGGTATATTTACAAAGGGTTGCTTTTTAAGAAGTCTTTTTTTGTTAAGTTTTTGATTGGTTTTGTCTTATGCACTTACAACTTCTTGAAGATATACACAGATTAACGTGGGGATATTTGTATATTGTACAGTTTACGTGTTTTACAAAGAATAAAGTTGTAAAGTCACCATTCTCTATGGGTGTTATTGTGTGTCATTGCTTTAACTCAGCCTTTAAAACGAGACATAGTAAGCATTGTTGTGGTTCTCCATTGACCTTCAGATTATTAGAAAAATACAGAGTGATCAATCTCGGATAAAAGGCTGCAAGTGTACTTTCCACCAAAAATGTACATTAAAAGTTGTATGAGCTGCCAAAATTCAATTTTTTTTTCATAATTTCTGATCGTCGCGACAGTAAGAGGCTTTGAAGGCCATGAAAAACTAAATGATTGGCCTTGGAATGAGGAAAATCCATACAGTATGTGGCCTATACGAACCCGAATAGTGTTCGAAAGTAAACAAAATTTAAATAACCGGGAAGACCATTCATTCATTCATTCTAAACCAAAGTTAGTTTAAAACAATGTTTTATCTACATTCTCGAGACTAGAAGCACCAGCAAGCTTCTGAATTACTAGTCCGAAATATCTGCGCTGATGATGTAAGACATTTTTTGACAGATAGGCCATCATCAGCGTCAGAACGCATTTGATCAATTTTCTGGGAATTTCTTGCCACCCTTCGAGGTGGCAAGACCACCTCTCGTTTCTCATCAAAAATATCAAGATTCTCTTCATAACTTTTAAAAAATAAAATTGCTAACCCGTACTTTAATGATTTCCCTTTCTCCTTGCACCAATCTGAAGTCTGTACGTCGACACCAGCCATAGATCTGCCCGGTTAAATTTCAAACTGTACCAAACCTTTAATTTAGAAAAGTCGCCATTTGCATACTTCACTATACGCGCGAAAGGTCAACTTGTCACATGATTACCCACTAGCAGGCGATATAGTTCATTGGTCGTGTTGGTTCACGTGACTTCAGCGAAAAAGCAACACGACCAATGAACTATATCGCCTGCTAGTGGGGTAGTCATGTGATAGATTGACCTTTCGCGCATATAGTGACGTATCAATGAGATTATGCAGATGGCGACTTTTGTAAACTAAAGGTTTGGTACAGTTTGAAATTTAACCGGGCAGATTTATGGCTTGTGTTGACGTACAGACTTAAGATTGGTGCGAGGAGAAAGGGAAATCGTTAAAGTATGGGTTAGCAATTTTATTTTTTGAAAGTTATGAAGAGAATCTCGATATTTTTGATGAGAAACGAGAAGTGGTCTTGCCACCTCGAAGGGTGTCAAGAAATTCCCAGTAAATTGATCAAATGCGTTCTGACGATGATGATGGCCTATCTGTCAGAAAATGTCTTACATCATCATCGCAGATATTTCGGACTACTGAATTACATGTATGCGTCTTCAGAAAAATAGCCGATAATTTCAACATTCTGTTTCAACGTCAATTCAAAATATCAACATTTTGGCAGCTCATGCCACTTTAACGGGTTATTTAGGGAATCCCGTATTGCTAATGTTTTGTGTCTGACAGTCAGTAAACAAACTGTCGAAAGTAGACCAAACGCGCAGCCACAAATGGCTCTACCGCACACTCGATTCTTTTCTCCACAACAAAGCAGACATTGGAATCATCAAATAAAACTCCCTATCCAGTGGTCGTGGAAGCTGGGAAAGTTACCAATGGCCATCTGAAAACCTCATCTTTATATAAATAACGGTAGACGAGCACACATTTAACGATATTCGTTCCGGGCTTGGGATGGTTGCAGTTACCACCGGAAGGTCGTGGGTTTCCTCCGGGCACAGAGCCCGGTTTCCTCCCACACTAAAACTGGCAACGCCGCCATATAAGTGAAATAATCTTGAGCACGGCGTAAAACACCAATCAATCAACCACACAGGTCAAATGATTTGATGTCACAGAAATCTGTGCACAATTAGAATACTGCACTCTCATTGGTGTATCTAGGTCACATAGACCAATCATTATCCTTGATGGAAGGTGTCACATGTTTCTGTGACATCTCATTAGACCTCTGTGGTTGGCTCCGTTTTAGCCGTGAATTAGACACTGATTTTTCGAGTTACTTCCAGTAGTGTTAATAACCAATTAACCTTTGCTACCATTCTCCTAGTCCTGTTTCTGACTCCAAAATGACAATTTTTTTTATATTCTGGGGTGGTCAGTATAACAAATAATGATTTTGGAATCAGAAACCCGGACTACCATTTTCTACACCATAAGACAGTCTGATTATTTGGTGGGGGGGGAGGGGGGGGGGGGGTTCAAATTTTTTGTCAAATGTTTGAAACGCCTGACGTTGGTTTCCAAAAAGTGGCATGAGCTGCCAAAATTCATACTTTTTTCATAATTTCTGATCGTCACGAAAGTAAGAGGCTTTGAAGGCCATCGAAAAATTAAATGATTGGCATTGGAATGAGGAAAATCCATACAGTATGTGGCCTGTACGGACCGAAAACGTGTTCGAAAAGTAAACAAAATCTAAATAACCGGGATGACCATTCATTCATTCTAAGCCAAAGTTAGTTCAAAACAATACTTTATCGTACATTCTCGAGACTAGAAGCGCTTAAAAGCTTCTGAATAATACGTCTTGGGAAAAATAGCCGATAATTTCAACTTTCTGTTTTTTATGTCAAAATATCAAAATTTTGGCAACTCATGCAACTTTAAAAGGACATACCGCCTAAGTTTGTTGTGATTCTCCATTGATCTTCAGGTTAGTAGAAAAATACGATTGATCTCGGATTAAAGGCTGCAAGACGGCTCTCCTCGTAGATTTATCGAGATATTTAGGGAATTTCGTGTTGCTATTGTTTTCTGTCTGACAGTCAGTAAACAAACAGCCGAGAATACACCACACGCGCAGCCACAAAGTGCATTAATGCGCAGTCAATTATTTGTACCACAACAAAGCAAATGATGGCGAGATACCCCTTATAAAGATAGATACAATTATTTTTCGATCAATTTGGTGATTATCTTGACAATCGAAATATATGAAAAAAGTCCAATTTCGCCAGCTCACGCCACTTTAATTATTTCTCATTAGAACTCAGTCGTAGCCATGTTGAGCTCGTTTCTTGAAAGGTTTTCAATGGGCATGCTAAGAAATCGATGAAATTAGCAATGTGAATAGGTCCAAGGTATGGCCGAATATACCCATGTGGCCCTAAGGGTCACTACTTACATGTGTATTTAAGCCCTCGGGAAATATTAGGTCTGTATTATAGATATTAGACTATTTGAGAAAATTGCCGACAAATGACGTTCCCGAAACTCGAGGGAAATGAATAATGCATTTGCCGTTAGGTGGGTGCATACAAGCTACCGGACGCTTTCTTCTGGTCAAGCAGTATTTATTACCGTACTACTGCCAAATATCGTTTGGTCAAAGCCATATTCTTAAAGTGGCATGCGCTGCCAAAATTCACACTTTTTTCATAATTTTTGATCGTCACGACAGTAAGAGGCTTTGGAGGTCATTGAAAAACTAAATGATTGGCGTTGGAATGAGGAAAATCCATACAGTATGTGGCCTGTTGTACGAACCGAAAACTTGTTCGAAAAGTTAACAAAATTTAAATAACCGGGACGACCATTCATTCATTCTAAGCCAAAGTTGGTTCAAAACAATACTTTATCGTACATTGTCGAGACTAGAAGCACTTAAAAGCTTCTGAATTATACGTCTTGAGAAAAATAGCCAATAATTTCAACATTCTGTTTTAACGTCATTATATCAACATTTTGGCAGCTCGTGCCACTTTAAATTTTTCGATGACCTTTGCTCGTCTATTTTCTTGACAATTGGAAATCTTTGACAACCTCATGCCATTTAATCTTAGAATCATCGACCTCTAGAATTTACGTCATTAGAGTTTGATAACTTCTTGTAATCCATCCATTGGTTGTTGTTGGTTCCAAATCAATTTCCCGTAGCAGCTAAAACGGGTAATTATTCTATTCAACTAACTATATGCGTGGAATGGACACGTCTCGTTGGCTTCTGACTTTGTAAAATGTGCCGCCATTGATAGTTGAAGCGGGCGTGCATAACAGATCTGGATAGAAATTATACCATCTCCTAGTAATGGCGGCATTCGATGCATATCAAATGCCACGTGATCTACATTCCACGCATATAGTTCATTGATTCTATTTCATTATGGGGCCAAATGTCAGCAACCTCGTGGAGACGATAACATTCCGTGAAAAAAAGTTGATGTGTGTCATTTTATTAACTAACTGATGTCAACGATTCATATTAATTCTAACCACCAATCAATGGATGAGTTCTAACCTAGCTACTCGCAAGAATAAATAAAAACCTCAGTTCCACATTTAAACACGTTCAGTTTCGAAAAGCCATATTACAGGAGCCCAAGGTCCACTAACATCGTTCAACGGTAACGAACCTCAAATGTTTTCAACTTAGACTTTCAAAGACGCTAATGGCATCCTCTTTGCCTGTATCCGGTGGAATTGTAGGAATTGACAAAAATCGGTCAAGAGAAAATCCCCCGTTTGTTCTAGAAAAGTTATACATGACTGATCGACCGTTGATCCAACTAACAAGAAATATCCACTTTTCCAATGAGTAACTTTGTTCAACTGCCAAAGTGTTGATATTTTCGCCAGAACAGGATTTGATTTATTTTATCTGCAATCATTTACTTTTTTAATGAAGTTCAATTTCTTATTTTCACGAAAATCCTATTTTATGAGACAGCTGATCAATGTCAATTTAACCGAGCTCAGTTCTGCATGGTTCGTAGAGGCCGCAACTTATGCCATTTCATCTTTTTAAGGGGCCTCGGTGGTCCAGTTGGTTATAGGTCTACAGTGATCGTCCCTCGGTCTCACACAGACCTTCCGTCGATGCGGCGCGGCTCCGAATCAGACTCAGACCAAATAAAAATTGAAAAATTTCTGAGTAGATTTTACACTCGGTTGACAGTTGACAGGTACTTCCCGAAGGTCGGGGTTTCCTCCAAGCAATGAGCCCGGTTTCCTTCCCTCACTAAACCTGTCAACGCCGCGATATAAGCGAAATAATCTTGAGTGCGGCGTAAAACATCAATGAATCATCTTTCTAGGACTGTTTACACTATAAGTCGATTACCATTATAAATAATACACTCGTTTTATTTTTCAAGATCGTTCCAACTCAATTTCCCCCAGCAGCTAACACAGACGTTTTTTTTTCTATTTTCATTACACGGTTAGTGATCGACCTCGTGAAAGCGATAATTACATCCACTGAACGTTTTTGTGGTGTGCGTTTAATACGCCAACCAATGGCAACGATGTATCCTACTAATACTAATTCTAGCCACCAATCAATGGGTGAGTTCTAACCTAGTTGCTCGCAAGAATAAATAAAAAACCTCAGTTCCACATTAAAACACGTTCAGTTTCGAAGAGCCATATAACTTTAGCCCAAGGTCTTCTGATATCGTTCAACGGGAACGAACTTCAATTTTTATTTATCAATTTAGGCTCTATTTCAAATAAGCTAATGGGATCCCCTTTGGCTGTATCCGGTGGAATTATAGGAATTGAAAGCGATCGGTCAAGGGAAAAAAATCACCATTTTCTTCTAAGAAAGTTAAACGTGATTGATCGACCAAACGGGCTATGCTACTTCGAGTCTTACACAGGAAAGCTATCAGACCTAAAACTACAGACCTATTGGAAGGCGTTTTACAGGGCCTGCTAATTTACTGGAGTCAACGGTTACGATGCCACCATTTCTGTCATGTTATTGGAACGGTATCTGAGATAACTTGTTTGAGGGGCATATAGACGTTGAAAGTATACCATTAAACAAACTCTTTTCTGGATTTTCAACTTCTGTTATATTTAGGCGCAACGTTTAAATGTCTATTTGGACATCGTTTTCAAGCATATGATGATGTGAAATTGTCATATGCTTGAAAACCATGCCCGAATAGACATTGAAAAGTTACGCCTAAATATAGCAGAAGTTGTAAATCCAGAAAGAGTTTGTTTAATGGTATCTGAGATGCAAAAAAATCTGTTTACCGCGGTGTTCCAGACAGGAGTATGGTGGTCTATCGTTGCCAAGAACATTCTTTCATTTTTGTTTCTTTTGGGCCACCATACAGGAGGAAAATCTATCATAATGTAACTTACTTGTTGGTCCAATTTAATTTGGATTTTTTAACAATTTAAGACAGGAATGGCTTTAGTTTATCAGGTAGAATGTTCAAACGAAGAAAGAACTCTCATAGTTTTGACTCTAGACAATTTCAAAAACCACGTTTCACACCTTTTCAGTTTTTTCCTGGTATTCTAACCTAGCCCGGCTTATCGGTCTTACGGCGACTGGTATTATATGGCTGCTAATGTGTCTTGTCGCGAACACGGAGAGAAAAAAAAGTCGGCAGAGACCCAGATTTCTCGGCTAATTCTAACCCTATCAGGACGTGAGAATTGACTGTGGTTCTGTGGACAGTCGCATCGTGCAATCCAGAATACGGCTCCATATTAGTACGTGTTTGTTAGTATACCTGTTGGCAGGTGTAATGATGCAAGGACGATAACAATCAAAGTTTCTGACAATAACTACCAAACTTAACAAAGAGAGTAGATTGAAAATAGTGGTCACTTCGTCCGCGCCATGTTGAATTTGAACTGACACGATTCGATTATTAGGAACCTCCTTTCTGTAGGGGGCGCCTTACAATTGAATCGTGTACAGTCGGAACACCCTTCCGCTAGGGGGCTAGAAGAACATGCCGGCAATGCTGATTGGACGAATCTGACCACTCTTGTCAATCTACTCTCTTTGAACATAGTCTATCCAAGGTCCTAGCTCAAAATTTCCAAACTCTATGGCCAAAGAATATTGATGTTGTGCCAGCCAGTAGATTACACAACATGAATATACTCTCGCTATTGAGTTGGCATTTTTCAACTACCCAAGGTCCTAATGAGAAATGATTAAGACATCAACACTAGCTTTCGACACCTATACGTGTGTATTTATCAAGTGTAACGGATAAAGGCATACAGCAATGAACTATATGCGTGGAATGGGCTCGTCTCATTGGCTGGTTCGGATCTGACTTTGTAAAATATGCCGCCATTGATAGTTGAAGCGCGCGTGCATAACAGATCTGGATCGAAATTGCACCATCTCCTAGTAATGGCGGCATTCAATGCATATCAAATACCATGTGACCTCCATTCCACGCATACAGTTCATTGAGGTGTGGAAAGCTCGTGTTGTTCACTTTGTGGTGATACCTTAGTCATTTCTTATTAGTATGGAACCCAGGTTTAAAGAGAGTTCCAAAGATTTCTTCTACTCTAGGTTCGCTGCCGTGCCTCTGGTGGCAATTACTGAAAGGCTCATTTATACATCTAACCGGCAGGTTTTTTGTCATTCGTGAAGTTTGTTTTTCGGTAAGATTGTCGTGTGTTCTGGCGATCCGCTCTTTACTGTATACAGCACTATTTGGATCATTTATGTTTCACATATGGCTATGATTTCAAATTGGTGTCATTAACATGGATAATTTGACAAAGCATTTAATATTTCGTCGTGCTCAGTGCCATATATATCCTCAGACCCCGGGATTAAGATCTAAACGAGCTCGGAACAAGTGAGCGTATGTTTTAATCGGGGGATCCCACGATGGTCAAAAGGACTGTTTTCCAACAACATGGCCAATCCTCGCAAGCCTTCCATACAGTGCGATCAAGTGTAAACCCCACATTTTATTTTTATTTTTCTTTAGACTGCGTGGGATTTGAAACCTCGACTCATTGATGTGGAAGTCTGAATAAGCGGTACAGGCATCTGGCTCGCTTTTTTGGCAACCCCACTTCTGGAGCCTGTTTCACGAAACGGCGTAGATGTATTTTTTGCGTAACTTTCATACTAACGTATCTCTACAGTATGGGTTGCTATGGCAGTTACGTGAAAACTTACGCTACGCCGCTTTGTGAAACAGGCCCCAGTCAAATAGAACCATAGTTTCCCCGTTTTACAAACGTGTTGGCCATTTAGAACAGAATAGCTCTTGGCTCAATAAAACAATCCGAAATGTGAGATGTTGCTATCTTCCATAATCCTAAATCAACGGCCTTCTATGAGATTTTCTTCCATTTGTTAGTCAACGGCCTTTCTGTTCAGAAACAAAACTGCCATAGACCTCTGTCAATTTCAAACACGTCTATTTCACTGCTGGCCCAAAGGAACGAAAAGTGACATACTACTTGCCAAAACACGTCTCTAGGTGTCGATGGTGAAAAGTGGCATAAAATCGATATTCAGGGGTTGGTGTGTATGAACGCTCCAAACTTCCTCAAAATAACCGGATTGATTTTCTAACGAATCCGTTGAAGAATACTTACAATCTATATTGAAATATTTTCTTTTTGTAAACGGAAAAACAGAGAACACACAAACATGTTTGTGGTTCGTACTTTCTCTGAAAACGCCAAAATCATTGCTGGGTTTCTACTAGTTCAATTTACCGAACTTATGGTGATATTACATACATATAGTTCAATTTACCGAACTTATGGTGATATTACATACATATACCAACGTTCAGTCTACGAATTTTGAAATGCTGGTCGGTAAAGTCCGACGCACTTCTGTCGGAAATTACAAGCCATGAAAATAATATTGTAACTGCTCTGTATGGACAATTCCTATCCCAGACTTCTTTAGAACTCATAAAAGATTATTCTTGTCCTCTTTTATTTATTTTTATTTATTTTATTTATTTGGCATGCACCGTTTGACCTAGTTCGAACGTCACGCAAAATGACAGTTTGTTGTTGTTTAAGACCAGGTGTACGCCCTTTGGCATAGCTACATGTAATAAAAGCGAACAACAATAATCTTTCATGAGTTTTGAAGAAGTCTGAGGTAGGAATCGTCCATACCGAGGAGTTACAATAATATTTTTATTTATTTTATTTATTTGGCATGCACCGTTTGACCTAGTTCGAACGTCACGCAAAATGACAGTTTGTTGTTGTTTAAGACCAGGTGTACGCCCTTTGGCATAGCTACATGTAATACAAGCGAACAACAATAATCTTTCATGAGTTGTGAAGAAGTCTGAGGTAGGAATCGTCCATACCGAGGAGTTACAATAATATTTTCATGGCTTGTAATTTAAGCATCATTTCCACCTTGTATTTCATATTCGTATACCGAACGTTGGTATATGTAATAATTGAACTAGGTTTCTACCTAATGTTTACCTAAAGAAACCACATTAAAAAATAAACTATGGCCAAATGATAAAAATAATGAATGGATATTAATTCACGGACAACTTAATAAACCTGAACACCGTCTACACTCACCAATGTCAGATTTTCTTATGTATTTAAATGATACAGTGGCACATGTCTAAACCGACACTTTTTACTTTCCCCAAGATGCTCCATTATTCACTTTCCTTTGACACTGGGTTTATGATTTCTTGTTATGTATCTCTCCAAATGTATCAATAAAAAGGCGAAAAATCAATATTTATCACGAGATTGCAAGGATGACATCAAAGAGAGACGGCTATGTAATGTAAATGGTTCATCTTTCTTCACATCCATGTACCAACAGCGTGGGTGTTATTTGAATTAATCCGCACCTTGAGTGATTTGATGAGATTAGCTCGAATCACCTAATGTCTTTTTAATGGTACACGGTAAACTCTCCGGATCTGTCAATGCCTGGCACAGTGCCAGAAGAAAGCTATTTTCTGCCATATATACTCAACATTCTCAATGTTCTTTCATTCCAGACCAAAACACTTCTTCAACGTATATTTTAGAGACTAGTAGCACTAAAAAGGGTTAAAAATTCTTGAGAAAAATACTTGCTAATTTCAAAATTTATTTTCTCATACACACACTGTAACCGTTAACCGTCATTTCTACAGTAGAATATTTTAAAATTAACGGTAAATTGCCGTTTTATACTTCATTGGAAGCTTTACGGTCGTGTACCGTAAAATAACTTTGAGACAGAGTTGTCGTTTCCGAGCTAACGAGATCTGATCTCCTCGGTTGTTTCCGTGAAGGATTCGTCCAAAATACGTCATTGCGGATCAAAGGGTGCGAAAAAACGGTAGTGCGCATGCGCACGCCGAAGCGCTAGTAAGGCATGGAAAGGTGGCCACCATCTCTTCATAATTGTAGTTAGTGCAGTGGTTAAAGGCTACGGTTATGGCTATTGCGCATATAGTTCTGCGCAGCTCCTGTATCGGAGGTTAGAGGTTCGAATCCCGCCGTAGGCTATTTAATATAAGAACAATTTGTCATTATAGGCTAAGATAGTTAATTTAACATAGCTGTATTTGAAAGCGTAGATTGAGATACCTGCCCTAAGGGAGAAATTTCATCAGCATTTTTTCAAATAAATATATGTTTGTCAACTTGCAGAATTAGTCAGTTTTACTATTTCGTTGGGGGTATCGAATCCCACTCAGTCCAAAAAAATTGGAAAATTTTCTGACTGGGTTTTCACTCGAACGACCTATGTGGGATGGTTGCCAGTTACCAGCGGAAGGTCGTGGGTTTCCTCCGGGCATAGAGCCCGGTTTCCTCCCACAATAAAACTGGCAACGCCGCCATATAAGTGAAATAATTTTGAGCGCGGCGTCGTGGTGATGCCTGAATCATTTCTCATTAGGATGTCACAATTATTGTTTCAACTGATTCCTTGTAAATCTGAGAGCTTTCCCCACGCAATGAGCAAGCATCCCCACTTTCATTATTCAGTGGGGGGTGAGAAAGAATGGTAACACAGAGTGTTCAATATAGATGGCCAAAAATAGCTTTTTTCTAGGACTGTACCATCTTCTTGAGCCAAGTTAAAATCTCCATCGCCCCATTTCTTGTTTTAACACACGGAGGTCATGGTGGTTTTGAATTAGCCCGGATTATCGGTCTTACGGCGACTGGTATTATAGGGCTGCTAATGTGTCTTGGACGAACACGGAGAGAACAAAAATTCGGCAGAGCCCAAATTTCTCGGCTAGTTTTGAATTGGCTTGAGAAGATGGGACTGTCCCAGACATGTCATAAATGGACATTTTCCGCATAAGGGTTGACTGTACAAAATAATAATCATCAACCTAAAAACACCGCCATATTTATATATTATTGCATTCTAATAATGAAATGGACACACAACGCCATGTCATTCATTTAGTTAAAGGTTTTATGAACAACCTTTGGAAATATTTCCTAATTTGCTTCAAGTGTGTTGTAAAACATGTATTTCAAAAGTCTGACCAAAAAGAAAATTAAATTTCGGTCTCAGCACAAACAAAATTTAAGCTATACTTTTGTCGATCTACAATGCTTGCGAAAGTTAATTATCTCAGGGACTTATGACGTCAGAAACGACCCCCGCTGTGCATGATGACGTAATAAACGATTTCTGCTATCTCAGTACGTCTTGTGGCAGTTTGTACCAATGAACTATATGCGTGGAACGGAGGTCACGTGGTGCTTGATATGCTTCAAATGCCGCCATTGCCAGGAGATAGTGGAGCGTCCATCCAGATCTGTTCTGCGCGCGCTTATCAACTGTCAATGGCGGCACATTTTACAAAGTCCGGTCCAAACCAGCCAATGAGACGTGTCCATTCCACGCATATAGTTCATTGGTTTGTACACATCGAAGATTTTGTATGACGTCATTGTTCCGAGTAGTTACAGAAAATATGCATATTTCCACCCCGTTCTTTTTTTGACTACCAGGGAACAAACACGAAGGTTGTTTCGTTTCAACTTATGTTTTTCAAATACGTATTTAGTCCATAAACAAACACAAACCAGCCTTAAATCCTGTTCATAAATCCTTTAAACAATGCAATTTTGTATGAACAGTGCTATTGGGTTGCTTGGCATGGCGCTATTTATGCCTACTGGTATAAAGGCTTATAACAACGTCGAGATATTTTCATTCCAACTATTAACAATCCACTGGAGAAAAAAGTATAAGCTAAAAATTGGAGACTGAGAGCGTAGCTTCCGGATATATCTTTAAGTTTACCTGAAAATATAAGAAGAGGAAATTAAATACCTAGTAGCTCTCTTCTTCTTTACCACAGCAGAACATTTTAATATCTTAAATTAAAACACAGCTTTTATATGATACGTTACTTTTTACCTATATGGGTGACTAAAACTGTTTTGTATTAAAACGGTAGTGTTGAAATGCTTGTGGTGTCAGTTCAGTTGATATCAACTTAACGTCCTTGTTACGTAGACCAGTCAGAGCACTCAAGGTTTATCAACAGGAAACCTGGGGGCCGCACTCTGAAACTTCGGGGATTTACGTGCGTGAAGCCGACCGGTAGCAAGCGAAGATAGCCGAAGGGAGTTCCGAGTGCTGGGGGCCATTTAACGAAACCGTCACAAAGGGCGATCAATCACAGTTGCCATGACGTCGTATTTCTTCAATATGGTATCCATAGGCAACCATGCTTCGTTTGCGACGCGACCGCGTTTCACAGAACTGCGTAGATGTATTTTTTTGAGTAACTGACACTAGCAACGTATCTCCTCAGTATGGGTTGCTATGGCAGTTACGTAAAACTTACGCTACGCCGCTTTGTGAAACAGGCTCCAGATCACGCACAAGGGGCTCGTTTCACAAAGCAGTCGCATCGCAAACGACGCATAGTTGCCAATGGATACCATAGTGAAAAGATGCGGCGTCATGGCAACTACGATAGATCGCACTTCGCGACGGCTTCATGAAACGGCCCCAAGGTCATTTTGTCCAGCTACCTCCAACTCCCTTGTTACTATCTATGCAGTACAATGACTCAACGTTCGACAAAGTAACACCTGAACGGTCTCTGATTGATTGATTGAATGATTTTTTCAATTTGTATATAGGGGTTCTACCCCGCGCCGCAACGATGGGAGACCTGTGTCAGACCGAGGGACTATCACTCTAACCCACTAAGCCGGTTAGTGTCAGGATGTATCTGACAGTGCAATTAAAGTGGCATGAGCTGCCAAAATGTTGAAATTTTGACGTTAAAACAGAATGTTGAAGTTGTTGGCTATGTTTTTCAAGACGTACAATTCCGAAGCTTTTTAATGCTTCTAGCCTGGAAAATGTACGATAAAGTATTGTTTTGAACTAACTTTGGCTTAGAATGAATGAATGGTCGTCCCGGTTATTTAAATTTTGTTTACTTTTCGAATACGTTTTCGGTTCGTACAGACCACATACTGCATGGATTTTCCTCATTTCAACGCCAATCATTTAGTTTGTCGGTGGCCTTCAAAGCCTGTTACTGTCGTGACGATCAGAAATTATGAAAAAAGTGAGAATTTTGGCAGCTCATGCCACTTTGAGTATATTTATGGCTGATAAAAACTACCTTACCGGACATCCTCGAGATTGTTATCAACAGAAAGCTTTTATTTTGTACTTTTTAATAAATTTGACGAACAATTAACTAATACTGTTTCAACGAAATTTTCCCTATATTTGGCAGCTCATGCCACTTTAAGTCGGAATTCAGAACACTGTATCCATGCGGATTTCAGTATAATGTAATTCCAAAGTGACGTAGAGCATAGAGTGATCAATCGCAGTTGCCATGACGTCGTATCTCTTCACTATGGTATCCATTGGCAACTATGCGTCGTTTGCGATGCGACTGCTTTGTGAAACGAGGCCCAGGCGTCATGTTACGTTGAGAGATATATAAATGGCATATGGTGACTTACCTATTATTGGACCACCGACTATAAAGCCCATACCACTGAGGAAGCTGGCCATCCCCAATGTCCTCGAGAGTCTCGCCAATCCAAAGTAATCAATCAATAGGACAATCCAAACGGAGTAATGTGACCCATAGAGGAGTCCGCTGAATGATGCAATAAGTGTTTGAGACCAGAATTCTGTTGCAAAGCGAGTCACTAAACAGACAACACCCAGAGTCATCAAAGGCACAAAAACCATCATGACTCGATCGACGTGATCTCCAAGAAAACCGAATATCAGTCGACTTAGGATATCGCAGGCTCCTATGATGGATATCAAGAAACTAGCTTCTGTTTGAGAAAGTCCTAGCTCCGTTACAAAAGATGGATAAAATTGAACGATATTTTCCGACGACAGCGTAGCAGTTATTGCAAAAAGTTGAAATAAAATGTAAGCTGGGTCCTTGAAAAGTTCAAATGCGGAAAATAAGTTTTTCAGTTTTGAAATGGCCCCCTTACTGCTGTCTACTCGCGACTGTTTGAATATGGCCTTACAGAAACAGTCAGCGAAACTAGTTTGATCCGGTATCGTACGTGTAGTTGAAGGTCGTGTGAAATGATACTTGTTTCGGGTCTTTCCAACGTTACCAGAACTGTGGTCATCCGTACTATCTCCTATGAATATTTTGTTCTCATAACTTTGTAAATGTCCGTTAACTTGACTCACCGAAGGCTGTTCTGCTGACTGAACGGACCCAGATTCCAAAACAGTTTCCAGTTGAACATCATCAGGAACATTTGTAGAACTTGGTTCCGGAAGTTTTCTTCTCGTAGAATCTCGGTTCGGTTTAGCTGGCTCCATTAAGGCTGCACACACAAACAGGTTCAAAGTGACGCCCGCCATAATCAAAGACGCTCCTTTGTAACCGTATTCCTCAAATAAAACTTGAACAAAAAACGGAACAGCTAAAGTTCCAAGACTAATTCCAGACATGGCTATTCCATTAGCAAGGGACAAACGCTTTTCAAAATAATCCCCAAGAATACTTAAAGAAGAAGTTACTCCAAACTGGGCTGTTACCCCTGCAAGTAAACGGTATTAATTGTAAGTTACTCCAAACTGGGCTGTTACCCCTGCAAGTAATCGGTATTAATTGTAGACTAACTTATACCAAAGAGAGTAGATTGACAAGAGTGGTCACTTCGTCTGCGCCATGTTGAATATGAACTGACACGATTCGATTATTAGGAACCTCCTTTCTGTAGGGGGCGCCCTACGGTTGAAACACCCTTCCGCTAGGGGGCCAGAAGACCATGTCGGCAATGCTGATTGGACGAAGTGATCACTCTTGTCAATCTACTCTCTTTGCTTATACATTAAAATGGTACTTACAGGACAATGCCGCACGGTATAAATACGAGAATGTTTGACACTCTCTTTAAACGTGGGTTCCATACTAATGATAAAAAGTAAGACATCACCACGTAGTTATAGTTGTTTTTAACAACACGAGCTTTCGACACTTGACGAAGACACCGGTACAGGTGTCGAAAGCTCGTGCTGTTAACAACTACTAACTACGTGGTGATGCATACAACGGGAGCTCGATTGAATACGACTGAAGTCTAAATGGAAGCTGGGCTTGTCCGGTCTAAGATTGGTGCCCAGTCGGAGCTCCCTTCGGCTATCTTCGCTCGCTACCGGTCGGCTTTGACACGCCTCGGACAGTCTGCGCTTTTTATACGGTAAATCACCGTATTTTTGGGCTGAATAAAAATGGCGTCGAAAGTAAATATCAAAATGTTTTACTACAGTCGAAAAAGGAAAACAAAAATAATTATAAATTCATTAAATGCTAATATCATTTAGAAAGATATTTGTTTATATATTTTATTTAGCCCGGTAAACCACATGTTGTGGACAGACGCAGTTTCGGCACACATCAGGAATCCTCCAATGCTTTAATTATATAACTGATCGAGGATAAAAGTTAACAAACCGAGTGTTTCGGTCCCTTACAATATCAAGGGGACACTTTTGGGGGCCCTAAATGGGAATTTGGGAATTGTACGCTTCACGGCTACCTATTTGGTCGCCATATTCAAAATGACCTGCAGTCTATCAGAGGGTATTTCACGCACGTAAATCCCCGAAGTTTCAGAGTGATTGGTGCCACGACGTCGTGTCATTTTTGCTCGAAAAACTGGCAAATGGTCTCCGGACCTCTCCGTCAGCACCACGTGACAAGTCCAAACATTCTTCAAGGTTAGACAAAGTCACTGCAATAGCTTTGTGACGTCATGGGGTTGTCTTACCTTTTGGAACGTTTGACCAAAAACACGTGGCCCTTGTGATGAGGTCAACTAAAAGAAATGATATTAGGGATACTTGAAGATTCATATACACAAGTACCTATGGCTATTAAGCATCTAACGTGACTGTAAAGTGAAAATCCTGGCCACCAAGTGAAAATTCTGGCCACCAAAGTGAAAATTCTGGCCACCAAAGGGAAAATTCTAGCCACCAAAGTGAAAATTCGGGCCACCAAAGTGAAAATTCGGGCCACCAAGTGAAAGTTCTGGCCACCAAGTGAAAGTTCTGGCCAACAAAGTGAAAATTCTGGCCACAAGGAAAAATAATAACCATGTAAGCATACTAATGAGAAATAATTAACACATTGCCACAAAGTTAGTTGTTTGTGAACAACACGAGCTTTCGACACCTATACCGGTGTCTTCATCACTTACACTTGATGAAGACACCGGTACTGGGTCCTGTTTCACAAAGCGGCGTAGATGTATTTTTTGCGTAACTTTCATACTATGGCAGTTGCGTGAAAACTTACGCTGCGCCACTTTGTGAAACAGGCCCCCGTAATTGAAAGCTTGTGCTGTTCACAAACAGCTTACTTCGTGGCTATGTATACTTCTCATTAGTCTGGAATCCACGTCTAAAGAGAGTTTCAAACATTTTTTTTTACATGTAAGCACATTTTAAAAATGTATTGTATATGAGTTATCTATTATGCAAGGCAAATAACTGCGTTAATGTTACTTCTCTTCCTTTCTAACCTAGTTTAAAATGAAGCAATGCATGACCAATTGATCTTGTATTTTTCTGTTCTGTAAATTGAATTTGTAATCTCACCTATGAAAAATCCCAAGGCATACGTATGTTCTAGCCGTGTACTGAAAAAGGCTGACAAAAAAGCGACAAAAGAAGAAATTCCACCCGCCATTAACAATATCCTCTCGTGGAATAAGTCTCCAATTCCAAGTATATAAAAGCAAGCTGAAAGACAAAGGCATGTCAATCTTATTACAAAGGCATGTCAATCTTATTACAAAGGCATGTCAATCTTATTACAAAGGCATGCCAATCTTATTACAAAGGCATGTCAATCTTATTACATAGGCATGTCAATCTTATTACAAAGGCATGTCAATCTTATTACAAAGGCATGCCAATCTTATTCTAATTGTTTATTTATTTGATCGATTGATTGAGCAAGGGCCAGTGGCTCAAAGCGCAGTTAGGTCAATGGCAGGTTAAATTGCTTACGCCACGTCATTTAAAATGCCGTTAAGCTAATTTTCTTGTGAACAACCAGCCCCTGTGCTTTAGGGCACTCTTAAGATCATTTCACTTATATGGCGCCTCTTATCACGCTTAGTTGAAGATGCTGAGCTCAGTGGTCAGGGAACACTACCAATCTGTTGGTGCATTCTTGCAACCACTCCACAAACGGCGATCGAGTGTGTGTTTTGTCTTTTTTTTTCGAAGGTGCTCTGACTGAGGGGAAATTGAGTACGTGACCCATTGACGGGAGGCTTAAGGTCTATCGCTTTAATCTCACGGTGCGTTTGATATTATCCAATTCTATTAAAATAATTGTCTCATTACATGGATTAATATTTATGAGCACTAAAACACACGGGCACACGGAAAATCTTCTTGTCTAAAATAACGACGGAGACAAGTTTCTTATTGTGTTAAAAAGGATTAATATGAAGACCTTGTAATAGTAGGCCGGGATTCCTAACCTCTCTTCAATTCATAAGATTGATTATTATCCCACCTCACACTGAATACTTCCTGTTGATTGGTTCAAACCAGTCACGTGGAGACCCTGTATATTTCCATATTACGTCGCCGTGCTGATCCATACAGGGCGACTACCATATATGGCTTGTGACGTCATGTCTAGACGCTTGCCAGTCGTCAATCGTGCCCACATGCTTACCTCCCCTTCGCTTCAGAACTAAGCATGTGGCTAATGGCGGGACATCTTAGACATGGGAAAACCCACGAGAGATGGGAAATGGTTATAACCGAACAACTTGTAAAATTAACTGCCCCATACCTTCCAAAACCCACTCTTAAAAGAGAATACATCCAATGAGCATGGTTTTTATGTCTGAAAGGGACAGAAACCGTTGAAAGCCGTTTAAAAAATAGTTCCTGACGTCATTTGTCAACACAAAACATGGCGACGATTCCGAAGACTAGCCTGAGTGGTCGTTCACAACTGTTTACAAGCTAAACATTCCTTAAAATTACGACCAGAAACGAGGGACTATTCAGGCAAGTGTATAATTTTTATCTGCTGACATTTATAGCGTTTGCATCCAGCACTAAGGCATCCAGGTAAACTCATTTTACTTTCAATTGTATTTTGCGGTTAGGCGCAGAGAGTACGGTCGGTAGTTGTAGCCAGTACTACTCTGCCTGTACAGGGCCATTCCAGCCAGCAGGTTCATGCTTCAGTCAGCCCCTGCGTCCAGTGCCTGAATGTTCGTTGTCATGCTGCTTTCTTTATATTTTTCTGGTACATTTTTTCTTTGGGAATAGATTATATGTAGTATGATTTATTTTAACTAGTAATACAGTATTTAGAACAAGGGTAAACTAATTTGGCATGAGCTGCAAAATATTGATATTTCATGGATGAAACAATACTAGGAAATTACCAGTTATTGTTTCCCTCCGAAATGCAAATTAGATTATCTGCTAAAGTGGTGTAAATAAGTAACTTAGGCTTATTTGAATGAAATTATATACATTCCTGTTATTTAAATTTTGTTTACAGTTTTCACTTAAACATTGCTTCATACAGCTAAATGCATATTATTTCTTTCAATGTCTTTTATAATGGGTTTTCGATGTACTCTAAACCCCCAAAACTGTTAGCAAAAAAACAGCAACTTTGGATGCTCATGCCATTTCCCCCCCAAAACAAATTAGGAAAATAATCTCTTCACGTACATATATTGGCTGGGAGGTGAATATGATATAATAATAGCATATTATAACTATTCAATAAAGAGGGACAGTGAATAACAGGTAATACATTGGAGAGCTAAATATATTATATCAATATTGAAAAAAAAAAATTAGTGAAACTATTTTTTTTTCAAATACATAAAGCTATGGGGAAAAAAATAAAATATAGACTTGCATTTTGAAAAAAAATATTCATAACTTTTATAGGATTTAGTGTTCAATAATTATAGTTAATAATGATATTGTCATTAATTTGTTATTAAACAACATATATTTTTTGTTTCAGATTAAGCTGTTTTTCACTGCATTAAAATCCTATCTGTCATGTCATTATGGTTCATGCAAAATAAAAAAAATGAGGATGTGCACAGTGCAGAAACACTAGAGGGTGTCAAAAACTATCTGAAAACATTGAATATAAAAGTGATGGGTTTATTACATTGAACTATGTTACCATGTGCTCAACATATCAGGCTGAGGAACATTACCAAGACTTCGACATGCAAGTTAATTTGCACATTCATTGATGCCGTGGATTTCTTAATTTCTTTTGTAAAAATTGGACAAAATATATACCGGTACAGAAACTTGGATTAATCAAAAATAGAAAAAGGGCGTCATTTACGTTTTCATTTATCAGAACGTGTTTGCCCATTTTGCCCAGGTATCCTAGTAGATGAGCATCATTTCATAATTGCATGTCCAGATTATAAAGATTTACGTACCCCTTTAATTTCCCAAATTATTAATATTTGTCCTATATTTAGTACTTTAAATGATCATGAAAAGTTCATTTTCACCTTACTTAACAATATACCTGCTATTAATTCAATAATCTATATGTTTCTGTATTCTCTTAGTTAACTTAATGCTGTTGCTCTTTTTAAATTGATGTACACTGCCTTTCACTTGGTGTTTTGTACAGTAAAACTGAATTGAATATAAGCCAATTAGAAAATAAGATAGCTTTTTGAATAAACTTTAAAGTTTCAAGAGACATTTCTTCTTTAACAGAATCTAATGTGTAATTTTCAGATTTGAGAACCCTTTATAATTGATATGCTGTTACCAAATTAGTTATGTCACATTGTCCTGTATAAATATATATATAATGTACGAGATAAAATGTTATAATCTATTACAATCAATGCATATCTGTTCAATTCTAGAGCATTTTTTATTCTTCTGTTGATGGTGAGAGAAAGGGGAGTGGGTTCCTTGGGGTAGTTGTGTAGAGAGATAAAGTGTCTCACTCCGATGCGCCCCAAGCCTTTTATCCATGGGCCTCCGGTTCGAATCCAACTCAGTTAAAATAATAAAAATGGAGAAACAAAATGAGAGGGTTTTCAATATATATGATCATGCAAGCACCTGAAACGTCAGATGTTTCCATGAGGCAAAACAGCCTGGCTTCCTTATCAAACACTGCACCTCGCAATAATGAAATTGAATAATTCAGACCGTCATAGAGGTTGAACATCAATCACCAAGTGGAAGGTCAGGATTTCACATTTCTAGCCCCTTAATAATTGAAGTAAATCTTGGATTAGTGGGTAGGATAAACAAATTCAATGGTCAATCCACTCAAATTTGTTTGGGAAAGGTAACTTATTTCACATATACCTAACAAGAATTTCTTTCCATGTTACTTTTTTACTTCATTTATCCTTAACACAAAGTTAAACCCAGTCAATGAAGTACATTTTAGTCAGTTCTTATTTATGGTGCCAGTTACACTTTAAGTGCTCAAATTACCAACTTGAAGGTCCTATTTGTCAGGCTTACTGTAATTATGAATTTATAAATTTAAATATCTACCTCGATCTTTCCATTCTGATTTTTTCTGGCTGTTCAACCAACAGCTGAATACCAGATTATTAAATAATAAAAGGCATTTACTGCAGTGAATTGTGGTAGGGTATATACTCTACTGTCTACACACCTCACTGTCTGTCTCACAGACACTTTACACGTGTTCAACTTCAAGAGATCTGTCTTAGTATGTGTCTTTGTAAAGTTGATTTTACTCTTGAAAAAGCAAAATCATAAGTCTTAAGTCAGTTACAAACATTCTTAGAAATTTATTTTTTTCTAATGGCCTTCGCGTCCAGCGAAAATCTTTATTATACAGCCAAGCTACAAGTACAATATCAACGTAATCGGCTGTGGGCCACGTGTTTGTTTATAGGTCAAAGAAGTTCTCGCGGCGGTGTGGTGTGGCTGAGATCAATCCGCGTACATAGACTCTCTAATATGGCTTCCGTATGGCTGAGAGGTTAAGTCTCGCATGCGAAGATTAACTTCTCTGTTTAGATTGGCCAGTCGTATCTGTTCGTGCCATACACATTAGAAAATACCTTTCGGAGTTCACGTTCTGCCTTTTATGAAAGCCAATTTTCAGAAAGAAGGCTTGAATACCGTACAAGTTAGGTCTTCGGTGGGATAAATTCGTTACAGGGTTTGTTCGAGGGGGGATACGGAAATATATGGGGTCAGTAAACAGTATATTGGGCTCGGCTAACGCCTCGCCCAATATCGGTTTACTGACCCCATATATTTCCGTATCCCCCCCTCGAACAAACCCTGTAACTAATAATGTTTTACGCCGCACTTATGGTTATTTGACTAAAGCAGGGGACACACGTGCGGATTTTTTCGCATGATCGCGGCGATAATATCCGCATTGAAATACGCGGCGGATAAATTCGCACCCACACCGAGAGGACACACGGCTGCGATTATCTCACAGAGCAGTCTTGATTCTGACGGTCACGTGATCTAAAGATGACGTCCAGCATTTTGCAAGATCACATGATCTGGAGCTCGGCGGTTATTGGCTGCTTGTCAGAGTCGTCCGCAGAGAGTATCGTACGGAGAGGACAAACGGTGCGATTTTATCCGCGGCGGAAAAAATCGCTGCGGAAATATTTAACATGTTTGATCGATCCGAATTTCGATGCGGAAAAATCCGCGGCGAATTTCGCACGTTGAGGAGAGGACACACGTATGCGAATATTGGTGCGATTGCAAAATACGCCGCGGTCATGCGAAAAAATACGCACGTGTGTCCCCTGCTTTATATTGTGGTGTTGCAAGGTTCATGGTGACTAAACCAGGCTCTTTGCTCTGGGGAAACCTCTGACAATCGGCAAAATTCATAAATGTTATTGAATGCTTATCACAAGAATCAAGCCAGCTAAAGTGCGAACAACATTTTTAACGGAATATATCCAGTTCAGGCCACTCCGGTACATGTAGCAGGATTTAGATCCAGACAAATTTTTGGAAACAAGGACTCGTTTTGAAATGTTATACAGATATTCGTATTTAGTTGTATTGCATGTAGTTTATGATTAGTGGCTAAAATGAAAATTTTAACCAATGGTAGCATGCGGTGTGGTTGGTTGTTTTAGCTTATTGGCGCGTCCAAAGCATGCGGTGTGTGTTTTTTAGCTTAAGTTTGAAGCTTTTCCCCAAAAGGCATCATGCGATGCTTCTTTGAGTTGACGCTTGGAGCTTTTACCCCAGGGTAGATCCACGTTCTACTAGATGCCCTGGGCTATACTAATATTAAAAACTTTCAAAGGCTACATATTTTTTTACAGAATTCGTACCATCATGGCATAAACTTACCTGTACGTTTTAAGTGTGAGGGGGTGAGAAGGTCTATGGCACTAACTTACCTGTACTTTAGGGACGTTATAAGTGTATGGATGAGAAGGTTTATGACACAAACTTACCTGTACCAGAGAAACCTATCCCTATCCAGAAAAAAATCAAAGACAGTTTAGAAGCCGGCTCATCGTAGATTGAAGCTAATTCCACCATATATAAAGAAAGAGCACGAAAACTCCCCATGCAGAGAAATGTACTCAAAAGCGAAGCTGAAAGAAGACAAATAAGAATTCAGTGATATTCAACTATTTTTTTAGATAAAAATAAATATTAGAGAAAGAAGTTTACAATTTATTGTTAAAGATTTTAATTTTTTATCCAAAGTGTTGTTAAACTTACTGAGAACAAAAACAACCACAATGCATTTTCCCATCATCAAAATACGAATTATTTCATATAACAATGATGCTTTACCGAAGGCGATTATCCAAGCTCTGCCTTGGTCTTTTTGAACCCCCGTCGCTGACGTTGTCGTTTGTTCCACAGCGTCTTCCCGGTTAGCACCATTTTCAGGACGGTCAGATAGATATGCCTGGTTAACACTTGCTTCCGGAGAGTTATCGACTTCCGGATTAACACAGACTTCCGGTCCAGCGGTGGCACCTGCGCTATCAACCTCTTCCGGATTATAAATCACATCCAGATTATCTTTCACTTTTGAGTTACCGTTTTCTGCCTTTTGACTGTCTTTCCTATTATTATGATCTGGCCATTTATCTCCAATTTCCGGCTCATCATCAACTTCCGCAGTAGAGTTGTTACACACTTCTTCTGTTATCATTATATCACATGGAAAGGCAGACTCAGAATAACTATCATTCCGTTTTCCTTGTCGAGTTTTATACTTTTTTTTTACAATAGCCGTGCTGTCTAGCCCTGTATTTATGGAACATGTTTCTGTGTGGATGTCAGCAGACATTTTAGATTTTCAACTTACGCCAGAAGCCGCTGTCAACAGCTTCTCAAAAAACCTTTGTGTATCTTCATTGTCGAAACATCTTTATAAGGATCTTCGTTGTTTATCCTTGCAACATCGTTGTGAAATGAACTGCTATATGTGTGACTTCTAGACGCAATAATACAAGGTACATGTTCACACAAATTTTAGAACGAATAATATCGTGACCCAGCATAACTCCAATCTCAATGGGCAGCGATAAAAACTAGTGCAAAGTATATTTATGAACACTAAAACACACGGGCACAGGGAAAATCTTCTTGTCTAAAATAACCACGGAGACAAGTTTCTAATTGTGTTAAAAAGAGGTATATCATTTAGACCTTTATACCCCATCATAAATTGTTGTAATAAAGTAAACCTATGATATTTCATTAGGTTGACGACTGACAGGAGCTTGACCTTAGTCAGTAGAATTTTCTGGAACACTTCGTATTACATTGACAATGCTTACGCATCTTAAGCTATATAAATAGGTCATTCATGTACAGTTTTCATCTTCTTTTGAAATAATGCCTCATCAATTCCAAGTCATTCCTCTCCCGAGCTAAAATAAAGGCTCTGTATTAAAATATATCAAATATGCAGCAAGCGTTTTCAAAGTTAACTCAACGATGTAAATATTAAAGTGGCATGAGCTGCCACAATGTTGATATTTTGACGTTAAAACAGAATGTTGAAATTATTTTCTATTTTTCTCAAAACGTCTAATTCAGAAGCTTTTTAGGGCTTCTAGTCTCGAGAATGTACGATAAAGTATTGTTTTGAACGACCTTTGGCTTAGCATGAATGAATGGTCGTCCCAGTTATTTAAATTCTGTTTGCTTTTCGAACACGTTTTCGGTTCGTATAGGCCACATACTGTATAGATTTTCCTCATTCTAACGCCAATCATTTAGTTTTTAGCCTCTTACTGTCGTGACGATTAGAAATTATGAAAAAGTGTGAAGTTTGGCAGGTTATGCCACTTTAAACGAGCAAGCCGACGCTATTGTTGGAGATCCTTTGAAATTCGCAATACCTTTCACAAAACTGCAAGATATGACAAATTTCAAATGGCTGTACTTTGGCTATATGTGACAAAATGTCTATCTTTTGATCTTTGAAATCGATGATAATGGTTTAAATGTGGCGAGATTGGAAGTGAAACAAAACTACTACCTTAGCAAAACATTCAGTTGGTAGAGCGGTGGGTCGTGAGTTCGATTCTCACCCTGGCCCCGATTTTTTTCCGGGTCAATCAGCGTCGGTTAATTTACTAATTCAGTAATTTTCCTGATGATGATTGCAGCTTGCCTTCGAAACACTGACTTCATCACGTGTGAAAATTTAAATATACATATTCTAATGGGCTTGATTTAAGCTCTGTGTGTATAAGAGAATCTAACAAGCGAACCGTTCCCAGCAGGGCCGGGTAGCTCAGTTGGTAGAGCGGTGGGACGGTAACCCTTAGTCGTGAGTTCGATTCTCACCCTAGCCCGGAATTTTTTCCGGGTCAATCGGTGTGGGATAATTTACTAATTCAGTATTAAAGGAGGGGAAATCTCTAGAAATACATAGGGATTATCGTCGATAACAACCTTCAAAGTGCTTAAAACATTTCACGTCAATTACCTCCAGTGACCCTCAAGCTAATAAAAACAGACAGAAGTATGTCCTTTCAGTGGCTTATCTGTGTAGCCATTTTCCCGTTTTAGGATGACGTGATGTTGGTATAGCTATTTTTAGATCAATAATGACGTATTTTTACCGCTCTCTAATGTATAATGGTAGATTTAGGTCCAAAAAAACATGGCGACAAATTTGAAGTGGGAAGATTGTCTTCGAATATATAGGTCAGTATGCAACCCCGCGCCATTGCTTAGCCAGCCATTGGCTAAATTGCATCACATGACTACTCTATAAAGCTCTTAATTTTGTATTCAACAATAATTGGATAAAACTAATGAAAAAATGGTGGCGGCCTTGTGAACGGCCTATGGAGCTTATTCTATATTGTAACGCCACCTTCAAATTTCAATTATTCGCTTACAAGGGGATAAAACATACACCGGACAGTTGTTTTGGACTAAATGAACTCTACTCTTTCCATATAAACTAGTCTAAAGCTTAGATTTTCTTTCCCTTTAAATTTCCCTGATGATGATTGCTGCTTGTTGACAAAACATATTATCCTTGTAACGGAGATTTAATATTTTCGCCATTTTGTCTGGCGTTGCGAGGTCACATGACACATGTAGCCAATGGAGCCTGTTTAGAGATTTTGAATAGGAACTTCGATCTCCTTTCTATGATCGGCTGCCATCCCCCCCCCCCCCCTCTCCCCCCCAAGAAAAAATAGTTTCTTAATGCAGCCGCGTCTGTGTAGAAGGAATCGAGAAATGTCCTCTGCTAAAAGCGGTCTAGCTATAGATTTCATGGATTTTATGCAACGTTTCGAAGTAAGGATTGCGTTCACCCCATTTGCTTCAATGTTTGCGGTCGGTCTATCATGTTGCAAAATGGTCTACATCCAAGGGAAGTTCTTGCAACGCATATTTTACCGTTTCAATAACTTTTTTCGGACACTAGAGGAAAACTTTTACACATATGGCTAGAACTTGTCGCTCTGAAAATGGATTTTCCAGAAAGAATACATCTAACAAACAAATGACAACAAGTTGCATTGAATAACATTAAATACCAAAAAATGTTTGTGTTTGATTTGTGCCGCAAACCCTAGTTACATTAAAAGGGTACCGTGGATATGAGGCAAATTAAAGATAAAAAATCCCGACATTTTACAGTCGTACACATATTGTGAAGTTGTTGGGATGATCACTGGTAAACTTCTTTCTTCTGACAGACCGGTGGCTCAGCAGGTAGAGCGTTGGACGCTCAATCCGAACAGCCTTCCACCAATGGGTTGCGGCTTCGAATCCCACTCAGTCCAAAAAAATTGGAAAATTTTCTGACTGGGTTTTCACTCGAACGACCTATGTGGGATGGTTGCCAGTTACCAGTGGAAGGTCGTGGGTTTCCTCCGGGCATAGAGCCCGGTTCCTCCCTCAATGAAACTGGCAACGCCGCCATATAAGTGAAATAATCTTGAGCGCGGCGTAAAACACCAAACAATCAATCAATCAATCAATAGAGACTCCAGAACGAGCTGTTGCACGCTTACAGCCTGGTCGATAGTTTCGTTGTCTTCTGACTTTTACGTGTCTTTTCGTCCTGTTCACATAATGGATAAATAAACTACAGAATGTCGGCCCTTTACAGTTTATCAGATTGCTGATTATTAGTAACGGCTTCAGAAGTTACTACAGAATAGGGTTCACCCATATAGCATTAACCTGTCAGACGGTAAACAACGTACCATATAATTCGTACTAATTACTCGTTAATTGTACATTTTTCGCAAAAACCGACCTAACACCTTTCATCCAAAGTCAATCAAAACAAGAGCTTTACTAAAAATGTAAACGATTAAAGACAAATAGTCCCTGCAATATTTTCGTATTTTTTAGAGATCTCCCGTAGGCGTGGCCACGACAGACTTCGTAGGTCTTTGCAAGCTATATGGAGTAGAAACTATAGCTTGTCAGTTAGGGTAACATTATACACTGATTAACTCGCATCGGAGTCATTACCATGAATATACCGGACCCGAGGCGAGACGCTGACCTGACCGAGGCCGCAGGCCGAGGTGAGCCTAGCTTGGCGGCGTCTCGCCGAGGGTACGGAATTCATGGTAATGAATCCGATGCGAGTTAATAAGTGTTTTATTATACCGATTTCTTTATATTGGAAGTATTTTCGGTGTATATTGTTATCTCGATTTTCATGAAGTTTCTGCAGATCTGGATCCGATACGGCGATAGTTCGGCGAAGTGATAACTTTGCGCCTTGTTTGGACAACGAAACAGACGACAGATATCACGTGATCAGGTGTATCCATTCAAGACTGTGCATTTAATGACGTCATATAGAATATCTGTTTCGGACTTCTCTCCAGGTCATACATCGAAAAATATTGACCTGCCACGTGGTACGTATTGGCCAATAGAATGGGAGTAAAGCCTAATGAATATTAATGAGGTATAATAATACAAGCTATAGAAAAAGTATAAGAATCCTGATATCTCAGAACATACTTGTAGCAAAGAGAGTAGATTGACAAGAGTGGTCACTTCGTCCAATCAGCATTGCCAGCATGTTCTTCTGGCCCCCTAGCGGAAGGGTGTTCCGACTGTACACGATTCGACTGTAGGGCGCCCCCTATAGAAAGAAGGTTCCTATTAATCGAATCGTGTGAGTTCAAATTCAACATGGCGCGGACGAAGTGACCACTCTTGTCAATCTACTCTCTTACGAACTGCCTTGGCCTTCGGGCCTCACAGGAAAACTGAACGCTACAAACCGCATCTACTCAGTTCATTGGATATTTACTTGGGATTAAGAGTAACAGAAAGCCTAGATCAAGATCTAGATTTCTCATCAAATGGGATATGATTTTCTCTTTGTATGATGTTGGCACGCAGAGTTATGCAGTGTCAGCCATCTTTGTTAGGTTACTCCAAACATCCTTGCGTAACGATAACTCTGATTGGCCATTTTTTCCGCTACAAACATTGAACCAATCAAATTTCTCATACATACAAAATAGACGTTAGCTCAGTATTAACCGTGGATGTCGACAGTGGACATCTTGATTTATGGCTCGTGGGACATAAACATTTACTTTGATGACATTTAAGAACCATACATCGAAACGCCGTCACCAAATAAACCAACAAGTTGTTAGCCATTTTTTTATTTCAACGGTATTCATTTAATTTTTGATGTTCGGTAAAAGTTCATGAAAAAATTCCTAATCTTGACTTTCATCTAACACTTCTATGACATTTTAGGGCTAACGCGATTTTTCAGGAAATTTTAGAAACAAAAAATTTTTCTCGGTGAAACAATATAAGACCACAGCTTAAAGTGGCATGGGCTGCCAAAATGTCGATATTTTGACGCAAGAACAGAATGTTGAAATTATTGTTATTTTTCTCAAGACGTATATTTCATAAGTTTTTTAGTGTTTTTAGTCTCGAGAATGTATGATAAACTATTGTTTGGAACTACCTTGGCTTAGAATGAATGAATGGTCCCGGTTATTTAAATTTTGTTTACTTTTCGAACACTATTCCGGTTCGTATACGCCTCATACTGTATAGATTTTCCTCATTCCAACGCTAATCATTTAGTTTTTTGGTGGCCTTTAAAGCCTATTACTGTCGTGACGATCAGAAATTATGAAAGAAGTGTGAATTTTGGCAGCTCATGTCACTTAAATAATGAGTCCCAAGACGAACGGAGAACGGTGTTAAAGTCACTTACAGTTGTATTCTCAAGGTATTTACACATGGTGAGATTGAGGTAGCCGTTTTCATGGCAACCTGCACAAACATAATGAGTCCCAAGACAAACGGAGAGTGTTAAAGTCACTTACAGTTGTATTCTCAAGGTATTTACACATGGTGAAATTGAGGTAGCCGTTTCCATGGCAACCTGCACAAACATAATTTTCGCCCCCAACAAATCGATCGCCTGGTTAAGTCGTGTATTTAGTTAGGATAGCATTACAGATTAGCCTCTTGTATCTGTTTGGAGAATCCAGACTGGTTGTTAGCACAACACATTCAATTTTAGTTCAATCGAGGGTAGACTGGTTGCATAAATGTAGAATTCGTTTATACGCCCTTTGAATGCCATACCAGGACTGGTTTGTTTAGTAAATAATTATTAAATGCTAGCCCGGATTATCGGTCTTAAGGCGACTGGTATTATATGGCTGCTAATGTGTCTTGTCGCCTTCACGGAGAGAAAAAAAATTCGGCAGAGCCCAGATTTCTCGGCTAATCAAATGCCAGATTTACTCGCCATCAACTTTAATTAGGTAGAAACTGAATTTTGTTGTTCCAATAGCTTGAAAGGTTCTTAAAAAGTTTAATTACCGGACTGGAGGTATATGTGAGAATTTCTACTTGGGTTTTACATTATGACCTATTTGTCAGCGTTTCTAAATCTCTTAGGATTTCGAGCCCTGCTAATTCGTAAAATAAACAAGTCAATGTTTCATATTAGTGTCACGTGTCATTGGAATTTTACACCGGTAAGAACATGGTTTTGACAGTTTGTCATTTGTACGTATATATAGAGGGTGCATCGTAAAGACCATATATATTTTACTAAAACAATTTGCACAAAAATCCGAAAATCGCATGAAAATTGTCAAATAAAACAATTTTTAGCGTTTTTCGAATTTGTTTGCAAATCGTTGTACTTAACGGTGTGGATTTGATGACACATACTTGATTGTCTTCGCATGAAATTTGTCAAATAACAAAATTTTCAGCGTTTTTCGAATTTATTTGCAAATCGTTGAACTTAAAGGTGTAGATTTGATGTCACATACTTGATTGTCTTCGCATGAAATTTGTCAAATAACAAAATTTTCAGCGTTTTTCGAATTTGTTTGCAAATCGTTGTACTTAAAGGTGTGGATTTGATGTCACATACTTGATTGTCTGTTTGGTGTTTTACGCCGCGCTCAAGATTATTTCACTTATATGGCAGCGTTGCCAGTTTTATTGTGGGAGGAAACCGGGCTCTATGCACGGAGGAAACCCACGACCTTCCGGTGGTAACTGGCAACCATCCCACATAGGTCGTTCGAGTGAAAACCCAGTCAGAAAATTTTCCAATTTTTTGGGACTGAGTGGGTTTCGAACCCGCGACCCATTGGTGGAAGGCTGTTCGGATTGAGCGTCCAACGCTCTACCTACTGAGCCAGGGAGGTCCCCAAAACGACAAGGAAACGATCCAATAAGATTTACAGGATGGTTAATTTTAAGCACACTAATCAAGGTGTTAATTTAAACCTTCTTATGAATACAATACTAAACCAACCACAGCGTAGATGTTTTTATCATTAGTATAATCTTGTTCAGTATGTCATCAGGGGCTGTATTGATGTTTTGCTACAGCGAAAACGAGGATTATCAACTGAACCTAGAAGCAATTAGATCGGGTTCAACACTGTCTGCGGGAGTTTGCTCTTTTGTCCTGACATAGACGTCATCGATCATTCCCGAAAGAGAGAGATCGACTCTAGGCAATAACGAGGTGGGGACGGAGACGATAGACAAATTAGAACGGAACAAATGAGACCAATCAAAACTCTAGAGGAAAACATTGCACAACTGACACATGTACCACAGTTCAGATTGATTGATTGATTGATTGAAGTTTTACGCCGCACTCAGGATTATTTCACATATATGGCGAACAGAAGAAGTTTCACCAAGCATACACTTCCACATCAAAAATTCTCCAATCTCCAATGATGGCGAGAAAAACAAAATGACAAGGAAACGATCCAATAAGATTTACGTGATGGTTAATTTCGAGTACACTAAACAAGGTGTTAATTTAAACCTTCTTATGAATATAATACTAAACCTAACTCAGTGTAGATGTTTTTATCAAAATAACCCTGTTCCACATGTCGTCGGGGGGCTGTATTGATGTTCTGCTACAGCTGAAACGAGGATTATCAACTGAACCTAGAAGCAATTAGATCGAGTTCCAAAATGTCTGTTCCTTTGTCCTGACATAGACGTCATCGATCATTCCAGAGAGAGAGAGAGAGATCGAATCTAGGCAATAACGAGGTGGGGACGGAGACGATGGGTTCATTATAACGGGACAAATGAGACTGGTCAAAACTCTAGGGTGCCACAGTTCAGATTAATTGATTGATTTTAAGCCACACCCAAGATTATTTCACATATATGACGGCGAAAAAAGTTGCATCAAGCGGACGCTTTCAAAATGACGAAGGAGTGGAATGTATATGTAAACCGCCAGCCCAGTGGGCTGGAGATTTATCTATTGAGGCCAGGTCAATGTTCCAATATGTCACTGCAGCATCTTATCACTAAGGGTCAGGGTGACTTTCTTTACTAATCATCTATGACCATCTAGGAGGAGGAGGAGGAGGAGGAGGAGGAGGAGGAGGAGGAGGGGGGGGGGTGTCACATGACATCATTGACCAGTGACCATCTTTTGGAGAGAAACTCCATTCTCTCCAGAGATGCAGGTCAGTGAACACCAGAATTCCAAAGCCTAATAGTATTCTTCAACTCTCTTCAACTTAAAGATTTCAATACACCCTGTATTTTGCCCAGGTAAGACCTTTTAAACGTGTGTTTCTCTAAATCATCTTTTACTTAATTGTTTATACTCTTGTGATAAATATGTGTTCGTTTGTTTAAACTGCACTGGTATAATAGTAAGTAGGCCCTATATCCGCTTTGTTAGGCATGGCTATTATTAGCAGCGTGATAAGCAGGTCATCTGAACGGAATCCCCACTCACGGCACGTGACATATATAATAGACATTAGCCAATGAGCGACCGGCTGACGGTCGATCTCTATCCGCTCGTGGTTGTTCTGACCAATTCTTTGGAAATTATAGAAAATCAAGAGACTGTGTGCCAGATGAATCTCAAAACACACTTTTGTAAGCCAACCTGTTGATGGTATAGTCTTAACAAGATCATACACACACTAAAGGGTTGGCTTTTGGTTATCTAAACTGTAAAGAAATAGAAAGCCTCTTATTTTAAACGGAGGATAAATCTAACCTTTTTGTGTAACTTTTAAAGTGTGTTCATTTATTCACTATGCAAGTGTGGTTTGACCGTTTACCTAAAATTCATTTGGCGTAGGTTTACCTGCTTTTTAGAGTTTTCAAACTCTTTTGAAACTAATTTAAAACTGGCTTCTTCAAAAGAGTTTGGTAATGGCAACACTTGAAGGGGTAGCTGCCGTCAATATCGATGTAATGTGGCTTCTAATTCCTGCAGATTTTGTACAGGAGGATCTAGGGCTTGAATGTCTCTGCCCATCCTATCCCAAATGTGCTTTAAAGGGTTCAAATCCGCGCAGTTACCCCTTCAACAAATCCGACGTCTCACTGGAGGGACGAAACGCAGGTTGGAAGCTAATGAAGGCTATACGCGCTATTGACCTTCTTTTTACGTATATATGTTTGCCCTGTTAAGCCAGATGGACTCATACTTACAAACATCTTTATATTTTGTTAAAATACACTTTTGATTTGGCTAACGATATCCTGAATAAATTGTATAGTTTATTGCCATTAATGATGATTTCTTATCGCCAGAATGTTGCCCTTTATGATCACAATCGTTTCTGCAACATCAGTTTGCCAACAATCTCCCTGCACCAATGATTTTATTGGTCGGTGCAGACTTTCCAGGGGGGTGCTTAACTTTTTATGAAAACAATGATTACGCATCTTCAGCTAGTATGTGTGTATTTTATAACACTATAATACACGGGCACAGGGACAATCTTCTTGTCTAAAATAACCACGGAGACAAGTTTCTAATTGTGTTAAAAAGGGGTATATCATTTAGACCATAAGCTATTATGTATACATGGACATATAGGCATGATGTCCCCTGGTTAATGGATGTCTAACTTAACAGGGATAAGTTTATTTTTGTGATTGGGATATTTCAAAACAATTACTTAATGTGCAACTCCGATGGCGATATCACCGAAAAGCCCTTTATTTGTGCTCTATGGGAAAAAACATTAATTTCAAAATTCTGTTCTAACAGAAACATACAAAGAAATTCGCAGCTCATGCCACTTTAACATTGTTACAATAAATATGAAAAGCATTATGGGCAAGGCACATCATTTTCATAACCCTCATCGCCGCTATAGAATGCAACTCCTTTCTTCTTTTTAGGGAGGGGTCGGTGTGGAAATGCATTAGAGTAAAAAATATTAAAAAAAGATTAAAAAATCTCTAAGGTTAATTTTGGTTCAGTTATATTCTAGAATAAGTTTGTTTGTTTGTTTATTCACCATATAATATGTACAACATTTAGATGATGGTTGTCATGAAATGAGATCCTAAGTCTTCTCAAATGACCCAAAAAGCTATATTGTTGACAGCATCTGCAACTGTGCCATATCGTGTTAAGCCGAGTTGCATCGGGCTGCAAGTGTCGCTCGAAACCGTATATGCAAAGTATGGCTGAGTTTTAAAGCCCCATAGATATTTTACGACGCAATCCAGAGCATGTTTTAATTCTAAAACCAAATACATTTTACGAGGAACGCAATCCAGAGCATATTTTGATCCTAAAATCAAATACGCCTACACATTAATCCTAAAATCAAATACACTTTTTACAAGCAATGCAATCCAGAGCATATTTTGATCCTAAAGTCAAATACACATTAATCCTGAAATCAAATACACTTTTTACGAAGAACGCAATCCAGAGCATACATTAATCCTAAAATCAAATACACTTTTTACGAACTGCGCAATCCAGAGCATATATTGATTCCAAAATCAAATACACTTTTTTTTACAAACAATGCGATCCAGACCATATATTATTTCTAAAATCAAATACACTTTTTACAAACAATGCAATCCAGAGCATATTTTGATCCTAAAATCAAATACACTTTTTACGAAGAACGCAATCCAGACCATACATTTATCCTAAAATCAAATACACTTTTTACGAAGAACGCAATCCAGACCATACATTAATCCTAAAATCAAATACACTTTTTACGAAGAACGCAATCCAGAGCATACATTAATCCTAAAATCAAATACACTTTTTACGAACAGCGCAATCCAGAGCATATATTGATTCCAAAATCAAATACACTTTTTACAAACAATGCAATCCAGACCATATATTATTTCTAAAATCAAATACACTTTTTACAAACAATGCAATCCAGAGCATATATTAATTCTAAAATCAAATACACTCTTTACGAACAACGCAATCCAGAGCATATTTTGATCCTATAACCTAATCCACGTTTTGCGCATACGTCAAGCGATTGTGTGTACCTTAGTTGTATAGCAAAACTATCTCAATTGATCATCTAGATTTTGGCTAATCTCTGTTTTGTTGTGTATCCATTGTCCCACTCTCATTAACTTCGGCTGTGGGTGTTTTAGGCTGAGTAAACGATTTGGGAGTCTCGTTACGGATGAAGGCAATTGTGTTCTGCGCTAAGTACATGATGTCATGCCTCAACGTTGTACTTATACTAGTTGCAATATTCCTAACTTAATGATGTTGGCCTACCAGACCATCGACGCCGTATTACATAATCACTGGTTTCTGTAATTCCATACAGCCATGTGGCAAGTCTCCATCTGGGGACTGTGATTTGGTCTGGATGCAATTACCACCGAGCCTGATGACGTCACATGGATTTACGCAAAGCTTTCTGGGTAAAACGTACCTCAGTTCGCCATTTTGTTTATTGGTAGATGTCACTTTTTTGGAAAACATTAATGACATAACCTGTTTGTATTCCCCTCAATGTTCTGGAAACTTAACGCCTTTTACGTCTTCTTCTCGATACAGTATTTTTTTTCCCCGCCATATTTTAAAATTATGTTAACATCCCTCAATCCCCCCAAATGCTTTGCGCGTAAATTCCAAGTTACGTCATCAAGCAATCGGTCAATTATAGTGAAGAACACATCAGTATACATGTCAAGTAGCTTAGAGAGTTACAGAATGCAAC
Source organism: Lepidochitona cinerea (assembly GCA_963971465.1). Classification (NCBI taxonomy): domain Eukaryota; kingdom Metazoa; phylum Mollusca; class Polyplacophora; order Chitonida; family Tonicellidae; genus Lepidochitona; species Lepidochitona cinerea. The sequence goes on along the minus strand of OZ020562.1, from coordinate 14,229,650 downwards.
TCTTGCCTTGATATCCTGCAGTGATAGTGATAATTATGATTTGCGTTGGATTATGCAACAGCTTAACGCAGCACACGGATTACTGCAGTCAAGCCCTGTGCGGTCTGATTGAAAGGGAAATGGCAAAAGCTGAGAGGAAAATCGTTTAATAGGTCTTCGATTCTCACAGCAGTGGAAGAAAGAGCTTACTAGTGTCGGTTTACACGGAGAGACAATGCTGTCTTATCGTGCTTTGGCAATTTCCATTTAGCAGCCCAGTGAGCTCTCGGCATCGATGGTGTGAAGCCACTCACTCGCCACTTTCTGCTTTGGATGTAATGGACATTTTCAATGAGAGTTGACACTCTGGACAGTCCTTGGGAGAACGGTTTAATCTTTGCAGAATGTTTGAAACCAGTAGCTAGTATTATCATAAGGCTATCCGCCTCCCACATTAAGGAGCAATCGTTGTAGATACGACTAGATGAGACTTAACACTACATTTCTTTGGATAAAAATTGACGTTGAATTATTTATGAAGCGTGTCTTGACCTTCAAAATATTACGGCAAGCCGGAAAGAGGCTTTTAATTTCACGGATGTGATTGAAATCGAAGGGGGTAATTTTCCCAGGCTATTTCTAGATCAGCCTTGTGAAATTTACCAGCATTTCCCGTTGTTGGGATATTTTCAGTTTACATTTCATAAGGAACATACTGAATACGCACTCCACATTGGCGGCCATCTTGTTTATCAAGTATTTCCCATTTTATCGTATTATTTTTGTGGTGGATTGGAGATAAAACAGCCAAGGTATGTCTCTATTTTTTCTCAACAATTTGTAGCATTTTTTTTTCCAAGTGATTTTAAAAAATAAGCTAAATCACCTTAACAATTCGTCGACCTACATTCCCCTGTTTGTATACCTTTTCATGATCGACGAACACCACCATGTAAAGGGTTCATTTTATTGAGGAATAAATGTCAGGTACCACTGAGGGGTCCGGAGTTACCTCCAGGCCTGATTCTCTTTCCAATTAAAGTGGCATGAGCTACCAAAATTCACACTTTTTTCATAATTTCTGATCGTCACGACAGTAAGAGGCTTTGAAGGCCATCGACAAACTAAATGATTAGCGTTGGAATGACTAAAATCCATACAGTATGTGGCCTGTACGAACCGAAAACGTGTTCGAAAAGTAAACAAAATTTAAATTACCGGGACGACCATTCATTCATTCTAAGCCAAAGTTAGTTCTAAACAATACTTTATCGTACATTTTCGAGACTAGAAGCAGTAATAAGCTTTGAATTATACGTCTTGAGAAAAATAGCCAATAATTTCAACACTCTGTTTAAAGGTCAAAATATCAACATTTTGGCAGCTCATGTCCCTTTAAATCGGACAACACCGTTGTATACAAATGTACAGGCGATAATCTTGGGTGCGGCGTAGGCTATAACACTTATCAAGCTAGCAAATAAGCTTAATTAATCTTCATAATACTTCTTGTTTTTCATGACCAAAATTTGACTTAAAAGTGGCATGAGCTGATAAAATTCGGAATTTTTAAAATAAATTCTTATGGTCCAAAGGATATCAGCGTTTGATATACCTTCAAAAACTAAATGATTAAAGAAATTTTGGTAAAGCCAGTTACCCGTACGAACCGAGGGTGCAAATAACGTATATTTTGGGGGAATTTTGCTACGTATAAAACTACTTAAACGTACAACTGCAAGATAGGTATTAACAAAACGCTGTGCTTTTTAACAAAAATAACTAACAATTAGCTTTATCTGTTTCAATCAAGGATTATTTTCGTTATACTTAGCATCTCATGTCATTTGAAAGCTCAGAGCTAAAAGTATAAGTAAATATTTCAAGTACCCATTATATTTCAAACACACTGTCTAATTAACATGTTAATTATGGAACGTACGTGTTTTCCACTGGTACTGAACCGGTTTCGATGCCTTATCAGCCTACCGAATTGCTGAATCTTTATAATTCTTTGTTGACATTATTGTTCTTTCCGCGCAGGTGGTTTCGGCGCCTGAAAACATTAAAAGGATAAATAATAAATATGCTTGTGTTTAGCAGAAAATAATAGACAGTCAGAAATTCGCTTATAGAAAAAATACCGTTAATTTCATACCCTAATAAACAGCATCACACAAAGTTTTAGGAAAGCGCCAAGCATAGATTATTAAACTCAGCGAACCATATAATAAGACCCCAGTCACAAATTTCAAATCTTTAATTGTTCCAGAAAATAAACATTACGCGTAAATGGTTTAGGCCCAGGAGCCTGTTTCACAAAGCGGCGTAGCGTAAGTTTTTAGGTAAGTGCAATAGCAAACCATACTGTAGAGATACGTTAGTATGAAAAAAATACATCTACGCCGCTTTGTGAAACAGGACCTTGGTGTTGTAGTGAATTTGCTAAAGGAATGCATACAATAAATGATGGTTGACAACTTGCAGTTGATGATACTAATTATATATATGATGCCTGTATACGTACACATGTATTTATTTGTTTAACTTTGAATAATTATATATCCTGGTTTGATGGAGCTATAGAGTAAGTCGTTGACCCAGGAGTAAGTAGGGCACGGAGATAGCGTATCGTGTGACCCAACTATCTCATTCGTATTGGATGATCCTCCAAAGCTTTTGGGATTTTTATAGAACGTTTCGGGTGGATAACTCTGACCCGCACGTAGCCTAATATAGGCACACTGAAATAGAACCATAGGCGCAATTGAGAATTTACTCTGTCAGTTATATCCATAAAATGTTCGTGATACTTCAATAATGTTGTAATACGAAATGCGTTGAGTTTTGTTTGCAGTATGTGTTTCTGTGTTTAATTCTCTCTTTTTCTTTTGTGATGTACTAATACGTCCTCGGGAGTTCTCGGGATGAACGATGATTTCCGACAACATATGTTTAAAGCATTCGGAACAAACTTTGAGTTGTCTTCCCTTGCTACCGACAGGCCTCTGGAATTTAAGATTAAATTCGAACGGATGAAACCATTTAGTGTCCCATCACCGCCACCTATCCATAGGGCCTATCATGGCCACGGGCTTAGAGAAAGTTTCTTCATTTTGATGTCCATATCTTCTACCAAAAGCTTTTTACAATTGCCAGAAGGATGACACCGTTGATATGTCGACCCTTTATATATTTATGAACACTAAAACACACGGGCACAGGGGAAATCTTCTGGTCTAAAATAACCATGGAGACAAGTTTCTAATTGTGTTAAAAAGGGGTATATCATTTAGACCTTTATACCGCATCATAAGTTATTGTAACAAACCAAACTCATGATATTTCATTAGTTTGTTGAGCTTGGCCCAGGAGCTTGGCCTTAGTCAGTAGAATTTTTTGGAACACTTTGTAATATATTGACAATGCGAATGCTTACGCTATGGCAAGAATATCGGTAGACTGAGATTGAACCCCATAGGTACATGAGAAAAGAAAGTGAAGATGTTATCTCCCCGGAAAAAAACCTAGGTAGAAGCATACATATCTTATAATAACTAGCGCAGTAGAAAAGGCACAATAGTCCGTCAACTAGCAAGACTATATCAAATTAACGTTACGTTCCAAAACGAGGTCAACGCTTGAAAAACATTTCTTGTCGTTGTTGTTACACGATAGTCAAGACCCAGGCCCTACTAAAGCCACTTTCAAACGTTTGTCTTGTTTGGCGAGGAATTTCATACAGCACCTACCGCTAGAAAATTGTTCCCTTCTCGAGAAAAATGGCAGAAAAGTTCACATTATAGACCAGAAAACATCTTGTTGATGCAAGTCAAAAATCAACTAGCAAGATGGCCACTTACTTGCCGGAAGTCACTTGTCATTTGCCAATCTAGTTATTATAAGATATCTATGGGTAGAAGATAGACAGGGGAGTTTAGCCCTGACTAGTATGTCTTTCAAACAATTACCGCCGAGCCTGATGACGTCAAATAAATTTCGCAAAGCTTTCTGGGTAAAATGTACCTCAGTTCGCCATTTTGTTTATTGCTACTTAGCAAGATGTCATCTTTTTGGAAAACATTGATAACATAACCTGTTTTTCTCGACACATTTTTTCTGGCAACTTTACGTCTTTTTCTCGATACAGTAGCATTTCTTCCGCCATTTTTTAAAATTATGTTTAACATCCCTCTATCCCCCGAAATGCTTTGTGCGGAAATTCCAAGTGACGTCATCAAGCAATCGGTCAAAATTTGTTCTTTTTATAAGCAGTAACTGGCCTTTGGGTCAGAGGTCGAGCCATTTAAACTTTTACTTTGAAGTAGTTTGTATTCTTCTACTATAATCTTGGCCATAACGATGCTGGCCTTGTTATGCTGAAACACAAATGGTATCATAGTTTTTCACGACATCTCCCCAAGTTATACTATCACGTACCTGTCCCAACTTGTAATTCTCTCATCTGCTATATAAATGAATAATTTTGTTGTTTGTCATTGACTTTGATAACGATGTAAAAACTACATCGAAGTAATTCTTCACGTTATTGTAACCTTTCAACTTCTAAATGCCATTAAAAGACTGTACAATCAACTGCCAACTTATTTTCGTAGATACATATAGCTTTAGGTGATGTTATTGTACCTGTATATGTGAAGAAGGCATTTATTAAGAACTATTTTGACAGAACTGACATTAAACTAACTGAAGATATTTATTTGAAATCAAAGGTTTATAAGCGGCCAATTTTCAATATTTTTTCCGTTTTGTTAAAGTGGCATGAGCTGCCAAAATGTTGATATTTTGAAGATGAAACAGAATGTTGAAATTATCGGCTATTTTTCTCAAGACGTATAATTCAGAAGCTTAATTCATAAGTGCTTCTAGTCTCAAGAATGTACGATAAAGTATTGTTTTGTTAAGGGACAGGATACGTTAGAATCAGGAAAATCCCTACAATACGAGACCTGCATGAATAAAAATTTAAATAACCGAGACGAACGGTCTTTTATAGATGTCTATACATACAATTTGGTAATAAGAAGAATAATTTTTCACATCTGTCAATCTTCCAAACCTGAGAAGATAGTTTTTAAAGAGAACAAAATTTCCAGATCAACACAGGCTTGAATAAGCTGATTGTTATCTCTCCAAAAACTGTGTACATGTTGGCATTACCAAATGATATAATCTTGAGTGCAGCGTAAAACACCAATTAATAAATCAAAACAATGCCAGTGTCGAAGTCCCGAAAATCTCTGCTCCCGATTCATGGGCTAACATGGAGACGCACTCTAATCGTGCCTTCAATAAATTCCGATCTCGGAGGCGCGAGAATCTCGCATAATGCCCAGTTCATGGCAGGTCGGAAAGAAGAGCTCTCAAACAACCGAGTGGGCAGTAACGTAGTCATTTCGAGTCTCTGTCGATATATTGTAAAATCTTCAGGAGACTGCCTTAAGCATCGCGTTACAATTGTATACCGCTGCAGAGGTTATTAGAGAATGAGTCCAGTTTGAGTCGATCCGATCAGCTTATCCAGGCTTTTATGTTTGCTCTAACCAGTGTAAAATCACCCATTATGTGCTTCCCTTCACGGGCCATCTAATATATAATTCATGAAGGCTGCAATATAATACCCCTATGGGAATAAAATCCATCCAAAGGGACGGGATCAGATTTAATAACATCCACAAATATTATCTTTTTGGACTGTGGCTTACCGACTGTTGTAAATACTCTATATTATCTTGATGTATATGCTCAACACATAAATAGTATAGTATTTATTATTTTATATGATATTTTATGTAGGCCTATAGTACAACAATTGGCTTCAGATGTCTTTTAGATTAGTTGTACTATTTGTTTATTTGATGTTGACAATGTTTATTTTTTTCTCATTCATTGAGACAAGTTCTTAATTGTGCTAAAAATGGGAATATGTAATTTAGACATTTGTAACCAATCATAAGCTCTTGTAATAAACCCAAACTCACTGCTGATGATATATCTCTACTCAAAAGAGGACTTTCATTTCTGCTTTGACCTAAATCATTATCGGATAGGGACCTTTCTATTAGTAAATTAGTTCAAGTTATGAACTTCTCCAGATTTATAGGTCTGGTTGATATCTACCGATATTTTTTACGTCTTAAAGCGGCGACACGCTCCCTTCTCATATGCATGATCTAAATATAAACGTAAGTCGTGACTCTGTATCAAGGAAATTTGATGGTTTAACCTATTCTAGAAACCAAAATAGCCGTACTTATTCAGAACGGCTTGCCTTAAATAAGCTAAGAGCAAATCAAAACCTATATCGTTAAAAACCCTGCTGATAAATGCTCGGCCATAGTTATTACATATATGTCTAGACAAGATTATATTCACCAAACACTTGGACAGGAAATTAGGCCTGAAAATTTTGAACATTTCAAAAGAATTCCTCCAGGAACGCTATCTTGATAAAAAGCAGTATCTGACCTTAATTCTAAAAACAGGGTACTGAAAATACACAAGCTGCAATCATCATCAGGGACATTTTTGAATTAGTAAATCAACCGACACTGATTGACCCGGAGAATCTAATAAGCGAACCGTTCCCAGCAGGGCCGGGTACAATGTAGCTCAGTTGGTAGAGCAGTGAGTCGTGAGTTCGATTCTCACCCTGGCCCGGAATTTTTTCCGGGTCAATCAGTGTCGGTTAATTTACTAATTCAGAAAATACACAGTCATTGAAAAATGACCCAAGGCCCCAGGGCGTCCTATTATCTCGGATTTTGGTAGTGCGTCCAAAGAATATCAGAGCTATTTGATTACTATCTAAAACCTATAGCAAATCGGCGTGGTAGCTTTACCAAAAATACTGATGATTTGTTGCCAAATTATCCTTTCCAGAACACTCCACTGACTAAGGCCAAACTCCTGCCTGTCGTCAACCTAATGACATACCATGGGTTGTGGTTTAGTATAACAACTTATGATTGTGTATAAAGGTCTAAATGATGTGCCTTTTTTAACACAATAAGAAACTTGTTTCCATGGTTATTTTAGACAAGAAGATTTTCCCTCTGCCCGTGTGTTTTAGTGTTCATAAATAAATATTATAGATAATGCACAAAAAATACACAAAATACTATCACAGACGTGAATATTTAACATAAATACATGTATAGGTCAATCTATGCATTTGTTACAATAAGGTCAGGAATTACTTATGGATAACAACTTCTTGGTTTATTGGGTGACGACGTTTCGATGTAGTTCTTACATCGTTATCAAAGTCAATGACAAACAACAAAAAATATTCATTTATATAGCAGATGAGAGAATTACAAGTTGGAACAGGTGCGTAATAGTATAAATTAATTAAGAAAAGTAACAATAGATTTGAGTATGGTGAGTTAAGATCGTTGAAGGTTGTCTTGGAGGATCAAAAGGTCATAGCAGTTGGGGATATGTAATCCTTTGTCTCTGTTCATGCTGGGCTTGGTTTTCCTGATCTGGATGGCTTCCTGTAGTTTCCTCTTCTTCCAATGGTGCTGGTTGACAGATAGTGTTGTAGTGGTTTCCCATTTGATGTGGTGAGTAGGGTTGGAAATTATGTATTCAGAAATGGCAGATTTGTAATAAAGTTTATTAACAGATGTTTGGTGTTCTTTTAGTCTAATGTTGAGGGGTCTGCATGTTTCTCCTATGTAATGAGCATTACAACTACAATTAATTCTGTACACTACTCCTTTAGGTTCTGCTCTTGTTGATGAAATTCCTTTTCCTGTGGCTTGCATATGTGTTTTAAGTGTTTTGGTTGATTTGAATGTAGTATTAATACCTGTTTTAGTTTTAATCAGACGAGCAATTTTATGACTGGCGGGTCCAATGTAAGGTATGCTGATTCTAATATTAGGGCCTTCTTCTCGTGGTCTGGGTTGTTTGTCTGAAGTGTTATTAAGTGTTTGTTTGATAATTGAGTCAACTAATTTGGTTGGATAGCCATTTTGGGTGGTGAAGACGGTTTTGATATGATGGATTTCTTTGTCAAGGTCTGTGCTGCAGAATGGCTATCCAACCAAATTAGTTGACTCAATTATCAAACAAACACGTAATAACTAATACGTCATCGGGAGTTTTCGGGATGAACGATGATTTCCGACAAAAGATGTTTAAAGCATTCGGACAAAACTTTGAGTTGTCTTCCCTTGCTACCGAACGGCCTCTGGAATTTAAGATTAAATTCGAACGGATGAAACCATTTAGTGTCCCTTCACCGCCATCTATCCATAGGGCCTATCATGGCCACGAGCTTGGAGAAAGTCTCTTTATTTCGATGTCCATATCTTCTACCAAAAGCTTTTTACAATTACCAGAAGGATGACACCGTTGATATGTCGACCCTTTATATATTTATGAACACTAAAACACACGGGCACAGGGGAAATCTTCTTGTCTAAAATAACCATGGAGACAAGTTTCTAATTGTGTTAAAAAGGGGTATATCATTTAGACCTTTATACCGCACCATAAGTTATTGTAACAAACCAAACTCATGATATTTCATTAGTTTGTTGAGCTTGGCCTTAGTCAGTAGATTTGTTTGGAACACTTTGTAATATATTGACAATGCGAAGAATATCGGTAGACTGAAATTGAACCCCATAGGTACACGAGAAAAGAAAGTGAAGATGTTGTCCCCCCGGAAAAAAACCTAGGTGGAAGCATAAATATCTTATAATAACTAGATAGGCTACGCGCTATGCGCTGCGCAGTAGAAAAGGCACAATAGTCCGTCAACTAGCAAGATGGCGGACTATATCACATTAACGTGGTTAACGCTTGAAAAACATTTCTTGTCGTTGTTGTTACACGATAGTCAAGACACAGGCCCTACTAAAGCCACTCTTAAACGTTTGTCATGATGGGCGAGGAATTTCATACAGCACCTACCGCTTGAAAATTGTTCCCTTCCCGAGAAAAATGGCAGAGAAGTTCTCATTTAAGACCAGAAAACATCTTGTTGACGCAAGTCAAAAATCAACTAGCAAGATGGCCACTTACTTTCCGGAAGTCACTTGTCATTTGCCAATCTAGTTATTATAAGATATCTATGGGTAGAAGATAGACAGGGGAGTTTAGTATGTCTATCAAACAATTGTTCTTTTTATAAGCAGTGACTGGCCTTTGGGTCAGATATCGAGCCATTTAAAATTTTACTTTGAAGTAGTTTGTATTCTTCTACTATAATCTTGGCCATAACGATGCTGGCCTTGTTATGCTGAAACACAAATCGTATCATAGTTTTTCACGACATCTTCCCAAGTTATACTATTACGTACATGTCCCAACTTGCAATTCTCTCATCTGCTATATAAATGAATAATTTTGTTGACTTTGATAACGATGTAAAAACTACATCGAAGTAATTCTTAACGTTATTGTAACCTTTCAACTTCTAAATGCCATTGAAAGATTGTACAATCAACTGTCAACTTATTTTTGTAGCTACATATAGCTTTAGGTGATGTAATTGTACCTGTATATGTGAAGAAGGCATTTATTAAGAACTATTTTGACAGAACTGACATTAAACTAACTGAAGATATTTATTTGAAATCAAAAGTGTATAAGCGGCCAAAATTCAATTTTTTTTTCGCCTTTGCTGAGGGACATGGACACATTTAGTCATTGACGTTGGATTCAGGAAAATCCCTACAATCGGAGACCTGCAAGAACACAAATTTAAATAACCGGGACGAACGGTATTTTATAGATGTCTATACATAAAATGTGGCAATAAGAAAAATGAAATTTTTCACATCTGTCAATCTTCCAAACCTTAAGAAGATAGTTTTTAAAGAGAACAGAACTTGCAGATCAACACAGGCTTGAATAAGCTGATTGTTATCTCTCCAGAAACTGTGTACGTGTTGGCATTCCCAAATCATGTAATCTTGAGTTCAGCGTAAAACACCAATTAATCAATCAAAACAATGCCAGTGTCGAAGTCCCGAAAATCTCTGCTCCCGATTCAAGGGTTAAAACGGGGAGACGCACTGTAATCGTGTCTTCAATAAATTCCGATCTCGGAGGTGTGAGAGTCTCGCATAATGCCCCGTTCATGACCGGTCAGAAAGAAGAGCGCTCAAACAACCGAGTGGCAGTAACGTAGTCATTTTGGGTCTCTGTCGATATATTGTAAAATCTTCAGGACACTGCAAAAAGCATCGCGTTACAGTTGTATAGCGCTGCAGAGGTTATTAGAGAATAAGTCCAGTTTGAGTCGATCCGATCAGCTTATCCAGGCTTTTATGTTTGCTCTAACCAGTGTAAAATCACCCATTATGTGCATCCCTTCAAGAGCCATCTAATATATAATTCATGAAGGCCGCAATATAATACCCCTATGGGAATAAAATCCATCCAAAGTAACGGGATCAGATTTAATAACATCCACAAATATTATCTTTTTGGACTGTAGCTTACCGACTGTTGTAAATACTCAATATTATCTTGACGAATATGCTCAACACAGAAATAGTATAGTTTTTATTATTTTATATGATATTTTATGTAGGCCTATAGTACAACAATTGGCTTCAGATTTCTTGTGGATTATATGTACTATTCATTTATTTGATGTTGACAATGTTTATTTTTCCTCATTCATTGAGACAAATTCTCTAATTGTGCTAAAAATGGGGATATATAATTTAGACCTTTATACCCAATCATGAGCTCTTGTAATAAACCCAAACTCACTGCTGATGATATATCTCTACTCAATAGAGGATATTCATTTCTGCTTTGCCCTAAATCATTATCTGATAGGGGCCTTTCTATATTTTTACGTATTGAAGCGGCTACACGTCCCTTCTCATATGCATGATCTAAATATAAACGTAAGTCGTGACTCTGTATCAAGGAAATTTGATGGTTTAACCTATTCTAGAAACCAACATAACCTTACTTATTCAGAACGTCTTGCGTAAGGGCAAATCAAAATATATATCGTTAAAAAACCTGCTGATAAATGCTCGGCCATAGTTATTACATATATGTCTAGACAAGATTATATTGAGGAGGTAGAACGGCAGCTTAACAACCCTTTATAACCAAACAGTTGATCAGGAAATTAGGCCTGGAAATTTTGAACATTTCAAAAGAATTCCTCCAAGAACGCTATCTTTATAAAAAGCGGTATCTGACCGTAATTCTAAAAACAGGGTACTGAAAATACACAAGCTGCAATCATCATCAGGGAAATTAATGAATTAGTAAATTAACCGACACTGATTGACCCGGATTGACCCGGAGAATCTAACAAGCGAACCGTTCCCAGCAGGGCCGGGTAGCTCAGTTGGTAGAGCGGTGGGACGGTAACCCAAGTCGTGAGTTCGATTCTCACCCTGGCCCGGAATTGTTTCCGGGTCAATCAGTGTCGGTTAATTTACTAATTCAGAAAATACACGAAGTCATTGAAAAATGACCCAAGGCTTCAATGGCCCCAGGGCGTCCTATTATCTCGGATTTTGGTAGTGCGTCCAAAGAAAGAATATCAGAGCTATTTGATTACTATCTAAAACCTATAGCAAATCGGCGTGGTAGCTTTACCAAAAATACTGGGCCCACTTACGCAAAGCGCTCTTAACTAAGAGTACTCTTAGTGCATGTCTACAACATGGGACTTAAGAGGGCTCGTAAACTTTCCATGTTGAATAGATATGATAAGAGTCCTCTTAAGTTAAGAAACGCTTTGTGCAAGTGGGTCCTGATGATTTGTTGCCAAACTATCTTTTCCAGAACACTCCACTGACTATGGCCAAACTCCTGCCTTTCGTCAACCTAATGAAATATCATGGGTTGTGGATTGTTATAACAACTTATGATTGGGTATAAAGGTCTAAATAATCTGCCCCTTTTTAACACAATAAGAAACTTGTCAAGCTGCAATCATCATCAGGGAAATTACTGAATTAGTAAATTAACCGACACTGATTGACCCGGAAAAAATTCCGGGCCAGGGTGAGAATCGAACTCACGACTTAGGGTGAGTCGTGAGTTCGATTCTCACCCTGGCCCGGATTTTTTTTCTCTGGTCAATCAGTGTCGGTTAATTTACTAATTCAAGAAACTTGTCTCCATGGTTATTTTAGACAAGAAGATTCCTGTGCCCGTGTGTGTAAGTGTTCATAAATAAATATTATAGATAGATACTGCACAAAAAATACACAAATTACAAGCACAGACGTGAATATTTAACATAAATACATGTATAGGTCAATCTATGCATTTGTTGTTATTCCATAAATTGTTATTGTCACAGCACTTCAATTGTTTGGAGATGATGGGAAAACTGTGCAAAGCGAATGTATTACGGAAATATAAATAAAACTAAAAATCACCGGGACATACATTCATTCAATCTACACTAAATAAATTATCCAATAGCATGTTTTTATTTCAAATAGTGAATAATTTCTTGACATAGTCAAAATAGTGGCAGCTCGAGCCACTTTAAAGTGGCATGAGTTGCCTAAATGTTGATATTTTCCCGTTCGCTCAGAATGGATATTTTGTTTTTTGTCTATTTTTCTCAAGACGTAATTTAGGAGCTCTTTAGAGCTAGTAGTCACGAAAATATACGTTAAAGTGGTGTTAAGAACTAACTTAGTCGTTCGTCCCGGTTGTTAAAATTTTGTTCACCATAACACACGGACACAGGGAAAATCTTCTTGTTTAAAATAACCACGGAGACAAGTTTCTTATTGTGTTAAAAATGGGCATGTCATTTAGACGTTTATACCCAATCATAAGTTGTTATAATGAACCACAACCCATGATATTTCATTAGGTTGACTACAGGCAGGAGTTTGGCCTTAGTCAGCAGAATTTTGTGGAAAGGATAATTTGGCAACAAATCATCAGTATTTTTCCGATTTGGTATAGGCTTTAGATAGTAATCAATTAGCTGTGAAATTCTTTAACGTTCACTACCGAAATCCGAGATAATAGGACGCCCAGGGGGCATTGGAGGCTTGGGTCATTTTTTCAATGGGTTTGTGTTTTTTCGAAATAAAGAGTGCCCTGTTTTTAGAATTAAGGTCAGATTCCAAAGAGCAATACTGTGTTTTATTAATATAGCCTTTTTTCTTCAAGGGAACGAAGAATTCTATCGCAATTTCCAACATTTTCAGGCCCTATTTCCTAATCAAGTTTTTGGTAATAAAGGGTTGTTTAGCTGCCGTTCTTCCTTCTCAATCATAATCCTGTCTAGACATAAATGTAATAACTATTGTCGAGCATTTATCAGCAGGTTTTATCACGATATATGTTTTGATGTCCCATTAGCTTACTTTCGGCAAGACGTTCTGACTAAGTAGGGTCATGTTGGTTTCTAGGATTAGCTAAACCATCAAATTTCCTTGATACAGAGTCACGACTAACGTTTATATTTGGATCATACATGTGAGAAGGGGGTGTGTATCCGCATGACTAAGTAGGGTCATGTTGGTTTCTAGGATTAGCTAAACCATCAAATTTCCTTGATACAGAGTCACGACTAACGTTTATATTTGGATCATACATGTGAGAAGGGGGTGTGTATCCGCTTTAAGACGTAAAGGAAAATCAGTAGATATCACCCAGACCTATAATTCTGGAGAAGTCCATAGCATGAACTAATTTGCTAATAAAAAGGTCCCTATCAGGTAATGATTTCGGGCAAAGCAGAAATAAAAATCATCCATTGAGTAGAGATATATTATCAGCAGCGAGTATAGATTGTCCTCATCCCAACGTCAATCTTTTGAGAACTCCAGAATTTATTTAAAAAGTTCGCATTTTGCCAGCTTTAAAGTGGCATGAGCTGCAAAAATTCACACTTTTTTCATAATTTCTGATCGTCACGACAGTAAGAGGCTTTGAACGCCATCGGAAAATTAAATGATTGGCGTTGGAATGGGGGAAATCATACAGTATGTGACCTGTACGAACCGAAAACGTGTTCGAAAAGTAACGAAATTTAAATAACCAGGACGACCATTCATTCATTCTAAGCAAAAGTTAGTTCAAAACATTACTTTTTTCTACATTTTCGAGAATAGAAGCACTAAAAAGCTTCTGAATTATACGTATTGAGAAAAATAGCCAATAATTTTAACATTCTGTTTTAACGTCAAAATATCAACAGCTCATGCCACTATGCCAGCTCATGCCACTACCCGCATACTATTGTGACACCTTTGATTTTTATGTTTCAGGTGTATTGAATGAAACTCAAGATGATCTGCGGATGCGCACCTTTATCAGCTGATAGCAGTCCCATTATAGAAATTGACAAAATAGTCCAGGATTATGCATGGAAGGAGTTCCGGAATCTCTCTCCCTGCCTTTCCGGAGTATTCATACGCAGAAGTGATTACATCATTGATGTGCAGTGGAACTTCTTTGAGTTCGATCACACCACAACAAGGTTTAATCCTCGACCTTCCACCAAAGACGGATTTACGGAGAAAAAGAAAGTCGAACTGTATTCCACGGATTTTAAAAACGACACAGGTATGGACCAAACCTATAAATTCAAAATTCAGCGACAAACCAAAGCGACCACAACTGTTACATATCAACGCGGATTCACTATAAAAGGAAACGCTAAGTTTACACTAAAAGTTCCACCTGTATTCGGTGACTGTGGAGTAAGTGCTGGCTTAGATGGGCAATTCAGTATCACAAGAAGTCAAGGGGAATCGTTCGAAGAAAACTTCAATTGGGAAACCGACAGCGAAGTAACGGTTGAGAAAAATCACGAAACTGCTGTGAAAATGGTTATTACCGAAGACGAACTGGAAGCGGATTATGAAGTTAAAACATTGATAAAAATGCCGAGCGGCGAAGCACCAGTTTTCATCCGACGCCGACGAGACAATGAAGTACAAGCAGTTTGCCTTATATCGAATTTGAAAAACGTTTTCCATACTCAGGCAGAGGATGGTCTCGTAGAAGTGATCACATCGAAATTTTCTCAAAATGATATTCGTTATGACATCAGAGTAGGTACAGCAGGTGTCATGCGCAGTATACGCTGGCGGGATCAAAAGATATTGTTGGTATCAAGGTCGTTGAAGAAAGATACAGCGATAGCGAAATTACCGTCTAAAATTCAACCGGCTGATGAATTCGCCGAATTAAGTGCCGCTGAACTGTGTGCGCATGTCATAAGACACGTCAAAGATTCTTCAAAAGCGGAAGGGCTTGAAGCAGACGACAGTGCTGCGAAATCGAGCCTGAAGAAAATTCAGATGGGGACGGACAGTGGGCTGAATTACACTGGCCCAAAACCTCAGATGGGGACGGACAGAGACATTTTAAATCCAGCTATCCACAAAACTCAGAAAACGACGGACGGAGATATTCCAACTTCCTCTTTCCACAAAACCCAGATAGGGACGGACAGAGATATTCCAGCTTCTTCTATCCACAAGTCACCGATGGGTGAGGCAAGAGAAGTTTCAAAACCGTCTTTGCAGCTTACACAATTTCAGTCTAACCCTGAGCACCGCCTTATTAAGCAACCTACCATCCCAACTATAATCACTGAAGTGCCCTCGGACAGCGAAGAAAGGACAGTATTATCGCCAGGGGACAGCCAGACGTTCCCAAGGAAAGTACGAATGACCGACGAAAAACCTCGACTTGAGCGTGGTAAACAATGTGAAGATGCCGGAAGTCCAACATCCGATCTTCCGCCAATGGCATCCCTTTCCGCCTTACAGACAAGACGATCTAAGCTGGCCAAGATAACAAGTGTTTAGTTTCCCGTGTAAGCAACATTTTTGTTTCTTTAAGTGACATGAGCTGCCAAAATTCGGCTTTTTAAAATAAATTCCGATCACCTTAAGACGTTTGAATAACCTTGAAAAAAAATACAAGTATGAATTTGAAAAACTATTGACATAAAGCCATTGATCCGTACAAATCGAAGATGTAAGCCCCAAAACGGTTAAAATAGCCGGGATCTTCGAGTTTTTATAGGTCATAATAACTACCTTTACAGCCCTCTCTAAGATTGGCATCAGTGAAAAGCTCATGTTTCATACTTTTTTGCTAATAGCTTTCGAACAAAATTTTTCTGTCCATCGCCATATGTGGAAGAGTTGCAGGAAGTGCGTTAGGGTTAATATTTTCTTCCCAACGCTACAAATACATATTTTATATGTACGATATCATAAAATATATGGAAATACCAAAGTGCGCAAAACATTTTGATCCACTCTCAAATTTAAAGCCAGGATCCTGTTTCACAAAGTGGTGTAGTGCAGGTTTTAGGTAAATACCATGGCAACCCATACGGTAGAGATGGCAGTTACGTAAAAATTTAGGCTACGCCGCTATGTGAAACAGACTCCAGGAACCTGTTTCATAAAACGGCGTAGGTTTATTTTTCGTAACTTTCATAGCAACGTAGTATGTGTTGCCATGACACTTACGTAAAAACTTACGCTACGCCGCTGTATGAAACAGGATCTTGGACCCTGTTTCACAAAGCGGCGTAGATGTATTTTTTGCGTAACTTTCATACTTACGTATCTCTACAGTATGGGTTGCTATGACAGTTATGTAAACTTACGCTATGACGCTTTGTGAAACAGGCCCCAGGTCCTAACTAATCAATATGAATTGTTCACTACTGGGTTGCAAAGCTCGATCTTCCTATGTGGACAGGTACTCCCGTAGGTCGGATATTTCCTCCGAGCAAAGAGCCCGGTTTCCTCCCCCACTAATCCTGGCAACGCCACCATATAAGTGAAAAAATCTTGAGTGCGGCGTAAAACATCAATCCGTCTATCAAGCAAATATGGAAAAATATCGTTGAAACAGAATTAGCTAACGGTTCATCATATTTGTCAAGAAGTACAAAATAGTAGCTTTCTCCAAATATCAATCGTGGATATGTACCTTAAAGGAGTTTTTGTAAGCATCGAAGACTCGAAAATGTTCTCATACATTTCTGCTACGTACAGGTAACCGGCATTACCGATATTTTTCTTATTTCAATGTCAATCTGTTAGTTTTTCAAGGTACTTCAAACGCTCAACTTCTTACGACGATCTAAAATTATGAGAAAAAAAAAAACGAATTTTGGCAGCTCATGCCATCATTCCTGGAAGACTATATCAATGAAATACTCCATCCTAAATAAATCTTCCAGACAAAAATGCTGAACAATTTTCTAATTTTATTTAACAAATTGTTTCCGAAATGTAATAATATCTTTTACCTGCTGAAAACATCATGTATATTCAATTCAATTTCAATACTGAATACCAAGATCGTACAATTTTATTTTCATTTTCAATTTAAAATAAATCTATCTTCCAAAAACATTGATTTCGTGCTTGATATTTTGTAGAGAATTTATTGTTTGATTTTTGACTAGATGGATAACTTGATTGAATGACTGATGGATAATCGATTGATTTAATAGGGGTTGTAAGTTTCATTAAACATCGAGAAAGAACCGGGAAATCCATGTGCTGTTTGTTTGCGACTTGATGCGTTTAGTACGAATCTATCAATCACTCACAAAATCAACCAATCACTCGCTAAATCGCTCAATATACTTCAATATACTTGATCGATCGACCGATCAATCAATCAATCAATCAACCAATCAATTGATCAGTCAATCAATCAACCAAGCAATCAATCGTACATATATCTAAAACTTGTAAATCTTTCATCATGATAAGGGATTGGAGGGGTTCAAAACAAATGCAGCTTCATGGCTGGCTGCTGAAGCAGGGGGGGGGGGGGGGCCTCCGTGGCTCAGTAGGTAGAGCGTTGGACGCTCAATCCGAACAGCCTTTCACCAATGGGTCGCGGGTTCGAATCCCACTCCGTCCAAAAAATTGGAAAATTTTCTGACTGGGTTTTCACTCGAACGACCTATGTGGGATGGTTGCCAGTTACCAACGGAAGGTCGTGGGTTTCCTCTGGGCATAGAGCCCGGTTTCCTCCCACAATAAAACTGGCAACGCCGCCATAAAAGTGAAATAATCTTGAGCACGGCGTAAAACACCAAACAATAAATCAGCTGAAGCAGGGTTAAGATTGAGCATGGGAACGCGCGTGGAAATATTATTTCGCCCTTATTGTGGGAAAGCCAGGGAATCTATTATCAGAGGAAATGACTTTCTCATCTCATCTAAGCCGAGGATTGAAAAGTGACTGGATACGGTCGCTTGGAATTGACAGATTAGGTCAACCATTTTAAATGTCCTTTCCAAAGTCAAGAGTCGGTGGAAGGAAAGCTCGATATCTGACGATATTCTATTACACTGTAAAAAATGTTTGTAGAACTACAAGAAAAACTTTTGTATTTCGTCACAGGAAAATGTGCTGTAAACGTTTTACCCCTGAGTGCGATGTTATTATATTGGCTCCCATGTAAATTTACGTAAACACACTGTATTAAAAATATACACAGATTTGTAAGAATACCTAAGTATTGTTGTTTTACATGTCACTCTGTAACACATTTCCGTAATTTTACTTTTTTTGGTTAATTTACAAATCTACACAACAATCTTGGTAGATTAACGGAGAAGATACTTGAAACCTCTACCCTTCGGCAGATACATTGCAAGGCTTCATCATTGGCCGATCGTGTGAAAAAGCGCTAAGAAGTGTTTTTTTTTCTCGGAGCGCGTTTTCACACGATCGGCCAATGATGAGGCGTTGCTATGTATCTGTCGAAGGGTAAAGGTTTCCTCATCTAGCAAAACCATGTATTTAATTTCCACTTGGTCCAAAGTTTTTCAGTCTTTGTCGTCGTAATAGGTAATACAACTTAACAACTTATACGGCACTTATACTTACAAATAATATCTTGCGTGGAATACATACTTTTCATGTAGTATGAAAATGACTTTAAATATATCCACATGACGAAGTGTTTAACACGGAAAACAAAGCCGGTATCATTCCTCAAGCGGACTGGAGCAATTTCACCAGTATCTAGAATCTGTCCAGCACCAATTCAATCAACAAAGAACCTCGTTGTTTCGTTCGGCTACAAAAGGCATCAGATGATGGATGCGTAATAAGGATTAGTTGTGTTTAATTTAACATCAAGTCATGCACTGTCTAGATTACAATCTCGTTATACCCAGCATTTAATCCCTCCACATTCCAGTCTAAACGATGAAGGCGGGTACAAAAAATGTTTTGTTGATTGGTTTTAACGAAGTAGAGCAGCCCTGGTGTCTTGGGATATATCGATGCCTGGCGAGGCCTTTGGAGAGAAAACAACAGCCCTAATGTTTGCACTCTGCAAGAACTGCCATGCAATACAATGTGATTGATTTAGTTGCACACACTGATATCGACCCAGCGGCGTAATTATTCGATTGATTGATGTTTTACGCTGCATTTAAGATTATTTCTCTTAAATGGCCACTTTGTTACTTTTAAAGGCCCACGCGTATAACGCTGAATTGATGTTATACTACAGCGGAAACGAGGATTATCAACTGAGCCTAGAAGCAATTAGATCTAGTTCCAAAATGTCTGTGGCAATTTGTCCTGACGTAGACGTCATCAATCATTCCAGAGAGAGATCGACTCTAGGCAATAACGAGGTGGGGACGGAGACGATGGGTTCATTATAACGGGACAAATGAGACTGGTCAAACCTCTGGGGGAAACATGGCACTACTGGTACACGTGTACCACCGTTCAGATTGATTGATTGATTGATTTGAGTTTTAAGCCACACACAATATTATTTCTACAGCGAAATACCCTTGAGAGTGGCGTAAAACCCGAATCTATCTATCAAAATGACCAAGGAGTGTAATATCTTTCTTTATTATTTATACATAACTGAAAACTAGGGATTTCCTTCAATCAGAAATGTAATTCTGAAATGTTACATACACAATCTCCAATGATGGTGAGAAAAACACAATGACAAGGAAACGATCCAATAAGAATTACGCAATGGTTAATTTCGATACCACTAATTAAGGTGTTAAGTAAACCTTCTTATGAATACGATACTATACCTAACTCAGCGTGGATGTTTTTTCTTAATTAAAAAAATCTTTTCCAGTATGTCGTCGGGGACTGTAATGATGTAATGCTACAGCGGAAATGAGGTCCATCAACTGAGCCTAGAAGCAATTAGATCGAGTTCCAAAACGTCAGTGGCAATTTGTTCCTTCGTCCTGACATAGACGTCATCAATCATTCCAGAGAAACCCTAAAATGATGAAAGCTGGTATAAGAAAAAAGTAGATAGATTATCTTTTGGAGTTCTCTATCACGTAAAAAAACCAATGTAAAATTCGGATAAAGACTAAAAAAAACACACCTGGAAATGCCAAATGTTCACCTATGACACTAATAGGCGTCCATGCATCGTTGTCTTCTACAGTGAAATACTCTTGAGTGTGGCGTAAAACCCGAATCTATCGATCAAAATGACCAAGGACCGTAATATATTTCTGTTACATACACAATCTCCAATGATGGTAAGAAAAACAAAATGGCAAGGAAACGATCCAATAAGAATTACGTGATGGTTAATTTCGATACCACTAATTAAGGTGTTAATTAAACTTTTTTATGAATACAATACTATACCTAACTCATCGTTCATTTGTCCTGACATAGACGTCATCAATCATTCCAGAATGAGGAGAGGGATTAAAACATTAAGGAGGATGGTACGAAGACGACGGGTTAGTTATAACGGGATATATGAGCCTTGTCAAAACTCTATAGGAAAGAGCACAACTGGTACACGTGTCACAGTTCAGGTTAATTGCCATAGCTGAAGATGCGTAAAGCGTAAAGTATTACAAAGTATTCCAGAAAATTCTACTGACTATTAAAGGTCAAGCTCCTGTCAGTCGTCAACCTAATGAAATATCCTGTGTTTAGTTTATTACAACAACTTATGATTGGGTATAAAGTTCTTAATCATATACCTATTTTTAACACAATTAAAAACCTGTCTCCATGGTTATTTTAGACAAGACGATTTTCCATGTACCCGTGTGGTTTAGTGTACTTTAAAATATCAAGGGGTTAATCTAAAGCCTTCTATGAATACAACACTTAACAAAACACGGCGTAGATAATTTTTTTTTGTTAGTGCAATCTTGTTCAGCATGTCGTATACGCGAAGAGAGTAGATTGACAAAAGTGGTCACTTCGTCCGCGCCATGTTGAATTTGAACAATTTCAATTTAATTCAATTTTATTGTACTTGGCACTTTAACAAAGCAGATTACAAAGAACAAAAAGTGTAACAATCATAACTTGGAAATATTTACAATGGTAACTAAAGTATCCCCTGACACGGACACGATTCGATTATTAGAAACCTCCTTTCTGTAGGTGGCGCTGAACAGTTGAATTGTGTACAGTCGGAACACCCTTACGCTAGGGGGCCAGAAAACATGCCGGCAATGCTGATTGGACGAAGTGACCACTCTTGTCAATCTACTCTCTTTGGTATAAGGCTGACTTGATGTTATACTACAGCGGAAACGAGGATTATCAACTGAGCCTGAAAGCAATTAGATCGAGTTCCAAAATGTCTGTGGCAATTTGTTTCTTTGTCCTGACATAGACGTCATCAATCATTCCAGAGAGAGAGATCGACTCTTGGCAATACCGAGGTGGGGACGCAGACGACGGGTTAATTATAACGGGAAAAATGAGACTGGTCAAAACTCTAGAGGAAAGATAGCATTACAAGCATTACCATATACCGCAGGCGTAGAGCGACTTAGTATATAGGCAATGTAACTGTGACCGCCATCTTGTTTTTTCGAGTGACTTCCGGTAGGATCTGTCAGTGCGATCGCCGATGTCAGAGTCCGGTCAGTTTCAGGTAATTTTCTTTATATTCGGCTTTTAGCTGGGGCAATTGCATGTAATTTTTATTTTCCTCAGTGATTACTGAGTCTATCTAAATCCTCATTTAAGCCTGACATTCTCTGAATTTCTTTCACGCTAGGGAATTCCC
This sequence comes from Lepidochitona cinerea, assembly GCA_963971465.1. NCBI lineage: Eukaryota > Metazoa > Mollusca > Polyplacophora > Chitonida > Tonicellidae > Lepidochitona > Lepidochitona cinerea. The sequence goes on along the minus strand of OZ020562.1, from coordinate 14,207,632 downwards.
TTTTACAACTAATAACGCTGAAAGGTATTTCCCCACTTTGACATTAAAATAACATATGATCCAAATTCCGCGTTTGGTTGAAATTTGGCAGGAATCAAGCCAACTCTATGTAAAAATAGTGTGCAAAATTTGACATGAATGCGCCAAATAGAACACTAAAAATGTATGCTTAGTTGACAGCTCCTCCAAATACATACTGAATCCCATTGACAACTATTCATAAATCATAGTTTACTGGCGGTTTTATTTCTTCTTTTACCAGCTATCGCCACAACTTTCTCTGATTAACCCTTTACAAAATTTACAAAAATATAAGTGAGAATGGGATTTTAAATATTGGATTCATGTTAATAGCTGTCATAAGTGGGATGGTTGACGGGAACTAACAGAAGGTTGAGCATTTCTAGCAGTGTGCAAATCAAGTAATTCTTTATGTGGTGTAAAAGGCAAATCAATCAATCAAACATGGGTTAATATTTCCCCCCAAACGTATGATATGGCAAGGACATTTCGGATTCTACCAGAAGATTGGCCCGTAACCGTGCCATGTGTTTTAGTGTTCTTAAAAATATATCTATATAAACGATAGTTGTGACTTCACTCTATTGTTCCAACAAGACATTATTTCTTAGGAAAGTCGCCCGATTAAGTGAAGCTCCTTTTAAGATGACACAAAGCTTGCGATATTACAGAATACTTTATTAACTCAAATTACAGTCTGCCCAGATAAATAAGATTTCCATCCTCAAATTAGAGACCATGCTGAGAAAAAAAGGTTTATTTCTTCTCGAATGTACCGGCACTGTACAAATTCAGATTTATGGTAATGCTATGACTTGAGCATACATTTTCAGACGTTGAATGCACAACTGTTAACGTGATATAGTAGTACATTTGTATAACACCAATAAAGAAGGTCGATGAGAAGCCCAAGCACGTCCAAATCGTTTATGTTAGAGAAACACCTTGTCAGTGGGAATTCCAGAAACAATAATATCGGTGTATTCCTCTAACGTATACGTTCCTCTAACGTATACTATTTTACTAGTATACGTTAGAGGAATGATCTGCCCAGAGGATTATAGATAAAGGGATTAAAACCATGGTTGGTCTACCCGGGGGGTGGGGGAAGTCAAATTTAAAGTCATAAAATAATGGTGCTGCGCCACGATCTAGTTGGAGAATTTTCACTCCATTTGCTGCCTGTTCTGTCTGGAATATCGTGATTAATTCGAACAAATGTGGGTGTGCCTTCTTTGCAAGTCTGTTTATCTTCTGATGCCAGCCTTCTAGGTGATTTGTCGACCATCCGTATCAAAGTGGTTCCACATCCTCCTCTGGAATGGTCCTTCGAGCCAGGTTTCTACCACATAATCAGCGAACATTCGCACAAGATCCGTTTCTGGTGAATCTGCAATAGCCTCAACCCAGACGTCAACGAGAGACTGAGGTATCAGAGGCAGGACTGTAACTCGGCGGACAGGGTCGGATTGGTATGATGAAGTCAAGCCCAGGTTCTGAATTCTTCTCCATATGCACTGGGTGTTTTGGAAAAACATCCCTTTATTGTGATATCGGGAAATATTTCACATGCTGCCTTGTGAACGACCAATTTATAGTCCAGTTGCAGGTGCGTCGGATTCAGGCTAAGTCCTCTGGCAATGGCAGCATCTCGAAGTAGGCGAAACATGCGGGAGTATGTTGCTTGGCTCTTATTGGGCAGGAGTCCGATAACTAAGGGGAACATTTGGTCCTTTACGTAGGCGTGTAAGGAATAAATCTGGAGAAACTGTTGAGGCGAAGAGTAGAATGTTCCATCGCAAAATATCTTCCGGGAATTACACAAGTGTTGTAGGTTCGAGTCTGTGCCAAATAGCATAATCCTGTCCACGGTACCGTCGTTTGCCAAGATGAAGTTCTCGTTAGCCCTGGTTTTCGTCCATGGCCCGGTTAGGTCTATGTCTTCCCTGTTCTGTGGAATTGGTGGGGTCGTCTTCTATTGTTGTTTATACAACCCTGTTTTCAAGCTTGAAAACGAAGGCATATTTCTGGCAACATCATCGCTCATATCGATCGTTTCATCTGTACGGAGTTTAGCTATTTCCTCTGTGTATATAGAGGGCATAGGCGTAATCTCATCTCTGGCTCGTTGCCTTATGCCGGAGATGACTTTCTGAACTTCTACGTTTGATCGCCCTGGAGGATGGCAATGCGTAGTTTCAAGAGTCTCTAGGATGTCGTTGTCTGTAGTAACACGAGCTTGGCAACCTCGTTCTGTACATATCCACCAGCTTTTCATAAAATAAACTACATACTTGGAAAAATCACTCAGGTCTCAAATTGATTTTCTATTAAAACAACGAATTCTATAATTGTCTGCATATGACTATCCTGTGGCAAATTTAAACAGGCCCAGTTATAAAGCTTGGTTTATATACATATTTTATATATTTTTCATTTTTTTTTTCACGTCGCCAACACTTATGATGGATAAGACAGGGCCAAAACTGTTACTGGGCTTAAATTTTGAAAAATAATAGACTGGTTTAACATGAGCAAGTCAGAAGTAGTCTTAGTTGAAGGACAACGCAAAGTTAAATAGCTTAAGTTTAAAAGATCAAAATATTTGTATTTCTGTACACAGATAAATGTACAAAAAGGTAGACAATGTTTTATTTAAAACAATAAACAAAATGTAAATATAGTACTGGGTAGTTGTGTAACATAGATAGTGCACTACAATTTAAAATAATAAACTGTTGTTTTTTTCTATTTTCTTTGTGTCTAAAACATGACTATACTTATGAGATTTTAAATATTTCAGTTTTTGGTTCTTCACACACCAACCAAAGGTTATTGCATCCCTATCGTTGTTGCGATAAGACTGAAATAATGCTAAATCTTCTCTCACTCACTCATCCATATCCTTCCATTGGAATGCATAATGATCAAAATTCACTCACACATCTTTATTAGAATTTGATCATTTATGATGTATCATTGGCAGGTGTGAGTGGGTCAGGCCTGTTATTTGCAAGTGGTGGGTTCAAACAGTATCATTTAAGAGATTAAAACTTTCCTGTGTTCTCGTTTACTAATTCAGGAATTTCCTTGATGATGATTGCAACTTGATACGTTTTTTAAGTTTTCATCATAATTCAAATGTCAATATTTTCTCTCCAAATATTTTTCATAAAACACTTAAAATGATAAACAATCGCATTGATTATAGGCACACCATCATATTCTTGTAGATTTTTGGTAACACCATGCAATTCTTGTAGAAATATTTCATAATTCAGTAATTTCCCTGGTGATGATTGCAGCTTGATGTCTTTCAGCACATTTCGAATGTCCATATTTTCTCTCCAAATATTTATTATAAAACACTTAAAATGATAAACAATCTCATTGGATTGGGCACACCACTCTATTCTTGTATAAATATTTAACAAACACTTCAATGTGGTGAATACCATCCCCAAATTTTGTAAATTGAAACTCTAGGAGAGGTTGTCATATTTCTGAAAAATAATTGCACATTTATCCTTCAATGCTTAACAATATCACAGATTTCCATTTAAAAATCTGTATCACGATAGCCAGTACCTAGAAAGCAGGACAGAATGCATCCCAGGCCATTGCGGTCGCCTGTGAGACCACAACTGACAGAAAGTACATAGTTTCGGCCGTTATCCAGAATAAGCTATGCTGGACTGGAGGGTGGCTCAGAAGCCGGGGGTTCGAAGTGGAATGTCCTGGACATGAAGGCTGCACAGCGAATATTAACCGTCACACCCCTTGGTCGGAAATGTCTATGGGAAAAGAAATCGGTCTTGATCTCGCTAAACAGGGGGCCGGTCCACAGTATGTCACAACCGACGGATACTCACAGGCTGCCATTGGCGTGGAAAAAGGAATTCAGCTTCCAGAACCATTGTGAAAAGTACAGAGATTGGCTAACCCAAACCATTTAGGACGCTCCCAGTTTAAAAAGAGTATGAACAACAACAACAACAACAATGTAGGAATACAAAACACAAGACATTTCTACCAGTGAAACTTCCACAAAAATAAATCGTCAGTAAACCATGAATTACAGGTGACTCGGATATGTAGAAAATTGAAAAAAAAAACGGCTATAATTACTACTTGTGTGGAATATAGATTCAAATAAATGGTCTTAAAATATCCGTGTAAGTGATCTATAGCTGTGTGTAAAAAATCAGACACTTGCCTACATTACAAGAAGAGATATGGCAACTTTCGTTGAACCAAATCCTTCGGTCGGGGCCTTAAACAGTCCTTTGGGAGTATTTTAAGCACAATTTTTCCATAGGTTGAAGGTAGAAATTTCTCACAATCATTCCAAACAGCTGATAGGTGTCCCTTTACACACAGCCAACCGGATGTAAACAGATCAAAGCACGCCTAACTACCAGATCTCCATCCACCTGAACTAGTCCCATTTCACTTCTAAAATCATTTCCAGACAGTAACTCAAACCCTGTCCTTTCATGAAAACTACAAAATGCCCAGAAAAAAAATTGCAGGTCATTTTGAATGTCGCGACCAAAAGGCAGCCGTGAAACGTACAACTTCCATATCCTCTTGAGGGCTCAACAACGAGCGTGCCCACATGCTTACTTCCCCTCTCGCATGTGAAGATTAACTTCTCTGTTTAGATTGGACTCAACAAGAGTGTCCTCGTGATAATGTAAGGGAACGAAATACTCTAAGTTTTAGTCTCGATCAGTTTTATAATGGAAGCATTGGAGGATTCCTGAAATGTACCGAAACTGAGTCTCTTCTTAGCGTTACACAACATGTGCTTTACCGGGCTAAATAACATATATAAAAAAATATATTTTACACAACATGTGCTTTACCGGGCTAAATAACATATTGTTCAACTTCTCTATCAAAATCTACAGCTTTTACAAAATTGCCCCCTATTTCCTTAACATTAAATCTATGTGGATATTTGCCTGTGGCTTTTCCACCTTTACTGATAACTTCAGAATTTATCCAATCTGTACCGTCTTTAAGTAAATAACGGATTATGCTCTTTACTTTAGGAAATTCAGAAAGTTTCACAGGCTGTGTATTGGAATCTAAAGAGGGAGTACGTAGTAAAACAGAGTTATCCACAGTCTGACTTATCTCCCCTTGTTTTTCGTTGAAAACACAATCCTCTTCGTTATCTGTCTCCAGTGAAATGTTTTTGTTATTATTCTCAAAATTATTGACACTCTGTTCTTTAACTTCCTTCATTGTGTTGTCACCTGATTTTAAACTCATGTCCCAGCAGTAAAAGTCTTGAAGGATGTACCCTTACATAAACACTTCCATGACGAACAAAAACAACCTTACCGTCCTGCCCAAGCACTTTCCCGGGACCTTTCCATTGGTTATCCCGTAAATAGTACACTTTATCTCCAGTTAGGTACACTACACCTGTAGGCCTGATTTGATGTCTCAGCGCCCTTCTTATTCTCTCACAGGATTCAGCTTGAATATATGCCCTTCGTCCTGTGTGAAGAGCATTAAGATGTTTAGCAAAATTATCACAAATTGTTGTCCCTTCTAATGCTGGGGGCTTGTCTACAAGAACAGAAGGTAAGTTAGGATTGTTGCCAAATACAAGTTGGTAAGGGCTCCATCCATGTACCATTTGAAGGCAGTTTTTGGCGTTTATGGCCCATACTAATGCGACTTCTATATCAATATCAGGATGATCGTTAAGAATTTTAGCCACGCTATTATCTACTACAGCATGGTTTCTCTCGCACAGTCCGTTTTGCCATGGGCTAAAACCAGCAGATTTCCATACTTCTATGTTGAGGTTTTCTGCCATATCTCTGTAAAATTCATTGGCAAATTCACCGCCATTGTCAGCTAAAAACCTTTTTGGGGCCCCCATCCCATTGCCAATCCACAATGTCATTACATTGTTTATAATTGTTTCTGGTTTCTTGTCTTTTATTACAGCTGCTAAGCTGCTTAGCTGAATCTAGTTGCAAGATCTATTAAATGAAGGAAATAAAGTACGTTTTTCCATACCTTAAGATCCATGGCAACTACTTCGTTAAACTCTCGAGCAAGAGTCAACCCAACAACAGGGCGGGGTGGTGTCTTTTTGTACCTTTTACATATATCACAGCTGGAGGTAATCTCTTCCACAATCTGTTTCACTTGTTCATTTTGGATACCTGCATCATGTAATAAAAATAATAGACGCCGACAAGACGGATGAGCAAATTGTTTATGCAGTTTACCTATAACCTCCTTTGGTTTTGAGCGGTTCATGTCAGTGATTGTATAGAGAATATGAAATGATTCAGTCACCGCCATGGCAGAATCCTGTAATGGAACACAGTAGTGACCGGAAGAAGTACACTGTAGATCAACAATGTTGCCAAAAATAGACGCTTGGTCATTTTCTAAATCCAAAACGACTTTGGCAGCTTTGATGGAAGGTTTTCCTAACAGCAAAGGGATGTCACTGTTTACGACATCTGTGATTATTTTGCATTTAACACCAGCAATCTCACATGGTAAAGTTATCTTCTCCTTAGATTTGAGCAACCTCCCCCCACCAAATTTGAAAACCTTATCACTCTCACTTTTCACAACATTTTCTAATTGGTCATCTCTTAAAGTGTCTATACATGTATAACAGTTCACCCATTTTTCACCTGCAACAGAAGAGCTACATGCACTGTCAAGGACAGCACAATTCAACGATTCACTCACAAGTACAGACATTTCATTAAAGTCGCTTCCAGTAAAAAGCACAAATTCCTCACTTCTGAAATTTTGTTTTTTTTTGCAAGGTTTTCATAAGAATCGGGACAGTTTCTTGCAAAGTGATATATCGATTCGCAAATCTTACATTTTAAAATATTACCGTCTGAATCATACGGGTTGGAGGTCCGCTTTCTAAATTGATATGTAGGTTTTTGTCTGTCTTGTCCATATTGGTTTACCATGTTTCCCCTGTTTCTTGGAAAACCATAGTTGCGTCCAGCAAACTGTCTTCGCCTTGCGTTTCTACCTCTCCACGAACCATTTCTCCCTGTATAATACACTTCCTGTTCTTCTGCAATGAAAGCTGGTTCAACCTTTATAGAATTCAGTTTATCACATTCAGTAGTTGACATAGATTGTTTTCCAAAAAATTTGTTTAGAGATTGACTCATCTGTATAAACAACGTTGAAGATTCACTATAATTTACTCCAGTTAGTATAAGCTGTCTATCTTTGTGATCTAACCTAACTCTATCGAATAATTTAAATGCCAAAACTGGTTCTAGTAGAGTCAGGTTATATTTTTTTAGTCGTATTCTAAAATTTCTCAAACTCGGTAACATAATGTTCCATGGAGACTCCTTCATTTCTTTTATAGCGATCAAACTCTGTATAACATTCGTAAGCTGAAGACTATTCGCCCTTTTTATAAATGGCATCCAGGAAACGAATCAATGTTGTAACACCGCCATCTGTATTTAATTGATCTACACCTAATTCACTAAAAACTTTATCTCTGAATGAGCCTTCATTTTCTTGCAAAGAAAGGGCAATCGCCGAAGCCTGCTTTTTAATATCAAGTTCAGTTACAGTTTGCCATACCTTGATTTCATCAACCCATCTGCTGTAAGGTTTTGTCTCCGAAAACTGGAGAGGAGTTCGATAGTTACCAGTCGCCATGTTTTCTCACCTTGCCGTTTTCACCCGCTCACCTTGATAGCTAATAACGTAAAACTCCTCTCTATTCTCTCCTACCAGTTTGCTGTTCTTTAAAACACTATTAATTTACTTTGAACCACGCCTGCTACCATGTTAAAATCATACTTTCTAAACACAAGAACACACACACACGAACACAAACACAGTACTTTACAGGTAGTTAAAAGCCGATGTTATTCAGGCAACATTATACACATGACTGAGTCAGTCCCTGCCCTCAGCAGACCACACCTGTACACTCGCCCGTATTCAAGGGAGGTAATTTAAGTTAACAATTTGTAGTTTATTTTTCCGTCTGTAGTGAAGTATTTTGATATATACTTTCGACACCATTTGTATTCAGCCCCAAAATGCGGTGATTTACCGTATAAAAAGCGCAGCCTGTCCGAGGCGTGTCAAAGCCGACCGGTAGGGAACGAAGATAGCCGAAGGGTGTTCCGACTTATTGCCCACTCTGATAACTTACATTTTTTTTGTGGGGGCGGGGGGGGGGAGGGGGGGGGCTGAATTGAATTTGATCCCGCGCGAACCATCGCTAACCCTAACGTTAGATTGATTGATTGATTGATGTTTTACGCCGCACTCAAGATTATTTCACTTATATGGCCAGGTTTAGTTGAGGAGGAAACCGAGCTCATTACCCGGAGGAAACCCCCGACCTTCGGCGAGTACCTGACAACTCTAACGCATACGGCGACCGAGATAAAAATCCACACAGAAATTTGTCAATGTTTATTTTGTCTGATATAATGTTAGACGGTGAATAGATTGTGTGGCCCACTCTGATAACTTGCATTTTGTGCGTGTGCGTGCGTGTGTGTGTGTGTGTGGGGGGGGGGGGGGCGCTGAATGGAATTCGATTCCGCGAACTATCGATCGCAGGCTTATATCGCAAACAGAGATAAAGTCTCTGTCGACTGAGCCACCGAGGGCGCCATAATGTTGGACGGTTAATAATTTGTGTTACACACTCAGATCTGTTCCGTTATTAACGTTTGTCAAAGCTGACCGGAAACAAACGAAGCCTGCCGAAGTCTGTTCCGAATGGCACATTGCCTTCTTGTTCGGTTTCACAATAATTGATCTATATCACTGACCTATATAAATGACTGAATGGCTCATTGAAAGGTAGCTAACGCTAATTGGATGAAGCCGATTCGCCGCCATTTTGCTACTCCAAAAAATGTATACTTTCAGCCAGCCAATGAGCCATCCAGTCATTTATATAGGTCAGCGACCACACTTTATAAGCTCCACCCAGTCGAATAGCAGCGACCACGCTCATTGGATGAATCCACGTCGCCGCCATCTTGCTACTCCCAAAGATGTTTACTTTCGGTGGCCTCAGTCAAACCAGCCATCCTGCAGTCATTTATATAGGTCAGTGATCTATATCCACACCCGGTAGATCAGTGAGATGATACGGGTCGATTTAACTTGTGGACTTGTTTTAGCCGTGCCTAATAACATATAACAAAGTCCCCATCCTCTATCAATGTCGAGCCTAATTCCAGATGAAATAGAATATCGTCAGACATCGAACTTTCCTTCCGCAGACTCTTGACTTTGAAGGGGCCAGTTAAAATGGTTGACCTAATCTGTCAACTCCAAGCGACCATATCCAGTCATTTTTCAATGACGGCTTAGATGAGATGAGAAAGTCATTTCCTCTGATAATAGATTCCCTGGCTTTACCACAATAAGGGCGAGATAATATTTCCACGCGCGGTCCCATGCTCAATCTTAACCCTGCTTCAACAGCCAGTCAGGAAGCTGCATTTGATTGGTTGATTGATTAATTGATCGATTGGTAGATTAGCTGATTGCTTTATTGATTGATTGGTCGATTGATTGATTGATTGGTCGATCGTTCGATTGATTGGTCGATCGTTCGATTGATTGGTTGGTTGATTGATTTAGCGAGGGATTGGTTGATTTTGTGAGTGATTGATTGGTTTGTACTAAGCGCATCAAGTCGCTAACCCAACAGCTCAGTTCTTTGAAACTTATAGCTCAGTTCAATGAAACTTCCACCCTGTTTAAATCGATCGATTATCCACCAATCATTCAATCAAGTTATTCATCAAGTCAAGAATCAAACAATAAATTCTCTACAAAATATCAAGCACGAAACCATTGTTTTTTTTGGAAGATAGTTTTATTTTAAATTGAACAGGAAAATAAAATTGTACGATCTTGGTATTCAGTATTGAATTGAATATACATGGTGTTTTAAGACTGTAAAAGATATTACCACATTTCGATTTGTTAAAATAGAATAGGAAAATTGTTCATATTCACCATAGGAAGAAATGTACATGTCAGTATTCGTTTATACAGGAACGGCGGGAAAAAAACCAAGGGCTTGTTTTATCCCGAAAAGGAAAGCATTACTATAATATTCTAGCAGTGAACACGAAGACTAAATTATTTAACTATTTTTTAAGGTGATTGTCTTACAAATATATCAGAACTATCAAAAAGAATGAATTTAGACAGAAAATACGAAAAGGAAACTAGAAAAAAAATTAAAAACTAACAGTAGGATAAAAGAGAAAGCCAAAATGAGCAATATATAAATAGTTATCACAAAAGTTAGCAAGTTTACTTCAGCTATTGAGTTAAAGCAGCTCCTTAAGGTTTGTTTTGAGCAGAGAACATGATGAAGTCGTGTTAAGAGTATGCGATAGAATGTTCCACTCCCGCGGTCCAATAGATTTGAGAGTATACAGGGATAAATTTGTTTTGCAGAAAGTTTTTTTTAGATTTAGAGGATGATTACGAGTAGGATAGCAGTGCGTATTGGCAGAAAAAGAAAAAAGTTCTGAAAGAATGCAGGTAGCCTGAATGAGCTGTAAATAAATTTGTGTACGAAAGTAAAAATTGATAAGATTTTGAGTCTGCGAAACAACGGTAAAGTGTGTTCTAGTCTATTGGAGCGAGTGATGATTCTAATGGATCTCTTTCGAAGAAGTTGTAGAGGTTTGAGGTGTGAAGGATAGGTTTTGCCCCAGAGCACATTAGCATAAGATAGGTAAGGGTAGATCAGAGAGTAGTACAGGATATAGAGTACGTTGGTTAGTAGAGGAGGCGATGTGTTTGAGGTCTATGTTTCTTGATAGTTTGTTGCAAGTATGTTTTATATGGTGGGTCCAGGAGAGAGTTTCGCTAAAGATAATTCCAAGAAATTTAAAAGTTTTAACTTATTCGATGGGTATGTCAGAGAGAAGAAGTTTTGTACAAGTACTTTGTTTGAGAGCAGGTTTACATGGTCGAATAAGCATAAATTTGGTTTTAGAGATATTAAGAGATAATCTGTTAGAGAATAGCCATTGTTGTATTGAGAGTAGTTCTTGTTGCATTGTACTGAATAAGGCCTGTAAACAATTATCGGAATACAAAACACTGGTGTCATCAGCAAATGAAATACAATTAAGAATTTGGGATGCATTAGTAATATCATTGATGTAAAGTAAAAAGAGGATCGGACCAAGTATGGAGCCTTGTGGCACACCATAAGTAGTGGGGATGAGAGGGAATGATTATAATGAACAGATTAGGTAGTTTTGTAGCCAAATCAGGGCGTTTCCGCGTAGAGCCGTAGACCATAGTGGGACAGTTTTTGGAGAAGGATTATATGGTTTACTGTGTCGAAGGCTTTTGAAAGGTCGAGGAAAGTGACTAAGCTGAACAGTTTGTTTTCTTTGGCAGTGGTAAGTCTGTCAAAAAGGGTTAATACGACATGGGTTGTAGAGTGGTTAGGTCTAAAGCCAAATCGATTTTGAGAAAGAATTTTGTTGTGGTCTAGAAAGTTGGTGAGCATGTTGCAGAATATTGTTGTGGTCTAGAAAGTTGGTGAGCACGTTGCAGAAGATTTTTTCAAGGATTTTGCTAATCGAAGGAAGAACAGACATAGGGCGATAATTTTCAATGTTACTTTTGTCTCCAGTTTTGTGTATTGGGGTCACTTTAGCTGTTTTAAGGTGTTGCTGTATTATGCCCGATATGAATGACATATTAGTTATATGAGCAAGAGGGGAAGCAATGGCAATGGAAGACTGTTTTAGTAGGGAGGTGGGGATTCCATCAATACCAGGCGAAGAGGATTTCAGAGAGGCGAGTGTTTCAATTAGGTCACGTCCTGTGATTGTCTTCAAAGTAAAAATATTTGGGCAGGGGTCCCCAAGGTAGTCTGTGAATGGTCGGGAACTGTTTGGAATGTCTGCATCGAGTTTAGCGGGCAATATTTTGAAAATAATCATTAAAAGAGTTTGCAATAGTGTTTGGATCTGATGTATTTCTTCCCTGAATGTTGAAATTTTGTATTGGTTGTGAGCTGGCATTGCGATTGAGAAGGGTGTTTACTGTTTTCCAAGTTTTGTTGATGTCGGTGTTGTGTTTGTTAAATTGATATTTAAAGTAGTCTTGGCGACAGTTTTTTAGTAATTTGTTCAGTTTGTTTCTATATTGACGATATTTGGTGTGATTTTTAGTTGTAGGGGATTTCAGTTTGAGTCGATAGAGTTTGTTTTTGGTATGGATGGAGGTAAGAATGTTTGGTGTGACCCATGGTTTTATGATTTTGACCTTTGAGTTTTGGACTGAAGTTAATGGAAAGTGCTTGTCATGTAAGTTAAGAAGATATGTCTGGAAGTCTTGCACGGCTTTACTAACATCATTAGTACGCAAAATGTTCTCCCAAGACTTCCGGTCAAGTTCTGTTTTAAATTTGTGTAGTTGTTCAGGAGAATATCTTCGAAAAGTTCTGTCTCTATGTAAAGGTGTATCTTTGGCTGTGGTAGGGACAGGTGAATTAAATATTGGGAAAATAGGGTAGTGGTCTGAAATATCGGTAAGAAGGATGCCATTAAGAATGGATTGTTGATGAAAATTAATTAATATGTTGTCAATAAGCGTGGCTGTAAAATTGTTGACTCTGGTTTGGGGGATAAAATAGTGGCTTTTAAGAAGGTCAATACATTCTTTGGATTGTGTATGTCGGTTAGTGTTCTATTGAAATCACCCATAAGTATGTGTTTGCTGTTGGGAGAGATTGTTTGGAGGTCAGTGGATTGATTGATTGTGTGGTGTTTTACGCCGCGCTCAAGATTATTTCGCTTATATGGCGGCGTTGCCAGTTTTATTGTGGGAGGAAACCGGGCTCTGTGCCCGGAGGAAACCCACGACCTTTCGCTGGTAACTAGCAACCATCCCACATAGGTCGTTCGAGTGACAAAACCCAGTCAGAAAATTTTCAAATTTTTGGACTGAGTAAGATTCGAACCCGCGACCCATTGGTGGAAGGCAGTTCGGATTGAGCGTCCAACGCTCTACCTACTGAGCCACGGAGGCCCCTGGAGGTCAGTGGAAAAGAGGTCATTAAATTCTCCAACACTGCTTCCAGGCGGGCGGTAGTAAATTCCACGACAGTATGTGGAATCCATGTATTCCAGAGTTAGGGTCAGGGACAGAGTTGTTTTTCACGGTCACCTGTTTACATGCATTGTTCACACGAAGGGCCACAGCACCACCCCTCCCGTCACATCTTGGTGAAGAGTATAGAGTATATCCTGGAATCTCAAAAAGATCTTCTGTTAAAATATTCAACCAGCTTTCTGTAATCCAAATGACTGTGAAATTATGGCCTAGAGAATGAAGACTGACAGTAATGTGATCATGTTTATTTTTCAAGCTTCTGGCATTGAGGTGAATCACAGAAAATGGATTTATAGTGGCTAGTGTCTGGATTTTGGAATTAAAGGTGGCTTCTGTAAAATAATTGGAGTTTTGTGGATTAATATTTCGTGATCAGTGTCGTCAATGTAGGCATACCTATTATCTTCTTCGTTCAATGAAAGTGGGTTAAAACAGAGACTGTCCAAATACATTGGATCTACGTCATTATTGTCGTCAGTGGGAGGAGATTCAATGGAAGGGTCAATGTCATGGAATGGCAGGGCTGAGAAACTGTTTGGAAGTGGAACAGTTTGGTCTGTATTTAAATTTGTGAAGATAACGTGTTAATTTGCGATTCAATGTTAGCACGAGTATGTTGATAGATATTTACATAACATGAGTTGAAATATATGAGTCATTATCATAGTGGCTATAAGAGAAAAAGTAAACATACAAAACATACATGGAATGGAATGAATTTTCTCCTATTTCAGACAGACATAAAATAGCAGACATCTTACGGTAAAGAAAGAACTTAGGGAATAAAGTTTCAGGGCATATAAACGTGTTGGATTGGAGAGCAAGTATTTATCAATTGGCAATTTTTATAGAAGCAAAAGTTATAGCAATTGTGAGTTACACACAAACGCTATAACAACTAACAGTACACAGAACACTGAACAAAATTTATAACAATTAACAATAACATGTAATGCCTGAAAATCAGTCGTTACTGTATATATACGTATATTGCGATTCCGATTTATTAAAATATCGCGATGGTCTCCGTCTGTGGCATAAGATATTGTTTACATTCATCCGATCGGCCGTCATGTTAGATGTACTTGAATAAACGAGGTCAGCTAACGGAGAAACCACTGCTCTGCACAATCCATTCACTGTGCAGGTTAGATGGCAAGCATTGTCTTCAGTAAGAGTGGACTCGTCTGAAGTTTCTTGGTAAGGCTTTACCACTAACTTGGCATTGTCTGTCTTGTGTTTATGGAGAGTGGATTGTTTGTTATGCTGTGGAATGTATTTTCATAGGTATGTTATATTCTCGTACTTATAACTTATGGGTTTAGGCATATTGATCAAACTATATACCTGTTTACTACATGTCCTTTATTTACGTTTGGCGCCTTTCATGTGTTGTGTTATGTGGGATGTTTGCCTTGTATCAGCCGAAGGTCGGGTTTCCTCCGGGCAGTGTCCGGTTTTGACCCACGATAGGCCTGCCACTGTATAAGTGGGCTAATCATATTAGCAGCTAAAAACACAACCAATCAAGCATGTTTGTGTCATATTAGTGTAAATACAATAAGATATTAATTGTTTAGGTCTGTGCTTGGGAAATGTACTCGTTGGATTTAAATATTGTGATTGAATATACATGTAATGTACTTACCGTATGATGCAATAATTGCTCGGTAATTTGGAATGGGCGTATTGTCATGGAATTATGAAATTACTAATCACATTGTATTTTTGTATGCTCTAGGTCACTTACTGTCACCCTCAACCACGACCCTTTATAATGCCACTCTCCATTGTAAAAGAAAATAAATGTATAAAATGGGAACTCGTTTGACGAACTTATTTATTTCATAAATTAGAGCGAAACCCACTGGTTTACATTGGAGCCTCCAGCGAGGATTTTGGTTGAGGGTGGCAGTAAACGTGTTGCAGAACTATGACTGTCTGACCTTGGCTTGGACCTGCTTCCCCACTGCTATCCTTAGATGTGCGTCCGTCTTACCGTCGGAGTGTTTGGTCCTGGGTTTAGATGATTGTTATCCACACGTACGGATAACGTGGATGTGTGGATTGTTTCCTTGTTGACATGAACTGTGGTCACAACTTCTATGAACTTTTTCCTGCGATATTCAGTGAACTGACGTTCTGGATTGGAGCCGATTGAGTCTCGAGTGATTGTGGGTATCTTGGATTTACTAACTGTTATCCCTCTTTTGAGATTATTAATACCATCAATAATGTTGAAACCGCGGTCTTTTTTACGAGATAGTAATTAAGTAAAAATTTTTGTGAATAATTATTAAAACAAAAATATTATTTTGTTGAAATGGAACCCAGAAGACTGATCGATCTTATTGTCAAGAAATTGTAGAGTTTATTTATTTTCGCGGAACTGGTTTCGAAGAACGTTGAAGATTGTGACGCCAACTATTCTGTTTGAGTAACTAACGTAAACTGTAGCCGTCATCTGAATTTCAGCCTCCACACCAGGACCCCACCCCCACCCCCATCCCCCATTAAAAAAAATTGTTTCTATTGCATGTTGTAATTTTATTGTTCCTCTTGCATATGGTGTTATGATTGATTGATGCACTGTTGGTTGATTGATTGGTCGTTTGTCCAATTGATTGGTTGATTGGTGCATTTTTTTAAAACTGCTCGATTGTTCCAGGGACTAACGGCTTGTATAAGATCCTAATAATCTTGTTTTTCCGGTTTGAAAGTAATATCAAATTCGGCCATGGCGCAAGTGTTAGTGCTAGGCGTTCTTTACGACGTTAAGGAAAAACAAATTGTACTATTTTTCAAAAGTCGGTGAAATTCTAAACTTAACGTTTTTAGAACATGACAGGGGTATATTGATTACTTATGTGACCATAGAAAGTGCTATGAAGGCCGTCGATGAATTAAATGATACTGACTTTCAATGTAATATTATCACTGTCACACTTTGTAAATCTTTGCCACCGACTGAGACCGCCGACAAAACGTCGTCGGAAGTGAGCGATTTACTTTCCCGTATTAAATCACTTAAAATGGAAGACCAAACGCAAGTCTTGCAAGGGTTGCAAAATCCTTTGAGATCCAAAATTGCCGTTTTTTCTGGGTCTGGAAATGCCAATGAAACAAGTTACGCCCAATGCAAGTATGAGTTGCAGTGCGTTGCATCTGATACGTCCCATTCTAACTCGTCGGTTCTTCAGGCAATTCGAAGGTCATTAAAAGGAATGGCTGCAGATACGTTGCTTAATTTGGGGGGTCGGGTTACGATATCCAAAATTATAGCCAAATTTGATGCGATATTTGGGGTTGTTGTTTCTATGGAACAATTACTGAAAGATTTTTACATGGCAAGACAAGGTTTCAACGAACCTGTGGCTACCTGGGGATGTCGCCTGGAAGGTTTGCTGACGAAAGCTAGGGAACAGGGTACACTTTCTATGGCCGCGTCTAAAGAAATGTTGAGAACTAAATTTTGGAGTGGTTTATTTTCGGATCGAGTAAAATCCGCAATACGGCATCGCTTCGACGCTAAAGTCACGTACGATGAATTGCTGGTTGCTACCAGGGCGGTGGAACATGAGTATAGCTCTGTCCCTCAGGTAGAGGGAACTTACAAAGCGAAACAAAGCGGTAGTAATACCATACACCAACAAATGGTAAATACTGATAACACGCAAGCAAAGTTAGATAAAATAATTGGACAACCTAACTCTTTTGATGGTAGGATGCAAAAGTTAGAGCAAGCAATCTCCAATTCGAGAATAACTAATTGTCCATCTGATGGTCGAGTCTCTATGGGAAATAATTCTCCACGTTTTCCAAAAGGTACATGTTTTAACTGTGGTTCGAAAAATCACTATGCACGTAGCTGTCCCCAGGGACAATATGGTGGCCAACATGGTGAGTCCGGTATAGTGAGCAGTCAAGAGGTTATTAATGTTGAGGGCCCAAAGGACTGGGTTCCGCAGTTGGTAGGTTCTGCAAATGAGAGTAGTGCTATTGTAGAAGGAGTATACTTTCGATGCTTGATTGACAGCGGGTCAATGGTATCCACTTTAGGTAAGGAATTTTATGATTGTCATTTGCAGGGAATTCCACTTCAACCACTTGATAATCTGCTGGAGATAAGGAGTGCCGGAGGCCAATTGCTCCCCTATTTAGGGTATATTCAGGTAAACGTGTCTTTTCCCAAATGAGGTGGGACAGAAGGTAAGTATGATGTTCTAGCTTTGGTGGTTCCTGAGACTGTGTATAATAAGGGAGTGCCTTTGTTAGTTGGTACAAATGTTATTAATTTGTGTTATTCTCAGTTTTTAGGCAGTCCTGGAGAAAGTACTCGTACATTGCACCCATCTTGGGAGTCTGCGTATAGGTGTATGGAAAAGGGTTCCACTGTGCGATATGCAGCAAATAGCACAGCAATAACCCTGCCGGGAAATTCTCGGAGAGTGGTGTCTGCCGTAGTGCCCATCCAGCACTGTCAGCACACTGTGGTGGCAGTGACAGAGGGATTTGATGGTAATTTACCCGGCGGTGTGCTGGTGGTTCCTTGTGCCGTTCAGTTGCCGGGTGTTGAGGGGGCCTGTTAATGTTTCGTTCGAGGTATGCAATCTTTCCGACAGGGATAATACTATTCCATCTGGAACTCAATTGTGTTCTCTGCAACAGTCGGTATCTGTGGTTTCGGTCGATAAAATTCCTAATCTGGGCAATGAGTCGGACGAAAAATTTTGAATATGTTTAATTTTTCAAATTTACCAGCAGAGTTGTCAGAAAGTAGATTGAAACAACTTTCATTACAGTATAAAAATGTTTTTGCTGCTGAGGATTGGGATAATGGATATTGTTCATTGGCGACGCATCGGATAGACGCCGGGTATGTTTGAGGAACTCCGCAGGTGTGATAAGAGAGTAGAATAGCCCCTGGGCCTCCCCCTTAGTGTTAGTAAGGAAAAAGGATGGGTCTCTGCGGGTGTGTGTTGACTATCATGAATTAAATAAACGTACAATTCGGGATGCTTATTATCTGCCCCGGATTGAAGAAACGATAGACACATTTGCTGGGGCGAAATGGTTTTCCAGTTTAGATTTGAAGTCTGCGTATTGGCAGATTGGGGTGGAGGAAAGTCACAAACAAAAAGCGGCTTTTACAGCTGGGCCTTTAGGTCTCTTTGAATTTAATACAATGCCATTCGGCTTAACAAACACCCCTTCGACATTTCAGAGTGTCATGGAAAAAGCATGGGTGACTTACAACCATCTTTCCTCCTAATTTACTTGGACGATATTGCGGTTCATGCTAGGAATGTAGATGAGCAATTCAAACGTTTGGAATAAGTTTTTCAGGGGTTGGCCGAAGCGCAGTTAAAATTAAAACCGTCAAAATGTGTTTTCTTCCAGAAGAAGTTAAAGTATTTGGGGCATATTTTGTCGGAAGCGGGGGTAGAGACTGATCCTGAGAAAACAAGAGCTTTAGCGAACTGGCCCATTCCTCAAAATGTTCAGGGATTGATACGTTTTCTGGGGTTTACAGGGTTCTACCGACGTTTTGTTAACAATTATGCTCGAATTGCCAAACCTTTGTGTACTTTACTCGGTGATAATGGGAATTCTCAAAAGGGTAAGAACATTAAAACCAAGTGGGTTTGGGGCCCTGAACAGCAGAATGCTTTTCAGACGTTGAAAGATGCCCTTTCATCTCCCCCGGTGCTTGTTTGTGCTAGCTATGATTTGCCGTTTGTGTTACACACATATGCTAGTAAGGATGGCCTGGGTGCTGTCCTGTATCAGGAACAAGGTGGTAAGTTGCGTGTCGTTGCCTATGCGTCCAGCGGGTTAACTAAATCCGAGCAAAATTACTCTGCTCATAAGCTGGAGTTTTTGGCTCTTAAGTGGGCGGTTTGTCAAAAGTTTTATGATTATCTATATGGGCATCGTTTTGAGGTTCGTACCGACAACAATCCGTTAACATATGTTCTAACCTCTGCCAAACTAGATGCAACTGGGCATAGGTGGTTGGCTGACCTTTCTGCTTTTGAATTTAAAATTTCTTATAGGCCAGGTACGGTAAACGTTGATGCAGATGCCTTGTCTCGTATACCTGGAGAAGTGTTGGAAAAGGAAGCAGTAAGTTTATTGCGTCAATCTGTGTTGGCGGCTGAACCTGTTGCCCAGGCTTTGTGTTGGGAAGAACAGGTGTTGGATGACATGAATGCACAGGGTGAGTATCTGGAAGTGAGGGATGTTGAACGGGAGCAGTTAAATGACAAGAATATTGCTAAGGTAATTGACTATGTTAAGCAAGGTACCAAACCATCAAAAAGGTTGGTAAAACATGAATTGAGAGAAGTTCAAAAATTGCTGAAGGAATGCGATAATCTTTGCCTTCAAAATAGTATTCTTTACCGGGTTCGTTTGGTGGATGGTGAGAGACAACTCCAATTAGTGCTGCCTGCGGAGAGAAGAGCTTCAGTGTTAGATAGCTTGCATGATGGAATGGGACATTTGGGTTCTGATCGTTGTTAGAGTTGGTACGTTGTCGATTTTTTGTGGCATGTTGAAAGACGTTGAAAACAAGGTTTTACACTGTGAACGTCCAGATCGTGCCCCAATGGTAAGTATAAGTTCTAGTCAACCTATGGAGTTGGTATGTATTGATTTTCTTTCCCTTGAACCGGCATCTAAAGGATTTAGCAATATATTGGTAATTAGTGATCATTTTTCTAAGTTCGCTCAGGCTATCCCAACAAGAAACCAAACTGCAAAGACGACGGCTAAAGTTCTTTACGACCACTTTATTGTGCGGTATGGAGTGCCTTCAAGGCTTCATTCGGACCAAAGTCGTATTTTTAAGTCGAGGGTAATAGGTGAGTTATGTAAGGTTTTGGGTGTTGAAAAATCCCGCACTTCACCATATCATCCTCAGGGAAATGGTATTTGCGAAAGGTTCAATCGGACGCTTTTGGATATGCTAGCGACTCTTCCAGTTGATAAAAAGGCAGCGTGGAAGGACTACCTATCACCAGTGGTGCATAAGTTATAGCAAAAGACAGTGACATATATACATACGTTATAGCAATAGACAGTAACATGCATACATAAGTTATAGCAAAAGACAGTGACATATATACATAAGTTATAGCAAAAGACAGTGACATGCATACATAAGTTCCAACAATATAGCAAGTTGAGACAGTAAGCAGGAGGCAAATAATCACTTGAGGCACATGGCAAAAGCACACATGGGTAATTTGACACAATAAACAGTAGACACAGGCACAAAATAAATCCACACAAGGGAGAGATGACACAGAGAGTGCATGAAACAATCACTTGAGTCACAACGTAGAGGCGCATAGGGGTAACTTGACACAGCGAGTAGTCATGAAACAAGCACTGGAGGCGCAAAATATGAGGACATAGGGGTAACTTGACAC
This sequence comes from Lepidochitona cinerea, assembly GCA_963971465.1. Lineage (NCBI taxonomy): Eukaryota > Metazoa > Mollusca > Polyplacophora > Chitonida > Tonicellidae > Lepidochitona > Lepidochitona cinerea. The sequence goes on along the minus strand of OZ020562.1, from coordinate 14,187,011 downwards.
GAAGAGCAATCGCTAGACAATCACTTAAGGCACAAGATAATGGATACATACAAGAATAACTTGACGTGAAGCAAAAATTTACGAGACACATTAGTTCAGCAGACACTTGATAGAGGCACATGGGGTAACTTAGACATTTAGGAGGCATAGAACAATCACTTGAGGCGCAAAGTAGGAGCACATAGGGGTAACTTGACACAGTGAGCAGTCACGAAGCAGTCACTTGAGGCACACGACAGAACCACATAGGTAACATGATACATATTAACATTCACGAAACCATCACTTGATGCACAGGATAGAAGTTTTTAAGAGTAACTTGGCTCAAGAGTAACTCAAGAGTTTTAGTCCGATGCCGAAGTTTCGTGGATTACCCATTTATCTGAGAGAGATTTTTTTAACTCTAAATTGAGACATGCTCCAAATAGGCGAATTCTTGTTCGCCAATTATTTGTTTTACGGAGATTGTAGGCTGTCTTGGCAAGTGTGACTCTAATTTGCTTTAATTTATTGTGTAGGTCAATAAGGATTGATATGTTTGTACCTGCGAGTTTATATGCTGAGGCCAGTACCTTATCACGGTCAGGGAGCTTTCCAAATGCCGCTATTATACCTGGTGTTATGCGTTACAGGGTCAAGCCTAGGTGTGCCGAGTCGGTGGGTAGCTGGTGATCGAAACCTAGGCTATGCTCCAAAAATTGTCGGATTAGATGATCAGTCTTTTCATTAGGCCCTTCTTAAGGTATTCCGTATATCAATAAATTGCGTTTCCTGGTATTTATTTCAAGCAATAAAAGTTCATTTTCTAGGCCAGCTATTCTGTTATTGAGAGACCTTTCTAACTTTGGGATTTGTTTTATTTAAACATTCGTAATGGACTCTGAGTTCGCCATGAGCAGGTTGGGGAAATGTGCCGATCAGGAGTCCACACCTGAACGGGAGTAACACTCCCGAACAAGCTATAGACCGCACTCTTGATCGGGAGTAGGGTGGGTGAAAAAAACAAAACACGCCGTCGTTCTCCTCAACCCCTACCGTAATGCACGCCAAAGAGAGTAGATTGACAAAAGTGGTTACTTCGTCCAATCAGCATTGCCGGCATGTTCTTCTGGCCCCCTAGCGGAAGGGTGTTCCGACTGTACACGATTCGATTATCGGGCGCCCCCTACAGTAAGGAGGTTCCTAATCGAATCGTATCAGTTCAAATTCAACATGGCGCGAACGAAGTGACCACTCTTGTCAATCTACTCTCTTTGTGCACGCTTTGCAGTGCAACAACAACTCGTAGACTTCAAGCTTTGCATCCGTGTGTTTTTTTTTAAAATTATTTATCATCGCATGTACTGACCACTTCGAAGAATTTCACACAAACTGCAAAAAGTGAATTCACCATTTTCAACAAGCCATAGCAGCGTCAAAATAAATGTTTACCTTTGCCATTCAACTCACACATAGCCTTTGACCTCTAGGATTTTGTCACAGTTGACCTTTGGCCTCTCGGATATGAATAAATTATGATCTCATCTGAAACATTCACTCAGTTCATGGGAAACTTGCCTTATGACAAATAACAGGAAGAGATACAAACAGTCTTGCAAAGGTACCACCATCTAACATCTACGGTTCCAAATAAATACACATTTAGCAATTAAACTGTTTTAGTGCATGGAGTAAAGAAAAAGTATTTTCTCAATCAAACAGTTTTAAAATCAATTAAAAACGATGTGTGCAGAATAAAGATGCAACGATGGTCACTACTGACCACCGCATAATGGCACAGACTGGCACTATTTAAAGACCTGAAATTCGCGCGTCGGAGTCATTAGCTTGGGTGAACGACGGACTGTCACCGCGTGGGAAGCATGGAACACTACAGACACCAATCTTTATTTTCAAATACCAATGGCTAAGGTAAACATTTACATTGTTGAAGATAGCGAATTCACTTTTTGCATTTTGTGTGAAATACTTCGAAGGGGTCAGCACATGCGACGATAAATAATTTTAAAGAAAAAAAAACACACGGAAGCAAAGCTTGAAGTCTACTGCGTTGTTGTTGCACCACAAAGCGTGCATTACGATATGGGTTGAGGAGAACGACGGCGTGTTTTTTTTTTTTCACCCACCCTACTCCCGATCGAGAGCGCGGTCTATAGCTTGTTCGGGAGTGATAGTGTTACTCCCGTTCAGGAGTGGAGTCCCAATCGGCACATTTCCCCAACCTGATGAGTGTGTTCTCAATGTCCACTACCCGTGATGTTAGGTTTGTTACCTCAGTCTTTAATGATCTTACCTCTTTGAGTGTTTCTGATTTGGCCTCACCAATTTTGTGAAGGATCTTTTCGAGAAAATTGTCCTCTAGTTTATCAAGGCGTTGGCCGATCTCGGCCAGACTGGGGCTCTCAAGGCTTGCTTTAGGTTGGTCGGTCATGGTGGTCTTACGTTGGGCCTGATGTTGGGGTTGTTGTTGTTGGTCAGCCGAGGCTTGCTTTTGAGAATTTATGATTTGTCGCGGCATTTGAACCAAAATCCCACTAAAAGTAGTCTATTGTCATCTTGGGTATCTTGGGTATTTTGTACTTCTTCACAAATATGATGAACAATTAGCTAATTCTGTTTCAACGATATTTTCCCATATTTGCTTGATTGATCGGTAATTTATTTTAAAAAAGTTTATTTTAGCAGCTTATGCCATTTAAAGAAACAAAAATCTTGCTTACATGTGAAACTAAACACTTGTTATCTTCGCACAAAGTTCAGCGGCACTTTATTCGGCAAATTCATCAGCCGGTTGAATTTGAGACGGTGACATCGCTTTCGCTGTATCGTTCTTCAATGACCTTGATACCAATAATATCTTCTGATCCCGCCAGCGTATACTGCGCATGACACCTGCTGTAACTATTTTGATCTCATAAAGAATATCATTTTGAGAAGATGGCGATATGATCACTTCTACGAGGCCATCTTCTGTCTGAGAGTGGAAAACGTTTTTCAAATTCGATATAAGGCAAACTGCTTGTATTTCATTGTCTCGTCGGCGTCGGATGAAAACTGGCGCTTCCCCGCTCGGCATTTTTATCAATGTTTTAACTTCATAATCCGCTTCCAATTCGTCCTGGGTAATAACCATTTTCACAGCAGTTTCGTGATTTTTCTCAACCGTTACTTCGCTGTCGGTTTCCCAATTGAAGTTTTCTTCGAACGATTCCCCTTCACTTCTTGTGATACTGAATTGCCCATCTAAGCCAGCACTTACTCCACAGTCACCGAATGCAGCTGGAACTTTTAGTGTAAACTTAGCGTTTCCTTTTATAGTGAACCCGCGTTGATACGTGACAGTTGTGGTCGCTTTGTTTTGCCGCTGAATTTTTAATTTATAGGTTTGGTCTATACCGGTGTCGTTTTTAAAATCCGTGGAATACATTTCGACTTTCTTTTTCTCCGTAAATCCGTCTTTAGTGGAGGGTCGAGGATTAAACTTTGTTGTGGTGTGCTCGAACTCAAAGAAGTTCCACTGCACGTCAATGATGTAATCACTTCTGCGTTTGAATACTCTGGAAAAGCGGGGATAGAGATTCCGGAACTCCTTCCATGCATAATCCTGGACTATTTTGTCAATTTCTATGATGGGACTGCTATCGGCTGATAAAGGTGCGCATCCGCAGATCATCTTGAGTTTTATCCAATACACCTGAAACATAAAACCAAAGGTATGACAATACACGACAGTCAGAGGCTTTACAATTCCTCTAAAATTTTAATGATTGACGTCGGAATGAGTAAAAATTTATACAGGGACGTACGAGCAGAACTAGTGTCCGAAAAGTAAACAAAATTTAAACAACCGGGACGAACGACTAAGTTAGTTCTTAAGACCACTTTAACGTATATTTTCGTGAGCTCCTAAATTACACGTCTTGAGATAAGAAGCCAAAAAAGGAAATATCCATTCTGAGTGAAAGGGGAAATATCAACATTTAAGCAAGAAATTATCGCCACTTTAAAGTGGCTCAAGCTATGACTATTTCGATTGTGTCAAGCATTTGTTTTACAATTTGAAATAAAGACTTGTTGTTTACACCAGATCAGAGATTATTCGATACACTAGTGTTTTTATTTATTTAGTTTAGATTGAATAAATGTGCGTCCTGGTGATTTTTTTGATTTTTATTTACATTTCCGTAATACATTCGCTTCGCACAGAAATTCGAGTTATGTATTTAAAAATGACACGTGAATCGTTCAATTTTCCAGTTTATGGAATAACAGCAAATACATGTGTTGTCCAGCATGTATTTATGTTAAATATTCACGTCTGCCTAGTATTTTGTGTATTTTTGTGCATACTTATAATGTAAAACATTTTCTGACAGATAGACCATCATCATCGTCAGAACGCATTTGATCAATTTTTGGGGAATTTCTTGCCACCCTTCGAAGTGGCAAGACCACCCCTCGTTTCTCATCAAAAATATCAAGTTTCTCTTCATAACTTTTAAAAAATAAAATTGCTAACCCGTACTTTAATGAGTTCCCCTTCTCCTCGCCCCAATCTGAAGTCGGTATGTCGACACCAGCCATAGATCTGCCCGGTTAAATCTCACATTGTACCGAACCTTTAATTTAGAAAGTCGCCATTTGCATACTCTCATTGATACGTCCCTATATGCGCGAAAGGTAAACCTGTCACATAACTACCCACTAGCAGGCGATATAGTTCATTGGTCGTGTTGGTTCACGTGACTTCAGCAAAGAAAACAGCACGACCAAAGAACTATATCGCCTGCTAGTGGGGTAGTCATGTGACCGGTTGACCTTTGGAGCATATAGTGACGTATCAATGAGAGTATGCAGATGGCGACTTTGTAAACTAAAGGTTGGGTACAGTTTGAAATTTAACCGGCCAGATCTATAGCTTGTGCCAACGTGCAGACTTCAGATTTGCGAGGAGAAAGGGAAACCATTTAAGTACGGGTTTGTAATTTTATTTTTAAAAGTTATTTAGAGAATCTTGATATTTTTGATGGGAAACGAGAGGTGGTCTTGCCAGCCCGAAGTGTGTCAAGGAATTCCAAGAAAATTGATCAAATGCGTTCGGACGATGATATCTGTCAGAAAATGTCTTACATTATCATCGCAGATATTTCGGACTATGGTAAGAGATGAACTGGGTATATACCCACTTCACATTAAAATATATGTACATATGATTTCATTTTGGGTCCAATGAGTGTCAACTAGCATCAATCATTTATAGATTGCTTCTATCAAAATCCTATATGACGCCGGGCAGTCACATCGACCCAGGCCAATTGTCGCTAAATTGTCAAAATACAAATGTAGAGAAAGTATTAGACAAGCTGCACGTGAAAAACTTCCTGGAACCTCTTTTAGCATCGGTGAACAGTTCCCAGCTGAAATCGTAGAAACCAGAAGACGGCTATACCCGATTATGAGACAGACCAGAAATGAGGGACACTTGGCTCGAATCGTAGTGGACAAACTCTATATCAATAATAGGCTTTATGGCGGCCCCCCAACACTGCAGCCTGTGGCTACCGCCCCTCAGTTTACTTTCTGCCCGCCAACCTCTGTTTTGACAGAACGGACAGCACATATCCCGATGGACTACCACAGCCAACATATGGAGCCCTCCAGTGATCATCAAACTGACACAGTTCGTAACTCCACGTCACAGTCTGAAACTGGGTCACCTGAGGACAACGAATACTACTAGCGGCGCGAGGGTGCCACCGTGAACTCAGTACTGACGGAAGAATATGCCAAACAAGACGGGACAAAAAACAACTTTAGAATATGTGCTGTATAACTTTTCCATTCTTTCTAAGCAATCTAATAGGAAGGGTAAGTTATCTGCTATATCCGTCCTTGTCAAAAATCAATATCTTGATTATTTTAATGTAGTCGAAACGAACAATCCTTATGTTTTCTGGATCAAAGGAAGTAAAGATTTATTTGGTACAAATATTTTATTCGGTGGAGTGTACATCCCACCCGAAGGATCTATTTATGTTGATGGAGATTGTTTTTAGATATTCAAAATGACTTTAGTTTCATCCTCAGTTTCACACGTGTGCTTAATAGGTGATGTAATGCCCGAAAGGGCAATTTGTGTGATTTCACTGATACAGATGAAATGTTAAATGATTTTTGTACTCTGGATAATGATAATGAGAACTTTATTTTGGGACCCCAATTGTTAAATTATCTAGGCGTCCCTTTAAAACGTAACTCTAAAGACGAAGGTAGAGTGAACAATTGGGGGTATAAATTTGTAGAGTTTCTTCGCTACTCAAATCTCTTTATCGTTAATGGAAAAGTTGGATTGGATAAATATAATGGAGATGTGACTTCTAAGGGAGTTAGTCTTATAGATTATGCTGTGGGGAGCCCGAATTTATTTGTTAGATTTTAATCCATTAATTTCAGACATACACTGTCCTATAGTTTTGGAATTAACTTGCAGAGACGAGAGACGCAGTGTAAATGATAAGATTGAGAATGAAATGATAAAACGAAAATGGGTACCGTCAAAAACGGTGGAATTTGTCACAAATTTAAATAAAGAGACAATAAAGGAACTGTTTACAAAATTAGAAAATTTTGAAGACGAACTGTCTGACTGGCAGGTATCTGTTCAACAAGAGAGAATTAACGAGTTAATGTGTACTGTTGAATCCCTATTTCATACAGCTGCAGAGAAAACTTTTGGAAAAAAAGTAATAAAAAAGAATAGAGAAAACCCCATTAACAAACCATGGTTTAATGCAGAATGCTCAAAAAACGACATGAGTTCTATATTCAAAAGAATCGATACCGTAAATATCCAAATAATAATAATAAAGAAGAACTCAGGAAAAGTGGCAGAGAGTATAAGAAAAATTATAAAAGACCTACGCTGAATACAAAGATAATTATGTTGAAGAAATTAGGAAATTGACCGATTGCTTGATGACGTCACTTGGAATTTACGCGCAAAGCATTTCGGGGGATTGAGGGATGTTAAAATATTTGTAAAATATGTCAGTAGAAATAATACTGTATCGAGAGGAAGATGTAAAAGGCGTAACGTTACCAGAAACATGTGTGGAAAAAAATGTCAAAAATGTGTTCCAAAAAAGTGACATCTTGTTAAGTACCAATAAACAAAATGACGAACTGAGGTACATTTTACCCAGAAAGCTTTGCGTAAATCTATGTGACGTCATCAGGCTCGGCGGTAATTGCATTCAAACAATCCAAAGGAGTTTTGGAAATTGCTAAACTGAAGGAACGGTAAAAAACAAGGTGATCATATTGATCTGAAAACCTTTTGTAGGCATTACGAATAAATAAACCTTCAAAACTCAACTGGAACGGTCCAACTTAGGGAAGTTGAATATGAGTTAAACGAAGAACTAGATTCCTCCATTACAACTGATGAAATAAAAGAAGTGATAGGTAAACTAAAAAATAATAAATCTGCTGGAATTGATGATATCTCAAATGAATATATCAAGAGATAAATACTATTACCTATATATCTCAAACTATTCAATTTATTGCTGGATGTGGGTTGTGTCCCAGACAGCTGGGTAACTGGGATTATACGTCCTATCTATAAAAATAAAGGGGAGGTCTCCGAATTGATGATATCTCAAATGAATATATCAAGAGATAAATACTATTACCTATATATCTCAAACTATTCAATTTATTGCTGGATGTGGGTTGTGTCCCAGACAGCTGGGTAACTGGGATTATACGTCCTATCTATAAAAATAAAGGGGAGGTCTCCGATCCTAACCATTATAGGCCTATCACCATACTTAGTTGTTTAGGAAAAGTATTTACGGCAGTAATTAACAATAGGCTCACTGCTTTTATGATAAACACAAATTTATTTCGGAAGCGCAGACCGGGTTTCGAAAAGGATACAGTACCTTAGATAATATTTTTGTACTAAATGTATTTATTGCATATTTTCAAAACAGTAGTCATAAACTTTACTGTGCCTTTGTTGATTTCTCACAAGCCTTCGACTCTGTTTGGAGAGATGGGTTGTGGTATAAGCTATGTAAATCTGGTGTTTCCGGAAAATGTTTGAAATTAATACAATACATGTATAGCAACATTAAGTCATGTGTATCGGATGGGAAATGTACGAGTGATTTCTTTATGTGCCACAGGGGCGTTCGACAAGGGGAGAATCTTTCTCCTCTGCTTTTTTGTGTATTTCTAAATGACATAGAAGAATTCAAAATAATGTGTCTGGTCTAAATGGTCTGTCACAAGACTTTGAACACAATCTTAGAATATATATGTTACTGTTCATACTTCTCTATGCAGATGATACAATTATATTAGGTGAGTCTGCGGCAGAACTAAATCAGGCACTATCTTCTTTTGAGAACTACTGTGGCACTTGGTCGTTGAAAGCAAAAACCAAAATCCTAATATTTTCGAAGCGAAAAATGCGTAGAAACATACCTGTTTTCAAATATAAGGGTGAAGAAATAGAAATTGTTGACACGTATAAATATCTTGGGATTGATGTTAAATTCAATGGTAATTTTGTAAATGCAAGAAAAAATTTGGTTGTCCAGGCAAGTAAGGCCCTTTTCGCAATGAACAGGAAGTGTAACCAACTTTCACTCCCCGTTGATTGTCAAATGAAATTATTCGACCAATTGATCAGACCTATATGTTGAAAGGCTGTGAGATATGGGGCTATGATTCACTGCAGTTGACTGAGAAGTTCTTCTTAAAGTTTTGTAAATATATCTTAGGCTTAAAATCTAGCACAGCAGATTATGCTGTATACGGTGAACTCGCCGTTTTCGCTATGTCTATACATGTTCAGAAGCGCCTATTAACATACTTAAAGGCCCACTTGCCGCCGTAGCCTGTTTGACATTTGTTAAAGGCCCACTTGCCGCGAAAATCCAAAATATTTTTTACATTTAAAAAAAAAACTACCGTTTTCTGTATTTTTCCCAGTATTTCCTAATATAAGTTAGGAACTTTCTATTTTTACCAAAAAGTGCCGTAGTGTTTGGAGTCGTGTGGGCGATCTAACGACAAAGTATAATTTTACGAACTTTATCTAAGAAATACATACTAACGATCGAGTAAGAGGGACTATAAAAGCCTTCCGAGTGCAAACCATAGACAAAAACTCTTGGATGAGGGTAATCCAACACTCAAGTTAACAAACACTGATCGGTGTTGTTGTTGTAATCGAGCTTCGATTCTTCGTTCGTTTTTCACCCTCATTTATACATTCTAAACCTAATTGGACATGTTTTAAGTGTGCTATGTTTAACTTTAGTGGTTTTAGCTGTGGTAAGCTGGTGCAAATTGGTTTTCTTAACAAATGTCAAACAGGTTACGGCGGCAAGTGGGTCTTTAAGAAAACCAATTTGCACGACCTTACTACAGCTAAAACAACTAAAATTAAACATAGCACACATAAAGCATGTCCAATTAGGTTTAGAATGTTAAAATGACGGGGAAAAACAAACGAAGAATCGAAGCTCGATTACAACAACAACACCGATCAGTGTTGGTTAACTTAAGTGTTGGATTACCCTCATTCAAGCTTTTTTGTCTGTGGTTTGCACTCGGCAGGCTTTTATAGTCCCTCTTAAGCCTAGCGCACACGAGAGGCGCCGGCTGAGCTGCCGGTCACTCGTGGCTGGGAGCTAAGCTGTTTCCCCCGTGTGCGCGTAAATTTTGGTGAGATTTTCGCCTCTCGAGGCGGTGAGGAAAGTATATAGCATGTTTGATATTTTCTGCCTCTCGTGGCAAGAATCTCACCGTGTGCGCACAACGTAAGCTGCCGGCTGAGCTGAAAGGAGGGATAGTCCAATCGCGCGTACTTATTCAATCATGTGACCACTTAGAATATTACGTAACACGGATAGTGACACTTGTGCAGGTTAGTGAACTTGGGTGACAAGGAACTTGCCTCAGCCGAGAGCTCATCGTCTGCGCTGAAATGTGTAGCTGCTCCCTTGGCCATGCGTGCCTTGTAGCTCAGCCGGCGCCTCTCGTCTGCGCTAGGCTTAACTCGATCGTTAGTATGTATTTCTTAGATAAAGTTCGTAAAATTATACTGTGTCGTTAGATCACCCACACGACTCAAACCCTTAAGCCTAGCGCACACGAGAGGCGCCGGCTGAGCTGCCGGCTACGCGTGGCTGAGAGCTAAGCTGTTTCCCCCGTGTGCGCGTAAATTTTGGTGAGATTTTCGCCTCTCGAGGCGGTGAGGAAAGTATTTAGCATGTTTGATATTTTCTGCCTCTCGTGGCAAGAATCTCACCGTGTGCGCATAACGTAAGCTGCCGGCTGAGCTGAGAGGAGGGATAGTCCAATCGCATGTGCCTATTAAATCATGTGACCACTTAGAATATTACGTAACACGGGTAGTGACACTTGTGTAGATCAGTGAACTTGGGTGACCAAGAACTGGCCTCAGCCGAGAGCTCATCGTCTGCGCTGAAATCTGTAGCTTCTCCCTTGGCCACGCGTGCCTTGTAGCTCAGCCGGCGCCTCTCGTCTGCGCTAGGCTTTACGGCACTTTTGCACACGACCAGGTTCGAAGTTTGTTGACATTGCGGGTACCTCAAAAATCTGTTTTTCAATTTCAAATTAAAAATACTAAATGATGTCAAAACTTTCAATTTCTGGTAAAAATAGAAAGTTCCTAATTTTTTCTGTCTGGTGAAAATACAGAAAACCGTCCACTGTTTTTAATGTAAACAGTCTTCTGGATTTTCGCGGCAAGTGTGCCTTTAAATCATCAGACAGAACTGATATGCTAGTCTTATCCCGGTTCCGAACGTGGGAACCATTATCTCCCAACAGAAACTGGAAAGTGGTGGAACGTCCCCAGGAACCAGCGACACTGTACTTCATGCAACACTGGGGAAATTGGTGATTGATATCATTTTATGTTTATTTGTAAAAGTACGGTTCACTTACGAGAGAAGTATCTCCCCCGCTTCAGTTATAAATATCCAAGTGCTTTGAAAGCTACGGACCTTTTTTCTACCAACCATCCTATTCTGTTAAAAAACATATCGTTGTACATAAGAAAATCAAATTTGTTAGTACAACTTAACTGATTTACTATGAACTAATGTGATCTATTTCTGCCATGTTGCCAATTTTGTAATATTGTTAACCTCTTGTGCCACTTGTGGCTATGATTGAATAAATGAATTTGAATTTGCCACCAAACTCGTCTGGGAGACGTCTTTAAAGCTTTCGCTGACTTTAATTTGATTTTTTAAAATTATTTTAGATACCCACTATAGTAAAAAAAAAGTCAAAGGTGTACAGAACGAATACGGCCGAAATGATTTAAATGTCCAGTTTTATAACTGCGCCCTGTGTCGTCATCTCTGTACAAACACGCATTCATATAAGCCTAGAAATATCGATGCAAAACGTATTCATATGCATGTTGTTTATGAAAACGAAATGCATACTAGTATTTAAACTGTTTTTCATTATTTTTTCAGTGATACCTTTGGTCACAGTTATAGCTAATAACTAACATCAAATAAAAAAAACAGTGAACAAATAATTCTCCATATTATTCTGTCTTGAGTGTAGGAATACTAATATGCCGGTACGGTAATATTTTCTGGTTTTATTATGTATACTGGAAACATTTCAATCCATTATATATTTCTTCTCAATTCGTTTCAACTTTCATATATTTTAGTTAAAGCTTGAACTTCAACCACTTCGATGTGAAATGCCTAGTTACGAGCGTATATTGTGACGAGCCGAAACAATAACTACTCTACGTGTAGACTATAATCCACATGGCATAAGCATGCTTACGGGTTTTTTTCGTAGCCCACTTCCCCCCGGAAAAAGTCCCCACCTGAAATTCAAATATTAAAAAAATGAAGGTATTACCTGCTTATCATTTGCAATCGCCTTTGAAAAAATTCGCCTTTAGTATGAAGTGGATATTCTTACGACGACATTGGCTTACGAGATTCGACATTTTTACCGGTTTTGTAATGAAGTCATGACTACACACACTCATAGAATTGCCCGTGTGTTATAGTGTTAAGAAATACATAGAAATGTATTTACATGTAGTGGCAATTGTTTGTTTGGAGTGTAACCGCAATTCATAAAGGTGTTTTTCCCTTATACTGTTCATTGAAAGGGGCAACACTTACTATATAATTGCATAGAATATAGCATTGAACCTTAGAAGACTTTCACACAGATATCCATGTCCTACTAAACGGAATTCGAAACTTGACGCAAGAACAAAACAGTACGGTGTGTCATTCGGTTCATAGCAAAGTGAAACAGATTCTGACGAACTCAAACCAATATGACTGTAGATTATTTCTCGTTTTGTTACAAACATAAATGTGCTACTGTCTGTATACCATGGAAAGGTGTTAACATAGGCAATTGCCTGTTCACCAATCCATTTCTTTAAGAAGAAATAAATATTGGGGGGAAAGATTAAAGCAATCCTTTTTAACAGCCCGAATATAAGCGGGAAATCAGCAATAAGTTATCATTATACCGGATTATTAAGATTTCCGGACACCCCCACAGTGTTTAGTAGCTCATTACCTATTTCGTCTGAAAAAAGGTTTTCCTACGTTTTAAAACATTTACCACGAGGAAGAAATAAATTGGGTTGATAGGCCCACTTGTACTGATTGACAAGATCTTCAGATTGACTTGCATTGCTCTTCGATGCTGCTGCAAAAATAAACACGTTTGGTTGATATTTGCTATAATGTGTGCAATTATTTCAAAGTGGCATGAGCTGCCAAAATGTTGATATTTTGACGTTGAAACAGAATGTTGAAATTATTGGCTATTTTTTCTCAATACGTATAATTCAGAAGCTTGTTAGTGCTTCTAGTCTCGAAAATGTACGATAAAGTATTGTTTTGAACTACCTTTGACTTAGAATGAATGAATGGTCGTCCCGGTTATTTAAATTTTGTTTACTTTTCGAACACGTTTTCGGTTCGTACAGGCCACATACTGTATGGGTTTTCCTCATTCCAAAGCCAATCATTTAGTTTTTCGATGGCCTTCAAAGCCTCTTGCTTTCGTGGTGATCAGAAATTATGAAAAAAGTGTGAATTTTGGCAGCTCATGCCACTTTAAATGTCGCGAAAATGAAATATTCAAATGATTAATTGTAAAAATCAATGGACGATTTAATAATCGGAATGGTCCATGTTTTTTGTTGTTTTTAGTTTTGGTAGTTATACATTTTGGTTTTTAATTTCTGCAGACTGCTCTCAAGTGTTGATATTTTTACCCAATGTCTTGCTGTTTTTCATTACATATATTCCACAATTTCCCTGCATGTTTGAAGAATTTCTATAGACAAACCACTATAAAATGTATGACGTTTAGCTAGTTCTAAATGTATTTATATGAGTACACTGGAAACTCTTTAGGGCGTGGAGTTAAAAAAAGTTAAAATTGCAGTTCGTTGCCGTTTTCGGAAAAGGAAATTAAACATACATATAAATTATAAAGATCGGGAAGGCGAACTATATTACAAACAAGAGTCATCAGAAGATGCCGTATCCCCCCGGCCTCGCATAAGATTTATTATTTATTTTAAGTTATTATAAGATATCTATGCTATACTGTCGAAAAAGGGCAGTAACTCTGAAAATAACTAGACCAGCACCATCAAAATAGGAGGTGCACATCTTTCCATGATATCCAGCATATCCACCAATTTTCCCAAAAAATCTTTAAAAAAACTGTGGGAGGAGATGCGATGACAACCACTAATTGTCTATGTCGTCTTGTACTGTCGGAAAAGGGCAGTAACTCTAAAAATAATGAAACCATCTTAACTAAAATAGAAGGTGCACATCCTCGAATGATATCCAGCAAGTCGACCAAATTTCGAACAAATCTGATAAAAATCGTGGAAGGAAATGCGATGACAACCACTAATTGTCGTCTTATACTGTCAGAAAAGGGCCGTAACTCTAAAAATAAGGAAACCAGCGGAACCAAAATGGGAGGTGCACATCCTCTAAAGATATCCAGCATGTCCACCAAGTTTCGGAAAAAAATTATAAAAACTGTGGGAGGAGATGCGATGACAAGAAATGATGACAGACGGACGGACGGACGGACGGACAAGCTGATGACAAGCACTAATTGTCTATGTCGTCTTATACTGTCGGAAAAGGGCAGTAACTCTAAAAATAATGAAACCAGATAATAGGAGGTGCACATCCTCGAATGATATCCAGTATGTCAACCAAGTTTTAAAAAAATCTGATAAAAACTGTGGGAGGAGATGCGATGACAAGAAATGATGACAGACGGACGGACGGACGGACAAGCTGATCGCTATATCCCCCCGTATTATATGCCGGGGGGATAAAAATGGAATGTGCCGGCGAGACTTTCTGGTAGTGGTAGGTCTTTATTGATTGATTTCTTTCTTTATTTGCGTAAGCAAATTCTGCTTCTTGTAACAACGTTTTTACATGGTGAGACAAAGTACTTAAGAGTTTATGCAAATAGTTGAAACAAACATAAACAAAACAACTCAAAGAAGAAGAAAAAAAATCTACGATCGCCTATCTGTGTGGAAATAAACATTAGATGTTAGAGTTTCCATGCGTTTGTGAAAAGATAGATATAAATACCTCCCCAGCTGAGTACAAACAAAAGTGGAGGAGGATGTTAACAATTAAAGGAGGAGAAAACAAATAAAACTGGCATAAACACTAAACGGACGGCGAATTTCCCTTTCCAATGGTACCATAGACATATTTTTACGATTTTTCCCCACCGCACAGTCCTAAAGTGAAGTTATATAAAACCGTTGGATTTCGACTGAAACCGACTTGCTTACTTGGCCGCCATCATCACAACAGTGCTTAGGGATGTGTCTCCTTCGGCCAATCAGTAGACGCATACCCAGCAATTCAAAGAGCACGTGCGAGTGAAATTGGTCAACTGTCTTAGTCTGCCATTTAAGTCTAGGTTAATTGATAGGCACATCTGTTTCCGGTCAATTTCTCGCTTTACAAATGGCGGTCCCCATCGTTTTTGTGACCCAATTTAAACATGTGCAATTTTCTGCATCACCATAAAACGCAGGTAAGATTTACAGCTTACAAATTGATACTCTAAGGGTGATTGTTCGTTACAATTTCATGTTGTTTTTTTGTTTTCTCCTCCTTTAAGTAAATTTAAAAACACTTGGTCTTAATCTGTAATATTTTGGAATGTACTTAATCCTAATCTCTGAATAGTGAGGACAAATTAATTAATACAAAATGAAATTTATCTTCCACGTCAATTAAATTACAACACAAACAATGTCTATCTTGACGCTCTAATCTATTTCTTCCATGCCTTCCTGTTTCAACTCTAAGATTATGGGATGATGTTCAAAGTTTACACAACGCCACTCTGTATTTAGGATTTAAGATACAACTCAACTATTTTTCAAACTAAAAAACTATATAAAAGTAATTTTGGAGAATTTAGACTAGTTTTCCATTCTTGGACATAACAATATTTAATCCTCTGTTTAAACAGGGAAATACATACAGAATGTTTAACACTTTGTGGAAATATCCATACATCTCCAAAGCCATACTTAAAGGCACACTTGCCGCGAAAATCAGGAATATTGTTTACATTAAAAAAGAAAGTCCGTTTTCTGTATTTTTCCCAGACAATATAAGTTAGGAACTTTCTAGTTTTACCAAAATTTAAAAGTTTGGACGTCACTTTGTATTTTTAATTTGAATTTGAAAATTTGAATTGTTAGGTGCCCGGAACGTAAACAAACCAAACTGCCCCCTATTGGCGATTTTATGTTTCAGTCGAGTGAGTGAACTAACGGCACAGTGTAATTTTACGTAGGCCTATTTATCTGAGAAATACAGACTGACGATCGGTTAACAGCGACTGGAAAAGCCTGCTGATAATTGTTTGAGTGTAAACCACAGATATAAAGGCCTGAAATGAGGGTAATCCAACACGAAAGTTGACCGACACTGATCGTTGTTGTTGTAATCAGGCTTCGATTCTTCGTTTGTTTTTCATCCCATTGCTACATTCTAAAGCTAACTAGACATGCTTTATGTGTCCTATGTTTAAGTTTAGTTGTATTAGTCGTAGTAAGCTCATGTAAATTGGTTTTCTTAGCAAATTTAAACAGGCTACGGCGGCAAGTGGGCCTTTAAAAAGCAGATTTCTAACATTTAGTGTTCAATTTATAACCCCTTTGTCAGTTAACATACTCAGTTCCTGATTAACATTTTCAAGTAAAATATTTTCAGTTTCAAATAATTTCAGCCAATATTTAATAACAAATAGAAATCTATATTGAGAAAGGGGCATCCTTCCTAGTTCACCATATATTGTTGCATTTGTTGTTGACTTATTTACTCCGAGAATACGTTTCAGAAACTTGGTGTGTACACGTTTTATATCGACGGACTCATAGAAACCCCACACCTCACATCCGCAACGCATTGTCGCACCCACGAAGGCGTCAAACAAATCACAAGACAGTCGGAGACCAACACCATATTTACATATACTAGCTAATAAAACATTTACTGCCTTTATCCCTCTTTCTGCTAGATTCTTGGTCGCATTTACAAATTTGCCATTAAAATTAAACAAAATACCAAGATACATAAAGGTATTTACTTCTTTTAAAAGAGATTCGTTATAATACCAATACTCATTTTGTCTAACTCTACCTGCTCTTCTAAATACAACAGTTTTAGTTTTTTCAATGTTAACAGATATTAGACAGCCCCATTTTAATGAATAACTACCAAGGGCGTTAAGTGATGCTTGAAGCCCTTCAACAGTTTCAGACAATAAAACAACACCATCAGCAAACATAATCAAATAAATAGTAAGTTCATTTAAAACTAAGCTGGATGTAGCCGTATTAATGAGCCACATTTCAAGATCTTCTATAAAAAGGTAAAATAAAATCGTAGAAACTACCTCCCCTTGTTTTAAACCTTGTAAACATTCCAAAAAATTGGTTTTAATACCCATGTGTTGAATGCTCATTCTAACCACAGAGTAAATAGATTTTAAAATATCCAACATTTTCCCTGTAATGTCACTTCGGAATAATCTTAACCACAGAGCCTTTCTATCTACGCAATCAAAGGCCTTTTTAAAGTCTACAAAAGCACCATATATACGTTTACCCGTTGCAAGATTACTGGTTATAAGCCCATTTAGTGCAAAAATGGCGTCAACTGTTCCTACTTTGGCTTTGAAACCAAATTGAGCATCAGATTTTTTTTCATAAGCTTCTGCCCAATGTAAAAGCCTGTTATTTATTGTGAAGCATAAGCAATAGTATAAAAACTACAAGACAGTTAAGCTGACTGGATCGAGTCGGTCTCTGACAGCGCGTTATAACTGACCTATCCGTCATAGTCGCACAGCGGACTATTTTTAATCCGAGACGATAACATGCTGTGAATATCCCGTTTCAAATTATCGTCTTTTGTTAGCGTATTTACACCTATGGTTTTTCGGTTCGTTTTTTTTTCAACGTTTTTTGCGCCATCGCGAAAAACGATTAATGGGGACACTCCCTAACAAATAAAATCTTCAAATTCAAATTAAAAACATAAAATGTTACTAAAACGTTTAAACTTTAACACAAATAGAAACCACTCCACAGTAAACCGTTTGGTCCGAAAACATGAACAGAGAAATGACGTAAGTAGTCTCATACCTTCAGGCATACCGTACCACCCAAGACCTCGGGCTGAGAAGTTTACTGAGGCTAGTACAGGGTCATCCATTTGCTTGCAGTTTCGCCCTGAAACGTCTTTGGCCCCGTCATCTTCCGCGGAGCTGTCAAATAGGGCTGCGGGGTTGAGGAGCTCAAAGACCAATCAAGCGCCATAAACTCCCAGGCAATCACAAAGTCAGAGCTGGAACTATGGAAGCTGGATACAGACGTTTTATTCTCTACCTCCGCGACCCCGCGAGACTCGCCAAAGCTATTGATTCGCGACATTCTCTACCCCGCCAAACTCGCCAAACTGGGAAAAAATCATGTATAGTATTTTTTAGAAACATTTCATTCGTGTCCTCGCTACCTTTGCGTGGCTGGCGGGGTCGAGAAGGCTCTATTATATATCAATCGCGGCTTTCTGGACCTTGGCGGGGTTGTGAAACACACAGAGGTCGCAAACACGCTAAAAAAAGATGTCGTATTTGAGCCACCGTAGATATAGTCTACTTTGTTGACTATTCGACAATGAGTGAAGTCGGAATGAGACTGTATTCCCATTATATCAAACTTGTAAGATAGTATTTTCTTAAGCATGGATACTATTAGTTACAGGGTTTGTTCGAGGGGGGATACGGAAATATATGGGGTCAGTAAACGGATATTGGGCGAGGCGTTAGCCGAGCGCAATATAGGCCTATTGTTTACTGACCCCATATATTTCCGTATCCCCCCTCGAACAAACCCTGTAACGAATTTATCCCATCGAAGACCTCACTTGTACGATATTCTACCCTTCTTTCTCAAACTTTCATAAAAGGCAGAAACTGAACTCCGAAAGCTATTTTCTCATATGTATGGCACGACCAGACTTGACTGACAAGTGTCTAGACACGACGTCACGAACCATATATGGTAGTCGCCCACTCGGTAGTCGCCCACTCGGTAGTCGCCTTCGGTTATCTTCGCTCGCTACCGGTCGGCTTTGACACGCCTCGGGCAGTCTGCGCTTTTTATACGGCAAACCGCCGTATTTTTTGGGCTGAATAAAAATGGCGTCGAAAGCAAATATCAAAATATTTCACCGCAGACGAAAAAAGAAAATAAAAATAATTATAAATTTATTAAATTCTAATATCATTTAGAAAGATATTTGATTATATATTTTATTTAGCCCGGAAAACCACATGTTGTAGACAGACGCAGTTTCGGTACATATCAGGAATCCTCCAATGCTTCAATTATATAACTGATCGAAGCTGAAAGTTAACAAACAGAGTATTTCGGTCCCTTACATTATCACGGGGACACTTTTGTGGGTCCTCAAGAAGATTTGGAAATTGTACGCTTCACGGCTACCTATTTGGTCTCCATATTCAAAACGACCTGCAGTCTATCAGATGGTATTTCGTAATCACAACGTAAATCCCCGAAGTTTCATAGTGGGTAGTCGCCCTGTATGGATCAGCACGGCGACGTAATATGGAATACACAGGGTCTCCACGTGACAGGTTTGAATCAATGAACAGAAAGTATTCAGTGTGAGGTGGGGTAAAAGGTGAAGTCACCTTATCAAGTATGTGACGTTGAATACATCTTAAAAAACAATTTCTCCATTTGCCTCAATCTACGTTGAAGTCTGAATGTTTTACATGTAAGTATGACTTTAGCTTATAATCACCTTGGTATTACATTGTTAATTATCCCATTCGGTTTTGATTTTACAAATGCATCATTTTACAAACAATTTTTGTAGCGTAAACTTACCAAGAAATGTTTGTGCATAATAAAATTGGGTAATTATGCGGCTGTTTTTCTTTGAAAGAACGTTATAAGAAGCCTGTAAGTGATACCGCTATAAAAATGTACTCTAGAAAAGTTTTAAGAAGTTATCTTTCCCTGTTATTTAAATCTTGTTTACAATTTAAAAAAAACAGCAAATGTTGGTACACGCCAAAGGCTGAAGGGATATTTCTTATTTTATCATAAATCATTTCTTTTCTTTAACAAACTTAATGGCCTCAAGTTTTCATAGGGCAGATTAGTTCAGGTAAAAGTTTACATCTTACACTTAAAAACGTTTACACAAGTTTACACACATAAACCTAATCAGGTAAAAGTTTATAATTTTGGCAACTAACTAATACCACCTTACAGATAAACTTAACCCTGTCGGCTAAATTGTTTAAGATCTTCAACAGAGGAAAAGGGCGAGCCAGGTGTGAAATGGAAAACCACGTGGATCAGCCTCAAGTCATAACAACATTAGCATCAACGAGAAGACATTCACAGAAAGACCAAGGTTGGTCTTGGGTTATAGCTTCCTGTAAGTAAAAATTATATGGTGGCCGAGAGGGGACATTCCAAAATAACGAATATATTTGCTCACTCAGTGGCCATATTCTGTTGAATCTTAATGACACTTGGCTGAATATCACAATTAAGCAGTGACCATATTCTGTTTATCTGTATGACACAATATCACACTTAAGGAATACTTTCTAGACATTTCATATTATCTTCAAAATCAAACGAAAAGCTCATCAACATCACTTCCTCTCCGTGTTTAATTGGCTCGTTCACTGAAAGTATAACACACTGCCTTACTCAATTTCAGTGCTTCTGCTGCCATCAGTCCCGTAAAATTAAGTTTTATCCCAAGAATTGTGAAAATAGTATCTCAGAAGAAATGCCTAATGGCCAACTGATGTATCCTGTTTAAAAGTTCCATAGAATTTTGCTTGTACTGATTGGGCATACCAGCTTAACGGTTGAAATTCATTTGCCAATAAGTTTAAAGTGGCATGAGCTGCAAAAATGTTGATATTTTGACGTTTAAACAGAATGTTGAAATTATTGGCTATTTTTCTAAAGACGTTGTACGATAAAGTATTGTTTTGAACGACCTTTGGCTTAGAATGAATGGGAACCTTGTCATGATCAACTCTGGTCTTTTAAAAAAGTAGCTAAATCTCGTCGAATAATACCTTAGAATTAGACCTCAAATAAATTTCTATAGTACCAGTTAAAAATGCATCCAGTGAAGTTTAAAATTTACTAAGTTTCTGCTTTCCGAGCGTCTCGTTTCACACATACATGTTGGAGACGAGATTCCAATTCTGTGCACGTGTGCAAAAATTTGTAAAGCGAAGTTGTTTTGAGATAGGGCCTAGATTATGAATGGATCAAAATTTTGGGAAAACTAGTTTTCCTTCCGGGTTTGACATATTTTTAATTTTCCCTTTCTACTCGAATGAGGGTGCAGGTTATTTTGTTATTTACTGTACTGGACGATGCGTTGATGGATAAACTGATATTTGACTCCAAATTTACGACCTTTTCGCTTATCCGTCGACGTCGTCAGGTTTTGTCCAGAGAAAATCTTAGAAACTTTGACCTGACAGTCGATCATTCCTCATACGTCCTGCATGATTCCTCATAGCTTAATTTTACATGGGCTTTGTCTATCCAGGTGGTTTAGTTAACGTGTTGTTGTCGTTCGGAATTTATAGAAGTCTTGGAGTATTTTTCGTAGAATTGAACAATGTCTTTGAGTCATCCATGGCCCAATCTTCGTTACTCTTTACCTCCTTCGGAATTTCTTTTACCGTCTCTGGTGAGTAATTTATTTCTCCAAATAACCAAGATATGTTATCAATAAAAGAAGGGTGACATCTGTTACTCTCATCAAACCAGCGTAAATTTATTTTACATTCTTCACTCAAAATACCAGGCATGTTGAAATAGACATATCCTCTGGTTATACGGGGGCCTCCGGAGAGAAATAAAAATTCGGCAGAGCCCAGATTTCTCGGCTAGTGTTCCGCGGGATTGTCTCAATATTGCTCATTGTCTATATTTCAGCGCTTTTCTTGAATACAGCCTTTGGCGGTATTCTTCATGAGAGGGCACTGGTTGCCATTGGGGCATGTGTTGGTAGCCTGGGATTCCTGATTGTGCCCTTCGCTACACGTATCGAAGAAGTTACATTTTCCGTTGGACTTGGAATGGGTATTTAAATTTCCTATCATATGAAACAAATGCTTCTAAACCCTCTAAAGAACCATTTGTTCTTGGGACCGCTGGCATTTTCGGAATTATGTTTTTGGTGGTTTGTACAATCCAAAAAGTTTTAATTTTGATAGCTCAGACCACTGAGCCTAATATTAAAATGTTGAGGCAACTGCGAAAAGAAGAATAAGATTTTTTGTTTTTTGTTACAATCAGCTATCTACATCTATGGCCTTACATTTTGAGACATGCTGGGTGAAATTGTATTCGCGCTATTTTGCTTAAACCATATATTCGCCTTCACTACTCCCATGATTTGACACTATTTTCCGTTTCTTTTAAATAGTCGCAAGTTTGGTGAAATCTAATTTTTCTTTATCTAATTTTGTGAAAAAAAGATAGTTTGCCATAGGTTTTCGAGTTGATGCCATAACAAATAATTTGATAGAGCTTAAACTGCTTTACTATGCTAAATGCCACAAGGATTGGTTTTCAAAAAAGAGAGCCAAAGTACTGATTGACATCGAAGTGTTATCATATGTCAATAGGTCAAAAGTCAGTGGGCGTGGAAATTTAACAATCAGCAATGATTGACGAACTTTGGCCAATGTTTATAGGATGCTATCTTGGTGACAAGAAACGATTCTAAATGATGTCGTCCCAATGACGTTTGACCTCACGGATTTGAATAAATTGTGACGGCATATATTTGGCCTCTTGTTAAAAAGAGTTTTTATAGCATCTATGATGAAAACATTTAGAAATCTGTCGATTTATACATGTTCATGATATCAAGTTGAAATTTGAAGAATTTGTCATACTTAGTATGTTACACAACATAAATTAAAGAAAAGGAGACTTCTTTATAAACACGTTCTTAATTAGCTTCAGAAATTAAGATTAATTAACCAAGACCAATGAAATATCATAGGATTAGTTTATTACAACAATTTATTGGGTATAAAGGTCTAAATGATATACCTCTTTTCAACATAATTAGAAACTTGTCTCCATGGTTATTTTAGACAAGAAGATTTTCCCTGTGCCCGTGTGTTGTAGTGTTCATAAATATATATTTTTTTTCAGGAATATTTGTGCAGACAAGCTTGGCTTCAAGTTTCTCGCTCGTTTCACGATATTTCGAAAAACGCCTTGCTCTTGCCAGCTGCTTGGTGGCTTTAGGACCTAGCGTCGGTATTTTTCTATGGCCAGTGTTTATACAGTACTGCTTGGACGAGTATTCCTACAAAGGAACATGCCTTATCATAGGAGGTATACTCCTGAACGGGTTGGTCTCATCTGGCTTGATGCGTCCATATTCAGACGGGAAAGAAGCCTACGGGAACCCTAGGTATGAGTTAATTGTTTTTAAATACGAAACTACGAGTGATGAGTCTAAGAAGAATATAACATATACGCCGGAAGTACAGTCCCGTTTATTGAGTGGTCAGCTGATCGACAACAGTTTTGGCGGTGAAGTTCGCTCTGCTTGTATATCTCCAAGCAGTCTACCTTCTGTAGTTACGACACCAGTTCACTCGATACCTGACGGAAAAGTAGACGAAAGCCACAAACGATCGACACTGTTAAGATTTTGGCTTAGTCTGAAGGGATTTGTTTTGATAGAACAAGTAGATCGTCGGAACTTTAGTTTAAGAAACCTGTTTGACCTCACTTTGTGTCGTTCTCCTGTATTTTATTTACTTCTTACATACTTTTTCTGTCTTTCTGGTGGAATAGAATTGTTTATACAATTTTACCCAGCAATAACTCAGGAGCTGGCATTGAATCGATACCAATCAGCCGTGCTGCTCTCTATCATCGGTGTGACAGGGATCATTGGACGTATTCTCTTCGGGATAATTGGCGACTTAACCACAGGACGATTAAAAATCTTGGTTATAACCCAAAGTTTAGTGGCCTTGTCGGTGTTTCTTTGTCAGTTTCTAAGAGCCTTTTGGGCACAAATCATATTTGCATTGGTGTATGGTTTCACTTTTGGCTCACCGTATGTGTACAGATTGGCGGTCATCAAAGAGGTATTGGGCGAGGTTCAAATCTCCAAAGTGCTCGGCATAGAAAACTTTATTTCGGGACTGTCTATCATTGGTGGGAGCCCTTTAATTGGTGAGTTGATCTTTACATTTTCCCGTTCAGAATTTGGCCGACTAGAACGAAGCGCTGTTAAATTCGACTCCTGTGGCCTATTTCATAAATGACCTCAAGCCCTGCTCAGGTCGAGATTTGGTCCGACCATCGGCTATTGAATATCTTAAGACCGTTCATGTCGACTGAGACTGCTTTATCATTCGGCCTACTGTTAAGCCCCGCTTAGGTTCATGTGATCAGTTAATTGCAAGGGAATTTTGTCATCATATTATGCGGACTAATACGCGACGGAATGACGTAACAAAACAAAGTGACCTTGGTCGGTATTGTCTAAGTTAGATTATATTAATTCCCGAAGTGTTCTATGCATTTAATTAGAGGGCATGTTTGTATCGTCTAGATTCCAGCGCGTTTGTAGGCTGATTGAAATTGTTTATAAATGTATACCATCTTGTTTCAGGATATCTAAGGGACATAACTGGTGGTTACAATGTGCCTCTTTATCTCTCCGCCTTGATGTTGGCGACTACAAGTGTTTTGCTTCTGATGATGATATGCTTTAGGCGCAGGGCTTCAAATGATCACGGCGGCTTTCGTAGAACATTATAGTAGAAAGCTGACGGCGCAACAGTCATCCACCAGTGCTGAACGGGTTTGAATCCAATAGCATGTGAGAATTCCCTGATTAAGGTGTATATCCAGTAGTTCCTGTGATCCGTTTAACGTAGTACACAAGTAGTGTTATTCCGAAAAACGAAAACTTCATATTGACTCAATATTTTGACTTTTATTCAGTCATCATCAGGGTAACTCCTGATGATGACTGAATAAAAGTCAAAATATTGAGTCAATATGAAGTTTTCGTTTTTCGGAATAACAATACTTGTGTACTAAGGTGTATATTGTTTCGTCTATTTGAAATGGTTGCCCTTTGCATTTACTGGTGTGAAGCTAAGATTTCCTTTAGACTGTGAAGTTCCGCTCGCTTTCAAAATAAAACCAGCTAACCAAGGCGAAATAATAAACAATTAAATCAATCAATTAATCAATGAATCAACCAGCCAATCAAACCACCAAAGAAGAAACGAACGAACAAACAAAAACAAAAAAACAATCAAGTTTTAAATCTACACATATGAGGACCATCCCTTCTAACTGAAAATCACACCATTTTTTTTGTCTATTTAAACATCTATTGTCCGCTTCATGTAACTAGTTAGTTTAGGACCTGACAACACCAAGTTTAGCATAGGTCTAAATTTGTTACAGCTATTAGCATTAACATGAATAATTAGAAAAATCTGTTAGTGTTTTCTCATGGCACAAGGACTGTTTTACCAACCATGCCGATATATAAAGTAACGTCACAGTTTATTTCCATCTCAGAGATGTCAAATGCCATTTGAAGGGGCCAGGGCGACGTGCTTGTCTCATTTGAACAAGCCCAGGCGACGTCCTTGTCTCATTTGAACAAGCCCGGGCGACGTCCTTGTCTCATTTGAAGAGGCCAGGGCGACGTCCTTGTCTCATTTGAACAAGCCCGGGCGACGTCCTTGTCTCATTTGAAGGGGTCTGGACGACGCCATTGTCTCATTTGAAGGGGCCAGGGTGACGCCATTGTCTCATTTGAAGGGGCCAGGGCGACGTCCTTGACTCATTTGAAGAGGCCATAGCGACGTCCTTGTCACCGCGACCAAAGGTCAACTGCCTTTGCCAATTATTAATATTCCTCGCCCACTTGTTTGAATACGTTGACTAAGCTTTTTATGTTTTCCCAGATTAATTGCCAAATGACTGTTTTGGTCCACATCCAGTGTGTATGGAAAGCGTTCATATGCTACATCTATTGGCTTAATGTCGTCGTCTCTCATCACCAATTATTTATTTTCTACATTTAATAACATTTGATATCTCGAATTAGAATGCATTTTGATTATACTGGATACATTGGACATATTGATGTAAAACATCTTTTAAACAAAGGGGAAATCCCAATCAAGTGTTTCGACGTATTCGTGTTAAATATATTGATTCCAAATTTAAACCGTATCTCAAACTTTGTTAGTCATGCTGTATGGATTGATTGGTTGATGTTTTACGCCACACTCAGGATTATTTCACTAGTTGAAATGGCGGTGTTGACAGATATAATGGGTAGGAAGCCATACCGTTGACTTCGAGGAAACCTCCGAATTTCGACCGGTAGCTGGCAACAGCTCCTCATACGGCGAGTTTAAAGCCACTGAGGACTTACTCTGTGGACTGAGTGGATTCGAACCAGATACCACCGCTCTACCGACTGAGACACTGAGCCCTCCCCCATCATAATGAAACAAATAATGTACTGGACTCTAGCTCGAAGACTGAAGGGGAGGTAAATGCCTATGAAGGAAGAATCGTTTAAAACGAGTGCTGTCCCCTGATCTGGAATGCTAAACTTGTACAAATCTAAAATATATCTTTTTTTGGAGTTAACCGCCATGTTTTTTTCTCTCATAAAGTTGATGACACAATATATCCCGATTCTTAAAAGCAGTCTTGTCACGAAAATTCAGGAAACCGTTTACATTAATGAAGGAAGACCGTTTTCTATATTTTTTCCAGTTAAAAGAAGTTAGCAACTTTTCTGCCAAAATCCACAGAGTGTTTACAAGCAAATGGTATAAAAACATATGAGAAAAAAACATATAAAAATGACTTAGGCCTACTTTTACAAACCAAGTACTGGCCGTTCCGAAATAGAAATCTGTACTCCGAGAAATCAGTAAGTTTACTGGTAGTAATACTAGTACAGATACGATGAAACACGCTGGTCAATACTTTAATCATATAGAAGAATTCACATACCACACAAATGACTGTAAAAGTTCGCAGGCTGATAATTAAACTCTCTAAATAAGATATTTTCATGAATCCAGATTGTCAAGAGAAAGAGACAGCTTATTGAAAAACTAAACCAACCACACATAATCAAATTATTCAATCATTCTATACGTTGTAATAACTCGAAGAAATTTATCGCTGTTTGTTTAGAAACTGAAAAGAGGCGGGCCATTCTGCTTCGAAAGTACAAGGCGACGTGACTGATCTTTCCTGCGCAGTTTCGAGTTCCGGTCCTTTGTCTACTTACGAGAGCTCACCGAGAGTACTTTCTAACGTCCTGGGCCAGTTCTCAGTTATTTGTTACTGATATTAAAGCCTCATTTTTGTCTAATGACTGGACTTGATTTAGATAGATAGATGTTCTTTATTTAAAACAGGCTCGATAAAGCTGTAGGTTGATACCTATTTTCAAGCTGGTCGAGCATTTGGTTAAGCTGACGTTATTGCTGTATTCCCAGCCTAACAGATAAGCCAGAGTTAGGATTTAGTGAGTAGACTTTTCTGGAATTATTTGTAATATATTGACAAAGTTTGATTTCCTCAGCTGTGGCAAGAAAATCGGTAAACTGAGATTGAATCCAATAGGATCATTGGGGGGGGGGGGGGGGGGGGGGGGGGGGGGGAGTGAAAATTCTTTCAAACTCTTGTTCTTTTTATAAGCAATAGTTTGTATTCTTCTATTATGATTGGGCCATAACGATGCTGGCTTTGTTATACTGAAACACAAATGGTATAATAGTTTTTTCACGACATCTTCCCGGGTCCAAGCTCAAACCCAAAGGATAAATAGATTGAAACATTTGAATCTACTCCGGG
The DNA here is from genome assembly GCA_963971465.1 of Lepidochitona cinerea. Taxonomy (NCBI): domain Eukaryota; kingdom Metazoa; phylum Mollusca; class Polyplacophora; order Chitonida; family Tonicellidae; genus Lepidochitona; species Lepidochitona cinerea. The sequence continues at coordinate 14,159,413 of OZ020562.1, read as the reverse complement.
CCTTTTTATACTGACGATCGTATTAAAAAAGTAATGTTGGAGTCGGACACCCGGACTAGTTTGAAACCAAAACTTTCCCTTTCCAAACGTTTGTGCTTGGTATCTGCAACGGAAGTAAGAAAATAATTTTTTTCGATGTGCATGATTTCGAAACATCCCTTAACCTAATGACCAGGAGTTTTGAAATGCTGTACCACGGGCACATCATGTTTAAGTCAAATACCAGATAAATACTTGGCGGCCTTTGGCGCAGAAAATTCTGAATTTCTCATACGTTTTGCTTGCGGCATTTCTGCGTGTGATAACATACACGCTGTAAAAGTGGTCGCAATTGCGATTCTCTGCCATTTGACATTTGTCGCGGGTTTGTCTTCCGACAAAGGTTCCGTGATCTGAGACGTATTCATTTAGTTTGCATTTTGTTTAAGTACTGCAAAGAAATGTTGGGCGGTAATGATAGGCCTACACTCCTGAAGGAAAAGGGAGCGCGTTGGGAGCGGAAAGGTGGGGGGCGGGGGTTGGGGGGACGGGACGGGACGGGACGGGGTAGAGTGATTTGTCGTAATATGTAAAATTTGATACTTCGGAGTAACCTAACACGATGCCCCCTGGGGATATACGAATAGACGCGCCAATAAGCTAAACCAACCAACCTCCTGGGGAGAAAAGCTTTAAAGATAGGTTGACACAAAGCAATGGCTAAGACAGCCGGTCATTTGAGCTAAACAACTGTGGAAAATAGGCCCTATATCTCAGATTTTCACTCAATAAGGCTTGCTCGCCAGGCTTTTCAAATGAAGTCGACCATGTTTTTTTTTATTCTTAAAATTATTCTCTTTTGCAGTATTTTATATGACATTTGATTTTTTTTCTTTAACGTTTTTATGTCCACAAATCATACTTACGTTCTACCCAGTCTGAAACTTCGGGGATTTACGTGCGTGAAATACCGTGTCAAAGCCGACTGGTAGCGAGCGAAGATAGCCGAAGGGAGTTCCGACTGACGTTCTACCCACAAAGTCAATATCCAGCTCGCGAGAATACCGTTGCCCATGATTCAAGGACAAACCTATTCCACTCTCGCCGTCCACGTGTGAACCTTGCATTGCAATGGTTTTTTGCTGGGGCAGTACAGAGCCTTCATTTTGGCAGGTTACAAAACTTCGTCCTATAGGTCAAAACAGGCCATATATTGCTAAAACATATGGTGTCTGATTTGTGTCATTTCAGCTTATTCTCGCGTTTTCGCTTGGTCAAATAAAGGCTAGAATAAAAAAAATCTTCCCTGTAAAACTTCGTGTTTTCTTGTTTTCGCTTAACTCCACGGACGCCCTGAGTTGATTGATGTTTTGCGCCGCACTCAAGATTATTTCACTTATATGGCGAGGTTGCCAGGTTTACTGGCGGATGAAACCGGGCTCATTGCCCAGAGGAAACCCCAGATCTTCGGCGAGTACCTGGCAACTCTTCCACATACGGCGACCGGCTGAAAAATCCACTCAAAATTTTTATTTGATGCCCTGAGTTGTAGCCGAGAAATCTGGGCTCTGCCGAATTTGTTTTTTTTTTCCGTATTCGTCATAGCCCAGATTACTTCAATAATGAAAAACAATATATTTACCACTGCATTCCGATAGTATAGACCACAAAGAAGGAGTTTGTTAAACTCACGCCGCTGTAAAGTGGTAAACTTTCCCTTATGCAGTCAATATTTGTTTCGAAGTTCACTGGCTTTCACTTCAATTCAGTTTATTCTCAGGCACATAACAGAGGATAGGAGAAGAAGTACATACAAAAACAATACAATATTCATGAAGGATATGTGGTTGAGATAATCAGTTCAGTAAAACAAATAAAAGAAGTTTTAGCTACTTATCTAAGCTGTGACAATTCAACAGTATAAAATGAATGTATTATGATAATTTTCTAAGGATGGTTTTGTTTTCATTTTGAAATAGGTTTTTTAATCCATGTGAGACTGAGCTACGTATGAAATGATTTGGTATCAATTGCTCTCTTTTATGTTGGTAGAAATTACATTAAAAATATAGTGTTTCTCATTCCCCACTCCGTTAGCACATTTGTGACACACACGATCCTCTTGAGGTACATTGTTCCATCTTCCTACTTCCACATGGAGAAAATGATTAGAAGTTCGGAAGCGTAGTAGAGATTGGGATAATTTATCAGGCAAAACACAGAGATATTTTTCAAACTGAAAGCCAGACTTAATTTGTCCATAGAAGCGACCTTTATATACGAATATATCTTTATGCCAATTCTGAATAAATTGGCCCTGCAATCGTTGCTTAACGCAAAGAGATAGCCATGCATTGCTTAGGAAATTGTTGGCTAATCCATAGGTTTGATAAACCTAAGCTATCTAAGTTAGACTGTTTAGTCCACATGGACTTCGTTGGGTCGTTAATCAAAATGTTATACAAGATATGACATAGTTTGGAGGGCTTTGAATTTAAAATCTTCCCCCAGAAATTAATTACCCCAAACTTCACAACCGTAAGTTAAGATAGATACAACAGTCTGATCGAAAATTTCCAATACGCATTCTACTGGTAAATCTAAGCACCGTTGTTTTTTTAGCAAACTATACATAGCCTTAGTTGCACATTTTATTTTTTGAGGAGCATGCGCAATTTGAAAATTATGTCAACTATATCCGCTCTCTTGTCACTTTTATGGACGATAGCAATTATCTTAGGGGGAATCGTTCCTAAAACAACAGTCACTTACACGCCGTGTGCCTGAAAATCTTGCCTTTCAATAAAGGTAAATTTCCAGGATTTGAAGTCATTTTTGAAAGTGTGTCGTTTAAATTAAGACTTATACCTTAAATGGATTGAGAGAGTGGTTCGGGCTAGAGTGTGATTCACATTACCAGCCAAATATAAAATAAGTCGCCCTTTAGACCGAAAATCCGGGCTATCCTGAGTTGAAGCCAATCATTAACTTGTGGGGTATCCGTGTAGTCCAAAATTATAGCTTCTAGAGAGCAAACAGTCTCCCTGAGCAACTTGTTGTGGAGAGAACCGATGGTACAATACTAAGGTAAACCAGTGCTGTAGACTAATTGCATTATTATTAAATTGGCATGAGCTGCCAAAATTCACACTTTTTTTCATAATTTCTGATCGTCACGACAGTAAGAGGCTTTGAAGGCCATCGAAAAACTAAATGATTAGCGTTAGAATGAGGAAAATCCATACAGTATGTGGAGAGTACGAACCTAAAAAGTGTTCGAAAAGTAAACAAAACTTAAATAACCGGGACGACCATTCATTCATTTTAAGATGAAGTTAGTTCAAAACAATACTTTATCGTACATTTTCGAGACTGGAAGCACTAAAAAGCTTCTGAATTATACGTCTTGAGAAAAATAGTCGATAATTTCAACATTCTGTTTTTACGTCAAAATATCAACATTTTGGCAGCTCATGCCACTGTAAGCAGCCACTAGCAAAACCAAATTGTCTTGGAACGTTAGTCTTCACAAACAACTGTTCGTTGTAATTCCACGAACTTGAGTCCAGATATATAAAGTACCGTCACAGTTTATTTCCATCTCAGAGATGTCAAATGCCATTTGAAGGGACCAGGGCGACGTCCTTGTCTCATTTGAAGGGGCCAGGGCGACGTCCTCGTCTGGTTTGAAGGGACCAGGACGACCTCATTGTCTCAATTGAACAAGCACGGGCGACGTCCTTGTCTCATTTGAAGGGACCAGGGCGACGTCCTTGTCCCATTTGAAGGGGTCAGAGCGACGTCCTTGTCTCATTTGAAGGGGCCAGGGCGACGTCCTTGTCCCATTTGAAGGGATCAGAGTGACGTCCTTGTCTCATTTGAAGGGGCCAGGGCGACGTCCTTGTCCCATTTGAAGAGGCCAGGGCGACGTCCTTGTCTCATTTGAACAAGCCCGGGCGACGTCCTTGTCTCATTTGAAGGGACCAGGAAGACGCCGTTGTCTCATTTGAACAAGCCCGGGGGACGTCCTTGTCTCATTTGAAGGGGCCAGGAAGACGCCATTGTCTCATTTGAAGGCGCCAGGGCGACGCCCTTGTCTCATTTGAAGGGGCCAGGTCGACGTCCTTGTCTCATTTGAAGGGGCCAGGGCGACGTCCTTGTCTCATTTCAAGGGGCCAGGGCGACGTCCTTGTCCCATTTGAATGGGCCAGGGCGACGTCCTTGTCTCATTTGAAGGGGCCAGGGCGACGTCCTTGTCTCATTTGAAGGGGCCAGGACGACGCCATTGTCTCATTTGAAGGGGCCATGGCGACGTCCTTGTATCATTTGAAGGGGCTAGGGCGACGCCATTGTCTCATTTGAAGGTGCCAGGGCGACGCCCTTGTCTCATTTGAAGGGGCCAGGTCGACGTCCTTGTCTCATTTGAAGGGGCCAGGGCGACGTCCTTGTCTCATTTGAAGGGGCCAGATCGACGTGTGTGTCTCATTTGAATGGGCCAGAGCGACGTCACCGCGACCAAAGGTCAACTACCTTTGCCAATTATTAATATTCCTCGTCCACCTGTTTGAATACGTTGACTAAGCTTTTTATGTTTTCCCAGATTAATTGCCAAATGACTGTTTTGGTCCACATCCAGTGTGTATGGAAAGCGTCCATATGCTACATTTATTGGCTTAATCTCTCACCACCAATTATTTATTTTCTATATTTGACATCTCGGATTAGAATACATTTTGATATTACTGGATATTGATGTAAAACATTTATTAAACAAAGTTGAAATCCCAATCAAGTGTTTCGACGTATTCGTGTTAAATATATTGATTCCAAATTTAAACCGTATCTCAAACTTTGTTAGTCATGCTGTATGGATTGATTGGTTGATGTTTTACGCCACACTCAGGATTATTTCACTAGTTGAAATGGCGGTGTTGACAGATATAATGGGTAGGAAGCCATACCGTTGACTTCGAGGAAACCTCCGAATTTCGACCGGTAGCTGGCAACAGCTCCTGATAGGGCGAGTTTAAAGCCATTGAGGACTTACTCTGTGGACTAAGTGGATTCGAACCAGAGACCACCGCTCTACCGACTGTTATTAATTGACTGTGCAAGTTATTAATCGAATACGACCTTCTCGGCCTGGTAATATCAGCAGACGAATCAAGTTTGTATAACCCGTAGGGCTGTATTGGCCGGGTTCAAGTCATATTGGCCGAGTTCAAGTCATATTAGCCGAGTTCAAGTCATATTGGCCGAGTTCTCGGAGTGCGGCTGAAAGACGCAATTAATATGTGACGTCCCAGAGTTTGACAGAAGCAGACGACAGATGTTGATATCAAAATATCTATACCATAGCCCGTTGTACAAGCTCTTATCGACATGATATTAGAGTGGGAAGAAAATACTACTGTAAGTGAATCCGATTGCCGTTTTAGGACAGCGGAAGAGGAAGAAACTTCTCTATACTGATCCAGGAACAAAAAAACACAGAGCCCCAAAAAAGGTCGGGCGTCATTTTGTTTAGGGCATGGATTAAATTATAATACACTGAGCTCCCACCTCCCACCCCACCCGCGTCCTCCCCCATCATAAGTGAAACAAATAACAAAGAGAGTAGATTGACAAGAGTGGTCACTTCGTCCAATCAGCATTGCCGGCATGTTTTTCGGCCCCCTAGCGGAAGGGTGTTCCTACTGTACACGATTCGACTGTAAAGCGCCCCCTACAGAAAGGAGGTTCCTAATAATCGAATCGCGTCCGTGTCAGCGGGTACTTTAGTTACCATTGTAAATATTTCCAAGTTATGACTGTTACACATTTTGTTGTTTGTATTCTGCTTTGTTCAAGTGCCAAGTACAATAAAATTGAATTAAATTGAAATTTTTCAAATTCAACATGGCGCGGACGAAGTGACCACTCTTGTCAATCTACTCTCTTTGCAAATAATATACTGGACTCGAGCTCGAAGACTGAAGGGGAGGTAAATCTCTATGAAGGAAGAATCGTTCAAAACGAGTGCTGTCCCCTGATCTGAAATGCTAAACTTGTACAAATCTAAAATATATAAAAAAATTTGGAGTCTTAGGCCTATACTAAATGGTATTTTATTTGTCTTGTATTACAGAACATCTTTGTCTTAGTTGTCATCAGTATCAACAGACAATCTCCTTTCAAATTAGTCATCACGCAATTCTTGATCATTAATTTACTCAAGCTGATCACAAGTGACTTCCAATGTATCAAAGTGGTGTTGAACCAATTCGGAACAATTTGTGTTTTCCCGTGATATAGTCTATGCAGTGAACATTTCTATTTTTTTTATTTTATTTTTTTTATTACTTTTCCTACTCCATTGATTGAACTTTAAATAAAGGAGCGGTTACTGGAAAAATCTTCCTTGTGTTGTGGACTGAGTTCCTGGGTTTATCCGATCCAAATATATCTTCATGAATCCAGATTGTCAAGAGAAAGAGACAATTTGCAGCTTATTGAAAAACTAAACCAGCCAAACAGAATCAAATTATTCAACCAGTCTATACGTTGTAATAACTCGAAGAAATGTATCGCTGTTTGTTTTGAAACTGAAAATAGGCGGGCCTTTCTGCTTCGTAAGTACAAGGCGCGTGACTCATCTTTCCCACAAGAGCTCACCGAGAGTACTTTGTAATGTCCAGGAGCCTGTTTCACAAAGCGGCGTAGCGTAAGTTTTCACGTAACTGCCATATCAACCCATACTGTAGAGATACGTTAGTATGAAAGTTACGCAAAAAATGCATTTACGCCGCTTTGTGAAACAGGACCCTGGGCCATTTCTCAGTTATTTGTTTCTGATACTCAAGCCTCATTTTTGTCGAATGACTGCATGGACTTGCTTAAGGTGACGTTGTTGTTGTATTCCCAGCTTAACAGATAAGTCAGGGTTAGGATTTAGTCAGTAGACTTTTCTGGAATTATTTGTAATATATTGACAAAGTTTGATTTCCTCAGCTGTGGCAAGAAAATCGGTAAACTGAGATTGAATCCAATAGGATCATTGGGGGGGGGGGGGGGGGGGGGGAAGTGAAAATTCTTTCAAACTCTTGTTCTTTTTATAAGCAATAGTTTGTATTCTTCTATTATGATTGGGCCATAACGATGCTGGCTTTGTTATACTGAAACACAAATGGTATAATAGTTTTTTCACGACATCTTCCCGGGTCCAAGCTCAAACCCAAAGGATAAATAGATTGAAACATTTGAATCTACTGCGGGTCTTTTTATACTGACGGTCGTATTAAAAAAGTAATGTTGGAGTCGGACACCCGGACTAGTTTGAAACCAAAACTTTCCCTTTCCAAACGTTTGTGCTTGGTATCTGCAACGGAAGTGAGAAAATAATTTTTTTCGATGTGCATGATTTCGAAACATCCCTTAACTTAATGACCTAGAGTGTTGAAATGCTGTGCCACGGGCACATCATGTTTAAGTCAAATACCAGATAAATACTTGGCGGCCTTTGGCGCAGAAAATTCTGAATTTCTCATACGTTTTGCTTGCGGCATTTCTGCGTGTGATAACATACACGCTGTAAAAGTGGTCGCAATTGCGATTCTCTGCCATTTGACATTTGTCGCGGGTTTGTCTTCCGACAAAGGTTCCGTGATCTGAGACGTATTCATTTAGTTTGCATTTTGTTTAAGTACTGCAAAGAAATGTTGGGCGGTAATGATAGGCCTACACTCCTGAATGAAAAGGGAGCGCGTTGGGAGCGGAAAGGTGGGGGGCGGGGGTTGGGGGGACGGGACGGGACGGGACGGGGTTGAGTGATTTGTCGTAATTTCGGAATTTGATACTTCGGAGTAACCTAACACGATGCCCCCTGGGGATATACGAATAGACGCGCCAATAAGCTAAACCAACCAACCTCCTGGGGAGAAAAGCTTTAAAGATAGGTTGACACAACGCAATGGCTAAGACAGCCGGTCATTTGAGCTAAACAACTGTGGAAAATAGGCCCTATATCTCAGATTTTCACTCAATAAGGCTTGCTCGCCAGGCTTTTCAAATGAAGTCGACCATGTTTTTTTTTATTCTTAAAATTATTCTCTTTTGCAGTATTTTATATGACATTTGATTTTTTTTCTTTAACGTTTTTATGTCCACAAATCATACTTACGTTCTACCCAGTCTGAAACTTCGGGGATTTACGTGCGTGAAATACCGTGTCAAAGCCGACTGGTAGCGAGCGAAGATAGCCGAAGGGAGTTCCGACTGACGTTCTACCCACAAAGTCAATATCCAGCTCGCGAGAATACCGTTGCCCATGATTCAAGGACAAACCTATTCCACTCTCGCCGTCCACGTGTGAACCTTGCATTGCAATGGTTTTTTGCTGGGGCAGTACAGAGCCTTCATTTTGGCAGGTTACAAAACTTCGTCCTATAGGTCAAAACAGGCCATATATTGCTAAAACACATGGTGTCTGATTTGTGTCATTTCAGCTTATTCTCGCGTTTTCGCTTGGTCAAATAAAGGCTAGAATAAAAAAAATCTTCCCTGTAAAACTTCGTGTTTTCTTGTTTTCGCTTAACTCCACGGACGCCCTGAGTTGATTGATGTTTTGCGCCGCACTCAAGATTATTTCACTTATATGGCGAGGTTGCCAGGTTTACTGGCGGAGGAAACCGGGCTCATTGCCCAGAGGAAACCCCAGATCTTCGGCGAGTACCTGGCAACTCTTCCACATACGGCGACCGGCTGAAAAATCCACTCAAAATTTTTATTTGATGCCCTGAGTTGTAGCCGAGAAATCTGGGCTCTGCCGAATTTGTTTTTTTTTTCCGTATTCGTCATAGCCCAGATTACTTCCATAATGAAAAACAATATATTTACCACTGCATTCCGATAGTATAGACCACAAAGAAGGAGTTTGTTAAACTCACGCCGCTGTAAAGTGGTAAACTTTCCCTTATGCAGTCAATATTTGTTTCGAAGTTCACTGGCTTTCACTTCAATTCAGTTTATTCTCAGGCACATAACAGAGGATAGGAGAAGAAGTACATACAAAAACAATACAATATTCATGAAGGATATGTGGTTGAGATAATCAGTTCAGTAAAACAAATAAAAGAAGTTTTAGCTACTTATCTAAGCTGTGACAATTCAACAGTATAAAATGAATGTATTATGATAATTTTCTAAGGATGGTTTTGTTTTCATTTTGAAATAGGTTTTTTAATCCATGTGAGACTGAGCTACGTATGAAATGATTTGGTATCAATTGCTCTCTTTTATGTTGGTAGAAATTACATTAAAAATATAGTGTTTCTCATTCCCCACTCCGTTAGCACATTTGTGACACACACGATCCTCTTGAGGTACATTGTTCCATCTTCCTACTTCCACATGGAGAAAATGATTAGAAGTTCGGAAGCGTAGTAGAGATTGGGATAATTTATCAGGCAAAACACAGAGATATTTTTCAAAATGAAAGCCAGACTTAATTTGTCCATAGAAGCGACCTTTATATACGAATATATCTTTATGCCAATTCTGAATAAATTGGCCCTGCAATCGTTGCTTAACGCAAAGCGATAGCCACGCATTGCTAGGAAATTGTTGGCTAATCCATAGGTTTGATAAACCTAAGCTATCTAAGTTAGACTTGAACTGTTTAGTCCACATGGACTTCGTTGGGTCGTTAATCAAAATGTTATACAAGATATGACATAGTTTGGAGGGCTTTGAATTTAAAATCTTCCCCCAGAAATTAATTACCCCAAACTTCACAACCGTAAGTTAAGATAGATACAACAGTCTAATCGAAAATTTCCAATACGCATTCTACTGGTAAATCTAAGCACCGTTGTTTTTTTAGCAAACTATACATAGCCTTAGTTGCACATTTTATTTTTTGAGGAGCATGCGCAATTTGAAAATTATGTCAACTATATCCGCTCTCTTGTCACTTTTATGGACGATAGCAATTATCTTAGGGGGAATCGTTCCTAAAACAACAGTCACTTACACGCCGTGTGCCTGAAAATCTTGCCTTTCAATAAAGGTAAATTTCCAGGATTTGAAGTCATTTTTGAAAGTGTGTCGTTTAAATTAAGACTTATACCTTAAATGGATTGAGAGAGTGGTTCGGGCTAGAGTGTGATTCACATTACCAGCCAAATATAAAATAAGTCGCCCTTTAGACCGAAAATCCGGGCTATCCTGAGTTGAAGCCAATCATTTACTTGTGGGGTATCCGTGTAGTCCAAAATTATAGCTTCTAGAGAGCAAACAGTCTCCCTGAGCAACTTGTTGTGGAGAGAACCGATGGTACAATACTAAGGTAAACCAGTGCTGTAGACTAATTGCATTATTATTAAATTGGCATGAGCTGCCAAAATTCACACTTTTTTTCATAATTTCTGATCGTCACGACAGTAAGAGGCTTTGAAGGCCATCGAAAAACTAAATGATTAGCGTTAGAATGAGGAAAATCCATACAGTATGTGGAGAGTACGAACCTAAAAAGTGTTCGAAAAGTAAACAAAACTTAAATAACCGGGACGACCATTCATTCATTTTAAGATGAAGTTAGTTCAAAACAATACTTTATCGTACATTTTCGAGACTGGAAGCACTAAAAAGCTTCTGAATTATACGTCTTGAGAAAAATAGTCGATAATTTCAACATTCTGTTTTTACGTCAAAATATCAACATTTTGGCAGCTCATGCCACTGTAAGCAGCCACTAGCAAAACCAAATTGTCTTGGAACGTTATAGGCTGGTGGCCGAAGCTTCAATTCGATCAGTCCGTAGCCGATCTCAAGAATATACGTTCCGATAGTTTTTAAATAGTAATGATTAACTAAAGATTATATAAAAAAAGTTCGTCCATGCAGAACCCCGGCGTTTATAATATATCTTCAGCTGAATATCGATTTATGTTTCTGACCTATCTTTAACCTTTGTGGCCTACTTACTCGTTTCTGGCGGTATAATTTTTTAACAAGCCAATGAGATCGCTGAATTTTCTAACGATAGTTTGTAAACGTACAGAATGACAGCAAGATGGTAGAGCGATCCGATGGAAAATCAAGTACTTATTCCTGTATAGTACACACACAAAGCAGGGGAAATGAAGTTGAATTGCCTTTCACTAGAACTAGATGGAGCAGTGTCAAAAGATGTACGATAGACTTCAATTTAAACAGGATACAACAAGTCCCTTGGGGTTTTATTCCCGCCAGACCACAAATATATTATGAATATACTAGTTGCAATATTTTATCTGGTGATTAAATCAAATCAAATCAGAATGGTTACTTTTAGACACAGAAGAATCCATTGCGGTCAGAGAGAAAAATTACATATTTAACAAATATTGGGTATCGTCGATCCTGTTATAAGCATTTCACAAACAATTAACGAATGTAGGCTGCCAAAAACAGAAAGTCTGAAGCTCCTTTTAAAGCCCCAACACCGAAAAAGGTAAGATCGATAAAAAGCAGTCGAACTGCTACACGGTCTTCGGCAGTGCTGCCGGGATCTCGGTGGTCCAGTGGGTTAGGGATCGTCCCTCAGTCCCACACAGACCTTCCATCTATGCGACCGGGCTCGAATCCGACTCAGACCAAATACAAATTTAAAAATTTCTGAGTGGATTTTTCACTCGATCGCCGTTTTGAAGAGTTGCCAAGTACTCGCCGAAGGTCGTGGGTTTTCCTCCTGACAATGGACACGGTTTCCTCTCCCACTAAACCTGGCAACGCCGCCATATAATAGAAATAAGACGGAGGTTTGTATTTTCTATTATAGCAATTTTCTGTGTAAGTCTAGTTCTGTAGTGTAGTATGGTGCCCTAGTTTAAATTATAACGTTAAACTTGACGAGGGGGGGGGGGAGGGGGGTGAATTAAATATTTGTTAATAATATGTTTAATACAATGATTCGATTTAGTGTGGATTTGCTATCTACTAAGTAGATGTCTTTCTTAAGCAATCCGGAATAAATTTACTGTGGCACTTCATTTGCGAGGTAAATTCTCGATCACTCAGGGGGGCCATGAACGATGTAAGTGGAATGGTCACCAGGAACCAGCGAAAGGTCAGGGTTTCCTTGGGGGTGGATTAAGCCTGGTTTGTCTGAGTGTCCTCCAATTACCCTGGCAACACCATCATACATGCGAAAAAAATTTGAGTGAAGTGTAAAACGTCAATCAATCCATCCCACTACCTTTGAGGATGGAAATTCTATTCTCGGTTTTGACACCAAATTTGTTGACAATTACTTATCGGTCGGCCTCAAGTTGAACGGTAGCCAGAAACCAACAGAAATAACCTTGGGGTGTCATCTGACATTGAGTTTCTTCTGGTAATAATCCTGACAATGCCACTATATAAAAAAATAAACTTAAATACGGTGTTAAACAACCAATCAAAAAGTATATTCCTTACAGCGCAAATGGTTTCTATGGGTTGCTGGGTGTGGGAGGAGCTCTTAAAAAGGGTTAATTGCCCCCCCCCCCCCCCCACCCCCAATCACTACCGAAAATTCTTAGATTAATCTTATATCACCGAAGCTTGCATTAAATTTTTAATACATTTATTGTATCTCTAACTTAAATTATATGTTGTCTGGCCCACATGTCTGATTTTAAAATTACATTATTACTATATATATTTTACAGGTTTGTTACGTGAAGCAGTGGGGGTAAATCGGATGAAAATATAGTGTTAAAAATGTATAGTGTTAATAGATTGCATAAACATGTTGATCCTCGTACAAATCTGTTTATTTTGACTTTTCTCTCATATACGGCAGAGGAATGCAAATCGTGTCTACCTTTAATCCTATGTATATGGAAACGACCAAAAAAAGTAGTATTGGTGGAAAAAGTAATAGACAGTGGCCTGTTTCACAAAACGGAGTAGATGTATTTTTTTGCGTAACTTTCGTAGACCGTATCTCTACAATATGGGTTGTTATGACAGTTACGTAAAAACTTACGCTACCCCGCTCTGTGTATTCCGGGCCCATATGTCTATATTATATGTATTAGATAGAGGTAAGGGGAGAGCACTCGTTTTGCCTATGGCCACTGTATATGTGAAAAAGTGTTCCTTTCACATGGCTTTTTTGCGAAAACGCCGGGGTTTGGAGTGGACGAACTTTTTTTGGTGCTAAAGTATTTCCTAAGGAATATAAGAAAACATACAAAAAGTATATTCCAGAGATCGGCCACGGAACCCTATTTATAGCGACTTTTCAAGTTACAGCCACCGGCCTATTAGTCTTCACAAACAACTGTTCGTTGTAATTCCACGAACTTGAGTACTGTTCAGTTTTTCTTCAAAGTAACATATTGTAAACGGTTTAGAAAGACTGTTAAAATGTATGGCGCTTTTTAGAAGTTGACAGCGTTGTGTGAGTTGTATCACGACTTCGGAGAATCGGAGTAACGAGTAACTGTAATTGCCATTCAATGGGGCGGTAAAACAATGTAAAGTAATTTCATAGATCACTTTTTATCCTGGTGACTAGTGCACGGCAGAGTTAAAATCCATGGACATCGATTGAATTTCTCTTTACATGAAATATCGCGAAAAACTTCGGGGAGAAAATGGCCATTCAAATGACCACAAATCTGACAGTTGACAGTCACGTGAGAAGAACAGACATGCTGTTGTTTCATTGGTCAACGATATATATTCCTACGTTTGCTGAAAACCTAATCCGTCATAAGTTTGTTCATATTTTCTTTTTTATAATTGATAAATGTTTGCTTAATAAACAATGCCCAGACTATAACATGAAAGTTGTACAGTTGTGTTTGAATAGCATTTATATTTTTTTCTCTTGAAAGGTGGAGGGATAACCCACTCGATGCTGCGCGCCTCATGGGTTATTCTTCGTCTTTCACTCGAAAAAATATAACTGCTATTCGAACACAACTGTTCAATATCCTCTACTATTATTTATACATAAGTGAAAACTAGAGATTTCCTTCACTCAGAAATGTCATAATTCACTGCAGTGCAATAACACTTTTGTTATTTAATGCACGCCAGGAAGCCGATGAAGTCGTCGGACATACTTCTTTCTTATGTACTGACGTCTGCTGTACAACAACAACAGTACATAGGATTACGATAAGAATACGAAGCCTTTTCAGTTATTTTTGCATTAAGATAAATAATTTACAACTGAAAACACTAGATTGATTCAATAGAGGATCGGCGTATCACTTAAAATCAAAGCGATAAAACAAAACTTCATTATCGATCGTCTGTTGACAGCGTTGTGTGACCTGTATCATGGCTTCGAAGAATCGGACCACTGCGTGTAACGAATCACTGTAATTGCCATTCAATGACGCGGTAAAACAATGTAAAGTAATTTCATAGATCACTTTTATCCTGGTGACTGGTGCAATGCAGAGTTAAAATCCATGGATATCGATTTAATTTCTCTTTACATGAAATATCGCGAAAAACTTCAGGGAGAAAATAGCCATTCAAATGACCACAAATCTGACAGTTGACAGTCACGCGAGAAGAACAGACATGCTGTTGTTTCATTGGTCAACGATATATATTCCTACGTTTGCTGAAAACCTAATCCGTCATAAGTTTGTTCATATTCGCGTCTCATGGGTTATTCTCCGTCTTTCACTCGAAAAAATATGTGCTATTCAAACACAACTGTTCAATATCCTCTATTATGTTCTTCGGGGTTTACACGTGTGTGTGCGTGTGTGTTGGGGGGGGGGGGCACCCGAAGTAAATACGTTTACAGTTCTGTTTTTCGAGACAGTAAGAGGCTTTGAAGGCCATCGAAAATCCAAATGATTGGCGCTGGAATGAGGAAAATCCATACAGTATGTGCCCTGTACGAACCGAAATTGTGTTCGAAAAGTAAACAAAATATAAATAACCGGGACGACCATTCATTCATTCTAAGACAAAGTTAGTTCAAAACAATACTTTATCGTACATTTTCGAGACTAAGCACTAAAAGCTTCTGAATTATATGTCTTGAGAAAAATAGTCGATAATTTCAACATTCTGTTTTTACGTCAAAATATCAACATTTTGGCAGCTCATGCCACTGTAAGCAGCCACTAGCAAAACCAAATTGTCTTGGAACGTTAGTCTTCACAAACAACTGTTCGTTGTAATTCCACGAACTTGAGTCCAGTTCAGTTTTTCTTCAAAGTAACATATTGTAAACGGTTTAGAAAGACTGTTAAAATGTATGGCGCTTTTTAGAAGTTGACAGCGTTGTGTGACCTGTATCACGACTTCGGAGAATCGGACCACTGCGTGTAACGAGTAACTGTAATTGCCATTCAATGGGGCGGTAAAACAATGTAAAGTAATTTCATAGATCACTTTTTATCCTGGTGACTAGTGCACGGCAGAGTTAAAATCCATGGACATCGATTGAATTTCTCTTTACATGAAATATCGCGAAAAACTTCGGGGAGAAAATGGCCATTCAAATGACCACAAATCTGACAGTTGACAGTCACGTGAGAAGAACAGACATGCTGTTGTTTCATTGGTCAACGATATATATTCCTACGTTTGCTGAAAACCTAATCCGTCATAAGTTTGTTCATATTTTCTTTTTTATAATTGATAAATGTTTGCTTAATAAACAATGCCCAGACTATGACATGAAAGTTGTACAGTTGTGTTTGAATAGCATTTATATTTTTTTCTCTTGAAAGGTGGAGGGATAACCCACTCGATGCTGCGCGCCTCATGGGTTATTCTTCGTCTTTCACTCGAAAAAATATAACTGCTATTCGAACACAACTGTTCAATATCCTCTACTATTATTTATACATAAGTGAAAACTAGAGATTTCCTTCACTCAGAAATGTCATAATTCACTGCAGTGCAATAACACTTTTGTTATTTAATGCACGCCAGGAAGCCGATGAAGTCGTCGGACATACTTCTTTCTTATGTACTGACGTCTGCTGTACAACAACAACAGTACATAGGATTACGATAAGAATACGAAGCCTTTTCAGTCATTTTTGCATTAAGATAAATAATTTACAACTGAAAACACTAGATTGATTCAATAGAGGATCGGCGTATCACTTAAAATCAAAGCGATAAAACAAAACTTCATTATCGATCGTCTGTTGACAGCGTTGTGTGACCTGTATCATGGCTTCGAAGAATCGGACCACTGCGTGTAACGAATCACTGTAATTGCCATTCAATGACGTGGTAAAACAATGTAAAGTAATTTCATAGATCACTTTTATCCTGGTGACTGGTGCAATGCAGAGTTAAAATCCATGGATATCGATTTAATTTCTCTTTACATGAAATATCGCGAAAAACTTCAGGGAGAAAATGGCCATTCAAATGACCACAAATCTGACAGTTGACAGTCACGCGAGAAGAACAGACATGCTGTTGTTTCATTGGTCAACGATATATATTCCTACGTTTGCTGAAAACCTAATCCGTCATAAGTTTGTTCATATGCGCGTCTCATGGGTTATTCTCCGTCTTTCACTCGAAAAAATATGTGCTATTCAAACACAACTGTTCAATATCCTCTATTATGTTCTTCGGGGTTTACACGTGTGTGCGTGTGTGTTGGGGGGGGGGGGGGGCACCCGAAGTAAATACGTTTACAGTTCTGTTTTTCGAGACAGTAAGAGGCTTTGAAGGCCATCGAAAATCCAAATGATTGGCGCTGGAATGAGGAAAATCCATACAGTATGTGCCCTGTACGAACCGAAATTGTGTTCGAAAAGTAAACAAAATATAAATAACCGGGACGACCATTCATTCATTCTAAGACAAAGTTAGTTCAAAACAATACTTTATCGTACATTTTCGAGACTAAGCACTAAAAGCTTCTGAATTATATGTCTTGAGAAAAATAGCTAATAATTTCAACATTCTGTTTTAACGTCAAAATATCAACATTTTGGCAGCTCATGCCACTTTAAGTAGCGAAAGTGTCTCTAAATGTTTAAAATTAATCCAAGCACAAAATGAATATACGTTCATTCTGGATATATAAATTTTGCTAACCTTTTGATTGATTGATGTAATATGCTTCACTTTTTGGCATTGCCAGATTTAGTGGTAAGGACATCAGGTCCTTTGCCTGAATGAAAATAAAAAACGACCTTTGGTGAGCACCTAGCCACTATTTGATATGTACAAAGCCCACTCAAACATCTGTTAATATTTTTAGTATGACTTTTGTTTTTTTCACGCATCAGCTTCAATAGATTTTTTTTTTAAAACGTCAGTCAACATACTTAATCATGTCATAAACTTCATTTGTTCGAATTGACTTGACTATCGGAATTTAGGGGGAAAAAGTGCAAATTTTGCTTCCGGAATATGTAGATATAGCTCATGTAATACGGCTTAAGGCCCGTTCTCGCTGCGCGATTTGTCGTACCGACTTTTAGGATGCGATTTAAATAGACGCTTTTAATTGGTCGATACGATTTGTCAACCAATCAAATGCATCCATTTGAATGGCATGCTACAAGTCGGCACTACAAATCGCAAAGTGAGAACGGGCCTTTACCCTAGTGACATTTTGTCTTGTTTGATATACCAATAAAAATTCATGGAATCAATATTTTATGATGACTAGAGTGAAACAGTTGTACATACAATGTCATCATACATTAGGGATTCGGCCAGGTATAGAAAGGAAAATTGCTGGGGAAATGACAGTATCAATCAAGCGTAAAACGATTCAGTCAGACAAGCGTAGACACAATAGCTTTGGCATAGGTAACGGATCAATCTGGCTGGAACTGCGATCGATGAGAAAGAGCCTTGGAATTGGCATTAACCGATGCGGCTGGCCATTGTTGCTAGGGCTGTGCATTTTAACCTTAGTCTGTCGCCAATTGTCGATGCAGAGCTGCTGCTATAAACTGCAGAAGCGGATATCGATAACACGCTTTGATAGTTACGTTGTCTTGCAGATGCATTCGGCAATGTCAAGGACGTAGGTCCCAGTGTTTCCAGCTAACTGGTTGTGTTATCTTTAATTACCACCATTCGTGTACAGCTGGTAGCCTGCAGGTTGGAAGGCGTGTAGGTCCTATCGCCTTATGTTGACATCTCTCATAACCTAATACCAGCTGTATTAATTATCTAGGGCATTTTGCTAGCGCACGGCGCAAGGCAGCTTAGACCAACTTCGGTAAACCCGATAGTAAAAGCAAACGGGAAAAGAAGACAAAATGACGGCTCAGCCTAGAACATGCGATGTGGTTATCATTGGGGCTGGTATAAGCGGTAAGGCGAATTCCATTTTCTTCTATGTATGTCTATTACAAGTGAGGACTTTAAGTTGTGCAGTGCGACTGGCTGCATGGTTATCTTGCACGTGATAGCGAGTCATCCTCGCCGCAGAGTCCATGTTAACTGTGTTTGTCTCACTTGTAGGCGTTGTGTGGTTGTAAATACAAGATATTTACTCAGACGCGAGGCATGTTTGGCACAGAGAGGACATGCAACAAAACCCAAATGTAGTTAAATTAGGGAAAAAATCCTTCATCCCAGGGCCCAATAAATTGTACGTTCGGCTTAAGTAAGGAATATACTCCGGTGACGTAACTCACTTTTAACACAATATGAATGAGTCTCCATGGGTATTTTTGATTATTACCTTTGTGCGTGTGTTTTAGTGTTTATAAATACAATGCTACATCAGTCATATGTATGTTGAGAAGACCAACCAATATACTCCGGTGACGTAACTCTCCTTTTTAATACAATATGAATGAGTCTCCATGGGTATTTTTGATTATTACCTTTGTGCGTGTGTTTTAGTGTTCATAAATACAAAGCTATATCAGGTCTGTGTAGACCAACAAGGACATTTAGTTTATTTAGCATTGTATGGATAAACTGACAAGAGCTACCCAATATATGGGAGTTCTACTGACCAAGGCTAAGCTCATGTCAGTCGTCAACCTAATGAAATATCATAGGTTTAGTTTATTACAACAATTTATGGGGTATAAAGGTCTAAATGCTATAGCTCTTTTTAATACAATTATAATTAAAAACTTGTCTCCATGGTTATTGTTTAATAGACAACAAGATTTTCCCTGTGCACGTGTGTTTTAGTGATCATAAATAAATATATAGGAGTAAATTCATAGAGACAGAATTAGCTAATTCTTCGTCATGTTTTCAAAGAAATACAAAATTAGAACTTGCTAACCGTAGAGATGTGCATTAAGCTTGTCTAAGTAAGCAACGTTAGCCCGAAACATGAGCTCACATACCTCCCATTTGAATACTGTTAGGTTGGCTCGGGTTACTGTCCTTTAAATACCGGTATCTTGTTATTTCAACGTCAATACATTAGTTTTGTAAGGTATACTCGTATATGACTAATTGAAAGTAAACGTATATTGGTCAAATTTTAACAACAGAATCAAAACCTATGCATGTAATATCTCCCTCGCTGAAATAATTGCAATTGTAAAATCCGGTAAACAGGGCACACGGTCAAATTTGTTGGCACTTGCCGCCGTAGGCTGTTGAAAATTTGTTGAGAAAACCAATTTACTTTAGATTACTACGACTAAAACCACTAAAATTAAACATAGGACACATAAAACATGTCCAGTTAGGTTTAGAATGTAGAAATGGGGGGTGAAAAAACAAACGAAGAATCAAAGCCTGATTACAACAACAACCAGTGTCCGTTAACTTTATAGGGATTGGATTACTCTCATTTCAGGCCTTTTTATCTATGGTCTATTATCGGCAGGCTTTTCGAATCACTCTTACTCGATCGTCAGTCTGTATTTCTCAGATAAAGTACGTAAAACATTAGGGCGCTTGTGCGCATGTTCAGCTTCGGGGTTTGTTTACATTGCGAGTACGGGCTAACTCTCGGGCTAACTGTGGAACATGTGACACGTTGTCGTTGTACGAGGAGAGTTTGAAATCTTCCAGGTCAATTTTTACTTTTTTACGAAGAGGAATTTGGCCGATTTACAACGAAATTTCATTTTAAAATTAATTTAAAATTCGTAACTAGTCAGGTCTATTTATACAGGCTTTGTGTTAGCTCATAGTACTTATAGACTTAGAGAGTTGGAAGCCCAATAGAGCAATTGGTCAATACATTCAGTTCTCTGGACTTTAAACTAATGACATCATCGACACAAGCCTTCGATCGATGGATCATGGGTTTGTATCCCGGTCACGTGCCTTTTTTAGCTTATATAGGGGGCCCCCGTGGCTCAGTAGGTAGAGCGTTGAACGCTCAATCTGAACAGCCTTCCACCAATGGATCGTGGGTTCCTCTCACAATAAAACTGGCAACGCCGCCATATAAGTGAAATAATCTTGAGCGCGGCGTAAAACACCAAACAATCAATCAATCAATGTAGCTTATATAAAACGCTAAATCAATAGCTGGTTGTGGAACGTTTGGGGGATGATGTGTTACTATTCGTGGATTTCAAACCTTCCATACACCAGGCGGCTAAGTGGGTAAAGCTGAAACAACATCTCAACCCAAGGGTCGAGATTTCGGAGTTAGGAAGGTGCATGTTTTTTTTTTTGTAAATAAAAATATTTTATCACTATACAACTGTATATAAAATGCTTTCAGACTTGTCAATGCTTGAATGGCGGTATATCAAATGTTTTCAGATTTATCTATGTTGTATAGCGGTATTTGAACTGTTTTCAGATTTGTCAATGCTTTATAGCGCTTTGAAAATTCTGTCAGATTCTTTCATACATTGAATGTTGATAGATTGCTATACTTTGTGTTTACATACTATAATCAGACTAAAGACTGTAAGCCTATAATCCAATAAATGTTTACAGACTATATTCAGACTAAAGACTATAAGCCTATAATCCAATGAATGTATACAGACTATGTTCAGACTACACAGACTGTAAGCCTATAATCCAATTAGTCTAAGAAAATGGAAAATAGGAATCTTGTTAAGCTACGGGCTAAATCTTATCGGCTATTCGGATCAATATATTCTTTTATAAAGCAAGAGAATGAGATAGAGAGAGAGATCTTGTCCTAAAATGTGTAAGGGCCTCGGTCGTCCATTCAGAGCACTTTTCATTTTAGCCAATATATGAACTTGCCTCCGTAGCAACCAAATGTGTCACCCCTTTCTAATGTGTTGGTCTAACGACATGCGTTGGCATTAAGACACTTTTGTCGTCCTGAGTGTTGAATGCGGTGTAAGGACACAACATTCAACACTCAGGACGACAAAACTGTCTTAATGCCAACGCATGTCGTTAGAGTGTTGAATTTTGTGTCCTTACACCGCGTCTATCAAGGTTATAAATCAAGCTACATGTACATTTAATTGGCATAATTTGCCGAAATTCCGATTTTTGTCATTGATTATGATCGTCAAGCAAAGTTGAGCGTTTTGAGTGCCTCGAAAAACAGAAGGATTGAAATAAAAAACTGCTTGAACGTACATCTCCATAGTTTTTACCCTCCGAAAGTTGCCATAGTCATATTGGTTGTACAACTGCTTTAACGTACCTTTCCACGATTTCCCCCCATATTTGGCAACTCATGTCGCCTGAAGTTTCCTCTGATACGGTGCACAAAGAATCTAAATGTAACAGAAAGCTAGAAGATATATAACCACAATGTTTGCTGGAATTTTTAAGCTCCTGTGTACCGGGAATATTGTATAAGATGCGTTTATTTCGATTCACATAACCGTCTTAGCGTCCGGTTTGCAATAAAATGGGACGGTATCAGGTGTGGTTATGTTGTTATTGCATTTTCTGTCATTTTCTCTCTATTTTTCTGCTAATGGATAATTCTCGCCAAAATTCGGGCCACTTGGCAAAAACTGGTGATTTATAAAATTGATATAAGCTAAGAAATATGCCTTCAAACAAGTTTGCTTTTGCTAATCTTCATCTCGCGTTATTGTCAACCTGGTACGTATTCCCTGGTAGTCCACAGATTTAAAGATTTGAATTAATGACGTCATTAAAACAATAACGGGATGTAAATGGGTATTGTTTTGACGTGACAATGATGTTGCAAGCTTTTGTTGGGACTCGCATGACTGCGCCGCCTATAAGTTCGGTTTAGAATACTTTTCTTCCTCCATATTGTTTTCCCTAATAACAAAGATGACGTCATTGGGCAATCGGTTTATTCTGGTTGGTATGAAATGAAATGACATTATTTCAATTATATGGCGGCGTTGTCAGCTTTAGTGAGGAAGGGAACTGGGCTCTCACCAGGAAGTAACCCATTATCGACTCGTCTTTGTTTAGTTCGCTGAGTATATTATGCTCATCTTTACTCATGAATTATCCCAAAACCAGACAAGGGTAATGGAGCCGTGATTCTCGTTAAAACTGAGTATTTGGAAAAGATAACACGATTCTGGACGATACCAGCAAATTCAACCAATTAACAGAAAATAATACTGAAAGAAAGGAGAGCACTGTGCAAAATTTTCTTTACAATCTAAAGAAGAAAAACTTGATTTCAGACGAAGTTTACCAAGAACTACGACCTACGGGTTCTCGAACAGCCATTTTGTATGGCCTGCCGAAAATTCACAAACCAGGTTTTGCATCCTCCACGTAGACAAAATCATTAAACAGTTTCTAGACAATACATTTTCAGACAACCCATTTCGTAAACCATTCGGACCTGAAAAACAAAAAAAATCTTCATCAGAACACCCTTTCTTGGACCAGCCTCAATAAAATTATCTAAAAAACTAAAATCACTTGAAAACCTTGTCCCGACAGTTCAGTTTGTATCTTTAAGTAAAACTTTCACAATCAGTTCTTATTTTAATTACAAAGATCACGTAGATGAAAAACTTCGTAGTAATGTTATTTATATGGTTACATTTGGTGATTGCCCTGCATCTTATGTAGGACTTACATCCAGACATATTAATCAGAGGTTCTCCGGTCATCACATTTTGCACCAGAACAGTGGCTCCTATGCAGCTGCAAGTCACTGTTACAACAACAATCACAATCCCAACACATTGTCATGTGAGATAATTGACCTGGCTAAGAACAAGCTTAACTTAGCATACAAAGAGTCCCTTCATATTTCAAAATTAAATCCTATATTAAATGTTCAAATTCCATCCGTTCCTCTCCGCTTATTCAATGTGTAACCAACTGTCTCCATTCTATAGATAAGGTTGTCATCCTCTGTGTAATATCCTGATGTTACAGCACACCTGCTGTTTCCATGTACTAGTACTTCATATCTTAATACATGTAGTTAATTCTTGACCTGTAATGTGACCTTGGAGTGTGGTGATTTTATCTGCAGTGTAAGAATCACAACTTATCAGTGATTATATCTTTTGTATTTGTTTTGTTCATTCTTGCTGTGTATATAATGCCTGTGTTACCATGCCGACTTTGTGTTGCTGTTATTTCTGATGATGAGAGTAGTTTCTCTCGAAAGCTCATTTTAAACATCAACATGTACAAAGTAGTACAAGTTGTCCTATGTGTTTTGGTTTTAGTAAAAGCGCTCCATAGAAGAATCTATAGTCAAATACTCTGTTGAGGCTTACTTTTCAGACTGGAAAACTTAAAATATGAGACTGTGTATATTTGAGTTGAAACATATCTAAGCTGTCTGACATACATTTTTATCTATCAGTACAGACGTTTACTTAACCTTCATTACACGGGGCCTCGGGTTCATTTTGAACTTAACCTACAATTCTGACAACATCTTAGTTATTTGCACAAGTTATGATATCTGGGTTAAATTCAGAGGCTGTCAGTTTATTTAGATTATTGGGTACAAGTAAATGTATTTACGTAATCAAATATGTGTTTTAGTACTGGAACCTGTTTCACAAAGCGGCGTAGTGTAAGTTTTTACCTAACTTTCATAGCAACCCATACTGTAGAGATACGTTCCTATGGAAGTTACGCAAAAAATACGTCTACGCCGTTTTGTGAAACAGGCTCCTGGACAGCCAGATATTGGGGACGATGGATGATTGATTGATTGATGGTTTACTTCGCACTCAAGATTATTTCACTTATATGGCGGCGTTGCCAGATTTAGTTGGGGAGGAAACAGGGCTCTTTGCCGAGAGGAAACCCCCGACCTTGGGCTAGTACCTGGCATTTCATCCACATGCGGCGATCGAGTGAAAAATCCACTCGGAAATTGTTCAATAATATTTAGTGTTTTAATATATTACCAGACACTTTCTCCATGTGACCCTTAAAGGTGACATAAGCTGCCAAAACGCAGACTTTTTTCATAGATATAGATTGTTGATGAATATTTAGCCTATATTGAAACATATACTGATAATCCATGATGTTTCATTCGACAACAAACATACATAGTCATAATAAACAACAATAATTAACAACCTTTTTCTATTTGAACTATTTGCAGGACTAGCTGCAGCTAAACTGCTGAAAGAAGAAGGTTATGATGTGCTAGTGTTGGAAGCTAGGGATAGAGTCGGTGGAAGAACGTTCACGGTCCAGGTGCGTAAAGTGATTTTGTGTGGGGAAATTAAGGGGCAAATAACTCTGACAAAAGATTGTTTACATTCAACGCAAAACCTCGGATATGTTCCCTCCATGTTTCCCTGAAACTTTGGGGATTTACGTACGCGAAATACCCTCTGATAGACTGCAGGTCATTTTGAATGTGCCAACCAAACAAGTAGCCGCGAAACGGCCAATTTCCATATCCTCTTGAGGGCCCAACAAAAGTGTGTCCTTGATAATGTAAAGCAGCGAAACGCTATGTTTGTTAAAGGGGAAGAAAACAAAAAAATACTTTAGCGTTCAAGAGAAGCGCACTTATTTTTCCTTTCCAATGGTACCAAACACATACTTTTGTGATTTTTTCATGGAACATGATGCAGTTTATAAAATATCGTATTATGTTACATACACAAAACAAATTGGTCAACTTTCAAAATATCCCATTTAAACCCAGGTTAATTTCACTCTCTTCAAAGCATTCCTATCTCCAGAAAATTGCTTCCAGTTTCTCAAAACTTACATTACATTACAAAGGAATCTTTGAGGAAAACGTGGCTACCAAAAAACTGGTCTGCGTGCCATATTGGTGAGTTACGAAGGCCTTGAAGAGGATGAATTTAACCTAGGCTTAAATGGGAGATTTTAAAAGTTGACCAATTTGTCTTGATTATTGTGGTCTTTTATTAACTTCACTGTCAGGTGTAAAAAAAATCGCAAACATATGTGTTTGGTACAGTTGGAAAAGGAAGCATTAGCGCGCTTCTTCTGAACCCTAAAGCAATTTTTTGTTTTCTCCCCCTTAAACTTTCAGCCTCGATCAGTTATATAATTGAAGCATTGGAGGTTTCCTGACATGTACCGAAACTGCGTCGGTTTTCTTTATGTTACAAATATCTATCTAGATTTGATTGGTTATTATAATTTTTGTTTTCTTTTTTTTGGTCGGTGGTAAAAAATTTTGATGCGTGTACTTTCGACGCCATTTGTATTCAGCTCCAAAAATGTCTTCGCTCGCTACGACAGTATATAAGAGGCTTGAATTATTGAAGACTCTATGCTCAAGGGATACCACTCATTTACCTTCCGGCCTTATAATCTAATGTTATCAACCGATTCTTCTAAATTCCAAAATTTGTCTCAATTCCAATTTTTTTCTCAATTCCAAAACTTTTAAAATGTAAAGAGTGTTATAGTATTTGATCTTTTCCTACGTATATATCCTAACGTATTCTAAAATAATTCTAAGATGTTCAGAATGCCAATATCGAGGTTGCCCCTGATTCAGGAGTTGACGTGGGGACGCATTAGCCTTTAGCAAATTCCGATCCCGAAGGTGAGAAAATCCCCCCAATATTCCGACAACAATTTGATATTCTAAGTGAATCTTAAATCATACAAGGTTCTAAATGCTATTCAAAAAGTAAATACTTTGCTATTTTTTTTTATATAGAACCCCAATGTAAAATACGTGGACTTGGGTGGAGCGTATCTTGGTCCTACACAAAATCGCCTTTTACGGATAATACGTGAGTTGGGTATAGAAACATCTTTAACCTATGACATCGGAGATGCCGTGGCATTTTATCAGGTAAGATATTGGTATATCTGGAATATCTGCATTCATATAATAAATAAATTGCAGCTACGGCGATGCATTACAGGCACGCCCGACAATAGAATCCAAAATACCGTTTACATTAAAATTAGCAGATCGTTTTCCCACACAGAAGAAGTTTTGGCATCATTTTGTATTCTTTATTTGAAAGTGAAAATTTGATTTCTTTCGTACCCGCAATGTAAACAAACCCGGAGCCTAAGCATGCGCATAAACACCTTAAAGATTTGAACGATGTGGTCGTTTTATTTTATCTGAGAAATACAGATATAGGATCTGGTTTGCAGATAAGATTAAGAGTGTAAACAAAAAGATATGAAATGAGGGTAATCACACATTGAAGTTATCGGTTTCTGATCGTTGGTGTTGTAATCTGGCCTCGATTCTACTATGCTTTAATACCCCCTATCGGTACATTTCAAACATAACTGGATATGCATAATGTGTCCAATGTTTAAATTTAGTGCTTTTACTTGTAGTAAACTGCGTAAATTGGCTTGGTTAACAAATATCAGAAAGGGTACGACGGCGAGTGCACCTTTAATGGTCCTTCTCTAGGTCGTTGGAATTTCGTTTTGTAGATGCAGATTCTTATATAAATGGTGTAAAACATGTATATTGGTCCATGAATATATTTTACAGTTTTAGTGTGGGTAGTCTTGCAGATTTATTACAAATGTTCAGGTACTTAAAACTTCTCTTGACAATCAGAGTTTATGAAAAAATGCCAAATTTTTTTCTATTCCATCCATATACTGCACGAAATGAATAATGAGGACTGCTTGTCATTTAAACCGAATGTTAGGTATTTTCATCAAAGAAAATCAACTCGAAGTTATTTGGTGAAACAATTTTTAAAAATCTACCAAAAGGTATAGGAGGGCACTAATTGTTTTATGGTTGATTTGAATTCTGTCTATCTATCGTACAGAACTCACAAGCGCTATGATTAATTTTGGTATCATCTTCATTGATACAATGGTATTTAAAGGCGCATGAGCTGCCAAAATGTTGATATTTTGACGTTAAAACAGAATGTTGAAATTATTGGCTATTTTTCTCAAGACGTATAATCCAGAACCTTGATAGTGCTTCTAGTCTCGAAAATGTACGATAAAGTATTGTTTTGAATTACCTTGGGTTTAGAATGAATGAATGGTCGTCCCGGTTATTTAAATTTTCTTTTCTTTTCGTAGACATTTTTGGTTCGTACAGGCCACATATTGTATGGATTTTCCTCATTCCAACGCCAATCTTTTAGTTTTTTGATGGCCTTCAAAACCTCTTACTGTCGTGGCGATCAGAAATTATGAAAAAAGTGTGAATTTTGGCAGCTCATGCCACTTTAATGTCAGTTCTTCAATAAATCGAGCCATAAAACAGGAAGATTTTAGACAATTCCACTTTAAGCTGTATAGGCCTACTGATGATTTATTGGATGTGCATGTATACGATTTCGTCTATGGACATACCAGTTATCTGCTTTACATAGACGTTGAAGGAAGATCATTGTGACCGTTTGCATAGATTTATGATCTGAAATTCAATATGTAACGGATATTTCAGATGGCAATATATGTATTTATTGCGTCTGGATTTTTCACTTCATTTCCTGCTGTGTCACGTATATTGGAAATATGATGTGTTTTTATCTGGTAGCCTGTATATAACGTTTTTTTGGCACAGTGTAAAGTTGTTGACGCATTTCTAACGATGGAGCGAATCAACATGAACTTTCCATGTCAACGACTTAAATTAGACATAGGTCGTATTATACATGTCCCTTATATGTTTAAAACGTATGAATGGTGATCTAAAACATACCTTAAAATGACCAATTGATCCATAGGTATTTGATTACACCCACATCAGGTTTTTTTTTCTGTAGTCTCAAATTTATCGGGGGTTCTCGAAGTGAAAAAAGTGAAACAATCTTTAGGGCTGCATAAAACATCAATCAATCAATCAAATGAATCCGCGGACGGTGAAATAATGTTGCACGCTTATGGGGCGCTATTCTTAAACTTGCTTGAGCAAAACAAGAGGCGTTTCTGTGCTCAACTCCAAACTCACAGTTCTTTTTAGTTTTCTTTTTAGTACGAAATTCTAAGCAAGTTATTCACCTTGCTCCAAGTTAGACTCTAAACAAGTTTTGCTTTGATAATTAGTATGAAATAGTAGTTTGTGAGTTTATTTTCACTAATTTTGGAAATGATAAACGTTTAATTTTAACAACACGTACATTTTTGCATTTTTTTCCTAGAGAACCCCAATAATTTGTGTTCAATTTGGCTGAGATTGCCTTTGTTTGTATACAAAGTTTAGCACGTTCTCAGAATACTTTATCAATCTCTCACTCAAACCCCGGGAGAGTTGGGCTTGGAGTCTGAGCCGAGGGCGCGTTTTGTATAATCCCGGCGCCAGCTCGAACTCACTGACACCTTCAATACAGGGACTCTGTCGCCGTATGTGAAAGAGTTGCCAGGTACTCGCCGAAGGTCCTGGGCAGTCGGAACTCCCTTCGGCTATCTTCGCTCGCTACCGGTCGGCTTTGACACGCCTCGGGCAGTCTGCGCTTTTTTATACGGCAAATCACCGTATTTTTGGGCTGAATAAAAATGGCGTCGAAAGTAAATATCAAAATGTTTTACTACCGACGAAAACAGAAAATAAAAATAATTATAAATTTATTAAATGATAATATCAGTTAGAAAGATATTTGTTAATATATTTTATTTAGCCCGGTAAACCACATGTTGTAGACAGACGCAGTTTCGGTACAAATCAGGAATCTTCAAATACTTCAATTATATAACTGATCGAGGCTGAAGTTAACAAAGCGAGTGTTTCAGTCTCTTACATTGTCACGGGGACGCTTTTGTGGGGCCCTCAAGGGGATTTGGGATTTGTACGCTTCACGGCTACCTATTTGGTCGCCATATTCAAAATGACCTGCAGTCTATCAGAGGGTATTTCACGCACGTAAATCCCCGAAGTTTCACGCACGTAAATCCCCGAAGTTTCAGAGTGGGTCCTGGGTTTCCTCCGGGCAATGAGCCCGGTTTCCTAAACCTGGTAACGCCGCCATACAAGTGAAATAATCTTGAGTGCGGCGTAAAATACCTATCAATCAATGCAAGGATGAGCCTCGGACCATTTGATATCTGTCTTTTCTTTCTGCAGGGTAAACGAATACGCTTCCAAAATATCTTCCCAAACCTTGGAGGTTTCCTGTCAGGTCTGGATGTCAATCATGTCTTCCGAGAATTGGACAGTATGTGTCAGCAGGTATATATATGTTTTATTTTTATTAAAAAATTTTTTTTTAGTTTTTCTCAGTTTTTTTAAAGCTTTTTTCTATGTATGGTATTGGTTAATTGGGGTATTCTATTGCCAAAATAGCTCGTGGAATAAAATGGAAGCGTATTTATAGGAAGCCGTCTAATAAAACAGCCCCTAAAATAAATATTGAACTTTGGTAGTTGTCCAAAATAATGTCAACAACACCGCTAACATAAACTAGCCTAATCCAATTTTAAATACAGACTTTGTTATCCCCAAAATACGATTTTTGATTGTGTCGACCTCGGTGGGTCAGTCGGCAGAGCGATAGTCACTCAGTCCGACGCACGCCTTGGGTCGATTGGTAGAGGGTTCGAATCCCAATCAGTCCAAAGAATTGTCTAAATGTGCTTTTCTCTTAACTTGATCGCTTAATGTGGAGTGTTGCCAGGTGAGCTTGAGTGCGTCGTAAAACACCAATAAATCAATCAATCAATCGATTGACCGACCGACGAACCTGCTGACCCCAAAGTATGTAACAAACATTGTGAAATGAAAACTAATTGGATGGTTAATCGAAATCTGTTGAATTAAATGTTAAATTTTATCAAGGTAAGCGGACTAGTGTCTCCACCCCCCCCCCCCACTCCTTCCCCCTCCCAACCGCACACTCTTCAATATTTTGACAGCCTCGTCATACATCACAATCGTGAATATGACGTATTTATAGATACCATAAAACAAAGGATTTCGACATTATATTAGTATCTGTATTAAACTAAATATAACCTTAGGTAAATATACAAATCGGGCAAAAAGAAATCCGTATTTATACTGATAAATAAATGTGTTCTTTCTGAAATGATATTATTGTTTATATGGTTTAGATACCGCTTGACGCCCCTTGGAAAGCTGCTCGAGCCGAGGAATGGGACAAAATGACTGTTCAACAATGGCTCGACAAAACAGCTTGGACAAAGTAAGTTACTATGCTCACTGAAACCCGAGTACGGCGTTGAACTCCAACCAATCAGTCCATCTGCGGGACCTTAGCCGCACGGTTGTGTTACAAGGTGGTTACACTAATGGATTATGGGTTCGCTCACTCAGTCTAAATAAAATCGACAATCTTTTAAGAGTCCGAGATTTCCGGTCCGGTTTCCTCTCCATTAAACCTGGTTATGTGCCGCCATATAAGTGAAATAATCTTGAGTGCCAAAGCACCGATCAAAAAATCAATCAAATCCCAGTCAGTCCCCAGGAACCTATATCTTAGCTCAAGGGTGCAGCGTTAATGTGAGGCCCGAGGGCCGAACGCTACGGAGGTAGCCATGTTTAAAATAGAAAGATTCCTAGAATACAAAACATGGCCGCTGTGAGCGCGGGAAATTGTTCCAGCCAGCTCTAGATATGGATCTAATGCAATAACTCCGGCCTATAATTCGACAAAAGACAGAAAAGGTTGGTCATTCATTTAAAGGCATTTATTGTATCGGTGAATGATTTTTTTCGAAAGAAAAACGGGACCGATGTACGAGAGAGTCGTATACTACAGTTTCGAAATGACGGCCTTTCTACACTCTTCGAGCTCCTAGCTATTTGGAGTATTGTTTACTACTATAACCTATATGTGAGATCGGTGCCTATTGTCAAAAGGAAGGTCCAACTTCGCTAGATAGCCCTGCAAACATTCAAGATAAAGCTGGCTAACTTACTATAGAATTGAATCTGACCTAAACGATAATTACAAACATCCAGTCATTTAAGTTGCTTGTAAATTTGCCCAACTAGCTGGATTTCTGGAGGCCGTTTCACGAAGCCGTCGCAAAGTGCGATCTATCGCAGTTGCCATGATATCGTATCTCTTCACTATGGTATCCAGTGGCAACATGGCTTTCTTTGCGATGCAACTGCTTTGTGAAACGAGCCCCTGGAGCCTGTTTCACAAAACGGCGTAGCGTAAGTTTCTACGTAACTGTCATAGCAACCCATACTGTACAGATAAAAACTTACCCTACGCAGCTTGATGAAACAGGCCCCTGGGTCTTGTCTTACAAAAGTGGCGTAAAGATGCGCATTGGCCTACAACGTGCATGGACCGGTTGCGTCCTGGGGGCTGTTTCTCTAAACATTTACGACCGACGTAAGTCCAATGCAAGGCGTAACTGTCAAGGCAGCATATGCCTTCAACATTAAGTTACGACCAGACGCAAAGTAACGAAGGGCGTAAGTGTGTTGAGAAACAGTCCCCAGGGCGCAAGTTATCAAAGTTTTAACACTGATTTACGTCCGACGTAACTTACGTCAGCTTCGTAAGACAGGACCCGGTGGCTATGCCTGCTCCATGACTTAGACAATCAGAGCCAATACGTAAACTAATCGTCCGACCTTTAATTGAAATCTTTGTATATATTTGACGGTTATTTTTGAGCTTATGCAAACTATTTTACATTCTGTTCAGATCCACTAAGAAATTTGCCAAAATGTTTGTAAACGTGAATGTGACTTCTGAACCGGAAGAAATCTCCCTCTTGTGGTTTTTGACGTACATTTCCCGATGCGGTGGTCCAAGTAGAATATTCTCTACAACTAATGGCGGACAGGTGCGGTGTTACCGATTCTTGGAGAATGTTTTGCTCGTTTTAGCAGCATGTGCTTGTTCAGCCTGGCGTGTTTTTTTTTTCTTCTCTTTTTGCGATGCTCCTTTTACCATTCCATACTTTGCTTTACTCTATTTTTGTATTGTTTTTACGTTTTTTAGATTGTTTCAGAGTAATTTCGCGGTTCTAGCCTTCGTTTTTGGATAATTTAACATTAACTTTCTGCATCTGTCTATCAACCCAATTGCGTTGCATATTTATTAATGTTTTCAGTTCTATTTCTTGTTTTTATAAACAGTACTAACCTTCCCCGATCAAATAATTTACATACTGGTTACGGTGTTTTTTTAGAGGATTAGAGGTAACGGAAAATTGCCTAAAGTCCAATAAAAATACATCATATAAAGCCAACTTACTTTGAGCCTCAGTATGAAGGCAATGACCGGATGCGTTTCACACGCCCAACTGCAGAAAAAGTGTACACTGAAGGAAAGGTCCGGTTTCTACCATTATGGCAAAGTTGCCCAAATGCGTCTTAACAAATATTTCTCTCACAACTTAACACACTTATTTAATATGGTAAACTAAAGATTGAAATTTTCGACGCCCGGATCTTTCCAAAAGTTATGCCCCTTACATTAGGCCCACTGTACACAGATAATACAATCGCAAATACATTATCTCAAATGTAGTTTCTTTCACAAGTTTTTAGACTTCACAATTCCGCTTCTTATCCCTTTTAGGCTTGGGGCTTTCTTGGTTAAAGACAACGTACAGTTAAACACTTGCACGGAAGCTTATGAAAGCTCTCTTCTATGGTTTTTGTGGTACTTAAAAAGTGCCGGAGGCTGCTATAGAATTAACGCTATAAGCAATGGTGCTCAGGTGATTTATTCCCTTTTCGGTATATTTCTTTTCCATTTCAAACTTTCTGCTTCAACCGCTTTTTTGCTTGCCATTGGCCTCTATATCGCTTTGCAAATGCAGATTAGACCAGTATGAAGAAAATTGAATGTAGTTTATTTGGAGCCATTTGTAAAAGGAACACTCGCGTCGAAGATCAAGAATACTGTTTACATTAAAAACCAACAGACACTTTTCGGTATTTCTCCCAGACAGGAGGAGTTAGGCATTTTAGCATCATTTTGTATTTTTAATTTGAAATTTGAAAATTTGATTTGCCAGTAAACAAACAAACACCAAACCCGAGCATGCCCGATACCGAGCATGAGCACTAGCGGCTTAGTGATTTGCATAGTCTAAACGAGTTAACGGTTGAGGAATCTTTGAGATCTATTTTGAGAAATAGAGACGAGGATTTTGTTTGGAGGGGCAAGGAAAAACATGTCGATGAAATTGAGATTGTAAACTACAGACCAAACCATCTTAAATTACAGATCGATCTGTTGGTGTTCCAGATTTATTTATACGCACGCGTTAAACCATCATTTATGTATTTTAAACATAACTGGATATGTATAGCATGCCCTATGTTTAGCTATAGTGGGTTTCCTCCCATAGCAGGGGCCTCCGTGGCTCAGTAGGTAGAGCTCTTGGACGCTCAATCCGAACAGCCTTCCACCAATGAAGCGCGGGTTCGAATCCCACTCAGTCCAAAAATTGGAAAATTTTCTGACTGGGTTTTCACTCAAACGACCTATGTGGGATGGTTGCCAGTTACCAGCGGAAGGTCGTGTGTTTCCTCCGGGCACAGAGCCCGGTTTCCTCCCACAATAAAACTGCAACGCCGCCATATAAGTGAAATAATCTTGAGCGCGGCGTAAACCACCAAACAATTATCGAAAGGTAGCCAAATTTTATTTGTAGATCGTAGTTAAATAGGACATTTCATTAATAATTTGACCTGGGGTCACAGAAAATTGCAACAATATCTATTTGGTAGGCCCTACTGTTGGAAAAGTCACTTTAACGTGTTTCTACTCAACTGAAATGCTTGTTTTTTTTCTTTTCTTCACCTCTAATTAAAAGTTCAAAGCTTTAGAAAGCTCCAAGCGTGGGGTAAAACATCATTCAATAAATCAATTAAGGCTAATATTGACGTAAATTTAGTAAAAAAAAAGATCACTTAGATAACTTGAATTAAAATAAAAAGCAAATAGCTGGTGATTTTTTTTTCCTCTTTTAATTTTGTTAAAAAAAAGCACGAGTCTGATAGGTCTGTTTTAGGCACTCATTCACGTATGCAATTTCCGTTAAGTTTTACAGCTTTTTTATCGTCTAGCTTTAATACACTTTTTTTTTGGGGGGGGGGGGGGGGGGGGAGGGGTTGTTCTGTGTATTTTCATGTACCCCTTATTGTAATATTTGGCATCTGTATTGGACACTTTTTACCATGTTGTTCGGAGATTCTGACTTTCTTCACGTTCATCCCTCTGCACCATCAGCTAGTCTTGTTTGTGTAAAATGTTGTGTTATTGAGAATGACGCCTTCTATACCATGCATGATAAATACCTCTAGTCAATTAACCGTTTCTTAGAAATCATGAAAATCATCAACAAAATATGATTTAAGCCTTGGTAAAACTTTTCGTTCATCTGAATTCAAAAGCAAAATGCATTTTGTGTTTTATCTTTTCTAAGAGTTACCTTTTGTTCGATTTTTAACTATATATTTATAAACACTATATAGTGAACATAACATAGATGTTGATTTTAGTACGGTCTTCTTAGCATATCTAACTATAAGACTTTCCGTATTTTAACGGCTTTGACCATTCATACGGCCGGCTAAATATGATACCGGTCCTGATTTCCACTATTGGTAGCTCATGTCAGCTTTTACTTTAATTATTAAAACTATCCGTTTACTTTAAAATGGTTAAGACATCATTCTTTTTTCATATTACCTCTATCTATAGGAAAGAAAATTCGTCGGTGGATCACAACAACTCAGTATAAAGTTAGCTCAGAAAATTGGCTTAGGTAAATATATTTGTTTTTTTTTTCTTCTATGTATTAGTCCGGATTTCTGATATTTTTTTTCACTGACGGCGGTATTTTGGGAAAACCGGAGTAGGAAGGTTCAGTAAATATTATTCGTTCCCTGAATTCGTCTTTGCCTCCTACAGTCAAACATTTATCCGCCATTGATGACGTAACATTCTTTAGCACTCTTTAAACGTTATATTCACAGAAACAGAAAGCTAAATTATTCATGAACGTCGTTTCAACCCTATCTGAGTAAGTTAAATTGCTATTTCACTGTCTTCGATCGGACCTCAATCTATTTGATTGCAATGAACCCTGAATCAGAAATACGGCCGTCAGTATCAACAATAGGCATCTTGGGTGCATAAACCCAGACTACATGTACCAACGTATCTTCTTGCTAATTTGGCGGGTTTATGTTAAACCATGCATAAACAGTGCCCAATGCTATCAGTTCGTTTTTTTACTGTGGCTCAGATATGGCATTATTACATTTCCTGGACAAAAACTCTTTATCCCAGAGCTTTTTAGAGCTACCATCGAGAATGTACGTGAAGTAGTGTTTTGAAATAACTTTTCTCCAGGTTGCATAATTTTTTTTTCAATACTATTTCGGTTAGCACATGCTGTATAGATTTTACAAACTTCAGTCATTTAGTTTTTCGTGAACTATAATTCCTCTCTTTCTATCAAATATTGAAAAAAAGTTCTAAGTTTTGCCGTTCATGTGACTTTCCTAAAATGTAATAATGTCTGATATAAGCCACCATGATATTATTTTTAAAAATTGCATGAAAGTATGACGTGTTTCAAATCTTTTATCGTTAATTTATTTCAGAGCGTGTCTTAATAAATAAACCTGTCATTAAAGTGGAACAAACTGACAGGAATGTTACCGTCCATGATGTTAATGGCGACCGTTATGTGGTAAGCTAGTAAAAGCTAGATATATTTTAAGTTGCACGAGCTGTCAAAAGTTGTAACTAAAATAAGGTGAAGAATTACTTATGGATAACAACGTTTCAATGTAGTTCTTACATCATTATCAAAGTCAATAATAAACCAGAAAAACAATTCATTTGTATTACGGTTGGGACAATTATATGTTAAGTCAGGTACTAAATAGGAGAAATATATGAGTTTAAACCTGTAACATTAGAATTAACAACCAAGAAGTTGTTATCCATAAGTAATTCTTCACATTATTGGACCCCTTCAACTTCTAAATGCCTTTGAAAGTTGGGTTTCCAATTAGAAGGTTTTAGGTGATTTGTTCGGGAATGTTCTGGTATGTATTGATAAGTAACCCTAAAGTTTGTGTAACTTAGCCATATACTTGTGCGTTTTACTTCTCTTATATTGCGTCTTTGTCATCCATGGAATGCCGGTGTCTGTCTGAGAGACTATCACTCAGTCATCTGAGCACCGGAGGCCCCCTGAGACTGAATTAGCACTCTGTCATCTGAGCACCGGAGGCCCCCTGAGACTGAATTAGCACTCTGTCAACGGAGCACCGGATGCCCCTCGAGACTGAATTAGCACTCTGTCAACGTAGCACCGGCGGCCCCTCGAGAATGAATTAGCACTCTGTCAACTGAGCACCGCAGGCCCCTCGAGACTGAATTAGCACTCTGTCAACTGAGCACTCAAGGCCCCTCGAGACTGAATAAACACCCTGTCAGCTGAACACCGGAGGCCCCTTGGGAATGAATTAGCACTCTGTCAACTGAGCCCGTTATTTTCTTCAACAAAAAAAGAAGTTCATCTTATTTCATACACATCACAATTTAATACATTTCATCCCATGTGGACTTTTGTAAAATTTAATGATTCCAAAATTCGAATACCTAAGTGGTGAGATTCTGTTTGCCAAGATTTCTTGAGGTGACGTTGCCATTTATCTACTGGTGCCTTTGGGAAACCCCGAACTGACAAGAATCTCGTATCACATAAAAAACCTTTCTAAGCAACTTGTTATTTCTGTATTAAATGCGTTTAGAGTTACGCTGTGTTATAAATGTATTGTCACTCGATGGAATGTTATCTTTTCTACCAGCCCTCATTGATTTGTTTGATATTTTCAGGCATCACGTGTGATTGTTGCCACGCCTCTTCCTTTACAACAAAAGATGATATATGAGCCGCCATTACCGGCTCGGAGAAATCAACTCATATCACGTGTCCCAATGGGATCGGTCATAAAAACGTTTCTTTACTACAAAACTCCATTTTGGAGAGAAAAGGGTATACACACTTTGAATTATATCATTAAAAATGTTTCAGTTATAGCCCCTGTCAGTCTAGATGGAGATATGCAAGTCTGTGGCAAAATATGTTATGGCTATTATAGGACCTTAATCATATGTGTTAGAGCTTCCTTGTTTTAAAATCGTTAGCTTTTGCACTTAAATAGTAGTGTAAATAACAAGTAGGCCTACAATGGAGTGTATCAAAGAAACAATTTACTAAACTGCATATGCATAGGTTGATACATTAACTGTTTGGCGTTTTGTGTCGCGCTACTACACTTTTCTGCAGCATTGTCAGGTTTATTGGGGGAACCGTGCTCGATATCCAGAGGGAAATCCCCGACCTTAGTTTTTAGGCTGCACGACAGCCTCTCATTGGGATCGATCGGAAAGACCCGGAAGATCCCGACAAAGCTCCCCGATTAAAACTTACACTCAAGCTCATAGGGCTGTTTCTCAACACCGACGTAACTTTGCGCCAGGTCCTAACGTAATGTTAAAGGTATATGTTGCCATGACAGTTGGGCCTTGCACGTCGGGTGTAAATGTCTTGAGAAAGAGCCCCCAGTTGTGAGCTTGTTGCGATTTTAACCTTGTGATATGAGGAGGAATTCCAAAAGACTGACCTGCGATATTAAACGTACAGCATATCACATAGGCATACTATTCTCGTTAAAAGTATCGACAAATGCAGTTTTCTTTTCTTCAGGGTTTTCCGGATTGTCAGCTATTGATGACGAGGAAGGGTTGATTGGATTTTCTCTGGACGATACGAAACCAGATGGGACTCATCCGGCTCTTATAGCGTAAGCATGCTTGTTTATCAAAGAATCCCAGTGTGTTAATGTACGAAACTATGTCTGAAGAACATGCTTCTTTGGTAAAGAATCTCAGTGTGTTAATGTACGAAACTATGTCTGAAGAACATTGCGTCATTGCTACAAAAGCTCTTTAAATCTTTAGTAGTAGGATATTGTTGGCTAGTTTTCTAAAAACGTGTCAGTAATAATGGTATAGTTGTGACAAGGAGCGATACAAAAAATATTGCACAGGCCCCTCAAGTTGTTTATGTTAATGATATTAACTCAAAAGTTGAACACTGGGTTGGCTTGTTACACTGCATGAATAGAAGAAAATCAGATTTCACTTTAAAGTGGCATGAGCTGCCAAATTGTTGATATTTTGACGTAAACACAGAATGTTGAAGTTATTGGATATTTTTCTCAAGACGTATAATTCAGAAGCTTTTTAGTGCTTCTAGTCTCGAGAATGTACGATAAAGTATTGTTTAATACTAACTTTGGATTAGAATGAATGAATGGTCGTCCCGGTTATTTAAATTTTGTTTACTTTTCGAACACTATTTCGGCTCGTATAGGCCTCATACTGTATGAGTTTTCCTCATTTCAACGACAATCATTTAGTTTCTCGATGGCCTTAAAAGCCTCTCATTGTTGTGACGATCAGAAATTATGAAAAAAGTGTAAATTTTGGCAGCTCATGCCACTTTAAAAACTAATCAGCTTCGAAACTTTGGACTAATTAAATGGGATGGACGATAGTCTACACATCACAAATTTCTGACAGCACAAGGTACAGATCAATCCAAACTTAGATGTTATCCTAGTCATTAAGTCCAGATATCACCTCTAAGTTCAAAGGCGACCATTTTAGTCCTTTGGAATGGGGTTTGAGAGTTCACCTCGGAGGTCAACTGATCATGTGACTTTAATAATCATTGGACAAAGCAACATCATGAAATTCAACCTGGCGTTTGCTCGTTTGCTGACATGTGATAAATCCTGTGTTTTGTCGTCTTAAGGAGTATAAGGTCTATCTTAGCCAAGTCTCGCGAGAAACGATTGTGTTCGTATTTCAACAGTCCATGCTATTGTTAAATAAAATATCCTAAATTGTCCTCTTCCAGATTTATCCTTGCAGACAGAGCGAGGACGTATTGTGAATTGACTCGAGAGGAAAGGAAATCACGAATAGCGAAGGTGTATGCTAAAACATTTGATAGTCCAGAAGCGTTAAAAGTAAGTTATTGTTCAAATGATGTCATTGTTCAAAATGCTTTATTGCGGAAAAGATTTTATTGTTCAAAATATTTTATTGGATTTACTTGCCTTGTTGACTAAATGTGGATGTAAAAGCATAGATAGGTCTGTGGTCGAATACAAATATAACGATCCCGAAACCAG
This sequence comes from Lepidochitona cinerea, assembly GCA_963971465.1. Classification (NCBI taxonomy): domain Eukaryota; kingdom Metazoa; phylum Mollusca; class Polyplacophora; order Chitonida; family Tonicellidae; genus Lepidochitona; species Lepidochitona cinerea. The sequence continues at coordinate 14,120,010 of OZ020562.1, read as the reverse complement.
CAAAGTTTAATGTTGAATTACCCTCATGTTATATTTTGGTCGGTAGTTTGCTATCTCAAATTTATCGACAAGCATCCTGTGTCTCTCAAACCAGATTTTTTGTCTGTATAACTGGGATAGACTATGTATGCTAATATTGTATAGCTACATGTATAAATCGCTCACCTGGCCCAAATCAAAAAGGTGCTTGTGAGCATGCCCAAACTCAAGTGTTTGATTGCATTGCGGGAACCTGAATATTTAAATTTTCATTTTCATGTAAAAAGTACAAAATGGTGTCAACTTGTGCTCATCTTTCATTCCATCCTCTTTGAAAGTCAAAATCTCAAATAAGAATAGTGTTGTACTGTGGTCTAAGACTGTGTATATCTTATGAAGATAACCTTTAGTTTCTAGGATAATTTTACTTGAAGTTCACTTTGTGGGAATCTGAGGATTTAAATTTTCATGTAAATAGTACAAAATGGTGTCAGCTTGTGCTCATCTTTCATCCTATCCTCTTTGAAAGTCAAAATCTCAAATAAGAATAGTGTTTGTACTGTGGTCTAAGACTGCGTATATCTTATGAAGATACGCTTTAATTTCTAAGATAATTTTACTTGAAGTTCATTTGATCAGTTCGAACATGCCCAAGGCACATGTCTGCTGGTACCACACGAATCCCTACCTAGATGTCAATTTTAGAGCAATGTTCTCTCATTTCGATAGAGGAGATACATCCATTGGTTTTGGCGATCAAACTTTCACTCAGTCCAAAGAGCGAGGTTTTCATTGGCCGCCCTATTTGAATGGGCTACTAGTATCCGCCGAAGATGGGCGTTTTATCAGGGCTACGAACCCAGTTGCCTACCCTCAGCGTCAAGCCTCAACCAGTAAATCAACCAATGAATCAATCTAATAACATACATTTTCATTTTTTCAGCCAATCCATTATGAAGAGCTGAACTGGTCGGAAGAACAATGGTCGGGTGGATGTTATTCTATTATGATGCCTCCCGGATTTCTTACCGTTTTCGGAAAGTGAGTATACGTTTTGAAAAGCATAATAAAGTTGAGAAATGAATGCAATCTTCTTTAGCGTACAAGTTACAATTTTAAAAAATACAACAAAAACAAGTAGGCCTACGGGGTTTTCCTTGTGGTACCACTGAACTCCTACAAACTTACACGGCAGCAGTGGATATTGGAAGTCTCTTTAGCAGCCTTAGAACCAAGCGAACCGAATTATAAAATATAAATGCAAAATAACAAAATATATATACAAAACATACGGACTTGCAAGAGGGTATCTCTTGTACGGTCGTGCGTTTTGCATTTAACTTAAAACTGCCTCAGTTAAAAAAAAACATTTGTGGTCTTTAAAATCAGGGTCCTGTTTCACAAAGCGGCGTAAATGCATTTTTTGCGTAACTTTCATACTAACGTATCTCTACAGTATGGGTTGCTATGGCAGTTACGTGAAAACTTGCGCTACGTCGCTTTGTGAAACAGGACAGATCTTAGGCTTTGGTCACTCAGTCAGTGTAGCGATAGAGTTTTTCTTTGACAAAGAGCCCGGTTTCTTCCTTCACTAGACTGTTATATAAGCGTAAAATACTAAGCTATCTTCGAACCCCTCAATTCAAATAACGCCTTTCTTTTAAATAAAAAGCATATACCAGAAATATACTTCTCTGATTAAATGCCAGTGGAATACAACCGCTGGTGGGATTCGATAGTTTATATGTGGTTGAATATTCGGTAGTTTATATGTGGTTGAATATTCGGTAGTTTATATGTGGTTGAATAATCGGTAGTTTATATGTGGTTGAATATTCGGTAGTTTATATGTGGTTGAATATTCGATAGTTTATATGTGGTTGAATATTCGATAGTTTATATGTGGTTGAATATTCGATAGTTTATATGTGGTTGAATATTCGGTAGTTTATATGTGGTTGAATATTCGGTAGTTTATATGTGGTTGAATATTCGGTAGTTTGTATGTGGTTGAATATTCGGTAGTTTGTATGTGGTTGAATATTCGGTAGTTTATATGTGGTTGAATATTCGGTAGTTTATATGTGGTTGAATATTCGGTAGTTTATATGTGGTTGAATATTCGGTAGTTTATATGTGGTTGAATATTCGGTAGTTTATATGTGGTTGAATATTCGGTAGTTTATATGTGGTGGAATATTCGGTAGTTTATATGTGGTTGAATATTCGGTAGTTTATATGTGGTTGAATATTCGGTAGTTTATATGTGGTTGAATATTCGGTAGTTTATATGTGGTTGAATATTCGTTAGTTTATATGTGGTTGAATATTCGGTAGTTTATATGTGGTTGAATATTCGATAGTTTATATGTGGTTGAATATTCGGTAGTTTATATGTGGTTGAATATTCGTTAGTTTATATGTGGTTGAATATTCGTTAGTTTATATGTGGTTGAATATTCGGTAGTTTATATGTGGTTGAATATTCGATAGTTTATATGTGGTTGAATATTCGATACAGAAAAAAGTGGTTTTAAAGCGCGAAATTAAGATGCACTTCAGTCATATCAGTAATTTTGTCTTTCAGAGAAATTCGAAAGCCGATTGGTCGTTTATACTTCGCTGGAACGGAAACAGCCACTGTTTGGTCGGGTTATATGGAAGGTGCGATTGAAGCAGGAGAGCGGGCATCAAGGGAGGTAATACGCGTATATATTCATTCTAAGCATGGCAGAAGCACTCGTTTTTCCAGTGGATTGTTCTATCTCAAACTTTGTTCAAAATACCCGCTCTTTGCCAAGTTATTCACCAACTGCAGCCATTGGCTTTTAAAAGGCAATTTACCAATCAGGGTGGGGTGAATCAAGTTTCCTTGCAAAGTTCACATACATACCACTCTAAAGAGCCTTTGAATTGTTAGTCTAAAGAAAAATAGCCGATAATTTCAACATTCTGTTTTAACTCAAAAACATGATCATTTTGGCAGTTCGTGCCCCTTTACATTTCGAAGCTGCTGAGTGTTTGGAAGTTACCCTTGTGACTGTACACAGCCAACTTACCCAAGTGAATTAGAGGGTATTTTGAGTGAAGAGTGTAACATTTTACGTTGATTTTATGAGCTTATATTTTGAGAGATTTTTTTTACTCCAAATCGTGGATACCAACAAATCTGTATTGCTCAACGGTATTTAAATGTTTTCATGGAAATCGAAATCATAAAAATATTGTTTCAAAGGAACTGAAAAATTGAATTAATAGTTTTTGGTTTAAATTTAACAGATAATGTTCCACGATGGCCGGATATCAGAAAATGAAATTTGGAAACCCGAACCAGAAGATAAGGTATGCTTTATCCATGCGCTTTCTCTACCTTCTCAGTAATATTATCCAATGAAAGATCAGGGGTCGGTTGCACAAAGGTGTATTAAGCTTAAGTCTGACTTATCTTGGTGACGTCACAATCAAATTCCATTGTTACGGCTTAATACAGCTTTGTGCAGCCGGCCCCAGAAAAGCACACAGGCACAATCAACCCAATTAAGTCAACGTGAACTTAAAAAGCCCCGAGATGCCAAATATCGGATTTCCATGAATTTTGATTGTCAAAAGAAATTATTGTGTTACCTTGACGTTGAAATAAAGGTAATCCAAAAAAACAATAACGTTTATGAACCGAAGATATGTGGTAGTAACTGATACAATTCAAATAACCAGGGTCCAGTTTTACGAAGCTGGCGTAAACCAATGTTAAAACTATGGTAACTTGCGCCCTGGACGCAACCGACCCATGTTGTAGGCCTATGCGTAAATTTACGTCCCTGGGGGCCGTTTCACGAAGCCCTCACAATGTGGGATCAATCGCAGTTGCCATGACGTCATATCTCTTCACTATGGTACCCAGTAGCAACTAGGCTTTGTTTGCGATGCAACTGCTTTGTGAAACGAGCCCCTGGGCCCTGTCAGTTACGTCGGACGTAAATCAGTGTGTAAACTATAGGTACTTACGCCTTAGCCTCAACTGGTCCATGTTGTAGGCCAGTGCGCAAATTTACACCAGGCCCCAGTACGCATTGAATGTTTTTGTTGCTTATAAGAAATATGTAACGTGCATGTTTGAGATTGGTATCAGCGGAAAGGTCTTATTTTGTACCTCTGGATAACATTGACGAACCAGTAGCAAGTTTTGTTTCAACGAGATTTTCCTGATATTTGGCACATCATGTCTCATTAACTGTTAACCAACCGTGTGCTCAAAAGCTAATCTATAGAAATCTAATGGGCAAATGGAAAAATGTCTATGCTATGCCAATAGAAACCAATGTTGCGTCAATGCTGGCACCTCCCCAAACAAACAACCAACCAAATAGGTCTCCAAAAGCACTTGGTAACACAAGAATAAATGTGCTTAAAAATTTGCTATACATAAATACGAGAATACTACATGTAGTGACGACTGTTCCTTGCTTGTTCCATCTCTCTGTCTTTGTGTCCGTTCATCCGTCTAAATGTCCCAAGTAGGCATCTAAGACACACCACACTCAGACCAAATAAAAATTGAAAAATTTCTGAGTAGATTTTTCTTTCGGTCGCTGTATGTGGAGGAGTTGCCAGGAACTCGCGGAAAGTCGGGAGTTTCCTCAGGGCAATGAGCCCCCCCCCCCCCCCCACTAAACCTGGCAACCCCGCCATATAAGTGAAATAAGCTGAGTGCGGCGTAAAACTTCAATCGATAAATCTAAGACACACATCGTGGAGATCAATTAAAGCCGGAAAATTACGTATGAGTTTAATAATATAAGCAGAGCAATGTACAAGTTTGTTGGTCTAACACTAATGTATTGGTACAAGTAAAAATGATTTCAATTTTGGCTTAAATAAGTCCACAGAACCTATCGTGTTTCTCTCGCTGTACTGTTTTTATCCTGGTGTTAAACAGGGTTACGTCTGATGACTTACAACGTGGACAAATCTTCTTTTTTAATCACGTGAAGTTTCTATTAGAAACACCTTTTGGCTGGGGGCATTGTGGCTTTGCATTAGCCATGGATGCGGACCCAACAATGAGGAACATTAAGTATCTCAAATACATTAGCCTTTCCGACGTTCTATGGTCGGTGAAGTTTATTGTCAATATTAAGAAGGGGTAGTTAATCTTTTGGTCGGTTGATACTTTTGTCGAGATATGATCTCATATGTGCAATGTGACGTTAAGCCCCAATCAATCTATCTTTTGTAGCCAAGTTAAAATCTTCATGTAACCCATTCCGTGTTTTGGGGAATGGGGACATGAAGATTTTAACTTGGCTTGCGAAGATGCAATCACTCAGTCATTGAGAAACACCTTGTACATAACTGTTTCTTTATTTTTTGCAGGAAATAAAACCTAGGCCTTTTGAAAGAACGTTTTGGGAAAAGAATGCCCCATCAGTTCCAGGTTTTTTAAAGCTATGTGGCTTTGTCACATTTGTTGGGGGAGCTATTACAGTTGGACTTTGTGCAAGAAAATATCTAAAATGATTTCCTATTAGTTGTTTTGAGTCGTCAGTTACATCTTACTCTCATCTGTATTATCAGTGTATAACGGTGCTTGTACGATTAAGCAGCGGTAATCAACTTAAACCTGACATTGTACAGGACGTGTCCCACGGACTGATCACGATTCCAATAGTCCGAAAGCCTAGTAACGTTACCCGAAAACATTATGAAGAGAGATCTTGTTTGAAGTGACAGATTGGTTACCCCAATTGAAGCAATACGCATGACTGCACATCTATACTTTTGTGTGCAGATTAATTTCCATGCATGATTTTACCCAATGAACTATCTGCGTGGAATGGACACGTCTCATTGGCTGGTTTGGATCTGACTTTGTAAAATGTGCCGCCATTGATAGTTGAAGCGCGCGTGCATAACAGATCTGGATCGAAACTACACTATCTCCTAGTAATGGCGACATTCGATGCAAATCAAGCACCACGTGGCCTACATTCCACGCATATAGTTCATTGGTTTTATCACTTCTTTGACGTCATATGTTGACTTCCATACACATGTAGTAAAAAACACCATGGTTGGAACTACTACATGCCTATCGCACCTGTTCAGGGGCCAATTGTCGTGATCCACCACACAAACTAACCGCAGAGTTGAGCTTATGTATTCAGGAGAGCGTTTATTAGCGGCATATGTTTTCAAAAGTGAAAAGACCATGTGGGAATTTGGTGGCTCAGTCGGAAAAGCTATAGAAACCTTCCATCGACCGGTCGCATGCTGGAATTCTGCTCATCCCAAAGACGAAAATGATCAATTTTAAGTTTTCACTCCATCGCCATGTGTGTGGAAATGTTGCCAGGCACCTGTTTTAAGTCGGGGTTTCCTCTGAGCAAAGGGTCCCTGTAAGTGAAATAGTTAATCAGTCAATCAATCAATCGATCAAACATATTGCATAAACTAAATATATTATGTTTTCAAGTATTGGAGAAGTCAAATGTATCTTATAAATCTGCCTATAAAATAATTTTGTTGAAACATTTTTATCGAGAAATTTGTATAATGTAGAGGATCTCTTCATCTTAATGCCAATGTGACAGGGGTGATGTTAACTTCAGCTGCTGGATAATGTCACTCTACTGACTGAGTCACCGAGGCCCCTTTTCAGTTTAGAAGCAGGGTTACAAGTAAATACCAATTTCTCCCACGCAAAATGGCAATACTTGTATCTTCAAACCCGAAGGTCGGGGTTTCACCCGGGGAAAAAGCCAAGCTTCCTTCGCCACTAAACCTGGCCTCGTCGCTATTTAAACGAAATAATATTTAGTGCGGCTTAAAAAATGAATTAATCAATCTTTTTTCCAACTGTACAAGTTTATTATAATTGTCCATTTCTTACTCATGCCCATAAAAAAGCTTATACGTATTTATTTCACGATATTTTTTAACCATAACAACATTGTTCAAAAAAAATGTTTATTAATCAGCATGTTAGTCCCACCCATCCTCCCTTTGTTGTAAAATAACGAGTTATTGTTGTGAAGCCTCCTATTATTCGTGGAACTATTGAAAAATATTGTATACTTTGTTACAGAAAAAAATATATTAAAATTTGTGAAAATTATTTTGGTTTGAGTCTTCCATTTCTTCTCTAAAAGTAATTGAAATGCTGAAAACAGTATACTTTTATAATTAAGAGCTTCAGATTGGCTGTTGCAGCCGATTCTGATTTACAGCTGATTTACTTTGATCTTTGATTGACATATCTCGATAAAGATCGGTACTTATAACAATAGGTCGGCCGTGTAACATTTTGAATAACATATAGGGGTGTTCTTGAGAACATGTCAATGTGATGACTAAAAACAAACAAACAAAAAAACCGGAGGACGTAATCTAGTACGTTGAGTAATGTGTTCGCATTGCCCTTTAGTATTACATGGCATTCGTAACAAAGTTTCCTTACACGAGTTATTGTTTCTTTTTCTCTAGTGTAATAAGAAAACACTGCTAACGCTGCTTAATGGTGTATTATTCTTTATTTACTTTTCCTGAACAAGATTGCAGCTCTCTTCGTGGTTTATGACCCCCCCCCCCCCCTCCCCAGGTGACCATTTGTAACTTTCCTGGTTCCCCTGAATTTTACAAGGAAATTCCTTTTTATACGCCCGGCTTGAAAAGCGGGCTGTATTATGGTATCATCTCCGTCCGTCCGGCAGTCCGGCAGTCCGGAAGTCCGGCAGTCCGGCAGTCCGGAAGTCCGGCTGTCCGGCTGTCCGGCGTCCGCTTTCCCTTCCGCTCCATAACTTCTAAAGTTTTGATTCCATCTGCACAATTTTTTCTGAGTATATACCTTATGGGTAGAAGGTGTGTCGCAAACTATTTTTAACATAACTGGTTACATAATATGGGAGTTATATTGGATTATGTAATATTCCCTTCCGCTCCATAACTTCCAAAGTTTTGATTCCATCTGCACAATTTTTTCTGAGTATATACCTTATGGGTGGAAGGTGTGTCGCGAACTATTTTTGACATCATACATTGCGTAATATGGCAGCCATATTCGGTTATGTAATATTTACTTTTTCTCTCCGTAACTTTAACAAATATGATCCGATGTTTTCAAATCTTTCATGTTACATACCATATTAACAGACAGTGTGTAAAAAAATTGTTTATGATATCAACTATTGCAAATTATTGGATTATGTACAGTTCCTTTTATTCTTACTTTTATTTTCATGAAAATAACCTTTAAATTATAAAATGGCTTCTACTTTTCCGATTCTCATCAAAAAAGGATTTTTTCAAATTGCAATAATGTTTCTAAATTGATTAAAACTATTCTTAAATCAATTTATAACGTTTTAATCAAATGAAAAATACATAGAAGGAATAAAGTTTTATCTACAGCCTTGTTCTATATACATGTACTCTATTTAAACATACTCTAAAGCTCTAAGTCTCTTATAACTACAAGTGTTGAAGGTTTTATGGTTTTATGGTCTAGCACATGGCCTAAATGTAGACTTTGTATTAATGTTTGAGCCATGCCATACTGAACTGTTTTTTTTTGTAGCCAAATAATATAGAAAAATGATATTATGAGAAAAATTTTCAAATCTACTTGAATTGGTGTGAGCTGCAAAATTGCCAATTAATTGCATTTGTTTAAGTATGATTAGTAAATTATAAACTACTCTTCTAAAAAATTGAAACATTTTAGTCCAAACTATAGTGACAACAAGCAATGTTTAACATCACGATTTAACAGCAGCGAGACCGAGTACAAATCTTGTTAATAATCTTTGATCCAAATAGCCCATTTTAAATTTGAAACAGATGATTTTTAAAGGTTTTAGTGGTAAGATTTCATTTTGTTGACATTACATCACCTTTTACCAAGCTTCAACCTGCTTCCTCTGAATTTTGAAAATTAAATCCAAATAAATATGGAAGGATTTGTTTTGGTATGGCCGCAGTTACTGTGCCTTTCCGGGCGTATTTTGGGTTTCCCGAAACTCTTGTTCTTCTATGTTGTCGCTATTGGAATTGACCTACCTTAGCTGCGCTGGTTGCACATTTAGCAGCCCTTGTAATACATTATCTGGGTTTTTTTCATCCGTCGGACGACAAGAATACTATTAGCAGCATAGAATTACATGATGAAGTATATCAATGAAAATTTTTGGGTGGAAATTTGACTTACTGTCTTCCATCCGAGATTGATAACTTCTTATTTGTTTTTACTAATCTGAAGGTCATCGCATAACCACAACTTGGGTGGTGTGTCCTTTTGATGACTGGAACAGGTAGTGTGAAACGCCATCGTTTTCTTTATGTCGTGATAACTTGATAAACCTTGACCGTGTGTTTTAATATATGGTGCCTCAGATTGGTCATCTCATCCCTCTCGCTGAATGGCTTCGTCAATACTTCCAAATAGATACTTGGAAAGAGTTTTATTAGCAAACGGACCAAAGAGTTACAAAGAACCTGGATTGGGGATTTTGGGGATTTTTCGGCTCTTAGAACCATGGCTAATTGTGCTGCTATGGTCGATTAGCACATTACTAAGCACTTGTAAGCGCTCAGAAAAACGAAAATGGATCTATGAACGAATATATACTGAACCGATTGGTCTCTGGTGATTGCCAACGTTGTCCTTGCAGTTTCCACAGCTGTAGCGAAGCGGTTTTGCATGTGTTGGTGGAAAATCTGTCGATCTTGCCCCAACGTTGTTACAGGCGATCCTCCACTACCAGGACGGTCTGCTGTGCTTCCAGTGGCTTGAACCCGTTGCTGCAGGCGGTATATTGTTCGGACATGAACACTGAAGTGGTTTGCCACAGGTCTTGCAGTCTGGCCCGCATGAAGTCTTCCCAAGGCTCGGTCTCTCTGCTCCCCTGACATTTGCAAAGGGTGACGTTTCTTTTGCGGTTCAGTATATAACGATCTGAGCGAATTCAGACGGACGATCTTTCTATGTTTTTTATGATAGTCGATCATATACGATAAATACTTTGAAAAGTCTTACATCATGCATCGGTAACTGTGTGCTTTTGTGTCCTATTTTATTTAATGAGTTATGCTTCATTACACGTCCATCGATATACACAAACTTCAATTAAAATGAAAACAATGTAAATTTTAAAATCAGTGGATTTTTCTCGATTTGTTAAAAAAACAAATGAAATAAACTAAAAACATTATTCATTTTAATGGCACACTCGACGCCGTAGCCTTTCTGACAGTTGTTAAGAAAGTGAATTTACACGAGTTTACTGAATGTAAAATCACTAAAATTAAACAGTAGGCATTCCCAGTTAAGAGTTAGATTAGTTTCACTGTTGGATTACCTTCATTTCAGGCCGATTTGTCTGTGGTTTACACTCGGCTGTCTTATTGTGTCTCTCAAATTAGACCATACGTCTGCATTTCTCAGATGAAGTTCATAAAAGTGTACTGTATCACCAATCTCATTCTCGCGAGATCCCCTGCTACTACGTGAACGCGACGGACCTCTCAGGCCGGTCCAGGCCATTTGCCTAAAGCGCCGTTCAGGTCGAGTTAAGATCCGATCCGATCGTCGTAATCTCCAGTCTGCAGTGAATCTGCGATCAATCAGTCGGAGAACGTTTTTCGACATGAGCGGCCTTAAGACTCTTCAGATCGGTCTCAGACTGACCAGTCTTACGATCGTAAGGATAGAAACATGTTCTATTTTCTCCAGATCAATCTTAAGGTCACAGCCAATCAGTGACCTATACTTCATCACATGATCATTTTTTTCTCGGCGTTTCGAAGATGTTGTATTGTTACGTCATTCCTAGTGGCGTGCCAGTCTGCAGAATATAGTGACAAAATGCCCTTCCGATCAACTGATCGCGTCGACCTGAGCGGGCTTAAAGACTGATCAGTCGGTATTCGTTTGGCTGAACGATAAACCAGTCTCAGTCGACATGAACGCTATTAAGATTCAATCGCAGACAATCGGATCGGATCTTAACTCGACCAGGGGGGTATTTCATAAACCACATATAGCCGACTACGGTCAGATAGTCGACTAAGCAGTAATGTTAAAGCAGTGCTATACTAGTCGGCTATGTGAGTTTAGCCTTCTAAACGTGTTTATGAAATAACCCCCTGAGCCGGGCTTTAGTCTGCTAAGGGGAATCCCCTTTTGCCAGTGCTGCGGAGGAATACTCTCACTACAATCACATGACGTAGACATACAAAATAGCATGTTGTACGCTGGCCTGTTCACAATGGCGGAGGGTAGAAATATAGTCCCTGTATTTCTTCAACGATACATCTAAACTTAAGGGCGTGTACCAGAAATGAAATACAAGCCAATATATAGAATCAGGTAAACATCATGTAAAAATCAATTTTGGAAATAATTTTGATTGCCCAAATTTTGGGTAAAATGGCTTGGGGCGGCCTGAGAGGTCCGTCGCGTTCACGTTGTAGCAGGGGATCTCGCGAGAATGAGATTGCCGTATCACCCGATCGTTCGCGCTTCCGGTCGCCTGTGCGCATGTCCAGGTAAAGCCAGAAATCCTTACGAACCATAGATCTGTTCTAATAACAGAAAAAAATCAAATGGCCGGATACACAAGTGCGATTTACAGCCTTTGTTGCATATAAAACTACCCTAATATGACTTCCTATCTCCAATATTGGTATTAACAGAAAACTCCCAATAACACATCTCCAATATTGGTATTAACAGAAAACTCCCAATAACACATCTCCAATATTGGTATCAACAGAGAGCTCCAATACCTCATTTTTTCCAATATTGGTAATGGAAAATTGATCTTAAACCCATGGCACTTTGTTAAAATTCTTGTTATCTTGTCAAATGTATTAGAAAACAAATTAGTTGTAGCGTTCCCAAAGTGGAAAAATTGTGGGGAAATGCCCCAAGCATATATCTAAATTTAAAGGGGAGCTAGTCAATAAAACTCACGAACCGCAAAATGTTTTCATTGATGCTGAAATTCATACGTTATTCAACAAATAAATTACAATTTTTATTTTCATTTTGTCATATCTGCGACGTAATATCCGTCCGCAGAAAATTATCTTTGATTACATCTGCCAAATGTACCAGATATTATGCACATTTTATATTTTTTGTATAGAATACAGCAAAACAGTTTAATTATGGTGTACAATTTATAATACGCAATTAGACAATCAGTCATAACTCTAAAAAAGAACGTTGCCCTCGAAAATGTACCCGGTGGCTGCTATACTCCATTTCAATTTTAAGTGTATAAATTAACCAAATATTTAAATATCCTCTATATTTGTTTCATCTGTTAAAAAACCCTCTTATCTTTTTTTCAAGGCTTTTCTAATATGTTAATTATATATGACACTCAGGGCCGTATATTATGTAGATTTAGCCCACGTTACGCTCTGTGTACTTTTATGCTTCAAACAAATATTGCCTAGTCCGCATGCATCGACCTAGAAATTATTAACGCCTTAAACTATAAACAAAGAAATTAGCGAAATAAAAGCAATTCCTCGTCGTCAGTTTTTTAAGGTAACAGAACTCCCTTGAAGCATCCATCGATATAGTTAAAACTCGTTCAGTCAGTCTTAGTTGGTTAAAACAAGCGACTGATACACGGAGCAACAAGGTTGTTTTTTTACAAGGCGTGGTTTGTCCCGGAGAAAAGTGGTTTGAAGGTAATTTCAATTTAATTCTTTTGTCTACTGATTATCTTATTTTCTTAAGCCTTGACGTTGGCCAAATCTTAACATATTGATTAGTACCAACTATTGTCCCACACAAGAAAGGCGTCATTTTCTGTTGTTTTCATGCGCCTATTTTTGTTTTATTGTAAGCAGATAGTCGCGTTAGGGACTCATTCACCGCTAAATCGCAAATTTGCTGTCCAAATGCAATTAATTAACGATTTCCTGTGGTTTCAAGTACACTGAATGTTTTGAGCCTCAGTTATGTCAAGCAGTACCAAAAAAGAGTCGAAATACCTACTTTAGGGACTTGATTGAAAAATTTAAACAATAGATTTAGTTTGAGTGTTTAAAAAAATCTGTGACAATTATGAGAATTAGATCTAATGTAACCTGAACTCAATGAACCCAATGTAGACCTAATACCATGAACTCAATTCAGATATAATCCCAAGAACTGAATGTAGACCTAATCCCATGAACTCAATTCAGACATAATCCCACGAACTCAATTCAGACATAATCCCACGAACTGAATGTAGACCTAATCCCACGAACTGAATGTAGACCTCATCCGACGAACTCAATGTAGACCTAATCCGATGAACTTGATGTAGACCTCATCCGCCCTGTGTAAACTATACCCGCAGGTAACATTAAGAGAGGCTTAGTGGTTCAGTCGGATAAAGTCCGTTTTTAAGGTGCGATTTGTAGTAGCAACTTATAGCTTGGTCGACATGATTTGCCAACCAATCACAATCTCCCTACACCAATGATTTTATCGATCTTTTCTTTGTGTTTATATAAATAATTTCGAGCGTGGCGTAAACTATCAATCTACCAATCAACCTTAACATTAAAGGTGACTCAACTATGTGGCGTCTTGATTCCTGTCAATGAAAAGAAGAAATTATAAATGCCAATCATAAAATAATAACATACATCTTCGACAAAAATACGGCTTCATTCTACAAACTACTCGTCTAATGTTGTCCATATAAACTAGCGCATACATCTATTTCTATTTGTTCATAACTAAGTTCTGTTGTTTCTACTTTTCATAGATGAGCGGAGACAGTTTCTCGTTCTTGAAAGAAAAATATGCCAAGCTTTTTAATTTTCTGGATCGGAAGAGAAGACGATACCTGTCTTTGAATGACACCCTGCTGTTTCCCAAAAATGTGTCAAACAAAGGGCGTAATGCCGTGGCCTCAAAAATAGACCAAGTTTACAAGGAATGTTTTAAACGGGTGGCACTCGCAGCAGGCAAAGAATACACCGACGCAACAGAGCTATCCGAGGAGGAATTTGTAACAGGCTTGTGCGTTTTGTCAGAGTCCGAGTGGCTTCGAGGCGTGTTCGTCCCTACAATATGCGAGAGTTACTTCGATTCTGTTGACAAAAACTTTGATGGTTCTATAAGCCTGGCCGAATGGAGAGAGATGTTTAACGCACGAGGAATAGCAGACGAGAATTTTATCCAATCAACTTTCGCTAAAATGGATAAAAACAAAGACAACGCGATATCGAGAGAAGAATTTGCAAGGGGCTACACCAGTTTTCTATTGTGCAAGGACCGCAACGAAGACTTCGGTTTCTTGTATGACATGAAAGGTGAATAGTGAACTAGTTGAGTCTGTACAATGAACGCCTAGCCTACTAGTTGGTCAGGTTTATGAGAATCCGGAGTATCCAGATTGCCAGTTACTGGGGAAAAAAAAGTCTTCATTTCCAATAAGAATATCAATCAAGAAATTAGATACTGATTCGATGCATTCATTTTTATCTCCCAATTAGGAGATACTAATTCGAAACATTTATATTTCCTCTCCTAATTAGGACTTACTAATTCGATGTTTTTTCGCATGTCGAAAAAATAAATGTCAATGTCACTTTTACGCCTCTGTACCAGTGAGTTTCAGTGTTCATAAATATATGAGACCTCGCTTGGTATTGCGTTTCACGTGAATGTGCTCTACGTAATACATACGTGGTACCGGTACACATAAGTGAGGTACATAGCTTACCCAGAAAGCTTTGCGTAAATCCATGAGACGCATTCTGGTTCGGCGGTAATTGCTGAAATGTTCTTGTAAAGGCCTATCGCAAAACAATGTAAATGTCAAAGTCAATGGAATTTTGTCGATTTGCTTAAAAAAAGAACCAAATAAAATAAACTAAAAAAAACAAGCCATCTCTGTAAGGATAGGTGAAAAGGATACACCATATGATACTTTTGAATAAGTTTAGAGTTGACAAAATTAGTTTTTTTAAGTTGAAAACAATTTCGATGCGAACCAAAGATCTGTTCTAATAACAGACAAAGTTCAAATTACCTCGATATACGAGTAGTATTTTCAGTATTTATTGCATATACAACTATCCCTACAGCTACACCTACACTTACATCTACCCTACACCTACACTTATCTCTAATATTGGTATCAACGGAAAGCTCCAATAACTTATCTCTAATATTGGTATCAACGGAAAGCTCCAATAACTTATCTCTAATATTGGTATCAACGGAAAGCTCCAATAACTTATATCCAATATTGGTATCAACGGAAAGCTCCAATAAATTATATTCAATATTGGTATCAACGGAAAGCTCCAATAACTTATATCCAATATTGGTATCAACGGAAAACTCCAATAACTTATCTCCAATATTGGTATCAACGGAAAGCTCCAATAACTTATCTTCCAATATTGGTATCAACGGAAAGCTCCAATTACTTATCTCCAATATTGGTATCAACGGAAAGCTCCAATAACTTATCTCCAATATTGGTATCAACGGAAAGCTCCAATAACTTATCTCCAATATTGGTATCAACGGAAAGATCCAATAACTTATTTCCAATATTGGTATAAACACAAAGCTCCAATAACTTATTTCCAATATTGGTATCAACGGAAAGCTCCAATAACTTATCTCCAATATTGGTATCAACGGAAAGCTCCAATAACTTATATCCAATATTGGTATCAACGGAAAGCTCCAATAACTTATATTCAATATTGGTATTAACGGAAAACTCTAATAAATTATATTCAATATTGGTATTAACCGAAAACTCTAATAACTTATCTCCAATATTAGTATCAACGGAAAGCTCCAATAACTTATCTCCAATATTGGTATCAACGGAAAGCTCCAATAACTTATCTCCAATATTGGTATCAACGGAAAGCTTCAATAACTTATCTCCAATATTGGTATCAACGGAAAGCTCCAATAACTTATCTCCAATATTGGTATCAACGGAAAACTCCAATAAATTATATTCAATATTGGTATTAACCGAAAACTCTAATAACTTATCTCCAATATTGGTATCAACGGAGAGCTCCAATAACTTATCTCCAATATTGGTATCAACGGAAAGCTTCAATAACTTATCTCCAATATTGGTATCAACGGAAAGATCCAATAACTTATCTTCCAATATTGGTATCAACGGAAAGCTCCAATAACTTATCTCCAATATTGGTATCAACGGAAAGATCCAATAACTTATATCCAATATTGGTATCAACGGAAAGATCCAATAACTTATATCCAATATTGGTATCAACGGAAAGATCCAATAACTTATATCCAATATTGGTATCAACGGAAAGCTTCAATAACTTATCTCCAATATTGGTATCAGCGGAAAGCTCCAATAACTTATATCCAATATTGGTATCAACGGAAAGCTCCAATAACTTATATTCCAATATTGGTATCAGCGGAAAGCTCCAATAACTTATATCCAATATTGGTATCAACGGAAAGCTCCAATAACTTATCTCCAATATTGGTATCAACGGAAAGCTTCAATAACTTATCTCCAATATTGGTATCAACGGAAAGCTCCAATAACGTATCTTTCAATATTGATATCAACGGAAAGCTCCAATAACTTATCTTCCAATATTGGTAACAACGGAAAGATCCAATAACGTATCTTTCAATATTGATATCAACGGAAAGCTCCAATAACTTATCTTCCAATATTGGTATCAACGGAAAGATCCAATAACTTATATCCAATATTGGTATCAACGGAAAGCTCCAATAACTTATCTCCAATATTGGTATCAACGGAAAGCTCCAATAACTTATCTCCAATATTGGTATCAACGGAAAGCTCCAATAACTTATCTCCAATATTGGTATCAACGGAAAGCTCCAATAACGTATCTCCAATATTGGTATCAACGGAAAGCTCCAATAACTTATCTCCAATATTGGTATCAACGGAAAGCTCCAATAACTTATCTTCCAATATTGGTATCAACGGAAAGATCCAATAACTTATCTCCAATATTGGTATCAACGGAAAGCTCCAATAACTTATCTTCCAATATTGGTATCAACGGAAAGATCCAATAACTTATCTCCAATATTGGTATCAACGGAAAGTTCCAATAACTTGAACCAAAACAGAAAGGGCAACTCGTACTATATTGTACACAATGGCGTATATTTATATTTCTAAAAACATCATTATGTACTATTTAGTACGAGTTGGCCTATGTGTTTCGGCTTTAGTAAAACCACTCCATAGGAGAATTTATCTCCAATATTGATATCATTGGTATCAACAGCTGGCTAATTCTGTTCCAACGAAATGTTTCCTTAATTTGGCAGCTCATGTCAATTTCAGATAGTAAACCTACAAGTAATTCCATTTCTCACACTACACATGGGCCGGTTGCACAAAGGTGTATTAAGCTTAAGTTTGACTTAACTATGCGACGTCACAATGAAATTCCTTTGTGACGCGACGTATTTAAGCCTGATTTAAGCTTAATACACCTTTGTGCAACCGGCCCCAGATATAGACCCTTTTGGTTTAGAAGATGTTTTAATGACGCTGTTCGGATTGTATGTCATTCACGTCATTTCCCTGTTGAAGGCGCTGTGACACGCATCTAACGCATTGCTTAGTATAGACAAAACGATCTCAACGTCAGATTAATCCACAATTTCAATTTTGCCATATACCAAGGCTATTGCGCTAACGTCAATTCTAAAGCCGAAACGTCTATTTCCACTCCCAGACAGTGTGTTATTTTTTCAATAACCAATGAATGAAATTATGGCCCAAAATCCCACGAAAGAATTGTCAAAACTGACGTCAAAAAATAATTTCGTCATCGGGTATTTGGATGTTTAGATGAAGCGTCCAGCAGCAGCCATATTGGTATGGGTTCATTAAAAAAAGTCTAGACTTAAGCTTTATAGTCTAAAGTTATTCTTTTCTGACTTAGCCAAGTCAAAAACTTAAGTCCGCATTTAAAAAGGGGTTTAAGTAAAAGCTTAGCTGAGTTCAATGTGAGGAACTTCTCTGCCTTAAAGTGGCATGAGCTGCTAATATTCGGACAGATACAGATTGTCGCGACAGTAAGAGGCTTTGAAGGTCATCAAAAAACTTAATGATTGGCGTTGGAATGAGGCAAATCCACACAGTATGTGGCCTATACGATTCGGAATAGTGTTCGAAAAGTAAACAAAATTTAAATAACCGGGACGACCATTCATTCATGCTAAGCCTAAGTTAGTTGAAAACAGTGATTTATCGTACATTCTCGAAACTATAAGTACCCAAAGGCTTCTGAATTGTACGTCTTGAGAAAAATAGCCCAAATATCTCAATTCTGGCAGCTCATGCCACTTTAAATAAGCTCGGTAGCTAGGGAATTCCCAATGATGTCATGGGGATTCGGTTCTAATTTCTAGGTCAAAGTTCAACTTTTCTGTGAAAGGAGATACGAAACATAATCATGATCAAAACAAGCAAATTCATCGTTATATTACAGTTGTCTTCTCTAGCAAATGGAAATCTAATATAACTTGATGCTGATTTACTATAGGATGGTTGGCAGTGCAAATTGGAATTTACTTGTAACGTTCACAAAGTGGGAAAAAATTGTGCCAGACATAAATTTAAATTTAAAGGAAGCCGAAAAGACTTTTGAACCGTAGAATTTTTCTATTGAAGCCGAAATTAATATTTTATTCAAGAAATAACTTGAAAATCTAATTTTACTTTTATCATATTAGCTAAATAATAGCCAGAACATGTATTTTGGCTACATCTGTCAAATTTAGCAGATATTTTTATTTTATATCTATGTAACGAATACAACACAATGGGTTCCATTATGGTGTACAATTTACTACACCCAATCAGACAACTAGAAATATTTCTAAAAAGACATTTTTTTCATAAAAAGATCCCTAATAGCTGTTATACTCAATTTCGAAACTTAAATATTTAAATATCCTCAATATTTCTTTTACGTGTTAAAAAACTCTCTTATCTTTTTTTCAGGGCTATTCTAATATATTAATCTTATATGACACTCATAGCAGTATATGTTGTAGATTTAGTCCACGCCACGCTCTGTTTATTTTTCAATTAAAACAAATAGTGTCCAGTCCACCTGAAATGAGTAACGCCTTAAACTATAAAAAGAAATCAGCTAAATAAAAGTAATTCTTCATTGGTCGTCATTTTCTTTTTGTAACGGAACTTAATAACTTCAACAAATGCCTCGAAGTTACCCTCGATATAGTAAACATCAATTCACTGCACTATTAAACTCAGGTCAGTCTTTGTTAAAGTTAGCGACTGATACACGGAGCTAGAAGTTTGTTCTTCGACAAGAGTTTTGTATTGGAGAAAAGTCTACTGAAGTAAATTCTATGGTGAGTTAAACATTTTCAATCTAATACGTTTGCCTGCTGATAAGATTAATACAAGTAATAGATTAAGTTATCGATTAGTACCAACTATGGTCCAGCCTAAGAAAGGAATCATTTGATATTGTTTTGAAGCGTCTATTTGTGCTTTATTATAAACGCAAAATCACGTAAGGTCTCATTCAACGCTAAGATGTAAAATAGTTTACATTGAAATAAGTAAACGATTTCACAGATGGAGAAAGTATAGTAGATAGCTTTCCCTTTTGAAAACATGCACATAACCTCAGTTATGTCAAGCAGTTTCGAAAAGGAGTAGAAAGAAGCATTTTGGAGGGGTCTGTCGATCAATTTGAGAATGTATTCTCAAAACAAAGGACCTGGAGCCTGTTTCACAAAGCAGCGTAGATGTATTTTTTGCGTAACTTTCTTACTAACGTATCTCTACAGTATGGGTTGCTATGGCAGTTATGTGAAAACTTACGCTACGCCGCTTTGTGAAACAGGCCCCTGAACTGAACGTAATCCGACATAGAATATATTTTCTCACCATATTGAATTTATCAAATTCCATGGGCAGACCATTGTTTCGTATCTCTGATTTTATTCTACTTTTAATTGAAGGGTTCTTGAAGTTAGCAGATAAAACTTTCAATAAAGCTTAAGATTGGAACTAAACTTTCCTAAACATGTGATTCATCCCCCTTCGAAACGAAATTATCCCACCTCACACTGAATACTTCCAGTTGATTGGTTAAAACCTGTCACGTGGAGACCCTGTATATTCCATATTACGTTGCCGTGCTGATCCATATATGGGCGACTACCATATGGCTTGTGACGTCATATCTAGACACTTGTCAGTCAAGTCTGTTCGTACCATACATATGAGAAAATAGCTTTCGGAGTTCATTTTCTGCCTTTTATGAAAGTGAAGTTTGAGAAAGAAGGGTAAAATATCTTACAAGTTAGGTCTTCGGTGGGATAAATTCGTTACAGCATATTGAGCTCGGCTAACGCCTCGCCCAATATTCGTTTAATGACCCCATATATTTCCGTATCCCTCCTCAAACAAACCCTGTAACTAATAATACGCCCTGTGTAAAATAAAACCGCAAGTGATTATTCTTTTTATTCCGTAACATCAAGGTGGCCTCGTTGACTCAGTCAATTAAAGTGATAGTCTTTCTGAGTGGATTTCTTTTCACTCGGATGAGGGTATGTTGAAGACTGACCAGGTACTCGACGAACATTGGGGGTTCCCGTCGCCAATACACCTGGCTACTTCGCCAAATAAGTGAAAAAATCTTGAGTGGAATATCAATCACCTAATGAATCTTAACTTTAACTGGGATTCAAACTAAATTTCGTTTTGATTCTTAGTGCAATCTAACACGAGTCCGGTACAAGTATAGACAATGGACAATAAGAGAGCAGACAATTGAAATTGTTGAAATGTCAGAATAATTTGATAAAAATTGCATCTGTATAATGTTCAATAAGGTAGACCAAAGAAGTTGTTTACTGAGGGATTAAAATTATTTGACTCACTTGCCAATGAAAGCAAGAAATTACAAATGACAATCCTAAAATAATAACATTCATCTCCGACGAAAATGTTGTCCATATAAATTAGCGTAAACGCCTATTTCTATTTGTTAATAACTAAGTTCTGTTATTTAAATTTTTTGTAGATGAGCGGAAACAGTGTCTCGTTCTTGAAAGAAAAATATGCCAAGCTTTTTAATTTTCTGGATCGGAAGAGAAAAAGATACGTGTCTTTCAATGACAGTCTGCTGTTTCCCAAAAATGTGGCAAACAAAGGGCTTAGTGCCGTGGCGTCAAAAATAGAGCAAGTTTACAAGGAATTTTTTAAACGGGCGGCACGCGCAGTCGGCAAAGAATACACCGACGCAACAGAGTTATCCGGGGAGGAATTTATAACAGCCATGTGCGTTGTGTCAGAGTCCGAATGGTTTCAGGGAGTCTTCGTCCCTACAATATGCGAGAGTTACTTCGATTCTGTTGACAAAAACTTTGATGGTTCTATAAGCGTGGCTGAATGGAGAGAGATGTTTAACGCACGTGGGATAGCGGACGAGAATTTTATCCAATCAACTTTCGCTAAAATGGATAAAAACAAAGACAACGCGATATCGCGAGAAGAATTTGCTAGGGGCTACACAAGTTTTCTATTGTGCAAGGACCGCAACGAAGACTTCAGTTTCTTGTATGACATGAAAGGTGAATAGTGAAGTAGTTGAGCCTGTAAAGAGAAAGCCTGGTCTACTAGTTGTCAGTCAGGTCTGTAGGAATCGAGAGTGTCCAGATTGCCAGTTGAAACAAAGTCTTCTTTCCCAATAAGAATGCCAATCAGGAACGACTTTTAAAAGCGGCCGTTAAAACCGTCAGAAATACCTCTAACGATCGGTTAATTGAACGGCACTTTGAATAGCTGGATGCAATTATTAGACCTGCGTAAGCTGAAAGACGATTAGGAAGGGAGTTTCCTTCTAAAACCTAAGATTTTTAAATTTGTTGGCAAACTGAGAGAGAATATGGCCCCAGCAGTTATCCCAAAAAGTATAAAGGAGTTTTATACATAAAAAATCTAAAATATTAAAGCATTGCATGTATTAATGCATTCGGACTCAGGTTTAAATGATACAGGTCACAGAGACTGGACAGGCAATTTTCTGAATAATTTTTAGGTTATTGAAATGAGTCTATAATAAACTTGATACTCTTGATTTAATCAAAAGCAAATCTAGAGTAAAAAAAATGTAAAAATTATCTTTGGAATTAATAAGGATTTTTTTGAAATCGCATTCACAAGTTTTTCGAGATATTTTATTCTAAAACCTCATTAATAATACAAGATTTTCCCGTGCCCGTGTGCTTTAGTGCTCTTAAATAATACAAGTCTTAACCGTAATATGTCGCTGGCCATGTCCATATCAAATGTAAAGTACATTGTTCACCAAGTGGATCTTACAATAGTTTTTCAGATGACTTTGTTCATGTTTTATTTGAGACACTTTTCCCCTGGGGAAAATTTGGGGTTAGTCCACTGAAAGAATTCGGAAGTCGATAAGCAATGGATTAAAAAAGAACAAATCTTCTTAGTGCCCATGTAAGATGGAGGATGTGTGGTGATGTGAAAAAAGCAGGAAAATTTACAGGTTTTTAGAGAACCATTTCCTGCAAGATCTTCAAGTGTTTACCCGTGGCTATAAAGCTGCTGTCCGGCATTCGCATACGTACACATCTCCTTGAGTGATCGATTGATCTTTTATGCCGCATGGCAGATTGTTTCACTAATATAGTAGTTTTGCCAGGTTTGGTTTGGAGCCAGGAGGTAACCGGCCTTTTTGCCTGAAGGGAACTGCAAACCTTTAACGAGTAGCAACAATGAGTTAAAAACCAGCTCAGAATGGGATTCCATACCGCAATCCACGATAAAAGCCCGCGTATGGCTGCGAGGCTAGTGTCCCCTGCGCTTGTAATAAGCAACTATTAATTCATGGTGCGGTTGAGTTAAAAATCAGATCAGAATTGGACTCGAAGCCACAAACCACGATGAAGGCCTGCACAGGACGGAGAGACTATGGCCCTTGAGCACATAATGAGCAATTATACATTCAATCCTTTTAAATTAGTTATAGGATTAGTGATGAGTACTTTAAATGGAGAGAAAACCAAAATACAGCATGCAATTGTACCGAACAGGCTTCCATGGGCCATCCAATACATGTGTATGAATCTGCCAGACAAACTCGTGTTCGATCATCAGTGGAGCGCGTCATTGACATTTTGAAATTGACAGGAAAAAGTATTAACAAATTACTTCCCTTGTGAGCTTGTATCTTGTATGTTATAACAAGCAATGTCAGCGGTAAGACTACGCTTTTCTGAAAATTCTACAACGATCCCCACAAGTCACGTAGACACCACATACAGCCTGTTCCGTCTTCCCAAAGGGTTGATTTACAGGTCAGTATATATTTCACAGTTATTAGAGGGTTTGTCTTTCGTTATTAGCCCCTTGAAATGATCGAAGTTAACCTAGGTTTAAATGGCAGACTTTCAGAGTTGACCAATTTCTCTTACACTAGTACAGTGATTGGTGAACTAGGCGTATGCTGATTGGCCGATCGGGACACACAGCTAAGATTTGCCGTGAAGATGGCCGCCGAGTCAGTTAGACGTTCTGTGATAACGATTGTTAACTTGAGACGTGACAGGCTCTAAATGTAGAGATATAGTTTTGGTTTTGGTAACAAAAGTGCACGGCTGAAACGAAAATATTTCAGACCTTTTCTTAGTAGATGTTTTGGGGCTAGTGAATTGATTATTCACTGCGCGACAAAGTGATTGATTTATTGATTGGTGGGTTACACTGCACTCAAGATTATTTAGGGTTGCGTTATATTGCTGCGTCGTCGAATTAAGTGGGGCTGGAAACAAAACACTTTTAACAAAGAATACTCTTAGCGTATGTCTACAACATGGGACTTAATGGGCTCGTAAACTTTCCATGTTGTAGAGATATGCAAAGAGTCCTCTTAAATTAAGTGCGATTTGTGTAAGTGCGCCCCCGGCCTTTAGCTAGTACCTGACAACTCTTCCACACAGAGAGACCGAGTGAAAACCACTCTCAGAAGCTTTTCAATTTTACTTGGTCTGCGTTGTATTCGAAAGCGCAACCTAACGATGGAAGGCCACTCTGAAACTTCGGGGATTTACGTGCGTGCGTGTCAAAGCCGACCGGTAGCGAGCAAAGATAGCCGAAGAATGTTCCGAGTGGATGGAAGGCCTGTGTCGGACTGAGAGATTATCACTCTGCCGGCTAAGCCACCGAAGCCCGGGTGTGAGTGGAGAATGAAAGAATCGATTAGAATATCCCAAGATTGTTTGGATTAGGATAATATCTCCGAGAAATGAGATGATTCTCTGATGGGCGTTTAACAACGAGTTTCATTCTGTATTTTCCAGTGATGCATTGCGGGTTCGAATCTTTGTCGTAGAGATCTGAGGTTCTCCTACGTATTGCTTGCGACATTTTTGCAATGTGATAAATGTACTAATTAACGATTCCAAAAGTGTTTTTGTTTGATAAGTTAATTGCCTCTATCCTTTTCTATGGGTCAGAGATATGGTGGTCTATGTGATGTATCTGATCTGGAAAAAGTACATAACAGATTTAGCAGACGAAAGCAGGCCCCAAACGCTGCTGTACTAGCTGAACACGGTCGATATCCCTTCGAAGTAATCTGCAAATTAAGGATGTTAAAATATTGGCTGAAAATAGTTAGGTTATTCTGTTTATATAAGCATTTTGACACTTGTGGCAGTATATGTAGTAGATTTAGCCCACGTTACGCTCTGTTTAGTTTTCGATTAAAACAAATAGTGTCCAGTCCTCACGCTTTAGCTATCCGATGGCCTGAAATGATAAACATCTTAAACTATAAAAAAGACTGGTCGTCAGTTTTTGTTATTTTCAACGAAACTAAATAACTTCAATAAATGCCCCGAAGTTCTTCATCGATATCGTAAACATCAATTTGCTTTATGAAGTCCGGTCGGTCTCTGTTTGTTAAAATTAGCGACTGATACACGGAGCTAGACGGTTGTTCTTCGACAACAGGCGGTTCGTATTGGAGAAAAGTGTTCTGAAGGAAATTCAAAGGTGTGTTAAACATTTTCACTTAACGCTTAACATTTACACTTAACATAAGTAATTGATTAGTACTAACTATGGTCCCACAAAAGAAAGGAATCACTTTTTGCTGTTTTGAAGCGTCTAATTTTGTTTTATCATAAACAGAAAATCGCGATAAGGACTCATTCATCGCTAAGATGATAATTACCGTTTACATTGATGAAAACAAAGGACCTGAACTGAACGTAGACCTAATCCGACATAGAATATATTTTCTCGCCATATCGAATTTATCAAATACCATGAGCAGGCCATTGTTTCGTATCTCTGATTTTATTCTAGTTTTTGTTTGAAAAGTTGTTGAAATTAGCAAACAAAGCTCAAGATTGAAACTAAAATTTCCTTAAGTAGATCCCGTTGGAAACGAAAATGCGCCCTAAGTAAACTATAACCGCAAGTTCTTTTTATTTATTGGCATTAGGGGCCTCGGTGGCTGTTGGTTAGAGTGATAGTCCCAACTCCTATCAAATAAAAATTCAAAAATTTCTGAGTGGATTTTTCACTCGGTCGCCATAGGCATATGTTGAAGACTTACCCGTAGCTGGTCGTTGAAGATCGGGGTTTCCTCTGGGTAAAGTCCGGTTCCCTTCCTTACTACACCTGGCAACGCCGCCATATAAGTGAAATAATCTTGAGTATGGCGTAAATTGTCAATCAACCTTAACTTTAAATGTGCTTCTAACTAAATGACGTTTTGATTCTTTGTGCAATCTAACACGAGTCCGGTACAAGTATAGACAATGGGCAATAGGAGAGCGGACAAATTGTTGAAATTTTAGAATAATTTGATAAAAATTGCATCTGTATAATGTTCAATAAGGTAGACCAAAGAAATTGTTTACTGAGGAATTAAAATTATTTTACTCACTTGCCAATGAAAGCAAGAAATTACAAATGACAATCATAATATAATAACATTTATCTTCGACGAAAATGTTGTCCATATAAATTCGCGTAAACGCCTATTTCTATTTGTTAATAACTAAGTTCTGTTATTTCAATTGTTTGTAGATGAGCGGAAACAGTGTCTCGTTCTTGAAAGAAAAATATGCCAAGCTTTTTAATTTTCTGGATCGGAAGAGAAAAAGATACGTGTCTTTTAATGACAGTCTGCTGTTTCCCAAAAATGTGGCAAACAAAGGGCTTAGTGCCGTGGCGTCAAAAATAGAGCAAGTTTACAAGGAATTTTTTAAACGGGCGGCACGCGCAGTCGGCAAAGAATACACCGACGCAACAGAGTTATCCGGGGAGGAATTTATAACAGCCATGTGCGTTGTGTCAGAGTCCGAATGGTTTCAGGGAGTCTTCGTCCCTACAATATGCGAGAGTTACTTCGATTCTGTTGACAAAAACTTTGATGGTTCTATAAGCGTGGCTGAATGGAGAGAGATGTTTAACGCACGTGGGATAGCGGACGAGAATTTTATCCAATCAACTTTCGCTAAAATGGATGAAAACAAAGACAACGCGATATCGCGAGAAGAATTTGCTAGGGGCTACACAAGTTTTCTATTGTGCAAGGACCGCAACGAAGACTTCAGTTTCTTGTATGACATGAAAGGTGAATAGTGAAGTAGTTGAGCCTGTAAAGAGAAAGCCTGGTCTACTAGTTGTCAGTCAGGTCTGTAGGAATCGAGAGTGTCCAGATTGCCAGTTGAAACAAAGTCTTCTTTCCCAATAAGAATGCCAATCAGGAACGACTTTTAAAAGCGGCCGTTAAAACCGTCAGAAATACCTCTAACGATCGGTTAATTCAACGGCACTTTGAATAGCTGGATGCAATTATTAGACCTGCGTAAGCTGAAAGACGATTAGGAAGGGAGTTTCCTTCTAAAACCTAAGATTTTTAAATTTGTTGGCAAACTGAGAGAGAATATGGCCCCAGCAGTTATCCCAAAAAGTATAAAGGAGTTTTATACATAAAAAATCTAAAATATTAAAGCATTGCATGTATTAATGCATTCGGACTCAGGTTTAAATGATACAGGTCACAGAGACTGGACAGGCAATTTTCTGAATAATTTTTAGGTTATTGAAATGAGTCTATAATAAACTTGATACTCTTGATTTAATCAAAAGCAAATCTAGAGTAAAAAAAATGTAAAAATTATCTTTGGAATTAATAAGGATTTTTTTGAAATCGCATTCACAAGTTTTTCGAGATATTTTATTCTAAAACCTCATTAATAATACAAGATTTTCCCGTGCCCGTGTGCTTTAGTGCTCTTAAATAATACAAGTCTTAACCGTAATATGTCGCTGGCCATGTCCATATCAAATGTAAAGTACATTGTTCACCAAGTGGATCTTACAATAGTTTTTCAGATGACTTTGTTCATGTTTTATTTGAGACACTTTTCCCCTGGGGAAAATTTGGGGTTAGTCCACTGAAAGAATTCGGAAGTCGATAAGCAATGGATTAAAAAAGAACAAATCTTCTTAGTGCCCATGTAAGATGGAGGATGTGTGGTGATGTGAAAAAAGCAGGAAAATTTACAGGTTTTTAGAGAACCATTTCCTGCAAGATCTTCAAGTGTTTACCCGTGGCTATAAAGCTGCTGTCCGGCATTCGCATACGTACACATCTCCTTGAGTGATCGATTGATCTTTTATGCCGCATGGCAGATTGTTTCACTAATATAGTAGTTTTGCCAGGTTTGGTTTGGAGCCAGGAGGTAACCGGCCTTTTTGCCTGAAGGGAACTGCAAACCTTTAACGAGTAGCAACAATGAGTTAAAAACCAGCTCAGAATGGGATTCCATACCGCAATCCACGATAAAAGCCCGCGTATGGCTGCGAGGCTAGTGTCCCCTGCGCTTGTAATAAGCAACTATTAATTCATGGTGCGGTTGAGTTAAAAATCAGATCAGAATTGGACTCGAAGCCACAAACCACGATGAAGGCCTGCACAGGACGGAGAGACTATGGCCCTTGAGCACATAATGAGCAATTATACATTCAATCCTTTTAAATTAGTTATAGGATTAGTGATGAGTACTTTAAATGGAGAGAAAACCAAAATACAGCATGCAATTGTACCGAACAGGCTTCCATGGGCCATCCAATACATGTGTATGAATCTGCCAGACAAACTCGTGTTCGATCATCAGTGGAGCGCGTCATTGACATTTTGAAATTGACAGGAAAAAGTATTAACAAATTACTTCCCTTGTGAGCTTGTATCTTGTATGTTATAACAAGCAATGTCAGCGGTAAGACTACGCTTTTCTGAAAATTCTACAACGATCCCCACAAGTCACGTAGACACCACATACAGCCTGTTCCGTCTTCCCAAAGGGTTGATTTACAGGTCAGTATATATTTCACAGTTATTAGAGGGTTTGTCTTTCGTTATTAGCCCCTTGAAATGATCGAAGTTAACCTAGGTTTAAATGGCAGACTTTCAGAGTTGACCAATTTCTCTTACACTAGTGCAGTGATTGGTGAACTAGGCGTATGCTGATTGGCCGATCGGGACACACAGCTAAGATTTGCCGTGAAGATGGCCGCCGAGTCAGTTAGACGTTCTGTGATAACGATTGTTAACTTGAGACGTGACAGGCTCTAAATGTAGAGATATAGTTTTGGTTTTGGTAACAAAAGTGCACGGCTGAAACGAAAATATTTCAGACCTTTTCTTAGTAGATGTTTTGGGGCTAGTGAATTGATTATTCACTGCGCGACAAAGTGATTGATTTATTGATTGGTGGGTTACACTGCACTCAAGATTATTTAGGGTTGCGTTATATTGCTGCGTCGTCGAATTAAGTGGGGCTGGAAACAAAACACTTTTAACAAAGAATACTCTTAGCGTATGTCTACAACATGGGACTTAATGGGCTCGTAAACTTTCCATGTTGTAGAGATATGCAAAGAGTCCTCTTAAATTAAGTGCGATTTGTGTAAGTGCGCCCCCGGCCTTTAGCTAGTACCTGACAACTCTTCCACACAGAGAGACCGAGTGAAAACCACTCTCAGAAGCTTTTCAATTTTACTTGGTCTGCGTTGTATTCGAAAGCGCAACCTAACGATGGAAGGCCACTCTGAAACTTCGGGGATTTACGTGCGTGCGTGTCAAAGCCGACCGGTAGCGAGCAAAGATAGCCGAAGAATGTTCCGAGTGGATGGAAGGCCTGTGTCGGACTGAGAGATTATCACTCTGCCGGCTAAGCCACCGAAGCCCGGGTGTGAGTGGAGAATGAAAGAATCGATTAGAATATCCCAAGATTGTTTGGATTAGGATAATATCTCCGAGAAATGAGATGATTCTCTGATGGGCGTTTAACAACGAGTTTCATTCTGTATTTTCCAGTGATGCATTGCGGGTTCGAATCTTTGTCGTAGAGATCTGAGGTTCTCCTACGTATTGCTTGCGACATTTTTGCAATGTGATAAATGTACTAATTAACGATTCCAAAAGTGTTTTTGTTTGATAAGTTAATTGCCTCTATCCTTTTCTATGGGTCAGAGATATGGTGGTCTATGTGATGTATCTGATCTGGAAAAAGTACATAACAGATTTAGCAGACGAAAGCAGGCCCCAAACGCTGCTGTACTAGCTGAACACGGTCGATATCCCTTCGAAGTAATCTGCAAATTAAGGATGTTAAAATATTGGCTGAAAATAGTTAGGTTATTCTGTTTATATAAGCATTTTGACACTTGTGGCAGTATATGTAGTAGATTTAGCCCACGTTACGCTCTGTTTAGTTTTCGATTAAAACAAATAGTGTCCAGTCCTCACGCTTTAGCTATCCGATGGCCTGAAATGATAAACATCTTAAACTATAAAAAAGACTGGTCGTCAGTTTTTGTTATTTTCAACGAAACTAAATAACTTCAATAAATGCCCCGAAGTTCTTCATCGATATCGTAAACATCAATTTGCTTTATGAAGTCCGGTCGGTCTCTGTTTGTTAAAATTAGCGACTGATACACGGAGCTAGACGGTTGTTCTTCGACAACAGGCGGTTCGTATTGGAGAAAAGTGTTCTGAAGGAAATTCAAAGGTGTGTTAAACATTTTCACTTAACGCTTAACATTTACACTTAACATAAGTAATTGATTAGTACTAACTATGGTCCCACAAAAGAAAGGAATCACTTTTTGCTGTTTTGAAGCGTCTAATTTTGTTTTATCATAAACAGAAAATCGCGATAAGGACTCATTCATCGCTAAGATGATAATTACCGTTTACATTGATGAAAACAAAGGACCTGAACTGAACGTAGACCTAATCCGACATAGAATATATTTTCTCGCCATATCGAATTTATCAAATACCATGAGCAGGCCATTGTTTCGTATCTCTGATTTTATTCTAGTTTTTGTTTGAAAAGTTGTTGAAATTAGCAAACAAAGCTCAAGATTGAAACTAAAATTTCCTTAAGTAGATCCCGTTGGAAACGAAAATGCGCCCTAAGTAAACTATAACCGCAAGTTCTTTTTATTTATTGGCATTAGGGGCCTCGGTGGCTGTTGGTTAGAGTGATAGTCCCAACTCCTATCAAATAAAAATTCAAAAATTTCTGAGTGGATTTTTCACTCGGTCGCCATAGGCATATGTTGAAGACTTACCCGTAGCTGGTCGTTGAAGATCGGGGTTTCCTCTGGGTAAAGTCCGGTTCCCTTCCTTACTACACCTGGCAACGCCGCCATATAAGTGAAATAATCTTGAGTATGGCGTAAATTGTCAATCAACCTTAACTTTAAATGTGCTTCTAACTAAATGACGTTTTGATTCTTTGTGCAATCTAACACGAGTCCGGTACAAGTATAGACAATGGGCAATAGGAGAGCGGACAAATTGTTGAAATTTTAGAATAATTTGATAAAAATTGCATCTGTATAATGTTCAATAAGGTAGACCAAAGAAATTGTTTACTGAGGAATTAAAATTATTTTACTCACTTGCCAATGAAAGCAAGAAATTACAAATGACAATCATAATATAATAACATTTATCTTCGACGAAAATGTTGTCCATATAAATTCGCGTAAACGCCTATTTCTATTTGTTAATAACTAAGTTCTGTTATTTCAATTGTTTGTAGATGAGCGGAAACAGTGTCTCGTTCTTGAAAGAAAAATATGCCAAGCTTTTTAATTTTCTGGATCGGAAGAGAAAAAGATACGTGTCTTTTAATGACAGTCTGCTGTTTCCCAAAAATGTGGCAAACAAAGGGCTTAGTGCCGTGGCGTCAAAAATAGAGCAAGTTTACAAGGAATTTTTTAAACGGGCGGCACGCGCAGTCGGCAAAGAATACACCGACGCAACAGAGTTATCCGGGGAGGAATTTATAACAGCCATGTGCGTTGTGTCAGAGTCCGAATGGTTTCAGGGAGTCTTCGTCCCTACAATATGCGAGAGTTACTTCGATTCTGTTGACAAAAACTTTGATGGTTCTATAAGCGTGGCTGAATGGAGAGAGATGTTTAACGCACGTGGGATAGCGGACGAGAATTTTATCCAATCAACTTTCGCTAAAATGGATGAAAACAAAGACAACGCGATATCGCGAGAAGAATTTGCTAGGGGCTACACAAGTTTTCTATTGTGCAAGGACCGCAACGAAGACTTCAGTTTCTTGTATGACATGAAAGGTGAATA
The DNA here is from genome assembly GCA_963971465.1 of Lepidochitona cinerea. NCBI lineage: Eukaryota > Metazoa > Mollusca > Polyplacophora > Chitonida > Tonicellidae > Lepidochitona > Lepidochitona cinerea. The sequence continues at coordinate 14,088,288 of OZ020562.1, read as the reverse complement.
GTGAAGTAGTTGAGCCTGTAAAGAGAAAGCCTGGTCTACTAGTTGTCAGTCAGGTCTGTAGGAATCGAGAGTGTCCAGATTGCCAGTTGAAACAAAGTCTTCTTTCCCAATAAGAATGCCAATCAGGAACGACTTTTAAAAGCGGCCGTTAAAACCGTCAGAAATACCTCTAACGATCGGTTAATTCAACGGCACTTTGAATAGCTGGATGCAATTATTAGACCTGCGTAAGCTGAAAGACGATTAGGAAGGGAGTTTCCTTCTAAAACCTAAGATTTTTAAATTTGTTGGCAAACTGAGAGAGAATATGGCCCCAGCAGTTATCCCAAAAAGTATAAAGGAGTTTTATACATAAAAAATCTAAAATATTAAAGCATTGCATGTATTAATGCATTCGGACTCAGGTTTAAATGATACAGGTCACAGAGACTGGACAGGCAATTTTCTGAATAATTTTTAGGTGATTGAAATGAGTCTATAATAAACTTGATACTCTTGATTTAATCAAAAGCAAATCTAGAGTAAAAAAAATGTAAAAATTATCTTTGGAATTAATAAGGATTATTTTGAAATCGCATTCACAAGTTTTTCGAGATATTTTATTCTAAAACCTCATTAATAATACAAGATTTTCCCGTGCCCGTGTGCTTTAGTGCTCTTAAATAATACAAGTCTTAACCGTAATATGTCGCTGGCCATGTCCATATCAAATGTAAAGTACATTGTTCACCAAGTGGATCTTACAATAGTTTTTCAGATGACTTTGTTCATGTTTTATTTGAGACACTTTTCCCCTGGGGAAAATTTGGGGTTAGTCCACTGAAAGAATTCGGAAGTCGATAAGCAATGGATTAAAAAAGAACAAATCTTCTTAGTGCCCATGTAAGATGGAGGATGTGTGGTGATGTGAAAAAAGCAGGAAAATTTACAGGTTTTTAGAGAACCATTTCCTGCAAGATCTTCAAGTGTTTACCCGTGGCTATAAAGCTGCTGTCCGACATTCGCATACGTACACATCTCCTTGAGTGATCGATTGATCTTTTATGCCGCATGGCAGATTGTTTCACTAATATAGTAGTTTTGCCAGGTTTGGTTTGGAGCCAGGAGGTAACCGGCCTTTTTGCCTGAAGGGAACTGCCAACCTTTAACGAGTAGCAACAATGAGTTAAAAACCAGCTCAGAATGGGATTCCATACCGCAATCCACGATAAAAGCCCGCGTATGGCTGCGAGGCTAGTCCCCTGCGCTTGTAATAAGCAACTATTAATTCATGGTGCGGTTGAGTTAAAAATCAGATCAGAATTGGACTCGAAGCCACAAACCACGATGAAGGCCTGCACAGGACGGAGAGACTATGGCCCTTGAGCACATAATGAGCAATTATACATTCAATCCTTTTAAATTAGTTATAGGATTAGTGATGAGTACTTTAAATGGAGAGAAAACCAAAATACAGCATGCAATTGTACCGAACAGGCTTCCATGGGCCATCCAATACATGTGTATGAATCTGCCAGACAAACTCGTGTTCGATCATCAGTGGAGCGCGTCATTGACATTTTGAAATTGACAGGAAAAAGTATTAACAAATTACTTCCCTTGTGAGCTTGTATCTTGTATGTTATAACAAGCAATGTCAGCGGTAAGACAACGCTTTTCTGAAAATTCTACAACGATCCCCACAAGTCACGTAGACACCACATACAGCCTGTTCCGTCTTCCCAAAGGGTTGATTTACAGGTCAGTATATATTTCACAGTTATTAGAGGGTTTGTCTTTCGTTATTAGCCCCTTGAAATGATCGAAGTTAACCTAGGTTTAAATGGCAGACTTTCAGAGTTGACCAATTTCTCTTACACTAGTGCAGTGATTGGTGAACTAGGCGTATGCTGATTGGCCGATCGGGATACACAGCTAAGATTTGCCGTGAAGATGGCCGCCGAGTCAGTTAGACGTTCTGTGATAACGATTGTTAACTTGAGACGTGACAGGCTCTAAATGTAGAGATATAGTTTTGGTTTTGGTAACAAAAGTGCACGGCTGAAACGAAAATATTTCAGACCTTTTCTTAGTAGATGTTTTGGGGCTAGTGAATTGATTAATCACTGCGCGACAAAGTGATTGATTTATTGATTGGTGGGTTACACTGCACTCAAGATTATTTAGGGTTGCGTTATATTGCTGCGTCGTCGAATTAAGTGGGGCTGGAAACAAAACACTTTTAACAAAGAATACTCTTAGCGTATGTCTACAACATGGGACTTAATGGGCTCGTAAACTTTCCATGTTGTAGAGATATGCAAAGAGTCCTCTTAAATTAAGTGCGATTTGTGTAAGTGCGCCCCCGGCCTTTAGCTAGTACCTGACAACTCTTCCACACAGAGAGACCGAGTGAAAACCACTCTCAGAAGCTTTTCAATTTTACTTGGTCTGCGTTGTATTCGAAAGCGCAACCTAACGATGGAAGGCCACTCTGAAACTTCGGGGATTTACGTGCGTGCGTGTCAAAGCCGACCGGTAGCGAGCAAAGATAGCCGAAGAATGTTCCGAGTGGATGGAAGGCCTGTGTCGGACTGAGAGATTATCACTCTGCCGGCTAAGCCACCGAAGCCCGGGTGTGAGTGGAGAATGAAAGAATCGATTAGAATATCCCAAGATTGTTTGGATTAGGATAATATCTCCGAGAAATGAGATGATTCTCTGATGGGCGTTTAACAACGAGTCTCATTCTGTATTTTCCAGTGATGCATTGCGGGTTCGAATCTTTGTCGTAGAGATCTGAGGTTCTCCTACGTATTGCTTGCGACATTTTTGCAATGTGATAAATGTACCAATTAACGATTCCAAAAGTGTTTTTGTTTGATAAGTTAATTGCCTCTATCCTTTTCTATGGGTCAGAGATATGGTGGTCTATGTGATGTATCTGATCTGGAAAAAGTACATAACAGATTTAGCAGACGAAAGCAGACCCCAAACGCTGCTGTACTAGCTGAACACGGTCGATATCCCTTCGAAGTAATCTGCAAATTAAGGATGTTAAAATATTGGCTGAAAATAGTTAGGTTATTCTGTTTATATAAGCATTTTGACACTTGTGGCAGTATATGTAGTAGATTTAGCCCACGTTACGCTCTGTTTAGTTTTCGATTAAAACAAATAGTGTCCAGTCCTCACGCTTTAGCTATCCGATGGCCTGAAATGATAAACATCTTAAACTATAAAAAAAGACTGGTCGTCAGTTTTTGTTATTTTCAACGAAACTAAATAACTTCAATAAATGCCCCGAAGTTCTTCATCGATATCGTAAACATCAATTTGCTTTATGAAGTCCCGTCGGTCTCTGTTTGTTAAAATTAGCGACTGATACACGGAGCTAGACGGTTGTTCTTCGACAACAGGCGGTTCGTATTGGAGAAAAGTGTTCTGAAGGAAATTCAAAGGTGTGTTAAACATTTTCACTTAACGCTTAACATTTACACTTAACATAAGTAATTGATTAGTACTAACTATGGTCCCACAAAAGAAAGGAATCACTTTTTGCTGTTTTGAAGCGTCTAATTTTGTTTTATCATAAACAGAAAATCGCGATAAGGACTCATTCATCGCTAAGATGATAATTACCGTTTACATTGATGAACACAAAGGACCTGAACTGAACGTAGACCTAATCCGACATAGAATATATTTTCTCGCCATATCGAATTTATCAAATACCATGAGCAGGCCATTGTTTCGTATCTCTGATTTTATTCTAGTTTTTGTTTGAAAAGTTGTTGAAATTAGCAAACAAAGCTCAAGATTGAAACTAAAATTTCCTTAAGTAGATCCCGTTGGAAACGAAAATGCGCCCTAAGTAAACTATAACCGCAAGTTCTTTTTATTTATTGGCATTAGGGGCCTCGGTGGCTGTTGGTTAGAGTTATAGTCCCAACTCCTATCAAATAAAAATTCAAAAATTTCTGAGTGGATTTTTCACTCGGTCGCCATAGGCATATGTTGAAGACTTACCCGTAGCTGGTCGTTGAAGATCGGGGGTTTCCTCTGGGTAAAGTCCGGTTCCCTTCCTTACTACACATGGCAACGCCGCCATATAAGTGAAATAATCTTGAGTATGGCGTAAAATGTCAATCAACCTTAACTTTAAATGTGCTTCTAACTAAATAACGTTTTGATTCTTTGTGCAATCTAACACGAGTCCGGTACAAGTATAGACAATGGACAAAAGGAGAGCGGACAAATTGTTGAAATTTTAGAATAATTTGATAAAAATTGCATCTGTATAATGTTCAATAAGGTAGACCAAAGAAATTGTTTACTGAGGAATTAAAATTATTTTACTCACTTGCCAATGAAAGCAAGAAATTACAAATGACAATCATAAAATAATAACATTCATCTTCGACGAAAATGTTGTCCATATAAATCAGCGTAAACGCCTATTTCTATTTGTTAATAACTAAGTTCTGTTATTTAAATTTTTTGTAGATGAGCGGAGACAGTTTCTCGTTCTTGAAAGAAAAATATGCCAAGCTTTTTAATTTTCTGGATCGAAAGAGAAAAAGATACGTATCTTTTAATGACAGTCTGCTGTTTCCCAAAAATGTGGCAAACAAAGGGCGTAATGCCGTGGCGTCAAAAATAGAGCAAATTTACAAGGAATGTTTTAAACGGGCGGCACGCGCAGTCGGCAAAGAATACACCGATGCAACAGAGTTATCCGGGGAGGAATTTATAACAGCCATGTGCGTTGTGTCAGAGTCCGAGTGGTTTCAGGAAGTCTTCATCCCTACAATATGCGAGAGTTACTTCGATTCTGTTGACAAAAACTTTGATGGTTCTATAAGCGTGGCTGAATGGAGAGAGATGTTTAACGCACGTGGGATAGCAGACGAGAATTTTATCCAATCAACTTTCGCTAAAATGGACAAAAACAAAGACAACGCGATATCGAGAGAAGAATTTGCAAGAGGCTACACAAGTTTTCTATTGTGCAAGGACCGCAACGAAGACTTCAGTTTCTTGTATGACATGAAAGGTGAATAGTGAACTAGCTGAGTCTGTAAAAAGAAAGCCGATTTGAGAGTATCCAGATTGCCAGTGACTGAAAAAGAAAGTCTCCATTCCTACTGAGAATACCAGTCAGTGTGGGTTGTTTAAAGGCCCACTTGCCGCCGTAGCCTGTTTAAATTTGCTAAGAAAACCAATTTACATGAGCTTACTACGACTAATACAACTAAACTTAAACATAGGACACATAAAACATGTCTAGTTAGCTTTAGAATGTAGAAATGGGATGAAAAACAAACGAAGAATCGTAGCCTAATTACAACAACAACGATCAGTGTCGGTCAACTTTCGTGTTGGATTACCCTCATTTCAGGCCTTTTTATCTGTGGTTTACACTCAAACAATAATCAGCAGGCTTTTCCAGTCGCTGTTAACCGATCGTCACTCTGTATTTCTCAGATAAATAGGTCTACGTAAAATTACATTGTGCCGTTAGTCAACTCACTCGACTGAAACATAAAATCGCCAATAGGGGGCAGTGTGGTTTGTTTACGTTACGGGCACCTAACAATTAAAATTTTCAAATTCAAATTAAAAATACAAAGTGACGTCCAAACTTTTAAATTTTGGTAAAAATAGAAAGTTCCTAACTTATATTGTCTGGGAAAAATACAGAAAACGGACTTTCTTTTTTAATGTAAACAATACTCATGATTTTCGCGGCAAGTGTGCCTTTAAGGATGGGAAATCTCTAGAAATACATAGGGATTATCGTCGATAACAACCTTCAAAGTACTTAAAACATTTCACGCCAATTACCGCCAGTGACCCTCAAGCTAATAAAAAATCACAGAAGTATGTCCTTTCAGTGACTTTTTGTTTTAGGATAACGTGATGTAGCAGTAGCTATTTTTAGATCAAAAATGACATATTTTTACCGCTCTCTAGTGTATAATGGTAGATTTAGGTCCAAAAAACATGGCGACAAACTTGAAGTGGTTTGTTTGTTTGTTTAAGTTGTTTTGGCGTTTTCCAGACAAAATAGAAACTTGAAGTGGGAAGATTGTCTCGGAATATATAGGTCAGTATGCAACCCCATGTCATTTCTTAGCCAAGCCATTGGCTAAATTGCATCACATGACTACTCACTTAAATTTGTGTTCAACAATAATTGGATAAAACTAATGAAAAAATGGTGGCGGCCTTGTGAATGGCCTATGGAGCGTATTCCTATTGTAACGCCACCTTCACATTTCAATTATGCACTTACGAGGGGATAAAACATACATTGGACAGTTATATTGGACTAAATGAACTCTACTCTTTCCATCTAAACTAGTCTAAAGCTTAGATTTTCTTTCCCTTTAAGTGCTTTTAGTATGAGTGCCCTGTAAGACTTATCAGACGTACATATAGCGGCAAGTTAAGGGAATGATCCTTTGAACTACTGGGTGGATTACAAGGCGAGAAAAGTACCAACCGACCAAAACCACTCATCCCCACCCACCCAGATCAAAGAGAGTAGATCGACAAGAGAGGTCACTTCGTCCGCGCCATGTTGAATTTGAACTGACACGATTCGATTATTAGGAACCTCCTTCCTATAGGGGGCGCCCTACAGTCGAACCGTGTACAGTCGGAACACCCTTCCGATAGGGGGCCAGAAGAACATGCCGGCAATGCTGATTGGACGAAGTGAGCAGTCTTGTCAATCTACTCTCTTTGCCCACATCCAATATAATTCTATCATGAGACACCACAGACCACAGAACGTCAGGATAGCTCATGCATTTCGCATATTTAAAGGATAAATGACAAGTCAATGCTAATCAATTTGTTTAAAACATACACCGTGTTGGCCTACAAATTTCAGGCGCAAAACCTACAAAATCCAAGACATTATTTTTCTCTCTACAGCCTAGATACAGACCTTACAGGAAGTTCGTTTTGTTTTTAGATACATATTTAGTCAATTTACAATAAAATTAAAAAACTTGGCATTATCCTTTAATCTTCCTCTATGTTAGGTCGGCAAATATGGCTATAGTAAAAGATATATCTCACCTAGCACGATGCCCCTACATAAGGGCTTTTTTGTCTTTATTGTCTGTAGTTGGCGGAAATCAGCCACCGTAGTTTCGTAATTTTGTTCCCGTTATCTTTGGGTAAGGGATGAAAGGCTGAACTCTATTTTATGTCGTGATGCCTTATTTGTTAAGTCATAGACAAAATTCTTATAAACATCATTTTTAAAAATATGATATTTCAAAACTGTATTTTGGTAGGTTATTTGTGGGGTTCTTTGACTCGGTAACCAGGTAAAAGTCTGAAAATGTCAGCTAAATTGAACTTTATGTAAAGATCTCTTTAAAGGCAGGGGTCATTTTAGTGTTTCACTAATTTACATTGAAAGAGCAGTGTTTCCTAGGTCTAAAACAACAATCCAATACGTTTTCAGTGTCTTTGTCGGCGAATAACAAACAATTGAAAGTTCAGTGATCACAGAGATTAAAGCGCCAGGATTGCGGTCATTTTCTGCCCTATATCAGATTTTGAGTTAAGTAGGAGCGTCTGTGTGATGCCGTGATCTAGTAAACCAATGATTTGGCTGAAATATGACGGAGTTTCTAAACCTCGCCATTTTGCTAAAAATAAACTTCCCTTAAACATTTCAAATTAAACATGTTCAGCCTCTGATCTAAATATAGTGGACCCTTATATCATACAATAGACAAGCCAGACAAATGGCGACATTGATGAGCGTCTGTGGGGGCAAAAGTGATTATCATTTTACTGCCACACAGGCTGCCGGCAAAAGTAGTCGTTCTGTGTTTAAAGGTATTAGTGGGTATTGTTTAAAGGCACACTTGCCGCGAAAATCAGGAATATTGTTTACATTAAAAAAGAAAGTCCGTTTTCTGTATTTTTCCCAGACAATATAAGTTAGGAACTTTCTATTTTTACCAAAATTTAAAAGTTTGGACGTCACTTTGTATTTTTAATTTGAATTTGAAAATTTGAATTGTTAGGTGCCCGTAACGTAAACAAACCAAGCTGCCCCCTATTGGTCATTTTGTGTTTCAGTCGAGTGAGTGAACTAACGGCACAGTGTAATTTTACGTAGGCCTATTTATCTGAGAAATACAGACTGACGATCGGTTAAAAGCGACTGGTAAAGCCTGCTGATTCTTGTTCGAGTGTAAACCACAAATAAAAAGGCCTGAAATGAGGGTAATTCAACACGAAAGTTGACCGACACTGATCGTTGTTGTTGTAATCAGGTTTCGATTCTTCGTTTGTTTTTCACCCCATTTCTACATTCCAAAGCTAACTAGACATGTTTTATGTGTCCTATGTTTAAGTTTAGTTGTATTAGTCGTAGTAAGCTCATGTAAATTGGTTTTCTTGGCAAAATTAAACAGGCTACGGCGGCAAGTGGGCCTTTAAGATAGACTGTATCCATTCCTGGAGATTTCTAAGCCTGTAAAATATACTGATCAGGCGACTTGTAAATGGGAGATTTTAGCAATTTTTCCAAATAGTGAAATTGCGATCGTTTTATAGCAAACGTAGATTTTTATGATGAAACATTCAAATGTTGGATTTCTCCCTAACTAAACCTGGCAACGCCGCCATATTAGTGAAATAATCTTGAGTGCGGCGTAAAACATCAATCAGTCAATCAATCAAAAGGGGGATATGTGCATTTATTCTTTATAATTCAAAATTAATTTTCTAATTTCGGCCGAACAATTTGGACATTTCTTTTTCTGTTTCTTTTTCATATTTTCAATTCTAGGTATATAGACATGTCGCAGTATGGAGGCTTTATTTTTTTGTTTTCCTTATATTTGAACCCCTTTTATTCATGTTTTTAAAGTTTTAATCCTGATTTATGAAAATATTCTTGCTTAGCCGCATTTAGTCTCATTTATTTTGCAGTAGTGAGCTGTTTTTGTTATGAAATGTATACGGCTAAATAACATCAGGCAATGGGGAGATAACTTTTACTGGTTCTCCACATTAGCAGTGGCAAGAAACATAGCGAAATAAAGCAGAAGATGAAGTTAATAAGATTCCAGCGAGAGAGAAGTTTATTTCTTGAAATAGGAGTTATATAGAGGTTATCTAAGAGATGCAATGTGTTAAGATGAATATCTCTCAAGTTGTTTTGTTGGTTTTAAAAGAAAATGGAATATGTAACATCTTCTTACTAGCTAGTCCCAGCAGGTTATTTAGAGGATAAATGCCTTGAACAGCAGGTAAAACATCTTCGCGAGCCAAGTTAAAGTGGCATGAGCTGCCAAAATGTTAATATTTTGACGTTAAAACAGAATGTTGAAATTATTGGCTATTTTTCTCAAGACGTATAATTCAGAAGCTTTTTAGTGCTTCTAGTCTCGAGAATGTACGATAAAATATTGTTTTGAACTAACTTTGGCTTAGAATGAATGAATTGTTACAGTTATTGCCTTATCAACATGCATGTTTAGTGTAGTAAGGGGCGACAACTGGGTTGGCGGGAAGGTGCTGGTCAAGGGGACGCTAAGGGTCAGTCATATTTTTAACGTGTACGTGTGAGGACCTCTTGTAATGCTGTAGCCTAAATAAGAACTTTTATCTATCGTCATCAAGTGTGTTGTGTTGGCTTATTTAGTAACCAGAGTGATCATTGGCAGCAGAGCGAAATGGCTAACAGAAATTACAAGAACCCACCTTTATTAGGAAGTGATTCAGTGTACTGTATGAAACTTGGAAAAATGAGATCGCCGTTTGGAGGCTAGTGACTGACCTTGATAAAACTCGACAGGCTTTAGCTGTGACTCTCACACTCACCGATCAAGCTCGAGCAAAGGCATTGGAACTTGACGTGAGTAAATTGAATTCTGAGGATGGGATGGATATATTATTAGAGGCTCTTGATTCATTATTTTTAAAAGACAGTGTTGATCTAGCTTATGAAGCTTATAAACATTTTGATAACTTTCGAAAATTACCAAATATGTCAATGGCTGATTTTATCCTGGAGTATGAACAAAGATACACAAAATGTCAAAAATATGACATGCCTTTACCCGATGCTGTCCTTTGTTTTAAAATGTTGGAGTCCGCCAATTTATCATCCCAAGAGCGCCAACTGGCCTTGACGGCATCTACCGATCTGAAGTTTACATGTATGAAATCAGCTTTGAAAAGAATTTTTAGCGATTATCCTCAGTCTGTGTCAAATAATGATTCTTTTCAAGCTTTAAAACAGGAGGCTGCATTCATAACTCAACGTGACCATAGTCACAAGGTTAGGGCCAGACAATGGCAACAACAAGATGGTACCCCCAGAGGAACCAACCCTCTGAACCGGTATGGCAAACGGACCAAATGTGCTGTCTGTGAATCTGTTTTTCATTGGGCTAAAGATTGTGAGCATCGTAAGTAGCAAGGCAAGGGTGTGCATGTACTAACGTCTGAATGTATGACTGAACAGGAACACTGTAATTTAACAACATTTACCAAAGAAGACCCATCAGGTAACTCTGTACTAATGACAGAATCTTTCAAATGTGCAGTTATAGATACAGCTTGCTCTAGAACAGTTTGTGGAAAACAATGGCTTGACAATTTCATTGACTGTTTAAATCCAGAAGATAAATCTATTGTTAAAATAAATCCAAGTTCAAAGCCCTTTAAATTTGGTGATGGAGCCCTTGTTAAGTCATTTCAAAATGTAATCATTCCAGCACAGATAGGGCATACTACCTGCTCAATAAATGTTGAGGTGGTACAGGGTAATCTCCCTTTACTTCTAAGCAAATCCTCTTTGAAAAAGGCGGGTACTGTATTGGATATCAAACAAGATAAAGTAATCATGTTTAATGAGCAAGTTGAACTTCACTTTACTTCCAGTGGCCATTACTGCATCAATATTCTACCAGACTGTGTTGTAAATACGGAAACTGACACTCTTACAGAAAATTATGTATTGATAATTGAAGATACTATGGAGCCTAAAGAAAAAGTAAAAATCTTAACTAAACTCCATAAACAGTTTGGACATGCTTCAGCTGACAGGTTGAAGATGTTAATCGAGAGTGCCAGTGAATGTAGTTCAGACACCTTTAAACTATTGAACGGTGTAGTAGAAAAATGTGACTTGTGCCTAAAATTTAAAAAACAGTCTCCCAGACCTGTTGTGGGCTTACCTCTAGCATCTGATTTTAATGAAACTGTTGCTGTAGATTTACACCAGCTAGACCATAATACTTGGTACTTACATATAATTGACTTATTTACTCGTTTCAGTGCTGGTTCCATTATGAAAAATAAGCTGTCAAATGTGTTTGTAAAAAAATTTATTCAGAACTGGATTGGAATTCATGGAGCCCCTCAAAAATTATTTAGTGACAATGGCGGTGAGTTCAACAGTGGTGAGGTAAGAGATATGTGTGAACATTTTAATATTGAAGTCAAAACTACAGCAGCAATGAGTCCTTGGAGTAATGGATTGATTGAACGCCATAACCATACATTGACTGAAATCCTCAATAAATTGAAAATAGAGCAAAATTGTGATTGGGAAACGGCTTTGGCTTGGGCGCTTATGGCAAAGAACAGTTTATGTAGTATCCATGGTTATAGCGCCTATCAACTAGTATTTGGTAGGAATCCAAATTTACCATCCATTTTCTCAAATAAATCCCCTGCAATGGAAAATACACCTTTAAGCACCACAGTTGCTATGCATATTTCCTCCATGCATGCCGCCAGGAAAGCATTTATTCAAAGTGAAAACTCAGAGAGAATTCGCAGAGCGTTAAAGCGACAAGTAAGGCCCTTTTCAGGAATGTACATGACTGGGGACAAAGTGTATTATAAACGCCCTGACAGCGAAGAATGGAAAGGACCTGCAAAAGTGATAGGGCAAGACGGGGCAATAATTTTTGCTCGACATGGGGGTATAGTAATCAGAGTTCATCAGTGTCGTCTTCGCAAAATCGAAGAAACGAAAACACTTACCTCTGAAATTACAGAAAACAATGATCATGTAGCATTGAATGACAAATGTAATAGTAAAAATGAATTTTTAGACATGTCAGATGAAGACTTAACAGACAATGAAAATGAAATAAAATCACAAGACCAGAATGAAAACACCAATCAGAATATTTCCCAAAAATGTAAAGTCAAAAAATTATCATTTAAACCTGGACAAATAATTGAATACATTAATTCAGAAACAGGTGACAACGTATCAGCCAAAGTTTTGAGTAGATCAGGAAAAGTTACTGGACAGAAACGTAATTGGTTCAATTTAGAGTATTTGACTCCTGATTTGGTAAAAGGAATAAAACAATCTGTTGATCTTGGTTTGGTTGATGGATTACAAACAATATCTGATGACACGCAAAGTAGTCCACAAGCTGAAACTGTTGTAAATGAACATGATAACGATGAACACGAGGAAAGTATAATGATAACTGAAATTGACTGGCAAGATGCTAAACAAAAAGAGCTAGAAAGTTGGAAAACAAATGATGTTTATGATGAAATAAATAATGAAGGACAGAGGTGCGTTTCTACCAGATGGATTTATACTTTGAAAGAGACTGATCAGGGAAGTGTTAGAAAGGCTAGACTAGTAGCGAGAGGTTTTGAAGACGTTAATAAAGAAAACATACAAACAGACTCTCCGACATGCTCAAGGGAAGCTTTAAAACTTATTTTAGCTTTAATAGCTTTAAAACAGTGGACACCACAATCAATGGATATTAAGACCGCGTTTCTCCAAGGTTTACCTATGGACAGAGCAGTGTTTATTAGACCTCCTAAAGAAGCATGTTCCGATAAAAACAAACTTTGGAAACTAAAAAAGTGTGTATATGGACTGAGTGATGCTTCTTTGAGTTGGTATAAAAAGGTTAAATCAGTGATGCTTGAAACAGGGGCAAATGTTTCGAAAGTGGACCCAGCGGTATTCTACTGGCGCAGTGCTGACAATAATTTAAAGGGAATACTGGCCAGTCACGTGGACGATTTTATCTGGAGTGGCACGGATGAATTTGAAAAAGAAGTCATAAACGAAGTCAGGAAAAAATTGAAAGTAGGAAAGGAAACTAACAAAGCATTTCGATATATAGGCATGGAGTTAAAATGTGTAGGCAATCAAATTCATCTACATCAGAATAATTATGTAGAGAGTCTCAAACCCATTCAACTTGATAAATCTAGACTCAGTCAGAAACATCTAACATTGACCCAGGAAGAAGCTAAACTGCTACGTTCTAAGGTAGGCCAACTTTTATGGATAGGTCATCAAAGTAGACCTGACATTTTATTTGATGTTACCCAATTAGCCACGAAAACAAAATGTGGCTGTATAGGTGATATTGTGGAAGCAAACAAAATTGTAAGGAAAGTACTATCTGATCGGGTGACTTTGAAATTCTTACCTCTCAATGAAGACGACTTACACCTTGTTGTTTACAGCGATGCTTCATTTGGTAATTTAATAGATGGAGGAACACAGGGTGGGCATTTCATAGCACTGTCTTACAGCAAAGGAGTGTTCTCCCCTCTATGCTGGACTTCCAAGAAAATACGTAGAGTGGTAAGAAGTACTTTAGCAGGAGAGACATTGTCTATGGCTGATGCTATAGATTCAGCTATGTTTTTATCCACATTGTATGTTGAATTGACCTGTGGTAAGCCTGACCCGTCGTTGCTTCCTATGATATGTGTGACTGATTGTAAGTCATTGCACGATGCCTTAAACTCTACCAAAACCGTTACAGAGAAACGACTCAGGCTAGAAATTAGTGGTATTAAAGAGCTCGTAGAAAAGACTCAAATTAAACAAGTAGTATGGTCTGTGAGTGGCAATCAATTAGCTGACTGTCTAACTAAACGAGGAGCATCTTCCATTGTTTTAAGTCAAGTTTTAGATTCTGGGGTTTTACCATGAGTTTAAAACTACAATTTTTTCAAATATTGTGTATATAATCTGTTTAACAACAACAAAACGTTTTAGTATTATATTTATAGATGTTTATTTATAGCCATTTTTACATCCCATGTCTTTGTAATTGTAAATGTTTATTAGTTTATTAATTTCTCAGTTTTTATAATAAAAAAAAATTAGTATTATATTTATATATGTTTATTAATAGCCATTTTTATATCACATGTCTTTGTAATTGTAAATGTATATTAGTTTATTTATTTATCAGTTTTTATAAAATTAAAAAAAGGTTAGTTACATTTTTTTCTTAGAAAAGAGAGGGAGATTGTTACAGTTATTGCCTTATCAACATGCATGTTTAGTGTAGTAAGGGGCGACAACTGGGTTGGCGGGAAGGTGCTGGTCAAGGGGACGCTAAGGGTCAGTCATATTTTTAACGTGTACGTGTGAGGACCTCTTGTAATGCTGTAGCCTAAATAAGAACTTGTATCTATCGTCATCAAGTGTGTTGTGTTGGCTTATTTAGTAACCAGAGTGATCAGAATGGTCGTCCCGGTTATTTAAATTTTGTTTACTTTTCGAACACTATTCCGGTTCGTATAGGCCACATACTGTGTAGATTTACCTCATTGCAACGCCAATCATTGAGTTTTTCGATGGTCTTCAAAGCCTCTTACTGTCGTGACGATCAGAAATTATGAAAAAAAATGTGAATTTTGGCAGCTCATGCCACTTTAATATCTTCATGGGACCCATTCCATGTTTTACCTTGGCGGAATGCTCCACTCCAACTCGTAATTCGAACAGTCCTCACTAGTGGGAATGTAAAATTTGTTTGTCCTACCCTTACAGAGTCCAGCGCAAAGTGCATACAGCCGCCATTACGTTATTTCTCAGCTAGTAGAAGAGCGTAAGTGCCCGAGGTTTTAACTGGATGTAAGAAGTTTTACTCGCATCCAATCAAAAGGCGCTGTTCGATTTACGGGTTGAAGTGGGAGTATTCCGCCAACGTAAAACACGAAATGGGTTCCATGATGATTTTAAATTGGCTGGAGAAGATGCAGATAAACGGGTCACGATCATTGACAATTTTGTCTCTCAATGTGACCGTATATTAAACCAACCATCAGATTGACCGCCACAACGGTTCTCCCGTATTTTCTCCAAGAATAATAATAAGCATACATTATCTACGTGTAATAGACATAATCAAATATTTTCCCGAATATCCGGTAAAAAACTTATTTTTATTTAAACCGTAACACTATGACAATCGGTCATGGACAATAGCACTTTGAAAAGAAGTTATTTGCTATAGTTTGTCGGTTAAAATCCGCTTCAAAGTGAAATATTTTAGTCACAACTTTTGCAGAAGAACATCTACTTATGGTTCAATTTCCAACTTGATTCTCAAAACGATTTTTTCAAGGCGCCTTTTTGACCTCAATGTTAAGCTCCAGAAAAACAGTTTAAAATCCACATGACACATGTATCGAGTACAGCATTGCTTTATTTAAATTCGAGAGGTCAAAGATCATTGGGGGGAGGGGTGGGGGGCAAAATAAATCAATCCTTCGAGTGGCTAACTCTCCACACTCAATGAAGATGAGCCTTTGCATGGAATTAAATAGTTCACGTCACTAGATAAATTGACTATGTGGAAAGACATTCAACGAGGGAAACATACAAATTACGCATACTTCGGGCATTAAATCAAAATTCTATCCATTTGGGATATTGTTTTATTTCTCTTTGAAACAAATTCTAAATCAGTTCACAAATTATTGGCTAGGTATATTAAGCAGAGGGGGCCTCCGTGGCTCAGTGGGTAGAGCGTTGGACGCTCAATCCGAACAGCCTTCCACCAATGGGTCGCGGGTCCGAATCCCACTCAGTCCAAAAAAAATGAAAAACTCGAACGACCTATATGGAATGGTTGTCAGTTGCCACCGGAAGGTCGTGGGTTTACTGCGGGCATAGAGCCCGGTTTCCTCTTACAATAAAACTGGCCACGCCGCCATATAAATGAAATAATCTTGAACGCGGCGTAAAACACCAAATAATTAACATTGAGCAGATCATAGTATACTCTACGGATTGGTCTGTTTGGGAAATCATAGTTAGTTGTAACGTTCTTATTCCAAAAAGCGGCCACCTTACAGCCAATGAAAACAAGCTTGTTATCCTGTTCCGTGTGCCCATTCGTTAATGGAGAGATACTCAGAGTTGTCTGTCGCTCCTTCGCCTTTATCAGTTTTGGGCGAAGGTAGGCCATCACAATATCACATCCCCAGAGAGCAAGGCGATGCGTTTTACGTTTCTCATCTTACGGAGATTCCAAGTATCAATGAACAGGATACTCTGACGCGAGCGATGATACTCCTTCGGCTGTGCTATCTCCAGCTTTAGTGTTTGAAATAGTATACGATCTTATCAAACTTTCGAGTTCAGATCTTTGAATTGTAAAGTTAGATTTTTCTCTTTTCAAATTCCTGATCTCTTGGAGTCCGTTTAGATAGAACGGATAACCGCTTTCGATCATTGGAATCTTGCAGAATGTTTGACAAGCTAGGATCACATCCCAGTCAATTCTTTGTCTCCACCTGTAGGCTGTTTCAACTGGGTCGGACTTTTGGACACTTAATGCCCCATGCCCACCTTCCCCAGAAAAACAGGAATCGTTTATCCATTTTAAAACTTCTATTGAAATTGATATGTTTAAAAACCTAAACATCTGCTTCACAGAAAACAACGGTCTCTCCACAACTGTTTCATATTTTAATTTAAATATCCGTTTTTTCTGCTCGGAATTTAGAGTCGCCTTATATGAAGAATCAGTTGTCATCCAATCACATCTTTTAAGAAATTGTGATTTGTCCCCTCTGCAGCCGCCCCCCTTTAAGGAGCAAACCATCCCACGGGGATCCCGATGCAAATGCACTATTTTCAGTTGCGGAAATTTCGTCATTAAAACTTCCGCCTGACTCATGCGCACACGTATTGACTTTACAACGATCGCTTCTGACGTTCGACATTTCTGTACAAGACTTGGAAGGCATTTCTCAAAGGCTCTCGACTTGAAGTTACGGGGGATTCCTCGCAAACAATTATGGAATTCCGTAAATGATGAAGACATAGTTGTGAATCCAGCCATTATAAGATTCAGAGGAAGTCCCGTAAAATTACACTTGTACAGACCTTCCAGAAACTCTAAAGACAAGTCTGGGAAATTTTGTTCCGTAGGTAGCCTGAAAAAAAAATAAGACTGGAATTTAGACAATTAACAAAGGCACACCAATTAATTCTTTTCAATAAATTTTAACACACATCATGAGAGAAAAAGTACACATATCTTTTCATGGCATGAACAATCAAAGTTTCGATATTTTTCGCCGAAAAAGACCTGTGTTTTATAGCAATAGACTTATTCTATAATGACGTCATTGGAAGGATAAACTACGTCAATTTGACCGATTGCTTGATGACGTCACTTGGAAATTACGAGCAATGCATTTCGGGGGATTGAGGGATGTTAAAATAATTTTAAAATATGACGGAAGAAATAATACTATATCGAACAGAAGACGTAAAAGGCGTAAAGTTACCAGAAAAAATGTTATGTCATCAATATTTTCCAAAAAAGTAACACCTTGCTAAGTACCAATAAACAAAATGGCGAACTGAGGTACATTTTACCCAGAAAGCTTTGCGTAATTCAATGTGACGTCATCAGGCTCGGCGGTAATTGATCTGCACAGCCAAAAACAAAAAAAGCAACAATAGATGTGCAGCCATGGGCTTAACTCAACTTTATAGGGAGAGGGACTTAGTAAGTTCTAGAACTTGTTCCCAATCCCATTGCTATTTCTGCGACAAAAAAAAGATACGTTCAATTCAATTCAACGGCTTAACAAAGCGGTCATTTCAAAACATTCCCTCTTCTATACCCTAACTTTTCTAGTGTCGTCATTAAGCCTTAGGCTTGTGTGTAATTTATAACAAGTTAGAGTTTATAGTGTTTAGATGTAACTTAGTCCAAGTATGAATGAATGTGCATCCCGAATATGTAGATTTTATTTGCATTTTGCAAGATTCAGGGAACAGACAAAATTTATAGGGAATCATGTTAATTTTAACGCCATATATTTATTTTCCCAATGATTGATTGATTGATTGATTGTTTGGTGTTTTATGCCGCGCTCAAGATTATTTCACTTATGTGGCGGCGTTGCCAGTTTTATTGTGGGAGGAAACCGGGCTCTGTGCCGGAGGAAACCCAGGACTTTCCGCTGCTAACTGGCAACCATCCCACATAGGTCGTTCGAGTGAAAACCCAGTCAGAAAATTTTCCAATTTTTGGACTGAGTGACATTTGAAACCGCGACCCATTGGTGGAAGGCTGTTCGGGTTGAGCGTCCAACGCTCAATGAACTTCAAGCGTTACAGTTCTACAGTTCGCTCATTCATGGTATAGAATAATTGCAATAGTTATTTTTCAACGCGATACTTTTAAAGGGTTTCAATGGGCTTTTCAATGAGTTTTAAAAAAAATTAGGATTTATGTGAAAAAAAACAAGCATTTTGGCAGCTTGGGTCCTTTTAAAATGGATTGCAGATACTTTAAATAAAAAGCTATTGCACATGGAATTGTTTAGTAATCTCAATTGATTGATTGGCAGATGTTAATTGAAGCTCAGTGGTGCCCCAAAAATCTCCTTAGTCTCTAGATCAAAACTTTTCTCTTTCTTATTTATGCCATTTTCATTTCAAAGGGTTAAAACCAATGAACTATATGCGTGGAATAGAAATCACATAACGTTTGAGCTGTAGCGAGCACCGCCATTATTATGAGATGGCACTACTGATCTGACGTTACAGAGGAAGCGAAAGAGAACGACGTCACTAGCCCTGATACGACGACTCCTTTATTAATGTCATAACACGATAACAAACGACTCTTGTGACGTCAATTTTGACCGTCCATTCGTGATGTCATAAATTTGTAGAAAAACGTTATTTGCGTGACAAGAGACAACATCGCATAGTTATGACGGCGATTTTAGCACGCCAGAGCCAATTTATCTAATGTAACGTGACCATTCCACGCATATAGTTCATTGGTTAAAACCTGTAGTCAAATGTTTTAGATTTATTTGAAACTGACATTCTTTTAAGATACAAGCTCAAACACTATATGAATTTATGCTTCGTTGCAACTTAAGTGAATAAGTTCGATATTATTCTTCTTAGTCCGAAGAAATATTAAAACATTTCTGAGTGGGGCTTTAACTAGATTGTTCTGTGTGGAACGGCTGCCCGGTACCCGTCTAAGAAACAGCACGGTTTCCTCCTCGTGCAACACACCTTGAAAGTCGCCTAAAATATTCTTGAGGGTGACGTAAAATCTTATGAAACTCTTCTCAACAATTTACATGTAGAATTTAGGATCATATCATGATTTTTTAAAAACTGATTCCACTTTAAGGGCCTCCGTGGCTCAGTAGGTAGAGCGTTGGATGCTCAATCCGAACAGCCTTCCACCAACGGCTCGCGAGTTCGAATCCCACTCAGTCCAAAAAATAGGACAATTTTCTGACTGGGTTTTTACTCGAACGACCAATGTGGGATGGTTGCCAGTTACAATTGAACGGTCGTGGGTTTCGTCCGGGCATAGAGCCCGGTTTCCTCCCACAATAAAACTGGCAACGCCGCCATATAAGTGAAATAATCTTGAACGCGGCGTAAAACACCAATCAATCGATCAAATTCACTTCAAGGAGCGTATTTCGCCTTACCTTTTACGTCCATCCAAGTAAGTGAGGTTTGCATTTGAGTGGACAGCTGAGAGGAGGGCGTGAAGAGGTTCATAGGAGTAGAAGACGCCAGGATGATGATCAAAGAAACTGCCAGTCAAAGTTGAACCACTGCGGTAATATGCCAGTATTAAAACTTTCCTTTGTGCACGATTGTCTAATTGAATTGCATTTACTTGTACATCGGTTTCAGATCCCAGCCCTTCTTCGTTAGTAGTTTTTGTAGAAGCAGTGATAAGTGTTTCTTGAGTTGTTCTTGCAAGGGGCCGTTTGCCCTCCTCTAAGCTCTTTAAAGCGGTCATATTGCTAACCAGGTCTTTGTAGAATTGTTCTGCTCCGCTCGTTTGTTTGATTGCAACATTTTTGGCTGAACTGAAAATTCCCTTAGCATCTTTTACGAGAGACCATCTGTTGAGTTTTGCTATAAAAAAATAAGGAGGTACAAAATATAAACCGATAGATGATGACATAATAAGTAGGTGTTGATAAGGCTTTTTAACATTTTGATAAAGGATAGTTTTCCACTTTGACGACATATCCCGATTAGCCCATTAAAGTGTGCCCTATGCTTGAAATATTATACAGCTATTGAATCTCCTCTCAACTAAAATGATATACAGTGTGATAATAACCTAGAAAAGGGTGAATAGGGTAATGGGTAATGGGTAACAGTCGAATTGGGTAATGGGCTACACAAAGCCTCCAAAGCGATAATACGCAATCAGGGAATAGGAAATTGACAAACTGGCTAATGGGTGACAGGCAGGGGCGAATTGGGTAATGGGTAATGGGTGACAAGCGAATTGGGTAATGAGCTACACAACGCCTCCAAAGCGATAATACGTGAACAGGGAAATGGGAGATGGATGAACTGGGTAATGGGTGACAGACAGGGGCGAATTGGGTAATGGGTAACAGTCGAATTGGGTAATGGGCTACACAAAGCCTCCAAAGCGATAATACGCAATCAGGGAATAGGAAATTGACAAACTGGCTAATGGGTGACAGGCAGGGGCGAATTGGGTAATGGGTAATGGGTGACAAGCGAATTGGGTAATGAGCTACACAACGCCTCCAAAGCGATAATACGCGAACAGGGAAATGGGGGATGGATGAACTGGGTAATGGGTGATAGACAGAGCCGAATTGGGTAATGGGTAACAGTCGAATTGGGCAATGGGCTACACAAAGCCTCCAAAGCGATAATACGCAATCAGGGAATAGGAAATTGACAAACTGGCTAATGGGTGACAGGCAGGGGCGAATTGGGTAATGGGTAATGGGTGACAAGCGAATTGGGTAATGAGCTATACAACGCCTCCAAAGCGATAATACGCGAACAGGGAAATGGGGGATGGATGAACTGGGTAATGGGTGACAGACAGGGCCGAATTGGGTAATGGGTAATGGGTAACAGTCGAATTGGGTAATGGGCTCCACAAAGCCTCCAAAGCGATAATACGCAAACAGGGAGTAGGAAATGGACGAACTGGGTAATGGCTGACAGACAGGGCCGAATTGGGTAATGGGTAACAGTCGAATAGGGTAATGAGCTACACAACGCCTCCAAAGCGATAATACGTGAACAGGGAAATGGGGGATGGACGAACTGGGTAATGTGCGAGAGACAGGGGGCGAATTGGGTCATGGGTAATAGGTGACAAGCGAATTGGGTAATGAACTACACAACGCCTCCAAAGCGATAATACGCGAAAAGGGAAATGGGGTATGGATAAACTGGGTAATGGGTGACAGACAGGGGCGAATTGGGTAATGGGTAATGGGTAACAGTCGAATTGGGTAATGGGCTACACAACGCCTACAAAGCGATAATACGCGAGCAGGGAAATGGGGGATGGACGAACTGGGTAATGGGCTACACAAAGCCTCCAAAGCGATAATACGCGAACAGGGAAATGGGGGATGGATGAACTGGGTAATGGGTGACAGACAGGGCCGAATTGGGTAATGGGTAACAGCCGAATTGGGTAATGGGCTACACAAAGCCTCCAAAGCGATAATACGCAAACAGGGAATAGGAAATAGACGAACTAGGTAATGGGTGACAGGCAGGGGCGAATTGGGTAATGGGTAATGGGTGACAAGCGAATTGGGCAATGAGCTACACAACGCCTCCAAAGCGATAATACGCGAACAGCGAAATGGGGGATGGATGAACTGGGTAATGGGTGACAGACTGGGCCGAAGTGGGTAATGGGTAATGGGTAACAGTCAAATTGGGTAATGGGCTACACAAAGCCTCCAAAGCGATAATACGCAAACAGGGAATAGGAAATAGACGAACTGGGTAATGGGTGACAGGCAGGGGCGAATAGGGTCATGGGTAATGGGTGACAAGCGAATTGGGTAATGAGCTACACAACGCCTCCAAAGCGATAATACGCGAACAGGGAAATGGGGGATGGATGAACTGGGTAATGTGTGACAGACAGGGGGCGAATTGGGTAATGGGTAATGGGTGATAAGCGAATTGGGTAATGAGCTACACAACGCCTTCAAAGCGATAATACGCAAAGAGGGAAATGGGGGATGGATGAACTGGGTAATGGGTGACAGACAGGGGCGAATTGGGTAATGGGTAACAGTCGTATTGGGTAATGGGCTACACAAAGCCTCCAAAGCGATAATACGCAAACATGGAATAGGAAATAGACGAACTGGGTAATGGGTGACAGGCAGGGGCCAATTGGGTAATGGGTAATGGGTGACAAGCGAATTGGGTAATGAGTTACACAACGCCTCCAAAGCGATAATACGCGAACAGGGAAATGGGGGATGGATGAACTGGGTAATGGGTGACAAACAGGGGCGAATTGGGTAATGGGTAACAGTCGAATTGGGTAATGGGCTACACAAAGCCTCCAAAGCGATACTACGCAATCAGGGAATAGGAAATTGACAAACTGGCTAATGGGTGACAGGCAGGGGCGAATTGGGTAATGGGTAATGGGTGACAAGCGAATTGGGTAATGAGCTACACAACGCCTCCAAAGCGATAATACGTGAACAGGGAAATGGGAGATGGATGAACTGGGTAATGGGTGACAGACAGGGGCGAATTGGGTAATGGGTAACAGTCGAATTGGGTAATGGGCTACACAAAGCCTCCAAAGCGATAACACGCAAACAGGGAATAGGAAATAAACGAACTGGGTAATGGGTGACAGGCAGGGGCGAATTGGGTAATTGGTAATGGGTGACAAGCGAATTGGGTAATGAGCTACACAACGCCTCCAAAGCGATGATACGCGAACAGGGAAATGGGGAATGGATGAACAGGGTAATGGGTGACAGACAGGGCCGAATTGGGTAATGGGTAACAGCCGAATTGGGTAATGGGCTACACAAAGCCTCCAAAGCGATAATACGCAAACAGGGAATTGGAAATAGACGAACTAGGTAATGGGTGACAGGCAGGGGCGAATTGGGTAATGGGTAATGGGTGACAAGCGAATTGGGTAATGAGCTACACAACGCCTCCAAAGCGATAATACGCGAACAGGGAAATGGGGGATGGATGAACTGGGTAATGGGTGACAAACAGGGGCGAATTGGGTAATGGGTGACAAGCGAATTGGGTAATGAGCTACACAACGCCTCCAAAGCGATAATACGCGAACAGGGAAATGGGGGTTGGATGAACTGGGTAATGGGTGACAGACAGGGGCGAATTGGGTAATGGGTGACAGGCGAATTGGGTAATGGGCTACACAACGCCTTCACGCAAGACTATCAAAGGTATTGCACATACGGCAGATACACACACGGTTGTTACTACAGTCGAGTGGTTAGCTCACGAAGCGACAATGTATCCGGGAAGGTTACTTCAGTAGTAATGTCTACTACTGATCCTCATTCGAATACGTAGCAGGGCTCCCAGCCACTTTTGGACAATAAAAAACTGGAAAAATAGGAATTTCATTTAAAAAAATAGGAATTAAATAGGAATTAAAAGAAAGTAAACTAGGCTGTAAACAATTTCAATCTTTTTTTACCAAATGCATTTTCATATAAAAATGCATGTGACTAAGATGATATTTTTGTTGGGCAGGTGATACTTCCAATATTTGACCTGTATGAAAGGGTGGACCAACTATCAAAGTTTTAGCTGTTGGGGGTCTTTCAAGAGCTCCAGTAGTACATGTTCGGTAGCTCTCATTTCTCTTTCAAATATAGTTGTTCCCTAGTCAAGCGGCCATCAGGCCCGTAAATTTAGAGATTCAAGAACAGCCTTTATGTGTATCTATATAAAAGTATATGAACACATACATTGTAGTTGAGACTTCCATATGTTCTACAGCTCGCCGTTGCGAGCTAAATGGCACGAATTGTTATCTGTAATCTAATCCATATCATGTATTGCTCGATTGAGCCATCCTGTGGACAAAATGTCGTCTGAAATAAAACTTTACCATTATGATGTGTCTCTGATATTGATGGGGGTTTGTTCTAAGACTTCCTTTTCAGTAATAATATCATAAAATCTCAGAGCAAAACCATCAGAGAAGACATCTCAGCCCCCTCAGGTTCAGACTTCAGCATAGTCGATACTTTCAACCTTTCTTTCTTAACTTTCTTAAGATTTCAACCAGTTAATATGAGAGCACATGTGACGCAAATTGTGAAATCGGACTATGAATGTGTGCGTTTTAGTATACGAAAGCAAAGAGTTCAAGGGTTAAAATAAAGTACATCACCTGATGTTATATTTTGTTCCATTTTTACTAAATGATATTTCACTTTTTGAAGAATGTGTTAATTTACGTTTTACACAAGAATATTTCACTTATATAATGACGACCAGAATTAACTGGTGGAGGAAAGCGTGTAAAGTGTGTAGTGCTCTCTCACATATAACACACCCTTGTGTGAGGGCTAATATAACTCAATATCAATACGATCGGGTGAGTGTGTGTGATTTGCCTTAACCTTGTTCGCTTATTATTGCTTTGGAGATGTTGTGTAGCCCATTACCTTATTCGCCTGACACCCATTACCCAATTCGCCCCTGCCTGTCACCCATTAGCCAGTTCATCCATCCCCCATTTCCCTGTTCGCGTATTATCGCTTTCGAGGCGTTGTGTAGCCCATTACGCTATTCGACTATTACCCATTACCCAATTCGGCCCTGTCTGTCACCCATTACCCAGTTCGTCCATTTCCTATTCCCTGTTTGCGTATTATCGCTTTGGAGGCTTTGGGTAGCCCATTACCCAATTCGACTGTTACCCATTACCCATTACCCAATTCGGCCCTGTCTGTCACCTATTACCCAGTTCATCCATCCCCATTTCCCTGTTCGCGTATTATCGCTTTGGAGGCGTTGTGTAGCTCATTACCCAATTCGCTTGTCACCCATTACCCATTACCCAATTCGCCCCTGCCTGTCACCCATTAGCCAGTTTGTCAATTTCCTATTCCCTGATTGCGTTCTATCGCTTTGGAGGCTTTGTGTAGCCCATTACACAATTCGACTGTTACCCATTACCCAATGCGCCCCTGTCTGTCACCCATTACCCAGTTCATCCATCCCCCATTTCCCTGTTCGCGTATTATCGCTTTCGAGGCGTTGTGTAGCCCATTACCCTATTCGACTATTACCCATTACCCAATTCGGCCCTGTCTGTCACCCATTACCCAGTTCGTCCATTTCCTATTCCCTGTTTGCGTATTATCGCTTTGGAGGCTTTGGGTAGCCCATTACCCAATTCGACTGTTACCCATTACCCATTACCCAATTCGGCCCTGTCTGTCACCTATTACCCAGTTCATCCATCCCCATTTCCCTGTTCGCGTATTATCGCTTTGGAGGCGTTGTGTAGCTCATTACCCAATTCGCTTGTCACCCATTACCCATTACCCAATTCGCCCCTGCCTGTCACCCATTAGCCAGTTTGTCAATTTCCTATTCCCTGATTGCGTTCTATCGCTTTGGAGGCTTTGTGTAGCCCATTACACAATTCGACTGTTACCCATTACCCGTTTCGCCACTGTCCGTCACCCATTACCCCCTTCATCCATCCCCCATTTCCCTGATCGCGTATTATCGCTTTGGAGGCGTTGTGTAGCTCATTAACCAATTCGGTTGTCATCCATTACACATTACCCAATTCGCCCCTGCCTATCACCCATTACCCAATTCGTCAATTTCCTTTTCCCTGTTTGCGTATTATCGCTTTGGAGGCTTTGTGTGGCCCATTACCCAATTCGACTGTTACCCATAACCCATTACCAAATTCGCCCCTGTCTGTCACCCATTACCCAGTTCATCCATCCTCCATTTCCCTGATCGCGTATTATCGCTTTGGAGGCGTTGTGTAGCTTATTATCCAATTCGGTTGTCACCCATTACCCAATTCGCCCCTGCCTATCACCCATTACCCAGTTCGTCAATTTCCTATTCCCTGTTTGCGTATTATCGCTTTGTAGGCGTTGTGTAGCCCATTACCCAATTCGACTGTTACCGATCTGCGTCTGTTTTGTCTGAGGCTGTATTGCGGTTTATGTATGATGTCACCCCTATTTTCAAATGGACTAATCCTCTACATTGACCTAGTTTTGAATCGGGAACTGGGTAATGGGTAATGGGTGACAGCTTCACGGACATAGTAACTAGCTTATACAAAATGCGATGGTAAATATTTACCATCGCGTTTCCATCATGCTCCACCAAAGCCGGGTTTCATAGATAGGCCTATTGTGCAATAAAAATTAGGATCGAGAGGATTATAATTGTAACTTTCTTCATGAATTCGGGTTTTAGGATAGCCTCAAACACCATGAAAACGCGATGTTGAAGCGATGTAGAATATTAACCACCGCGTTTTTATCGTGTTTTTGAGTAAGATTAAACCGCGGATTTGATGTCCCATCTCGACCATCACAGCTTTGGCTAATATATCCTATTTTGAGAGTAAAACATGTAACATTCAATGCCCTTTTTGTCGCTTTACGGCGATTACGGAAACTAATAAGCTCAAGCAAAATTCGTCAAAAGTGACGTCATACATGACCTTTGCTAGTGCTTATACTCATCGGAGGTCGTGTATGACGTCATATTTGGCGGGTTTTACCGAGTGTTACGGAAAACATGCCTATTGCACCCACGCCTATATAAACGATCGGACAGCGAACACTAGATTTCATTTCATTAACGCTTGAAAGCCAGATATAAGACTTGTTCATAAATCCTTTTAAAACAAACAACATTGAGCCACTGGACATACTTACTAGAAACATCCGCGTAAAAGGTGATTTCAAGCAAGAGGAAGCCGCAAATCACCATCCCCACCAACAAACCAACCTTTCCCATCGGGGTTATATTTTCATTTGAAATCTGGTAAAAGAAAAATCAAAGAAATCATAGAGGCAAAGGGAATAACTCCTTGCGGAGAATTTCGGTAATACCTTACTTAGTACATTTTTAAGTAATTTTATAATATTAAAAATCTGAACAAAATGGACATGAACGCATCTCCTGCAAATTTTTTTCAGTTCGCCCATGGGCGACAACAGTCTTGAACTATGTAGTTCCCTGTCACAGGTCATCTCACGATGTTAATTGTGTCACTTAAAGCGATGTAGGCTACTGCCAATCATTGTTTTGATTTTTTTTAGTTCTTAAAATTTAGAAAAAAGATGAATTCTATTTCGACTGAGGGTCTGCCGGTTAATTTTCTTCGAGATCAAAAAATAATTAGAGGAACCCACAAAAGAACGTTTGTATACCTCTTTTCATCCCGTATAAACAGTCTCTGATTGGTCTCTATTGTATTGTCTCGATTTCATTCGGCAGTTGTATGTGGGTTTTTCCATCTATTTAAACGATAAATTGTGACTCGTCATTTTTGATAAATTCTTTCGACAATTACTAATAACGACGGGAGTAATTAGGTTGATTGATTGTTTGGTGTTTTACACCGCGCTCATAATTGTCAGTTTTATTGTGGGAGGAAACCGGGTTCTATGCCCGGAGGAAACCCACGACCTTCCGGTGGTAACTGGCAACCACCCCGCATAGGTCGTTCGAGTGAAAACCCAGTCAGAAAATTTTCCATTTTTTTTTTTGGACTGAGTGGGATTCGAACTTGCGACCCATTTGTGGAAGACAGTTGGGATTGAGCGTCCAGCGCTCTAACTACTGAGCCACGGAGGCCCCGAGAGTAATTAGGAATCAGTTATAAAAGACCGACGACAGGATTTTGGACTTAACGAAGGGTTTGATTAACAACCTTGGGGTTGTTTCTCAACACATTTACGCACGACGTAAGTCCAATGCAAAGCCTAACTGTCATGGCAACATATACCTTCAACACTGCGTAACGACCAGGCGCAGAGTTACGAGGGGCGTAAGTGTGTTGAGAAACAGTCCCCAGGTTTGCGTCCGAAGACCTTATCCGTAGCTGAAGATCCCTTCAACCATGCCAGTATATTACAAAGTATTTCAGAAAAATCTACAAGCTAAAGTCAAACTCCTTTCTGTCGTCAACTAAATAAATATACATGTTTCAGTTTACTTCAACAACGTTTGATTGGTGATAGGGCCTCAGAAGACAAAATTTAAATATAAATATTTGAGGAAAAATATATTTTATTTTCGTCCTTGATGACTATTTAAGACCTGAAAGCTTCCGAAAGCTTCCATGCATGTCTGGCAGCTACGTGACAAGGACATTGTTTTTTATCTGTTTATGCAAGAGAATTTAGACACACATAGTTTCGAACAGATTCACAATTAAAAGGCAGTACAGATGATACAACTGATGGTAGCACCCGTGTATACGTGGTGTAAAAGGCAGTAAAAGATTATACAACTGATGGTAGGACCCGTGAGTACGTGGTCTAAAAGGCAGTACAGCTGATTGTAGGACCCGTGAATACGTGGTGTAAAAGGCAGTAAAAGATGATACAGCTGACGGTAGGAACCGTTAATACATGGTGCAAAAGGCAGTACAGATAACACAACTGATGGTAGCACCCGTGAATACGTTGTGTAAAAGGCAGTACAGATAATACAACTGATGGTAAGACCCGTGAATACGTGGTGTAAAAGGCAATACAATTGATACAGCTGATGGTAGGAACCGTGAATACGTGGTGTAAAAGGCAGTACAGATAATACAACTGATGGTAGCACCCGTGAATACGTTGTGTAAAAGGCAGTACAGATAATACAACTGATAGGACCCGTGAATACGTGGTGTAAAAGGCAGTAAAAGATGATACAACTGATGGTAGGAACCGTGAATGCGTGGTGTAAACGGCAGTAGAGATAATACAACTGATGGTAGGACCCGTGAATACGTGGTGTAAAAGGCAATACAATTGATACAGCTGATAGTAGGAACCGTGAATACGTGGTGTAAAAGGCAGTACATCTGATACTGCTGACGGTAGGAACCGTGGATACGTGGTGTAAAAGGCAGTACAGATGATACAACTTACGATAGGACCCGTGAATACGTGGTGTAAAAGGCAGTAAAAGATGATACAACTGATGGTAGGAACCGTGAATACGTGGTGTAAAAGGCAGTACAGATAATACAACTGATAGTAGGACCCGTGAATACGTGGTGTAAAAGGCAATACAATTGATACAGCTGATGGTAGGAACCGTGAATACGTGGTGTAAAAGGCAGTACATCTGATACTGCTGATGGTAGGAACCGTGGATACGTGGTGTAAAAGGCAGTACATCTGATACTGCTGACGGTAGGAACCGTGGATACGTGGTGTAAAAGGCAGTACAGATGATACAACTTACGATAGGACCCGTGAATACGTGGTGTAAAAGGCAGTAAAAGATGATACAACTGATGGTAGGAACCGTGAATACGTGGTGTAAAAGGCAGTACAGATAATACAACTGATAGTAGGACCCGTGAATACGTGGTGTAAAAGGCAATACAATTGATACAGCTGATGGTAGGAACCGTGAATACGTGGTGTAAAAGGCAGTACATCTGATACTGCTGATGGTAGGAACCGTGGATACGTGGTGTAAAAGGCAGTACATCTGATACTGCTGACGGTAGGAACCGTGGATACGTGGTGTAAAAGGCAGTACAGATGATACAACTTACGATAGGACCCGTGAATACGTGGTGTAAAAGGCAGTAAAAGATGATACAACTGATGGTAGGAACCGTGAATACGTGGTGTAAAAGGCAGTACAGATAATACAACTGATAGTAGGACCCGTGAATACGTGGTGTAAAAGGCAATACAATTGATACAGCTGATGGTAGGAACCGTGAATACGTGGTGTAAAAGGCAGTACATCTGATACTGCTGATGGTAGGAACCGTGGATACGTGGTGTAAAAGGCAGTACAGATGATACAACTGATGGTAGGACACGTGAATACGTGGTGTAAAAAGCAGTAAAAGATTATACAACTGATGGTAGGAACCGTGAATACGTGGTGTAAAAGGCAGTACAGATAATACAACTGATAGTAGGACCCGTGAATACGTGGTGTAAAAGGCAATACAATTGATACAGTTGTTTCGACAATTAATAATAACGACGGAAGTTTAGGAATCAGTCATAAAAGAGCAACGATAGGATTTTGGACTTAACGAAGAATTTGATTAACAACCTGGGGACTGTTTCTCAACACATTTACGCCCGACGTAAGTCCAATGCAAGGCCTAACTGTCATGGCAACATATACCTTCAACGTTGCGTAACGATCGGGTCCCGTTTCACAAAGCAGTTGCATCACAAACGAAGCCTAGTTGCCAATGGATACCATATTGAAGAGATACGACGTCATGGCAACTGCGATTGATCGCACTTTGTGACGGCTTCGTGAAACGGCCCCCAGGCGAAGAGTTACGACGAGCGTAAGTGTGTTGCGAAACAGCCCACAGGTTTGCAGCCACTGCTTTTAAATTCAAGCTTCAAACCTTTATGTTAAGTGTAAATAAAGCTACTGTATATAAGTCCGGTACGAAAAAGTCCGCCTATGTGTATTGTTTGCACGCCAAAATGTTGCGAGCGTCCAAAGACCTTATCCGTAGCTGAAGATCCGTTCAACCATGTATTTCAGAACAGTCTACAAGCTAAAGTCAAACTCCTTTCTGTCGTCAACCCTATAAATATAAGTTTTTTTTAGTTTACTACAACAACGTTTGATTGGGGATAAGGTTTCAGAAGACAAAATTTAAATATAAATATTGGAGGAAAAATATATTTTATTTTCGTCCTTGATGACTTAAGACCCGGAAGCTTCCACGTATGTCTGGCAGCTACGTGACAAGGAAATTGTCTTTGATCTGTTTCTGTAAGAGAATTTAGACACACAAAATTTCGAGCAGATTCACAATTAATTTGCAAAAAAAAAAGCTACCTGGCGTTCCGGATGTTATTCTTTACCAATATCGTTTGCATGTGAATATTTTCGTCGGCACAGAGATTTCCGACACACTAAAAGGCAGTAGAGATGATACAACTGATGGTAGCACCCGTGTATACGTGGTGTAAAAGGCAGTAAAAGATTATACAACTGATGGTAGGACCCGTGAGTACGTGGTCTAAAAGGCAGTACAGCTGATTGTAGGACCCGTGAATACGTGGTGTAAAAGGCAGTACAGCTGATACAACTGATGGTAGGACCCGTGAATACATGGTGTAAAAGGCAGTGCAGATGTCACAACTGATGGTAGGACCCGTGAATACGTGGTGTAAAAGGCAGTACAGCTGATACAGCTGATGGTAGGACCCGTGTATACGTGGTTTAAAAGGCAGTACAGATAATACAACTGATGGCCCTGTGAATACGTGGTGTAAAAGGCAGTACAGATGATACAACTGATGGTAGGACCCGTTAGTACCTGTGTAAACGGCAGTACAGATGATACAACTGATGGTAGGACCCGTGAATACGTGGTGTAAAAGGCAGTACAGCTGACACAACTGATGGTAGGACCCGTTAGTACTGGTGTAAACGGCAGTACAGATGATACAACTGATGGTAGGACCCGTGTATACGTGGTGTAAAAGGCAGTAAAGATGATACAACTGCTGGTAAGCCCCGTGAATACGTGGTGTAAAAGGCAGTACAGATGATATAACTGATGGTAGGACCCGTGAATACGTGGTGTAAAAGGCAGTGCAGATGATACAACTGATGGTAGGACCCGTGAATACGTGGTGTAAAAGGCAGTACAGATGATACAACTGATGGTAGGACCCGTGAATACGTAGTGTAAAAGGCAATACAAATTATACAACTGATGGTAGGACCCGTGAGTACATGGTGTAAAAGGCAGTACAGATGATACAACTGATGGTAGGACCCGTGAATACGTGGTGTAAACGGCAGTACAGATGATATAACTGATGGTAGGACCCGTGAATACGTAGTGTAAAAGGCAATACAAATTATACAACTGATGGTAGGACCCGTGAGTACATGGTGTAAAAGGCAGTACAGATGATACAACTGATGGTAGGACCCGTGAATACGTGGTGTAAACGGCAGTACAGATGATACAACTGATGGTAGGACCCGTGAATACGTGGTTTAAAAGGCAGTACAGATGATATAACTGATGGCAGTACAGATGATATAACTGATGGTAGGACCCGTGTATACGTGGTTTAAAAGGCAGTACAGATGATATAACTGATGGTAGGACCCGTGAATACGTAGTGTAAAAGGCAATACAAATTATACAACTGATGGTAGGAGCCGTGAGTACATGGTGTAAAAGGCAGTACAGATGATACAACTGATGGTAGGACCCGTGAATATGTGGTGTTAACGGCAGTAAAAATGATACAACTGATTGTAGGAACCGTGAATAGGTGGTGTAAACGGCAGTATAGATTGTACAACTAATGGTAGGACCCAAGAATTTTCTCGCTGTCAAAAAAAGTTTAGTAAGAAAAATATGGACCTGATAACATTTAAATATTCTTGATTTTTATGAGCTTTGACACTTATAAAAACTTTCTTATTAACATCTTTTATTTTTGTATTTCTTTTTAAAGATATAAAATATGTATATCAAACAGATTTTAATATAATTGTATGTTTATATGAGTGTATAAATATATAGATATTGTATTTACGACTGCATAATGCTCAAGTGACACCTGACTAACAAATATCGACCAATCTGTCTATCTTTCCATTTCTCACATATCTGTAAACCGTATATGGGTGTAAGCTCAATTGTATTGCATGTTTTAATATCTTAAGAGGTTAGGCAGTTGTCAAACGTACTAACATATACTCCTGTACAGAGACATTCAATATATTGGGCAATAGGCCTAATTACTTACTAGTATGACGTACATCATTAACGGATGGACGCGCCAATAAAGCCCCGCTCAGGTCGAATTAAGATCCGATCCGATCGTCGTAAGCGACCTATACTGCATCACGTGATCATTTTTTCTCAGCGTTTCTCTGATGTTGTTTTGTTGAGTCACTCCTAGTCGCATAGGCGAATTCTACTCGCGGCGATTCGGCCGAATCTCGCACAGCCGAATTCGCCTGAGAAGCGAGGTGGACACACTAGGCAAATTTACCGGCGATTTACTCGGCGAATAAATTCGCATAAAAAATTCGCCAAGTGTGTCCACCCCTTTAATATGATGACGAAGTTCCCCTCCGATAAACTGATCGCATCGACCTAAAGGCCCGTTCTCACTGTGCGATTTGTTGTACCGACTTGTAGGATGCGATTAAAATGGATGCTTTTAATTGTACAATATGATTTATCAACCAATCAAATGCATCCATTTTAATCGCATCCTACAAGTCGGTACAACAAATCGCACAGTGAGAACGGGCCTTAAGATTTATCCGTCAGAAATGATTTGACTGAACGATGATCCAGTCTTAGTCAACATGAAAGGTCTTAAGACTCAATCGCATCGGATCTTAACTCGACCTGAGCCGGGCTTAAGCTAAAACAATCAACCAACCTATTAGCGGATTCTGTTTTGAAAAAATTTTCGTTATATTTGGCAGCTCGTGTTTCTTCAATTGCTAGACTACAATAGGCATTTTCCAAACCAAATAGCAACATGACACTTGTCACCAAATGACACCGGCGACGATTAATACACAACTAAAGCAGCTGTCAGCCACTTCACTGTTTAAACGGCCATCATCAACATGATGAAACTTGGCTGGTATATGGCCAAAGTATATTTGAAATCTGCCTATTGATCAGTCGTTGTCATGACAAACCAAGCCCAGAAATCGCCTGTGATAAAGTTGTCGATCCATACCAAAGCCTGGTTTCTTGAGTGTGACTATCGGTGTCATACAAGGGTCTGTGAACAGAAAAGGTCTAGAAGATAGAACCCTTAATGTCCAATTTTTTTAATCACGAGAGAGGTTTAAAGTGGCACGAGCTGCCAAAATGTTGATATATTGGCTATTTTTCTCAAGACGTATAATTCAGAAGCTTTTTAGTGCTTCTAGTCTCGAGAATGTACGATAAAGTATTGTTTTGAACTAACTTTGGCTCAGAATGAATGAATGATCGTCCCGGTTATTTAAATTTTGTTTACTTTTCGAACACTATTCCGGTTCGTATAGGCCACATACTGTATGGATTTTCCTCATTCCAACGCTAATCATTTAGTTTTCCGATGGCCTGCAAAGCCTCTTACTGTTGTGACAATCAGAAATTATGAAAAAAGTGAGAATTTTGGCAGCTCATGCCACTTTAATGTCCGATTTTTTTAATCACGAGAGAGGTTTAACGGCACGAAGACAAATGGATAAATTTGCCGGGGAACGTTATTTGGGGACTTACATGTACGTAATTCTTTTAACGCAAAAAGCCATGAAAAACCTCAAACATAAATGTAATTATGTTACATTGAATGGAGCTCATAGGGTGACTTACGTTATTCCGAGTGGCAAAACTGACACCAGAGTCAATTGCAATGCAATAGCAAGTATAAAAAACCCGAGCATAAATATAAGTATGTTACGATGAATGAAGACGTGATCTCGTGTGGTGGAAAATAATACAACTCTTGTTCGGGATCCACTTGTTTACAATTTTCACTGACATCAGCGACCAAGCATGCGGAGAAGCATGTATGCCTACTGTGTTATTGTGGTCGACCTGAAATTCCCCCCATTCATTTAAATATGAAAGGTTTGGTCATTGTTGGAAGACATTCTTCTGAATGAGGTTACGGTTGGTGTAAACACGGTGTGGCTGTCTTTACTGTCTTTTGTGTGGCAACGGTTTGGGCTATAAGAAAAGGGGACATCACTCTCGCCTGTAGCTTAAACTCCATGAAGCGGATTTAAGTTTGTTGTCATTAACCTGTCAGTTTACAATAAATGCTGTTTACATTCCAGGGAAGGCGAATTATGTGACAAACGCTATTTCTACGCCCCATGATCTAAGTGAAACTCAAAAGTTTGTTTTCAAGCTCGCACGTGTTATCAAGTTCCGGCTGGTATGTAAATGAATATGTGGTAGCCAATCACATACTCTTCTAAAGCTTTATTTGCATCTTGTATTCGCAGTGCCAATCCCTATGTTGACGCGGTATTGAAGAAGCCCGTGCGGGCGTATCCGAATAACTTCAATCCACTCAACATATTGCGGACTAGGGGGATACGGACCTAACCAGTTCGATTCCCATTCAGACCAAATATAATCCGGGTGTGGCTTTCAGTCTATCGCCCAACATACATGTAGAAAACTTGCTATGTTCTTCCATTCAGCCAACCGGATAAAGCAGCCGGCCTTTAGTGCTGGCGATAGGTGCCATACTCTGTCTGGGACCCGGGTTCAATTCCCGTTTCGGGTTTCAACCAAAATCGGTAGAAGAGATTCTGCCATTTTTCCAGAAAGTGTAATCCCCAAAAATAACGAGAACATTGTTATACTCACTTTCTAAAAGACACTAACTAATTAAACTAATTAGTCTTAACTTGCAATTCTGAGGCTGGTGCGAACCAAAGGCCCTTTATTTCGGAAAATAACCATTGATTTTGAAATTGGTGTTTTCATAGAAGAATATCAAAATTTTTGCAGCTTATGCCACTTTGAATATCATTATAAAGTCATCGTCAGACAACAACAATTAATTAACGGCTGAAGCCTTTAGCAAAACATTTGAGCCGGGCTGGCGTCCTACGATGTATGAAGTGTGATTTGCTGTGCCGCAAGATATAGGCACAGGTGCATTGGCCATTGAATCGTGTGTTGCACTTACAGTTTGTTGTTTTACATGTAACTACATGTAGATGAAGTAAAATATTTTCTTACTTCTGAACCTAGGACTTGGGTTTAAAATAAATTGAATTGTACGTGGTAGGGCTTACCCCTGCGGCCTTTCGGACCGCCACTTAGATCCGTCTGCGTCTATCGTCAGTTTGTTGTTGTACATGTAACTACAAGTAGATAAAGTAAAATATTTTCTTACTTCCGAACCAACGATTTGGGTTTAAAATAAATTGAATTGTACATGGTGGGGCCTACCCCTGCCCCTCAGATCGCCACCGTCTGCGTCTATATATTAATCATCACTAAAACACACGGGCACAGGGAAAATCTTCTAGTCTTAAATAGCCATGCGTCTATAATCATTTAGAAGTCGGTCCCTGCAATCTGTTGATATTTTTTTTGGATCTCAGCGTGGACGTTTTGTGTTTCAAATGCCTATTGGGACACATTGTTTGCTGCTTTTATCGCTTTAAGTTGGTATGAGCTGCCATTGTTTCAAAGATTTCGATAGTCAATGATATATCAGGCCAAGCTCCTGTCAGTCGTTAACCTAATGAAATACCATAGGTTTAGTTTATTACAACAATTTATGATGGGGTATAAAGGTCTAAGTGATATACCGCTTTTTTACACAATTAGAAACTTTTCTTCATGGCTATTTTAAAGTGGCATGAGCTGCCAAAATTCACACTTTTTTCATAATTTCTGATCGACACGACAGTAAGAGGCTTTGAAAGCCATCGAAAAACTAAATGATCGGCAATGGAATGAGGAAAATCCATACAGTATGTGGCCTATACGAACCGAAATAGTGTTCGAAAAGTAAACAAAATTTAAATAACCGGGACGACTATTCATTCATTCTAAGCAAAAGTTAGTTCAAAACAATACTTTATCATATATTTTCGAGACTAGAAGCACCGAAAAGGTAGTGAATTATAGGTCTTGAGAAAAATAGCCAATAATTTCAACATTCTGTTTTAAAGCCAAAATTTCAACATTTTGGCAGCTCATGCCACTTTAAACAAGAAGATTTTCCCTGAGCCCGTGTGTTTTAGTGTTCATAAATATATTAGTGTTTATTATACGTTAAGAACAAAACGATTTGCGTTTAAATAAAAGAAAATTGGTTGAACATGTCACACCTACGAATCGAAAGTATGTATTCAAATGATGGTCAAATTCGAATAACCGGGACGCTTATTCAGTTTTCCAGTCTTTGTTACTTATAAGTACATTCCCGAGAGTAATACCAATGTTAAGCTCCTTATTCACACTTCTTTTATAGGAAAGTATCGGGAGATTTCATATTTGTGTTTAAAGGGAAAGAAAATCTAAGCTTTAGACTAGTTTAGATGGAAAGAGTAGAGTTCATTTAGTCCAAAACAACTGTCTAATGTATGTGTTATCCCCTCGTAAGTGAATAATTGAAATTTGAAGGTGGCGTTACAATAGAGAAAAAGCTCCCTAGGCCATTCACAAGGCCGCCACCATTTTTTCATTAGTTTTATCCAATTATTGTTGAATACAAATTTAAGTGCGTTATAGAGTAGTCATGTGATGCAATTTAGCCAATGGCTGGCTAAGTAATGGCGCACCTATATATTCGGAGACAATCTTCCCACTTCAAGTTTGTCGCCATGTTTTTTTGGACCTAAATCTACCTTTATACATTAGAGAGCGGTAAAAATACGTCATTATTGATCTAAAAATAGCTATACCAACATCACGTCATCCTAAAACGGAAAAATGGCTACACAGATAAGCCACTGAAAGGACATACTTCTGTCTGTTTTTATTAGCTTGAGGGTCACTGGAGGTAATTGACGTGAAATGTTTTAAGTACTTTGAAGGTTGTTATCGACGATAATCCCTATGTATTTCTAGAGATTTCCCATCCTTTAAACGACAATTTTCCGAAATTTGGCAGCCCACGCTGATTAAATAGAATGCAGAAACATTATAAACTGAAGATATATTCAGGACTGAGAGAAAAGTTGTGACGTGACCATTGTTGTGAATTGGACGTTATTGGGATTCGGCCAGTTTTAACTGTAACACCAAATTACACTCTACAATAGGAATTGGTTTCGCTTTAAAGTGGCATGAGCTGCCAAAATTCAAACTTTTTTCATTATTTCTGATCGTCACGATAGTAAGAGGCTTTGAAGGCCATCGAAAAACTAAATGATTGGCGTTGGAATGAGAAAAATCCATACAGTAAGTGGCCTGTACGAACCGAAAACGTGTTCGAAAAGTAAACAAAATTTAAATAACCGGGACGACCATTCATTCATTCTAAGCCAAAGTTAGTTCAAAACAATACTTTATCGTACATTTTCGAGACTAGAAGCACTAAATAGTTTCAGAATTATACGTCTTGAGAAAAATAGCCACTAATTTCAATATTCTGTTTTAACGTCAAAATATCTACATTTTGGCAGCTCATGTCACTTTAACTATCTTTTCCAATGCATATAGACTGATACCTTACCTTGAAGAAACTGCTGTAATTTGACACCGCGGTAATCATTTAGCTGTGGAGCCAGCTTTAAAAGTGAGGTATTATACCGAATACTCTAATATTGAATACTAACAGGTGACTTGATAAAGGCACACGTGTTACAGATATACACAATGTGGACTTTTGCACAGTTTGTGAGGCTCAGTTGGAACAGATGGCGCCTTTAACAAGGTAGTATACCTGTAGAATAACTGGGATGCAAATGCTTATTATATTGCAGCGATATGTTGATATTCGTAGCGGATTAACTGTTCCTTTTTAAAACCGACGCGGGTTCGAATCACACTCAGATCAAATAAAAATTGACAAGTGGATTTTTCACTCGGTCGCCGTATGTGGAAGAGCTGTCAGGTACTCACCAAAGGTCGGGGGTTTCCTCTGGACAATGAGCCCAGTTTCCTCCCACATTAAACCTGGCAACGCCGCCATCTAAGTGAAATAATCTTGAGTGCTGCGTAAAACGTCGTCAATCAATCAATCAATTTCTAAACACTGGAGTTTACCAAAATCTCGTGTACCGGTTTTTTCAAAGAGTGGATGAGAACAGTTTAAACGTTTAAGTTGCCTGGCTTCTAAAACACACCGGACCCATATCCCACTTTAAATTAAATTTAGGTTGCTTTTACAATAAGATTCACATCCAAATGAAAAAATTAGCTTGAACCAGGTACATGTGCTAACCGAATTTATGTTCGAAAGGTAAACAAAATTTTAATAAACAAGATGATGGTCTCACAAGTTTGATTAAAAACGCAAAATATAAACGTGTTTGCAGCTTGCGGTGCTATACACCTAATCACGGGAACGCTATGACCTATCCAACGACGCCACATACATAACTTAGATATTTATTCGAAAAATAAAACCCATTTTAAATAACAGAGAAGAGTTCAATGATTTTTGGCAAACGTCAATTCAAAACATCCCTTTAACGTATATTCCCGATTTAAGTTGCTCTAAAAGCTTTTAATGTGTACTACTTGAGAAAAGATAGCTGATAATTTCACAATTTCACAAATTCATTTTCGCAGAAAAATATCAAAATGTTGCCAAAATTCAGATACCAAAGACAGCTCCATGAATATGTATTGAAATAGAAAAATAATAAACCCACAAACCCTACCAAAATGCCTACTAGGTCTACTTCAGCAAGTTTTTTTATCGCTCGATAATATAAATTTGTGAAAACTAAAACACACATACACAAGCAAAATCTCCTTGTCTAAAATAACCATTGAAACAAGCTCGATAATATACATGTATTTTCTTTTCGACTAAAAACAATTGGGAATAATAAAAAAAGCACTTACACTAGGTTATGTATTTCCCTTTTTTATGGCCTGGTGGCATTTCAGACGTATTACAGGTCCTCTTTTTGTCACTTTTGGAAAAAAATCACTGCATAAAAAATGTAGGGCGAGAAGCATCTCTTCTAGCTGTTAAAAAGTTAACGTGAACTGGGGCTATACTTTTAACCATGTTCGAAGCTTGAAGAAAACGTACCATTTTTTCAGAAAAGGCAATACACATTTTAAAACTAGTTAGTGTGTTTCCAGAGGACGACGCCAAACTAAAGCCCATTTAATGGGAGCAAAATATTCTGGCAAGTTGTTTTAGTATCCGTTAAAGGCCATGCGTACACATAGTTCCAGGTTTAAGCCTATACGTAGTAATTCGTCAAAAGTAGGACCACCGGTCATCTCCCTTAAGATAGTCTTTTGTTTCATCCACACAGCGCTCGTCTGACAGATCACCCATGTAAATTATCATTAAAAAAACTGGTAGAACATGATTCACAAACAACAGATTATAATTATGCATTCTGGATTCGCCTTTGTTCGTTGGAAAACCTCCATTAGTCATAAGAAATGTTTTTGATCTAGTCAAGGACGTAAAAAAAGGAAAAAAATGACACATATCCATTACAGGCCGCTGTAAAAGAAGAATATAGCTAAATAGCGGATTGTAAATAAATAGCACGTACATCATTTACAGTTGGCTGTAAAAGAATAATGGTAAAATAGCGGGCTACCATTTTAAGTTATGTAATTTCCTGAAATTTGTGAGAAAAAACACCTACAACGTTTACTGTTTTGGACACAACAAAGGAAGAATAGAAGAATAGCGAAATAGCAAGTGACATATTCATGAGAAATCCACATCCGCAATGTTTTCGTTAATTGCTATTGTCAACGGAATGAGGGCGATTAAAGTTGATTCGAAACTAAATGATTAACTTTGAGATACAAGCTATTGATTCTGCCAAATTGTTGACATTTTGGCGCTAAAACAGAATGTTGACACTATTGGCTATTTCTCTGAAGAGGTATAATTCAGAAGCTTTTTCATGCTTCTAGTCTCGATAATGTACGATAAAGTATTGTTTTGAACCTACTTTGGCTTAGAATGAATGAATGGTCATCCCGGTTGTTTAAATTTTGTTTACCTTTCGAAGACCTGTTGTCTCAACTACAAACACTTTCCAAAACCTTGTTTTCCCGCTAAAGAAACCGAGAAGAATTATTCGAGAACCTTACCAACATTCATTTACATTTGATATTTTGAGAAAGCAAATATCATGAAAAAAAAATACTAAAAAGATGGATTGAAGATCGTTTTGTTTAGGTGACATAGGCAAACTAATACCACTCGTATGAAACCATGTTTTGCTCTGTAAACAATATTAACGCTTTTATTTGGAACGTGCTGTAGTTTGAGCCCTTTCAAGCTTGCAGAAGAACTCTGTAATTTTGCCGTTCCCGTAAAATCATAAACGTCAAGGTAAAACCCATTCTGAATAAATCTTCGGCTTAGCAAAATATATCTGTTGTGTGCTCGTCCTGATTTCGCATCAGCATCTTGGTACCTATATATCGTACAGAACTCGGCCTGGAGTCTGTTTCACAAAGCGGTGTAGATGTATTTTTTGCGTAACTTTCATACTAACATTATCTCTACAGTATGGGTTGCTGTGGTATTTTTCGTGAAAACTTACACTACGCCGCTTTGTGAAACAGGCTCCTGACCTTTATCGTTCAAGTACCAAGCACGTGACAATATTCCATACACCAACCGAGTCATGCAAAACTACAAACACCATTCGTTGTTGAGATTTTGCTCGCCGTGGATTCTTCATGAATTCTCTGTGCCCTCCGTTGCAGGACAGTATTTTGTGGTATCATATATGTCTCCTAATACGACGCCCCCCCCCCCCCCCACCTCCCTTTCCGAGTCGAGTTTAACATACAGACACAATCTATTGGTGCATTCGCAAAATCCCAACACCGATGGTACGGGAATCTCGTATTGAATTGTGTGAAATAATGATCTGAAATAACTTGGTCTCGGTAGAATAAAACACTGCGAATTAATCTTGTTAAGTATCATTTAGAAGATGGCTTGATAAGGACCGTAGCAGATGGATTGAAACACTGCCTCACAAGATACCGATAATTCCAAATCTATATTACCTTGTTTCCTTCTTCACTTTCAAACCAGCCCCGATAGCTCAGTCGGTAGAGCGTCCGCTTCAGGCCTTGGAGATCCGGGTTCAAGCCTGGGTCGAGTCAGACCAAAGACTAACAGTGGTTTCTGCTTCGCTTGGCGCTCAGCAATAGGAGTTAGAGTAACGACTGGTTGGCCCGGTGTCAGTATACTGTGACTGGGTGAGGGGGCTTGCTGGTTGTCTTCGGCAAGTCGTCTCGGTGAGGCAGCACCTTAAAGAGCGGTGGAAATCCGCCCTGCAACAAGGAGACAACGTCTCATATGACTGAAATACTGTTGAGCAGGACGTTAAACCCAAATCACTCACTCACTCTTCACTTTCAACTTACCTGAAAACTTCCTGCATATGACTCTGTATGCTTGGCGTGCTGATTTCCCGTTGACGTCTATGTTTTGCCTGTTAAGGGATTTTTCAGTATACATAGTTGTAGAGAACACACTTCCAAAGAGTCGACATATTCATACGATACTCGTTCTAAATAATGACTTGGCCTAAGCGCTTCAATGTAAAGCGAAGCAGAAATAGAGCGATAACAACTGATTGAAGTGAGAATAAAAGCGGCTAATGGTGTATACAATTGATGGAGCTGACTTGGCGTGGGTTAATGATTACCTAAAGTGAATGTACATACTCGTAAATACGGATCATTGCAGAACAATAGTTTGATCACGCTTTTCAATTCCACTAATTACAAAAACGTGGGAAAGTATAGGAATATTTCAGCCTAACAATAAAATGAGGCATGACGTTGCCTTTACTGTTTAATGGGTATCTCTTTGGAAGGAACAATCGGCCCCAAGTTTGATGACGTCACTCGAAAAAATATGGGATATTTGAGGGGTCTTATTTGAAGTGACCGCTTCGTTAAAAGCGCTTGAGAGACACTCCTGCCATGGCAGGTTTTTTCATGGCGTTGTTCGATTTGTATGGCATTGATGTCATTTCTCTGTTGCGGGTCCTGTGACATACATCGGTCGCACCGTGTCATAGACAAAATAAGCAGGATTTGCACATCAGATAGATCCAAAAACTCTATGCAGCGTCATTTTGTCATACACAGAGGCTACTGCCCAAACGTCATTTCTTAAGCCGCAATTGGGAAGGGTCTTTGGTGTTTTACATGGCGGAAGCTAATGAGAAGATCCGCTTTCTAGCGACTGACGGAGAGATTGAAGCAGTCGGAACGCACTTCGGCTGTCTTCGCTCTCCACCGGTCGGCTTTGACACGTCTCGGACAGTCTGCGCTTTTTATACGGCAAATCACCGTATTTTGGGCTGCATACAAATGGCGCCGAGAGTACAAATCAAAATGTTTAACTGTGTATCAGAATTTTAATCTGCCCATAATATTCCATATTTGACTGCTTAGGGTATTAAACTAAGTTCCTTAACTTACAGTTAAGTGTGAAAGTGCCATGAATATCAAAATTAATTTCAAAAATATTTCAACGATGGAATATTGCCAATTAAGATTTCGCGCTTATGTATTTCGACTGGAGAATAGAAATCAGTGCAGACCTTTCCCTGTGAAGAATTCAAAGCTCGGTTGGACTGAATGAGAGACACGTGACTGAAACTTACACTTCTATTGGCTGGCGTTAGCGTTAGCCGATATGCAGAAATCAGTATAGATGATCTACTTCCATTATAGTTTATACGCGTAATCATCAAAACATCGAAGAAATAAACTGCATACTTCTATCGACAGCTATTAAGTTGTTC
Source organism: Lepidochitona cinerea (assembly GCA_963971465.1). Taxonomy (NCBI): domain Eukaryota; kingdom Metazoa; phylum Mollusca; class Polyplacophora; order Chitonida; family Tonicellidae; genus Lepidochitona; species Lepidochitona cinerea. The sequence continues at coordinate 14,044,523 of OZ020562.1, read as the reverse complement.
TATTTAGTGGGTGTTTACGTTTACATGGATCTTTTTTTAACTGTGCGCGTATACCAGCTATAGATAACATGTATACACCTTTCTACAAATAAAGATGTTTCAGTCGGGAAACGGGAAACCTCGTACATGTACCTCGGTTGGTTAAATGCCAAAGCCGACAAAAGCCTTCCGTTGCTGTGCGGCTAGTTCGTACCCTACTCAGGATCAAACTTAACAGCCCCCTCGTTTAACCCCAATCCCTCGATTTGAGGGAGACGCCGATCTTACCGATGCGAGGAATATGTTATCATTTCCACTTCTGTTTTTAGAGCGTAAACATTCAGCATATCACCTACCTTATAAAAAACTAGATATGGGTCCAAAAACCCATGACACCACTACTCTGCCCAGGCCGAACGATTGTACACAATTGACTTCAATGTGTCTGTCCGCCCTTCCGTCTATTTCCCTGAACCGTGCCCTGCCAATCTAAAATTCTATAATGATCTGGAGCCGGTTGTTCAAAAGAAAAATAGCTTAACGGCAGGTTAGATGACGTCGACCCATTGCCCGGAGGAAACCCCGAGCTTCGGCGAATGCCTGGCAACTCTTCCACATACGGCAACCAAGTAAAAAACCACTCAGAAATTTTTCATTTGGTCTGAGTGTCATTCTAACCCTCGCCACATCGATGGAAGGACTCTGTGGGACTGAGGGACGATCACTCTAACCCACTGGAGCAACGAGGGTCCCATGTAAGACGAAACAATGAATATTGAGTGCAGCATAAACAAATGAACAACTCTCTGAACGGAAAGCTTTGGTCGTAAACTAAAAAACAGCAAGAAGTCCCATTTCCAAAAACAAAAGAAGTTTTATTAGCAAATACAGTTTTATTCAAAAGGCAAGTGTTCGTTACCAAATTTGATCAAATTAGGAATTATCACTTCAGTAGATAAGAAAAGATAGCTGTGCACATTTATAGTCAAGCTTAAGAATTATCAGAGATTGCCAAAGAAAAATGCGTTTTTTCTCGCATACGAAAAACGAAAATCCGGGGAAAATGAAATATCCCTGCACATTGTATTTAGGCATGATAAAGCAGTTTTCTGTTTTCTCAATTACAAAACAAAAAGATTCATGATAAACAGACAATGTACCAACATTATGACATATGTTTGCCCTAATACGCAATTAAGATTGCATAGAGATCGGCAGAAATTTTTTTCTCCATATAAAAATATTACCTTTCACATTTTCATAAAAATATGGAATAGTATTTTTTATTTTTAACCTTTTCATATTGAGTTGTGAACACTTTCTGGTTAAGGTGCTGGGTAATATCTAAAAGGAATTACTGTGAACTCTTTATTTAACATTATTCTCTATTCAGACAGGATTTAATTGAGCTGTAATAAATACAAACAATAAATCGTATGAAACCCCGAGCCTTATTTTGTATTGTTCCGCAAAAAATCCGGTAAATTTTGTTAACGCCCAAATTAAAATTATTTATTTACACGCTAGGGCATACATTGAGACTTGGTGAAGTAAAGCAAAGGCATTAAAAGACAGACCGCTAAAACAGTGTATACCGATAACAGATGTATACATATTTATACATATTATGACGCATGATAAGTAAACTGACTATACTAAATTTCTATATAACTAACATAAAAATGCACACAAACGAAAAAAGAACGGAGCAAAAATATTTTAACATGGCAACAATATTTGGCTGAACAGTTTTTGTAAAACAAAAACAGTTAAAAGAAAACAAACCATGGAAAGACTGTACCAAAAATCTGGATGATTTGCAGTTACTTTTCCCAAACTTTGTTGTTAGTTATGAAAATACACGTTCACACGGTTCATCATTCATTCCGATATCTTTAAAATGTTATCACTAAATGTTACTATTATCTTAAATAACTAGGTATATATAGTCTTCAATTCAAAGTGTATACACAAAAGAGTGATCTTAGAGATACGCCGATTTGCTAATCAAACAACTGCCAGAAACTCTTTCTCCAATTGATAATAATAAACTCATGTCGGATCCCCCATTCCCGCTCGGCTTGACGAAACCTACCGGAGCCAAGCGTAAACACCCGAGGGTAATTACGACATACAATTAGTCATACAAAATATTGAGAGACCGGACAGCGTAAAATGTAAACTACCCAAAACAAGTGAAATACACTTTCTCGTGTTGGTTTTAAATTGAACGAAAATAAAACTATTTGTTCATGTTGTGATATCAATTGATAAAACTTTTCGAGTTGGTATGTAAGACGATTCTATAGCGAGCTCTGGCCGTCAAAATTGAAGCCAACGACGACAACCTAATGCATGCTTACCTCCCTTGGATGTTCAAACAAATTCTTCAAAAACTTAAGATGGCCACCTGCTGCTGTATTTTTATGCAATGTGTAATAACTGAATTTGCCGTATAAAAATGAGTTGGTACATAAAATAGGCATTTTATAGGTAGACCAGGTGTTACAAAAGAAGGTACCTCGACGACAAGCACAAATGTTATGCTAATTTTAATTTTATGCTTCGTAAGAAAACGGAACAAAGATTGTTTAACAAAGCAAAGCTCTTAAAAAAAATTCTGGATTACTGTAATATTGCGTTTTATAAATATATATTACATAATATAAATTTATGCACGTTTTGCCCCTTTGCAAAACTCAGTAATGCATAGGATATAACCTATGCCTGCCAGCAGGTCAATTTTTCTCATATACATAGAAAAACGCGATCGTAAAATAAATAAGTCATAAAAATTAACATATTGAAATTAGGCTTTGCTACGTTTTAGCACTTTAATACTTCGTTTTACAGGCGCGTTTGTCGATGGATCAGCACTGCCCGCAGGATTTTGTTTAAAAGTGATCTTCGCAGTAGAAATCTTCCGTGGTACCTCAGCGGGAAGTTTTTCTAAGGGGAGGGGTTGTGCCTTCTGGATGTCTAGTTTCTTAGGTCCTGCCGGCGCTGTGGAGGCTTGGGATTGTTTTTGTTGAGGAGAGGCAGCCGGTTGTTTTGATGGAGGAGGCTGTTTTCCAGCAGGTGGTTGCTTGGCGGCGGTCGGTGGAGGTTGTTTTCCAGCAGCTGGTTGTTTAGCAGCGGTCGGTGGTGGCTGTTTTCCAGCAGGTGTCTTTTTACCTGCCGGTGCCGCAGCTGGCTTACTATCCTGTTAAATAAAAGAATAACACCGTGTTATTGGTTTAACTTTATTGGGATTGTTCAAGAAACATCAAGTGGAGTGATATTTATTCAAGTAAGCTTCTGGCGATAAAATAAAGCGATCAGAAAAAAAAAGAATAATTTTGGGTTTCGATATTTTAATTATTCCAATGTTAATATAACATGATTGTGATATGATGGAAATATCATAGAAAAACGTGGCCCTTTTAAATAATACTGATTACTTCCAGGCAGGAAAAAAGAACCGGCAATCGATTGATTGATTGATTGGTGTTTTTACGCCACTCTCAAGATTGTTTCACTTATATGGAAATCGGGTTATTTGTCCGAATGGAGCACGTGCCCTTTGGTGAGTACCTGACCCTCTTCCACATGGGGCGACCGAGTGGGAAACTTTCTCAGAAATTATCCCATATTGTTTTCGTTTCAGAGGGGTTTGAACCACTCGAACCATCGATAGAAGGCCCGTGTCCCACTAAGCCACCGAGACCCCTAACCGGCAGTCAAAACTTCTTGGTAATAATCAACTACATCAGAAGTAAAATGGCCCACCATTTCAAAGCAAACAGCCACCAACTTCTTCCAGGCATTTTCATAGTACAATAACTGGTTTAGTTTTTATAACTTTTTTATGGATAACAGCGTTTTTTATTAACTGGTAACAACGCTTCAACACAAAAACTTGATTGATTTGGGCTTAACGTTGCACTCAACAACTAAGGTAATATGGCGACCAAAAGATCCATCCGCCCCTCGCATCCCTCTTACTCTCCCAGACAATTGTCAGAGAAATGGTGAACAGTTGATATTTATACACATATATTTTTGAACACTAAAGTAGGTGTTTATCATAGAAACTATATACATAAACTGGTGAATAATACGGATGGAAAACAATATCAGTTGTTCCAAGTCTTAATAAGGGTGTCATAAGCGGCTGGTATGTTGGTATGTGTAACCCTTGGCCTCTGTTAATATTTGGTTGAGCTTTTTGATTTGGATTGCATCCTGTAGTTTCCAAGTTGGTGCATCGCTTAAATTACAGTTAAAGCTCAGATGGCTCGCCACTATGCTTACCACATCATAAGGACAATGGCGTCTGTGTCGGAATGCTGTTACCAGTCAAAAAGAAGTTTGTTATCCACAAAACTATGCTCCTGAGTTATACGAATTTCTCAATGTCTGTTAAAGATGGCTAAGTTTTGCAATATACTATCAATTCTCATATATTTATAATAATAACATCTTATGGGCGTTAGATAAAACTGTGAATAAGAATATTTCATTTAAAACAACTTCAACCGATGCGCTGATCGCTGTACGCGGAAGAGTTGCCGGTATCTCGAAATGTCGGAATTTCCTGAGGGCAGCCCCCCCCCCCCCCACCAATAAACGCGATAACGCCGTGAGCGATATAAGTAAAACAAATCCTCGGTGCGAAGTAGATGATCCACTAACCAATCAATAATCAACAGATGCGAAAATTCTCAGATCGGCAATATGATTATTGTTTTGAAATATTGCAAAATAAATCAGAATATTGATTCGGCGGTTAGAATCACAATGTCTGTTCTCCACAATAACAGTATTGTGATAAAGACGGAAATTTAGAATAAACCATCACAGGAATCTCAGCTTTTGTTGCGTTCTTTTCCAGAGTTTAATGTTAAACAAAAGTTGATGAGATAAGGGAAAAGAAAACAAGGTGCATTATCGGTTAATTTCAAAAGACATTATTTATGGAGTACAAAAAAGTCAATAATAAACTGCGTTTGGAAGAAGCTTTGTTATGCAGTATATACAATGTTCACAAGAAGCAGCGTTAGAACACATAGTATACAATAATGTTATTGGTAAAAAGCCTGTCACCCAAGCATATATCCAATACATGAATCAAATTTTCATTTTAGAAACAAAGAGTTAGCATGAGCATTTTCTGAAGCAAGTTAGGGACAAGTGTTCTGAGGCACGTTTAACCAGAAACTAGTTTGAAAGCAAAAAACTTTTTCGGCGAGGATTCTTCATTTGAGAGATCCCAAGAATTTAGCAGTTGCGATGTATGGACCTCTTCACCAACGCCACGTGAATTGGCTTAGCTTTTCCAAACGTTTGGCTTGTTCATGTGGGGTTGGTAGAGAAGTCAATGGGCCGAAAGCCTAATGACGCCATTCGATAAATTATGGGATATAAAAAGCGGTCTGGCTTTACAGTGACCGCTTTTTAAACCCTTTGTAGCGACTTGTATGACTGCACACCTATACTGGGTATAAACGTCTAAATGATATGCCCCTTTTTAACACAATAAGAAACTTGTCTCCGTGGTTATTTTAGACAAGAAGATTTTCCCTTTGCTCGTGTGTTATAGTTTTAAAAAATGTACTGGCCGTGTAGATTAATTTACATGCGCGAATTTATCCCACCTATGACGTCATTAAGCAATCGACCTAATAGGAAGAATTTCCAAGACGAATAGGCTGATTCTTTAAGACGTCATAGGAGGGGTAAAGTGGCGCATGACAATTAATGCACTGAAAGTATAGGTGTTCAGTCATGCGTGTCATCTCAAAGGCCTTTTAAACAAATCGGTCAGTTCGAACAAGATACCTCTTCCATCCCATATTATTTTCGACTAACGTCACTAAGCTTTCAGTCTATTCTGCATACTGAGTTGGTCATGTTCCATCACCAGTAAACATGTTCACTTACAAGGGTTATCATCATGACAGATCATGTTCATGATTCATGACAAAGAACATAAATAAATCAATGTGGAATCATGAAATCCAAAATGGCGGCAGTCAATTTCGACCTACAAGCCTTTTGGGAAGCCATAAAGCTGTGCATGCAAGCCAGTGTTAAATTGAGGTGAATGAGATATAAATATATATGTAGAGATTCGTTAACTATTTGAATGGCATCTTTGAAAGTGGTTTTGTTGAATTAAGGAAGAGTGTGTACGTCTTTTGCTAAATAGAGATTTAGAGTTAAGGCGTAATATGTAAAAAAGAGGCAGGTAAAATACAAGACTTACCATATAGACCTTAGAATAAAATCTTACCTAATTTTGAGGATTTTGTTGCTTCTGGAAATAAGTATATAAAATCAATTTTTATTAAAACGAGTTGGTTTTGATTAATGTAACTCTAACCCTCCTCACAGACGCAACAGTAAGATGGGAGTGATCCAGAAAAAATAAAATAAAAACAAAAAGTTTTAGAAAAAAAGTGTGCTGCCGTATTAGGCCAATAGTGTTTTAATGTGTTAAATTCCTATTCGCACTGATTCTGCAAAACTTTAAAAGGAAAAAGAAAAGAAAACCAAATTAGAATCTAATTTGTATTATTTTCACAAACTGTTAAATTTCTAGTACATGTACACGTATCTCTTCTCACGGCATGATTTATCTATAATTTTGCAGACCATTATATTAGGTACTAGTTTAATGTAAGCCGATAACATTAAAGTTGAATTCTTTTATTGGTTTCTATCTATTCATATATTTAAACATGATGATTTATGTGTTAAGGAAAAGACAAAAAATAGCTTCTCCTTATGAACAGCGGACTGTTCTTTTTCCATATAAGGATAACTTGTTCCACCAACAGCATCATTTATCAGAATACCTCTTTTTGTATGTGTGCGTAAACATCGGAAGTCATTGTCCAGCAGTACATTCGATTTCCATGTACAAACAAAACGAGGACTTTTGCTTGGTCAAAAATCACGGTTTCTATTTTTAATATACCTGCCAACGTCGGAACATAAGTGAAATGATCTGAGCAGTAGTTTAAAACACTTATCCATCGCGAATAACGCACAGTTTGTAAATATTGGTCCTCATTTAACGGTCATAGTCTATCAGTTCCACACCAACATCGATGCGGCGCAGTTTCAAATCTCACTCAGACAAAGTAAAAGTTGAAAAATGTTTTAGTGGATTTTCACTCGATCGACATAAGTAGGAGAGTTGCAAGATACAGGAAAAAGTGGCTTCCTCTGGGGCAAAGAGCCCTGTATCTCCCAACTAAGCCTGGCAACACCGCCATATAACCGAAATAATCTTTGGTGCGGCCTAAAACATTAATCAATCAATCTCATTTAACGTTCCAGACCCTGACCCATGTTTTGTAACACGTGTCAGGTTAAACGACTGTTCTCGGTGGATCATACAGGTACTGTAAAGAAAGACTAGCTGCTACTTTTACGTTAATGTGTGTTGTTGTTGTTTATGCACAGGGAGTTCTAAGTATTTCATAATTACGTCTTCAGCTCCTATAAACTTTGTGTTACCTCATTTAGTCTGTAAAAAATATGTTCTACATGGTAAAAATTGATTACCTGGATCCGGGACAATGATAATGTTAATTTGTGATTACGGTGTGCTTGGTTAGGTTATAAGGATTATCTGCTGGCTATTTATGTATTTAGGCATTGCAGCTAAAAAAAAACTCAAATGAGTCAAGGGCTATCATCTTAAAATTATAGTGGAATATTTCCCATTAAATTTATTTTCCAAAAAAAAATAGCACAATGGACTGCAGTGTTGCATAAAGGTTTACAATAAAATCACGTAGACGCTTTGGTGTTTATTCAGCTGCGAACCACAAAACTGTGTTTCGCCAACTCCGAATGTTCTGTTATTGGCTCTATGAGAATGGCATTGGACGTTTTGAGCTGCCATGTATTCCTTGGGATCATCTATTTCTATAAGGACCAAGAGCAAAAATATCTGATTTTTATATTATAATGGACTAATCAGATGATGTGCATAATACAATGAAATAAACCAAAATGTCTGAGTTGATGTTATAATAGGGCCCCTAACGATACAGCGTTGTAGTGAAACGAAATGGACTAGTTCATCAAGCCCTATGATAAATTAAGATGGGCCTACTGAATAGACCAAGGATGGCCCATGACATGATATAGTATATTTAAACCGGTATATGGAAATGGTATGGTTATGGGAGTCCTATGATAATCATGATACGGTATCGTCCACAAGTTTGAGGCTCTGCTCTGGCTCTGGTTATTGAATTGTGTTTTTGTGACTATTTTATGAGAGTAAGTATGATTTTAGTATAATTAGAAACTACACTCTGAGAACAAAATCAAAATCAAGGAAAATAATAACACAAATAAAACTGCAATGCAATAATAACAGGCATGTCATTGACGAATCCATGCGAATATCCAACAAAATTCGGGCACACACTTTTTAACACTAGTTTCGAAAATCAGCCTTGATAAAATAACCAATATGAAAAGCTTCTAGAATAAAGAAAATGAGTGGTGATTTGAACACAAACAGAACAAAACGGAAACAGAGGAGGGTAGACTAAAAGTAAAATAAATATCTTCAAACACAAATGGCAATCAAGTCTCATGAGATTTTCTTAACGATATCAGCATCTGCGATTACTGGGTGACGAAATTTCGTTACCTCAGATAGTAAATTTAACTTAAATCTAAGCGTTATCACCAAATAATAACAAAAACTGACACCCTTAAGTTATTTTCATGGAGACTTGTATTCGTTTATTGTCTTCATATCAGAGTTTAACCAGCTTCAATTTAAAAAAGAGGTTTTAGAGTAATATTTTAAAAACGACGCCAAAACTATGTCAGAAACCGACGTCATGTCATATCTTTGAACGTTCAATAGAATTACAAGCAGGTACAGTGAGAAGAAGAAGAGAGAAGATTCGAATGGTTTCGTTACGTCTAAGAAGACTTAAAGGGATCTGGTTCTTTCCACAAATTATTTCACTAAAACTGATAGATGCAATCATGAAATAACTATAGCAAGTGCTCTCAAGTGAAGACATTTAAACGATTTCGTCCCTGCGGCTGTTCGTACCTGGTGTTTATTTAAACAGTCTCAAGAAGTAACACCACATTTTGCACCACATCCATTTTTATATTTTTGGGCCATTCAACGGCGAAGTAAACAAGTGTTTGTCTCTTCTATCCTTAATCTCTACGCCAATGCCACATGGCTATGCCAAAAGCTGGGAAACTTTTCCAAAACACAGCTTGGTAGTGGCATGACGCTGCAGTTGCTTTTACGTTGCTAAGCCGTCGTATTAGCTATGTCAAACGTTTGACCTGGCTTGTTGGCGACGACAGAGGGATTAATTGGGTTGGATATCCCCAGTGTGTTGATTAGGTTAACCCCATATAAATGTTTTCATTTTGGATTATTTTTCATGACCCACAAACTCAGTTTGGGAATGTTCCACCAATAAGGCTATATACTTGTTGCCTTAAATCTAAGACTATGGAACATTTTGTGGATCAGCTGACAGTGCATTCAACTAATATTGCATTCCGTAAACTTTATAAACCATTGCTCAGGCCCGAGGGATTGTAAATGGGTAATTGTACAATATTAAATGTTGAATAATCGAACTATTACAAACTTTGTTGAGAGTGGAAAATATAATAGTGCCCAATACAACTGCAACCCGGATGTGTGCAATGGAAAGATGCAAATATGTTTTTCAAACTGTTGTAGGCAAATAATGTGTAGAAATAAAGAACCAGACCAGAAAGAAGGGAGATTTCCGCAAAGGGAGAGAACTCCCTTAAGAGGAGACAACTCCATCGAAAAGAGGGAGAAAGAGAGAAACAGCAGCGAAATTGGAGATAATCCAAAAATACCTGAGCAGTTTTCTTTTCTCTCATTATCTTTCGTTTCCATTCCGGTATTCCAACCCATTTCTTCTCTTCTTCTAACCGCTCTAGTTCCTCTTGGCGTTTGCGTTCTTCCTCTGCTCGCTTTTCTTTTAGGATTTCTTCATATTGAGCCTGGATGTGTGTGACAGGAACAACAAACAGGGGAACGTGACAGAAAATGTGCAATGGATGGAGAGAGGAATGCCCAACACATATACAAGAAGCGTGACAATGGTGATAAACTGGATGGTGCGAAATAATTGGCCTCATATTTTAACCGTGAATTTTACTTGTTATCACTCTGTGATTTCGACCATACCCTGTGCTTGTGCTTTTGAAACAGTTTCCATAATCGAAAGTGAAAATGTTCCTTTCATGTTTTTGTTGTTTTAAGTATTTTCACCACCAGTATATACAAATAATTTCCTGTATGATTTTTAAAGCGTGATATTCAGACAGCCATAAAACAGAGGATTGTCTGCGTTGCCGCGTTATAAGGAAACAGCTAAGACACTGTGAGACATAAATAATTATTTGTCAATATAACTTTAAGTTTTATGTTTGGCCTCACATCAGCTATATCATGTAACAAGCTGGACCCTGTTTCACAAAACGGCGTAGCGTAAGTTTTTGCGTAAATGCCTTAGCAACCCATACCTTAAGAGATACGTTAGTATGAAAGTTAAGCAAAAAATACATCTACGCCGCTTTGTGAAACAGGCCCAGTTCTGTAATATGGTACGTGCTATATAAATGAAAACGAATTTTGTAGACAACATTTACACAAATGACCGAAATGAGCTCTGATTTAAGCTTCTACACATTTGCAGCCAAACCAAGCCGTGAATTCCTCTTAGCCACAAGCCATGAAATCCATTGCGTCCAGTGACAACACAGCGAAACAACAACAACACCAAGCTAACTGACGCCATACCTGATACTTCTTGAGGAGTTCGGCATTCTTCTTTTCCATGACCTGTTTCTTCCATGCTGGGGTGTTGGCGGGGATTTTTACATAGCCAGGTATTTGCGAAACGTCTACAAAAACAAAAATAGATATCATAGGTTTCAATGATTACGGAGAAGCCAAAAACTTAGATATTACTGAACGATATAACTGTAACCTTCAAGGGCCATTTGTGATATGGTCTGGCTTGGAATTTCGTTATTTTTGGGATAACGTTTTCATGGAAAATGACATCAAATCTTCTTCCGATTTTGAGTGATGGTCGAACAAAATGCCGATACTGTTATATTCTCTTTTGCAGAAGACACAATTTAAACTAAACTGAAACATTTCCAGTGTTAATCTGTAGTGAGCCATCGGCAAGGGGTCTTTACCACGTGATCAACCAAACAGTTAAGATATAGCCTATCTGTCTATTCTAATAAAGTCTCCACAACAAATACAATAATCCACTTGTTATAAATGTCTGAAAAATGTCTATATGTTATTCGCTGAAAGTAGTTTAATACTACATGTTATAGCTTCCCGTGCACTCAGACAACGTGAATTACATTTTAGAAGACGCTCAGGAATGTAGCTTAAATAATTATCAATAATTATTAAATAGAAAAATAAACAGAACGAACATGCATTCAGTTTAGGTTTTAGTTTCTTCAAAACACTACTTTAACGTACTATTTCGAGACTAGCTGCACTAAAAAGCCTCTAATTTGTTCTTCTTTACAAAATTTTGTTTTAAATAAAAAAAAATTAAATATTTTCAAAGATCGTGATATAAAAAATAAAGAAATACTGTTTAACAACTTGTACACTATTTACAGTGGAAAAGGCTTCTTTTTGGTAAAATAAAGCAATTTAAATATTCTGCTGGACGCACTTACCTATGTCTTCCATTTTCTTTTTGGGTTTATCTAGAAAAGCAAAAAAAAATTCAGAAATATTATTAAAAATATGATAGCAAAATGTCTATTCACATATATTGATAATTCAGTTTAGAAAAAGTGTAAATTCCACTCCCCGTTTGTCTCATGAAGTGTGCCAGGGTGTTTTGTTTTGAATGCTATGTTATATTCTTTTATGTCGATGTTTAACATTACAAATATCATGGCAAATTCGATGAAATTGCTATATACACAAAGAAAAAGGTTAAGCACCCCACTGGAAAGTCTGCACCGACCGATAGAATCATTGGTGTAGGGAGATTGTTGGCAAACTGATGCTGCAGACACGATTGTGATCATAAAGGGCAACATTCTGGCGATAAGAAATCGCCATTAATGGTCATCAGCTATACAATTTAAAAGTGTATTTTAATAAAATAAAAAGATGCTTGTACGTTTGAAACTTCAGAGTCCATCAGGCTTCACAGGGCGAAAATATTGGAGTAAAAATGCCACTTTGATCCCTAGAGCGGAAGGTCCAGCGATAAGTCGGATTTGTTGAATGGGTATATATATCCAAGAGAAAGCTACTTGAGCTGCCAAAATTCACACTTTTTTTATTATTTCTGATCGTCACGACAGTAGGAGGCTTTGAAGGCCATCGAAAAACAAAATGATTGTCGTTGGAATGAGGAAAATCCATACAGTATGTGGCCTTTACGAACCGAAAACGTGTTCGAAAAGTAAACAAAATTTAAATAACCGGGACGACCATTCATTCATTCTACGCCAAAGTTAGCTCAAAACAATACTTAATCGTACAATTTCGAGATTAGAAGCACTATAAAGCTTCTGAGTTAAACATCTTGAGAAAAATAGCCAATAATTTCAATATTCCGTTTTAACATCAAAATATCAACATTTTGACAGCTCGTGCCACTTTAAATGAGTATGTAGATATCTAAACCCAATCGTTGAACACGTGGCATTTATACCGATAGATTGTTACTCAATTACACCTGTTTGTGAAGGGTGCAGGGGAGACAACTCGCAAGATTTTTTCGCACACCTGTGATTTAGACTGGGGTTAAAGAACAGGTGTACGTAGAATGATTTTATAAGGAAACCACAGGAACATTTTTAAGATCAGCTGTCGGCCGACAAACGTTGGAATCTTATTCCTTTAGGATGATTAGCTTTCACTATTTCACCGACGTGACTCATGTGTTATTACTCATGGAAACAGCTAATCTACCAAAGTAGGTTAAAACAGTCATTTCTTTTCATCTTCCACATGGCCGGGATTCCCAGCAAACCAGTCGTATCTATGGTAACAGCAAATCAACAAGGGATCTTAATTTGTCAACAATGGGATGTCGGAAATTTTTGGGGGAATAACTTTAAACTGTACGGAGAAACCTTATCTTTTTAAACCCGAACACGCTTTGTGCTGTTTAACATAGTTCAACCCCAAAAATCTAAATTGAATTTTTTGAAAAAGCTAAAAACAAATATGTCACCATTTTTTTGTGAAAAATATTTAAAGAACTGCCAATATGTTCACAATCAATGAACTGCCAGCTACCTTATAATTAAGTGACGCTGAACACATCAGATATCAATAAATTTTCTGCAAGATCGGCATTACAATAAGATAACTGTTAATATTATGATGATAACAAAAATTAAGACATCACCACGTAGTTAACAACTAACGTGATGATGTCTTCATTTTTTATCATTAGTATGGAACCCACACTTAAAGAGAGTTTCAAACATTTCTTGTTAGTATTGTATTCTCCACTTAAAGTGGCATGAGCTGCCAAAATTGAGATATTTGGCCATTATAACAGAATGTTAAAATTATCGGCTATTTTTCTCAAGACGTGTAATTTAGAAGCTTTTTAGTGCTTCTAGTCTCGAAAATGTACGATAAAGTATTGTTTTGAACTAACTTTAGCTTAGAATGAATGAATGAATGGTCGTCCCGGTTATTTATATTTTGTTTACTTTTCGAACACGTTTTCGGTTCGTGCAGGCCACATACTGTATGGATTTTACTCATTCGAACGCTAATCATTTAGTTTTTCGATGGCCTTCAAAGCCTCTTACTGTCGTGGCGATCAGAAATTATGAAAAAAGTGTGATTTTTGGCAGCTCATGCCACTTTAGGTAGCAAATATCTGAATACCTTCTCAAACATTTGTGTATCTCTCCAGAACTAACATATCGGGTATCACTAGTCAGGAATCCAGAGTATCTAAATATAGTTCTGAACTTTATGTATCCGTACAATCCCGTTTGGTCCATATTGAAAATACTAGCTGACTTGGTCAACATAGACAAATACAAGCCCACTTATTCCATATAGAAAATACAAGGTCGCTTGGTCCATACAGAAAATACAAGGTCGTTTGGTCCATATAGAAAATACGGATCCGGGACATTTCGGCATGGGACTTTTCGGCCTGGGACATTTCGGTACGGTACATTTCGGCCTGGGACATTTCGGCTTGGGACATTTTGGCCCAAAGTGATAAAGGGGACATTTCGGCCCACTTTGGTTTTATTCTATTTAATTGTATATTTTCTCATTTCTTTCTCCATATTCAGCAATTTTTCAGCTATAACAGTGATACTATAGTGGGCCTCTTGACATGCAATCTTTTAAATTTAATGATACATATGTTACAGGTATCAGTCAGAGAAATAGTGAAATTTTGTCTGCTGTAGAAACTAGAGGCTTTCTGCGAAAATTAGAAATAATTCTAATGAATGAATTTTTTATATACTGTATTACCTCAACTAGTTATACAGTCTATCAGTAACTTAAGTTCTAAAATTGTTAAGCGTTTAAGTTATGGATTCTCTCTGTAAACACCTGATGTTAGTTATTTATACACCAAGAAGTCGATTTCAGAACTTTATGTTAACCATTCTGATGTCAGCCCCACTGAAATTTAGGTTTTAAACAAATAGCAGACTGTCCAACTTGTTACAAGAAAATATAAATAAATTTGTCTATGCTTGGCAGTTTGGCTTTATCCACAAAAATAAACCTGTAACAATAAGATGAGCAATATTAAGCATGATAAGGGTACGTAAGCTTGTGTTGATTGGCCCAGTAATTAAAATCAAAGAGGGACAGATTATTTCTGTTGTGACTTCCTGAACACTCAGTATGTGGCCAGCTTCAGAATGGTGCTGGTCACGTTATCAGATGGAAGCCTGTGATTGATCCCATGATGCTCGGCGTTATGCAGTGGCGGGCTATACACTGTAAAATGTAACCCGTAAATTTTACGGTAGAATACTGGCAGCTGGGCTGCCGACTTTCTACCGTAAAAATAAGGGTAGACCGTAAAATCAACTAGCCACATTCCTAATCAGTGAATGTGAAAAAACATTATGAAATCAGCAGGCTAAGAAATACAGGACTTTAAATCGTCAACCCCAGCATGGATCTGTTAATGTAGATTTTCAAATGTTATGAACCCCCAACGAAATAGTAAAACTGACTACTTCTGCAAGTTGACAAACATATATTTATTTGAACAAATTTGAAAACATGCTGATAAAAATTATCCCTTAGGGCAGGTATCTCAATCTACGCTTTCAAATACAGTTATATTAAATTAACTATCTTAGCCTATAATGACAAATTTATCTTATATTAAATCGCCTACGGCGGGATTCGAACCTCTAACCTCCCATACAGGAGCTGCGCAGAACTATATGCGCACTAGCCATAACCATAGCCTTCAACCACTACACTAACAACAAATATGAATGGATGGGGGCCACATTTCCATGCCTTACTAGCGCTTCGCTGTGCGCATGCGCACTTCCGTTTTTTCGCACCCTTTGATCCGCAATGACGTATTTTGGACGAATCCTTCACGGAAACAACCGATGAGATCAGATCTCGTTAGCTCGGAAACGACAACTCTGTCTCAAAGTTATTTTACGGTACACGACCGTAAAGCTTCCACTGAAGTATAAAACGGCAATTTACCGTTAATTTTAAAATATTCTACTGTAGAATTGACGGTAAACAGTTACAGTGTATATGTAACCTATCGTGGTTAGATAAATTTATCAACTTGAGCTCAACTTAATGAGCACATATATATTCATATAGAATAAGAGAAAGAAATGAGAAAATCTTTAATCAAATATGATTAAAACCAAGGTAGGCCGAAATGTCCCCTTTTTCACTTTGGACCGAAATGTCCCAGGCCGAACTGTCCCAGGCCGAAATGTACTGTACCGAAACGTCCCAGGCCGAAATGTCCCAGGCCGAAATGTCTGGATACCAGAAAATACACGGTCGCTTTATCCATAAAGAAAATACAAGGTCGCTTGGTCCATACAGAAAATACAAGCCCGCTTGGTCCATACAAAAATACAAGTTCGCTCGGCCCACTTACATGTAGACAAATACAGGCACGCTTGTTCCATATAGAAAATACAAGCCCAACCGTTCCATTAAGAAAATACAATCTTCCATGGTCTACAATGATAAATACAAGCATGCTGATCAACTTTGGCTGATTGGTTGATACTATGAAGCCTCGCTGGGTTTTGAATTTCTTGGAAATTCTCACTTTTATAGAACCATCTTGATGAAATGTATCACAGCTAGGATGGCGATTGATGGAGATATGGAAGCCGAAAACGATCATGTTTGCAGCTAACGTTATTTGAAGCGTCAGCTCGTGTATTTAATAATCCATAACAAATTTGTTAAGCAGATGTTACCGGCGATATGTTTAAGTATGTTGACTACATTATAATCTGTTAACCATTAAACCGCCTGTAGAGAGACCCGTGTTGGCCTAATCTAACCAGATGGTGTTGGTCCATGAAGATAAGGCTCGTCTCTACTTCATTAACCAACATAAGGAAACGATAGTTTACAGTTAACGAGGGACTGTGGCAGATATAAGGGTACTTCAAAAAGACAATTTACGAAACGAAAATAATGTTACGATAACCTCTGTTTTGCAGATAATTTGTCGTTGATAACATTTGGTTTATTTTTTAGGGTTTACTTCCTTCTGTTCTACACACCAAACGTTTCGGTACAGTGTCCAGCACCGGTCGATTAAGTGGAAGAAGTTGTAATGCGTAAAAACTAAGCCAACGTCTAAATGCCACTCAAAGAAAAAAATATATCGTAGAACGCCAGACTACTGCCTGTCTTGCATGTAAGGTGAACGATAATTCTTTATATATTTTTCTTATGATTTTGGCTACTTAATTGTCACCCATATAGACTAAACCAAAATATAATGTTTATGGACATCTTTAGTCTGTTACCAATATTACTATTTAATGGCATATAAAGTTTCTAATCGTTGCTTAGAATCAGATCCATCGTCATGTTACCAATGTTTATTTCATTAGATTGATTCTTAATATCACCCGGTTTACCTTACAACGGGATGCAACTTAAACCACAGACGCACAGGTTGGGAGATATCAAATAAGTATGAAGTGTAAGAATATAGTTTACACAAATTGACTTTGGTTTCACCACAAGATGTTGTATGTTTTAGTATATTGTAAGTTATCAGTTGGGAATTAAATCTTCCAATGGCATTTCAAAGTTGAAAGGTTACAATAAGGTGAAGAATTACTTATGAATAACAACTTCTTGGTTTATTGGGTGACGACGTTTCGATGTAGTTCTTACATCGTTACCAAAGTCACCCAATAAACCAAGAAGTTGTTATCCGCAAGTAATTCTTCGTCTTACAGTTGAGAATTGTTCGCCATATTTCACAAGAGGTGCAAATAAGGAGCTTTACGATGATACCAATCTAAAACCAAATCCAAACCAAAAGTGGAAAAGAATGTAACGATTTCGGTTTCATCAGTAGAAGACAGGCAAGGGAATAAATCTTACAAAGAATGATTGTGTTTTGTCTCAGAGGTCGAGCCATTTACTTTGAAATAGTTTGTATTCATCTACTAAAATCTAAGCCATATCGATGCTGGCCTTGTAATACTAAAACACAAATGTCATAATCCTTTTTTCACAAAACCTTCCTGGGTCCAAGTTCGAACCCAAACGATAAACAGTTTGTTATATTTGGGTCAATAAACGTTTCATTTTTAAACGTTTGTGCCTGGCATCTGCAGCGGGATATAGTGATATAGACGTATACAATGTATGCCACTCGTGACCACCAGTGCTTGCTCTTGAATGAACGTTGGTTTATTAGGTATGACACTATGTCACATGATTCCAGTACAGCCAATACATGCCCTCACAAGGGAAACCTTCCCGCGAGGCCTGATGTATGCAATGTTGTATTAACTTTACCTCTAAAAGATTAGTGTGTATATAACGGACTGTAAGTGTGTGTTTACTCAGCCATTGGGCTAATTGGCACTCCTTTCTACTCAAAGAACGCGTTTCCATTTATAGTGCATACACTGTTAAAATGGAACAAGATATCTCCGGCCAAAGGAAATCCTCTGGGTTTTCTGTGAACGATATCCAATACAAAAGTATTAAGAAGATATGGTAGACCCTGTCTAATTAAAGGAATACGACTGTCGAAGTTACAGTATACCTCAAAATACGATATAAGGTAACAATTCACAAACGAAATCCCAAACAGAACCATTAAGTAGATATAGTCGGCCCTGCCAAATTACACAAATACGATTGTTGAAGTCCTTAAAGCCGAATTTCAAGATTAACGACTATTTTTCCGACTATTAGCCTCAGAATAACACGTTAAGAAAATTGTTTAGAAATATCAAACTAACAAAGACAAACTGACGTGCCGATGTCCGTATGTAGAATATCGCTGAACTTTAAGGCTTTGGAAATATAACAACAACGTCGCCCTAATAAACTTCAAATTCAAAGTCTGAATTCATGAAAATATCGTGGCAGCTCGTGCCACTTTAAGTAGACATGATCAAATATACCGGTTCCGTTAATAAAAAAACATACACAAGTAGCGTCAATCCGAAAAACGACGATTTCCCTTTTACTCAATATTCCATTTTTCATTATATACCATCATCAGGATTTTAATGGTGTAATACATAATGGTGGTATAATAAACTGCGAAATATTGAGTCAAAATTAATATTCCGTTTAGCATCACTTGAGTATAACGTTTAACAATCAGTGGAATGAATGGGCTCTAATAAAAGCAGGAGATAGCTTATAAAAATATGGAATACATGTTGATGTACTTCCAATAAAACAACAGGCCATGTTCATAAATAAAGGGGGCAGTGACAGGTGTATGTAACAACCAATCTGACAGTTTACCGACAGGAAATTCCTCCCGTTAGACCAGAATGGCATAGATCTATCACCACAAGAAGGATAGGCGCTGTTAACCCGACCGCTAAAATGTCTGCTATAAACTTGATGACTAATGACGTCACTTAATAAATTATGGGATGTGATAGGGTTTTGTTTTGTACTGACCGTTATGAAATTAAGTGATCCGCAAAACTATACGCCTATTCTTTTCGGTACTTGCAGAATACTTTTTGTCCGTCATTAGGCAATCGATCTTTTACAAGAAAACTACTTAGACAAAAACACGTTAAACATGGTTGGACATTCGCCCACTGTTTGAAAAAACAGCCCAAGAAACCAATCCAAAAAAATGCGAAAAAAAACATAAATTGAGACGCTTTTTTTTCGAAAAAGAATAGTATGTGAATTACACTTTTAAATCCTTTGATCTGAATTAAATTTAAATTTGTAAATCGCATGAGTTAAAAAAAAATATAATTCTTTTATAATTTACTTTTATTCTTCATTATATGCTATGATAAGCTGAAGAATTACTTATGGATAACAACTTCTTGCTTTATTGTGTCACGACGTTTTGATGTAGTTCTTACATCGTTATCAAAGTCAATAACAAAGAACAAAAATAATTCATTTGTTAAAATTAACATTCATCACATGCATAATATACAATTCCATTCATAATGGAACGTATGAATTCTTTTTAAGCCAGGAAAAGTTGTCGATGGTAGTGGGTGTCACTATGGTAACATAAGCAACCTGTGTACATCTCGTGCAAATTACACCGAGTTTGCACGTGGCTTAAAAGGACTTGGTATAACCCCATCATCTTACATACAGAAACATGAGTCTGACTAGTTACTAAAAATAGGAGAATCAGTGAAGGGAAACGGAAGAGGCGGAGCGCCGTCGAAATGCACATGTTTATGAATATTAAATCTTACGGCCACAGGGAAAATCTTTTTGTCGAAAATACCCATGGAGACAAGTTTCTAATTGGGTTAAAAAGAGGTATATCATTTAGACCTTTACACCCAGTCAAAAGTTGTTGTGATAAACTAAAACCCATGGTATTTCATGAGGTTGGCGACAGACAGAAGTTTGGCTTTAGTCAGTAAAATATATGTGCATCCAGACAACTTTAACTATATCCAAGGAAATAATCAAAACTTGCATCTCAGAGAAACATGAGCATATACAAATCCCGCTGTTTTGAAAGAGCTAGCTTTAGGAAAATTCATTCATTCTAAGCCAAAGTAGGCTCAAAATAATACTTTATGGTTCATTCTCGAGACTAGAAGCACTTAAAAGCTTCTGAATAATACATCTTGAAAATAATAGGCAATAATTTCAACATTCTGTTTTAACGTCAACATTTTGGCAGCTCATGTTACAATTTGTGTTGATTTCCTTAGAGTCAGAATAAGCTGAATGCATGTTGGAATTTCTCCGGCTGTCCGTCTCTCCGTTTTCCTTCACTGATTCCAGTTCTATTTTTAGTAACTCGTGAGATTCTTGTTTCTGTATGTAACGATGGGATATACCATATCATTTTAAGGCACGCGCAAACTCAGTATAATTTTCACGAGATGTACACAGGTTGTTTATGTTACCATAGTGACACCCACTACCATCCCCAACTTTTCCTGACTTAAAAAGAATTCATACTGTTCGATATTAATGGGCTTGTTTATTTTGTATGACAGCCTCTTCGGCTTTTCAACTGTTGACCAGACCCAAGAACAAGAACAGTGTTCATTCTTTTGTTTTTCCTTATAAAAAAGAGATTTTTTTTAAAATAACAATATATATAGTATATCGATCCTTTCCGATTAATCAAACAGTCAAGTTTCGAATTTTGACCGTTTCCAGAAACAGGTATGTAAGTATAAAGCTCTTTCAAGCTGCTATTTTCAAAGTGTTTCTCTAAAAGATGAGTAATACTCGTTGTGAGTACGTTGTACTCATTGTGAGCAAGTAATACTCATTGTGAGTACGTTGTACTCATTGTGAGCAAGTAATACTCATTGTGAGTACGTTGTACTCATTGTGAGTATGTTGTACTCATTGTGAGTAAGTAAGACTCACGATGAGTAAGCAATATTTATTGTGAGTAAGTAATACTCATTGTGAGTAAGCAAGTCCCATGATGAGTAAGCAAGACTCAGTGTGAGTAAGTAAATTCAGCTACTCGACACAAGGTTGACCTAATGGTCGACTATTTGACTGGCGAAAGTTATCACGGAATGCCTGGAAGGAGATTAAGAGTCGTGCATATAAAATAAATTGGAAAACTTTTGTTAAAACACATGCAAGAAGACGTTCTATCAACAGAGCTTACAATCTATATGATAGACTAATGGCCAGTCTGATTCTGGATCGAACATAAGAAATACTTAAAGCTGTGCATCAAAATATTGGTATAAGTATGCCTTGTTATTGTACATATATCTGCATGTTAATTTACATTTTCGGGGCGCGGATCTAACTGACTGTGTTATACATTCTGAAAGAGCCGAGCATTCTGGGGACGATTTGATTTAAAAGCTAAATGTTTGATGTCAAAGTGGCATGAGCTGCCAAAATTCACACTTTTTTCATAATTTGTTATCGTCACGACAATAAGAGGCTTTGAAAGCCATCGAAAAACTAAATGATTGGCGTTGGAATGAGGAAAATCCATACAGTATGTGGCCTGTACGAACCGAAAACGTGTTCGAAAACTAAACAAAATTAAAATAACCGGGACGACCATTCATTCATTCTAAGCTAAAGTTAGTTCAAAACAATACTTTATCGTACATTTTCGAGACTAGAAGCACTAAAAAGCTTCTGAATTAAACGTCTTGACAAAAATAGCCAATAATTTTAACATTCTGTTTTAACGTCAAAATATCAACATTTTGGCAGCTCATGCCACTTATTGGGTCTTCGTTCTGTCCAATTTGAAGATTAGGCAAACCGGACAAGATAATCTCTCATTTAAAGTACTTCATTAACGTGCATTCTTGGAACTGGTATTACTATATTTCTTTTAGCGAGAGAAATATCAAGTTATTTTTTCTGAGCTAAATGGCATCATTTCATCCCATTTTAAAAATGAAATGTATGATTTCCCAAAATTTGAAGAACAAACTCACCTGGTTGTCCAAGTATCACTTAACAAAAAGGGTATAATAATGATAATATCCGTTGGAATTATTACAGCTGGTCCGAAAATTAATAATAATCCGTTAGAGACCAAGTGGTAAAATTAATCCCAGAGGCTCGATACTGCTTCTCTCTACCTGACTAACACTGTTGGAAGATACATACACACTCTACTTAAACCCAGTCATCAGTGGTACCGATTGTAACATGGAATCGGTAGAGTTATTTGAGAAGGGCTGGAAAAGTGTTTCTATGTTTAACTTGCAATCCCTCGCCCTGCAAGGTGATGCGCGGGCAAGGGGAACAGTAGGGCGCTCTGCTGCAAAGTATAACCGTAAATCTTCTAAAACTAAATAATTGTTTTACTAACCCAGAGTGTAGAGGTGTTACCGTAAACTTGAACGCTCACAGTTGATAACATTTTACTGTCAGCATAGCTAAAAGTGGTATGACCTGACAAAATATTGATATTTTCTCGTTAAAACCAAATTTTAATATAGTCCGCTATTTTTTAAAGAAATTCAAACTAAACGTTTGTAGTGAACCTTTGTCCTGGTTATTCAAATTTTGTTTACTTTTTAGAAAACTATTTCAGTTCTACAGGCCACAGATTGTATGGATTTTGCTTATTCCAACGTCAAACATTGCCCGTTATTCGCACAGGTATTTTGTTCCTACAAGTAACTGACTTTAATTACATTTTTATTTCAGCGTCAATTCTTTAGTTAATCAAGGTACTTCAAACACTCAATCAGAAATTATGAGGAGAAAAAAACTCTGATATAAAACATCGTGCCTGAGGAAAAGACAAGTCATCTATTACTGTTAAAGTGGCATGAGCTGCCAAAATGTTTATATTTTGACCTTTAAACAGAATGTTGAAATTATTGGCTATTTTTCTCAAGACGTATAATTCAGAAGTTTTTCAGTGCTTCCAGACTCGAAAATGTACGATAATGTATTGTTTTGAACTAACTTTGGCGTAGAATGAATGAATGGTCGTCCCGGTTATTTAAATTTTGTTTACTTTTCGAACACGTTTGCGGTTCGTACAGGCCACATACTGTATGGATATTCCTCCTTCCAACGCCAATCATTTAGTTTTTCGATGGCCTTCAAAGCCGCTTACTGTCGTGACTATCAGAAATTATGAGAAAAGTGTGAATTTTGGCAGTTCATGCCACTTTAAATATTTGAAAGGTGAATTCCAGAGTAAAAAATAAATGCAATAGTCATTTTGGGATCAACTGTAATAGACAAGAAATATACCGAAGGAAATAATATCTTCATTCATATCGTGTAGTCGAAAATTCCGAAGCACTAGTTCCCAATAGGTTAAAGTATTTTGTCAACGCCCATTCCCAAAATATTAGACATTTCTGACACGATAGCGGAACGTCCTGTAAATAAAGTTGTCAGCGGATTGACACCATGGTCCGAATAGTGCGTATAAAATGCTCTGCTTGTCTACCATCTGCTGTTGAGTGTACAGACATGTTTATGGAAACTATTGCCCTGTTTATGATAGCGTTTATGGGGCACTGCTTATCGCTTTGCCCTCATGGGTTTCATGTGATCGCTTGCAGTAAAAGCCACGTGTGTTTATTTGCAAGCAATATTGGGCTATGTCTAGGGAAGCCGCAGTGGTCTTGATGCTTGCCCGGCTCTTGGGCTCTATAAACAAAGTTTGGATCGTAACAAATAAGAATTTTTGGGGCTATAAACTTTCCTTTTTTTCGCCAATAATATAGTCAAATACGGCCACAGAGGCCCGAGACAAAAATACGAAACCATGAGGTTACAAGCGTAACTATGGAAACAACTCTGGACGTTTCGTACCTATTCGTTCTCGTATTGTCATATACTCATACCCAATCACGACTATAAAGAATCAGGAATTAAAAGACCAGTTATCTAAATGACAAACTTTCTCTTCTTGTCGACATTCCGTTCTTTAGCCCAAAGGACAGTCTTAAAGTTTGGGGTGTAAAAGCCGACTGGTAGCGCGCGAAGACAGCCAAAGTTTGTTCCGACTGACCCAAAGATGCACGTCTTGGCCGCGGTCAGTTTGACGTGCTGTTTTTAAAATCCGATATCGAAAGTAGTGATTGCAGGAAGGGACCCCTAGATTTTCTAGAATCGAGATGATTTTCCACAATTAATTAAATGGAATGCGCAAAAAGTCTGTGACAAAGGGACATGTTTGAAATCGCAGTTTACTGTTCTTTCCCGCTTGTTTTATCACCCAAGTATACTAAAGACAGAAACAGTTGAAAACCATTATAAAATCGAGTATACAACTACATTATTTGTTGAGACTTGCTCGCCATAAGTTACACACAGTATGCCCACCGCAATGTCACTCCAAAATCCTCGGATCCCCTAACCCATATTTTCTCAATAGGAACATGATTAAAGAGTTGAAATAACCTATGACATTTGGCGCTTTGTAACGTATATATCCTCAAATATTATTCTAATAGCAGTCCGCAGTGCCGAAATCAAAGTCGCGTATGAGTTGGCAAAACTACATGTACTTGTATTTTGTTTAAATGTCAGGATTCCAAATCTCCATGATTTGGCTATACGCAGTGGGAGTATCATAAGAATGCCACAAATGTCCTGGAGCCTGTTTCACAAAGCGGCGTAGTGTAAATTTTTACGTAACTGCCATAGCAACCCATACTGTAGAGATACGTTAGTATGAAAGTTACGCAAAAAATACATCTACGACGCTTTGTGAAACAGGCTCCTGTCATCGGCGCTGCCATTGCCCAGTGAAGAGTTGTGGGGTTCAGTTCTGACGTTTTATAACAAAAAACGTCAATCGAACTAAAAATGTCTTTTAAAAAGGCCATCTGACCCCGCATATCGCGAAATCTCTGAAGAAACTTCCAAGCCCTATTCCAGAGAAGGAACGCAACAAAAACAGAGTTTCAGTCTCAGTTGCATTCCAATTCAGTGACGACATTAGCGATATAAATTATTCAGATAAAAGAAAGGGGCGGTAAGTTGATTTTGATTTTCCCATGGAATAAAAACGTTCATGTAAAAAACATCCAGACAGATAGGACGGATTATACAGGTTTGCATTCATTTATTGTCACTCACGCTTTCTGTCTATTTTTCTTTCTCGATGACACGTTCGAAGATTCATGAACAAAGATATAAAATGGGGAACCCAGTGATTAGAAGTAATATTTTCTGTCACACGAATCATCAATATACTTAATTAGCACCCAGTTTCCGTCACTGCCATCCACTAACGACCCCTTTAACTTCGCCTCTGTATCAATTCCACACCCATTACTTTAAATACAAGGTAGCATCACGGCCAGGAGACAGCATTTATTTTTCAACAAATAAATTCAACCTCTTTGATGTTAGAAGTTCACTTAGACTTGGTATATCGGCGTTAGCATCTAGCCTACACTGAAACGTTGACAGTGTACAGGTCAGAATTTTGTAGTCGTTATTATATGCATTAACACTAAAAACTAATTTGCGTTTATAACATTTCCGGATTGAATCTCTGTGAATGAAACCCGAACAAAAATTACATTATAATGTAGAATAATTCATACAGTTTTTGCACTTGGCGTTGGCAAGGTTGTCCAAAGCTCCATGATGATGTGTTGATTTTATTTATCATTTTAACCATATGCAGAAAAATATCTAGGCCTACTAAAAAAAGAGTTCCTTTGCCACTGGGAGGCGGTGAAAATTAACATTGGAGTAAAAGAACAAAAATCTAGTTTTCGGCCTTAAGATAAACCAGGGATCGTGATTAGAAGTCAATCTTTTGTAGGTCTTGGGGAATGTTGTTTTAAACATACTCAAATTTGGAGATTTTTTCTTTAAGAAGATTGAAGTTTCACTCAAAAAAACTGCTTTTCCCCCATTTACTCCAGTGTTCAAAGTCATCGCCTGTCCAGTAGACAGAGGGGTACGGAATGACGTGACTTCGCCACGTTTAAAGAGATCAAACAGTTCATACAATAACCATATTGACTGAAAGTAAAATTCCACTAACCTTCGCCTGCCATAAGATGTTCGAAGTCAGCACGGTTTGTAGGTGAAAGCGTTATGTCATTCAAATCGATGTGGATTCGTGGCTGTTGTTGTTGTTTTGGTTGCCGTTTTTGCTCCTGCTCATGGGGCTGTTGTGGTTTTGCTGTTGGATTTATCGCTCCTTGTTTTGCTATAAGATTCAGTAAGGCTGCCCGATTAGTGGACGAAAGCCCAGCGTCATTTAAGTCAACGAGAACTCTCTGAGGCTTTGCTTTCCCTGCTGGGGTTCCTCCTTGTTGGCTGGAATTCGTAACACTCGATGGAAGTGTGGAATTAGGGGTACCGGATTTTGTTTCCTCCTCTGTTTGCTTCTGTTGGAGCTTGGACGTTAAATACAGAGCAGATAAAAGCGGAGAGTTTGGAAGAATAACCTTTGCTGCAGCTGCATTCTTGGGTAACACAAGAGGAGCATTTTTATTGTTTGAGCTAGTGTTATTGTTGGGCTCGTTTACAGAACCGGACAAACCAGCATTGATTTTAGAGCTGATTGCCACAGCTTGACTCGTTCCGGAATAACTCTGTTGGAATTTTCCTGACCGATCTACAACATTTTGCTGCGCTGCGACAATGTCGTCTTTAGAAATTTTAACTCTGGTTTCTTCTTGGTCAGAGTTGTCTACCTTCGTCGTTTCTACTGGAATATTGGAAACAAACGTTCTGTCTGGCGTCGTCTTGATACTCTGATTCACTGGCTGTATTTCAGGCCGTATTGGATCTCTATATTGCTCAGATTTGCCTTCTGGTTTGGGATTGACCTGCTCATGAGCGGCTTTTAAAGCTGATATTAAATCTGTTTTCGGGGGATCTGATTGGATAAAAAGACAGAGAGGTCAGAAAAATATAATCATCTCCAATTACTCAAATTGCAAAAGAATGGACAACGCTGAAGTGAGCTCTATTTTTCACAGCAAATAAATTCTCCGCCGATCTGTGATTTGTATACATTGTATGTTATTTGATGACGTATGCTGTATACATAGCCATGTTTGAAACCAAATACAAATGTACGTGGTGGCATTTAATATGAGTTTTCCAGGGCAGCTAACGCCATACATTTTAGTTATTAATACTTTTTGTCGCAGAAAATAAGTCGGTCTGCAACAAGTTTTTGCTGCGATCTAAATATTCATTATGAGATTCCAACAAAAAAAATAATAATAAAAGTGCTTGCCTGCATTTCCTTTAACGGCCCGACCTCTACTTTGCTGTGCCACAATTGCACTAGGGGAGATAACTGCTTCGTCGGAAGCCATTTTGTCTGAGCCTGGGTTTGACAAACCTAAAAATAGAATGTATCAGAACTGTTTGAAGTTACCAGTATGGAAACGTTTGAAGAAATTTGCTTGAGCTGGAACCAGCATTTATAGCTAAAATGGTATTTAGAAAAATTCCATGAAATAGAAATAAAAAGAAACATTGAAGAGGGACACTGGGACATATATACAGAGTGTAGATATCTTCTGCCAATAAGTGAGTGAGTGATTTGGGTTTTACGTCCTGCTCAACAGTATTTCAGTTATATAAAGACGTTGTCTCCTTGTTGCAGGGCGGATTTCCACCGCTCTTTTAGGTGCTGTCTCACCGAGACGACTTGCCGAAGACAACCAGCAAGCCCCCTCACCCAGCCACAGTATACTGACACGGGGCCAACCAGTCGCTGCTCTAACTCCTATTGCTGAGCGCCAAGCGAAGCAGCAGCAGCTACCACTGTTAAACTTCTCCCAATAAAGACAAGAACGCGTATGTTCAACGTGGTATTAATGTACGTAGATTCGGCATAATAAAACAATTACATATATATGAAGATAATCTTGATTGGGCTTTAGAACACCAAATAATCAACTTAAGCTCAAGAATTACATTGGATTGCTCAATCAGAAGAGTCCGTCTTACCTGGGGCTGAGTTCACTTGGGGTAGGTTACCGGGGGTTCTATTCTGGGATCGATTAATCTGATGCTCCTGGTGAGCTGAGCGAAGAGATTTGATTCCCAGTAAAGGTATTTGCTGAGCTGGTGCTGGTGATGGTGCGACATGTGCTTTACTTACTGGTGGTTCGTTTGTTTTCGCCGATGTTCTTGTTGGGGAATCAACTCGTGCCTTTCTCAATGTTCGAAAGGGCGAAACAATACCGTTTTCTTCCTCGTGGCTACTTGGAGATCTTTGTCTATTTTGGACACGAGTTGGTGGAACTGATCTCAACGGGCTCTCATTAATCGAGCTTGAACTCGACTTTCGAGAAAGCGCAGAGTTATCTGTTGTATTTTCAACTGTTGAATTATCGGAGGATTCTTTCTGACCGACAGTGGCTTCTGTTGAAAATCCCTTTAATTGTTTATCACTCACAATTTTATTATTTGAAACAGCGTATAATGGGCATTCTCCAGGACCTGGCGTTGGTTCTTCTTTGATATTATTTCCAAGTAGTTCTGTAGAGTTACTACGTCTAAAGCTGGGCACGGGTTTCGGTTTGACGTCTGGCGTTTTCGGACCATTGGATTCTACGTCTTTTTGTACTGAAATGTAAAAACGATTTTTATTAATATAGAAAAAAAATATTTTTGTTAAATAATGGATCATTAATGCAATTTGAACCGAAAATATTAAAGGATATTATAGGAATACTTGCTACAGTTTTGAAATAGCATAATTGAAGAATTTAATTCACAAAGGATATGCAAAAGGGTTGCTTTTTCTTAATGAAAGACGATGGTGGTGAATTCGAAATGACACAAGCAAAGAGAGTAGATTGACAAGAGTGGTCACTTCGTCCAATCAGCATTGCCGGCATGTTCTTTTGGCCCCAGAGCGGAAGGGTGTACCGACTGTACACGATTCGACTGTAAGCGCCCCCTACAGAAAGGAGGTTCCTAATAATCGAATCGTGTCCGTGTCAGGGGGTACTTTAATTACCATTGTAAATATTTCCAAGTTATGATTGTTACACTTTTTGTTGTTTGTACTCTGCTTTGTTCAAGTGCCAAGTACAATAAAATTGAATTAAATTGAAATTTTTCAAATTCAACATGGCGCGGACGAAGTGACCACTCTTTTCAATCTACTCTCTTTGACACAAGCTACCAATCATGTCTCTCATTTCAAAAGAGTACAGAAAAACCTTCATAGACAAAAAATGATTTAAGATGAAGATTACAACCCTGCTATAGGCCTATTGCTTCAATTCGAACATGTGCATGTCCCACTTTAGCTAGTCAAGTGAGCACTAGAGGTTGCTGAGGGCTTTTTTTTTTTTAAGTATTTACACCCGTCGTACGTCCATCACAAGGATTAACTGTCATGGCAACATATACCTTCAGCATTACGCTATGGCCAGGCGTAAAGTTACGTGGGGTGTAAAAGTGTTGAGAAAAAGCCCCGTGGGCCATGTCTTACAAAGCTGGCGTAAAGTTGCGCATAGGCCTACAACATGGAACGGTTGCGTCCAAGACGTAAGTTACTACAGTTTTAACACTAATTTACGTCCGACGTAACTTACGCCAGCTTCGTAAGACAGGGCCCAGGTCACAGAAAAAAGATATTATTGACGATGAAGGTTAAGACTATTATGATACCGAATGGCTATTATTTCAGGATTGTGTTACAAGGCAATGAAGCAGTCCTGATAATGAGTTTTAACGATTCTGATAGGTAACAGTTCATTTCGATCAAAAACTTTTTTTTTTTGTACGTCGGCATAAGTCTACGTAATTCTTTACTCAGGGGCCTGTTTTTCAACGCACTTACGCCCATCGTAACTTTGAGCCTCGTCGTGAAGTAATTGTGAAGGTGCATGTTTCAATGACACTTATGCCTTGCAGTAGACTTACGCCGGGCGTAAATGTTTTGAGAAACAGGCCCGAGTATACTAGTTTCAGTGGCTTGACGTCATAAATTTGGCAGTACATGTTTTCGAAACAAATTCTGAAATCGGTTTGATGGTGTGGCTACGTCAAGAATGGCGATTGACCATAAGAGATGTACACCAATTTCCTAAACGTATCGCATATAGACAAAGTTTGAGTATCACATTTTAGTTTTGTTTACGACAGTTTCACTGTTTGGAGTAATTTGGGCATTAGAATTAGTCCTATTACGTCAGTGAATATATTTGAGCTTTTCGAATGCGACTGTTTATAGGCTGGGATAACTTGTTCACATATTGGCGTGATGCATGGATTGATGTTTTGGTGAGGAGGAAACCGGGCTCTTTACCCGGATGAAACACCCAACCTTCAGCAAGTACCTGGCTACTCTTCCACATACGATTAAGTTGCGCCGTCTGATAGGGGGGGGGGGGGGGGGGCTGACTGCTAGATGACTTCTGGCATCTGTACCGCTGTAGCCTTCGTATAAAAAAAACGTGTGATTAATCCTTTACTGGTTTGTCAGTATTTTAACCCTAGACTTCGTTTGGATGGTTCATAGTTTAGGTGGGACAATTTGGTCAGGCAAACGTCTCTAGCCGAGGGACAAAGCCAAGCATTTACATTACGGCAAATGGAAAATAAATACCCTACTGATACCGTGTAAACATTCTCATAAATAGGTATACATGTAGTTGGCGTTTGTGGTATTCTAACCGGTAAAAGCGATATCGCTATTAGGTAGCCATGTATTTAAAAGTTTACGGGTCGATGACTAACTGGGACATTCTGTGACCTAAATCTTACAAAATGCATGTTGTCACTTACAGCTATATGGTTATATCACAGAGAAACGTAACAAAATAATGTATTCCATTAATTCTAAAATAGAACACAAAACTACATATATCACTCTTCGTTGAGATTTTGTCTTTAAAAGACTTGCCCGCTATTATCTCAACACGAAGTCAACCATTGAAAGACCTTTGATGAGACTTAAACTTGAAACCTAGCTCGCAGTCAACTGTATTGTTTAAAATCTGCCGATTGTTGTTTATATTCTTTCAATTGTAGCGCTCGTAAAAAGTTGACGTATTCCATGGCATTTGATCATTACAAACATATTTATATATTATATATATCCACATGTTATCCTTAAATACAGTTCACAATACTAATATCGAGGTCTTGAAAATGTCATTGCCCCTGATTCAAGGGCGTACGTACAGACGCATTCTAATCCCGATTTCGAGGATACGAGAATCTAATATGACAATCCATATTTACATTCTAATAGACTTCAAATTCGATTTTATAACGACTTTGGTGCAGTAAGGAGCCATTTATTTATTAACACTTAAACACACGGGCACAGGGAAAATCTTCTTGTCTAAAATGACCATGGAGACAAGTTTCTTATTGTGTTAAAAAGAGCCATTTATTGACAGGCAACAATGCCTAAAATACATTCTTTGACGTGACATTTCAACAATCATTTGTATTTATGATCACTAAAACACACGGCACAGGGAAAATCTTCTTGTCTAAAATAACCATGGAGACAAGTGTATGTAGGCCTATCACATATAAATAAATCCTAATACGCTATATAACTATGTAAGCCGTTCCTTTTCGTATGGTTAATACTTTACGATGTTTGAATCTATGATAAGTATACGTTTGATATCTAAGGATTTTTACAGCCTTTTCATTATACACGCTGCCTTCATTATACAGGCTCACATTAAACATTTTAAAAAAGGCCATAGTTGTCCAGGTTAACGTAACACTAATTATATTAAAAATTACTTCAAACAATGTCAAATTAGTAGAATTCGGGTTGATTTCCTTACAAGCGAGAGAACGGCTACGGCTACAGCATTTAGCCTGGATAAGCCTACCTTGTTTAACTGTAATTTACGTAACAGCCACTGCATGCCTTCTTAAGTCACCTTTTCTTAACAATCCCTTTGTTTTACGTAAAGGCTGCGTATAATACACAAACCTCCTAGCTGTGTTAATCACAGCGAACGTTCTCATCGGGCTCAGCACTGGTACATATTTATAGATAAACTCGTCCGGCCAGTTATATAGGACTGAGAGTAAACACAAACCGGGAGTATTAAAATGGGACAATTTGAGAGGCTGGCGTTACTGAATAAGTCACGCAAATAAAAGTTACACCCAATGCAGCTCTGGGAATAGATGATAACAATGCCGGGGTTTGCTGATTTAGTATGACATTAAGATGTGGAGTTGGCAAGGCACAAAAAATGAGCTTATTTCCCTGTCACTGTGACACGTAAATAATGCAGTATTTAGACACTTGAGCCCTTATGCCTCTCCGTCACTGTGACATACAGAACTAACGTACATAAATTGAGCTAATTCCCGTGTCACCATGACAGCTGAAAAATACAGTATTTAGGCATAAAAAATGAATGAGCCGTTATCCCTCCCCGTCACTGTGACATATGAAGAATGCATAACTAACGTACATAAATTGAGCTAATTCCCATGTCACCGTGACACTTGAAAAATACAGTATTTAGGCACATATACATTGTATGAATGAGCCCTCATCCCTCCCCGTCACTGTGACATACAGAACTAAGGTACATAAATTGAGCTAATTCCCATGTCACCATGACACGTGAAAAATACAGTACTTAGGCACATACGTGAATGAGCCCTCATCCCTCCCCGTCTCTGTGACATACAGAACTAACGTACATCAAATGAGCTAATTCCCCTGTCACCATGACACGTGAAAAATACAGTACTTAGGCACATACGTGAATGAGCCCTCATCCCTCCCCGTCACTGTGACATACAGAACTATAACGTACATATAATGAGCTAATTCCCATGTCACCGTGACACGTGAAAAATACGGTATTTAGGCATAAAAAATGAATGAACTCTTATCCACCGTCACTGTGACATATGAACAATGCATAACTAACGTACATAAAATGAGCTAATTTCCCCAGTCCATGGACACGTGAATAATACAGTAATTTAGGCACATACAATGAACTCATATCAGCTGTCACTGTGACATGCAAATAATTCAATATTCATATATTTATAAACACTAAAACACACAGGCACAGGGGAAATCTTCTTGTCTAAAATAAACATGGAAACGCAAGTGAATATTTTGGTTCTCCCTAGAAAAACCTAGGTAGAAGACAGGCCGGGGAGTTTAGTCCTGACCAGTATACGTAAATCATAAAATGAGGTCCTATCCCTTGTCACTGTGGCATATAGATAATGCAGTAATTGGGCACATAAAATGAGCTAATATCCTTTGTAACACGTAAATAATCCTAAAAAATATTATTTATAAATGAGCTCATATCCTGTGTCACTGTGGCATATGAAGAATGCACTATTTGGACACATAAATGCGCTAATGTCACTGTCACTGTGGCATATGAATGATGCAGTATTTGGGCACATAAATGGGCTAATGTCACTGTCACTGAGGCATATGAATGATGCAGTATTTAGGCACATAAATGCGCTAATGGCACTGTCACTGTGACATTTGAATGATGCAGTATTTAGGCACATACGGTGTCACTGTTACATTCAAATAATGCAACATTTATACTTCGAAATAAAATTCATCAAATGATCTCATATCCCCGATCAGCGAAACACGTGAATAAAACGGTATTAGGGCACATAAAATGCATAACTCATATCAGCTGTCACTGTGACATGCTAAAAATGCAATATTTGTACTTTGAAATAAATTCATAAAATAAGCTCATAATCCCTGTCACTGTGACATGGGAATACTGTAGTATCAAGGTACACACAGTGGGCTAATTCCCCTGTCATCGTACCACGGGAATACCAGAGTATTTAAAATGATGCACATAAAATGAGCTATTGTCCCCTTTTACTGTGACATGCAAATAATGCAGTATTTATGATAAGAAATATTATCCAGAAGCTCATATACCGTGTCACTTACAACTCCCGCACCTTAATACTCGCACACATCGATTACTGTAGTGTTATCTGGGGGATGCAAAAGCAGGAACCCTTGGCCACTAGGTTAGTTGCCAGGTTTAGTGGGGGAACAAACCGGGCTATGTGTTCGGGGGAAATACACAACGAATTAATTATTTCAAAACCTGTTGTTTTGACAAGAAATTCGAACCTGTTTTCATTTTAATTATGTCTTAATTTAATAAGTGCGAGTGCGATTTGTGGCAAACCTGAACTACTTTTAAAGGGAGAAAACTCTTACTGGGCTATGTCTGTTCTGTGTGACAAAAATCTATCAGATTTTCTATAGAGAAAATATGACTACACAGATGCTACGATTGATGCCTTGTCCAGCCCGTAAACCAAACAAAGTCGTTAAATAAGATCCTAGGGAATGTTTGAATGTTTTACCTATGTAGTCGTTTACCATGTCTCTTGGCAATGTGATAGGATCGGTAAGTGTGATTAAACCCTGCTGTTGAAAGTTTATGTTTGTCAAAGAGAAAATCTCTAAGCTTCGTGTAAATCCTATTGGATTTCATTCACTGTCAAAATTTAATAGCCTTACCTCTTTTCGTTCCAGTTCTTTTTAGACCCTTTAATACACTTCCGATTTCTTCCGCCGTAAAACTCGGTCGACTTTCTCTGGTCTTCTGCTGCAGCGTTGGCTTGGCTGGTTCACCATCAATTTCACTTTCTTTGTTCTCTTCCGTTTCCGTTGGTTTCTTGTTCCTTTTCAAGGTAGAGAAGTTCGACGGGATGGGCGGGGGTGGTGGTATGGGCGGGGGAGGGGGTGGTGGAGGTTGCGGAGGGGTGACCTCTGTAGAATCATTTTCGTCCGGGTTTGGGTCCGAGTTGGACTTAGCGAGGCCCTGAATGTCTTCGTAAATAGATCCTCCAGAATTGCTGTCTGTTGGGGTGGCAATATCCAGAGCTGGGGGAGGGGGAGGGGGTGGTGATGGGGAGTCACTCAGTAACACAGGCTCAACGTTTTCGGTTAAGGTCTGAGAAATCGGTGGAGGTGGAGCTGGGAAGTTAGGCGGTGGCGGCAAAATGTTTGAGGGAGCGGAACCAAACTGGGCCATGTCTGGAATATGCTCAATGTTAATCACTTTTGGGCCGGAGTATTGTGGTGCAGCAAATCCGCTATTTATGTTCTTAAATTGATCTTCCTCGGTTTCAAAATCAGTCAGAGATCGCCCTCTTCCTGGTTTTACTATGTTCATATGGGGGCTGTAAGCACTATATTCTTGGCCCTGATTTGGGGGTCGTCTTGCCTGCCATTGGGGCTGTGTAACAACTCGTGGTGAATTAGGCACGTTTTTGTTTCCCTGTGGGAATTGAGAGGTACAAGCCTGAAACCGCTGTGGTGGACAATCACCTTGACACAGATGCACGTGCACATGAGCCTGTGAGCCTGCGGAAACTATTTCTCTGCCGCCAGATGGCGCTGCAAAAGGTACATCGCGAATACTGTAATAGTGATCTCCGTTTTCTGCGGGCGGCGGAATTCCACTTCTGTGATAGGATGGCTGTTGAACTTGTGCTATCCTCATAAGGGGTGAGATATGGGGCGGGTTGGGTGGAGGAACGTTTGGGGGCGGCGGAGGATGTCGACGGTAAATTTCCTGTCGAATGACGTCCAAGTCTTCGTAAGTAACTTCGTAGTCCGGTGGGGGTTCCTCAAGTAAATGGGAAGCAATTGAATCCTGAAAAATTAAAACAATATTTTAGACAAATTCAAATTACATTTAAGAGGACTACTTTTGTGCAGCAAATTTTGAAAACTGTTTTTCAAACCAGGCACCTTAACGGCTATTTGAATCCTTACTCACTAGTATAAACAATGGTCGTAAACAATTTCAGGAAATTCATGCGAAGTGCTGACTTCTGACTTTTGCAATGAAAACACGTAATCCTACGTCAATGGCATTTCCTGACAAGAAGGACACGTGGTTTACCAGCAATGCCGTATACAATATGGGTAGCCGTAGATAGAATTACATAATAAATCTTTTCAACAGCTAAAGCTGTAACCACTCACAAAGCAAAAGGTTATTTCAGAAAACTTGTACCTCGCATGCAACTAAGCGGTAATGTTAAAGCATTGCAATTTGTGTTGACAAGGCCAGTTTAGCTGTCTTAAGCTCGTTTAGGAAACAGACCCCTGGACCCTGTCTTACGAAGCTGGCGTAAAGTTGCGCATAGGCCTACAGCATGGACCAGTTGCGACTAGGGCGTAAGTTCCTATAGCTTTGACACTGATTTACGTCCTACGTAACTTACGCCAGCTTTTGTTAGACAGGGCCTTGGTACTAACTTGAAAAACAAAATGAACACACCTATTAGGATCATAGCTTTCTTAAAATCGTCACTTGTTTGATACCGACTGGTTTTACATTCCAACATACTTACATGTACCTGTGGTTTCTAACAAGGAAGTTTTTATGTTGTTATATGTTAAAGTGTGTAACACGTGTGAATTGAAATGTCGTAAGCGTACTCCTTTGACTGAGGAAAATCCAAACAGTATGTGGCCTATAAGAACCGGAATAGTGTTCGGAAAATAAACAAAATTTAAATAACCATTCATTCATTCGAAGGCAAAGTTAGTTGAAAACAATACTTTATCGTACATTCTCGAGACTAGAAACACAAAAAAGCTTTTGAATTATACGTCTTGAGAAAAATAGCCGATAATTTCAACATTCTGCTGTAACGTCAAAATATCAACATTTTGGTAGATCATGCCGCTTTAAAGATATTGCCTTTCAAACCTTAACAACATACACGGTGATGCATTTCAGAGGTTTAGACAGTGTGTGATATGCAAATACTATTGGCGGGTGTATATAACGAAATGTGCATCGTCAAAAGCATAATAGACTAACTTTATTTTGGATGTGGTTAGGAAAGGGACGAGAGTGGGGAATTCTCGATTTCGGCATGACGTCACGATCCTGACAACAAGGCTCCGAGGTGAAAACAATTCCATAACGACGCCATTTTGACTGGCTGAGGGAAGACCACGTGACCCTAAGTACCCTAGCCGGCTGGTCAGGTACCCGGATTTCCGAAACCGAGAATCTCAGGAAATCTTTTCCTTAATAAAATACGAAACTAGGGCTGCCGCTCTGAGATTTATGGTTACAGCTTTATTCGATTGCAGAAAACGTTTTTTCTTTCAGGGTTGAATGCATGACTTAAGATCTAAACTGTTGACGTTTTCAGGAACTAAAGGAAAAATATTTATGGCCCTTAATATCCATCAAAAATTCAACCAGTCGCGCCAAAGAAACCAACAAAAAAACGTTCGCATTCTAAAGTGGAAACACAAAGTAAATACATGATTCCTTCTTGAAGTTTTTTTCTTCTCCGCCATATTTTTTTAGTCTGCTATTTGTTTTTTCAAATCTTTAGATTTTTTAAATTTTACCTTAATTTGAACGCAAATAGATACTTGAAGTAAGCTATAAACATTAACCTTTCTTAAAGTGGCATGAGCTGCGAAAATGTTGATATTTTGAACTTATTTTACTCAAGACACATAATTCAGAGGCTTTATAGTGCTTGTAGTCTCGAAAATGTACTATAAAGTATTTTTTTGAACTAACTTAGCTTAGAATGAATGAATGGTCGTCCCGGTTATTTAAATTGTGTTTACTTGTCGAACACGTTTTCGGTTCGTACAGGATACATACTGTACGGATTTTCGTCATTCCAACTCCAATCATTTAGTTTTTCGATGACCCTCAAAGCCTCTTACTGTCGTGACGATCAGAAATTATGAAAAAAGTGGGAATTTTGGCAGCTCATGCCACTTTAAAGTGTAAGTGTATCACTAAATCAACTTGTGTCGTAAATGTCCCTTGTTATTCATTTTATGGATCCAACAAGTTGAAACATTTAAGAAAACGATTTAAATACATAATTTAAGATAACTCTGCGCCTTTCTCAAAATTTGAGGAATTTCGTTTGGATTTGGCGAGTGAGTGACGTAACCTCAAGACAGTCGAACGTGATTTGTCATATTAATAGCGTGCTTTCATCATACGGAGTTGTCGCAAATGCACGGTTCGAAAAGCCTTTCAGCGAGTTTCGCTGAGGTTTAAAACCACACACTTTAATTACCTAATAATATATGAACAGGCTTTGTGCCAAAAATTATTTCCTAACTACAGATATGTACATATATTGGGTTTAGACATTTTTGGTTATATTAGAATTTGCCCTGTACTTGGACTCATCTTCAAAATCTTACTCTAACAAAGTTGGTAATGGTGGGTAGGGGGGGGGGGGGGGGGGGGCGATTCTAATTGTTTGATTTTGATAAAAAAAACAGCTTATATAACATATACGAGGCTAAACATTTTTCCACGTGATTTGTTATCAGTTTATTCTATAAATGAACTAGATGCTTGACTGTGTGATTGGATTCCACTTGCGTGTATTTTGTTTTCGTAGAGAAGAAAAAGTGAATGAAGGGCGACAACTCTTGTTTCTTTCAACATGATGAGGCACTCGTCAGTGCAAATTTCATGTTCTGTATGGTATTGTTAAAGTGGCATGAGCTGCCAAAATGTTGATATTTTGCCGTTAAAATAGAATACTGAAATTGTTGCCTATTTTTCTCAAGACCTATAATTCAGAAGCTTTATAATGCTTCTAGTTTCGAGAATGTACGATAAAGTATTGTTTGGAACTAACTTAGGCTTAGAATGAATGAATGGTCGTCCCGGTTATTTAAATTTTGTTTACTTTTCAAACACTATTTCGGTTCGTATAGACCACAAACTGTATGGATTTTCCTCATTCCAAAGCCAATCATATATATATCGATGGCCTCCAAAGCCTATTAGGCCTACTGTCATGACGATCAGAGATTATGAAAAAAGTGCAAACTTTGGCAGCTCATGACACTTTAATATTATCAATGGATTAATTTCATGGATTAGTAAAAGTGGCATGCGTTGACAAATTTCGGATTTTTTGTTTAAATCCAGATTGGCAAAAGAAGTTGAGCGTTTAAAATATCTTGAAAACCTAAAGCAACCACGAAGAAATAAAAAGTATCGATAGTAAACCGTTAAAACCGAAAATGTGTAGTAATAATTAACGGAAAAAATCTAATATGCAGGATGTTATTTTCGGGGTTTTGTTGCTTATAAAAACTAGCTTAAGGTACATTCCGTGATTGATGTTAGCGGAAAGCTTTAAATATGTAGTTCTGGCTAAAAATGACAACGATTAGCTAATTTTGTTTCAACGACATTTTCTGTATATTTGGCAGCTGGTGTCCATTGATCCCACCTGCGTTTTAGGTGTTATCCCCAACATACATTTTAAGCATTCCTCTTATCTTACTGGTTAATTTGTTCTAATTTTGTTGTAAATATGACGAATTCGGCTTTTTTAAAAAACGGATAAAAATTAGCCTGAAAGATTTCACTCTCCTCGTACAATGACAACGTGTCTCGTCACCCACAGCTAGCCCGAGAATTTTCCTATAGCCTGGGCAATTCGACGACGACGGAATCCTCGCATCACGTGACTGCTGGCTTTTTAAAAGTCTAGTAATCTAGCCACTCGGAACATCCTTCGGCTATCTTCGCTCGCTACCGGTCGGCTTTGATACGCACGTAAATCCCCGAAGTTTCAGAGTGGTGATCAAGCCTTTATAATGGCGATTTTATATATGACTGTTCCTGGTCGGAAAATAGGTAACAGAGGAGACACATGAGTGCTGTGGCTATTATCTGTTTAATATGTTCGCAAAAATCGTAAATGAGCTGGATGTATTATTGTTATTGTTGGCTTTTAGGCGCGTATACTTCTTCTTGAAAAAAATGGCAGAATTTACTTGATTTTACTGGGAATTAGAAACCCGCGCCCCAGAGTAGGGTACCTTTGATCAACAATTAATGTCTATCCTCTTATCTAATCAGCTAAAATCTGTTTTTAACCCAAGTCAACTATCAGAGTAATATATATTTCTAACATTACGTTACGAGCGGTCGCAGAGTGACGTCCAATCGTCATGACGAGCCTACTTTTGTGTACCCAAGTACAGCTAGTCTTGATGTGCATAGATAGCCGTTTCATCACAACTGAATACCATCGAGTGGGAATGTGTCCAGATATAGATTTTGTCCGAACGGCAAAAAAAATATCAATGTTAAATTTAACCTCTTATAATGAACCATTGTGATTCGAATATGTAAAACAGATAGATATGTTGTTAAGAAAACTGATAGCGAACGGTGATAAATAAGATTATATCTAAATAGTTATTATAAAGTGAAATGACATTACTGTACCAGCCTTGTTTTAGTTAAGAATATAATAAGTTTTTGACAGTACCTAAACTATGTTTTCGGTAGCTTAGGTGATTTATATAGTTTTCAGCCAAGCGTGTACTACGATGACCCGAAGGGCGTTAACTTGAAAATAAACGTCCACGTTAATTAACAGTTATTGAGAGACAAAAAACAACAACAACAACTATGTTTTCACCTGTTAAAATTCTATGATTTTTTTCACAAATATGGGCCTCTGAATATTAAATTTGTGTTGATATTTTAAGAAAAACTATGCTGTGGTTTTAAAGGGACATGAGCTGCCAAAATGTTGATATTTTGACGTTAAAACAGAATGTTCAAATTATAGGCTATTTTTCTCAAGACCTATAATTCAGAAGCTTTTTAGTACTTCTAGTCTCTAAAATGTACGATAAAGTATTGTTTTGAACTAACTTTGGCTTAGAATGAATGAATGGTCGTCCCGGTTATTTAAATTTTGTTTACTTTTCGAACACGTTTTCGGTGCGCACAGGCCACATATTGTATGGATTTTCCTCTTTCCAACGCCAATCATTTAGTTCGATGGCCTTCAAAGCCTCTTACTGTTGTGACGATCAGAAATTATGAAAAAAGTGTGAATTTTGGCAGCTCATGCCACTTTAAGCAAACGCTATAAAGATAAAACACGCTATATTACAATCACCATCAAGGAAATTACTAAATTAGTAAATGACCGACACTGATGGACCCATAAAAAAGATCCAAGCCTGAGAATGGAGCTCAACATTTTGGCTCTTTCAACTGGTAGAGCAGATGGACGTATTCTAAAGTAGAGCTCAAAACTACCTAAAACATTCTTTGTTGAGATTGTGGCTTAAAAGACTATACGCTATTCGTTTATAATGGTTTATATTGATCTCGCGAGAATCTCGTATCCCCTGACGCAGAGAGTTAACGTGGAGACGCATTCTTATAGTGCAATTTCGATCCAGATCTGTTATTCACGCGCGCTTCAACTATCAATGGAGGCACATTTTATATATTTTAGATATTAACTACTGCCACTCAAACGTAATTATATTACAATATTTTATGTATTTCATATTCTTTATTTTAAACCTTATCAAAATCTAAAACTCTACCAAAAAACTTATTTGAAACTCTTGTACATATAAACTTCTGTATATTTACTTCGATAAACACTTCGATGAATCTCATATTTATAATTTCTTAAATGACCATATCACGTCTACTTTATTCGTCAAATGTTTAAAATCAATTTTATAGTTAAGAAACAAAATATTTTACATACATGTATATACCTTGTACAGATACTTTATGTTTTATTATATGTTTTCAATGTTTTAATATTATTATACAGAAGACGATCAATAGCTCTTTAGAGCTTATGTTTATTTTTATAACCAATCGTCTACAAATAAAGCTTACTTTAACTTTAACATTTTACAAAGTCAGATCCAACCCAGCCAATGAGACGTGTCCACTCCACGCATATAGTTCATTGGTACAAACTGCCATGAAGAGGCACTGGCCCAGAAGAGA
The DNA here is from genome assembly GCA_963971465.1 of Lepidochitona cinerea. Classification (NCBI taxonomy): domain Eukaryota; kingdom Metazoa; phylum Mollusca; class Polyplacophora; order Chitonida; family Tonicellidae; genus Lepidochitona; species Lepidochitona cinerea. Next base: position 14,002,559 of record OZ020562.1, on the reverse strand, counting down.
TTTTGTATTACGTAACCACTGTGAGGGCATTTGCAGAACGGAGGTCGTTCTTGACATCACATGTCACTTATAACCTTTTGTAAGCATTCAAGAGCGGCAAGTGAATTGAGTACCTTGTGTCAAAAATTTTATTTTATTTTTGGTCAGACTTGTGAAGTACATATTTCGCAAATTAGAAACTATTGCCAAACGTTGTTGATAAAACTTTAAAAATAATTTATGATGTTTATTGTATGTCTTTATTATAAGTGGTATCTGGCGAATCATTGATTAAAGCCACAATAAAACAATCTGTATTCACCGTTGAATGAAATGTTTAAATGATCTGTTTGAAACGACAAATCTTGTTTACGTGTGTGGTAAAAAAAAATATAAACTTGTTTCTATGGGAAAGTAGGGGAAAAACATATATATTTTTTTTTTACATTTTTTTTATAATGGTTCAGTGAGTAGACATTAATGGCTATGGGAATTTTGTGCTACGGGCTAGTCTATGCTATTCAATTATATGCTTATCAGCTGTGAATTCCTGTCAGCTGAGTTAATAAATGAGGAGAGCTAAATAAACAAACAAAAAATATATTTTCTTAACGGATAAACATTGATGATTCATCTGCGCCGGTTCCGTAAAGGTTTTGTTGGAAAGTTTGTTTTGTCTGAACAGCGTGGACGAATAGACCGTCTGCTCAATGACGTCATCTGGGTTTACCGAGGGATCAACATGGCCGACGGAGAGTATTCTCCACAAAAAAAGCACAAATTATTATAATTTTTACGCGTTATGAAGATAAATTCCATAAATACTAGTAACTTTTACGAGTTATGAAGACAAATTCCATACATACTAGTAACTTTTACGAGTTATGAAGATAAATTCCATAAATACTAGTAACTTTTACGCGTTATGAAGGTAAATTCCATAAAATACTTCCATTTTTGTACGCGTTAGTAAGGTAAATTCCATAAATATTAGTATTTTTTACGCGTTATGAAGATAAATTCCATAAATACTAGTAACTTTAACGCGTTATGAAGGTAAATTCCATAAATACTAGTAATTTTAATGCGTTATGAAGATAAATTCCATAAAATACTATTAACTTTTACGCGTTAGAAAGGTAAATTCCATAAATGCTAGTTATTTTAACGCGTTAGAAAGGTAATTTCCATAAAATATTAATAATTTTTACGCGTTATGAAGGTAAATTCCATAAAACACTAATAATTATTTGATATCTGAGAATTTTAAAACAACATTGCAGACTTCCTTTGAAGAACATGGCCAGCAAATCTTTAAGAGTCAAAATCTCAACAATGGATGACGTTAGTAGTTTTGCACTCTATCTTAGAATGGCACTTAGTGCTCTTTGAATAGCAAAAAATATTTCTTTGATATGCGTTATATACCACTCACTAGATCGGATCACTTAGAATGTATTATTTGGACGATATATAGACCGAAGGCCTAAAAACGTCACTCGAAAATTATGGGATGAAAGAGGGATCTTGTGGCCGCTTTTGTAAGCCTTTTGTAGCTCGTCTATACTTTTTTGTGCAGATTATTTTTATGTGTCATTTGCATCCCTCTCATGACGTCACTAAGCAATAGGTCTATTGCAATCTGACTAAATACAGATAGGAAACCCATCAACCATTTGATCCTGACTGGTATCCTTACATACACTTAGGTCGATCCCAAAAAAAATTAAAAAGTAATCTGGGCGCGATCGATAAACCGCAGCATTAGGCCTATAGCAAGTGTTAAGTGCCGGGTAAGAGTTAAGATAGTAAACGATGATGGGTGTTTTCTGAGTCGAAACTGTTAAGGTCATGATAGTCAGGACTCATAATACTGATGACACGTCTAAAATGTTATTTTTTCCTACTGCAAACAGTTCGGCGGAGCGAACCGTCTGATTAACACGATAACAACGTTCACAACTGTATGTTCGCTATCACCATACACCATCCCTGTTTAATTCATGTGCTTTATTTATTTATTCGATAACCGCCAGCAAAAATGACAATGGACAACAAAAAATGGAAATACGGATTATCCTACCTACATATTTTATTTCCATTTTTTTTTTCTTTCGCAAAAATGAATTTTAGGACGTATACAAAAAGTACTTATAGTCTAGTAGATTAATACAAAAATGGGTTTACTCTATAAAAGTAGTTTAAATGGAATGATCGGCCATGAGAATGCGGATGTGTCCGCAGCAAGGGCTTTATCTATACCAGGGCCTAGTTTCACAAAGCGATCTTAGCTAAGTGTGATCTTAAATACCATGGCAACCAATGCTAGAGGTATTTAAGATCACCTTAAGCTAAGATCGCTTTGTGAAACTGGGCTCAGGCCAACAAAAGGTACATCTGGAAAATCTAAGAGTTGTCCACAGAATTTTCACAAAAATCAAAACTCGACAGTTACGGCCAGTACCTAATGAAATAAAACGTAAAGCAGGGATTTTCAATGATTTCAAAATTGATCTAGCTAAAAGGCCATCATCATTTTTTCTTTAATCTGGTGATATTCTATGTCCACGTACTCACGGAGAATCGAAACAAGGGCTTATAGAACAGAGCTGCTGGTTAGATCAGGGGGGTATTTCATAAACCACATATAGCCGAGTACGGTCAGATAGTCGACTAAGCAGTAATGTTAAAGCAGTGCTATTCTAGTCGGCTGGGTCAGTTTAGCCTCCTAAACTTGTTTATGAAATATCCTCCTGGTGTGCGTTTTTCTGCTTCAATAGACTGTCTCTATATTCGGGCTGTATGTTTTATGTACACTAAAACATGGTTTGTCATGCAGGGTTGGTTCTAATTGTCAATCTGACTGGTTATAATTAATGTCAACTTGCCCTTTCTTTTATTCTAAAATGCGTGATAATTACTCTCATCAAAAATATCATGAAGGCATGCATAAGAAAAATATCTATGCAATACAGTTTTGTATAGACCACTACATGTTTACTGTACGTTTAATGGGAGTGCGAGATCGCTAGGCTGTTACGTTTTCTGTAGGCCTGCATTAAAGTGGCATGAGCTGCCAAAATGTTGATATTTTGAAGTTAAAAAAGAATGTTAAAATTATTGGCTATTTTTCTCAAGACGTAGAATTCAGAAGTTTATTAATGCTTCTACATGTAGTCTCAAAAATGTACGATTAAGTATTGTTTTGAACTGACTTTGGCTTAGAAAGAATGAATGGTCGTCCTGGTTATTTAAATTGTGTTTACTTTTCGAACACGTTTTAAGTTCGTACAGGCCACATACTGTATGGATTTTCTTCATTCCAACGCCTCTTACTGTCGTGACGATCAGAAATTATGAAAAAAGTGTGAATTTTAGCAGCTCATGCCACTTTAACAAGGGGGTAAAAAAATTGACATCTTCTCGAACCAAGGTAAAATCTCCATATCTGTATTGAGATTTTACCTTGGCATAGAGAGAAGGGTAAGAAAAACTTAATATTTTATTTGAAGAAAGAATGGTTTAAGAAAAACTAAATATTTGAGTTGATTCGCCTAAAACGGCTTTCTCGAATAGATGGTAAAGTTAGACTTATTCAAGTGAAATGGGTTCGAAACAGCTACCCATGTATTATTTTAGACAAGAAGACTTTCCCTGTGCCCGTGTGTTTTAGTGTTCATAAATATAAAGAGCTCAATCTGTCGCTCTTCCCTATGAGTCACAGGAGGCCCCGAGCTTAATTTAAGATAAACTTTCACCAAATAAAACATTGTTTTGTATGACGCTATATTCCTTACACACATAATCAAATAAATTAAATTAATTAAATACAGTTTTAAATTACGCATTTACCAGATAGAATGATATATAGAGCATTAGATATAAAAAAGACGTAAATGTTAATTCCCGTCTTCATCATATATATTCGCTTATTTATGCTTAGTTACACTTTGAAATGCCCTGGAAAAATCTAACATTCTTTACATTGTAAGAAATGCTTGAAACTCTCTTTAAATAAGTTTAAATGTACAAAACCTATTAAATGGAATGAAGTAAAAACTTTATCTTCAGATAAACATTGGAGGAAACGAAAAATATCACTATTCTTTACATTACTAAATAAACCAATGGCAATGCAATATATGTGCAGGGTGTATATAAAAAAGGAATTGATACCTATAACTAGACAGGTGGTGATAATTGAAAGAAATGTATTGGGTACAGATCCAGTAAAAGTAATAGGTCAGATAAAACTATATACAAAGAACACCATGCAGTGTTATAACGGTTAAGTGGCCTTTTGTGTCCATTATTTATTGTAAAGTATTTTTCGGTAGTCCTAAAATAGAACGCGTGAGTTAAAGTGGCCGGATTTTTTATATTTCCCCTGAAGGGGTGATGTACCACGTAGTAGCCGAAATGCTGTGTTAAGTTTAATAAGGCCAGAATTATGGCCTTTCGACTTGAAATGTAAAATTGCCGTCTATCTAAAGAAGGTTCATGCTATTTTCTAACCTAACATATATGTGTTTGACTAAAATTACACATTTTCTAGCCGCATATAAATCGCATCAAAATATACATGGTATATTTTTAAGATACTTTCTGGCCGTACGTCGATAATTTCTACCTAGGTTAAGCGAAAAATGCCTTTCATTTAGAAACTGTTCAATGACACTAACGAATACAAAAGTAGTTGTAATCACTTCAGCGCGAAATTTTATGTGACTCAACATTTCGACGACCAATGCATGCTTTATGCCTCACCCAAGATCATTTAACTTATATGGTTGCCAGGTTTTAGTATATTTACGAACACCAAAATGTATCTATAGACACTAAAATACACTGGCACAGGGAAAATCTTCTTGAATAAAATAACCATAGAGATAACTTCACAAGTTTCTAGTTGTGTTTAAAGTGGGTATGTCATTTAAACCTTTATACCCAGTCATATGTTTTTCCAATAAACCAAAGCCCATGATATTTCATTAGCTTGAAGACAGGCAGGAGTTTGGCTTATGTAAATCTTTTTCAAATACTTATATATTAACAACATATAGATAAGTTTAAATCTAATAATGCGTGATACATTTTGGGGGAAGGTCTTGAACGATATTTTCTAACCACACCTCAATGATTCCAACTTAGATAAAGCGCCATGTGCGATGCCATTTTAATTGTAAGCTGTTTTCAAATTCATATTTTATGACTACGAGGGAATATCCAAATAGTGTTAATCACTCCGACAAGAACTTTTATGTGACTCAACATTTCGAGTTCCTAGTCTCTGATTATAACTAAACTTCGAGTTTTCAGGCAAACTAAAAATGATTAAACTTAAAGATTACCCGCGCGAAACTATTGGGTTAGTAGACGGCCTGTTTTAACTGAAGTCCATCACAATAGGATACGATCCCACTCCAGTATGCTAACAACAATCTCGTTTATTTCGATTAACACATAAACACTCTTAGACTAAAATCTATCGAGTAACACATTTTATGACACATTATGTTCACCATGCACACTCATGTATAGACATTCATATTTTAGGGGATATGGGCAAATTTTAAGAGTTAACTTAATTTTAAAAGTTCTCGGTGGAGTTATTTAAAGTGTCATTGAACAGTTTCTTAAGAAAAGGCATGTACGATAACAAAGCACAGCGTTGACAATCATGATGGTTTTGGACGGGGTTAAAACTACACCGATTGTTTTAAACCATCTTGTGGAGCTGTGTACAAAAATTACGACAGTAGGCTATATATAAATGCGAAGATTGATACACACTGTAGGCCTACATCTGAATTGTTGTGTTAAATTGTGGTTGGCTATTTGATCCACTAAACATATTAACATAGTAAAGTAGTCAGGAAATTCCGCAAATATGCATTGTGTCATTTTCACACGTCGAATTTAATGAAGCCATTCCCGGGAATGATGACTCAATTCCCCTCGAAATGTTGTTTCCTTACTACCGGTACTCTAATATGTTTGTGCCTTTTTCACAAAGTACATTTAATTTTCCTTGGACAATTTGTTACGTGTCGACAAAGTCTCTTTTATAAACAAGCGTGCGGAACAAATTGAAACCCAATAAACCGAAAAATCAAGTTAATAATGTTAAATTCAAAATTAAAATTTGGGATCAAATAAATGAATACTCGTTTTAACCCTAACCTACTAGGTATGTATATACTGTGAATTCCAGCCTGATGCAAGTTTATAACGTTAAATTCAAAATCAAAATTTGAGATCAAATAAACGAATACCCGTTTTAACCCTAACCTACTAGGTATGTATATACTGTGAATTCCAGCCTGTTTGTATTTATTTAATTACGGACAAACTCCAATACTCACCAGTTAACGCTAACGTCTTCGTCTTTAAACACCTATACGTATTTAAACAACACACGCATGTTGTCGCTGTTCAATTTAGAACTAAAGTGACTTTTTCAATTTCTTAACCACCTCGATTTTCCGGCATTAATCATACAGGAACCGGTATATGGGATATATTTAAATACGTATAATGTGTATATTTGAATGTAGTTCATCAGGTTAAAGTTTGACTTGTAGGCCTGTACACAGGGATGTAGTTTGGGAGCAGGATATATAACAACTGGCTTGATTATAACACTGAAGACACTCTATGACTCACGCTAACTAGAATGTGTATAGGCTTGAAATTCATTTACTGTCTATTACATGTATGATTGTGTCCTGATGCAGTTTTTTTATACTTAGCCTAAAGTGGCATGAGCTGCCAATTTCAGACTTTTTTCATAATTTCTTATCATCACAACAGAAAGAGGTTTTGAAGGCCATCGAAAAACTAAAGGATTGGCGTTGGAATGAGGAAAATACATACAGTATGTGGCCTGCACAAACCGAAAACGTGTTCGAAAAGTAAACAAAATTTAAATAACCGGGACGACCATTCATTCATTCTAAGCCAAAGCTAGTTCAAAACAATACTTTATCGTACGTTTTCGAGACTAGAAGCAGTAAAGAGCTTCTGAATTATACGTCTTGAGAAAAATAGCCAATAATTTCAACAGTCTGTTTTAACGTCAAAATATCAAGATTTTGGCAGCTCATGCCACTTTAAATTGGCATAAGCTGACAAATATAAGGGAGCAATCGTTGAAACAAAATTACTGAAATGTTCGTTATTTATTTTTTTTAAAAAAGCAAAAAATAAGTACTTTGCGCGATACCAATCCCAGAGATGTACGTTAAAGTGACACGAGCAGCCAAATACAGGGAAAGTTTCGTTGCAATAAAATTAGTGAATTGTTTGTTATTTTTATTTCAAAAAATATAAAATCAGTTCTTTCCGCCGATACCAATCCTAGAGATGTACGTTAAAGTGGCGCCAGCTGCCAAATATAGGGAAATTTTCGTTGATATAAAATTAACATATTGTTCGTCTTTTTTTGAGTGCATAAAAAAGAGTTTTCTGCTAATACCAATCTTGGAGATATTCGTTAGGGTATCATTTATAATCAAGAAAGCCCTGAAATGTACTCATACTAACGGCTACCCCGTTTCATCCAGACATAGAGTCTGGTTTTCTCTCGCATGTAACCTGGCACCAACGCCACATGTGAAATAATCTAGAGTGCGGCTTGAACACCAATGAATATATTCAGATCATAAATGAATATATTGTATCTTATTGTTTTTAGTAAATAGTATAATAAGATTTGTCTTATTGTTTTTAGTAAATAGTATAATAAGATTTGTAAACCAAGTTTTTGGTAGGATTTTATATGTTTTAAGCAAATTTGATTGGTTGTTCAATTCACAAGAGTGTGCCAAACGGAAGACATTGTTACAAGTCTTTGGATTGAAAGAATAGAACAATGAAATACTTTTAGAAATCCCTTCCTGGTGTATTGGATTTCAATCTTGATAATTGCAACACAAAGTTAATTCAAATATTTACTGAGGACAGTTAAAAAAAAGGCAACAACCAAAAAGAGTAGATTGACAAGAGTAGTCACTTCGTCCGCGCCATGTTGAATTTGAACTGACACGATTCGATTATTAGGAACCTCCTTTCTGTAGGGGGCGCCCTAATGTCGAATCGTGTACAGTCGGAACACCCTTCCGCTAGGGGGCCAGAAGAACATGCCGGCAATGCTGATTGGACGAAGTGACCACTCTTGTCTGTCTACTCTCAACAACAACAGAAAACGACAACAACGGAAACTAGCTACTCACCCCACCGGAAGACGATGAGCTGTAATAGGCACTATCAAGGTCGTCCACAAAGGTCAGCTTGGTGCCGGTACTCCTGTTTGGCAATGGGGGTGGACTCCTGGGGCTCTCTCCCACCCCTGCGCTCTGATGAAAGCAAATGTATCGCCGTTAATTTCTGCGAAAAACTGCATTTATCTTTTGGTACGGATTATCTTTGTAATACACCAGGTAGAAAATATGTAATACATATGACAATCTAGGTATTGGTTATTTATTTAATGAATATTGTCTTTAAATTACACGAAGTGTAAGGTAACAATGTTCATTGTGGTGCACGAGTCAGCGAACATATAGTACGATCCACGTAATGGTTATTTATGGAAATAAAAATCTGAAGTCTGACAAATCGGGGTAATACATTTTCCTTAAAGGGACATGAGCTGCCAAAATTTTGATATTTTGAACTTAAAACAGAATGTTGAAATTACTGGCTATTTTTCTCAAGACGCATAATTCAGAGGCTTTATAGTGCTTCTAGTCTCGAAAATGTACTATAAAGTAATGTTTTGAACTAACTTTAGCTTAGAATGAATGAATGGTCGTCCCGGTTATTTAAATTTTGTTTACTTTTCGAACACGTTTTCGGTTCGTACAGGCCACATACTGAACGGATTTTCCTCATTCCAACGCCAATCATTTAGTTTGTCGATGACCCTCAAAGCCTCAAAACTGTCGTGACGATCAGAAATTATGAAAGAAGTGTGAATTTTGGCAGCTCATGCCACTTTGAGAGTTTAGCAATTTTCCAGATGGTGATTGTTAGAGAACATTTAACACAAAGGATTTAAGAATTGAATATCCATAGAAGGAAAACAATATATAGACAATATATAAGAAATGTAACGTATCGGAGTAATACATTTTCCTTGTAGGGAAATCTTGGGTAGGAACATTTTATATTGTTGTTGGGATACTCTTCCTGTTCACTGGGCTGTTTCTCAGAACATTTTCGGCCGGCGTAAGTCCAATGCAAGGCCTAACTGCCATGGCAACATATACCTTCAACATTACATTACGACAAGACGCAAAGTTACAGATTAATGCTTAAAAGAGTGTAATATTTGGTTAGTTTATACTGATTCCTTAATGGTGGCTACTAATTACCATATTTCAATTACCGAAAGTGTGACATAACGAAGTAAAATACATGTTTTGAGACACGTTTATCGAATGGAAGTGTAACCCGAAAAATCGTCCATCTTTGTTTTGAACACTGTCTGAATACTTACGTAACGCCGATCCTGATTGGTTAAATTTCCGCCACAAAACTGTGGCGGGACCCATCAAAGTCAACATGCATATTAAATTAGAAACGACGGATTTGGTTCCACTTGTCCCACGGGTAAAGTGAGCGTGAGCGTAAGTTTTAATCGTGGGTTCCGACGATGACAACACAGGGTTGGTTGGTTGATTGTTTTAGCTTATTGGCGTGTTCGCAACACAGGGTAGGTTGGTTGGTTAGTTGGTTGTTTTAGCTTATTGGCGCGTCCACAAATCAGGATTGGTATAGTTAACAAACGCCTTTGTTAATTTTTGACGACGTTTCGGTGTTGATACTAACACCGTTTTCAAGTCAATGTAAAAAAAATAAATGAACGATGAAGTGTGTTACTTTGTTATCCGTACCAATCCTGTGTTTGTTGTCAAGATCAACTTCTAAATGCCACTTGAATCTGAATATCGATTATTTGCTGAATGAACACAGTGTTTAGGTAACATGAAATGTGGCATATCGGGGTAATACGTTTCCCTTATAGTTAGAGGCATGTGTAATAATTTACAACATATTTATGATGGGGTATAAAGGTCTGAATGGTATACCTCTTTTTAACACAATTAGAAACTTGTCTCCATGGTTATTTTAGACAAGAGGATTTTCCCTGTTACCATGTGTTTTAGAGTTTATAAATTTATAAATAAGTAGACCTAACTATCGAGTATTTACTAAGGGGCTACCTTGTGTATGTACCATTAAATGTTATGTAATAGTGGAATACATGTTTTTAAATGATACACCAGAAAGGAAATTTGAAATTCATTGGTTAAAAGGAACGAAACGAAAGCGTGACATAACAGGATAATACATGTCCCTCATGGTGACATACTGTCAGCTAAGACATGTAATCCTATGTAACGATTATTTATTTAATGAATACAACGTTAAGATTACCTGAAGCGTGACGTAACGGGGTAAATGCATGTCCCCTACTGTGATATACTACAGCCAAGGACATGTTATCAATAAGAACACTTTGGTAGTGATTATTGAATACAATGTTACAATTACCTGAAGCGTGACGTAACGTGGTAATACATGTCCCCTATAGTGATAGACCACTGGTATACGTGGATCCGCTGCTGTCCTTCTGTCGGAATCCATCCTACTTATATAATATTGAGCTTAAGGTTAACTTAGGTCTTGATACTTATCAAACGCAAAATATCATCATCACTTGATACTTCGAATGGCCAGTCCGTTCCACACCTAATTTCATTCCGCATTTTTCATATCCCACTTTCTCCGATTTTCCTGGCGAAATACAACCGTCTGCAGTCTACACTGACGCAAATTTTTACAGTAAAATGTCGTTAGGTTAAATAGAGAATTTCACGCTGCTTGCACCGTTTATGTTTTGGAATTTTATCTGCACTCCCTGAACTAAAGACTTCTCTTGTTCCACATTAGCTAACTAATTAATGTCTAGATAACATCTCATGGGACGAGAAAATACGTTGATAGAAAACGGAGATTTCAACAATCTTTTTTTGAAATTTATAACAAAAAATGCGCTAAATGTATTAGCTAAGAATTTATAGTTATTGAACTCCGTCCTATTGTTAAGTCAATAATGCACAACATCCCATCATAAAATGCTTTTTTACGTTACAAATACACGTTAAAAAACCTGGAATGATTCATACATACGTCTTTTTTACAAGTCCGTAAATTGCAATAGTGCAAGAGCACTTGATGAACGCGTCAAATAGATTTCGTTGAATTATTTAACTCCCTATAGTGTTTGTTGACACAACTTTAATTAACACTGTGCGAGATAAAATAATCCAAAATGGCCGGAAAGAAATCACAAAATCAAAACTAAATCCAAATGAAACGTATGATATCGTTGAGCATACAATGATGCAATGCACGATTAAACAGAGAGTCTGATGAGTTAAAACATCCAATATAAAGGGATTCAGATCCGCAATAAAAATGACTTATTCAATCCACACCGTAATCCAGAAGGGTTTGCTCTTGGAATCCTGTTAGCTAGCCAGTTTTCTTGAAACGTAGTGCGAGTTAGCCTAAACCTGATAGGTAACAGTTAAACACACCAGTTAATAATAATAAAAGAAAGAAAATTTCAGGATTTGTCAATTCCCAAACACGTCCACAGATGTGGGCTTCATAGTCCAACCGTATAACGAAATCTTCAACAAATCGAGGTCAACAAACAATTTCCATAGTAAAATCCTGTTTTTGCAGAAGGTAAATTTGTATAGAACAATATGTCTACCAAACTTAACAGTCTATGATACTCCACGTGAAGACACTCGAGACGCAGATTAAAGATGGCCTGTATCTTCCCACCAGCCCGAGTAGGCCTAATACTGCCTCAACCATTGAGGGACCTCGAGGGCTTTTGTGTCTACGCCCGCGTCAAATATTTATTACCAGTCATATCTGATAATTAGATATCACCTACATTCTTCATTAGCAGTTCAGTTTTTTTCTTTCTTATTACTCGCCCAAACCGGGTTCACCTCACCCGCCTGAACAGAGCGGTCCTACAGGGAGGTGTTATAGGTGTACCTTTTAATCATCGGCTTTTTATCATCTGTTAAACCACCGACTATAAAATAAGTATACCATAGTTTGCAGTAACCGTAGCGTTATCACAACCCTATATGTCTCATACAGTGAGCCATTCAATATCAAATATTATAGAGAGTTGTTCTTGTTTTATATAGCCGTTATAAAAATGGCATCAAATCTTTTAATATCTGGACTATTTTTTCCTGTCAATATAATACATATGTCATACTAACGAGAGGAAATTTGTCAAATGTCTCGGCGTTTTTTAATATGCTTTTATACACTTATTTATAGACACTAGATCATATCCACTGATTATAAATACATCATCAGGTTTGACAAAAAAATATAACAGCCTGTCAAAACTATCACTTGATCGATGTCCGTCATCCGGTAAATACACGGCGGTTAAAGATCTCCGATTTACCGGGATAAGTTGATTTCTGTTGTCTCATTCTGCCTTAGAATCGTCTCCTGTAAACCGTTTCTGAAAACTGACGGTGGCTAAATAAAGTTGTATCCGAGAGGTAGAGACTGTATTTAAATGATGATTTCACAAACACTCAATGTCCGTCTGCAAAGCACAAGCCTCTGTATTTCACATACCTTTTTTCACATACGTGGATAATGTTTTACAAACCACACATAACTTTATACAATGACTGTATCTCTTGATATGTGTTGTTACCCACGACGGGTCCTAAATTTTGTACAGCTTATCCGTTTGAGGCATTTGTTATACTTTTCCTGTTACACAATAAACTGGGACGTTAAAATAGCATTTTTCTTTCTCGACATCATCATTTAAAAATGCATTTTTCAAACAATACAAAATAGACAGCCGGTTTTCATCTAAGGCCCTCGCTTTGAAAACTCGTTTTGTAAACGACATATACGTTGACCCGAAACCAAGATATATTTAATTATTCGTCTGTTGTTTTTTTTAATTACTAGCTATTGTAAAATAACATACAGCCAGTCTAAATTGCTGGATACGCAAACATGTTTTATAGTTAGCTTGGCTCTTTCTTGAAAAATTGAGATAAAATACATTTTGTGTAATACTACATTTTACACAATCTAAGGGTCTACAAAGAACTAGAATTTATTTCATGTTGACGCTTATAGTCAAAATTGCATTTCTCCTTAGCAGAATACTGTAGTTCTGTAGAGCTTGTTTGATTTCAGCCATATTTATGGATCACTATGGATCACTATGGATGTACGTTAAAGTAGCTTTTACACAATTTGAAGTTCTACGAAGAACTAGAATTTGTTTTATATTTACGCTTAGTCAAAAAGCATACAAATTCAATTGACTTCTAAAAAGTACATAGTACCTTGTGATGAGACGATGGGCCATACTCCTTAGCAGCAGACTTGGGAAGTTATGTTGAACTTGTTAGGTTTCAGACATATACGTCTGACTTTTTAGCCTTTATAGTTGAGCTCTCTGAATGTACTGCTCATTTAACTTAGACAATCCCCAACCTGGGAATGACCCCTCTTGGTTATTTAAAGGGGCATGAGCTGCCAAAATGTTGATAGTTTGACGTTAAAACAGAATGTTAAAATTATTGGCTATTGTTCTCAAGACGTATAATTCAGAAGCTTTTTAGTGCTTCTAGTCTCGAAAATGTACGATAAAGTATTGTTTTGAACTAACTTTGGCTTAGAATGAATGAATTGTCGTCCCGGTTATTTAAATTTTGTTTACTTTTCGAACACTATTCCGGTTCGTGTAGGCCACATACTGTAGGGATTTCCCTCATTCCAATGCCAATCATTTAGTTTTTCGATGGCCTTCGAAGTCTCTTACTGTCGTGACGAACAGAAATTATGAAAAAAGTGTAAATTTTGGCAGCTCATGCTACTTTAAGTTTTAATTTAAAAAAAACGCAACAATAGCACCTGGAGGCAACAACAATGGCAATGAGTCCAGAATCAAATTTCTGACAACATAACCGCGAGTCATTATCGGACTCTTAATAATTATATTGGTTGATATTGGTAACAATTGTCTTCATGTCGGTGTCCATTTAAACCAAGCCGTAGGGTACAAGTACATCCAGCATAAGTTTGTGCAGAGGATTCATTTTCTCAAAACATTTACGGCCGACGTAACTTTCCGAATGGTTCTATCGTAATATTAAAGTGGCATAAGCTGCCAAAATTCACACTTTTTTTCATAATTTCTGCTCGTCACGACAGTAAGAGGCTTTGAAGGCCACCGAAGAACTAAATAATTGGCGTTGGAATAAAGAAAATCCATAAAGTATGTTGCCTGTACGAACCGAAAACGTGTTCGAAAAGTAAACCAAATTTAAATAACCGGGACGACCATTCATTCATTCTAAGCCAATGTTAGTTCAAAACAATACACTAAAAAGCTTCTGAATTATACGTCTTGAGTAAAATAGCCAATAATTTCAACATTCTGTTTTAACGTCAAAATATCAACATTTTGGCAGCTCATGCCACTTTAAAGTTGCTATGACAGTTGGTCCGTGCGTCGGGAGTAAATATATTTAGGAACAGCGGGTTCATATAGCAAATGTTATAAAACAAGTTGATTGCAATACATGACATTGATTTGAAACGGCGTCGGGAGTAAATCTATTTAGGAACAGCACCGGGTCCATATAGAAAATGTTATGAAACAAGTTGACTGCAATACACGAGATTGATTTGAAACGGCGTCGGGAGTAAATCAATATAGAAAAGTTGATTGCAATATATGAGATTGACTTGGAAGTAATTTTTTTCCACAGTAGATTCACGAACTTTGCCGACCGATGCAGGTTCAGGTAATGTTGGCATGTTAAGTTGAATGGAGACGGCTGATGATAGTTATGTCGCACAATGGGGGATTTGTCTGGAAGTAGCGAATGCAAACCGCTTTGAAAAACGAAAATACGGCTTCGGGATTTTCCGGTCTTGCTATTACGTCACGTCGAGCTATTTCCCGAAGTTTACTTTCTAAATGATTGTTATTAAAGTTATGATATTTCATAATCAATAACTGTAAGTGATTTATTTTGTCAAATTGAGCTTAAAACAAAGTGTGGCATTTACTTTCAGAACGTTTTGACGACGTTGTGATCTCATTCGACATTTTACGTTCCACGCCACGGAGATAAGTATCTCATTCTAACAAAAATACGAAGGCAAAAAGCAACGGGAACATACCCCTGTAACTGGACAGAGGTGGGATTATACCAAAGAGAGTAGATTGACAAGAGTGGTCACTTCGTCCGCGCCATGTTGAATTTGAAAAATTTCAATTTAATTCAATTTTATTGTACTTGGCACTTGAACAAAGCAGAATACAAACAACAAAAAGTGTAACAATCATAACTTGGAAATATTTACAATGGTAACTAAAGTACCCGCTGACACGGACGCGATTCGATTATTAGGAACCTCCTTTATGTAGGGGGCGCTTTACAGTCTAATCGTGTACAGTCGGAACACCCTTCCGCTAGGGGGCCGAAAAACATGCCGGCAATGCTGATTGGACGAAGTGACCTCTCTTGTCAATCTACTCTCTTTGGTTATACAGCGATGTTAACACCCCATGCCAATTACCGCCGAGCCTGATGACGTCACATAGATTTACGCAAAGCTTTATGGGTAAAATGTACCTCAGTTCACCTTATTGGTTGTTTGCAAGATGTCGCTTTTTTGGAAAACATTGATGACATAACCTGTTGTTTTTTTTCCACACATTTTTATGGTAACTTAACGCATTTTACGTCTTCTTCTCGATACAGTATTATTTTTTCCGCCATATTTTAAAATTACTTTAACTTCCCTCAATCTCCCGAAATGCTTTGCGCGTAAATTCCAAGTCTAGAGGTCATCTTAGCTGACCAATCGTGTTTATTGGAGAATCTCAAGAAACTTGATTTGATTTTTATTCACCTTAGATCCCTAAATGATTAGAACTGTTTAACCGAGTGTGTATAGACAATGGGGTATGATATATATGCTTTCAGTTTAAATTGGAATAAAGGTATCCAAGCAAAAGTACATCTTGATTGATTTTATCAATGTGCGAAAATGAATCCTACAATGTTAATATTTGACGGGCAGTGAATTTTACAGGAAATAAGAAAAGCAAACATTTTAAATATACACTGCAATTGTATTTATATCTCGACTGCTCGAGTTAAAGTTCAACCATAAATACGTACCTTATATTGTATAGTCTTCGCGGGATTCAATAACCCTACGAAATATCCATAAATTTATGTCGTCCAGTGACGGGGGAACAATAATGAACGCCGAGGAAGTCAATATAACCTGACAACTTTAGATAAGATTTTAACTGCCCGTATAAAACAGTGGTTCGGATGCTGCGTTATAAACATCCTTCTATGTGTGATACGCGGATACAGTTAATGTCAAATGGCTACAGAGTGTGTTAATTCGGAACATTTGCATTAGAGTCATGATTCCGGTGTTTACTCAAACATTTTAACGCCTACACGTTAGACAGTGTCTTAGGTTAGAGACAGTATTCAGTCCTTAACTAGAGGTACATCTCACTATGCAACTGCACCTGTCGCCTTACTTGCTTGTAACGACATCGAAAACCTATGCAACTGCACCTGCAGCTATATACGTCGCCTTATACTTGCTTGTAACGACACAGAAAGTTCATCGATGTAAACACTTAAGTTTTGTTTGCTGGGTTGGTGTTTTCACTAACACTAGAATAAAATTAGAATTGATATTGCATATGTACAATTTAGGCACTAGTCCGCGCCATGTTGAATTTGAACGGACACGATTCGATTATTAGAAACCTCCTTTCTGTAGGGGGCGCCCTTCAGTCTAATCGTGTACAGTCGGAACACCCTTCCGCTAGGGGGCCAGAAGAACATGCCGGCAATGCTGATTGGACGAAGTGACCACTCTTGTCAATCTACTCTCTTTGGTTTTATCGCCTGTATTGCCCTGATCCAAGTAATCAATATGTCCCAATCATGGATATGTATTGCCCATTCTACCCAACCTACTTCTGATACGCATCTCATTTTCCTTGTTTTAAGTCATATCTTCATCTGACTTGTTTGTTCTTTTCTTTTGGTGTTTTGAATGTCTGGAAAACAATGGCGTGTATTTATACGTACTGTAGACTTTCCGAACCGTATTTATGTTTTAATCATACTTTTATGAAATTCAGAATCAAGTCAAAGGAAGGAACCAAAAATTATCACGAGTTTCTCAACACCGACGTAACTTTGCTCCTGGTCGTAACGTAATGTTGAAGGTATATGTTACTATGACAGTTAGAACTTGCGTTGGACTTACGTCGGGCGTAAATGTTTTGAGAAACAGCCCGCTGGCCTAAGTGAAAATTTTTTGTTAAAAGCTAAATGCCAGTCGCGACAAAATTCTAGTGAAAAAATGACACACCATCTTCAAGTAGGTCTATGTGTAAAAAGTCTATGAGCATGTACCTTAACTAGGTAAAATATAAATTCATTACACAAAATAAACCAAAAATAGTCCTCAATTAACTTATTCTATTGTCAACTTATTTATTGTTTTTTTAGGTCTCTGAGTATTTGTTAAACCTGCTTATAAAAACCCAGATTTCCAATTGGCAAAATTGGCGAACTGTTATGGACTCCATGAGGCTGTTTCTCAAAACATTTTCGCCCGACGTAAGTCCAATGGAAGGCCTAACTGTTATGGCAACATTTACCTTCAACATTACGTGCTGAGAAACAGATCCCTAGTCTTCATCCGTGATGATTTTCGGTTCGTTCCTTTGACTTAATCATAAAAGTACGATTTAAACATAAATACGGTCAGGGAAGTCTACGTTACGTATAAATACACACGTACAATTGCTTTACAGGCATTTACAATACTAAAAGAAAATAACAAACAATTTAAGACGGGCGTAAATGTGTCGAGAAACAGTCCCCAGCACGATTGATCATGCGGTATATTCAGTATCATAAAATTGTTATTTCCCGTTTTGTTAAACCTACATTATCACGCTAACACAGTGTCACTTACAAGAATAATCATCTTACTTGAAAATATATATTTATGAACACTAAAACACACGGCCACAGGGGAAAAGGTTCCAATTGTATTATAAAGGGTTGTATCACTTAGACCTTTATACCCCATCATAAGTTGTTCTAATAAACTAAACTTGAAAATAAAGACAAGTTTGTATAAGTGTCTTGAGTAGTTGGTAAGCCATCATTGACCTGTAAACCTAACGTTTGAGTTTGGTGGCAAGGAACGATTCAGTAAGTGTCTTGAGTTGGCTTTATGTACATGCTTTAGATTAGAAAATAAAAAGCACTAAAACACAGGGAAAATCTTCTTGACTATGGTTGATTGATTGATTGGTTGTTTTGGTGTTTTACGCCGCGCTCAAGATTATTTCACTTATATGGCGGCGTTGCCAAATTTATTTTGTGAGGAAACCAGGCTCTATGCCCGGAGGAAATCCACGACCTTCCGGCAACCATCCCACATAGCTCGTTCGAGTGAAAACCCAGTCAGAAAATTTTCTATTTTTTTTGGACCGAGTGGGATTCGAACTTGTGACCCATTAGAAGGCTGCTCGGATTAAGCGTCCAACGCTCTACCTACTGAGTCACGGAGGCCCCTCTTGACAATGTAGACATGAATACATATGTTTCAGATTCATGCTGACTCTTTCCTTGTTTCTCCTTCCTTTTTGCCCTTTTTCTCTATGTACATTTTGGGGGATTTTACTAAATGTTTATGGTACATTTAAATATGTATTACATGATTGATTGACATTTATACCAATGTACCTATATACCTGTGGATTTTACACAGTTTGTCCTAAACATGTTTATTTCAATGTATCTAGTGTAAATTTATACTAATGTACCTATAGACCTGTATATTTTGCACTGTTTGTCCTAAACATGTTTATTTCAATGTATCTAGTGTAAATTTATACTAATGTACCTATAGACCTGTATATTTTACACTGTTTGTCCTAAACATATTTATTTCAATGTATCTAGTGTAAATTTATACTAATGTACCTATAGACCTGTATATTTTGCACTGTTTGTCCTAAACATGTTTATTTCAATGTATCTAGTGTAAATTTATACTAATGTACCTATAGACCTGTATATTTTGCACTGTTTGTCCTAAACATGTTTATTTCAATGTATCTAGTGTAAATTTATACCAATGTACCTATAGACCTGTATATTTTACACAGTTTGTCCTAAGTATATTTATTTCAATGTATCTAGTGTAAATTTATACTAATGTACCTATAGACCTGTATATTTTGCACTGTTTGTCCTAAACATGTTTATTTCAATGTATCTAGTGTAAATTTATACTAATGTACCTATAGACCTGTATATTTTGCACTGTTTGTCCTAAACATGTTTATTTCAATGTATCTAGTGTAAATTTATACTAATGTACCTATAGACCTGTATATTTTACACTTTGTGCCCTAAGTATATTTATTTCAATGTATCTAGTGTAAATTTATACTAATGTACCTATAGACCTGTATATTTTGCACTGTTTGTCCTAAACATGTTTATTTCAATGTATCTAGTGTAAATTTATACTAATGTACCTATAGACCTGTATATTTTGCACTGTTTGTCCTAAACATGTTTATTTCAATGTATCTAGTGTAAATTTATACTAATGTACCTATAGACCTGTATATTTTACACTTTGTGCCCTAAGTATATTTATTTCAATGTATCTAGTGTAAATTTATACTAATGTACCTATAGACCTGTATATTTTGCACTGTTTGTCCTAAACATGTTTATTTCAATGTATCTAGTGTAAATTTATACTAATGTACCTAAAGACCTGTATATTTTACACTGTTTGTCCTAAACATATTTATTTCAATCTATCTATTGTAAATTTATACCAATGTACCTATAAACCTGTGGATTTTACACTGTTTGTCCTAAACATGTTTATTTCAATGTATCTAGTGTAAATTTATACCAATGTGTTGGTTGACCTGCAGATTTTACACTTTTTGTCCTAAACATGTTTATTTCAATGTATCTAGTGTAAATTTATACCAATGTGTTGGTTGACCTGCAGATTTTACACTTTTTGTCCTAAACATGTTTATTTCAATGTATCTAGTGTAAGTTTATACCAATGTACCTATAGACCTGTGGACTTTACACTTTTTGTCCTAAACATGTTTATTTCAATGTATCTAGTGTAAGTTTATACCAATGTACCTATAGACCTGTGGACTTTACACTGTTTGTCCTAAACATGTTTATTTCAATGTATCTAGTGTAAATTTATACTAATGTACCTATAGACCTGTATATTTTACACTGTTTGTCCTAAACATATTTATTTCAATGTATCTAGTGTAAATTTATACTAATGTACCTATAGACCTGTATATTTTGCACTGTTTGTCCTAAACATGTTTATTTCAATGTATCTAGTGTAAATTTATACTAATGTACCTATAGACCTGTATATTTTGCACTGTTTGTCCTAAACATGTTTATTTCAATGTATCTTGTGTAAATTTATACCAATGTACCTATAGACCTGTGGATTTTACACTGTTTGTCCTAAACATGTTTATTTCAATGTATCTTGTGTAAATTTATACCAATGTACCTATAGACTTGTGGATTTTTCCCGTTCACTATTGCCAGTTAGTGGTCGTTTGTATATCATTTGTACAGATTACCGATCTATGTAAAGAGATGGACTTCTTCAGAATTAATACAATACAATCCTTATTTCTCCACGACATCCACGTTAACACATGTTAACAATGTGAGCACAAATTATACGACAAAGCACATTGCATGGTAACGTTTCTAATCTCGTTGAATACCGTGTGAGTAAAAGAAGTTTAATTTATCTACTGTAGATTCCTATCTAAATCAACATGATACCATTGGAACGCTACAGGCTTGTAAAAGTCGTTCTATAAATTGCTACGTAAGTGTCTACATTGAGACCAACATACATGTAAGTTCTTGTAAATTTTCATGAAAATGAATTCAAAAGATAGAACATGTCTGTATGTAGGCCTACTCACCACAGCGAAATTCCAACTGGCACCATGGCAACGATCGAATCCACTTAGGTCACATGACTTGCCAAAAGAATTTGTCCGGCGTGCTGGAGTTCTTTTCTGGAACATTTCGGATCTTTCAGTGCATCTTAGGAACTGATTGTTCTCGATGTCCGCGTCTTGGGTTTTAAGATGACTGTGTGATATCTCGTCTCCGATTGACCGTCTTCTTTCTTTATCCAAACTACTAGTGTCTTTTCCAGAAGCATTTAAAACACCGACACTAACACGGCGGGAATCTGAAGAAAAAGGCATTGTTTGATAGTCAGTTAGGTTTGAAAGCAACAAAAATGTATCCGTAACACGTTTTCACAAGTTTGAGAGGGAAGCACACTTTTTCATATTTTCCAGTAGATCATCGAAATCCTTAAAACAAATTTGCGAACTTCTGCAAAGGCTATTTGTTGACCACCGATTGCACGACTAAGCCACAAAATATCCAATCTTTTATGTACAGTCCAAACAGTTTTTAAACAGACACTGCCTTTATAACAGCAAAGATAGTCATTGAAACATTGGGTTCTGGAGTAGAAAAGTTCCTATAGCTTTAAGAGCTGGAGATACGTACAATAGATATACTGTGTATACATTCCGAGTCTCTAATCATCGCGATGTGTTGAACAAACTTTAAAAAAGACAATCATCTCCTAAAACATTATACATGTTTTCTTGGCTAGTTGAGACTCAATAAGTGACCAAAATAGAACGACAATTAAGATTTGCCTTAGGCAATGATATTCGTTGAAACAGCGGGTATTGACACAAACATACATAATATAGAAAGTATTCTTCTAAAAGAAAGACTTAAAGATATACAACAAAAGAAGTATTAGTCACCATAATCCACCATTCAGCGAAAAACAATGGCTTCCATAATTTCGCATTTGAATCATAATAAATGCAATGATTATGTTGTTGACTGGTTTAGAAAACTGTCCATCTTCATGGGGTTGTTTACTAACTTTACTTATTGCTGTTTAGATGTTGTCGAAGCCATCTATTCAATACAATGTGGGTGTGTTTTCTGAACAAATTAAATTGATAATTTACAAATTCGGTGTTCTTCTTTCGTGGCAAATACTGAACATTATGTTGTTGACTGGCTGAGAAAACTGTCTATCTGCATGGGGTTGTTTACTAACTTTACTTATTGCTGTTTAGATGTAGTCGAAGCCATCTACTCAATACAATGTGGGTGTGTTTTCTGAACAAATTAAATTGATAATTTACAAATTCGGTGTTCTCCTTTCGTGGCAAATAATGAACATTATGGGGACTTTCGAAATTTAACATTATACGAAAAATAAACCTTGACAATACGGTCAATACCTCATCTGGAACAGCCCTGTTTTTTGTTCGTTTTTTTTTTTGTTTTTTTTTTGGCCCAGAAAGTGGATACTTTGGATAGAATACATCATATCTAATTTTAGCGTTTGATTATTGTTGGTACATGTATTTTTTTATAAAATTAAAAGTTAAAATCAAACAGGTGTTTATGAACAGGTAAATTGATGACGTAGAGTTGCTGTAAATAACGTCCTTATGTATGGGGGTAAGGTTATTTTATGCTGGTAAATGAAAGAGTTATGCATTGAATATTAACTTTCTTCCCGATATTTTAAGTTGAATCTTTGCCGACGCTCACTATCTGCACAACTAAATTACCAAAATAACTGATTTCTGCTAAAAAATGGAATCTAATCCCTGTGCTTCTGCAGGTTATCCACGAGTTAACCCATTCGTAAACCTGAAATGATTTAAAGCTCGCAATGAAATGCTTTATTTTTTTATCGAGGATAACCCACCATCGATAGGCCACGAGGGGGTCTCCTCGTCGTAAACAGAAATAGGCCTACATATATACACATTTTTTAAAAACTGTACAGGCACCGTATAAAAAAATATACATAAAATACTTAAAACGTGTTTGGTAGACACTTAGGCCTACATATTGTTTTTTAAATGAAACTTAAAAACTAATAAATCCATTGACTGATAAACATCAGAATAAGATGTTTTATTCGAAGAACCAATCATATTTTGGCAAACATGTGGCAGCAGACGGAAGTCACTGTTTTTATCAATTTCTACATAGGCCTAGATGTTCTTGAGTTTTAGGTCCCCGCCATTCCTGTGTTAGTTCAGATAATAAGGTCTACACTGTGTTAGTTGACATAATAGGACTATATGTATATGACTAAACGTCAGTCGACGACGTCTGTCAAATTGTATGTAACTGCGATGCTGGGTATTTATGATAATTGACCGATTGCTTGATGACGTCACTTGGAATTTACGCGCAAAGCAAAGTACCAATAAACAAAATGGCGAACTGAGGTACATTTTACCCAGAAAGCTTGCGTAAATCTATGTGACGTCATCAGGCTCGGCGGTAATTACATGTGCGATGCAACAGAGAATCTCCCATTCATGCAATACAACACTTTATACATGACAAATTCTGGAGAATGTCTGGAGTTTGTGTTTGCAAACGGTAAATGGTATTCGGCTTTTGTCTTGGATCGTCGATTAAATTCCGACAACCCAAATACAGCTGAAGTAAGAAAAAGAAAGTGATTATGGGTCAAGATTATGTTCAAGCGTAATTGGACTGCTGAGGGCTTGTTTTGAATAGTGATTATTAATTTAAACATAACCCTAGACAATTTCACGTAGCTCGAAACGGGCTTCCATAGATATAGATATGGAACTATTTTAAACTGATACTCATCTGACAATGATATGGTTTAGCGAGTAATGGTTTAACCAATCATTACAGTGCTTTCGTCAATGATCGGTATACGTGGAATGGAGGTCACGTGGTATATGATTTCCATCGAACGCCGCCATTACAAGGAGATGGTGCAATTTCGATCCAGATCGGTCATGCAATCGTCATTGACTCAGCAATGACGGCAAAGTCCGATTCAAACCAGCCAATGAGAAGTGTCCATTCCACGTATATACTTCATTGCTTTTCAAACTCATGATATATACATACATTCCTGACTAGAAATAGAAACAGTTTATCCTAAAAAAATCTGACAAATGTAAGGCAGTTTGAAAAAAAAACAGAATTTGTGTTTTGTTGTCGTATATTTTTTTTAGTGACAGCTCTTTCTTTAAGACAATAAACAACTTTAGCAAACGCATCTTTAACTACATTTCACGTTCTTCTTTGAGAAGTATTTAAAACATCCGACGATAACAACATAAATTTGAAAAGGACAGTCGCCCAACAGAAAACTGTTTACATTACATATTCTGTAATTTTCACAGATAAAAGAAGTTAGAATTGTTCTATTTTTGTCCAAATTAAACAAATTATAAGTCATTTTGTACTTAAAATTTGAAAACCCAAATAAAATGTATTAGGTGAGCTTGTTTGCGTAATTCAACTTTGTATATGGGTCCGTTTGGGTAATTCGACTGTCATTTGGGTATTTTTGCTTTCATTCGATTAATTCAGCTTTCTTTTGTCTGATTAGCGTAACAAGACTCTAATTTGGGCCATTCTCAGTTCACCTGTTTTACTCGCTTAAAGGGGCATGAGGTGCCAAAATTCACACTTTTTTCATAATTTCTGATCGTCACGAGAGTAAGAGGCTTTGAAGGCCATCGAAAAACTAAATGATTGGCGTTGGAATGAGGAAAATCCTTAAAGTCTGCGGCCTATACGAACCGGAAAATTGTTTAAAAAGTAAACAAAATTTAAATAACTGAGACGACTATTCATTCATTCTAAGCCATAGTTAGTTCAAAACAATACTTTATCGTACATTCTCGAGACTAGAAGCACAAAAAGACTTCTAAATTATACGTCTTGACAAAAATAGCCGTTTTAGCCTTTTTTGTACGTCAAAATATCAACATTTTGGCAGCTCATGCCACTTTAAATAACCAAACTTGGAATAATAAATAATAATAAAATTAAATGTCTACAGGTACCTCGTTATTAATGTTTGGATATTTATTGGTCGATAACTGGTCGACGACCAATAAATGTCAAAAGTAATACAATTACGGAGGAAAACCTTTACTTCAGGGAAGTAACGCAAAATTTTCGTTGAACATGCTCAAATTTCACTTGTATGGATCCACAATATAAAGCATAAGGCTAGTTTTGGACACAGTCAAAACACATAGGACAACTCGTATTATATTTTATAAGTCGGAACAAAATTCTGCTCTCTTCGCTCGCTATCGGTTGGCTTTGAAATCCCCTAAGTTTTAGATTTATATAGCACTCTGAAACATGTACGTACGTTAAATCAAAGCCGACCGGTAGTGAGCGAAGACAGCCGAAGTTTGTTCCGACTTCTGCAATTTCATACGAGTTGTCCTATGTGCCCTATTGCACATGATGATGTATATTTATAGCTTTCGAGAATAGCTACTCGTCATCATACATTACAAAACACAATTAAAGACTTTTCCGCAGGCTTTATATCCCGTTCATGGCGGAAGACAAGGTGGGGGGGGGGGGGGGGGGGGTCACCGTAAACCAGCGTAAATTCGATACAAAACGTGAGAGAAGATGCGATGACAAGCACCCATTGTCTATGTCTTCGTATACTGTCGGAAATCGGAAAAGGGCAGTAACTCTGAAAATAATAAACCCAGCGTAACCAGAATAGAAGGGGCAGATCCTCGCATGGTATTCAATATGTCCACCAAGTTTCGAAAGATATTTGTGAAAACCGTGGGAGGAGATCCAATGACAAGCACTAATTGTCTATGTTTTCGTATACTGTCGGAAAAGGGCAATAACTCTGAAAATATTGAAAAATTTCGAAAAATTTATGAAAACCCTGGGAAGAGATGCGATGACAAGAAATGATTACGGACCGACAGACAGACAGACAGGCAGACGGACAGATGGACAGACAAGCTGATCGCTATATCCCCCGCATTATATGCCGAGGTATTCAACTACAATGTGCATATGAAATACATGTATCTTTTCTGATAGCGTTCATTTTTTTAGCAATTTTGTGCAACGCAGATGCAGTTCGAGGACTGAAATATACGGAGCTATACATACGATTACATTTACAGCCTCTTGATTACTTGGTGACTGGTCACTCAAACCGTAACATTTCATGGTTGGACTTAAAGACATGGAGCCTGGTCTCTGCCCCTGCTCTTTGAAAGAGACAAAATCGAACGAATACAACAAAGACAATGTAAATCAGCACACAATCGTGATTACAGCCTGGAATATAGCAGGCTCCTTGCCCTGGAAACCGGGTATTATTTTATGGGGGAATGTGTCCCCGCCGGTTGACGCCCTTGTCCCGTTTAATAGACCGAAATATGTAAACACGGTTGATGCTTTGAAGTGATAGAGTAAGTAGTGTTAAGCATAATTAGGCTACCAAGGTACGAGTCAATATGATTTGTACAAGATTTAAAGCAGGGGTATGTTTGTCCCGATGTTTCAGTAATTAATATATGATGACCTGTAGTATCTGGTTTTGAGAGTAACTACATATATACTGCCTGATATTCGAATTCTCACTATATACCTATATGCCCACTATATGCCTACATTTAATATTAAAATGGTAGAATAAAAAAGAGGCAACCGTTTTTTTTATGTTTTTGCTTTCCTATAAATCTTGAGAAATAAAATACCACATAGAATCGTGTAGTTGTTGATACTGTTGATATTAAGCGCCGTGTCTTAATTGGGGACAATAATTTTACTTTAAAGTGACATGAGCTGCCAAAATGTTAACATTTTTCCGTTAAAGCAGAGTACGGAAATTATCCGCTATTTTTCTCAAAACGTCCAATTTTCAATGCTTATGTTTATGTCCAATGCTTTTAGTGCTACTAGTCTCGAGAATGTACGTTAGGGTTAGAATGGTGGAAAGTTCGTCATGGTTATTTAAATGGTGTTTACTTTTCTGACACTATTTTGACTCGTACAGTGCACAGACTTTATGGATTTCCTCATCCCAATGTAAATCATTTATTTTTACGATGACTTCCAAGTCTCTTATTGTTGTGTCAATCAGAAATTATGAAAAAAGTTCGAATTTTGGCAGCTAATGCCACCCCAACATACCGTTACTATTTTCACCAATCGTTGAGATACCAACCTCTAAAGTGTAGAGAGTTTTCCGATATAATTCTGGTAGGTAAAGTTTAATCCATATTCCATCATCCATACCGTGTTTTGCCTTGACAGCCATGGGAACTGCCGGTGCCATATTGTTTTAGAATGTATTTATGAGCTGATGTAGCGCCGATTATATTTCCAACAAGTATTTATGTCCAAAGGTCGTATGATGCATGTTATTATTGTAGGGCTACATATTTGGGAACAGTGTTGGACAGAGAAATAAATATCATACACATTATAAATTCTCAGTATGTTTATTGCGGTTCACTGTGCGCGAAATGGAGGGCGACGACTTTCGGGTCAGTCTCCAATCTAAAATTAGAAGTTACCCTAGTAAAAGTAGTCTATCTTAGCCACGTCTAAAGAAGATCTCGCGAGAATACGATTGGTCAATCTCGTGTTGAAGATCTCGCAGAATGGCGCGAGATCTCAATTTCCATTTCACGTACAACGATTTGAAGACACATTCAGTTTATATACAAAGGGAGATAAGCGTGCTAGATTAAGCATTACATGCGGCAGGTTAATACATGTGATAGTATAGTAAAGTCAATGAATAAACGTCCACAGTGATTTGTCGAGAAGCGTATTTTTTGCTCTGCCCTGTACAGCTCTACATCATCTATTTTGTCTTTACCGCATTGGTGTCATCAAACTAGGAATGAACCGTACAATGGTATTCCACACTGTTACACGTGACTTAAAACATAATATTTAAGTGGCATGAGCTGCCAAAATTCACACTTTTTTCATAATTTCTGATCGTCACGACAGTAAGAGGTTTTGAAGGTCATCGAAAAACTAAATGATTGGCGTTGGAATGAGGAAAATCCA
This sequence comes from Lepidochitona cinerea, assembly GCA_963971465.1. Lineage (NCBI taxonomy): Eukaryota > Metazoa > Mollusca > Polyplacophora > Chitonida > Tonicellidae > Lepidochitona > Lepidochitona cinerea. Next base: position 13,974,405 of record OZ020562.1, on the reverse strand, counting down.
TACAGTATGCGGCCTGTACGAACCGAAAATGTGTTCGAAAAATAACAAAATTTAAATAACCGGTATGACCATTCATTCATTCTAAGTCAAAGTTTGTTCAAAACAATACTTTATCGTACATTTTCGAGACTAGAAGCACTAAAAAGCTTCTGAATTATACGTCTTGAGAAAAATAACCAATAATTTCAACATTCCGTTTCAATGTCAAAATATCAACATTTTGGCAGCTCATGCCACCTTAATTTGGTCTAGGAACAAATGAATTTTTTCGCAGGTATAATCTGCAGCTCAAAGGATTCAGTCAGTAAAACAGTATTTCGAGTGGACCTCACAATTGTAACATTTCTATGGTAGGCCTAAACCATCGTATTAAAAAAGAAGAGTAACCATGGTGTTTTTATTAAGGATCGTACGTTTAGTTGGGCTATATAGATTTCTGAAGGTATAAAGGGAATGATATACATCGGCCTACAGTGCTATATGACGAAATGTCTTTTATACATGAAGGAAGAATACTTGAATGGGGTTGGGGTTTTCAAGCGGAATGAACTGTACGTCGAATTAGACGCTTTATTTGGTGATGAGGAGTAAAATATCATTCACATAGTTTTGTTGTGACATGGCTGCAAGTCTGCTGCAGATGCTGCAGTGTTATGCTATTACTTCACACACGTTGTTATCGATCCTACCAAAAGCCCGGGCCACGCCACAATTTGACAAAACATGCAATGTGACTGCAATAACAACGAAATTACTCACAGATTAAACGCATCTGTGCTTCAATATTATTTGTGCTTCAACATTTTTGTGTATATAAACTCGCGTTTACGCATATCATTTGCCGCATCATTAAAATCTGATGTTATTTTGTATCATATGAGCATCTGCTAAAATCTGTGACATCCTTTAAAATGAATAAAGGAATCTAAGGAGAGACGAACAGCAATGAGCTTAACTGACATCGAAATCCGCACAACGAAATGCAAATCTATGTCAACTAACGGAACCTTAGTAAATGCGATTAGCAGATATCTAGATGGATTGAAATGTGACTTACCAAGTGTACATGAATATTAACGGCCACAGGCTGACATCATTCGAGGGAATTCACATGATATAACGTCCTGTTCATTTCATATGACATTCCGCACATGTATAGCCCTAATCGAGTGACTGACATTTAAACTGAACGCCGTGCAAATGCACACGCAGTTTGACTCACTTATTTTAAAACGCAGAAAGCATGTCAATTTCGGTCAGCGTCTTAAGTACCTTAATATATCTCTTCAATATTTAGTGTGTTTTTTTAGAAAACCAATACAAGTTTTATCTAATAACTTCTTCGAAAAAAATGATTTTTAGCCAAAAATTGATTGATTTATTAATGATTTGGGCCGCGTTCAAGATTAGTTCTATTAAATTGCGGCGATGCCAGGCCTAGTTCTTAGCATCGCTTGAAATGCTAGGCTTAGTTGGGCAGAAAACCGTCTATTATTGCCGTAAGAGTTAACTCCCGACGATGTGTTGGTGCATAGAAACGATTCCGAATATAGACCAATGGTGTGAGCAAATGTTTTAATGCCCTTTGAAATGCCGATATACTTTTCTGACGTTACGTACATCATTTTTTTTTATCAAATAACATATCTCTATGAGCACGGAAACACATTGGAGCAGGGGAAATCTCCTAGACTAAAATAACCATACAGACAACTAAGTTTCAAATGTGTCTAAGTCCTATAATATAGACACAAAAACGCAGCAAAATCCAAGTACGGTTTGGTCATGTTCCATAGTAGGCCCTATTTAAGTTTCAGCATTTCATTTTACCAAGTTGAAGGCAAACTTGCATTCATTCCTGCCTGCTAAGTTTCGCTTTTTATTTGATCTGCAAATTACTGAAACCATGCAAGAAAGCTCTGTGTGGATTTAACTGACCGTCTCTACTGAATATATTTATGAATACTAAAACACAGAGGCACAGGGAAAATCTTTTTAACTAGAATAACCATTGAAACAAGTTTCTAATTATGTCAAACAGGGTATATCGTTAAGAGCTTTATACCCAATCATAAGCTGTAATAATAAACTAAAACCCATAATATTCCATTAGGTTGACGACAGACAGGAGTTTGGCTTTAGTCAGTAGAAGTTTGTTCTGCAACACTTTGTAATATATTGACGATACTTACGCGTCTTCAGCCATGGAAAGCCCTAACAAAAGAGCCATGTCAGTATGGCGCTCTATTTCATTGGGTTATTATGTTAATAACCATGCAGGATAAGATTCAAACACTTACTTCTTAACGTCCATTAAGGACAAGTAGGTGAGTGCCTGTATTTCCTATTTAACTCTTAAACCGGGTAACCGTAAAGTTTGAGCAAAAGTACTTTAATGTAGGCCTATAAATCTATATATACAGCTTGCTGCATACGTTCAGCGACTGTTGCTTTCAATGGTATAGTAGTTATGTTATTATCTTAATGGATATAAACGGTTATCATCCTCACCAGACTAGAATAACTGTTGGAATTGTTTTCGTATTAAATAGGCCATCTCATCTTCAATCTATTGCGCTGTTACTGTTACTGCTTTTACTCCGCGGTGTAAGCATTTCCACCGCGGTGGGGACCTTTTCTTCGCGGTGGAAACGTTTTCTGCGCAGTGGAAACGTTTTCACCGCGATGGAAAGGTTACCATTATTTCTAGACACCATGTGCTTTATCACCGAGGTGGAAATATTCTCACCGCAGTGGAAACGTTTTCGCCCCGGTGAAAATAATTACACCACGAAGAAAAGTTTTCACCGCGGTGGAAACCTTTTCTCCGCGGTGAGAATCTTTTCTCGGTTTAAAACAGTATGGCGAACTTCCTTTTGAGGACATTGAGTGCGAGTCAAAATCTCAACAAAAGATGATGGACGTCATTCTGTAGTTTTTATTAGAACATCCCAAACCCTGGCTCACTTTAGTCCATGCATGTTTCTCCAATGTAATGAGCATTACAACTACAATTGATTCTGTACACTACTCCTTTAGGTTCTGTTCCTGTTGATAAAATTCCTCTTCCTGTGACTTGCATATGGGTTTTAAGTGTTTTGGTTGATTTAAATGTAGTATTAATACCTGTTTTAGTTTTAATCAGACGAGCAATTTTATGACTGGCTGGTCCAACGTATGGTATGCTGATTCTAATATTAGGGCCTTCTTCTCTTGCTCATTACATTGGAGAAACATGCAGACCCCTCACCATTAGACTAAAAGAACACCAAACATCTGTTAATAAACTTGATTACAAATCTGCCATTTCTGAACACATAATTTCCAACCCTACTCACCACATCAACTGGGAAACCACTACAACACTGTCAACCAGCACCATTGGAAGAAGAGGAAACTACAGGAAGCCATCCACATCAGGAAAACCAAGCCCAGCATGAACAGAGACAAAGGATTATATATCCCCAACAGCTATGACCTTTTGATCCTCCAAGAAAACCTTCAGCGATCTTAACTCACCATACCTAATTCTATTGTTACTTTTTAAATTAATTTATACTATTTACGTACCTGTCCCAACTTGTAATTCTCTCATCTGCTATATAAATGAATAAATTGTGTTATTTGTCATTGACTTTGATAACGATGTAAGAACTACATCGAAACGTCGTCACCCAATAAACCAAGATGTTGTTATCCATAAGTAATTCTTCACCTTATTATCTTTCAAGCACTTGTTCTTTTTAAAGGCAACGACTGGCCTTTGGGTCAGAGGTTTAGCAATTTTACTTTGAAGTAGTTTGTATTCTTCGATACATTAGGACGCTTAATAAAACCAAACCCTTTCAGCTAAATCCCGTTGTTTAATCGACACGCTCTATGTCAGGGTTATTACTAACCGAGAAATCTGGGCTCTGCCAAATTTGGCGACAAGACACATTAGCAGCCACATGATACCAGTCGCCGTAAGACCGATAATCCGGGCTAGGTTATTATATAAATAAAAACAATATTGCATCCACTGGAAAACAATCGTCTGACTCAAGAAAAAGCCCTTAACATATATATATTTTTATTTCTCATTATGAAAAATCGTTTATGTACAAGTATAAAAAATCGTTAGCAATACAATGTACATATGTCTTCATTTCTAAACATAATCCAGGACGTATAAAGATGAAACGGTAAGGTAAATCGATTTTCGTCTTTAGAAAAGACAATATCTTTTTTCTTTGTTTCGGTGTGTTTAACAGTCCCTGGGTTGCTGAAAGGAAAAATGGTCCATCCCACCCCTGGTAGTTTTTCCCTAATTGACAATTTCCATTTCGCATTTCTTTTATTTTTAATCGCCACTAAAGGACCGATAAGCATTCTATTGATTTGAGGACTTGTCAGACAGCGACTGGATATCAACTTTCATCTTTCATTTTCAAAGCTTTGACGTTTCTGTTTTTTCAGCATGCTGTGTTTTAGAAATACGGAGTAATCGGATACAATCTGGAATTATGCAGTGAAGATTATGCCAACACCGCTCTTTATTCCTATAAATACCATTTATATTATAGTTGAATTCCCAGCATGTGGTGCATGTACATGTCGTACTCATCAAATATATCTATCATTGTATATGCAGGGGATGCCAATTTTGTATTCTGCATGTCTTCTGAAGATTTTTGGTATAAGCGTCGATTTTTTTATGTTTTAATTATTTTTTTTATTTGGTCCCCCCGGGGGGGGGGGGAACAAAACGTGAAGATTTCCAATCACTGATTGGCCACTTTACACATTTGTTCTTTTCTTTAGCATTTATGTCAATATTTTGAAACATTAGATTTAGTTACACTTGACAAAGACACCGGTATAGGTGTCGAAAGCTCGTGTTGTTCACAACTAACTACGTGGTAGTGTCTTAATTTCTTATCATTAGTATGGAACCCACGTTAAAAGGTCCACTTGCCGCCGTAGCCTGTTTAAATTTGCTAAGAAAACCAATGTACACGAGCTTTCTACGACTAATACCACTAAACTTAAACATAGGACACATAAAACATGTCTAGTTAGCTTTAGAATGTAGAAATGGGGTGAAAAACAAACGAAGAGACGAAGCCTGATTACATCAACAACGATCAGTGTCGGTCAACTTTCGTGTTGGCTTACCCTCATTTCAGGCCTTTTTATCTGTGGCTTACACTCAAACAATTATCAGCAGGCTTTTCCAGTCGCTGTTAACAGATCGTCAGTCTGTATTTCTCAGATAAATAGGCCTACGTAAAATTACACTGTGCCGTTAGTTCACTCACTCGACTGAAACATAAAATCGCCCCTGCGAGCAGTTTGGTTTGTTTACGTTCCGGGCACCTAACAATTCAAATTTTCAAATTCAAATTAAAAATACAAAGTAACATCCAAACTTTTAAAGTTTGGTAAAAAAAGAAAGTTCCTAACTTATATTGTCTGGGGAAAATACAGAAAACGGTCTTTCTTTTTTAATGTAAACAATATTCCTGATTTTCGCGGCAAGTGTGCCTTTAAAGAGAGTTTTAAACATTTCTTAAGAATAATATTGCTCTGTCATTTGTCATATTAAATTTTTCTAACCATTAGCTTTCCGAGGAAATGAAGTACTTTAGTTACTTAAAGTGGCATGAGCTGCCAAAAGTCACATTTTTCTTCATAATTTCTGATCGTCGCGAAAGTAAGCGGCTTTGAAAGTCATCGAAAAACTAAACGATTAACGTTGGAATGAGGAAAATCCATACAGTATGTGGCCTATACGAACCGGAATAGTGTTCGAAAAGTAAACAAAATTTAAAAAAGCTAAAGTTAGTTCAAAACAATACTTTATCGTACATTCTCGAGACTAGAAGCACTAAGAAGCTTCTGAATTATACGTCTTGAGAAAAATAGTCGATACTTTCAACAGTTTGTTTTTACGTTAAAATATCAACATTTTGGCAGCTCATGCCACTTTAAGGTATTAATATATTACCGAGATGACATAATAAAACTAGTCTTTGGGTTTAAACGGTTGATTTGTGGCTCTGAAAAAAGTGACTGATGTTATTGTTAGCTACTTTATACAAAAATTATAGTGGTAAGCACTATAACCTTAAGTGGTATGAGCTGCCAAAATTCAGATGTTTTTTTGTTATAATTTTCAATCGTCATGAAAAGTTGAGTGTTTGAAGTACCTTGAAAAACTAAAGAAGATTGACATTGAGATAAAAAAAATATTGGCAAAGTTTGTGTTAATAACGAATAGCCGCTTGATAATATATGTATGGACGTAGGGAAAATCTTCGTCACTAAAAAACAAACATGGAGACAAGTTTCTAATTGTGTTAAAAAGAGGTGTATCATTCAGACTTTTATACCCCATTTTAAGTTATTGTAATACTCAAAGAATAGTATGAGTTTATTGTTTAGTCTTCGCTGCTTATAAAAACTATTCTGGACAAAAATGACGAACATTAAGCTAATTCTGTTACAACGATTTTTTTTTGCTTTATTTGGCAGCTCATGTCACTTAAAGGCCCACTTGCCGCCGTAGCCTGTTTAAATTTGCTAAGAAACCCAATTTACATGAGCTTACTACGACTAATACCTCTAAACTTAAACATAGGACACATAAAACATGTCTAGTTAGCTTTAGACTGTAAAAATGGGGTGAAAAACAAACGAAGAATCGATGCCTGATTACAACAACAACGATCAGTGTCGGTCAACTTTCGTGTTGGCTTACCCTCCTTTCAGGCCTTTGTATCTGTGGTTTACACTCAAACAATTATCAGCAGGCTTTTCCAGTCGCTGTTAACCGATCGCGAGTCTGTATTTCTTAGATAAATAGGCCTACCTAAAATTACACTGTGCCGTTAGTCAACTCACTCGACTGAAGCATAAAATCGCCAATAGGGGGCAGCTTGGTTTGTTTACGTTCCGGGTACCTAACAATTCAAATTTTCAAATTCAAATTAAAAATACAAAGTGACGTCCAAACTTTTAAATTTTGGTAAAAATAGAAAGTTCCTAACTTATATTGTCTGGGAAAAATACAGAAAACTGTCTTTCTTTTTTAATGTAAACAATATTCCTGATTTTCGCGGCAAGTGTGCCTTTAAAGAAACGTTGATAAATGCTTGTAAAACAATGTGTCTGTCACGTATAAGGTATTCGGTGTAAACCTAGGTCAACTGCAGACTATAGGCCCTACTGTAGAAAATGTTTGTAGAACTACAAGAAAAACGTTTGTATTTCATCACAGGAGAATGTGCTGTAAACGTTTTACCCCTGAGTGCGATGTTATTGGCTATCATGTAAATTTACGTAAACACCCTGCAGATATACACAGATTTGTAAAAATACCTATGAGTATTGTTGTATTACATGTAACCCTATAACACATTTCGGTATTTTTACTCTTTTTGGTTAATTTACAAACCTACACAGCAATCATGGAAGATTAACAGAGAAGATGCGTGTATTTAAAGAGAGAAGAAAGCACGAAGTGCAGTAAATCCACTGTTTCACTGTAAATCTACTAACACCACACTGTAAATTTACATATTCGCACAGATGTAAATCTACAGCAAATTTTACTTGTCCTACGATTGCCCGCGAACTTTGCAGTAAAATTACAACCACATTTTTTACAGTATATGAAAATACACGTAATGTCTCAAGCCGTATCTCCGGTTCTTTGAGAGACGACCACTGTATTATTTGGACGACAACGAAATTTTCTAAAGAAAGCAATTCTAACTTCCCTATTTCCTATCCCATATATCACAACATTTAAGGCTGGGTTACACATGTTCATAAATCCAGCTATTGCTTGAATTTCGTTGGGAACCCGGTTACTTGGGTAGAGACAATTCCACAGTTCTACTGCAGACATAGGGATCCAGCACACGTTGAAAAACATAACCGTTCCGAAACAGATCCAGAAAGCCTTAACTTGTTTTTGAACGCTTTTCAGTCTATCCCCAGGGCGGGCCACTTTCAGGATTTGCCTAATGTGGTGCTTTGCCGTAAAGAAAATAGGGATATACATCAAACTTAAAATAGACAATATTGTTAGTATGATTCCATTGAATGTACTAGAAAACCAACAGTTAGACGAAACCGTGGTGAAACAAAACGCCACATCGTCTTGAAAAATCGACGAAGCATCATTTTCTGACACAGTTCGGTTTTCAGTTTTCAGTTGACCAGGAGGTTCTCCTTGCCACTCACCTAAAAGCAACAAGGAAAGAATAAAAAGCGGCAAACACCAGATACAGGTTACCAAAATTCGAAGCGTTTTGGTTGTAACTAGATTAGTATATCGCATAGGTAGAACGATGGCGACGAATCTATCCGCTGTCACCGCAAGCAAGTGAAGAACTCCGGTTAAAGACAAATGCCACAGAATAAAGTTCATAACAAAACACACTGTCCTTGTTTCTTCGTCAATACCATAATCGTCCTGTTGTACGAAAATCACCATTGCCAGTAATGGGATTGGGAGGAACAGGTCGTTCACCGACATGGATAGAAGCAAACGGTATTGCACAGATTTCAATTCCTTGGAGGTCAGAAGTGTGAAAATGTACAATCCATTACTGATGCAGGACGTGACTCCCACCACAAAAAACTGAAACATAGTCCGTTGTTTTTCACCAAACAACCCGAAGCGGAATTTCGTAAAACATATCCTGATGGATTCTAAGGTAAATTTCAGAAATAGCGTACGTTAACAATCCTCAACACACGAAACGCCCCTATGAAATTGTTCATCTGTCTCCGATTTCTAACACCGAACAACTTGCGTCTTAAGACGATGTACCAGTGGATTTAGCTGATATCCATAAGCGTGTTTACGGTTGAATCTTAACGCCTAGCCTTTGTTGTCCGTTACAACGTCAATCGATCAACCTTGTCCCCATTGAAGAGCATTCGTTGAAAGACTAAAACAAATTGTCTGGATTAAATCAGCCAAAAACATCAATGGCTTATTTGAGTCAAAAGAGTTGATTCAACAACTTTAAAGATAGTTAATTTTTAAACCCCCGTGCATAGCACCAAAGCAACTCAGTTGACAATACATTGTATTCATAATCCTGACAAGAAGATTTTCCCTGTGCGCGTGTGTTTTAGTGATCATAAATATACATAATCCTTCGATGGCACAAACGATCATTTCAATGTTTTTAGCTTTGATGAACTACACGCACTTAACCCTGCTCTGTTCAGAATAGCCATTCCGCAATAAAACTGTAGCCCAGCGCCGATCCTTGGAGTTTGCTCTATGGAAACCGAAGTTCATAAACCCCTGCTGCCTTAAGTCATTACGTTATCTCTCATTCTTGTAAGAAACCCATTACAGCTCATGGTATAAGGAAACGAGTCTTAAGTGTCATGGAAAGGAAATGAAAGGCCTATACAAGGACTGATACTTGTATAAGTAACGGGTTAACGAACAGCCGGAACAAGCTCTTCGATTACAGTAGACTTGACAGAAAACTAGATGAATACACCTTTCATTTAAACCTCGCAAAGACTTTTCCTGGGCATTAGACATGTTATTGTATGGACGACCACCTAAGCGGCATGCAGACTGCGGTTGAAAAGGTAATTTTATTAACAAACGTCTCACTAGGTATCAAGTATACTCTTATGCGGAGGTCAAATATCTTACTTGTAATTCATTTTATACAGGGACATTGGAGCTTGCCATTTTTCTTCAATGTATGTCCAATCAAAGGGAAACGTCACACTGCGTTCTCAGTGCATGGTTATACTCTACTTAAGATATATTTCATAAGGAAACTATCGATTTTTTTTTTCGAATTTTTGCTTTTGTAGTGCCGATAAGCACTCTTTATTAAAGACACACGCGCCTCAAAAATCCAGAATAATGTTGACATAAAAAACAGTGGGTGGTATTCCTAACAAGAAGTTAGGAACTTTCTATTTTTACCAAAATGTTAAGTTTTGGCATCATTTAGTATTTTTAATTTGAAATTGAAAATTAGATTTATCAAGTACCCGCGATGTAAACAAACTCATAACATGTGCATACGCACAAGCGCCCTAATGTTTGAGTCGTGTGAGAGATCTAACGGCACAGCATAGTTTGTTTTCCACCCCCATTGATACATTCAAAACCTAACTGGACGTTTTATGTCTCCTACGTTAATTTTTAGTGGTTTTACTTGTAGTAAGCTCGTGTAACTTGTTTTCCTTAAAGTGGCATGAGCTGCCAAAATTCACACTTTTTTTCATAATTTCTGATGAGGAAAATCCATACAGTATGTGGCCTGTACGAACCGAAAACGTGTTCGAAAAGTAAACAAAATTTAAATAACCGGGACGACCATTCATTTATTCTAAGCCAAAGTTAGTTCAAAACAATACTTTATCGTACATTCTCGAAACTAGAAGCACTAAAAAGCTTCTGAATTATACGTCTTGAGAAAAATAGCCGATACTTTCAACATTTTGTTTTTTGCGTCAAAATATCAACATTTTGGCAGCCCATGCCCATTTTAACAAATGTGGGCCTCTAACAAACAACTTTTCATTTGTAACGATGTTAACCTTTTGACCAAATGTTTGTTTTGTTTTGTTTTTTGAAAGGTAGGCGTACGTATAAACACGACATACGTGGTTCTCCCGCATTCGTGACAGGGGTTTGCTTAAGGCTCGATTCAAATGCGTCTCCATGCTTGTCGTTGCATCAGGAGCAGCGGGATTCTCGCATGTTCATTGTGGACAGTATTTTGGAAGACGATGAGGGGATATATATAATAGAAATATTACAAAATACTTCAATATTTTGAAACTGAAAAAAATAAATGGAATCCGAAGATCTTTCAACATCACGGATATCCAGTAAAAAACATGGTGAGCCAGTCAAAATCTCAATAAAAATGATCTATATAACTTTGTATTCTATCTGAGTATATGAAATAATAAGCCTTCTTAAAGCCACACTTGCCGCGAAAATCAGGAATATTGTTTACATTAAAAAAGAAAGTCCGTTTTCTGTATTTTTCCCAGACAATATAAGTTAGGAACTTTCTATTTTTACCAAAATTTAAAAGTTTGAACGTCACTTTGTATTTTTAATTTGAATTTGAAAATTTGAATTGTTAGGTGCCCGTAACGTAAACAAACCAAACTGCCCCCTATTGGCGATTTTATGTTTCAGTCGAGTGAGTGAACTAACGGCACAGTGCAATTTTACGTAGGCCTATTTATCTGAGAAATACAGACTGACGATCGGTTAGCAGCGACTGGAAAAGCCTGCTGATAATTGTTTGAATGTAAACCACAGATAAAAAGGCCTGAAATGAGGGTAATCCAACACGAAAGTTGACCGACACTGATCGTTGTTGTTGTAACCAGGCTTCGATTCTTCGTTTGTTTTTCACCCCATTTCTACATTCTAAAGCTAACTAGACATGTTTTATGTGCCCTATGTTTAAGTTTAGTGGTATTAGTCGTCGTAAGCTCATGTAAATTGGGTTTCTTGGCAAATTTAAACAGGCTACGGCAGCAAGTGGGCCTTTAATAAAGCCCGGCAGCCATCTTGACGAAAAGGCAGTATTATAACTGTGCATGGTTGATTTTTTTATGTCGCACCCAACAATATTTCATTTGTATGGCGGTATTGCAACGTTTAGTAGAGTAGGATACCGGACTCAATGTCGGAAGGACCCCTCCCCCCCCCCCCCCCCCGACCTTCGGCGAATACCTGGCCACACTTCCACACACGGCGTTCGTGTGAAAATCCACTCAAAAAAATTTATTTGGTTCAAATGGGCTTCGAACCCGAGCCGCATCGGTGGATGACCTGAAGGACGATCACTCTAACCGACTGAGGCACCAAGACGCCCCAGATGGTAGGATATACATATGTACATCGTTCACACTTCATGCGCCTTGCATTCACTATTGTAGTACAATCAAAGAGAGTAGATTGACAAGAGTGGTCACTTCGTCCAATCAGCATTGCCGTCATGTTCTTCTGGTCCCCTAGCGGAAGGGTGTTCCGACTGTACACGATTCGACTGTAGGGCGCCCCCTATAGAAAGGAGGTTCCTAAAAATCGAATCGTGTCAGTTCAAATTCAACATGGCGAGGTGACCACTCTTGTCAATCTACTCTCTTTAGTACAATACTGTAGCTGTCCTTCGTAGATTTCCTTCCTAGGGCCAATTCCGTTTTCTGAGAATATTTCCTGCCTTGTGAACCGAGGCATTCGGATTTCACCTGATATGTATCCTATGCTTCATTTAGGATTCTGAAAACCGAACTCTTTTTAACACAATTAGAAACTTGTCTCCATGGTTACTTTAGACAAGAAGATTTTCCCTGTGCCCGTGTCTTTATAGTGTTCATAAATATACAATGCGGTAAAATGAAACTAATGTGTTGCATTGTGGGATAATTGGAGGGGCCGTGGTGTTATAAAACGTGCTGGTCAGTTCTCTGATAACACTGATGCACGGAGGAGATATGTTTAAAACTTATTTGTCTAGATTATATTGTATTGTATTATTACGAAATCCATAAAACCAGAAGTCTATGAACAGGGAAGTGTGAAATGTCGCATTACCCCATATTCAGGGCACTGGCGCTTTCAGCCTGCTTATACTACACTATGTGACGTTGATGCGCGGTAGATTGTGAAATTGTCAACGGTTGCGCAATTTCAAATCAGAAAATAAATTCATTCTCCACTTACTGCATCTATCGGCAATTCCAGTAACCGCAGTTCGGAGAATGCATTGGTTTTTATAAAAGCTTTACCGAACACGCGGCTTTGATATCTCCATTTCGATTCAAATCTTTCCAAACAAGTCTTCTTGTCTCATTTTCAACTTTATGAAGTTCTTCGGAAACTTTAACTTTTGCTCCATCAAGTACTGTTGTCATCTCTAAAACGTTCGCCATGTTTTTTCTTATGCATCCCATAATAGTTCATAGGAGAAAGTGAAGAAAAGCCACGCTTTCTGACTAACCGAGAGAGGGCTCTGTGTATGGTGACCTCTGGGTCAAAAGGCGTCAATGCCCTGAATACTATGTAATGGGACGCTTCACACTTCCACATTCATAGACTTCTGATAAAACTCATTTCCACATCTCATAATTCTTTTCTGAGTGGATTTTTCACACGGTCGCCTTGTGTTGAAAAGTTGCCAGGTACTCAAAGGAGGTTCCTAAAAATCGAATCGTGTCAGTTCAAATTCACCATGGCGCGGACGAAGTGACCACTCTTGTCAATCTACTCTCTTTGGTAAAACATCAATCAATCCGATTAGCCTGTATACATTTAAAGGCAGTTTTAGCAATGGATTATTCTTTTCAGGAAAAATATGCGATCCTTAAAGGCCCCTTGCCGCTGTAGCCTGTTTAAATTTGCTAAGAAAACCAATTTAAATTAGCTTACTACGACTAATACAACTAAACTTAAACATAGGACACATAAAACATGTCTAGTTAGCTTTAAAATGTAGAAATGGGGTGAAAAACAAACGAAGAATCGAAGCCTGATTACAACAACAACGATCAGTGTCGGTCAACCTTCGTGTTGGATTACCCTCATTTCAGGCCTTTTCATCTGTGGTTTACACTCAAACAATAACCAGCAGGCTTTTCCAGTCGCTGTTAACCGATCGTCAGTCTGTATTTCTCAGATAAATAGGCCTACGTAAAATTACACTGTGCCGTTAGTTCACTCACTCGACTGAAACATAAAATCGCCAATAGGGGGCAGTGTGGTTTGTTTACGTTACGGGCACCTAACAATTCAAATTTTCAAATTCAAATTAAAAATACAAAGTGACGTCCAAACTTTTAAATTTTGGTAAAAATAGAAAGTTCCTAACTTATGTTGTCTGGGGAAAATACAGAAAACGGACTTTCTTTTTTAAAGAAGGAGAAAACAAATAAACAACATGAAATTGTAACGAACAATCACCTCAAGAGTGTCAATTTTTAAGCTGTAAATCTTACCTGCGTTTTAGGGTGATGCAGAAAATTGCACATGTTTAAATTGGGTCACAAAAACGAAGGGGGCCGCCATTTGTAAAACGAGAAATTGACCGGAAACAGATGTGCCTAGAAATTAACCTAGGCTCAAATGGCAGACAAAGAAAGTTGACCAATTTCACTCGCACGTGCGCTTTGGTTTGCTGGGTATGCGTCTACTGATTGGCCGAAGGAGACACACCCCTAAGCACTGTTGTGATGATGGCGGCCAAGTAGGCAAGTCGGTCTCAGTCGAAATCCGATGGTTTTATATAACTTCCCTTTAAGACTGTGCGGTGGGAAAAAATCGTAAAAATATGTATATGGTACCATTGAAAAGGGAAATTCGCCGTCCGTTTTGTGCATTTGCCAGTTTTATTTGTTTTCTCCTCCTTTAATGTAAACAATATTCCTGATTTTCGCGGCAAGTGTGCCTTTAACATACCCAGGTGAGACAGCCTAGTTATATCGAAGGGGGTCAAAGGGCAAAGTCAGGGGAGTCCCACCCAGGCATCCAAAATGTAACCCAAAGCACTGACAAATAGAAACATTGGAACACATCTATCCAGGGACTCGTTCTACTAAGCTGTCGCAAAGTTACGCATAGGTTTAAAGCATAGAGTTGTGCCTACAGACTTGCAACCATGAGCAAGTTCCTACAATTTAACATGCGTTTGCGACTGGCGCAACTTACTCCAGCTTAGTAGAACAAGCATCTGGTCGGCTTAGCCCGGTTACGAACTACGTCGAACCGCGGGACAAAAGAAGGTGGGCCCCATTTGGATAGCCTATTAAAATTTTAACCAAAATATTGTCCAAATACGACTGTCTTCGGTCCATACTCTGCTCAAGTGAGCTAGCCCAGTTAGCACCTGTGTTGCGCCTTGCCACAAAACCAAGTGGGCACCACTGACGCGAGTAGCACAATCAAGCCCAAAGTATTTCCCACTAACTCACTTGGGTTCCAGAGGTGTGAACTGGTCCGAATTTAGACATTTAAAGTCGGAATTCGGAGATGTGCTGTCAAATTTCGAGATTAAAAAGTCAAAATTTCGAGATTAAAACAAATCACTTCCAACATAGTGAAACCAAAGTTTGGTCTTGATGTACATGTACAACAAAAGTGTAACTGTAGACGGTACATTTTATGTACCATTTCAGGTAGGCCCTATTAGTTTTTTTCACGGACTCGTTTTTTATTGTCAAATTTTCCATATTGAGCCCAAGTGATGAATTTGACAAACTATATGATTGAGGTTTGTTCTTTAACAGATACACAAAAACAGTGTTCATAATGTGATTTTCTACCTTTAAATATCGGATGACTTTCTTTCGCATTGTTACAGAAAGGCAGAGCAATATATCGGGTGGACCAAAAAGTGGTCCCCCTTCTTCGTTATGAATCCCCCTTTTTCGTTATCAATAAATTTGGCTAACGTCACAAACAGTAACTTTTGGTTGGATTGTTTTCAGCTACATATATGTATGCCCTTGGAAACAGTTTTACAAAAAAATTGATGTACAAAAATACAATGCTAGCCAAATCTTGACTTGGGCGTACATTTACTATATGTTTGGTAATGAAAAAGATCAATTATGAACAACTTCAAAATAAACGCCCGGTTTCCTCCCACAATAAAACTGGCAACGCCGTCATATACGTGAAATAATCTTGAGCGTGGCGTAAAACACCGAACAATCAATCAAGCAAAATAAACGTATTGGCGGCTTTGGTTTAATGTGGCATGAGCTGCCAAAATTCACACTTTTTCATAATTTCTGATCGTTACGACAGTAAAAGGCTTTGCAGACCATCGAAAAACTAAATGATTGGCGTTGGAATGAGGACAATCCATACAGTATGTGACCTGTAGGCTGTACGAATCGAAAACGTGCTCGAAGAGTAAACAAAATTTAAATAACCGGGACGACCATTCATTCATTCTAAGCCAAAGTTAGTTCAAAACAATACTTTATCGTACATTTTCGAGACTAGAAGCACTAAAAAGCTTCTGAATTATACGTCTTGAGAAAAATAACCAATAGTTTCAACATTCTGCGTTAACGTAAAAAAAATCAACACTTTGGCAGCTCATGCCACTTTAAACAATATTTATTTGGCTATAAAACCAAAGTGGATGAGCGAACAGGCTAGACGCCTATATCAACGCTTCTCCGTTTATTGGCGGCTTTGATAAACTAATTAGTCACATTTTTCTATGCATGCAAACAAAACGCACCTGAAAACTTCGGAATTTATACTATAACTAATTAGGATAATGTTTTGTCCCAATACGTTTTGCGACAGTGATATGAATCACTAACACTGTAATAAAATAAGTTCTTACTCGTACTAAAAGGAATATGATGACTGGTTTTATTTTGACCATCGTATTCAGGGGCGGATCCAGCTTTTTACGAAAGGAGGGGTCCCAGGCCCTTCGATTACAGAAAAATAACAAATTTAAGAAGAGGCCTGTGTCGAGGGCAATAGGCGAGGGTCCAGGGGCCGCCTAGGCCTCGGAAGCTCTGGGGTTCTTGATTTCCGAGAAGCGTTTTGAGGCTGTTCTGCAAGTAAAATTGCTCATAGTTTCCGGATCTTGCTTTCGCTATTTCTTAAAAAAATACCAGTAAAATCGTTATGTTCCCAAGTTATAAGTGACGCCTTTTACCGTTTTTAGAAACATGGAGAAGGGGATGACTATCCTAACGCTTTAGACGAGGGCCCAGGGGCCGCTTAGGCCCCGGAAGCTCAGGGGCTCTAGATTGCCTGAGAAGCGTTCTGCAAGTAAAAATACTGATTACTTCCGGATTTTGCTTTCCCGAATTCTTAGAAAATAACAGTAAAATCGTTATGTTCCAAAGTTATAGCTGAAGCTGTGTAACGTTTTTCAAGTGTGGGGGGAGGGGATGACTATCCCAACGTATTAGGTGAGTGACCAGGGGCCGCTTAGGGAAACTTAGTGGTTCTAGATTGCCTGAGAAACGTCCTGAGGCTGTTCTGAAAGTAAATAACTTCTGGATTTTGCTTTCCCTAATTCTTAAAAATAGCTAAATTACACAAGCAGGAGAAGCGCCCACGATTTGTTATATACTGATTGGGCAATTGTATGGGAAAACTATGGGGAAAATGTTGGATAGGGTCCGTGGATAGTTTTCTTTATTGAAAGTGGGAAGGTGGCAGACTACCCAAGCTCAGTCGGCCTATATACAGGCGTTGGCCCACCGGCTCTTAAAATCATCCTACAAAAACACTGTCCATGACTTTCGTTATTCTTTATTTAAAGTTGCAGTATTAGAGACACTTTCTCAGAGATATCTTATATATAAATTATCGACGATCCGCCAAATTTGATGAAGCTCCCATGCCTCAACAAAGAAGGGTGTAAATAGTTTTGTTCTCTATTTTTGAGTGCCATATTCCGGTCGGATAAATATTTTAGCTGTGGCTCATTTATACTGCCCCAGCCAAGGCCAAGGCCATCATTCCAGTGTCCATAATCGAATATAGGTTTATCAGGTATGAAATTCGTTTGTGGGACGAGATGATCCCTGAATTGTGTGATTCTTCAAACCCAGAAATTGCATTTTTCAAAATTCCGCTTGTTTAATGTGAGAGACAGGTTGCTTAACACTGCAACACGGACGTGTACAAATTTTACACGAAACCCCAAATACGCCCGGAAAGGCACAGTAATTGCAGCCATACCAAAACAAATCAACTTCCATATATATATTTGAATTTTATTTTCAAAATTCATAGGAAGGAGGTTTAAGCTTGGCTTAAGGAGGTTTAAGTCCAATAAAACCTTAAGCCATTTGTATCAAATTCCAATGGGCTATTTGGATCAACAATCATTAACTATACACAAACGAAAAACTTAAGCACCCCCCTGGAAAGTCTGCACTGACCGATAAAATCATTGGTGTAGGGAGATTGTTGGCAAACTTATATTGCAGAAACGATTGTGATCATAAAGGGCAACATTCTGGCGATAAGAAATCACCATTAATGGCAATAAGCTATGCAATTTATTTAGGATAACGTTAGCCAAATCAAAAGTGTATTTTAACAAAATAAAAAGATGCTTGTAAGTATGAAACTCTGGCTTCACAGGGCCAACATATTGAAGTAAAAATGTCACTTTGAGTGTGTAGAACCAGAAGTCCTTGATAGACTTCTGGTAGAACACATCCCAAGAGCAGAAGGTCAATAGCGCGTATAGCCTCCATTAGCTTCCAACCTGCATTTCATCCCTCCAATGAGACGTTGGATCTGTTGAAGGGGTAACTGCCGCCAATACCGATGCAATGGGGCTTCCAATTCCTGCAGATTTTGTACAGGAGACTCTAGGGCTTGAACGTTTCTGTCCATCCTATCCCAAATGTGCTCTAAAGGATCCAAATCCGCGCAGTTACCCCTTCAACCTCAACCGTCCAAAATGTTGGCAGCTCATGCCACTTTATGGAATGGAAGCATATTAGTACCATACATGGAAATATGGTATTTGTTTTGAGTTACTTTGCTTTTGGTTTGCTGTCAGGTTTTTTAGAGAACTATTTCTTCGCTCAAATGTAACACTAAGGAACGATAACAGCCAACCATCATAAATCTGAAATATTGATAAGCAGGAGAAAGTCCTCTCAAAAGTTTATAAAAAAAACGTAAACAAAAAGTCAAAGGTAAAGATAGACAGTGTATTTATTTCTGATTGTTCTAATCATGGTCGGGACTGGCGTCAACAAAACTCGACAGCATGTCTTCCAAATCAGAGGTCTGGGAATGAAAACAGAAAAATCATCATTATTTCACTGAATGCATTAACAAACTGTTCTTACTGTAAACAAGTTTTACCGCATTAGCAGTTACAGAATAATACAGGATAGATCGCATCGGCTCATAATGACGTTTTTATGACGTTGTTCGAATTGTATGGCATTGGCGTCATTTCTCTGTTTCTGGCGCTGTGTGTCGCATTGTGCCATACACAAAATGAGCACGATTCCGATGTCAGATCTATCCAAAAACTCGCTGCAGCGTCATTTTGCCATACACATACACAGCTACTGAGCAAGCGTCAATTCTTAAGCCGAACAGGTCTATTGAGCCGGAGAAACAAGAATATCATTTGGCCATCAGAAGATTTGTTGGTTCGGACATTATTTCAGTCTCATGCAATATGGAAGTAGCCTTTGCCATGTGGATTGATTGATTGATTGATTGATGTTCTATGCTGCTGTCAAGATTATTTCCAATATGGTGGCATTGCCAGAAGACAATAAGGAAAACTACCCATAAGAGTTTTCTCGAATTTTATTAGAGGGGGGGGGGGGGGGGGTGTAACTTGTGACTACAATGTGTGTAGACTCTGCCTTAATAGTAACGATTATTAACCCAAGAAACATGCAATGTAACCAGAAATAGTCTTCCAACATCAAGAAATTAGCCAGTGTTTTTACCAGTCTCCATATTATTTAACTTGTTTTTTTTGTTTTGTTTTGTTTTTTTTGGGGGGGGGGGACTATTATGGTCTGCTTTACTTGGCAACCATCCTAAATAGGCTAATCAAATCTGGGATAACAATTGGAGGAATTAGAAACGCCTTTGTATTACAGCCAGTCTACGTACAAAAGTACTTATATCTGCAATATTGGAAAGTTCCGAAACTAAACACAGGTTTCGACTTTTCTCGGGACATCTGAATTTTTGTCCAAAATAAAACTGTTGTGAGCAGAGTCACTGACTGTAATACAAAGGCACTTCCAATCCCTTCCATTGCAATCCAAGATCAAATTAAACCCCAAATTTTGTCTATCTAATTTTTATTTTGCATGGATGAAAGACTTTCATTGGAAAACATACCTGTTCTATATTTGACTCTCCGTGTTCTGGTGATATCCTTGCTGCTTCCTGTTGCAGATTCTCCATGCATTGGGAAGTTTCCACCACATCGTCTGGAATGAAGCTCTCAGTAACATCATCTTCATCATCATCATCAGATGGGGAAGAATTGTCGTCGACTTTTGCAGCATCTAGGTCACCTAGTTTCACAGTCTCAAGTTCATTTGCACTATTTATTGATGCACTTTTGGTCTTTTTTCCTACAGATTCATCCGGAATATCTTTCGCCAGTCTTGATTTCTTTGATGAAGAAGGGATGGGCTCAGATTCACTGGATTGGTTATTTTCTGTCATTTCCATTCTTTTCCGTGCTTGTGTAACTTTCTCGCCCATCGTAACCATAGGTACAATTTCAGGGTAAGACTCAACAAAAACCATGCTGGCAGAGCTATCTGTTGTTTCTCGAACTTGACAAACATTTTCAAATTTTGATGTACTCTTTGGTACATTTTCCATATTGAGTTCCAATTGAGAATTTGACAAATTATATGATTCAGGTTTGTTCCACTGATATTGTACAGCAGTTTTATCTCTATTAGAATCACCAGCCATGCCAGTCTCAAAATATTGGGGATTTTGATCTGAAGGGTTTTGATTGGCTGATGTTTCTATCACAACTGGATCTGTAAATTTAATGGCTGGTGTCAGGCATGGAGCTCTAGGATGTATAATGGCTTCCATAACAGTTAAACCCTCTCTACAAGCACCCACCACCTGATGGGAAAATAGATACAACAAATGTGAAAATCTCAAACCGATCTTAAGAGTGAGAAAATTCAATTTTCATTTCCAACCAGAGAAAATTCAATTTTCATTTCCAACCAGAGAAAATTCAATTTTCATTTCCAACCAGAGAAAATTCAGTTTTCATTTCTAGCCAGAGAAAATTCAATTTTCATTTCTAACCAGAGAAAATTCAATTTTTATTTCTAACCAGAGAAAATTCAATTTTCATTTCTAACCAGAGAAAATTTAATTTTCATTTCTAACCAGAGAAAATTCAATTTTCATTTCTAACCAGAGAAAATTCAATTTTCATTTCTTACCAGAGAAAATTCAGTTTTCATTTCTAGCCAGAGAAAATTCAATTTTCTTTTCTAGGCAGAGAAAATTCAATTTTCATTTCTAACCAGAGAAAATTCAATTTTCATTTCTAACCAGAGAAAATTCAATTTTCATTTCTAACCAGTGGCCCTTTAACAAAAGGTTTGTGTTAGCGTCTATCGTTCTACCCAAGAAGCACAGGTGATTTGCGGTATAAGACTGAGGCATTCTCAGTTTCCTCAAGCTTTGTGTGATAATCTTAAATTGCTTTAAAAACTGTCTATAACAAAACACTGGCTTTTTTCGGATTTGGGCTACAACCCCCACCCAACCACTCCCCTCACTAAAGCCTGGCGCACACTGGGGAATATAGCTGCGCCCTCGGTCACTCGTGGCAGGCAGCGCAGCCCTTTCCACCGTGTGCGGCGAACTTTTGGTGGGATTTTGGCCACCAGTGGCGTTGTGGAAAATATCTATCGTGTTTGATATTCTGTGGCACGAGTGGTTGATGGCACACCGTGTGCGGACAGCCCGCGCCAAAGGCGCAGCTGGAACATTTAACTGACCAATAGAATTAGTTTACAGGGACATGTGATTGGAAACATAATAACATCATGGCGGCATTATTTGTCACGTGGGTACTAAAAGTCACATGGCACACATTCATGAGAGTGGAAAGGGATACCGTGTGCTTTAAAATTTTCTGCTGCGCTGCCTGCCACGAGTGATCGAGGGCGCAGCTATATTCCCCCGTGTGCGCTAGGCTTAAAGGCAGTATCGTGGAAATTCTCACCTGTAAATCATTATCCTGAAGACCAGACTGTAAAACTTTGATAGCCAAATGTATGGGAGGTGGACAACAAGGGTGAGGTACAAGAACAAGGGCAGTAACTGTGCGATATAACTCTGATAACACCATTGGTTGACTGTAAGGGCCTGGTAGAGTTATGGGACTTGATTGTTGAATTTTCACACACAAATCCATCAAACAAGCCATCACATCCTTTATAGAAATAAAAAAAAATTCATATCAGATAAATCTCGGATTAAGCGCCCTTATAACTTAGAGATTAATTTATTGATATTTTACGACACACTCAAGATTGTTTCAATTAATTACTGGTAGGGTATACCGTTAAGGGGGTTCTGAAACCTGGGGGCCGTTTCACGAAGCCGCCGCAAAAGTGTGATCAATTGCAGTTGCCATGACGTCGTATCTCTTCACTATGGTATCCATTGGCAACAACGGTTCGTTTGCGATGCGACTGCTTTGAGAAACGAGCCCCAGGCCTTTTGTCCAGAGGGACACCCCAACCTACAGGAGGTACCAGCAAACAATACAACAGAGGCCTTCGATTCATTGATTGATTGTTTGGGGTTTTACGCTGCGCTCAAGATTATTTCACTTATATGCCGGCGTTGCCAGTTGTGGGAGGAAACCGGGATCTATGCCCGGAGGAAACCCACGACCTTCAGGTGGTAACTGGCAACCATTCCACATAGGTCTACGAAGTAAAAACCCAGTCAGAAAATTGTCTAATTTTTTTGGACTGAGGGGGATTCGAACCCGCGACCCATTGGTGGAAGGCTGTTCGGATTGAGCGTCCAACGCTCTACCTACTGAGCCACAGAGGCCCTCACCTTTGATTCAAATCCCACAAAGAAAGTTTTTAATTTGTTTTCATTGGACTAAATGTCATATACACCAGCATGAAAAGACTTTAAAAAAATCCATTCTTGATTGAAGACTTAATAGTTCAGCTACAGAAGTTAGCTGATGGATTGTTCGTTGTTTTACGCCCCACTGTAGATAGTTTCGCTCAGGACATAGAGAAGGCGGGAGAAAGCTACTGACATCCGTTTGATACTGAGCAACCATTTTACTTCATTAGATCTGTACCCAGAGAGAAAATGTAGAAATTTTGGGTACAAAGTTAGATTTGACTCTGTGACACAGTGGTGGGAGGCTTTCATGACAACCATTGGGGTCCTCAATGGCTCAGTCGGTATAGCTCTACTCTCTCAAATTTCAGACTTTTTTGTGGAAAGATTGTCAAATACGCACTTAAGGCCTGGGGCTCATTCCACTACGCTGGCGACATAAGTTGCACTTGTCGCAATCGAGTGTTCAATCATAGAAAGTTGTGCAAGTTTCCAAGTCTTGAGGCTCAACTTGATACTGTAAGCCTATGCATAACTTTACGTCAGTTTAGTAAAACGAGCCCCAGGGTCCCCAACTTAACCTGGCAATGCAAACATTATGTGACATAATCTAAAGTGAGACATAAAATGTCAAACAACTAATCATCGTAATCAACCATCGACAAATGCAGTACATGCCGTAGTAAAAAACTAACTAGTCCTCGTAAGAAAATATTTCACATACTCTCATATCCTTCTCTTTTAGTGAACTTCCATCCGTGTTTAACAATAAGCGGAGGGCTAAAATTGAAATTAAAGAAATATCAGTGAGAGTGAATTCAAACATGTGAGAATTGAAATAAAAACAATGCATTTCTGAATTTTATTTTGGTATGCTTAAAAGATCGCAAATAGAGCAGAACGTTCGAAACAAAGCAAAAGTTACCCCCCTTGCAATGCTCTCTACCATAGATATCCTATAATAACTAGATTGGCTAACGACAAGAGACTTCCGGTAGCTAAGTCGCCATCTTGCTTGGTGATTTTTGACTTGCATTACCAATTTGTTTTCGAGTCTAATGTGAACTTTTCTGCCATTTTTTTCGAGACTGGAATAAATTGTAAGCGGTAGGTGCTGTATGAAATTCCTCGCCAATCAAGACAAACGTTTAAAAGTGGCTTTAGTAGGGCCTGTGTCTTGATTATCGCGCAACAACAACGACAAGAAATGTTTTTCAAGCGGTAACCTCGTTCTGGATTGTAACGTTAATGTTATAGTCCGCCATCTTGCTAGGTGATGGACTATTGTGCCGTTTACTACTGCGCAACGCATAACGCTTAGCCAATCGAGTTATTATAAGATATCTATGCTCTCTACTAATAAAAAGAAGAATTGCCAGGTTAATAAAAGAGAAATCCAAATCCAGAAAACCGACCATTCAACAAAAAATATTTTTTGGAGTACAGTCAGTGAAACTAAAAATAGTAAATATATCTGATAAAATATTAACGAAATGAATAAAACATTTATGCTTTTAATTGTTTGTTTTCCAATGCACAAATTATCTTTAATTTGAAGAGTTCAATTAAGTTGTTAATTGCAGTTTCATTTTAGAGAAATGAAAACTTACTTTGCAGAGCCTTGTAACATGTGTTTTGATTGGCTGCTCTGTTGACTTTTTTAGCCAATCCCTGGCCTTTACTGATTTCTTGGTACCCTCCCCCTTTTTTCCTCTTCTTTGAAGTTCCTTCAGATTCTTTTCCTTTTATATTGCCAATCTAAAACAAATGTGCAAAATATTGCTGATTAAATAAAATACGTAGTAAGAAATAATAAGAAAGGGGGAAAAATAATATTAGCACCTTAACTTCACAAAAAAAAGATCATTTGAATGGGTGGCAACAAAGTGTAAAAATAAAATTTTAACAAAGGAAACAAATTTTTCAGACAAAAAATACTAAGAAAATATTTCAATAGATACTGAAATGATACTGTATTTTGAGTAAAATAAATACAATATATTACAGTTGATTGATTGATTGGGGCTTAGCGTCGCACTCAACAGCTAAGGTAACTTTTAATAAAAATATTGTCAATACCGTGAGTTCCTCGTCCGCCACACTGATGTCTGACAAAATGCACTTGATGAACTCTGACCCCTGTGAACCTAGACTTGAAGATGACCCCACAGCTCTCAACCAATCACAAGCTACATCATAGGTTGTCTCCCTTAGTAGACTGGAAAAACAAATCATATTTCAAAAAAAGTTTTGAAAAGGGAATCATCTAAATGAGTTTGTTTTGTTTTTTTGAGATTTACTACAAACTCAGGATTACGCATTACGGCGACATTTTTTTTTTGGCTTTACTGATATCCCAGAAATTTTTTATCATGGTAATTTAGATGGTCCATTGACCTCTTCGTTAATGCATGGCCAGTCAAAATATTCGGAAATAATTGCACCTTTTAAAAAGGACTTTGTGACATCAAGAAGTGGTCCCTCTAGATTCATGAAACCTTTTAAACCTTGGGGCGGACCATGGGACACTGGCACAGACTAACAACTTCTTAGTTTATTAGGTGACTACGTTTCGATGTAGTTCTTACATCGTTATCAAATCAATCAGATTTGACACTAATAGTACATCAATATATACCTGTACGATTTGTTGTGGTTGTTGCTATGGTGATCTGACTGTGTCCATTTTAAACTTTCTGTTAAAAGGTCTCTAATGGTAGAGGAGTGGGGGAGTAGAATTTTCTTCACACTAAAACAAAAACAACATTTATCAATCATCATTAGTGTCAATCATTTGAAGTTTATTTACTTTTCTGACACTATTTCATTTTGCACTGGGCTCTTTGGCCGGAGGAAACTCTGACCTTTGGCAAGTACCTGGATTGATTGATTGACGTTTTACATCGCACTCAAGATTATTACACTTATATGATGGCGCTGCCAGGTTTACTCTGGGGAGAAAATTGGGCTGTTGACCCAGAGGTAACCTCTGACCTGGGAACTGAGTGAAAAATCCATTCAGAAATTGTTCAGTTTTTATTTGGTCTGAGTGGGATTCGAACCCGTACCACATCAATGGAAGGCCTGAGTCAGACAGAGGGACAATTACTCTAGCCGACTGACCCACCGAGGCCTCCTGTTTCGTACGGGCAACAGACTTCATGGACCTTCCATATTCCAACTCCTATTAGTGAGCTTCAAACCTTCTAATTGTCTTTACAAGCATGCTTTATTGAAAAATCAGTTAAAATTTTGGCCTTTTATGCCATTTTCTAGAATAATTTTTTGTACCCAATAAGTTGTCTTCTAACACTACATACAAATGTTGGCCACACAACCCTTGCGTTGAAGGTTTGGATTTCTCCCAGATAAAGTAATTTTCGGACAGGTACAACAGTGGGCTTAGTGCAAAAAAATTATCTTTCATGCAAACACAAGCCCTCCATCCGTGGGCTACAGGTTCAAACCTGACCAACAAAACAATTCAAAGTTGGTTTTCACTAGATTGACCTGTGTGAAATGGTTGTCCAGTGAAATTTCAGAAAATTTTCTTTTAGATTCGAACTTGCAACACTTACAAGAAAGACATGTTTGAAATAATCTTGCGAGAAGCGTAAAAGCGTAAAATAAACAAATATCTTTAAAAGATTGATGGGAGAGTGTGGTACAGAAAACATTTTCTACTTACCAGCGGATGAGAGAAGAGAGAAGTTTTAACACAGAGAGGTGCATTCTGGGAAGGTTATAGGCCAAAGTCAGATGATCTGTGGTAGGCCGAGACAACTGTGAAATAAATCAGAATTATGGAAACTGTATAGGGTTTTTAAGTATTACTTGACCCCAGTCGGGTCTAAGCATCTATCTGACTGGGTTTTCACTTGAACGACCTATGGTTGCCAGTTACCACTAAAAGATCGTGGGTTTCCTCCGGGCATAGCGCCCGATTTCCTCCCACAATAAAACTGGCAACGCCGCCATATAAGTGAAATAATCTTGAGCGCAGCGTAATACACCAAACAATCAATCAATCTTAGCATCTAACACTAAGAAAGGAATAAATTCCTTTCCCGCTGTCCAGAAATAATCAGAAATGTTTGTGTAGTTGTTCTTCAAAGGGGCTGAAACTCAACTTGTCATCAACTATTGATTGATTGTTTGGTGTTTTACGCCGCACTCAACATTATTTCACTTATATGATGGTGTTGCCAGTTTTATTGTGGGAGGAAACCGGGATCTATGCACGGAGGAAACCGACAACCTTCCGGTGGTAAATGGCAACCATCCCACATAGGCCGTTCGAGTGAAAACCCAGTCAGAAAATTTTCCAATTTTTTCGAACCCGCGACCCATTGGTGGAAGGCTGTGCGGATTGAGCGTCCAGCGCTCTACCTACTGACCCACGGAGGCCCCTTCCTTTTACTATTGAGGTTTAAAGGTCAATGATAACTTGCCAATACAAATCAATAATAAAAGCCTGTCATAATAGCTTTTCTCGTCTAAACTATCATTCAATAATTCAAACTATCATATAATAATGTTTGTGTATCAGTTTGAATCTATTTTAAAACAAGCATTCTGAGAGTATTTTGAAAAATTAAATCAGAGTCTTGGCCAATCAGCACTCGTTAAAACAAAAGTTCAAGGTGTACACAACCGCCATTATGTTATTTTCAGTGCAAGTGCCCGAAGATTTGATTAGCTGCAAAAAGTTTTACTCGCATCCAATCAAAACGAGCTGTTTGATTTACAGGTTTGAGTGGAGTAATCCGCCAAGGTAAAACACGGAATGGGGACATGCAGATTTTAACTTGGCCAGAGAAGATGTGACTCATCACAGTAGACTCAATGACTCACAGAAGGCCAAAAACTGTTTAGTGGGTACACACAAATCAATCACAATGTTTCACCAATCATTTACACTGTCAGGGTTTCCTGCACGTCGATTTTGTCAATAAGTGAGCCTATCTTATTCAATGTAAGAGCAGTCGGTACACCAGGGCTATAAGAACAGGGTAAAAATAAAATGACCATGATGCACCAGTTGTTCAGGCTCTCCTAGAAGAGGTAAATTCCTTAAAACATAAAGCAAATTACATGCACTCTAAAAAAACACCTCTGCATAGGAGAGTCCAACTTTGACCCTTGACCCTTTAACCCCCAGTAGAATGTTATCGGTTCAACTCTTCTCTGAAACCGAAAGTCTTTCTATCAAGTAGATTTTATTAGGGAAAACTGCCAAAAGAGAGTCATTGTGATACATCGAAATTACTCAAATAAAACAGGTCTGTATGGGCAATTGGCATTGACTTTTATTCTTACACAGACACAATTGATTAGTACCAGTAAAGCATTGTTTTACATTATTACAACAACAACAACAACGTGTCAAATGTCACCATTGGGCAAGGAAACTTTTTATTTGGATGTTTACATTTACGGATAGAAAAGAAAGAAATATTTGACAGAAGCTGCAAAATCTATTAGAGGAAATTGTAGCTTGACTCTTTTAATATTTCATTTCTCATGTGATTTTGAAGCTGTAAATAGTAAAACTCTGACATTGCATGTTTACTGACCAGCTGATCCAAAGCTTTGAAGTTTAATTAATGATTAGTTGAAATGATTTATTTATCAAACATATGATCAACTGCAACATAAAAGAATGGCTGAACAATTCTAGACATTTTTTCTCAAGAAAATAAATACACTGAGCAGTTCGAGATATTTTAGTTTCATTTTTTGTCAAATATTATACACATGTCATTACACATAAATGAAGTTTGCTACCCTATA
Source organism: Lepidochitona cinerea (assembly GCA_963971465.1). Classification (NCBI taxonomy): domain Eukaryota; kingdom Metazoa; phylum Mollusca; class Polyplacophora; order Chitonida; family Tonicellidae; genus Lepidochitona; species Lepidochitona cinerea. The sequence goes on along the minus strand of OZ020562.1, from coordinate 13,945,988 downwards.
TAAAGTTTTTAATAACAAAAAAAAATATAGTCAAAAACTTTGCCATGAATCCAGTCTGTTGAAAAGGGCCATAAAGCTAAATCCATATATGTTGTTCAAGTGCATACACGTATTAAATTATTAATTGAAAGACAAGTGGTTGCAAATATTGTATTTTACTCAATAAGAACAACGCTAAAAAACTCAATTCGACTTAGAAAAAACTCAATTCCCAGTTAATGGACTCAAAAATTTGAACTTCTATGAAACCCTGACTGTCCTGTAAATTTGCCTCTTTAGTACCATAGAATTGAAGATTTGCGAACATTTGGTCAACAGAAATTAGTACTCAAGATTATTAACATTCTCTTACCAGCATATTGTTGTTGACAGCCAATGTACTGCGGACAAATGTCATCACTTCATTGACGGGCACATGGGCTGTACTATCGAACTTCTCACTGAAAATTAGACAGTTTATTATTTAAATGTTTGAGGTTTCTGGCAAATAAACACATCAATTTATTTCCCCAAATAAATTTAAATATATTAAATAATAACTCAAATGCAGCAAATAAAATTTGAGGCACATTTTTGGGATTTTATATTTGAAGACTGTATACACAATACAGCGGGAATCTAACCTGAGTAAATGACTTAGACAGCGACAGAGCATCTCCAATCGTGATGTCAGAACTTGGAACCTCATTGGCTGGTTATTCGGAGGAGATTTTAAAGGGAGACCACTCTTTTCCGGCTTGGGCAAATCTATGGAAAATGTTAACATTGAAAAAAGGGTACTTGTGAACAAAGTCTTACAAGCTATTTCTAAAAGATAAATTGTTATTTTTTTATCAGGATAAAATTTAAATAGACGGGATGCATGAGTACATTTAAGGCCTTTTGTTGCTCATAAAGAAAAGAAAAATAAAATTAGAAGTTGTATATATATATTTGCATGTATTCTAAATTTCTATTAATTTTAATGGTATATATTTCTGCTCACAAATTTTTTTAAAAAATTCTATTTTGTATAATTTGTAAAGTGTAGATACTATTGCCTTGTTATTTGTATTTTGTTTTAGCCCTCGACCTGTATGAAAAGAGGCATTACCTAGGCCTATTATGGTTTCGAGATTAAATAAAGTTTATTATTATTATAAACACTACCTTATAGTACATTTCTGAGATTGGTATAAGCAAAAGATTTTGGACTTCTTCATAAGAATCACCGACAATTCTAATACAACTTTATTGAAATTTTGTTATGTTTGGCAGCTCATGCCACTTTAATTTTCAAGAAAATAATAATACCTTGATCCAACCCCTCATAGAGAGCTCCTATAGTAGACCAGAGAGATGACAAGAGTGTCCTCCCCTGTTTTGTCCACCCTTCTGTATGTTTCAGTCCCAGGTTTCCACAACCTCCACATCCAGCCAACAGGGAAAAACAGACCTCTGCTGCCTACAAACATTGAATTATTAGCAAAACAATGAGTTTCAGCCTGATTATTTTACATCTTGAGGAAAGTTTCTGGCCATGATTTTCGTTTTATTGGACAATGGTTTTTTCGATTGACACAAAGATCGCTTTGTGGCGAAATCAAAGGTCAAAAATGTTAAGACACATTCAACAAAAAAGATTTGTAACATCAAAACCTTTTTGTGACCTTTTGTGGAAATTTTTTAATGTTTGGTTTGGCCACGGATTATTGGGAGGAAAGTTCAAATTAAAATCTTTTGACTAAAATTAAATGCACGTCATGCGCCCAAAATATGGAGAATTTTGAAAATGGGTGCACCAATTTATCTTATTGTCATTTAGCATCAGGAGCATCAATCAATCACGCCACATGATTGATTTATGGTTTACATCGCTCTTAAGATTATTTCAAGGCTACAAAAATATAATTATTCGTTTATAACAAGCTTTCATCTAAGAGTATCACTTTTTATATCTTGAGGACAAATTCCTTTCGATTTCACTATTGCTTGTTGATGCTTCCATTGGACTTCATTCATATGTATTCAGGCCATATAATTTCACTGTCAAACATTAAATCGGTTCGGTGGTTCTGGAAACAAACTGGTACCAATGCTAGCTTCGTTTATATCATACCATGAACTGGCTTTCATGATGGGTAACAGATTCTAGTTTCAATAGTTTTACAGCAACAGTAACAACAGGCTACCGGAACAGGGGCTCGTTTCACAAAGCATTCGCATCACAAACGAAGCGTAGTTGCCAATGGATACCATAGTGAAGAGATACGGCTTCGTGAAACGGCCCCCAGATCGTTACTGTGAAATCCTATGGCCTGATATTCATTTTTTTTAATTCTTAAATCCCATCATTTCATACCTCGAGGGGATATTCATCATCTAAGTAGGTCACAATGAAGTTCTCAATCTTTCCCTGAAAAAAAAGAAGAAAAAATATGCATAGACACACTTTGCAACTACACAAAAATTACTTCAGATAAAAACAATTTTCAGTTACTTCTTCAAGATATCAAATATTCAATCCATGTTTTATTAACAAACAAACAAACGATCGATCGAACGATGGATCGATTGATTGATTGATTGCTGGTTTATGTAGCACTTCTAAATTCAAATATTCAATCCATCTTTTTTAACGATAAATTGATTGATTTATTGATTGATGCTTTTTAATGCAGCACTTTTAACGTATTTTTAAAGAATCCTTTGACAATATTCATTATCAGTTTTAACGATTCTTATTCTGCAAGACTGAATCGCGTAAACATATTTCTCCTCCCTGTTGTAGCATTCATATTTAGGACTAAAGAAATATTGCATTGAAGTTTTATTTACCACATAATAGGGTACAGCAGAACAATTCATAGATGAAAATTTGTAGTGCTAATGAAGACCTAAAAGACTTGCTTTATCCCTAAAGAAGACATAATTCACAGCAATAAAAGGGAGGTAATCATAATCTGGGAAGGAACAATTTAAGCTTAGCCCGGATTATCGGTCTTACGGCGACTGGTATTATATGGCTGCTAATGTGTCTTGTCGCCTTAGCCTGAATCACTAGGGTAAAGTAATATTGATATAACTGTTGCGAAATATAGGTCTATACATCTAGTATTTAATACTCCACGAATATTTCATATTCGGCCTAGTTCATTGGTCATGACAAAAGATTTCCGAAGATTACGAGTTACTTACTTCTAAGATGCCCCGCCGAGTTTTTAGGTCGGTTAATGTTTTACTATGGCGGTTACGTCAGGTTGAAAGTCAGTGGACTTGGAAGCAAATATTGACTGCATAAAGGAAAGCTTACCACATTACAGCCGCGTAAAGTTGACGAACTCCTTCTTCTAGGTCTATGCTATCGGAATGTAGAGCTAAAAACTTTATTCTTTGCTTATTTGTTGTGAAATTTGTGCCGCCGATTGTTTCTCCTTAAAAAATATCACTTTTTTACTATGGAAGTGATCTGGGCTATGACGAACACGGAGAGAGAAAAAAATTTGCCCAGATTTCTCGGCTAAATTTAAGCTAAATACCGATGCCATGGTTAGAAATATCTTACCTTGAAAGGGCCACATGGTCCAGGGAAATTCCTCAAACAGGAGTTCAAACAAACAATAGACTGCGAAGACCACTGAAAAAAACACCATATATCAAATCTCCCGTGTCCCACTAAAATATTCCTTAGTTTTACACATTGTTGAATGCATTATTTATTGATACTTATCTACATTGAATGAAAGGAATCCGACCTTACCGTATTTCTTCTAAAGATTCAGCCACTTTTTTCCCCATAAGAATCCAACCATTAGAAAAGAAATATGCTAAATATGGCCAGAAAAATTTGCCAATTAGAGGGAATTTAAGGCAATACCACCTGCTGTGCAGCATGTGAAAATGGTTATCCTTAAAAACAACTCCACGTCTCTGTTGAAGTCTGATTCAATGGAAAATTTAGGTCATTAGAATGTCTGAATCTTTAGAAGAAATAAGGTATATTGGTAGCTTCTGGAAATTCATACTGCCAGATCAAGTAGGGGAGAAAACCGGGCTCTTTTTATGAATGATTGATTGACTGAAGTTTGACACCGGATTCAAAGATTATTTCCCTAAAATAGCGACAAGTTTAGTGTTTGAGAAAACCAGGCTCTTTGCAAGAGGAGAACCCCGTCCTTCGGCGAGTAGCTGGCAACTCTTCCACATATGGCGATAAAGTGAAAAATCCACTCAGAAACTGTTCAATTATTATTTGGTCTGGGTGGGATTTGATCCGCGCCACATCAATGGAAGGTCTAAGTGGGACTGAGGGACAATCACTCTAACCGACTGAGCCACCGAGGCCTAACAAGTCAGAGACTATACACCCCGCCCCACCATATTAAATTATGATAACACTAGGGCAACTAACCTATAATTCTGACACACCCATTAGGCAGGTACATGTATCTTGCAACATTTTCACATTTTGTTCACAGCCCATCAGAATTTGGTCTTTAGTCTGAGTGGGATTAGAACCCGCAACCCAGAGATGGAAGGCTAGTGTTTGCGTGAGAGAATATTACCCTACCAGCTGAGCCACTAAACATGAATTGATACAATCAAACTTTCAGCCTTGATTTTGGCGAAGAATAAAGATATTTAACCTTACCTGGGAAGATGCCCCCAACAGAAGGGGAACTAACTGAGGAACGAATGACGTAGAAATCTCACGAGACACCTCAGGAAATGTTTTACAATGGTGTACGATCTCACTTAACACAACACATGTTAAGCTAAACTGGTTGGCTGGGCAAGGAGACTGAAAAATGAGTAGAAAAAATTTTTTTTTTTATATTATTTATTTTTAGGCTCCTTTTAAAGAGTCATGACCATTCATTGAACGATAAATGACAAGTTTAAAGTGGCATGAGCTGCCAAAATGTTGATATTTTGACGTTAAAACAGAATGTTGTAATTATTGGCTATTTTTCTAAAGACGTATAATTCAGAAGCTTTTTAGAACTTTTAGTCTCGATAATATACGTTAAAGTTTTTTTTTTGAACTAACGTTGGTTTAGAATGAATGAATGGTCGTCCAGGTTATTTAAATTTTGTATACTTTTCGAACACTGGTTCGGTTTGTATAGGCCTCATACTGTATAGATTTTCCTCATTCCAACGGCAATCATTTAGTTTTCCAATGGCCTTCAAAGCCTCTTACTGTTGTGACGATCAGAAATTATGAAAAAAGTGTGAATTTTAGCAGCTCATGCCACTTTAAGACAATACCTTCTTTTTTTGTAAACAGTTTGTTAAACCACATGTATAGTATGAACTTGGCCAACCCAAAAAAGAGATTTCTGGTGCAAAACCAACATGATAATTCAATGTACTTTGTATTTGTTTTCTCTCTAAGACCTCTATACGAAAATTAATCAGCTTAGCGCCATAACGGCATAGTTGACATCTGATATGTAGAATTTCATTATTATGATGTATTACACATAGCACAACAGATGTTGAGTTTGCATGCTTCAAACCCTAAAAACTTTTCAAAGGCATAAAAACAGGCCATAGCAAATTGACATTTTACACCAAATTAGATGTTAACAAGAGTTTTAGTAAACTCAACATACGCCCGCCGTGGCAAAGTCGAACCGCTATGATTAACAACTTTACATTTAATATAACATTTGTTTTAATTTCATCCATTCGAATTTCTTGTTCACATTAGAAGTTTTTTTCTTCTGAATTTTATGAAGCTGCAACTAAATACCAGTACGTTATACATACTCTTATCTCTATTAAAACAGCCACAGTAGGTTATAGTACATATATATTATCTGTTCAGGTAATTTCAATCACATTTTAATAGCAAAAACTGAAATATTGTGGCTGTTTTGACATTGCTGTTATGTTCCATAATTGGGAAGGGGCAATCAATACAATTTAGCTTACAATTCTTGAATTTTAACAGTTTTGACTGGGACACTGTTCTATTGGACTTGGCTGTAAAAGTTTTATTACAAAGCAAACAATCTTCAGGCTGACCACTGATACAATGGTGTGTAAATATACAAACCTTGTGTACTACTCTGGTGGATGCCATTGTCCCCTTATCTCTATTTAAACAGCCACTCTGATAAATACCAGATGGGTAATAAAGTGGGGAAAATGGTATTTTTTTGTTATTATAGTGCACATTAAATTATCCAAGAAAACAGTCTCAGAATGTATAAATTAATTGCCTTCCAGTATTACTCTGGACCAAGTGTACTCAAAAAAGCATTGATATATATTAATATATATATATATTAAATATCAGGTACACATTTCTGATAAAAAAAAAACTCTTGAAAACAGACAAAAAATATGTGGACTGAAATCAAATTTGGTAAGCGACACATTATCTACCTATAAGGTATATATACTCTAAAAGAATTGGAGAGATTATATCAAAACGAAAGAAGTTCTGGAGCCAAAAGGGAATATTACATAATCCAATAGGGCTGCCATATTATGCAACAGGTGATGTCAGAAATGGTACACGACACTCTATCTGCCCATAAAGTATATACTCTGAAAGAATCGTCAAGATCGGATCAAAACTCTTCAAGTTATGGAGCGAAGATATAGACTAAGACAGAATATTACATAATCCAATGTAGAAGTCATATTATGCAATCGACAATGTCCTAAATGGTTCATGACACATCTTCTACCCCTAAACTATATGTTGTAAAAATAATTGTAAAGATCTGATCAAAACTCTTCAAGTTATGGAGCGGAAGGGAACGAAGATATAGACTAAGACAGAATATTATATAATCCAATGTAATAGCCATATTATGCAATGGACAATGTTCTTAATGGTTCATGACACACTTTCTACCCCTAGAGTACATGTTGTAAAAAAAATTGTAAAGATTAGATCAAAACTCTTCAAGTCCGACGGACGGACGGACGGACGGACGGACGGCGCTGGTGATACCATAATACGACCGACTTTTTTAAAGTCGGGCGTATAAAAATCAAGAGTCCTTCTTTTACAGCTTTGGTATTCATTACCTTAATATTTACCTGTAGTATTTTAATGAGAAGATTTGTCCAGGTGTTGATATTCTTTTGAAAGATTTCAGCATTACACTGATCCACCAGACAACGCAGCAACAGTAAACCTTCTATCCTAAGAATGCAACAAAAACATTTTTTTTTTGCCGAACTTTTAGATCCAATTGTCATGATTTCAAAACTAAAATGAAAATTCAATAACCTTTTTGCTTCTGATTAGTTCAGAAGGCTTTGGGACTGAGGTAATTCTTGAGTAAAATTATTGTCACAATCAAACGGCTTTGATGGATTAATAATTTTACCATTTTCACACTTTTATGGGGGCCTTCAAAAATTTAGTTGAGAATGATTGATTGATGTTTTATGCCATGCTTATGATGATTTAACTTTTCTGGCTATGTTACTGTAACATTTTTTCTATGATAATCTGGTACATTTGCAATTCAAATTTTTTCATGTAAAACAACATGAGCTTGTCATATGGTTACCACGAAAATTCAATTAAACACAAAAAAGATCCCCTCCGCACCTGATTGGAAGGAAACCGGGTTCTGTGCATCATGATTCGTTGAAATGACAAAGAGAGTATATTAACATCAAATACAAAGATATTTTCGAATATAATCATGTTTCACTCATGTAACAGTCAGAAGTATCCTATAAAAATAAAGGGGATGCAAATAAATTAGAGTTCATACATTACCTATGTTTAGATGATCCTAAAAAAGTATTTATGTGACCGGTGACACCTTGTAAATTTCCTCCTTTCTGAAAAAAAAAATAGGGCTCTTGAGTGTGACTTCATTTGATATAAGTTATCTCCTTTTTCACTCAGGAGTTTTAGACTATTGAAATGGGAGTAAATAAAGGCAAGATAATCACTGTTTAGTATTTTTTTGACAAAGCTTAAAACCTTGTTTATAAAAAATCTCAAGACTTCAGTATGTTAAAGAAAACAGCATTCCCCAAGTTTGACTATAAATCTTGATCACAGGTTTATCTTAAAAATTTACCTCTAATACTGTAGCAATTTTTGCAATTTGTCAATTTACTCCCATGTTAATTTCCATTGCCTGAAGGTTGCAAAGGGACGTAAGCAGATTGGGTTGTCCATCAAGCGGTGGGTAAACTGCCGAACGACAGAAAATAGACCTCATCGGTCGGTGGGTAGTTTGGACAAAAATGACAATTTTCTCCCTATCTGTCAAACTATTGAGTTCTACGACAACAGTGCATGTTCCAAACTTTTTGCGAATGGCTAGTTCTATCTTCTAAGTCAGCATGTCGCGTGCATCAAATCGGTTGAAATTTGTTTCTTAAAAGTCTCATACAAATTACGTCATTTTAAGCATGTGTTTTAAAATAAAGCGAAATATCTACTCACATGTTTGACCTATATCCGCGTGCGGTACGCTCTGTAGTTTTCAAAAATCACGAGGCGTAATAGAAGGGCCTAATGATGCTGAAATTGTTGAACTGGAAGTGACCAATTCTAACATTGAGCTTCCTGTCACTCTTCTCATGACCTCAGTTGACCTTAGCTCATGTTCGGTAGGGTTTGCTTCCAGTTCTACAACAATTTCAGCCTCATTACGACCTGGATTTACGCCTCGTGGCCATTTTTGAAAAGTACAGAGCGTGCACTGCACACGGATAGGTCAAACATGGGAGTTAGATATTTCGGTTTATTTTAAAACACATGTATGCTTAAAATGGCGCAATTTGTTTAAGACTTTTAAGAAACAAATTTCAACCCATTCGGCAAACGTGGTGAGTTGACTTAGAAGATAAAAGTAGCCATTTGCAACAAGCACTGTTGTCATAGATTTTGATAGTTTGTCGAAAACGCAAGAGACGGCAGATATAGAGGAAATTGTCATTTTTGTCTAAACTTTACCCACCAATCCCTGGGGTCTCTTTTCCTTCTTTCGTCGGTTTAATTACCCACCGATTGATGGACAACCCGCCGATCTGTGACTTTCCCCAGCTTGGTAAACTACTGGCTCTAGCCCGACAGGAGGCGGTTAAAAAAAAAGTTTTTTGCCGATTTATCTTAAGGTCGGTTAATGTAGTTTACGTTACCCCCACTCTTATGAATGCACGTTCAAATACTGAATAGTATGCACTGTATGGTTTAAATCTTGAAGATTTGACTCGCCATCCTAATAGGAAGCATCACAAGGGGTCCAATATTCGTACGTGGCTTTATTCAACGTTTATGTGTTAAAAGAAATAAGTTAAACGTAACAAAGTCAAAAGTACCGAAGTTGGTGAAAAAAGGTTCCAATCCGTGACATTGTCAAGGAACCTTATCAAGCAATTGGGCTCTACATCTTCTGATAAAACCGTGGGCAATATTGCAGAAATCACATGTTGAAACTTCGCCATTTTGAATGAAAAGTGTAAAAGTAGAAGTTGATCAAGATGTCCATCAAGGACCAAATTTAAATAGATTTTTCCTGAAAAAGTGTAATGATCATACGAAATATAATTTATTTTAGTTCCAAATATTTGAGAAATTTTTGTTTATTATATAGTTTTACAGCTGTATCATCGAAAGAAATATTAAATAATCCTTCCTTTTCCATTCAAAGCTTCAATTACATATTTTACAAGACTACCACTCAAAATAAATCGAAACGAAAAATTGTCAAGAAAAACTGAGTGTTGATTTCTAGAAAAAAGGTACAGTGGATTTTCAAGATATTGCGTACAATTCCTCATAAATATTTATTACAAGACAAGAGACCTCGGTATTCCACTGCTAGGTGAATTCAATGCATGTTTGTTGCCTGGCCCAAACCTACCCAAACGAAACCGAAAGCACGTATATTTTCTTGAAATGATCGGTTTTCATTGTTCAACTTCAAATGAGGGAGATTAACCTAGGATTTAATGGGAGTTAAAGAAAGGGTGACAGGTCATTTCGTCCACAAACCTTTTCGTCCACAAACCTTTTCGTCCAAGACATTTCGTCCATAGATTTAGGTCATTTCGTCCATGGATTTAGGTAATTTCGTCCATGACATAATCCAAGGGAAATCTAGCAACAGTGATGACTCTGGTCAGGAATAAAACGTCTCTTTGACAAGTTGGATGGTATTTGTAACCATCAGTTGATGGACGAGTTTGGCGATGTTTTTGAGTCTTGCCGCGGTTGTCAACACGGTAGCGACTCACCGTTACATGGTATTGAAGAATACCACCCAAAACGTTCCCTGTCAAAAACGTCCCCAACTAAACCCACAATTAAACCCAAAACGTCCCCAAGTAACCCAAAACGTCCACAGTAACATATGTTAACAGTTCAAGTTTATGTCTTGGTAAAGTAATAAAGTAACCCCGCTGTACATTTATTCTGCATAAAGAAAGATGTGAAACCATTCTCAAAACTGATATGAAGAAAATAACTGAAACCACTCTCTATGGGTCTCCGCTTTCTTTGATTATCGGGCATGTTAACAGTGTTCACGACGAACCCCATAGCAGGGGGTGATGTATAGTTGCTGTAAATAGTGGAAAGAAAAAATAAAATTGCTAAATAAAGGTTTTTTCTTACTAGGTAGATTATGGATTCTTGTGAAAATTCTTTTCTATTGCTGTTATCAATAATATTACTGCTGTCATTTGGAAATAAAAAAAAATAATTTACATAGACAAATTGTATATAAGCCTACTATGACTACCGGATTAAGATCGTCCACATAATAAACGACTGGAATCATAAACTCATGGACTTGTTTTCTCCAAATAATGTCCTATAACTGTTATTTATTGAATCTCTGACGATAGAAATGGACATTCATTTGCTTAACGACTTATACCTATCATCTAAGATCTCAAATAGTTTTATGGACGAAATGTCCTATATTCATGGACGAATTGACCTAACTTTATGGACGAAGTGTCTTGGACGAAAATGTTTATGGACGAAATGTCCTGTATTCAAAGAAAGCACACCCTTTTGTTTTTCACATATAATTAGTTTCTGATTATAGGCCTAAACTTCATCTTGGGCAGAACACTAAATGACTAATTGGAAAATCATATTAATTTTTTTTTTAATTATGTTATATTTATAATTAGAAAAGTATTGAAAGTATTTTTTTTTAATTTACATATAAAATCATTTTACAGGCCCTTTTACTATTGCAGTGCCATAGGTGGAATTTTGACATTTTTGCTTCTGAGAAATTCTGTATCTTGAAGAAAATCAAGCGTGTATCATAAGAACCATACCTTTAACTTTTTAAGTAAAATTTTTTTAAGTGAAAATCAAAAAACTCATGTAAACTGTCAAATTTTTTTAAGTGAAAATCAAAAAACTCATGTAAACTGTCAAATCAGAAGGAAAACATTTCCACCACGATGAAAAGGTTTATGCCATGGAGAACAGGTTCTTGCTGTGAAGAAAAGGTTTACAGCTCGGAGAAAACTTTTCTCAGTAGCGTAACTATTTCCACCGCGCTTGTAAACCATGATATAACATGTATATCTAGAAATAATTTGAATTTCCACTGCAGTGTGAACCTTTCCATGACGGTGAAAACATTTCCACTGCAATACACTCTTGATTTTCTATAACAAGTTACTACAGTACAGCCCAAAAACTCAAGAAATATCAAAATTCGACCCATGACACTAATATGCTTCCAGATAATTGTCATATTGTAAGTACATTTGCTACTTTTTGTTTGAATTTAAATTATGTCCACAGAGTTGTCTACCTTTAGTTGGAACTCTCCTGTCTGTTCTTATGTACTGTGTGAGGTAACTGAAACTGAAGCCTGGATTTAAAAATGGCCAACTATGAGATAATTGTTCTTAAGGAAGGATACTGCAAGTCTGACCCCGGAGCGTGTAAGTATATTAGGATTTACGAACATCACAAAGGATGACCCTCATGGGGTTAGCCAGTTGCCCGTCTACATGTACCTGTCCTAGTATCTTGGGGCAGCATGGCTTTGCTTGAGCCATGTTAGCTGACCTAGCAAGGAGCAGCAAAAAAAGGGTTGATTGATTGATTGATTGTTTGGTGTTTTACGGTCGCCGCGCCTAAGATTATTTCACTTATATGGCGGGCGTTGCCAGTTTTATTGTGGGAGGAAACCGGGCTCTATGCCCGGAGGAAACCCATGACCTTCCGTTGGTAACTGGCAACCATCCCACATAGGTCGTTCGAATGAAAACCCAAACAGAACACAAGTTTGGAAGCTAACTAAAAATATGTCTTTAAGTAAAATGTCTTTTTCTTTGAAATTGATTCATGCTGTCAAACTTATTCAAATCCTCGTAGTGGATGTGGGAAATTTATAATCTTGTATGACAGGTGTGATTTGGCCAATGACTGTAGAATGTGATCGTGGTGGCCACACCCCTCCCAATGACATTTGACCTCACCGATGTGAATAAATTGTATTGTCCATCATGCCTGTCACTTAGAATCTTTCTTGTAAAAAGGTCAACATGATATTGAATCTGTATCCTTTTATAAGTTATAATAATTAGAAATAACTTGATGTTATGTTCTTATAAAAATGTCAATATGATATTGAATCTGTACGGAACGACAGTTAAATTTTGGTAACTCCTTTTAGGAAAAGTACTAAAAATTATTTATAACTTCTGTATAACGGTCACTCGTTCAATATAGTTTTTACCTGAAGTGTTCAATTTAAGTAATGTATATTTGTAATTTCAGCTCAGATGAAAGCCTGTGGGACATGCACCCTTGTAAAAGGTCCCCAGAAAATCATGGTTGATACAGGCAATCCATGGGATAAAGATCTCATACTCAAAGGTCAGTAAATCAGAGTATTTTACTACATGTATTTTCTAATGGTTTTACAGTACTCCTGTATACTCCTGTTAAAATAGGTGGGATGCCTACCAAGTACAAACGCGTGGGTGCAGGTGTGTCATTAAGAATAGACTGGGAGAGTAACAATATGCTCTCCCCAAAGTATCAGGGTGACCTGTTGCACTCTCCCCAGAAATAGTCTCCCAAAATTCAATGGGAGTGCACTTCCTACCGCATGTTTTTCAGAGAGAGAACATGATCATGATGAAATAAAAGCATCTGAAGTTACAGAAAAGAAATTTTTATTTTGGTATACTTATCTATGTCAGAATTCTGGAGAACACAGTCTTTAATAAAATATTATCCAGTTTTTCATATTATCATACAGTTAATTCTACTTTAATGGACATGAAAGCGTTGGAAAATAGTTTTATCTTGGGAGAGCGAAAAACGTGAACACTCGCCTGAAATTGGTAGGGAGAGTTAGAGGGCGTGATAAACAGGTCTCCTCAGACCCCTCTGGGGGTGTGTGGAGGGGAAGGAGAGCAATCACTCTCCCTATAATGACAGTGATAAATACTTGAATTAAATCAGGGATTATCGTACTTAGTTAGTTTATCGTACTTATTTTTAGTATTTCAGTAATGCACTGTTCACCGTTTTTAGTACAAGCTGTTTATAATACACAGGCCTCCAAGGTGTTGGAGTATGCCCCACTCAGATCTCCCATGTGGTTTGCACGAGTGGGCATGTTGATAAAGTAGGCAATCTCAACCTGTTCCCAAACGCTACCCAAATCATTGGCTATGATCTTTGTGTGAAGGAGGAATTCTTCATACATGAGTTTGATCAGGTACCCATGCTTGAAGCGTTCTGTTTTACTGAATTTATGGCCCAGATATTTAAAGAAGCATGAGCTGCCAAAATGTTAATATTTTTCCTTTAAAGTGGCATGAGCTGCCAAAATGTTGATATTTTTCCTTTAAAGGGACATGAGCTGCCAAAATGTTAATATTTTTCCTTTAAAGTGGCATGAGCTGCCAAAATGTTGATATTTTGACTTTTCAACAGAATGTTGAAATTATTGGCCATTTTTCTCAAGACGTATAATTCAGAAGCTTTTTGGTGCTTCTAGTCTCGAAAACGTACGATAAAGTATTGTTTTTAACTAACTTTGGCTTAGAATGAATGAATGGTCGTCCCGGTTATTTAAATTCTGTTTACTTTTCGAACACGTTTTCAGTTCGTACAGGTCACATACATGTACTGTATGGATTTTCCTCATTCCAACGCCAATCATTTAGTTTTTCGATGGCCTTCAAAGCCTCTTACTGTCGTGACGATCAGAAATTTTGAAAAAAGTGTGAATTTTGGCAGCTCATGCCACTTTAAAGAGGCCGCTTGAGCTGCCAAAATGTTAATATTTTTCCTTTAAAACAAAATTGCAAACCCAATGGCTATTTTCTCAAGAAATACAAATAAGAATTTCTTTATGGAGACCAGTCTCCAAAATTTATGTTAAACTGGTGCTTTATGCCTAAAATTAATGAACAATCATCCTAGTTATTTACACTTTGTTTTCTTCTTGAATTTTGTTTATTCCAATGTCAATCATTTATTTTTTCTAGGATCTTGACCATCAAAATTTATGAAAAAAAGTGTAAATTTGGCCGCTCATGCCCCTTCAATGTTCAATAACAGCATGGGGTTGATCTCATTATATCAGAATGCAATGAAAATAGTTATATTTGCATTGAAAATAGTTTTAGCATCTAAATTACTATTACTAATGTATGCTGTATAACAGGGAGTGAATCACTGCTAATTATCTGAGGGCAATCAGTGTTTATGAGATGTGGGTGATCACTCAGGGTCTCCTTCACACTCCCCCTAACAGTTTCAGGAGAGTGATCACTCTGGGTCTCCTTCACACTCCCCCTAACAGTTTCAGGAGAGTGATCACTCAGGGTCTCCTTCACACTCCCCCTAACAGTTTCATTAGAGCGATCACCCTGGGTCTCCTTCACACTACCCCTAACAGTTTCAGGAGAGTAATCACTCTGGGTCTCCTTCACACTCCCCCTAACAGTTTCATTAGAGCGATCACCCTGGGTCTCCTTCACACTACCCCTAACAGTTTCAGGAGAGTGATCACTCTGGGTCTCCTTCACACTCCCCCTAACAGTTTCAGGAGAGTAATCACTCTGGGTCTCCTTCACACTCCCCCTAACAGTTTCAGGAGAGTGATCACTCAGGGTCTCCTTCACACTCCCCTAACAGTCTCAGGAGAGTGATCACTCAGGGTCTCCTTCACACTCCCCATAACAGTTTCAGGAGAGTGATCACTCTGGGTCTCCTTCACACTTCCCCTAACAGTTTCAGGAGAGTGATCACTCAGGGTCTCCTTCACACTCCCCATAACAGTTTCAGGAGAGTGATCACTCTGGGTCTCCTTCACACTTCCCCTAACAGTTTCAGGAGAGTGATCACTCTGGGTCTCCTTCACACTCCCACTAACAGTTTCAGGAGAGTGATCACTCAGGGTCTCCTTCACACTCCCCCTAACAGTTTCAGGAGAGTGATCATTCATGGTCTCCTTCACACTCCCCCTAACAGTTTCAGGAGAGCGATCACCCTGGGTCTCCTTCACACTCCCCCTAACAGTTTCAGGAGAGTGATCACTCTGGGTCTCCTTCACACTCCCCCTAACAGTTTCAGGAGAGTGATCACTCAGGGTCTCCTTCACACTCCCCCTAACAGTTTCAGGGGAGTGATCACTCAGGGTCTCCTTCTCACTCCCCCTAACAGTTTCAGGGGAGTGATCACTCAGGGTCTCCTTCACACTCCCCCTAACAGTTTCAGGAGAGTGATCACTCAGGGTCTCCTTCACACTCCCCCTAACAGTTTCAGGAGAGTGATCACTCTGGGTCTCCTTCACACTCCCCCTAACAGTTTCAGGAGAGTGATCACTCTGGGTCTCCTTCTCACTCCCCCTAACAGTTTCAGGAGAGCGATCACCCTGGGTCTCCTTCACACTCCCCCTAACAGTTTCAGGAGAGTGATCACTCTGGGTCTCCTTCACACTCCCCCTAACAGTTTCAGGAGAGTGATCACTCAGGGTCTCCTTCACACTCCCCCTAACAGTTTCAGGGGAGTGATCACTCAGGGTCTCCTTCTCACTCCCCCTAACAGTTTCAGGGGAGTGATCACTCAGGGTCTCCTTCACACTCCCCCTAACAGTTTCAGGAGAGTGATCACTCAGGGTCTCCTTCACACTCCCCCTAACAGTTTCAGGAGAGTGATCACTCTGGGTCTCCTTCACACTCCCCCTAACAGTTTCAGGAGAGTGATCACTCTGGGTCTCCTTCACACTCCCCCTAACAGTTTCAGGAGAGTGATCACTCTGGGTCTCCTTCACACTCCCCCTAACAGTTTCAGGAGAGTGATCATTCAGGGTCTCCTTCACACTCCCCCTAACAGTTTCAGGAGAGTGATCACTCTGGGTCTCCTTCACACTCCCCCTAACAGTTTCAGGAGAGTGATCACTCAGGGTCTCCTTCACACTTCCCTAACAGTCTCAGGAGAGTGATCACACAGGGTCTCCTTCACACTCCCCCTAACAGTTTCAGGAGAGTGATCACTCTGGGTCTCCTTCACACTCCCCCTAACAGTTTCAGGAGAGTGATCACACAGGGTCTCCTTCACACTCCCCCTAACAGTTTCAGGAGAATGATCACTCTGGGTCTCCTTCACACTCCCCCTAACAGTTTCAGGAGAGTGATCACTCTGGGTCTCCTTCACACTCCCCCTAACAGTTTCAGGAGAGTGATCATTCATGGTCTCCTTCACACTCCCCCTAACAGTTTCAGGAGAGTGATCACTCAGGGTCTCCTTCACACTCCCCCTAACAGTTTCAGGAGAGTGATCACTCTGGGTCTCCTTCACACTCCCCCTAACAGTTTCAGGAGAGTGATCACACAGGGTCTCCTTCACACTCCCCTAACAGTCTCAGGAGAGTGATCACACAGGGTCTCCTTCACACTCCCCCTAACAGTTTCAGGAGAGTGATCACTCTGGGTCTCCTTCACACTCGCCCTAACAGTTTCAGGAGAGTGATCACTCTGGGTCTCCTTCACACTCCCCCTAACAGTTTCAGGAGAGTGATCACACAGGGTCTCCTTCACACTCCCCTAACAGTCTCAGGAGAGTGATCACACAGGGTCTCCTTCACACTCCCCCTAACAGTTTCAGGAGAGTGATCACTCTGGGTCTCCTTCACACTCCCCCTAACAGTTTCAGGAGAGTGATCACACAGGGTCTCCTTCACACTCCCCCTAACAGTTTCAGGAGAGTGATCACTCCGGGTCTCCTTCACACTCCCCCTAACAGTTTCAGGAGAGGGATCACTCCGGGTCTCCTTCACACTCCCCCTAATAGTTTCAGGAGAGTGATCACTCTGGGTCTCCTTCACACTCCCCCTAACAGTTTCAGGAGAGTGATCACACTGGGTCTTCTTCACACTCGCCCTAACAGTTTCAGGAGACTGATCACTCTGGGTCTCCTTCACACTCCCCCTAACAGTTTCAGGAGAGCGATCACACAGGGTCTCCTTCACACTCCCCCTAACAGTTTCAGGAGAGTGATCACACAGGGTATCCTTCACACTCCCCCTAACAGTTTCAGGAGAGTGATCACACAGGGTCTCCTTCACACTCCCCCTAACAGTTTCAGGAGAGTGATCACACAGGGTCTTCTTCACACTCGCCCTAACAGTTTCAGGAGACTGATCACTCTGGGTCTCCTTCACACTCCCCCTAACAGTTTCAGGAGAGCGATCACACAGGGTCTCCTTCACACTCCCCCTAACAGTTTCAGGAGAGTGATCACACAGGGTCTCCTTCACACTCCCCCTAACAGTTTCAGGACAGTGATCACACAGGGTCTCCTTCACACTCCCCCTAACAGTTTCAGGAGAGTGATCACTCTGGGTCTCCTTCACACTCCCCCTAACAGTTTCAGGAGAGTGATCATTCAGGGTCTCCTTCACACTCCCCCTAACAGTTTCAGGAGAGTGATCACTCTGGGTCTCCTTCACACTCCCCCTAACAGTTTCAGGAGAGTGATCACTCAGGGTCTCCTTCACACTTCCCTAACAGTCTCAGGAGAGTGATCACACAGGGTCTCCTTCACACTCCCCCTAACAGTTTCAGGAGAGTGATCACTCTGGGTCTCCTTCACACTCCCCCTAACAGTTTCAGGAGAGTGATCACACAGGGTCTCCTTCACACTCCCCCTAACAGTTTCAGGAGAATGATCACTCTGGGTCTCCTTCACACTCCCCCTAACAGTTTCAGGAGAGTGATCACTCTGGGTCTCCTTCACACTCCCCCTAACAGTTTCAGGAGAGTGATCATTCATGGTCTCCTTCACACTCCCCCTAACAGTTTCAGGAGAGTGATCACTCAGGGTCTCCTTCACACTCCCCCTAACAGTTTCAGGAGAGTGATCACTCTGGGTCTCCTTCACACTCCCCCTAACAGTTTCAGGAGAGTGATCACACAGGGTCTCCTTCACACTCCCCTAACAGTCTCAGGAGAGTGATCACACAGGGTCTCCTTCACACTCCCCCTAACAGTTTCAGGAGAGTGATCACTCTGGGTCTCCTTCACACTCGCCCTAACAGTTTCAGGAGAGTGATCACTCTGGGTCTCCTTCACACTCCCCCTAACAGTTTCAGGAGAGTGATCACACAGGGTCTCCTTCACACTCCCCTAACAGTCTCAGGAGAGTGATCACACAGGGTCTCCTTCACACTCCCCCTAACAGTTTCAGGAGAGTGATCACTCTGGGTCTCCTTCACACTCCCCCTAACAGTTTCAGGAGAGTGATCACACAGGGTCTCCTTCACACTCCCCCTAACAGTTTCAGGAGAGTGATCACTCCGGGTCTCCTTCACACTCCCCCTAACAGTTTCAGGAGAGGGATCACTCCGGGTCTCCTTCACACTCCCCCTAATAGTTTCAGGAGAGTGATCACTCTGGGTCTCCTTCACACTCCCCCTAACAGTTTCAGGAGAGTGATCACACTGGGTCTTCTTCACACTCGCCCTAACAGTTTCAGGAGAGTGATCACACAGGGTCTCCTTCACACTCCCCCTAACAGTTTCAGGAGAGTGATCACACTGGGTCTTCTTCACACTCGCCCTAACAGTTTCAGGAGACTGATCACTCTGGGTCTCCTTCACACTCCCCCTAACAGTTTCAGGAGAGTGATCACACTGGGTCTTCTTCACACTCGCCCTAACAGTTTCAGGAGACTGATCACTCTGGGTCTCCTTCACACTCCCCCTAACAGTTTCAGGAGAGCGATCACACAGGGTCTCCTTCACACTCCCCCTAACAGTTTCAGGAGAGTGATCACACAGGGTCTCCTTCACACTCCCCCTAACAGTTTCAGGAGAGTGATCACACAGGGTCTCCTTCACACTCCCCCTAACAGTTTCAGGAGAGTGATCACACAGGGTCTCCTTCACACTCCCCCTAACAGTTTCAGGAGAGTGATCACTCTGGGTCTCCTTCTCACTCCCCCTAACAGTTTCAGGAGAGCGATCACCCTGGGTCTCCTTCACACTCCCCCTAACAGTTTCAGGAGAGCGATCACTCTGGGTCTCCTTCACACTCCCCCTAACAGTTTCAGGAGAGTGATCACACAGGGTCTCCTTCACACTCCCCCTAACAGTTTCAGGAGAGTGATCACACAGGGTCTCCTTCACACTCCCCCTAACAGTTTCAGGAGAGTGATCACTCTGGGTCTCCTTCTCACTCCCCCTAACAGTTTCAGAAGAGCGATCACCCTGGGTCTCCTTCACACTCCCCCTAACAGTTTCAGGAGAGTGATCACTCTGGGTCTCCTTCACACTCCCCCTAACAGTTTCAGGAAAGTGATCACTCTGGGCCTCCTTCACACTCCCCCTAACAGTTTCAGGAGAGTGATCACTCAGGGTCTCCTTCACACTCCCCCTAACAGTTTCAGGAGAGTGATCACTCTGGGTCTCCTTCACACTCCCCCTAACAGTTTCAGGAAAGTGATCACTCTGGGCCTCCTTCACACTCCCCCTAACAGTTTCAGGAGAGTGATCACTCTGGGTCTTCTTCACACTCGCCCTCAGGACAGAATCCAGTCTCCCAGTTGATATGAAGAGAAGCGATTGTCATGTCCCCCCCCCTCCCCTCCCCTCCCCTCCTCTTTCACACATACTGCCCCCCCCCCCCCCCCCCCCCCCAGAAAATTAACTTAGTGAACTGATAGTGCCATAAAACACCCAAACCAATGATGCTCATTTATTTATTCATTTACCCAATACACCCATGTGACCTTGTTCATTTCACCTTATCAGGATTAAAAGAGTCCAGTGTTAGTCCCGAAGACGTGGGTTATGTTGTCTGTACCCACGGCCATGCCGACCACATCGGTAACATCAACCTGTTCCCTAACGCTATTGTTATCGTGTCACATGACATCTGTCACGGAGATCAGTTTTTGCTGCATGATTTTAACCAGGTAGGCTAGACTTAGACCACTAATTCTCAAGTTAATTTTCGTTATTGAGTTGTTTTTTGTTTGTTTGTTCGCTTGATCTAAAAACACAAATTGGTGGATAGGTAATTTAACATTTGTGAGAAGTGTTGTTCAAATATGTGAAAATTTTGTATTTTATCATGTTTGTGGCAAGCAATGGTAAAATTTGTAGTTTTATATTTTTTTTTTAAACTCTTGTTACAAGCTCTTCAACTCTTCCACATATGGCGTCTGAGTGAAAAATCCACTTTTTCCATTTTTATTTTGGGTCTGAGTGTGATTTGAACCCGCACCGCATCGGTAGGAGGTCTGTGTGGGACTAAAAGACGATCACTCTTACCCACTGGACCACGGAGGGCCCCTATTAACTATCAAAATCTTTAAGAAAGTTTAACAGCTCATACCTTTAAAGGAAACATAATACAGTAGAAAACCTGTTTTAAGCAAATTCCCTCTGTCTTATTTTGGTTTTTCTAAATAGCATTTTGATAAGTTGGACCTTGTAAAACAAACATATATTAGAAAAAAAACTTACCGTGAAATTCAACGATTTACCCATCAGTAAATCCATTCCTGACCTCCGTTGTGACACACCTGTTTGACAAGGTGGCATGAGCTTACAAATTAACACTTTTTTCTTTAATTCTGATTGTGAAGACAATTAGAAGTTTTGCTGCATTTATACTACAAAAATCTATTTCTTAGCTTCTGGTTTACAAAATTAAATAAGAACATTAACGAAATTTCAAAGCTTGCTGTTAATTTCTTTGGAAAACCCTTTTCAGAGAGGCTTTGAAAGTCATCGAAAAATCAAACGATTTACTCAGGCCTGTTCGGACCGAGATACATGTAGCGTTCTGAAAAGTTAACAAAATTGAGAAAACCCGGATGAAGACTCCTTCATTGGCGGTCCAAATCAGCTCAAAACTCTACTTTAACGTACATTCTCAAGACCTTGCGCTACAAAGCTTCTAAAATAAACATAAAAATATCAGCATATTGCCAGCTCATGCCACTGCAACAACTACAATGTCTGAGTACCCCAGGTTAACAATCTCAAAGAAGCCATATGGCCAGTTTTCTATAAAAAATATTTCCTATGTCTTTTCATAGCTGAATGATATTGTGGAATTGTTGGTATCTTGTAAAATTTCTTTTCATTCAAATGAATGGGTTTTTTATGCATTTGATTTGCAAAGCTGCATTCTATCTTTATCTAAAAGAACATGTGTGCATTTGGGTTTTTGTGTCACAACTAGTTTTTATTCTTATTTCTTTTTTTATATATTTAATAATATGTTCAATTCTAAATTTGCTCAAATATTATTTAAGTTGAACAAGATTTTTTAAATTCATATTAATTTCTAGATATTTTTTTTCTTTCCTGTTTTCTTAGTTATTTCAATACCTAATGAGCTAAATTAACTATGGAGACGAATTCCAAAAATAAAAAATAAAAATTTGTGGTAACAAAGGGGAAAGTAACTTTTTGAGCTGGACCTTTTTTAAAACTTTTAATTTTTAATGGTTATTTAAAATTTTCTTAAAAAATAAATGAATTTTAAATAAGTCATTATTAATTCACAAAAACTGCAAATTAGAAAAAATAAGGGATTTTATAATGTTCATTTTTAAAACAAGAAACTTGTTTTTTTTTTGTTAACCAGGGAATTCCATATGAAATTGATGAAGACGTAGAGGTCATCCCGACCCCGGGTCACACTGGAGCTGACGTGTCCGTGGTCGTTAGGAACACGTCCTACGGAACTGTCATCCTGACTGGTAAGAATACCTTCAGTATTTTAACATGTTCAACTCATTACTCGTCGATGCCATGGCAACTTGAAACAACAACATAACCAGTGTTCAGTTAATTCATAGCAGTCCTATACAAAGGACCCTCGGGCTGGGGGCGGTGTGGTTTTTGCCATAGCTATTTTGGCCTACCTAGCATTGAGGAAAATTAAGTATGCCAAATTAGCCTTCCTGACGTTCCTATGGTCTGTGGAGGTTTTAATGTTAAAATTTAGGTGGGATGGGGGTGGGTAAGATCTTTTGGTCGGTTGGTACTTTTGTCGCCATATAACCTTAGCTGTGTGTGGCGTTAAGCCCCAATCGATCAATGTGTTACAAAAGAACATAGGTTTGATTTGTTACAATCATTTATGGGGTATAAAGGTCTAAATGATATACCTCTTTTTAATACAATTAGAAACTTGTCTCCATGGTTATTTTAGACAAGAAGATTTTCCCTGTGCCCGTGTGTTTTAGTGATCATAAATATACAAAGGGTTACAAAAATGTGCTACCCATTTCTGTCTTTATTATTCCGTGGTTAAACAATTCATTATGTTTTTTGTTGCAGGGGATCTATTTGAATGCGGTGAGGACATAGATGAACCACATTTATGGCAACAACAAAGTGAGAACCCAGATCTTCAACAGCAGTCTCGTGTGGAAGTCCTGAATGTCGCGGACTATATCATACCGGGTCACGGGCCCATGTTCAAGGTACCCAATAGTTATAAAAAACAGCCCAGCTCCGTGATGCTATTTGAAGAGTTCACACGACAGGATAGTAGTGGTTTTACTCACGCCATCTCCTATCATGTCTTTGAAGCCGACTAGATGGAGAAAGTTGAGAAATAAACTTTTCTTCCCATCAGAAATCCGATACATACATTGAATCCATTTAAGGAAAATTAGTGCTGCAGGTTAACTAGAGCTAATCCCAAATAGAAAAAGCGTTAACCCTATGTTGAATGGTTGTCAGGTACCAACAGAGGCTCAGGACACAGTTTGGTTCTTATCCACTTAAAGTGAACACTTTAGGTAAAATACAAAATACTTCATCTTAAAGATAATATCTACCTGGTCCCAAAACAGGGTTTATTTATTTTTTATGGCTTTCCTACAAGAAGCTATGGTTAATTATTCTCAGATGTCTGGTGACTGGATGTCACTGAAACATGTGCACACCTTACAACTGGCAATATGATTGGTTTATTTGACCTAAATACACCAATAGCAGGTTAGCATACCAGGTGTGCACATGTTTTAGTGACATCCAGTCACCAGACATCTGAGAATAATTAACCATAGCTTCTTGTAGGAAAGGCATAAAAAATAAATAAACCATGTTTTGGGACCAGGTAGATATTGTCTTTAAGATGAAGTATATTGTATTTTACCTAAAGTGTTCACTTTAATCCAAGAAACATAGCTATAATAATCTTGGTTGTGGTGTAAAACATCAATCAACTCATCGCAGACAGTTTACACTTGGCAGTTCTGAAACCTGATAAGAATATCGATATTAAAATTTGCCAGCTTCGTCTCGGCCAATCAGATGATTGCCAAAGGTTTGAGACTTTCCCTGTCCCAAAAACTGGACAGTTACATGCATATAAGTGAAGTGATTTTGACTGCGACGTTAAATAAACAATTTATTTATCTACATGTATCTGCTAATTAGTGACGTACAGTAGATTGACCCCTTCCCCCCTTCCCCCACCAACCCCCCTATGCACACACACCACTCACTGATGACCTACAGAAATCCAGATCGATTAATCCGGGCTTTGCTGTAAAGAAGTGAAAATGAGGGTGTGTCGCAGAACTGTTGATTAACATAAGCAAAATGTATCTCAACCTCAACCAACTAAACATTCATATTTATTTCATTTCTCATGTCAACTTGATCACCATCTTTGTTGTGTTACTGTTGTTTATTGATACATACTATATTGTATTCTGTATTTTGGCCCTGAACAATAAATGGCAATGTTTCACTCAATTTTTGTTGTTTATGGTTTTCTTTTCGGCGCATTTTCTTCTAAGATCAATCTTTTAATATTGACATGTGCTTTAATCCTAACCGAAAAGGACTTTGCACCGATTTCCGTTTCTTTTATTGTTATGCAGAGTCCGCAGAGTCATAAACATGTAGTTCCTCAGCTCAGTCGGACAAATGCCTTTCAGCGATGCGAGACCAGTTCGTGTCCTACTCAGAGCCAATAAAAATTGAAAAAATTCCAAGTGGATTTTACACTCGATTGTCATACATGGATTGATTGCAAGCTGACGCACAGCTCTGCAAGGATGGCACCCATCAATAATTAAAACAGGCAGAACAAAACAGAATATGATTGATTGTTTGGTGTTTTACGTCGCGCTCAAGATTATTTCACTTTTACTGCGGCGTTGCGAGGTTTAATGGTTTCTTCCACATATGCGACCGAGTGCAAAATCCACTCAGAACTTTTTCAATTTTCATTATTTTGTCTGAGTGTGATTCGAACATGCCGCATAGATGGAAGGTCTGAGGTACGGTGGACCACCGAGTCTCATGGTACTCGCAGAAGGCTGGGAATAAACAGCTCGATCTCCTCTAGCATTGCAAGCATTACCATATACCGCAGGCATAGAGCGACTTATACTAAGTCGCTCTACGCCTGCGATGTGGGATGGTTGCCAGTTACCAACGGAAGTTCGTGGGTTTCCTCCGGGCATAGAGCCCGGTTTCCTCCCAAATAAAACTGGCAACGCCGCCATATAAATGAAATAATCTTGAGCGCGGCGTAAAACACCAAACAATCAATCTACGCCTGCGGTAATTGGTAATGCTTGCAATGCTAGATCTCCTCACACGCCATACGTCCAACGCTCTCATGTAAGTGAAATAAGCATGAGTACGGCGTAATACATGAATTAAATAATAAAAAAATAATGAAAACTATGATACAAGGCCAAAACACCATCGGAGCTTTTGCAAATCGCCCAACTGCCGTTCATAGGGAACGAAATTTCTATTAAAATATCTGAGTTGATTTTCACTCGATCGCCACGTGTGGAAAAGTTGCCAGGTGATTAGCCGAAGGTCGGGGGTTACCTCCGGGCATAGAACACGATTTCCTCTCACACTAAATCTGACCACGCCGCAATATAATTGACACAATCTTGAGTGCGGTGTAAAACATCAATCAATCGAACCAAATAAGATCTTATTTTTTTTATTGATGTCGAAACTTTCTGCAATAAAATCGGAGCTGGTCTGAGTCAACTGGCTTTGAAGACATAACGTTAATTTACGAATAGAAGTAAACGTTCCAACTCTGCAAACACATACATAACCAACAAAGCGTTGCGCCTCCAAATAAAATCCAGCGATTTGTAAATCATTCGAAACTGCTCTTGACGATTGTTATTAAATCAGCATCTAGGTTTGACCAAAGAGAGTAGATTGACAAGAGTGGTCACTTCGCTCGAGCCATGTTGAATGTGAACTGTACATGATTCGATTAGGAACCTCCTTTCTGTAGGGGGCGCCCGATAATCGAATCGTGTACAGTCGGAACACACTTCCGCTAGGAGGTCAGAAAACATGCCGGCAATGCTGATTGGACCAAGTGATCACTCTTGTCAATCTACTCTCTTTGTTTTTGACTTCGTTATGTTTTTTTAGGAACACGATAGCACAAACGTAGCAACCTCTATTATGCGACGGGAGTTTTCCAAACTGCAGTATCTTCTTATGGTTGGAGATAAAACCCGTGTTCTGACAGTCTTATCCATTGCAGCAACAAATACCGTACGTATACGCATGGCATTGCAAAAGCCGTAAATTGACAGATTATTCGGACTTTCCTTCAAGGGGCTTGCAAGAAGAATCGTAGGACACCTCACAGTTGAGGCAGGCAGGAACTTGGAACGCTAGAGATGAGGCCAATGGCGCGACACTAGCAGACTCAATCCGTATGTTGATGATGATGATAGAATTATAGTTTGAAGGCCTTCTGGAGCCTGTTTCACTAAGCAGCGTAGCGTAAGTTTTCGAGTAAATGCCATAGCAACCGATACTGTACAGATACGTAAGTATGAAAGTTACGCAAAAATACATCTACACCGCTTTGTGAAACAGGCTCCAGGTATAGCTTATATGCAACGAGAAACATCATGCCCACTGTACCGTATGGTGGTGGATCTGTTATGGTATGGGGTGTTTCTCATTTGATTGCAAGGTGGATTTCGTAACCACACAAGACAATCTGACAGGTGCTGGCAACCTCCAGGAAGTGCTCGATCCAGTTGCGTTCTGCATTTTGGTAACCACCCATTAGCCACCAGACCATTGTTCATGAATGATAACGTTCAAAATATGTGACCCAGTTTATCCAGAACAATGCTATCCAGAACATTCCATTGCCAACAATGAACCCAGATCGCAATACCCTGGAACATGTGTGGGACATTTTGGGCGTAGTATTCAATGTCGACACCCTCGTCCACAAAGTCTGCATGCATTGGCAATCGTGCCCACATGCTTACCTCCCCTTCGCTTCAGAACTAAGTCTCGCATGCGAAGATTAACTTCTCTGTTTAGATTGATGCATTGGATGTAGCCAAGTCCATCTATACTCCTTGGATGTAGCATTGAATGAGGAGTGACGTCGGCTGCGCATGGAACAATTCAGTCTGATAACTTCGGGGATTTACGCGTCAAAGCCGACCGGTAGCGAGCGAAGATAGCCGAAGGGAGTTCCGACTGGGAACAATTTAGACGTCTCATTTCCGGTCTTTTCGTAAGAGGTTTACACTCTAACATATATCGATTGGCTTTTTTTGTCTCTCAAACCAGACCCTCCGTCTGTATTTCTCAATTTCTCCGATAAAATTTTACTGTACTGTTAGATCGCCCACACGTTATGACGCTTGTGCGCATGCCCAAACTCCGAGTTTGTTTGCATTGCGGGAACGAAACAAATCAAATTTTCAACTTCAAATTAAAAATATAAAAGGATGACAAAACTTTCAATTTTGGGCAGAACTAAAGAGTTCATAGTTTCTTTTGTCAGGGAAAATTACAGAATCGCAAATCTTGTGTGCTGAACGACCACGAGTTTAATTCCCAAACTCTATAAACTTGGAAGTTTAAGGTTGTTTAATGAAAACATTATTCTGGATTTTCGCAGCGAGTGTTTTTAAGTCAATATGAGTTTTGGTTTTAATATTTCGGTTTAAACTCTATATTAATCATGAATCTATATTCGCTATGCCGATCAAAAGTTATACGGATTGATCTAGTATTCGCGTTATTTTGGGATTATTCTTTCTTGATAATATGGCAGAAATTCTTCTGCCGATTTTTGGGTGATGCCCGAAACGGGAATCGAACCAAGGTCCCAGAGTATGGAACCTATCGTCAGCACTAAACATCGACTGTCTTATCCATTCAGCCAACCGGCCTTCCTGCTCCTGCTTTAACTGCTAAAGAAATCGCAATGCTGGTTGAATACGAGCATTTACTTCTACAAAAAAGCACTTATACCTTAAAGAAAACTTAAGATACTTTGTAAAGAAGGATATCCAACATGAGCTTTCGAGAGTTATTGTCATCAGAAAATGTGCTGGTCTCATATTTTACGAAAGCCGAGAACAGAGTTGAACTTCAAACTTTATGTTGACTTCCGACAAAGAGAGTAGATTGACAAGAGTGGTCACTTCATCCGCGCCATGTTGAATTTAAACTGATACGATTCGATTATTAGGAACCTCCTTTCTATAGGGGGCGCCGTCCAGTCGAACCGTGTATGCAATCGAGATCTCGTGCCATTCTACGAGATCTTCAACTCGAGACATGGCTCGAGAGCCGTCGCACTCCATTTTGCGCATAGTTAACTGCAAGAAATCTACTGAGAATTTTTAATCTATATACTATTTATTTCTCTGTTCTATTCTGTTCGCAAACATGTAACCCTATCATAATATGCTGCATTGCAGGTTCTTAGGGCAGAAATACTTGTTAAAAATCAAAAATATAATCGGCACTACATCAGCTCTTAAATACATTCTAAACAAGATGGCAGCGCCCATGGATGTGAAGGCAAAATGTGATATGGACTTCAAGGTATTTCAAGGTATATTATATGTATTAGGAGAGTAGCAATCAATACAACAAAACAGGTTGTCGGCGGCTTAAACGTTACCTACCAGAATTATATCGAATATCTCTCTACACAACCGAGTCAACTATCAGTGTCACGTGTCCTTGTTTACAATTTTAAGGACGTGGACAGCAGTGGTCTCCCTTTGTGTTAAAGCAACATGTCACTCAATCGTTTTAGAGTTGATATCTCAAAGAATGGCAGTAGGATCAATCTCTATTTTAGATTGCCGTGCATGTACAGTCGGAACACCCTTCCGGTAGGGGGCCAGAAGAACATACCGGCAATGCTGATTGGGCCACTCTTGTCAATCTACTCTCTTTGCTTCCGATTTCTGACTAGCATTGCAAGCATTACCATATACACTCGACGCCTGCGGTATATGGTAATGCTTGCAATGCTAATTTCTGACTTCCAACTTCAACTTCCAAGTTCATAGAGTTGGGAATTAAACTCGTGGTCGCCCAGCACACAAGATTTACGATTTGTCCATATATTATAAAGATTATGTTAGCTTTACCAAAAATAGTGATGATTTGATATCAAATTATCTTTTCCTGAAAATTCTACTGACTAAGGCCAATCTCCTGCCTGCCTTCAACCTTATGGAATATCATGGGTTTTTGTGGCTTATCATAACCTATGATTTGTTATAAAGGTCTAAATGATATGCCCATTTTTAACACAATAAGAAACTTGTCGCCATGGTTATTTTAGACAAGAAGATTTTCTGTGTGTTTTAGTGTTCATAAATATTAAAGTGGCATGAGCTGCCAAAATGTTAATATTTTGACGTTAAAACAGAATGTTGAAATTATTAGTATTTTTCTCAAGACGTATAATTCAGAAGCTTTTTAGTGTTTTTAGTCTCGAAAATGTACGATAAAGTATCGTTTTGAACCAACTTTGGCTTAGAATGAATGAATGGTCGTCCCGGTTATTTAAATTTTGTTTACTTTTCGAACAGGTTTTCGGTTCGTACTGGTCACATACTGTATGGATTTTCCTCATTCCAACGCCAATCATTTAGTTTTTCGATGGCCTTCAAAGCCTCTTACTATCGTGGGGATCAGAACTTATGAAAAAAGTGTGAATTTTGGCAGCTCCTGCCACTTAACTATTAAGCTCGGTATTTAAGAAATTCTTCCTTGGAAAACCAAACGCGTAAGTATTTTTAAGTGCCATGAGCTGCCTAAATCAGGACTTTTTCCATACTTTCAGATTGTTACGACAATAAAGACTTTAAAAGTCACGGGAAATGTCTACGATTGGTATTGGAATGAGGAGAATCCCTGTATGCGGCCTGTGGTATGTGCGAACGGGACATGTGTTCGAAAAGTTAACAAAATTTAAATAATTCAGACTAACATTCATTCTAAACCTAAGTTACTTCAAAATACGACTTTCGTACATTCTAGAGAAGAAGCACTTAAAAGCGTCGAATTGTTAGTCCGGGTTTCTGTCTCCAAAATTACTATTTTTTATACTGACGGCCGTATTGGAATACGGCCGTCAGTATAAACAAATAGTAATTTTGGAGACAGAACCCTGGACTACCGAATTGTAAGTCTGGAGAAAAATAAAATTCGTTTTTAAGGCAAAATATTCACATTTTGGCAGCTCATGCCACTTCACATCAGGTATCATTGAAAAGCTCTCATTTTGTACTGGCGTGCAATTAGCTTATTCTGTTTCCCAATTTCCCAATATTTGGCAGCTCATGCCACTTGGTGCTCTGTTTTACAGAGCTGATATAAAGGTTTTTCACCTCATGCATGTCATTGTAACAAGACGAATTAATAAACTTCAGGATCTCG
This sequence comes from Lepidochitona cinerea, assembly GCA_963971465.1. Classification (NCBI taxonomy): domain Eukaryota; kingdom Metazoa; phylum Mollusca; class Polyplacophora; order Chitonida; family Tonicellidae; genus Lepidochitona; species Lepidochitona cinerea. The sequence continues at coordinate 13,915,818 of OZ020562.1, read as the reverse complement.
CTTGTAATTTCTTAACTGTTTACGACGATTTCGTTCAGGTACCGTATGCAGGGAACGTGTGGCTTACACGAGCAGATGCCGGGAACAAACTTATAAACCCTTACCATACTAACCCTTAGTGTCAGTGCGTTCTCTTAAACTGTACCAAACCCTTCCATCCCGAAACTACGTCGAGGTGACCCAGTTCTAAATGTGGAACCAATTAAAGACTTCCATACAGCCTCACTCTTCCTATACAAGTTATCCTGCATTAGTTGACTTACAATTTGGCTTGGGTTTTTTGGCCAAAGCTGGTCGCGTCTTTCACAGAGTTCACGTTTTTTCCTTTCGAAAATTTGCTTATAACCACAACGACGCCTGTTCCTTGGCTCTGAGGTATGTACACACAATTTGTTAATTTACTTTGCTAAGCCGCTTAACGAAGTAAACATTTCACGGTAAGAACGGAATACTCTCAAGTTTCCTCCATGGTAGTAATAGGATCATTGCCGAGAGGCCGACTTCGGTACAATGACGTCTAAGAAGTGCAAAGGGCAAAGGTCACCGTAGCCTCAACAAATGATGTTTAACACATGTTACTTATCCACCCATCTTTCACTCTACTAAACAATCGGTTGTAGGTGTCCATTTTCTGTTAAGCCACGGAGACTATGCCTTAAAGTGGCATGAGCTGCCTAAATTCACACTTTTTTCATCATTTCTGATCGTCACGACAGTAGAGACTTTGAAGGCCATCGAAAAACTAAATGATTGGCGTTGGAATGAGGAAAATCCATACAGTATGTGGCCTATACAAACCGGAATAGTGTTCGAAAAGTAAACAAAATTCATTTAACCGGGACGACCATTCATTGATTCTAAGCCAACGTTAGTTCAAAACAATGCTTTATCGTACACTTTCGAGACTAGAAGCACTAAAAAGCTTCGGAATTATACGTCTTGGGGAAAAATAGCCGATAATTTCAACATTCTGTCTCAACGTCAAAATGTCAACATTTTGGCAGCTCATGCCACTCTTAACTGACCATCTTTAAGTGGCCTGAGCTGCAAATGTAGTGAAAATTTCATTGACGCAGAATTAGCTCATTGTTCACCATTTCTACCAAGAAGTGCCAAATAAAAACTTTCTGTTGATACCAATCTAGGGGATGTATGATAAGGCAGTTTTTAAAAGCAACAAAAACGCTCATACTCATTCATACAGGCTATTGGAATTTTAATTAGTTAGTGTCTTTTAGAAAGTGACTATAACAGTATTCTCATTATTTTGGGATTACACTTTCAAGAAAATATGGCGTCACTCAAAAATCGGTAGAAGAATTTCAACCATATTTTCAAGAAAGTGTAATCCCAAAATAACGAGAATACTATTGGAATGTTGTCAGTTATAGGCAAACATGATCGATTCGCAAGGGTGTCCCATTTCCTGTTAATCCAGATGATGCCTTAAACCTGTAACCTTAACTGAACAAAACTGTAACCTTTCATATTAAATTGAATCATATGATGTGTAGGGGCTACCAATTGAGTTTATTTTTGTCTCTGTGTTTGGTTAAGATCAACTTCAAATAGACAATTTTTCTTTTAGAATAGGCTTCAGACTTGTATGTGTTTACAAGTCTAATAAGGACTTGCCTCTGTCCTGACACAATTAAATATATATATCTTTGTGGAACTCGACTCCGTAATCGTTTTAGTCAATAGGATATGCCCTGTGTCCGTGTTTTCTAGATTACAGAATATGTAGGCGTATGCCATTATAAATTCTACTATGGAGTGGTTTTACTAAAGCCAAAACACATAGGACAACTCGTACTATATTGTACATGATGGTGTATACACCATCATGTACAATATAGTACGAGTTGTCCTATGTGTTTTGGCCATATTACATGCAATACTGAAATCGAGTTTTTCGTATGAATAGATCCTTTGGAAATAACAGCGAAAACACACAGATGAGACTCAATCGTCTCGATAAACTGATTGATGACAAATGTCAAGTATCACGATCACGCCAAAATATAACTGTGTCCAGAATGATTTATCCGACTTTTCTGGTTTTTAGCTGCTTTTACCATTGAATGGCTTTATTCCCATCGTTCCTGTATAAACGAATACTGACATGTACTTTTCTTCCTATGGTGAATAAAATTTCAATTTCAATTTCAATTTAAAAAAAAATTCAATGACGCTTTGTTAGACGTGAAGGCGAGATAATAAAGTGGATAACATTTGGCCTGATTTGGATCCGAAAAACGCATATTTTGTCAATTTTCTCGAAATATGTGTTGACACATGTGCGAAACAGCTATGTATTCAGCCCCCTTTTTCTCTCGGTTTCTTTATAAACACACTAACATTATCTTGTATAGTCTTCAAATCTAGCCGAGAAATCTGGGCTCTGCCGAATTTTTTTTCCTCTCCTTGTTCGTCAAGGCGACAAGACACATTAGCAGCCATATAATACCAGTCGCCGTAAGACCGATAATCCGGGCTATCTTCAAATCTAGCTACCGAAACATTATTTCTGCATTGCCTTGCTTCTTATTCTTTAAAAATGTGTGAATAAAATGTCATCTTACCTTTAACAACAATGGTATACATGTATGTCAGGTACAACATGAGTTCGTTGTAATTTTTTATTAGGTCAGCGGCAACGTGATTCTATATCGTTCGTTCAAAGTGAAAAAATACAGAAAAAGAAGTATACGCCATTTAAATCCTAAAAGCTAAATTGCTTTAGTTTGGACTTAAATTGGATTTGCAGAACGACCCCATTTGCCGGATACGAAATACGAGATCACCTCTGGTGTTCCGCAAGGTTCATTGTTGGGGCCATTTTCATTCACTCTTTTTATCAGTAATCTCAAAGTATTCAAAAGGTCTATATTTCAGTGATGATCATGTGGAATCGCAATTCAATGAGGTCAATTATTGAAGATAAACCTCAGAATTGCGATTCAATGTGGCCAATTATTGAAGGTAAACCTCAGAGTTGCGATTCAATGTGGCCAATTATTGAAGGTAAACCTGAGAGTTGCGATTCAATGTGGCCAATTATTGAAGATAAACCTCAGAATTGCGATTCAATGTGGCCAATTATTGAAGGTAAACCTCAGAATTGCGATTCAATGTGGCCAATTATTGAAGGTAAACCTCAGAATTGCGATTCAATGTGGCCAATTATTAAAGGCAAACCTGAGAATTGCGATTCAATGTGGCCAATTATTGAAGGTAAACCTCAGAATTGCGATTCAATGTGGCCAATTATTGAAGGTAGACCCGAGAATTGCGATTCAATGTGGCCAATTATTGAAGATAAACCTCAGAATTGCGATTCAATGTGGCCAATTATTAAAGGTAAACCTCAGAATTGCGATTCAATGTGGCCAATTATTGAAGGTAAACCTGAGAATTGCGATTCAATGTGGCCAATTATTGAAGATAAACCCGAGAATGGCGATTCAATGTGGCCAATTATTGAAGGGGTAACCTCACAATTGCGAATCATTGTGGCCAATTATTGAAGGTAAACCTCAGAATTGCGATTCAATGTGGCCAATTATTGAAGGTAAACCTCAGAATTGCGATTCAATGTGGCCAATTATTGAAGGCAAACCTGAGAATTGCGATTCAAGCTGGCCAATTATTGAAGGTAAACCTGAGAATTGCGATTCAATGTGGCCAATTATTGAAGGTAAACCTGAGAATTGCGATTCAATGTGGCCAATTATTGAAGGTAAACCTGAGAATTGCGATTCAATGTGGCCAATTATTGAAGGTAAACCTGAGAATTGCGATTCAATGTGCCCAATTATTGAAGGTAAACCTGAGAATTGCGATTTAATGCGGCCAATTATTGAAGGTAAACCTGAGAATCGCGATTCAATGTGGCCAATTATTGAAGATAAACCTGCATGAGAATTGCGATTCAATGTGGCCAATTATTGAAGGTAAACCTGAGAATTGTGATTCAATGTTGCCAATTATTGAAGGTAAACCTCATAATTGCGATTTAACGTGGCCAATTATTGAAGGTAAACCTGAGAACTGCGATTCAATGTGGCCAATTATTGAAGGTAAACCTGAGAATTGCGATTCAATGTGGCCAATTATTGAAGGTAAACTCGAGAATCGCGATTCAATGTGGCCAATTATTGAAGGTAAACCTGAGAATTGCGATTCAATGTGGCCAATTATTGAAGATAAACCTCAGAATTGCGGTTTAATGTGGGCAATTATTGAAAGTAAACTTGAGAATTGCGATTCAATGTGGCCAATTATTGAAAGTAAACTTGAGAATTGCGATTCAATGTGGCCAATTATTGAAGGTAAACTCGAGAATCGCGATTCAATGTGGCCAATTATTGAAGGTAAACCTGAGAATTGCGATTCAATGTGGCCAATTATTGAAGATAAACCTCAGAATTGCGGTTTAATGTGGGCAATTATTGAAGGTAAACTTGAGAATTGCGATTCAATGTGGCCAATTATTGAAAGTAAACTTGAGAATTGCGATTCAATGTGGCCAATTATTGAAGATAAACCTCAGAATTGCGATTCAATGTTGCCAATTATTGAAGGTAAACTTGAGAATTGCGATTCAATGTGGCCAATTATTGAAGATAAACCTCAGAATTGCGATTCAATGTGGCCAATTATTGAAGATAAACCTCAGAATTGCGATTCAATGTGGCCAATTATTGAAGATAAACCTGAGAATTGCGATTCAATGTGGCCAATTATTGAAGGTAAACCTGAGAATTGCGATTTAATGTGGCCAATTATTGAAGGTAAACCTCAGAATTGCGATTCAATGTGGCCAATTATTGAAGATAAACCTCAGAATTGCGATTCAATGTGGCCAATTATTGAAGGTAAACCTCAGAATTGCGATTCAATGTGGCCAATTATTGAAGGGGTAACCTCACAATTGCGAATCATTGTGGCTAATTATTGAAGGTAAACCTGAGAGTTGCGATTCAATGTGGCCAATTATTGAAGATAAACCTCAGAATTGCGATTCAATGTGGCCAATTATTGAAGGTAAACCTCAGAATTGCGATTCAATGTGGCCAATTATTGAAGGTAAACCTCAGAATTGCGATTCAATGTGGCCAATTATTAAAGGCAAACCTGAGAATTGCGATTCAATGTGGCCAATTATTGAAGGTAAACCTCAGAATTGCGATTCAATGTGGCCAATTATTGAAGGTAGACCCGAGAATTGCGATTCAATGTGGCCAATTATTGAAGATAAACCTCAGAATTGCGATTCAATGTGGCCAATTATTAAAGGTAAACCTCAGAATTGCGATTCAATGTGGCCAATTATTGAAGGTAAACCTGAGAATTGCGATTCAATGTGGCCAATTATTGAAGATAAACCCGAGAATGGCGATTCAATGTGGCCAATTATTGAAGGGGTAACCTCACAATTGCGAATCATTGTGGCCAATTATTGAAGGTAAACCTCAGAATTGCGATTCAATGTGGCCAATTATTGAAGGTAAACCTCAGAATTGCGATTCAATGTGGCCAATTATTGAAGGCAAACCTGAGAATTGCGATTCAATCTGGCCAATTATTGAAGGTAAACCTGAGAATTGCGATTCAATGTGGCCAATTATTGAAGGTAAACCTGAGAATTGCGATTCAATGTGGCCAATTATTGAAGGTAAACCTGAGAATTGCGATTCAATGTGGCCAATTATTGAAGGTAAACCTGAGAATTGCGATTCAATGTGCCCAATTATTGAAGGTAAACCTGAGAATTGCGATTTAATGCGGCCAATTATTGAAGGTAAACCTGAGAATCGCGATTCAATGTGGCCAATTATTGAAGATAAACCTGCATGAGAATTGCGATTCAATGTGGCCAATTATTGAAGGTAAACCTGAGAATTGTGATTCAATGTTGCCAATTATTGAAGGTAAACCTCATAATTGCGATTTAACGTGGCCAATTATTGAAGGTAAACCTGAGAACTGCGATTCAATGTGGCCAATTATTGAAGGTAAACCTGAGAATTGCGATTCAATGTGGCCAATTATTGAAGGTAAACTCGAGAATCGCGATTCAATGTGGCCAATTATTGAAGGTAAACCTGAGAATTGCGATTCAATGTGGCCAATTATTGAAGATAAACCTCAGAATTGCGGTTTAATGTGGGCAATTATTGAAAGTAAACTTGAGAATTGCGATTCAATGTGGCCAATTATTGAAAGTAAACTTGAGAATTGCGATTCAATGTGGCCAATTATTGAAGGTAAACTCGAGAATCGCGATTCAATGTGGCCAATTATTGAAGGTAAACCTGAGAATTGCGATTCAATGTGGCCAATTATTGAAGATAAACCTCAGAATTGCGGTTTAATGTGGGCAATTATTGAAGGTAAACTTGAGAATTGCGATTCAATGTGGCCAATTATTGAAAGTAAACTTGAGAATTGCGATTCAATGTGGCCAATTATTGAAGATAAACCTCAGAATTGCGATTCAATGTTGCCAATTATTGAAGGTAAACTTGAGAATTGCGATTCAATGTGGCCAATTATTGAAGATAAACCTCAGAATTGCGATTCAATGTGGCCAATTTTTGAAGATAAACCTCAGAATTGCGATTCAATGTGGCCAATTATTGAAGATAAACCTGAGAATTGCGATTCAATGTGGCCAATTATTGAAGGTAAACCTGAGAATTGCGATTTAATGTGGCCAATTATTGAAGGTAAACCTCAGAATTGCGATTCAATGTGGCCAATTATTGAAGATAAACCTCAGAATTGCGATTCAATGTGGCCAATTATTGAAGGTAAACCTCAGAATTGCGATTCAATGTGGCCAATTATTGAAGGGGTAACCTCACAATTGCGAATCATTGTGGCTAATTATTGAAGGTAAACCTGAGAATTGCGATTCAATGTGGCCAATTATTGAAGGGGTAACCTCACAATTGCGAATCATTGTGGCCAATTATTGAAGGTAAACCTCAGAATTGCGATTCAATGTGGCCAATTATTGAAGGTAAACCTCAGAATTGCGATTCAATGTGGCCAATTATTGAAGGGGTAACCTCACAATTGCGAATCATTGTGGCCAATTATTGAAGGTAAACCTGAGAATTGCGATTCAATGTGGCCAATTATTGAAGGGGTAACCTCACAATTGCGAATCATTGTGGCCAATTATTGAAGGTAAACCTCAGAATTGCGATTCAATGTGGCCAATTATTGAAGGTAAACCTGAGAATTGTGATTCAATGTTGCCAATTATTGAAGGTAAACCTCATAATTGCGATTTAACGTGGCCAATTATTGAAGGTAAACCTGAGAACTGCGATTCAATGTGGCCAATTATTGAAGGTAAACCTGAGAATTGCGATTCAATGTGGCCAATTATTGAAGGTAAACTCGAGAATCGCGATTCAATGTGGCCAATTATTGAAGGTAAACCTGAGAATTGCGATTCAATGTGGCCAATTATTGAAGATAAACCTCAGAATTGCGGTTTAATGTGGGCAATTATTGAAAGTAAACTTGAGAATTGCGATTCAATGTGGCCAATTATTGAAAGTAAACTTGAGAATTGCGATTCAATGTGGCCAATTATTGAAGGTAAACTCGAGAATCGCGATTCAATGTGGCCAATTATTGAAGGTAAACCTGAGAATTGCGATTCAATGTGGCCAATTATTGAAGATAAACCTCAGAATTGCGGTTTAATGTGGGCAATTATTGAAGGTAAACTTGAGAATTGCGATTCAATGTGGCCAATTATTGAAAGTAAACTTGAGAATTGCGATTCAATGTGGCCAATTATTGAAGATAAACCTCAGAATTGCGATTCAATGTTGCCAATTATTGAAGGTAAACTTGAGAATTGCGATTCAATGTGGCCAATTATTGAAGATAAACCTCAGAATTGCGATTCAATGTGGCCAATTATTGAAGATAAACCTCAGAATTGCGATTCAATGTGGCCAATTATTGAAGATAAACCTGAGAATTGCGATTCAATGTGGCCAATTATTGAAGGTAAACCTGAGAATTGCGATTTAATGTGGCCAATTATTGAAGGTAAACCTCAGAATTGCGATTCAATGTGGCCAATTATTGAAGATAAACCTCAGAATTGCGATTCAATGTGGCCAATTATTGAAGGTAAACCTCAGAATTGCGATTCAATGTGGCCAATTATTGAAGGGGTAACCTCACAATTGCGAATCATTGTGGCTAATTATTGAAGGTATATTGAGAATTGCGATTCAATGTGGCCAATTATTGAAGGGGTAACCTCACAATTGCGAATCATTGTGGCCAATTATTGAAGGTAAACCTCAGAATTGCGATTCAATGTGGCCAATTATTGAAGGTAAACCTCAGAATTGCGATTCAATGTGGCCAATTATTGAAGGGGTAACCTCACAATTGCGAATCATTGTGGCCAATTATTGAAGGTAAACCTGAGAATTGCGATTCAATGTGGCCAATTATTGAAGGGGTAACCTCACAATTGCGAATCATTGTGGCCAATTATTGAAGGTAAACCTCAGAATTGCGATTCAATGTGGCCAATTATTGAAGGTAAACCTGAGAATTGTGATTCAATGTTGCCAATTATTGAAGGTAAACCTGAGAATTGCGATTCAATGTGGCCAATTATTGAAGATAAACCTTAGAATTGCGATTCAATGTGGCCAATTATTGAAGGTAAACCTGAGAATTGCGATTCAATGTGGCCAATTATTGAAGTTTAACCTCAGAATTGCGATTCAATGTGGCCAATTATTGAAGGTAAACCTGAGAATTGCGATTCAATGTGGCCAATTATTGAAGGTAAACCTGAGAATTACGATTCAATGGGGCTAATTATTGAAGGTAAACCTCAGAATTGCGATTCAATGTTGCCAATTATTGAAGGAAAACCTCAGAATTGCGATTCAATGTGGCCAATTATTGAAGGAAAACCTCAGAATTGCGATTCAATGTGGCCAATTATTGAAGATAAACCTGGGAGTTGCGATTCAATGTGGCCAATTATTGAAGATAAACCTGAGAATTGCGATTCAATGTGGCCAATTATTGAAGATAAACCTCAGAATTGGGATTCAATGTGGCCAATTATTAAAGGTAAACCTGAGAATTGCGATTCAATGTGGCCAATTATTGAAGGAAAACCTCAGAATTGCGATTCAATGTGGCCAATTATTGAAGGAAAACCTCAGAATTGCGATTCAATGTGGCCAATTATTGAAGATAAACCTGGGAGTTGCGATTCAATGTGGCCAATTATTGAAGGTAAACCTGAGAGTTGCGATTCAATGTGGCCAATTATTGAAGATAAACCTGAGAATTGCGATTCAATGTGGCCAATAATCGAAGGTAAACCTGAGAATTGCGATTCAATGTGGCCAATTATTGAAGATAAACCTCAGAATTGGGATTCAATGTGGCCAATTATTAAAGGTAAACCTGAGAATTGCGATTCAATGTGGCCTATTATTGAAGGTAAACCTGAGAATTGCGATTCAATGTGGCCAATTATTGAAGGTAAACCTGAGAATTGCGATTCAATGTGGCCAATTATTGAAGATAAACCTGAGAATTGCGATTCAATGTGGCCAATTATTGAAGATAAACCTCAGAATTGGGATTCAATGTGGCCAATTATTAAAGGTTAACCTGAGAATTGCGATTCCATGTGGCCTATTATTGAAGGTCAACCTGAGAATTGCGATTCAATGTGGCCAATTATTGAAGGTAAACCTGAGAATTGCGAATCAATGTGGCCAATTATTGAAGGTAAACCTCAGAATTGCGATTCAAGGTGGCCAATTATTGAAGATAAACGTCAGAATTGCGATTCAATGTGGCCAATTATTGAAGGTAAACCTGAGAATTGCGATTCAATGTGGCCAAATATTGAAGGTAAACCTGAGAATTGCGATTCAATGTGGCCAATTATTGAAGATAAACCTGAGAATTGCGATTCAATGTGGCCAATTATTGAAGGTAAACCTGAGAATTGCGATTCAATGTGGCCAATTATTGAAGATAAACCTGAGAATTGCGATTCAATGTGGCCAATTATTGAAGGTAAACCTGAGAATTGCGATTCAATGTGGCCAATTATTGAAGATAAACCTCACAATTGCGATTAAATGTGGCCAATTATTGAAATGAAACCTGACAATTGCGATTCAATGTGGCCAATTATTGAAGGTAAACCTCAGCGTATTTAAGGTGATTTTTATGATATTATAACACACACTGTAGGAATTAGGTTATTGGTGTTGTTTCTTTCTGGCGAATTAAAAGGTGAATAACATGATTTCAAATGTTAAGAATTTTGCGAAGGACTTGTCTGTGAGGGCCGGCCTCATACAGAGTCCCTTTCTTTTATTTAAAAAGCAAACACAAACAAGTTTGAAGATATTAAACAAAGTCTGAAAGGTGGTCCGAACATTCGCCTCTGAGTAGACCTTTGACATTTTTTGCCAACTCTGATTGTCGTCTGTCTTTTACTCATTCCGCCAACAAACAGCTAGGTTCCCACAAAATACACTACAAAATTAATAGGCCTTGTTTCTTTTATTTTTGTGCTGTAGATGAATGTGTTGGCGACGTTGACGGTGTTGTTGACGGTGGTCTACGGTTACACCCATGCTGATCCGGTAGAATCAGAAGTTATCGTAAGTTTTAGAATTCAAATGCGCTGCAATCGGGCTTACTTTTCTACGGAAGCGTATGCAGGCCAAGCGAAAAGAAAATTAGGCCTATGTATAATTCAGAGTTACTGTCTCCTAATTGTGAGGTACTAACTCAGAATTCTAGACTAATTCGGAATTACTTAATCTTAATTTAGAGTTAATAACTCAAAATTATTTGCTAATTCCGAGTTACTAAGCCCTAATTTGAAGTATTTTTTTTTTCGCCTGACCTTAATACACTTCAGTAATTTTCTCATTGAAACCGAAGTTCAATTTATCACCCACTTCTACTGTTGTTAAAGGCACGTTCTCACTGTGCGATTTGTAATACCGACTTGTAGCATGCGATTCAAACGGATGCATTTGATTGGTTGACAAATCTTATTGACCAATTAAAAGCATCTATTTTAATTGCATCCTACAAGTCGGTACGACAAATCACACTGTGAGAACGGGCGTTTAGTTGAACAACAAACCTTCTACTATATTTCTTTGTAGCAATTTGTTGACGAATGCTTTAATGCATAGACTTAATGCAAATATTCAGTAAAAAATCACCAAACTATCAAAATACCTTTCTAGTTTTCCTGCAACCATCCAGCCAAACGTTAACATCCCAAGACCCATACTCCCTCCACTTAAAATGGAAGATCGCATAAAAACAAAGAAAGGTTCAGAACAACCGGGTGTTTTCCTTTCAAACGACACCAAACACTTATATTTGCGACCTTTTAACATCCAGTGAAAGATCTCAATGAAGAAAACAAATTGATCCTCTTAAAATGTCTTCCATTTAGGCAGAGGTCAATTTCACCCATCTCAACGCCTTCGTCTGACATATGCTCTCGATATATGCCCACTTATTTGCAAAGCCACATTCTCTCCAAGGCTTTCTTTGTACATGGGCGCAAGCTCTAATAAATCTGGAGACATTTTCTGAAGATGCAAACTTTCGAAGTGAGGGAACTTAGTTCAGCTTTAAATGGGAGTTAAATTATGTTGACCAATTTCTTTTGCGCGTATTAACATAATAAGGCATTTTAGAAAATTCATTTCGGGCACAAACGTATAGCTCAAATATATATTTGGTATAATTGGAAAGATAATTCAAATGTGCTTCTTTTGAGCTTAAAGCTGTTTTTTCTTCCACTTTATCTTCATTTGTCGCCATACGCTAAGTACCAAACTACTTCATAGTGGAAAGCAAATGTTTATATTTCACAATAAAACGGAACACGCAGCAAGCTCTAAACGACTTGATTTTTCCTGCCTGGCTTGTGTATGCTGATTCTTACATCATCGTAAATGCTATGATTTTCCTGGACGGCTTATTCACTCCAATGTAGTTTTTTTTAGTGCTACTAGATCCATTTAGTTTGTACTTATTCTTGCAGAGAAGTGGGCTGACGTGCCCACCAGGTGCGGTATGTGCCGACATCTTTGATTATAACCAGACTATGGAAGAAACCGGCGAGACGGTTGCTAAGAGACGGCGCGTGGTAAACTGCTTGTGTCCCGGAAGTGGAGAATGTCCGAACCTCAAACGTCACACCTTGCACGCCAGTCCCAGACACAGGTAAACACAATGAACTATATGCGTGGAACGGAGGTCACGTGGTGCTTGATATGCTTCGAATGCCGCCATTACTAGGAGATTACTGTCAATGGCGGCACATTTTACAAAGTCCGATCCAAACCAGCCAATAAGACGTGTCCATTCCACGCATATAGTTCATTGGGTAAACATACCGATAGAAGTCAAAATATATCTTAGAGAAGTAATATATCTTAGAGAAAACTTTATATATTTATTTTGAGTCTTAATTTGATGGGCCATTGGTTAGTTAAACGAAACGTTTGTTGTTTAGGTAAAACTTGAAGTGGTACCAGATAGCAATTTTGTTAAATCCTAAAGCATTGAGCCATCCTCGAAGGAGTTGCAGGTCGTAAGCTGGTAGGACGTACGACTGATACCCCCCCGAGTCTCCTCAGAGCTTGCGGGTCGTAAGCTGGTATGACGTACGACTGATACCCCCCCCCCCCCCCCCCCCGAGTCACCTCAGAGCAATTCCGTAAAGGCTCTCAGAAAATGTTCCCTCGCAACAGGCCACATACCGCCATCTGTTTTAGTTTGTATCAGTTATAGGACTCATCAATAACAGTTTAGAGTAGTATATAACAGGTAGCAAGGAAGATACAATATTTGATCAAGCCAAGTATTTATGCCTGGGGTGTTAGCTTTTGACAATGAACAAGAGGTCACAGGCAAACGTTTTCAACATTAAGCTTTCGCGGATAACGTCATAGGCGCTTCACAAGGATAAAAAAAAACGTCATCTCTTTGATTCTGCATTTGTTTTTACAGGCAGCAAATTTGTGAAACTCGAAATTCTTTAAGTCGTTGTAAAAAAGACGAAATTGCTGAGCAGATGCACGTTGATTCAGACCTGTTTGACGGAAATACATACTTCAAGGTGGGTAAACAGAAAAATCATATCCGAAGCAAGGTAATATTTAATAAAAAAAGGGTTTTATGGTACGTTAACCTTTTTTTTTATCTTACTTGGCTAGCGGACCCATATCAACGACCCTCCCACTCCGCCATATATTGCCCCACCCAAAATGTATAACTTAATCATGTAGAAGCTCGAAATGTCAAGTTTGTTTCAAGGTAAATTCAAGAATCAGTAAAAATGTAGGAACTAAATATTGGCTCACTACCTTCTCTAAGCCTCGATGCCATTTTAGTATCTTATACCTCCGATTAAAAGTATTTCAACGAGTAAATTATTACGTCCAATGGAATACCAAGTATTCCCGGACAAGCCCCCAGCTTTGAAATGACAAAACAATTTCTACTAAGGACTCCGCCTCTACAAATATTCATAATACACTTTAGCTTCCTACATTTTGTTTTAGATGAATTGTAGATGTCGACGACATCGTCATCCTTTACCTCATGGGGGTTTTCGGGAGAGAGCAACCCAGCTTCAAGGGCAGGTATTTGAAGACGATCACTGGGTGCATAACTACGTTTGTGTCCGTAAGTATTACATTTCTCACATAATTGAGATTATTTGAGCTATATCATGAGCCGCGGTCACTCTAAAGCCAATCTAGTTTACTTTAAACTTGTTTTGATGAAACCTGATCGCTTCGAACAACTTTGTGGTCACACTGGGCCTGGCGATGTTGATCGGCTTGATAACTTCTGATTGGACAAACAGTTCATGTGACTTATCTAGGTCATACTCATTAGCCAATGAAAACAACGATCAGCTTTCTCTATTCACGCAAACCACTTCACAAACTAGTTTCGATCGATCGAGAATTCGGTATCAATCCGAACTAGTTTCGCTCAGTGTGACCGCTCACATATAAGTAATCACGAACGACTTGTAGTGTGACCGCGCCTGAAATGAATCAAAGACTTTTGATCATTCCGAAAGCTTTCCCGAACACCCAAATGACACGGTTGCCACCAAAATACAAAACAAAATGGTTGAAGTTAAGGGAATTGTCAACACCCATGATCGTTTAAGACCAGAGGCCAGGCAGGGTAAGGTCCTCCATCAATGGCACTCGGGTTCGAATTATACTCTGTCCAAAACCTGTCAAACCGCCATATAAGTGACGTAATCTTGCGTACAGCGTAAAAAACATTGATCATTGAATCAGTCGACCCCCATTAAACCTACGTCTGTAAGAAAAATATTCTTAAGTAGGACACAAAACATTAAACAATAAACCAAATCGTTTGCTATCTTTGCCAGCTAATTCACATCCTGATTTTGTGTTTATTTTTCACAGGTTCCAGACGTAGCAGAAGCAGTAGGACGATCGAATAAATATATATATTTTCATGTAGGTGGTTCATATAATACACAACACAAATATAAACCTGGTATAGTAACCAATTATTATGGCCAACTTTATTGTACAGTTAGGAGGAATCTAGTCGTCGTTTATCACTATTAACTAATATTTAACAAAGAGGTCTAAAACAAAATGTAGACCGTATACTTACTGTATATGATCAAGTTTTAATGCGGGTAAGTTATTAGTTAGACGTTAATAATCCCTTTAGTCCACCAGATTTATCCCCCTTGTTCCTAGTTTTCGTCGTCAGCCAAAGTTGTAGCAAAGAGAGTAGATTGACAAGAGTGGTCACTTCGTCCGCGCCATGTTGAATTAGAACTGACACGATTCGATTATTCGGAGCCTCCTTTCTGTAGGGGGCGCCATACAGTCGAATCGTGTACAGTTGGACCACCCTTCCGCTAGGGGGCCAGAAGAACATGCCGGCGATGCTGATTGGACGAAGTGACCACTCTTGTCAATCTACTCTTTTTGGTTGTAGCCTATATATTATTGTGTATCTAGTTTTAAATGGAGTCATAAGATATCGCACTTTTCTCATGTGTCATCTTCTAAAATAATGTAGCCTTTGCACGATTTTTTATTTATAAATTTATCTTGCTTTGTTTGATATGTTATTTTTAAAAAGCTTTAAATTAAAGACAATTCGGAAAAGTACGGTCTTATTTTAATTTCTACATGTTTGATTTCGACTAAAAGGATTTAAATTGTCCGTAACGCTGACATAATCTGTTTTGACCTAACCTTTTTTAAAATCCTCGAAAGAATATTTTACACGCCCTTATATGAAAAAAGACTGCCCAGAGATATAATTATCTCGTTAATATTTCCTACTATATTTTGTAATAATTAATTTTAAATGTTGTCCTTTAAGCCAAGTGTTATTGTTTTGGTTGATGAATAAAATGAGACATGAAAAAACAAACAGTTAGTGTTTATGTTATTTCCGTGTGCTAAAATATTTTTTATTGCGTAAGTCTTATTTGTCCTTAACCACAAAAGATTGATTGATTGATTGATTGATGATTTACGCCGACGTTGCCAGGTTTAGTGGGGGAGGAAACCCTCGACCTTCGGCCGGTACCTGTCATCTCTTCCACGCATGGCGACCGAGTCAAAAATCCACTCAGAAATGTTTTTATTTGGTCTGAGTGTGATTCAAACCCGCGCCGCATCGATGGAAGGTCTGTATGGGACTGAGGGGTGATCACTCTAACCCATTGGACCACCGAGGCCCCTAACCACAAAAGAAAAGAAAAAAACGATTTTAGCAGGAGTAACGGTCGTCTATTCCTGTTTGTCGTTTGTTTTTGCCATAAGTGGAGAAGGGTTCATTCATAACTTCAGGTTCACAGAAATTGTTACATTTTTCATGAATTGTGACCGTTCGGTTCAATGATATGTACACTGTGACGTTTGCTCATTGGCATTAGTGCACCTATTCATTTGCTAATTGGAATCTCTAATCAGAAACCTGGATATCCCTTATCCCCAGAAGCAATAAGCGTTCTATTTCCTCTCTTTCCCACCTATACTTTAGGTAACATCCTATTTCATAATTTGTACACATCTCTTCGCCGAGGCAATTGTTCAATAGCATTTGTCCACCAAGGCATTTGCTCAACAGCATTTGTTCAATAGCATTTGTCGACCAACGCATTCGTTCAATTTGGCCTTTGTTCAAAAGCATTTGTAAACCAAGGCATTTGCTCAGTAACATTTGTCCATCGAGTCATTTGTTCAAAAAGCATTTGTCCACTGAGTCATTTGTTAAATATTATTTGTCCACCAAGGCATTTGTTCAACAGCATTTGTCCATTAGAGTCATTTGTTAAATAGCATTTGTCCACCAAGGCATTTGCTCAATAGCATTTGTCCACCAAGGCATTTGTTCAATAGTATTTGTCCACCAAGACAGTTGCTCAATAACATTTGTCCACCAAGGCATTTGTTCAATAGCATGTGTCCACCAAGGCATTTGTTCAATAGCATTTGTCCACCAAGGCATTTGTTCAATAGCATTTGTCCACCAAGGCATTTGTTCAATAGCATTTGTCCACCAAGGCATTTGTTCAATAGCATTTGTCCACCAAGGCATTTGTTCAATAGCATTTGTCCACCAAGGCATTTGTTCAACAGCATTTGTCCATTAGAGTCATTTGTTAAATATTATTTGTCCACCAAGGCATTTGTTCAATAGCATTTGTCCACCAAGGCATTTGCTCAATAACATTTGTCCACCAAGGTATTTGTTCAATAGTATTTGTCCACCAAGGCATTTGTTCAATAGCATTTGTCCACCAAGGCATTTGATCAATAACATTTGTCCACCAAGGCATTTGTTCAATAGCATTTGTCCACCAAGGCATTTGTTCAATAGCATTTGTCCACCAAGGCATTTGTTCAATAGCATTTGTCCACCAAGGCATTTGTTCAACAGCATTTGTCCACCAAGTCATTTGTTCAAAAAGCATTTGTCCACCAAGGCATTTGTTCAATAACATTTGTCCACCAAGGCATTTGTTCAATAGCATTTGTCCACCAAGGTATTTGCTCAACAGCATTTGTCCACCAAGGCATTTGTTCAATAGCATTTGTCCACCAAGGTATTTGCTCAACAGCATTTGTCCATCGAGTCATTTGTTAAATAATATTGTCCACCAAGGCATGTGCTCAATATTTGTTTACATGTCCTCTAAGACATTTGTTCAAATGTAGATTTCCACCCTGAACATTTATTCCGGTAGTTCGCTACAAGGCATTCACCCCGGCGTCGGATTTCGTACCGTTTCGTATCTATTGAACATTTTGGTTCTCGAGGCATTTTGATTAAAGAGCATTTAGATTTACCCCACTGGACTAAACCTAAGTCGAAGCTTTTCCCCTTGTTACGATATAATTGTATTGTTTACTATATACGAGTCTAACAATGTACGAGTCAAGCTGTCAGTCTTGTACCCATCTTGAGGTAATACAATGTTGTCGTCTCGAACAACTCGATCTTGGACTTCCATCTATCAATAGTTAGATCAACGATAGCGATACATGGTGTCAGAAGTGCTCGAATCTACTCCCAACGATACCGCTACAATCCACAAACTCTATACAAACTGAACGCTCTTCATCTTTATCGAACGTCGGCAACCCTACATCTTTCCCGCTGTGCTTCTCTGTGGTGGACATTACTCGATCTGCAACCAACTCGACACAGGACTGGATTTCTCTCTAAGGATTACTTTTACTGACGCAAGTAACTTTATAGACACGTTTCTTCCATGGATAAGCTGTAAAAATAATTTTAAACTCAAGCAATTAACTTTTGTGGAACTTACAACTCTACACGTAAAGAATCAAGAATCTACGGTGGTCCAGAATAATCTTACTACATATTTCACGCATAGTGAAGAGGACCATATTGACATTGTGCACCACGTGTTTTCAAAAACTTAGAATTTCTCAAAGATTCGTCCTGTCTGCATTAAATAACATTTTTGGTACGTGATTTGCTACAATTTAATTACTTTTTGTGAAAAAATTCCGGACAATATTCTAGAAACTGACCTCGCCAAAAAAAATTTCTACGGAAGCCCATATGAATCATCTTAAAATATAGACTCTATCACGGAAAATTCAAAGCAATGGCTCAACAGGACCTAGGAACTTCACAACACTTCCCCCCTCTTACAATTGGACTCCAAGGCAATGTTCCCCTCCCCCCCCCCCCCCAAGCTCAAGTTGGATGGTAATTTGAATATGTCCTGGAAAAGGTGGAGACAAATTTGGGATTCTTTTGAAATTGTAACTGGACTGAATGAAAGGGAGGATAAATACAGAATTGCTACGTACATCACCTGCATCGGGCCGGAAGCTTTAGATGTCTACAATGGCCTGCCATTCATAAACCCAGAGGATAAAAACAAGATGGAAATTGTGCTTGCATTAATGGAAAGACACTGCTAAGGTGAGACAAATGTGATTTATGAAAGATACATTTTCAACAATAGAAATCAACATGAGGATGAAAACATCGAAACCTATGCTTCACGTCTCCGTTCTCTCTCTCAAACCTGTAACTTCGGGGATCTTCAAAGTGAACTCATCAGAGATAGGATTGTCTGTGGTGTGCTGGACAATAGTGTAAGAAAGAAACTACTTCAAGAGCCTAAATTGACTCTAAACAAATGCATTGACATTTGCAGATCGTTCGAAACTACATCGGCTCAACTAAAATCAATGAACCGCACTAAAGAAGAAGTGCATGGTGTTTCAAATAAATACAAACACAAGAAACATTCAACCAAATCAACGCGTGGAAATCAGAGTGGTAACAAAAAACAAATACTCAGTTTTAAATGTAAGTTTTGTGGCACTATACATCAAAGGGACAGAGAAAAATGCCCAGCATATGGGAAGAAATGCCCCAAATGTGATAAATACAATCACAGTGCATCAATGTGTTTCTCGGACAGAAAAGCGGGACACGCTGTACATGCCATGCAAGACTCTGATGAATCTTCTTCTGGATATTCGGACGAAGACGTTTTAACGGTTGATGTTATAGAAACTGTGAATTGTCTTGAATCTAAAAAAGAAAAGAAAATCTTCGCTACATTTCAACTAGATAGCAAAGAACTCAAATTCCAGGTGGATTCAGGCGCTACCTGCAACGTCATTTCTCAGACAGATGTACCAGCAGGTACCAGCATTGAACCGGCAACAATAAAACTCTCTATGTACAACAAAACCAGTGTTACGGCATTTGGTAAAACCAGACTTAAACTAAGAAACTTAAAGAACTTAAAGAAATATTCTGTGGAATTCGTTGTGCTCAAAGGTAATACTGTACCAATCATTGGTGCGATTACAGCTCAGAAAATGAAACTTTTAAAGGTGTTACACGAAAATATAAAGACAATAAACTCTTCTTATGTCAACAATCATGTAACCCCACTGACCAAAGAAACTATTATGTCTGAATTTGGTAATGTGTTTTCTCAAGAAGTCGGACTTCTTCAAGGTGAAGAACACTTGGAGATTGACACCTCTGTACAATGTGTCAAACAACCTCTAAGACGAGTACCACTTGCTTTGAAATCTACTCTAAAAACAGAACTTCAGAAACTCGAAAAACTAAATGTTGTCACACCTGTGGATACTCCGACAGATTGGGTTTCAAGCCTCGTTCTCGCAAAGAAACCAAATGGAAATTTGCGAATCTGCATTGACCCCAAACCACTAAACAAAGCACTTAAAAGGAATCATTACCCACTACCAATCATCGAAGACCTACTACCGGAACTGTCGAAAGCAAAAGTCTTTTCGAAATGCGATGTCAGAAACGGATTTTGGCATGTTGCTTTGGATACAGCGTCAAGCTATCTTACGACATTCGGAACGCCATTCGGAAGATACCGGTGGTTGAGACTTCCTTTCGGGATTTCCCCTGCTCCTGAAATCTTCCAGCGCAGATTAGACGAAGCACTACAAAATCTGCCAGGCACTTTCCGTGTAGCGGATGACATACTTACCATAGGAGAGGGCGATTCCATCGATGATGCTGTAAGAAATCATGATGAAAGGTTCATTATGTTAATGAAAAGATGTGAAGAAAAAGGTATCAAACTGAACGCGGACAAATTAGAACTTAAAAGTGAGAACGTTTCGTTCATTGGACACCTTCTTACTCCCGAAGGTCTGACAGTAGATCCATTGAAGGTAAATGCTATTTTGAACATGCCCAAGCCAACAAATGTACAAGGTGTACAGAGAATTGTCGGACTTGTGAACTACCTTTCTAAATTTTTGGAAAATCTGTCTGACCTTTGTGAACCCCTCAGGCAGCTCACAAAGAAAGGCTGTGAATGGAACTGGACCTTCGAACATGACACAGCATTCGATAGAATTAAAACTGCTGTTACCCAAACACCAGTGTTGCGTTACTTTGACAGTTCTCTGGACGTAACCATACAGTGCGAGGCATCAGAGACTGGACTGGGTGCCTCTTTACTACAACAAGGACAACCTGTAGCTTACGCCAGTCGAGCTTTAACACAGACAGAACGTAACTACGCCCAGATTGAGAAAGAACTTTTAGCCATTGTGTATGGATGCACTAAATTTCACCAATACACATTTGGACGCCCTGTAACGTGTGAAAGTGACCACAAGCCCCTCGAGTCGATACAGAAGAAAGCTCTCATGGATGCACCTAAGAGACTTCAACGTATGCTTCTCGCTTGGCAGAAATATGACCTGAACATAGTCTACAAGAAAGGTAAACATATGTATCTTGCTGACACGCTATCAAGAGCTTATCTACATACTACGGAAGGCCAGCAGGATCACCATGAAGAAATTTCTTCAATTGAAGCTGAGGTTGAGTGTCTGCAGATGGCGGATTATCTTCCAGTGTCGGAAACTACGCTAAATGACATTCTCAAAGCTACCCAGCAAGACACTTCCCTGCAAGCAACCAAGAATTATATATTAAACGGTTGGCCTCAGACAAAGAACAACGTTGTTTCACACGCCCTACCATACTTTAACATGAAAGACGAAATGTCAATCCAAAATGGTGTTATTTTCAGAGGAAATCGGTGCGTTGTTCCTAAATCTTTACGCCCCACAATTTTGGAACGTCTTCATGGTGCTCACTTGGGAATCGAATCTTGTCGACGCAGAGCTCGAGAGTGCCTGTATTGGCCAGCAATGAATGCTGAAATACAGGACTACATCTCCAAGTGTGAAACATGCTGTACTTATCAGACGAAACAACGAAAAGAGACATTAATTCCCCATGAGGTACCTGATCGTCAATGGGCAAAGATCGGAACGGACATATTTACTTTGGATAACAAAGACTATCTGTGCACTGTTGACTATTACAGTGACTTCTTTGAGGTGGACAGATTATACAATAAGACCGGTAAAGAAATTATTCACAAACTGAGAAGCCATATGGCTCGCCATGGTATCCCGGATGTACTTGTTTCAGACAATGGCCCTCCATTTTCTGGAAAAAGGTTTTCTTCATTTTCTACCAAGTACGGATTTAAACATATCACTAGCTCCCCTGGATACCCAAAATCAAACGGCAAAGTTGAGGCAACAGTGAAAATAGCCAAACGTGCTCTGAAGAAAGCTAAGAGATCTAAGAGGGACCCTTACCTTGCTTTACTTGACATACGGAATACTCCCACGGAAGGACATTCAAGTTCACCTGCTCAACGCCTATTTTGTCGTCGTACAAAAACCCTTCTACCTACTGCAAAACCCCTGCTAAAACCAGAAATCCCTTCATCGATTTTGAAAGAAAAGAAGACTAAAAGGCAAAAGCATGCTCGTCACTACAATATGCATGCCAAGGACTTACCTGAACTAAATACTGGAGATGTCGTTCGGATACAACCAACGTCAGAATACCACAGTGAATGGAAACGAGGTACTATTCAAGGAAAACCCAACAAGCGTTCTTACCAAGTAGAACTGGATGAGGGTCAACTCCTTCGCAGAAACCGAGTGAACCTAAAGCGTACTTCAGGAGTGATTAATCCACGGACCGAAGACTTACCGGATTACCAGATTCCCCAATCCTCCAATACATCGGACCAGGCTCAGTCATTTGCCCCCTTACCCACCGTACCGACTATTCCCCCGGCATTAAACCAAAGTGAAACAACCTACACGACAAGGAGTGGTCGAATTTCTAAAATGCCTACTTACCTGAAGAGTTACGTGAAATGAACATTTTGTGCCCATATATGGAGAACTTTAATACTGTTTCAAACAAAGAGACATTTTAACCATATTTCTTGATGAACATTATTTCTTCTATCAGCCTTACGTAAAACCCTTTAATTTGACGGCTCTTTGGTGATTCTTATGCAAGGTTAACATTTGATGATTGTTTTGACATTACTTATCTTTCTTAAAGTGTTCGTGTTTCTGTTCGATAATTTAACCTCAATAATAACAGTTAAAGTTAAATTTAAAAAAAAGGGAGATGTTACGATATAATTGTATTGTTTACTATATACGAGTCTAACAATGTACGAGTCAAGCTGTCAGTCTTGTACCCATCTTGAGGTAATACAATGTTGTCGTCTCGAACAACTCGATCTTGGACTTCCATCTATCAATAGTTAGATCAACGATAGCGATACACCCCTCTGTATCATTCCGTAAGCCAAGATTCCTTCAAACATTTTTGCAGGTAGACATTAACCCACCTATCTGCGCATGCAAAAGAAGCTACATTACGGGAAAATCACGTCATTTTAAAATAAAAAACAAGCCCCAGAAATATGATTCATATTCCCACATAATTCGGTCTGGCTGCTCAGCGTTTTCTTTATGGGACAGCCAGTCGGCCAACCCGACATTTCAGTAAGAGGACACCCACTCAGTCCACCCGACACTTTCGTAACGGCACACCCAACCATCCTATCCGATATTTGCGTAACTGAACACCAGCCCACCCTACTCGACCGTTACGTTACGGGACACCCACCCAACGTAAGCCTACTCTACATTTCCGTAACGAAACACCTACCGGTCCCAACCGACATTTCCGTAACGGAACACCAACCTGCCCTAGTATACCCGACATTACCGTAACGGAACACCGACCAGCCCTAGTATATCCGACATTTCCGAAACGGAAGACCCACCAGCCCTAGTATACCCGACATTTCCGTAACGAAACACCTACCGGTCCAAACCGACATTTCCGTAACGGAACACCAACCTGCCCTAGTATACCCGACATTTCCGAAACGGAACACCCATCAGCCCTAGTATACCCGACATTTCCGAAACGGAAGACCCACCAGCCCTAGTATACCCGACATTTCAGAAACAGAAGACCCACCAGCCCTAGTATACCCGACATTTTCGAAACGGAACACCCACCAGCCCTAGTATACCCGACATTTCCGTATTACGGAACACCAACCAGCCCTAGTATACCCGACATTTCCGAAAACGAACACCCACCAGCCCTAGTATACCCGACATTTCCGAAACGGAACACCCACCCCAACCGGCATTTGCGGACAGTACATCAACCGGTCCTACCGAAAAGACCGACACGGAAGACCCACCAGCCCCATCCTAAATTTTCGTACAGGAACACCAACCAGCACCGACACCGATAATTTCAGTAATGCTAATTTCGGCGCCAGTGCGAAAATGTGCCAAAACAACGATCTGTCATGCGTACGCGAATAAATGTAAATACGACAATGGGTCACAATGTGTTCGACCGTACCAATGGAATTGATTGATTGTTGATTGTTTAGTGTTTTACGCCGCGCTCAAGATTATTTCACTTATATGGCGGCGTTGCCAGTTTTATTGTGGGAGGAAACCGGGCTCTGTGCCCGGAGGAAACCCACGACCTTCCGTTGGTAACTGGCAACCATCCCACATAGGTCGTTCGAGTGAAAACCCAGTCAGAAAATTTTCCAATTTTTGGACTGAGTGGGATTCGAACCCGCGACCCATCGTACCAATGGAAAATGTGCGTGATAAACGGATACAATTCGAATAACCAGATCATTGCTTATTTAGATTTTCAGTTTTAAGTTTACTTTTAAACATTGTTTTAAAGTGGCATGGTCTGCCAAATATAGTAAAAAAACAAATTCTATTTACATTATTTTCCCGAAATTTGGCAACTCATGCCACTTCAAAAGATTTTTAGCTAAATTACTTTAGAAATTCCATCGGCCATCGGAATTTGATTGGTTTCCGTTCAGATACACAACACAGCTATATCATTTCCTCAACAGAGTGTAATACAATGTATACTACAGACGTGACTAAAACATGAATATATAGTGCTATGGAAATTACACAATTACGTTTGTTATTCATCCGGTATTTAGGTAATGACCCCTCCATTATCCGTTAACTTTATAATATAATGCACGATACAAACGTCACATTGTATTCGCCACAATTTGGGAGAACTACTACCCGGTAGGTATTTTTCTTCTGTTTAGTTTTGAGGATAGTTAGTTTGCTTCTTTTATTTATATCCCTATTTATTTATATGTTTTTTTTTAATTCAACTGGGGGTTTTAAAGCGGCGTGCGTTGTCAAGTTTGCACTTTTTCTAAAATATGATTTCCCATATTTCGGTGAATATCAGGCTACAGTGTTATTTGCCTTTTGAGGAAATGTTAATGTTTTGACTCAACACACCTTCCCAAACTATGGAAGCCGAATACGGACATTTTAGTTCGCGTGCTTGGCGACCCCGCCAGACTCGCCAAAGCAAAGGATTCGCGACTTTCTCTACCCCGCGAAACTCGCCAAACACGCCAACCACGCTAATCAACTTTATAAAAAAAAATAGTATTTTTTTTAAACATTTCATTCGCGTCCTTCGCTACCTTTGTGAGGCTGGCGGGGGCGAGAAGGTCGCGATTCTATATCATTCGCGACTTTCTCGACCTTGGTGGGGTCGCCAAACACGCCAAGGTCGCGAAACACGCTAAAAAAAAGATAGTATTTTTTTTGCAATTCAGAATCGCGACCTTCTCGACCTTCGCGTGCTTGGCGGGGTCACGAGGGTCGCGAGGGTCGCGAAGGTCGCTAACCACGCGAAGGTCGCCAACCACGCGAAGGTCGCCGACCACGCGAAGGTCGCCAACTAGTGAATTGTTGAGTGGACTTGATGTATAGCTTAGCTTAGGCGTGATTGGCGACCTTCGCGACCCTCGCGACCTTCGCGACCTTCGCGCCCTTCTCGACCCCGCCAAGCACGCGAAGGTCGAGAAGGTCGCGATTCGGGATTGCAAAAAAATACTATCTTTTTATTAGCGTGTTTCGCGACCTTGGCGTGTTTGGCGACCCCGCCAAGGTCGAGAAAGTCGCGAATGATATAGAATCGCGACCTTCTCGCCCCCGCCAGTCTCGCCAAGGTAGCGAAGGACGCAAATGAAATGTTTAAAAAAAATACTATTTTTTTATTAAGTTGATTAGCGTGGTTGGCGAGTTTGGCGGGGTAGAGAAAGTCGCGAATCAATTGCTTTGGCGAGTCTGGCGGGGTCGCGAAGCTCGAGAATAAAATGTCCGTATTCGGCTTCCATACCAAACTTTGGTTGAGCCACATCATTCGATAGGGTCCTTAAACAGTCCTTCAGGAGTATTTTAAACACAGTTTAACGATATGGTGAAAGTAGATTTTTCAGTATAGTTAGAAACAGCTCATATGGGTCACTGGAAGTAAACAGACTCAAGCAATCCCAGCTACCAGATCTCCATCCACCTAAAGAGGGCCCTCTTTCACAAAGCGGCGTAGCGCAAGTTTTTACGTAACTGCCATAGCAACCCATACTGTACACTGTAAAATGTAACCCGTAAATTTTACGGTAGAATACTGGCAGCTGGGCTGCCAGCTTTCTACCGTAAAAATAAGGGTAGACCGTAAAATCAACTAGCCACATTCCTAATCAGTGAATGTGAAAAAACATTATGAAATCAGCAGGCTAAGAAATAAAGGGCTTTAAATCGTCAACCCCAGCATGGATCTGTTAAAGGGGCATGAGCTGCCAAAATTCACAGTTTTTTCATAACTTCTGATCGTCACGACAGTAAGAGGCTTTGAAGGCTATCGAAAAACTAAATGATTGGCGTTGGAATGAGAAAAATCCATACAGTATGTGGCCTGTATGAACCGAAAACGTGTTCAAAAGTAAACAAAATTTAAATAACCGGGACGACCATTCATTCATTCTAAGCCAAAGTTAGTTTAAAACAGTACTTTATCGTACATTTTCGAGACTTGAAGCATTAAAAAGCTTTTGAATTCTACCTCTTGAGAAAAATAGCCAATAATTTCAGCATTCTGTTTTAACGTCAAAATATCAACATTTTGGCAGCTCATGCCCCTTTAATGTAGATTTTCAAATGTTATGTACCCCCAACGTAATAGTAAAACTGACTACTTCTGCAAGTTGACAAACATATTTATTTGAAAAAATTTGAAAAAAATGCTGCCTTAGGGCAGGTATCTCTATCTACACTTCAAATACAGTTATGTTAAATTTACTGTCTTAGCCTATAATGACAATTTTTTTCTTATATTAAATCGCCTACCGCGGGATTCGAACCTCTAACCTCCCATACAGGAGCTGCGCAGAACTATATGCGCACTAGCCATAACCGTAGCCTTTAACCATTACACTAACTACAAATATGGATAAAAAATACCCCCTAGATTTATCTGAGGACGATGGCTCACGGCTATAATAATTATATTCAGTACCATATATGGTCTGACGTCTTGTCTTTTTTTTATTCGAAATCGTGTTCATTAACAGGTTTCACGATGACAGGAGTCGTAAATTTACTGATGGTATTACTGGGGTTTTGTGTTTTACTTGGACCCAGTCTGGCAGCAAGGAATAGGGGCAGCTATTCATTCAGAGTGAGTAAAGACTTACAGAAATATATATATTTTCTTATAGTGGTACACTGGACCAAGGTGAGCCAGTTGGTAGAGCGATAGCATCTTCTCGAACCAAGTTAAAATCTCAATGGCCCCATTCAACACGGAATTGGGCCATGAAGACTGTGGCTCAAGGAGATGGAGCGATGGCTTCTCGTGCCATGAGCTGTGTTTTCCAATGAACTATATACGTGGAATGGACACGTATCATTGGCTGGTTTGGATCTGACTTTGTAAAATGTGCAGCCATTGATAGTTGAAGCGCCCGTGCATAACAGATCTGGATCGAAATTGAATCATCTCCTAGTAATGGCGGCATTCGATACACATCAAATACAACGTGACCCCTATTCCACGCATATAGTTCATTGGTGTTTTCATTCCCCTCGAACCCAACTATTCGAACAACAATGGCATAATCAAAGAGTTCCCATTGTACGAGATTTGCCTCCGCTGGTGGAAATAGCTTTCAAGCCCTGATTATTACAATGGAGATCTCGTGCCATTCTACGAGATCTTCAACACGAGACATGGTATCTCAACGAATGGCATTAGGATCAATCCCTATTTTAGATTGGGGTTATCATAGACAACTTTAGGTTTATAATTTATCAATCTGACTAAAGTCGGGATGATATAATCAGATTGATAATCTGTTTGGCAATTTTATTAATAGATCGACCAGGGTGGAAATCATCAGTGTTTTTGACTTGGTTGTGAATGACACTTCTATTTCATTAATTCAAATTCGAACGATAAAAGCTCCTTAAATGCCCATTGACAGCGGCGGTGACAGGAAATTTGTGGAAGTCACACTATGCTTTACTCTCCTATTAGTAGCAGCCGGTATCTCTCCATATCGTTCCTATAAGCATGCAGCGACCGGTATTTCTCCCTTTCGTTTAGGCCTAACACACTCGCTGTTTTACTTGTAAGCATGGGTAATTGTTACCAATTAAGAGACTAGCTGCCACTCTACCGCCTCGCTATTAAAACTTATCATCCACTGGAATTTGCCCCATACCCGATAGTTGAACACATTCGGTCGTGCTTGTTTTCATCAAGAGCGTGATTTTCTCTATTTACAAATGTTTGGCCCCGTCATTTGTTTAGAAACATTCGTCCAGCTAATAGCACAGGTGGAAACTCGAAACTACCCTAGTAAGGCTGCAGTTCAAATCTTGGCAGACCAAAAAGGGAGAAATCTCAACATTTTCACATCCGAATGGGATAGTGCAGACGACATTGTGTCAAGGGCCAAATCACCCCAATGTCAGACAGCTCAATCTGCCACTTTTACTCAATCTCCACCATATATGTTTTCACTGAGTCATATCATTGCCACAAAAAATTATTTCCAGCTTATCAGAAGTCCCACTAATAAAAAGGTCCAAATATATTGACGGAAATCTAGGAAGTATTGTCGTCCCGAAAATGAGCTAATCCTCTTTGTATACTTGGTCCAGTGGGTAGCTGGAGACACCCACGCCCCGTGGCCAAAGTATATTTTGATGATGTGTGGCCAACACATCATCGATATATACTTCGGCCAAGGGACTTGAATATCTCCAACTTTCAAGGGGGAAAATTGGTTCAGTATGTTTCGGTCAGTGAGACAAGCGCCAGTCATTTCTTATTGCCGAAGCCATTGGCATCCCATGACTACAGGCCTACTCTACATCGCGATTTTATTCATCATTGATTGGATAAAACTAATTAAAAAAATGGCAGCGGCCTTGTTATCTATTTCAACGACACATACAAATTTCGATTATTCACTTACGAGGGATTAGAAATACAATGGAGAAATGTTTTTGACAACATAAACCCTACTCTTTCCACCTAAACTAGTTTAAAGTGGCATGAGCTGCCAAAATTCACACGTTTTTCATAATGTCTGACCGTCACGACAGTCGGAAGTTTTGAAGGCCATCGAAAAACTAAATGATTGGCGTTGGAATGATGAAAATCCATACAGTATGTGGCCTGTACGAACCGAAAAGTAAACAAAATTTAAATAACCGGGACGACTATTCATTCATTCTAAGCCTAAGTTAGTTCAAAACAATACTTTATCGTCCATTCTCGAGACTAGAAGCACTAAAAAGCTTCTGAATTATACATCTTAAAATAGCCAATAATTACAACATTCTGTTTTAACGTCAAAATACATGTATCAATATTTTGGCAGCTCATGTCACTTTAACGTTAACATGTTATTTCCCTTAAACATGCATATAGCCGAAGAGATACTTTGTACGGTACCAATGTGTAACAAAGAGCATTTCCCAGCGAACATGGGTTCGTCTATAATGGTGAGGTTATAAATACCATTGTTTGTTGAATAGATACCTAGTTATCCCAATTATATTGACAGTGATTATATGAATTGCTTCCATTAAATAACTAAGTAGGGATAGTTTTAAATGACATGGACGCTTCATGACCTTCAGTAATTAAAGTGGCAGGAGTTGTCAACTATGGGGAAATTTTTATGGAAACAGAATAAGCGAATTGTCGGCCATTTTTATCCGTTGATACCTATCTTAACCCCCTTAAAATGTTCTCATATATCCGGGCTATTTAAGTTTTGTTTACAAATCTTGAAAAATCGGTCTCTAATGTGCTGAGAATCTAACATAAACTCAGACCGAAAAAAAACATTCGACAGAACTCAGATTTCTGGGCTAACGCATGCGTGCTGAAAGTTAGAATTCTAGAGGGTCTATACACTTCCGTTACTTTCATATTATCCAGCAATGCCGGTGATGCTAAATTTGATTTTGTAAAATGTAATTAGGCCTACTTCAAAGTTACCAAAGTGAATTTTATGAATACTAATTGGTTAAAAAGCTTCAAAGTGAATTGTTGAATTACATCTGCAATGTTGAAGTGTGGCAATTCACGATGGTTGCTTATAAAGATTTGAACATTACCGGCATTGTTTAGAAAGCGACCACCGTGCGTCGAAAAGTCAGTTGTCGAAATATCGTGTGCCGAAATATCGTGTGCCGAAATATCGTGTGTCGAAATATTGTGTGCTGAAATATACTGACATATACATTTTTTATTCCAGTATTTCCCACGCCCCGAATGTCCGGAGAGGGCTGTATGCGCGGAGATCTCCACACTAAGTAAAAAACCCTGGTCATCGGATGTTTCCGAAACTCCTCTCTTCACCTCCTACATCTGTAAATGTCCAGAAGACCAAGAATGTCCGACCAGACCGGGCACTCACACACTACATGTGAGTCAGGGAAGATGGTAAGTTTGTGTAGTTCACGAAATTCTTATCGTCGCTACAAAATGGTTTGAGGCCAAAGAGAGTAGATTGACAAGAACGTATAATAAGTTAGTCTGCTGTTGGCTGTTAGCTGTTAGCTGTTCGAAAGGGAGCGACCATTATTTCATCGAATAGCTAACTGGCTTATTCTGGGCGAAATAATAGACCTACACTTTTCAAACTTTTCTCATATACACTCCTTAAGATGCCCCATCTAATGGGCACATTATTTCAACACTTCGCCGACAGGGGGCGCTGTGATCAACCTTCTAATCGAATAGCAGACTGACGAAATCGAACAGCTAACTGATCGATACAGGCCGAAATGTTAAGCCTACATATACGAAACTTACACCATATATAGTACTCGAGAATCCTAATCTAATGGTGACATTAATTTTGCACTTCGCCGATAGGGGGTGCTGTAATACTACCCAGTGTCGAACAGCTAACTGGCTTATTCTGGGCGAAATAATAGACCTACACTTTTCAAACTTTTCTCATATACACTCCTTAAGATGCCCCATCTAATGGACACATTATTTCTACACTTCGTCGACAGGGGGCGCTGTGATCAACCTTCCAATCGAATAGCAGACTGACGAAATCGAACAGCTAACTGATCGATACAGGTCGAAATATTAAGCCTACATATACGAAACTTACACCATATATAGTACTCAAAAATCCTAATCTAATGGTGACATTAATTTTGCACTTCGCCGATAGGGGGGCGCTGTAATACTACCCAGTGTCGAACAGCTAACTGGCTTATTCTGGGCGAAATAATAGACCTACACTTTTCAAACTTTTCTCATATACACTCCTTAAGATGCCCCATCTAATGGGCACATTATTTCTACACTTCGCCGACAGGGGGCGCTGTGATCAACCTTCCAATCGAATAGCAGACTGACGAAATCGAACAGCTAACGGATCGATACAGGTCGAAATATTAAGCCTACATATACGAAACTTACACCATATATAGTACTCGAGAATCCTAATCTAATGGTGACATTAATTTTGCACTTCGCCGATAGGGGGCGCTGTAATACTACCCAGTGTCGAACAGCTAACTGGCTTATTCTGGGCGAAATAATAGACCTACACTTTTCAAACTTTTCTGATATACACTCCTTAAGATGCCCCATCTAATGGGCACATTATTTCTACACTTCGCCGACAGGGGGCGCTGTGATCAACCTTCTAATCGAATAGCAGACTGACGAAATCGAACAGCTAACTGATCGATACAGGTCGAAATATTAAGCCTACACATACGAAACTAACAACATATATAGTACTCGAGAAACCTAATCTAATGGTGACATTAATTTTGCACTTCGCCTATAGGGGGCGCTGTAATACTACCCAGTGTCGAACAGCTAACTGGCTTATTCTGGGCGAAATAATAGACCTACACTTTTCAAACTTTTGTCATATACACTCCTTAAGATGCCCCATCTAATGGACCCATTATTTCTACACTTCGCCGACAGAGGGCGCTGTGATCAACCTTCTAATCGAATAGCAGACTGACGAAATCGAACAGCTAACTGATCGATACAGGTCGAAATATTAAGCCTACACATACGAAACTTACAACATATATAGTACTCGAGAAACCTAATCTAATGGTGACATTAATTTTGCACTTCGCCTATAGGGGGCGCTGTAATACTACCCAGTGTCGAACAGCTAACTGGCTTATTCTGGGCGAAATAATAGACCTACACTTTTCAAACTTTTGTCATATACACTCCTTAAGATGCCCCATCTAATGGACACATTATTTCTACACTTCGCCGACAGAGGGTGCTGTGATCAACCTTCCAATCGAATAGCAGACTGACGAAATCGAACAGCTAACTGATCGATACAGGTCGAAATATTAATCCTACATATACGAAACTTACACCAATAAGGTCAAGAATTACTTATGGATAACAACTTCTTGGTTTATTGGGTGACGACGTTTCGATGTAGTTCTTACATCGTTATCAAAGTCAATGACAAACAACAAAAAATATTCATTTATATAGCAGATGAGAGAATTACAAGTTGGAACAGGTGCGTAATAGTATAAATTAATTAAGAAAAGTAACAATAGATTTAAGTATGGTGAGTTAAGATCGTTGAAGGTTGTCTTGGAGGATCAAAAGGTCATAGCAGTTGGGGATATATAATCCTTGGTCTCTGTTCATGCTGGGCTTGGTTTTTCTGATTTGGATGGCTTCCTGTAGTTTTCTCTTCTTCCAATGGTGCTGGTTGACAGATAGTGTTGTAGTGGTTTCCCATTGTAAATGCCATTAAAAGATTTGAAACTTACACCATATATAGTACTCGAGAATCCTAATCTAATGGTGACATTAATTTTGCACTTCGCCGATAGGGGGCGCTGTAATACTACCCAGTGTCGAACAGCTAACTGGCTTATTCTGGGCGAAATAATAGACCTACACTTTTCAAACTTTTCTCATATACACTCCTTAAGATGACCCATCTAATGGGCACATTATTTCTACACTTCGCCGACAGGGGGCGCTGTGATCAACCTTCTAATCGAATAGCAGACTGACGAAATCGAACAGCTAACTGATCGATACAGGTCGAAATATTAAGCCTACATATACGAAACTTACAACATATATAGTACACAAAAAACCTAATCTAATGGTGACATTAATTTTGCACTTCGCCGATAGGGGGCGCTGTAATACTACCCAGTGTCGAACAGCTAACTGGCTTATTCTGGGCGAAATAATAGACCTACACTTTTCAAACTTTTCTCACATACACTCCTTAAGATGCCACATCCATTTGGAACATTCGATCCGAACAACCTTCCACCTATGGATCGCGGTTCGAATCCCACTCAGTTCCCCCAAAAAATTGGGAAATTTTCTGACATTTTTCTGTTTTCACTCGAACCACCTATGTGGGATGGTTGCCAGTTACCACCTGAAGGTCGTGGGTTTCCTCCGGGTAAAGATGATGGTTTCCTCCCACAATAAAACTAGCAAAGCCGCCATATAAGTGAAATAATCTTGAGCGCGGCGTAAAACACCAACCAAC
The DNA here is from genome assembly GCA_963971465.1 of Lepidochitona cinerea. Lineage (NCBI taxonomy): Eukaryota > Metazoa > Mollusca > Polyplacophora > Chitonida > Tonicellidae > Lepidochitona > Lepidochitona cinerea. Next base: position 13,882,406 of record OZ020562.1, on the reverse strand, counting down.
CAATCAATCAATCAATTTAAAATAGATAGTGTAAACGGACCTTTATCAGAACTTCCTTGATTTGTATAGTGTGTATGCAATTTCTTCATTCCATAGTAAAAAGTGCCTATTCATTTTCTCAAGACAATGCACGAATATATCATACCGTTACTGTCCTGCATTTCAGTACAATTCTTCTTTCTCTTGTAGAAAAGGCTATCTTAATGAAACCCAGTATCGCTATGAGGAATCTGATCATAACTCTAAAAACAGAGTCTTCTATATTCTTCCGGAAATTAACAAACCCATTGAAAAATGGCCCAAGCCTACAATGCCCCAGGGCGTCATATTATCTCCGATTGTGGTAGTAAAAGTTATAGAATATCAGAGCTAATTGATTACTATCTACAACCTATTGCTTATCGGCATCCTAGCTTTATTAGAAATACTGATGATTTGCTGTCCAAATTGTTTGGGAAATCCATCCAAGAGGATGCGATTTTGTTTATTTTGGATGTGGAGTCTATGTAAATAAGCATTGGCATAGACTTGGGTCTAAAATCCATAAAATCAGCATTCCAAAGATATCCTGACCACCGTCGTCCGGACAAAGACATTTTAGAACAGTTGGAACTAAGCTCAAAAGATAATAATTTTGAATTCAATAGGGGAGATGAATTGAATTGAACTTATTTTACTGACATTAAATTCAATGGGATTGGGAACAAGTTCTTAAAACTTACGAGTCCCTCTCCCTACATAAGCGCAAAATGATAGAGTAAAAATGTAAGACAGGATAAAATACAATTCTTCTAGAAGTGGACTGATATGCATTTAACGTTATCAGGGCAATATAGAAACAAACAGTAAAAAAGTAAAAGTTATAACATTTTCACATGGTTAAACACAGAATGTTTGAATTTGATATTAACTGTAATACTGACGATATCGAACAAAAATTCGAGGTAGCAAAAAAAGAAAGAAAAAAACAAAACAAAAAGGGAAACAAAAAAAAAATGGGGGAAAAAAGACAGGAATATCTATGGAGTAGAAATGTGAACGAGAGTGGCCATAAAGATAGATAAGGAAGTATTTTCATTCATATGTATACGCATATACATTTATGTACCCATATATACATTCAACAAATTGGAAAAGTCAAGTCTGCTTAAATCTACCACTGGACTCTATAAATTTAGTAACCGTTTGAAAAATGTTGGTATTATAGACTTTGGACATGTTTGGATCACCATTGAGGATTATGTGAATATCATTGTCACAGGGGAGGGAGTTTATAAATGCACCTCTGATGTTGTCGTATCTAGTACAAACAAAGAAGAAATGATATGCATCCTCTACTGGCTCCCCGCATAAGCAAGAAGCACTGTCTGTTAAAGTGGCATGAGCTATCAAAATTCACACTTTTTTCATAATGTCTGATCGTCACGACAGTAAGAGGCTTTGAAAGCCATCGAAAAAGTAAATGATTGGCGTTGGAATGAGGAAAATCCATACAGTATGGGGCTTGTACAAACCGAAAACGTGTTTGAAAAGTAAACAAATTTAGATAACCGGGACGACCATTCATTCATCCTAAGCTAAAGTTAGTTCATAACAATACTTTATCGTATACGTTCGAGACTAAAAGCACTAAAAAGCTTCTGAATTGTACGTCTTGAGAAAAATAGCCAATAAATTCAACATTCTGTTCCAACATCAAAATATCAACATTTTGGCAGCTCATGCCACTTTAAATTCACTGGGAGATCTTCCAGCAAATTAAAGGATGTGATATGGCGAAACGTTTAGTCATGTTGTTATGGCTAAATAGGAGAGTGATATTCTTGGCAAATGTCACAAACAGCCTTTCATTTACCTTCGGTATCTGGATGACATTTTTATCTTATGGCAGCATACATTGGAAGACCTACATGTTTTCATTGATAATCTTAATTATCATGATCCCAGCATTAAACTACAGCCTAGTATTGATCACACTTCTGTGGATTTTTTTAATGTAACTATTTACAAGAGTCATATATATCAAACTACTGGGTATCTAGATTACAAAGTAGTCTTCCAACCTACCAATGTATAATCCTTGTTTCGGTATGTGTGTTCTTATTTTATTTTCTCGTTAATCCAAAATTCGGCTTTTTGTATTGTAAGGCTTTGTAAATTTAACTTCAGATACGGCACTGCTGATGAGGTTGAGTAGGTGTTAATCGCACAGATTTGTAATGTTATTTTTAGCTCGATAAGGGGTAATGATTTAATGGCCTATCGTTCGGCTATTGGTTTGTTTGGAGGGGTGTATGCCATCTTCTCTGTCACCATCTCATGGACGTTTTTGTATTTGAGTGTGTATGGTTCTTTATATTCTTATATGATTAGTTGCAGGCAAACCTTCTCGACTGTATCCATGGAGAGTTCGTTTGCTGTTATCTATAATCCATTTCCTAATGATACCATCGGGAGATATTGAATATACCCTGGGTCCCAAAATACATCTGGGAAATGACTTTATATTGTCCATTTAAATATATGTGGACTCAAAAAACAAATTAGATCTTGTTCAAGCAAATCTTTGAGAGTTTGATATAATAAGCCCCTTTCGGGTTTGGCGGAAGTCCCACGAGATCACACGAGACCCGTCTTTAGGGGTATAACTTTCACCGATAGGCTGTCTGATTAACATTAGTGCTTATGGAGATCGGCTGTAACCCTGTTGTTATGTCTGTGATTCTCAGCTTACAATCTATACTTTTTACAAAAGTCTTTTTCTAAGACATACCAAGATATATACAAAGCCATTAGATACTTATTTTTGACGGACAAAAAAATAATATTATTTCTAACACAAAAATAACACGTCGTAGTTATGTTTTCACCGTTGGTTTTTGACAACTTCGAAGCGTATCCACGCGATATAAATGTTTTTATTGACAGTCAACCGACAAAAACTCAACGGATAGCCTCTGGTGTGTTTCACAAAAAAATTGGATTAAAGAAATGATTTAGAAATAAAGAATCAAAGACAAAACCACACGATAACCGTCGATCACCATAGACGCTAATGTTAAATGAATGGCTAGTCAGTGAAAGTTATACCCCTAAACTCCTTTCTCGCGTGATCTCGCGGGGTTTTAGCCAAACTCGAAAGAGGCTTATTGCCTTTACAGAGAGTTATCCTACTCCCAATATCGTAGATAGTACTTTAGAAATACCATCCATTCTTCTTGGGCAGTATATGTTTATTTTTTTCCTGAAAGATTGTCATTTTGTAACCACTGTGATCTTGAAAACACTAATATTGAAATAACATGGGGTGAATTGTTTGATAAACCTAATTCACTAATATATATTATATATCGACCGCCTAGTAGTATTATTGAATCAATGGAAGGAATTAACGACAACATAACTGATGCATCATAATGTTTTAATCACCGATATAAACGAAGATATTCTGAATTAAAAAAGCCGTCAATTAAAACACATTATATTATCTCATGGATTGTCCCGGTTAATACTTGAGCCAACCAGACCAATTTCAAATACTCTTTTAGATCCAATTATTTGTTGTCGCAGTTGTTTAATCACAAGTTACGGAATCCTTCCTAACTTTTGCTGTGATCCCTCTCCCGTTCTTGTTTGTCTAAAAACCTCAATTCCAAAACCTGCTAAATTAATACGTCATGTATGTACCTACAACGATGCAAACTGGGAGCTTCTTCAGAATCCGTCATCTTATGTCAACTTGAGGTTAAGAGGACTCCACTTGGGTTGAAGATATGTGTTCGTTTGTATGTGATACCACAATGGAGGCTGTTACTACATCTATACCTTACAAACATGTGTTATTTAACACAGGAGATAAAATTTGTATGGGGAATGACATAAAAATACCAATAAAACACGCGACAGATTTTGTAAAAAGTCACGAAAATTTCGAACGGATGATAATATACAAAATTATAAAATCCAGCGAAATTACGTAAACGAAATAATCAGGCAGGCGAAACGCACTCAGGATGAAAAAACTGAAAAACAAATATTCGATGACCAAGGAAACAAAAAAAAATGCGAGAAACTTTGAAAGGCCCACCATTACAAAGCCACAATGGGGAATATATAGGGACACAAAAACAAACCTACTAAATGATTACTTCTTCCCTTATATGTTCTATTGATAAACAAGTGTCAATGATCCGTCAACATTGCCCCTGTTTAATGGTCATCGTCTATCTAGCATTGATATTTCTGAAGATATTGTTCTTAATGAATTAGAGCTGATAGACAGAAATAGGCAGTCGGACCAGATAGAATAAACCCAAACGTTTTATATGAAGCACGTCCAATCTTTGCTAAACCGCTGACTAAACTTTTCTGTCATTATATACATATTTATGAACACTAAAACACACGGGCACAGGGTCTAAAATAACCATGGAGACAAGTTTCTAATTGTGTTAAAAAGAGGTATATCATTTAGACCTTTATACCCCATCATAAATTGTTGTAATAAAGTAAACCTATGATATTTCATTAGGTTGACGACTGACGGGAGCTTGGTCTTAGTCAGTAAAATTTTCAGGAACACTTTGTATTACATTGACAATGCTTACGTATCTTAAGCTATGGTAAGAATATCGTCAGACTATATATTATAGGGTCATGGGAAAAGACAGTGAAAATTTGCCCCCCCCCCCCCCCACCCCCACCCCTTTCCCAGAAAAACCTAGGTAGAAGGCAGACAGGGGAGTTTAGCCCTGACCAGTATGTCTTTCAAACCCTTTGGGTCAGAGGTCGAGCAAGTTTACTTTGAAGTAGTTTGTATTCTTCTACTATAATCTTGGCCATAGTGATGCCAGCTTTGTTATACTGAAAGACAAATGGTATTATATTTTTTTCACGACATCTTCCTGGGTCCAAGTTCAAACCCAAAGGATAAATAGTTTGTAATGTTTGAATCCAAAAACTTTCCCTTTCCACACGTTTGTGCTTGGTATCTGCAGCGGAAGTGAGAAAAGGGATTTTCTCAATAGGCATGATTTCAAAATGGTCCTTGACCGAATGACCTGGAGTATTGAAATGTTGTGCCACGGGCACATCATGTTTAAGTCTAATACTAGATAAATGGTTGGTTGCTCTTTGTCGTAGAGAATTCTGAGTTTCTCCGACGTACTGTTTGCAACATTTTTTGCATGTGATAACATACACGATATTAGAGGAGTCGCAATTAAGATTCTCTGCCATTTAATATTTGTCGCAAGATTGTTCTCCGAAAAAGGTTCCGCATTATATACAGAAATGTTCATATCCATCTGCATGGAAAATTGCCAACATGCATGTAACATCCGCTTTCATGTAATCATTACATTATATCACTTTTAAGTTGCCTTAGTAAAGTATTTGAACGCATAGTTTTAAAGTCCGTTCATTCATGACCACATATCAGAGTACCAATGCGGTTTCTTTCTTGGAAAGTTTACAGTGTTCCAACTGCTCGATGTATATTTTGATCTAGCTAAAGCGCTTTACCAAGGTAAAGAAGTGGTGTTCCTTTACTTTGATATACCGAAGGTGTTCGATCGGGCTTGGCATAATGGCCTTTTGGTCAAACGTTCTAGTCTTGGCCTAGAAGACAATATTACACAATGGTTTGCATCCTATTTGAGTAATAGGAAACATAGGGTTTTGCTTGATGGATGTAGATCCAACTTTAATTGATTATCTGCGGGTGTGCCCCAAGGATCTGTCTTGGGCCACTTCTTTTCATCATCTTCATCAATGATCTACTAAGTTATGTTGTCAATCATATCCGAATTTTTTGCGGATGACACAACACTTTACATAATATCGGATAATCTAGCAGATCCAGAACTAACTTTGTCGATAAACGAAGATCTCCAGTTAATAAAATCTTGGACCGAACAATGGAACGTCTCTTTTAGTGTTTCTAAAACAAAGAATTTACTGGACTCCAGACGCCGCCAACCAACTCCAATTATAATCAGCTCGATGGGAACAGATATTGACACTTCTGTCACCCACAAACACTTAGGATTGACTGTCAATCATTTAAGAAATTAAACGAACCATATCATCGTCTAATTAAAAAGTTCTTTCTTTCGTGGCATGAAATATCGCCTTATCAGAAAATCCCTTGGAATTATGTATGAGGGTTTTATCCGTTCCTGCATCGAATGAGGACATTGTATGGGGCAATCTATTAGAATACCAAATTGATGCCTCAGAAGTGTTGCAAAAGGAATACCTTTTACGGTTCTGACTAAGAATATCGCAAGTCCATTTCTCTATAAAGAATCCGTATGTGGGATGGTTGCCAGTTACCACCGGGGGGTCGTGGGGGTTTCTCCGGGTAAAGAGCCCAGTTTCCTCCCACAAAATAACTGGCAACGCCGCCATATAAGTAAAATAATCTTAAGCGCGGCGTAAAACACCAAACAATCAATCAATCAATCTATAACGAATCCGGCTTCAATACTCTTAGGCAGAGTATGTGAGAAAATTTTGAAAGTGTAGGTCTATTATTTCGACCTGTATCGATCAGTTAGCTGTTCGACACTGGGTCAGTCTGCTATTCGACTGGAAGGTTGATCACAGCGCCCCCTGTCGTCGAAGTGTAGAAATAATGTGTCCATTAGATGGAACATCTTAAGGAATGTATATGAGAAAAGTTTGAAAAGTGTAGGTCTATTATTTCGCCCAGAAAAAGACAGTTAGCTATTCGACACTGGGTAGTATTACAGCGCCCCCTATCGGCGAAGTGCAAAATTAATGTCACCATTAGATTAGGATTCTCGAGTACTATATATGGTGTAAGTTTCGTATATCTAGGCTTAATATTTCGACCTGCATCGATCAGTTAGCTATTCGATTTCGTCAGTCTGCTATTCGACTTGTAGGTTGATAACAGCGCCCCTGACGGCGAAGTGTAGAAATAATGTGTCTATTAGATGGGGCATCTTAATGAGTGTATATGATAAAAGTTTGAAAAGTGTAGGTCTAATATTTCGCCCAGAATAAGACAGTTAGCTGTTCGACACTGGGTAGTATTACAGCGCCCCCTACCGGTGAAGTGCAAAATTAATGTCACCATTAGATTAGGATTCTCGAGTACTATATATCGTGTAAGTTTCGTATATGTAGGCTTAATATTTCGACCTGTATCGATCAGTTAGCTGTTCGATTTCGTCAGTCTGCTATTCGACTTGTAGGTTGATAACAGCGCCCCCTGTCGGCGAAGTGTAGAAATAATGTGTCCATTTGATGGGGCATCTTAATGAGTGTATATGATAAAAGTTTGAAAAGTGTAGGTCTATTATTTCGCCCAGAATAAGCCAGTTAGCTGTTCGACACTGGGTAGTATTACAGCGCCTCCTATCGGCGAAGTGCAAAATTAATGTCACCATTAGATTAGGATTTTTGAGTACTATATATGGTGTAAGTTTCGTATATGTAGGCTTAATATTTCGACCTGTATCGATCAGTTAGCTGTTCGATTTCGTCAATTTGCTATTCGATTGGAAGGTTGATCACAGCGCCCCCTGTCGGCGAAGTGTAGAAATAATGTGCCCATTAGATGGGGCATCTTAAGGAGTGTATATGAGAAAAGTTTGAAAAGTGTAGGTCTATTATTTCGCCCAGAATAAGCCAGTTAGCTATTCGATGAAATAATGGTCGCTCCCTTTCGAACAGCTAACAGCTAACAGCCAACAGCAGACTAACTTATTATACGTTGACAAGAGTGGTCTCTTCGTCCAATCAGCATTGCCGGCATGTTCTTCTGGCCCCCTAGCGGAAGGGTGTTCCGACTGTACACGATTCAACTGTGGGGCGCCCCTATAGAAAGGAGGTTCCTAATGATCGAATCCAATCTCATTCTCGCGAGATCCCCTGCTACTACGTAAACCCGACGGACCTCTCAGGCCGTTCCAAGCCATTTTACCCAAAATTTGGGTAATCAAATTTACTTCCAAAATTGATTTGTACGTGATCTTTACCTGATTCTATATGTTGGCTTGTATTTCGTTTTTGGTACACGCCCTTAAGTTTTGAATTATCGTTGAGGAAATACAGGGACTATATTTCTACCCTCCGCGATTGTGAACAGCCAGCGTATAACATGCTATTTTGTATGTCTACGTCACGTGATTGTAGTGAGAGTATTTCTCCGCAGCTCTGGCAAAAGGGGATTCCCCTTAGCAGACTAAGGCAAATGGCTTGTAACGGCCTGAGAGGTCCGTCGCGTTCACGTAGTAGCAGGGGATCTCGCGAGAATGAGATTGGATCGAATCGTGTCAGTTCAAATTCAACGTGGCGCGGACGAAGTGACCACTCTTGTCAATCTACTCTCTTTGAGTACACCACACACTACAAGTTATAGTTAGGGGAGATGACAAGTCTCTGTCTGGTTCGTGAATTTTGAAATTATTGTTAAATTTCCTGTAACATCTTCGGTATTTTCTGGAAACTTAAGAGAACAATCCAAACCGAAACCTATAGATTTAAGAGAACAAATTGCATAGACAACATTCCATTTATGCTTTATTTCGTACTCAATATTATTTTACTTAAATGCCGGCGTTTTAATGTGTATTGGGGGAGAGAAAAGGCTCTTTGCCGTGAGGAAACCCTCGACTTTCGGTGGATATCTGCCAACCCAGCCGGAACTCCCTTCGGCTATCTTCGCTCGCTACCGGTCGGCTTTGACACGCACGTAAATCCCCGAAGTTTCAGAGTGCTGCCAACCATCACACATTTAGGGCGATCGTAGCCGAAGTGTGTTCCGACTGACAATATTGTTCCGTCAATTTAGCCAAGGAGGCCGCGAACAACATTCGAAAAGCTATACTTGCAAGCAAAAACACTTCAGAAACATTTACCTTTCATTTTCCGCATTTAACCTCTATGGCACAAACGCCGGGAAGTGATTAGGTTCGATCCTCAACACCACAGAGGCTGAATGTTGGACAGGTTCAGAATAAGACCTTAAATTTATCATTTGCCCAGATTGTTTCAACAGGTCTTTGCATCTATAAATCAAAGTCTCGGCGATAGTACACAGTATAAGCCCTTGGCTTAAAGTGTACATTCAATGATTAAATAAACATGTTTAGAAAAAAAAAGTCTCGGCGGGTTGATACTTTAAAAACTGTTCTTTGTTCAACTAGCATTGCAACAGTGACCTAGAAACATGGTGGATCGTTCGATCTCTACACAGAATCCGTTTCCCACACGCGAAATTAAAAAACATCTTATATATGGACACATTTTCATTTAGATTAACTGTTGTCTCACTTTAACTGTATTCCTTTCAGGTATTCGATTTGCAAACCAATTTGTTCTCTGGAGAAATGCGAACGAAATGAAATTGCCGAAGAAGTACTTTCAGGTGCTAAAGATTTTGATGGACGAACATATAGAAAGGCGAGTTTTGTGGGAAGTGAGAAAAGACTTAGTTTGTTGTGGGTTTCCCTGGACCTTAAGATTAATAAAAAATAAGAAGTAAATAATCTCAAATAAGGACGACACGTCGATTTGTTACTGTTGTGCTCGGAAAGCCACAGCAAACAGCCCAGAATATATCGTTCAGGTAGAGAAGTGTATGAAGCGCACGCAGCTAAACTGTAATACGTAGGTCAATACTCAAAATAATAGCAAAGAAGAAAAAATCCAAAATGAAATTCAATATCCAGTGGTACATTGGAGCTAGGAAAGTTATCAATGGTCATACCGAAATCTCTTTTAGAAAGAGGAATAGCCCACTTTTTAACAGGATATTTTTATAGCTGTTCTCGGCATGACCCTTTTACGGATTATGGTTTACATAATGTTTGCACGATTAGAGTATTGTACATATATCAGAGATTGTATGTATGGCAAAACTCGATTAAACTTTTGTCAGAAATGGAAGCCTTTACTCTGAAATTTCCCCAAAAAGGACAACAATGAATACAGTGGCTTCTATTGATACATCTAGGCCTGAAGATGTTGGAAATTGCAATAGAATTCCTCGTTCCCTTGAAAAAAAAGGCTATATTAATAAAACGAAGTATTGCTCTTTGGAATCTGAACTTAATTCCAAAAACAGGGTACTCTATATTTCGAAAATACACAAACCATGTGTATGTTATCTTTACCAAAAATACTGATGATTTTGTTGCCAAATTATCTTTTCCAGAAAATTCTACCTGCCTGTCATCAACCTAATGAAATATCATGGGTTGTGGTTTATTTTAACAACTTATGATTGGGTATAAACGTCTAAATGATATGCCCCTTTTTAATACAATAAGAAACTTCTGTTTATATGTAATACAAACGTATTATAATTATCGCGAGATGTCCCCAATTATGTTACCATTTCCTCGTCTTTTACCATTCCGTCAATTAAAATTAAAATCTGTAAAATGAGATAGAACAAGCTCTTCTGAGCTTTATTCCCGCCAATTTTCAATTATTCTAATTCTTTCTGTTTAAATATCTTGTTTTCTTATTATTATTTATTGTATATATGTATACTTTATTGGTGAATACACAAACAAACAAACAAACAATTGCAGATATCGCGCAATTTTGCATGAAAGAGACACGCGGGCTCCAACATAGTACGAAAATCAAAATTGATATATGTCAGTAATACACAAAAGACCGCAAGTAATATCTGTTCATAAACACAACTTTAATCGATCGCTAATTTTGATCTTCCAGATAAACTGCCTTTGCCCTGGTTACGAGAACAGTGACATGGTGCAAGACGAAGACGCCACGAGATTCCGCAAGAGCAAAACCGACGACGAGAGAGCAAAGGTCGTCTATCAGAGAGTTTGTTCAGGTAGGCCTATACCTCTTATTTCTTCAATTCATATAGCAGCATTTTCCTTTCAGTTTGGTCTTTAGTCCGGGTGTTTGACTCCAAAACTACTATTCTTTTATACTGACGGCTAAAGTACGATCCACTCGGAACTCCCTTCGGCTATCTTCGCTCGCTACCGGTAGGGTATTTCACGCACGTAAATCCCCGAAGTTTCAGAGTGAAATACGACCGTCAGTATAAGAAACAGTCACTTTGAAATCAGAAACCCGGACTATTCGGTCTTCTGTAATAAGAAAAAGCTAAAATAAAAAAAAGAAGTTCAAGGGCCTTAAAAAGGGCCTCAGTGGATTAGTGGCAGTACGAGAGTTTGTCAGTCCATCTAGAGAAGCCCGTTTAGTCCAAAACATCAATCAATCAAAATCATGACAAGTTCGTCATTATAATAAAGCCTTCTGAAAGAATTTTTAAGTCGCAATCTTGAGATCAGTGAGAACTATTCCATAACCAATTGTGTTTGTGGGTTTTTTTGTTGTTTTTTTATGTCGATCCCCAAGACGTCAATACACTAGAACAAAATAAAATGAACAATTTCTAAAAATAATTGTGTAAAAATTGTTAAATATAAAAACATATCTAAATGGTTTAAAATTACCATTTAGGGAGTCCCCTTTATCTTATTCTCTCAAACAAAAGCCCAATTAAGGCGTTGATCAACAAACTCGAACAAAATAAGATATATAATTTCTGAAAATGATTTTGAATTTTTTTGAATATAAAAATACCGACATTTGAATGGTTCTTTTAATTACCATTAAGTGAGTTCATTCTCTCAAACAAGTGTGATATCTCTTTTCCAGAATACCATACAAGTTGGAAACGATCTGACGAAGAGTTAGATATCGATGCTATCGAAAGAATGGAAATGGAGATGGAGAGAGAAAGGGTTCTGTAATTAATTGATTAATTGGTTCACATTTGTGACGTCCAACATAGAGGATAGCCCTGGAGTTTTATAACACATCAATTGTAGCATTTTACATTCATAAAAAAGTAAATGTTTTACATTGAAAAAAAAATATATTTATAGTATCTGCGGCGCGTACAAACTGAAGCAGTTTTCGAAAAGTAAACGAAATGTAAAATATAATGATAAAAAATTAAGACATCACTACGTCGTCAGTTACACTTGACGAAGACACCGACACAGGTGTCGAAAGCTCGTGTTGTTCAAAAACAACTGACGACGTGGTGATGTCTTAATTGTTTATCATTAGTATGGAACCCACGTTTAAAGAGAGTTTCAAACATTTATTATGTAAAATATAGCCAGAACAAATATGTATGTATGTTACCGATCATTGTACGGATTGATTCAAAATAAACGATCGTTCTTGAAAAGAGTAAAAATAAAAAAACATAGAGAACAAAAGTATACATACATCGAAATACCGAAATTGCGAGAATTATGTGTGTAAAAACAACGGTGCATGGTTTCCTCGGCAGCGAGTCAGTTTTACTCCTCCGTTAAATCTGGCAACGCCGCCGTATAATTGAAATAATCTTGAGTGCGGTGATAAACATTAATTTAATTTGTAATTCTTGAGATTCTCTGAATTGAGGTAGTTCGGGTCCCTTTTGATTTATCATGAACGTTACAATATATTGTCATCGATCCTAAGAGAAATATTAAATATACAGCTCTACAAAATGGTAATTTAAAATAACATCAGATGCCAGGTATGTTAGTGTAATGGCAAGCCTTTCTTCTGCTGATATCGCATTGGTATGATTGGATCGACTAAATAACTCTTCAAAAGAGACTGCGTCCATTCTTAGGAAGTTGGGCAGCTTAGAGGGGTCTGAAGATCTCAGCTCTCATGAGGCTATGAAAAGCCTCTTCAACATTCCTTTTCGATAACCATTGTTTTATCCGTATCCTTGACTTTCTTGCTCTTTTCCTTACAACAATGTTTGAACTCTAACTCGCAGTCGCCACAACAGATAAAACTTTCTTCTCAGCCATTTTTTGCGATGTTTGGAGTCAATTTTTATTATTTTCCCTTTTTTTTATCATGCAACAGCGTACAACAGCATGCAACACCGTTTACCGGTGAATTACCGTGTAGACACTCACATGCAACCAGGTCCAACATCGTTGAACAAAGGTTGTATGTTGTTGTACAACAAAAGTTGCATCGTGTAGACGGGCCTTTACTCTTCTATCAACTGTTGTCGGATAAAATGTATTTAACAACCATTTCACAAAGACACCCCTCTCTTCACAGTTCCATCAATAAAATACTTTTCATTCTAGAAAGAATATATCGCTTGCAGTGTTTTTGTGGGCCGTCAGATTGGTAGGAAAAAAGTAATCAATCTCCACTGAAAGATAGCAAGTCTATTGTATGCAGGAAAAACTACAATTAAAAAGTTGAGGCAATTCCCGGTCACAGCAAAGAGCCGAGAATGTTGCCCGCATGGAAAGCAAGAGATAGATTGATTGATGTTTTACGCGTTATACTCAAAATTATTTGACGTATATGGCGTTACCAGGTATAGTGCGGAAGGAAACCGAGACCATTGCCCAGAGGAAACCCAAGACCTTCGGCGAGAACCCGACAACTCATCCACATACGGCGATCGAGTGACAAATCCAGTGGTATGAGTGGCATTCGAAACTGCGACACATCGATGGAAGGCGTGTGTCGGACTGAGAGGCGATCACTCTAACCGACCGAGGCTCCGAGGAAGCTAGATGGCATGCGTGTGCAGCATAACCAAGACAATTCCCATAACCCTCCAAAAAAATCCCCAAATAAAACTCAATACCTAGCGGCCCATGGGAGCTAGAAAAGTTAACAATTTATGGTAAACCACAGTAGAATATTTCAACGATCTTTTGGTGGCTCTCACTACGCCCCTTTAATACGTATCTTGCCCTCCAGCTTTTGGTTTCCTTTTGCAATTTCAATTAAACTTACGACAACCGCATAGTTCCTATAAAGGAGAACTATTACGACCCCAGCATTCCTATAAAAGAAGACTTTCACGACCTCAGAGTTCCTATAAAGGATCACTTTCACGACCTCAGAGTTCCTATAAAGGATCACTTTCACGACCTCAGAGTTCCTATAAAGGATCACTTTCACAACCTCAGAGTTCCTTTAAAGGATCACTTTCACGACATTTGAGTTCCTTTAAAGGAGGACCTTCACAACCCCAAAGTTCCTGTAAAGGTTCACTTTCACAACCTCAGAGTTCCTTTAAAAGATCACTTTCTCGATATTGGAGTTCCATTTAAAGAGGACCTTAACAACCTTAAAGGGGCATGAGCTGCCAAAATTCCCAGTTTTTTCATAACTTCTGATCGTCACGACAGTAAGAGGCTTTGAAGGCTATCGAAAAACTAAATGATTGGCGTTGGAATGAGAAAAATCCATACAGAATGTGGCCTGTATGAACCGAAAACGTGTTCAAAAGTAAACAAAATTTAAATAACCGGGACGACCATTCATTCATTCTAAGCCAAAGTTAGTTTAAAACAGTACTTTATCGTACATTTTCGAGACTTAAAGCATTAAAAAGCTTCTGAATTCTACCTCTTGAGAAAAACATTTTGGCAGCTCATGCCCCTTTAACGACCGCCACCATTTTTTTAATTAATTTTATCCAATTATTGGTGAAAAAAATTTAGGTGCGTTATAGAGTAGTCATGTGATGCAATTTAGCCAATGGCTTGGCTAAGGAATGATGTGTGGTTGCAGGACTGACCTACATATGCCGAGACAATCTTCCCACTTCAAGTTTGTCGGCATGTATTTTGGACCTAAATCTACCAGCATACATTAGAGAGCAGTAAAAATATGTCATTATTGATCTAAAAATAGCTACTGCAACATCACATTATCTTAATACGGAAAAAATGGCGACACAGATAAGCCACTGAAAGAAAATACTTCTGTCTGATTTTATTAGCTTGAGGGTCACTGGCGGTAATTAACGTGACATGTGTTTAGTACTTTGAAGGTTGTTATCGACGATAATCCTTCTGTATTTCTAGAGTTTTCCCATCCTTTAAAGGAGAATTTTCGCAACTTCAAGTTTCTTTGAAGGACTTTGACAAACTTGATTTAACTTGCACTCAAATCTATTTGACTTACGTGGATGAGTTTCCCAGAAACAGACATTGGTTGATTGATTGATTGGTGTTTTACGCTGCGCTCAAGATTATTTCACTTATATGGCGGCGTTGTCAGTTTTATTGTGGGAGGAAACCGGGCTCTGTGCCCGGAGGAAACCCACGACCTTCCGTTGGTAACTGGCAACTTTTTCTCTGATACATTTTTTTAATACATATATTTCTGTATAATCAAGGTGGTTATGGGCCCTAACATCCTATTGATGTGTAAGACTTGTTTCATTAAATAGTGAATGCTTCCGTGTTTTTTCCTTTCTCCTAGCAGAGTTCGACTGGTGACCAGAGTTTAAACAATTTTTATTTTCGTACGCGCCATAATAGGCGTGACACCCACATAGGTCGTTTGAGTGAAAACCCATTCAGAAACAGACATTTGAAAGCAGGAAATGCACAATTTAAATATGTTTTGGAATGGTTTTAATCAGGTTTAAAGAATACATAATGATCTAATTCAGCAATTTAAGAAATTTAATAATGCTTAAATCTCATTATTTACAATTTAAAAAAAATTCTTTGACAGATTTTGTTTCGAAAACAGAAAAGATACCCAAGAATTATTGTATAATTTTTCATGACATATGCAGTTTAATTTCCACTCGAGTAACAATAAAATAATGAATTCAAACAAACAAAAAGTTAAATGGACGGTTTTCTCATGATTTGAAATCAATGAACATTATTCATATAAATAAATCACATAAAATAAAAATTGACATGACACGGATCTTGAATAAACCAATCCGGATGCTTGAGTGATTTAGCCAATCAGAGACTAGGACAGAATGACGTGTCCAATCAGAATGGTTAAATGTATGTTATCTAGTATCCAATTGATCAATGAAAGAAATCAGCACATCACTGGAATGGATGGGTGACCCAATCAGAATAGAGGAATAAACTCAGTGGACTAGATGGATCAGCCAATCAGGACGGATTAATAAACTCAATGGAATGGATAGATGTGCCAATCAGCGTGGAGGAATAAACTCAGTGGAATGGATGGATCAGCCAATCAGGATGGAGGAATAAACTCCTTGGAATGGATGGATCAGCCAATCAGGGCAGAGGAATAAACTCAGGGGAATAGATGGATCAGCCAATCGGGGTGGAGGAATAAACTCCTTGGAATGGATAGATGTGCCAATCAGGACAGAGGAATAAACTCCTTGAAATAGATGGATCAGCCAATCAGGGTGGAGGAATAAACTCAGTGGAATGGATAGATGTGCCAATCAGGACGGAGGAATAAACTCAGTGGAATGGATGGATCAGCCAATCAGGACGGAGGAATAAACTCACTGGAATAGATGGATCAGCCAATCAGAATGGAAGAATAAACTCAGTGGAATAGATGGATCAGCCAATCAGGACGGAGGAATAAACTCACTGGAATAGATGGATCAGCCAATCAGAATGGAAGAATAAACTCAATGGAATAGATGGATAAGCCAATCAGGGCGGAGGAATAAACTCACTGGAATAGATGGATCAGCCAATCAGGTCGGAGGAATAAACTCACAGGAATAGATGGATCATCCAACCAGGACAGAGGAATAAACTCAGTGGAATGGATAGATGTGCCAATCAGGACGGATTAATAAACTCAGTGGAATGTATGGATCAGCCAATCAGGACGGATTAATAAACTCAATGGAATAGATTGATCAGCCAATCAGGGTGGAGGAATAAACTCAGTGGAATGTATGGATCAGCCAATCAGGATTAAGGAATAAACTCCTTGGAATGGATAGCTCAGCCAATCAGGATGGAGGAATAAACTCAGTGGAATAGATGGATCAGCCAATCAGGACGGAGGAATAAACTTAGTGGAATGGATAGCTCAGCCAATCAGGATGGAGGAATAAACTCAGTGGAATAGATGGATCAGCCAATCAGGACGGAGGAATAAACTCAGTGGAATAGATGGATCAGCCAATCAGGTTGGAGGAATAAACTCAGTGGAATAGATGGATCAGCCAATCAGGTTGGAGGAATAAACTCAGTGGAATAGATTGATCAGCCAATCAGGTTGGAGGAATAAACTCAGTGGAATAGATTGATCAGCCAATCAGGTTGGAGGAATAAACTCAGTGGAATGAATAGATGTGCCAATCAGGACGGAGGAATAAACTCAGTGGAATGGATAGATGTGCCAATCAGGATGGAGGAATAAACTCAATGGAATAGATGGATCAGCCAATCAGGACGGATTAATAAACTCAATGGAATAGATGGATCAGCCTATCAGGGCGGATTAATAAACTCAGTGGAATGGATAGATGTGGCAATCAGGGCGGAGGAATAAACTCATTGGAATGGATAGATGTGCCAATCAGGATGGAGGAATAAACTCAGTGGAATGGATAGATGTGGCAATCAGGGCGGAGGAATAAACTCAGTGGAATAGATGGATCAGCCAATCAGGACGGAGGAATAAACTCCTTGGAATAGATGGATCAGCCAATCAGGATGGAGGAATAAACTCATTGGAATGGATAGATGTGCCAATTAGGATGGAGGAATAAACTCAGTGGAATAGATAGATGTGCCAATCAGGGCGGAGGAATAAACTCAGTGGAATGGATGGATCAGCCAATCAGGACGGAGGAATAAACTCAGTGGAATAGATGGATCAGCCAATCAGGACGGAGGAATAAACTCAGTGGAATAGATTGATCAGCCAATCAGGTTGGAGGAATAAACTCAGTGGAATGAATAGATGTGCCAATCAGGACGGAGGAATAAACTCAGTGGAATGGATAGATGTGCCAATCAGGATGGAGGAATAAACTCAATGGAATAGATGGATCAGCCAATCAGGACGGATTAATAAACTCAGTGGAATGGATGGATCAGCCAATCAGGACGGAGGAATAAACTCAGTGGAATAGATTGATCAGCCAATCAGGACGGAGGAATAAACTCAGTGGAATAGATTGATCAGCCAATCAGGTTGGAGGAATAAACTCAGTGGAATAGATTGATCAGCCAATCAGGACGGAGGAATAAACTCAGTGGAATAGATTGATCAGCCAATCAGGACGGAGGAATAAACTCAGTGGAATAGATTGATCAGCCAATCAGGTTGGAGGAATAAACTCAGTGGAATAGATTGATCAGCCAATCAGGTTGGAGGAATAAACTCAGTGGAATGAATAGATGTGCCAATCAGGACGGAGGAATAAACTCAGTGGAATGGATAGATGTGCCAATCAGGATGGAGGAATAAACTCAATGGAATAGATGGATCAGCCAATCAGGACGGATTAATAAACTCAGTGGAATAGATGGATCAGCCAATCAGGGCGAAGGAATAAAATCATTGAAACAGATGGCTGAGCCAATGAGGATAGAGGAATAAATACATAAGAATGTATGGATGATCCAATCAGGAGAGGGAATAAATTCTGTGGAAGGGATGTATCAGCCAATCAGGACGGATTAATAAACTCAGTGGAATGGATGGATCAGCCAATCAGGACGGATTAATAAACTCAGTGGAATAGATGGATCAGCCAATCAGGACGGAGGAATAAACTCAGTGGAATAGATTGATCAGCCAATCAGGACGGAGGAATAAACTCAGTGGAATAGATTGATCAGCCAATCAGGTTGGAGGAATAAACTCAGTGGAATAGATTGATCAGCCAATCAGGTTGGAGGAATAAACTCAGTGGAATGAATAGATGTGCCAATCAGGACGGAGGAATAAACTCAGTGGAATGGATAGATGTGCCAATCAGGATGGAGGAATAAACTCAATGGAATAGATGGATCAGCCAATCAGGACGGATTAATAAACTCAATGGAATAGATGGATCAGCCTATCAGGGCGGATTAATAAACTCAGTGGAATGGATAGATGTGGCAATCAGGGCGGAGGAATAAACTCATTGGAATGGATAGATGTGCCAATCAGGATGGAGGAATAAACTCAGTGGAATGGATAGATGTGGCAATCAGGGCGGAGGAATAAACTCAGTGGAATAGATGGATCAGCCAATCAGGACGGAGGAATAAACTCCTTGGAATGTATGGATCAGCCAATCAGGATGGAGGAATAAACTCATTGGAATGGATAGATGTGCCAATTAGGATGGAGGAATAAACTCAGTGGAATAGATAGATGTGCCAATCAGGGCGGAGGAATAAACTCAGTGGAATGGATGGATCAGCCAATCAGGACGGAGGAATAAACTCAGTGGAATAGATGGATCAGCCAATCAGGACGGAGGAATAAACTCAGTGGAATGGATAGATGTGCCAATTAGGATGGAGGAATAAACTCAGTGGAATGTATGGATCAGCCAATCAGGACGGAGGAATAAACTCAGTGGAATAGATGGATCAGCCAATCAGGACGGATTAATAAACTCATTGGAATGAATAGGTGTGCCAATTAGGATGGAGGAATAAACTCAGTGGAATGTATGGATCAGCCAATCAGGACGGAGGAATAAACTCAGTGGAATAGATAGATGTGCCAATTAGGATGGAGGAATAAACTCAGTGGAATGTATGGATCAGCCAATCAGGACGGAGGAATAAACTCAGTGGAATAGATGGATCAGCCAATCAGGACGGAGGAATAAACTCAGTGGAATGGATGGATCAGCCAATCAGGATGGAGGAATAAACTCAGTGGAATGGATGGATCAGCCAATCAGGACGGAGGAATAAACTCAATGGAATGTATGGATCCGCCAATCAGGATGGAGGAATAAACTCAGTGGAATGGATGGATCAGCCAATCAGGACGGAGGAATAAACTCCTTGGAATAGATAGATGTGCCAATCAGGATGGAGGAATAAACTCAGTGGAATAGATGGATCAGCCAATCAGGACGGAGGAATAAACTCATTGAAATGGATGGATCAGCCAATCAGGATGGAGGAATAAACTCAATGGAATGTATGGATCCGCCAATCAGGATGGAGGAATAAACTCAGTGGAATAGATGGATCAGCCAATCAGGACGGAGGAATAAACTCATTGAAATGGATGGATCAGCCAATCAGGATGGAGGAATAAACTCAGTGGAATGTATGGATCAGCCAATCAGGACGGAGGAATAAACTCCTTGGAATAGATAGATGTGCAAATCACGACTGAGGAATAAACTCCTTGGAATAGATAGATGTGCAAATCACGACTGAGGAATAAACTCCTTGAAATGGATGGATCATCCAATCAGGACGGATTAATAAACTCCTTGGAATGTATGGATCAGCCAATCAGGACGGAGGAATAAACTTAGTGGAATGTATGGATCAGCCAATCAGAACGGATTAATAAACTCAGTGGAATAGATGGATCAGCCAATCAGGATGAAGGAATAAACTCAGTGGAATGTATGGATCAGCCAATCAGGACGGATTAATAAACTCCTTGGAATAGATAGATGTGCAAATCACGACTGAGGAATAAACTCCTTGGAATAGATAGATGTGCAAATCACGACTGAGGAATAAACTCCTTGAAATGGATGGATCATCCAATCAGGACGGATTAATAAACTCCTTGAAATGGATGGATCATCCAATCAGGACGGATTAATAAACTCCTTGAAATGGATGGATCATCCAATCAGGACGGATTAATAAACTCCTTGGAATAGATGGATCAGCCAATCAGGACGGAGGAATAAACTCCTTGGAATAGAAAGATGTGCAAATCACGACTGAGGAATAAACTCCTTGGAACAGATAGATGTGCAAATCACGACTGAGGAATAAACTCCTTGAAATGGATGGATCATCCAATCAGGACGGATTAATAAACTCCTTGGAATGTATGGATCAGCCAATCAGGACGGAGGAATAAACTTAGTGGAATGTATGGATCAGCCAATCAGAACGGATTAATAAACTCAGTGGAATAGATGGATCAGCCAATCAGGATGAAGGAATAAACTCAGTGGAATGTATGGATCAGCCAATCAGGACGGATTAATAAACTCCTTGGAATAGATAGATGTGCAAATCACGACTGAGGAATAAACTCCTTGGAATAGATAGATGTGCAAATCACGACTGAGGAATAAACTCCTTGAAATGGATGGATCATCCAATCAGGACGGATTAATAAACTCCTTGAAATGGATGGATCATCCAATCAGGACGGATTAATAAACTCCTTGAAATGGATGGATCATCCAATCAGGACGGATTAATAAACTCAGTGGAATAGATGGATCAGCCAATCAGGACGGAGGAATAAACTCAGTGGAATGGATGGATCAGCCAATCAGGTTGGAGGAATAAACTCCTTGGAATAGATGGATCAGCCAATCAGGACGGAGGAATAAACTCAGTGGAATGGATGGATCAGCCAATCAGGTTGGAGGAATAAACTCAGTGGAATGGATGGATCAGCCAATCAGGACGGAGGAATAAACTCAGTGGAATAGATGGATAAGCCAATCAGGACGGAGGAATAAACTCCTTGGAATAGAAAGATGTGCAAATCACAACTGAGGAATAAACTCCTTGAAATGGATGGATCATCCAATCAGGACGGATTAATAAACTCCTTGGAATGTATGGATCAGCCAATCAGGACGGAGGAATAAACTCAGTGGAATGTATGGATCAGCCAATCAGGACGGAGGAATAAACTCAGTGGAATAGATAGATGTGCCAATTAGGATGGAGGAATAAACTCAATGGAATAGATGGATCAGCCAATCAGGACGGAGGAATAAACCCAATGGAATAGATGGATCAGCCTATCAGGGCGGATTAATAAACTCAGTGGAATGGATAGATGTGGCAATCAGGGCGGAGGAATAAACTCATTGGAATGGATAGATGTGCCAATTAGGATGGAGGAATAAACTCAGTGGAATAGATAGATGTGCCAATCAGGGCGGAGGAATAAACTCAGTGGAATAGATGGATCAGCCAATCAGGACGGAGGAATAAACTCCTTGGAATGTATGGATCAGCCAATCAGGATGGAGGAATAAACTCAGTGGAATGGATGGATCAGTCAATCAGGACGGAGGAATAAACTCCTTGGAATAGATGGATCAGCCAATCAGGACGGGGGAATAAACTCAGTGGAATGGATGGATCAGCCAATCAGGATGGAGGAATAAACTCAGTGGAATGGATGGATCAGCCAATCAGGACGGAGGAATAAACTCCTTGGAATAGATGGATCAGCCAATCAGGACGGGGGAATAAACTCAGTGGAATGGATGGATCAGCCAATCAGGACGGAGGAATAAACTCAGTGGAATGGATGGATCAGCCAATCAGGATGGAGGAATAAACTCAGTGGAATGGATGGATCAGCCAATCAGGACGGAGGAATAAACTCCTTGGAATAGATGGATCAGCCAATCAGGACGGGGGAATAAACTCAGTGGAATGGATGGATCAGCCAATCAGGACGGAGGAATAAACTCAGTGGAATGGATGGATCAGCCAATCAGGACGGAGGAATAAACTCAGTGGAATGGATGGATCAGCCAATCAGGATGGAGGAATAAACTCAGTGGAATGGATGGATCAGCCAATCAGGACGGAGGAATAAACTCAGTGGAATGGATGGATCAGCCAATCAGGATGGAGGAATAAACTCAGTGAAATGTATGGATCAGCCAATCAGGACAGATTTATAAACTCAGTGAAATGTATGGATCAGCCAATCAGGGCAGAGGAATAAACTCAGGGGAATAGATGGATCAGCCAATCAGGACGGAGGTATAAACTCAGTGGAATAGATGGATCAGCCAATCAGGACAGATTTATAAACTCAGTGAAATGTATGGATCAGCCAATCAGGATGGAGGAATAAACTCATTGGAATGTATGGATCAGCCAATCAGGACGGAGGAATAAACTCCTTGGAATAGATAGATGTGCCAATCAGGATGGAGGAATAAACTCAGTGGAATGTATGGATCAGCCAATCAGGATGGAGGAATCAACGCAGTGGAATGGATAGATCGTCCAATCAGGACGGATTAATAAACTCAGTGGAATGGATGGATCAGCAAATCAGGACGGAGGAATAAACTCATTGGAATGTATGGATCAGCCAATCAGGATGGAGGAATAAACTCCTTGGAATGTATGGATCAGCCAATCAGGATGGAGGAATAAACTCCTTGGAATGGATGGATCAGCCAATCAGGACGGAGGAATAAATTCCTTGGAATAGATAGATGTGCCAATCAGGATGGAGGAATAAACTCCTTGGAATGGATGGATCAGCCAATCAGGGCAGAGGAATAAACTCAGGGGAATAGATGGATCAGCCAATCGGGGTGGAGGAATAAACTCAGTGGAATGGATAGATGTGCCAATCAGGACGAAGGAATAAACTCCTTGGAATGTATGGATCAGCCAATCAGGACGGATTAATAAACTCAATGGAATAGATGGATCAGCCAATCAGGGTGGAGGAATAAACTCAGTGGAATAGATGGATCAGCCAATCAGGGCAAAGGAATAAAATCATTGAAACAGATGGCTGACCCAATGAGGTTAAATGAATAAATACATAATAATGGATGGATGATCCAATCAGGAGAAAGAATATTTTCTGTGGAAGGGAGGGCGGCAAAATGGTTGATTGACAGGTGATTGATTGCACATGCGCTGTTTATTCTGCTCATCTCCATAACCTACAAGTGTTATCTTTACTACCTGGAAAAATAAAAATAGGATTTGATTGATTACTTGATGCAAACACTATTCTGACAAGACTCTTGCTCAAGATTTCATAATAATTATTTAGCAATTTCATAATAATTATTTAGCAATAATAATTATTTAGTGGTTTCATAATAATTATTTAGTGGTTTCATAATAATTATTTAGCGATTTCATAACAATTATTTAGTTATTTGGTTCCACGCATTCCAATACACGGAACCGCTTCAAAGTTTCTCACTAACTGTGAAATTATTCACCACAGCGTGGTGACCAATGTTACTTATTGAGGGTATACAATATTTGGGTTTCGTCGTAACAACAAGTAAAAGAATCTTGAGTAGGGTAAAACATCAAACTATAATAATTCACAGCCCGTTCCATCTTCTCAAGCCAAGATAAAACCTAAATGTCTCCATTCCGTGTTTTACCTTGGCGGACTACTCCACTCAAACCCGTAAATCGAATAGCTCGTTTTGATTTGATGCGAGTAAAACTTCTCACAGCTAATCAAAACCTCAGGCATTTACACTGAAAATAACGTAATGACGGCTGTGTTCGCTTTGAGCTTTTGTGTAAGGAGTGCTGATTGGCCAAGACTCTGTAAGTATAGGAAAGACAACTCTGACAGCGCTGTTCGATTTATGGGTTTGAGTGGAGTAGTCCGCCAAGGTAAAACACGGAATGGGGATATGCAGATTTTAACTTGGCTTGCGAAGATGAGCCCGTTCCAGATATTCACAGCCCATTTATGTCATGATTACTGACCTGTTATTATAGTATTCCCTTCATAGTTAAAAGCACAACTGAAGATTTCGTCTGTATGACCTTCAAGGATTTGTTTACAAACCCCAGTCTCAGGATCCCACAATCTGGCTGTTTTATCCGAACTGGCTGTTAGGACTGAGGTACCTTGTGGATTAAAAGTTATCTGAAAGATAAATTACAAAAATTATTCACAATTGGTTTTAACAGATTAGCTGCGTACGACATATAGTTCTGAAAATGTTTCTGTGTTTTCCGTTGAAAGAAAACTACAGCTGCGTGATTTCATGCAATCTGTGAGCAATGGCATCCAAATCCAAATTCAACTGGGCTTTTCAAATGATTTGTTAAAAACCTTTTATTGCTCGTTCAAAAACAGTTGTCTAATAAACAAAAGATTGATCGATTGACAAATTAATGTTCACGCTGAACCCAATTTGGCCACTTTATGGTGGTGTTGCCAGATTTAGTGAGGGGTGGGGGGGAATATGTCCGTAGGAAACTCCAACTTCGATGAGTACCTGGCCACTCTTCCGGACAGTGCAATCAAGTGAAAACCCCAGTCAGAATGTGAGATTTGAACCCACAACCCATCGATGGAAGGCTTGTGTCAACCTGAGACTACCATGCACTCAGCTGAAGATTGATTGATTGATTGTTTTACGCCGCACTCAAGATTATTTCACTTATATGGCGGCGTTGCAAGTTTTATTGTGGGAGGAAACCGGGCTCTGTGCCCAGAGGAAACCCACGACCTTCCGCTGGTAACTGGCAACCATCCCACATAGGTCGTTCGAGTGAAAACCCAGTCAGAAAATTTTCCAATTTTTTTTTTGGATTGAGCGGGATTCGAACCCGCGACCCATTGGTTGAAGGCTGTTCGGATTGAGCGTCCAGCGTTCTACCCAATGAGCCACGGAGGCCCCCCTCAGCTGAAGAAGCCACCAAGGACCTGTAATAATTAGACGGTATTCTCACATACCTTCGAGATTTCTCCCTCGTGTCCTTCAAACTTCGACACAAGTTTATGAGTTGTTGCACTGTAGCATCGTGCAGTGGAATCAGCCGATGCTGTTAGGAGATGTTGCCCCGTGAAGTCGAAGGCTACGTCAAGTACTTCATCGTCATGGCCCCGTAACGTACCCACACAGCGACCTGCATACAGGAACACATCAGAGACATGTATAAACATGACCCTATAATATATAGTCTGACAATATTCTTACCATAGCTTAAGATGCGTAAGCATTGTCAATGTAATACAAAGTGTTCCAGAAAATTCTACTGACTAAGGCTAAGCTCCTGTCAGTTGTCAACCTAATGAAATATCATAGGTTTACTTTATTACAACAATTTATGGGGTATAAAGGTCTAAATGATATACCTCTTTTTAACACAATTAGAAACTTGTCTCCGTGGTTATTTCAGACAAGAAGATTTTCCCTGTACCCGTGTGTTTTAGTGTTCATATATATAAACATATGTTTTGTAAAGGTCAATCAGAACAATGATTTCATGGCATTTCTTTTTTGCTACTAAGGGATATTTTGGATTGATTGATTGATTGATGTCCACTCAAGATTATTTCACTTATATTGCGGCGTTGCCAGGTTTAGTGGGGCAGGAAACCGGGCTCATTGCCTGGAGGAAATCCTCGACCTCCGGCGAGTACCTGGCACATATTTTTTAATGTATTAAGAAAGTCAAGTAAAGACTGTTGTAGAGTTGGCCTACTGAATTACGTATAATGAAATCTATTTGTGGGGGTGACATATTTAAAGTGACACAATTCCGGTTCGTATAGGCCACATACTGTATTGATTTTCCTCATTCCAACACCAATCACTTAGCCTTTCGACGACCTTCAAAGCCTCTAACTCTCGTGACGATCAGAGATTATGAAAAAATGTGAATTTTGGCAGCTCATGCCACTTAAATGCATATAAAACATAACATTCTCACAGTGCGATTTGTCAATACGACTTGGTCGATACGATTTGTCCACCAATCAAATACATCCATTTGAATTGCATGCTACAAGTCAGTACGACAAATCGCACAGTGATTGATTGATTGATTGGTGTTTTAAGCCGCGCTCAAGATTATTTCACTTATATGGCGGCGTTGCCAGTTTTATTGTGGGAGGAAACCCACGACCTTCCGCTGGTAACTGGCAACCATCCCACATAGGTCGTTCGAGTGAAAACCCAGTCAGAAAATTTTCCAATTTTTTTGGACTGAGTGGGATTCGAACCCGCGACCCATTGGTGGATCGCGCAGTGAGAACGGGCCTTAACAAAGACTCAACTTCTCAGGATTCAAATTTCGCTTTTTCTATCTAACCATTTGATTGATTGATTGATTGACTGATTGACGTTTTTAAGTAACGCTCAAGATTATTTTCCGCCACGATCACGATTGTGTAAGGGAACCCTGAGCTTCGGAGACTTACCATTAGAAGTGTCCCAGATTTTACAGGTTTTATCCATAGAGCCCGTGGCAACCAATGAACAATCCCAATTGAACTGGGCGCTGCTAATCTCAGCTTTGTGACCAATCAGAGTGTGAATACGTCTGTCAACAGTTACAAGATCATTCTTTGACATCGGACATTAAAAATCATCGAATATAAAAAAAAATTTGGATGAACTAAAATATTAATTGAATATTTGACACTGCACTTCAGAGGGTTTCACTTATATACGCCGGCATTGTCAGGTTTAGTGCGGGAGGAAACCGGGCTCTTTGCTAAGAAAAAATCCTGACCTCCAACGAGTACCTGGCAAGTTCCCAACATAAGGCGATGGAGTGAAAAATCCATCCAATTTATATTTGGTCTGAGTGGGATTTGAACTTCAGCAAATTAAAAGAAAATGGGTAGTCGATGTGAAAAGAAATTAAAAAATACCACTAAAATATTTTTGTTATTTACATCAAAAGAACAAATCAAATTTGTCATGTTTTCTTTAAAGTAAAATTAAAAATTAAATTCTAAATGCCGTACCTTCCTGAGTGGACATCCCAGATTGACACAGTATGATCAAAGGATCCCGTGATGATCTGTGTACCTGTTGTGTTGAACCCAAGGGAGATAATCTCGGCTGTGTGACCCTGAAAATACAATAAACGATTTAAAAAAGGCTAGATTGGTTTGCACTTTGAGACACACTCAAGAGTATTTTCTTTATATTTATGATCACTAAAACACACGGGCACAGGGAAAATCTTCTTGTCTAAAATAACCATGGAGACAAGTTTCTAATTGTATTAAAAAGAGGTATATCAGTGTTTTCTTTATACGTTAGCATAATCTTATTTTGGCTATGAGTTTGTATCGGTGATTTAGATTATAAAGCATTTTAACAACGTACTCAGCCATAATGAGCAGGGAAAGTTGTAATCTTTATAAGTGAAATGGCCAAGCCTCGCTGGATAGTTTGGATATGACTCACACATGACCGCTCTGAATCAAAATCACCCCACCTGCTTATAATGGCAGCACTCAAATATCATGTGACCATTCAAAATATATTAGATCGATTGATTGATATATACATGTCATCACTACAGCGTGTTGTTCTGGGCGCTTGTATCAGCTCGAGTGATTGGAGGTGGAGTGGAGTAGCAACCGAGACCGAAGGTCGAGGTTGCTGCGAAATTCCAATTCCAATCACGAGAGCTGATACAAGCGCCCAGAACAACACGCTGTAGTGATGACATATTTATCATATACCCCTGTTAAAATCATATTTCCAACACATTCATAAGTAATTTCCCTACACGGTGTGGGATAGGACAAAGCTGACCTATCAAATAGCATATATGCATCAAACGTTTTTATTGTGACGTCAAACGCATTGACACTGAACAACGTCATCATTTTCAAATTTGTGTGACGGTATAGAACACAACGTCACTGAATGGCGTCATCGCCAAAACGCAAATGGGGATGTCAGGATGTTGTGTGTGCCCAGCCGTTTGCCTGCAAAAGAAACTGTTGGCCGTAAAACTCGATGGTTAAATTTGACAACGAAATTCCATCAGCTAAAGATATTAATACATCTTTGAAATGTAGAAGTTCTACTCGTTTCCCGTTTGAATTTTCATCCGACCCTCCTGCCAAAACAATGGAAACTTCTAATGTTAAAGTGTTCTATGCTAGTAGGGTGATACAGACCGCCAGGTTATACGGTCCTATGCTAGTGTGGTGATATGGATTTGGAAAAACACTGTCCGTATTACCATTGTGACGTAGGGAGGTATATGATAAAAAACAATATTTCATTTATATAGCGCCATTGCTAGGTTTAGTGGAGGAGGAAACTATGACTACCAGGCAACTCTTCCATAAACAGTGATCAGGTGACAAATCCACTCTTTTTAACACAATTAGAAACTTGTCTCCATGGTTATTTTAGACAAGAAGATTTTCCCTATGCCCGTGTGTTTTAGTGATCATAAACATAAATTACTCATTTATATTTCCTCAAAATGAGTTTGTCTTATACCCATACTTACAGCTAATGTACATAGTTCCTGGCCAGTTTCTACGTCCCAAACCTTGGCAGAGTTATCCATACTACCTGTGGCAACTAGCGTACTTTGGGGATTAAAGCTTAAACATACCTGAAAAGTAAATAACATACTATTAGATTAACTGATCTAGGAATAATAAGAAATCTTTGTCACAGAAAGCAGCTACTTTTCCTCCAACAAAATTTTCCCCATGCGACTATTGAAATGCTAGTGCCTCTTTAAGGCAATGCTCGAAATTTAAACCAAGAGTAGAAATAGGAATAAGCATCCCGCTTATTCGAAATTTGCACGACTCACATGCTTAATTTATATTTTCTATTTCACACCAATTTTAGATTATGTGATTGATTGATTGATGTTTTATGCTGCACACAAGATTATTTCACATATATGTATGGCGACTTTGCCAGGTTAATCGGAGGAAAAAACTGGGTTAAATCCACTAAGACAATGAAATTTTTTTTGGGGACAGTGAGATTCAAACCCGTGCCTTATCAATGGCAATGCCTGTGTTGGACTGAGAGGCTATCGCTCTGCTGACTGAGTTAGCGACGCCCCCTTTATGTGATTGATTGATTGTTTGGGAGGCATAGAGCCCGGAGGAAGCCCACGACCTTCGGTGGCAACTGGCAACCATTCCACATAGGTCGTTCGAGTGAAAACCCAGTCAGAACATTTTTTTGGGACTGAGTGGGATTCGAACCTGCGGCCCATTGGCTCTTCATGTGAAGGAGATATATGTTAACTTACTATTTCTGCAGTATGGCCTCTATAACTATGGTAACATTTGCCAGTTTCAGCATTCCACAACTTACAAGTTTTGTCAAAGGATCCTGTAGCAATTTTGTCTCTGATAAAAAAAAATAAAACGTAAAATATCGTAACGTTAAGATAAGGTATTCCTGAAGACGGTTTAAACAATATTTATTTCCAAATAAAAAAGAAAAGGATTGGCAAACAGGCATAATGTCTATATTAATTCCTGAAGATGACTTATAATATAGCATGAATTGATTATTTGGTGTTCTACGCCACATTCAAGATTATTACACTTATTTAGGGCATTGTTAAGTTTAGTCGGGTAGGAATCAGGGCTCTTTGGCTGCAGAAAACCCATGGCCTTCCCAGAACAAATGGCAACTCTTCCACATGGGGGTGATGAAGTGAAAAACACACTAAGACATTTTTTTGCATTTTTCTTTGGGATTAAACCCCGCGACACATCAATGGAGACTAAGGCTCGGCTGAAGCCTAACATGGAAATAACATATTCCTGAAGATGACTAAATAAATATAGATGAAAAAAAAAAAACGTTCAGCAAATTTTTTTTTGTAAATTCTTTGTTTCCTAAAAAAACACTTTGTACTTCTTGAAAAACATTGGCGACATTTTTCCTAATCTTGTTTTTAATGAGAGAAAAACATTTTTATTCTGTTGATAATGCTTCTTTAAGGCCGTTTGGAAAAAATTGTGTGTTTCCGGTAACCCGACCGACCGTAAAAATATGGGCAAATGGCCAGTCGGCGATTTTTTTTTTTTTTTTTTTTTTTTTTTACCAAATATCTGCAAGAAAAAAAAAAACGGAATCCAAAATCCTGTTTGCTGTTCAGATGTAATTGAAGTTGACTTTAAAGGAAAGAAAACATTAAAACACCCTGTTAATTGCTGAAGTTTTACTGCGCCCGCTGATCTAACTTTTCTAAGAAAATTATTTTTCGATCAGTGCGTGGTGGAAAATCAATGGCTTCCTGCACGTCGATACCGGTATTTGAGGTCGAATATCAATAGACAAACTCAATTCAAACCTAAAAATACTGAATTCTTGTTATCTAAGACGGAAAATATACAATGTCTTGACAAGAAACAAACATTTCTTCAAGTTTAATCTGTTCATTTTTACTTCGTTTGCAACGCAACATGAGTCTCCATTCCTGCTGTTATTTAGAAATGTCACCCTATTCCAATGATCCGTTTCAAATTTGTCTATAAGTGAGCATATCTTATTCAATGTAAGAGGAGTCGGTAGACCAAGGTTATGAGAACAGGGTTAAATGAAATTGACCATGATGCATCAGTTGTTCTGGCTATCCTAGCTGTGGCACTCTCCTTAAAACATACAGCAAGTTTATACATGTACTCCCTGAAGCACCTCTGCATGTGAGAGTCAGTCAACATGTAGGCTTGATCTGTTCAACTTTCTCTGAAACTGAAAGTCTTTCTATCAATGTGATTTATTCAGGAAAAACTGCCAAAACGCAGTCATTGATACATTGAATTTTCTCAAATAAAACAGGTCTGTATTGGCAATTGGCATGGACTTTCCTTCGTACACAGACAAAATTGTTAAGTACCGGTAAAGCGTGGCTTTACATTATTACAACAACAACGTGTCAAAATCAAAATGTCAACACAGGAAAACGAAACTTGTTATTTGGATATTTACATATGTGGGTAAAAAAGAAAAAAATATTTGACAGCAGGTGCAAAATTTAGGGGAAATTGTAGCTATTCTCTATTTCATTTCACAAGTGATTTTGAAGCTGTAAATAATAAAATTCTGACATTGCATGCTTACTGACGAGCTGATCCAAAGCTTTGAGTTTTAAGTTTAATGATTTAGCAAACATATAAATAATATTTATTAAAAACAATCTTTAAGAATTGCTACAAAACAATGAACAATTTTTTGTATAGAAAATGAATACATTGAACAGATAGAGGTTTTTTAGTTTCATTTTTTGTCAAATGTTAAACATATATCCTTACACATAAATAAAGTTTGTTACCCTATATAAAGTTTTTAATTACAGAAGAAAATATAGTCGTCAAACACTTTACCATGAATACAGTCTGTAGAAAAGCTTAATCCATATATTTTTGTCAAGCGATTATATCAGATCATGTATAATGTATGCTAAACACCAATCGATCGAATAGCAAGTCAGAACATAAAAAAAAAAAAAAATAAATAAAAAAAAAAAAAAATTCCCTACCTACCTACCCAATTTTTTTCAAACATGTTACCGGAAACACATATTTTTTTCCGAACGGCCTAACTTCATGTTGATTGATTCAGGTTTTACCCTACGTTGAAGATTATTTCACTTGTATGTTGGCACTGCCGGGAAACCAGGCTCCTTGCCAATAGGAAACCCCCAACCTTCAGCGAGTACCTGCCCATTTTCACATAGGACGATCAATGACAAAAACATAAAATTTTCCGATCTTTCCTTATATTTTTTATAGAAAAAAAATTTCGGGTAAATCGTGCTTGTTTAACTTAATGAGTTACATGAGAAAAAAAATCGGAAATCAAATTCTGTACATTTTTTTGTTTGACTTACCCATAAGGATTATTGAAGGCAATGGCATAAACTACATTCTTGTGTCCTTCTAAAGTGTGTAATTCTTCTCCCGAGGCCGTGTCCCAAATCTTACAGGTACGATCATAACTACCTGTGATGAAACTGAGAAAGAAGAAACCAAAAATTGTTTATACATGAATGGTTTGAAAGCTGGAAAATTTAATTGTGTTCGGAGAGAGGGTTGATTGATAGATATTTTACGCCTCACTCAAGATTTTTCTACATGAATGGTTTGAAAGCTGGAAAATTTAATTGTCAAGATTGTGTTCGGAGAGAGAGGGAGGGTTGATGGATTGATTGATTGATTGATTGATATTTTACGCCGCACTCAAGATTTTTCTACATGAATGGTTTGAAAGCTGGAAAATTTAATTGTCAAGATTGTGTTCGGAGAGAGAGGGAGGGTTGATTGATTGATTGATTGATTGATTGATATTTTACGCCGCACTCAAGATTTTTCTACATGAATGGTTTGAAAGCTGGAAAATTTAATTGTCAAGATTGTGTTCGGAGAGAGAGGGAGGGTTGATGGATTGATTGATTGATGTTTTACCCGCATTCAAGATTATTCCATTTATATGACGACGATGCCAAGTTTAGTAGGGGAAGAAACCATGCTCTTTGCCCACAGAAAACCCCCGACCATCGACGAGTACCTGGCAACTCTTCTACATACAGGGATCCAGTGAAAAAAAATCACTTAGAAATTTTTCAATTTTTATTTGGTCTGGGTGGGATTTGAACCCGAATTGGAAGGCCTGTGTTCGACTGACTCTTAGTGAAGTATTGGGGCCCATCAAGTTTGGTTGGATTTTTCTAAACAATATACACTTGCCAACAGGGCTAGTGGCTTTAGATGTCTAGTGGTTCTTCCTATATTTTACTGGACCTGCTCATCAACTTGTATTAAAAACTGAGGCGTAAAAAAGATTATATAGTGTAAAATTGTGCTTCACTAGATAGTAGAAACACTGGAGTGTTCAATTTTCTAGACCTGTACTGTTTTTACTGTATTTGTTTAAGTCAAATGCTGACGAACTGACCAAAAGATCCCCTCCCCCCACTCTAAACTTTGACATTAGGCTCCACAGACACTGTACCATAGATTCTCAGGGAGGCTAATGTATTTGACATACTTAGTTCCTCCTTGCTAGGTCAGCAAACATGGCTAAAGTAAAACAATGCCATTATGCCCTCAAACCAAAGGGTTATGACACCAGTGGAAAAGCCGAGCCCTCTGTACCTTAGAAATGACCCTCAATGAAAAGGAAACATAAAATTGACTTACTTAGATCCTGATTTGTTAAATGCCACATTAGTTAGCGGTAAGATGTGAGCTCGGAGCACCTTGAACAGATAATAATGATGATCGTCTTTTTGAGACAGCTTGTCTTTTAAACCTGGGCACAAACTTGTCAAGGAAAAATTAACAATGTCAACCAGAAAAAAGGGAAGGTTGGTAGGCTTTAAATTTACATTTAAGGTGATGACTATGATTGATTGATTGATTGTTTGGTGTTTTACTCTGCGCTCAAGATTATTTCACTTATATGGCGGCGTTGCCAGTTTTATTGTGGGAGGAAACCAGGCTCTATGCCCGGAGGAAACCCACGACCTTTCTGTTGGTAACTGGCAACCATCCCACATAGGTCGTTCGAGGTGATGACTATGAAATCATAATTAAAACACAATCTAATGAGAAATCATTCAGCCATGACCAAACACAAATTTTTAGTAAACATGACGACATGAGTCACACGACCATTCTAAAGCCTTACATCAGGGTTCTCTCCCTCACTCACAAATCGTTCTTGTCTGTGAACCCCTATCAGATAAAAAGTAAGGTCCCATAATGTGCATTAGGTGGGGTCCATATAGTGTAGGCCTATTTATGTGCATCGAGTCTAATTTTTTACTTTGTTTGCATATGATGGACACGTTGATGTTTGGTTGATTGATTGTTTGGTGTTTTACGTCATGCTCAAGATTATTTCACTTATATAGCGGCGTTGCCAGTTTTATAGTGGGAGGAAACCGGGCTCTATGCCAGGAGGAAACCCACGACCTTCCGTTGGTAACTGGCAACCATCCCACATAGGTCGTTCGAGTGAAAATCCAGTCAGAAAATTTTCCAATTTTTTTGGACTGAGTGGGATTCGAACCTGCGACCCATTGGTGGCCTGATGTTTGGTGAGTACCTGGCAACTCTTCCACAAAGGGTGACTGAGTGAAAAGAAATGGCTTTTATAAAAAAGGATACGTTGTACAAGTTTCCGAACTTGGTCCGTTTTAGAAGCTGTAATGAGAGGTTCCTTTTGAGCGATTTCTTCAACAACGGCATCTGTATCGGTCCTTTAAAAAAGTAAATACATGAAAATAACTTCCTTGGGGGGGGGGATGAAATACTGAGCCAATCAGATCGAGGAAACATCATCCAACAAGGACGTGGTCATGTTTGCTCAAGTGATAATTTGTTTGAGTTTAATTAGTTATTGTCTCTTAGAAAGTGAGTATAACAGTATTCTCGTTATTTTGGGATAACACTTTCTTGAAAATATGACAGAAATTCTTCTACTGATTTTTGGGTGACACCTGAAACGGGATTAAAATTCGGGTCCCAGAGTAGGGCACCTATTGCCAGCACTAAATGCCGCCTGTCTTATACATTCAGCCAAAATACTGATAATTTGTTTGCTTTGTCAAAGAACTTCATTAAATGATAAGCATTAGAATCTAATAAAATATACAAATTCAGTTAATATTTAAAAGAAATATCTGATGATGAGAGAAGCTACTATTGAAAGCTCATAAATATACACAATTACGTACAATATAGTACGAGTTGTCCTACGTGTTTTGGCTTTAGTAAAACCACTCCATAGTAGAATTTAAGTGAATATTTGTTATTATTTTTTATAAACAGTGCAAAAGCCTATCTAATTTAAAGAAACTTTACCTGTTTTGATAACTTTTAAGCCATCGAGAAAAAATTAAAAATCACACCTTAAGAGCTTGTCATTGAACAACTTACTCAGGTTTTAAATCCAAGAGGTCAATTGACTTTGTTTTCAGATTTCCACCTTGTTCATATTCTAAAATAATTCCTGAAAAAGTAAATGAATACAAAAGTTAACCAGAAATTCAAGTGTGGATTTGGTTGACTGTACATCCACCACACAAGCTAAATGGACTGGTCTGAGGCCATACGACTTAAATTGGAAGTACTTCCATTATGTTCAGCGCTAGAGATAAGGGGCTTAAGCAAATATTATACACTATCAAAATAGCCTGATACGACCAAGTTACGATGTACTCATTACGTCACTTAAAATTGAGATACTTTATCTGATGGACAACGCAGGTTCGACAAAACAAAAAGAATCTTTGCTACAATATTGGAGTGGTCCCAACAAGATTTAGTTTTACTACACAGAAACTGATTTTTACATCACTGTGATATAATACTATGTCAGAGTAATATTGAAATTTTTTTTTTTTTTTACATCAGTTGCTACAATATTGAGACCAGTCAACCCATTTTTTCCCATAGCTCATTGAGGATAAATTACTCATTTAAATAAATGGCTTATTTAAATAAATAAGCGACAAGAAACATTCAGATTACTATCCAAAACATCAACATCTTCTATAATCTAAGCCGCGTGTCCCGATTTCGGAGGGGTTGTTTAACATTGGTGGAATTACTTTGTTTCACTACAACACTTTTCTCTTTGGAGTGGAAATGTTTTTCTTGTGAGTTGATAGTTTATATGCATGCAGGTTTCCAATTTCTCTGCCAATAGAGTAGACGTATGTTTAACCCTTGATTTTCTATAGCATGGAGAGAACAACCTTCCAAAATGAAGTTACCACAGGGGTAAAATTGTTAGGGATGTAGAGTCCGATGAAAAAATACAAGAAACAATGAAAATAAAGGTTTGAAACAAAAGCTCTTCCCTCACTTGTTAAGACGAGAGCCACAAATTCACAATGATAACAGCCAATTATACATAAAAAGTCTTCAAACTATAGAAATCGGTAAAGTTACTACACCTGCCGCCATTGCCGACTAAGGGGAGGTAACTGCCAAAGGCAAAAAAAACAAGTGAGGTTCAAGACGAGGGTTTTCGATAAAAACGGCAATCAAAGGATGATAATTCATTATTTTATGAAATTAAACAGACTAAAGATGTCATATTTAATACGACAACACCAACAAAATAAAAACACGAAATAACAATAAGTATGCAGTCGAGGATGGTCACATATGGATATGTTACATATTCCAATATCATGCTGTTCTGTATCCGTTGCCCCCACTTCAGAGCCCCTTCTTTACCGTAAATAAGTTTGTGCAAAACGTTTTACTCGTTATCGGAAAACTAGGGTCGTCAAAACTCTACAAATTTGTAAGTACTGCTAATTTTACTGTAGAAAATTGTTGCATAAATACGAAGTTAGAGCAATAAACATTTATATTGTTACCAGAGCGTCTGGAGAAGCCAATTATAACTTGGAAATCTTAGCTATAAAGCTATGTTGATGTTGTTTTAAAACTTGAATTGCTTTCGAAATAAATGTTTAATAATTCCTAATTCGATCGATAAATAGAGATTTCGCGAAATCATTTTTCCTTTAAGAGCCCTGGTATTCTGACGTCATAACCAATCAGGTGCCGACAACTTAAGTAGAAATCTTGCAGACCTCAGGTGCCTTCATTCAGACGCACAACCAGGTGCCAGGTGAGGTACACTCTACATCCCTAAAATTGTGATAATGACCAAAAAACACCAGAAATATTCAAATTCCACCCATGTCCCTAATACCCCTCAGTAGATACATCCATAAAAATGTGTAATTGTAAATGGTTATAATAATTAATAATAATTTTATTAATAATCAATAATAATATGATATCTCAATCAATACAATGAATTTCATTCTAAAAAATAAAAGATCCAAATTTTCAACATGTACAACTGTTACCAAGAAAAGAGAAACGTTAATCTAATTAAAATCCAATCAAGGTGATGTTTAGCATTATTTTTTCGATGACAGTGCTAATGCCGTCCTTGCAGAAAAGATAACCAGATATTTACCGAGTGTTGTTGTTGTAACGTGTTGCACTGACAAGCGTGACAGATGTTGAACACGATAAAAATCATCCTAATATCATGTTGCAAGCATAAAAATCACATACATAATTGAAAAAATGAATTTCATAGAGAAATTCCATAAATACCTGGCGGGTAATATCGGAGAAGAAAGCGTTTCAGCCGCATTTTTTTAACAATCAAATCTGTCACTATGCTGGTTTCTAGCGAAGCTTTCGGAACGAGCACCTGACGCCACCAGTTGAGAAAGTCTGTCAACTGTTAAAGGGAAGTAACCGTGTAGTTGGTTACTAAGACAGTGAACAGAGCGTGTTTCGTCGTGTCTGAACGAAGTCTTCTAATTTAAATCCATATTGATATTTGAGGAGGGTTACGGTTAACCAGCCTTTGGAAAATATAAATATATGAACATAAGACCTACATGAATTTGCGTTGAGTCTCGACTTTATAACTCAAAAGTACGACTTTCAATCTCGGAATTTCCAGTGTTTTATCGAACTCTCTCCAGTCAGTATAGGCCTATACACCCCTGGGGCCCATGTGCAATATTTTGGACCCCAATTGTGCTACCTGTCTGCATGGGCCTCATCTGACTATGTCACAGGGCTCCACTCATGTCCTAACTGGGCAACATATATGCCTCATTTGTGTAGAACTTTTAATTGGGCTTATCCATGTGGGGCCCATCTGATCGGGCCGTATGTGGGCAATGTTTTGATTTACATTTGGGGGGTCTGTGCACGCAGCCCCACACGATACATAACTGTGCTAGCATAGGCTACCCGCTTAAAAGCTGGGCCCCCATTGAATCCTGTACATGGGTGATACTTCGAACGAGTTAAAACCACTTGATTTTTCCACCAAGGCCTCAACCGCGCTAGGCTCAGTCGGCTCAGTCTGACACAAGACTTCCTGGGCCCGGTCTTACGAAGCTGGCGTAAAGTTGCGCATTGGCCTGCAACATGGACCAGTTGCGACTAGGGCGTAAGTTCCTATAGCTTTAACACCGATTTACGTCCGACGTAACTAACGCCAGCTTTGTAAGACAGGGCACAATTCCGACCAGTGGACGAGTTGCCAGATCCCCGCGAGTTTCCTTAATTTCTTCACGTTTCCTTAAAATGGCATGAGCTGCCAAAATGTTGATGTTTTGACGTTAAACCAGAATGTTAAAATTATTGGCTATTTTTCTCAAGACGTGTAATTCAGAAGCTCTGTAGGCCTAGTGCTTCCAGTCTCGAAAAAGTACAATAAAGTATTGTTTTGAACTAACTTTTGCTTAGAATGAATGAATGGTTATTTAAATTTTGTTCACTTTTTTGGACACGTTTTCGGTGCGTACAGGCCCCATACTGTATGGACTTTCCTCATTCCAACGCTAATCATTTAGTTTTTCTATGGCCTTCAAAGTCTCTTACTGTCGTGACGATCAGAAATTATGAAAATAGTGTGAATTTTGGCAGCTCATGCCACTTTAAAAGAATATTCAAAGCAAAACGGCTCGACTGACCCACAAGCTATTCATTGCTTATACAAAGAAGTGTGTGAAAGATACACTGGTCAGGGATAAACCCCCTTGTCTGCCTTCTGTCTGGGTTTTTCATGACTCAATCTCAGATTTAAAGCTTCTGTCAGTCATCAACCTGAAATATCATGTGTTTTAGTTTATATCAACAACTTTAATATGATTGGCCTAAATGATATACCCCTTTTTAATACAATACGAAAGTTGTTTCCGTGGTTATTGTATGCCCTTTTTTACCTGTGACCGCAAGTTTTAGTATTTATAAGTTTATAAGCAGAAGTCTACTTCTGGTATAAGACGTAGTTCATAAGTATAACCATGTATCAGTGGATTCACTTCTTACGGCGATCACACAGCTGATAAGTAGATCGTAAATATATAAGATATAGGGTCTACAGTTAGGCTGGTGGCCGAAGCTTCAATTCGATCAGTCCGTAGCCGATCTCAAGAATATACGTTCCGATAGTTTTTAAATAGTAATGATTAACTAAAGAACATATAAAAAAAGTTCGTCCATGCAGAACCCCGGCGTTTATAAGATATCTTCAACTGAATATCGATTTATGTTTCTGACCTATCTTTAACCTTTGTGGCCTACTTACCCGTTTCTGGCGGTATAATTTTTGAACAAGCCAATCAGATCGCTGAATTTTCTACACACAATAGTTTGTAAACATACAGAATGACAGCAAGATGGAGAGCGATCGGATGGAAAATCAAGTACTTATTCCTGTATAGTACACACGCAAGGCAGGGAAAATGAAATTGAATTGCCTTTCAGTAGAACTAGATGGAGCAGCGTACGATAGACTTCAATTTAAACAGGATACAATAAGTCCCTTGGGGTTTTATTCCCGCCAGACCACAAATATATTATGAATATACTAATTGTAATATTTCATCTGGTGAATAAATCAAATCAAATCAGAATGGGTACTTTTAGACACAGAAGAATCAATTGCGGTCAGAGAGAAAAATTACATATTTAACAAATATTGGGTATCATCGATCCTGTTATAAGCATTTCACAAACAATTAACGACTGTAGGCTGCCAAAAAAAGAAAGTCTGAAGCTCCTATTAAAGCCCCAACACCGAAAAAGTTAAGATCGAGAAAAAGCAGTCGAACTGCTACACGGTCTTCGGCAGTGCTGCCGGGACCTCAGTGATATAGGGATCGTCACTCAGTCCCACACAAACCTTCCATCGATGCGACGCGGGCTCGAATCCGACTCAGGCCAAATACATATTTAAACATTTCTGAGTGGATTTTTCACTCGATCGCCGTATGTGGAAGAGTTGCTAAGTACTCGCCGAAGGTCGTGGGTTTTCCTCCGGACAATGCGCCCGGTTTCCTCTCCCACTAAACCTGGTAACGCCGCCATATAAGAGAAATAATCTTGAGTGCGGTGTAAAACATCAATCAATCAATCGGTAGTGCTGCCAATGCAATTTATGCAAGACAGATGTAGAGAAAAAGATTACACTTCCCGACAAATTAGTTTGAGATAAACTCCTTCAAGTCGAGACCGAAGACGGGGGTTTGTATTTTCTATTATAGCAATTTTCTGTGTAAGCCTAATTCTGTAGTGTAGTATGTTGCCCTAGTTTAAATTATAACGTTAAACTTGACAAGGGGGGGGGGGGGGTGAATTAAATATTTGTTAATACCCCTATGTTTAATACAATAATTCGATTTAGTGTGGATTTGCTATGTACTAAGTAGATGTCTTTATTAAATAATCCGTAGGTAAATTCTCGA
Source organism: Lepidochitona cinerea (assembly GCA_963971465.1). Classification (NCBI taxonomy): domain Eukaryota; kingdom Metazoa; phylum Mollusca; class Polyplacophora; order Chitonida; family Tonicellidae; genus Lepidochitona; species Lepidochitona cinerea. The sequence goes on along the minus strand of OZ020562.1, from coordinate 13,841,652 downwards.
TCACTCAGGGGGCCATGAACGATCTAAGTGCATGGTCACCAGGAACCAGCGAAAGGTCAGGGTTTCCTTGGGGGAGGGGTATAGATTAAGCCTGGTTTGTCTGAGTGTCCTCCAATAATCCTGGCAACACCATCATACATGCGAAAACAATTGGAGTGAAGTGTAAAACGTCAATCCATCCATCCCACTACCTTTGAGGATGGAAATTCTTTTCTCGGTTTTGACACCATATTTGTTGACAATTACTTATCGCTCGGCCTCAAGTTGAACGGTAGCCAGAAACCAACAGAAAGAACCTTGGGGTGTCATCTGACATTGAGTTTCTTCTGATAATAATCCTGACAATGCCACTATATAAACAAAATAAACTTGAATGTGTTGAACAACCAATCAAAAAGTATATTCCTTACAGCGCAAATGGTTTCTATGGGTTGCTGGGTGTGGGAGGAGCTCTTAAAAAGGTTTAATTGCCCCCCCCCCCCCCACCCCCACTACCGAAAATTCTTAGATTAAACTAATATCACCAAAGCTGGCATTAAATTTTTAATGCATTTATTGTATCTCTAACTTGAATTATATGTTGTCTGGTCCACATGTCTGATTTTAAAATTACATCATTATTAAGCAGCGGGGGAAAATCGGATAAAAATATAGTGTTAAAAATGTATAGTGTTAATAGATTGCATAAGCATGTTGATCCTCATACAAATCTGTTTATTTTGACTTTTCTCTCATATACGACAGAGGAATTTACATAGTGTCTACCTTCAATCCCGTGTCTATGGAAACGACCAAAAAAGGTAGCATTGGTGGAAAGAGTAATAGCCAGTGGCCTGTTTCACAAAACGGAGTAGATGTATTTTTTGCGTAGCTTTCGTAGACCGTATCTCTACAAAATGGGTTGTCATGACAGTTTATACGTAAAAACTTACGCTACGCCGCTCTGTGTATTACGTATATTATATGTATTAGATAGAGGTAAGGGGAGAGCACTCATTTTGCCTATGGCCACTGTATATGCGAAAAAGTGTTCCTTTCACATGGCTTTTTTGCGAAAACGCCGGGGTTTGGAGTGGACGAACTTTTTTTGGTGCTAAAGTATGTCCTAAAGAATATAAGAAAACATACAAAAAGTATATTCCAGAGATCGGCTACGGAACCCTATTTATAGCGACTTTTCAGGTTACAGCCACCGGCCTTTCACCCCGTTGCCAGTAGGTTAATGAACTTCATGTATGATCTAGAGTGATCTATCCCGAACAAAAGTCCAAAAGTTAGCCTTATAGTGTCATCTTTGCCAAATCCTCTAGAAATCGCAAAAAACACGATATGATGTACATTCAGACAAAATTATTTTTATGAGTTATGTTACTTTAAAATGGAAGTTTAAAACTGAATATTTACGCCAAGGCCGTTAGATGAATTGAATAATTTGTGTTTAACGCCGCATTCATGTTTTTTATTTCGCTAAAGCCTAGCGCACACGAGAGGCGCCGGCTGAGCTGCCGGTCACTCCTGGCTGGGAGCTAAGCTGTTTCCCCCGTGTGCGCGTACATTTTGGTGAGATTTTCGCCTTTCGAGGCGGTGTGGAAAGTATAGGCCTATAGCATGTTTGATATTTTCTGCCTGTCGTGGCAAGAATCTCACCATGTGCACACAACGTGAGCTGCCAGCTGAGCTGAGAGGAGGGATAGTCCAATCGCGTGTGCCTATTAAATCATGTGACCACTTAGAATATTACGTAACACGGGTAGTGACACTTGTGTAGGTCAGTGAACTTGGGTGCCCAGAGGAAACAGACGACCCTCAGCGATCGAGTACCTGGCAACTTTTCCACATACGCGATCGAGTGAAAAATCTGAGTGGGATTAAAACCCGCACCACATCGACGAAAGGGGCCTGTGTCCTAGGCCCATCCATGGCTATCATTCTAACACTGGCATTTTGAAAAATACTGCAGGAATAAGAGCCAAATAAAAAAAAAATGCGTTTGCATGATTAGGCCTACTATTAAACGCACATGTTAAATGTTTGGTTTAAAGGCACACTTGCCGCGAAAATCAGGAATATTGTTTACATTAAAAAGAAAGACCGTTTTCTGTATTTATCCCAGACAATATAAGTTAGGAACTTTCTATTTTTACCAAAATTTAAAAGTTTGGACGTCACTTTGTATTTTTAATTTGAATTTGAAAATTTGAATTGTTAGGTGCCCGGAACGTAAACAAACCAATCTGCTCGCATAGGCGATGTTATGTTTCAGTCGAGTGAGTGAACTAACGGCACAGTGTAATTTTACGTAGGCCTATTTATCTGAGAAATACAGACTGACGATCGGTTAACGGCGACTGGAAAAGCCTGCTGATAATTGGTTGAGTGTAAACCAAAGATAAAATGGCCTGAAATGAGGGTAATCCAACACGAAAGTTGACCGACACTGATCGTTGTTGTTGTAATCAGGCCTCGATTCTTCGTTTATTTTTCATCCCATTTCTACATTCTAAAGCTAACTAGACATGTTTTATGTGTCCTATGTTTAAGTTTAGTGGTATTAGTCGTAGTAAGCTCATGTAAATTGGTTTTCTTAGCCAATTTAAACAGGCTACGGCGGCAAGTGGGCCTTTAATAAAAAGGCGACCCAAATCGCCTATATCAAACATCAAGAAAGCCAGATGACAGCACCGAATATATAGGCTATACGTACTTTAGTAATTTTGTTTGGGTATTCCCAGAAGCCCCACCCCTATCTCTCGCGACCCCACCGATCTGCTTCTCGTCTAAAGGAAATTTCTATAAAACCAAGTTCCATTTATATTGATCAAAATATTACTCAAGGCGTCCCTCTGGCCATTGTGGTGTTCCGTTTTTCGAGCAATAAGAAATTGCTTTTTTTTCTGTGATAATCTGGCATAGGCCTGCTGGTCAACTCGTTTTATTTTTACCGGCACAAAGATAATTTCATTGAATTAATATACATGTATAGTTTATCAATTATCACAGAAAAGCCCATCATTTCTGCACCATAATGTAACAAGAGTTTTAGTTAACTCAACATACGCCCTCCGCTTAGCCCCAGGTGACTACAACAGAATGGCAGGATAGTCACCTGGGGCTACCCTCCGCTAAGACTGATTACTCTACGTTATGGAACATATTTGTTTAAATTTCAGCAATTGAAATCCTATGTTTATATAAAAGATTTTCATTTCATTATCTGATGAACATACATGTTATGCAACCGAAGATGTCTTAAATGAGGCATGACACACCTTCTAACCATAAGGTATATGTTGTGAAAGAATTGTGAAGATCGGATCAAAACTCTTTAGGTTATGGGAAGGGAATCCGGGAAAACAGGACGGAAGGACGGACGGACGGAAAGACGGCGCTGGGGATACCACAATATGACCGACTTTTTTTTAAGCCGGGCGTATAAAATGGGCACAGCGATCCCATTTGGTGTATGGCTAATGGCATAGGCCAACAGTAGCGCCCCAGGTGACTATCCTGCCATTCTGTTAAATAGTGCAATCTGAGGTAGCCGGCACTTTCACGTCACCGATATTTATGAAGTGTATGTTGACCTAATGCACACGAGTACACTAACCTAGTATTTTCAATGAGAGTACCGAGAGTTCACAGCGGTGTGATTTTCTATAGTCTCTAAACTACCTCCTTATGTATGTGTAAACTAAAGACGTATTATATAAGGGAATATCGTAAACATTCAAGTCATAGGACGAAAAGGTCGAGAAAAACGGGTCGCAGCCCTATACATTGTAAAGAAGTAGACCAAAAAGTCCTATTTATAGCACGCTTCACGGTAAATTTGCTTAATTTGGTGATCGCCAAAAGAGACTAACTTGAATTTGAAACGAGAAGCGTGGCGTGAAAACCACCGTACGTTCCGTTACAATCAGACACAGTTTCACATTTTACAATGAAAACGTGATAATTATAGAGACCGACTATGTGCTTTGCGAGCCCAACCAGTTATTATGTGTGTCACGTCAATATGTTTACGTGTCAGGCGGTCACAAAATCGTAAATACACTAAGGGGGGATAACTGGAGACAATTCTGTACTGTTGTTAATCCGTTCGCAGCAACACAGCCCCGGTGAACGACCGATCTGGACGTCGACCTCTGCCTGCTAGGGGCTCTCGTATAGAGCGGTAACTTGCCACATTTAAAACAAAGAGCAGAACGGACCGTATCGAGTCGACTTCTGTGGGTGAGCTCTCCGATACTTAATTCCTCCTTATTTAATCTTACATGTTACACTTACAGAGTTCCCAATGGTTGTTGTTGTTGTTGTCCCACCATGCTGTCAGTGTCAGTGTGTTTTTGATAGGCCATGCTGTTCAACTTAACAGCCACCCGTTTAAAGATCCACCTGCCCACCGTCACATGGTTGTGACTGTAACTTCTGCAACCCGTCTATGGGTAGAACCAATTACGTCAGTGGTAGTGTTATACAACTTTCAATAATTTTGATTATTTATAATAATATAAATTATATTTAAAGTTTAATTCAATGATATTTATTGTAAGAATTTAAAAGAAAGATTTTGATGATGATATCATGATTTCATATTTGTTTTACACCTTGTATTAAACAAATTGTCAGTGTCTGATTTCAGAATTTAGTGTCAGTGTCACATCCAAACAAAATGCGCCCAGCCTTGTTTGCAACGTTAGTATAACTAGTATAAGTGACTGTGTCAGTTAATTAGCGTTTAAATTTTAATTATCTATAGAGCCTAACTGGAAGGAGTAGGGTGGTTGGAGGACAGGGCTTAGGGGGGGGAAGAGTATAGCATGTTAAGTTTGACTTAGGTCGATCTTTATTGGCCTACACTGTATCTCTTCAAGTTTCAACATTGCCACCCCATATTGACTTTACGGCTAGCCACTACAGGCACGATAAGTTCTATACAGCTTCAGACATGAAATTGTGATTTGCTGTGTATATTCATGTAACCTTGGGGGGGGGGGGAGTGTCTTTCAAAAAAAAAATCCCTCATAGGGGGTACCACTGACTATGACGTTGGCCTGATGACGTTAGATTCGATACATTACACATCATCTAATTGATTTAATCTGTTGTACTGCGTCGTTCTGATGAAATCTCATTTTGCAGCATAAAAATCTAAATTTTTATCTTCTAAAATATTTGACGTTACCCAATCAGAATACACTAATGCATTCATTTGAATTAGAATACTGAATGACCTATACTCAAAATATTTACAAAATGAGGGAATATTTAAATCACCATCATGCATTCTCACTTTAAACTGTGTTGTTTAAGGTATGTTCTGTCTGTTTGATTAAGGTTGATTGATTGATTGTTTGGTGTTTTATGCCGTGCTCAAGATTATTTCACTTATATGGCCGCGTTGCCAGTTTTATGTTTGATTACCGCATTTGTCAACAAAGTGTATGATTAATAAGCTTGTGTTAGTAAGTACAGTGAAACAAAGTGCATGGGTCAAACAAGAACCAAGTATTAACGCTATAACACAACATGTTTGTCTTCTCTTAACGGCATCTCACCCACAGGTATATCCTACATGTATGTATGTATGTATGTATGTATGTATAGAGTGATTATTCATTCCATTATACTACTACATGATCAACTTGTACCTGTTTGTTAGGTGAGAGCATGTAACACCTTCAGTATTTAGGAGATATTTGATATTTATATGAGTGAAAATCTGATGCATCAAGACGAAACCTGGCAAGTGTTTGAAAGGTATTCAAAATTTAACTAAAAGGGGCGAACTCTCATTCGTTTTTGTCAGGCTTTTTCCCCCTGTTTTCAATGTAATTTTTGACAAAATTTATAGTTATGATATGATAAATTGTTTTTCATTTGTGCACATTTTTGAAATAATTAAGTAAGATGAAGGAATGTATTGTACCAGTCCTACTTTTTAATGTGCAGTCATGCATACAGTGGGTGGTTGCATAAATATATACTGCCTTAACATTATATGATATATTCACATCTTGCGCTGAGAGGGGAAGGTTTTATGCAGGAATCCAAAAAGTTTGTCTCGCAATAACTCATAATAAAAAGTGAAAGATATGGATTTGATGTTGTGAAAGATTTATAAATATGTATCTCTCTGAAAAACTCTGAATAGCCAATATTCTTTAGTTAAGTTTATTTCTACATTACAAAGTGCGGTCAAAACCCGCAAAAAAGTCATAAGACGACAAAATGACCGGCCAGACTGTTAACGTTCAACGGCCCACTCTGGAGCCTCTGTTAGAAACTATCACTTGACTGAAATTACAAGTAAACATTACAACTAAACAGCTGTGCAAAGAAATCTCGAAAATCTTGTTATAAAACTGTCTAACATGGGGAAAATGTTTACTAGTGATCATCTCAACACCTTCCGATATAAGTGCCGTTGCCGTATGTGGAAGAGTTGCCAGGTACTTGCCGAAGGTCGGGTATTTCCTCCGCACAATGAGTCCGGTTTCCTCCCCATCTAAACCTGGCGATGCTGCCATATAAGTGAAATAATCTTGAGTGCGGTGTAAAACATCAATCAATCGCAACACTGTGAAATGGCAGAATTTTTTTTAATCTGTTATTTTCCTCTGATATTTTCCTTCCACAGAACTCTCACATTGATGACATATAAAGTCAGTTAATACGAGTATGAGTGTCTCTATCGAACGAAAAATATAAATTTGGCTACATGTATTTTACCGCAGTGCAGATTATGTCAGCAGGCACCATCCCCCTCCCCCACACACAACACAAATACAAAACAGCTATGGCTTAGGGAAATATGCCATTCAAGAGGTCAACAGCTGGGTGTAGTTCATTATACAGCATGGCCCCAATCACTATGTCAATATTATTGGTTAGCTTGACATTGTGTCCTTGTGTCAGAGGCTCTAACAACAGATGGGTTAACTAGAACGGCTGAATGCTAACTTTCCTCACAAAGGTACTGTTGAGCAGGACGTAAAACCCAAATCACTCACTCACTCCTCAGAAAGGACAGGGTTTCATAGAAGACCAGTTTTGAGGCCGTTAACTCATAAATTGAGTATTTTAGTTGACAGAAATTGAATATTTCCTCGTTAAATTACCTGAAATTCAGGGTTTTTTCTGGAGTAAATTGAGTTTTCGTGGTTATTTTGAGATAGATATTCAACCTCAAAACTTCCCAGAAACACTAAAGGAGTACCTTTTTCGAAGTTTTACTACCTGTCTGTCACCATTGCTGTCTTAGTAAGTTTTTGTTAATCTTTATGTGTGAAATATATGTACGAACCTATATGAAATATAATACATATTTTTAGGCTGTCCAGCATTTTGATAGCATTGTACTGAGAACTGCTATACAAATAATTTATTAAAAAAATTCACTACTTTAATACTAAACTTATCAATGGAACTTCTTACTTGATTAAAAGGTTACAGTTAACTTTTTAACTGCAACTTTTCACTTCACGACAATGAATTTAGCTAGGGTTAGCCGTCCACCCGTTCAAATTAACCAATATTATTTATATAGACAGGCTGTATGTTTGAAAATAAAGCCACATAGACAATAAGAATAATCTTTTTTACTAGAAATTTTAGATCTAGACAACTTTCTATTAATTGTCTTGAGTCGGTATTGAAGTCATCATTGACCTATAAACCTGGTTAGTTGTTCAACTGAACGTGAGTGTTCAAAGGTAAGTGCCATATTTCACTCATGTGTTATGTATGTACATCTATAGATAAGTCACAAACAAATTTATATACATACAATGTTCTCTTCATCATCGTTAATTAAGGATTAAAGATACTGTAAATAGTCTGCTCTCATTAAAATACAATGTATTACTGTATATGCAATAGTACACAGTATAAACCCTTGGCTTAAAATGTACATTCATTGATTAAATAAACATGTTTAGAAAAAAAAAAAAAAGGAAAGAAATGGTACCATGAGAAGGAATTTGATTGGTCGTCCCCACACACAATATCCAGTGATACTGTCTCTTTAGTAGCCATGATATACACATTATAAATGTGAAACGCTTTGTGTAATATAATATTTTCAAGTAATGATAGACCTACATGTACACATATCTGACAACCTAAAATGATATAGTCACGGATGAATGGTTAACTTCAATGGTTTATTATCAGGAACTCAATCAGGTATCAGTTTACTGTTTATTTGTGAACAATGGTAGGTGTCAACAAGAAATAACCCACTGTTGTATCTGTGAGTTTGTCTTAATAATTTTTATTTTATTAAAAAAACTATCAAAACCTGTTTGAAATCATATGGTTCTATAAAAATAATTGATATATGAATAATGTGAAATAATAGTGAATAATGTGAAATAATAGTGAATAATGGAAAATAATAGTGAATAATGTGAAATAATAGTGAATAATCATTAATGTGAAATAATAGTGAATAATGTGAAATAATAGTGAATGATGTGAAATAATGTGAAATAATAGTGAATAATGTGAAATAATGATGAATAATGTGAAATAATAGTGAATAATGTGAAATAATAGTGAATAATGTGAAATAATGATGAATAATGTGAAATAATAGTGAATAATGGAAAATAATGAATACCGGTAATGTTAAATTATAGTCAAAATATGAAATAATAGTGCCTAATATCAAGTTATAGGGAACAAGGTGAAATACTTCTGTAAGTGAATCATGTAAAATAATAGTGCATATTTTATGTAAAATAAAAGTGAAAAATGTGAAATGATAGTGCATAATCTATTAATATGAAACAATCATGAATTTATAAAAAAAAAATAGGGCATAATGTTAAATAATAGTGAACAATGTGGAAAATGATGTCATAATAGTCATTATCATTTGTTTATTTATTTCGTTTTGTGAAAACTATTTTAGATATCAAAAAAAAAAAGGAGAAATGTGTAATAACAAAACAATGGAGATTGTGATTTTGCATTCTAGATGCAAAAGTTAACTGCATTTACATACAACATTCTTTGTTGAGATTTTTATTCTAAAAGACTCGCTAGTCATGTTCACCACAGGCATATTTTTTCCCCGGATTTTTTTCTGATTTGCAAACTTGTAAAATGTGTGTTATTTATGACAATGGATTCCATGTAACGTTAAAGTGGCATGAGCTGCCAAAATTCACACTTTTTTCATAATTTCTGATCGTCACAACAGTAACAGGCTTTGAAAGGCCTTCTAAAAACTAAATGATTGGCGTTGGAATGAGGAAAATCCACACAGTATGTGGCCTGTACGAACCGAAAACGTGTTCGAAAAGTAAACAAAATTTAAATAACCGAAACGACCATTCATTCATTCTAAGCCAAAGTTAGTTCAAATCAATACTTTATCGTACATTTTCGAGACTCCAAGCACTAAAAAGCTTCTGAATTATACGTCTTGAGAAAAATAGTCAATAATTTCAACATTCTGTTTTAACGTTAAAATATCAACATTTTGGCAGCTGATGCCACTTTAATGTATGTCCCAGATTATAATAGAAAGATACAAACTACTTCAGAGTAAAATGGCTCCACCTCTGAGCCAACAGCCAGTCAATGTTTATAAAAAAAACAGTCTTTCAAAGATATACTGGTCAGGGGTCTGTTTCACAAAGCGACGTAGTATAAGTTTTTATGTATCTGTAATTTCAACCCATACTGTAGAGATACGATGTTATGAAAGTTGCTCAAAAAATACATCTGCGCCGTTTTGGGAAACAGGCTCCAGGGCTAAACTCTTTTGTCTGTCTATATTTTTGTTTAATTTCAGTTAATCGGACTTATGGTCAGAGCTGAAGTTCCGTACAAGTTTGTTTGTAGCGAACTGTCTGTAGCCAAACTCCTGTCTGTCTTCAACCTAATGAAATATCATTGGTTTTAGTTCATTTCAATAGCCTATGATTAGGTATAAAGGTCTAAATAACATTACCCCCCCCCCCCTCCCTTTTTAACATACTTAGAAACTTGTCTCAATGGTTGTTTAGTCAAGAAGATTTTCAAGATTTCTGTGGTTTTAGCATTCATAAATATATATCACTACATATTTTAATAATAATAACAACTTTATTTTTCTTGGGTTCCATTTTTAGCCGCAAGGCTAGTCTACCAAATGGCCCAAATGTTAGTAGTGGTTAGTTAGAAGGCAAAAACACACAAGTAAGAAACATATTAAACATATGAGACCATAAAACAATATCCAATAGAATAGAATATGCAAGTATTTTTGATTAAATATCTCCATAAAATTCATAAATACAAAAGTAATGCCAATTTTGCAAAATTGACATATCTGAAATAGTTCATTTTGTCCCTGATTCAAGGTTTACACTGAGATGCACTCTAGTTGTGGCTTCAGCAAGTCTCGGTCCAGAAGGGGGAAAAATCTTGTTTGTGTAATTTTGATAATTGTTTTGTTTCAACTCCTCAGATAACAACCAGAAAGAGTTCCAGTTTCAGGGGAGATAACTACGTGCGATCATCATGCCTGGCTTAGAAAAGATATTACGGGGAGTGTTGAGATACCAAAAGAATACGAAGGAGTCCATTTTAGAACAATTACAGGCATATAAAGCCAATCCTCAGGTATATTTTTAACTATGTCAGCCTGTTTCACAAAGCGGCGTAGATTTTTTGCGTAACTTTCATACTAACTTATCTCTACAGTATGGGTTGCTATGGCAGTTACGTGAAAACTTACGCTACGCCGCTTTGTGAAACAGGCTCCTGATATGGTATGGTTTTTGTCATTCCATTTGTTATTTCAGCTGCAATATCTTCTTAACTATGGCTAATGGGCAACATGTAGATAAACCACATATGTAATTTAACACAAGGAAAAGTTCTTTTTTTGTGAAATGTGTTGTTATCCTTAAGTAATTCTTCACCTTATTGTAACCTTTCAACTTCTAAATGCCATTGAAAGATTTAAGATTATTTTACATTCATTTTTGCAATCTTTTTTTCTGCCAGGCATTGGGAATGTTATTTGGTTGTATGGACTGCAGAGTCCAGCCTACTCGATATGTCGACTGTAAAGCGGGTGATTTGTTTATGGTGCGTAACCCTGGTAACTTCATTCCCCATTACCGTTCTTACCAAGGGTTAGACTGTACCAATGGAGAGTCAGCGGCTTTGGAATTGGCCTGCGTGAAATCCAGTATACGTCACGTTATAGTCTGTGGACATTCTGACTGTCGGGTAGGTGCCCTTTTCCCCTTACCTGGCGCCCAATGACCAGGGGCAGATTGATTTTACTTCAACCATGATTTTCACTGATTTAAAAAATATTCTGCAATTGACCTATGGGTATTGGTTTGCGTTTCCAAGTAAAAGTAGAATGTCATGGTTGCACCATCTGCCCAGAAAAGAGTCCAGTACCGTACCTCAGCTTTTTAAAGCAGACCCATTTCCTAGTATGGACAATTTACCAACTTAGAAAGACCCAGTAACCCATGATTTGTAATTTTCCCCTTCAGGCTATGGCTACTTTGATGGGATTGAAAGGCCAATGTTTACACGATGCCGGCACCCCGCTCGAAATTTGGCTGAAGAAACAGGGATATGATACATTACAAAAGTTTTCACAGCTCAATGAAGAAAATAAATTTCATGGACCATTAAAATTTGAAAGTGCGGGTCCTGACCATGATTTTGATGCTCTGATAGACCCAGAAGATGCTCTCTCCGAACTAGATAAACTGTCCCAGGTAGGTACAATTTAAGTTACACAAGATTTCTGATGCTCCCAATCGTGGAGATATTTTTCATTTTAACATCAATCTTTTACTTTTTCAAGGTACTCATGCCGCTTTTAGCTTATGCCCTGTTTATAACCATCTGGGTTTTCACTCGAACGACCTATGTGGGATGGTTGCCAGTTACCAGCGGAAGGTCGTGGGTTTCCTCCGGGCATAGAGCCTGGTTTCCTCCCACAATAAAACTGGCAACGCCGCCATGTAAGTGAAATAATCTTGAGCGCGGTGTAAAACACCAAACAATCAATCAGTCTTTTGACAAACAGAATTTATGAAAAAATCCATGGCACTTAAAGCTTATACCCTGTTTATAACCATCTGTGACCTAATTCTTTTTTATTTTCTAGGTCAATTGTCTCCAGCAAATCTCCAATATTTCCAGTTATCCGTTTGTGAAAGACCGCATTCTTTATAATCGACTTGTCCTTCACGCCCTCTGGTTCGATTTGAATAACGGCGAGCTGCACATGTTTTCACGAAAACATCAGCGATTTATCATTGTCAACGAATCCACGATTGAACATCTGGTTGAACAGGGGAAGAAAGTACCGGCCACGTAAAAGCTCTTGATACGATTACTAGCCCTCACGATTCGAGTTGTCTCCGCGGCGATTTGGTAAAAAATCGCTGCAGATATGTGATTTTTCTGGGGCAATAATGATTATCCGTCACAGTTTTGTATATTGGACTGTTACAAATTTTCCGGTAGTCCCAGTCTGTGTAACACTGCCTGTTGTAGGGCCAGTTTGCCGCCAGTTGTGGGGAATTGTGAGGGCTTGTTACAGGTGTACAACGCACATTTCAAAAGGATTTTGCAAATACAATCAGAAATATCAGAAAAATATGTGAAATATTCTAAGCTTGAGGATTACCTTTATAAAGGTCCAGTGACCTTCACCTTAGGTCCGACCTTTTAGCTTCTGTGGTGAGTATTAAAAAGTAGGGAAAAATTCAATTTTGCGTCAATCAATTTTTATTTTTTATTTGATAAGAAATCAATAATTTTCAAGATGTATGTGATTTGGTCACCAAGATAAGAGATAAATTAGTGGACCCAATTTTCCGAGCTCTATATTGACCTTTCCGTCGGCGACACTTAGCTAAGCCAAACTTTTGAAAATGTTAAAGACGTTCAGCGCAATGATTCCGTGATATCACGATATTCTTAACTTCACAATTTGACCAAGCTGAATGGAGCTCTCCCCAGCGCCGTGTTTTTAGACCAAATGTTTGATAATGTTAGACACAGCTTTGTGACGTCACAGAAGCAACATTCTGCGTTTGTCTAACCTTTTAGACATTTCGCCTTCACATGTGGCGCTGAGAGAGAGCTCAATTCATCTATTAACCTTTTATACATTTGGCAGGAGTCTGTGATGCCAGCTGGGGGGTCTATTAGACTTATCTTCCGTTTTAAAATCTATGTGTTAACATACATGTATTAAGACTGGTCAGCTTGAGGCTACAATAACTTTCTATTAGACTAAATAACTATTAATGCCAAAGAAAAATTATTGTCTCAATAGATCCTACATCTTTTCGTAGAGTAAAAAACAAAATTGTCAAAAATATTTTTTTAATAGCAAGTTTTGAAGAAAGACGCAAAAAAGTTTACAATACTTGTATTCCATTGTTAAGTATTATTTGAAAAACGCTTGGTTGGAGTTTTTCTTCCTATGGTGCCTTTTTTCTGGGTTTAGGATTAGAGGGATAAGAAATGCTTTTGTACTACAGACACTGTGTTGAGAAGCATTCACCTCCCTATTGTTTGTCTCAAGATACCTGGCTAGGCCTCGGTGGCTCAGTAGGTAGATGCTCAATCCGAACAGCCTTCCACCAATGGATGGCAGGTTAAAATCCCACTCAGTCAACAAAAAAAAATTAAAAAATTTTCTGTGTTTTCATTCGAAAGATCTATGTGGGATGGTTGTCAGTTACCACCGGAAAGTTGTGGGTTTGACTTTCCTCCGGGCATAGAGCCTGGTTTCCCCCCACAGTATAACTGGCAAAATAATCTTGAAAGTGACGTAAAACACCAAACAATCAATCAATCAAGATACCTGTTACGGCTTATCTGATTCCCACTCAAGTGTATGATGTGTATTCCGATTCACTTTGAACCCACTAATTTATTTATGATCACTAAAACACACAGGCACAGGGAAAATCTTCTTGTCTAAAATAACCATGGAGACAAGTTTCTAATTGTGTTAAAAAGAGGTAATATATCCACTGATTATGATATAGATAGGTTTTGTGATCTTTGCATGCGATTTTTTCTGTTGCTTACTTACAAATAAACATCCGCAGTCCACATATTTGCGATATCGGTAAGTTTTGGAGTAAAACGGAAAACACAACTTCCGCTTTGGCAATTCTCGAGGGTAATGGTAATCGCAATGCCCTCACCAGGTGTCTGAGATAAACAATCGTGAGCTGAACTGCTGTCCGCACACTGCCTGTTATACAAAGGCATTTCTAATCCCTCCAATCATATCCCAGCTTTTTTCAATCTGTCTTTTCTATTAACCAAACATTTGACTCAACAAAATCGTTTTATATAGAAGACGTCAATTTTTGATGGCAACTTTTATATTACAGGTACAGAAATTATTGTTTATGTCAGTACTTTTTCTCATACTTTATTTTGATTTCTGTAAACTGTTTCGAAACTATGTTTAAATTTGTATACTGTGGTCTCTCCATTCTCTATTTGTATAGAGTCTCAAATTTTGTCACAATCATTTGTGTGTTTTCAAATCGTCTCAAAATGTATTTACGCTGTACATGTTTGTTACATATTTGCGTGAAGCCATTGTCTACAATTTGTAAACATAGTTTTTTTTGTGTACAGGGGGTGAAGGAGCAATTTGAAATAAACCTGTTAGTTTTCTGCACATTTCTGCTAGTGCATCTGTCAATTAACGTGCTTGTTTACACAACATTTGAATTGGTATCAGCTTGTTAAAATGGCATTATAGGTTGACGCTTGATTAAATCATAAGACCAGAAACACTAAAAACTAATAATTTATACCTCTTTAGAAGAATAACCCATAACATCAATATTGTATTTAACAATCCTAAGACCAGGGTCCTGTTTCACAAAGCGGCGTAGATTTATTTTTTGCGTAACTTTCGTACTAACGTATCTCTACAGTATGGGTTGCTATGGCAGTTACGTGAAAACTTACGCTACGCCACTTTGTGAAACAGGGTCCAGTTACACTAAAAGCTTCCAAGTTGTGCTTCTTGATGAAAATAGCCGATAACATCAATATTTTGTCTGACAATCTGAATCTGAAGACTAGTAACACTAAAAGCTTCTGGTTAAATGTATTAATACATGTACTTCTTGAGAAAAATTTTGCAGAGAAGCTCAAAATTTTGTTAAAACGTGAAAATACCAACATTTTGGCAGCTCATGCCACAAAACCAAGAATCGTGAATACAGGTCCCAATCATGTCATAGAACATGTACATGTATGACTATGACAACATCCTGATCTGTGTTTGGGAAAATAAAGTCAATCGGAGGCCTTACAATAATTATATTTTCCACTAGAAGGGTTGTTTGATTAGGTTTCTACTAGCCTAGCGGAGAAATCTGGGCTCTGCCAAATTTTTTTTTTTTTTTTTTTTCTGTATTGGTGATTCACATTACTAGCCAAATATAAAATAAGTCGCCCTTTAGACCGAAAATCCGGGCTATGTTTCTACGATTGTTTTGTACAATGAGAAGAGAAGATGTCTTCTTGTTCCTGACTTTTGTTTTAGATGAGCCTATTTTATTTTTTAGAAATCCCCACAATTATTTTGTCCTCAATTGTGTATTTTGTTTAATTTCTTGTTTTGGTGTTTAATTATTTTATGTGCCATAAATTTCGTTGCTATCAATTTATGAATGTGTTCTAATACCTTTTTTAAATTTTTTTTTTTCGCATAATATTCTGTCATCCATGTCATTTTAAACCTTAAACAAAAGAAATTACAATTCAAAATGTATGTGGAATTTGGTATTTTTCTTATAATTGCAAATACACAGTAACAGAGAATGAGAAACAAGTGTCGAAAGCTTGTGTTGTTCAAAAACAACTGACGGCGTGGTGATGTCTTAATTTTTGTATCATTAGAGAAACAAGTTGACAAGGCATGTTGATCTACATGTACTTCAATGGCGGCCTCGATGGCACAGTCGGCAAAACTATCGTCTCTTTGTCTCATTCCGTTAATGCCTGATGGTCACTGGTTGATTCCATTCAATCCTAAGAAAAATTAAGTGGGAGTTTTGCTTTGTCGCCCTTTGTTACAGGGTTGCCCTTGAGGTACCATCGAAGGTTGGGCATTTCTTCCCTCACATAACCTGGAAATGGGGCTGTAAAAGTGAAATAACACTGAAAAATTAGTTGTTCTTAGATTGGTCTTTGCCTAGTTACTCTACTACTCGCTGCCAAGAAATCGTTACGCATTAACTCATTTTCATTATCGTTAAAGACAACCAGAGTTTGGTTTCAATGATTGGATTGGAAGAAAAATTATTAAAAGGTGAAGAATTACTTATGGATAACAACTTCTTGGGTTATGATGCTTCAATGTAAATCTTGCATCGTTATCAAAGTCAAAAGAACGTCACCCAATAAACGAAGAAGTAATTCTTCATCTTATTGTAAACATTCAACTTCCAAATGCCATTGAAAGAATAAAATTATTGATTTGATGCTTCAATGATTGTGATTGTAAAATGTTTTGATTTTTTTTCTCATGTACAAAGTATTATAAATGATTATGAATGAATGGCCTCCCCTGGTAAATTAATCAAGTCTTGTATTTGTCGACAATTTTTCATTTCCCTTTATAAATACAATTAAACAAGATTTTGTTGTGATCACAGAACCGCATAGCTAAACGCCTAAATTTCATATTTAAAAATGGCATGAGCTGCCAAAATATGGATATTTTTCTGGTGGAACAAAATTTTTCAAAATTCGGCAATTTTTTAAGTTTTTCAACATTAATAGTCTGTGCATTACGATAATTAGAAGGGATTTGGCCCTAAAAATGTTTAATATTGCTAATTTTTCGAACACAATTGCTGTTCAAACAGGGCACTGACCACCTTCTCATTGTCTAAACAACCAGATTTCATGAAAAATGTTTGAATTTTGGCAGCTCCTGTTACTGTTTCAATATAACATATAAAACATATGCATTATTTTTATTATGTTTTTCAGAAAATAATCTGTTTGTCAAAGTATAACACAGTTATCCTCCAAATAAATTGTTTTCCACAAATATATGAGTATCCCCGAGACTTAGTGAAATTTGTATTTATTTTGTGGGTTTACATGTATGAGTTGTCTCCCCTTGTTAGTCGAGTTTTCTAATTATTGATAAAACCCGCTATTTATATATCTCATAACAATAGTTATGCAACTATTTCGGTTTTCAAACTAATCTGTTAGTAGACAGGCACAAGTGCTCTCCCCTTACAAGTGCAGACATATATATCGTATAATATATAGTTAAGAATACTAAAACACAGGGGTACAGGGAAAATCTTCTTGTCTAAAATAACCATGGAGACAAGTTTCAGAGGTATACCATTTAGACCTTTATACCCCATCATAAATTGTTGTAATAAAGTAAACCTATGATATTTCATTAGGTTGACGACTGACAGGATAATATTATATAGTTATTATAGTTATAAGATATCTGTGTGTGAGGAATAAGGGGAGAGCACTCAGTTTACCTCTGGTTTTATAGTTTGAATTTTGTAAAGCCAAACATTATTTTTGTTTGCATAGGTCGATTGTTTCTTTCATGTATACCTGTAAAATCAATCAACAACGAACTTCAGGGAAATATAAATTCTGTGTGTCTTCAAATACTCATTGTGTCTGTGTTTTGCTCTGAAAATAAATAAGTTGACCGTATAATTTTTAAACACGGCCTCTGTGGCTCAGTAGGTAGAGCGTTGGACGCTCACTCCAAACAGTCTTCCACCAATGGGTTGCGGGTTCGAATTCCACTCAGTCCAAACAAATTTTCTGACTGGGTTTTCACTCGAACGATCTATATGGGATGGTTGCCAGTTACCAACGGAAGAACGTGGGTTCCTCCGGGCATAGGGCCCGGTTTCCTCCCACAATAAAACTGGCAACACCGCCATTTAAGTGAAATAATCTTGAGCGCGGCGTAAAACACCAATCAATCAATCAATATAATTTGTAAAACATGTTCGAGCCATTATTAGCTTAGCTGAAATGACGTCTTCCTCCAAAGGGCTACAAGTTCATTCTAATTCAGGGGTTTCGATTTAGCAAGTGATGCCTATCAGAAAAAAATGTTAACCACTTTTTAAATTTCAGAAGTCTTGTGGGAACTGAATTGACCTCTTCCACCAATGGGTTGCAAGTTCAATCCAATTCATGGGTTTCAATTAAGTAAGTGATGCCTGTTGGAAAGAAATGTTAAACTTGCAGTCAGACAATTGGATTCCTAACTCTTTAAGCCTACTAAATGTATGTAGATTGTTGTAAAACAGAACGCCTTGAAAAAAGGAAAACGCTTTATCAACTTAAGACTCAGACTAAAGAAAACATATAACATTGTCCGCTATTGTCCAGTGACCTTCACCTTAGGTCCGACCTTTTAGCTTCTGTGGTGAGTATTAAAAAGTAGGGAAAAATTCAATTTTGCGTCAATCAATTTTTATTTTTTATTTGATAAGAAATCAATAATTTTCAAGATGTATGTGATTTGGTCACCAAGATAAGAGATAAATTAGTGGACCCAATTTTCCGAGCTCTATATTGACCTTTCCGTCGGCGACACTTAGCTAAGCCAAACTTTTGAAAATGTTAAAGACGTTCAGCGCAATGATTCCGTGATATCACGATATTCTTAACTTCACAATTTGACCAAGCTGAATGGAGCTCTCCCCAGCGCCGTGTTTTTAGACCAAATGTTTGATAATGTTAGACACAGCTTTGTGACGTCACAGAAGCAACATTCTGCGTTTGTCTAACCTTTTAGACATTTCGCCTTCACATGTGGCGCTGAGAGAGAGCTCAATTCATCTAACCTTTTATACATTTGGCAGGAGTCTGTGATGCCTATTAGATGTCTATTAGACTTATCTTCCGTTTTAAAATCTATGTGTTAACATACATGTATTAAGACTGGTCAGCTTGAGGCTACAATAACTTTCTATTAGACTAAATAACTATTAATGCCAAAGAAAAATTATTGTCTCAATAGATCCTACATCTTTTCGTAGAGTAAAAAAAAAAATTGTCAAAAATATTTTTTTAATAGCAAGTTTTGAAGAAAGACGCAAAAAAGTTTACAATACTTGTATTCCATTGTTAAGTATTATTTGAAAAACGCTTGGTTGGAGTTTTTCTTCCTATGGTGCCTTTTTTCTGGGATTAAGATTAGAGGGATATGAAACCCTTTTGTATTAGACACTCTGTTGAGAAGCATTCACCTCCCTATTGTTTGTCTCAAGATACCTGGTTAGGCCTCGGTGGCTCAGTAGGTAGAGCATTGGACGCTCAATCCGAACAGCCTTCCACCAATGGATGCCAGGGTTCAAAAAAAATAATTAAAAAATTGTCTGTGTTTTCCCTCGAAAGACCTATGTGGGATGGTTGTCAGCTACCACCGGAAGGTTGTGGGTTTCCTCCGGGCATAGAGCCCGGTTTCCTCCCATAGTATAACTGGCAAAATAATCTTTTAAAACAATCAATCAATCAAGATACCTGCTGGGGCTTATCTGATTCCCACTTCAGTGTATGATGTGTGTTCCGATTCACTTTGAACCCATAGATATAGATTTTGTGATCTTTTCTGTTGCTAACTTACAAATAAACATCCGCAGTCCACATATTTGCGATATCGGTAAGTTCTGGAGTAATACGGAAAACGCAACTTCCGCTTTGGCAATTCTCAAGGGTAATGGTAATCGCAATGCCCTCACCAGGTGTCTGAGATAAACAATCGTGAGCTGAACTGCTCTCAGCACACTGCCTGTTACAGAAAGGCGTTTATAATTCCTCCAATTATATCCCAGCTTTTTTCAATCTGTCTTTTCTATTAACCAAACATTCGACTCAACAAAATCGTTTTATAGAAGACGTCAATTTTTTATGGCAACTTTTATATTAAAGATATTGAAATTATTGTTTATGTCAGTACTTTTTCTCATACTTTATTTTGATTTCTGTAAACTGTTTCGAAAATATGTTTAAATTTGTATGTGGTCTCTCCATTCTCTATTTGTATAGAGTCTCAAATTTTGTCACAATCATTTGTGTGTTTTCAAATCGTCTCAAAATGCATTTACGCTGTACATGTTTGTATTTGCGTGAAACCATTGTCTACAATTTGTAAACCTAGTTTTTTGTGTGTGCAGGAGCAATTTGAAATAAACCTGTTAGTTTTCTGCACATTTTTGCAAGTGCATCTGTCAATTAACGTGCTTGTTTACACAGCATTTGAATTGGTATCAGCTTGTTAAAATGGCATTATAGGTTGACGCTTTATTAAATCATAAGACCAGAAACACTAAAAACTAATAATTTATACCTCTTTAGAAGAATAACCCATAACATCAATATTGTATTTAACAATCCTAAGACCAGGGTCCTGTTTCACAAAGCGGCGTAGATTTATTTTTTGCGTAACTTTCGTACTAACGTATCTCTACAGTATGGGTTGCTATGGCAGTTACGTGAAAACTTACGCTACGCCACTTTGTGAAACTGGCTTCAGTAACACTAAAAGCTTTTAAGTTGTACTTCTTGATGAAAATAGCCGATAACATCAATATTTTCTCTAAACAATCTCAAGACTAGTAACACTAAAAGCTTCTGGTTAAATGTATTAATACATGTACTTCTTGAGAAAAATTTTGCAGAGAAGCTCAAAATTTTGTTAAAACGTGAAAATACCAACATTTTGGCAGCTCATGCCACAAAACCAAGAATCGTGAATACAGGTCCCAATCATGTCATAGAACATGTACATGTATGACTATGACAACATCCTGATCTGTTTTTGGAAAAATAAAGTCAATCTGAGACCTTACAATAATGTTATTTTCCACTAGAAGGGTTGTTTAGTTAAGTTTCTACGAGCCGATAAAATCTGGGCTCTGGCGAATTTATTATTTTTTTTCTTTCTGTATTGGTGATTCACATTACTAGCCAAATATAAAATAAGTCGCCCTTTAGACCAAAAATCCGGGCTATGTTACTACGATTGTTTTGTACAATGAGAAGAGAAGATGTCTTCTTGTTCCTGTCTTTTGTTTTAGATGAGCCTATTTTATTTTTTAGAAATCCCCACAATTATTTTGTCTTCAATTGTGTATTTTGTTTAATTTCTTGTTTTGGTGTTTAATTATTTTATGTGCCATAAATTTCGTTGCTATCAATTTATGAATGTGTTCTAATACTTTTTTTTTATTTTTTTTTTACGCATAATATTCTGCCATCCATGTCATTTTAAACCTTAAACGAAAGAAATTACAATTCAAAATGTATGTGGAATTTGGTATTATTCTTATAATTGAAAATAGACAGTAACAGAGAATGAGAAACAAGTTGACAAGGCATGTTGATCTAATTCAATGGGCGACCTATGTTGGATGGTTGCCAGTTACCAACGGAAGGTCGTGGGTTTCCTCCGGGCATAGAGCCCGGTTTCCTCCCACAATACAGCTGGCAATGCCGCCATATAAGTGAATAATCTTGAGCCAGCGTAAAACACCAAACAATCAATCAATCTACTTCAATGGGGGCCTCGATGGCACAGGCGGCAGAACGATAGTCTCTTAGTCCGACACAGGCATTCCGTCGATGGGTCACTGGTTGATCCCATTCAATCCAAAGGAAAATTAAGTAGGAGTTTTGCTTTGCCGCCCTATATTACATGGTTGCCGTTGAGGTACCCATTGAAGGTTGGGCTTTTCTTTCCTCACTTAACCTGGAAATGGGGCGGTAAAAGTGAAATAACACTGAAAAATTAGTTGTTCTTGGATTAGTCTTTGCCTAGTTACTCTACTACTTGCTGCCAAGAAATCGTTACGCATTAACTCACTTTCATTATCGTTAAAGACAACCAGAGTTTGGTTTCAATGATTGGATTGGAAGAAAAATTATTAAAATGTGAAGAATTACTTATGGATAACAACTTCTTGGGTTATGATGCTTCAATGTAAATCTTGCATCGTTATCAAAGTCAAAAGAACGTCGTCACCCAATTAACCAAGAAATTGCTATCCATAGGTAATTCTTCATCTTATTGTAAACATTCAACTTCCAAATGCCATTGAAAGAGTAAAATTATTGATTTGATGATTCTATGATCGTGATTGTAAAATGTTTTTATTTTTTTTTTTTTTTTTCATCTACAAAGTATTATAAATGATTATGAATGAATGGTCTCTCCTGGTGAATTAATCAAGTATATTTGTAGACAATTTTTCATTTCGCTTTATAAATACAATTAAACAAGATTTTGTTGTGATAGCAGAACCGTATAGCTAAAAGCCTTAATTTCTTATTCTGATATTTGAAAATGGCATGAGCTGCCAAAATATGGATATTTTTTTGGTGGAACAAAATTTTTCAAAATTCAGCAATTTTTCAAGTTTAACTTGTTGATCCACTGAATTGCTTAGCATAAAGCAATAGCAAAGTAACTCCGAATAAATTCAACAAACACATATGGACAATCTCAATATTTCGACAAAGGTATATTTGGCATCTTCAGGAAAATGATGAAGGAAGATGACAAATATACCTTTGTCGAAATATTGAAATTGTCAATATGCGTTGGTTGAATTTATTTCGAGTTACTTTGCTATTGCATTTCAAGTTTAAGCTTTTCAACATTAATAGTATGTGCGTTACAATAATTAGAAGTGACTTGCACCAAAATATTGTTTAATATTGCTTACTTTTCAAACACAATTGCTGTTCAAACAGGGCATGACCACCTTCTGATTGTCCAAACAATCAGATTTCATGAAAAATGTTTGAATTTTGGCAGCTCACTGTTTCAGTATAACATATAATACATGCATTATTTTTATTATATTTTTCAGAAAATAATTTGTTTGTCAAAGTGTAACACAGTTATCGTCTAAATAAATTGTTTTCCACAAATATATGAGTATCCCCGAGACTTAGTGAAATTTGTATTTATTTTGTGAGTTTACATGTATGAGTTGTCTCCCCTTGTTAGTCGAGTTATCTAATTATTGATAAAACCGAGCTATTTATATATCTCATAACAATAGTAAGTTATGCAACTTTTTCGGTTTTCAAACTAATCTGTTGGTTCACAGGCACCAGAAGTGCTCTCCCCTTACAAGTGCAGACATAGATATCGTATAATATATAGTTAAGAATACTAAAACACAGGGGCACAGAGAAAATCTTGTCTAAAATAACCATGGAGACAAGTTTCAGAGGTATACCATACAGACCTTTATACCCCATCATAAATTGTTGTAATAAAGTAAACCTATGATATTTCATTAGGTTGACGACTGACAGGATAATATTATATAGTTATTATATTTATAAGATATCTGTGTGTGAGGAATAAGGGGAGAGCACTCAGTTTACCTCTGGTTTTATAGTTTGAATTTTGTAAAGCCAAACATTATTTTTGTTTGCATAGGTCGATTGTTTCTTTCATGTATACCTGTAAAATCAATCAACAACGAACTTCAGGGAAATATAAATTCTGTGTGTCTTCAAAGTGTCTGTGTTTTGCTCTGAAAATAAATAAGTTGACCGTATAATTTTTAAACGAGGCCCCTGTGGCTCAGTAGGTAGAGCGTTAGACGCTCACTCCAAACAGTCTTCCACCAATGGGTTGCGGGTTCGAATTCCACTCAGTCCAAACAAATTTTCTGACTGGGTTTTCACTCGAACGATCTATATGGGATGGTTGCCAGTTACCAACAGAAGGTTGTGGGTTCCTCCGGGCATAGAGTCCGGTTTCCTCCGGCGTAAAACAGCAAAACAATCAATCAATCAATATAATTTGTAAAACATGTTAGAACCATTATTAGCTTAGCCGTTAAATTTCAGAAGTACTGTGAGAACTGAATTGACCTCTTCCACCAATGGGTTGCAAGTTCAATCCAATTCATGGGCTTCAATTTAGTAAGTGATGCCTGTTGGAAAGAAATTTAAACTTGCAGTCACACGATTGGATTCCCAACTCCTTACGCCTACATTGTTGTAAAACAGAACACCTTAAAAAAAGAAAAACGCTTTACCAACTTTAGACTCTAAATAATTTCACTTGTCCGCTATATGTTTAATGGTTGCCAGGTTTCAGTGCAGGTTGAGGGGTTTCCCTGAGGCAAAAAGTCTGGTATCCTCCTTTACCAAACCTGGCAACTGTGGCAGAATCTTAATAGCAGAGTAAAACAGTGACGTAGATTTAATAGGACAATCAATATTTTTGGACCTGGTCTCATTTTAAAGTCGCAAGAGTTGCCAAATGTAAAAAAAATTTCATTGAAACAGAATTGAAGCTTTCCAATCGAAGACAATCTTCGGGATGTCGATAAGGTAGTTCTTATTGCAAGAAAAGCCCTAAATTGAACTCCCAACATCAAGACTATTTGAATTTTGTTCGTACACGTCTTCAGTTGGTATAGGTTACTGATTGTACCAATTTTTTTTTTACTTCAATGTCGATCATTTCATTTTTCAAGGTAATTAAAATGCTCGAGGGGGCCTCCGTGGTCCAGTGGGTTCGTGATCGTCCCTCACAGGCCTTCCATCGATGAGGCGCGAGTTCAAATCACACTCAGACCAAATAAAAATTCAAAAATTTCTGAGTGGATTTTTCACTCAGTCGCCATATGTGGAAGAGTTGCCAGGTACTCGGCAAAGGTCAGCAATGAGCCCGGTTTCCTCCCCCACTAAACCTGGCAATGCCGCCATATCAGTGAAATAATCCTGAGATGCGCGTAAAACATCAATCAACTTTTTTTGACAATCCGAATTTATGAAAAAAAAGTCTGAATTTTTGCACTTTGAATCACTTACAAGAAAGTTGAGACAAGATTATTTTTCTTTATATACATTATTTTTATCTACCTCAGTGCTCTTTACAAGTTCTGTACATTAACATACATAAGTTCTAAAACTAAACACAAGGACCCTGTTTCACAAAGCGGCGTAGCGTAAGTTTTTACGTACCTGCCCTAGCAACCCATACTGTTTATATACGTTAGTATGAAAAAATACATCTACGCCGCTTTGTGAAACAGGCTCAAGGTATATATGTGTAGATATGATCATCCTGATAATTACCATATTGCTCATTCAAAAAACATTTTTGACTTCATGTTAAAAAAAAATATTGAATTAATTAAACTTTTACCATTGACCTAAATTACTTAAAACCATAATTCGGTCAGATTCCTATGATAAAAATTTGAGCCATATATAATTACAATCCAATTAGTGATTAATTAAAAAAAGAATTCTGAACAAAATAAAAATTGGTAACAATATTTCGAGAAATACGAAAATCAAATTTTTAAAAAGATTCAGAATATGTTGTCTGTATCGAGTAACTAACAAATAGATTGTCATTTAGCAGAGCGCCTGATGAATATCACAAGAAATTTCTGGTGGTATGGATAATGTATAACAATTTTTAATATCAGCTACATGTACTCCTTCAAAATGTCTTTTTATTTTAAATTCTCTTTAGTCACGATTGGAAATCATCAGAGATATACATAAACGATTTACTAAAATGGAATATGACAATTCAACCCCAAAAAAACTTTTTACAAAATAATAACTGACATTTCTTCTATTATATAATTTGATTGCACATGAAACAAAAAAAAATTACCAATCTTTAAAATAAACTTAAATAATTTTACATTCAAAATAAATCACAGGAATCATCAAATAAGTGTAAATAAATAAAACTTTCTTCGCGTCAACACACGATATCCAGGTAACACTAAAGTGGCATGAGCAGCCAAAATGTTGATACGTTTCCGTAGAAACAGAATATGGAAATTATGGACTATGGGGTGCGATTCAGAAGCATTTTAGTGCTACCAGTCCCTAGGATGTAAGTTAAAGTGGAGTTTTGAACTTATTTGGCTTAGAATAAATGAAAGTTCGTCCTGGTTATTTAAATTTTCTTTTCTTTACGGACACTGTTTCGGCTTAACAGCATATGGACTGTATGGATTTTCCTCATTCCAACGTCAATCATTTACTTTTTCGATGACTTTCAAAGTCTTAAAGTATCGCGACTATAAAAAATTATGAAAAAGTGGCCTCTCATGGCACTTTAAGATTCTGATTATCACAATTTTATTTTATTAGAAGCACAAAATTATGTACACATACTTATATTGCATTAAAATTAAATTAAAGAGAAAATAAATAAAATAATACTTTCTGGACTAGAATGGAATGGATTAAAATACAATATTCACAGCATATTTTCTACATACACATTTTAATTATGTACACATCCTAATTGAATGACATTTCACTAGGACTATATTTAAAGGATAACAAGAGAACTCTCTCATTATATATGCCACATTTTGATCTCAAAGTACCTGACCTGCTTCCCATTGGTCTGGACTGGTGGACTGATTTCACAATTGGGATGCCATGTCATCTGCAGCATATTAAACCCCTTACTTGATTGATAGATTGGGGCCTTAACATTTACCCAAGGTAGTCAAAACTTAGGTGAGGGTCCCCCATTAGCCACTAACTATGGAATCTCGACCCCCCAAAGTTCCCTATAACATTTACCCAAGACAGTCAAAACTTAGGTGAAGGTCCCCCATTAGCCAATAGCTATGGGATCTCGACCCCCAAAGTTCCCTATAACATTTACCCAAGGCAGTCAAAACTTAGATGAGGGTCCCCCATTAGCCACTAACTATGGGATCTCGACTCCCAAAGTTCCCTATAACATTTACCCAAGGCAGTCAAAACTTAGGTGAGGGTCCCCCATTAGCCAATAGCTATGGGATCTCAACCCCCAAAGTTCCCTATAACATTTACCCAAGGCAGTCAAAACTTAGGTGAGGGTCCCCCATTAGCCTCTAACTATGGGATCTCGACCCCCAAAGTTCCCTATAACATTTACCCAAGGCAGTCAAAACTTAGGTGAGGGTCCCCCATTAGCCTCTAACTATGGGATCTCGACCCCCAAAGTTCCCTATAACATTTACCCAAGGCAGTCAAAACTTAGATGAGGGTCCCCCATTAGCCACTAACTATGGGATCTCAACCACCAAAGTTTACAATAACATTTACCCAAGGTAGTCAAAACTTAGGTGAGGGTCCCCCATTAGCCTCTAACTATGGGATCTCGACCCCCAAAGTTCCCTATAACATTTACCCAAGGCAGTCAAAACTTAGATGAGGGTCCCCCATTAGCCACTAACTATGGGATCTCAACCACCAAAGTTTACAATAACATTTACCCAAGGTAGTCAAAACTTAGGTGAGGGTCCCCCATTAGCCACTAACTATGGGATCTCAACCCCCAAAGTTCCCTATAACATTTGCCCAAGGCAGTCAAAACTTAGGTGAAGGTCCCCCATTAGCCACTAACTATGGGATCTCAACCCCCAAAGTTCCCTATAACATTTACCCAAGGTAGTCAAAACTTAGGTGAGGGTCCCCCATTAGCCAATAACTATGGGATCTCGAACCCCAAAGTTACCTATAACATTTACCCAAGGTAGTCAAAACGTAGGTGAGGGTCCCCCATTAGCCACTTACTATGGGATCTCGACCCCCAAAGTTCACTATAACATTTACCCAAGGTAGTCAAAACTTAGGTGAGGGTCCCCCATTAGCCACTAACTATGGGATCTCAACCCCCAAAGTTCCCTATAACATTTACCCAATGCAGTCAAAACATAGGTGAGGGTCCCCCATCAGCCAATAGCTATGGGATCTCGACCCCCAAAGTTCACTATAACATTTACCCAAGGTAGTCAAAACTTAGGTGAGGGTCCCCCATTAGCCACTAACTATGGGATCTCGACCCCCAAAGTTCCCTATAACATTTACCCAAGGCAGTCAAAACATAGGTGAGGGTCCCCCATTAGCCACTAACTATGGGATCTCAACCCCCAAAGTTCCCTATAACATTTACCCAAGGCAGTCAAAACATAGGTGAGGGTCCCCCATTAGCCACTAACTATGGGATCTCAACCCCCAAAGTTCCCTATAACATTTACCCAAGGCAGTCAAAACTTAGGTGAGGGTCCCCCATTAGCCAATAGCTATGGGATCTCGACTCCCAAAGTTCCCTATAACATTTACCCAAGGTAGTCAAAACTTAGGTGAGGGTCCCCCATTAGCCACTAACTATGGGATCTCGACTCCCAAAGGTGGATGTACCATTTACCAAAGGTAGTCATCACTTAAACTATGAAATCAGCACCCCCAACATTTTCTGTAACAACGATTACCCAAGGTAGTCAAAACTTAAGTGAGGGTATATTTCTTTGTCATCCTTTATCCACTAACAATGTAACAACATTACAACATATTTTCCTAAATATTTTACTTGAATCCAAACACCTCGAGGACCTTGCACGAGAACTCGGGAGTTGAAGAAAGAGGTTCGTTCTCAAACGTATCGCATTTCTCTGTACGACAATGTACCAGTCCGGCATCAAGGTGAATTGCTGTGCCAGATCTGGAAATTACAATATAATTTAACTTCAATAAACCAATAAAGGAAAGTAAGATATATTTTTTTGAAAGCGACATGAAGCTGGCGAAATGTTATTTTTCTGTAAAAACCAAATTTTGAAATTATCGGTTATTTTTCTCAAGAAGTACTACTTACTGTAGAAGGTATCTGGTGGTACTAGTCTTGAGAATGTACGTTCAAGTTTGGGAAGCTCATGCACCTTAAATATTATCTGTGTTATGATTTACTTAAGATTTAACATGTATTCTGAGAGGGTTTTTACTTGATCGCCCAATCTGAAAGGGTAACCAGGTTTTCAGGGGAGCAGGGGCAAAGGGTAGCTAGGTTTTCTGGGGGCAAAGGATAGCCAGGTTTACTGGGGGCAAAGGGTAACCAGGTTTACTGGGGGCAAAGGATAACCAGGTTTACTGGGGGCAAAGGGTAGCCAGGTTTACTGGGGGCAAAGGATAACCAGGTTTACTGGGGGCAAAGGATAACCAGGTTTACTGGGGGCAAAGGATTACCAGGTTTTCTGGGGGCAAAGGATAACCAGGTTTACTGGGGGCAAAGGATAACCAGGTTTACTGGGGGCAAAGGGTAGCCAGGTTTACTGGGGGCAAAGGATAGCCAGGTTTACTGGGGGCAAAGGGTAGCCAGGTTTACTGGGGGCAAAGGGTAACCAGGTTTACTGGGGGCAAAGGATAACCAGGTTTACTGGGGGCAAAGGGTAACCAGGTTTTCTGGGGGCAAAGGATAACCAGGTTTTCTGGGGGCAAAGGATAACCAGGTTTTCTGGGGGCAAAGGGTAACCAGGTTTTCTGGGGGCAAAGGGTAGCCAGGTTTACTGGGGGCAAAGGATAACCAGGTTTACTGGGGGCAAAGGATAACCAGGTTTACTGGGGGCAAAGGGTAGCCAGGTTTACTGGGGGCAAAGGATAACCAGGTTTTCTGGGGGCAAAGGGTAGCCAGGTTTACTGGGGGCAAAGGGTAACCAGGTTTTCTGGGGGCAAAGGATAACCAGGTTTACTGGGGGCAAAGGATAACCAGGTTTTCTGGGGGCAAAGGATAACCAGGTTTACTGGGGGCAAAGGATAACCAGGTTTACTGGGGGCAAAGGGTAGCCAGGTTTACTGGGGGCAAAGGATAGCCAGGTTTACTGGGGGCAAAGGGTAGCCAGGTTTACTGGGGGCAAAGGGTAACCAGGTTTACTGGGGGCAAAGGATAACCAGGTTTACTGGGGGCAAAGGGTAGCCAGGTTTACTGGGGGCAAAGGATAACCAGGTTTTCTGGGGGCAAAGGATAACCAGGTTTACTGGGGGCAAAGGATAACCAGGTTTACTGGGGGCAAAGGGTAGCCAGGTTTACTGGGGGCAAAGGATAACCAGGTTTACTGGGGGCAAAGGGTAGCCAGGTTTACTGGGGGCAAAGGGTAGCCAGGTTTACTGGGGGCAAAGGATAACCAGGTTTACTGGGGGCAAAGGGTAACCAGGTTTTCTGGGGGCAAAGGATAACCAGGTTTTCTGGGGGCAAAGGATAACCAGGTTTTCTGGGGGCAAAGGGTAACCAGGTTTTCTGGGGGCAAAGGATAACCAGGTTTTCTGGGGGCAAAGGATAACCAGGTTTTCTGGGGGCAAAGGATAACCAGGTTTACTGGGGGCAAAGGGTAACCAGGTTTTCTGGGGGCAAAGGATAACCAGGTTTTCTGGGGGCAAAGGATAACCAGGTTTACTGGGGGCAAAGGGTAGCCAGGTTTTCTGGGGGCAAAGGGTAGCCAGGTTTACTGGGGGCAAAGGATAACCAGGTTTACTGGGGGCAAAGGGTAACCAGGTTTTCTGGGGGCAAAGGGTAGCCAGGTTTACTGGGGGCAAAGGGTAGCCAGGTTTACTGGGGGCAAAGGATAACCAGGTTTACTGGGGGCAAAGGATAACCAGGTTTACTGGGGGCAAAGGGTAGCCAGGTTTACTGGGGGCAAAGGGTAGCCAGGTTTACTGGGGGCAAAGGATAACCAGGTTTACTGGGGGCAAAGGGTAACCAGGTTTTCTGGGGGCAAAGGGTAGCCAGGTTTACTGGGGGCAAAGGATAACCAGGTTTTCTGGGGGCAAAGGATAACCAGGTTTACTGGGGGCAAAGGATAACCAGGTTTACTGGGGGCAAAGGATAACCAGGTTTTCTGGGGGCAAAGGGTAGCCAGGTTTACTGGGGGCAAAGGGTAACCAGGTTTTCTGGGGGCAAAGGGTAGCCAGGTTTACTGGGGGCAAAGGATAACCAGGTTTTCTGGGGGCAAAGGGTAGCCAGGTTTACTGGGGGCAAAGGGTAACCAGGTTTACTGGGGGCAAAGGATAACCAGGTTTACTGGGGGCAAAGGGTAGCCAGGTTTACTGGGGGCAAAGGGTAGCCAGATTTTCTGGGGGCAAAGAGCCCAGTTTCCTCACACACCAAACCTGGCAACGAAGCCATGTAAAGGAAATAATCTTGAGTGCGGTGTAAAAAATCTACCAATTTATCCATGTGGATGATAACTGAGCTGCAGCCGGATCTAGCCATTAATCAGATGGTAATAATAGGGAGCTCAAGTCACGTGTGAATTCCACATATTTCCTGTCACCGGCACTGCATTGCGCATGTGACTGAGCGTTTTTCGTTCCAACATGACATTTACATCTGACGTTATGGAGGAAAATACGTCAAATGGAACTGCAACGTCATCAAAAACGTTCTTAATGGCATCATCTGTCACCGGATATCACAAAATCTCGGAATAATTCTTATGAGACTTGCGCTCCCTATTCCACAGACATTTGACCTCACCGTCATCTCCATGTAGCCTTTTCGAAAAAAGTTAGACAAATACAACATGTTAGCTTTGTGAAGTTACAACTACCATGATGTTATAGAGCCTTTGCACTGAATCTTTGGTCTTTTTGAAAGTTTGGTTTGGTCAAATGGCGCTGGCGTGGCCACCAATTCATAATTCTAAAACTCTGCCGGACACTGCGTGGCCGTTGACTTACCCTCCCCCTATCATTAGAGTCTTGTGATCTCCAGCCAGGAACATACTGGCCGTTGGTGGATAGTCAGGGGTAGATAACCCCACCCAGTAATACGCCCTCCTCCGTGGATTCAAGGTAAAGATAAAGGTCTCTCCTGTACCAAAATAGGACAAGTGTCGATTTTCACCTTTCTGGTATCTCTCACGCCAACTGGTGGAACAAAATGCCCCAAATACCTGCAGGGACAAATGATGTTCATCTTCATTTAAAAAAGATATGTCAATTTAGGTAAGAGGTGAAGGAAAGATTTTGAGTGGTAAGAAATTGCATTGATAGAATTAAATATTCTCTTACTACACCAGCCCAATATTATTTATAGTTATCATGGTTGGTGGAGGGCTTAGGCGAAGACCGCTATCAATTATCAATTACTTTCTCATAATCAACGTGTGAAATTAAGAATGGGATAACGCTATGGCCTCAGGAAAGTACTGATGTCAGGGAGGAGTTTTGTTATCACCCATTATGACGATAAGATGATTGATTAGTTGATTGATAATTTACACCGTGCTCAAGATTATTTCACTTATATGACAGCATTGCCAGGCTTAGTGAGGGAGGAAACCAGTCTCTTTGACCGGAGGAAACCCTGACCTTCAGGGAGTACAGATGTTAAGATCAAGCATCAGCTGCAACTATATACATATTGAAAGGTCTAGAATGATGTCCCTGTTGACAACATTTCTAACATCATAATTCCAGAGGCTTGTAACTTTGAAATGCAGGTGACCAGTATGAACCGTAGATTCCAAAATAGCTGTTATGTAGCAGTACATTTTAGAATTTTTGCTACTTATAAAAATTACCTTAACGTACATAAGGTAATGGTACCAGCCGAAAACTTCCTTCACTTCTTGATAAAGGTGACGTACAATTAGCTCATTCTGTTTCTACAAAAGTTGCCGTATATTTCCTAGCTCATGCCACTTAACCATATACCGTAAATCCCATGAAATTAAGTCACCGTTTTAACAACGTAAAAATTAGGCGCTTGAGCAGAGTCGGCTTAAATGAAAGACAAGCGGGTATGTTAAGTCACTAACCTCATTTTTGGCTGTTTTAATAACGAAGAGGGTAGGTTCATGTTCTCCCAGGCGTCTGTATAATGTAGCCAGACTTATACCATGAAGTTCTGTGGTAAATAACAGTTGAGGCTGACAAATAGTGTAACGAGCAGGTATCCACGACCAGATTGTCATCAGCTGAAACAAATTTAAAATCAAAATTTATTTTTCAAAAATCTAAATAAAGTTGAAAATCGAGTCATACATAGGTGTGAACATACATGTACAAGCTATTGAGAAACCAATAAAACCTAGCAACAGTTAAAAAGGCAGCAAAAATCAAATAGAATGTGAATCCTTAAAGGCACACTTGCCGCGAAAATCAGGAATATTGTTTACATTAAAAAAGAAAGACCGTTTTCTGTATTTTTCCCAGACAATATAAGTTAGGAACTTTCTATTTTTACCAAAATTTAAAAGTTTGGACGTCACTTTGTATTTTTAATTTGAATTTGAAAATTTGAATTGTTACGTACCCGGAACGTAAACAAACCAAACTGCCCCTTATTGGCGATTTTATGTTTCAGTCGAGTGAGTGAACTAACGGCACAGTGTAATTTTACGTAGGCCTATTTATCTGAGAAATACAGACTGACGATCGGTTAACAGCGACTGGAAAAGCCTGCTGATAATTGTTTGAGTGTAAACCACAGATACAAAAGCCTGAAAGGAGGGTAATCCAACACGGAAGTTGACCGACACTGATCGTTGTTGTTGTAACCAGGCTTTGATTCTTCGTTTGTTTTTCACCCCATTTCTACATTCTAAAGCTAACTTATGTGTCCTATGTTTAAGTTTAGTGGTATTAGTCGTAGTAAGCTCATGTAAATTGGTTTTCTTAGCAAATTTAAACAGGCTAGGGCGGCAAGTGGGCCTTTAATATAAATATTTCTTTCAGATATACAAATATTTTTGTCTTTTTTTTTTTTCTTTTAGGAGAAAAGTATGGGTAAAATGATGAAATTCTGAAATGTTTAAGATTTTTAAAGTTGCTACATAACAGCGAATCAGAATATGCTAGTAAAAAAGTTTAAACATTTTAATGAATTTTCTTAGCTTAAAAAAACCCCAATTTGGTCAAATATATGGAAACACATCATAACGCAATTTAGTCAGAATAGATGAACAGTGTGGCTTTCACAGATTGATTGATTGATGTTTTACACCGCACTCAAGATTATTTCACTTTTGTGTGGGAGAGGAAACCAAGCACTTTGCCCGGAGGAAACCCCCGCCCTTTGGAGAGTACCTGGCAACTCTTTCTTATACATCGATCAAGTGAAAAATCCACTAAGAAGTATTCAATTTTATTGGGTCTGAGTGGGATTCAAACATGTGCTACATCGATGGAAGGTCTGTGTTGGACTGAGAGACTATCCGTCTAACTGAGCTAGCCAGCAAGATTACAGATTTAAAATTGAGAGATTGAACGACACGGTGCATCCTTTATCATTTGGAGGAATCAAAAACTTATAACAAATATCCAAGACGGGGACTAAAAACATGTTAGTTATGATGATAGCACAGTAAGCAATTCAATTGATTGATTGTTTGGTGTTTTACGCCGCGCTCAAGATTATTTCACTTATATGGCGGCGTTGCCAGTTTTATTGTGGGAGGAAACCGGGCTCTGTGCCCGGAGTAAACCCACGACCTTCTGTTGGTAACTGGCAACCATCCCACATAGGTCGTTCAACTGTTTTATGTAAACTTACCAGTGGAAATTAGTACCGTAATGATTGGTCTTTAAAAAAAGATTAGCCCAACAAAATTCCAAATATATAATGAGCTGTGTTATATAATGAAAACAAACAAAACAGGACAAGGCATTTACTGAGTACAATTTTATATTTTGTCAGACTGGGGAGGAGGGAGGGTGGGGGGACGGTGCTAGGTGACAATATAAAGCATTACTAAGTACCAATTTTGTCAGTGTGGGGAGGGGGAGGGTGCTAGGTGTCAGTTAATCAAGGTTATTTAACATGCATTTAACAAGAAGCTGGTAAAATGGTTTATCAAAGCGTGCGTGTACACAGGTATACTCCATAACATATAAACAAAGAGAAGATGGTAAACAAAACAGGAGCGCAAATTTATATTTTGTGCAGGGAGGGGGATGGAGGGTGCTAGGTGTTTATCAAAGGTACTTATTAAACATGCATTTTAAAACTAGAAACAAGTATAACAGTTTATCAAAAGTATTGGTTTAACATATTAACAAAGAGAAGACGGTATGTGGTTGTTGAGGAGAAGAGGCGTGTGGATGGAGGCAGGCAAATAAACAAAATAGGCCATCCAAATTCAACCAATCAAATAACATGCTTGTATAATAAAACCATGACCTCTCAACAATCAAACAATGTTATACTTTCATCAGCCCCTATAACATGCAATGAATTAATTTTAGTCAGAAGGTAGTCCCTTTGCCAGTGTGTTTTGATTAGAAAATATATATTAGATAATCAAGTTTACATAAACAGTTGAGGGGGCGTAGGTTGATTGATTGATTGATTGACTGATTAGTGTTTTACGCCGCAGGATTATTTCAAGATTTGCGTTGCCAGGTTTAGTAGGGGGAGGAAACCGGACTCATTGCCCGGAGGAAACCTTGACCTTCGGAGAGTATCTGGCGACTCTTACACATACGCCGTCTGAGTGAAAAAACCAGGCCACACAAAATTTTTGAAAACTTTTAATTGGTCAGTGTGATAAGAGGCCATTTCGCATCGATGGAAAGTCTTTGTGGGAGTGAGGAAGGAGTGTAGGGGTAGGCTAGTTTGTGACATTCACCATAAGCATGAAGGGTATAACGCAAACAAAAATATAAGAAACTGAAGACTGTGCCACAAATATAAACAAGAAGCTGTACATCATGCATAAACCAGCAATGTGGACGAAGTCGAACATAAAGTTGACTGTATGAACTCACATCTCGGTGTTTTAACGTGAAACATTCAACCTCCTCTATGTGAAGGTGAGTCAACGACCTTGACTTTGGTCCGTTGACAACTTCTACTGAGCTTGAAGATGGAGGTAAAATTTCCTTTATGCAGAAAAAAGACGAAAGAGTAAAAGAATAGCAAAGTGTGTAAACAGAAGAATATTAGAGCTGATATACATGTAACTATTGAAGGATAAAAAGACATTCAAGTTTTACGATTTTTTTAGTTTGGTTGGTACAAGATTTCTTGGACATTTTACGGAAGGGTCAGTGTGTCTCCGTAAAAAAGGTAACCATCCCACCTTTAGCAAATATCTGGCTACTTGAAAGTTTTTATTCATCTTCTGCTTAAAGGTTTCTTTCAAAGGAGCAGAATACAAGATAAATAAAATTGATGTTTACGTAAAAATTTCGTTCTGTAGGCCAAGAAATGACGAATATACTTTCTTGGGATTCTTTAAAGAGATCAACTCAAAGACATGTGCATGTAGATATTTTTAAAAAATTCTAAAATTTATACCCAAAAAATCAAACTTATTTTTAAGGACGGCCTCTGAACAAAATATTTGTATATCTTATTTTGGTATTTTACGCAATGCCATAGTTAATGACTATAAATCCTGTAGTTTTCTCAGCGTATTATCTGTCCCAAACAAACTCGCAAACCAAAATATTTTGCAATATATTGTGTCAATCTTGAATGCCTGTTTATAATAGTGTAGCGAGACAAAAGTGGCATGAGCTGCTGA
Organism: Lepidochitona cinerea; assembly: GCA_963971465.1. Classification (NCBI taxonomy): domain Eukaryota; kingdom Metazoa; phylum Mollusca; class Polyplacophora; order Chitonida; family Tonicellidae; genus Lepidochitona; species Lepidochitona cinerea. Next base: position 13,805,317 of record OZ020562.1, on the reverse strand, counting down.
AATTCATTTTTTTTTCTTCGTAAATTCTGATTGTCAGGATATTGAGGGATTAAAGTTCACCAGGAAGATAAATGGTTAAATAAGGAAAATATGTGCAAAAAATATCAATATTTTGGCAGCTTGTGCTAATTTAAAGTGGCATAAACTGCCAAAATGGTGATCTTTTCTTCTTCAAACACAATTTTGAAATTCTCAATAATTTTTCCAAAAAGTATAAACTTAAGATTTTCAGTGATGCAAATCTCAAAAATGGATGGAACTGAATAGTATAAAAGAGTTTCTTTGGGCTAAAATAAATATTTGTGCCCAGTTTGTTTCCTTTGAAAAGACTGTCTCTATTTGCACAGCCCACGGTCTGAATATTTCCACATCATCATTTAGTATTATACTTCAATCCCTCCTCACAGTCAGATTCTATGAAAAGTGTGAACTTCATATTAAGGTGCAAAAATGGTCTTTCTGTGACCCTGCGTATCCGCCATGCAAGACATCTTTTCATGCATGACATTTTTTTTTTTGTTCTTTTGCCAAGAAAATAACACCTGTGATTAGCCATAAGATATTGATTCGACGAATTTTCTTGGTATAAATACAATAAATTGCCGGATCACTAAAAGGCCTTTCCAGCACCTAAGTCGAACTTCATGCCACTTTGACCGATAGTGAAGAATGCAGACTATACTAGACTATAAAGCACAGAAATTAATAAATAACCAACACAGAAAGGCCTGGGGAAAGTCCAGGCCATAAATGCTGGGAAACAACTGGTACCGATGCTAGTTTTGTTATACATCATACAATATACTGGCTTTCATGATGGGTAACAGATTTACATGTCCGTACCGTATTTCTTCTAAAGATTCAGCCACTGTTTTCCTCATAAGGATTCGACCATTAGAAAAGAAATATGCTAAATGAGGCCAGACAAATTTGCCCATAAGAGGGAATTTAAGGCAATATGACCCAACGTGCAGTGTGTGAAAATGGTTATCCTGAAACACAACTCCACATCTCCATCTTTGTGTGACTCAATGGAAAATTTAGGCCATTAGAATGGCTGAATATTTAGAAGAAATACGGTAGGTTTATAACAACAGTAACAACAGGCTACCAGAACTTTGAAGTAAAGCTAAATCAAGATATACATTAAATAGATAGATAAGAAATATACAGACATCAATGATTGATTGATGTTTTACGCCACAATCAAGGTTATTTTACTTATATCGCCTAGTTGCCAGGTTTAGTAGGGGAGGAAACAGGGTTCATTGCCTGGGGGGAAACCCCTGACAATCGATGAGTACCTGGCAACTCTTCCACATATTGTAACAAAGTGAAAAATCCACTCAGAAATTTTTAAATTTTTATTTGGTCGGAGTAGGGTCAGAACCCACGCCGCATCGATGGAAGGTCTGTGTCAGACTGAGGGACAATCACTGAAGACATCAATGATTGATTGATTGATTGTTTGGGGTTTTACGCCGCGCTCAAGATTATTTCACTTATATGGCGGCATCGCCAGTTTTATTGTGGGAGGAAACCGGGCTCTATGCCCAGAGGAAACCCACGACCTTACGTTGGTAACTGGCAACCATCCCACATAGGTCGTTCGAGTGAAAACCCAGTCAGAAAATTGTCCATTTATTTTTTTGGGAATGAGTGGGATTCGAACCCGCGACCCATTACTACTCTACCTACTGAGCCACGGAAGCCCCTGAAGACATCAATGAAGAATGGTATGAAATGGGAAAAGACTTATTTAAAAGCTAAAGAGCGTTTTTTTCTGAAAAGTAGAAACTTAAAATTGGATTCATTGATTGATGTTTTAAGCCAAGGTGAAGTCAATATTATTTCATTTACAACTCAAAGTGGACAAAACCGGGTTTAGCAAAAATGACATATACATGTAAACATCAAATAATATTCATCAAAATATTAGTTTAAGTTTGGATTTTATCAACCAATTGGATTCCATTCATTGATGTGTTACACGCCACTTAAGATTATTTCACTTATATGGCGGCTTGGCAGATTTAGTGGGGAGGAAACTTGCTTGTAAATCTTGATCTGTAAAACCGTTCCACCGGATGGTTGAGCAAAACATGCCAAAGGACAGAGTGAGTGACTAGCCCGACCATTGACCCACCCTTCCGGATAAGGTTGCAAGCAGTATTGAGTGTTAAATTCAGGTTCTTTTCCTGATAAATTCAGGTTGTCAAAATAAATATTGTATTTATCCTGAAATGGTCGCTCTAAATACATGTAGGTGTGTCAACCAAATTTTCTTAAATAAATTCAAATACCTGAAACAAATAACAACATGAAATTAAGTTTGAAAACATAATTAAAGGTGTAAGAATGATCAAAAACTCTAAAACAATGAAAAATGCCAAGAACAATATTTTTTTAAATAAACAAGAACATTTAAGCAAAAAAGAGATTGCACAAATTTTCTGAGAAACCTCCATACAAAATCAATCAATGAGAATACTAAATATTTTAGCAAAAATTGTTGAACAAAAACTTTCTTCCATGTTGTTTTATGTCATCATACTAAAGTGAACTGTCAACTGCATACCAATTTTAACATTTCAGTTCTCCAAGACAAGATGAAATAATCTAACGAAAACCAAAAACAAAAAGAACAAAACTTTCAAAACATTAAGTTTAAAACCATCTTACTTCTTCCTCTAAAACTAATTGTTTTTTTCTTCCTTTTCCTTTCAGTGAAAAAGCACCAACTGCCTTGATCTTTGCACGATGACCTCTCAAGGACTTTTGATTTGACCTTGACAAAGGTTGCGACCTTTCCACTTGTGTGGATGTGGAAGGCAATTCAGAATCAGAAGATTCACTGACAACCTGACATAAAACAGGAATCTTCAATTATAATTTCATATTTGTTCATATTTAAGTTAAAGTGGCATGAGCTACCAATATTTTCACTTTTTTCATAAGTACTGATTGACTGTAAAGTGATTTGCAGGCAATCGAAAAACTAAATGATTGGCGTTGGAATGAGGAAAATCCATACAGTATGTCGCCTGTACGAAAAGAAATAGTGTTTAAAAAGTAAACCAAATATAAATAACTGGGACGACCATTCATTCATTCTAAGCATAAGTTAGTTCAAAAAAATACTTTATCGTACATTCTCGAGACTAGAAACACTAAAAAGCTTCTGAATTATCAGTCTTGAGGAAAATAGACAATAATTTCAGTATTCTGTTTTTATGGCAAAATATCAACATTTTTGGCAGCTCATGCCACTTTAAGCACTTAACCCAGATCATCAGTCAAAAGGTGACTGGTTTTATATGGCTGGTATGACGAATACAGAGAGAGAGAAAAAACTTCGTCAGAGCCCAGATTTCTCGACTACATAGTTAAGCACTCTATTAATAATGAAAACAAAACAAGGCAATTACAACCTCAGCTAGCGAAAAAGTCAACAAAATTTTAAAATGCAACACAGGAGTGAATTTTAAAATAAGACATTTTTTTTAATTTCCTATGATTACTATGTAACAGACATTAATTTGAAATATTCTGAAGAAAAAAAACGAACATTCCAAAATTCAAAATGTTATAAAATATTGGACCGTTCTCAATATATATTTTTTCATAACGTGACTGTGCAGTTAGAGCGCACCACTATTTGATACGATTTAATAAACTGTTTGCTTAAAGACATCAAAATGGTGCTTGGACATTAATCTGCACACTAAAAGATATATTTTTGCACAGTAAGGCACAACGGAAATCTTCTTGTCTAAAATAACCACGAAGGCAAGTTTCTAATTGTGTTAAAAAGAGGTATATACTGAAAGGTATTGGTGTGCAAAGGTTGATTGATTGATTGCTTGGTGTTTCACTTATATAGCGGCGTTGTCGGTTTTATTGTGGGAGGAAACCGGGCTTTATGCCCGGAGGAAACGCACGACCTTCCGGTGGTAACCGGCAACCATCCCAAATAGGCCATTCGAGTGAAAACCCAGTCAGAAAATTTTCCAATTTTTGGGGGGACTGAGTGGGATTACCATTGGTGGAAGACCCACTACCCATTGGTCCAAAGCTCTACCTACTGAACCATGGAGGCCCCAGGTGTGCAAATGAGAAAAGTGTACAACAGTCAAGTTCTACAAAAGGAGGAAATATCTTTGAACTTGAGTGTAACTGGTCATATAATGAGAACTGCCCTTAACAAAGCAAAAAATAACAAAAAAAACAAGTCAGAGAAAATCTGTATACCAGTCATGTGTCAAAAGTGATCTGAGAGTCAGTTTGTATAATGGTGACACGATGATCATTGTATCATTTCTGAATTATAAAACGATCAAATTAACAAAAAATTGAATACACCAACAAAAAAAGTGAAAGCATAATATTTAAATTCAACTCATTTCTGAAGTATAAAACGATCCAATACCAACAAAAACTGGAAAGAAAGTGAAAGCTTAACATTCAAATTCAACATTAACAAATTCCTCCTTACGATTTCTTCAACATCTTGTTTCTTTTTTCTTCCCTTTTTACCCCTGAGTGAAAAGGCACCAATTGCTCTGATTTTGGCATGGTGACCTCTCAAGGACTTTTGCCTTGACCTAGACAATGGCCTTGACCTTTCATCAGCATATGAGGTCGAAGGTAATTCAGGATCAAATGGTTCCACCACAGCCTGAGTATAATAACGATTTTATAGAGAAAACTCTAAACCAACAGTTCTAAAAACCTTTGATGAAATAGTATAAGAAATAAGAGATAAACACCAATACAGTTAAGCGTTTTACTAAGTAATCCTTGCTGACGACCTGTAAAATATTTTGTGCAAGGGTGAAAACTGAACTCATGAATTAGGGTTTTATTTACTGAATATGCTGATGTTGATTAAAAGATTGACAGTGTGTTAGGATATCAAATAGAAATATAACCAACACAGCCATATTCAATCATTTTGTACCTCAAAAGTCAAATATTTGGCCAAATTAAGCATATAAATATGTATAGGTGACTTCTTTTTTTTTAAATATAATTATTGGTAAAAAAAATTAATTTATCAGAATAAGTGACAAAATTCGACATTTGTGTAAACTGAATACATAGAAAAGATTTTTGACTCACACTTTGGTCAAAATCATTATTATGATCCATTAAAGCTCTCCCTTTCACCTTGACCTTTGTAGAATGTTGACCTTGTGATTTTAATCTTCCATGAGGTGAATGGAGGTCAGAGGTGAAGGTCGTTCCAGTGACCACAGAAGGGCCACCCTTAATTAAGCCAAGATTAATTAATTAAAAATGATGATATGGAATGTTTTTCAAAAGAGATTTTAACATGCCAAAAAAAATGATTATATTTATTTCAATATGTATTTATTTATTTAAAAAAAAACATAAAAACTCTCCCCTTTATAAAGACAAAAATGTTTTATTGTTTAAAATTTATCAACCGGTATTCATCATCTATTAAATGGAAAACTAAAACATGTTATAAGATGAAAAGCTTGTATAAATAACAGTGCCACATCATTCACATAGGGCATACAGACTTTGAAAAAATTTACTAAATTCCTAATACTGAGTTTAATCCAGTAGCATTAACAATGTTTTAAAAACAAATATACACAAAAATGGGTTAAAAAACAGTAAAAAAATGTATAACATAAACGAAATTTGAACAAATTGAAATATAAATTAAAAAAAAGACGAATATAAAGTAATTGCTTTGGAAGGAAATTGAAAAAAAGTTAAAAGATAACTTCAAATAAGCAAATGTAATTGAATAAATAACAAACAAAGGAGAAAAACGCAACTTAACATCAACAAAAATTTTGAAAAAAAAAACGTCATAAAAATCCTACATTTTTATATTCAACTGTTGTATAGTCCTCCTGTTTTAACCTGCCTCTGACCTTCGTATTCTGATAGCTATATGACCTTGACCTGTCCTGCAGGTCACTAGGGTCAGAGTTCAAGGTTATATCAGAGTCTTCTTCATATTCTGGTAATGGGCTCTGTTCATTTTAAAAAGAAAGTGTGGTGAATCATTGTTGGTCATTTTCTTATTCAGAAAAATACATTTCTGCTCTGTTATGGAAATACATGTACTTCAGACAGCGGTTAAAAGTTGGAGTTTAAAGGGGCATGAGCTGCCAAAATGTTGATATTTTGACGTTACAGCAGATTGTTGAAATTATTGGCTATTTTTCTCAAGACGTATAATTCAGAAGCTTTTTAGTGCTTCTAGTCTCGAAAATGTACGATAAAGTATTGTTTTGAACTAACTTTGGCTTAGAATTAATGAATGGTCGTCCCGGTTATTTAAATTTTGCTACTTTTCGAACACGTTTTCGGTTCGTACAGGGCACATACTGTATGGATTGTCCTCATTCCAATGCCAATCATTTAGTTTTTCGATGGCCTTCAAAACCTCCTACTGTCGTGACGATCAGAAATTATGAAAAAAGTGTGAATTTCGGCAGCTTATGCCACTTTAATAACAAAAATGTTGAAACTTAAAAGAAATCTTTTTAAATTCTCAGAGAAAAAAAAAATGAGAACCTACTTCTTGTAAAATTGTATGTTTGTGTTTCAATAGGGATTTTCCTTTGGCTGAAGATCTGTGATCAGACGATGGCCTTGCCCTGTTATAAAGGTCAGGGGTCAAGGTTGAGACTGTTTCCATTTCAGTCACTTTGTCTTCCTTCAAAAGACATATAATACATATACATTTTTTTAAAAATTCCATTTCAAGGCACTGTCTTACAAAGCTGGCATAAAGAGGTTCAAAAGTACTACAACATGGATTTGTGAAGCCCGTTTCACAAAGCGGCGTAGCGTAAGGTTTAACATAACTGTCATGGCAACTCATTATTAACCATTGAGACAAGGTTGTAATTGTGTTAAAAAGAGGTATATACTGAAAGGTATACATGGAGGTGTACAAAGGAGAACAGTGTGCAAATCAACAGTCAAGTTAACTACGGCAGTTACACAAAAAATAAATAGCTATGCCCTTCTATAATATATTGAGAATGTAATAAAAGACAAAATAATAGGCTACTCAGTGAAAACAATCATTTGGTTAAAGAAAGAAAATTAAATTTATAAACATATTCAACAATATAAAATGAAAATTTCAAGGCATTTCCAAAAATATGATCTAAGTTTACATGTACAGGTTTATATGGTTGATTTTTTTGCAATTGATTTGAACGTTAAATAAAAACACTTTCAGTAATATGTAAATCAGAAAAAACAACAAAAACAGGAAATGAATCGATGAAGAAACAAATGGGACAAAAAAACTTTACATAACTGGAGGACAGCAATCTAGCTGATAGTGAATAGAGCATTTAAAGTGGCATGAGCTGCCAAAATGTTGATATTTTGACGTTAAAGCAGAATGTTGAAATTATTGGCTATTTTTCTCAAAAGGTATAGTTCAGAACCTTTAAAGCTCTAGTCTGGAAAATGTACAATTAAGTATTGTTTTGAACTAACTTTGGCGTAGAATGAATGAATGTTCGTCCCGGTTATTTAAATTTTGTTTACTTTTCGAACACATTTTCGGTTTGTACAGGCCACATACTGTATGGATTTTCCTCATTCCAACACCAATCATTTAGTTTTTCGATGGCCTTCAAAGCTACTGTTGTGACGATCAGAAATTATCAAAAAAGTGTGAATTTTGGCAGCTCATGCCACTTTAATATATACCACTCAACAATAGCATGCACTCAACAAAGTGACATGAGCTGCCAAAATGTTCATATTTTTAATTACTAAATATTATTCTCAACAGGTTTAGAGGTATTTTAGTTGTACAACATTTAATTTCGAGAATGTACGTTAAAGAAAAGCTCATAACTTAGTACACTAGGCCGAAAATGAATGAACGTTTTCAGAAAGATTTTTCATTAGTACAGTGAACCGACTCATTTTACTCACTTCAACGTACAGAACATAGATCATTTAGTTTTTCAATGGGCCTCAAACACTGTTATTGTCAATCAAAATTTATGACAAAATTGCCAATTTTGGCAGCTCACTATAGATGTATGGCTTAAACAAGTACAAAAACACCAGAAAAGTGAAAGGACTTGTTTTGAACAATATCGAAATAACGAGAGAAAAACAGATAATTCCGCAGATCCTGCCACTCTAAATATTTACACCTAAAAACGCTAACAAAACAACGAAACAACCAAATAAACAAAAAAATTATGAAATTGAAAAGCATCAAACAAAGTTTCTCTATCTTACATCATCCCCGACATATTTATCTTCGTAGATTTTGTCCGTTTGAGCTGAATGACAGACCATGACCTTTTCATCGCTTGATGACCTTGACTCATCATAGTGTACTCGTCTGTGTTTTAGCTCCGGGGTCCGAGTATCTTTGTTTATGGACTTCGGAACTGATGTCTGTTGCTGTAACGTCAAGCTTGTTTATATAAATTACTTCCAGCTTCAGATTACGGAAAAGGCCTGGAGCCTGTTTCTCAAAGCAGCGTAGTGTAAGTTTTTACATAATTACCATAGCAACGTATCTCTACACTACAGCATTGGTTGCTATGGCAGTTACGTAGAAACTTACGCTACGCCACTTTGTGAAACAGGCTATTGAAGCTTTATGACATCACTTGAAAAATTATGGGATATATTAAGGTATAATGATTGTTTGGCAAATCGTCCATATTGATCAGTATGGCCTGCTGATGTTATTACGAAATCGGTCCATTGTCATACAAATTTATATCAGCCAGGGACTGATCCTGGGAAAGTTTGGGCATACCATTTCGGTTAAAAATGTTCCCACAATAAGACAAAAACAACATCTCAGGCCCAAAATTCAACATTTAATGCTATTTTGACATTAAAATCTGTTGGTTTTAAGAATATGGGCGGATTTTTTGCTTGTGAGTTTGGGCGCCCATACCTGTATACAGGTATCAAAATGTCTCTGGATCAGTCTATGTCAGCCTTAGCTGTACATATTGCCTTAAACATTGTGATGTGATAATGTTTTAAAGATTTTACAAAATTCTTCTTGAGACAATTTTTTTAGGAAAAATACACATCATAGAAAAACAAAAATTTCCTTTCATGGAAAACGGACATAAACTGTAAACACCATTGAATAATACGTACGAACATTGAATATTTTTATTAATAATAATAATCATTTTCGAACAAACAAGATCTTGAGAAAATAGATGGTTCATTTACCGAAATTTAAATGAAGGCCTCGAATTTCAGGGAGGAGACCAATGTCCAATTTGCCTTAATGCCCACCTTATTAGCCCCCATGTCACATTGTTTTGTCCTTCATTATTTCATCGACGCAGAGTGAGTGAGAGAAGATTTACGATTGGGTTCAACATTATTTTAGTCTAAATGTGACGATTTCATCTAGGCAAGACCAAAGGCCAAATATTACAATGTGGCCTTAAAAATGGATGCCCATAATTTCCCAAAATTTAAGGCCTGAAAATTCGTAGTAAAACAAAACTACTAATAAAACTCTTCATACAAGCCTGAGTATTTTTCTTAACATTTGTAACTTTAGATTTCATTAAAAAAAATGTATGTAATAATTTTACGTATTTAAAACATTAGGGAGAAAAAAGCACCATAAAATTCAAGCTTAAAACCAAATTCAAAAAAAGCAAATGAAATGCAAAATTCATCAATGTGACATGCGTTGTGATCTAGTTAAGGCAGGGACTGATCCTGGGAAAGTTTGGGCATACCATTTCGGTTAAAAATGTTCCCACAATAAGACAAAAACAACATCTCAGGCCCAAAATTCAACATTTAATGCTATTTTGACATTAAAATCTGTTGGTTTTAAGAATATGGGCGGATTTTTTGCTTGTGAGTTTGGGCGCCCATACCTGTATACAGGTATCAAAATGTCTCTGGATCAGTCTATGTCAGCCTTAGCTGTACATATTGCCTTAAACATTGTGATGTGATAATGTTTTAAAGATTTTACAAAATTCTTCTTGAGACAATTTTTTTAGGAAAAATACACATCATAGAAAAACAAAAATTTCCTTTCATGGAAAACGGACATAAACTGTAAACACCATTGAATAATACGTACGAACATTGAATATTTTTATTAATAATAATAATCATTTTCGAACAAACAAGATCTTGAGAAAATAGATGGTTCATTTACCGAAATTTAAATGAAGGCCTCGAATTTCAGGGAGGAGACCAATGTCCAATTTGCCTTAATGCCCACCTTATTAGCCCCCATGTCACATTGTTTTGTCCTTCATTATTTCATCGACGCAGAGTGAGTGAGAGAAGATTTACGATTGGGTTCAACATTATTTTAGTCTAAATGTGACGATTTCATCTAGGCAAGACCAAAGGCCAAATATTACAATGTGGCCTTAAAAATGGATGCCCATAATTTCCCAAAATTTAAGGCCTGAAAATTCGTAGTAAAACAAAACTACTAATAAAACTCTTCATACAAGCCTGAGTATTTTTCTTAACATTTGTAACTTTAGATTTCATTAAAAAAAATGTATGTAATAATTTTACGTATTTAAAACATTAGGGAGAAAAAAGCACCATAAAATTCAAGCTTAAAACCAAATTCAAAAAAAGCAAATGAAATGCAAAATTCATCAATGTGACATGCGTTGTGATCTAGTTAAGGTATCCCTTAAAGTATTTACAAACACAGTTCAAATTAAAAAAAATAAAATGTAATTGAACTTTTAACAAAATGTTAACTTTTAACACACAACCACTTACATTCTGGTATGTATTGGCTTGAACTGAATGATGATCTACAAGATTCACCTTTGGCATTTGACCCTGTGACCTTGGATCAATGGGGTTAGAGGTCAATATTGTATCAGATTCAGAATCTGAATCCGAATCCTTCATAAAAAATAACAAACAATTAATCATTTGTGGAATGAAACACATTTTTGTCAAATCAGCACATCACACTAGTTATATAGCCCGGATTTTCGGTCTTAGGGCAACTTGTATTATATTTGGCTGGTAATGTGAATCTCCCTTTTTAAGACGAATACGAAAAAAAAAAAAATTGGCAGAGCCCAGATTTCTCGGCTAACTAGTTAATACAGAAAATACAGATTTTATAAAGGGCTGGTAAACCTGAAATGTTACACCTAAATATCACTTAAAGTTTTACATACACACGTTATCTCAAGAAATATATATACTTGGTCTGTGAAAATGCTGAAAAATAAAGAACTTTCATACGTTCCTAAACAAAAATAAACAAGAGGGTCATGAATAGGTTTAACAGTTATTTCTATTTGCTAGTTGTTTTTCTGATACGGTTCTGTAGAAAAAGAAGTTTTTGTATTCATGATATAACATATATACTTGCCGTAACAGGACCATTGAAAAGAAATTTCCATCGTTGTTATATTTCTAAAAAGAAACTGGAAAAAAAAGATTAAGCAGTTTAAAAGTAAAATGAACACTTACCAGTTCTTGATTGACAGTCTCGCCTTTCGCATGCGCTCGTTTCGCTGAAATCGGTGCCGGGATGCTCATCGATCGAGATGGAGTGGGCGCCGAAAAAGAACTCCGTGATACGGAGCGAGCAAAGCTGGACGCTCTTGTCATCCTGACAGTTTGGCTTTTCTCGTACATCTCGTAACGAACTTGAAGTTTACGCAGTTCTTTTCTACCCAGTCCACGGATTCCAAAAGCAGTCTAGAAAAAAAACGTGGAAATGTTCAAATGGGTTAAAAAAATACACACACGTGGCATAAAGGTCACTCGCACGGACATCAGAGTTTTGCAACCTGAGTAATATATCAGCCATTTTGAAGGTCAACCTAATTGTCTTCATGTATTATAACTATTCACGTTGTTGTTGTAAATTGACCATTAAAATGGAGGACTGGGGCCAAAGTAAATACTAACCTTCAGGATTTTTTCTATGGGATAGGGCATGTCTTCACAGAAATGTTTGATTCGGGCGCTCACGTTGGCACCCAGTAAGGGAGAATGAGGCTCATGAAGTTTGGCTGAAAACACAACAACGTACAAGTGGCATGAGGTGGGGAAAATGTTTTATATTTTTACATGAAAACAAAATTTTGAAATTATAGACATTCTAAACAAGAGTCATCAGAAGATGCCGTATCCCCCCGGCCCGCATAAGATTGATTATTTATTTTAAGTTATTATAAGATATCTATGCTATACTGTCGGAAAAGAGCAGTAACTCTGAAAATAATTAGACCAGCGCCATCAAAATATGAGGTGCACATCCTTCCATGATATCCAGCATATCAACCAATTTTCCAAAAAAATCTTATAAAAACTGTCGTAGGAGATGCGATGACAACCACTAATTGTCTATGTCGTCTTATACTGTCGGAAAAGGGCAGTAACTCTGAAAATAATAAAACCAGCGCAGCCAAAATAGAAGGTGCACATCTTCGAATTATATCCAGCAAGTCCACCAAGTTTCGAAAAAATCCGATAAAAATTGTGAGAGGAGATGCGATGACAAGCACTAATTGTCTAGGTCGTCTTATACTGTCGTAAAAGGGCAGTAACTCTAAAAATAATGAAACCAGTGCAACCAAAATATGAGGTGAACATCCTCGAATGATATTGAGCATGTCCACCAAGTTTCAAAAAAATTTAACAAAAGCTGTGGGAGAAGATGCAATGACAAGCACTAATTGTCTATGTCGTCTTATACTGTCGGAGAAGGGCAGTAACTCTAAAAATAATAAAACCAGCGCAGCCAAAATAGAAGGTGCACATCCTCGAATTATATCCAGCAAGTCCACCAATTTTTCGAAAAAATCCGATAAAAATTGTGGGAGGAGATGCGATGACAATCACTAATTGTCATCTTATACTGTCGGAAAAGGGCAGTAACTCTAAAAATAATGAAACCAGCCGAACCAAAATAGGAGGTGCACATCCTTGAATGATATCCAGCATGTCCACCAAGTTTCGGAAAAAAATTATAAAAACTGTGGGAGAAGATGCGATGACAACCACTAATTGTCTATGTCGTCTTATACTGTCGGAAAAGGGCAGTAACTCTAAAAATAATGAAACCAGCGCAACCAAAATAAGAGGTGCACATCCTCAAATGATATCCAGCAAGTCCACCAAATTTCGAAAAAATCTGATAAAAAATATGGGAGGAGATGCGCTGACAAGCACTCATTGTCTATATTGTCTTATACTGTCGGAAAAGGGCAGTAACTCTAAAAATAATTAGACCAGCGGAACCAAAATAGGAGGTGCTCATCCTCGAATGATATCCAGTATGTCAACCAAGTTTCAAAAAAATCTGATAAAAACTGTAGGAGGAGATGCGATGACAAGAAATGATTACGGACAGACAGACAAGCTGATCGCTATATCCCCCCGCATTATATGCCGGGGGGATAAAAAGCTCAAATTAAAAGCTTTTATGGAATACTTAACTTCTGAAATTTCTAGAGTTTTGAATTAACAGGCGCCTAAAATGAATGAATGTTTGTCCCGGTTAATTTGTTTTTGTTTACTTCTCAAAGCCGAAGTGATAAAAAACTGGAGAAATTGGATCAGAGTAAGTTGTATTTTGATGGATATTGAATTATGTATGGCTTTTTCCCCCTTTAAATTATCCTAAAATTTGGACAAATATTTTTTATGCCGTGTTGTCACAATATCTTGTTCAATTACATTTTGTGATCGCCGGCTGTTTCAAGTTAAACACTCAAAGCTAAAGTCTGTTCAAAATGAAACCCACCAATGGGTCACGGGTTCGAATCCCATTCAGTCCCAAAAAGTGGAAAATTTTATTTCTGACTGAGTTTTAACTCGAACGACCTCTGTGAAATGGTTACCAGTTACCATCAAAAGGATGTGGGTTTCCTCCGGCATAGAGCCCGGTTTCCTCCCACAGTAAAACTGACAACGCCGACAAAAGTGAAAGAATCTTGAGTGCGGCGTAAAACACCAAACAATCAGTCAATATGAAACCCCACAGTTATTTCGTAATTGTGGTTCCGAATTTTGAAGGGAAGTCTATAGATTTTGCCGTTTCTTTTGTGAGCTTTTACAAAGTCTGACAACCACAATCACTCCAGTCGTCAAAGCTCCATCATCCATACTGATTGATTGTTTGGTGTTTTACGCAGCGCTCAAGATTATTTCACTTATATGGCGGCGTTGCCAGTTTTATTGTGGGAGGAAACCGGGCTCTATGCCCGGAGGAGACCCAAGACCTTCCGTTGGTAACTGGCACCCATCCCACATAAATTGTTCATGTGAAAACCCAGTCAGAAAATTTTCCAATTTTTGGACTCAGTGGGATTTGAACCGACGACCCATTGGTGGAAGGCTGTTCGGATTGAGCGTCCATCGCTCTACCTACTGAGCCACGGAGGCCCCTAATCATCCATGCAGTCGTCACCAAGGGACATGCAAAGTAAATCTCCAATCAAAACCTGCCAGTTTTTCTACGACAGACTCACAAGCCATTCAAAGCATTATTTTATCTTGAAAAAATATTTGAAATTCTACATACCTGTGTGTTTTTGGAAAAGTATAAGGATAGCGAGTGCCACTCTGTATAGAACCTTCATACCTTCGAACAGGTAACAATCCATTACCTGTACCTGAGGAAAACACAGGTAAGTCAAATATAAGGTACAGCTCAATATTGAACATTGTTTTTGAAACAACTGGTATTAATATGCTCATACAACCAGTGTAGATGCCCAGTACATTTTTCGCTCAACATACGGTAAGAATACCGCTAATTCAAGGACCAGCAATGTGAAAATAACGAATTATTACATTGCTATTTGACATATTTGGTCTATAAAAACAACAACAGCGATCGTTCAATAGGATTATCTGACTCCAGGAGGTAAGACTCTCAACGAAAAGACTTGAATTTTAAGTGTACTTTTCTTAATGTTTTTCTGGCCCATGAATTTTTTAGAGTACTTGAATTAGCGGAGTTCTTACCATACCCGCTGTTTGACTTTGGTAAGTTGGCTGTTGACAGTCACAAGGGTAACTTCAAAATACTCAACAGCTTCTACAATTAATAGGCATTGACGTTCGCCTAAAGTTGTAAAGGAAAACTCACTGCAAAGTTTACCTCGACAAGGGTTACATTTTACCTTTGCTATATTACTGTTTGTTCAAGAGAAACTAACAAGCAGTCCAGCCCAGGGGGCCGTTTCACGAAGCCGACGCAAAGTGCGATCCATCGCAGTTGCCATGACGTCGTATCTCTTCAATATGGTATCCATTGGCAACTAGGCTTCATCTGCGATGCGACTGCTTTGTGAAACGAGCCCCAGAGATAGCTGGTGAAATATACATGACAGCTGTCCGATTGTCTTCACAAATATCTATCCACAAAAATGTATCAAGAAATATTTTGAAGTGGTCTATGACCAATGGCCAATGGATGTTAGTATGCAAATTTAGCAAAGAATCTCTCCACTCTGATTGGTTAATAGCTTTTGAAAGAAATATTTTGTAAGATTCACTTTGAAGTGGTCTATGACCAATGGATGCTAGTATGTAAATTTAGCAAAGAAACTTGAATCTCTCCACCCTGATTGGTTAATAGCTTTTGAAAGCCAGTGACTGCTGTAAGGGAAAAACTTGACAAGAGTACTAGGGGTGTTATTCAATGAAGTTTGAAATAAGACATTATCCGCTGGTAAAAAGGGCGCAGGGTATTAGGGGCTACAGGAGATATTGGATATTGGACGAACTAAAACCAAATATAGGAAATTAAAATCTAGACGGTTATCTACTTTTACCATTCCGTCAATTAAAATTAAAATCTCTTCTGAGCTCTACTCCAGCCAATTTTTTTATTATTAATTATTAATTATTCTAATTCATTCTGTTTAAATATTTTGTTTTATTATTATTATTTACTGTATATATGTATGTATATTTTATTGGTGAATAAACAAACTCAAACTTTATGAAATAGATGAGGATTATTTCATCATTAACGAAAAGTTTATTGTTGCTGTTGTTTCTTTGTTTCTACTTAGCTTGACAACAAATAGAAAATCAGATTAGATCTACAGCGCTGTCTGTTTTGTTGGTGTTTTATGCCGCGCTTAAGATTATTTCGCTTATATGGTGGCGTTGCCAGTTTTATTGTGGGAGGAAACCGGGCTCTATGCCCGGAGGAAACCCACAACCTTTCAGTGGTAACTGGCAACCATCCCACATAGGTCGTTCAAGTGAAAACCCAGTCAAAAAATTTTCGATTTTTTACTATTAAAGTGGGATTCAAACCTGCGACCCATTGGTGGAAGGCTGTTCGGATTGAGCGTCCAACGCTCTACCTACTGAGCCACGTAGGCGACGTTTTGTTGGGAGAATACATAAGCTAAAATCTGTAAGACTGTACGCACAATTCAGATATTTCTCCAATCTTCCGAGGTAGCTTGCTCAATGAAAGTTAAGTGACAATCTAGACAATGATTGGAAATTTCTAAATAATTGGGGAAATCTTTTCTTGGCATATGTGAAATTTTTCGTCGTAGAGCTGTTTTTGGAATTAAAAACAATTAAGAATTTATAGTAAAACAAAATTATCAAATTCTTTCCTGACACAGGAAGTAATTTCCCTAGTTTATTCCTGCACCTGACAGTATGTAATCTGATAGGTCGAACCACATCTTTTATGAAGAACCCTGGGGGAGGACTTTTTTAGATTCAAGCCAACAAATCCTGGCAGGGTCACTGTTTTGGAGTTTCTAGATTATCATGGTCTTAATATAGAAAAGGGAAGATATCTTAATATACCAAAAAATGCAAGACTTTATACAAATGCGTTGTATTGAAAATGAGTACCATCTTATATTATGTTGTCCATCCTATTCACACCTAAGACGTCTATACTTACATAAACATTATCTATCCTGGCCAACTTTACATAAGTTTCACAAATTAATGAATGTTTCCAGTAGAAAATCCTTTTTATCATTAGCAAAATTAATTCTCTCAATTATTAATGAGAGAAATGCGCTGCCTAACGTATAAATTAGGGTTTGTTTTGTTTGTATTTTTTACTTTATTTTTTTTATTATTTATCTATTTACTTTTTATTTTGTCCATTGATTTTTGGGAACTGTTTTGGGAGAGAAGCCACTCGGCTTATCCTGTAATAAACTAAACTGAAACTATACCCACTCACAGAGCTTTTTTGGGGCCAAGATTGTTGATTGATTGTTTTAATGTGGGAGGAGAACCGGGCTCTATGCCTGGAGGAAACCCACGACCTTTAGTTGGTAACTGGCAACCATCCCACATAGGTCGAACCCGTGACCCATTGGTGGAAGGCTTTTTGGATTGAGCGTCCAACACTCTACCTACTGAGCCACGGAGGCCCCCTGGGGCCAAGAAAACAGACCTATCTAAAGGTGATTACTGAATTTCCCATTTGTGGTGCCATTCATGAGGAGTTATAATATATTGTTGAATGTAACCCCTGGTGGAAGAAAAAGAAACCTACCAGAATAGGAAAGGGGAGATAAATGAAAATCCACCAAGTCCAGTTTTTGAAGACGGGTTCCACATTACCATCTGTGTCCTTCACTATGCTACTGTAGGCAGATTTCTGAAATATCAAGTAGTTAGGTTATATAAGAAAGTTCAAGCAGCTTCTTCTCTATCTTTCCTGGGTGTTTTTTACCTATTCGATTGATCGATTTAACGTTTTACTCAATAGAAATGATCGCTGGGTAGTAAAACATGTGTACGGTAAGAATTCTGCTAATTCAAGGACAAGCAATGTGAAGATAACAAATTATTAGACTGCTTTCTGCTATGTTCGGTCTAAAACAACAACAATAGTGATTGCTCGATAGGATTATCGGTCGCTCCATGCAGGAGGTAAGGCACCCAACGAAAAGTCTCAAACTTTTAGAGTGCTTTTCGTAATGTTTTGAGTACTTGAATTAGCGGAATTCTTACTGTACCTACAACCCAAAGGATGTAATTCTCCTTTGTTTTCATGGAACAACCCATCCCCCGCTCCTAGCCAATATAAATGATCCTTCCAGAATTTTTTGATTGAATGATCGATTGAATGCTGCACTAAACAGCAGCATACCTACCACTGGAAAGATCCCCCTTCCACCCTTCCCCAACATAACTCTGTCCACAGGGGGCATGAAAGACAAAGAAGTAGTGATTTAAAATAATCACATTTTCCGCAATACTGTTTTACTCACAGCGTGATGTCTGGCCAGGTCCCTCATCACTAGATAGGTGGCGTCCACGGCAACATTGGTCTGGGCTAAATAACGACTTTCAGTTGTACGAATCATCGAATATAGACAATTAAAACAGTCCTCGGGTTCCATGAAATGCATAAAAAGGGCAGCGAGGGGAAACAGAGTGGGGCAATAAGTGACGTCAGGATTTAGCTGATCTAGGATGACCAGTATGGTATGGACAGTCTGTACTCCAGCCTCCGTCAGACAATACTGGGGTACATAGTCGGTATCAACGAAGGGTGGCAGGGGAAGCAACTCAGGCATATCTGAAAATAGAATTAAATAACTGTTTGAAACTTACTTTAAACGTAGGATCCGTTATAATGATAAATAACAAAGAATTATTAAAGCGACATGAGCTGCCAAAAGGTTGATATGTTGTAAACTGTGGCCACAAATCCGCCTCCTAGAGGTTCACAACACCAGTACAAAGGGCTGCCGCTATAGTAGCATCTGCTGCAGATCCTTTTTGTATTAACAGGATATCTCTAGCATAAATAAATCAGACCATGAAGAATTAAAGGGGCATGAGCTGCCAAAATGTTGATATTTTGACGTTAAAACAGAATGTTGAAATCATTGGCTATTTTTCTCAAGACGTATAATTCAGAATCTTTTTCTAGTCTCAAAAATGTACGATAAAGTATTGTTTGGAACTAACTTTGGCTTAGAATGAATGAATGGTCGTCCCGGTTATTTAAATTTCGTTTACTTTTCAAACACGCTTTCGGTTGGTACAGGCCACATACTGTATGGATTTTTCTCATATTCAATATAAAACATATGCTTTAAACAGAATTTTGGCTAGAATTGTAGCACACTATCTTCATATTCAATATAAAAAGATATGCTTTATACAGAATTTTGACTAGAAGAATTGTAGCCCACTATCTTCATATTCAATATAAAAGATATGCTTTATACAGAATTTTGGCTAGAAGAATTGTAGCCCACTATCTTCATATTCAATATAAAAGATATGCTTTATACAGAATTTTGGCTAGAAGAATTGTAGCGCACTATCTTCATATTCAATATAAAAGATATGCTTTATACAGAATTTTGGCTAAAAGAATTGTAGCACACTTTCTTCATATTCAATATAAAAGATACGCTTTAAACAGAATTTTAGCTGGAAGAATTGTAGCACACTTTCTTCATATTCAGGGCTGTCATTATAGGGAGAGTGATTGTTCTCCTTCCCCTCCACACACCCCCAAAGGGGTCTGAGGAGACCTGTTTATCACTCCCCCTAATTCTCCCTACTGGTTTCAGGCCCCTTGTTTATGTTTTTCACTCTCCCAAGATGAAACCATTCTCCAACCCTTTCATGTCCATTAAAATAGAATTAACTGATTGATAATATGAAAAACTAAGATAACATTTTGTTGAAGATTTTTGTCTACAGAATTAGCACGACAATTCTGACATAGATAAGTATACCAAAATAAAAATTCCCTTTTTGTAACTTCAGACCTTTTTATTTCATCATGATCGTGTTTTTTCTCTAAAAAACATCGGAGAGGAAGTGCATTCCCATTGAATTTTGGGGAGAGTGAAACAGGTCACCCTGACAGTTCTTGGAGAGCATATTTTAACTCTCCCAGTCTATTCTTAATGACAAGCCTGCATATATTAAATATAAAAGATATGCTTTATACAGAATTTTAGCTGGAATAATATTCGGTCACCTATACTCACTAAATGTAAAGAGTTTCCTGATGTTTCTTTTCTCTTACCTTCCCTGAAGAGATCCTCTAACATCTCATGATAAATACTGCTTTGTGATTTGAAGACAAATTTACATGTGAGGAGCCAAAGGTTGCTTCTGATTGGATGATCAACCGGCCAATGGTGTGATCTGAGCCATTGTTTCAAATGTTTGGAATCTTTGCTATGGATAAAGGACCTCAATTGCTGCTCTGCCTTTTGAGGCAGTTTTCTGTCCATCTCCAGAAAACGGGGAATATGGAACAGTTTAACGGGTTCGTCAGCGATTCTCACGCTTTTTTTCGGTGATTTCCCACCCTGTCTTGCGGTATCATCAGCATTACTGTTAATATTAGAATTGACACCTCTGGAGCTGGGAGAGGAGTCCTGTTCCTTTGCTTCTTTGTTTTTAACTTCATTCTGAGAGTCTTTCTTAGAATTCAACTCTACACTCTTATTATTTTCTGAAATATCACTGCAGTCTCCATTAGCTAAAGTTTCTTTCGCAGGATTGGTTGATTTTGACTCAATGGTTGTCATCTCTTCTTTTTGATTGGTTGAATTGCAATCAGAGCCCCCATCTGCATAATCAATCTGATTGGACGATTCTGGTTCTCTGACCATTTCAGCCTTGTTATCTTTGTTTTGATTTGCTTCTTCAGAGGTATCTGGTCGGCCATCTTTAGTGTCAGACTCTCTGACTTCGGCCTCCATTTTTCTTACGGAGTCAAACGTTGAGGAAGATATCTAGTAAACATCCTGGAAGGAAAAATAAAGATTCTTGATGTCAGATCGTCATAGAAACATGAAATAATACACAGAAACGGCTAATAAATCGAGGTTGCTGTAACATACTGGACGTCTCACACAAGGGCCAAAGTATGAATCCATCGGACGACACTGTCAATGAATTTTATTTTTGAGAAGTTTACAGAAAATCGATGGAAGGCGGAACATTTTCTTTTAAGACTGCTTCCATTCCAAATTTTACATCCAAAACTAAGTTGTTTTAGTAGAGAAAGGATTGATTGATTGATGTTTTATGCTACACTCAAGATTATTTCACTTATATGTGTTGAAGGAAACAAGGCTATTTGCCCGGAGAAAACCCCCAACCTTGAACGAGTACCTGGCAACTCTTCCACATACGGCGAGAGAGTGAAAAATCCACTCATAAATTATTATTTTCATTTGATCTGAAAGGGATTTTAATGCGCGCTGCATTGATGGAAGGAGTGTGTCGGCTGAGGGACTATCACTCTAACCGACTGAGCCACCTGACCGAGGCCCCATAGTGGAGGGGGGAAACTGAGCCTATCGACTCATCATAATGGAAAATTGTATCAATAAGAGAAATTTGGACAAGTCACAACCTAGTCCGGGCTTCTGACTCCAAAATCGCTATTTTTTTATACTGTCGGTCGTATTTTGGAGTCAGGGTTCACTGCAATCAAAAAGCCGAAGTTGGCTGCCCGCTCAGAAGCGGGCAGTATGTGGTCTGATTTAGACAAAGAAATAGCAATATAACCTACTCAGATCGTGTCTAAACAGTCATAATCACGTTCATGGATAATTTCGCTACCTACCAGTGCCTGATATGGACGAGCAGGATCGGCAAGTAAACATTATTCTTCCTCTCAATTCACTTTTGCCTTCTCCAAGTCTCAAACTCTCCGCCATTGATGACGTAACACTGTTTAGCGTTTTTTTCAATTTTTAGACGGTAAATTCACTTTTAAAAAGGCTAAATTATTCATAAATGTCGTAATGACACTTTTTGAGTTAGTTATGTTGTTATTTACTATCTAAATCTAACCGCAAACTGTCTGATCAGAAGAGTGCAGTCTACTCTGACTTTTTGATTGCAAACACTTTTATTTACAATGTCATGTAAACTTGGCTTTAGACTTAGAGGTGCATTTGACACAGTCAAAGGGCCACATTGCACTTTGAACATTTACATGTACATGTAACCTAGATCTTGACCTGTTTAAATACTTAAGTCTCGTAAACACATCTTAAAAAATATGGTTGCATTATTTTGTTACATATTTGTTAATAATCAAATTTTGATTGATAGTCTGAACGTTAACATTTAAGATCCATACACAACACGTAAAGTGACATGAGCTGTCAAAATGTCTTGAAATGTTTGGTTATCCTTCTCAAGAAGTACAAGTTAAAAGCTTTTTAGTGATACTTATCTTGCAAATGTGTGCTAAAGTAGTTTTTTTGAACTAGCTTACCCCTAAAACGCATGAAAATTCGTCTCAGTTTTTTTAATTTTGTTTACTTTACGAACACAGTTCACAGACTATTTTCCTTATTTCAACAATTTTGATAACTTTACGAACATTATTCTGTTTAAATTGTCCTTATTCCAAAAGGAATCATCTAGTTTTTCGATGAACTTCCAACCTTTATGAACAAAGTGCTAATATACCCTTTCGGCTTAACAATTGACCCTTGCGCAGTAGCGTCGGAGTATGGCAAAATGACGTTACGTTGAGTTTTTGGATCAATCTGACGTCGGAATTGTGTTCATTTTGTCTATGACGCAATGCAAAAGAGGCGTATCACAGCGCCTGCAACAGAGAAATGACGTCAATGCCATACAATTCTAACGACGTCATAAAAATGTCATTACAAGCCGAAAGGGGCTATTTTTGCTGCTAGCGCCACTTGGGAATTAGACGTAGAACAGAGGAGGAAAAGACAGGCGGCTCAAAGGAATGATTGACATGAGAATATTTGTATATTGTCAACAGAATTCTTCTGGTGAATAAAAATCAATCAATCGATTGATTTATTTCAGATTTATGACGTACTTTCAGGAAAATTGTTCAAAAAGGTCAATCTGGACACCTTATTAACAAATTCTGACTAATTGGCTGGATCAGAAATATGAAAGTGTACCTGAAATATTAGTTATCATGGTTGGTGGAGGGGGGATACGAAGTATTTACATGGTCAGCGTGGGAATTGATAACGGTCGAGGAAGAGCTTTACTTTTGCGTAGAATCAGTCAAAATATTGCTAGTTAATTCAATCGCACACACACAAAATAGTTGCAAATGGTGATCTAATACGAGCACGCACTACGACGTCATCAAAGGACGTCCCCAAAAAAACGTTGACATAACGTTCGCCCATCACCCACAATATAGTTGAAAAAGGTGAATGATGCAAGCACGCCCTATGACGTCATAAAACAACGTCACAAAACAATGTTCAAAATAGTGTTTGCGCGACGCCGTATCGGGTGTGTGTGAAAACGAGGTTTTACCGTATCGGATGTGTAGGACACCTAATACGAATATTTATCGGATGGCAATTAACCAATCAGATTGCAGAGAAACTACTCTGAGGGATAATAATGATTGATATATAGCAGACCGTTAATCCTAATGAAGAAATAGAATAATAACCTTAGTAACTATGATATGTTAATATCATTATATAAGACATACATGTATATGCTAGTATGAATAGAAGAGTCAAACTGCAACAGGTGGTATAAAAAACTTCATAAAAACAGAAATCGCGGGAATTTTTACCAGCTCTCTTAAAAAATTAAATACATCTCTGCCGAATAAATCTAGCCCAATTCTAAATTCTGAATTAACTCTAGAATTTCCTTTTTAAATTGCCATTACACAGAGACGATAAATTAATCCATGTGCTATTAATAAGTCCCTAGTTCCAAAGCGATCTAGAAAAACAGAAAATCCTACCTTAAGAAGCAAGACGACGGCAAAAAAATATTCCACAAAAAAATAAATTTCACATGTACTGATTTTCTTACAGTATGCAGATGAAGGTTAATAATCACAATAAAATATGATATAAAACATGAATCCAAATTATTATGATGTTCTCCTCCAGCACTGCAGTGAATTTGTCATTACAGATGTCCTCATTGAAAAGTTCGGGAATGTTTCACATATACAAGCCTGGAAAAAGTACCACTGTATAATACTAGGCTAACCTGCTACCCCTATTTCAAATAATAGACCGTTCTCCAATATATATGCATATATTTTCAAAGCATTTCCCTGCATCAGTCAGAATATGTTTCATAGATAGCCATGATTCCCAAATTCTACAAACATGCACATACATAAATTAATGTTCTTGTCAAAGATAACTGAATCTATTGACTTATATCCTGGATTATCTCCCTTTTAAAGTTACATTCCATGATTTCCAAGGGACCAAACTATCAGGAGTTAACCGTGGATTTTACAATTGCCAGGGTCAGAAAAACATACCAGACCCCAGTTAAAAGGACATTACAACATAAGCCTGACCCTGAAAAATCCAGTTATGTGCAGGAATGACTTTTTCTGTGATAATCTGGAATATCATGAGGTTGGACAGCTTTTCATGTAAAAGAAAGTTTTTATTTTGTTTGTTATACCAAGATAATTTCATGCAGTCAATATTTTATCAATAAATAAGGGGAGAATCACAGCCATAAACAGTGGACATAGGGCAGGCTCTGAGGGAAATAGAGCAAATAAACCAAGCTATGTCTAAAAATAAGACATAGATCAGTTTCAAAACCAAGCTGCAAATCATCATCAGAGAAATTACTGAATTAGTAAATAACCGACACTAATGATCCGGAAACAATTCCGGGCCAGGGTGAGAATCACTAAAACACACAAATTTAAATATACATGTTCTAATGGGCTTGGTTTAAGTTCTGCGTGTATAAGAGAATCTAACAAGCGAACCGTTTCCAACAGGGCCGGGTAGCTCAGTTGGTGGAGTGGTGGGACGTTAACCCTAAGTCGTGAGTACGATTCTCACCCTGGCCCAACATTTTTTCCGGGTCAATTAGTGGCGGTTATTTACTAGATCCGTTTCAGTATTTCAGATTTATGACAGTCCATTTTTGTGCAATTTTTTTGTTGACATATATGATAATTAAAATCTGCTTGTTTTTTTATTTTATGTACAATGTACTTCATTTTCTTTCTTTTTGAATCTCGACCCTCGTCTGACGAACAGCTTGTCAATATGCTACTCTTTGAATCTTAATCTAGATTCAAAAAGTTCAAATCAAAAATTTAAAACAAGAGATTCAGGAAACGAAAACTTGGACTGGTTTAGCACATTGAAACTTAATATTTTCCTTTGCACTGGTGGCAATCGATTTCCAAGATCAATGACTAATTTAGGCAATGTTAATGAACGTGGTGTTGAACAATGGTCAATATGCCAATTCAAAATATTTATTAACATAACATAAATAGAGAATACAGTACTGGTAATGCCTAGAGAAGACAAGCATGTTTTGTTGCTGGAGGCAAAATATCTTGAAAAAAATCGTCCACAAAAAATCACCATTCAATTTAAAATGCAACTGTGTTTAATGCTGCGGCGTCTCATTTCGAAGATGAATTATATGTTGACGTTACTGTACATCTTGAAACGAGAGGCTGAAATATTTGAAGAACTGGAAGCGCCCTCTATTGAACATGGACAAGCAAAGGTCAACTGAGGTCAATCAGAAGAGTGACATAAGAAGCTCAATGTTAGAGTTGGTCATTAGGACATGAATTTACGCCTTGTGGTCATTTTTGAAAATACAGAGAGTGTGCTGCACACGTATAGGCCTACTATAGGTCAAACATGTGAGTAGATATTTCGGGTTTATTTCAAAACGCAGGCTTAAAATAGCGCAATTTGTTGGAGACTTTTAAGAAACAAATTTCAACCGTTTTAGCGCAGGCGGCAAGTTGACTTAAAAGGTAGAACTAGCCATTCGCAACAAGCTTGGAACATGCACTGTTGTCGTAGAACTTGATACTTCGGCAGATAGAGAGAAAATTGTCATTTTTGTCCAAACGATACCAACCGATCGATCATCGATGGACAACCAGCCGATCAGCGACTTTCCCCAACCTGATCAATGGATTACTTTTGTTTTAACTTTTGTCGTAGGCATAGGTAGAGGGCGTTTTGATTCCAGTTGGGGACGTTTTGGTTGAGCCGGTTAACCTCCTACCTTTTCACTTCATTGTGGTGACGAAATTCAGGACCTGCTCAATGCTGACATATGTTAATCAACGAGTAAAATAATATACAGGATAGACAACATATATCTACACAACTTGTCTTTTTTTGCTGCAAATGTACTAAATTTTAACTCTCTTAATGATTCTAATTGATAAAATAGCAAAATATTAATAAAATAATGAGAAAATAAAGCGTAAAATTTTAGCGCAAATAGTTTAAATGAGTTACCTCCCTTGTTTGACTGTCATTCGAGGTAACTTCAAAAATGGAGAAAATTCGAAACGGACACGGACATGTAGGCCTATACTCTTTACTTACAGATACAAAGAACTATCTTTAATTTTAATCTTAAAGTGATCGCAAAGGTAATCAGGGATATATGACTGGTAGGCCAAAAACAATTGGTACCGAGGTAACATACATTTTTTTTTAAATATTTCGCGAAAATAGGTTAAATTAATGATCAAAAATTAAATTATGAAAAAAGCGCAAATTTTGGCAACTCATGCCACTTTAAGTTTAAAGAATTCCCAGATTTTGTTTGTGGTATTGCATTTTTAGAAAATCATAGTGGCCCGAAAAAGATTGCCAAAAACCACCGGGCATATATAAATAAATGTCATTTTTTTTATCACTGGTGACTAACCCTTATATATCTAAACTCTCTGGCCAAAGTAAAGACCTACTGATATAGCCTAGAGTTGGAAAGTGTAACGCAATGAAAAATGTAGCCCCATTTTTCTCTTTCTCCTAATTTACGCAACACAGTCGGTTAAAATTGTCTGTGCATCCCGATCGATCCTTGATTTCGCCGCTCTCACCCAAAAAAAAAACATGCGCATCACATAACCGAAAATAAATCTTGGTTTGGAACTCTGGTCAACGCAACAACAATAGGCCTAGGCCTACCTAGACCTATACTTTGGCCAAAGAGTTTGAATATTTACAACTAGGCCTACCTTAGATAATGTTAATGATAATTATTTTTAAATGTTGTTGGTGCCTTTCCAGACCTACATTCGTTAATCTCCCAATGATCGCCAAGCCCTTTTTTTTTTGTTCATAAGGCATACGGTTAGGCCCTAATTGTGTGGACAATCGAAATAACACGCATAAGTTTTTCCACCGATCTTTAAATAGTTTATGTTTTACTCGAAATAAAAACATAGGCTAATTCCAGAAAATCTAATTATTTTTTTGAATTTTTAAAGTGCATAGCCTATTTCAGATAAAATGAGCATGAGCTGCCAAATATACCGATAGGGAAATTTTCGTTGAATCAGAAATAGCAAAATGAATTATAGGCACTACTGGCGGCAATTGATCACTGTATTAAATTGATATCTATATTAAACTTTGACCCGTGTCAGACCCTACGCACGTGCTTTAAGCTTATGGATAGATTTGTCACTTTATCCTTCCGATCTGTACGTTATAGTTCAATCACTCGAGATGTACTAATACTCAGAGGACTGGCCATAACATGTGATCTAAAAATAATGTCGAAATGCGGACTATATATGTCATATGTCATATGCTTAAGATAAAAAACACAAGAGTTAAAAGTTTGGGGATCGAAAAACTGACAGCAACCAAAGAAATCTAAGACCAAGAAGAGGTCCAGTGGAATATTATTTTGCTTGGTAATATTTGTTTCTTCTTTTTTTGTGGTTTATAAGCATTAAAGGCCCACTCGCCGCCGTATAGGCCTAGTCTTTCTGACATTTGCAAAGAAAGCGAATTTATACTAGTTTACTACTAGTAAAGTAACTGAAATTTAACATGGGACACATAGGGCCTACAAAATTTCCAATTATTTTTAAAATGTGTAAATGGTTGTGTGAAGGCATACCGGGTACCCTTAACTGAAGTCCGAACATTAACATCTATCAGAAACCCCGTAAGTTCTATGTTGGAATACACTCATTTCAGATCTTTTTTGGTTTTAATTTACTCCATCAAATTTATCGGAAGGCTTTTCTGTGTCCCTCAAATCAACACAACCTCGTGTATTTCTCAGGTGAGTTCCAAAAATTGGGTCAATTGCCAACTGGTTTTAAATTCTCGATTCAAAGTTATTTAAGACGATTATGTATATGCGCATTGCTGGGCTTGTCCTTGTTTACACTGCCGTTCCTTACAACTAAAATTTTAAAATTAAAAATACTAAATGATGTCAAACTTTTTAATTTTGGCAAAAATTAAAGTTCATTACTTCTTCAAACTGATGGGAAACGCTAAAAAAAAAGGAATATTGTCTTCCTTTTTTCACTGTAAACAGTTTTCAGGATTTAGCAGCGAGTGTGCCTTTAAAGAAATAGGTCTATGGAATACCAATGTCTCTCCGAAGTATCAGTAGCCTATCCCGTTGAATACCTACAAGTATGACATGTAGTTTTTCGTTTGTTATTATTGAACAACTGGCCTTGAGAAGGTGATATCGATGAACTGTATGCGTGGAATGGACACGTCTCATTGGCTGGTTTGGATCTGACTTCGTAAAATGTGCCGCCATTGATAGTTGAAGCGCGCGTGCATAACATACCTGGCTCGAAGTTGCATTATCTCCTAGTAATGGCGGCATTCGATGCATATCAAATACCACGTGACCTCCATTCCACGCATATAGTTCATTGGGTGAGATTCAATTTCTTCGCAAGGTTCTGGACTGAGTCGACAGTATACTTCGTCATAGGATTTCTCTTACGTCTCGAGAGGCGACATCATGTCATGTGAAACACATGTACGTCTAACTCGATACAGCCAGGACTGAAAGTTGGCCCGCTTTCTGCTTGACAAATGAACCTCATAGAACCCACATCAACAGTTGGCCAAAAATTGATTCTCACAGTAAGGACCTATTCTAACATTCAAGATTGCTGCAATGAATTCTCATTTAGTCACCCGAGGCGTCACTTGGATCAACATTTCATTTTCGCGAAACGTGTCTTGCCTTCTTACTGTGGCAAGGGTGCCCCCGTCCTCGGATACCCAGGGTTAAATTCTCAACAAGCTCACCTTTTACCCCTGGGCCAACTGCGATTGGAAGCCTCGTTTTCTGGGAACGCCCATTTACTGTCGGGCCAATCAAAGTTCTCTTATAAACGTTGTAACTCTTCAATTTGGAGACACGTTTATCGAATTGAAGTATAAACTGAAAAGTCGTCCATCTTTGTTTTGAACACTGCATATATGCTTACGTAACGCGGATTCTAATTGGTGAAATTTCCGCCACAGTTTTGTGGTAGAACCAATCAAAGTCAACATGCATATTAAATTAGAAACGACGAATCTGCTTCCACTTGTCCCACGGGTAAAGTGAGCGTGGGCGTAAGTTTTAATCGTGGGTTCCGACGATGGGGTGCCCCCTGAATGCGATCACTGGAAATTCCGCAGCCAGCATTCCATTCTTCACAAAACGTTTCACAATTGAATGCGCGCGGTTTCGATTTGCACGTCCTCTGAAATCTTATACAGTCTGGTAGATGAAATTCTAGGTGTAAGAAACTGTTGTCTGAGCTCAAATTCTAAGAGAAAAAAATGACAAAGATCTACTTCTACTGAAAGATACAGTTTATATTCAAATACGTTGTTTGAATGAAGGTGACATGCTTAGCCGAGAAATCTGGGCTCTGCCGAATTTTTTTTCCCCTCCGTGTTCGTCATAGGCTACAAGACACATTAGCAGCCATATAATACCAGTCGCCGTAAGACCGATAATCCTGGCTAGTGGCATGCTGTATCGACAATTCGCATTACCAAATTGCAAACAATGGTGAAGTACCACCACCACTCCCTTAACTACAATTTTATTTAAACACAAAATAATATTCTTTCCTTAATATCTTTTCAGAGAAATAAACCAATCAGAAGAAAGATGTCCTATGGTTGTTCAGGTTCCATACCGGCAGCGACGACCGCCATCATTGCAGCATCGGTGGTGCGTTCGTCAAGAGATTCCACACATGCTCAAGACGATATCAGCTGGGTGGATTGTTGTTCCGGCTTAATACGAACAGTTATCTCGGGGCTTCAATTTATTTTCTGTATTAAAAACTTAACAGTGTTTAACAAGATTGGAGTCGCCTGGTTTTGGATGATTTTATTTTCGGTGTCCCTCAGTTTAGTGATCGGGGTTGGTTTATATGGTTCTCAAAATATTGTAGCTGCTAAAGAAGACATGCGCGTGATAACAAAGAGTTTTTCAACATTTATATGTGAAGGGTACAAGTTATCGTCTTCTTTGCAATCAAATTTCTACCTTATGCCTGATGTTCCTCCTATAGACAGATCAAAACGGAAAAACTCTACTGTCTCGATGACGAAAATTGTCGATCCATGGCCGAATTTCGGCTATTGGAAGTTTTACATGTTAGCTGGATCTAACATTACAGTCTCAAGCTGTTCCGACGGGACTGTGTTTATGTACGTTATCAAAGGGTTAAAAAACTTTGAAGAATGGTCCAACAGCAAATCCAGGGCATCAATCCTAGCTGGACAGGTTATCTATAGAACTGTACCTTGTCCAAGAGGCCTGAACGACCCCTACCATTTGGATGTTATTGACACGGACGACTATTATTTCGCATACGAGGGAGATTTCAGGACAGCGGATGTCACGGTTAAGTTTTATTTGAGCCGCACGTCATACGAGCTTACCTCTGCCATTCAACGACAAGAGTCAGTCTTGGACGCTTTCTTTGAGCTGTCGTACAGGTCTACAGAGGTTGTGATTTACCAAATACAAGACAGCATCTTCGCCTCTAGTGATACAGCTGATTTGGAAACCCATTGTCTTCCGAGAGTGGCCATCTATTTCTTTGTTCTTGTATTTCCGCCACTGTGTCTTGGGGGACTTGTCACATTTCTCCTTTTGCGAAGTCGTTCAAAGCAGAATATTGCCTCCGTTGAATCTGCCAATCGACCAAGAGTTCAACTTCGTAACGAAGGCCCAGCAACGCCTTATACACCCCTGAGGTCTTCGCTGTACTATGTGGCAAATTCTATAAATCAACAGCCGGCAACTCAAACTTCGACAAACGACGACCAACTCCCAACATATTCCCAAGTTGAGCACTTGAAACATTCCCCACCGTCATACGAGGACTCCATGAAAAAAACTTAAATTCAGCTGATACTCTTTAGCGAAGGGTTTCGTTAGTAGGAATAGCTCCCCAACACGCGCATAGTCAAACCGTACACCTTTTGCCTAAGCCCGGGGTTGAACTTTGGCTTAAGACTGTTCGTCTTAATTGTCATTCCGATCCTTTTTTATTCCAGCTTTAAGAGGTCGATTCAGGAAGTCATATTCAATTGAGATTACAGTATCGATTTATTCTATCACTTTAGCTCTGACAAAAATGTTTTAAAAGATATAAACAAAATCTAAAGAATCGTATCATGTCAGACAATCCAAACCCTCTGAACCTAAAAAAGAACCTACAGTAAAGTAAATGCAAGAAAATAGGGCTATGCAATCATTACAATTATAAATGTACAATGTACTGTTTTTTGTCAACAATTTAACTGCCAGGGTCAAAGAGACAAAGATGACACTTCTAATTATTGAACTTTAGCAAAAGTTCATCTGGTCAAGAATGCACCGGTATTCCTTTACAATTCCAATATGTATTTGATTTTTACAATATATATAATGAAGTTAAACGGACTTTGTTCCTTATTAATCAAGACAGAAAATATATATATATGGGAGACGGAATAAATATTCGATCCGTTCACCATTATTCTTTAGTAAATTATACTAAAAGAAGAAAATACGGCCAAGCCTTTAGTGGTATAATTTCGACTCCACGCAATCTCCCTTACTTTCTTGAGTCAAATCACTCGATGATTCTGTCACTATATGCAACAGGGAAAAACATGGTGGAAGGAAAGCATTTTGCACTGAGCGTATAGGTGTGCAGCCATAATCGAAAAATGCAAGTAAGAATAGGAAGGGAAGTATCTGAATTAAGAATGGTATACCCCAGGGTAGTGTAATATCACCCACACTTTTTAATATCCTAATAATTGATTTACCAGATTTACTTAACAGTAAAATTCCACGCCTCCTATTTTCTGACGACAAGGTAATCTGGTTCTCTTCAAGAAACTTTAAACTAACAGTAAAATATGAAGTCTGGGTTGGATGATATTACTAAATGGGCCAAACTGTGGAGATTCACATTCTCTCCAATAAAATCTGAAGCTGTCCTTTTTTTCAACAGAAGGTTGTCATGTGCCCTAGAACTATTTTTAAATGGTCAACGGTTAAAGTGTGTAGATACATTTACATATCTTGGGGTAATATTTGTTTTATCATGGAAAAAGGCATATAGGATATATGACTATTAGATCAAAAGCTGCATTGAACTTAATGAAATGCATATCCTCCGCGTCTTGGGGTGCAGACAAAAAATGCCTACTTAATATATACCGTTCCGTGATTCGTTCAAAATTAGAAAATTAGACTATTGTTGCGGGGCTTATGACTCTGCTACTACAACTTTAAAGGAAAAAATGAACAGCATCCAATGCCAAGCTCTACGTGTGTGTGTTGAGGGCATGCATACGACCGCGCTGACAACATTACAAATTTGTTGCAGAGAGATGCCTCTACAAATCAGGCGAAAAATACGGACAATTAAGTTCGGGTTTTAATCTTTCTACCTAATACAAATTCCACTAGTAATATCCTAGAACATTCATGGCATGGTGCTCTGCATTCAACATTCGGTTCCACACACTGATAGACAACTATTTCCCAAATGTATTAACTTGGATTGAAAAGATCCATCATCTAAACTTCCCTCCATGGAACTTTTGTAAATCAAATATATTTAATGACCTTAGCAGTAAAGTAAAAAATCCGATATGACCCAAATAACACGATTATGTTCTAACGACCATACTAAAGATACCTGGCATGGTCATTTGCAGTTGTATACATATGCATCAAAATCTCCTGATAATGGAAGATTGGGTGTAGGATACTGTGTACCTGATTTTAAAGTCGATAAATCCAGTCCTTTAACTGATAGAATATCGATTTTTTAAGCCGAACTTTTTGCAATTTATTTAGCCTTAGAGTGGCTGAGACCTCAAACCCATAAAAGCCGCCATTTTTACGGACTCACTTAGCTCCATAGAAGCACTCTTAAATCTCAGCTGGACTAAACCCTTTTCTCTTCTTCACGAAACCATGTACATTCTCACAGAATTTTATGATAATGGGCTGTATGTGCCATTTGAATGGATACCAGGTCCCTTGGGAATCCATGGAAATGAGGTTGCAGATAGACTAGCTAAACAGGGAGCCAATTTAGTTGAGATAACATATAATCTGCCCTTGTCTATTCCTGACTATCTGTTCGCTTGAATTTTTACAGAATGTGACAGGAACAATGGAACATATCAGATAAAGGCAGAACTTTCTTTAAAGTGGCGTGAGCTGCCAAAAAGTTGATTTTTTTCACTTTAAAACAGAATGTTGAAATTATTAGCTATTTTTCTCAAGACGTATAATCCAGAAGCTTTTTAGTGCTTCTAGTCTCGAAAATGTACGATAAATTATTGTTTTGAACTAACTTTGGCTTAGAATGAATGAATGGTCGTCCCGGTTATTTAAATAACGGTTTTCGGTTTGTACAGGCCACATACGGTATGGATTTTATCATTCTAACGCTAATCATTAAATTTTTCGATGGTCTTCAAAGCCGCTTACAACGTCACCCTGACGTAATATGTGAAGTATGTCTAGTAGATGACACCATTGAACACTTTTTATTTAGCTACCAGAAACACATTTGCGAAAGAAGGAAAATGTTTAAAAAGTTAAAACATTTCATGATAACAGCACCAAATCTACAAAGGGTACTAAATCCTACAACAAATAGAAATGTCATATTTAACCCCATCGTCGAAACCCACGGTTAAAAATTCCGCTTACGCTCACAGGTGAGCTTGTCGAGAATTTAACCCTGGGTATCCGAGGACGATTTAACCCAGTAACGGCATATCTAACAGCAACTGGTCAAAATAAGTAATTAGCTAGATTGATTTTTTTTAAATTATTTTTTTATCATTTTACCTCATGTATCAAGTATATAAAAGCCATAATGACTATATGGAATTTAAAGCTGGACGGGCCACGAGGGTCTGTAATTTTGAATTTGAAGACCTGATGTTCAGATCGCGATAATTTCTGGCCTCAGACGACCGTTTAGATCTAATTAAACCAATGCCGCAATGTTTCATTTGTTGAAAATTGTAATTTGCATTAAAAACTAACTTTCTTCAGTATTCTTCACCTGTCAATCACCTCTACCACTTTTCCATTTTTGTCGATGTTACATGCGCTTATGCGGAAATGTTCCCCTACATGGAGGACTAGAGGTGGCGCTTCGACCAACGTATAATTTTAGTGACCGTGACAAATATTTATTTCGTTCTGGAAAACCTATGTTAGGATTTTCATAAAATTTGCACAACAGCTTCGTCTTAGTTAAGTCTTTACGAGAAAAATAATACCAAGTGTGTCAAAATTCGTTTACACTAACTTTTAGTCACTCTCGTGGCTCGTCCAGCTTTAAGGCATTAATGAAGACATCACCACATAGTTAGCTGTTTGTTCACAAACAATTTGTTTAATCATTAGTATGGAACCCACGTTTCAAGAGAGTTTCAAACATTTCTTATACCACGCTGTGGTGCGAATAGCTCGAATTTATTAGAAGTTGAATGCACCAACTAACTTCTAATACTAATACTAATGTGTAAATGAATCCAATAGCCTCTTAGTGCCACAGTAAGTGCAACCTGCATGGGGGCCGTTTCACGAAGCCGTCGCAAAGTGCGATAAATTTCAGTTGCCATGACGTCGTATCTCTTCACTATGGTATCCATATTGGAAACTACGCCTCGTTTGCGATACGACTGCTCTGTGAAACGAGTACCAGGACCCTGTTTCACAAAGCGGCGTAAATGTATTTTTTGCGTAACTTTCATACTAACGTATCTCTACAGTATGGGTTCAGTTGCTTTGACAGTTACGTGAAAACTTACGCTACGCCGCTTTGTGACCGGGACTTCTGGTGCAACATATACAACTATGTCAGACTGACACGAATAAACATAATAACTGGACGTTTAAGAGTTTATCTGACCTGCGGGATTGTTAAATCTGGGAAGAACGCGTGTCGCCGGTTGATATCCAGCCATATCTCCCCGGATTGCTAATTACAGCCGATAGGAATCAGACAAAAATGCCACAAAACGGAAAACAGCAATTTGTAAATCTAGGCTGCATTATAATCAACGCTTGATAAACGTAGACATTTAAATTTTCTCGTCGAACAAAGCAATATTAACTATAATTGATTTATATATGTCTCGATGTAGAATATTTAAAAGCATTGTGGGATAGCCTCGGGATGGCCTCATTTAGCCGCAGACTCTGCAGTTATATAAATGCAGAAAGTTTTCCCTGTTTCCGCATCAGTCAGCGAGGGTGTATCACACCATGTGGTTTGGACGTTATACAGAGATCTACAGGTAGGCCTATGGCTACATAACCACATTACATGGCAGTTGGAAACTTTCAAAGTAGCATAAGCTACACAAATATTAATTCTTTTTGTTTCAAAAATATGGAATTGTTGGTTATCCTTCAGAGAAGTGCAAATGAAAGGCGATGTATTCAAATTTTGTCCGTTGTTAGAACAAGGCTTTGGTTCGTAGGCGGGTTACTGTCTTTATCGCTATTTCTTATTTCAATGTCATGCAAGTCAGGTCTATTTCAAACGTACATTCTCTCTTGACAATCGGAATTTATCAAAAGAAATCTAAATTTCTGACAACTCATGCCACTTTAAATGATAGCAAATATTAGTTTTCCTTATTTTGAAGGCGATATCTCGTTTTCAGCCTTTCAGCTTTCGATTATCTATTCAGCCCTTGAAATAAACTCACCCAAAGAATAGGCCTACTGCGACATCCAAGGGCTGGGAACGAAATCGACAGGTCTTGCGGCTTTGAAATGCATTGAATCCGTTACCATAATGTATTCATTTCTTTGTTGAATTATATGGAGGATGTACAGGACAAATGCATTTAAGAATTTCGTTGATAACAGCACTTTGTTGCTTGAAAAATCCTTGAACTTTTCAAGACTCGTGCCACCTTGAAATATAGAGTACGGTAAGGATTCCGCTAATTCAAGGACGAGCAATGTGAAGATAACAAATTATTAGACTGCTTTCTGCTATGTTTGGTCTAAAACAACAACAATAGCGATTGCTCGATTGGATTATCGGTCGCTCCATATGCAGGAGGTAAGACACCCAACAAAAATTCTCAAACTTTTAGAATGCTTTTCGTAATGTTTTGAGTACTTGAATTAGCGTAATTCTTACCGTAACTGAAGCTAGCTTTTTATGTTTATACACGTAGGCGATGTGTGATATTGCTGACTGTTGTCTTCGTGGTGGTGACAAATGTCTTACTAACAGGAATTGATGGATTACCCAGTCGACAGAAATCCCTTTCTCAAAACACGAGAGGTACCGGTACGTAAGCCCTTGATTCACTCAAGTTGGTGCAAGTTAGAGTTATTGAATGGCTTCCTGAGGGTATGGAAGATTTCTGAGAGGTTGGACTCGAGTGCGAACGCACGAGCTAGCCACACTTCTGAGAATTTCTTACATACTCGAGGGAGTTTCTTCTTCTTATATAATTTGATTGGCGACTCCATTCTACAAGAATGATTCGCGCCAATACTCGAGGGAGTCATTCAATAACGTACTTATATCATGGTATAAGTGATTGACGTTGTCAATCAACTAGCACATGAGCCATACAACAACTTCCAAAATTGGGAAGTTATTCAACGCTTAAGCCCCGCCCACTCTCTGTCAACTGGGTATCGGATTTGCCTTTTTATCGTTCTGGGTTTCTGAACGATTTATATGCAATGTATACCTCTGAACATATTCTAAGCTTTGAATAAAAATACTTTCAGTTTTAAAAGAATTTAGAAATAAGATTCCGAATAGTTTAAGGTTTATTCTTTTAGATGCTGGAGAGAAAAACCTCAGCTCATTAAGGTGTCGCTTATCGGGCCATCATAGAACATGAACAAATTCCTTTCCTGATTTTCATCCGGGACCAAATAGGGAGCGCAAGTCACGTGTGAATTCCACATATTTCCTGTCACCGGCAGTGCATTGCGCGTATGACTGAGCGTTTTTCGTTCCAATATGACGTTTTAATCTGACGTTATGGAACCAAATACGTCAAATGAAATTGTAGCGTCATCAAAAACGTTCTTAATGGTGTCATCTGTCATCGGATATCACAAAATCTCGTCATAATTCTTATGATACTTGCGCTCCCTATTAGCCCCTAAAAAGCCCGACGGTACTCGGATTACTTCGGGGATTTACGTCAATTAACGGAAACGGACAAGGACTGTCGAGGTTTTCTCCGAATGGGCTCGATGGTAGAGTGACATGGATAAAGGCCGCTGGTGATCGGTGTTGGCGATATGGGCACCTTTCTCTGAGATTGATTGATTGATTAATGTTTAACGCCGCACTCAAGATTATTTCACTCATATGGCGGCGTTGCCAGGTTTAGTGGGGGGGGGGGGGGGGGGAACCGCGCTCATTGCCAGGAGGAAACCTCCGACCTTTGGCGAGTACCTGGCAACTCTTCCACATACGGCGATCGAGTGAAGAATCCACTCAGAAATGTTTCCATTTTTATTTGGTCTGACCTTCCTTGGAGCGATAAATGAGTTAAAAATCCTTGGAGACATGACTTTGTATTAATCTTGAGCCCTAAGCTTTTAGTTGAAACTTCGAATCGAAACTTCGAAACAATGTATTAACCGATCAAAAGCTATATACGGACCGTGTGGCCTTAACTTTTAACAGGATCTTCGAAATGAGCATATATACTAAAAAAATGTAGGCCTATTAGCCAATCAGAACCTATATGTTGGAACCTGTGCCCGTGTGTTTTAGTGTTCATAAATATATATGTTGGAATCTGGTTGCCTTAGTTTTAAGGACAAACTTAGAACTGAGTATATATAGTGAAAAAATGCATTAACAAATCGAAACCTATGTTGGGATCTCGTGTTGAGTTGGAATTTCGAATTGAGCCTACACTGAAACAATTTATCATCCAATCAAAGCCTATGTTGGGACTTTCAGGCCTTCGCTTTTCGCGGGAATTTTGAATTTGCTATATGGTAAAGCATGCATTTACCAGTCAAAACCTGTGTCGAAGCCACCTGATCTTAGCCTTTAGCAAGAACTTGGAAACTTGAATTGAGTATACCGTGAAATGGCTGGAATAATATACCCCCTCCCCCTCCTTCGAGTTTATGAAGACATTTATTTAATACTGTGTTCTTCCTTTATGTAGCAGATCTACCCGAATGGCTGATCAGAAGAGCTAGTGCTGTCGAGAGGGTTCCGTCCCACATTGTAAGGCGTCTTTCTGGTCCACATGCTATCGCCTTAGCGAACTCCTGTCAGCGAAATCCGGCGATGTGCAGGAAGTCCAAACATTTTTTTAACTCCCGGCGGAGGCCAATGTTTTGGAGGAGTAAATACCCTGTGAGCAAAAGTTAGATGGACCGATATATGCCAGTGGCAGGACCTTTAAACAGACTTTAGATTTCAGAGCAAACTGAGTTCAGACTATACCCTAAAACACTTTTTTTTTCTTCAACAAAACAGCATGCTTGAAATCCAGAATTGAACATGGTGATGCCGCTATTGCAAAAATCACGCTCATAGTTGTAGCCATTCCGGCACATTATTCTCATTATTTTTGGGATTACACTTTTTTGAAAAATGACAGAAATTCTTCTACCGATTTTTGGCTGAATGGATAAGGCAGCCGGCATTTAGTGCTGGCGATAGATGCCAAACTCTGGGACCCGGGTTCGATTCCCGTTTCAGGTTTCACCCCAAAATCGGTAGATAAATTTCTGCCATTTTTCAAGAAAGTTTAATCCCAAAAAATAACGAGAATACTGTTATAGGCCTACTCACTTTCTACAAGACACTAACTAATTAAACTCATTCCGGCGCATGTAAACAAAGCGAATTTATCCCAGCTTACTTCAATTAAAAACACTAACATAAAACATTTTGCACATGATATAGGCCATGTCTTCTTCTCAATCTGTATGGGAGAAATACAGAAGAGCATCTGTCGGCTTAGTCCGGGTTTCTGACTCAAAAATTACTTTTTTTTGTACTGACGGTCGTCCAAAATACGTCCGTCAGTATAAAAAAAATAGTCATTTTGGAGTCAGAAACCGGATTACGGTCGGTTTTCATGTGAACAGTGAGCCTGTATATCGGATTTTCGTAGCGAGTATACCTTTTTTGTGACACAGTGTAGTCGAATACGTTACTCATAATTAAAAAAGATTCCTTATAGTGATTTTGGTAATTCATGTACTCCATTATGTCATGTAGGTGTTTTATTATACAAAAAGCCCCCTCATTAAACTCCACGATCATCATAACGGAGTTAGACGGAGGAATGGCTATTATGATTTCGAAGTCATGCTCCATCGCTGGAATGCTTTTATTGTGGTGAACTTTGCCGAAAGCACTGTGCGCTTAACTGGCCACTGCAAATATAGGTAATGTTTATTCAGGTTGTTTTTCCACAAAGTAGGCCTATAGGCGCAAGAGCAAGAGGCCGAAAACCCAATGGCGTCACTCGATTATGGTTTGGAGTTACGGACATTTTTTGAATGATTGACGTTATCCAACTTATCCGCCGCACTCAAGATTATTTCACTTCAGAATAGGCGGCGTTGCCAGGTTTAGCGGGGGAGGAAACCGGGATCATGGCCCGGAGGAAACCCCCAACTTTCAGCGAGCAACTGGCAACTCTTTCACATACGGCGCTCGAGTGAAAAATCCACCGAGAACTTTTCAATTTTTATTTGGTCTAAGTGTGATAACCCGAACCCGAACCCGCGGGCATCAATGGGCGGTCTGTGTGGGACTTAGAGACGATCACTCTAACCCCCTGGACCACCGAGGCCCCGATATTGTTTGATTGATTGATTGTTTGGTGTTTTACGCCGCGCTCAAGATTATTTCACTTATATGGCGCCCTTGCCAGTTTTATTGTGGGAGGAAACCGGGCTCAATGCCCGGAGGAAACCCACGACCTTCCGTTGGTAACTGGCAACCATCCCACATAGGTCGTTCGAGTGAAAACCCAGTCAGAAAATTTTCCAATTTTTTGGACTGAGTGGGAATCGAACCCGCGACCCATTGGTGGAAGGCTGTTGGGATTGAGCGTCCAACGCTCTACCTACTGAGCCACGGAGGCCCCGGATATTGTTTGAAGTGACCGCTTTGTTAAAACCTTAGAAGTGACAGGCGGGAGAGTCAACCTATAATTTTTTCTGTACAGATTAATTTCCATCCGCAATTTCAATCCCTTACATTAGGAAATTGGTCCATTTGGATAGAAAAAACAAGACGAGGAAAAATTGTTTAGTAGATATTGTATTCGAAATCTTATTAAAAAGCAGGTGTACATTGTTAGACAATTCTTAATTACAAACGCAGTCTTAATGTAAAGTTCATCCCAACGTATTAAATAACTCTTGACAAAACAAATAGGACTTCAGTACCTTGATTAATCCGAAATATCTGCGATGATGATGTAAGACATTTTCTGACAGATAGGCCATCATCATCCTATCTGTCAGAAAATGTCTTACATTATCATCGCAGATATTTCGGACTATACCTTGATATAAACTGCAAATATAATACATAATAGAGGGACGAGAGATTACAAGTTACAGTACAGCAGTGTTCCAATAAATATTGCTCTACAAAACTAGGTGTGATAATATGGTCTCCGGGCCCAATTCAATTTATTCAAGATAACTAGTATTTCAAGATGACAAAGTTACCGACAACCACTGTACTATTTAGCTTGGCAGAAAACGTTAGTTTCCGGAATACCAAGGAATGAAAGAATCAAGCAAATGTTTAGCTGTCAGGGCCAATGAACTATATGCGTGGAATGGACAAGTCTCATTGGCTGATTTGGATCTGACTTTGAAAACTGTGCCGCCATTGATAGTGAAGCGCGCGCGCAAAACAGATGTGGATCGCTATTGCATTATCTCCTAGTAATGGCGGCATTCGAGGCAAATCATATACCACGTGACCTCCATTCAACTCATATAGTTCATTGGTCAGGGCATCCCCTTTTTCCATAAAAGATTGGTCAATATTTACGTCACATTCAAGAATATTTTATTTTGTGGCGTTGTCATGTTTACTGGGAGGGGAAATCAGGCTATATATCGGGATATAAACAGCTACGTGTAGCTGTGCAGCCGCATACATGCGTCTCGTCCTGTTTTACTTACTTACTTGCCAGTCAGGAAGAACTATAGCTGTGTAACTATAGTAAATTGTCTCCATGGTTATTTTAGACAAGAAGATTTTTCCTGTGCCCGTGTGTTTTAGTGTTCAAAAATATTGAAAGTACCTAATCTGAGAAATGCAGATGATTTGGTTAAAGGGACACAAAAATACCTGTCAGTAAAATTGAGTTTGGAAACTAAAAACCAAATGGTCAACATTGAATTTAGTACTGTTAAGTGGTTCACATTGACGTATGCTTTTATAGTAGGATTTAAGCATTTTAAACATAACGTAAATAATGGGCCACGTTTAAT
The DNA here is from genome assembly GCA_963971465.1 of Lepidochitona cinerea. Taxonomy (NCBI): domain Eukaryota; kingdom Metazoa; phylum Mollusca; class Polyplacophora; order Chitonida; family Tonicellidae; genus Lepidochitona; species Lepidochitona cinerea. The sequence continues at coordinate 13,763,545 of OZ020562.1, read as the reverse complement.
TTTGAACTTAAATAACAGTAGACTGTAGTAATCAGCATGGAAATTACTGAATTAGTAAATTAACAGTAAGCTGGTTTAAATTTGCTTTTTCAATAATTGTAACAAAAGACTTTGGCGGCAAGTGGGCCTTTAGGCTTTGCAATTGACATACTTGGAGTTCAATTTTGTTAGAAACAGCTCTCCTGTATAACATAAAACTTGTAGCGTTTATACACCCACATTATATAATACTACCATATATCAAAGACTAAGTTATATTTTGTTTTGGCAAACTCCTTTAGTATGAGGCAAATAATAAATTAAGCAAAACGTATCATTTTTTCTACATTTCATTGGTTACAAAGTGGCATGAGCTGCCAAATTTGTTGAATATTTTAAGAAATGACCCCTAGTGAAGAAAATACAATTGTTTTATCTAAGTAGATCTACACAGAAAAAATTCAATGATTTGCTTTTGAATTAGAAAATATTGATCGAGAACAACTACATGTATGTGAGAGTTGAAAATGTATGCAAATAAAGGGGATCAAATTGTATATTACAAGGCAGCTAATTCAGATGTGTGTTTTTTTTTTTACTTATAAAGACTCTCCTAATCATACATTCATCCAGGATCCAAAAACAGGGTGTCCCAAATAGCTATTTTTGCACATTTTCCACAAAATTGGGTGTCCATTATGACCTACTTTTGTATGTTGGCCTTGTTAAATTGCTGGATTATTTATTGGGTGTCCAAATGAGATGAATTTTGACCACAGGGTGTCCAAAAGACATGTGGACACCCCTCTGGGCCCTGTCTTACAAAGCTGGCGTAAGTTACGTCAGACGTAAATCAGTGTTAAAACTATAGGAAGTTACGCCCTAGTCGCAACTGGTCCATGTTGTAGCCCTATGCGCAACTTTACGCCAGCTTCGTAAAACAGGTCCCTGGAGGAACCCTTGCTCTTAATATCCTTTCTTGGGAGCACCAATAGCAGAAAACTCTTAATACCTTTCAACAGCATATTTTGTATAATTTCCTAATATTCTTAAATTGACTTTTTTTTAAATTGTCAGCTCATGCCACTTTTAAACAGTCGTCTTGAAAGGTGTTATAAAAGTAATATCACAAATACATGGACAGCACTATAACATTTTTAATTAATATAAACCTAAACTAGTCTAATTGTCAGCGATAGATGCCAGGATATCATGGTGGACATCATTCAACAGGCTGGAGTTAGCAAAGAATGAACTAATGACAGCATGATATTTAGATACCTTGGTGTTCAGACTTATTTTTGTTGAAGGAACTTATTTTTGTCAGGATTACTGACACTGATTGACTGCATCATTTCTATGACCTCTGTAAAAATACATAATCTATGAAATGTACACGTCCTACAAGGGGGGAAGGTGGGCTCTGCCTGGAGGGAGGAAGCAGCGCTCTTTGCATGGAGGAAGGAAGCCGGGCTCTTTGCCTGGAGGAAGGAAGCCGGGGGACTGGAGGTAGAGCCCCAAAGATTCCAGCGTGTACGTGGCCCCCTGGACCCCCGCTTGATTGACCTCTGATAGTGGACCCCTATCACTTTTGGCTGGATCCGCCAATGCTGGAGGGAGGAAGCCAGCTCTTTGCCTGGAGGAAGGAAGCCGGGGGGACTGGAGGTAGAGCCATGAAGCTTTCAGGGTGTACATGACTCCTGGACCCCCGCTTGATTGACCTCTGATAGTGAACCCCTATCAGTTTTGGCTGGATCCGCCAATGCTGGAGGGAGGAAGCCAGCTCTGTGCCTGAAGGAAGGAAGCCGGGGGCACTGGAGGTAGAGCCCTGAAGCTTTCAGGGTGTACATGACTCCTGGACCCCCGCTTGATTGACCTCTGATAGTGGACCCCTATCACTTTCGGCTGGATCCGCCAATGCTGGAGGGAGGAAGCCAGCTCTTTGCCTGGAGGAAGGAAGCCGGGGGGACTGGAGGTAGAGCCCTGAAGCTTTCAGGGTGTACATGGCTCCTGGACCCCCGCTTGATTGACCTCTGATAGTGGACCCCTATCATTTTCCACTGGATCCGCCAATGCTGGAGGGAGGAAGCCAGCTCTTTCCCTGGAGGAAGGAAGCCAGCTTTTTGCCTGGAGGAAGGAAGTCGGACTGCCTGGAGGAAGGAAGTTGGACTGCCTGGAGGAAGGAAGTTGGACTGCCTGGAGGAAGGAAGTTGGACTGCCTGGAGGAAGGAAGTTGGACTGCCTGGAGGAAGGAAGTTGGACTGCCTGGAGGAAGGAAGTTGGACTGCCTGGAGGAAGGAAGTTGGACTGCCTGGAGGAAGGAAGTTGGACTGCCTGGAGGAAGGAAGCCAGACTGCCTGGAGTTGGGCCCCCAACTTTTGAGACTTGGCAATCTTTTCACAGAGGCACAATTTCTGGAACACTTCTACAAATCTAAGTCATAATGATCACAGACAAATTTCTACACATAGGGAGGAGAAAGATTTGCAAAATATCAAAGCTTAGTACAGTTGACAGAGATAAGCTGAAAAAAAAAATACTTGGCTTTAACTTAACCAAAATACTCTCCATGGCTTTTAAAAGCACTGCATCAGAAATCTCAATCAAATTTGACAGGATATAAAATTTGAATAGCCTAAACAATAGCTGTGCTTAGGAAAACAAAAATGTCTTAAGGATTCAAAAGTTTTAAGATTCAAGATTCAAGGGCCTGCTGTACTGAATTGTTCATTTCCACAAGTACACAAATAAGTACAAAGTTTGTGGGATTTTTTTTACACTATACATTAAAGCACTGGGCCTAGTTGTAACAATATATAACATAACACGGGTTGTTTTTATACAGTCTTTTTTTTGTACAAAACCCGAGCTGGTTATGTGTGACTATTGTATATTATAATAAGAGAGTTGTCTAGGGTGAAAAAACTGGGGTTAGACAACTGTTGCTCTCCTCGTATGTATCTGGGGACGGGCATACTCCACAAAGTCGTCTATTAACACCGGCCAAGCACCTGTCAAAGGGAGAGAACCCAGGGTTAGAGTATCAGCATATTTGCGGTAAAATCGTGACAATAATCAATAAACGCCTGTGCAAATGTATAGGCTTAAAAAAAATAAAATAAAATAACATGCAGCAAAAGTTCTTTTGTTCACTTGACCATTTCATACCTTCCAGGGGTGGGTTGTTCAAAAGAAAATTAGCGTAACGGCAGGTTAGATGACGTCGCGTAACAAAGGAATATTAGATGACGTCGCGTAACAAAGGAATATTAGATGACGTCGCGTAACAAAGGAATATTAGATGACGTCGCGTAACAAAGGAATTTCTTTGTAACGGCACGTCATTTAACCTGCCATTAAGCTAATTTTCTTTTGAACAACCGGCCCCAGGCCATAGGGAGGGATGTACATCGACATGCGTAAACAATTTAACTGTGTAATAAATACCCAGTGGTTACATAAAAAATATGTAGCAAAAGATAAGATACCAAAATAACTATGGGTGTACATTACTTTTATAGTTAAACTTAACACATCATAATCCAAGGAGATGGCATATTCAAATCCAGTATATTTCCTGGGATAATCCTGTATAAAAACTAAAGACAATTCTCATGTTGGCCTAAAAGTCCACAAAAATAATGATTGATTGATGTTTTCGCCAACTCGTCCACATACAACGATTAGTATTTGGACTGTGGTTTGATCCGGCGCCGCATCGATGAAAGGGCTGTGCGGAACAGAGAGTATCACTCTGCCGACAAAGCCCCCCAATTTATAGAAATGCCTGTTTCTATCGCTTTACAGAGTACGGCCAAAACGATTTGCTTGCCGTTACATTTTTGGGGGGTGAGAGTCCCCCTCAAACAAAGCAGCAGGTAGGGATGTATAGTCTACCCCACCTGTCATCTTATTGTCCGCCTAAATGTAAGCCCTTTGAACATGCCCTCAGAAGTCAACAATAAAGGCAGGTTTTCTTATGGCATACAGTTACTGAAATGGCAAAGTTTGAAGGCTGAATTTTCTGAATCTCGATGTCCTGGTGCAGGTTTGAAACTTGTATGTGAACAAGTGAGGACATATCTACTGCCTAAACATTAAAAAGCCTTTAATCTTAAAGGCACACTTGCAGCGAAAATCAGGAATATTGTTTGCATTAAAAAAGAAAGACCGTATTCTGTATTTTTCCCAGACAGTATAAGTTAGGAACTTTCTATTTTTACCAAAATTTAAAAGTTTGGACGTCACTTTGTATTTTTAATTTGAATTTGAAAATTTGAATTGTTACGTACCCGGAACGTAAACAAACCGATCTGCCCCCTATTGGCGATTTTATGTTTCAGTCGAGTGAGTGAACTAACGGCACAGAGTAATTTTACGTAGGCCTATTTATCTGAGAAATACAGACTGACGATCGGTTAACAGCGACTGGAAAAGCCTGCTGATAATTGTTTGAGTGTAAACCACAGATACAAAGGCCTGAAAGGAGGGTAATCCAACACGAAAGTTGACCGACACTGATCGTTGTTGTTGTAATCAGGCTTCGATTCTTCGTTTGTTTTTCACCCCATTTTTACAGTCTAAAGCTAACTAGACATGTTTTATGTGTCCTATGTTTAAGTTTAGTGGTATTAGTCGTAGTAAGCTCATGTAAATTGGTTTTCTTAGCAAATTTAAACAGGCTACGGCGGCAAGTGTGCCTTTAAAGATTTTAAATTTGACACATCATCCAAGCCCCTTGGGGTTTTCTCCCACCAGAATAATGACTATCTTACATCAAGATTGTGCTGTTTTAAATAAGTTCTGGCAAATAAACTATCAATCAATCAATCAATCAATCAATCAATCAATCAATCAATCAATCAATCCCTACAGCAGGTGTCAATTTCCTCTTACCTTCTTCGTCATAATTGCTCATTTCATCATCTATCATATTGCTGAATTCCAACAGTAAATTCCACGTATCTTTTGGGATGGACCTTTTATGATGCTCCTGGTGAACGAAAATTAATAAACAATTGTGTAAATAAAGCCATATACATGCAGAATAAGGCAGGGCTTGAAATGGTGGGTGCATACATGTAGGTGAACAAATGCATCTCTGCTGTGCCTCTTTTTGACAGTTTGTACACATCAAAGGTCATGTATGATGTCACTTTTGACAAGTCAGCCCTCGACATAAGAGGCGATCGAACCGGTTGATCGCCTGTCGATCACCTGAAAAAATATTTGGGGGATCAAAATGTCGGTCACCATAACAGCGGCTGGAGATCGATTTCGTTTGGAAACAGTTACAGTGCAGTTAAATGCGCCGTCCGCGTGCAGGTTCAGTTTAAGCTCTTATAGCTGAGAGCAAGTAGTTCCATGTATAAGTCCGACAGCAAGAGAAATCACAATATGTAGCCTACAGAGGATAACGTGATCACTTTGACCCTCCGGTGACCTGACCTTGTTTTGGGCGCGGGAAAGAAATTATTGCAACAGTACAGCCCTTACAATTAGCCTTGGTAAAATTGTGTACGTGTATAATAAAGGTACTCTGGGAGTCCAAACGCTATGCCAATGTTTATTGTCTTATTAGCATTCAACTGTCAACACGTTGGCGAGGAAATTTCCACGGGAGAACGATTTTCCGATCACCATATTACATATATGCTTCGTAGTTCCAAACAATGAGGAAAATATGCATATTTCTTCCGCACTCCATTTTTGACTTCCAGGGGACTGTTTTACAAAGCTGGCATAACCTTACGTCAACCGTAACTACTATGACAACGTATCTCTTCAGTATTGTGATGCCATGGTAATTACGTCTAACGTAGCTTGTGACTTCTTTGTAAAACGGGCCCTCACCCTTGGAATTAGTACTAAGGTAGTTTCATTTTAACTTATATTTGTCAAATATACATTTAGTTTATATACAAGCACAGACCAGCTTTAAGCCCTGTTCATAAATCCTTTAAGTAAGCATTTTCATTTCTTGGATAGTTACTGTACCTCTGCATGGCAAATTTAAAGGCACACTTGCCGCGAAAATCAGGAATATTGTTTACATTAAAAAAGAAAGACTAGCTAACTAGACATGTTTTATGTGTCCTACAAATGTATGTTTAAGTTTAGTGGTATTAGTCGTAGTAAGCTCATGTAAATTGGTTTTCTTAGCAAATTTGAACAGGCTACGGCGGCAAGTGGGCCTTTAACCTGTTTGATGATATTATTTATTTCACCCAACTACCAAGTACGTACCTGTAGAAATTTACACCAAAGGTCGAGAAATTTAAACCTCCCTGATAACACAATTTTCCAATATGCAACTGCATAATCTAAATCTGAACAAACAAAAGACAAAACAAAGATTCAAGTTTAAAGTAATGATTAATGGATGTTTTAAGCCACACTCAAGATTATTGAACATATATGCCGGCGCTGCCAGGTTTAGAGGGGGGAGAAAAACGGGCTCAGCTAAGGCCATATGGCAATAACAGTACCAAGCCATCCCCCTCCACCACTAAATTTTAACATTAAACTCGGTCAGTCGGTTAGGGTGATGGTCCCTTGGTCAAACACAGTTGCCAGGTACTCGCCGAAGGTCGCAGGTTTCTTAAGAACAATGAGCTCGGTTTCTTCCCCCACTGAACCTGGCAACGCCACCATTTAAGTGAAATAATCTTGCATGCAGTGTAAAACATCCCTGAACCACAGATCATGGAGGGTAGGAGAACTAAGCCCTTTGCTTGGTAAAAAACTTTAACCAACCGGTACCTGCATTCAACAAAGCAATAAAGTGCAAACATACTGACAGTTTTTCTTGTGCTAAGTACATGTAGGAATGAAAGCAACAACTTGTGAAAGACTGCCCCTCCCCCACAACCTTATGGCGGGAGAAAACTTTACTTACCTAAACTTTTTTGCCCGGGATTCTTGGCATAGTTAAAAGTGAACTGGTAAAAATCTTTGAAATGAGTCGAGTCCCTGATTTCTTGCTCTAGAGAAGGACACTTGTTCCGTAATTTATCCACACTATCACACCTGTCAAAATGAATTTTTTCACAGAAAGTAAATTCAGGGGTCAAGATGCCACCTGGTGGATGGTGAAGAGCTAGTCAAAATTGATCATCAGAAAAATATGACAAAAATTTAGGGAAAAAAACGTACACTCAAATTACTTAAGTTTGATGATTATTGAAACTTCCACAGCTTCATGAAAGTAAATTTCACTAAGTGGACCACAAAAAGTTACATTATAGCCTTTGTTTCACCTCTATTTCAAGAATAGGAAGTCTGGAAGTCTTGAGTATGACAAAATACAACAGATCACCCTAAATTGCTACTGGGAGAGTGATTGATCTCCTAAAAATAACTCCCCTTGCATAATTCAGCAACAGACAAATGTCAGACAATAACATTACAAACATATTGGATGTTGAAACTAGGTCCTTGACCACAGTTTTCTACTGATCATGAGGTTGATGAGCTACCCTTCCAATTGGACGGACAGTTTACAAAATTGAACCAATTTGGAAGGGCTCTTTTCAGCATTTTTAACATGGGTGAGATAGCAAAATTAGAATTTTGGACAGACTGTTCGGGGAAAATTGTTTCAAAAAGAGCAATTTGGACACCCAAACTCAAATTTCTGGCTCACTCCCTGCTACTGATAAACCAGTAATTAGTCAAAACATTAACATCCATAAATAAACAAGGCATCGCAAACGATACAAATCCCCTCGCGTGGTAACACAAGAGCTCTGACGTAAAATGGGGGGTGGGGATAAAGTCTGGTTAGAACCCATTTAAAAATGAAGTCCCAAAAGCGGTGACGCGTTAGAGGTATTGCCATGCTGGACCAATAGATGATGTTTGGTCAGGATCCGTTCAGAAATGAAGTTGCAAGAGCGCTGACAAAGATTTTCTATAAATAGTAACGCTGACCTTGACATTGACACCCTGAAACACGATCTGGTTCGAGGTATTCCCATGCTGGACCCATGTAGGAAGTTTGGCCAGGATCCAATCAGAAATGAAGTCGCAAGATTGATGACAAAGATTTTCTATAAATAGTTACGGTGAACTTGACCTTGACCTTGGCACCCTGAAACACGAACTTGTTCCAGGTATCGCTATGCTGGACTCATATATGAAGTTGGGTCAGGATCCGTTCAAAAATGAATTTGCAAGTGCGCTGACAAAGAGTTTTCTATAAATAGTAATGGTGACCTTGACCTTGACCGTGGCACCCTAAAACACGAACTCGTTCGAGGTATTCCTATGCTGGACTCATATATGAAGTTTGGTCAGAATCTGTTAAAAAATGAAGTCGCTAGAGCGCTGACAAAAGGTGAACATACGTATGTATGATTTTCTATTAATAGTAACGGTGACCTTGACCTTGGTACCCTGAAACATGAACTTGTTCGAGGTATTCCTATGCTGGACTCATATATGAAGTTTCGTCAGAATCCGTTCAAAAATGAAGTCGCTAGAGCGCTGACAAATATTTTCTATAAATAGTAACGGTGACCTTGACCTTGGCACCCTGAAAAACGAACTTGTTCGAGGTATTCTTATGCTGGACTCATATATGAAGTTTGGTCAGAATCCGTTCAAAAATGAAGTCGCTAGGGTGATGACAAAAGGTGAACATACGTACGTATGTACGTACAAACGCAACGCTATATCCCTCCCCGACTTTCGTCGCGAGGGGATAATAAGGGAAGCAATAAATCCAGAATTGTTAAAATGAATTTGAAAGGAAGTTTACAATTACCCTAATTCAATCATTCCTTGAACAAATTCTTCTTTTGTAAATTCACATTGTGTGGCTGCCTTAAACTTCCAGGCTATTATTAACACTGTCCTGGAGTCTGGACTTAAACTGAGATCTTCCAAGAAACGAGCAACTCCCTCTGCTGTTATTTTATCTTCTTCGTGAGCATCTGAAATTAACGTTTTTAAAAATCATCTTAAAAATTGTTAGAACCGTCTAGGTTTGCCCACAAAAGTCTCACATTTACGTTGATTAGATTGATTGATGTATTGGAAATATTTGAATCTTTTACTGAGAAAAAAAAACTTACAGAGATAAAACTGAAGCATTTATAAAACTATGTCTACAGACTACACTGTAGCTCTGTTTTCGTGCGAAGGCTATCTTTCTCAACTGAGGTTTCTATTGTATTTTTGACCTCCAACAGGCCTTCGAACAAGCATTCGCCAGTCATCCAGGCGCACACTTTACGGGAGATTACTACACCTCTAATCAATTAATTACTACATAAACAAAATTAACAGTTTACCATGCAGGAAAAAAGACCACATTCAGAAAAACAATGTGGACCACCATTTAAAAATACATGATTTTCCGCATTTTTGCCTGACTCTCATACCCTTGGTGAATAGATATTTTGGATGATTTTAAAATACATGCCTAAAATGGATGTATTCGTAAACATTTCTTCTCACACAAACGGCTTCATCGCACACTTTGAGTCAAATTTGAAAGAACTAGCCTCTTGGAATATGCACTGTTGTCATATAAATTATAACTATAAGTCGATAGTTTGGCGACATACATTTACTTTATCCAATGATCAGCCGTATTTATGTTCTCCATCCCTCGGCGGTGTAGTAATTGTTTATACACAGATCGACAAACAATCCCCCAAATGGATGACTTATCCAACATGATGAGCTCAACATTTAACAGCTGACTTTGACATTTGCCTTGTTGTTGTTGTTCCACTGAAGCCAATGTTAGTTGTTACTTTTTTAGTCTGTGTCGTAAGATGGCAAATGATCAACTGTACTGTACATACAAACCTTTATATTTGTGATATAACATATCCAGCTTCTTTCTGTCCGTCTGTGGCTTCGGATCACAGAAATACCGTTCTGGATTTTGGAAAAAGTTGTCCACGGCTATGTCAAGGGTCCATTCGTGTGAGTTCAAACAGTTGATCGCAGTTTTCTCACCAGTCTGTGTGAATGCAATAAACTGCCTCACTTTGTCTTTCTGTGAAGACTTCAACTTATGCTGTGACAAAAATGACATGTTACTAATCACCATCCAAACAATAAAATAAGCAATCCAAAATCGATTTGAAACGAGTCGAACCAATTAAAAAGTAGCTAAACGACTTCAACTCACCATCTCCTTCCAAGTTTCCTTCATAATAAAACTGGTCATGACTGCGCATGCGTCAAGGTAGTTTATTTCCAAAGTGCAATAATTTTACTAAACTATCTTCTAAAGAATTCCAAATTTTTCTAATATTGGTAATCTCAAATTAGCTACTATGCAGACTTTGAAAACGTAACATTTGGCAACCAGATTGAAAAAAAAACTTTATTATGGAAGTCACGTGACGAAAATTTCGCGCCATATTCGACCAGCTTTGTTGGGGGTGCCTGTCGACGGTAGATATTTAACTCGATCAGATCAGGGCCGTTTTAGTTCGATTATAACAACCATGCCTCCAAGAGACTACGCCGCTGACTTTGGTAAGTGTGGAGAATCATAAGGAACTCTTTATCAGTTTGTTCGATTTTATTTCTGAATAAATGACTTTTGAAAAGCAGGCACCGTTTTTCGAGAGTTTCGCTTTCAGAGTTTCAGTTTGGGAAAATAGTGTTGACTTCTTTGCCCATCTAAAGAATTCTAGACAAGTAAATTATTCCTTTATTTCATGATAATCCTGTTTTGTTTAGCTTCTCATAATATTACACCGTATCCCGTAAGTGTAATGCTATTTTATTGACTTATTTGCGAGTAGCCAAACGGAATGTCCAAAGTATATTTGATGTTGTGACGACCATCAATGTTGGGAAGTTCATTGCGTTGAAAAATTCCTTTGCTAAGAATCACTCAAGTTTATCTCAGAAGCCTCGGTTCCAGAGTCCAAGATTTGTAATCGATAATTATTAATATGTTTATCATGAACATGAGGCTCGGTCAACTTGCAATCTCCATTTCGGGCACTGGTCAAATGGTCTCCATTCTCGGTTTCGGACATCCGGGTACCTGACCAGCCTAGTAAGTAAAACAGGAGTGACTCTAGGGTACTTAAGGTCCCGTGGTCTTCCCTCAGCCAGTCAAAATGGAGTCGTCATGGACTTGTTTTCATCCCAGAGCCTTGATCGTGATGTCATGCCGAAATAGAGAATATCGCTAACAACCACAGATCGTGGTTGAAAACAACTCACTGGCACGATTTTGTTCCAGCTGTATGTTCAAGCCACCGTTGAGTAGTTTTCAACCACCTTCTTGTGAACTGCCTCATTTCAGCTGTCCAGAATTTGTACATTTTTCGATCTCAATTTCAATGAATCGACTAAGCGAGTCAAATGCATGTACTTGGCGAGGGTCCTTTGAAACAACGCGAGAATATGGCACAAATGTGAGTTTTTTTCTTATCGGCAAACGGAAATGCCAAAGAATAGCAGGTAATAGATTGAACAAGGCCAACTGGCAAACAATACATTAACCCAAAGTTTCACTGGGGGCTATTCCTTACTCTACCCCGGTGAACTAAAGGATTGATAGGGATGGTACTTTAAACTATGATCAATCTGTTAACGTAACTAAGGTTCTTGTAACTATTTTTTTTACAGATGCGATAAAAACATTTTTAAAGGAGTATTACGAAGATGGATCAGATGGTGGAAAAAATTTTGTCTACAGTCAACAGTTGGTAAGAATTACCTCCCCTCATAAATCACTCTTTGAAGTTTGAAGTGATGTGTTGAATAGCTTTATTTACAGGCCACAGGATTTTATGGTATAGATTTGGTTCTGGTAACTAGATGTTACTGGTCTAAAACTACGGAAACGAAAACCTGTGACCCACCATGAAAGCCAGTATATGGTACGACGACAGAAATAGAATCTGTACCAGTTGGTTCCTAGCATTTCAATATACGGAACCGACTCAATGTTTTTGACCGACATGGACATTATCTGGCCTGACTGAGAAAAATTGGAATATAAAATATATGTAAAACCAAAACACATAGGACAACTTGTACAACTTTGTATGTGATATATTAAACATCACCATGTACAAAGTAGTACAAGTTGTCCAATGTGTGGGGGCCTCCGTGGCTCAGTAGGTAGAGCGTTGGACGCTCAATCCGAACAGCCTTCCACCAATGGGTCCTGGGTTCGAATCCCACTCAGTCCAAAAATCAGAAAATTTTCTGACTGGGTTTTCACTCGAACGACCTATGTGGGATGGTTGCCAGTTACCAACGGAAGGTCGTGGGTTTCCTCCTGGCATAGAGCCCGGTTTCCTCCCACAATAAAACTGGCAACGCCTCCATATAAGTGAAATAATCTTGAGGGAGGCGTAAAACACCAAACAATCAACCAATGTGTTTTGGTTTTAGTATAAATATTGTTGTATATCAAACACCTTTTTGCTTTTAAAATATTGTATAAAACCTAAAACTAGATATTTGGAGAGAAACTTTATTGTGAATTGTCAAATTATATGTAACCCGGTTTCTTGAACAGACTAAACTCGCCCACCGAGAACAAGTTTCCCTGACAATTGATCTGGACCATGTGACGGACTCGGACCCTGAACTAGCCGATGCTATAGTAGAAAACTGTCCTCGCTACACAAAGCTATTTGCTGATGTCATTTATGAAATCTTGCCCGACTTTAAAGAAAAAGAGGTAAGTAGGTAACGTATAAAGGAAACAAATTTGAATATTGAAGTTCTCTCTAAGGTAAGATTATTAGTGAATGGGTTTTTGTTTGCTACGGAGAATGGAAGGGGGGTGGGGTATAAATCACTAAAATTGCACTAAATCCTCATCTTTTCAACTCTTAAAGTGGCATGAGCTGCCAAAATGTTGATATTTTGACTTTAAAACAGAATGTTGAAATTATTGGCTATTTTTCTCAAGATAATGTATTGTTTTGAACTACCTTTGGCTTAGAATGAATGAATGGTCGTCCCGGTTATTTAAATTTTGTTTACTTTTCGAACACGTTTTCGGTTCGTACAGGCCACATACTGTATGGGTTTTCCTCATTCCAATGCCAATCATTTAGTTTTTCGATGGTCTTCAAAGCCTCTAACTACCGTGACGATCAGAAATTATAAAAAAAAAAAAATTTGGAAGCTCATGCCAAGCACTATTCTTCCATCATAAATGATGTTATGAAAATGGTCAAAACTTACTCACCTTGAGTTGTTTATATATTTTGTACTTAAGGTAATTCACAAGGATGCTTTAGATGTGTACATAGAACATCGTCTATTGATGGAACAGAGAAATCATCCAGAGGGTCAAAGGGAGGTAACCAGGGATGTCAGGAACAAGTATCCACCCGAACTCATGAGAAGATAGTAAGAATGGTTTTAAAAGTATGCCCAGAAATATTCAAATAGATATTTCTGAATATCCATCTTATTCAGGGTTTCGTATAATTTTAAAATTTCCAGTCCAATTGACTATTTTAGTTGCTAGAAATTGACTATTTCCATGATTTTTTACGGCCATTTTGTGGCAGATATTCTACCTAATCTCAAAACTAACTTCCACGAAATCCTGTTTATTCTGACTTACGATGGGATGCCCTCACTTGACTTCCGTTGATACAATGTTAATTTGTTTGTTTTAATTTAAATATACACTCGTTAATACTTCTTACATTTTTTCCCCTGTAACAGTGAAGTTTATTTCAAACCATCATCCCAGTTAAAACACATGGCTATCCGTGAAGTTAAGGCAACCAGTGTTGGTAAACTTGTCGCTGTGAAGGGCATCGTCACCAGGGCAACAGAAGTCAAACCCATGATGAACGTAGCAACATACACCTGTGATACATGTGGTAATGAAACCTATCAACCAGTAAGTATTTTGCCTTGAATTTTTTTTTTTACTTGCATGTTGACGTTTTCTTGGTGAAAGGCTTAAATCTTTGATATGTTACTTCAGAAATAATTTGAAGATCTAGGGCCGGTTGCACAAAGGTGTATTAAGCTTAAGTCTGACTTATCTAAGCTACGTCACAATCAAATTCCTTTGTGACGTGACATACTTAAGCCTAATACAGCTTTGTGCAACCGGCCCCAGAAGTGTTAAGTGGCATGAGATGTCAAAATGCTGAACTTTTTACTGTTTTAATTAGCCAATACTGTATAAATTACAAGCTTTTAAGGGCTGCTGGTCTGGAGAAAGTATGATAAAGTATTGTTTAAAACTACAAGGCTCAACTTATCATTGTATGCTGAAGAAGTATTTAAAACTTAGGATTAGACCAAACTTACCATAAGTTTATTAAGTTATCAAAAATGTTCAATTTGAAATTTTATTTTAAATTTGTCATATAGATTTCTGATCTCTTCCTGTTCCATTCTTCCTCCCACTAGATCAACTCCCCCAGTTTTATGCCATTGATAATGTGCCCGACACAAGAATGTACGACAAATCGTTCAGGTGGACGGCTATATCTTCAATCACGTGGATCGAAATTTGTCAAATTCCAAGAAGTTAAAATTCAAGAGCATGTAAGTTTTAAATTTGTTTTCATTCCACGTGGATGGGTTGTCAGGCACCCCCTGTTTGTTTCACCCACTGAAGCGGGTAACGATGCCATGTAATTGAAATAATCCTGTGTGGGGCGTAAAACATAAATACATTAATCAATTTCATTTTATTTATTCCTTTAACTTTTTAAAACAATCTGAAGCTTGATCTGAGAAATCTAAAAATAACGTGATCGTATTAACTATTGATGAGGGTTGTAAGAACTTTGTCCCTCGGGCTGGAGCATTGTGGCTGATCTTTTGGTCGGTTAGTACTTTTGTCGCCTTATAACCATAGCTGTTGAGTGCGACGTTAAACCCCAACCAATCAATGTAAGAATTTTGATATTAATGATCACTAAAACACACAGGCACAGGGAAAATCTTGTCTAAAAAACCATGGAGACAAGTTTCTAATTGTGTTAAAAAGAGGTATATCATTTAGAACTTTATATCCCATAAATTGTTGTAACAAATCAAACCTATGATATTTCATTAGGTTGACGACTGACAGGAGCTTAGCCTTTGTCAGTAGAATTTTCTGGAACACTTTTGTAGCACATTGACAATGGTTACGCATTTTAACTATGGCAAGAACATCGAGAATTTTGATATTGTTATGTAATGATTTTTCTTCCTCCTCGTTTGTGCAGAGTGACCAAGTGCCTGTAGGGAACATCCCCCGAAGTATGACGATCTTCTGCAGAGGGGAGACAACTCGACAAGTTCAACCCGGGGACCACGTCAGCATCTCTGGTGTATCCTTTTCTAAAGATTATTTTTACCATTTGTACGTTTGTCTAAATTGAAACACCTATAGCAGAATTAAGGGAGGATTAAAATTCAAGATGATGGGATAGTAATTGTCCAAAGAAAAAGTAACAAATTCCTGAGTGTATTTAATTTTATGTGGAAGTTGTGCCTGCTACCTTACAAAGGTCCATCTTCGCAAGCCAAGTTCAAATCAGCCGCCATTATGTTATTTTCAGTGTAAGTGCCCGAGGATTTGGTTAGCTGCGAGTAGTTTTACTCTCATCCAATCAAAACGAGCTGTTAGATTTCCTGGTTTGAGTGGAGTAGTCCGCCTAGGTAAAACAAGGAATGGGTTACATGAAGATTTTAACTTGGCTAGAGAAGATGACAAAGGTCGAGGGCCTGGTTTCATCCCATAGTTATGTTGCCATGTAAGGGAAATAATTTTGGCGTAAAACATCACTCGCATACAATATTTTTCTTGTTCAACATACAAGTGTGGAATAAACACTTGTCAAGTACAACAACAGTCGATCAGAATTATAAAAAACTGAGTTTACCTTGACCGTACCTGTCAGATTTTCCTCCCGATGGTAAGAGCTGGCTACAGTCAAATGCAGCAAGGTTTGTTGTCAGAAACCTACCTGGAAGCACATGTGAGTATCATTACCATATTTCTTCTAAAGATTCAGCCACTTTTTTCCTCGTAAGGATTCGACCATCACAAAAGAAATATGCTAAACGAGGCCAGACAAATTTGCCCATTACAGGGAGTTAAAATGACAGGCAGTGTGTGAAAATGGTTATCCTTACGACTCCATTTTGTCTGATTCAATGGAAAATTTAGGCCATTAGAATGGCTGAATATTTAGAAGAAATACGGTAGCCTCCTTTCCCCGGTTGTTCCAAATAAAATTAGCTAAACGGCAGGTTAGATGATGTCGAGCCACAAAGGAATTTCTTTGTTACGTAACATCATTTAACCTGCCGTAAAGCTAATTTTCTTTTGAACATTCGGGCCATGGTCTTATTTTCAATCAAGTTGCACAAGCTGCCATGGTTTCTATTACAAATTCTGATTGCAAAGGCAATAAGAGACTTGAAAGTTTAAAACTAACTGATCAATGTTCAAATAGCCTAAACCAATTCAGTACATGGCTTGTGGCGAAAAAAGAGCTAAATATTCATCCATTTTAAGCCTTGGTTGAATGTACTGCTTTAACAAATATTTTTTTATACAATCTACAATAAAAAGCTAATACTTAACACGCAACAGTTCACATAATCCTTGTGTATGGCGCAAAACCTTAATAAAACAAGCAGTTGGCTCAGCTAACCTAATAACTTGGTTTTTAAATAATTTTAGTTCTCCATGACTTTGAAGTCCCAGAAAATTGATAGTAGGTCAAAGTTGGTTCTGGGTGGAGAGTTTTCAAGACAAGTACTCAATGGAGGACAAACTTTCCTCAGGGCAAGAGCTTGGTTTCCCCTGATAAATAAAAATTTCTGAGGATTTTTCACTTTGTGGCTGTATGTGGAAGAGTTGCCAGGTACTTGCCGAAGGTTGGGGGGTTTCCTCCCCCACTAAACCTGGCAATTCAGCCATATAAGTGAAATCATCTTGAGTGCTGCGTAAAACATCAATCAATCAATCCTTGTACTTGAACTGAGAAGCTGAATGTGGAAAATACCATGTAAAAATGATTGACTGTTTCAGCGTCTTGTGAGGATGAATAAGACGGAGGATGATGAACTGGGGGCTGAGGAGCTGACTGAGGAGGAAATCAGACAAGTAGCTGGTCAGTAATTACATGTACTTAACTTAAAGTGGCATGAGCTGCCAAAATTCATGCTTTTTTCATTATTTCTGATCGTCCCGACAGTGAGAGGCTTTGAAGGCCATTGAAAAACTAAATCATTGGCGTTGGAATGAGGAAAATCCATACTGTATGTGGCCTGTACGAACCGAAAACGTGTTCGAAAAGTAAACCAAATTTAAATAACCGGGACGACCATTCATTCATTCTAAGCCAAAGTAAGTTCAAAACAATACTTTATCGTACATTTTCGAGACTAGAAGCACTAAAAAGCTTCTGAATTATACGTCTTGATAAAAATAGCCAATAATTTCAACATTCTGTTTTAACGTCAAAATATCAACATTTTGGCAGCTCATGCCACTTTAAAATAACCTCTCCACCAGCGCCACATGTCCATTCAAACGTTCTTCAAGGTCAGACAAACTCAGCGAAATAGATCGTGAGGTCATGATATTTGGAAAATTTTCTGACTTTTCGAACGACCTATGTGGGATGGTTGCCAGTTACCACCGGAAGATCGTGGGTTTCCTCCGGGCATAGAGCCCGGTTTCCTCCCATAATAAAACTGGCAACGCCACCATATAATAATAAGTTAAATCATCTTGAGCACGGCATAAAACACCAAACAATCAATCAATCATTTGGATTACTCGAATACTACCCTCGCATCAGTGCAATATCAGTAGGTTGATTAACTGTTTATCTTTTACATTTTCTTCTCTATAAATATAGCCTTTGGAAAGTTGTTGAATTGTGTTTTGTAATACCTGATGAGAGTAGCAACTCTGGATTGATTTGTTGTACGCCTCGCTCAATATTTTTTCACTTATATGCTGGCGTTGCCAGGTTTAGTGGTGGAGGAAACCGAGGTTATTTCCCAGAGGAAATCCTCCCACCTTTGGCGAGGTACGAAAAGAATTCCACTAATTCAAGGACGAGCAATGTGAAGATAACAAATTATTAGACCGCTTTCTGCCATGTTTGGTCTAAAACAACAACAATAGCGATTGCTCGATAGGATTATCAGTCGCTCCATGCGAAAAGTCTCAAACTTTTAGAGTGCTTTTCGTGTTGTGAGTACTTGAATTAGCGGAATTCTTACCGTACCTGGTAACTCTCCCGCATACGATTGAGTGAAAAATCCGCTAAGAAAACACTAAGAAAGTCTTGAGTGGGATTCAAATCAGTGCCGCATCTATGGGAGCCCTGTCATGAACTGAGGGACTAAACCTCTGAGCCACCGAGGCCCCCCTACTCTGGAAAACTCATAAATATACACCATGTACAAAATAGTACAGGTGGTCCTACGTGTTTTGGCTTTGAACCTAGCCCATAGCCAACATTTTCTCAGCGCGCTCTTGTGGGAAGGAATTTAATTGAATTTTATCCTGCTTTTTCAGAGGATGACTTTTACGACAAACTGTCCAACAGTATTGCTCCAGAAATTTATGGTCATGAAGATATCAAGAAGGCGTTGTTGCTGTTGTTGGTGGGTGGAGTGGACAAATCACCCCAGGGCATGAAAATTAGAGGTAAGGCAATGGTGCAAACAGAAATGACAATTTCCTGTTATATTCTCCCTGCAACTAACTTCAGAGTGACACAAGCTGCCAAAAAATGTTAACAATTTTCGATTGTTACTGACCGGAGTTGAAAATGCGTGCTAATAACGTAGAAAATTGGCGGAGATTAGTTTGTGTTGACCAGTTATAAAAACTAACTTACATATTTAAGATTGATATTTGAGTAAAGAATTAGTTCATTCTGTTTCAACGAAATTTGTCTATATTTGGCAGCTTATGCCACTATAAATTGACATTTTCCCTACAATATGCATGTTACAATATTATACCAAATTTCTTTGCTTAACTTGAATTTGGAATAAATTAAACAACTGTCCAATTCAACTGAAAGACCTGGAGCCTGTTTCACAAAGCGGCGCACAGTTTTTACGCAGTTGCTTTGGCAGTTATGTAAAAACACTATGCTGCTTTGTGAAACAGGCTCCTGCTGAATTTGACAATGGTTGTCTTTTTTTTCACAGGTAACATCAACATATGTTTAATGGGAGACCCTGGTGTGGCCAAAAGTCAGCTGTTGTCCTACATTGATAGACTCGCCCCAAGAAGTAAGTGAATACTCAATAATTAATAATGTTAATAATAATGTCAAATAGTACCAGTTACTAACGGAAGGTCGTGGGTTTCCTCCGGGTATAGAGCCCGGTTTCCTCCCACAATAAAAATGGCAACGCCGCCATATAAGTGAAATAATCTTGAGCGTGGCGTAAAACACCAATCAATCGACCAACCTTAAGTTGAGTAAGAAGTAAATCAATTCTCGTTATCTCTTATGTAGGTCAATACACAACAGGCCGAGGGTCTTCAGGTGTTGGTCTGACAGCCGCCGTTATGAAGGATCAGATAACAGGGGAGATGACTCTAGAAGGAGGAGCGTTAGTGCTCGCCGATGAGGGTGTATGTTGTATTGATGAGTTTGATAAAATGATGGATGGTGACAGGACCGCCATTCACGAAGTTATGGAACAGCAGACAATCTCCATTGCCAAGGTAAAAAAGGGTTTTCAACTATTCTCGTGTCCTAGCGTGCAACTCCAGAATTGTAATGATGGAAACTGGGCTCTTTGACCTGAGGAAAAAGTACCTTATGCAAGCAAGCCTCTGTGTCTCTTGAGTGGACTTTTCACTCTTTCAATATATGGGAGAGTTGCTAGGTACTGGCCCAGGTTGGGGGTTTCCTGGTTTCCTCCCTCCATTAAACCTGGCAAAGTTGCCATATAATTGGAATAATCTTGGTTGAGACGTAAAACGTCAACCAACCTGAGGCGAGTGATTGTGTGTAATCAAATTCTCAATTGTTTTCTCCACATTCTGATCTGATAGCTACAAATTAGATTACTTCAACCATTTTTAGAAAGATTAATTCTTATCCATACATTATTTTCTACTATAAGGTGAAGAATTACTTATTACTTCTTACATCGTCATCTAATTACTTCTGCCATTGAAAGATTTGATAATTTTCTACTTTTCTATTTGCACAGGCTGGTATAATGACCAGTTTGAATGCCCGGGTGTCTATCCTGGCGGCTGCCAACCCTGCCTATGGGCGCTACAACCCCAAAAAGACTGTAGAACAAAACATTCAACTCCCAGCTGCTCTTCTGTCTAGATTTGATTTATTGTGGTTGATCCAGGACAAAGCTGACAGAGATAATGATTTGAGGTACAGAGATTTTATTTTCTGAAAGAAAATTTTTTTTGTATATTCTTAATGAATTTCATATTAAACAGGAGCCAATGATCGACTGGTATCACTGTTTGCTTTCAGAAAACTTTATAGCTTTTCGACAAAAAATATCCACATTTTGTTAGCTTTTATCTTTTTTTTTTTAAATCTGAAAGCTGGGAAAATCAAAATTACACTTGATTTTAAAATATGATATTGAAGCTAGCTTATTTGAGAAAACTTGTAACATTTGACAATCTTTTTAATTTAAAACCGCCCCAACTTTCATGTCCTATCTTCCAAGCATTACCTCTTTTGTGTGGTGGCATAGAGCCCGGTTTCCTCCCACAATAAAACGGGCAAAGCCACCATATAAGTGAAATAATCTTGAGCGTGGCGTAAAACAGCAAACAATCAATCAATCTTTTGTGTGGTGGCATAGAGCCCGGTTTCCTCCCACAATAAAACTGGCAACGCCGCCATATAAGTGAAATAATCTTGAGCGCGGCGTAAAACACCAAACAATCAATCAATCTTTTGTGTGGTCTTTTCTTAACAGGTTAGCTCAGCATATCACCTACGTCCATCAGCACAATACCCACCCACCCATACAGTTCACTCCCTTGGATATGAAACTCATGAGGTTAGTAGGATTCTGTGATTTTGTCAATCCGTACTGGGGCCGATAAATGAGCAATAGGGAGCGCAAGTCACCTGTGAATTCCACATATTTCCCGGCACTGCATTGCGCATGTGACTGAGCGTTTTTCGTTCCAATATGACGATTAAATCTGACGGTATGGAGCAAAATATGTCGAATGGAATTGCAACATCAAAAACGCTCCTAATAGCGTCATCTGTTACCGGATATCACAAAATCTCGTAATAATTCTTATGAGACTTGCGCTCTCTATAATCTATCACAATGGCTCTATAATCTATCATGATGACACATGAGGTTCATGGTGAATTTGAATATCATGGGACAAAAAAAATAAAGTTAAACATTTTCTGGGGAGTTTTCACTTGATCTCCCTAAATGGAATGTTTACTGTGTACATTTCGTCTAGGGACCTCTGAGCAAAGTGTCTGATTCCCTACCCCACTTAACTTTGGATTGGTCGCAGCATAAGGGGAAATAAGCCAGGGCACAGTGTCAAGCATCAAAGAAATCCCTTATTGACTTGCATTGCCGAAATCGGTATCAACAAAGAGCTCCTGAAGTCCACATCTTGAGAAAAAGTTTATAGAAAAGGGATTTGCCCACAGGGAAAGAATGTTAGGATGTGTGCTATTCAACTGTTTATATAAAGTTGAGGTTTCCGGTTGACCATTGGCACCTTTCGTAATTCACAAGGGCATTGAACTTTTTGTTGAGAATTGTCGGGAAATTATCTAAATCTGTGCAATCTACGCTGTCTCTGGTTGCGTGTTGTTGCAATTTGAGCGCTTTGTATATGTATCCGACAACAACAAAACCAGCAGTGAATCCAATTAACAAATATTTAAATACGCTTTGTGGGGTGAATGTTGACAAATTTACTTGCTTCCATCATCCGACATTGATTACTGATTTTCCTTCAAATGAGAAGTTCAATAAAACACCCCACACTTAATCGGTCTGGCATTTCAACAAAATTCTTTACAAAATTTAAGGTTGAACTAATATCCTTTTTTTTTTTTTAGACGATACATTGGTTTGTGTAAACGTCGGCAACCAGCAGTTCCTGAATCGTTGTCGGACTACATTACAGGAGCGTATGTGGAAATGCGTAAAGAGGCTCGTAATAATAAGGACACGACCTTCACCTCAGCCAGAACACTTTTAGCCATTTTGAGACTTTCAACTGCTTTGGTAAGTACTAACCCTTTTAACTAATGTCATCACTTTATCACCGTATTTGGAAGACTTGCCCGATACCCGAATTAAGGCATCACTAGGAAGTAAGTTTTGTATGAACGACCAAAGCTTTCAACACCTGTTCTAATCTATGTGCGTGATAGACAAGTGCATGGATGTTAAAACCTGATGTACACAGACACATCAACACACTTGACAACTTTGAGACTTTCAACTGCTTTGGTATTTTTGGTAGCACCAATTCTCAAACCTCTCCCACCCAAAACCCTGCAACTTTAAACATTAATCAATCAAGCGAACCTACCCGCCCCTGTCAAAATATATCAATGTATATATTTTTGTTTTAGAATAGTGATTGTATTATTACAATGTAAATGTTGTGTTATAGGCTCGTCTCCGATTATCTGACACCGTAGAAAAGGAGGATGTGAACGAAGCTATGAGATTGATGGAGATGTCAAAGGATTCATTAAATACCAACTCGGACATGCATCAAAGGTTTCTACAACAAATGATTTTTGTCTTATGTGTTTTAGTTTTAGTAAAGCCGTTTTTTTCTTCTCACAAATATTGATTGTTGGTTTAAAGCTAGATTGACGCTGGAACTAAGTAATTCTTCCACTTTCTGGCCTGCACGAACCCAGGCCTGTCATAAAGATTAGAGTGGGAGAGTTACAACATGCTCTCCCAAAAAATGTCAGGATGACCTGTTTCACCCTCCCCAAAAATGGTCTCAAAAATTCAATGGGAGTGCACTTCCTCTCCTATGTTTTTCAGAGAAAGAACACGATCATGATTAAATAGAAGGGTCTGAAGTTACCGAAAAGGAATTTTTTTGGGGGTATGCTAATATATGTCAACGTGGTTGTACAAATTCTGGAGAAAAAAATTCAGTTAAATCTATTTTAATGGACATAAAAGGGTTGGAGACTAGTTTCATCTTGGGACAGTGGAAAACATAATTGAGGGGCCTGAAACCGGTTGGGGGAGTGATAAACAGGTCTCCTCAGACCCCTCTGGGGATGTGTGGAGGGGAAGGAGAGCAATCACTCTCCCTATTATGACAGCCCTGCGAACCGATACAACAAAATTTTGCTAACTGGGACGAACATTCTTTAATTTTAAGTTAGTTCCACTTTAACTAAATTCTCGAGACTGGCGTCAATGAAAAGCTTCTATTTTGTACTTTATTAGATTGATTAATTTTTTGGTGTTTTACGCCGCGCTCAAGATAATTTCACTTATATGGCGACGTTGCCATTTTTATTCTGGGAGGAAACTCACGACCTTTTTGTGGTAACTGGCAACCATCCCACATTGGTCGTTCGAGTGAAAACCCAGTCAGAAAATTTTCCAATTTAGACTTCGTGGGATTCGAACTTGCGACCCATCGGTGGAAGTCCAACGCTCTACCTACTGAGCCAGGGAGGTACCTCCCTACTTCATTAGAAAAATAGTTGATTTTGGGATTTGGTTTCACCTGGAAAATATGGACATTTTTGTACCTCATGCCACTTCAAATATAGGCCTACTTATTTCACTGGCACTTATTCGACTCTACACAAGTTTCCATTGTGTTTCGGGGGCCTCCGTGGCTCAGTAGGTGGAAAGTTGGACGCTCAATCCGAACAGCCTTCCACCAATGGGTCGCTGGTTCAAATCCCACTCAGTTTAAACAAAATTGGAAAATTTTCTGACTGGGTTTTCACTCGAACGACCTATGTGGGATGGTTGCCAGTTACCAGCAGAAGGTTGTGAGTTTCCTCCAGGCACAGAGCCCGGTTTCCTCTCACAATAAAACTGGCAACGCCGCCAAATAAGTGAAATAATCTTGAGCGTGGCGTAAAACACCAATCAATCAATCCTTCTATACAAGCTGCTATAGTGTTTCTTATAAAGTTTTACTTTGGTTGTTTTTGTAGGACTTTGCCTGCCAACAAAATCCTTTAAATTAAAATTGTGAGATATAAAACCAAGCCAGATTTTAAATTTTATATATTTTTTTTTTTTCAGAACTCAAAATCCTATTGACCAGATATTTGCTATTATCCGTGAGATGGCGCCACAAAAGGGAGTTAAATCTGTCAAACTGGCGGACATAATGGAACAGTGCACATCGAAAGGATTCAAACCTGATCGTGTTGATGCCTGTATCGAGGAATACGAAGAACTGAATGTTTGGCAAGTCAACCAAGCCCGAAGTAAACTGACCTTCGTTTGAGCCAGCAGGGGCCGGTTTCACAAAACGGCGTAGATGTATTTTTTGCGTAACTTTCATACTAACGTATCTCTACAGTATGGGTCGCTATAGCAGTTACGTGAAAACTTACGCTACGCCGCTTGGTGAAACAGTCTCCAGGGGTTTTCTGAAAGGCATTTTTTAAAAATATCTATAAACTTAATCCCATTGTGAACTCAATCAACCTCATCCTGGTAATACAGTAATAATGTGTGACAGAGGTTTAACTGAGCCAAAAGTGAACTGACCTCTATCTGAGAGAGCAGCCGTTGGGTTTTATAATGTCTAAAAAAATTTGACCGCAATCATCACTGAGCCGAAAGTGAACTGACCTGCGTCTAAGAGAGCAGCCGTTTGCTTTTAAAATGTCTAAAGTTTTTTTGAACGCAATCAACTACTCACCCTGGTAATACTGTTACTGTAGAAGTTTCATATAGAAAAATCTGATTAACACCAGGAGCCTGTTTCACAAAGCGGTGTAGCGTAAGTTTCCACGTAACTGTCCTGACAACTCGCACTGTAGAGATACGTTAGTATGAAAGTTACGCAAAAAATACATCCAACGGCTTTGTGAAACAGGTTCCTGGGGCCAGTTTCACAAAGTGGCGTAGCGTAAGTTTTCACTTAACTGTCCTGACAACTCGCACTGTAGAGATACGTTAGTATGAAAGTTACGCAAAAAATACATCTACGCCGTTTTGTGAAACAGGCTGTTGATGTTGATTATTCTGCATAGTTATTTCTTGAGGGTACCAGCATTTATATCTGCAATCATGGAAGTTAAACAGTGGCTAAATTATAATGCCGTAAAAAGAGCTTAAATAAATTGATTACTTGACAAGTGATCTCGCGACGCAAAGCTGTTGCTACTGCGATTTAAATTGAAGATCAGAAAACTTCATGAACGGACAGAAATATGCAAGATAAACAGGTGAACTTTTTCGAAACGAAGCTAAGTTTTTAAAAAGAGCAACACAAGTCATATTGTTGGTTTTCTTGTGATGGCCAAAACCAGGCAATGTCACCCTATAAATGAGATAGCCTGGACTTCAGTGTGGCCCAAAGCAGCATTAAGTAATCTTCCGGGTTATTTTGTTATGCTCATGTGTACGCATTAAATTAAAGCGCATGATGTTTTTAACTGCGTTGGGCGGAGTTTCGCTATTTTTGTATCGGGTCCCAAACATAGAAAATTAAAAAAACGTGTTACTGTTCACATTTACAAGCTTCCTCTTTGAGAAGACATTTTAGTAAATTTTTATCATGTATCTTAAAAATAAATTGTATCATTAAAAATTGAATTCAATGTTGAATAAATAGAATCCTTTTTAAAGTTATATCATTATCTCATGCCCCATGTTATAATCTGCTGAACAAAGATATATTTCCATTGCCCTTCCCAATTGTGTATATTTGTAAATTGATTTCTTTCACAAAATAAATTGTATCTTTAGAATGATTTTTGCGTTGTTAAAGTAGCGATATTCTTCAACTTCATTAATTGAGACGGTGTAAAACATCAATCAGTCAGCCATCTTCATAGGTAATGCTTTCTTCGGTCATTACATTACGACCTATGTGGGATGGTTGCCAGTTACCAACGGACGGTCGTGGGTTTCCTCCGGGCACAGAGCCCGGTTTCCTCCCACAATAAAACTGGCAACGCCGCCATATAAGTGAAATAATCTTGAGCGGGGCGTAAAACACCAAACAATCAATCTTCAACTTCATTAATTGAGACGGTGTAAAACATCAATCAGTCAGTCATCTTCATAGGTAATGCTTTCTTCGGTCATTACAAGTGAAAAATGGGGATTTATAGTGGATTCCAATCCCCTGACCTTATCACTTTTGAAAGAAGATAGATGGAAATATCCAACTCCTCAGCTAAAATCTGTCCATTCTTAGCTGGTCAATATTGCGAGCCGTTTTATCATTCACTACACCCAGTTTGTGTTTTCTCAGCCAATGAAAATTGATTTCGGGTATGCTAGAGCTAGGAGGTGGCTTACATAGTGATAGTTTGGTATCTGGGTTATTTGAATATTGGATTGAAACTAACGCGGGTCTACTGTACATACTTTAAGCTTTCAATCAATGCCTGATAACAGATTTTTGTGTGTTTTTTTAATGTTCACCCAATTTTGAAAATACCAAAGTTTGGCTTAGAATAAGTAAGTCTAAAACTGTCAAAATGGCGGTACCCATGTTAAATTGTGTGTAGCTTGAAACCGACATGCACTATGTCAACTTTATTTGGTTGTAAAGGATTTCTCATGTGTTTATCTGTTTGAAAATGGTAAGGAAAAGTCTTTACGAGATTTAGGTAATTAGCCACAAATCAAAACGTTAACATTACCGCAAATGGGAAATGAAACTGTATTATGTAACCTAAAGACATGGCCAAACGAATAACATGGGAGTCCATGAAACAAGGTATGAACCGGCGACTGGAAGCTGTGATTCGGGTGTTTGATGGAAGTTTGCGATATTGACAGATTGTGTTTCTATCATCTATATATGTTGCTTGTAACCTCTGTGGCTCAGTCGGACAGAGGCATTCCATCGATGCGGCGCTGGCTCAAACCCACCAAGTAAGAACATTCTAAATGGGTTTCAAAATCGCCGTGTGTGAAAGAGTTTGCAGGTACTCGCCGAAGGTCCTGGTTTTCTCTGGATAAAGAGTCTAGTTTCCTCCCCGACTAAACCTGGTAACGCCCCTATATAACTAAGTGAAACCAGTTGAACATTTCATTTATTGTCGGTGCAAATTGTATATTGACTAACTTGTGTTAAAGTGGCATGAGCTGCCAAAATGTTGATATTTTGACGTTGAAACAGAATGTTGAAATTATTGACTATTTTTCTCAAGACATAATTCAGAAGCTTTTTAGTGCTTCCAGTCTCGAAAATGTACGATAAAGTATTGTTTTGAACTAACTTTGAGTGATAATGAATGAATGGTCGTCCCGGTTATTTAAATTTTGTTTACTTTTCGAACACGTTTTCGTTTCGTGCAGGCCACATACTGTATGGATTTTCCTCATTCCAACGCCAATCCTTTAGTTTTTCGATGGCCCTCGAAGTCTCTTACTGTTGAGACATCCCAGTTTTGTTTAGGTGACCGAAAGATTCTTCCAGCCAAATTCTGTTTAAAGCATATCTTTTAATATTGAATATGAAGATAGTGTGCTACAATGAATTTCCCCTTGCGAGCGTATATTACTCTTGTTTGTTCTACGGATTACATATACAGTGTATATATATTCAGTCGACGAAATTTTATTGGTATAACAAAATGGCTGTATTATATATGACGAATTAATGATGCCAGATTAGCACAGAAAAGGCCATTTCTGCGCCTAACTTGAATTTTTGCAGTATACATGCCACTAAGTGTTCTATGTGTGCTCCACAAGTAGTGTTATTCCGAAAAACGAAAACTTCATATACGGACTCAATATTTCGACTTCTATTCAGTCAGCATCATGACGTGTGCTTCGGTATGAAATTATTTTCTTATAGAAAGTGTACCGGTAGCCTTTATTATGACTGAATGGAGAATGCATTGTCCCTAGACAATTGTAGCATGAAGCCGTCTTGGTTGCCATGGCAATACGTAGGATCGGATTTTCATGGTAATGGAGTTCAGCAGGTAAACAACATTATTTGAAAGTGAACGTAACTGAACCCATATAAACTGAAATAATTTATGTTCATTTTCCTGTGCACATTTTATTGTTATTGTTGGTCGTAAATGCCGTTATCTTAAGTTGAAGTTCACTTGACATTCCGTTCATGGGTGAATCATACAGGAATCAGTCAAGAGCTGAAAAATAGTCCACTTCCGCTTTTTTCATTGGTCTGTAATTTGGTAAAAAATATTAGCCTATATACGAAAACGAGGCTCAGGTAAGCAACCTCAATTCCAGGTAAATTGTTAATAATTTTTAAATTATCTATTGCCGGACTGTTGTGGGTGGAATTGTCGTCTTTTAAGCCTTTCAATTCTCTGATTTTATCGGTTTCTCTTAGGAGCTAGGCTAATATGAACCTGACCTGAACGTTTGTTATTTTTGTATACCCTCAGGTGAACGTTTTTTTCCGGCGTCTGTCCTAGTTTTTTTTTTAAGAAATTTTTTCGCCGCAAAAGTCATATTAACCCCGTCTATAACCAAACCTCATTTCATTATGATTTGCAGTTACAAAAACTTTTAAATTCTGAGCGCTGTCATTTTTCTTGCGTCGCACAATTGGAACTTAATGATTGACGTTAGTAGTTATATGTTAGCTGTGATTTGTCATTTTGTCTTGACAAAGTTCTCTCCCTTGATTTCTAACCCAGTCATTCTGTTTACGTCGCTTTGCTTCCGTTTGTCCGCTTTATAAGATTATCTGTTTAGCTACTGAGAAACGTGTTTAACGTAGGCGTGCGAATTACCAGGAAGGTATGTATGATGATCTCACTATAGCCGAGAAATCTGGGCTCTGCCGAATTTTTTTTTCTCTCCGTGTTCGTCATAAGGCGACCAGACACATTACCAGCCATATATAATACAAGTCGCCGTAAGACCGATAATCCGGGCTAATCTCACTATACTTCTAGCTATAGCATTTGGTCCTTCACTTTCAAGGTTAACCATTGTTGTTATAACACTCGGTAATTGATCAGACGATTTTTAGTTATTTTTTTTTTAATGAACGGACTTAAACTTAAACTTAAACTTAAATTTCACCGATCAGCAGTAAGTCAACAGTAACATAATAACACACCCGGATCACATACTGGCCCCTTTTTTTTATTTTGTTCAAATGTTAGGGGAGTTGTTGTTGTGTTTGTGTTAATAGTGTATACAGTTTTTAAAATTAAAAACTAAGCGATGTTAGGGGAGTGGAGGGCTATGTCTAGATATAGGCCCAATCGTATTCGGGATAAAGGCCTTCATCCAAGCATGCTCGTTGAGATTTAATTAACCAAAAGTGAAATTCTTTTCTGCCTCATTGTTTAAAGTGGCATGAGCTGCCAAAATGTTGATATTTTGACTTTAAAATAGAATGTTGATTATCAGCTATTTTTCTCAAGACCGTCGTATAATTCAAAAGCTTTTTAGTGCTTCTAGTCTCGAAAATGTACGATAAAGTATTGTTTTGAACTAACTTTGGCTAAGAATGAATGAATGGTCGTCAAGGTTATTTAAATTTTGTTTACTTTTCGAACACGTTTTCGGTTCGTACAGGCGACATACTGCATGGATTTTCCTCATTCCAACGCCAATCATTTAGTTTGTCGATGGCCTTCAGAGCCTCTTACTGTCGTGACGATCAGAAATTATGAAAAAAGTGTGAATTTTGGCAGCTCATGCCACTTAAATAATCTGATATTCATTATGTCGTCAGGGCGGACCTGCAAATATCAGAATGGAGATAACAAATCGGATTTAACTTGTTGAATTAGTTGAGATTATGTAGTTCCAAGTCGGTACGTAAGGACTAATTCTAGTTCAACCGAATGTGCAATAGCATAGGCCGACTAGTAAGTAAACAAGATGAGACACGACATGTATGGCAAGCCGTTTCGGCCTATTTAACATATCTTGAATTCATTTGCACATATGTGCAATTCAATTCCACATATCTTGAATTCATTTCCTGATATGTACATATCGGGAATTGAATTGCACATATGTGGAAATGATTTCAAGATTTGTTAAAGGCCCACTTGCCGCCGTAGCCTGTTTAAATTTGCTTAGAAAACCAATTTACATGAGCTTACTACGACTAATACCACTAAACTTAAACATAGGACACATAAAACATGTCTAGTTAGCTTTAGACTGTAAAAATAGGGTGAAAAACAAACGAAGAATCGAAGCCTGATTACAACAACAACGATCAGTGTCGGTCAACTTTCGTGTTGGATTACCGTCCTTTCAGGCCTTTGTATCTGTGGTTTACGCTCAAACAATTATCAGCAGGCTTTTCCAGTCGCTGTTAACCGATCGTCAGTCTGTATTTCTCAGATAAATAGGCCTACGTAAAATTACACTGTGCCGTTAGTTCACTCACTCGACTGAAACATAAAATCGCCAATAGGGGGCAGATCGGTTTGTTTACGTTCCGGGTACGTAACAATTCAAATTTTCAAATTCAAATTAAAAATACAAAGTGACGTCCAAACTTTTAAATTTTGGTAAAAATAGAAAGTTCCTAACTTATATTGTCTGGAAAAAATACAGAATACGGTCTTTCTTTTTTAATGTAAACAATATTCCTGATTTTCGCGGCAAGTGTGCCTTTAAATAGGCCGAAACGGCTTGCCATAGACATGCTAAGGCCGAATTAGTGCTAGCAGGAGCATTTTGGTACGTACGTACGGTAAGGTCACTAGATTTATCGATGTGCGCTAAAATTATGTGAGCACAAAAAATCTTCTGAATTGTTCTTCTTGAGGTATATAGCGGACATTCAATTTCAACATTTTGGCAGTTCATGTCACTTTATAGCACGTCTTGTCCAAAAGACCTTTTGTCAATTTTTCGCTTAAGGACATGCTTACGGCACCAATCTTAGACCGGACAAGTCCAGCTTCCAATTCGACTCCAGCTATATTCATTCAAGCCCCCGTTTCATGCAAGAATTTTTCGCTTTACTTGATTATTTCAGACATAAACTGTCCCAATAGTGGGTTTCTTTCCTAAAATATGTTGTAAAAACAGACGGATGCTTTGTCCGGTGCACGTTTTAGGGCCGTAATTTTGACGTTGATAAATTACGTCATTTGAAAGTAATTGGCAAATCATCTATTCCCTTTATATATCTTGGATATTCCTTGTCTCTACGTCTTTAGGTGAGTAATGTTTAAAAATTTCGAGTTAGTATTTTTTTTTTAATTCTGGGAGCTACTCTTTTTTCAAATGCACTCTATGTTGACGTGGTATTAAAGAAGCCCGTGTGGTCGTATCAGGATAGCTTCAATCCACTCAACATATGGCGGACTAGAATATTCCCGTCTTCAATAGACCATTTGCCAGTTTTTTGCGCAACAATGACATGCCATCGTGGCACCAATCTTAGACCAGACATGCAAGCCCATGCAGCGTCCAATTATAGACTTCAGTTTTATTCAGTCGAGCTCCCGTTTCATTCAAGATTTTTTCACATCACTTGATTATTTCAGACATAAACTGTCAGAATATCGGCTTTCTTTCCTAAAATATGTTGCAAAAATGCAGAAAATTTTGAGTCAAAAATCGACGGATGCTTTGTCAGGTCGCTAAATTAGGCTACGCCATATGAAAGTAATTGGCAAATCACCTATTGCTTTCCTCGTTGGAGACGACTCGTGATTTTACCCAAGCAGATATATAAAATACACTTAAGCATTTTCGTCCAGCACCAGTTGGTGAAATTTGGTTTAACATCTTAAAGCTATAGCTCATCTAATCGATTCTCGTCTATTTGTAGAACAGGATGGTGGTCAAGCTTCCGTCAGGCTAGGTTGTTCAACTGGATTAAACATGGGAGTTCCGGTGCCAAGCCTTGTGGGATTCTTCTGGCTCGTGATTGTATTCTGTATGGCGTCATCAGATTCCACTGACTGTCCCCTAGGATGCACGTGCTCGCCGAATCATCTCGACTGTTCAATAGCTGGACTGACTCGTGTTCCAACCAATCTGTCCAACGCTATGAACATCACTGTGTTGAATTTGGCCATAAACAATATTACACAAATCCGTGTAGAGGATCTCGGAACATTTCTGAATTTACGAATAATCGACCTGTCTTACAACGCGATCGAATCTATCCAAGAAAGAGCTTTCTCTCAGCTACCACATCTGTCACACGTTGACTTAAAACAAAACTTTCTGACGTCACTTCCAAACTACACTTTCAAAGGACTATTTAATCTGACGTCAGTTGATGTATGTCAGAACAAATTGACGTCATTAGGCAAGGCGTTTAATGACGCACCATCGTTGTCTGTATTGAACTTAGAGAACAATTACTTAACTAGTGTTTCTGCAGATGCATTTAATGGAACTGTCACTTTGACCGATCTTGTGCTTAAACAAAACCATTTGACATTTTTTCCAACGATAGCTGTGAAGACATTACACGCTCTTGAAACTCTGGATTTATCACAGAACAAGATCTACACCCTTGGACATTGCACTTGTCTTGGGCTAACGTCATTAAAATATCTACAACTGGGAGACAATATATTAAGCAATATATCTGATCAAACTTTTGATACCCGCTGTGTGGAAGGGGAAACCCCGCCCGATGGCAGCTCTTTGGCTTCCCCACTACAGACTTTAGACTTAAACAACAATTTATTGTCAACGATACCCAAAAGAGCTTTAAACAAACTACCAGGATTAAGAAGTCTCAACTTAAATTCGAACAATATTAGGAGAATAGAGCAAGGAGATTTTGCCAACTTTACTCAGCTTTTTTTCCTTTCCATAAGCTACACACCCAGATTGAAATCGATCGCCAATGAATCTTTTATAAATCTCCCGTCGTTACATTCCGTTTTCATTCATGATTGTGTATCCTTGACTGAAATAACACCAACGGTTTTTAAAAATGTTTCCAATTTGAAAAGTTTGAAAGTTAACGGAAATGGTTTTCAAGGAATCTCTCCTGACCTCTTGAAGTGGGCCGAAAATATTTCTCTAACTCTTTCGTTTAATCCATTCCACTGTAACTGTAGTTTGCAATGGTTGCCCGAATACTACAACAACGACACAACTCCACAAATGAGTCGACTCAACATTGAAGGCCTTGTCTGTTCGTCTCCCGAAAAACTGAAAGGTTCAAAAATTGTTTCCCTTCAACAAGATCAGTTTCGGTGTCGGGGCAAAAAGAAATCCGTCAAGGCTCGCCTCCATACCGCCATTATTGCTGCTAGTGTTTGTGGAATAGTCGCCATTTTGCTTATCTTGTTCGTCAAATTCCGTAATCGAATCTGCATCGTTGTAAAGCGTCAATTCCGATACAAAGCTCACAGGGACAACCGGGAGTTATTTTCTGTGAAATTATCAGAGATCATGATTGAAAATGACCACGAACCTTTCTATGACGATACTAACCTTGACCTTCGACCTTTCCAGGCTCCCAATGAAAGAAACAGAATCGTCACGTGACGAACCATATACATGTATATGAAGAAGGTTTTAGACAAGAAGATTTTCCCTGTGCCCGTGTGTTTTAGTGATCATAAATATATATAAAGAAGGTTCTCTATAGTTGCTTATTGCACGATATATGCCAAAGACTAATTTTAATGAATAAATATTAATCGGATACTTTCAATTGTGATACATACATTAGTTTTATGAGAATAGAAGCATTTCTACTCAAGGAACAAAATTTACAATCTGCCTTTTAACGGTCACATTATTAATTTTTTCCATGTACATATATTTTAAATAATTGTCATAAACGTTGTTGTTTTTTTCCAGATTTTAGAACTAAATAATTTGATGGAAGTTATGTGTATAGACTGCCATCTTGTTTTAAAATGTTCGAATTTTAGAAAAATATTGTCTGAAGCCCATTATCTGTTCTTAATGGGGAAAAATATCCAACAATTTCATTATTCTTTTTCACAAAATGTCACTTTGACTTTGGTATTTTTTTGCTGTGCTAATGTTTAAGTGGTATCGTTTTGTTGTAAAGTGCTACAAATACTGGTCAATGTTTTTAACAATGTTAAGATTCACACACATGCACGCCCTTTGAAGATTTTCCCTGTGCGCGTGTGTTTTAGTGTCATAAATATATACGTCTTAGCTACAAGTATATACATTGCTTATCCATCTCCACTAAACGGATAGAATTTCATATTCCGCTTCTTTTTCCCCAACAAAAGACTGTACACATGTATTTTTTAATTATTATTCTCCTTATATTTGGGATTGAACAAAAAAATCGAAGACATTGCTATTTCGAGTTTGGGCTACGCCTTTGACAGATAATCGAACCCTCTTCAATATATGTAGTTCAATCGCAAAAATAACGAGAAGACTGTTACGTATATTCGCTTTCTAAAAGATACAAATATTTTTTATTGCAAATTGACAGATGTATACATGTTAAATTGATTTTATTGGCTCATTTTGATGTTTTTAAAATTCAATAGCAGATATAATTTTAAAGTTGCTTATAGTATGTTCCTGTGATGAAAAAATGGCGAATTAACACAGGTAGGCCT
This sequence comes from Lepidochitona cinerea, assembly GCA_963971465.1. Classification (NCBI taxonomy): domain Eukaryota; kingdom Metazoa; phylum Mollusca; class Polyplacophora; order Chitonida; family Tonicellidae; genus Lepidochitona; species Lepidochitona cinerea. The sequence goes on along the minus strand of OZ020562.1, from coordinate 13,728,887 downwards.
ATATATACGTTTTGTATCGTTATATTCAGATGTATACTCTTTTTAAACAATAAAATTTATTCATTTTCCTTCTTCTTTTCAGGTCTCTCCATAGCTCTTTCGTTACATATGAACTATTGTACATTCATGGTAGGCCCTACACGCTTTCCATCTATAAGCCAAATGTTCGCATCTGATGTATTTCTTACATAATTTTTTTTCTATCAACTCTTAACATATCGATGGGCAGATAAGCCTGCGTCGGTGGCGTGAATATAGGACGTAAAAAATAAAAAGAGAAATACGCACCGTAGCATGCAAAAGAATTAAGGCGTAAATAGTGAAAAGAATTGCTGTATATACCAACGCCCTAATATTGAGCCCCAAAAAAATTAACAAAGCAGTAATATATTTAGTTACGGCTTTTAAATGAATTATTAAGAAGGACTTCGGATTTCAGATTTAAGCTAAGTCTTAACTATCCTTAATCTCAACTACCTTTCAGCTAGTACCGCCTATTATATCTTTGAAACATTCCTCTTTTCACTGAACCAGTTGATTTCTTCGAAATCCGTTGTTAAACTGTTAAATCGCTCTTCGTAAAGCATAGCATAAAAATTGGCCTTATGAGGTTACATGAATTATCTCACCCTTATAATGGCGGTTTAATGTGTGGATCTACCTGACCGGCAAAGTAAGATAGGATAGAGAGACACGAGTGCGGCTATAATATATTTTTTTGTCTTTGGCGAAAAATCAATCTCCGTAATTGACAGAACGGAGGTTGTATTTACAATTCAAGGCCTGTCAAAATCATCAATAATTCTGAACGTTCTAATTCAACCTGCAAATTTTCCGTATTTGGTCGTGTTAGAATTTTCAATAAGAATGTTTCGTACAAATGCAAAGTTGAATAATTATAGTATTTTCTAAAGCATTTGAATGACACCTCCCTGCTTGATTTTTAATTAAACAATTAGAGGTATGTGTTATTGTATATGTTAAGTCCATGCACTCAGTCAGGCGAACGGTGACCACATGTAGACCGGTTAGGCGACATTTCTCCCCCGCTTCTTGTCAAGAGAACGCATCTCATTAACGGTGAGCCTCAAGTTGCCTTAAAACTATATAGAAAACAACCCCGCTGATGATAATTTTAACAACACAGCGTTAGATTAAGAAAGCATTTCTGAAATGAGTAGTTGTATGGGTAGAGAGCAGGGTTTCAAAACATGGCTGACGTTTCACTGATAACCAAAAAGGCGACATCGGTACAAGTAAAGGTAGTCGGTAAGCTGTATATAGTTGTTATTTGTATTTGAACAAAGCGTATACCTTTATCCTTCCCAGGATTATGATATGGTATTTAAAAGAATACACCAGGCTTGTGTTTTTTTTTTGTTTTTTTTTCGTTTACCTATAGATTCATAGAAAAGTTCCCTGTCGCAATTGTTGTCGTCTGACAACAAATCTTCGAGAATGTATCACATGCGCAGCTGGAGATTATGTAGCATTGCAAGCATTACCATATACCGCAGGCGTAGAGCGACTTAGTATATAGGCAATGTAACCGCGACCGCCATCTTGTTTTTTCGAGTGACTTCCGGTAGGATCTGTCAGTGCGATCGCCGATGTCAGGGTCCGGCCAGTTTCAGGTAATTTTCTTTATATTCGGCTTTTAGCTGGGGCGATTGCATGTAATTTTTATTTTCCTCAGTAATTACTGAGTCTTTCTAAATCCTCATTTAAGCCTGACATTCTCTGAATTTCTTTCACGCTAGGGAATTCCCTTTTACAACTAATTACGCTGAAAGGTATCTCCCCAAATTTGGTAGGAATCTAGGAAAAACTTTTTATTCAATTTTATCAACACCGTCAATGCAATCCATTAGATAATTGGTTTAGACCAGCTTTAATAATTGATAAGCTAACCTTTCTGTACAAACACTTATACTTGTGAATTAAATGTTCTGATTTAACCTAAACTTCTGTTGGTTACTGGCAACCATCCCACTTATGACAGCGATTAACATGAATCCAATATGAAAAGCCCCATTCGGACTAAAAATTCCACTACGTACATGCTAAGGGGTAATCAGTGAAAGTTGTGGTGATAGCTTGTGGTGGGAAACCTCAGTAAACTATGATTTATGAATAGCTGTCAATGGGATTCAGTATGTATTTGGAGGAGCTGTCAACTAAGCATATATTTTAAGAGTTCTACTTGGCGCATTAATGTCAAACTTTGCACACTATTTTTACATATGATTGGCTAGATTCCTACCAAATTTCAACAAAACGCGGAATTTGGATCATATGTTTTTTTAATGTCAAAGTGGGGAAATACCTTTCAGCGTAATTAGTTGTAAAAGGGAATTCCCTAGCGTGAAAGAAATTCAGAAAATGTCAGGCTTAAATGAGGATTTAGAAAGACTCAGTAATCACTGAGGAAAATAAAAATTACATGCAATCGCCCCAGCTAAAAGCCGAATATAAAGAAAATTACCTGAAACTGACCGGACCCTGACATCGGCGATCGCACTGACAGATCCTACCGGAAGTCACTCGAAAAAACAAGATGGCGGTCGCGGTTACATTGCCTATATACTAAGTCGCTCTACGCCTGCGGTATATGGTAATGCTTGCAATGCTAGAGATTATGCAGCCGGCGCAACTAAAACAGGTCAATTCAATATCCAGTTGAGTTCCACCAATGGGTCGCGGGTTCGATTCCCACTCAGTCCAAAAAAATGTGAAAATTTTTTAGACTGGGTTTTCACTCGAACGATGAATGGTTGCCAGTTACCACAGGGAGGCCGTGGGACATACTGTCCGGTTTCCTCCCACAATAAAACTGACAACGCCGCCATATAAGTGAAATAATCTTGAGCGCGGCGTAAAACACCAAACAATCAATCATTCAATATCCAGTGATACATGAGAGAGACCCAGACAGAATTCACCGAACTTTCGCCAGACTAACACTTATCCACATACGAAAGTACCGAAAAACATTTTTTTTATGACCTGCGTAGTAAGCACTCCATGGTAGCGCCGCCTTAGTTCCCTTACCACGACCCATTAATGCCGACATTGCTTCAGATAATTTTAATTGTTGATTAAATTTTTAAAGTATGCTGTAATGGGAAAGTGGTGCAACTGAAGAATTTGTTGTGCAGTATCCTTTTAAAAAACAGCATTGTTGCCATTGCTGGTTGAAGGAAACCGAAATATTTTTATTCTGAATGCCAGTGGCGTATTTGGTTAGTTCAAACTGTGCACCATGAACGATGCTGGCGGCAAACAGAGATCGCATCTTGTACATTGAAATGAAGGCGGCCGCTGTTTCGGTACACCTCCGTATTACTCCGAACGTTAAGAAATATGATCAAAGTATTTCGCTTCCGTATACTACGACTAGAGCTTATGCCCAATTTGAGAGTAAAATGTCCGTTTCGCTTTCAGTTTCGATATGAAACTACATGTATAAATTACAAAATTGAACTGTGCTCTATAAGGCTTACGTTCACAAAACTGATAATTGCACCGCGATTCAGACGATCGTATGTTGATGCTAGTATGATCTTATGTTTTATAGTGGAGTTGCCAGGTTTAGTGGGGAGAAAACTGGGCGATTTGCCCTGATGAAACTCCCGACCTTCGGCGAGTACCTGGTAACTCCCTCTATCCGATTGAGCAACCGAGGCCCCCGCTCTTAAAGAAGGGTGCCAACAAAAACGTCGTTGAAAAGATAACCAAAGACAGTTGTCTTGAAAGAGGAACCCCAAAGAATGATTTTGAGTCGAATATAACAGTCTTGGAAAAGCAACCAAGAACAATAATCTAAAGAAAGTCGGCAAAAGAGAACGCTCTTCAACAAAGCTTGAAAGACAACGATTGATTGATTTAATTCATGTAACTTTTTTGGCGGCGTTGACAGGTCTACATTGGAGGGAGGGAGGGTTCTTTGCCCAAAATAAACCTCGACCTTTTTCGAGTATATAGCAGTTCTTCCGCATGAAGCGATCGGGAGATAAATAAAATTTTTATATTTTCTTTGGACTGAGAGAGATGTTAAATGTAGGCGGGTTGCCAGCTGGCCGTTGAAGATCGGGGGCTTCCTTCATGCAAAATAGAACGATATTGAACGAAATAGCCACAAAAAAAAAACTTAGATATCTGCAACTTAAAATAATCTGGGACGATGCCGCAAATAAGATTGTTCTTGAAATTGTTGTAAATGAGAAGGGTTGAACGGATTCAGAGAATTTTGAACCCAAGAAGGCAAAATAAAGTTTTGCCAAAGTCAGATCTTTGAATGATCTTCAACAAAATAGCCTAAGAGAATGATCTTGAACAAGACAGTCTAAGAGAAGGCCCTTGTACAAGGCAGCTTAAGATAACGATCTTCAACAAGACAGCTTAAGATAACGATCTTCAACAAGACAGCTTAAGATAACGATCTTCAACAAGACAGCTTAAGATAACGATCTTCAACAAGACAGCTTAAGAGAATGATCTTCAACAAGACCGCTTAAGATAACGATCTTCAACAAGACAGCTTAAGAGAATGATCTTCAACAAGACCGCTTAAGATAACGATCTTCAACAAGACAAGCCAAAGAGAATGATATTCAACAAGACAGCCAAAGAGATTGATCTTCGACAAGACAGCCTAAGAGAATGATCTTCGACAAGACAGCCAAAGAGATTGATCTTTAACAAGACAGCCAAAGAGATTGATCTTCAACAAGACAGCTTAAGAGAAGGCCCTTGTACAAAGAAGCCAAAGAGATTGATATTCGACAAGACAGCCAAAGAGATTGATATTCGACAAGACAGCCTAATAGATAGATCTTGCACACGGCAGCCAAAGGGAATGTTGAATAAGGCAACACAAGAGAGTGCTTTTTAATATGGTAGAAAAGTAAAAAGCTCTTAAACAAGACGGCTAAAGACAATGTTCTTGGACACGACAGTCAAAGAGAATATTCTTGAAGAGAGCAAGATTTATTGGTCATCATTTTTTTGTGGAACATATGGATTTATTTGTTGTTTTCAGAGTCTACTGAAAGCCTGTTGACGTCATTACGGTGGAGAGTTGGTCTGTGTTGTTTCTTCGCCTTGTTCTTCACACAAACTTTCCGCGTAAACTTCTCCGTCGGGTTGGCTTGTATGGTTGGAGAGAATTCCTCGAACTCCCTTGATGTAAGCAATCTGTCGTCGATTATCTCCCCTAGCTCAATCCAGGGGTTGTTGCTAGGAGACGGAGGTGCGCCACAGGTAATGTATATGCAAGTTTGTTGAATTCTTATCTCTTTTAAATCAAGAATTTTTGTTGTGGATTTTCCAATGATTGCCCACCCCACCACCACCTCACACTTCGCACCTATCACTCACCACACCACCACCTCACACTTCGCACCTATCACACCCCACCACCACCTCACACTTCGCATCTATCACTCACCACACCACCACCTCACACTTCGCACCTATCACTCACCACACCACCACCTCACACTTCGCACCTATCACTCACCACACCACCACCTCACACTTCGCACCTATCACACCCCACCACCACCTCACACTTCGCACCTATCACTCACCACACCACCACCTCACACTTCGCACCTATCACCCACCCCACCACCACCTCACACTTCGCACCTATCACTCACCACACCACCACCTCACACTTCGCACCTATCACTCACCACACCACCACCTCACACTTCGCACCTATCACACCCCACCACCACCTCACACTTCGCACCTATCACTCACCCCACCACCACCTCACACTTCGCACCTATCACCCACCCCACCACCACCTCACACTTCGCACCTATCACTCACCCCACCACCACCTCACACTTCGCACCTATCACCCACCCCACCACCACCTCACACTTCGCACCTATCACTCACCACACCACCACCTAACACTTCGCACCTATCACTCACCCCACCACCACCTCACACTTCGCACCTATCACTCACCACACCACCACCTCACACTTCGCACCTATCACTCACCCCACCACCACCTCACACTTCGCACCTATCACCCACCCCACCACCACCTCACACTTCGCACCTATCACTCACCCCACCACCACCTCACACTTCGCACCTATCACTCACCCCACCACCACCTCAGATTTCGCACCTATCACTCACCCCACCACCACCTCACACTTCGCACCTATCAATGGTGATTGAATCACAAATTACTAAATTGTTATAGCATGAGTGATACTGAAAGCCTTTATTTATCAGGCCAGAGCAGTCACCACCCACATGGCGAAAATGTTCCCCAAGGATTAGAATCAACATCATCCGACATCAAAGACCCCATTTTCCCAAACACTATATTTACTTTATACCTCTTTTTAACACAATTAGAAACTTGTCTCCATGGTTATTTTAGACAAGAAGATTTTCCCTGTGCCCGTGTGTTTTAGTGATCATAAATATATTTACTTTACATACTCATCCAAGCCATGTACATGTATTTTGCAGAATGGTCAATTCAACTGGAGTCAGGAAACTCAAGGCTCTCTGCTCTCAGCCTATGGATATGGATACGTTCTATCTCACATACCAGGGGGCTGGCTTTCTCGTCGTTATGGAAGCCGTTACGTGATTGGATTCTCTATGATCGTTGCCATGGTGATAACAGCATTGACGCCTACCTGCGCACGAACTCATCACTATTTACTGTTTGCTGCCCGAGCAATACTTGGGGCTGCACAGGTTGTCCATTCTCTTTATAAACCCTTTAGTATTCTATAACTTTGGTTTCTTTTATTTAAGGACAATAAAATGCCAGGTTGAAATGGATTGCTCACAGGACATCAAAGTTAACTTTTGCGCTCTTTTCTGATTATCACATGTATAGAGTCGGAAAACAAATACATTTATAGGCTTATAAGTTCACTGTCACTACAAATTGATCACCATAAAGAAAAAATCCTACTCGAGGTACCTGCGACCATTTTTTTTTCTGGTGCGCCTACAGGCTGATTTTACAATTTATTTGCGCAGTGGTTTTGTTTGAGTTCCTTGTTGGTGGACTAATATTGAATGGCAAAATGAATGGTTTTGTATAGAGGTTAACATAGGTTTTTTTTTTGATGCTATGAAGAGACGTAAAAATAATTATTAACCATGGAAACGACGACTTCAAGATTTTACAGCAATAAAACGAACTGTGGACTTCCAACTTTGGCTAGGTTGAATCTGATTATCCTTGCTCTTTAAAGTGCCAACGCGATGCTTTGGTTACTATGTTCTGGTTGGTCGCGGCTGACCAAGGGCCTGTTTCACAAAGCGGCGTAGATGTATTTTTTGCGTAACTTTCATACTAACGTATCTCTACAGTATGGGTTGCTATGGCAGTTACGTGAAAACTTACGCTACGCCGCTTTGTGAAACAGGCCCCTAGTTTGCATTGATCACTTCGCTTTTTATACTGATTTTGGCCAAAAAAGGACGTCAGTATAAAAAAAAATATAGTCGATTAGGAGCCAGAACCCCGGACTATAAAAATCAGGTAAAATCGACCGTAACTACAAACGGTGTATCATACGTATCAACAACGGGTGTATGTACCTCTCTTTTGAACAGGGAACGTGTTTCCCGGCTGTTTATAACCTGGCTGGTCGATGGATTCCTCCAGATGAAACATCACGGTTCATTGCCCTATGTACAGCAGGTGAGACATGGATGTAGACCCCCGTGACATTCTACAAGACCTTTTGTCAGAAATGTCTGCTATTTAAAGTGGCATGAGCTGCCAAAATGTTGATATTTTGACGTTAAAACAGAATGTTGAAATTATTGGCTATTTTTATCAAGACCTATAATTCAGAAGCTTTTTAGTGCTTCTAGTCTCGAAAATGTACGATAAAGTATTGTTTTGAACTAACTTTGGCTTAGAATGAATGAATGGTCGTCCCGGTTATTTAAATTTTGTTTACTTTTCGAACACGTTTTCGGTTCGTATGAGCCACATACTGTGTGGATTTTCCTCATTCAAACGCCAATCATTTAGTTTTTCGATGGCCTTCAAAGCCTCTTACTGTCGTAACGATCAGAAATTATGAAAAAAAAACGCGAATTTTGACAGCTCATGCCACTTTAAACAGAATGCAGAACGATAACCCCAATGTTAAGTTGACGTTTTCACATCTCTGCCACAATGTCCGTAAGCGAGACAGTCAGGGCCAGTCAGCAGCCAACATATACATGCTTTTATAAGCAGCGATTATTGGTTGATCTTTCAATGGGCCGCATGATCAATAGGGACGAATCGTTGAACGAAGGTATCAGCTACTTATAGGAGCTTACCCACATAGAGCTCGCGTTTATACCCACAATCAATTCTAGCGTTTAATTTTTTAAAGATAGATAAATATATACAATATAGATGAGGTCATTGTGGTTACACCAGGGTATATTAAAGGGCAGTTTCAAGGGCGCCTGTGCTACCTTCAGACGGTGTCCAGTGGTTCCGTCTTGTCCTCCCGATCCTTTACTCGACAAACACATATAGGCCTAAGCTACATGTACATGGAATAAATCTGAGTCCAATATCAATTATCAAATTTCAACCAATCAGAAAGTTTGGCTTTGAGCGCAGGACTTTCATATTATGGATATTATTTATCTGGCTATCTTCATCTATATCTCACTGATACGGTTATTGCTTGTCCCTTGCTTTCGTAGGTTTCCCCCTTGGGGTCATCGTTACCAACGTCGTTTCTAGTATTTTATGCCGCATTGGTTTTGCAAACGGATGGGGATCCATTTTCTATGTTTTTGGTACGTTTCTTTTTTTGATTATATATTATAGTTTGTAATTACTTATATCAACGTTTTTTAAAGATATTAAATATATATTCGTCCCAAAATTTGTTTCCAAATTAAGTTTCAAGGTCTATAGATAATTCACACAGGAGCATTTCGCACTGCCATGACAGTTTTACCCCCAAAAAGTTCTTTTTCGATTATACCCTTTAAGAACTTAAAGCAATTGCTCGTCATTATAGCCTAAAATAAACACACTTCTATTTCAATTTATTGGTTTGATTGATCGATGTTGTACGCCGCTCTGTAATTTGTTTCACTTATATAGTGGAATTCGGTTAGTGGGAGAGGATACCGGACTCTTTGTCCGAAGACCTTCGGAGTACTTGTCAACTATTAAAGAGTTTGAATGAAAACTCTCCTCAGCTTTTTTTTCCTTCTTCTAAATATTCTTCGAACTATTAATACAAGGTTACAAGAAGATTTTCCCTTTGCCCGTGTGTTTTAGTGATCATAAATACAAGGTTTATATTGGAGTGAAAGAAGATCTCTTTTTAGATGATAATTGATAATATTATCATAGAGCGCTCGTTTTCGATAGTTTAGCCTTTATATTTTTAGATATTGCAAGTGTTTTGTGGATTATTTTGTGGTTTTATGTGGTTTACGATTCTCCCATTCATCATCCAAGGATATCTGAAAAAGAAAAAGATTATATTTTGGCGTCAGTGGGGAGATTAGAAACAAAATCGGTGAGATGATTTCATTAAAAGAGACTTTCAGCATTTTGTCTTCTGTATTAGACATTTGAATTCAACTACTTTTTTAAATTTGGATTTGAACGTTTCTGAAAAAAAAATTAAATGATTTATCAAAAATAAACAAGTAAATTAGGTTTAGTTTGAACAATTCTGAGCTTGATTGCTTTGTATTTACATAAAGTTTTAAACTAAGTATAGAGTGCATCTGGAAGCCTGATTTATTTCACACAACGTTTTATTTATTTTCAACGGTCTTAATTTTAGGAACAACGTGAAATGACACCTTGGTGTAGCATCGTCGCATCCCCGCCAGTATGGGCTACAGCGGTCGGCTATTTCACCAACAGTTGGATAGACTATATTTTACAAATAGGATTCATCATATATTTAGAAGATGTTCTCGGTTACGAATCGGTAAGTTTTAAATTCGACACAAGGATATTTCGGTTTTAAAGAGCACCGTGCCTAAGCTTTGCGGGCACTGGCATACATCTTGATCAAAGTTTGAACTGTGTAGGTATACACACAGCTGCGTATTGCGGGTGTTATCAAACGTGAAATTTCCCCGGCAAAATTGACGCAAAGACCGACCAGGTTTGGCACATTTTCTACATACAGATATCCGGGCCTTGTTTAAGGCACACATATTGCATATTTTATCAGCGGATGAATAACCCACACGGGGGCACACCCAAAATAAAATTTAACGCCACTGGAGAGAGTATTGGTACTGACCGGTAAAATCAATGGTGAAACTCCCTAACGGTTGTACAGATAATTATTCAAAATCACCCAAACTTACATTTCATGTATAAGATGATATTTATATAGGAAATATTAAATTTGAAACTATTTCATTTTTAGTCTGGATTCGTGGCGTTTTTGCCATTTATTGCTCAATTCATATCAGGAATTTTTGTCAGCCTTGTGACGGATGCCCTTCTCAAACGACATGTTTTAAGTCGAGTGAATACAAGGCGGATTCTACAATCTATATGTAAGCAAACCTTCTTTATTCCCTAAGAATATGTATTTGTAATGACAACCTCCATCCGACCCCAACCCTTGGCTTCGTTTATTGTTCGTACAGCAACCGGCTGGATTATATAGGGGCATTCGGTTAGTGGGAGAGGATTCCGGACTCTTTGTCCGAAGACCTTCGGAGTACTTGTCAACTATTAAAGAATTTTCGAATGAAAACCCCGCTTTTCTTTTTCTTCTTCTAAATATTCTACAATCCCTTTTTTTTGATCCCTAAGAATATGTATTGGTAACCCCCACCCGACCCGAACCCTTGGCTTCGTTTATTGTTCGCGCAGCCACAGACTGGATTTCCTTACATGATCCAACGATAATCGTTTGATTTTTCGACGAACTCCACTACCTCTTACTGTCTTGGCAATCCGTAATTGTCCATAACTTTGCTTCTTTTCAGCGTTTGGTTGTATTGGTAGTATATTTATTGTGAGCGGATTTCCTCCCAAAGAGTTCGCCGGCTTAGTTGTAGCCTTCCTCGTCCTTGCCCGTGTGTTTTATGGCTTTTCTATGGCCGGGTTTATGGTCAGTGTCATGGACTTTGCCCCCAGGTGAGAGATTGTTATAGACAAAAATTCGCGCGTTTTTCCTAATTTCTGATCGTCACGGCAGTAAGAGGCTTTGAATGCCATCGAAAAACTATATGATTGAATTTCGAAGGAGGAAAATCCATACAGTATGTGCACTATACGAACCGAAATAGAGTTCGAAATGTAAACAAAATTTGAATAACCGGGACGACCAGTCATTCGTTCTAGGCCTAAATTAGTACAAAACTGTACTTTATCGTACATACTCAAGACTAGAAGCACTAAAAAGCTTCTGAATTCTACGTCATGAGAAAAATAGCCAATAATTTCCCCGTTCTGTTTTAACGTCAAAATATTAACATTTTGGCAGCTCATGCCACTTTAAGCTAAATATTAGTAGATATACACAGATGAGCACATATGGGATGTCCTAATAGAAAACAATTAGTTGGTGCAATCCCTTAATTTTAACACAGGTAGAAATTTTATGCTATGTATTTCGTCAAGAATGGCAGGATCTTACTGATAAATTGTGATGCTAGATCACAGAGCCCGATTGTACAAAGGGGCTCTTAGGATATCTCTACAACATGGAAAGTTTATCAACGTAGAACTTCGCCAAGAGTACTCTTAGTTAAAACTGCTTTGTACAGGTAGGCTCGGGTCCTAAAGTGTCAAGCCTGTGAACAGTGCCAAATCCTCCACCCTTTATTCATATTAAAAGGACGATTTCTGCATTATTGTTAAATAAAGTGTGGTCTCAGAAAATGACCAAAAGCATGATCATCATATGTTAAGAGTCTAAAGTTAAGAGCTCTTTGTGCAAGCGGGTCAAGGAGCCTGTTTCACAAAGCCGCGTAGCGTAAGTCTTTACGTAAGACTGCCATAGCAACGGATATCTACAGTATGGGTTGCTATGAAAGTTACGTAAAAACTTATAACACGTACCGCTACGTGTGATCTTAGCTAAGTGTGATCTTAACTATCATGGCAACCAATGCTAAAGGTATAAGTTGCCATTGGTAATAAAGATCACCTTAAACTAAGATCGCTTTGTGAAACTGGGCCCAGGTCACTAGGCAGGATGTCGATTTTCTCTTCTGAGAATGTTTCCATTCACTGTTTTCATTTTTAGATATGCTGGAGAGATATCTGGTATTCTAAATCTCGTTGCATCTCTGCCTGGATTGGTGGTTCCGATTGTAACAACGGCACTCGTAACAAACGTAAGTGATCTTAAACTAATTAAGGCATCGGGTTACTTGTGTGAACAACACGAGCTTTCGACACCCATGCCAAGGTCTTTATGAAGTACTCGTGTTGTTCACAAAAATTACTTCGTGGTTGATACAAAGAGAGTAGATTGACAAGAGTGGTCACTTCGTCCGCGCCATGTTGAATTTTAACTGACACGATTCGATTATTAGGAACCTCCATTTTGTAGGGGGCGCCTGACAGTCGAATCGTGTACATTCGGAACACCCTTCCGCTAGGGGGCCAGAAGAACATGCCGGCAATGCTGATTGGACGAAGTGACCACTCTTGTCAATCTACTCTCTTTGGTTGATCTATATTGCTCTTTATAGTCTAAAGAGAGTTTCATACAGTTCTTGGTCTTGAACTTGATCTTCACGGTTGTGGAAATGATCTCAAAACAAACATAAATTGCCAAAGCTCATAATGATGTCACTCGAACTCAACGTTAGTGACAATTATTTTAGTAATTTCCCCGTAAGGTCAGTTGTCACTTACTTTTGCTAGCTGATGATCGAGTCCTGTTAGTAATTTTCACCATAACTTCTGATCAGTATTAACTTACGTTTGCTGCGAGATTATTTCATTAATTTAGTTAAACGATTCCGCAATCTGCAAGCATATTTGTAATCTTGATCTTTTGGAAAAAAATTCTAAAATTAATTTCGCAGCGTAAAAACGTAAGTCGCAACTGAATGTGAAGATCTGAGCCGGACTTAGATGCAATCGGTGATTAGTTGAAATCCACGAAAAATTGAAATACTGGCAGTTGCATGGCTGCGTATATATGTTGGTTGTAATGTTCTTATTTCAGAATTCACAAACAGAATGGCGTAATGTCTTCCTTGTGAGTAGTGGTGTGGCAATTTCCGGAGGGGCAATATTCTGTATATTCATCCGCGCTGAAGTTCAGAAGTGGGCGGGGTTTGAAGATTCGCTTTCACAACTTCAAGATAATATGGATGAAACACAAAAAGCGAAGAGCGCAGATTGAAACATTTCCAGTATTTGTTACCGGTATCTATAAAAGACAAGTTTTACCAGCCTTCGTTGACTCAATTTGCGTTTCTTTGCCCCAAAGCTCTAAAAGTGTGTTATTATCAATATCTGGACTATTTTTCTGATGTTCGTTGTATGCGGACCTTTTACCATGCGCAGTGCTTTTCAAAAATAAAAGTGGATCATATTATATATTTTATACATATATATGGTTAAAAAACGACTGTAACCTATACTTCGTCCTTGATCCATTGGAAAAAATGCTCAAATTAAAAAAAAAAGATGTCATTTACTGTACCCTGAAATGCTGGTTGTTTCCTTGTGATTATTCTTATTGAAGTGCCTTGCTGCGTCCGTTTATCACTGAATTACACTATGGATATGGCCTATCGTTCCGAACCATCTGGAACAAGCAGTTTCTTCCACAAACCCATTGAAAAATGGCCCAGGCCTACAATGCCCCCTGGGCGTCCTATTATCTCAGATTGTTGCAGTGAAAGTTATAGAATATCAGAGCTAATTGATTACTATCTAAAACCTACAGCGAATCGGCATCATAGCTTTATAAAAAATACGGATGATTTATTGGCCAAATTGTCTGAGAAATCCATCCCACAAGATGTGATTTTGGCTAATCTGGATGTGGAGTCTATGTATACAAACATTGACATAGATTTTGGGTCTTAAATCCATAAAATCAGCATTCCAAAGATATCCTGACCACCGTCGTCCGGATAAAGACATTTTAGAATTGCTGGAACTTAGCTTAAAAGGTAACGATTTTGAATTCAATGGGGAGATCTTTCAGCAAATTAAAGGGTGTGCTATGGGGAAACGTTTTAGTCCTAACTTTGCCTCTATTTTTATGGCTGAGTGGGAAAGTGATATTCTTCACAAATGTTACCAACAACCTTTTATTTACCTTCGGTATCTGGGTGACATTTTTATCATTTGGCAACATACGTTGGAAGACCTTCATATTTTCATTAATACTCTTAATTCTCACGACTCAAGCATTAAATTACAGCCTACTATTGATCACACTTCTGTGGATTTTTTGGATGTAACTATTTACAAGGGTCATACATATCATACTACTGGGTATCTAGATTACAAAGTATTCTTCAAACCTACTGACACGCATCAGCTGCTACATGCTGGGTCATACCATCCTCCTCACACTTTCAAGGGAGTCATTAAATCTCAAATTTAAGATTCTATAGAAACTGTAGTTCTTTAGATTTTTTTAACCAGGCTTGTTCTGTTCTTTTTAAAGCTCTCCTCCCTAGGAAGTATTCTATTAGATTACTCCGAAGGATCAAATCTAACACAGTAAGACAAATCATGTTTCCCCCTTCATCCCCCGATACGCTTACCTCCCCTTCACGAGTGTACCATTACCGTCCAACATTTCTCTCAGGTACATCAATGAAATGCCTTAAGACGCGATGCAAACTTGATATATACGTACCCGATCGCGGAACCTTTTTCGGAGAACAAACTCGCGACAAATATCAAATGGCAGAGAATCTTAATTGTGACTCCTCTAATATCGTGTATGTAATCACGTGCAAAAAATGTCACAAACAGTACGTCGGAGAAACTCAGAATTCTCTACGACAAAGAGCAGCCTACCATTTATAAGACTTAGACATGATGTACCCGTGGCACAACATTTCATTACTCAAGGTTATTCGGTCAAGGACCATTTTGAAATCATGCAAATTTTCACCGTCTTTTCCCATGACCCCATAATATATAGTCTGACAATATTCTTACTATAGCTTAAGATGCGTAAGCATTATCAATGTAATACAAAGTGTTCCAGAAAATTCTACCGACTAAGGCTAAGCTCCTGTCAGTTGTCAACCTAATGAAATATCATAGGTTTACTTTATTACAACAATTTATGATGGGGTATAAAGGTCTAAATGATATACCTCTTTTTAACACAATTAGAAACTTGTCTCCGTGGTTATTTGAGACAAGAAGATTTTCCCTGTGCTTTTAGTGTTCATAGATATACATCTGTGGCCAAAAGCACTGTTGCAAGGAAAGCAGCAACATTTCATGTGAGTAAGATATAGAAATGAAATTCCTATCCCGGTACTCAATATGAACATGTGTAAAACTAACTTTATGCTACATGCTAAAAGGCCTACGTGAAATTATTAAGTAGTTTTAATATATAAAGTATGGAACATATGTACGCAGTGAGGACGATATTGCCACCGGACACAGCTGTTGTGAGGTATCGGGACACTGTCGAAGAGGAAAGTAACGCGTGGGGACACTGTTGTAGGGGAAATGACGCGTGGGGACACTGTTGTAGGTGAAAGGATGACGCGTGGGGACACTGTTGTAGGGGAAAGGATGACGCGTGGGGACACTGTTGTAGGGGAAAGGGTGACGCGTGGGGACACTGTTGTAGGTGAAAGGATGACGCGTGGGGACACTGTTGTAGGTGAAAGGATGACGCGTGGGGACACTGTTGTAGAGGAAAGGATGACGCGTGGGGACACTGTTGTAGGTGAAATGACGCGTGGGGACACTGTTGTAGGTGAAATGATGGCGCGTGGGGACACTGTTGTAGGTGAAATGATGGCGCGTGGGGACACTGTTGTAGGTGAAATGACGCGTGGGGACACTGTTGTAGGTGAAATGATGACGCGTGGGGACACTGTTGTAGATGAAATGATGGCGCGTGGGGACACTGTTGTAGGTGAAATGACGCGTGGGGACACTGTTGTAGGTGAAATGATGACGCGTGGGGACACTGTTGTAGGGGAAAGGATGACGCGTGGGGACACTGTTGTAGGTGAAAGGATGACGCGTGGGGACACTGTTGTAGGTGAAATGATGGCGCGTGGGGACACTGTTGTAGGGGAAATGACGCGTGGGGACACTGTTTTAGGGGAAATGGCGCGTGGGGACACTGTTGTAGGGGAAATGACGCGTGGGGACACCGTTGTAGGGGAAAAGATGGCGCATAGGGACACTGTTGTAGGGGAAATGTCGCGTGGGCACACTGTTTTAGGGGAAATGACGCGTGGGGACACTGTTGTAGGGGGAAAGATGGCGCGTGGGGACACTGTTGTAGGGGAAATGTCGCGTGGGGACACTGTTGTAGGGAAAATGGCACGTGGTGACATTGTTACAGGGGAAATGACGCGTGGGGACATTGTTGCAGGGGGAAATGACGCGTGCGGATACTGTTGTAGGTGAAAGGATGTTGCGTGGGGACACTGTTGTAGGGGAAAATGACGCGTGGGGACACTGTCGTAGGGAGAAATGACGCGTGGGGACATTGTTGCAGGGGAAATGACGCGTGGGGACATTGTTGCAAGGGAAATGACGCGTGGGGAAACTGTTGTAGGGGAAAGGATGGCACGTGGGGACACTGTTGTAGGGGAAATTTCGCGTGGGGACATTGTTGTAGGGGGAAATGACGCGTGGGGACACTGTTGTAGGGGAAATGACCCGTGGGGACATTGTTAGGGGAAATGACGCGTGGAGAAATTGTTGTAGGGGAAATGGCGCGTGGAGACATTGTTGTAGGGGAATGAGGCGTGGATACATTGTTGTAGGGGAAATGACCCTCCGATTAAAGAAACGTAAAAACATCAGAAGACGTCCGTTAACCACAACTCAAGTAGTTATCACTTACTCTAGCTTTATATTCATTACATCATCTGTCATTTTATTTGTGTTACTCATATTCAATTTATGTAATTGTTATCGGTCCTGTCACCTGTTGGATTTGATGTATAAAACAAAACAAAACCAATAGGCTAGGGTCCTGGGGCGGTTCAGTGTCTAGATTGCCCGACAAGCGTTCTTAGGGCTGGTCTGCAAGTAAAATTGCTTATGAATTGATTTCCGGATTCTGCTTTCACTTATGACAGTAAAATATATATGGTCCAAATCTATAGATGGAGCCTTGTAACATGTTTGAAGTGTGTGTGCTCTCTCTATATGCCTGTATACTGAGACTGTGAACTATATCCTGAGTATTTGTTATTCTTATAATGCTATTTAAACTGTCATGTTGTATTGGTAGGCCTACAATAAACTTTGAAATAAAGGGGAGAGTATTGCTTCGGAGCTGGGTAATACTGATTCGTCTCCCCTTAGTCGGCCTTTTCCTAAAGAAAATTATAGGCCTATATATCTATAATAGGTCGATGAATATGAATTGATGGTATTATTTCATTTGAATAAAAACGCCGAGGAGAAAAATTACGGAAGCGTAATAGGGCTTGGTGGAAAAAAAGTCGCAAAGTCCGAATTAGCAGCTAATTCGGAATTACTGTACTGAATTAGCTACGTGGTTACTACCCTGGCTTATTTCCGCCGAAAGAAAAATATGCCTATATATATACCGGTATTTACGACGTTAAATCGCCGTAATTCTTTTCAGCCACCGAAGGCTACATTATAGAACCTAAAACCAACAATGGCAACATCATTTTAATTTGGACATATATACTGATCGATGTTCGATCAGCTTTTATTTTTACGCATGCTTTTAGGCCTCGGCCTATATGTCACCATTTAGGCATTGTAAACACAATTGAACGTATTTCATTTTTCATCCTAAAGTTTAGAAAGTTTATTTCTAGTGTAAGTTCGCTTTTTCACAAATTTCAGAATGTCAACTTAGATTGTCAATGAAGTGTATTCTTGCTATATGGTATTAAAAGTCTATGCCCATTCAAATATATTTCATAGACTTCTGATATTATATATTAATATAGCCTAGCCGAGTGGACGTACTCAATTTTGAACGCTGTACTTCAATTATTCAAAGTCCATAGCAATAAATAAATGGCGTAGAAATAATTACAATTTGGCCTATGGCTGTACATAGGTTATTCATTTTATGCCTAGGCATATGTCTTGGGCATATAGGCCCCTACATGTATATAATTGCTATATAAACTGCAAAGCAGACATGGATTCAAGGATGGGGCACGGTATATCTTCCTGACCGGCAAAGTAAGTAAAACAGGATGAGACACGTATGTGTGTGGCTAAAGGAACGGGGAACATTGCCAGTGCCCAATATATTCATAAATATCATTAATCACATTATTACATTAAGACATTATCAGTTCAAACTAAAATCTAAATCAGTGACAGTAGCCGGCTATATACTCGAAAGAGCAGTCTCTACGATCCGCCAAAGATTAACGGAGTAAAACAATCAACAGAAGCCAAAATTAAACGCATTTGTTCGTCTAATGTTACAGTGATAGCCGTTTTATTAGTCATCGCTTTAACTCGGATCACGTGATTCCACGCGGATGCGCATTTAGAAGTGAGGTGGCGCTTTGATGGGCGAGGCACAGAGAAGACATATTACTACGCGTCAAGTTCGAGAGAAGAACAAAAGTAAGCATGGCGGACGGATGGAATGGCTGGTGTGACCGTGGAATGACATACATTGTCAATGAAGAGGCACAAGTTGCATCAAATGCTTGCGGCATCTTCTGTAATCAGACGGGCGCAAAATGGGGATCACGTCCCGCTACATTCTCGGTGAGTTTCACCTTGTTTCCAACCTCGTGGATGACTTCGGTCAGCCATGTTTTTAAAATTTATTGTAAAAATTGTCTTCAGTGTGGCTATTAGGGAGTTAAAATTTTGGTTTGTCGTGTAGACCTACAGTGATGCTTTGATCGTAAGACTATATGGTGATATATATACCACAGGTGGAACGGAGACCCGTACCTCACAGCCACGAAGGTCACATCAGCTGAGCTCGCCGGCTCCAAAGTCTCCATTTTTTTTAATCCATCTGCCTCCAACCGGAAATGGTTGCCACACCGGCTCATCTTCAGTGAAAAATCAGTTTCTTTTTCCTTTCCCTCTCTCTGACCCCCCTCCCCAACCAATCTTTTTTCGAATTCATATGTGACCTCACAATGGAGCCAGTGATCTTGTCATGTGTTAGCGATTCCACAAGTCAAATAAAAATCATCAAAATATAACGAAAAAAATCTTTTAATCGAAGCATTATAATTTATACCAAAGAGAGTAGATTGACAAGAGTGGTCACTTCGTCCAATCAGCATTGCCGGCATGTTCTTCCGGCCTCCTAGTGGGAGGGTGTTCCGACTGTACATGATTCGACTGTAGGGCCCTACAAAAAGGAGGTTCCTAATAATCGAATCGTGTCGGTTCAAACTCAACATGGCACGGACGAAGTGACCACGCTTGTCAATCTACTCTCTTTGATTATACCCTAGGAAATAACAGACCCGGTTAATTGATCACTTAATATTAAAATTAGCATAAAAAACTAACTTTGATCGTCAATCAAGATCGATTTCCGGTACATGTAATTTGTGTCCACATCTTTACCCACGAAGCTCAGCTTGTCAATGGGAAACCTCTAATTCAAGCTCTGGAAACTATGTACACAGGCAAGGGGAGATAATCAAATAACCTCGTCTATCTTAATTTTACAAAAGGTTACGACGGGAATAGTTTTCATTTCAATAATAACTCACTTATTTACATACGCTCCCATATAAGCACTTCCGGTAAATGCACGAGTCCCTTTTTCATTGAATGCAAATGGCGACAAGGGCAGTGTGTTAGTAGAAAATTCTTATTACTAAATCCTGCACCTAAATCAGTTTCTTTCTCTATTCTGAAAAGCGTAAAAGTCTTTTTGGGAACCCACTTCAAGTCTTAATTTCTCAAACTGTAAGACAGAAACAAGGAAAAAGTGAGCAGTGAAGTCAAGTTTGACAAGATCGAGCAAAAATCAAGAAGTTTCAAACCTTTTTTTGCATGTTTATGGAATTTGATTTCGGCATTCCAGGGTAAGATTTCGTTACCAGAAGTTAGGCCAGTGTCCGATAAGTCCATTTGAAATAAGCCTGACATTCAGAGGTGCGCACAACAGACGTGGAATTGCTACTTTTTTCAGCTTTCTTGTATAATCATCTTTACATACAAGCCTTCCAAAATTGGACACAGAATTTCATTCACAAAAGTTACTGATTATGAGTAAATGAAATATCTTTTTTTTTTGGTGCGATATTGAAGGCTTTTCATAACACCTAACCGTTAACATTTCAAACCGTTCTAAGAAAGAAATCACTAATAAATTTGATTGATTTGCATTGGAGCGAGTCAGATATTTGGGTGTCCTCCGAAAAACATGTGGATATTGACAGGCGTGTGATTTTATTAAAAAAATATTTATGGAATTGGCCACAGATATTTCTTAACCCTAGTCCTGTCGCGGACGAGTATACTCGTCCGCTGCTTGCCATCGCTTGACTGCCACGCACGAGTTAACTCGGGCAGAGCGCTTCCAGTCGCTCACTGCCACGGACGAGTATACTCGTTCTGACAACATACCGTTCGATTTTGACCAATAGAATTAAAGTAAATTCTTTTCATCCGAAATAAATTACATCAGTATAATTTCCGGTTCCTGTTCTTTAAGCGGGAAAAAAATTGAGTTCAGAGAGTTCAGTTAAAGAGAAATGTTGATAGTTTGAAGTTACCGATTGAAACGCGACTTTAAACCGATCGCAGCGAAGGCGTTCAAAATGGCGTCGCTGTGAGGCGACTCATGTTTAGTGAATGTGACATCCGTAAATGGAGAGTTATTACGGGTTTTTTCTTAGAATAATTTTGGCGAATAGAAAGAATTGATTTAAGACATTTTGATAATATCACGATTGAAATTGAAAGCGTTTCTTCACCGACATGCGAGGAATTTTTTCACGGAAGGTGACCTCGATTTCTCGCCGTCTGCGGCGTAGATATGTATCACAATTTGACAGGTCGGTGCTTCGATGAGGAAATAAATTCCTATTATCTTTGCCGAATTTCTGTCGCTATTATTCTTGTTCTACCCATACATACAGATGAGGTTGACTATTTTTGTGGAGGGGTTGATAATGATATATGTCAGCCAGATTTTGGAAATCTCACGACCGAATGAACTCTTCAACCAAATCATTGACATTGTGAATGTGAAGAATAAATACTTTGTGACAAAGATTCAAAACTCATCAATGACTATTTTTAAATGAAATAAATGTATTTTGCCGAGAAACAGATGCCCCAATTAGTAACATCGTACGTGTTTGTTTGTTAAACACTTTAAATTTTTCTGAAAATTGTACATGTAATCAAGTAATAAAGAAAGAGATTGATCTCTAATGTGAATCTGAAAGTGAAAGTGGGAAAACTTCAGTTGAAAATTCTTAGCCGCAGATGTATGTCGAAGACCTGCAACAATTTTATTTCGAAATTGTTTTATTTACCAGAATTTTATTTTAGAATGGCCACATGTATGGATTGGAGCTTTTTTTCAATACCTGTAAAAATATCTGTCGGTTCATATAATTATACCTGTACTGTATGTAGGCTGTAGGTAAATCCGAGTAATATTTCTCAATAATATTTCCTGCTTGTTTACAGAATGATTGTTTTTTTGGAGTAAATTGTCACTCAAGATTTATATCACTTATATGGTAACAATTATATGAATATGATATAAAATTTGAGTCTGGGTTAGCCAACTTGTAGGTAAAATAACCCTGGTAAAAAAAATGAAACAAAGGGCAAAAAATTAAAACAAACAACACTCGAGAATAAGTATTTACTGAAAGACACAGTAAGACGTGTTGAATTATTGAGAAAGTCTTATTAATTCCTTATTTATGAAACATTTCTAAACCGTGGAAAATTACCTGGACTGAAACATACAGTTGATTGGTTTCTTGAACTGAAGTTGAAGGTAAACTATTTTTTCACCTCTTGAACACTTAAAGAAATAGATTGAATTATGATTGATATGAATAATCACGTACATAGACAGATGAAATACTTTAAGATTTACAGAATATTTATTATAAAATTTCCATGATATTTTATTTGGCAAGAGAGAAAGAAAGGCATTGGAAAGTACTAAGAAAAATCTTCGCCAAAACTGTCAATGTTCATTTGTTGCAGTTCAGCCTCGGTTTCTGAAAAAATAACGAAAAACAAATTAGATGAAAGTAAAAATAGTTGTATGATAGTTGTTAGAAATGAAAAATAGTTGTTTTAGGGTTAAATTCCAATTAGTTGTTGACCAAGAACGACAGGCCTATTTTACTTTAGTTTTTACTGTCGTCTGTACACTGTTCTTGGCCAGTCGGCGATATGTTGACATTGAGTTTGTAAAAAATACAAACGAACTTATAAAATGTGAACATCTAATCAAATTTAACACCTACCTTTTCCCTCAACATTTAAATATAAATAAATTACGCTTTCTACCTAAAAAAAAGAGCTTAGAACGTTGTTTTCGATCGCCGATTATACGTTGTTGTTGTTCCCGTCATGTAAACGGCGCTCATTTTCTGGTGATTAAACAAATATCGGACGATTTTTGTCACCCGTTCGTTGAATACATCGTTCCCCCGTATCATCACATTGTTTTTCAGGTTTTATTTACAGTTATTTTCTTTTAAAACGGCAAAAAAACAGATATTAGACCAGCGTGGTTTATCTGACAGACACTCAGCTGAAACACCGTGGCATACAGCACTGGCGCATAGCAGTAACTGGCCAGCAGCCTTCAGCTGAGCTGACCTACATACACGGTGACAGGACTAGGGTTAATATGTAAATGTGAGAGTTATTTGAGAAACAGGAGCAGTAGAGAGACCTTCACATATTAGAATTTAGAAAGCACACCTGGTGTAGTTGTTAAAGTATACTGGCTTTCCTCAAATTATGCAGTATGTCAAGTGACACTGGGGTTTCAGTTGTGCCATTACTCTCGCTTTTGCTCGAAGCACTTTCAAACGTCAAACGACGGAAAAGTGTTGGACAACGCTAAAAACGAAAAGGTGTAGAGACTAGAGAGCACAGTATGGTGTTTTGAAGGTGCAATTTCCCAAATGCATGGAAACAAACTTGGGAAGTGGGTTAGTTTCCTTACGAGGCTCACTGCTGATGTCACTTCCAAACAACGGCCAAAGGGCCATGATAACATGTAACAACCACATGCAATCAAACTTAGTCTAACAAAAGTATATAAATGATAACGGCCTAAGTTTCTCCAATATTGATTTTGCTTAACCTCTTGGTGAACACTTTCGTTCACTATTTCACATGTCTGAGACTTAAAGCCCCAATCATACCCAAGAGTATTCTCGTTATTTTGGGATTACACTTTCTTGAAAATATGGTAGCAATTCCTCTACCGATTTTTGGGTGACGCCCGAAACGGGAACCTACCCAGGTCACAGAGTATGGCACCTAGCGCCAGCAGTAAATGCCGGCTGTCCTATCCATTCAGCCAACTGACCTCCTATAGGAATTTCTACAATATTTTCAAGAAAGTGTAATCCCAAAAGTGTAAACCCACTTTCTAAAAGACACTAATTAACTAAACTCCTACCCAAGAGTGTTACACTTTTTACGATGTACTAACATTTATAACAAACACTTCTTTTCTCTACTTAGTTGGAGGGCTTACGGAATTTTGTGCAAATTTATCTGATCTTTCTCTTCATTACCTTTTCTCTTTCCATAGATACCCGCTGAAACTGTTAAAGAAATGGCAAATACTGCTCTTGAGAAAAATTATTCTGGCGTGTTGATCAATGGACAAAAATACCAGTATCTTAGAAGTTTAAAAATGGACGGATTTCCTGTTGCTATTTATAAGAACCAACATGATGGAATAAGCTGTGGAGTAACCAGTAAATGTAAGTAGTTTTCAAAATGGCAATCGGGCATGGACTGCCCAAATACGGACAAAAAAACTGTGTTCCAAGGTAACTTTTTAGGACAGTCGTCACCAGGGCAAGCTGAATAGCAAAACTGGGTCGTGAGCAAATGTAGTTTCCCAGATTCATCCTAAATGTTTGTAAGCAAATGATAAATGACCTAATTGGGACAGAATAATGTTAGTCATTGCTTGTTTGGACCAACCTTCGGCCCTGTTACTTCATTTTTTAAAGTAAATCTGACTATTTAAATCAAATGCTAAACTTGCTCCATAACTAACTTGCCAAGCAGGGCAAGCACTTATCAGGTCTTACTTTCCTAATGGCAAGCCCTCGGGTCGGGGGCGGTGTGGTTTTTGCCATAGCCATTTTCGCCTACCCAGCATGGAGGAAAATTAAGTATGCCTAATACATTAGCCTTCCTGGCATTCATATGGTCTGTGGAGGTTTTAATGTTAAAATTTAGGTGCGATGGGGGTGGGTAAGATCTTTTGGTCGGTAGTTACTTTTGTCGCCATATAACCTTAGCTGTTGAGTGCGACATTAAGCCCCAATCAATCCTTAAGGCCAATTCAAGGTTAATGTTGGCAGTCGAATCGAGGATGTTAGAGTTGCAGATTCTCTGCAGAACATGGGATTTTATGTTGAAAATCGCCCCTCATTTCCAAAGAAATTATATTCGTAGTAATTGACAGACGGCTTTCTACATCAAGTTCATTTAATTTCAAATTTGGATCAGATTTTCCGTGTCTTCATATGACTGAAATACTGTTAAGCAGGACGTAAAACCCGAAATTATGAAAACAAGTGTGAATTTTGGCAGCTCATGTCACTTTAATCGTTAATGTATGATTTAATGCAGATTTATCATACATGTATGAGGTTAATGGCAGGTGTTTAACTGTATGGACGTCATGGCCTGAAAACTGCCTGAAAAAATTTGACAAGAGCCAGAGGCTTTAGCTAGAAACCTCTAATTCTGTGGACTTCGGTGGCTCAGTCAGCAGAGTGGTAGTCTCTTAGTCTGTCACAGGCCTTCTATTGATGAGGGGGGCCTCCGTGGCTCAGTAGGTAGAGCGTTGGACGCTGAATCCGAAAGCCTTCCACCAATGGGTCGCGGGTTCAAATCCCACTCAGTCCAAAAAATTGGAAAATTTTCTGACTGGGTTTTCACTCAAATGACCTATGTGGGATGGTCCCAGTTACCAGCGGAAGGTTGTGGGTTTCCTCCAGACATAGAGCCCGGTTTCCGAAATAATCTTGAGCGCGGCGTAAAACACCAAACAATCAATCTATTGATGAGACTTTGGTTCGAATCTTAGTCTGCAGGAAAATTAATTTGAAGTGGATCGCTTTATGGGGAAGCTTTTGCAGGGTACTCCTCGAAGGTCAGGGGTGTTCTTCCCCACTAAACCTAGCAATGTCACCATTTAAGTGAAATAATCTTGAGTGTGGTGCAAAACCTCAATAAGGCACTTGTTGCGGTCCCAGTTATGATCAGATGAGGTGGAGTTTAGAGGGGCTGGGCTGTGTCTGAGCCCTGCCCACTAAACCTGGCAATGCCGCCATATATGTGAAATAATCTTAAGTGCGACATAAAACATCAATCAATGCAGTACCTTGCTGAAGAAGCCTTGCGTACTTCATCCCGATAGTAAATGCTGAAAAGGGTTAGGCCTACATGTATGCGCTCTACCTCTTTTGTTAACCGTTTGCCCCTCAACCCTTTATTATACATGTACATGCAGGTTAAGCGAATCAATGTGATTTGTCGCTTAACTTTTTTTCTGGTTTCACGAATTTCCTAATTTTCGAGGCCTGCCATTTCCCAAACCATTCAGGCCAGACATTAGGTCTGAAAGGTTAGGCTGAACGGTCATGGTGATATATATTATCAGAAGTCTATGAACAGGGAAGTGGGAAATGTCGCATTACCCCATATCTAGGGCCCTGGCACTTTCAGCCTGGTTATACTACACTATGTGACGGTAGATTTTGAATTTGTCAACGGTTGCGCAATTTCAAATCAGAAAATAAATTCATTCTCCACTTACTGCTTCTATAGGCAACGCCGCCATATAAGTGCGGCATAAAGTCAATCAACCAAGTTATGTCAGAAGTAACTGTTTTGACAAATGACCTCCAGATGACCTATTTAGTTGATTTACCTAACGTTAATGTTTTACTCGTTTGTAGGTGTGATTATCGGAATGTATGGAAAAGGCACCCAGCCTAACTGGAATACAGAAGCAGTGTTTCAGGTCATGAAAAATTTGCAAGACGCAGGTTTTTAGGATTAACTGGGATGTAACAAAGGGTAAGTTCATGTAGTAAAATAAAATAAAAATTGTTTGCTGTTAAACGAATGACACTTCAAAAACATAGCTACACAAACTTTTTTTTTTACTCTTTTTGACTGATCCTTTTCTTTTTAATTTATATATAGTTTATTCAAACAACTACCGGGGGCCTCCGTGGCTCAGTAGTTAGAGCGTTGGGCGGTCAATCTGAATAGCCTTCCACCAATAGGTCGCGGGTTAGAACCCCACTCAGTCCAAAAAAATCTGAAAATTTTCTGACTGGGGTTTCACTCGAACAACCTATGTGGGATGGTTGCCAGTTACCAGCGGAAGGTCGTGGGTTTCCTCCAGGCACTGAGCCTGGTTTCCTCCCACAATAAAACTGGCAACGCCGCCATATAAGTGAAATAATCTTGATCGCGGCGTAAAACACCAAACAATCAATCAATCTTTGTTTTGTTTAGAGTAATAATTCACGACTAAGCTATGTTATTGATGAAACTTTAACATTATTCTTTTCTTATCTTTCAGGGGGGATACTAAACACACGGAAACACTTATTTTGCGTCAGACCTCTGTAACATTGAAACCAACTAGATACTCACGCTTTCAAGAGGAGGCTTGTACCCGTTG
Source organism: Lepidochitona cinerea (assembly GCA_963971465.1). NCBI lineage: Eukaryota > Metazoa > Mollusca > Polyplacophora > Chitonida > Tonicellidae > Lepidochitona > Lepidochitona cinerea. The sequence continues at coordinate 13,701,825 of OZ020562.1, read as the reverse complement.
TTTGGATAAGTCATTGCTCTGAGAAAGGGTGATACATTAATCAACATCCATGCATCCTTTCTGGAATCAAAGAGAGGAAATGACCTACGCAAAACTTTTTTGGATTTACCATTGTGAGAAATTACTACCTTCATTCAAGTGTAAGAAATTTTTATGTTGAGTGAAAATTGATAGCTGTGCCATGATAATTTCTCTCGGAGTATTTAATGTTTTGGTCGAGGAACTGTGCTCAACATCAAGCCTTAGGAAAACCACCTACAGAAAAATGACGCTGTGAGATTTATTTAGCCTCGTAGAATTGAAATTAAACCTGCTTCTAAATGTTAAAACGGCGAACGTATGCCTTGTAGATGTATTTTTTGCTTTCTTTGTCCTCGCTTGTTATGTGTGAAAGCGTTTGTTCAAGTTTTTCTATTAATCAAGCTAACATCTTTCATGTGCTAAAATTTGGTCTTGCGTTTCGAAAATGATAATGATGACCTTCAACTTAAATCGACCACTTGTTAACTTTGTTCCCAATACCCTTAAATTTGTAGATCACTTATTTTTAATTGGCGAATTCCGATACATTTTTAATTTTTTTCTTGTGATAAAGTATTACCATTATCAAGAGTAATGATCCTCGATCAATCTGGTGTGTTATTGATAATTTGTCTGTTTCCCACAGAAATACTCAAATCCAAAAAGTCAAAGGCTTTTTTCAGTCCCAGTTCAGAATTCATATCCAGGTTAAATCACCCGGCCGTTTGTCCATTAACGAGTTTTTTTTGTTGCTACCAACCCTGTGCCCAAAACTTAATATAGGAGTTTTTGTGGTTGAAATTGTATTGTATTGGTAAATGGTGCTAAGTTAAAGCTAACGACAAAGAGGAAAATGCTCTGTTTTTTTTAAAAAAAAAAGGGCAAATCATGATGGGCAGAGGGGAAATCAAATTGATTTATGGGAGGGACGTGCTCAAAAGAATAGAATTAACAGTGATAATTATTACAACTTCTACTAATTAATATAACCTATAGCAAGTGCTATTTTCTGAGTGGGGATGGGTATAATCACTAAGCTCAAAGGCAACTGTATGGAATACCAGTAAAACCTGGAATAAAAACCCACAGTGTAACTTCACAAAATGCCAAATTGTAACAACCACCAGAGGGGTTTTGTGAGCATCTAAAAGTGCTCTCCTGAACAAAAGCTATCATGAAGTAAAATACTAGAATTGTCTGTCTCTGAATATTTTCTACATGTATGTCTATGTCAACTTTTTCTAATGTCATTGATCCATGTATTTGTTTGCCTGGCTTCGAAACAAATATCATATTTTATTTGAGGGTAAAATTCTAGAGAAGCAGAGGTCTCAATAAATATCTTTGTTCCTGGCCAAATCTCTTGTATTTCGTGTTGCTTTCTAGTAGAGACCTCTGAGAAAATCAAAATTAAAAAATTTCAGAGTGGATTTTTCTCTATTGTCGTATTTAGGACAGTTAACATGTACTGGCTGAATTTCGTTGGTTTCCTCCGGGCAATTAACCCGGTTTTCGCCCTCCGGCCACTAGTCCTGGAAAGACCGCCATATAGTGAAATAATCTTGAGTGCGGCGTAAAACATCAATCAATCTGTAACAGATTATAGTGGCATGAGCTGCCAAATGTTGGTAATTTTTTGTTGAAATAGAATAAGCTGGTTATTGAGTCTTATAGTATATAGTCTTATATGTAACTGCTGTCCACCATTGAGATACAAGTACTAAGTTACTTGGGCATCAAAACCCCTAAAAGGAACGCCTTGAATTTTGTCCATTAACGCACATTTTTGGTGCATGCTGGGTTTACTTTATCCGTATTCTCTATTTTACCATCTACCGCCATATAAGTGCAATAATCTTGAGTGCGGCGTAAAACAGCAAACACTCTATGTTTTTCTAGTGCTTCGCTTCCGTTGATCGGAACTCATGGAAAAGGGGAATTTTGGTAGCTCATGCCACTTGGATCACAAAATAAACTGGTTTCCAGATACCTGCTGAAGGTTGGTTTCTTTTCCCACTCAAGTGGCAGTGCAGGAAATTTCAGTGCGGTGTAAAACGATCTAATGATTACCGTCAATTTATCATTTTGTACATGGATCAAATTCAATGGGCACAATCCAAAAAAGTATTACCTGGTTGGTTAACTTGGGGGTATCGCTTTAGCCAGGTTTAACTTCAGATGTTAACGCTCCGTCATATGCACAACGAGGGAATTGCGACAGGAAACTGGGCACTGGTCGGTTTTGTAGCAACCGTGCCTGATATGTGTCCAAGTGAGTACCCCCACTATGTCCAAATAGAAATTTAAAAATTTGAGTGGATTTTTCACTAGGTCGCCGTATATGGAAGAGTTGCCAGCTACTTGCTGAAGGTACAGTTTCCTTCCCCACGAATCCTGGCAACGGGTCCATACAAGTGAAATAATCTTGAGTGTGGCGTAAAACGTCAACCAAATAAAGATTTTAAAATTCGGAGTGGATTTTTCACTCGTGCGAGATGTGGAAGAGTTGCCAGGTCGGGGTGGGCGAGACGAGAACTCTGTTTCCTCCTACTAAACCTGGCAAACTCAGTAGATAGAGCGTTGGACGCTCAATCCGAACAGCCTTTCACCAAGCGGTCGCAGGTTCGAATCCCACTCAGTCCAAAAAAGTTGGAACATTTTCTGACTGGGTTTTCAGACGAACGACCTATGTGGGATGGTTGCCAGTTACCACCGGAAGGTCGTGGGTTTCCGCTCACAATAAAACTGGCAACGCCACCATATAAGTGAAATAATCTTGAGCGCAGCGTAAAACACCAAACAATCAATCAACCAAGATCGCCAGTTTTGCTCTGGTGTAAGCTGGCTATTGTACCAAGTATTTTAATCTATACAACCCTTGAAAGCAGTATATGGTATAAGCAAATCCACAAGGCATGCCAACTTCTTTGATATGATCTTAAGTGCGGCATAAAACATCAACCAATCAATCTCTGATATGGCAGTTAAGTGCCTTTCGTTCCTTATAAAGCTTGACCCAAAACCAAGAATTTAAGATTTTTTTTCCAAGCGTTTAATCTCCAAATAAATAGAAATGGACATCAAAAAAAAAATCATACAATCTTCAAGTAGCATAAATTATGTTCACATGTATGTTCAACTATTTACCATTGAAAGATATGATACATGTATATATTAAGTCCTTTGGATTTTAGTTTATTACGACCTATGACTGAATATAACGATAAAGGTCTAAATGACTTAGCCCTTTTAAAACAACTAGATTGATAGATTGATGTTTTAAGTCGCACTCAAGGACATAGCTCCCTTTAAACACAACCAGATTGATTGATTGATCAATGTTTTATGCCACACAAGATTATTTCACTTATATGGCGGCGTTGCAAGGTTTAGTGGGGGAGGAAACTGTGGAGAAACCCTTCGACAAGTACATGGCAACTCTCCTCAATCGGGTTTAAAACTAGATCCATGGTTATTTTAGTCAAGAAGATTTTCCCCGTCCTCAATTACAGCATTGTAACCTGTTGCCAACAGACAAGAAAATACAAATAGTAAACTGTCCAGCTCAGTTCCCTTCATTCTCTGTATGTTTATAATGTCTGTACTCTGGCTTCAATTCCCACATGTTTCTATCAATAGTAAACTGTCCAGCTCAGTTCCCTTCATTCTCTGTATGTTTATAATGTCTGTACTCTGGCTTCAATTCCCACATGTTTCTATCAATAGTAAACTGTCCTGCTCAGTTCCCTTCATTCTCTGTATGTTTATAATGTCTGTACTCTGGCTTCAATTCCCACATGTTTCTATCAATAGTAAACTGTCCAGCTCAGTTCCCTTCATTCTCTGTATGTTTATAATGTCTGTACTCTGGCTTCAATTCCCACATGTTTCTATCAATAGTAAACTGTCCTGCTCAGTTCCCTTCATTCTCTGTATGTTTATAATGTCTGTACTCTGGCTTCAATTCCCACATGTTTCTATCAATAGTAAACTGTCCTGCTCAGTTCCCTTCATTCTCTGTATGTTTATAATGTCTGTACTCTGGCTTCAATTCCCACATGTTTCTATCAATAGTAAACTGTCCTGCTCAGTTCCCTTCATTCTCTGTATGTTTATAATGTCTGTACTCTGGCTTCAATTCACACATGTTTCTATCAATAGTAAACTGTCCTGCTTAGTTCCCTTCATTCTCTGTATGTTTATAATGTCTGTACTCTGGCTTCAATCCCCACATGTTTCTATCAATAGTAAACTGTCCTGCTCAGTTCCCTTCATTCTCTGTATGTTTATAATGTCTGTACTCTGGCTTCAATTCACACATGTTTCTATCAATAGTAAACTGTCCTGCTCAGTTCCCTTCATTCTCTGTATGTTTATAATGTCTGTACTCTGGCTTCAATTCACACATGTTTCTATCAATAGTGAACTGTCCAGCTCAGTACCCTTCATTCTCTGTATGTTTATAATGTCTGTACTCTGGCTTCAATTCACACATGTTTCTATCAATAGTAAACTGTCCTGCTCAGTTCCCTTCATTCTCTGTATGTTTATAATGTCTGTACTCTGGCTTCAACTCCCACATGTTTCTATCAATAGTGAACTGTCTTGCTCAGTTCCCTTCATTCTCTGTATGTTTATAATGTCTGTACTCTGGCTTCAATTCCCACATGTTTCTATCAATAGTAAACTGTCCTGCTCAGTTCCCTTCATTCTCTGTATGTTTATAATGTCTGTACTCTGGCTTCAATTCACACATGTTTCTATCAATAGTAAACTGTCCTGCTCAGTTCCCTTCATTCTCTGTATGTTTATAATGTCTGTACTCTGGCTTCAATTCCCACATGTTTCTATCAATAGTGAACTGTCCAGCTCAGTACCCTTCATTCTCTGTATGTTTATAATGTCTGTACTCTGGTTTCAATTCCCACATGTTTCTATCAATAGTAAACTGTCCTGCTCAGTTCCCTTCATTCTCTGTATGTTTATAATGTCTGTACTCTGGCTTCAATTCACACATGTTTCTATCAATAGTGAACTGTCCTGCTCAGTTCCCTTCATTCTCTGTATGTTTATAATGTCTGTACTCTGGCTTCAACTCCCACATGTTTCTATCAATAGTGAACTGTCCTGCTCAGTTCCCTTCATTCTCTGTATGTTTATAATGTCTGTACTCTGGCTTCAACTCCCACATGTTTCTATCAATAGTGAACTGTCCTGCTCAGTTCCCTTCATTCTCTGTATGTTTATAATGTCTGTACTCTGGTTTCAATTCCCACATGTTTCTATCAATAGTAAACTGTCCAGCTCAGTTCCCTTCATTCTCTGTATGTTTATAATGTCTGTACTCTGGTTTCAATTCCCACATGTTTCTATCAATAGTAAACTGTCCTGCTCAGTTCCCTTCATTCTCTGTATGTTTATAATGTCTGTACTCTGGTTTCAATTCCCACATGTTTCTATCAATAGTAAACTGTCCTGCTCAGTTCCCTTCATTCTCTGTATGTTTATAATGTCTGTACTCTGGTTTCAATTCCCACATGTTTCTATCAATAGTAAACTGTCCTGCTCAGTTCCCTTCATTCTCTGTATGTTTATAATGTCTGTACTCTGGCTTCAATTCCCACATGTTTATATCAATAGTAAACTGTCCTGCTCAGTTCCCTTCATTCTCTGTATGTTTATAATGTTTGTACTCTGGCTTCAATTCCCACATGTTTCTATCAATAGTAAACTGTCCTGCTCAGTTCCCTTCATTCCCTGTATGTTTATAATGTCTGTACTCTGGCTTCAACTCCCACATGTTTCTATCAATAGTGTACTGTCCTGCTCAGTTCCCTTCATTCTCTGTATGTTTATAATGTCTGTACTCTGGCTTCAATTCACACATGTTTCTATCAATAGTAAACTGTCCTGCTCAGTTCCCTTCATTCTCTGTATGTTTATAATGTCTGTACTCTGGCTTCAATTCCCACATGTTTCTATCAATAGTAAACTGTCCTGCTCAGTTCCCTTCATTCTCTGTATGTTTATAATGTCTGTACTCTGGTTTCAATTCCCACATGTTTCTATCAATAGTAAACTGTCCTGCTCAGTTCCCTTCATTCTCTGTATGTTTATAATGTCTGATCTCTGGCTTCAATTCCCACATGATTCTATCAATAGTAAACTGTCCTGCTCAGTTCCCTTCATTCTCTGTGTGTTTATAATGTCTGATCTCTGGCTTCAATTCCCACATGTTTCTATCAATAGTAAACTGTCCTGCTCAGTTCCCTTCATTCTCTGTATGTTTATAATGTCTGTACTCTGGCTTCAATTCCCACATGTTTCTATCAATAGTCAACTGTCCAGCTCAGTTCCCTTCATTCTCTGTATGTTTATAATGTCTGTACTCTGGCTTCAATTCCCACATGTTTCTATCAATAGTAAACTGTCCAGCTCAGTTCCCTTAATTCTCTGTATGTTTATAATGTCTGTACTCTGGCTTCAATTCCCACATGTTTCTATCAATAATAAACTGTCCAGCTCAGTTCCCTTCATTCTCTGTATGTTTATAATGTCTGTACTCTGGCTTCAATTCCCACATGTTTCTATCAATAATAAACTGTCCTGCTCAGTTCCCTTAATTCTCTGTATGTTTATAATGTCTGTACTCTGGCTTCAATTCCCACATGTTTCTATCAATAGTAAACTGTCCTGCTCAGTTCCCTTCATTCTCTGTATGTTTATAATGTCTGTACTCTGGCTTCAATTCTCACATGTTTCTATCAATAGTGAACTGTCCTGCTCAGTTCCCTTCATTCTCTGTATGTTTATAATGTCTGTACTCTGGCTTCAATCCCCACATGTTTCTATCAATAGTAAACTGTCCAGCTCAGTTCCCTTCATTCTCTGTATGTTTATAATGTCTGTACTCTGGCTTCAATTCCCACATGTTTCTATCAATAGTAAACTGTCCAGCTCAGTTCCCTTCATTCTCTGTATGTTTATAATGTCTGTACTCTGGCTTCAATTCCCACATGTTTCTATCAATAGTGAACTGTCCAGCTCAGTTCCCTTCATTCTCTGTATGTTTATAATGTCTGTACTCTGGCTTCAATTCACACATGTTTCTATCAATAGTAAACTGTCCTGCTCAGTTCTCTTCATTCTCTGTATGTTTATAATGTCTGTACTCTGGCTTCAATTCCCACATGTTTCTATCAATAATAAACTGTCCTGCTCAGTTCCCTTCATTCTCTGTGTGTTTATAATGTCTGTACTCTGGCTTCAATTCCCACATGTTTCTATGAGGAGCTTTCATGTTGTATACACAAATCTCCTCCAATATAGACTTCAAATACACCTGAAAAACAAAACAAACAGATGAATAAGACTTTTTCAAGAGGGAATTTTAGAAATAAAACACTTATTTCACTTAAATGGCGGCGTTGCCAGTTTTATTGTGGAAGGAAACCGGGCTCTGCGCCAGGAGGAAACCCATGACATTCCGCTGGTAACTGGCAACCATCCCACATAGGTTGTTCAAGTAAAAACCCAGTCAGAAAATTTTCCAATTTTTGGACTGAGTGGAATTCGAACCTGTGACCCATTGGTGGAAGGCTGTTCGGATTGAGCGTCCAACGCTCTACCTACTGAGCCACGGAGCCCCCCCAAACTATTGGAAAACCTTGCCACTACAGACTGTAGCAGGAGCGACCATGAAGTGTCAAAGATTAACCTCTTGCTCCCATCATAACAACCATATTGTATGGACTTCCTGTTGTTGTTGAGTGGTTAATAAGAGTGGGAAATCCTGGTTTGTGTGTACAGGACAAACAGTTACTATAGGTCAGTAATACTGAATCCTGATTAAACAAAACCATTTCATCAAATAAACGTACAGCATTTTAGAGACAATTTATAAAGAGAAACATTAAAGGGGCATGAGCTGCTGAAATTCCCACTTTTTTCATAATTTCTGATCGACACAACAGTAAGAGGTTTTGAAGGCCATCGAGAAACTAAATGATTGGCGTTGGAATGAGGAAAATCCATACAGTATGTGCCCTGTACGAACCGAAAACGTGTTCGAAAAGTAGCAAAATTTAAATAACCGGGACGACCATTCATTCATTCTAAGCCAAAGTTAGTTCAAAACAATACTTTATCGTACATTTTCGAGACTAGAAGCACTAAAAAGCTTCTGAATTATACGTCTTGAGAAAAATAGCCGATAATTTCAACATTCTGTGTATACGTCAAAATATCAACATTTTGGCAGCTCATGCCCCTTTAAGAACGTCAAATACATACATGAGGTTCTAGGACCTGTGGTACGATACCTTATATCAAAAATTTGTGATGAGAAGGTTGGGGGGAGGGGAGGGGGGGGGGGGGGGGGGGGAGTGGTCGACTGTATCAGTTAAGTGTGATGTTAAGCTCCAATCAATCAAACAAAAATTGTGTGATGCCAAGTGAATGAAGATTAACATAATACATCTATTTAAGTGTTAAATTTCTTCTGGACATGGACAATTATATAAAAATATATATTATGCTGGAAAGCCTGTTTTTCTAAATGTGATCCTCAAGGCTTTTACTTAAAGCTATTCAAGCGAACTGAAAAGCTTGTATTCTGAGTATTATCCATGATAACTGGCACAAAATTACACCCCCCCCCCCCCCAAAAAAAAAATTACAAAAAAAAACATCAATTTTATAATGTGACGTTTTAAGAACCATAATAAAATCTCCTAACCCAACGCCACCAAAAATTATTTGTAACACATTTAAATGTAGTAAACACACTATTCCTGCCCTTTCAACAACTTGAGTATTTTGCTCAGGTAAATGAGGCAATTTTATCAAGCTAGCGTTTAACTTTTTCAGAACATTTCATAATAAAACTCCTTTCCTTGCCCATGGAAAAATGTCCAGCCAGTACCAATGTAGTCCGGGTTTCTGACTCCAAAATTACTTTTTTTTTGTACTGACGGTGGTATCCAAAATACGGCCGTCTATAAAAAATATTCATTTTGGAGTCAGAAACACCGACTACTACCAAGGTTAATGACTGACTGTTTTCGAGTACGGGTAAGCTTTTCACTACAGTCCTATTTAAGGCTGACTGCTATCGCCACCTTGACGATAGGATGAGCTCAAACTTCTCCCCGAAATACTTCACAGTAAACGTAGACCTATAAATAACCAGTTCTCTGCAGCACGTCTACATATGTGCCTCACTCACTCAAATAATGCAGTGAAATACCTCAAAATATCCCTGGCTGAATGAAGCTGTCAAAATACATTACAAATGAACCACAGCTGGTTAAAGGTACATTGTAGACTCATCCTCAGAAACATGGATATATATCTGCAACAGTTTGCCACTACTCTTAGGCCTCTTAGTTGGGTGATGTTTCAAATGGAATCATCAGTTAACTAAAAGGGCTATTTGTGTGTTTGTAGATCAGTACATGAAGACAACCTTGTTATATTTAGCCATTTCCGTAGGTGATGTTTCAAATGGAATCATCAGTTAACTAAAAGGGCTGCTTGTTTGGTCTTTTTTAGGGGTTGTAGATCAGCACATGAAGCCAACCTTGTTATATTTAGCCTTTTTCATAGTTGGGCGATGTTTCAAATGGAATCATCAGTTAACTAAACCGACTGTTTGTTTGTTTTGTAGGGGTTGTAGATCAGCACATGAAGACAACATTGTTCTATTTAGCCTTTTTCATAGTTAGGTGATGTTTCAAATGGAATCATCAGTTAACTAAAAGGGCTGCTTGTTTGTTTAGTAGGGCCATAGATCAGCACATTCGTCAACTAATACAGAGTCCAAGACATGATTATAAGGGGAATTCCGAAAGTAAAAACAACAACTCACTTACATGTACAATGCTTTTTAGTTTGGAATTCAGAAGGGTCATACAGACATTCAACCCAACCAGGTATTGAACATTGAAAGTCAGTAATTATGATTTTACACTGTATAAATAATAACCTGATAGTAATATTGTGTCTAAAATAACATAAGGTGGCTAATATTTCAACTTTATTTATGGACTGGGTGGGATTCAAAACTGCATCTCGTCAATGAGATTATTGAAGAACCAGGTATCAGAAATTTCCCTTTAGGAAGATTTACGATTCGATAGTAAAAGACATTCAAGATAGATTGATTGATTGATTGGTGTTTTACGCCGCGCTAAAGATTATTTCACTTATATGGCAGCGTTGCCAGTTTTATTGTGGGAGGAAACCGGGCTCTATGCCCGGAGGAAACCCACAACCTTCCGTTGGTAACTGGCAACCATCCCACATAGATTCAAGATAGAACATTCAACCCTAAAAGCTAGAGAGCAGCCAATGAACGACTTTCACTATAAGTAACAGGCACTGAGTGAGAGATCAGTGGCACATCAACACAATGGTTAGTTTGACTGCAGAGTGGAGTGAGGTGTGAAGGGTATTCCTCTAAGCAAATTGATAACAGTGTGAAGAGTGTGGCGGATGAGTCAACTGGAGGGATCAATACTATCAGACTGTAAATCTACGCATGTATGCTAATATTACATGTCCTGTACAACTACCATATCGACTGGCTTTAGTTTTAACGATCACGTCGTACAGTTAGTGACCATGCAGTATCCATTGATTGATGTTTTATTTCATATGAAAAAGGCCAAATTTAACAAGGTTGTCTTCATTTTTCTATGTGGAAAAGTTGTTAGGTACTTGCTGAAGTTGGCGGGTTTCCTCCTGGCAAAGAGCGAGGTTTCCTCTCCCAATAAACCTGGCAACGCCGCCATATAAGTCAAATAATTTTGAGTGCGGCATAAAACATCAATCAATCATTTATTTAAACTCAAGGGTTGCCAAAGGAACACTGGTACAATTAGTAATTCAAATTCATATATTCCATTCATTGACTGTGTGGAATTTAAACCCGTCAGGTTTACTGAGGGAGGAAACCATGTTCTTTGGCAGTAGATTGAATGTTTGATATTTCACGCCACATTTAACCTTATTTCACATATACATCTTTTCAAGGGTAAAACCCTTAACCTTCGATAAGTACCAGACAAACACTGAGACCCCCTCTCTCTCTCTCACTCCATTGATGGGTATTTTTCAGTATAACCTTTAACCTTATTTCACACATACATCTTTTCAAGGATAAACCCCCTCAACCTTCGATAAGTACCGGACAACCACCGAGATCACCTCTGTCTCTCTTTCTCACTCCATTGATGGGAATTTTTCAGTATAAGAAAATGTGTCTCACTTAAGGTCACAACACCCAGTTTGTGTTTTCTCAGCCAGTGAAAATTGATTTCGGGTATGCTAGAGCTAGGAGGTGGCTTACATAGTGATAGTTTGGTATCTGGGTTATTTGAATATTGGATTGAAACTAACGCAGGTCTACTGTACATACTTTAAGCTTTCAATCAATGCCTGATAACAGATTTTTGTGTGTGTTTTTAATGGTCACCCAATTTTGAAAATACCAAAGTTTGGCTTAGAATAAGTAAGCCTAAAACTGTCAAAATGGCGGTACCCATGTTAAAATGTGTGTAGCTTGAAACCGACATGCACTATGTCAACTTTATTTGGTTGAAAAGGATTTCTCATGTGTTGATCTATTTGAAAATGGTAAGGAAAAGTCTTAACGAGATTTAGGTAATTAGCCACAAATCAAAACGTTAACATTACCGCAAATGGGAAATGAAATAACCTTAAAACATAAGAAAATTTACAAAACAGGGTCAACCCTTTGAAAGGTATAGATAGAATAGAGTACATGCCAATTTGTGGAGAGAAACAGAGACTTCAACAAGCAGTAACAATGGTGCAAGGGTAACTCTGTCGGGAGATACATTGTACAAGGGGGCATTTGTTTATAGTAAGGTGCTCCCCTGAAGGCACAAACAGTGGGAACACAACTCAACCTTTCAAGAAACAGAAGAGCTTTTTATGAACTCATTGTCTGACATACAGCACGCTCTTTTGATGTCAACAAATGCCTAAAATAACCCAAAACCTTTAGTTAGACTCTAAAGATTTGTAAGTAAGATGTAGGCATAAACCTTAATTCTCTGACTTCTTTTTTAAGATGAACGAACAGTTTTATATTTTAAGAATAAATCAGTTGAGGATTGATTGATTGATTGATTGATTGATGGTTTATGCTAACTTAAAATTATTTCATTTATTACATAACTGTGTTGTTAATTGAGTATATAAAGCCATGTTATAAACATGGTATGTAACTAGTTACGCACATGTAACACTCTCAATGAAAATAATTAGCTGAGAAAATTATTCGCAGCAAAACCCAATAATGAACTGGTACATCCAGGCTATTTGAAGGATGTTTGTTTTTAGCACATATCATTGGTTCCCACGAGTTAATGACTTTACCAATATTTTTTATTTCAATGTCAATCCTTTAGTTTTTCAAATATAGGGCTTCTCTTGACAATCAAAATTTATGACAGCTCAATATGGAGGCATTGCCAGGTACAGTGAGAGAGGACACCAGGGGCTCGTTTCACAAAGCCGTCGCATCGCAATCAAAGCCTAATTGCCAATGGATACCATATTGAAGGGATATGACGTCATGGCACCTGCAATTGATCGCACTGTGTGATGGCTTCGTGAAACGGCCCCCTGGCTCTTTGGCCAGAGGAAACCCCTACACTTTGGTGAGTATCTGGCAACTCTCATACAGGCCGATCAAGTGAAAAATCCACTCGGAAGTTTTCTTTCATGGAAGGCTTGTGTCAGACCGAGGGGACAATGTAACTCTCTGCCCATTAAGTAAACACATGATATGAAGATTGCAAATAAACAAATTAGGAATTCTGTTACAATCAGCAATGCAGAAAATTGCGTTGATGTTCTGTCAATGATTAAACAAAAAAGATACGGTAAATATTTATAAATGACTCATGACTGAGATGTACAACAATGTCCATGTGCGAGACATAAATATTTTCAATTGATCATACCAAAATAAAAACAGTATGTGTATCTTTGTTGTTTATTGAATGACAAAAGACAATAATACACTTGACTAATATATAATATTACACTTGACGAAGACACCGGCACAGGTGTTGAAAGCTTGTGTTGTTAAAAAACAACTTACGACGTGGTGATGTCTTAATTTTTTATCATTAATAATAAAGTTAACTAGAATTTTGTTTTGTTTTGACAAATCCCCTCTGCCCCATCTCTTTTTGGTCCAAAATATTAACTTCAGTGTCACCTTGACCTTTGGATTGATGTTTGTCCAAAGTCATTCAGCTAGCAACCTTAGTATAGCGATCATATATTGCAAGTTTCACAGAATTTGAAAAAAATGGTTTTCTGAAGAACGTGGTAAACAAGCCTTTTAGCCTTTTTGACCTCTTGGTGACTTTGACCCTTGGACCGATCTTCGTCAAATTTTGTTCAGATTGAAACCTTAGTGTAGCGATATATCCAGTTACATGAAATTTGAAACAACGGTTATGTTAAACATGGTAACAAGCTTTTTGGTCCAAAATTTTAACTCCTATGTAACCTTGACCTTTGGGCCGATGTTCGTCAAGTCATTCAGCTCACAACCTTAGTATAGTGATGATATATCCCAGTTTCACGTAATTTAAAGCAACCGTTTCCTGAGAAACTTGCCATTATTATTTGCTGTTCAAAAGTCTTAAAATTCTGCATAGAATTATGATATCTAAAACATTTTCAACAAGCAAAATGCACGATAAAATTTTTTTTCAACACGAACAGGACTATATTTAATGTGTATACCAGTCTTTAAATTTTATCCTATTGATCTTTTTATATTTAGTTTTTTCATTAATATAGAATCAACAGTTGGCGTGTGTTGAGGGGGTACAAAAGATTTACATGTACCGTTACATGGATATGACAATCTTTTTTTTATATCTTTTTTTTTCATTTTAGGGGGGGGGGGGGGGGGGGTACTTGTCCCCATAGTTTAAAATCCTCAAGGTATTTTCTGGTCCACTGTGTTTCATTTATTATATATAATCTATTTGATCCACTGAACAACTTAAAGGCACACTTGCCGCCGTAGCCTGTTTAAATTTGCTAAGAAAACCAATTTACATGAGCTTACTACGACTAATACCACTAAACTTAAACATACGACACATAAAACATGTCTAGTTAGCTTTAGACTGAAAAACTGGGGTGAAAAACAAACGAAGAATCGAAGCCTGATTACAACAACAGCGATCAGTGTCGGTCAACTTTCGTGTTGGATTACCCTCCTTCCAAGCCTTTGTGTCTGTGGTTTACACTCAAACAATAATCAGCAGGCTTTTCCAGTCGCTGTTAACCGATCGTCAGTCTGTATTTCTCAGATAAATAGGCCTACATAAAATTACACTGTGCCGTTAGTTCACTCACTCGACTGAAACATAAAATCGCCAATAGGGGGCAGATCGGTTTGTTTACGTTCCGGGTACGTAACAATTCATATTTTCAAATTCAAATTAAAAATACAAAGTGACGTCCAAACTTTTAAATTTTGGTAAAAATAGAAAGTTCCTAACTTATATTGTCTGGGAAAAATAAAGAATACGGTCTTTCTTTTTTAATGTAAACAATATTCCTGATTTTCGCGGTAAGTGTGCCTTTAAAGTAGTAAGGAAACTCCGTTAATATATGGTGTAATCTCATGAATAGTTTCCTTACTTACTTTAATACATTACGACTCACAAAGGCACAGGGGAAATCTTCTTGTCTACTTACACCCAAAGCTATGTTCATTTATTTTCATGGTGTAACCTAGTGTGTTTAATAACAACAGTTCTATCGAGGGCGGAACCAAACCAGGTCAACTGTCTATTACCTACCTGACAACAGCTTGCATATTGATAATACATCACCTAGTTTATATAAACTCAATATAAACTCACACTAGTTTCTAGGCACATACAACACTTTTATCATTGGTGTACGATATCTTTAACATTGTCAAACTAAAAAAAACTTAATTTAAATGAATTTCTCAACTGACATTTTCCCCCCCTTAACAATTTTTTTAGTTGAACCATTTAGTTTATTTTTGTGAATTTTATTTAAACCATTTAGTTTATCTGTCCAAGTGCACAAGCCCTTGATTAGTTAAGAAATTGATTGATAGATTTTTTTTACGCCACACTCGAGATTTACGCACTTATATAATCATGGGCTACGTAAGCATTGTCAATGTAATTTTAAGTGTTCCAGAAAATTCTACTGACTAAGGCCAAGCTCCTGTCAGTCGTGAAATATCATAGGTTTACTTTATTACAACAATTTATGATGGGGTATAAAGGTCTAAATGATCTACCTCTTTTTAACACAATTAGAAACTTGTCTCCATGCTTATTTTAGACAAGAAGATTTTCCCTGTGCCCGTGTTTTAGTGTTCATAAATATATAATCATGGGCCATGGTGTTGACAGGTTTAGTGGGGGGAGAAACCAGGCTCCTTGCCTGTAGAAACATGTTTGATATTTTCAAGGGGAATTTTTTCTCGCCAACAATTATAGGGTCTATGTTTTCCTAGAGATTTTGCCATATTCGGTGACAGATGACGTCAGTTCGATTGATGGTTTACGTCAGAAATGAGCGTCACATTCGAACAATAAAGGTTCCCCAAATGCGCCTTGGCAGCGTCGATGACAGGAAATTTGTGGAATTCTATCGATACTCCGCTCCCTATTTCACCGGCTAGTGAGGTCACTCCGCCAAATACTGGAGAAGCTAATATTAGGTAACGACCAGCCAATGTACTGTGGGAATACTGACTCTGAACAATGTGACTAAAGTTTTATGGTGGCTGAGAATTACACCACATGCCATCATAAGTTTTAAAGGTGATATATTCGCCAGAAAGAATCGAGTAGTGTTGTTCACAGCCATTCTCGCTGAATTTGTTTGCTGGTTGAAAGAAAAGCACCCATGTGCTTATGTTA
Organism: Lepidochitona cinerea; assembly: GCA_963971465.1. Taxonomy (NCBI): domain Eukaryota; kingdom Metazoa; phylum Mollusca; class Polyplacophora; order Chitonida; family Tonicellidae; genus Lepidochitona; species Lepidochitona cinerea. The sequence goes on along the minus strand of OZ020562.1, from coordinate 13,685,833 downwards.
CTTTTTGTAAACTCGACAGTAAATAAAATTTCTTGTATCTTGTTGGTAAGTTAGAAAAGTACACAATTTGAACAAACTTAATTTTTGGGTAAATAATAACATGTAAGGTCCTCGCCTAAAACAAAAAAAAATGTCTTATCCCCCCTCCCCCCCACCCACCCCTCAAAAAACATTTAATAGGGCCTGGGAGTTTACCAAGTGATTTCGCGATATCCAGGGACAGATTACATTTTTTGATGACGTCAGTTTGATGGCGTCAAAACTGAGCGTCCTATTTGCACGATACAGGCTTTACACGTGCACAACGACAGCCCCAGTGACAGGATTGATTGATTGATTGGTGTTTTACGCCGCGCTCAAGATTATTTCACTTACATGGTGGCGTTGCCAGTTTTATTGCCCAGTGACAGGAAACTTGTGGAATTCTCACGATACTCTCGCTCTAATTGATTGCTGTTATATGTCGTGCCCAAGACTATTTCACTTTGTCTTATAAGGCAGCATTGCCAGGGTTTCAATTACTCTACATATGCATTTGGTGTGCTTCTCTTTACTACCATTTACATAGGCATAAACATGTCAGGTACTCCAGTACTGTATATTTTATTTCTCCTTCAACAATAAACAATTAACAAGTACAATAAACAGGGCAAGTAAACAAATACCAGGGCCAATAAAAACATCTATACATAGACAAATATATACAGAGTGTGATGCAGTTCGGGTGAAATAATTATCATTTACGGTTTTCTTCTTTGTCAACAAAATATAATTGTTTGCAGTAAATGCTGAAAGCCAATGTTGCCGGAGTTTATATTGCGAAGAGAAGATATATAAAAGTAAAATGTATATTAGTATTACAAATAATTGATGGATGTTTTATGACGCATTCAATATTATTTCTTTTAAATGGTAGAGTTGCCAGGTTTAGTGGGGAAAGAAACCAATTTCCTCGACTCCCAGTGGTGTATATGGAATGGACGCGTCAATAAACTAAAACAACCAGCCAACCATCTTTGACCCCATTCTTTTACAAGTCCCTGGCAACCCTTCCACACCGAGCAAACGAGTGAATTTTTTTATTCGGACTGAGTGGGACTTGAGTCTGTGATCCATCCCTGCTAGATTTATGTTGGACAGATAGACTATAATTCTGTTTACTGATCCATTCAGGGGCCTAAGTGGTTCCATCGATGGGGTATGGGTTTGAATCACACTCAGACCAAATAAAAATTGAAAGATTTTTCAATCGGTAACAGTACGTGGAAGAGTTGCCAGGTACTCGCTGAAGGTCAGGGGTTTCCTTCGGGCAATAAGCCCGCTTTCCTCCCCCACTAAACCTGGCCAAGCCGCCATATAAGTGAAATAATCTTAAGGGTGGCGTAAACCATAAATCAATCAATCACTGAGCCATTGAGGCGCGGAATAAGAGAATCCCCATTCAATTTATAATTATTTTTTTTGGGGGGGGGGGGGGGGGGGGGGGGCACTGTTTATAATACACATTGATTGATTAATGTTTTACGTCGCACTCAAGAGTATTTCATTAATAAGTTGGGTGGTTCTTAAAAGTAAATATAGAGTCCCTAAAGTTGCACATATATAGTCTCCATTTTAGATATATAGTCTGTATTTTAGACAATATTTTCCCTGTATGTTTTAGTGTTCATAAATATATATATATATATTTATGAACACTAAAACACACGGGCACAGGGAAAATCTTCTTGTCTAAAATAACCACGTAGACAAGTTTCTAATTGTGTTAAAAAGAGGTATATCATTTAGACCTTTATACCCCATCATAAATTGTTGTAATAAAGTAAACCTATGATATTTCATTAGGTTGACGACTGACAGGAGCTTGGCCTTAGTCAGTAGAATTTTCTGGAACACTTTGTATTACATTGACAATACTTTCATAAATATATATTATATATATGTCCTCAGCAACAGAGATTTTATCTGAGGCTGTAGTTGACTTAGAAAGCTGGCAAACCCTATTTAGTGAGAGTTGTTGACGTATGTATGGGCCACACCTATCTTGGATATAAAAGGGCTAATATGAGGTACATATAGCCCTGTCAACCCAGTATTGATATATAATGTTTATTACCCACTTTTAAATTACTACCCACTTTAAGTTCAAGTCCTTCATGCCCTAAAATACCCTCTAGAAGTAGAAGCAAAAGCATGTAGCAATATAATATCTCCCACCCACGACTGTGAAATAAACAGGTGTCAAAAAATCCAGCAAACCACACCAAAAAGATTGACCGATTGAAGATTTTTATCCATATATGCAGGGGTTTGCCCAGTCATTTTGGACACCCAATTCTGTGGAAAATATCTATATTGGACAGCATATTTTCAAAACCTGGATGAATTTGTCTGGTGAAGAAAAGATTGATTGATTGATTGATGTTTTACCTCGCACTCAAGATTATTTCACTTATATGGTGACATTGTGAAAAAAAGATTGATTGACTGTTTGGTGTTTTGCGCAGCGCTCAAAATTATTTCACTTATATGGCAGCGCTGCCAGTTTTATTGTGGGAGGAAACTGGGCTCTATGCCCGGAGGAAACCCACAACCTTCTGTTGGTAACTGGCAACCATCCCACATAGCTCGTTCGAGTGAGAACCCATTCAGAAAATTTTCCAATTTTTGGACTGAGTGGGATTTGAACCCATTGGTGGAAGGTGGTTCGGATTGAGCGTCCAACGCTCTACCTACTGAAGCTGCTCTAATCAAGTCTACTAAATTCTCCACCACGGTAAGTATTTTTATCGTAAAACCCCTCTGACTTGACACTGTCATCAACCTAATGAAATATAATAGTTTTAGTTGTATATTACAGCTTAGGATTGGGTATAAAGGTCAAAATGATATACCTCTTTTTAACACAATTAGAAACTTGTCTCCATGGTTATTTTTATAAAGAAGATTTTCACTATGCCTATGTGTTCATAAATATAAATATAAAATCGTCAACCTAATGAAATATCATGGGTTTTAGTGGTATATTACAACTTAGGATTGGGTATAAAGGTCAAAATGATATACCTCTTTTTAACACAATTAGAAACTTGTCTCCATGGTTATTTTTGTAAAGAAGATTTTCACTATGCCTATGTGTTCATAAATATAAATATAAAAACGTCAACCTAATGAAATATCATGAGTTTTAGAGTTACAACTTAGGATTGGGTATGAAGGTCAAAATGATATACCTCTTTTTAACAAAATTAAAAACTTGTCTCCATGGTTATTTTTATAAAGAAGATTTTCGCTATGCCTATGTGTTCCTAAATATAAATATAAAATCGTCAACCTAATGAAATATCATGGGTTTTAGTGTTATATTACAACTTATGCTTGGGTATAAAGGTCAAAATGAATTGATATACCCCTTTTTAACACAATTAGAAACTTGTCTCTATGGTTATTTTTGTAAAGAAGATTTTCCCTACAACTATGTGTTCCGAAATATAAATATTAAGTATATACATATAATAAATGATAATAAATGAGTAACACTTATTCATTTTTAAGGGCAACTTTTAGTAATGCTACCCTTAACAAAAGGGCTTTCAAATTAACATAAAAGTTGAAACTGTATTTCAAATAGTTAACTCGGCTCAACCACTCTTCATATATATGTATGACACCTATGTAATAAATATCAAGCAAGAATATTGCATAGTAACAAAGGTATGAGGTTAAGGGGCATTCATAGCTGTGAAAGATTTTCAAGTCTATACTGGTATCTGTCATGAATCGAATGATTTTTTTTAAAACAAATTTTTAAATATAATTTTTAATTTAAAATGACAAGTTCAAACAAGTCCATGTAGGGCAAATACTAACACTTTTGAGAATCAGCCTTGGAAACGAAAACCTGATTGATTGATTGTTTGGTGTTTTACGCCGCGCTCAAGATTGATAGCTATCTAGAAAGTGATACGATTTTATTGTCAAAGTATGTAAAGTGGCTAAAAGTGCCAAAATGTTCACATTTTTGAAAAATTAACAAAATAATCACAGGGTTTGAAGTTGATCGAAAAAAAATTAAATAATTGGGGCTGAAAAAAAAGAAATAACTATACATCCTGTACGAAGCCAAATAGAGATGGGAAAAAAGAAGAATGAAATAAGTATGATGAATATTCATGTATTCTCGGCTTCAATTACTTCAAAACACAAAAACAGAATCATTCAAAACCTTTCATATTTTACTGCACCCACTCATAATGTGAAAATTTTGGAAATTTTCAAAATTGTTCTAAAAAATTTTGTATTGTAGAACAAATTTAGAATTTTTCTACACAACTTTTTTTTCATTCTTGAATGATCCATAGGATTTTGAAAAGTCTGGTATAAAAAGTATTATAAAGAACACTAACATTCAGGGATTTACCGGACCCTTAAAACCCTGCATCTCTGACCCTCATTTTCTCACTTGGACCTCAAAATTGCAATGAGAAGGGTCCCATGGGATGTAAATAAATAGCAAAATATTATACAAAAATGCATATTTAAACACCCCACCTAATGGGGCCCTACTTTTTATCTGATGGGGGTCAATGAACCCCAACCTTTTGGGGACCAGGGAAAATCCTGATTAACAGTCATTTTTTTAGTAGCATATTGCTAGGCAGTTGGACTATCAGACTGCTCAATTTACTGGACCTGCACAGTTTTTATAAGACACCTAAATGGAAAATCAAACCATCAGCTATGGTCAAAATAAATGCTTTCGATTGTAGGCGAAATTATCAGGTCTACTTTCACAGTTCTGTATAGATCTTTCACAGTTCTGTATAGATCTTTCACAGTTCTGTATAGATCTTTCACAGTTCTGTATAGATCTTTCACAGTTCTGTATAGATCTTTCACAGTTCTGTATAGATCTTTCACAGTTCTGTATAGATCTTTCACAGTTCTGTATAGATCTTTCACAGTTCTGTATAGATCTTTCACAGTTCTGTATAGATCTTTCACAGTTCTGTATAGATCTTTCACAGTTCTGTATAGATCCTGCAGCGTTCTGTATAGGTCTTACAGTTTTATATTATACACCTAAACGGAAAATCAAACCGTTAGCTATGGTCAAAATAAATGCTTTCAATTGTAGGTGAAATTATAACGTCTGCTTTCACAGTTCTGTATAGATCTTTCACAGTTCTGTATAGGTCTTACAAGACCTCCACAGTTTTATATTATACACCTAAACGGAAAATCAAACCCTCAGCTATGGTCAAAATAAATGCTTTCAATTGTAGGGGAAATTATAACGTCTGCTTTCACAGTTCTGTATAGATCTTGCATCGTTCTATATAGGTCTTACAGTTTTATATTATACACCTAAACGGAAAACCAAACCCTTGGCTATGGTCAAAATAAATGCTTTCGATTGTAGGCGAAATTATAACGTCTGCTTTCACAGTTCTGTATAGATCTTTCACAGTTCTGTATAGATCTTACAAGACCTCCACAGTTTTATATTATACACCTAAACAGAAAATCAAACCGTTAGCTATGGTCAAAATAAATGCTTTCAATTGTAGGTGAAATTATAACGTCTGCTTTCACAGTTCTGTATAGATCTTTCACAGTTCTGTATAGGTCTTACAAGACCTCCACAGTTTTATATTATACACCTAAACGGAAAATCAAACCCTCAGCTATGGACAAAATAAATGCTTTCGATTGTAGGCGAAATTATAAGGTCTGCTTTCACAGTTCTGTATAGATCCTGCAGCGTTTTGTGTTGTGAATCACCAATTACCCGTCTCAATGTAAAAGTGTGAATGATGTCAGGTCTGAATGGTCAGAATACAAAATGAGCTCCCTTCTCTCTCTGAGTCACCAAACAGAAGACGTCTGAACTGGTCAACGGAAAGTTACCAATAGCCATAAACTGGTACAGATGCACCAAGAGAGACAAAATCAATAAATAATTGGATGACCAGATACTGTGTGACCTTGACATTGAAAACCAGTCATCTCTTGTACTACAACACAAAACTGGTTTTCAAGATTCAGGAAATCTGCGAGCAATAATATCTTAACTATAAACTTAATAAGCCATTGGGACAAGTTTTACATAAGTGTTATTGTTCCATTGATAAATTGATGTTCTGTATTTAAGTTGATAAAAATTCATTGATTGTTGGTAGGCCTACAGCTGATGAAGTTATTCTAGCAAAACCTTGTGTTTAATAAAATCCAGAACCGGGTCATCCAGAAATCTGTTACCTTTATGGTGAACTTCTTTAACAAACGACAACCGAGAAGAAGATTGTAAGCTGACTTTCTATTGGTTGATTGATTAATTGTTTGGTGTTTTACGCCACGCTCAAGATCATTTCACTTATATGGCGGCGTTGCGAGTTTTACGTTGAGAGGAAACCGGGCTCTATGCTCGGAGGAAACCCACGACATTCCGGTGGTAATTGGCAACCATCCCACATAGGTCATTCGAGTGAAAACCCTGTCAGAAAATTGTCTGAGTGGGATTCGAACCCGCGACCCATTGGTGGAATGCTGTTCAGATGGAGCGTCCAACGCTCGTAGATAATTTATGGTACCTGTGTATCCTGAGCTAGCTTCATGTTGGTGAATCAACTAATACAATACAAGGTATGTATGCAGTTCTGAACAGTAACACTTCTGCTGTACACTTGAGAGATTACAATGACTGCCTGTCCAGATGGGCGCACCATTCATTAACTTAAAGCTAATCCCATCCAGTGTGAATGATGTCAGTCTATTGGTCAGAATAATAAACAACCCTCATCTCTGACTCACAAACGGTAGCCCATGCTACACCAACAATGGGCTACACCAAAATGATCAGTGGACAGTTACTAATATTGTTATCATAACTTGTTATAAAAGTAGTATATTATATTATATAGTACATATTATAAAAGTTGGCTATTTTTGTTTACATCAATAGGGCCTGGGAGTCTACTGAGAGATTTCCGGTGACAGATGACGTTTTTTCATGACGTCAGTTTGATTGACCTTTTTTGTTCTAAAACAGCATAAATGAGCGTCATATTCGAACGATAAAGGCTCTTCACATGCGTAATGACAATGGCGGTGACAGGAAATTTGTGGAATGGTCACGTTACTCCCGCTTCCTATACAATTTAATAGCAACAGACATAACGTCACAAGAGATCGAGAATAATCTAAAGATACGTCACAACAACGGCTGAAGATCTAGGTCAAACTAACTACATCGTAAACAATAATAAAAAAAATTAAGACATCACCACGTCGTCAGTTGTTTTTGAACAACACGAGCTTTCGACACCTGTGCCTTCGTCAAGTGTAACATGACATGTAACATCTCGTGTTGTTCAAAAACAACTGACGAGGTGGTGATGTCTTAATTTTTTTTTATCAATAGTATGAAACCCACGTTTAGAGAGAGTTTCAAACATTTCTTACATTGTAAACAGTCGGCAAATAAACAATACGTCACAATAGAGATCGAGAAAATTCTGAAGATACGTCACAATAGAAATTGGGAATGTTTTGAAGACAATCAAAATATTTACATGGGTTAACATTTCAGCTATACGTAATAATATGCTACGAGGAATTTATTTTGGGTTTGATGATGCGATTTGTGTTAGATATTTTTGTATAAAATACAGTTTTAGAAAGTGCTAACCATTTTTTTCAATATCAAGAAATGGAGACAAGCTTTTTTGTAAAACTGAAAACAAGGAGTTGAAATTTAATTGACTAAAGTTTTTTTTTAGCTTTAGTTCAGCAAGTTACGAATGGCTATCTAGAAACCTCATCTGTATATAAATGACAGTCGAATAGTACACATTTTAATGTGGCATGAGCTGCCGAAATTCACACTTTTTTCAAAATTTCTGATCATCACGACAGTAAGACGCTTAGAAGGCCAACTAAATGATTGACGTTGGAATGAGGGAAATCCATAAAGTCTATGGCCTATACGACCAGAAAACGTGTTTGAAAGTAAACAAAATTTAAATAACCAGGACGACCATTCATTCATTCTAAGCCAAAGTTAGTTCAAAACAATACTAAATCGTACATTTTTGAGACTAGAAGCGCTAAAAAGCTTCTGAATTATACGTCCTGAGAAAAATAGCCAATAATTTCAACATTCTGTTTTCACGTCAAAATATCAACATTTTGGCAGCTCTTGCCACTTTAAAGCATTGTAATTTTAGTTGGCTAGGTAAGTTTAGCTAACCCCCTTTTGGAAAATAGGACCCAGGGGGCTGTTTCTCAGGACATTTACGCCCGACGTAAGTCCGATGCAAGGCGTAACCGTCATGGCAACATATACCTTCAACATTACGTTATGACCAGGCGCAAAATTATGTCTGTGTTGAGAAACAGCCCCCATGTCCACAGTACCAACTGCAAGATGGACAAAGCTAAAGAATATGAGAATATTTTCGAATGGAAAACTTTAGAGTGTTTACACCGCCATTGCTCCCAATTCAATTACAACACACCACAGTGCATATTACCATAATAAGAATAGACGGATGTAAATAATTCATAAACTTTGTCGTTATTTATTAATTAAGGCATTGATTGCTATCTACCATACTGATCTCACAGGCTTGTAAATATTCAGTGTATTTAATTGATTAGTGTTTCATGTCGAACATGAAGACTAAAACACACGGGCACAGGGAATATCTTCTTGTCTAAAATAACCATGGAGACAAGTTTCTTATTATGTTAAAGTGTACTATGTCAAACTCCAGCTTATTTTTGTACACATATTTTAGAAATGTTAGATTTATTGAGTGATGTTTTATGTCACACTCAAGTTTATTTCACTTAAATGGCGATGTCGCCAGGTTTAGGTGGGAAGGGGGGGGGGGTTCTCGGCCTTCGACGAGTACCTGGCAACTCTTCCGCATACGGTGACCGAGTGAAAAATCCACTCAGAAATTTTTCAATTTTTATTTGGTTTGAGCGCGATTCGAACCTGCGCTGCATCAATGCAAGGTCTGTGGGACTGAAGGACGACCACTCTGACCCACTGAACCATCGAGGCCCCCTTACATCTTAAAACTAGACATAACTGAGATACCCCCCGCTCTGCAAGAAAAGTCGGCAATGTAAGGGGCATAACTCTTGAAAAAAACATCCGAGCCCGTTGATTTTCAATAGGCTTCTTGTACTTGCTGTATTAAACAAATATGTGAAGTTTCAAAGTTGTAAGTTAAAGACTTTTTTAGATAATGTGTTTACAAGGACCAACGGACAGACGGACGGCTGAGGCTACGACAATACCCTTCGGGCAAAATTATGTTAATGTAAGTCTAGGAGAATGATTGAACAGCATAGCAAATTTACGAACTCTGCATGGTCATCTTTTTGTAACTGCAACTGTAAGCAAGACGGAGAAGCGGGAAAGGATAGCCCCTTAGCCATGATAAGCAAGCTTTATAGAGTACAACAATATGCACATAGGATGATATGTATATGCACATGTATGATAAAGATGGAGAAACAGCACCAAGAGGAGGAGACACATGAATTGGGCATGATTTAATGCTACGTCTGTGACAAATGATGGAGTAAGACAAAATATCATGCAAAATACTCCTTGCTGGTCATGTTTAGTTAGCATCGACAACAAGAAAGTAGACTATGAGGCTGCTTGCTGATCATGTTACCAGCACTGTCTACGAGGAAGTAGGCTATCAAGAGTGCCACAAGCACAATAATGAAACATGCAGGCTTATATGACAAGCACAGCAACTACCGTACAACTGTACAATGGGACAAAATTGGGTCTACAAACAAATGTATGAACAGACAAATGGCAGAACAGAGAAATGTCAAAAGGAGTCCAAAATGTCATAAATATGTAAAAATATCTCCTTGCAAGTAGGACATGGACAACTTCATATCATTGGTAACATTTGTCAAGTTTCATTAAAAAAGAACCAACATCTGGGAGGAGTATTTTGGACAAAATTGCGTCTACGGACGGACGGAGGGCACAACGATCAGACAGATGTATGTGTGTACATACAAACTTTATGCCAGCAGAAGGGGGGGTGGGGGAGGTAGGGAGGAGGGAGGGAGGGGCGATAACATGACAACCCTGTCTTCATATGGAATGAGACTCATTGGAGGAGTATTTTGGACAAAACTGTGTCTATGGACGGACAGACGGACAGAGGGAACAACGATTGGACGGATGTATGAGCGTACATACACACTTCATGGCAGTAGAAGAGGGGGGGGGGGGGGGGGGGAAGGTAGGGAGGAGGGAGGGGCGATAACACGATAACCCTGTCTTCATATGGAATGAGATCCCAAAAATGGCAAAGTCCTATAAGTCAAAAACGTCATAAAAATGTGAAAAAAAGAAATAACATCCTGTAAGTTGGGCATGCACATCTACATACCATTGGTAACATATTTGTGAAATTTCATTGAAATCAAAGCAAAATCTTAGGAGGAGTAGTCCGGACAAAATTGTGTCTACAGACCGACGGACGGACAGACGGACGGACGGACAGACAAGCCGATTCCAGTATACCCCCCCTAACTTCGTTGCGGGGGGTATAACAAGAGATTAAGAAAAGGCTCTGGTGACTGACTGTCAAAATTCTAAAAACACCGCAGACATTGCCTTTGTATCATTTCTTCTTCAAGTTTAAAATACCAAGGGCACTGGCATTCAGCCAAACTAGAGCAGTCTGCGGACTATTTTTACAAAAAGGTGTGCTATTCTCATCTTTCAAAGATCCTGAAAAATTGCCAAAGGTCTTTAACCGATGTTAGAAATTATAAATCTTCAATATATGAAAAGCATTTACCCTTCTTATAGCAAAGGGCCCCGGCTGCCTACATGTAAGTCCAGCTGCCTACATGTAAGTCTAGGATATTTTTAACTGTCAAATGTAGGGGGAATGGGGGCTGGCTCTGTCACTTATACTGTATATACCCTTCCTATACCAGAAGGACCCCAGCGGCCTAAGACTTATAGCAAAGGGCCCCAGCAGCCTACATGTAAGTCTAAGATATTTTTAACTGGCAAATGGAGGGGGAATAGGGCCGGCTCTGTCACTCAAATATACTCTTGCTATACCAGAAGGAACCCAGCGGCTTAAGTGTAGGATATTTTTAACGCTCAAATGTACAAATGTAGGGGGAATAGGGCTGGCTCTGTCACTCATACTGTATATACCATTGCTATACCAGAAGGACCCCAGTGGGGAAGGACCCCAGCGGGGAAGGAACCCAGCGGCTTAAGTGTAGGATATTTTTAACGCTCAAATGTACAAATGTAGGGGGAATAGGGTCGGCTCTGTCAATCATACTGTATATACCCTTCCTATACCAGAAGGACCCCAGCGGGGAAGGGCCCCAGCAGCCTAAGTCTAGCATATTTTTAACTGGTAAATGGAGGGGGAATAGGGCCGGCTCTGTCACTCATACTGTATATACCCTTCCTATACCAGAAAGACCCCAGTGGAGAAGGACCCCAGCGGGGAAAGACCCCAGCGGAGAAGGACCCCAGCGGAGAAGGACCCCAGCGGCATAAGTCTAGAATACTTCAACTGGCAAATTAGGAGGAACGAGTGCTCTATCGGCCATGTATACCTTTCCTATACCAATAGGGCCCCTACGGCCTAAAATTAGGATTCTCTGGCAAAGTGGCTCATAGAGGGGGGGGGGGGGGGGGGGAATGGGTGCTGTGTGATCATGTATACACCTTTCCTATACCAATAGGGCCCCTGCGGTCTAACATTAGGGTACTTTAACTGGCAAAGTGGCTCATAGAGGGGGGAAGGGGGAATGGGTGCTTTGTGGGTCATATATACCCATCCTATACCAGAAAGGCCCCAGTCTAGGATATTTTTAACTGCAAATGGAGTTAAATGCATTCCAGCTATTTTAATTTTTTCAGTTATAGGCACACATCTTCAGATTTTACTTGTCACTGGCTACACCAATATTATGGCTCAGATGCTCAGTTTCTCTGGAAAATCAGACATTTTTAAATTTTTTGGCCGCTCACGCCATTTTAAATAATTGAAGGGTAAGAAATATGACAACCATGGTTACCACCCCTCAAAGTTTACTAGGAAATCGGCATTTTCAAACTCACAAATTTTTGTGAGTTGGATACAACGTCGTTAAAATGGAAACTTTTACAAGCAGTTGAACAATCTATTTCTATTAAGATTCTATTACAATAATAAAAAAAATGTTTTTAACTATGAATAGAACACGGATATAACTTAGAATTTATTTACATAAGCATAGACATAATAACAAAACATGTGTAAATGTTCAAGTGCCTATTCCTTCTCAATTAGATAGGTCTATTCAAATCTTACCAGGAAGTCACATAGTCGAATATTGAATTGAAGGCCGTTGAAAGAGATTGAATTAAAAATATAATACATGTGTACAGACATGTACTGTAGACAGACAAACTTACAAATATGCCAGGTTTCCATTCCCCAAACATACTTGATAACCCTTTTATAAATTATCCATTTTTATGAAATATTTCATAATTCAAGTGGGATGATCTGCCGAAATTGTAGCCAAGTGACTTTATCAAGCAATCAGATGCCACAAAAATCCCTCAGTAATTGGCGGAAACTTGTTGACTGGGTTCTGAACGTCTCATACGAGAATTTATTATTGATGATTGCCATAAGTATCGAAAGAGTCGGGGATGCAATCTCCAATTCATATTAGTTATTATGTATATTTATGATCACTAAAACACACGGGCACAGGGAAAATCTTCTTGTCTAAAATAACCATGGAGACATGTTTCTAATTGTATTAAAAAGAGGTATATTAGTTATTATGTAGTTAAGTCTATTCAACAAGTTTTAGTTAAAACAAATAAAATAATTCTAATTTTAAACCTGGATAAAAGCAGGCATAATTTTACTAATTTAGACAGTCAGTGGGTCTAAACAATGATTTTATGTACCTTAAATCGAAAAGTCAGGTACCGTAAACTAAGCTGTTGTAAAGTGGGATAAAGAGTTTGCCTAATCAGTGGGACATTGTGCACTGGCTGCCTGTCTGTAAGTTACTTTAACTTCAAACTGCTTCGTAAATTCTACACAAATATGTCTTTTCCTCAGAATTTCTTTAAGCTGGAAAAATATCTTTGATGGGGGCTAACATTTAAGATCAAGGGTTCGTCTGTAAAAAAATCTGACAACTAAATTTGATTTTGGTTGACTTTTTGAATGTCATAGAAAAGAAAAGCGCAGAAAAAAAGTTATAATAAAAAGGATACAATTTAAGGATTTATTCATTTGAGAAGAAGCTCAACTTATTATATAGCTGATAAAAATTTTGTCGAAACCCCCTTGTCGGGAGCCTCTAGATAGTGAAGCTTTTTATAAAGTGCGGTTTTAGCAGGTTGACACAATGCACTGTCTGTCATTCGGTGACCTTTAAACAGAGTCTAGGGACAAGGTCAAGTGGCTTTAAACAGACTGGTTCATGTGAGCCTATCTAAATGGCTGGCAATCTGTCTGTACCTGCCAGGAAATGTACATGTCTGTAGAACTCTCATTTATTACTTCTGCTCAATACTCATACCCCAAAAAAATCAGAAAATTGAAGAAAATAACAGGAATAAATAAAAAAAATTGAACGAGAATTATTCATTTAAGTGTAATAGAAAGATCTTTTCCAAAAAATTTGCAAAATCATTTCTCAGAAGCGAAATAAATTTAGTCAAATATTTCCCAAGAGGTGAAAGAAAGAATTTACTTCAACCTCCCATCAACCTCTATTTATAATGGTAGGGTAAATCTGATGCTAGGAGTATTTTTAGAGACACTTTACAAAGCGATCATATCCCCAGATAGCGAGGGTCACATATCACATGTAAAAAGGTCAACTCTCAATGACTTCTTTCACCAAAACATCCTGGGTCAAATTCACCCAGTTCTAAAAATCTGATATATTTTTTTTACAAAATCACAGAAAGAAACATAATCTTCCAAAATATTTGAACAAGAGTTGTGTATCAGAGTAAAATAAACAAATCATCATCAAAAATCTTCACAAATATTTGGTAAGGAATAAAAAAATCAAACCAAACATCGTGAAGGAGTTAATAGGTCTAAAAACAGCACCATACAAAACAGTACACAAGAAATGTACCCTTTGTGGGTATTTTTAGAGACACTTTACACTGTCATTTTATCCAAAGATTGTGAGGGTAAAATTTCACAGCCATAAGGTCAAAAAGTTAAATTTAGCTCTAAAAATAAAAAATAAAAATATTACTATTGAATAGTTCTTGTGCTATCATAATTGTTAGTCAAAAGTATGATATGTTCTTATATAAGGAAAAAAAGATATGTTAAAGGGGCATGAGCTGCCAAAATGTTTATATTTTGACTTAAAAACTGAACGTTGAAATTATTGGCTATTTTTCTCAAGACATATAATTCAGAAGCTTTGTATTGCTTCTAGTCTCAAAAATGTGCGATAAAGTATTGTTTTGAACTAACTTTGGCTTAGAATGAATGGTTGTCCCGGTTATTTACATTTTGTTTACTTTTCGAACACGTTTTCCGTTCGTACAGGCTACATGCTGTATAGAATTTCCTCATTCCAACGCCAATCATTTAGTTTTTCGATGGCCTTCAAAACCTCTTACTGTCGTGATGATCAGAAATTATGAAAGAAGTGTGAATTTCGGCAGCTCATGCCACTTTAATCTTTGATATAAGAAATGTTTTAAACTCTGCAATAAACCATCCATCAGTTATTATATAATAAGGTACGTAAGTATTTCTGTGAGAATTAAACGGATGTACATATTATATCTAGTGTTTGAAACATTTACTAGAAATAAATATAACCAGGAAGTTTATATAAAAATGAAAATGAAAATAAAAAAGTCACACGTGTGAACTCTGACTTACAGCATCATTTTTTCTGGTCAAAGTTATAAAAGCTGTTTAGCATGAGGTAATTATAACAACGTGAATAAGATATATTAATTAAATAAAGGAAACGTTAATTTGATACGGTAAAGGATTTTTGATCAACAGACCGTGACATTAAAGATGGGTCATAATACATCAGTATCTAGTGAGGAAAATTCTCTAATCTCTATTTTAACATTTTTGTTTTCAATCAAGTGACATAAGCTGCCAAAATTCACACTTTTTTCATGAATTTTGATTGTTAAAAGAATTCAAGAGTTTAAACAACATGTAAAAAAAATCAAATGAGTGATGTTGACAATTCAAAGCTTAATTGAGGCTTTAACTCGGAGGAACCAAAGTTGTTTTAGAAAAGCAAATAAAATTAAAATAACCTTTACGAAGATTCATCCATTTGTTGGCCTATTTTACTTATAATATTCTCGAGAATGGTATCAGTAAAAACTTTTATCACTTCTTGGGACAAATTGATTGATTGATTTATTGATGTTTTACGGCACACTCTAGATTATTTCACTTATATGGTTCAGGTTTAGGGGAGGAGGAAAACAGGCTCATTGCAGGGGAGGAAACCCCCAACCGCAGGCAAGTACCTGGTAACTCTTCCACATACGGCGACCGAGTGAAAAATCCACTCAGAATGTTTCCATTTTTCTATTTGATCTGGCATTTGGGCCCACGCCGCATCGATGGAAGGCCTGTGTCGGACTGAGGGACTATCACTCTAACCGGCTGAGCCACCGAGGCCCCTAGGACAAATAGAACACTGTTTTAAAAACATACCATCGAAAAATTATTGACATTTTGGTAGCTGATGAACAGCAAAACTTTTTAAAAAGGAAGTTTTTTTTTATAAGGAAGTGCACATGTGAATGAAAACTTTTTCAGTTTATAAACCTATGTAGCCTGCATAAGGAAGTCTTTGGAATTACCCCTCTCCCCCCACCACCACCCCCTGCCAACCCCCTCTAAACAGAACTATAGAAAGCTTCTGATTGTTGGAGCTACATGTACCTGTACAAAATTTGCATGGGCTACCTGTTGATTTATCTTGGTGAAACTCGCCTTACTGTACTTTCTTCTTAATTCTTTAACCACATATATACATATCCAAATGGGGAGGGAGGGTGAGGGGCAGTCTTTTTAAAATATATGCTCCAAAGATAGTATGACATGTATCTAGAGCATTTAGAGATATGTCTAAAACGATTGAAGAAGCAGGTCTCCACTTCGCTGAGTTAGAAATAACGATGAACACTGTTGCAGCTGATAACATGTGTATGCAGCGTTTCTAAGAAAAGGCTAACCCAAATTCCTTCGGGGGACATTTCTAAAGCCTTCTGACTGGTAAACTGATGCTCAAGTTATACTGTTAACCATTTAACATTTTCAGATAAGTTCATTTGACGGAAGCTCTTATTACACAAAACATCAAGTGCTAACCAGGAAGGGGGTGTATACATGTAAATACACCAACCAGGACAAAACGTTTAAACCTGTCTGGACAAGCTTTAGAAAAACTTCAAGGGCCAAAAAGATGGCCACGACCAGAAAATGAATATCATAAATTAGAGAACTTCTTGCCATAGATCAAGATCCGTAAGCATTGTTAATAAGTGTTCCAGAAAATTCTACTGACTGAGGCCAAGCTCCCGTCCGTCGTCAACCTAATGAAATATCATGGTTTTAGTTTAATACTAGTGATTGGTTAAAAAGGTCTAAATGATATACCCCTTTTTGACACAATAAAAAACTTGTCTCCATGATTATTTTAGACAAGAAGATTTGCCTTGTGCCCGTGTGTTTTAGTGTTCATAAATTATAAATTACAGAACTTCTGGTCGAGAATTCATTGATTGATTGATTGATTATTTTACTTTGATGACGGCATTGCCAGGTTATAGGTGATGAATGAAACAGAGATTCTTGCCTTGAGAAAAACCCTTGACCTTCAGTGGGTACCAGGCTCATTGCTTAAAAACAAGATGGTGGGCTGCCATGGCAACTTAAGTCATACTTCAGATGAAGTATGGCTATCAAGGAGGATATATTGAAAGCAAAATAAAAGTCTGCCTGTAGAAATGGGACAAAACTGGCAAAAGGGTGCAGCCTTTGTCCAGCAGACAGACCTCTTGGGTGCCCTGAAGTTCAAACATGCCGATAATAAGCCAACAGGGACCTGCCAATTTGGCAACATGCCATTAGAGGGGCCATACCAGGAAGTATCTAATTTCTGTATGGTGACCTTTGACCTGCAGGTTTCAGGCAGATCAAGGCCTGTCAGTGAAAGCATCTCATCCAAATGGCCAAGCAAGCAAGACAGATTTCTGTGAAGACTGCCGGCTGAAGGGGACTTTTGTAAGGCTCTCCAAGGCCAAATCTCACTAACGGCTGATAGCATCTTTCTTATCTATCACCACGCTTATCTACATGCATTCTAACTGACCTACATGCTTTATCAGCCCTGTCTATACTTTAACCCATACAAAATGGAGAGTGCATGATGTGTCGTCTGCCAAACCTTGAGTTTTATTTCAAGAGTAACATCAGCGCTTTCTTTAGAAAAATTTGCAGAGATTGTATACACAATAACAAGGTGCTAATTATTTGTTCAAATGATTTCAGATTTAATAGGCCTAACTAGTATTTTCTGTTAAGTTGAAGAAAAAAAAATCCCTAAATCCAAATTTTCCTTCAGGGTATTAAAAACACACACTGTTATACAAAGCTTCTTTCAAATAATTAGTTAATTACACCCTTTTCAATCTAGGCTAAAAAACAACTGAGTGAAATGTTTTATAATGTTTGGTGAAATGAAACTCAAGTTAACTGTGTTTTCCACTAGTAGCAAACAAAGTGTGTATAACACACACAATCATGTGAAAGTATTTTAAAATAAAAACATCCTTTTCAATTTCAGCCGAAGAAAACAACTTAAAAGCCAAATAATCTATAAGATTTCATGACATGAAATTTAAGCTAAGTTCATTCTCCTTTAATAGTCTGAACAACAACAACATGCATTATGTCAAACAACAGTTTGCTCTGAACAGACTGACACTCAGTGGAAGTACCTTGACCTATCACATGACCCGTAAAAAAGTAGTCCCAGTAAAGATTTAAGCAAGCTTCTGTAGAGAAAGTAGTGCCCCTTGAGATTTAGTATACATATAACCAGGAAGCTTAAATAGAGCCTTAATATGAAAATAGAAACAAAATTCGTAGTTAAAAATTTAAAATGCAGATAATTTTGAAAACACTTATATTGTATACAGGTAAACTACTAAAATACTTAAAACTAAAAACTCTCAATTTTCTAAAAAATAAATATGAGGTTAATACCAATTTTCTTCTGTCAAAAAGATAATAGGGCAATTTTAGTCATCTGATTAAAACACCAGATGTTTGTAAAAAATAAAACTATTTTCAAATTCACTCTCCGGGGCTTCTGATTGATTGATTGTTTGGTGATTTACTTATATCAGATTATTTCACTTATATGGCGGCGTTGCCAGTTTTATTGTGGGAGAAAACCGGGCTCTATGCCCGAAGGAAACCCACGACCTTTCGTTGGTAACTGGCAACCATCCCACATCGGTAGTTCGAGTGAAAACCCAGTCAGAAAATTTTCCAATTTTTGGACTGAGTGGGATTCGAACCCGCGAGCCATTGGTGGAAGGCTGTTTGGATTAAGCGTCCAATGCTCTACCTACTGAGCCACGGAGGCCCCACACTCTCCTTCTGAAGTTGAATTTTTGTTTATAATGAGTGATTTCATTTCAACCATTCAAACAGCAGCCGTTCAAATCATTGATAAAAGCATGCAGTAATGTTTGATCACAAACAAGGAACAAGGAAGCTATGTCTAGCTATTTAATGGTAATTTTCTAAATTAAAACTAAAACATCAATAGGTAGTTAAAATGGCATGAGCTGCCAAAGTTCCGTTTGTAACGAGAAGTCGAACCTTAGAAAAATAAAGAATTGACGTTGAAATCAAAAATACTGAACCAAAAGTGTCCGATTAATGAAGAAAATTTGGAATTTATGAGTATATTTCAGGGTTTTTATTGGAATTTTATTAAAAACATGATAAACTGTTAGCTAAGTTTGTTTTAATGAAATTTTCAGTATGCATGGCAGCTCATATAGTAGTTTTTGCAGCAGTATATAAGTGAAATAAGTTTGAATGGGGTGAAAAACATCAATCAATTAATCAACAAATAATATAAAACGAGGACAAATATCTCTGAAGAATGACTTTTAATCTCCATTATTTAGCTATTTATGATCACTTAAAGGCACACTTGCCGCGAAAATCAGGAATATTGTTTACATTAAAAAAGAAAGACCGTATTCTGTATTTTTCCCAGACAATATAAGTTAGGAACTTTCTATTTTTACCAAAATTTAAAAGTTTGGACGTCACTTTGTATTTTTAATTTGAATTTGAAATTTTGAATTGTTACGTACCCGGAACGTAAACAAACCGATCTGCCCCCTATTGGCGATTTTATGTTTCAGTCGAGTGAGTGAACTAACGGCACAGTGTAATTTTACGTAGGCCTATTTATCTGAGAAATACAGACTGACGATCGGTTTACAGCGACTGGAAAAGCCTGCTGGTTATTGTTTGAGTGTAAACCACAGATAAAAAGGCCTGAAATGAGGGTAATCCAACACGAAAGTTGACCGACACTGATCGTTGTTGTTGTAATCAGGCTTCGATTCTTCGTTTGTTTTTCATCCCATTTCTACATTCTAAAGCTAACTAGACATGTTTTATGTGCCCTATGTTTAAGTTTAGTTATATTAGTCGTAGTAAGCTCATGTAAATTGGTTTTCTTAGCAAATTTAAACAGGCTACGGCGGCAAGTGGGCCTTTAAACACACGGGCACAGGGAAAATCTTCTTGTCTAAAATCTATTAATTAGCTTCCTACGTTAAGAAACTGGTTCATCAATAAGAAATCTTTGGCCCACTTGCAAAAAGCCCTCTAAACTAAGAGTAAAAGTACTCTTAGTTCATGTCTACATCATGGGATTTAAGAGTACTCGTAAACTTTCCATTTAGTAGAGTGCTAAGATGCTAAGAGTCCTCTTAAGTTAAGAACGCTTTGTGCAAGAAGGCCTTGTATCAGCATCCTCATTAAGTCTACATTAGCTTGGTGTATTCCAGTTTTAATTTCAAAGGAACAATTTTGGGGAGAGCAAACACTCTCCAAGTTCAAATTTAGGGGAGACATCGGTAGATCCCCTGTATTTTAAATAATAAATTAATAAACTCCAAGAATTATGCATAATCTCTGATTTGTTAATGCAAAAGGAAATGTTAATATCTGGTAGTTTATATAGAACTCTGTTATGTTGTGAAAAGTGACAGTTGCCTTATTATTTACCATAACATTTTAAGGAAGGCCAGCATGAAATTTATCTGCGAAATTTTACGATACCCTGTATCAGTGTTTATCCAATTGTTCAAAAAGTTTTGATGAAGTAAAGTGCACTCAATTTGGCAATTTATGATCCAAAATGTCAGCTCTGAGTATCTCATCAGAACAGAACAAAATACATACGAAGTCACTGAGTTAAGTTTGACCACATTGGTAAACAGAAATTTGAGAAATCCAGGCGCTACTTATTGCCTATTACATGAAATCAATATCACATTCCTGCAGTTAAAATGGCATGAGCTGCCAAAATTCCCACTTCATAATTTCTGATCGTCATAACAATAGGAGGCTTTGAAGGCCATCGAAAAACTAAATGATTGGCGTTGGAATGAGGAAAATCCATACAGGATGTGGCCTATACGAACTGGAATAGTGTTCGAAAAGTAAACAAAATTTAAATAACCGGGACGACCAGTTCAAAACAATACTTTATCGTACATTCTCGAGACTAGAAGCACTAAAAAGCTTCTGAATTATACGTCTTGAGAAAAATAGACGATAATTTCAACATTCTATGTTTACGTCAAAATATCAACATTTTGGCAGCTCATGCCCTTTTAATGGCAGAAAATATATGCCATATCATTTGCCATCAAATGAATAGAAAAATCCAACCTTGACAAAGGCATGTGACAGCATGATGACATGCCTATCTGAAACAATTCTATTGTGTATTTGTTTCACATTATTTATAGGTTTTGCCCACATGAATAGAACTGACACTTACATTTCAAAATACATTCCCAAATGAGACGCCTGGGGGCCGTTTCACGAAGCCGTCGCAAAGTGCGACCAATCACAGTTGCCATGACTCCGTATCTCTTCATTATGGTATCCATTGGCAACTACGCTTTGTTTGCGATGCGAATGCTTTGGGAAACGAGCCCCAGCTCTGCTCTTAGTATTAAATAATAATTATACATTACATATATATAAATGTAATAGAAAAAGCAGCAGAAAACTGCCTTTGTGTGTGGCAAAATATTATGTTCAGAAAGAAAACATGACAAACGCGACTGGTTAAGTTTCCTAGTTTCACCGTATCTAGATGGTTTTTCAAAGCATTTATTGTTTATATACATATCTTCTCCAAAAGGTTTTTTTTGTGCCAGTATGTATATCTCAGATAAAATACACTATATGATACATGTTTAATAGTGACCTATTTTCTACCTTCATACTGACACATGTCTCACAGGATGTCATTGAGGTGTTTTTATTCAAGGCCAATCCCTCATGAAGAAAAACATTACATCAGCTGATTCACCACAAAATACAATATTAGTCACAAAACTAGTCCTAGACTAAGGGAGGTAATTACTCCTGGAATTTTGTTTTCCAACCTGGCTTACTTCCCCTTAAAATCAGCAAGCCATTGTTGATCACCTCTCTGATTTACAGTTAACAACAGAAGATCATGGGTTTCCTCTGAGGATAGAGCCCGGTTTCCTTCCACAATAAAACTAGCAACGCCGCTATATATGCAAAATAATCTTGAGCACGGCGTAAAACCCCAAACAAACCTCTCTGATTTACCAAACTCAGCTATTGATATGAAAATATGGAAATGTTGAAAAAAAATCTTGAAAATAGGAAAAGAACAACTCTCTTGGACCAGTCAACATAATTAATGCTCCGATAATATTCCTTGAAAAGATTGGTTTAATTCATCCAACACATATTTTAGGGTAGTGTTTTTATGTCCATGATTGGTACAAGTGGAAAGCTCTTATTTTGTACATGTATACAGTACTTCTTGATAAAATGACACTGTCACATTTTCCTGAAGATGACAAATATACCTTTGTCGAAATATTGAGATTGTCAATATGCGTTTGTTGAATTTATTCGGAGTTACTTTGCTATTGCATTATAAAATGACAAACTATATTTGGCAGCTCATGCCAGTTATTGAACCTCTCCCAAAGAAACAGCCATGGAACGGTTTAATGATACCCTCCAAAGATCTGGGGTTTCCTCTGCGTGCACAGCCCGGGAGCCTGTTTCACAAAGCGGTGTAGCTTAAAGATCATAGGCAAAGGATTACACTTAATGTTATATTAAATCACAATTGTGTTCCTTGTGTGCTAACTTAAAATTCAGCAGTTTGTTTTCCCTTCCAACATTAGGAATTTACCCGGAAATGAAGATTTACATGGGCTGTTTTTACCAGAGTTTCAGATCTTTACTTGCTTATCTCCCTTAGTTTTTATGAGTTTATGACGTCACAGAAGAACAGCATCTCTTGAACAGAGCATTGAAAGCATTACCATAATCATATATACCGCAGTCGTAGAGCAACTTTATATATTATATAAAGTCACTCTACACCTGTCGTATATGACAATACTTGAGATTACACCCCTTCAGCCATTTCATATGTCTAAGTAACGAATTTAATACAGTATTTTGAGTGTCGTTTAGTAATAATAATTGTGCGATCAGGTGATAACGCACTCCCATGTAGACCCTACCATTTCCACAAAAGACCCCGCAATTTGCGCGTTGTGAGTCGGTAAACTAAAAAATTAGCCCACCATAAGCCTGTTTCTGTGATATTTTGACAATAACTATGTGATTATATTATAATAAAAACAATATAATTCTGCCTACCGTTAAGGCTATACGACGAGTGTAGAAGCAAGATAATCAGGATATGAAAAACACGGACAGAATTCTGATTTCCTTCACCTCTAAACCTGGTAACCCCACCATTTAGTAATATATACCTATGGCCAAATCTTGAAATAGGCGTAAAACATCAATCGAGTCCAGTAAATTTCAAACTACGCTTGGTGGATGCAGAGCCAACAGCACTCCTCCCTAACCACAGTCCCCGTTCGTCTCTGTCAGAAATTTAAAAGATCTTTGAAATGAATAAATATATCTGTGAGAAAGCCTTCCTTTAATATGAATTAGTTTTGCTTTATTTTTTTAGTCTACCATTTATCTGTTTATTTGCTACTGGCATGGCAATTACTGTAAGTCATAATTTCTATATGCTTTTCATTATCCTCGACATCGGCCCCATACTCATAACAGGAAGCTTCAACAACACTGTCATTCTGACAATTCCCTCTTTATCCCCTTGGCATTTATAATGGTTAATTGTTATGTAGTTTTAAGAAAACACAACAATTTTCCGCCACCCAACAACATTCATGAACAGGTACCGTGATCTTTTCCACAGTTAGGCTACACTCGCACTTTCCTCAGGGCCATATGTTGAAGGGTCGCTGTCAGGATCAGATTTGATGTACAGCTTATTTGAGACGGTTTTATAAATATAGGGCTGAATATGTATGTTTAAATCGATCGCCGGTACATCTTTGTGATCTAAATCATCAACCAAGGCCCTTTTAAAAGCCATACAAAAGTATGATATCGCACATGATATGTGCAGCAAGCTGAACTCGTATAGAGAAGCCTGTTCTTCTGTGACGTCACAGGCAAGTAAATAAGGGGAGGTAAGTCATGCGTTGTATTTTTATTTATTTCAAAGAAAAAAATGTTTAAAAAAAAAATGAAACAGACTTTTTATTTATCACAGGTGCCAATCCCTTTCTTAAACATTGTTTCTCTAAATGAAATGCCTATTATGGTGATTTAAATCCTTTGCATATGATCTTTAAGTTTTCACATAACTGCCATAGCAACCCATACTGTAGAGATACGTTAGTATGAAAGTTACGCAAAAAATACATCTACGCCACTTTGTGAAACAAGACCCAGGTTACTCCCCAATAAATGATTGATTGATTTATGGTTTTAGCCCCACTAAAGTGACTAATGATTATTACACTTACATGGTGGCCTTGTCAGGTTTAGGGCAAAGGAAACAGTAGGGAGAGTTAGGGGGAGTGATAAACAGGTCTCCTCAGACCCCTCTGGGGATGTGTGGAGGGGAAGGAGAGCAATCACTCTCCCTATAATGATAGCCCTGTAACATGGTGGCCTTGTCAGGTTTAGGGCAAAGGAAACAGTAGGGAGAGTTAGGGGGAGTGATAAACAGGTCTCCTCAGACCCCTCTGGTGGTGTGTGGAGGGGAAGGAGAGCAATCACTCTCCCTATAATGACAGCCCTGTAACATGGTGGCCTTGTCAGGTTTAGGGCAAAGGAAAGAGTAGGGAGAGTTAGGGGGAGTGATAAACAGGTCTCCTCAGACCCCTCTGGGGGTGTGTGGAGGGGAAGGAGAGCAATCACTCTCCCTATAATGACAGCCCTGTAACATGGTGGCCTTGTCAGGTTTAGGGCAAAGGAAACCGAGATCCTCGCCCTGAAGAAATAACTGACCATTGGTGAATACCACCCATGGGAGACCTGCCCCAAATAGACCTTGGTGTAAGGCAAAATTACACTACATTAAATTTTGGGATCAATCTGAGGTTGAAATTGTGCTCATTTTGTCTATGACGCAGTGTGATAGACGCATGTCACAGCGCCCGCAACAGAGAAATGATGTGGGGGAGGACGCTGAGCCCAGAGTCAGGGAAATTGAGAGGGCAATAGGGAGCAGGACGACTATCGTAAAAATTTCACAAATCTGCTGTCACCGGTGCATGGGGCAAGCCTTAAACGTTTGAATGTGACTTTACTTTACTGGTCAACAGACTACAGTCGCTATCTGTCTGTGGGGGGAATGTGGAACAGCCGCTGTTACATGTACTCTCATGTGCAATCCACTGACGTCAGCGGTGGAATATATCAGTCGGGTGCTCTGATTGGACAGCGTCCTCTAAACCAGTCAACCCAAACAACACTCTCTGCTGATTCTTGTTCGACTGCATTTTGGAAAACGATAGAAACTCTAGCTATGAACTGACAATGTCAAAACAAAAATCGATTCTCGCTTTCAGACCGAAAATATCGAGGATGATTGTTTAGTGTCACAAGGTAAGGTCCCAAATTTAAATAATAATATTTTCAAAACCTCTACGTAGCTCAGTGCTATTCCGTTAAACATATGATTCGCGTATATTTTTAAATTTTATAAATATATATAATACATTAGTCATTTAGACAATGGCTTTCCACTTTGAAATTTACCATCAGAAATGACTTTGTTTATGTTCTTGTTTGCTCCAGATAAGCTTAGTGGGCTACATGTATGTTACTTTTTTGTGCATGAAGCAGCCTCTGTGTTAATTATGCCACTGCCATATCATGTGATATGGTAATGATATATTCAAACGAAAAATTAAGTTGCTGAATAAAAAGTTGTGAATGGAGCTTTGTGTTTTGTTTTAATAATTAAATTAATTCTTTCTAAAGCCCTTATCATTTATCATTGGTCTTTCCGTGTTGATATGCATCAAGTTTAATGAGTACATGTAGAAACACCATTTCACGCGCTTACATGTAGAAACACCATTTCGCGCACTTCGATTTTACTCATTGAGATTAAAGTTTTACTCATCATTGCCTAGATTGATTGATTGATTGTTTGGTGTTTTACGCCGCGCTCAAGATTATTTCACTTATATGGCGGCGTTGCCAGTTTTATTGTGGGAGGAAACCGAGCTCTATGCCCGGAGGAAACCCACGACCTTCCGTTGGTAACTGGCAACCATCCCACATAGGTCATTCGAGCGAAAACCCAGGCAGAAAATTTTCCAATTTTTTTGGACTGAGTGGGATTCGAACCCGCGACCCATTGGTGGAAGGCTGTTTGGATTAAGCGTCCAACGCTCTACCTACTGAGCCACGGAGGCCCCCCCATCATTGCCTAGAAGGCATGAGTAAATACCCTTCAGGCTGAAAAATTAACTGGAGCACTGAACTCATAAAAAAGGGGAGATAACTTAACCATATAAGGAAATAAAGAACAAAGAGATTGATTGATTGATGTTTTACATCACACTCAAGATAATTTCACATATATGGCGACATTGCCAGGTTTAGTAGGGGAGGAAACTGGGCTTTATTGCCCGGAGGAAACCCCAGAACTTCGGGAGTACCTGGCAACTCTTCCACGTACGGCGATTGAGTGAAAACTTCACTCAGAAATTTATAAATTTTTATTTGGTCTGAGTGTGATTCAAACCCGTGCCACATCGATGGAAGGTGACGGTCTGTGTGGGACGATCACTGTAACCCACTGGACCACCGAGGCCGCTAAGAACAAAGAGAAGAGATAGCTTAATATATGTTAAACAAGTACTGAAAATTTCTCAAAGTATAGAGGAAATCAGGCAAGATGGTGACACTCATTGAGTCATTGTTGATATCATACAATGTTCCCATATCGGGAAACAAGGGCAGATAACTTAACTTCTACAAACAAAGAGGGGAGATAACTTGGAGGGGAAGATAGTAATCATATTCTAGCAAGATCTACCTTTAACATGGCCATAAAAGACCTTGTTCGCCTTTACACAGTATAGTGCAGGAATTATCACATGCCAGCTAGGGTAACATTTTTAGAAGCTGTAAAAAAAGTATTACAATCCTACCATCAAAATACTGATGAATATTTACTTGGAATTGAAAGAAACGTTTAATAAGTATTGAAAATTTCTCAAAGTAGTCCCTTTTAGACAAAATCAGGTTAGATGGCGACACTCCTTGTTGATTCAATAGCTAAAAATATTCCTTGTTAATTTTAAGAAAGGAGTACAAAATGCAAGTATATGCCAGGTTGAATTTTATGATGTTGTTGTTTTGAAGAATGATCAAAAGTCACATGAACAGTTGACCACCAGGGGGAACTCCCCCAACCCAAGTTCAACGTATTAAAATGGCGGATGTAAGCGTTAGAGGCTACTACTGGATCAGTAAAAGGTGACTTCTAATTTAAGATTGGTAGACACAGCTTTACTATTAATACAGGGGGGAAATAACTTTACTAGAACAGGACAAGAAAAGTATCAGTAAAACCGATGGATGCTCCCCATTCCCGCATCCCAGATATAGTCAACAAATCTGATGAAAGACGAGAAAAGGGGGAATAACTCAGCAAATATCCCTTTTAAGGAGGGAAAAAAAGATGAATGGGGAATAAATCAGGGCAGGTGTTGCGTTCTTAGCTTGATGGTGTTTTATGCCAAATTCAATAATATTTTGAAAAAATTTGACAGGGCAGGAAAATGAACTAGTTTAATAATGGTGTAAGAAATTGAAATATCTACTAACAGTATTATACCAGAAACTGTTCATACCAAGCCAATCCAAATACATTCATGGTATCAAAAATAGGGCAAAGTCAAATGGAGCACTGCCTTCCTATCTTGGTCAACAGATTTGACAATTTGAAGAAACAAAGGGCAATAACTCTGAAAATAGCATCGTCTCCAAGAAAAAAACATAACACTGCACAACCTCTTAGTAATGAGCACACACCGGCAAATTTCAAACCAACCCTCACAGTATTACCAGAGATATTGCTCGGATAAGAAGTGTTAAGTCTGGTCAAAAATTTTACAATTTGAAGAAACAAAGGGCAATAACTCTGAAAATATCTTTGTCTCGAAGAAAAAAACATAACACTGCACAATCTCTTGGTAATGAGCATACACCGGCAAATTTCATCCAATCCTCACAATCTTAGCAGAGAATGAATCGATTAGAGAAGTAGTCTGGATGGACGGAGCATAAAACAACAGGGGAGGTAACTTAACAAATACAGCAAATCAGGGGGAGATAACTCACCATTGGTTGCTGTGTCTTTGCCCTCAAATCCTTGATGTTATAATATTGATGCTTCTCAAAGGCCGCAAAAAGCATCTCCTTAACTTGGTCAGGTTCAAGTCGGGCAATTTTACCCTCATCTTTCTTCTTCTTCTCATACTCTTTCTGTAAACACAAATATTATCATAGTTAAAATTTAAACAGGTTTAGTGAGGAGGAAACTCTTCTTCTCATACTCTTTCTGTAAACACAAATATTATCATAGTTAAAATTTAAACAGGTTTAGTGGGGGGGGAAACTTACTGAGGGGACATACTGCATTTGGCAAGTACCTGACAACCCTTTTTACATAAAGGCGATCAAAAGGAACACCTACTCAAAAATTTGTAAACATAAAAATTATCATAGTTAAAATTTAAACAGCTTTAGTGGGGGAGGAAACTTATAGAATTCTTATCATAGTTAAAATTTAAACAGGTTTAGTGGGGGAGGAAACTTATAGAATTCTTATCATAGTTAAAATTTAAACAGGTTTAGTGGGGGGGAGGAAACTTATAGAATTCTTATCATAGTTAAAATTTAAACAGGTTTAGTGGGGGAGGAAACTTATAGAATTCTTATCATAGTTAAAATTTAAACAGATTTAGTGTGGGGGGGGGGGGGGGAAACTTATAGAATTCTTATCATAGTTAAAATTTAAACAGGTTTAGTGGGGGAGGAAACTTATTGAATTCTTATCATAGTTAAAATTTAAACAGGTTTAGTGGGGGAGGAAACTTATTGAATTCTTAGGGGGGGGGGGGGGGGGCATACTGCATTTGGCAAGTACTTGACAACCCTTTTTACATCAGGATGATCAAAAGGAACACCTACTCAGAAATTTGTAGATCTGGGCGATAAAAACCCGTTACCCATTCAGGGAAAGCTTGAGTCGGACTGAGTGACTATCAGCGACTGAGCAGCGAAGACTCCTACAAAACCTAAGTACTAATTTACTTACATCAAAAGCATGGACAGCGACTGGTTTGTAATTGATTACTGCTCTATCTAATTGTTGCACTTTCCTTGTGGGCTGATTGGAGGAAATTAACTGTGATCTGTCAAGGAAGAAAATGGCTTCATTAGACAGGACAAAACAAACAGCAAAAACATAGGTCTGATTATCTAATATTTAAGAGTCCTGTCAGCAAAAACTATTCCAACTATATATGATATTTAAGATTGATTGTTTGGTGTTTTACGCGCGCTCAAGATTATTTCACTTATATGGCGGCGTTCACTTATATGCCAGTTTTATTGTTGGAGGGAACCCACGACCTTCGGATGGTAACTGGCAACCACCATCCCACATAGGTCATTCAAGTGAAAACCCAGTCAGAAAATTTTCCAATTTTGTTTTGACTCCCATTGGTGGAAGGCCGTTCGGATTAAGCGTCCAACACTCTACCTACTGAGCCACGGAGGCCCCCCTAATATTAAAGACTCATGTCCTCAAAAACTATTCCAACTATATATGATATAAAGATGAAAGATACTACAAAGTGGCTCGCGCTGCCAAAATGTTGATAGTTTTTACCTAAAGTAACATGAACTAAGCAAAAATACGGACTATTTCGTAGAAACAGAATTAGCTAATTTCTCGTCCATTTTATCAGAAAGTACAAAATAAGAGCTTTTCCTTGATACAAAACTTGCACTTGGTAGTTTTATAACAAACAAAAAAAAAACATCCCTGCTATTTGAATTCTTCCCTTATTTTGCACGTATCTTCGGTTCGTACAGGTTATTGGCTTTACCCAAATTTTTTATTTCAACAACAATTTTAAAAGGAGCCTGCACTTCTCTTGAAAATCTTAATTTATGAAAAGAAATCAGATTTTTGACACCTCACACACAACTACAAAATGTAAATGAATGCTGGTCAAAGTTATTCAAATAGTTTAATTTTTGTAAATGTCTTTCATTTGTTCAGGTGACACGCCCACCTTTTATCCATCAGTCAATCATCTAGTTTTTTAATGATATTCAAACACTTAAAGTCACTTTGATATCTGATTTTATGACAAAGTTCTAAATTTGACAGCTCATGTCCCCAAATAAATTGGTTGGTTGCTTGGTTCATTGATGTTTTAAATGGCGGTGTTGCCAAGTTTAGTGGGGGAGGAAACCGAGCTCATTGCCCGGAGGAAACCCCCGTCCTTCAGCGAGTACCTGGCAACTCTTCCACATACGGCGACAAAAAAATTTGAGGCAAAAGGCCAAAATCAGAAGATGATAATAAAATGCTGACAAGAAGATTTTCCCTGTGCCCGTGTGTTTTAGTGATCATAAATAAAATGCTTACCTTTTAAGTTGCATGTATTTTTTATTAGCTATAGGTCTACATTCCACCCTTTGTATAACTTTCCCCTCTAAAGCACATCTATCTGCAAAACAAAAAAAAGAAATATAATTTGAGAAAAAATTCTGATTTTGGTTTGTTTACTCAGAAGAAAAATCAGAAGATTAAAAAAAGATTAGAAGATTTAAAAAAATCAGGAGACTAAAAAAGAAATTCAGGTATTCGAAATGATTTATTTTTCAATCATGCCCAATTTAAGGAAATGATTTTGTTATATGACTTGAGACACATTAGTGGGTCAATTCGATAAAATCCCAATCAGACGAACAACCTATATTTGTTGTACAATATGTAATGACCTTGATTGATTGATTTGTTGATTGATGCTTTTACACCACACTCAACATTATTTCATTGATATGGATGTTTTGCCAAGTTCGGTGGTGGAGAAAACTGGGCTCTACCCAGGGGAACTCCCCCCTTTAGTTAAGCAAGGGAGCATAGTAAGAGACTATTTCCTAAGTCCAAGTTACGACCATCAGAGAATATTTCATAAGAGTAATATTTTTAAAATTTAATGAATTTATAGCATAAAAGACACAAATTTAGCATTTTTAAAAATTAAAAACTACCACCTAATGTCATTTTAATATATATTTAATGATTTTGTAAAAAAATGTACCAACATTATTATTTCATAAATTGAACATGCTTACCAAAGAAGGGTTCATTTCCACCAACTGTAAAAAGAAAAAATAAGTGGCTATCGCCATCAGGACCCCTCGGGTCTGGGCCAAAGAAACCGAAGATATATTTATTTTCCAGACAATTTGTTGCGAGTGAAAAACTACTCCACATACATGCATCACATTTACAAGGAGGTTTTTGGCGGAGTCATGTAAGGGGCATAACTCTTGAAAAACAGGTCCAAGCGCGTATATTTTAAATAGGCTTCTTGTACTTGCTGTGTTGAACAAATGTAGAAAGTTTTAAAAATGTGATTGAATGTGTTTACAAGGATTTTTACCGCAGCGGTAATGTAAGGGGCATAACTCTTGAAAAAAACATCCGAGCGCGTTGATTTTCAATAGGCTTCTTGTACTTGCTGTAATAAACAAATGTGTTAAGTTTCAAAGTTGTAAGTTAAAGACATTTTTAGATAATGCGTTTACAAGGCTTTTTTACTGCAGCGGTAATGTAAGGGGCATAACTCTTGAAAAAAACATCCGAGCGCGTTGATTTTCAACAGGCTTCTTGTACTAGCTGTATTAAACAAATGTGTGAAGTTTCAAAGTCGTAAGTTAAAGACTTTTTTAGATAATGTGTTTACAAGGCTTTTTATAGCAGCGGTGATGTAAGGGGCATAACTCTTGAAAAAAACATCTGAGCACGTTGATTTTCAATAGGCTTCTTGTACTTGCTGTATTAAACAAATGTGTGAAGTTTCAAAGTTGTAAGTCAAAGACTTTTTTAGATAATGTGTTTACAAGGCTTTTTATAGCAGCGGTAATATAAGTGGCATAACTCTTGAAAAAAACATCCGAGCACGTTGATTTTCAATAGGCCTCTTGTACTTGCTGTATTAAACAAATGTATGAAGTTTCAAAGTTGTAAGTTAAAGACTTTTTTAGATAATGTGTTTACAAGGCTTTTTATAGCAGCGGTAATGTAAGGGGCATAACTCTTGAAAAAAACATCCGAGCGTGTTGGTTTTCAATAGGCTTCATGTACTTGCTGTATTAAACAAATGTGTGAAGTTTCAAAGTTGTAAGTCAAAGACTTTTTTAGATAATGTGTTTACAAGGCTTTTTATAGCAGCGGTAATATAAGGGGCATAACTCTTGAAAAAAACATCCGAGCACGTTGATTTTCAATAGGCCTCTTGTACTTGCTGTATTAAACAAATGTATGAAGTTTCAAAGTTGTAAGTTAAAGACTTTTTTAGATAATGTGTTTACAAGGCTTTTTTACTGCAGCGGTAATGTAAGGGGCATAACTCTTGAAAAAAAACATCCGAGCGCGTTGATTTTCAATAGGCTTCTTGTACTTGCTGTATTAAACAAATGTGTGAAGTTTCAAAGTTGTAAGTTAAAGACTTTTTTAGATAATGTGTTTACAAGGCCTTTTATAGCAGCGGTAATGTAAGGGGCATAACTCTTGAAAAAAACATCCGAGCGCGTTGATTTTCAATAGGCTTCTTGTACTTGCTGTATTAAACAAATGTGTGAAGTTTCAAAGTTGTAAGTCAAAGACTTTTTTAGATAATGTGTTTACAAGGCTTTTTATAGCAGCGGTAATGTAAGGGGCATAACTCTTGAAAAAAACATCTGCGCGCGTTGATTTTCAATAGGCTTCTTGTACTTGCTGTAATAAACAAATGTGTGAAGTTTCAAAGTTGTAAGTTGAAGACTTCTTTAGATAATGTGTTTACAAGGACCAATGGACAGACGGACAGACGGACAGACGGACAGACGGACAGACGGACAGACGGACAGACGGACAGACGGACAGACGGACGACGGAGGCAACGACAATACCCTTCGGGCAAAATTTGCCCGAGGGGTAAAAAACAATATAAAGAAAGGGAATGAACACCTTTTTACAAAAAGAAAGGATTAGTTAAAGTGGTATGAGCCGCCAAAATTTTGGATCTTTTTCATAAATTTTGATTGTCACGAGAAGTTAAGCATTGAAGTGCCTTAGTTGACGTTGAAACAGATAATATAGATAAATCCAGTAACCAATTAGAACCAAAGATATGACCTGATAACAGACAAAATTAAAATAAGTCGCTGTCGCCATCAGGACCCCTCGGGTCTGGGCCAAAGAAACCGAAGATATATTTATTTTCCAGACAATTTGTTGTGAGTGAAAAACTACTCCAAATACATGCATCACATTTACAAGGAGGCTTTTGGCTGATAGTCATGTAAGGGGCATAACTCTTGAAAACCATGTCCGAGCACATCGATTTTAAATAGGCTTCTTGTACTTGCTGTATTGAACAAATGTAGGAAGTTTCAAAGTTGTAAGTTAAAGACTTTTTTAGATAATGTGTTTACAAGGCTTTTTATAGCAGCGGTAATAAAAGGGGCATAACTCTTTAAAAAAACATCCGAGCGCATTGATTTTAAATAGGCTACATGTA
Source organism: Lepidochitona cinerea (assembly GCA_963971465.1). NCBI lineage: Eukaryota > Metazoa > Mollusca > Polyplacophora > Chitonida > Tonicellidae > Lepidochitona > Lepidochitona cinerea. Next base: position 13,652,286 of record OZ020562.1, on the reverse strand, counting down.
CTTGCTGTTTTAAATACATGTGTGAAGTTTCAAAGTTGTAAGTTAAAGACTTTTTTAGATAATGTGTTTACAAGGCTTTTTATAGCAGCGGTAATGTAAGGGGCATAACTCTTGAAAAAAACATCCGAGCGTGTTGATTTTCAATAGGCTTCTTGTACTTGCTGTATTAAACAAACGTGTGAAGTTTCAAAGCTGTAAGTTAAAGACTTTTTTAGATAATGTGTTTACAAGGCTTTTTATAGCAGCGGTAATGTAAGGGGCATAACTCTTGAAAAAAACATCCGAGCGCGCTGATTTTCAATAGGCTTCTTGTACTTGCTGTATTAAACAAACGTGTGAAGTTTCAAAGTTGTAAGTTAAAGACTTTTTTAGATAATGTGTTTACGAGGCTTTTTATAGCAGCGGTAATAAAAGGGGCATAACTCTTGAAAAAAACATCTGAGCGCGTTGATTTTCAATAGGCTTCTTGTACTTGCTGTATTAAACAAATGTGTGAAGTTTTTAAGTTGTAAGTTAAAGACTTTTTTAGAGAATGTGTTTACGAGGCTTTTTATAGCAGCGGTAATAAAAGGGGCATAACTCTTGAAAAAAACATCCAAGCGTGTTCATTTTCAATAGGTTTCTTGTACTTGCTGTATTAAACAAATTTGTGAATTTTCAAAGTTGTAAGTTAAAGACTTTTTTAGATAATGTGTTTACGAGGCTTTTTATAGCAGCGGTAATAAAAGGGGCATAACTCTTGAAAAAAACATCCGAGCGCGTTGATTTTAAATAGGCTTCTTGTACTTGCTGTATTGAACAAATGTGTGAAGTTTCAAAGTTGTAAGTTAAAGACTTTTTTAGATAATGTGTTTACAAGGACCAATGGACAGACGGACGACGGAGGCAACGACAATACCCTTCGGGCAAAATTTGCCCGAGGGGTAAAAAGTGGAGATGCTTAATTGATAGATGTTTTATGCAATGCTCAAGATTATTTCGAAAGCAAGCCGCAATCATCATCAGGGAAATTAGTATATAGCTGACAGCGATTATTTCATTTATAAGGCCAGATCTAGTGGGGGAGGAAACCAGCTTTTTGCCCTGAGGAAACCCCGACCATTGTTTGCGGACAGGAAACCCCGACCATTATTTGCGGACAGGAAACCTCGAACATTGTTTGCGGACAGGAAACCCCGACCATTATTTGCGGACAGGAAACCCCGACCATTATTTGCGGACAGGAAACCCCGACCATTATTTGCGGACAGGAAACCCCGACCATTATTTGCGGACAGGAAACCCCGAACATTGTTTGCGGACAGGAAACCCCGACCATTATTTGCGGACAGGAAACCCCGAACATTGTTTGCGGACAGGAAACCCCGACCATTATTTGCGGACAGGAAACCCCGAACATTGTTTGCGGACAGGAAACCCCGACCATTATTTGCGGACAGGAAACCCCGAACATTGTTTGCGGACAGGAAACCCCGACCATTATTTGCGGACAGGAAACCCCGACCATTATTTGCGGACAGGAAACCCCGAACATTGTTGGTGGACAGGAAACACCGACCATTGGCGAGTACCTGGCAACTCTCCCGCGTAGGACTATCAAGTAAAAAGAAATGTTACTATTTTTCAGTGATAGTGACTGAGTGGGATTTGAGCCCGCCACCCAACAATGGAGGTTTGTGGTCCTATAATAACGGATACAAAAAGTGAAAATTCACTGACCTGCTGGAACAGATGGTGTTTCGGCCAGGACAGCCAAATTCTGTGAAGCCATAGATGTGAGCATGAATTTATGATCTTTGGGACAACTGTCCATAACACTGTCTTGTAACTGAGCTAATTCTTCCTTCAGGGTGAATAAAACTTCAGGTTTACTCCCGGCAACACTGTAAGAAAAGGTCAAACAATTTGTTAAAGTGTGTTTGACATCACTAGCACTGCAAGAAAACATCGATTGATTGGTGCTTTACCCCACACTCCATAATGCATATTATTTCACTTACATGGTTGCATTGCCAGGTTTAGTGGGGGTGGCATTGCCAGGTTTAGTGGGGGTGGCATTGCCAGGTTTAAAGGGAGTAGACAGATAGTTGATCGATTGGTGTTTTACCCCACACTCCATATTATTTCACTTACATGGTGACATTGCCAGGTTTAGTGGGGGTGGACAGATAGTTGATTGATTAGTGTTTTACGCCACAACCAAACTCAAACTTATTTCATTTGTATGGTAGAGTTGCTAGGTTTAAAAGGGGAGGAAACCAGATTTTTGTCCAGTGGAAACAAATGACCTACTACCAGTACCTTGCAGCCATCTAGTCAAAATATCATACAATTTCAACAGGTACTAGGGACTGTTTCTTAAGACATTTATGCCGGGCGTAGCTTTGCGCCTCGTCATAACGTAATATTGAAGGTATATGTTGTCATGACAGGCCTTGCATTGGACCTAAGTTGGGCGTAAATATCTTTAAAAACAGTCTCCTGGCGATTTAAATGAAACTGATAGGACATACCCTGTTTTATTGATCTTCAATTTGCCCACCTCTTCACTACCTGATGCCTTCTCCCATCTCTCGGACATATATTTCGGAACCTGTAACAAAAAATCCTCAAAATCAGCATTTTCATCAAGCTGAAGTGTAATGTTACCCAAAAAATTATGGGACTCTTGTGTATAGTGACAACTTCATGAAAAGCCCACGTAGTCATATACATATACCTCTTTTTTCACACAATTAGAAACTTGTCTCCATGGTTATTTTAGACAAGAAGATTTTCCCTGTGCCCGTGTGTTTTAGTGTTAATAAATACATTATATTAGATTTAAGATGCACAGCTACATACTTTTCCCATATGTTACACTTGACGAAGACACCGGCACAGGTGTCGCAAGCTCGTGTTGTTAAAAAACCACTGAGGACGTGGTGATGTCTTGATTTTTTATCAGTACATACTTTTCTTTATGTTGTTAACCCATAGGTTCGATATAAGAAATGTTTTAACGCAAGTTCCATACTAATGAGAAATAACTTAGACATCGCCACAAAGTAAGTTTATTGAACAACACAAGCTTGATAAAGACACCAGCATAGGTGTTGAAAGAGATGTATTAACTACATAGAAACGTCGTCACCCAATAAACCAAGAAGTTGTTATCCATAAGTAATTCTTCACCTTATTGTTAACCTTTCAACTTCTAAATGCCATTGAAAGATTTAACCATTTCTTATTAGTCATCCATTTGGTTCCCTTAGAATACCTAGATGACTTGATAAAACAATCAGTCTATTTTAACATCAGTCTTTACTCTAGTTCAAGCATATAACCATAAGTCTCCAATAAATCTTTTATAAAAAAAATAGCAGATGATTTCAATCTGACTTTTTTTAGAAAAATCGCAAATGAATTGAAAATTTTGTTGTAATTGATAGGTGTTTGCATATGTTTTTAATTTTCTCAAGCAGAATATTTCTGAAAAAATAATAGCATACATTTTAGACTAGATGTATGTGAGAGATTTGTGTTTTACGTTATAAATTTAAATTTTATTTCAATTTTAAAATGCGTCCTTTATAACAGAAAGAAATTGTTGGATAAACTGGAAGAACAAAAGTCAACTGAGGTGAATCAGACAGAAGAGTGACAGGAAGTTTGATGTTAGAGTTGGTCGCTTACTGTTCGCTTTCTTCGCCAATTTTAGCGTCACTTCGGGATGGATTTCCGTGTCATGCTCATTTTTTAAAACTACAGAGCGTGCGCTCTAGAGAATATATGTAAAATGTATAGTACTTAGATATTTTGGTTTATTTCAAAACACATACTTTATAGCATGGCGCAATTTGTTTGAGAAGCTACTCTTATCGGCTTCGGCGTAAGCGGCGAGTTGAGTTTGAAGGTAGAACTAGTCAATAGCAGTAAGCTTGGAATATGCACTGTTGTTGTAGAACTCGATAGTTCGATGAAAACGCAGATAGAGAGGAAATTGTCATTTTTGTGCAAACGTTACCCACCGATCGATAGGGTCTATTCTCGGTCGTTTGGTGGTTTACCCACCGCTCGATAGACAACCCACCAATCAGCTAAGTCTTTTCCTAACCTGATATCCTTATCTATGGAAGCATGTCGCTGGTCCCCTGTCTCATTGGTCCCCTGTCTCATTGGTACCCCGTCTCATTGGTCCCCCGTCTCATTGGTCCCCCGTCTCAATAGTCCCCCGTCTCATTGGTCTCTCAATAGTCCCCCGTCTCATTGGTCTCTCAATAGTCCCCAGTCTCATTGGTCTCTCAATAGTCCCCCGTCTCATTGGTCTCTCAATAGTCCCCCGTCTCATTGGTCTCTCAATAGTCCCCCGTCTCATTGGTCTCTCAATAGTCCCCCGTCTCATTGGTCTCTCAATAGTCCCCCGTCTCATTGGTCTCTCAATAGTCCCGGGGCCGTCTCATTGGTCTCTCAATAGTCCCCCGTCTCATTGGTCTCTCAATAGCCCACCGTCTCACTACTGAGAGACCAATAAGACGGGGGAATAATGAGACGGGGGACTATTGAACGGACCCCATTTATTATCTATCACTAGTTCTACTTAGTAGTAGTAGTAGTATCACTGGGTCGAAAACGTCACGGTCACGATTCAAGTTTCAGTTCATTTTCTGTGAGTTCAATTAGTTACTGAATTAGCTACCTTCACAAGCCAAACACCCCGTCCTGCAGTTGAAAGATCAAGATCTCGGGGCTCGTGAGCTTTTTCAATATTCTGCATTTTCGGAAATGATTATGAGCAGGATGAGGGTTTGAATGACACTTCTTTATTTTCCGTCCATTCTTCAAACAGCTCTCCTGTGATGGAGGTAAATTACAAAAACATCTCTTAAAAGATCCCTATTTGGATATTTTCCGAAACGGACTTCAGTCCTTTGTCTATTTCTATTCATCTCTACTGGGGAATTTTGTATCTTGAGATTGAACGATTATAATTTTGTAACATATTTTAGAATAATGCAGATTTTTGTGCGAAATACGTTGAGTATCGTTTATTCGACTGATTGATTATTCCAAGTTAAACATTTGTATCTCTTCTAAAAATCGTAACAGATAAATTTGGCGGGAAATAATACTTTAATCGGATTCAGTCTCAGCAGGTATTTTGGACTCGTTTGAGAAGTTGGTTTTGTGTCAATCATACGTTGCAAGAGTGTTTCTATCGTTATATGTCTCTGTTAGTCTTTTATCTCTGCTTATTAAAACGGCGGTTCCCTTCCGATTGAAAAGTTTTTGTTCGTACTTTTTGTTAACCTTTTAATCCACCAGAGGGCGTTCAGGTTTAAAGAGCTGTTGTTGTAGTACTAAAGTTAAGCGCGTTGGAAGTGCGACGTCCGACAAACAGCTCAATTTCAAATCATGATTGAAATAACGTGTAATGATCGTTTAGGGAAAAAAGTGCGAGTGAAGTGTAATCCAGAAGACACTATCGGTGATTTGAAAAAGTTGATAGCTGCCCAGACAGGAACGAAATGGGATAAAATCGTTTTAAAGAAGTGGTACAACATTTACAAAGATCACGTGACTCTTCGCGACTACGAAATTCACGATGGAATGAATTTGGAACTTTATTACCAATAATTCATACTTTGACACTTTTTTGGGACAAATTTGTAAACAATATATATTTTTTTTGTATCCAGCATTTTCAAACATATCCACCTGTCTTCAAACCATTTCGAAAAAAAATCAGCAGCGATCTGTGGGGCGACATTCAGTTTTCAGATTTGAACACTTGTTAACCTCGTTTGTAGCCTAAAGAGTAAAGTAAAGGTACAGAGTTAATTCACTTTACGGCACATTACTGCATATTTAACACAGGCACTTCAATCTATTGAACCGTAAGCTGAATTCTTGAGCTAATCCCAAGTTGAATTAAGTATTTTAATTATCATATATTGATTGTTTCTTAATCAACTTCAAATTTTTATGGGGGAATTGAGTTTTTTAACCCTGGTAATGTAGGCAACTTGGCCATCCTTATCTTACGTTTGGGGCCTGAAATGTATACCACAGAAAGTGCTGTTTGACTTGTATTAAACTCGACTATTTCAATGTTTGCTAATCATAAAGTAACCACATTTAAAATTTGACATTCAGATTGTACTAACTGAAAAATATCGTGTCTTTTATGCAGATTGTAGTGATCATGCAAGCTTTCCTGAAGTTTGGGTCAGGGGGAGTAACTGCGACTAAGCAGAAACCGTCTGGAGCAAGCAGTCAATCAAGTGAAACAAAAAAAGAAAGAAAACATATCCCATGGGTGGAAAAATAGTAAGTGATGCTACCGTGGGTCATATTGCCTTAAATTCCCTCTAATAGTCAAATCCTTATGAGGATCTTTAGAAGAAATACGGTACTTGTGAACAAACTCACGGCACAGGGAAAATCTTATCAGTTAATTTGATGGTATTAATTAATGCGTGTTTCTTCCATGACAAACTTAAGTCTTTGTCGTTGTTGTTCAATGTATAGAGAGTGATAATTTCGAACACAAGTCAACAACTGATAGGTTGAATCGTACTTTGTCCTAAAATAAAAAACCTGTGTGGGTTTACATTCATTTACTCTATATGAAAAGATTTGTACGTATCTACCAAAAGTCGATATTTCCTCCAGGTCAAGGGGGCCTCGGTGGCTCAGTGGGCATAGTCAAAGTCTCTCAGTCTAACACAAAATTCACATTGTTGGGAAGTGATAGAAAACCATACAAGAGTCTGTTTGACATGATAAGCCAAACACTGAACCACCAATCAAATATTTTTTTAAGCAACTTTCATGACTATTGATTGATTGTTTGGTGTTTTACGCCGCGCTCAAGATTATTTCACTTATATGGCGGCGTTGCCAGTTTTATTGCAGGAGAAAACCGGGCTCTGTGCTCAAAGGAAACCCACGACCTTCCGCTGGTAACTGGCATTAACCATCCCACATAGGTCGTTCGAGTGAAACCCCAGTCAGAAATTTTCCAATTTTTGGACTGAGTGGGATTCGAACCCACGACCCATTGGTGTTTTTTTAAGCAACTTTCATGACTAAGCCTTTTGCTATTTTCTATTTACAGTCGACCTCGTACAGTAGATGATGTTGCACATCAGGAAGAAGTTATAGCTGTCTTAAAGAAATCTCTAGCTGGCTCAGATGTAAGCAATTAGATATTTGTCTTCTCTTGTTCCCTTCAAATATCACATGCTTTAAGTGGCACAGGCTGCTTACAACTGTAATGGACTTATTTTTCACTGGAATAATTTTTCACAAGCTACTAGTTCTATGAAGTCCTTGGGAATTATTTGCGAGAAAGCAAAGTTTAAAAATCAAAGTATATTTTATTACTTACATTTTTATAAGTCTAATTTTAGAAAAGCGCTAAACATAACTTGTCCTCAGCTGACAGCAATTGGTTGGTAAGCTATTGTTCCGCTGGACAGATAGTCACTGAGGTCACTCCTGGATAAGACCCCAGTTTCCTCCTGCGTGAAACCTGGCAACTCCGCAATATACGTGAAATAATCCTATGCGATGTAAAGTATCAATCAATCACACAAAAGCACTTGTCTTGCCTCCAAACTCAATAACCTTTGCTGTCAGACATGAACAAAGGTAAAACCTCAAGGTCAAAGCTGTCGGCTGAAGTGACAGAATGGTGTCGCAGACAGCGTCCACGAAAACTGTTCTGAAATAGAAAGCCAAATCGAGCGTGTGAAACCATTTTAGTCTGAAACAAATCCCTTTGGATGGTGAAATACTGAAAAACATTGCCATATGCGATAAATGTTCGTAAGAAATTAAATACTTTGTTGGAACCACCAACTTGACATTTACGCCGACACCATCTGACTATATTTGTGGATGACCGAGTGAAACTGAAAGTGGAAGAATGTTCTAAATCACCCTCGCCACAAAATTCAACATCCAGGGACATAGTTGTTTTTTGGGGGTAAAACCTATACATGAAGATAATGCTTTATTTTCCCAGGCTGGTATGATGTCTTAAATTGTTTAACTCAACAAAAATATGTATCGCAATACAGTTCTTTTGTATCACAATATATTGCAACACAATTTTTCAGCCAATACCCACCCCGACTAATAAAACAATTAAGAACCACAAAAAAAAACTTGACCTAAATTGGTTTGCCCGACTTTTCTAAAAACTTAATCTTTGCTTTATATTGCGAAACAAGAATTTATATATGTCTGCATTAATAGCAGTGTTAGAGTTTTAATTACTGGTACTGCTCTCCTAAATGTTTTTTTTTTTTAATTTTTAAATAGCTTCCAAACTTGTTATTTTACGGACCTCCGGGAACTGGTAAAACTTCAACAATTCTTGCTGCTGCAAGGGAATTATTTGGGTGAGAATTTATTTTATACTTCTGTTTAAAGGGACTAATCGTGTACTATTGTTAACAGTTTTTCATAATATTTCTACTGGGCCTTTAATACTTTGAGTTCTACATTTAAAAAATGCCTTGTGCAATTTGTGATGAAAGATTACATTTCTTTATTCTATTTATTTTTATTATTACTTAAAATAATTGATTCGATTCTGTAAAATATTTAGCTGTTTGAGAAGTTATGCTGTTTAATTTTTATGTTAATGCTGCAAATATATTTATTTCAATTTTAGGCCCGATTTGTATCGCACTCGTACTCTTGAGTTGAACGCCTCCGATGAACGTGGAATTGATGTCGTCCGTGATAAAGTCAAGAAATTTTCACAACTTTCCGCTGGTGGAAAGAGACCAGAGTAAGTAGTTAGGCTGTAATTCTCCTGATTTAAAGTATGTGGAAGAGTTGCCAGTTACTCGCCGAAGGAGGGGTTTTCCTCCTGGCAAAGAGCCCCATGTCCTCCACCACTAAACCTGACATCGCCGCCATATAAGTGAAATAATCTTGAGTGTGGCGTAAAACATCAATCCATTAAACGACTAAACGCTTGAGTAATTACCGCCGAGCCTGATGACGTCACGTAGATTTACGCAAAGCCTTCTGGGTAGAACGTACCTCAGTTCGCCATTTTGTTTATTGGTTCTTAGCAAAATGTCACTTTTTTGGAAAACATTGATGGCAGAGCCTGTTTTTATCCACACATTTTTCTGGTAACTTTACGCCTCTTACGTCTTGCAGTATGATTTCTTACGCCATATTTTAAAATTATGTTCAGATCCCACAATCCCCCGAAATGCTTTGCGCGTAAATTCCAAGTGACGTCATCAAGCAATCGGTCCATTGCTCCCACTCCTTCAGTACCCTCGCTCATTTATTGAAAGAGTTGTTTTTGATTTGAAGATTTCGCCTTTGTGGAAGAGTTTCTGTTGAAGGCGTAGGGTTTCCTCCGGCAAAAAGTCTGGTTTCCTCTTCCACTAAAATTGAAATCATATTAAGTGCTGCGTAGAAAATCAATCAATCCCCTGACCAATATAAGGAGGTTTCATCTTGAAATTAAACTAAAATTGAACAATGTTTTTCGTTTCTTGACTTATCCTGTTTAAATTCCGTGTGTGGCGTTAACCACCAATGAATCATCTTGTTTTTTGTATGTATTGACAGTGGTAAGCCATGTCCTCCTTTCAAGATCGTGATTTTAGATGAGGCAGATTCCATGACGGAGGCAGCACAGGTAGGTGGCTTGTACACTACCATGGGTGACTCTCCTGGTATTCAGAAATTAAGTTCTGTCAGTTTCTAAACTTTTGTCTGATTTATTTACCGGACTGGGTTTTCACTCGAACGACCAATGTGGGATGGTTGCCAGCTACCACCGGAAGGTCGTGGGTTTCCTCCCAGCATAGAGCCCCGTTTCCTCCCACAATGAAACTGGCAATGCCGCCATATAAAACATTCTACCTCCATACTCAAGAGTGGCTCAGTAGGTAGAGTGTTGGACGCTCAATCCGAACAGCCTTGCACCAAGGGGTCGCAGGTTCGAATCCCACTCAGTCCAAAAAATTGGAAAATTTTCTGACTGGGTTTTCACTCAAACGACCTATGTGGGATGGTTGCCAGCTACCACCGGAAGGTCGTGGGTTTCCTCCGGCCATATAAGTGAAATAATCTGGAGCGTGGCGTAAAACACCAAACAATCAAGTTTCTTCAAAGTGAGTGAGATAAAATTTAACGTCGCTTTCACCATTATTTTAGTCTAATTGCAAAGTACTTCAAAAGAGACCCCCTTTCATACCCCACGATGCAATTTACTTTTATTTTTGAGTCACTTACGGTAACTTCTCCATTTCAGTCTGCTCTAAGAAGAACAATGGAAAAGGAAACGAAGACGACAAGGTTTTGTTTGATCTGTAATTATGTCAGTCGTATCATCGAACCCATAACGTCACGGTGTGCCAAGTTCCGTTTTAAACCTCTGGCCAGTAAGATCATGATACAAAAATTGAGCGAAATTTCTGTGAAGGAAAATGTCCAATATGAAGAAGGGGTGAGATAAATCTTTGAAATAACACAAAATTTGTAGTAATGTTTAGGATTTAATTTGTTTTTGTTTTAGATTTTAAAATCGAACAATTAAAGTTAAGATGATTGAGCAGTTGTATGTTTTCTGGTACAGTGTAGCACAAACTTTGTAAAAAATTTATTTGTATTTTTTAAATGAAACTTTCTGAAAAGATTTAGCAAATATAAGCGATAAAAGTCTTATTTGCTTCTAAAATTTCAATAATTATTTTCCGAAGAATGATTAAATAACAGCTGGCCACTTCTATTACTCTGACAGCTCTTCAATACAGGTTGCAGGGCCCTCGGTGGCTAATCGGTCAGGATGATAGTCTCTCAGTCCGACACAGGCCTTCCAACTATGCGACACGGGTTCAAATCCCACTTTAACCAAATAAAAATTAAACAATTTCTCAGTGGATTTTTCACTCAATTACAGTATGTGGAAGAGTTGTCAGGTGTTCGCAGAAGGTCGCCGGTTTCCTCCCAGACTAAACCTGGCAACCCCGCCATATAAGTGAAATAATCTTGAGCGGGGTAAAACACCTGATCTATTGAAATCAATCTGAAATCGAATTTTAAATTATAAAAGGTTGTGGGGCTCAGCAGGTAGAGCGTTAAACGCTCAGTCCGAACAGCCTTCCGCCAATGGGTCGTGGGTTCGAATCCCACTCAGTCCATTTTTCTGGCTGGGTTTTCACTCGAACGACCTATGTGGGATGGTTGCCAGTTACCAACGAAAGGTGGGTTTCCTCGGGGCTTAGAGCCCGGTTTCCTCCCACAATAAAACTAGTAACGCCGCCATATAAGTGAAAAAATCTTGAGCGCGGCGTAAAACACCAAACAATCAATCAATCTAATACTCTGGCAGCTCTTCAATACAGGTTGCAGGGCCCTCTGTGGCTAATCGGTCCGACACAGTCCTGCCAACTATGCAACACAGGTTCAAATCCCACTTAAACCAAGTAAAAATTAAACAATTTCTCGGTGAATTTTTCATTTGATCGCCGAATGTGGAAGAGTTGTCAGGTGTTCGCAGAAGGTCGGGGGTTTCCTCCCCGACTAAACCTGGCAACCCTGCCATATAAGTGAAATTATCTTGAGCGGGGTAAAACACCAATCAATACAGGCTGCCAACTCCATAAATATTTTACCTGACCTATTAAAATCAATATGAAATTGAATTCTAATTATAAAAGTTTGTGGGGCTCAGCAGGTAGAGCGGTAAACGCTCAGTCCGAACAGCCTTCCACCAATGGGTCGCGGGTCCGAATTCCACTCAGTCCCAAAAAATTTGAAAATTTTCTGACAGACTGAAACGACCTATGTGGGATGGTTACCATCGATAGGTCGTGGGTTTCCTCCAGGGCATAGAGCCCGGTTTCCTCCCACAATAAAACTGGCAAGGCGCCATATAAGTGAAATAATCTTGAGCGCGGCGTAAAACACCAAACAATCAATCAATCTAATACTCTGGCAGCTCTTCAATACAGGTTGCAGGGCCCTCTGTGGCTAATCGGTTAGAGTGATAGTCCCTCAGTCCGACACAGGCCTTCCAACATTGCAGCAATAATCTTAAGCGCGGCGTAAAACACCAAACAATCAATAAAAGTTTGTGATATTTTCCAGATGTTAGAGGCTTTGATGAAGACGTCCAATGGAGACATGAGAAAGGCCATTACAACATTACAAAGCTCCTATCGACTGAAAGGCACGGAGCAAATAAAGGAGATTGATGTTTATGAAATAGCTGGAGTGAGTATTTTATTATCAATTCTGTTTTACTTGTTGAGAGTTCTTACGAAGAATTGGCAGAACAGGTTAGCCTCCGCCATATTTGTGAGCTTTGGCAAAACGAAAGTTAAACGTTCACAAAAAGCAAGTTAGCCTTCAAAACATTGTACAGGGGGCCGTTTCACAAAGCCGTCGCACAGTGCGATGAATCACAGTTGCCATGACATCGTATCTCTTCAATATGGTATTCATTGGCAACTACCCTCGGGCTGGGGGCGGTGTGGTTTCTGCCATAGTCATTTTCACCTTCCTAGCATGGATGAAAATTAAGTAAGCCAAATACATAATTAGCCTTCCTGACGTTTATATGGTCTGTGGTGGTTTGATGTTAAAATTTAGGTGGAAAGGGGTCGGTGTGTACTTTTGTCGCCTTATAACCTTAGCGGTTGAGTGCGATGTTAAGCCCCAATCAATCATTGGCAACTAGGCTTCCTTTGTGATGCAACTGCTCTGTGAAACGAGCCCAAGTGCTCAGTTCAAGAATGTTACAATTTTTGATGTGGTTTTTCACTTGATTGTCCCATGGGCCAAATACTGACCAAAGATCCGGGGTATCCTCTCAGCAAAGAACCCGGTTTTAAACCTAGCAACATCGCCTTGTTGGTTAAATAAAACATCAGTCCTAAAAGCTGTCTCTAATAATTAGACATTTGCCCAATGGGTCTTTTTTAAGGACGAAAAAAGTGTTAAGTTTATGTTTTAGAAAGACTGCTCTTAGTCTTACAAGGTTACGGTAAGAATTCCGCTAATTCAAGTACTCAAAACATTACGAAAAGCACTCTAAAAGTTTGAGACTTTTCGTTGGGTGTCTTACCTCCTGCATGGAGCGACCGATAATCCTATGGAGCAATCGCTATTGTTGTTGTTTTAGACCAAACAATGCAGAAAGCAGTCTAATAATTTGTTATCTTCACATTGCTCGTCCTTGAATTAGCGGAATTCTTACCGTAATTAGTTAAAAGTTCAAATGGTCGCTGCCTTCAAATTTCATAAAGTTTGTCTCTTTTTGCAGGTAATTCCAGATGATATTGTTGACAATGTTTTAAAATCGTGCAAATCTGATTCCTATGACAAACTGGATAAAGCTATAAAGGTGAATGTTAGTTTGGTGTAAAGTGGCATAAGCTGCCAAAATTCACACTTTTTTTTATGATTTCTTATCGTCACGACAGTAAGAGGCTTTGAAGGCCATCAGAAACCTAAATGATTGACGTTGGAATGAAGGAAAATCCATACAGTATGTGGCCTATACGAACCGAAAACGTGTTCGAAAAGTAAACAAAATTTAAATAACGGGGACGACCATGCATTCATTCTAAGCTAAAGTTAGTTCAAAACAACACTTTATCGTACATTTTCGAGACTAGAAGCACTTCTGAATTATACGTCTTGAGAAAAATAGCCATTATTTTCAACATTTTGGCAGCTCATGCCACTTTAAAGGAAAGATCACTTTATGACACATTGATAAAGCAGAGTTCACGGCCTTGTAACAAAACTTTTTGTTTCTCTGAGCCACAGGGATGATCAGATAAATCTAATACCAATATTTACTGCAGGCCGCTTCCAAGATCTGTGTGAGATGGTTGCCAGTTACATGTACCACCGGAAGGTTGTGGGTTTCCTCCGGGCATAGAGCCCGGTTTCCTCCCACAATAAAACAGGCAACGTCGCCATATAAGTGAAATAATCTTGAGTGCGGCGTAAAACACCAACCAACCATCCAAGATCTGTACCACATAGATGTCCATTTAAATTTTTATCTAATTCCGTTCGGTCGCCAGTTACTATCGGAAGGTTGTGGGTTTCCTCCGGGTATAGAGCCCGGTTTCCTCCCACAATAAAACTGGCAACGCCACCAGAAAATAATCTTGAGTCCGGCTTTAAACACCAAACAATCAATAAATTTTCGTGTTTCTATGTTTTTTTAGGGTGTTGGAAGTGAAGGCTACTCAGCCATGTTGATAATCTCACAATTACATGATAAAATCGTGGAATCAGAAGAACTTAGCGATAAACAGAAATCTATCATTGCAGAAAAACTTGCCGTAAGTATTAACGTTTTTGTTTTTGGAGATCAATGTGGTAAAGCAAAACAGCGACACTAGCTGAGCATAAATTCTCACGGTTAGAGGGTTTAAATGATTCACATTGAGACAAGACTTATTCAAATAACCTCAATGAATTGAAAATTGAAATAGTGTTGAAAAAGTAAACAACTGACAAGCTTCTTATTTGCACTGGGGGCCTCCGTGGCTCAGTAGGTAGAGCCTTAGACGCTCAATCCAAACAGCCTTCCACCAATGGGTCGCAGGTTCGAATCCCACTCAGTCCAAAAAAAAATTGGAAAATTTTCAGAGTTTTCACTCGAACGACCTATGTGGGATGATTGCCAGTTACCACCGGAAGGTCGGTTTCCTCCCACAATAAAACTGGCAACACGGCCATATAAGTGAAATAATCTTGAGCGCGGGGTAAAACACCAAACAATCAATCAATCAATCAATCTTATTTGTACTACTGAGTTTTAAAAAAATTTGAAATGGAAAAATATCAATATTTTGGCATCTCGTGCCACTTTTAAAAGACCTCTGTCCATGTTGGCCTACTACAGCATATCAATCAAGCTCAAACAGACCCTGTATAAGCAGATATGTAAGTGGCCCTTAGCTGCAGTGTTGGTTACTAAAGTAAGAATTCTTCACAAATGGACCAGCCCCGATAGCTCAGTCGGTAGAGCGTCCGCATCAGGGCTGGGAGATCCAGGTTCAAGCCTGGGTCGAGTCAGACCAAAGACTTAAACAGTGGGAGCCGCTTCGCTTGGTACTCAGCAATAGGAGTTAGAGCAGCGACTGGTTGGCCCGGTGTCAGTATAATGTGACTGGGTGAGGGGGCTTGCTGGGTGTCTTCGGCAAGTCGTCTCGTTGAGGCAGCACCAAACAAAAGAGCAGTGAAAATCTGCCCTGCCTCAAGGAGACAACGTCTTCATATGACTGAAATACTGTCAAGCGGGACGTAAAACCCAAATCACTCACTACACAGATGGTTGAAGGTTGTTTGGCGTAAGAGCCTCTCATAACTAAAAATACAAACATAATTGTTCTTAGTATATTTTCCACCAATGGGTTGCGGGTTCGAATTTTCTGACTGGGTTTTCACTCAATGACCTATGTGGGATTGTTGCCAGTTACCAGCGGAAGGTTGTGGGTTTCCTCCGGGCACAGAGCCCGGCTTCCTCCCACAATAAAACTGGCAACGCCGCCATATAAGTGAAATAATGTTGAGCGCGGTGTAAAACACCAAACAATCAATCAATCTTAGTATATTATATGTGCAGCATCAGCTAACTGTCTTAAATTAAATTTTTTTTTTTTGGACAGGTTGTTGATAAATGTTTAACAGATGGTGGCGACGAATATCTTCAACTCCTGGACCTGTGTTGTTTGATTATGCAGCAGATGTGTCATTAAACCAGACTTGTTTATCATATTGACATTGATAGGAACATTGTGTTATTGACAAACAAGCGACATATACACATTCTTCATCCTTCATGACTTAAATATCTTCAACTACTGGACCTGTGTTTGATTACATTGGAAATGTGTCGTTAAACCCAACCTGTTTATCATATTGACATTGACAAGAAAATTGTGCTATTGACAAGCAACTGGCAAACCATCAAAATGTAAACATTCTTCATCAATCTTGGTTTCCTCACCCACTAAACCTGGCAACGCCGCCATATAAGTGAAATAATCTTGAGTACTTCGTAAAACATCAATCAATCAATCTTAAAACTTGGCATATTAACATTGATTTATAAACCTTGAAAATTGTGTACAAAAATCAACAGGTCGCAAATTTTGTACACATATGTTCCTGTTTGCTGTTTGAAATCTTAACTGAAGCAGATTGAAGAAAAAAATGATGCGAAGAATTGCTTATGGATAACAACTTCTTGGTTTATTGAAGAAGTTGTTATCCATAATTAATTCTTGACCTCAATGTAACCGACCAACTTCTAAATTCCATTGATCAGCACGTCGTCTCGGTGAGGCAGCACCTAAAAGAGCGGTGGAAATCCGCCCTGCAACAAGGAGACAACGTCTTAATATAACTGAAATACTGTTGAGGAGGACGTAAAACCCAAATCACTCGCTCACTCTAAATTCCATTGAAAGATTTGAAGAAAACCTGTCTCACATTTGAGTGATTTTGATTTTACGGTTGATTAGAATGCTGGGAAACAACCGAAACCAATGGTAGCTTGTATATACTTCATACTATTTTCAGGCCTGTCATGATTTTTCTTTCCGTATTTTAAGAACAGCACTAACAGGCTACCCAAACTGATTATTAAAAAATCATATGTCCTGTATAGCCTTGTTATATTTTCATTTAACAATGCCTGTCATCATATGATGGATTTTTCCCGCGCCTTTGTGTCGGTAAACTGTTAAAAGTTTAATAGTATATACAAGCCTGTCATGAGGGGTAACCGATATTTGTTTCCATATTTTCAGAACAGCACTAACAGGCTACCCGAACTGATTATATTTTTAGAAAAGCACTTCGCGAAAAGGACTACCCGAACTGATCATCGGAAAATCCTATGGCCTCTATAGCCTTGTTATATTTTCATTTAAAGATGCCTGTCGTTATATCATGGATTTGTCTTGCGCCTTTGTGTCCGTAAACTGTTAAAAGTTTAATAGTATATACAAGCCTGTCATGAGGGGTAGCCGATCTTTGTTTCCATATTTTTTTAAAAACACTTAGGGAAATGGACTACCCGAACCAATCATCGGAAAATCCTATGGCCTGTACAGCCTTGTTGTATTTTCATTTAAAGATGCCTGTCGTTATATGATGGATTTTCCACCGCCTTTGTAGGGAGAGCATCTCAGGATTGTCATACTGTAATACACATGCTTGTAGGAGAAGAAAAAAATTGTCTCATTACATATGGGGTTATACAGTTAACATCTCTAATTTAGATGCATGTATGAAAATTATTGAAATATGCATTTTCTAAACTTAAAATACAAGATTAAATATATGTTCGTTAGTGCTGTTGTCTCAGTTAAATAACGTGTATCATTTCCTGTCATGTACACAGGGGGGTAAAAAGATCCTAATAAAATAATTTCAATAAGCATCTGATCTCTGTTGACCACTACTATTAAAAAGCCTGGAGCCTGTTTCACAAAGCGTTGTGGCGTAAGTGTTGACGTAACTGTCATGACAACCCATACTGTAGAGATACTTTGCTGTGAAAGTTACGCAAAAAATACATTTACGCCGTTTTGTGAAACCGAAGGGCCGTTTCACGAAGCCATCGCAAAATGCCATCAATCGCAGTTGCCATGCCGTCGTATCTCTCCACTATGGTATCCATAGGCAACTACGCCTCGTTTGCGATGCGACTGCTCTGTGAAACGAGCCGCTTAAGAAATCGGTCTTCAAAAATTCTGATTGTCAAAACCATTGCTTGAAGGTCAACTAAAAAATTGGCCTCGAAATAAAAAACAAATATCCAGCGAGCGGATGACTTTGACGAAGTGAAAGTGTTGAACAAATGTAACCCCAAATTTAGATCAAGGTGCGCGTTTCTCCCTGACCGGCAAAGTAAGTAAAACAGGGTGAGACGTGCGGCTAGGTGCGCGTAACTGTTTTTTCGTTTTAGGCCTAGATTACTACTTATAAACACAACCGTAACATTTATTCTCAACAACTGTCTCAATTTAAAGATTATAAATAGCAACCAATTTCAAAAATATGCGTAAGTGATTTAATATGCAAAAATACCCAATTGTTTAACAAACAAAATGTTGAAGACAAATTATTTGCTATATGAAAATGAAGCCCAGACTATCTGTATACGGTCGGCTGGTATTATATGATTGATCGTGGACAACTTGACAAATAAAATCCAACCCAGACGAGATTTCTTAGATCCAGTAAAACGTTTGCACTGCATCAATCAGTTTAACTGCAAGGCCCCGATCGCAGGTATGGGTAAGTCAGACCTCTTAAACATTCACAAATAATACTATCGAAATATGGACAAGAAAAGTCATTGGTAAGTCTCCCGCCAACAAATAATTTTGAAGATTGTATATTTTTGAACAAGTATTCCACATCGATCTCGAAATTAAAGCACTCAAACTTGAAAGGAACTCGATTGTCGATTTAGACGTGGCTAAGGTAAATCTGGACTTTAGGACTAGGTTAACTTCTAATTTTAGATTGGCCAAATAGCCTGGTTTCCTCCCTCACTGAACCTGTCAACGCCGTCATATAAGTGTAAAAATCTTGAGTACTGCGTTAAACATAAATGTGTCAATCAATCAACCTCCAGGCTTCTGTTAACGGACATGCGTAGGCTTATTGATTCGATCTCCAGGCCGTGGTAAGGGGGCCTCGGTGGTCCAGTGGGTTAGAGTGATCGCCCCTCAGTCCCACATGGACCTTCCGTCGATGCGGCGCGAGTTCGAATCAGACCAAATAAAATTGAAAAAAATTGAATGGATTTTTTACTCGGTCGCCGTATGTGGAAGAGTTGCCAGGTACTAGCCGAAGGTCGCGGGGCTCCTCCGGGCAATGAGCCCGCTTTCCTCCCTATTAAACCTGGCAACGCCGCCATACAAGTGAAATAATCTTGAGAGCGTCGTAAAACCATCAATCAATCTAGGCCGTTGTGAGAACAGGCTGTTGCAATCCAGTGGAGGGGAAAACAATTTATTTATGATAAATTTATCGTTTGGTATAGGCCGAGTCAATCTGACTAAAGTCGAGATGCTTATTGAAAATAGCTATTTTCAATAAGCATCTCGACTTTAGTCAGATTGAGGCCGAGTCAGAAAGTTTCTAATTGTCGTCAAAAATGTGAGACCTATTGTAGACCAGAAAAGGACAAATAGTAGTTTATTTCGTCTTTAAAGACGATCCTCTTAAAAAGTAAATAAAATACAAAGGTCGATAATTTAATTGAGCCCCATGAAATTTGTGCTGGCTTTTTACGTTTCAATAAGTGAACACAAAGTTCCAGTTCATCATATGTGCGTATAAGGAGGGATCTGTATAGCACCAAGTTAATCTTCGTTCGTATACGGTCCGCAACTTCCTTTAACATCTCGTGCCAAAGGTATGAAGGCCGCAACAGTCAATTCGCATGCATTACCTAATATAAGGATACTAGGAATAAAGGCAATTTGTGAAACGCGGTACCTGGAATTCCTGAAAGACAAAACTGGGATTGTCGAATACTTCCTACGTGTGCTGTCTGATATCGGTTAAATCTCGTTTCCCCACTTGTCCTTTTTCCTAGTATACCGGTCATAGTAATTTACTCCATGATAAACGGTATGGCCGTTCATAAAGGTACGTTCACACTATACAGCGAATTCGGATCGAGGTACGGACCGGATTTCGGACAGGTCAGCGTATTCGGTGTGTTGTGTTCACACTGCAACGAATAATCGGCCGATTCTATCAAGTCAGTTCATGATGCAACAACAACACAACTCAACAACTGTTGAGAGCGGTTTGGAAGATGAGATTCGTTTGCTTGAAGTTTTGAGGAAAAGAGACAACTGTTGTCATAATCCTTCCGAAATCATGCGAAAATGTACTTAACTTCATCTCTACACGAAACCGCTCGATAGTTTAATCTCCAAACCACACTATTTTTGGTTGCCATGTTTTTCACAGGTCGATTCTGATTGGCCAAAGAGGAAAATCGTGGACGATTTTGATCCCGGACCGAATAAAATGGCTCTGTGAGCCATTTATATTCTTGCTTTCCGAATCCGGTGTCCGTAGCGAATTCGGATCAAGCTAGTGTGAACAAATGTACTGATTAACATTGAAGCCATTTTAGCACGGAAATCGTTTCGGACCCCGAACCGAATTCGGGGTATAGTGTGAACGTGCGTTTAGCCGGGAAATCTGGGCTCTGCCGATTTTTTTTCTCTCTCCGTGTTCGTCAAGGCGATAAGACACATTAACAGCCATATAATACAGTCGCCGTAAGACCGATAATCCGGGCTAGGCCGTTCATGTACATTTTACCTTTTATCGAGAATGCTTTCGTTAAAAACATTCATTAACCACTTCTCGCTATGTATTAAACGCATTCCTCAAGTATAAACCACTCCGTAACGTTCATTTTATTCAATTTAAGTCGGAATATGTAGCCTATCTGTCATCGTTATCGCTGTTTTGATGGCGTCCATGACATTTGAATTTGTTGATTTGAGTATGAAGTGTTTTGTGGGTTGCTGTCTTGGACCTTGCTAAGTCTCTTTTTGGATTTGACATACCGGGAAACCAGGAAACAGGGCGCGGTAAGTACGGTGGAGGCGAGAACTGGGACAACCCCGAATAACACCGACCATATAACAATACGTTTTGAGCATGTCCCTGATAATTCAACGTAAGAATCCTCCTCAAATTGCACGACAATGTCTTGTGGACTGTTTATACTTAAATCAACGGTACAAAATTTGACGTTTTCACACACGACGTTTGCACCATGTACGTCATAACCTGACGCGTTTATTTCATATTGAATTGTCTGCCCGTTAGATGACGTGCTTACGTCTACCCTTGATGTCTTGAAACGATACGACTGAGAGCTGAAGACAACAAATTTAACGCTTAAACTTACACCAGACGCACAACTCGAATCGTTTGAAAGCGTATGGTTGTAGCTAAAAACTGCTGTGTTGGTTCCACCAGCCGTTTTGGAACTAGGGTCATTCTCACATACGTCTGTCTGAATTTGACTTCTGTTCATTGATGCAGAATCATCCAGGCAAACTCCGACTTTTATTTGAGACCCTCTTAACAGATACTTGGAAAACTGAAAGACGTCGGTTTGACTGGAGTAGAAAAACGTAGCGTTGTTGCTCTGCGCCACTCCTGGCGTCGACTGCAATCTATAAGCTTTGAAATATACGTTACTGGAAACGTCCTCTGCGTCGCACAAGAGAGTGGAAAATCCGCCCAGTACAGTTCTGATATCAACCATACTCGGTCTGTATAGCGTCACTGATTTAGGATTTAAAATTTCAGAATGTAGGTGGTAGGCTGTCCCACCAGCGAAGCATATAGCAAGAATCCACACGCTGGAAACATAGAGAAACATATTGGCAATTTCTGGTTTCGGCGCCTTTTTGGGTTTCTCTTGGCCTTCGCCATCTGGATCAGTGTCCACGGGCTTCCAGCTTGTCGCCATGCTCTTAAAACAAGTTTCCTGCAAATGAATTAAGTCAATTTAGATTTTTTTCCACAAGGCGTACCGTGTCTTAACTTGGTTTGCTTGTAATAGTAAGAAAAAGACCTCCTGTCATTGGATTTAAGTCAGTTTCACGTGTTTTTTAAAGATTGGTTGATTGTTTGGTGTTTTACGCCGCGCTCAAGATTATTTCACTTATATTACGGCGTTGCCAGTTTTATTGTGGGAGGAAACTGGGCTCTATGCCCGGAGAAAACCCACGACCTTCCGTTGGTAACATAGGTCGTTCGAGTGAAAACCCAGTCAGAAAATTTTCCAATATTTTTTGGTTGAGCAGGACGTAAAACCCAAATCACTCACTCACTCCAATATTTTTTGGACAGAGTTTTTTACGAAGCAAGTAGTATCCTGTATCACTTTCCGTTCCGTTTGGCCTAATTCTGTGACTCATTTCAAGAACGGTAAAATAACCTACTCGGAAAGCTCTCTGTCAGATAAGAGTTTTACATTAAAAGATTAAGCCTGAATTATAATGACGTCGTGAGACGGTTTAACCTTTAACCCCTACACAACGTATAAGGATCTTAATGAAACGAAACTAGAATATTGAACGGAGAATTGTATATATCTCGTAAATTTGGATGGCAATTACCATAAATCGCTGTCTGCATGGCCCCGAAGACCCGAAGACAACTTGATAACAGGTCTAGTCGTTCTGCTTGGACGGTTTTTTGCATACACGGAGGCAAAAGATGAGACGTGATCTTTAACATTCAATCACATTCAGACTAGAAAATACACAAACCCATTGAAAAACGACCCAAGCCTTCAATGTCCCCAGGGCGTCATATATTATCTCGGATTTTGGTAGTGAACCTTAAAGAATGTCAGAGCTAATAATTACTATCTAAAACCTATAGCAACTCAGCATGTTATCTTTATCAACAATACTGATGATTTGTTGCCAATGTATCTGTAGTTCCAGAAAATTCTTTTTTTTTCTTTTGAAAAAGTTCCAGAAAATTCTACTGGCTAAGGCAGAGCTCTGCTGTCTGTTGTCAACCTAATGAAATGTCATGGGTTATGGTTTATTATAACAACTTATGATGGGGTATAAAGGTCTAAATGATATGCCCCTTTTCAACACAATAAGAAACTTGTCTCCGTGGTTATTTTAGACAAGATTTTCTCTGTGCCCGAGTGTTTTAGTAGAAAAATATATACATATTGTAAATACTGACTTACACGCCACGCTTCAATGGTTTAAACAAAATAACATCCGAAGCATGCGCTTGGGCATTTTTTGTAAGAAATGAGGGCCTTACACACAGTGGACATTTCAACTTGAGGAGATTAACGTAGACCCGTGCATCTCCAAGATTGGTTGCTACAAGAGTGAAATAGTGTTGAAAGCGACACTATTTCTACTCTCACTCTCCAAGATTGGTATCTGCGCAAAGCTTCTATACTTCCTGACACAAATGACGAACAATTCGCTAATTTTATTTCATTCAATTAACTTTTCCTATATTGTGGTAACTCGTGCAACTTTAGATTAAACTGCCGATTTTTCACTTGAAAACTAAAATAGCAGCATGATAAAAAAAAGTCTTCATTTTGTTCCGCATATCAATTTTTAATTTTACCAATTTTGACTAAAAAAAATGCATATTATAAGCTTCCGTAGCCTCTACCTTGTCAAAAAAGACATTAAAAGTAAAACATATCAGAAAGCTCTGGCCGACAAATCTGGGCTTTGTTTTTGTCTAAATTCGTCTAGAGTGATAGTCCGGGTTTCTGACTTCAAAATACGGCCGTCAGTTTAAAAAATAGTAATTTTGGAGTCAGAAACCCGGATGACTCCAAAATTTTATACTGACGGGCGTATTTTGGAACGACCGTCAGTATGAAAAATAGTCATTTTGGAGTCAGAAACCCGGACTAAAACCCGCACTACTGGCACTGTCTTACAAAGCTGGCGTAAGTTACGTCAGACGTAGATCAGTGTTAAAACTATAGGAACTTACGCCCTAGTCGCAACTGGTCCATGTTGTAGGCCTATGCGCAACTTTACGCCAGCTTCGTAAGACAGGGGTGCAAACTGTAGGGGGTGTCTACAGTCGGGCTACAGAAAGCCCTTATACATAGTCAATACCAAACGAAAAGTCCTAGGGTCACACACCAGTTGAAGTGATAACTGCTGGCCTGAGTTTTAACGGCGAGATAGCAAATTGAAGTTTTCTGTTAAAACTGCATTTTATATATAGGCTATAGACCCTATATAAACCACCCTGTCTTTAAGCTTAGTACAAATTTTAAGTTAGAAATATTTATGACCCTTATGAATGGCCTAACCTTAAAACTGACTTAAACAGATAGAGAAATAGCAGTATTTACTTACCCGTTAATTGACTTTTGAAATATCCTCTGCCGCTAAAGTGTGACCAGCTTAAAAAAAAAGAAATCTATATATATGGGACACATGTAGCGATAGTTCCGAAAGCTGTGCGTACTATCAGAGAAACTGATAACGTTGACCTATTCACGGCCATGCAGGTTTCACTAGATCGATACAGGTGTAGAATTCGACCGATATACCTTTGCTCATTCTCACTCAACATCTAAGCTTTATGATTGATTGATTGTTTGGCGTTTTAGGCCGCGCTCGAGATTATTTCACTTATATGGCGGCGTTGCCAGTTTTATTGTGGGAGGAAACCGGGCTCTATGCCCGGAGGAAACCCACGACCTTCCGCTGGTAACTGGCAACCATCCCACCAAAGCTTTATGAAATGGTGACTTTAAAAATATTTGATTGATATGAGGTAACAAAGTGTGAATCTTTTTCCGTGAAAACAAATTTTGAAAAGATTGTTTTTTTTTTTCTGATGTTTTTTGTGTCTAGTATTATATAGTGTTCACTTGTGATAACGTTTTATCTTTCTAGGGTGGCCATTTTAAAATATACACAAAGAAAAAAGTTAAGCACCCTACTGGAAAGGATGCACCGACCGATAAAATCATCGGTGTAGGGAGATAGTTGGGAAACTGATGTTGCAGAAACAATTGTGATCATAAAGGGGGCGATAAGACATCACCATTAATGGCAATAAGCTATACAATTTATTCAGGATATCGTTCGCCAAATCATAAGTGTATTTTAACAAAATAAAAAGATGCTTGTAAATATAAAACTTCTGGCTTCACAGGGTGAACATACTGAAGTAAAAATGTCACTTTGAGTGTGGAGAACACATCCCTAGAGCAGAAGGTCAATAGCGCGTATAGCCTCCATTAGCTTCCAACCTGCGTTTCATCCCAACAGTGAGACGTCGGATCTGTGGAAGGGGTAACGGCCGCCAATACCGATGTAATGCGGCTTCCAAGTCCTGCAGATGTTGTACAGGAGGCTCCAGGGCTTGAATGTTTCTACCCATCCTATCCCAAATGTGCTCTAAAGGATTCACACTCGTTTACAAACAATCTCCCTACACCAATGATTTTAATATCGGTCGGTGCAGACTTTCCAGGGGGAGGGGGGGGGGTTGCTTAACTTTTTTCTTTGTGTTAAGAACACGAGTGAGTGAGTGATTTGGGTTTTACGTTCTGCATGCTTAACACTATTTCAGTCATATGAAGACGTTGTCTCTTTGTGGCAGGGCAGGTTTCCACTGCTCTATTATTTGGTGCTGCCTCACGGAGACGACTTGCCGAAGACACCCAGCAAGCCCCCTCACCCAGTATACTGACACCGGGCCAACCAGTCAGTGCTCTAATTGCTATTGCTGAGCGTCAAGCGAAGTAGCAGCAGCTCGCACTGTTAAAAGAATCTAGTTCCCCATGGTTTAAGGGCTAATGTGGAGACGCATTCTTATCTTGCCTTCTACAAATTCCGACCTCAATGGTGTGATAATCGCGCATGCGTAGCCAGGCTACATTGATTAAAGTGGCATGAGCTGCCGAAATTCACATTTTTTTCATAATTTCTGATCGCCACGACAGTAAGAGGCTTTGAAGGTCATCAAAAAAATAAATGATTGGCGTTAGAATGAGGAAAATCCATACAGTATGTGGCCTGTACGAACCGAAAACGTGTTCGAAAAGTAAACAAAATTTAAATAACCGGGACGACCATTCATTCATTCTAAGCCAAAGTTAGTTCAAAACAATAATTTATCGTACATTTTCGAGAATAGAAGCACTAAAAAGCTTCTGAATTATACGTCTTGAGAAAAATAGCCAATAATTTCAACATTCTGTTTTTACTTCAAAATATCAACATTTTGGCAGCTCATGCCCCTTTAATAATTAGCGAAATTGATCAACCGATATTGCAAGTGATACGGTTACCCAACAGAACCCGGCATGTAGACTTTCACCCAGTTTCACAAAGCGATCTTAGCTTAAGATGATCTTAATTACCAATGGCAACGTATACCTATAGCATTGGTGGCCATGATAGTTAAGATCACACTAAGCTAAGATCGCTTTGTGAAACTAGGCTCTGGGGGGTATTTCATAAACAGATTTAGAAGGCTAAACTGACCTAGCCGAATAGAATAGCACTGCTTTAACATTACTGCTTAGTCGACTAACTGACCGTAGTCGGCTATTTGTGGTTTATGAAATACCCCCCTGGTCTGTCGTGAGCTGCTGTTCATCATGTAGGGCTTACCCTGGAATAGTGACCAGACGATCTGCAATAGTGACCACAAGATCTACAATAGAGACCACAAGATCTGCAATAGTGACCACAAGATCTGCGCTAGTGACCAGACGATCTGCAATAGTGACCACAAGATCTGCAATAGTGACCAGACGATCTGCAATAGTGACCACAAGATCTGCAATAGTGACCAGACGATCTGCAATAGTGACCACAAGATCTGCAATAGTGACCACAAGATCTGCAATAGTGACCACAAGGTCTGCAATAGTGACCAGAAGATCTGCAATAGTGACCACAAGATTTGCAATAGTGACCAGACGATCTGCAATAGTGA
Source organism: Lepidochitona cinerea (assembly GCA_963971465.1). Lineage (NCBI taxonomy): Eukaryota > Metazoa > Mollusca > Polyplacophora > Chitonida > Tonicellidae > Lepidochitona > Lepidochitona cinerea. The sequence goes on along the minus strand of OZ020562.1, from coordinate 13,625,760 downwards.
CCACAAGATCTACAATAGAGACCACAAGATCTGCAATAGTGACCACAAGATCTGCGCTAGTGACCAGACGATCTGCAATAGTGACCACAAGATCTGCAATAGTGACCAGACGATCTGCAATAGTGACCACAAGATCTGCAATAGTGACCAGACGATCTGCAATAGTGACCACAAGATCTGCAATAGTGGCAACAAGATCTGCAATAGTGACCACAAGATCTGCGCTAGTGACCAGACGATCTGCAATAGTGACCACAAGATTTGCAATAGTGACCAGAAGATCTGCAATAGTGACAACAAGGGCTGAAATATTGACCACACGATCTGCAACAGTGATCTCAAGATCTGCAATAGTAACTACAATATCTGCAATAGTGACTACAAGATCTGCAATAGTGACTACAAGATCTGCAATAGTGACTACAAGATCTGCAATAGTGACCACAAGATCTGCAATAGTGACCACAAGGTCTGCAATAGTCACCACAAGGTCTGCAATAGTCACCACAAGGTCTGCATAGTCACCACAAGATATATAATAGTGAAAACAAGATCTCCAATAGCTACCACAAGATCTACAATAGTGACCACAAGATCTGCAATAGCGACCACAAGATCTACAATAGTGACCAGAAGATCTGCAATAGTGACAACAAGGGCTGAAATATTGACCACACGATCTGCAACAGTGATCTCAAGATCTGCAATAGTAACTACAATATCTGCAATAGTGACTACAAGATCTGCAATAGTGACTACAAGATCTGCAATAGTGACTACAAGATCTGCAATAGTCACCACAAGATCTGCAACAGTGACCACAAGATCTGCAATAGTCACCACAAGGTCTGCAACAGTGACCACAAGATCTGCAATAGTGACCACAAGATCTGCAATAGTCACCACAAGATCTGCAATAGTGACCACAAGGTCTGCAATAGTGACCACAAGGTCTGCAATAGTGACCACAAGGTCTGCAATAGTCACCACAAGATCTGCAATAGTGACCACAAGGTCTGCAATAGTCACCACAAGGTCTGCAATAGTGACCACAAGGTCTGCAATAGTGACCACAAGATCTGCAATAGTCACCACAAGATCTGCAATAGTCACCACAAGGTCTGCAATAGTCACCACAAGGTCTGCAATAGTCACCACAAGATATATAATAGTGAAAACAAGATCTCCAATAGTGACCAGACGATCTGTAATAGTGATCACAAGATCTGCAACAGTGACCACAAGATCTGCAATAGTCACCACAAGATCTGCAATAGTAACCACAAGATCTGCAAGTGACCACACGATATGCAATAGTGACTACAAGATTTACAATAGAGACCAGATGATCTGCAATAGTGACCACAAGATTTACAAAAGAGAGTAAAAGATCTGCAATAGTGACTACATGATCTGCAATAGTGACCAGACGATCTGCAATAGAGACTAGAAGATCTGCAATAGTGACCACAAGATCTGCAATAGTGACCACAAGATCTGCAATAGTGACCACAAGGTCTGCAATAGTGACCAGAAGATCTGCAATAGTGACAACAAGGGCTGAAATATTGACCACACGATCTGCAACAGTGATCTCAAGATCTGCAATAGTAACTACAATATCTGCAATAGTGACCACATGATCTGCAATAGTGACCACAAGATCTGTAATAGTGACCACAAGATCTGCAATAGTGACCAGACGATCTGCAATAGAGACCACAAGATCTGCAATAGTGACCACAAGATCTGCAATAGTGACTACAATATCTGCAATAGTGACCACAAGATCTGCAATAGTGACCACAAGATCTGCAATAGTGACCACAAGATCTGCAATAGTGACCAGACGATCTGCAATGGTGACCAGACGATCTGCAATAGTGACCAGACGATCTGCAATAGTGACCACAAGATCTGCAATAGTGACCACAAGATCTGCAATAGTGACCACAAGATCTGCAATAGTGACCACATGATCTGTAATAGTGACCACAAGATCTGCAATAGTGACCAGACGATCTGCAATAGAGACCACAAGATCTGCAATAGTGACCACAAGATCTGCAATAGTGACTACAATATCTGCAATAGTGACCACAAGATCTGCAATAGTGACCACAAGATCTGCAATAGTGACCACAAGATCTGCAATAGTGACCACAAGATCTGCAATAGTGACCACAAGATCTGCAATAGTGACCAGACGATCTGCAATAGTGACCAGACGATCTGCAATAGTGACCACAAGATCTGCAATAGTGACCACAAGATCTGCAATAGTGACCACAAGGTCTGCAATAGTGACCACAAGATCTGCAATAGTGACCACAAGGTCTGCAATAGTGACCACAAGATCTGCAATAGTGACCACAAGGTCTGCAATAGTGACCACAAGGTCTGCAATAGTGACCACAAGGTCTGCAATAGTGACTACAATATCTGCAATAGTGACTACAAGATCTGCAATAGTGACTACAAGATCTGCAATAGTGACCACAAGATCTGCAATAGTGACTACAAAATCTGCAATAGTGACCACAAGATCTACAATAGTGACCACAAGATCTGCAATAGTGACTACAAAATCTGCAATAGTGACTACAAGATCTGCAATAGTGACCACAAGATCTGCAATAGTGACTACAAAATCTGCAATAGTGACTACAAGATCTGCAATAGTGACTACAAAATCTGCAATAGTGACTACAAGATCTGTAATAGTGACCACAAGATCTGCAATAGTGACCACAAGATCTGCAATAGTGACCACAAGATCTGCAATAGTGACCACAAGATCTGCAATAGTGACCACAAGATCTGCAATAGTGACTACAAAATCTGCAATAGTGACTACAAGATCTGCAATAGTGACTACAAGATCTGTAATAGTGACCACAAGATCTGCAATAGTGACCACAAGATCTGCAATAGTGACTACAAAATCTGCAATAGTGACTACAAGATCTGCAATAGTGACCACAAGATCTGCAATAGTGACTACAAAATCTGCAATAGTGACTACAAGATCTGCAATAGTGACTACAAAATCTGCAATAGTGACTACAAGATCTGTAATAGTGACCACAAGATCTGCAATAGTGACCACAAGATCTGCAATAGTGACCACAAGATCTGCAATAGTGACCACAAGATCTACAATAGTGACCACAAGATCTCCAATGGAGATCACAAGATCTGTAATAGTGACCACAAAACTTACAATAGTGACCACAAGATCTACAATAGTGACTACAAGATCTGCAATAGTGACCACAAGACCTGCAATAGTGACCACAAGATCTACAATAGTGACCACAAGATCTGCAATAGTGACCACAAGATCTCCAATGGAGATCACAAGATCTGTAATAGTGACCACAAAACTTACAATAGTGACCACAAGATCTGCAATAGTGACCACAAGATCTACAATAGTGACCACAAGATCTGCAATAGTGACCACAAGATCTCCAATGGAGATCACAAGATCTGTAATAGTGACCACAAAACTTACAATAGTGACCACAAGACCTGCAATAGTGACCACAAGATCTACAATAGTGACCACAAGATCTCCAATGGAGATCACAAGATCTGTAATAGTGACCACAAAACTTACAATAGTGACCACAAGATCTGCAATAGTGACCACAAGACCTACAATAGTGACCACAAGATCTACAATAGTGACCACATGATCTGCAATATTGACCACAAGATCTACAATAGTGACCACAAGACCTGCAATAGTGACTACAAGATCTGCAATAGTGACCACAGGATCTACAATAGTGACCACAAGATCTACAATAGTGACCACAAGATCTGCAATAGTGACCACAAGATCTGCAATAGTGACCACAAGATCTACAATAGTGACCACAAGATCTGCAATAGTGACCACAAGATCTGCAATAGTGACCACAAGATCTACAATAGTGACCACAAGATCTGCAATAGTGACCACAAGATCTACAATAGTGACCACAAGATCTGCAATAGTGACCACATGATGTGCAATAGAGACCACAAGATTTGCAATCATGACCACAAGATCTGCAATAGTGACCACAAGATCTGCAATAGTGACCACAAGATCTGCAATAGTGACCACAAGATCTACAATAGTGACCACAAGATCTACAATAGTGACCACAAGATCTACAATAGTGACCACAAGATCTGCAACAGTAACCACAAGATTTGCAATAGAGACCACAAGATCTGCAATAGTGACCACAAGACATGCAATAGTGACCACAAGATCTGCAATAGTGACCACAAGATCTACAATAGTGACCACAAGATCTACAATAGTGACCACAAGATCTACAATAGTGACCTCAAGATCTACAATAGTGACCACAATATCTGCAATAGTGACATCAAGATCTGCAATAGTGACCACACGATCTGAAATAGTGACTACAAGATCTACAATAGTGACCACAAGATCTGCAATAGTGACTACAAGATCTACAATAGAGACCACAAGATCTGCAATAGTGACCACAAGATCTGCAATAGTGACCACAAGATCTGCAATAGTGACCACAAGATCTGCAATAGTGACCACAAGATCTGCAATAGTGACCACAAGATTTGCAATAGTTACCACAAGATCTACAATAGTGACCACAAGATCTGAAATAGTGACATCAAGATCTACAATAGTGACCACAAGATCTGCAATAGAGACAACAAGATCGGCAATAGTGACAAGATCTGCAATAGTGACCACAAGATCTGCAATAGTGACCACAAGATCTGAAATAGTAACCACAAGTTCTACAATAGTGACCACAAGATCTGCAATAGTGACCACAAGATCTGCAATAGTCACCACAAGATCTGCAATAGTGACCACAAGATCTGCAATAGAGATTATAAGATCTGCAATGGTGACCACAAGATCTGCAATAGAGATTACAAGATCTACAATAGTGACCACAAGATCTGCAATAGTGACCATAAGATCTGCAATAGTGACCACAAGATCTGCAATAGTGACCACAAGGTCTGCAATAGTGACCACAAGATCTGCAATCATGACCACAAGATCTGCAATAGTGACTACAAGATCTGCAATAGTGACCACAAGATCTGCAATAGTGACCACAAGATCTGCAATAGTGACCACAAGGTCTGCAATAGTGACCACAAGATCTGCAATCATGACCACAAGATCTGCAATAGTGACTACAAGATCTGCAATAGTGACCACAAGATCTGCAATAGTAACCACAAGATATGCAATAGTGACCTCAAGATCTGCAATAGTGACTACAAGGTCTGCAATAGTGACCACAAGATCTGCAATCATGACCACAAGATATGCAATAGTGACCTCAAGATCTGCAATAGTGACTACAAGGTCTGCAATAGTGACCACAAGATCTACAATAGTGACCACAAGATCTGCAATCATGACCACAAGATCTGCAATAGTGACTACAAGATCTGCAATAGTGACTACAAGATCTGCAATAGTGACTACAAGATCTGCAATAGTGACCACAAGATCTGCAATAGTGACCACAAGATCTACAATAGTGACCACAATATCTGCAATAGTGACCACAAGATCTACAATAGTGACCACAAGATCTGCAATAGTGACTACAAGATCTGCAATAGTGACTACAAGATCTGCAATAGTGACCACAAGATCTACAATAGTGACCACAATATCTGCAATAGTGACCACAAGATCTACAATAGTGACCACAAGATCTGCAATAGTGACTACAAGATCTGCAATAGTGACTACAAGATCTGCAATAGTGACCACAAGATCTACAATAGTGACCACAATATCTGCAATAGTGACCACAAGATCTACAATAGTGACCACAAGATCTGCAATAGTGACTACAAGATCTGCAATAGTGACTACAAGATCTGCAATAGTCACCACAAGATCTACAATAGTGACCACAAGATCTACAATAGTGACCACAAGATCTGCAATAGTGACCACAATATCTGCAATAGTGACCACAATATCTGCAATAGTGACCACAAGATCTACAATAGTGACCACAAGATCTGCAATAGTGACCACAAGATCTGTTATGGTGACCACACAATTTTAGTAGGGCAGGAAAACATAGAATATTTTTGCATAGGAGCAATCTTGCTTACTTGGTTGATTGATATTTCACGCCGCACTTATATAGCAGCGTTGCCAGGTTTAATGGGGGAGGAAACCGGGCTCAAAGTCTGAGTACATGGCAACTGTTCCAAATACGGCGACAGAGTGAAAAATCCACCAAGAAATTTTTCAATTTTTATTTGGTCTGAGTGGGATTTGAACCCGTGTCGCATTGATGGAAGGTCTGTGGGACTGAGGGACGATCACTGTAACCCATTGGACCACCGAGGCTCCCAGTCTCTATTGAACAGAGAATCTAACATACACTCCCTCGCGTTTCCAGGTTGAATGGAGAGAAAAAATTTTAAAATCTGGCGCAACCCAGATTTCTCATCTACTTAAGACCAACTATGCCAAGAAAAAAATAAGATTTTTTGTGCCTGGGGGGATGCGAACATGTGCCTATTGACAGGTAAAAATCTTGTACATAAATGTTTGAAACTCTCTTTAAACGTGGGTTCCATACTAATGATAAAAATTAAGACATCACAATGTCGTGCGGTACAGGTGTCGAAAGCTTTTTTTCTTCGTCAAGAAGACACCGGTACAGGTGTCGAAAGCTCGTGTTGTTCAAAACAACTCACGGCGTGGTGATGTCTTAATTTTTTATCATTATTCTTTTACATGTCGGTCGTTCGTAACAGAAATTTAGGTATCTTTTTATCAATCAGATCATTTAATTTTATGTTTTTACTTCGATGTTTTATGTCACACTCAAGATTATTTCCCTTTGGCATATGGCGGCATTATCAGATTTAGTCCAGGACGACACAGGTTTTATTACCAAGAGGAAACCTCCAACCAGTAGCTGGCAACTTTTTCACTAAGAGTGACAGAGTGAAAAAAAATCTGAAATTTTCAATTTTTCATTGGTCTGAGTGGGATTCAAACCCAAAAACCACCCATGGGTTGATAGATTTAGGGTTTCATAGAAGTTCAAATTTTTGAGGCCATAAACCTAAGTTTTGGGTTAATTTCAAGTCCAATTGGGTATTTTAGTCTCCAGAAATTGAATATTTCCATGCAAAATTATGTAACTAAAATTCTGGGGGTTTTTAATGGAGTGATTTGAGATTTTATGGTCGTTTTGAGACAGATATTCGACCTCAAAACTTGACTTCCAGGAAACACTGAAGTCTGATTGATCACTCAAGATTATTTCACTTATATGGCGGCGTTGTTAGGTTTAGTGGAGGAGGAAACCGAGCTCTTTGCCTGAAGGATACCCCCGACCATCGGTGAGTACTTCGCAACTTTTCCACATATGGTAATCGAGTGAAAAATCAACTTTGAAATTTTAAAATTTTTAATGGGTCTGAGTGGGATTCAAACCCGTGGCGCATTGATGGAATTCTAGAAATGAAAAAAGGAAATAAAGATTTTGTGAATATTTGTAAGAACACTGTAATAATGTTAATGAAGGAATTGGCGATCGGTGAGCTCCTTTCAAAAGCGGATAGTATTGCACTTATAAAGCCGATACACATTTACAACATTACACCCAAAAATTTTCATTTAAAAACAAATAAAAGCAAATTTGAGATGTCTTTGAACAACTGATAGTTGTTGGAAATTCAACTTTTCTTAAATTTCTCAAAAACACCTTCTTGAATCATTTGTTGTTTTTTCTTCTGTTTCAACTGATTTAAAAAGTCTTCCATTTGTTTCAGTTCTTTTGCGGTTTTCGTTGTTGTCTTCTTGACCTCGTTACTTTTAGATTGTGATTGGCTAACAGGAGGTTTTTCAGCGAAAGATTTCAGCTTGAGTTGTCTAGGAACATAAAGAGAGCCTGAAGATGCCTTTGGGTTTGAAGAAGAATCATTTTTCTTTGACGAGCTTTTAACATTTCTTGAGCTTTTATCCTTCCGTGCAACTTTCCTCGCTGGTGATTTGTCGGATTTTGAACTGGACGTAGAAGACGAGCGAGACGTTGAGCTTGAAGATGTTGAGCCGGACGCTGAGGAACTTGAAGATGAAGAGCGATGGCGCTTTTTCCCTCGTCTATCTGAAGAGCGATCCCTAGAACGGCGTCTTTCCTCAGCAGACTTATCCTTGGAGTTGCGACTCCTTTTGGAAAAGGCTTTTGAGGATTTTCGCCTTCCTGGCGATTCACGTTTAGAAAGACGCCGGCTCCTTGAAAGATCCCTTGATCCCCGGCATCTGCTTGACGAACGATTCTTAGAATTTCGGCTTCTGTCTCTCGACTTTTCTCTTGACCTGGTTCGACTTTTCTTGCGTTTTTCATCAGAATGATGGCTCTTCTCTTGTGATCTGTCTCTGGAGTTATGTCCCCTTTCTGATGAGTGTTTTCCCTCAGTCAAATTTTCATTGGATTTTCGCCTGTCTTCCCGCGAACCCGACTTTGGGCTAGAATGTCTTCGAGTGCTTTTGACAAGGTCGGGTAAATTTGAACTCTTCTCAGAGAGTCTATCTTTTGAGTTTCTGGGCGGGTCTCTATTTTCTCTCTCGGAGGAGTAACTCCGTTCTGACAGTCCGGCTACAGATCTTTGTTGAGATTTCTCTGTACGTTTCAGTCCATCAACGACAGCTGCTTGAATAGATTTATTCTGAGCACCTTCAACCAAGGAACCGGACATTTCTAAAAGGCGTTTTTTTCTGCTATCAGTGACGGATCTAGTATAATCTTCTGCAGATACTGCCGGTGGAAAAACTGCGCATTTTTCGTTCCGAACTTGAATCTTTATATCGTCATACTTTTTAAAAGGCTTCTGGGTCGCTGTATTCAAATCCTGTTCCCTATTGAGAGCGTCATCTGGCTGTAATCTCAAACTCGAAGAATCGGGCACAACCAATCCTCCTGATCGGCGGTATCTCGGAGAACGCTGCTCCGGCAAATGTCGTTTATCAGGTGTTGCCGCTGACGAGCTTTCAAGACCAGGTGTGCTTCTCATGGAGGGGGACATTCTGCCAGCTGAAAAACTCTTGATTTCTTGTTCAAAACTGTTCTCTTTTCTTTCCACATTTATTTTATGTTTATTTTCTAAATATTCCATGAATTTCATCGTACGAGTTTTTTCATCTGAGGCGGCAAAGGAAGTTGCTTTCGGACTTGAGTGAGGCGATGAAAAACGGCCTTTTCTTGAATCATGGCGATCAGAAACCGCAGATATCGGCTGAGCCACAGGCTTTTTGGAGGATAATATCCGTCTTGCTTCTTCCACACCGAAATCAGATTCCAAATATTCAGAGGGACTTCTTGATGGTGGTGATTGGTTTCTTTTCCGTAGATCGTAATTCTCTTCAGTATGACTTCTACGTTTATTTTTTTCCTCTGGAGACTTACTATGAGACACACCTTTGTGATCCTTTCGCGAGGACGACAGAGGTTCGGGAGTTCTGTTTCGATTTTTTTCTGTCCGATGACCTCTATAGCCCCTTGAATCAAAACTAGAAGACGTATCTGAGGATGAGTTGGAAGATGAACTGGAAGACGACGATGATGATGATGATCCATAAAGTCTACTGCTGTCCGGAGAGCGAACTTGGGGCGGCCGGCCTACTAACAATTCACTTTCCCCTATGCTCTTACGTCTGGGACTGCCGCGTCGTTCACTAGGTGATACAGATGTCATGCGTTCATACGTTGTTCCCGATGTACGTCGACTCTTCTTGGACTGACCACCGTCTCTGTTAGAAAGAAGAAAATATATGTCACAAATTGTTAAAGATGATTGATTAGTTTAAACAATATTTTATTTCAATGAAATGAAATTTTGGATTGGTCAACAGGCCTACGGCCTATATTAACACCTTTCCATAAAGATGATTGATTGATTGATGTTTTACCCCGCACTCAAGATTATTTCACTTACATGGGGGCATTGCCAGGTTTAATGAGGGAGGAAACCGGGTTCATTGCACGGAGGAAACCCCCGACCTGAGGCGAGTGCCTGAGTGAAAAATCCACTCAGAAATTTTTCTAATCGATCACTCTGACCCACTGGACCACCGATGCCCCGTTAAAGATGAAGCGTCCACAAACGATCATGAGACGCAGTTATCCAATAAACTGACTGTAACGTGTACGATGTTGTCGAAAACCATCTCATTTTGAATAAATGAATGATTGACGTTTTTATGTCACCTTTAAAAAAATATTTCATGTCTATGCCTAGGTCGGCAGGTGAAGATTCGGAAGAAAACAAGTTAATTGACAGGAGGAGATGTTTTCTTTTAGAATGAGTGATTGATTGTTTGGTGTTTTACGCCGCGCTCAAGATTATTCAAATTATATGGCGGTGTTGCCATTTTATTGTTGGAGGAAACCGGGCTCTATGCCCGGAGGAAACCCACGACCTTCCTGTGGTAACTGGTAACCATCCCACATAGGGCGTAAAAACCCAGTCAGAAATTTTTTTTGGACTAAGTGGGATTTGAACCCGCGACCCATTTTTAGAAGGCTGTTTGGGACCGAGGGACGATCATTAACCCACTGGACCACCGAGGCCCCGTTAAAGATGAAGAGACCACAAACGAACACGAGAAGAGGTTATCCAATAAACTAACATTAATGTGTACAATGTTGTCGAAAACCTTATCACTTTAAATAAATGAATGATTGACGTTTTTATGTCACCTTTAAAAAAATATTTCATGTCTAAGCCTAGGTCGAAAAAAAACAAGTTCATTGACAGGAGGAGCTCTCAGAATACAATCTTGAGATGTTTTCTTTTAGAATGGAGGGGGCCTCCGTGGCTCAGTAGGTAGAGCATTGGACACTTAATCCGAACAGCCTTTCACCAATGGGTCGCGGGTTCGAATCCCACTCAGTCCAAAAAAATTGGAAAATTTTCTGACTGGGTTTTCACTCAAACGACCTATGTGGGATGGTTGCCAGTTACCAGCGGAAGGTTGTGGGTTTCCTTCGGGCAAAGAGCCCGGTTTCCTCTTACAATAAAACTGGCAACGCCGCCATATAAGTGAAATAATCTTGAGCGCGGCGTAAAACACCAAACAATCAATCTTTTAGAATGAAAGTGAGTACAACTGTTCTCACCTGCCATGACGATCTGCTTCTATCAACTGACGGAGCTTCTGTTTGGTTTCCATGAGAACCGAGCTCACTCCTTCATGCTGAGAATATTTGTCTTCCTCTGTCCGCCGTGGCTCAAACTCCCCCTCATGGTGGTCACTTCTACGACGTGAATTCTGAAAATAACATTTATCCTATACTGTACATATTTTCCGCACTGATGGCAAATCTCCTCAGCAAGCTAGACCAAAACAGCACACTTAAAAACTAGCTTTGTTGATTTTTTTTTCTTAGGGGGGGGGGGGGGGGGGGGAATTAGGGAGGGGGGGGGGGGAATAACATTTTATTTTCAATGAAAATACTAAGATGATTATTTCATAGTTGATGGCAAAACCCTTTTTTTACAAACCGAAATTCACAATTTTTAGGAAATTTCAATGAATGCAAAAATCTTCCATTAAATTTAGAAAGAGTTTAAATGGCAACAAAACCAACTTTCCTTGAAATAAAAAGTGGTGAGTAATTTTGGGGCTGATGGAGGATCAACTGTAGACCATACATGTAGTTACGCCTTACAAATCGCACAAAATTATTCAACTTAAATGGCTGCTCTGCCAGGTTTAGTCAGGGAAGGAAACAAAGCTCTTTGCCTGGAGAAGACTCCTAACCTTCATTCTGGAATCTCTTCCAAATAGGGCGACGGAGAAAAATGACAATCAGATATTTTAAATTTTTGAGTATGTGGAAAATTTCCTAGGTACTTGCTGTAGTTTGGGGGTTTCCTCTGGGCAAAACCCCTGTTTCCTCGCCCACTTAACCTGGTTACGCTGCTATAAAAGTGAAATAATCTTGAGTGAGGCGTAAAACATCAATCAATCAATTTTTGACATGGACATTGTTTAAAGCTTGAATCAATTACCGGTATGTTATTTTACTACTATAATTAGTTGATTTTCTCAATTCTGTCTAATGATTGGATTAATAATGAAGCTAATAGCTTGATTAAAACGTTGCCTATACTTTATTTTCCTTCTTTAGGTCTCTTAAAACTAATGGCGATCAAACAAGATATCAGTAAGAAGGGTTTATTTCAAGCCCTAGACAGATCACTGGCCATAAGGTGAAGAATTACTTATGGATAACAACTTCTTGGTTTACTGGGTTGTCACCCAATAAATCAAGAAGTTGTTATCCATAAGTAATTCTTCACCTTATTGTTAACCTTTCAACTTTTAAATGCCATTGAAAGATTAGATCACTGGCCATTTATTACAACAAAACCACATTTTACAAACTACGAACATAGACAACAAAATCTCACCTGTGTTACCTCCCCTTGTCTACAGACGCGGATATAATAAAGAACTTCTTCGTCATTCTCATTTAAATCTAATACTTTTCTATAATACGATTCTGCATCTTCAAACCTGCCTCCGTCCTGTAGTCTGAAGATGAACAAATACATAATACAGGGTTCATACACCAAGTCTGATTCAAAATTTCTACGCCTTTTCCTAGATTTCTTTGGTCCAAATATATTATTTTCCAGACTTAAAACATCATGATTTTGGCTAATGATTAACACATACATGTATAATCTGACAAGGAAATCTGGAGGAAGCAAAATTTATGGGGTTCAATCTCAGTCCACCAATGTTCTTGCCATAGTTAAGATGTGTAACCATTGTCAATGTGTTACAAAAGTGTTCCAGAAAATTCTACTGACTAAGGCCAAGCTCCTGTCAGTTGTCAACCTAATGAAATATCATAGGTTTTGTTTGTTACAACAATTTATGGGGTATAAAGGTCTAAATGATAGACCTCTTTTTAACGCAATTAGAAACTTGTCTCCATGGTTATTTTAGACAAGAATATTTTCCCTGTGCCCGTGTGTTTTAGTGATCATAAATATAATCTGACAATTTTACTCCAGAATTTAACATTTTAATATACAAGGACAGTATGCCAAAATTTCAATATCTTTTTAGATGATCAGATAAATGTTTTCCCACTTGTGGGGTAGGTCCTTTTCGAGGCCTTGTGTTTTCCCACTTGTGGGGTAGGTCCTTTTCGAGGCCTTGTGTTTTCCCACTTGTGGGGTAGGTCCTTTTCGAGGCCTTGTGTTTTCCCACTTGTGGGGTAGGTCCTTTTCGAGGCCTTGTGTTTTCCCACTTGTGGAGTAGGTCCTTTTCGAGGCCTTATCTCAAAATTGTTGGGGAAATCAAGGCCTTGAAAAGCCATTTCGAAAATCCAGCCTATTAAGTCTTCTAGGCCCAACCAGATATTAGATATGTCTAAATAATTTAGGTAAACTATTTGACAAATAACACTAAACCACAAGGGCACAATCTTCTTGTCTAAAATAATCATGGAGACAAGTTTCTAATTGTGTTAAAAAGAGGTATATCATTTGGACCTTTATACCCCATCATAAATTGCTGTGATACACTAAAGCCCATGATATTTCATTAGGCACGATCTTGGCCTTAAATAAAATAATTTTCTGGAACACTTTGTAATGCAGCGACAATGCTTACGGATCTTCAGCTATGGCAAGAATATCGATAGACTGAGATTGAACTATGATGAAATAAAATATCTGTTTCAGACTCTTCTCCACATCGAAAAATATTGACCCGTCACATGGTACGTATTGACCAATAGAATGGGAGTAAAGCCTAATGAATATTAATGAGGTATAATAAAAAAAATATTGACCCGTCATATGGTATGTATTGACCAATAGAATGGGAGTAAAGCCAAATGAATATTAATGAGGTATAATAATACAATATGACTCACTCCTTGCCCCTGGCGATTAATGTCTCCCTCAAATACTTCCTGGCATTGTTATGTCTGGGGTTGGTATTCAGAGCCAGTTGGAAATCCTCTATAGCTTTACTGTAACTCTCGTTGTTAGCATACCTGTGATCAGCAAGGGTTAAGGTCATGTATTACAGACAATGGACACGGGGTTGGTCTGGATAACAAACGTTTTCGCTTATTTTTCTGACGACGTTTCAGTGTAGATACTAACACCGTATTCAAGTCGTGGGGGATTGGGGGAGTGATTTGAACATTGTTTCATGATGAACACCATAAAGAAGACAGACATGAATTGACCGATTGCTTGATGACGCCACTTGGAATTTACACGCAAGGCATTTCGGGGGGATTGAGGGATAATTTTAAAATAAAGCGGAAGAAATAATACTGTACCGAGAAGAAGACGTAAAAGGCGTAAAGTTACCAGAAAATGTATGGATAAAACAGGTTATGTCATCAATGTTTTCCAAAAGAGTGACATCTTACCAATTAACAAAATGGTGAACTTAGGTACATTTTACCCAGAAAGCTTTGCGTACATCTATGTGACGTCATCGAGCTCGGCGGTAATTTTCAACAGAAGTTGATTGTGTCTAAACTAAGGAATAGACTTTGAAAGAAAAAGGTATTTCAAAAGCAGATATCTCGTATGAACCAAAAATGTTTGCTTAACAGGGACAGAATTAAAATAGCTGGAAAGAAAATGTGTATTAAAACATGAAGATAATATCTGGATAAATGTAGATTTCTTCTAAAGATTCAGCCACTTTTTTCCTCATAAGGATTCGATCATTAGAAAAGAAATATGCTAAATGAGGCCAGACAAATTTGCCCATTAGAGGAACACTGAGCAGTGTGTGGAAATGGTTATCCTTAAACACAACTCCATGTCCCCTTTTTTGTCTGACTCAATGGAAAATTTAGGCCATTAGAATGGCTGAATATTTAGAAGAAATACGGTATATAACTTACAAAGCTCCTCGGGCCACCAGAGCCTCCACATTATCAGGGTCTATCTGAAGGGCTTTGTTTAAGAGCTGCATGGCTTCTAGTGATTTCCCAGCCTTAAACAGGGCCACTCCTTCTGCAACACTGAAGACAAAACATATTGATTGATTGATGATTTAAGCTCTTTGCCTGGAGGACCTTTGATAACATAGTTTGAAAACGGTCTAAGTATCAAGATCGAAACGTTGCTAACTAATAAATGAAGAAGTTGATATCCATATGCAAGCCTTCCTATTGTACTTATTCCAGCTTCTAAATGCCACTCAAACAACCTTTGATAACGTTTTGAGAAAGACTGACAACAATTTTCAACTTTGTTTTAATCGTGATTTGGCAACACAAGTTCATCCCTCTACAAGTATGAGTAAACTTTTAAACTCATTGTGCATTGACAGGTTAATGCGCAAAATTTTTGAAAAATAAGAAGAAAAAAAATGCAGAAAATTTCTTGTTCACTTGGGTTCATAAGTAAAAATAGAAATTAAATAATGCATTTTATAACATTAATATCTACCTTTTCATGGCCCATTTTGAGGACTGTACTTTTCTCAAGGATTCCGCACAGTCTGCTTTGGTTATGTTCAACCTAAAATGAAACCGTATTATTCAGACATCAGGTTTTGCCAAGGCAGGATTAGAATGTGTTTCCACTAAGTTCACATTATCCCCAAAATGTTGTTATATATTGGAAAAGATGAAAGGCTTCAATATAGATGTATGTGGGTTGAAATTTGAAATTTATGAAAATTGACGCTTCTATTAAAGAATGAGTGAGGCACAGAGTTTCTTAAGCCAGCTACAATCATCATCAGGGAAATTACTGAATTAGTAAATTAACCCACACTGATTGACCCGGACAAAATTACGGGCCAGATCATGAACTTGATTCTCACCCTGGCCCAGAATTTTTTCCAGGTGAATCACTGTCAGTTAATTTACTAATACAAAGTGATTGATGCCAGGATTGTACCTGTTGTATGTCCTCATTAAGGAGGGAGGTTGTTTGTGATTGATGGCAAGATTGTACCTGTTGTATGTCCTCATTAAGGAGGGAGGTTGTTTGTTGATTGATTCCAAGATTGTACCTGTTGTATGTCCTCATTAAGGAGGGAGGTTGTTTGTGATTGATGGCAAGATGTACCTGTTGTATGTTCTCATTAAGGAGGGAGGTTGTTTGTGATTGATGGCAAGATGTACCTGTTGTATGTCCTCATTAAGGAGGGAGGTTGTTTGTGATTGATGGCAAGATGTACCTGTTGTATGTCCTCATTAAGGAGGGAGGTTGTTTGATGGGAAGATTGAACCTGTTGTATGTCCTCATTAAGGAGGGAGGTTGTTTGATGGGAAGATTGTACCTGTTGTATGTCCTCATTAAGGATGGAGGTTGTTTGTGATTGATGGCAAGATTGTACCTGTTGTACATCCTCATTAAGGAGGGAGGTTGTTTTGGATTGATGGCAAGATTGTACCTGTTGTATATCCTCAATTAGGAGGGAGGTTGTTTGTGATTGATGGCAAGATTGTACCTGTTGTGTGTCCTCATTAAGGAGGGAGGTTGTTTGTGATTGATGGCAAGATTGTACCTGTTGTATGTCTTCATTAAGGAGGGAGGTTGTTTGTGATTGATGGCAAGATTGTACCTGTTGTATGTCTTCATTAAGGAGGGAGGTTGTTTGTGATTGATGGCAAGATTGTACCTGTTGCATGTCCTCATTGAGGAGGTAGGTTGTTTGTGATTCATGCCAAGATTGTACCTGTTGTATGTCCTCATTAAGGAGGGGGGTTGTTTGTGCTTCATGCCAAGATTGTACCTGTTGTATGTCCTCATTAAGGTGGGAGGTTGTTTGTGCTTCATGCCAAGATTGTACCTGTTGTATGTCCTCATTAAGGAGGGAGGTTGTTTGATGGGAAGATTGTACCTGTTGTATGTCCTCATTAAGGAGGGAGATTGTTTTGGATTGATGCCAAGATTGTACCTGTTGTATGTCCTCATTAAGGATGGAGGTTGTTTGTGATTGATGCCAAGATTGTACCTGTTGTATGTCCTCATTAAGGAGGGAGGTTGTTTGTGATTGATGACAAGATTGTACCTGTTGTATGTCCTCATTAAGGAGGGAGGTTGTTTGTGATTGATGCCAAGATTGTACCTGTTGTATGTCCTCATTAAGGAGGGAGGTTGTTTGTGCTTGATGACAAGATTGTACCTGTTGTATGTCCTCATTAAGGAGGGAGGTTGTTTGTGATTGATGCCAAGATTGTACCTGTTGTATGTTCTCATTAGGGAGGGAGGTTGTTTGTGATTGATGGCAAGATTGTACCTGTTGTATGTCCTCATTAAGGAGGGAGGTTGTTTGTGATTGATGACAAGATTGTACCTGTTGTATGTCCTCATTAAGGAGGGAGGTTGTTTGTGATTGATGACAAGATTGTACCTGTTGTATGTCCTCATTAAGGAGGGAGGTTGTTTGTGATTGATGACAAGATTGTACCTGTTGTATGTCCTCATTAAGGAGGGAGGTTGTTTGTGATTGATGACAAGATTGTACCTGTTGTATGTCCTCATTAAGGAGGGAGGTTGTTTGTGATTGATGCCAGGATTGTACCTGATGTATGTCCTCATTAAGGAGGGAGGTTGTTTGATGGCAAGATTGTACCTGTTGTATGTCCTCATTAAGGAGGGAGGTTGTTTGTGATTGATGACAAGATTGTACCTGTTGTATGTCCTCATTAAGGAGGGAGGTTGTTTGTGATTGATGACAAGATTGTACCTGTTGTATGTCCTCATTAAGGAGGGCGGTTGTTTGTGATTGATGGCAAGATTGTACCTGTTGTATGTCCTCATTAAGGAGGGAGGTTGTTTGTGATTCATGCCAAGATTGTACCTGTTGTATGTCCTCATTAAGGAGGGAGGTTGTTTTGGATTGATGACAAGATTGTACCTGTTGTATGTCCTCATTAAGGAGGGAGGTTGTTTGTGATTGATGGCAAGATTGTACCTGTTGCATGTCCTCATTAAGGAGGGAGGTTGTTTGTGATTGATGCCAAGATTGTACCTGTTGTATGTCCTCATTAAGGAGGGAGGTTGTTTGTGATTGATGCCAAGATTGTACCTGTTGCATGTCCTCATTGAGGAGGTAGGTTGTTTGTGATTCATGCCAAGATTGTACCTGTTGTATGTCCTCATTAAGGAGGGGGGTTGTTTGTGCTTCATGCCAAGATTGTACCTGTTGTATGTCCTCATTAAGGTGGGAGGTTGTTTGTGCTTCATGCCAAGATTGTCTCTGTTGTATGTCCTCATTAAGGAGGGAGGTTGTTTGATGGGAAGATTGTACCTGTTGTATGTCCTCATTAAGGAGGGAGATTGTTTTGGATTGATGCCAAGATTGTACCTGTTGTATGTCCTCATTAAGGATGGAGGTTGTTTGTGATTGATGCCAAGATTGTACCTGCTGTATGTCCTCATTAAGGAGGGAGTTTGTTTGTGATTGATGCCAAGATTGTACCTGTTGTATGTCCTCATTAAGGAGGGAGGTTGTTTGTGATTGATGACAAGATTGTACCTGTTGTATGTCCTCATTAAGGATGGAGGTTGT
Organism: Lepidochitona cinerea; assembly: GCA_963971465.1. Classification (NCBI taxonomy): domain Eukaryota; kingdom Metazoa; phylum Mollusca; class Polyplacophora; order Chitonida; family Tonicellidae; genus Lepidochitona; species Lepidochitona cinerea. The sequence continues at coordinate 13,607,183 of OZ020562.1, read as the reverse complement.
TTGTGATTGATGCCAAGATTGTACCTGCTGTATGTCCTCATTAAGGAGGGAGGTTGTTTGTGATTGATGACAAGATTGTACCTGTTGTATGTCCTCATTAAGGAGGGAGGTTGTTTGTGATTGATGACAAGATTGTACCTATTGTATGTTCTCATTAAGGAGGGAGGTTGTTTGTGATTGATGCCAGGATTGTACCTGTTGTATGTCCTCATTAAGGAGGGAGGTTGTTTGTGATTGATGGCAAGATTGTACCTGTTGTATGTCCTCATTAAGGAGGGAGGTTGTTTGTGATTGATGCCAAGATTGTACCTGCTGTATGTCCTCATTAAGGAGGGAGGTTGTTTGTGATTGATGGCAAGATTGTACCTGTTGTATGTCCTCATTAAGGAGGGAGGTTGTTTGTGATTGATGGCAAGATTGTACCTGTTGTATGTCCCCATTAAGGAGAGAGGTTGTTTGTGATTGATGGCAAGATTGTACCTGTTGTATGTCCTCATTAAGGAGGGAGGTTGTTTGTGATTGATGGCAAGATTGTACCTGTTGTATGTCCTCATTAAGGAGGGAGGTTGTTTGTGATTGATGGCAAGATTGTACCTGTTGTATGTCCTCATTAAGGAGGGAGGTTGTTTGTGATTGATGGCAAGATTGTACCTGTTGTATGTCCCCATTAAGGAGAGAGGTTGTTTGTGATTGATGGCAAGATTGTACCTGTTGTATGTCCTCATTAAGGAGGGAGGTTGTTTGTGATTGATGCCAAGATTGTACCTGTTGTATGTCCTCATTAAGGAGGGAGGTTGTTTGTGATTGATGGCAAGATTGTACCTGTTGTATGTCCTCATTAAGGAGGGAGGTTGTTTGTGTTTGATGGGAAGATTGTACCTGTTGTATGTCCTCATTAAGGAGGGAGGTTGTTTGTGATTGATGGCAAGATTGTACCTGTTGTATGTCCTCATTAAGGAGGGAGGTTGTTTGTGATTGATGGCAAGATTGTACCTGTTGTATGTCCTCATTAAGGAGAGAGGTTGTTTGTGTTTGGTGGGAAGATTGTACCTGTTGTATGTCCTCATTAAGGAGGGAGGTTGTTTGTGATTGATGGCAAGATTGTACCTGTTGTATGTCCTCATTAAGGAGGGAGGTTGTTTGTGATTGATGGCAAGATTGTACCTGTTGTATGTTCTCATTAAGGAGGAAGGTTGTTTGTGATTGTTGGCAAGATTGTACCTGTTGTATGTCCTCATTAAGGAGGGAGGTTGTTTTGGATTGTTGGCAAGATTGTACCTGTTGTATGTCATCATTAAGGAGGGAGGTTGTTTGTGATTGATAGGAAGATTGTACCTGTTGTATGTCCTCATTAAGGAGGGAGGTTGTTTGTGATTGATGGCAAGATTGTACCTGTTGTATATCCTCATTAAGGAGGGAGGTTGTTTTGGATTGATGGGAAGATTGTACCTGTTGTATGTCCTCATTAAGGAGGGAGGTTGTTTGTGATTGATGGCAAGATTGTACCTGTTGTATGTCCTCATTAAGGAGGGAGGTTGTTTTGGATTGTTCTCAACTCCTAATTTCTTCACCAAGTACGGGACACAATGGCAGTTGTTAAACCCCATCACAGAGTGTAGTAGCTCGTCGTACGTAAGACCACGAATCTGTAAATGGCGGCTGTAAGGGGAAACAAAAATTAGATCAAACAAATCATTCAAACTTTCAATCGAGATTAAATTTAACAAAAATTTAGATAAATGTTGAGAGATGAAAAATAGATTGAACAAATGCAGAGATAACTTTCAGATGGTTGGTTGATTGATAGATTGATGTTTTACATCGCACTAAAGATTATTTCACTTATATGGCAGCGTTGCAAGGTTTTGTGGGGGAGGAAACCAGACTTTTTGCCCAGAGGAAACTCCCATCCTTCAGCAATTACCTGGCAACTTTTCCACAACTCTTCCACATAGAGCGATAACGTCAAAAATATACAGTCAATGTGAGATGACTATTAATAAAGAATCAGTGACATTTAAGAAGTTTACTGCAAAAAATGAAAAAAATGTAGAAGACTTGAAATGCCAGGAATCACCTACCTGTAAGAGACAGGGAAATCTTCATCATTTAGAATGCCCTTGAATACAGTGGAGGGGAAAATAATACAGACAATTAGAAAAGTTCTGCTATATTTATCAGTCCTATATAATATTCATGAACACTTAAACACACGGGCACAGGGAAAATCTTCTTGTCTAAAGTAACCATGGAGACAAGTTTCTTATTGTCCTAAATATTGATTGATTGATTGTTTGGTGTTTTACGCCGCGCTCAAGATTATTTCACTTATATGGCGGCGTTGCCAGTTTTATTGTAGGAGGAAACCGAGCTCTATGCCCGGAGGAAACCCAGGACCTTCCGTTGGTAACTGGCAGCCATCCCACATAGGTATTGTCCTAAATAATATTGGTTGATTGATTGATGTTTAACATTTTATTTAATTATAAGGTGGCGTTACCAGGTTTAATGGGGAAGAAAACAAGACTCTTTGCCCAGACAAAACCACACCCCTTCTGGAGGGAAACTGGCAACCCTTCCACATCGAGTGATCTAGAGGAAACTCTTTTTAAATCTTTTAAAATTTTCTTTGGACCAAGTGGGATTTGAAATGCGACCCATCGATGAAAGGCTTGTGTCAGACTGAGAGACAATTGTTCTGTCGATGGAGCCGTCGAGACCCTCACAATAAGAGATTGATTGATTGATTGGTGTTTTACGCCGCGCTCAAGATTATTTCACTTATATGGCGGCGTTGCCAGTTTTATTGCGGGAGGCACAATAAGAGAGACATTGAGGTCTACTCACCAATTTTGGCTGGCTGATATCAGAAGGTACGGATTTAGTCAGTAGGGACAGAATGATCTTCTCTGTTTCCTGATTTACACTTATCACAACAGCTGTAATGAAAATATTGGATAACTTACACTGATACATTGTACCTAAAGCTACAATAGGAGTTATAATGGATTTGAGATTGAATCTTACAGTATTTTTTTGTACACATGGGTCGAGGGTTTCCGCCAGGCAATGAGCCTGGTTTCCTCCCCCGACTAAACCTGGCAACGCCGCCATAAAAGTGAAATAATCTTAAGTGCGGGGCAAAACATCAATCAATCAATCAATCAGTTATACACATGAATAACTAATGCAAGAAAAACGTTTTATCACTTCCATATGACCACACTGATGACTTTACTCTGTATTCTTTATTTTGCAGATAACAGCCTCTTGAAAAAAAACGTCCTCGCCCAATTTGGGCAGAGGGCATTAGAAGGAGTCTCCTTTTTTGGACAGGTTTGAAAAGTCAGATTAACATCAGACTCTGGAGACTTGGCACACAGATTTTAACTTCATGCCTGTTGTCTTATTCTAAAGACAAAAAATCCACAATGTATGAGCTGGAGGCAAAAAAGTTGCTTATGATCGTGTGAAAACCTTATCGCTATGTACATGAGAAAAAAAGAACTATTTTATTTATGTCTTCAGACCTTGCCCTTTAAAATACTTTGGGTTTGATGCAAGGCTGGTTAAGTGCTTGTAGGTACTTCAGCTCTGAACAAATGGTATAGTATAAAATTGACAGACACTCTAACCTTTACCCTTTGACCTCTTACCTCTGACCTTGTCCTTGACCTGGAAAGCATCAACAGGAGTCTCTTGACCAAAGTCTTTAGGTAGTTCTTTGACAGGACAAAAAGCCTGTAGATAAACAGTTTAAATCCTAATTATTTACCCTAATACTTTTTAGAACAAAGATAATACAACTATAGGTTTCATGGAAGTTCAAACTTTTGAGACCACAGACCTTAGTTTGGAGTTCATTTAAAGTCTAATTCAGTATTTTAGCTGCCAGAAATTGAATATTTCCATGCTAAATTCACTGCAATTCATTTTTTTAAGGAGTGATTGATTTTTATGGTCATTTAGAAACATATATTTTAGGAAACCCTGAGAGCATGAGTATGTACACAGATTTCTTGGACCACAGTTCTGCATAATGTTGTTTAAAAGGAGCTAGAGAAAGATCTATATTAGGAACCTAAATAAACAAATAAAAATTTAGCAAGGGACACAAAAAAAAAAACACCCAAAAATTTTGAGAACGTAAACTGAAAAGCAAAAACCTGAAATGAGTAAGTTTTAAGTGGTTTCCTGATAGCTACCTGTAGAACTAAAATCCCCTGTTAAATACAATTTCACAGTAACTTATCCTTATTTAGCACAACTTTGAACTTGTCTACATATAGTTGTTTTAGTCAGAAAGGTATTACTTGAGCCAGTATGTTTCTAAGTTAGATCAAAGGCCTTGGTGGCTCAGTCAGCAGAGTGATATGCTCTCAGTCTGACACAGGCCTTCCATCTATGGGTTGCGGGTTCAAATTCAACTCGTTCCAAATAAAAATCGAAAAATTAAATGTTCCGTTGCTGGCCCTATCTGTACGAGTTTTCAGGTACTTGCTGCACAAGCTTCCTGTCAACGAGGAGCATGGTTTCTTCCCCTACTAAACTTGGCAATGTCGCCTTACAAGTGAAATAATCTTGAGTGCGGTGTAAAACATCAATCAATCAATCTAAATTGGATAATATTAGAATATAAGATGGTGGATTTTTCTTTTGGAATACTTACCGAAATTTTAAGATGATCTAGGACTCTGCATTTCCCATGGTCCATACACAATAGAGTTATTACAAGTCCACTCTCCAGAACATTTGACACAATTCCAACCACAATGTCTCGTTTCTCAATACTCTACAAATACAAGTTGTATCATTCAGTATCACGCCGCAGTCACAAGATATAAAAAATAGATTGGTGTTTTGTAACACATTTAGAATTTAATTAGTTAGTGTCTTTTAGAAAGTGAGTATAACAGTATTCAGGTTATTTTTTGGGATTACACTTTCTTGAAAAATGGCAGAAATTCTTCTACCGATTTTGGTTGATATCCGAACGGGAATGGAACCCGGGTCCCAGAGTGTGGCACCTGTCGCCAGCACTAAATGCCAGCTGCCTTATCCATTCAGCCAACTGGTCTCCTCTGGAGGATAATGGCATAGAGGGGTAAAAAGCATGGATTGATGTCTGTCGAGTATGTGTATATTTTATCCGATTAAACATCCGATTATTACCAATGACAGAGAACAAACTAGTTAAACAGTTATATGAAGATGGTTAACCGACAGTCTTTCTGGATTGGGGACACAGTGATGAGTTGAACTTGAAGTTGTACAACGACATGTTTTTTGGCCGATTTTGCCAATACTACTACACATGCAATTTTTAGAATAAAATATATATATATTTTTCTGTAACAACCTCTTAATCTGTCCTTCCAGATAGCTGAAGTCTACACTTTTTTTCCTTAGAATAATAAAAATTATGAATTTTGGATAATATTTTGTTTGTTGATTGGAGTTTTACTCAAGATTCTTTCACTTATATGGCGGCGGGGAAACAGATCTCATTGCCCAGAGGAAACCCCCGGACTTTGGCGAGTGCCCAACCAACTCTTCCACACACATATACGGGGATCAAGTGAAAAATCCACTAAAAAATGTTAATCAGGTCTGAGTGGAAATCGAATCCGCCCAGCACCACTGGACCACTACTGGTCTCAAATTAAGGGGCAATAACTCTTACTGAGCCCCCTTGGTTTATTGAGTTTGTGATCAAACCAGTCTTACGTTATAGAGGTGTTGTCTGGAGCTCTCCGAGGAAATCCCCATGTAGGTTTCTAAAGCTGGCATGATCGAATAGTAATCTGAAAGTCAAAAATTTCAATCAAATAAAGGATTTCAGAACAACTGCTTTAATTATGAACACTAAACACACGGGCACAGGGAAAATCTTCTTGTCTTAATAACCATGGAGACAAGTCAAGTGCAAGGCTCTGGATTGATTGATTGTTTGGTGTTTTACGCGGCGCTCAAGATTATTTCACTTATATAACGGTGTTGCCAGTTTTATTGTGGGAGGAAACTGGGCTCTATGCCCGGAGAAAACCCACGACCTACCATTGGTAACTGGCAACCATCCCACATAGGTCGTTCGAGTGAAAACCCAGTCAGAAAATTTTCCAATTTTTTTTGGACTGAGTGGGATTCGAACCCGTGACCCATTGATGGAAGGCTTTTCGGATTGACCTTTCCCCCCCCCCCCCCCCCCCCCCGCAAGGATCTGGAAACTGATGTCCAAAATAGAATTAAACCAGAAAAGTGGGTGTCCAAAATGACCTTTTTTCTATCTTGAACATGTTAAATGGCTGTATAACCTTTGGTTATGTGAAAGTTTTACAACATCTACTGGCCGAGTTCCTGGCAACTCTTCCACAAGGGTAATCAAGAGAATTGGTTGTGATTAAAGATTTGATGTCCAATATATCAGTGGACTCCATCAAGGTAAAAAGTGTTAAATGACTGGCCATGGCAAGATTTCTGAGAAGTCCATTTTTGAGGTTGAATATCTGAATCAAAATGACTAAAAAATTGCAGTTAATTTGTCAAGAAACATTAAATTTAAATATTAAATGATATTATATTAGCCATAGCAAATTTTAAAAAATCCAAGATGGAGTACTAGTAGAGAATAACTAACCATTTTCTTCTGTGGAGGAGATGGAAGACAACGATTCTTCATCAACCTTTTTGTACAAAATGTCTGCCTTTTGAGCTAAAAACTTCAAAAGCTTTTCATCAAAAGCAGGGTCTCTGAAATGGAGACAAAAATAAGTAAAAAAGGATGAACTTAAGTATATTGTTCTGAAATTCCTGGTAAAATGTCATTTCATAATAGGAGCCAATAATATTTTATTGACCAAAAATAAGAAAAAAAAGTCCTATCAAATACTCCTGCTAAATAACTCATTTCACTAATTTATCACTTTACTCATTTCATTGTGAAAACATGTTATATATAATTTTTTGGGGAACTCTATCGATGGGTCAGCGGTTCCAATATCATCGAGTAAAAAGATTTTTTTTATTGAATTTTCATGCGAGTTTGAGTCCAGATCACTCCGTCCCCCCCCCCCCCCCCCCCCCACCTCTCCCCCCCCCCCCACCTCCACCATACTCCACTAAACACATAATCTTGAGGGCGATCTAAAACATCAATCAACAATTCAACAATTGCTATTTTAGTCCACACGAAATCAAGCGCTTGTGGGTTTTAAATTAGATAATATTTAAAATATAAGCCAAAAATTTAACACAGTCTCTAAAAAAAAATTTCAATCAGCAAGCTTTGAATCAACTACAAAATACAATTCGAATTGAATCCTTGCCTGTCGTGTTTATCATAACCGGGATGTTGGGGTCGCGGTAATCGTCCGGGGTCTATCTGCTGTTCCTCTCCTAACTGCCAGGTTAGTTCCACTCCGTGATAATCCACGGCCGTCCTCAGTAAACTTGAATCCATCTTTATCTATACTTGTATAATCTTTCAGTGGGTTTCTATAAAAGTATAAACAAATAAAACTGTACAAATTGGCTAACAGATAGTATACAGGACATATATGTATTTTATTTTTTCAGTTTAAGCCTATATCAAATGCATACTGGCGTTTGTTGAAGATATTCACAAATTTACATGTACCTTGTACATGCAACCACAGGACATACATAGAGTACTCTCCCCTTATGGCTCTACCAGATACGTATATTATTATATGGTCCATATTATATCTATATGTATCTAATGTTAGGGATGTATAGACTACCTCAATTGTCACCTTATTGTGCACCTAAATGTAAGCCCTTTGAACATGCCCTTGTCTAATCGTTATCTGATTGGCTGAGAGGTTTACATTACTGGCTTAGCATTGTTTGATTGGTTCTAACAGCTCTCAGAAGTCAACAATGATGGCAGGTTTTCATATGGCATACAGCTACAGAAATGGTAAAGTTTGAAGGCTGATTTTTCAGGATCTCGATGTCCTGGTGTAGGTTTGAAACCTTTTTTTTAGCCTCTAAGCTTACAGATTTAAATTTTGGCACTACATCCCTACTAATGTTCTTAAAGTTCCAAAAATCAGTCTTTATTGTGCTGAGAATCTAACATACAGTCCCTGACATTTGCACCCAGAGAAAAAAATGTCGACATGCCCAGACTAGTGTCATAAGAGGAGACCACTCCCAAAAAATCTTCAAACCAGCACGATAAATAATTTTAAAGAAAAAAACACACGGATGCAAAGCTTGAACTCTACTGTGTTGTTGTTGCACTGCAAAGCGTGCATTACGGTAGGAGTTGAGGAGAACGAAGACGTTCTTTGCGTTTTTCACCTACCCAACCCCTGATCAGGAGTGCGGTCTATAACTCGTTCGGGAGTCTTACGGGAATCCGATCAGTTATCGTACAGAACCAATTATCGTACACCCAAGCGATCGGGTTTTCCCGTAGATGACAGCCAGCTTACTCATCGAGGCATCTTCTTGCAAAATTTAAACCTCCAAATATTAATAGAACTTTTTATTAAGTTACATTTGTCAGGCGATGTAAGAATAGTCGCCTTTGGCCGTGTCGGGGAATTTTCGAACACGAAAGATGACGTCACAACAGCTTTCACGTTGGGTGTACGATAACTGGTCCCCGTCACTCAACAAAAACATGCAGACGAGCGGGTGAATGTCCGGTCCCTAAAAAATTATTTCAGAGTCTTGGGAGAAATTAAACTATTATAACAAAAGTCGGCTGAGCCCAGCTTCACTTCTGTGAAATTTCTTGTCAATGCAAACACTGATGTAAATTTTAGCATTGAAAAACCGGCAAAAGTGTACGATAACTGATCGGATACCCGTACTCCGGTTCAGAAGTGGACTCCCGATCGGCACATTTCCCCAACCTGACGAGCCGGGGGACTGCATTGCAAAACGAAAGTCTGTTATTCACCTTCTAACTGTCTAACATCCATTCAGATCACCAAAGCGCTAAAGATGTGAAGAGACTACAGCATAACTTTGTGAGAGAATCTGTTTCTTCAGCAATCACTAGACATTTTAAACATAAGATTAGGACAAAAGCAAAATTTCATTTTTTGGACATCACATTCGAGCACGGTTTTCATTTAGGCCTCCCATCTGCAAGAGTGCTTCTAAGGGGAGATAACTATGTTTGAGAGTCAATAGTTACGTGCTGAATTATTTTTTGGTTCACTTTTGTCTTAAAATGATTAGTATCTTACAATATAACAACGGTATATTGTTTTATTTTCAGTGCTTTACCGATAACAAATACTGTTTTCCTCAGTTTTATTCTGATCTTTATTTTTTGTAAGGTGGCCTACTCTGGCTCATACGTACTGGGCTAGCCCCAGGTGACTATCCTGCCATTCTGTTGTATATACAACATAATGGCAGGATAGTCACCTGGGGCTAGTACTGGGCCTAGTTTCACAAAGCGATCTTAGCTAAGTGTGATCTTAACTACCATGGCAACTAATGCTAAAGGTATACGTTGCCATTGGTAATTAAGATCGTTTTGTGAAACTAGGCCCTGATGTACACAAAATTCCATTGGTTTAATTTGCAGTAGGCTTACTTCCCTATGAATTAAGGAGCCGTTTTTGGAAGTCACAACTTACACCCGTTTGGATATTATTTTACACCCATATGTAAATTATTTTCACCCAGGGGAAATTATATGGCACAAATGTGTTAATTATTTAAATTTACACCCAAATTAATTTCAAAATGCAATGATTTACATAGGCCCTAAATTAAATTACACCACAGGTGTAAATAATTTTAAATGAGTACAAATTTATTTACAAATGGGTGAAAATTATTTTTCAAAATGATGCAAATAAAATAAAATGACTACATGCTGGTCAATTATTTTTGCATGGGTGTAGATTAAATTTACCGGCGAGTGTAAATTACAAATTTCCACAGAAGTCAACAAATTTCTAGCATATTGGGAGTGGATTAAAGACGCATTAGGCGATTAGCTGCCAAAATTCGTATTTTTTTCATATATTACGGTTGTCCAGAAAATTTTAGCCTTCGAGGTGCCTTAAAAACTAAAGGATTGAGATTGAAATAGAAATTATTGGTAAGGCCTATCCCGTACGAACTGAAGATGTTTGCAAATAACAGACAAAATTCAAATAACCGGGATGTAGGTGAATGGTTTTGGGGCTTTAGTTGTTTATAAAGTACTATCCGGTTGGCTGAATGGATAAGGCAGCCGGCATTTAGTGCTGGCGATAGGTGCCATACTCTGGGACCTGGGTTCGATTCCCGTTTCGGGCGTCACCCAAAAATCGGTAGAGGAATTTCTACCATATTTTCAAGAAAGTGTAATCCCAAAAATAACGAGAATACTATAAAGTACTACAACGTACATCTGCAAGTTATCAACGGAAAGCTCTTATTTGGTTTTTTTTTTGACAAAAAAAGACGAACCAGTAGGCTAGTTAATTTTGTTTCAACATAATTCCCCATACATTTGGTAGCTCACGCCACTTTAATTTATGCATGGGTGGAAATGTTTGCATGGGTGCAACCTTCTGTCAGTTTGGCTCTAAAATAACATGGGGCCTCGGTGGCTCAGTCTGACACCGGTCTCTGTTGCTACGGCGTGGGTTTGAATCCCACTGAGATTGAACAATTTCGGAGTGAATTTTCACTTGATTGCCGTATGTGGAAGAGTTGCCAGGTACTCGCCGAAGGTTGGGGGTTTTCTCCAGGCAACAAGCTTAGTTTCCTCCCCAACAAAACCTGGCAACACCACCATGTAAGTGAAATAATCTTGAGTGCGACGTAAAACATCAATCAATCAACCAAAATAAATGTATAATGGGTGCATTATTTGATTTCTAAAACAAAGTCCTCAATTCCAAGAAAAATACAGTAAATTAAAGCAATATTTGCTTGCAATCTTTGTGAACCCTTATAAATTCAAAAATAAATTGATTGGTGTTTTATGCCAGCCAAACTTTCATTTATATGATGGCGTTGCCAGGTTCTTTGGGGGATGAAACTGAATGAAAGCCCAGGGGAAACCCCCAAGCATCGACAAGTACCTGGCAAGTCAGCCCACATACATTGAATGTGTGGAAATCCACACAAAGAAATTATTCAATAAAACCTTTCGTTCAATGACACTTAACTTATTGGTTCTAAGATCAACATATGCCAAATACTGAAGGATTTCTTTTAAAAATATCATATTGCTATTGGACACAATATAATGCATTGAGATTTATATTGCTTTGAGTCAAAAAATAAAACAAACAAAACACGAAATTTATCCAGAATATAATAACAAGTGAGAAAGGATTATTAGTTCATACAATTTTATTGAGTATTTCAATTTGGAGCAACTTTTCTGTTTAATGGTCTTTTCATTTCTATATTTAAAAAAAAAATCTTTGTTTACATGTTCTTCGATTAAAGTTGCAATCAACCAAAATTATTAAACCAGTACCAAAAACGATGAGGTTGCAATTGACTCTTAACAGGGCCGGAAATTCATTAAAAGACATGATCACGTTTAAGTATACAAGATATAATTCAGTAACAACATCAGCAATAACCCCAGAAACTAATGGTATGTAAAACATATCAAGATATAAAATGAAAATTATTATTTCTTTGTCCAAATTGCAAAATATATTTATGTCAAAATACAAAAATAAGAAAGCAATATTATAAATAATACAGTCAATCATACAATTTAGTATTACATAGATTTACCCATTTATTTTGGGATTTGTTTTTTTTTCATTTCTCTATATATATTTACAATGCTACTTTAAAATTATAATTCTTTAAAATGGCACGAGCAGCCAAAATGTTGATATTTTGCCAAAATATTGTTTATTTTTGTCAGTAGTAAACTTCTATAAGAGTTACCTCCCATGGTTATGGGCTTATTCCCCTTGATGTACAGGCTATCGGGGTGGTGATTCTAAAAAATGCAGAACACAAAACTACATTCATCATTCTTTGCAGACCCTTAAAACATTTTCTCACAATGTTACCCTTTAAATTTAATACAGTCTGCAACGTTGTTTTCAAGTCTTTAAATGTTTAAAAAAAATTCCTTTTATTTCAACAAAAATATAAAAGAGTTAACGTTATTTTATTGTCACAGACCTTTCTTAACAAACATTCATACCTTCATATTTTATTCTAACATAGGGCCACATTGCTAATAGCACTGTGATAGGAATTTATATCTAATATTCTTGTGTTAAAGGCACATTTGAGTATGGTAGAAATTCTCTTTGCTTTGATTTAGCTTTTACCATTGCCAATTAATTCTATATCACAGTCAGTCACATTTCAAGTTCTGGGGCTGGTTGTTAAGGAGAAAATCAGCTTAAAGGCAGGTTAAATGACGTAATGCAACAAAGCAATTGCTTTGTGACGCGACGTCATCTACCTGTTTTTAAGGCAAGCTAACAGCGCTTGATTGCTTGATTGTTTGGTGTTTTACGCCGCGCTCAAGATTATTTCACTTATATGGCAGCGTTGCCAGTTTTATTGTGGGAGGAAACAGGGCTCTGTGCCCGGAGGAAACCCACAACCTTCTGCCTAACAGCGCTTTGAACAACCTAGCCTGAACAATCAGCCTCTATAGCACTGAGAATCTAACATACACTCCTTGACGTTGTGTGGTAATATAGAAATACAGAAAATACACACATACAAGATTTCTCGGCTATAAACAACCCACCCCGGGGCATTATCGCTAATGCCATTATGCTTGATAACGGTACTAGAATCTGGACCGAAACGTCACTTTACAAATAAACAGAAGTTGTAATCCATAAATCTTTTGAGTTAATAATGTCAATAGGTTTCCCCAAGAAAAACATTAGAGTTGAGTTGTTGAAAATATGACCCATCATTTACAGCATGTCCTGATATAGTTAGAAACATATTCACAGAAAATCACAGATAAAATAAAATAAACATCTTGTTTTGGTCAAGATGTCTCAATGAAAAATACAACAAAGACATCTCACAACCATAAAAAAGGCTAAAAATATCACAAATAATATAAGATATCCCGTATAGTTCATCATCGGAGTAACAGGAATGTTTGAGACGACTTCTCGAGCTTGATTCCATCGGAATGGTCCTTGAAGTCTCCATTGAGCTGCACCGCATGAGCCAAACAGCAAACTGTCAACAACAACAAAATAACGTAAGTTGGAAAGGTCTTATTTCATGAAATGGTAACTATTGAGGATAAAAATTAAGACATCACCACGTTTCGTTACGAACTTGTTTTCACCAATAAGGGTCACGTGGTATAAGTCGAGCCTGCTTGACAAACTGATTAGGTAACAAAAGGCCCATCAGTTGAGGTGGCGAGACACTACATGGGGGGTTGATCGGTTGCCGGCTATTAGCCTACCGCGAGACATCAAAGGATTACAATTGAGCAAAGCGTCGTGACCCAGCTCTGCATGTTTTGGTTTAGAAAACAGGGCGAAAAATCCCCCGAGTTCCAATCTCTTCGTTTGTGAAATATTTGTGTAAATTGTCACTAATTTTGGGGAGGTTTATTCAGTAACTTACGACATGCATAAATTTAGCAAGCGATTGTGGTTACAGTCAAACAGAAAATATGAACTGGCTGCCCGCATGCCACGTGCTTTTTTTTCAGCGGTATTGGTGTTGAAAGCTTGTGTTGTTCAAAAATAACTTACTACGTGGTGATGTCTTAATTTTTTATTATTAGTATGGAACCGAAGTTTAAAGAGAGTTTCAAACATTTCTAATGGTGACTATTGTTGAAGTTCATACAGTCAGTGAAATCAGGTTGATTGTTTGGTGTTTTACGCCGTGCTCAAGATTATTTCACTTATATGCCGGTGTTGCCAGTTTTATTGTGGGAGGAAACCGGGCTCTGTGCCCGGAAGAAACCCACGACCTTCCGCTGGTAACTGGCAACCATCCCACATAGGTCATTCGAGTGAAAACCCAGTCAGAAAATTTTCCAATTTTTGGACTGAGTGGGATTCAAACCCGCAACCCATTGGTGGAAGGCTGTTCGGATTGAGCGTCCAATGCTCTACCTACTGAGCCACGGAGGCCCCCGCCAGTGAAACCAGGATACACTGAGGTGTCTCAGAAAATGAAAAATTGCACTTTCGACAGGTGTCAAATGGCAGTTTCCGAATAAACGTTTACACCAAACGTAATTCCTAATGCAAGCCATGCCATGGAACATATACCTTAAGTTGTGCGTAAATGTGATAACTACATTGAAACGCCGTCACCCAATAAACCAAGAAGTTGTTATTCATAAGCAATTCTTCATAAATTCTGCAGAGATAAAGCCCACTGCTTAACAATGTTATTTCAATATAGGCAAAAAAAGGACATTTATAAGATTACTCAATAACAGTGTCATGGAAAACAAAGTTCTAATAAAAAGTTTGTTATCCGCAAAACTATGATCCTGAGTAACCTATACTTCACCTGAATAAATGTTTGACTTCTATTTTTTTTTAAACTGGAAAATTGATATATCCTTGGCTACGGCGATTCGATTTACATTTGGATTATCATCTTTAGATCACAAATTGTCACCAAGCTGAGCCAACCATGCAACAACCCTAGAATTCATTTGTGTTGTATTTGTCTATAATGCCTTTAAATGTTTTTTTTTAATTATATTATATACTTACTTATTCATGTGAAATAACAAGCCCCTTGGGGTTTTCTCCCACCCGAATAACGACTATCTAACATCAAGATTTTGCTATTTTAAATAAGTTCTGGCAAATAAACTATCAATCAATCAAAATACCAATTGCCATCTTCTAAATGTCCATGAAACATGTTATATGTCAGATTTGGCAGAGCTATGGTTTATTATGGTGTCGGTTTGCACTGGTTTTATTTTACTGCATTTTTTCACATTTTAAATTTAATATCAATTTACAAACATACAATTTCAATTTACAAGTTATTTCTTACTTCCATGCCAAAGTGGGATGTTTCCACACATCAGGTTTTGCACCAATAAATTCTGCGATCTCATCGTTGTAGAGAATGGGATCTTTTTGAATGGTGTGTCTAGCAGATGCATACCATCGCTCTTCAGTGTCAGTCTGCAAAAATTTTTTAAAAAAAGGTTCAATGAAAAAATCTAGATCTAGATCTAGAGACCCTAGAAACTTGAGTTCAACAAAAATCTATCTAACTACGTATTTATTAAAAATATAGTAAAATAAAAAGTAATAGACAGCCTAAGTATCATTCAACAAATTTCCTGTTTCTGTCATTGCCCATGAAATGGAAAGCTTATCGGTCGAATGTGTCTAATACATCAATCGAAATGATGTCATAAAACTATTTTAAAATTCTTTATTTCAAGAGAGTAATGTGTTAAAAACATTCTTCAGGGCTCAGTCAGTTGGTGATAGTCCCTCAGCCCATCAAAGGTGTTCCATTGATAGAATCCCACTCAGATTGATTGATTGTTTGGTGTTTTACGTCGCGCTCAAGATTATTTCACTTATATGGCGGCGTTGCCAGTTTTATTGTGGGAGGAAACCGGGGGAAACCCACGACCTTCCGTTGGTAACTGGCAACCATCCCACATAGGTCGTTCGAGTGAAAACCCAGTCAGAA
The DNA here is from genome assembly GCA_963971465.1 of Lepidochitona cinerea. Taxonomy (NCBI): domain Eukaryota; kingdom Metazoa; phylum Mollusca; class Polyplacophora; order Chitonida; family Tonicellidae; genus Lepidochitona; species Lepidochitona cinerea. The sequence goes on along the minus strand of OZ020562.1, from coordinate 13,591,544 downwards.
AGAATCCCACTCAGACCTGTTCAACAACAAAATTCTGACTGATTTTCCGCTTGTCCGTCGTATGTGGGAGAGTTGCCAGGTACTTGCCAAAAGTCGAGAGTTCCCTCGAGAAAAGAGCCTGGTTTACACTCAACCAGGCAATAGGGAGCGAGAGTAACGTGACCATTCCACAAATTTCCTGTCACCGGCGTTGTCATTACGCATGTAAGGAGCCTTTATCTTTCGAATATGACGCTCATTTATGACGTTTTAGAACAAAAAACGTGAATCTAACTGATAACGTCATGAAAAAACGTCATCTGTCACCGGATATTGCGAAATCTCTCAGTAGACTCCCAGGCAATATATAAATGAAATAATCTTAAGTGTCAATCAAAACATTCATGATACATGTCAGTTATCACACGTCATAACAAAATCTCTGAGGAAAAAAACAGACCCAATACAAATTTTGCCCTATGTAATTAATGACTCCTACCTGTTCTTTCGTCATGTCTGCTTTCATTAGAACAGGGCTGGGTAGTTTGGTTCTATTCTTACAGAGTTCAGCAAACCACATTGCCTGCATCTCAGACATGGTTAAAACTCCCCCTGAGGCTGGCTGCACAAAACCAATAAAGGCCAAAGTGTGACCGATGTCGGGGCTGAAGGCATTCTTATAAAGCTGAAAGTAAGAAAAGAAAGATTGATCAACTCAGTTTTGTTGATTGATTGATTGATTAATGTTTTATGCCGCACTTCAAGATTATTTCACGTATGTGGTGGCGTTGTCAGGTTTAGTGGGGGAGGAAACCAGGCTCTTTGCCCGAAGGAAACCCCTAAACTTCGGCAAGTACCTGACAACTCTTCCACATACTGCGATTAAGTGAAAAATCCACTCAGAAATTTGTATTTGGTCTGAGTTGGATTTGAACCTGTGCCTTACTCTAACCGACAAATCAGTTTTGTAATCAACAAACAATGAAGCTCATGCTTTTATGTCCTGGTACAAAGCCCATACCCTTATCTGATTGATGCAGATCCCATACCTTTATCTAATTGGTACAGAGCCCATACCTTTATCTGCTTGGTGCAGGGCCCATACCTCTATCTGATTGATGCAGAGCCCATACCTTTATCTGATTGTTGCAGGGTCCAAACCTTTATCTGATAGGTACAGAACCTATACCTCTATCTGATAGGTACAGAACCTATACCTCTATCTGATAGGTACAGAGCACATACCTCTATCTGATTGATGCAGAGCCCATACCTTTATCTGATTTCCAGTTTCTGCTTGGTTTAGTTATCTGCCTTTTACAGAGCCCACGACATGTACCATGTTGTTATCTGATTGGTGAAGAGCCAATACTAGTGTCTGATTGATGCAGGACCCTTACCTTTATTTGATTGGTGTCTTCGTCAAATATTTTCTTCTGAACGTCCTCACTAAGGTAGGGGAGATAAATCTTGTATCCCGTACAATAAATGATGTGATCAAATTCTGCTGTCTGGCCATCCACAAACTGTACTGAGCTATCAGAAATTCTCTATGGAAAGAACAACAAACAAGAAATGTTTGAAACTCTCTTTAAACGTGGGTTCCATACTAATGATAAAAAACAACTAACTACGGGGTGATGTCTTAATTTTTTATCATTAATACTGATGGATATTGTGAATGGTGGTTTGTGTGGATTGATGTTTTACACCACACTCAAGATTATTAGAAAGGGATTTCAAAAAGTTTTCAAGTCAACAATATCAATGTCCCTTTGATTCTGTGACATTTCATTTTCAAAATATAGTAACATTCCACTAAAAACAGGAAAGTCACATGATTAAATATAGAAATGTTAAAGGAATTATGGTGGTCAGCCAGAGTGCCCAGTCTGTGTCCTGTATCACCCATTGTGTCTAATCTGTGTCCTGGGTCGGTTGTTCAAAAGTGTCTCACCCATTGTGTCCAGTCTGTGTCCTGGGTCGGTTGTTCAAAAGTGTATCAGGCATTGTGCCCAGTCTGTGTCCTGTGGTCAGTTGTTCAAAAGTGTATCACCCATTGTGTCCAGTCTGTGCCTAGGGGTCAGTTGTTCAAAAGTGTATCACCCATTGTGTCCAGTCTGTGTCCTGGGTCGGTTGTTCAAAAGTGTTTCACCCATTGTGTCCAGTCTGTGTCCTGGGTCGGTTGTTCAAAAGTGTATCAGGCATTGTGTCCAATCTGTGTCCTGGGTCGGTTGTTCAAAAGTGTATCAGGCATTGTGTCCAATCTGTGTTCTGGGTCAGTTGTTCAAAAGTGTATCACCCATTGTGTCCAATCTGTGTCCTGGGTCGGTTGTTCAAAAGTGTATCACCCATTGTGTCCAGTCTGTGTCCTGGGTCGGTTGTTCAAAAGTGTTTCACCCATTGTGTCCAGTCTGTGTCCTGGGTCGGTTGTTCAAAAGTGTTTCACCCATTGTGTCCAATCTGTGTCCTGGGTCGGTTGTTCAAAAGTGTATCACCCATTGTGTCCAGTCTGTGTCCTGGGTCGGTTGTTCAAAAGTGTATCAGGCATTGTGTCCAATCTGTGTTCTGGGTCAGTTGTTCAAAAGTGTATCACCCATTGTGTCCAGTCTGTGTCCTGGGTCGGTTGTTCAAAAGTGTATCACCCATTGTGTCCAATCTGTGTCCTGGGTCGGTTGTTCAAACGTGTACCAGGCATTGTGTCCAGTCTGTGTCCTGGGTCAGTTGTTCAAAAGTATATCACCCATTGTGTCTAATCTGTGTCCTGGGTCGGTTGTTCAAAAGTGTACCATGCATTGTGTCCAGTTTGTGTCCTATGGTCGGTTGTTCAAAGGTGTATCACGCATTGTGTCAAGCCTGTGCCCCGGGATCGGTTGTTCAAAAGTGTCTGCTTTCGGAGTTAATAGGGAAAAATCTTCTTGACTATAATAACCGTGGAGACAAGTTTCTAGTTGTTAAACTAGTTAAAAGGGGGATATGTCATTTAGACCTTTTCACCCAATCAAAGGTTGTTGTAATAAACCAAAAAAAAATATATATTTCATTAGGTTGAAGATAGACAGGAGTTTGGCTTTAGTTAAATAGTTATAAATATGTTTTTTGAATAGGAAAACAAAACTCTCATAATGTCTGTCAAAATATATACTAGTGTGCCTGAACTCACCACAATGTTAGGTACAATTTTGACTTGGCGCCTCTGTATGTGATGTATCAGTGTAGGGCTAACTGTCGGCTGTGTTTGTAAGGCTTTCATCTTGGGATTTAACTTCCACCTGCAGAATGTAAACAAAAACCAGCTAAAAATTTAGTCAATATATATACAATTGGGCCATTCTAGGAGAGATAAAAAATTAGAGAGTATTTTTTTAGGAGCCTGCAAGTCTTACATCTTAGGAATTAAAATAAGAAATAACATATGATTTTACAGGCCTCTCTTTTTGTTTGATGGGGTTGGGAGAGAGTTTTAGTAGAACCTTAATGACCCAGACACACTGGGCAAGTTTACGTCAAAGGATTTGACCATTTCAAGAAGGAATAGGATTATCGAAGGGCTATAAGACTTCCGGACTGGTTGAATTGCCTGAAACTCTCTCTAATGGCTGAAGTCATCTGGCAAGATTTAGTGTATTTTCTTCTTATTAGAAAAAAGTGATGAAATCTTTAGAAGAAATACAGAAAGGGAATGTCTCGCTAACTCATCATTTTGTATGGCCATTACATTCTAGCTCATGACGAACTGTACAATTATATATTAGGTCAAAAAAGTGCATGTCTGAAAATTTTATTTTTTCGTCACAAAGATAGAATATAACATAGCTAACTATAACTTCTTTTTAGGTTGATTAATTAATGTGTTATGCCACACCCAACATTATTTCTCATATTTGGTGACCTGCTAAGTTTAAAGGGGGAGAAAAGTGGGCTCTCTGCACATGACATTTGATTCATGACAAGCCTTCCATATTGGGTGATTGAAACTTGAAATTTTGAAACTTGTTTACGAGTCTCTCACAAAAACTTTGAACTGAAAGCTCCAGCAAGCACTAGTTCCATTATTTGAACAACATAAAAGCGTGCATTAAAATGAAAATGTCTGGCCTTACTGTCTCGGGTCTCCACTTATTAAACGAATCACATTCTCAAAAATGTACGTGGCTAGTTTCCAAGGCAACCAGAGGAAAAATCGGCAGGCGTAATGATCTGTGGGACATCCGAAGACATAATTTGGAACGACCCAGGCTCCAGATCGCGTGCTGATATACACAGACTTACATCTGAAAGAAAATATATTTTGACATATACCGGTAATTTTTTAAAAGAATAAAGATTTAGCCTTGATTGTATAGTTATATTACTTATTGAATGAAGCCTTCATAGGAAAGATTATACCACCTCACACTGAATACTTCCTGTCCATTGGTTCAAACCTGTCACGTGGAGACCCTGTATATTCCATATTACGTCGCCGTGCTGATCCATACAGGGCGACTACCATATGGCTTGTGACGTCATGTCTAGACACTTGTCAGTCAAGTCTGGTTGTGCCATACATATCAGAAAATAGCTTTCGGAGTTCATTTTCTGCCTTTTATGAAAGTCAAGTTTGAGAAAGAAGGCTTGAATATCGTACAAGTTACATGTAGGTCTTCGGTGGGATAAATTTGTTACAGGGTTTGTTCGAGGGGGGATACAGAAATATATGGGGTCAGTAAACAGTATATTGAGCTCGGCTTACGCCTCGCCCTATATTCGTTTACTGACCCCATATATTTCCGTATCCCCCCTCAAACAAACCCTGTAACTAATATTATTAGAGAAAATTGGCAGTTTGATGACTCTTATATACCTAAAAAAAAGCAGACTAGATGTTACCATTGTCATTTTTAAATCTTACTGTCTGGAATACAACGTATCCTAAGACAAAAAACAGCCAATTGGTTTTGGGCAACCATGACAGGTACTTTGGCCAAGTAAATCCAAGTCAGAAAATTGGTTGGTTGCGAAATGATTTACATGGAAACGAAAAGTTTTTGTCAATCATGATAAGAAGTATGAAGCGTACAATAGTAGTACAATAGTAGTGCTGAAACGAATATTCATGAACGAATACTAAATCGGTAAGTATGTGACCTGTACGAACCCAAAACGTGTTAGAAAAGTAAACAAAATTTAAATAACCGGGACGACCATTCATTCATTCTAAGCCAAAGTTAGTTCTAAACAATACTTCATGGTACATTTTCAAGGCTAGAAGCATTAAAAAGATTCTGAATTATACGTCTTGAGAAAAATAGGCAATAATATCAACATTCTGTTTTAACGTCAAAATATCAACATTTTGGCAGCTCATGCCACTTTAAAGGCGCTGTATGGGTCTTTGAAGTAACTCTGGACTACGGTAGTGGTACGAGAGCTTTAGCTGACTGACCTTCCTTCAGAGGCTGCATTACAAGCCGCATCCACAGCACTGTTTCCGATCCCGACAATCAGTACACGTTTTCCTACCATACCATTGGTTATGGAATCTTTGAACTTTACACTGTGGATTATCTCCCCTGCATATACAAACAAACAAAGATGTTAATCACGATTTACTAATGGACAGGAACCAAAATAGAGTTTAAGCAAAGAGAGTAATACGGTACACGCCCCATAATTTCACTCTCAGGCAGTGTGTTATTTTTGTCATAATCAACAAGTGAAATTATGGCCCAACTTACTGCTGATTGGTTAACAAACATGATTTTCCAAGTTCAACCAAAGAGAGTAGATTGACAAGAGTGGTCACTTCGTCCGCGCCTTGTTGAATTTTAGGAACCTCCTTTCTGTAGGGGGCGCCCCACAGTCGAATCGTGTACAGTCAGAACACCCTTCCGCTAGGGGGCCAGAAGAACATGCCGGCCATGCTGATTGGACGAAGTGACCACTCTTGTCAATCTACTCTCTTTGGTTTAAGGCATGTGAATAGCATTCTAATAAGCTAAATCTCCTATACACAGAAGGTGCGACTAAGACAGAGCTTATAGGGGATTCCCCGTTGATTGATATTTTGTGCCACACTCAAGAATTTTACGGAGTTGCTAGATTTCGCCTGGGAGGACACCCCAAATCTGACACGAGTGAACCATTCCACATACATTGTACGAAAGGCGTTGAGTGAAAACCCACTCATAATTTATATTGGGGCTTTACCAGGTTAAGTACGGAGGAAACCAGGGCCTAGTTTCACAAAGCGATCTTAGTTAAGTGTGTTCTTAACTACCATGGTAACCAATGCTATACGTTGCCATTGGTAATTAAGATCACTTTAAGCTAAGATCGCTTTGTGAAACTGGGCCCTGGCTCTTTGCTCGGAGAAAATCATGATAAGAAGTATGAAGAGTACGTAACAATATTAAACCACAGGTGTGTAATAGAAATGTTCCAGGTTAAAACCTACCTTTAAAAGTTTCTTCTCCAGGGAATTTTGGGTAACTTGGTTTAGCGTGATGACCAGTAGCTATGGCAACAAACTTGACCAAGTAGACATCTTCCTCTCCTTTAGGTGTAATTATCTCCCCTGATTCGTCTACTTTTACAGCTGTGACTTGCCAACCAGTGTCTAATTGATAATAAACAAATAGATTAAACGCTTCTTAGATTTTCAAAAAAAAAAAACAACAACTCACAAATAGGTCAAAAGCTTAATGAAGTGACTTGAAAAAATTATGGTTTGGAGAAGGGATATTGTTTGAAGTTGATCTATACCTCCAACGCCATGCGTCAATTTATCCCTACTTCACCGCATGTGATCATTAAAGTGGCATGAGCTGCCAAAATGTTGATATATTGACGATAAAACAGAATGTTGAAATTATTGGCTATTTTTCTCAAGACATCTAATTCAGAAGTTTTTTAGTGCTTCTAGTCTCGAAAATGTATGATAAAGTATTGTTTTGAACTAACTTTGGCTTAGAATGAATGAATGGTTGAATTTTGTTTACTTTTCAAACACGTTTTCGGTTCGTACAGGCCACATACTGTATTGGTTTTCCTCATTCCAATGCCAATCATTTAGTTTTTGGATGGCTTTCAAAGCCTCTTACTATCGTGACGATCATAAATTAAGAAAAGTGTGAATTTTGGAAGCTCATGCCACTTTAAGGAATCGGTTTGTTAAAAGCTTAAAGTCTAATGAGAGTATGTCTGAATATTTTGATGAATTCAGATATTTAAGAGCCCCTGAAGAAAGATTGATTGATTAATTCTTGTTTTACGCCACACTCAAGAATAAATAATTTTTATATGGGGATGCTGCCAGGTTTGGTGGGGAGGAAAGTGAGCTCTTTCCCTTAAGAAAAATCCACGGCCTTCAGTGGGTAGCTGGCAACCCTTTTACAAAGGAAGATTGAGTGACAACAAAACACTGCGGACAAATTTGGTTCCAAGTCATCGCCAATCGATGGAAACTATTGCTAAACAGACCTGGGGCTCGTTTCACAAAACAGTCGCATCGCAAAGGAAGCCATAGTAAAGAGATATGTCGTCATGGCAACTGCGATTGATCGCACTGTGCGGCGGCTTCGTGAACCGGCCCCCAAGTCGATAGGGAATGGGAGTATCATGAGAATTCCACAAATTTTCGTCACCGGCGCTGCAATTGCATATGTGGCAAGTCTTAAGCGTTCAAATGTGACGCTCAGTTCTCACGTTTTATAACAAAACAAGTCAATCGAAATAACATCATCAAAAAACGTTATCTGTCACTGGATATCAAGAAATTTCTTCGGGAAACTCCCAGGCCCTATAGGCTGAGCTGGGAAAAAGAAAACAGCATGGATTACAAATGAAAACTGGTAACATATTTGTAGAGCCGTATGTTTTTATACCATAGCGCCGTGGTTTTTTTACCTTTTTGTTTTAATTCCACCACCTTAGTTTGAAACTGGATAAGTTCGTTTATTTTAAAGTGGACGGTGTAGTCTTTGATGTACTGAGCCATCTCACTGTGATGAGGGTAGTCAGCCACATGATCAGGGAATGGAAAGTCAGAAAAACAATAGTTGTGCTTTGACACATTGCTGTAAAGAAAGTCAAGAAAGTTCCATAGATAACCATTTTGGTAGATTGATTGATTGATTGATTGATGTTTTATGCCACACCCAAGATTGTTTGACTTATATGGCGGCGTTGCCAGGTTTAATGGGGAGGAAACTGGGCTATTTGCCCAGAGGAAACCCCCGACTTCCACAAACACTGAGTAAGATTCCAACCGAACCAGTAGTAGGATCCCACCTGACCCAGTAGTAGGATTCCAACCCAGCCCCCAGCCAGTAGTAGGATTCTAACGACCCGGTAGTAGGATTCCAACCAACCCAGTAGTAGGATTTCACCTGACCCAGTAGTAGGATTCCAACCAACCCAGTAGTAGGATTCCAATCAACCCAGTAGTAGGATTCCAACTGACCCAGTAGTAGGATTCCAACCCACCCAGTAGAAAGATTCTAACGACCCGGTAGTAGGATTCCAACTGACCCAGTAGTAGGATTCCACCTGACCCGGTAGTAGGATTCCAACTGACCCAGTAGTAGGATTCCAACCCACCCAGTAGTAGGATTCCAACCCAGCCAGTAGTAGGATTCCAACTGACCCAGTAGTAGGATTCCAACCCAGCCAGTAGTAGGATTCCAACCCAGCCAGTAGTAGGATTCCAACCCAGCCAGTAGAAAGATTCTAATGACCCGGTATGTAGGATTCCAACCCACCCAGTAGTAGGATTCCAACTGACCCAGTAGTAGGATTCCAACCCACCCAGTAGTAGGATTCCAACCCAGCCAGTAGTATGATTCCAACCCAGCCAGTAGAAAGATTCTAATGACCCGGTATGTAGGATTCCAACCCACCCAGTAGTAGGATTCCAATCCACCCAGTAGTAGGATTCCAACCCAGCCAGTAGTAGGATTCCAACCCAGCCAGTAGTAGGATTCCAACCCAGCCAGTAGTAGGATTCCAACCCAGCCAGTAGAAAGATTCTAATGACCCGGTATGTAGGATTCCAACCCACCCAGTAGTAGGATTCCGATCCACCCAGTAGTAGGATTCCAACCCACCCAGTAGTAGGATTCATACCCACCCAGTAGTAGGATTCCACCTGACCCAGTAGTGGGATTCCAACCAACCCAGTAGTAGGATTCCAATCAACCCAGTAGTAGGATTTCACCTGACCCAGTAGTAGGATTCCAACCAACCCAGTAGTAGGATTCCAACCGAACCAGTAGTAGGATTCCAACCGACCCAGTAGTAGGATTCCAACCCACACAGTAGTAGGATTCCAATCAACCCAGTAGTAGGATTCCAACCAACCCAGGAGTAGGATTCCAATAAACCCAGTAGTAGGATTCCACCTGACCCAGTAGTAGGATTCCAACCAAACCAATAGTAGGATTCCAACCGAACCAGTAGTAGGATTCCAACCAACCCAGTAGAAGGATTCCAACCCACCCAGTAGTAGGATTCCAATCAACCCAGTAGTAGGATTCCAACCGACTCAGTAGTAGGATTCCAAGCCACCCAGTAGAAAGATTCCAACCCAGCCAGTAGTAGGAATCCAACCAACCCAGTAGTAGGATTCCAACCCAGCCAGTAGTAGGATTCTAACCCAGCCAGTAGTAGGATTCCAATCAACCCAGTAGTAGGATTCCAACCCACCCAGTAGTAGGATTCCAACTGAACCAGTAGTAGGATTCCAACTGAACCAGTAGTAGGATTCCAACCGAACCAGTAGTAGGATTCCAACTGAACCAGTAGTAGGATTCCAACCGAACCAGTAGTAGGATTCCAACCAACCCAGTAGTAGGATTCCAACCGAACCAGTAGTTGGATTCCAACCAACCCAGTAGTAGGATTCCAACTGACCCAGTAGTAGGATCCCAACCCAGCCAGTAGTAGGATTTCAACTGACCCAGTAGTAGGATTCCAACCCACCAAGTAGTAGGATTTCAACTGACCCAGTAGTAGGATTCCAACCCACCCAGTAGAAAGATTCCAACGACCCGGTAGTAGGATTCCAACCAACGACCCATCCATGGAAGGCCCTTTTCGAAGTAAGAGACTATCAATCAGCCGACTGGGCGAACGAGACCCGTCATTAAAGAACACTCATACTTACATATGTGTACACTCATACTTACATATGTGTACACTCATACTTACATATGTGTACACTCATACTTACATATGTGTACACTCATACTTACATATGTGTACACTCATACTTACATATGTGTACACTCATACTTACATATGTGTACACTCATACTTACATATGTGTACACTCATACTTACATATGTGTACACTCATACTTACATATGTGTACACTCATACTTACATATGTGTACACTCATACTTACATATGTGTACACTCATACTTACATATGTGTACACTCATACTTACATATGTGTACACTCATACTTACATATGTGTAAACCTCATGACTCCATAGTCATTTTCCCTGAAAGTCCACAGCCCTCCCACTTCTCCAGTTCTCTCGAGGACAGTTACGCTGAAACCTGCATCCCTCATATGTTTAGCTGTGGTCAGTCCGGAGATCCCTGCACCAATCACTATAACATCTACCCTCTTCACAGCTCCATCTCTACTACTGTCAGGTTCACCAGATGCCATCTTCTACAACACCTGAAACAAAATAAAGATAGATTGATTAATGTTTTACACCGCACTCAGAATCACTTCATTTATAATAATATGGTGGCGTTACAAGGATTAGTGTGGGAGGCAAACAACATCTTTGTTTGCAGTTGGCATGACGTCGTATCTCTTCATTAAGGTATCTAGTGGCAACTAGGCCTCGTTTGTGCTGCAACTGCTTTGTGACACGAGTCACTGACCTTCAGAGAGTACCTGTCAACTCTTCCACACAGGTTAAAAAAAAAAAGGCACACAAATAGAAATTTCTTAATTTTTATCTTAGAGCCCGGTTTCCTCCCACAATAAAACTGGCAACGCCGCCATATAAGTGAAATAATCTTAAGCGCGGCGTAAAACTCCAAACAATCAATCAATCAATATAAGCTTGGAAGGCTTTTTATCAGATTGAGCGACCATCACTCTACCTGTGAAGCTAGATAAAGAACAGCTGATCAAATACCTGGGCATTTAAAAAAAATTTAAATTGACTAAAAAAAAAAAAGATAAATTGACTATAAATTATTTTAGTTACACAGGCACACAGGGAAAATCTTCTTGTCTAAAATAATCATGGAGAAAAGTTTTTAATTGTGTTAAAAAGGGGTTAAAAATATAGGTTATCTTTTGTCATACGCCCAGATAAATAAACTTACCTTTTTTATGGTGAATTATGTTTTGTTCCTGTTATAGAACTTATAAAAATGACTGACACTTAGTAATAATCCTATCTTCTATTTATCCTTACACAAACAAAAACTCACAGTGACAGATTTTCAAAAAAAATTACCTGCACACATAAATTGACCTCTGACCCCTGAACTCTAGAACGTGACAGGTAACACACAATACACTTTGCCTAAGCCCAATAACTAACAACACTGGAATGATTATCTGAATGCTATCATACAAAGTAGGCTACCTGGCCAGGCTTGAAATGTCTAATCAGTTCAATAATGTGCTATTATCGATACATGCAGATTTCCTTCAAGGCCAAGTTTTATTGGTTAAGTTCTAAGATAATCCGACCGTAATTGATTGATTCTTACACCTGACCTCAGTCAATATTAAGCCCAGTATTCTCGTTATTTTGGGATTACACTTTCTTGAAAATATGGCAGAAATTCTTCTATCGATTTTTGGGTGATGCCCGAAACGGGAATCGAACCCGGGTCCCAGAGCATGATAATAAATGCCGGCTGTCTTATCCATTCAGCCAACTGGCCTCCTCTGAGACACTAACACTAACTTAGACACTAACTAATTATACTCAAATATTAGGCCCGTTTAACTCAGCTATAGGGCTTGGTAGGGTACATTGATAGGTGGGGTACATTGATAGGTGGGGTACATTGATAGGTGGGGTACATTGATAGGTGGGGTACATTGATAGATTACTCTAGCTGACAGATAGCCCCCTTTGTTTAGATAGACCAGCCTTTAAAATGTAACAAGTACACAGGTCAGTGATGTCATCATATGTTAGTACAAGGTATTTGATCAAAAAAGTTAAAAAAAAAAACAAATATGAATCTCAAAAGAAAAAAAGAAAACAGAAAGTCTAGTTGTGTATTTTTTCAGGGCTTTTTCACTGGACCCTGTTTGGCCAAAAATAAAAAAGAGTTGGTTTGCTGTTACCAGCTTTTCCTGGAAGCATTGGTAGGTAGGTCGATTTATTCATTTTTATAACAAAAGTTATTGTTGTCACCAGCAGTTCAAAGCTGAACTACATAAATAATTCTGAGCCCAGGTAAAATAGTTAATCTAGGAACTCTAAATAAGTACAATAGACTTTAATCCATCCCATCTGTAATTACTCCAGTCATCAAATCAAAGCCACAATGTTCCTAAACAAGTTGGGTCAGGTTAATCATCTACTGACTAGAAAGTAAAAAAAAACCTGAATTAAAAAAAAGGGTAAAAAACAGTTTCGGTAGCAATGTTCTAGAATGGTAGGTCGCCTATCAGCAAACAAATCATCTTTTTATTTTTTGGGCCTTGTACTTTTAGGCTTGAACAGAAAAATAACTACCATTCATAATAATCCTTGGACAATTTAGAGACAAAAGTTGTCTCCCCTGAATCCATTAGTTCCACTGATTAGTTTAACGTAGTACACAAGTAGTGTTATTCCGAAAAACGAAAACTTCATATTGACTCAATATTTTGACTTTTATTCAGTCATCATTTAGTCATCATCCTGATGATGACTGAATAAAAGTCGAAATATTGAGTCAATATGAAGTTTTCGTTTTTCGGAATAACACTCCTTGTGTCTCCCCTGATTTATTAAATACCACTTTTCTAAGTAAATTAGATTAAATACACGTGGAACTGAATACTGATTACATCTTATAACTATATGAAGAATAGTTTGCTATGGGCTTTATAAACACTCTATGGATGATTAAAATTAACTTGACCTGCAGTTCATTGGGACCACCCTCAGGACAGACTCAGCGATGTGTTATGGATCATATTAGCACACCATTATTTTCTCGGCTAATTTCTGATGCGAAAAGAATGTTTATACTGCCAGGACTGTTAATTTTTTATTACAATACATCACAACTATACTTACAGTGGCATGAGCTGCCAAAATGTTGATATTTTGATGTTAAAACAGAATGTTGAAATTATTGGCAATTTAATTCATATAATTCAGAAGCTTTTTAGTGCTTCTAGTCTCAAAAATGTACGATAAAGTATTGTTTTGAACTAACTTTGGCTTAGAATGAATGAATGGTCATCCCGGTTATTTAAATTTTGTTTACTTTTCGAACACGTATTCAATTCGTACAGGCCACATATTAAATGTCTACAGGTACCTTGTTATTGATGTTTGCATATTTATTGGTCGGCCAATAAATGTCAAAAAGTATTAAATTACAGAAGACCTTTAGCCCTACTTGAGTGAAGTATAGAAATATATTTATATCTATAACTTGTATAAGTATAAGAGTCGTCAACCTAATGAAATATCATAGGTTTACTTTATTTATATTGCAACAATTTATTATTTATGATGGTCCAGGGGTATAAAGGTCTAAATGATATACCGAAACTTGTCTCCGTGGTTATTTTAGACAAGATTCAGAAGATTTCCTTGTGCCCGTGTTTTTTTTTGTGTTCATAAATATATAAGTTATAACATAAGATTAAGACTATATTTCTATACAATATACCCCCCCCCCCCCCCAATATACACACGCACGCACACACTCCTATATACTATTGCTTTGAGTGACTGTGGACTGTGTGCACGAGTGAGCTGGAACAGTCGCAATGGGACTGGAAATGATCTGATTTAGTGATTATCATTCATTGGTGCGACAGTGAACAGTGAATGAACTGAGTGATGAAATTGAAAAGTCCGTGCGATATTCTAGTCCCTATCAGTGATTGTTGCTTTTCATTGAACTTTGACTGGCACATATACAGCGGTAGATTTACCAGTTAATCTTGGGGTTAAAAACTATCCGTTCTTATCCATTATGATAAAGATTACATTTCTGATTTTATCTTTGGTCGGAACTTGAAAGTTGATCTGTCAAAATCATAACAACTACAACAAGTTCCGTGTTTGCGTGCTGACCTCTCGAGCACCGGTGTGACGTCACGAGTTCAAAGTTTCACTGTGGCAGAAGACCGACTGAAATCAGTAAGTTTGTAATTAATAAGATATTTTGTTTCGACTAAATTGTTAAGTGGCCTCTCCTATGTTTCGTATGGAGCTGTAAATCGGTCCAGAATTTCTGAGAAGGCTTTGTGTTTCTTGGATACGCCGTTTTTCACATTTGTGTACAAGACTTCCTCTTTTCAATCGGCCATCTTTTCAGAAGTGAACATATCGTGTTTGTTGTAAACTATGCTTATTGTTGAGACACGTGTTTCTGGGGTTATTTGAAGCGGAAAATATGTTGATTTTCACCACTATTGCTTTCAGTTTCCCCCCATGCTATTTTATATTTTTTAAATAATAAATGTAACTATTTCTTGCCAAAATGAATTAAGAAAATAATTTTCTGTCACTGTCAATGTCAGTGTTAATTCACCAAAAGTGAATTCCTTACCTGCCTCCTTGTTTAATAATCTGATAATGATATTCATTATGTCGTCATGACCAGCAAATACCGGAATGGAGATAAAGAGTTGGATTTAAATTGTTGAATTATGTCAGTGTGTGTGTAACACAAACACTCTAGTGTAACAGTAACAGTGCCACTGACAGTGTTTTAACAGTTAACATTTAATACTGTCACTCGAATGGCAGACCTTGAAATTGAATTCTGGATTATGTAGGGCAACTGTTTTGGGGGCCATTTTAACAAGAGGGTGGGCATTAGAGGCTAGTGGGCGTAGTGGCCTAGAAAGATTTTTGAGTGGAGTTTTCTCCCTTGTGTCATATGTGGAAGACAAAACGCTAAACGTGACAATGCAATCAGACGATAGTATAGTTGAAGATCTCCAATCTCTGTGGCCAAAGTATATTGATGATGGGTGACCAACAGAGTTGGAGGTCCTGCCATATTGAAACATGTACATTCTGAGAAACAACACATTTTCTCTCAATTTCTCAACAACTATGTTTATCAAGAAAAAAGCGAGGCTCAGAGGTCAACTTGTGTTCGTACATTTCCCTTAAAATAAAAAGCAATAAAAATGTCTATAACATCATAATTTATTATTATAAACTAAAATGAGGCAGCAATATTACATTTTCACAATGTAAGGGTATTGGATAAAATAACAAAAGATTTCTTTCTTAAAACTTAAATATATCTTAGACTCCTTTTGAATCACAAAAGATGGTCGTGACTCCATGCACAGTGCATGAAATTAGTTTAAATTAAAGCCTAGTGAACATTTATCATTGTGAAGTTTACATGTACATGTACATGTACATGTATCGTAGTTCAAGTCATAAAAGTTACCCCCTTTTTAACACAATTAGAAGCCATGATATTTTACTCAAAATGATTTTTCCTTATTCCGGTGTGCTTTAGTGTTCATAAATGTATTAGAAAGTAAATATAGAATATATCTGTAGAAGCTAGAACTAAGGTTTTTAATTGAAACCAGTTAACCTACTACAGTACAAATGTCACCTTTTATTTACCTTCGGTATCTGGATGACATTTTTATCATTTGGCAACATACGTTGGAAGACCTTCATATTTTCATTGATACTCTTAATTCTCACAACTCAAGCATTAAATTACAGCCTACTATTGATCACACTTCTGTGGATTTTTTGGATGTAACTATTTACAAGGGTCATACATATCATACTACTGGGTATCTAGATTACAAAGTATTCTTCAAACCTACTGACACGCATCAGCTGCTACATGCTGGGTCATACCATCCTCCTCACACTTTTAAGGGAGTCATTAAATCTCAGATTTTTAGATTCTATAGAAACTGTAGTTCTTTAGATTTTTTTAACCAGGCTTGTTCTGTTCTTTTTAAAGCTCTCCTCCCTAGGAAGTATTCTATTAGATTACTCCGAAGGATCAAATCTAACACAGTAAGACAAATCATGTTTCCCCCTTCATCCCCCGATACGCTTACCTCCCCTTCACGAGTGTACCATTACCGTCCAACATTTCTCTCAGGTACATCAATGAAATGCCTTAAAACGCGATGCAAACTCGATATATACGTACCCGATCACGGAACCTTTTTCGGAGAACAAACTCGCAACAAATATCAAATGGCAGAGAATCTTAATTGTGACTCCTCTAATATCGTGTATGTAATCACGTGCAAACAATGTTGCAAACAGTACGTCGGAGAAACTCAGAATTCTCTACGACAAAGAGCAGCCAACCATTTATCTAGTATAAGACTTAAACATGATGTACCCGTGGCACAACATTTTAATACTCAAGGTCATTCGGTCAAGGACCATTTTGAAATCATACCTATTGAGAAAATCCCATTTCTCACTTCCGCTGTAGATACCAAGCACAAACGTTTGGAAAGGGAAAGTTTTTGGATTCAAACATTACAATTTTCACTTTCTTTTCCCATGACCCCATAATATATAGTCTGACGATATTCTTACTATAGCTTAAGATGCGTAAGCATTGTCAATGTAATACAAAGTGTTCCAGAATATTCTACTGACTAAGGCCAAGCTCCTGTCAGTCGTCAACCTAATGAAATATCATAGGTTTACTTTATTACAACAATTTATGATGGGGTATAAAGGTCTAAATGATATACTCCTTTTTAACACAATTAGAAACTTGTCTCCGTGGTTATTTTAGACAAGAAGATTTTCCCTGTGCCCGTGTGTTTTAGTGTTCATAAATACTACAGTACAATGTATAATTATGAACACTAAAACACACGGGCACAGGGAAATTCTTCTTGTCTAAAATAACCACAGAGACAAAGACAAGTTTCTAACTGTGTTAAAAAGAGGTACATATCATTTAGACCTTTATACCCCATCATAAATTGTTGTAATAAAGTAAACCTATGATATTTCATTAGGTTGACGACTGTACAATGTATAATGTCAGATTGATAGCCATTGTTGGATGTTAGTAAAAGAAAAAAAAGGAAAATGTTGACACCATGAAAAATTGAGTAAATTTGGTCTTCTTTCTACATTTATCAAACAATTTTGACCGATTGCTTGATGACGTCACTTGGAAATTACGCGCACAGCATTTTGGGAGATTGAGGGATATTTACATAATTTTACAAAATGGTGGAAGGAATAATACTTTATCGAGAAGAGATTGTAAAAGGCGCCCGATTTTTTGACGCCGCTTATCTGTCGTGCTTCTGACTTGAAGACGTGAAATTCGGTACACATGTTGTTTTCGTAACTCTATCAGTATCAACTTTTAAATATGTTATGTCATCAATGTTTTATAAGTAAGTGACGTCTTACTATAACTTTATAAGTACCGGTTAACAAAATGGCGAACTGAGGTACATTTTACCCAGAAAGCTTTGCGTAAATCTATGTGACGTCATCAGGCTCGGCGGTAATTTGGAATACACTGTATGTCATATGAATACTGGATGATTGTCATCATCACCTGGAGCATTATCTTTATTAACTTTATCAATGAAGAAAATGATTAGCCCAGTACATTATCATATAAAAATGTATGCAGATGTAATGGTTATAAGTATACATATGTTAGTATTTGAAGAAGCTTGACATATGATATGAATAATAATTTAACTGTCTGTTGCAGTCTGTCAAGCTCCTATTGTTATGATTTCATACTACATTTATATATTGTATACAGATGGCCTTGGGATAATTCAATCTGATTTTGGAAGTTTAGATAACTCACTAAAGATATTTTTGGGTTTCTATAACTGATAAAATTGTCTTTTTTACACCTTTCTAGTTTCCAACTGATCTTACAAATTGCTTATAACATAGAGTACAAACCAGCTACGGTACATGATGTGTCCTGTATAAGAATTAGACCCATAGACATAATTATGATCATCATCTTATTGATAAGGTTGTCTCTTTTGTTACGATGCTAGTAGATTTTTCATTTTGACAATCCCCCACCCATATCAACAGAGAAATAGGTTACTTTATGATCAGATGATATACTATAGGGCACATGTGTTTGACATGATTCATGTATATTTCATCCATGAGACATAAGTATATTGACATAGTGTTTTCTTAGGTCATGTTAGCCCTGGGCAACACCCTTTGGCCATTATCATGCTGTTTGTTGTTTAGTGCTGTGGCATTGGCCTGTACAGTCACTACCATGTACTTTGTCATGTATTTATGATCACTTAAACACACGGGCACAGGGAAAATCTTCTTGTCTTGTCATGTATTGTTGTACATGTACCTTGACAGTTTAGAAACTTGTATCCATAGTTATTTTAGACAAGAAGATTCTGTTCTGTTCTGTTCATAAAAAATTGTTTGGTGATCTACCAATGTTCTTATATTAAAACGGAATGGATTTACAAGCTGCACAAGGATATATTTTAAATCATCAAAATCTGTACATGTAAGTATTATATAAAAATGTGAAGTATCAAATTTATGGACTCAATTTCAAATGAAATGGCCCTCGGGCTGGAGCATTGTGGCTCTGCTTTAGCCATGTATGCTGACCCAGCATGAGCAATGAGGAACATTAAATATGCCACATACATTAGACTTCCTGACGTTCTATGGTCGGTGGAGCCTAATGTCAAAATTTAGATATGGATGGGGGAGAGGCGAGGAGGGGCGGATCTTTTGGTCGGTTGGTACTTTTGTCGCCGTATAACCTTAGCTGTTGAGTGTGACGTTAAGCCCCAATCAATCAATCAAATGAAATGACAGCTACGTTCACGGATGGGCAGTCACATCATTAGTCCCTCAACATTTCAAATGACAGCTACATTCATGAAAAACTGATTGGGCAGGCTCATCATGTCACTCAACATCATTGAACAATAGTTTGGTGGGCGTCTCCCCCATGGAACCTTATTTTATTGGAAACCCTCTTTAAAGGGTCACATGTAAATGCTCAGTCATATATTGTTCAGCTAGTATATTAATGGTACCAGAGCCGGGAGAGGAATTTAGCTCATTGATTTGTGACTGAGTGGATGTCGGTCAAGAGGTGGGCAACAAAGGCGGCCTTGTAGCATTCCTTCAATTCGAGGCTATGTTAGATGGTTGCCAGTTGCCAACGGAAGGTTGTGGGTTTCCTCCGGACATTGAGCCGGGTTTCCTCCCACAATAAAACTGGCAACGTCACCATATAAGTGAAATAATCTTGAGCGCAGTGTTAAACACCAAACAATCAATCAATCAATTCGAGGTATGGATCGCCTTAGATAAAAGAGTGGCCAGGTACCTGTCAAATTTCAGCATTTTTTTCTTCCCCGCTAAACTTGCCAACGCAGCCATATAAGGAAAATAATCATGTGCAGCAACAAAAAAAACATCAATCAATTTATTATCTTATCACAACATAAGGATTCCATGGAAAGATCTAACTTATTTAAAAAAAATATGAAAAATCATTGTGTTTTCGCAAAACCGAAAGGTCAAGGGTTTCCTCATGGTACAGAGCCGGGTTCCTTCACCATTTAACCTAGCAACATTGCATATATATATGGCAAATAATCTTGGAAGTGGTGTTAAACAGTAGTCAATGTATCAATTATAACGCCCATTTTATTATTCATGAGAACAGTAATATTCTTGGCGCTACACGGATTAACAAGTACAAGCATATCAGAGTGGGGTTTCCTCATGGTACATGTACAGAGCCCGGTTCCTTCCCCATTTAACCTAGCAAAATTGCATATTTGGCAAATAATCTTGGAAGTGGCGTTAAACAGTAGTCCATACATATCAATCCTAACACCCATTAAGCATTTTATTATGAAGAACAGTAATATTCTTGGCGCTACACAGAATAGATTAACAAGTACATGCATACAAGTAGACAACAATATGATCATGTTAATGTAGATGAAGCTTGTCCTGACCTCCACATGTGTTAGGGATTTCCCTGATTATCCTGATATCACAGACAGGAACTATTGTGTTCTCAATAAACACAGGCAAAGGTGGAAGCTAGGCTGGGTTTATGTCAACAATAACTTCCCAAGTGTGTTGAGATTATTGCAGACATCTTCATGCAACCTGTTCTACCCACACTGTGTTCGGTTTGTTTTTTATTCTTGCTGCAATTCTGTGATGGTGTGTTCTACAATGCATGTGGACAGGATATCAAATCTGTTGAGTTTTATAGTTCTTTGAGCTTGGTATACAGTTCGTTTGTTTTAACTTCTGGACTAAGTGGGATTCGAAACTGCGACTCATTGATGGAAGGCTGTTCGGATTGAGCGTCCAACGCTCTACTTACTGAGCCATGGAGGCCCCCTTGTTTGATTGATGCTTTATTCCCCATTCAAGATTTTGTTCACTAAATATGGTGATTTTGCCAGGGAACCACCTTTGACCTCAGCAGGTGCCTCACATTATGTCTTGAGTGTAGCATAAAACATCAATCAATCAATTATATTTTCTCTCTGTCTGAGCTTCCAAATTCAACTTTCAAATTGAGTTTTCATAAAAATGCATATTGGAGGAACTTATATTTATAGTTCATGAAAGGTATTCCCTGCCCAATGTGTTTTATATTAGACAAGAGAATACAGGTTGTCTTTTTTTGACATGGTAAACTTTAAATTTCTTACTGGCGTCAGAATATAGACATGCACTGTTATACTGTGCATAGACTGATCCAGAGACATTTTGATACCTGTATACAGGTATGGGCGCCCAAACTCACAAGCAAAAAATCCGCCCAAATTCTTAAAACCAACAGATTTTAATGTCAAAATAGCATTTAATGTTGAATTTTGGGCCAGAGATGTTGTTTTCGTCTTATTGTTGGAACATTTTGAACCGAAATGGTATGCCCAAATTTTCCCTGGATCAGTCCCTGCTGTATGATATACGTATACTGAGTTTCGACACAAGATTTAAAAGATAAAAAGGGTATTACGTACAGACTTTGAAATACAACTGTGTGTTGGATGAACGGTCAGTCTAGTACAGCTCAAACTTCTTATCTATTATGTACCAATTGCCTTGGTTTAGGACAAGTTTTTATCTCTGAAGTGTGCAAGGATTTGTGGAAAGTAGCAGGCTTCAAAATCAAGATACTTTTAAGTTTATGTATGATATGGCATAAGTATTGTACATGTACATTTAACACCTGTCTATAGTGATATTGTAGATCGGATCATTACTGTAAAACTACACAGGATAGGATTTCTCATTTCTTTAGTTTGAAAGTGGGCCAGGAATCAAGTCCTTCAAAGAAAGTCATTGATGCGAAGCCATTGGGAAAACCATATTACTGGGTCAATAACGGAAGTCCCTAACTTCTGTCAACTTTAACTTCAAGTGGGTAGCTGTAAGCCCAAAGGTATCCTTACTTTCATTAGTCCGGGTTTCTGTCTCCAAAATTACTGTTTTATTATACTGACGGCCGTATTTTGAAGTCAGGGTTTATTGCAATCAAAAAGAGTTGGCTGCCTGGAGTGCCTGCTCAGAAGCGGGTAGTCTGTAGTCCGATATACATGTAGACAAAGAAATAGCAATATATACTACTCAAATCGTGTCTAAACGGTCATAGATAATTTAGCTACGTACCAGTACCTGATATGGACGAGCAGGATCGGCCAGTAAACATTATTCTTCCCCTGAACTCACTTTTGTCTTCTCCAGTCTCAAACTCTTCGCCATTGATGACGTAA
The DNA here is from genome assembly GCA_963971465.1 of Lepidochitona cinerea. Taxonomy (NCBI): domain Eukaryota; kingdom Metazoa; phylum Mollusca; class Polyplacophora; order Chitonida; family Tonicellidae; genus Lepidochitona; species Lepidochitona cinerea. The sequence goes on along the minus strand of OZ020562.1, from coordinate 13,569,600 downwards.
CACTGTTTAGTGGTTTTTCAGTTCTTGAACGTTAATTTCACTTTACAAAAGGCTAAATTATTCATGAATGTCGTAATGACACTCTTTCAGTTTGTTATGTTGTTATTTACTGTCTAAATCTGACCGCAAACTGCACGATCAGAAGCGTGCAGTCTACTCCGACTTTTTGATTGCAATGAGCCCTGACTCCAAAATAAGTCCGTCAGTATAAAAACAATTGTAATTTTGGAGAAAGAAACCCGGACTATACTTTCATCTGCTTGATGCTTGGACCTAAAAATGTTTTAACCAAAGTGGCCTGTGCCAAAGTACATGGAAGATTTTCCCTGTGCCCATGTGTTTTAGTGTTCATAAATATATATATGGAGATGTCTCCTCACAAATAAATATCATGATGCAATTATATCTTGTGAGATGTCCTAGGGCCTGTTTCATTAGTCGCCATAGCATAACTTTTTACGTAACTTCCACGGCAACCCATACGGTAGAGATACGTCCCTATGAAAGTTACGCAAAAAATACATTTACGCCGTATTGTGAAAGCGGCTCCTGGAGTCTATACATACACGTACACACCGATGCTCATTTTTGGCCCTTTTTAGGGTGCTTGAATTATATCATTTAAGACGTGCTAGAGTCTTTAGATACAGTGATGCTTTTTTGGGTTGGGAAATAAGTTTTTGATAGTTTGCTTTTTTTCAAGGTCCGAGTGAGAATGGTTCCTAGGCATATGCAAAAGTGCCACACTTTTTAATGCATTTTACTTAAAGAAGTCCACAATTTTGAATTTATTTATCTCTGCCATGTTAAGAATTTTGAAAACAGCCATCAATATGGTCCAATAACTGCTGGCCCTTTGGTTAGTTACATGGTTTGTGTACATAGTGCTGCAGCTGGCTAACCCCACCCCATGTATCTCCTGAGAGGTTGAATACCATCAGGCATCAGTGCAGGTACATGTACCTAACTTTAAAGTGGCATGAGCTGCCAAAATGTTGATAATTTGACGTTAAATCAGAATTTGGAAATTATTGGCTATTTTTCTCAAGACGTATAATTCAGAAGCTTTTTAGTGATTCTAGTCTCGAAAATGTACGATAAAGTATTGTTTTAACTAACTTTGGCTTAGAATGAATGAATGGTCGTCCCGGTTATTTAAATTTTGTTAACTTTTCGAACACATTTTTGGTTCGTACAGGCCACATACTGTATGGATTGTCCTCATTCCAACGCCAATCATTTAGTTTTTCGATGGCCTTCAAAGCCTCTTACTGTCGTGACGATCAGAAAATATGAAAAAAGTGTGAATTTTGGCAGCTCATGCCATTTTAAGAAGTGCCATGAGCCGACTAGATCTGATGGTTCAGCTGATCAGTTAAGCACTGGACATCTTTATTTTATTAACATGGGCACTTTAAACATATCGTTTTTCCTATCTGTATTTACATGATTGTATGATAAAAATAGAATTTCATCTGAAGTCACATGTATTCTTTAGTGATGCATTGTATGTGCATTCTTCATGCAGCATAATTTGGCATACTTTTAACTTTAAATGCCTGTTTAATTATTCATATATACAAGCTGGAGTGTACATGTACATTGGTAACCTATATGTTTTCACTTTCCAATTTTCTAAATGTATGGGTTTGTAAAACTTTACATGTAAATCCATATACAATGCACATCCATATATTTATAGCATACATGTAGCTGTTCGTCATCCGAGTGCACAATTTTATTTTATGTCTTTATAAAACTTTGCTATCATGTACATGTAAGTATCAGTTAAAAGCAGTACAAATAAGTAAAATTTCAAACTCGATTTTATGCCATAATCTGTAAAAGAAGAGCAGTATTTTACACTACTCCCTAAATATTTACTGCGTCAGATAAAATGTAGGGTCCCACAGGCCATAAAATTTCGATGTCAGTCAGAAATGCTGGGAACCAACCGGTACCGATGCTAGTTTCATTTTACATCATACCATATACTGGCTTTCATAATGGGTAACAGATTTTCATTTCCGTAGTTTTACGACAGTAGCAACAGGCTACCAAAACTGATCGTTACCGTGAAATCCTATTTTCTGGTCCCATATATGTTGTGTACTTGTCCAATCAGTCTTTCTATATGCATTATATGGTCTTATTTATTGCTTTTTGTTCGCATCCTAAAGGATTGCATTGTGTGTGTCAGAGTGTTGTATGTGAAAAACTGAGGGTCACAGATGCTGGTTTTGAGAATCCCATAAATACACTGTACCTACAAGTAGAATAGGGCCTGGGAGTCTACTAACCAAGAGATTTCGCAATATCCGGTGACAGATGACGTTTTTTCATGACGTTTTTTTGTTCTAAAACGTCATAAATGAGCGTCATATTCGAATGATAAAGGCTCCTCACATGCGTAATGACAACGCCGGTGACAGGAAATTTGTGGAATGGTTATGTTACTCTCGCTCCCTATAATCTCATTGATTTAGTTTGCAGTTCTTGAAGGCATATTTTTGTGTGTGGATTCTTGGCATTGACAGCTAACTCACTTTCTGCTGGTCCGGTGCATTCAGTGTGACCTTGGAAGTTTTATGAGCAACCATTGACTCTAAATTAAAGTGACAGGAGCTGCCAAAATGTTGATATTTTGACGTTAAAACAGAATGTTGGAAATCTATTTTCCTCAAGACGTATTTATATAATTCAGAAGCTTTTTAGAGCTTCTAGTCTCGAAAATGTACGATAAAGTACTGTTTTGAACTAACTTTGGCTTAGAATGAATGAATGGTCGTCCCGGTTATTTAAATTGATTTGCTTTTCGAACACGTTTTCAGTTCGTACAGGCAACATAGGATTTTCCTCATTTTAACGCCAATCATTTAGTTTTTTGATGGCCTTCAAATCCTCTTACTGTCATGACGATCAGAAATTTTGAAAAACGTGTGAATTTTGGCAGCTCATGCCACTTTAATAAGACGCCATAAAATTTGTGACAGAGGCTTGGTCTTGTCCCCAGCAATGGTGTATATGGTGTATATGGGGACCTGGTATGAGACCAAGATCAAGGCACGACTTTTGATCGAGAAGTCAATCGAAGGTATCCTCAGACCTTTATGTCGGAAATTTCTAACGGAAAGTCTGTTTTATGTAATTGCTACAGTAGCCCATATTTGACAAGTTCATGTCATTCAGTTGGCCAGGTTTGAACTATAAATTTCTGTTAAGAGTGTGAAGAAGGGCTCCAAGTTCTGTTTTACGTAATTGCTACAGTAGCCCATATTTGACAAATTCATGTTATTTAGTTGGCCAGGTTTTAACTATTTCTGTTTAGAGTGTGAAGAAAGGCTCTAAGTTTGAAGCAGATGGTGACAATTCATACAGATTTAGACATCCTGACTGATTTTAACATCAGAGCCTTGACCTAAAACTGATCACACTGATTCAGGGGACGTATTGATCTGAAATCTCAACAACATTGCCCGCTGACGAGATATCCTGTGCTAGAAAATCAGGTTTATTAACTAATCAAGGCTGGCTGTAATTATTTTGCCAAGGAACACTACAAACACCGTTGATAGGCCGACAGTCAAGAAATCTTCAGCTCTTGACGGAATATCTGAACAAGCATGCTTGTAGGAAAATAATTACTAGACTTGCTTAATGTCGGCACAACCTAATTTATTATTATACCAAGACATCAAAGATTGGAATAGCAATTTGCCCAACCACATTGTTAGTCTTTGATGTATTTTGTAATTTACAAAATTTTATGGGATGGTTCGAACTTGCCAGTTACCAACGAAAGGTCGTGGGTTTCCTCCGGGCATAGAGCCCGGTTTCCTGGCTCCCACAATAAAACTGGCAACGCCGCCATATAAGTGAAATAATCTTGAGCGCGGCGTAAAACACCAAACAACGAATCAATCAACAAAATTTTATGGGATGGTTCTGTATACCAACAGAAGCTTAGTTAAGAGGGAGAGGCGGGGTGTCGCTGCTTAGTGTAAAGGGTATCAGGTTAGTCAGTGTCATGTACCCACATGGGCAGTGTACATGTAGATCTGATTGGATGGGCAGTTTTTAACATGTTTTAATAACCTGGAAGAGATAGGTACATGTACAAGGGTATCTGTAAAAATTTACACCAGTAAGAGAATCTGACCACCCTTATTCAAATCGCTGATTAACCCTTTGGTAAAGAATCGGGTGTACTCTCCTAATATGCCTGACAAAGCAGTTGCCATGTAAATATTTATGAACACTAACACACACAGGCACAGGGAAAATCTTCTTGTCTAAAATAACCACGGAGACAAGTTTCTACATGTAATTGTGTTAAAAAGAGGTATATCGTTTAGACCTTTATACCCCATCATAAATTGTTGTAATAAAGTAAACCTATGATAGCCATGTAAATATGTGTACAATACTTTTGATTTAGGCTAAATTATCTAGCAAGCAATCAGCTGACAGAATTATATTAGCCCCATCGCATATAAAATTGTCATTTGAATTTTTTGAGTCACATGTGGAAGAGTTGCCAGGTAGTTGCTGAAGGTCGGGGTTTCCCTCCCCCACTAAACCTGGCATAAGTGAAATACATGTAATAGTGAGTGCGGCGTAAAACATCAATCGATCAATCAATACATTTTTTGAGGTCAAATTAGAAAGGTTTTTCTTTGCATAGTATGGGGCCTCCGTGGCTCAGTAGGTAGAGCGTTGGACGCTCAATCCGAACAGCCTTCCACCAATGGGTTGCAGGTTCAAATCCCACTCAGTCCCCAAAAAATTGGAAAATTTTCTGACTGGGTTTTCACTCGAACGACCTATGTGGGATAGTTGCCAGTTTCCAACGGAAGGTCGTGGGTTTCCTCCGGGCATAGAGCCCGGTTTCCTCCCACAATAAAACTGGCAACGCCGCCATATTTATAAGTGAAATAATCTTGAGTGCGGCGTAAAACACCAATCAATCAATCAATCTTTGCATAGTAACAGCATAGTACTTAACAAATGTTTGAACACTACATGTATATACTGTTAAATATTACAATCTCATACATAAATTTACAATGGGTTTGACTACCAGTACATATATTATAGGTCAGTGGCCATGTGGTTGGATACAAGCCAAACCTTTCTGCATACATATTTCTGTTTGTTTATAGGTGAAATAATATTGAAAGTAAGGTTAAGTCTTTTCTCACGGACACTCAACCTAACTTGTTTGGGCCATTTTCAAAAAAATGTACAAATTACGGTAAAGACATTTTTATTGATTTATTTTAGGTTAAACGGTTGATAACCTCAGATTTAGTGGGGAAAATGGTTTAAGTAAGACTAGCTTATATGTTTTGCACAAGCAATTTACCAAAACTTTAACACTGAGCCATATTCTACAAAGCTAGATACACTTAAAGTGCTGGTTGTCTTTACCGTTATCAAGTAACTTTTGTTTTCAGAGTCACTTTTTTGAAAAGGCTATTATGATTTTGAAAAAGAACCTGTTTTATTTGAATTAACTCGACAATATGGATTTAAATGTAGAATTTCACTGCTTAGAAACATTTGCAAGCATTAAAATTTTGAGAAAATGTTAGAAAATAAAGATATGTCTTTACCGTAATTTTTATAGTTATCTAACTTTTCTCACTTAAATACACAGGAGAAAGGGGGTGCCTTTAACACTTCCTGTAGAATCAGGATGTAGGCAGCCATTTTGAACTATATGGAGTCACAGGAGAGCACACGTTTTTCACAGATTCTGACTTTTATCAAGTGTCACACAAATTGTCTGTCTTTACCGTTGTTAGGGTATGGTTACCAATTAGTTTATGATTGTAGTTACCGTAAATCACGTAGAATTTAGACGATTTTGTTTCCAACTAAGGTCATGCGATAAGGGCGGCTGATGTTATTTCCCAGGGATTGGTGAACAAAGAATCGATTAGTGACACTAACGAGCTCACTGCAGGGTATTCATGCCTGTCGCTGGGTTGTGTTGATAGTCGCTTACCGGCCGGCTGAATGCACTCTTTTGTGTATTGTGAGTTATTAATTACAGATAAACATAAATTCAATAAAATCAAAATCCGAACCTTACTACATTTGGTTGGTTTTCTAAAATTGAATCCTGTTATAAAACTTAAAGAAAAAGAAAGAAAGTAGCTAAAAACTGACGCGTCAAACTCAACTGTGTGTATTATTGCCATATTGGTATCGGTCAAACCGTCATTTTCTCAGTGTTTTTATTCAGTTGGCCTCAGAAATGGTTACACAGTTGTTGATATCATTTTTACCTTGTATCTATACGTTCTTGTAAAACATCGGTAAATCCATGTTATTATAAGTTTGCCCTGGAAATATACACGCGTTTCTGGCGAGTTGAAGAAAGCCAGTTGGAATATTCTATTGTCCTTCAAAAGGGGGGGAGAAAGTCCAAAGTTCAGGAGATCGGTATATTTTTTCTTCACCAGGCTTTGTTTGAATGTCACTTGGTATGAATTTCGCTATCGCCGCAGCGAAATTAAAGTGACTTTGATAATACGGTATCTTTCGATTTAAATCTTAAAACATAAAAAAATGAATATTTAATTATGGAGCTGTATCTTCTCTGATTTCGAAACTGTCAGTCGCATGGTTTCATCATACAACTATAGTCTATAACACATTACGGCCGTGGTGCTATGGTTTCATCGGATGCAGACTTAGTTTTAGCCTACAGACTACAGTATTTTTTCAGAGCAACTACTTGATCGAAATATGGCTTGTAATCTCCGTACAGACGACGGGGAAGTGAAACAAGAAACATTAACAGGAACCAAAAACATGATCAAGAATAAGAACTATTTGAGAATTTTACAGATCAAATTCTTCGAAAACCGTTTTCGTTATTATTTGTAAGATTCAATATATGTGATCTATTTAGTGACTCAACGTATGAACAAATGTATCGAGTCTCCGCCTTCGAACGGTAGGCTACATGGGGCCAGTCAGTTTAATATGTGGATTTTGATTACAGCAAAACACTATAGATTAAGATTGGTTGAAGGTCAGCTATTTGCTGAATCTTATTGGCTGTTTCGCTTAAAGGGGCATGAGCTGCCGAAATTCACACATTTTTCATAATTTCTGATCGTCACGACAGTAAGAGGCTTTGAAGGCCATCGAAAAACTAAATGATTGGCGTTGGAATGAGGAAAATCCATACAGTATGTGCCCTGTACGAACCGAAAACGTGTTCGAAAAGTAGCAAAATTTAAATAACCGGGACGACCATTCATTCATTCTAAACCAAAGTTAGTTCAAAACAATAATTTATCGTACATTTCCGAGACTAGAAGCACTAAAAAGCTTCTGAATTATACGTCTTGAGAAAAATAGCCGATAATTTCAACATTCTGTGTTTACGTCAAAATATCAACATTTTGGCAGCTCATGCCCCTTTAATGAAAATTCTCTGACAGTGAGTGACATTTACCACCCCGCCCATATTGGCAATAACCCTTTGTTGTATTAAACTGAACTTTCCAATGATACGCTACGGGTATCCGATCAGTTATCGTACAGAACCAATTAAGCGATTAAGCTTTCCCGCCGATGACAACATGCTTACGTATCGAGGCATCTTCTTGCAAAATTTAAACGTTCAAATATAATTACAACTTTTTTGTGGAGTTACATTTGTCCGCCGACCCAAGAATAGTCGACTTCGGCCGTGTCGGGGACTTTTCGAACACGAGAAATGACGTCACAACAGCTTCAACGTTGGATGTACGATAACTGGTTCCCGTCACTCTACAAAAACACGCAGACGAGTGGGTGAATGTTCGGTCCCTAAAACTTTATTTCAGAATCCTGGGAGAAATTAAACTATTTCAACAAAAGTCGACTGAGCCCAGCTTCACTTCCGTGGAATTTCTTGTCAATGCAAACACTGATGTACATTTTAGCATTGAAAAACCGGCAAAAGTGTACGATAACTGATCGGATACCCGTAGTGTCGGCAAGCGCTTTCTAAAAAAAATAAAAAATCTGCCATTAATTCCCATAATTCATGCATCGTAATTCATGGACCAGTTTTAACTAAATAAGGACCAATTGTAACTAAATAAATACAAAAATAACGATGGTTTAAACACTTCACGGGAAACTGAACTGATAGATGGACGTGCCTACAGTAAACGTAAAGAATTGAACGGGGAATGGTGCTGACGAAACTGCTGTACAAAGTATAGACCGGCGGAGATAAACACATTTTTTATATGTGCACCTTGCTTTAATGATATAAATCAAAATAATTTAACTCAACATTTGGTGAGAAGGGGACAGTTAGTTTTGGGATGACATAAAAATACGACATGAACCAGCGAAATGTAAAAGAATAAGAACGCATAGAAGAAAACCATAGCATAAGTTTACCGTTGACAAGAACAACACATTCACTGCCGTAATGATTTATTTCCTTATTCCAAAAGCGAATTTCGGGAATCTTCGAATAGTTATTAGAGAAAATCTGGTCTTCAGTCCGCAGACAGCCCTTTGTTAGTACATCTATGGCGCACGCTGAGCCAAACAACATGCCTACTTCCGCAAGTGATTAAGCTCTCAGCTGGCGCCCTCCTTTGAAGTAAGCCAGCCTTCTCGTAGTGTCGGATTTTAAGTTAAGAATTAGGTGTCGATGTTCTAAGTGATTTACGGTAAACAAAGCACAAGTGTTTTAAATCCATACATGAATAATTTTAGAAAAATAAAAAAGATTTTATAAGCTCAACATGTGACCTGGTGGGAAAAGTTTTTCTTTACCGCAATTTGAATGTGTCTTTACCGTAAAAAAAAGCAGTGACGGTAAAGACAAGCCATTTACGGAAAAGAAAAAAGTGTATTCTTTTTCTCATTTAACTTAAAATACTGTAATAAGTTTACACTGTGACAACAATTTAACTACACTGGATTTTTATTATTACAATTAATACCTTAAATTTAATTTTTTTCAAAGGCTTTGATGAGCATTGCACTGGTGTAAGAAACATTATTTATACTTATACTGTAGAAATGCTGCATTTAAAAGTAAAAGAGTAAATTTCTTAAACAAAATTTAAAGAGTATATACAAGCCATCGAACAAAAGCTTGAAGTGGCGAGGCGAAGTTTTACAAGTGTCTAGAGGAGGAATCAGTGATCAGTGATGCACACCAAGACCAGTGTCGGGACCAGTTTGGCTAAGACTTGGTCTTGGTCTCGAGCCTTCAGGTCTCGGTTTTTTAGGCCAAGACCAGCACGAGACCAACAATATAAGGTATACAATGTATGCGCAACGCCTGGACGCCCGTTGCGAGTGGACGTTAGCTCTACGAATAACTAAAAAAACCTCCTGGCAGCTTTCTTGTTAAAAGGCGAGCCTAGCCCTTAGCTCCCTGGAGTCCAAATGTAATGCGTTGTTATTTTTCTTTTATAGAAAATTAAAAAATTTTAAAAGCTTTTCAGTACTGTGGATATAAACATGACATTCTCAGCGTCATTACAAAGTGCTTAATGCCTGTTGTTCAATGTCGATTACAGAGATAAGGGCCAGATATCTTCAGTCTGTGTACGGGTTTCTTCTCCCAGGCCATGGTCGTTGCCAGGCTTGCGCCGCATCTGTATTATTATACGTCACCCTTGTGGATAATACAAGATGAGATTTGGTTATATTTGAGAACCAAATCTCATCCCATATTACCCAGCAAGAACGACGTAATACAAATTTATTATATTTCAAAGCCAACTATCTATAACTTACTAACTTGTATATAATTTGGTCGCATTTCGAAGAAAACGTCAAAATTGGCTTATGTTATGTTTAGAGCAAATCAATTATAGTTAAGGACAGGCTTACTGTTGATTGTACGACTGACGCAGATGGTTTCGATATGAAATTTACATGTCTGGAATGCTTCATAAAGTTGATATTGTACAGTTACTACAGGACGGTTGACCGTCCGGTGTCTGTCGAATTTTGATTGACAGTCTAGAATGCATGAACAGCTGTTACAATGGACTACGGGAAAGTTCAAAATGTATTTTGTTTCCAGGTGTAAAACAGCTTTCAACCAATAAAATGCTTGCGATTTTCTCTGTAATCATGGGATAACCTTCTTTAGTAATCTGTCGGCACTCTATTTGTGTATGTGTGGACAGCGGTGCAACTTGCCGCTCCATAAAGTATTTTCTTCGTCATGTCAGTCACATCGACGATAATAAAATTTACCTTTCGAGATCATAAAGCGTATGATGATGCCTGTGTGAAAATGGTTATCCTTTAACATAACTCCATGTCTCCGTCGATCGGGGGCATTCAGCAGAGGGGGCATCATCATGCAAATCATTCTTCAGCAATGCAACTTGTTCAATATTTTGTTTGACAACTTTTAATTTTATATCAAAGATCGTTCTCTGGCCTAATGAGGGCAGGGAATCTTTCTGCATTCTTCAATCTTCACCCAAAACATTACAACATCTACTTACTTATAAATGTCATACCATTCATCTCAAATTCAGCATGAGCTGCCAAAATTCACATGTTTTTCATAATTTATGATGGTCACAACAGCAAGAGGCTTTGAAGGCCATCGAAAAACTAAATGATTGGAGTTGGAATGAGGAAAATCCTTACAGCATGTGACCTATATGAACCGAAATAGTGTTCGAAAAGTACGGTAAACAAAATTTAAGTAACCGAGACGACCATTCATTCATTCTAAGACAAAGTAGGTTCAAAACAATACTTTATCGTACATTCTCGAGATTAGAATCACTAAAAAGCTTCTGAATTATACGTCTTGAGAAAAATAGCCATTAATTTCAACGTTCTGTTTTATCGTCAAAATATTAACATTTTGACAGCTCATGCCACTTTAACAATCTTAAAACAATACATCTATTATGACTGGCCCCAATAGTCAATACACAGAATATCAAATTCTAAATTATCAAAGAAATATAGCGTTGATTACTTTATTAATGTCAAGTTAACAAATCTTAGTACGCAGTTTACTGGGACTTCGAAAAAGTACTTTAAATCCCGTAACATGTATCATTGGGTTGCCGTTGTTGGATATAATTTTCCCCAATCTTTAATCCCTTGTATGCAATGCAGTGTGAAGGCCTTACAGCTCTGTACTTAGAGATTGAACATTTATAGTTGTTTGTCTTTACCGTTATGTCTTTGCCGTTAACCCGTTAACGGTAAAGACAAAGTGTAAAAATTAAAATTTTCAATTTAGCTAATTTAAAAGTAGATTAAGCTTTGCTACTTTCAGGTTAGCCTTTGGCACACACTTGGAGTTTTCAAAATTATTTTAAGAATATTTTGGAGACTTTTTTATTTTGTATCGTTCTTTACCGTAATTTGTACATTTTCTTGAAAATGGCCCGTTTATATTTATGATCACTAAAACACACGGGCACAGGGAAAATCTTCTTGTCTAAAATAACCATGGAGACAAATTTCTAATTGTGTTAAAAAGAGGTATATCATTTAGACCTTATACTTGTTTATATGTGTTCAGTAATATTCTGAACGACTTTTGCAAGAAACTTACTCTCTGACTCTATTAGTGTTTACATTGTTGTTGTTGTTGAATTTAAGAATCTGGGTTAATTCATGTACAGCTGTGGCTTACTTATACAGCCAGCCAGCCAGGTGAAGTCTACCAGGATGACACCCTGCATTGGCAGTGTCATTCATTCAACTCTCACTGGCAGCCTCGAGTCAGTATTAGTCACCTAATGTAAATATCCTAGTAACTATTTAACAATTTGAATACTATAGCAAGTGTGTATTGTGTTTTGAACATAAAATTCAGGTTTTTTACTTGGGATGTACAAGGACGAGCAATCTGAAGATAACAAATTATTAGACTGCTTTCTTCCATGTTTGGTCTAAAACAATAACAATAGCGATTGCTCGATAGGATTATCGGTCGCTCCATGGAGGTAAGACACCCAATGAAAAGTCTCAAACTTTTAGAGCGCTTTTCGTAATGTTTTGAGTACTTCAAGCGGAATTCTTCCCGTATACGTAACTTGACAAGCAATATCTGCATGTAGGATTCAGAATATGAAAATCGAGTTTATGCTCAAATCTGTTATGATAAATTATGATTGTATTAGTTTGCTGTCTGGATAGATTTTGTCTTCGAAGCTAAATAATTGCACTTTATAGTTTATACACAATCTGTGGTTTGCCATATACACAAGTAGCAAATTAATATTTATGGACACTAAAACACACGGGCACAGGGAAAATCTTCTTGTCTAAAATAACCACGGAGACAAGTTTCTAATTGTGTTAAAAAGAGGTATATCATTTAGACCTTTATACCCCATCATAAATTGTTGTAATAAAGTAAACCTATGATATTTCATTAGGTTGACGACAATTAATATTATGTTCATATACATTGTAGCGTCACAGGTTAAGTAAGAGTGCACGATACCCAGGCAGGTTTCCACGAATGGAATGGGTTGCCTGTCCAGATCCCACTTAATCAAAAAATCTGTGCAGTTACACTTTCTATGACTTTGTTTTCATTCAATTTTGCTCTGGTGTTGTTATTTTCCATTACAACAATTAGTAGGTTAAGATTCTTTCTGTGGTTGTTTTAGTTTCATAGACATGAGTGTTTTAAACTTACAAAACCCTGTACAATGCGCATTGTATAGTATTAATTTAGATTCATTGATTCAACATGCATCTGTTAATATATACAGGAAAATTGAGTTTTTGGATCAATCTGACGTCGGAATTGTGTTCATTTCGTCTATGACGTAATGCAAAAGCGGCGTGTCACAGCGACTGCAACAGAGAGATGACGTCAATGCCCTACAATTCGAACAACATCATAAACATGTCGTTCTAAGCAGAAAGGGTCTATTGCTAATTTCCACCCCTGATATACATTGTATAGATCTAACCTATTTTTAAATGCATGGGAGTAGGGTGTTAACACTTCAGTACCTGTACAATGTTTTTAGGGCAATGCTAATATCACTGGGCTGTGAGCTCAATGTTAGGACACTTTAAACTGTTTGTATTTGTATGCCTATTCCAACCTACTTCAAAGCAATTTTATCACAAAAACCTCTTCGCTGTGTGAAAAATAAATCAAGAGCACTGAAAGATAGCATGTCTGGTAACTTCCTTGTATGCTGTGTTTTGATTTTCTGTTATTAGGGGCTGTCAATGTCTTGTATAGATGTTCATGTAACAGACACGAAGATCCATAGCAAATATTGGCAATATATATTTTATTTATAAGTAGATAAAAGTATGGTAAGCAGTTTATTTACTGCCACGCCCTATTTTGGACTCGATGTATACTCAGATTACTGTTCTTAATATAATGGTACATGTACTATCTCCTGGCTTTCTGTAAAAATGTTCTGCAGAAGTAAGATAAATTTGAGTGTAAATAATAGTTCATTTGTCCAGCAAAATGAGCTTAATATAAACCCTTTCGGCTTAAGGATTGACGCTAGCGTAGAAGCTTCGTTGTATAGCAAAATGACGCTACAGTGCAATTGAGTTTTGGAATCAATTTGACGTTTGGATCAATTTGACGTTGCCGCAATGCAAAAAAGATGTGTCACAGTGCCCGCTACAGAGAAATGACGTCAATGCCGTACAACTCTAACAACATCATAAAAACGTCATTCTAAGTCGAAAGGGTCCATTGAAAATATAATTCAAAATATAGGACAACTGTAGTGTAGGAGTATAGATCTACATGTACATACAGTACGTGTATGCTTTTGTTCAAGATAAACAATAGAACCCATCAGATAATCTCAATTCTTTGTGAAGAATTTTTTTGCCTTGCTTATCAAAGAGACTAAATCATTCATTAAGTTGTACCTTGTTTTTTGGCTAAAAACGATACAAATGACTAATTATTTTGGATACTCATTGGATGGAATTTTTTAAGATGTAAATCTTGAGGTATGAATGACTTCTATATTTTCTTCTGAAAATTGTCTCCATAGTTACTACAAATTGTCCCGTTAGAAAGGGCCTTACACCAAATTTAAAACGAGTTGTTAAAGATGAATTCTTGCCCTCTTATACTGTATGTACATGTATTCCTGGGCTCTGGTTTAGTGTATTAGGTTTCACTTTATAACGTCACAATTGATTTTCTTTGTTGCGCAACATCATTTAAACATGACACAAGTCTAGGAAACCAGTAAACAATTCAGCCGAGTTTTTGATCAATCTTAGTCACGATTTTGATACAGTGGATCAACCCAATATCAAGATTATTGGTTACAATTAAAAAACTACTGCAAAACTATCGAACTGTCAGACCATTTTGATCAGATGCTAAACCTGTTCCAAAACTAATTTGCCAAGCAGAGCAAGCACTCTTCTGGTCTTGCTTGCTCGCCGGCCAAATCACTTGCAAAATGCATGAGGGCAAGCAGGATATTCCAGCACTGAATTGTGAGAATGAAAAATCCTCAGCCACATACGCAATGACAAAATCGGTGACTGGGAATTTGCACTCCCTATAAAGTCAAGAAGGTATTCTAATTGAACTGAGGAAATGGCTTTGATGGCTTTAAAGTTTAATATACTTTCAACCATACCTAATGTTTTATCGCCCTCGTGGTTGGAGCATTGTGGCTCTGATTTAGCCATGTATGCTGACCCAACAAGGAGGAACATTAAGTATGCCACATGATTAGGCTTCCTGACGTTTTATGGTCTGTGGAGCCTAATCGAAAAATTTCAGTGAGAGGGGTGAGGGAGGGGGGAATCTTTTGTCGTCATATAACCTTCACTGTTGTGCTACGTTAAGCCCCAATCAATCAATCAATCAATCAACCTGCTGTTTTATCAAATTATTTAATGTGCTCGTTTTTTCAGAGTTCAAGTGACCGTGTAGTGAGGTGTTAATCTGAGGGTTGAAATCGGGTGCCTGTGTGATGCCCCTTTTCAGCAGATCGCAGAAGGGCCCTGTGGAGCTGGTCAAAGCTCTCAGGGATTCTATGTCTGACCTGGCCAAGGAACAAGACAAACAGAAACAAGATAAAGGAGAGAAGAAAGCAACTAAGGTACATTACATATATTACCAATTAAAAACTTGGGCCCCCGTTCCGTTAGTGGTTTCATTCATTGATGGATTATGTTTTCAATTTTGTACAGTGTGTACAACATACATGTTGAAAGGAAACCATGCTTTCTTACCCAATGATCTGATAGCTTTGTATTGAATAGAGAGTAGAGACTACTTCATTCCGCTTCGATATGGGGATAAATTCTGATTGAATTTTAACGTTGTGCAGCTCGTTAGACTGAACCCTTGTGTTCGTGCAGCATGGACCGGTGTTCGACAACTGAACCCTGCGGGACCGTACGCCTTAGCGCACAGTGAGCAGACTGAGAGCCATGGATAAACTGAAATTTTGGTTACCATGTATTGTTATAACTTCAACTCGAGGCAGATTATCAGTTACAATGACACCGTCTTCAAATCCGATTAGAATTGACGTCCTAGTCGAGAATGGAAAAACAATTTAGCAGATTCTAGCCTGTCGATTTTCATTTTTGTAATGCTTTCGTGCAGGTCCGCGACTGACTTCTCAGAAATCTATTTTCATTGGCCCGAGTATCTGTTTCTGCAAATTTATGCAGCTAAAACAGACTGACGTTCACTCATAAAGGTGTTTATTTATGTCACTTGCAATTCGCGAAAACTCTCCAAATTGAGAATTGTTCTAAATAAATAACACGTACTACATAGATTTCCCAGACGTCCGAGGCCGTACGCGAGGCATGATCAGTTTGTCATTTACTCTGCTTTCGACACCTGCTGTTGTTGTCAAGCGAGTCCAGCTGTGAAATTCATTGTCAGTGTTCGTCCACGTTTTACCTACTGAGGAGTGTGCTGTTTCCACGGGCGTCTATGGACTACTATTTTGAAAGAATGTACGCTTTAAAATGGTTACTGTTGTGCGTAGCCAATCGGTTCTATGTGTTGTTTGGAAACAACATGTACATGTACCTGTCAGTGTGGTGTAGAAATTTTTACTCCCGGCCAGGGAATAAAACGATACTTAAAAAAAGGTTTTTGCGTCTCTAATTTGGGGGTTTTTGAGCGGCTTATTTGGGGTTTTTCTTAGAGCCTCTAATTTGGGGGCCGTTGAACAGTCTCTGAAAACGGCTGTATCCGGCCCTGCTCGAGTATGCCATAAAACATCAATCAATCAAACTGAGTCAGAGATATGATGGCTAAAGCAGGAAGCTTGGTTCTTTCCCCTAATAAATCCCCTAACACTGTCATGTGACTGGGCGATAAATCACTAAAACCCTTTTAACGTCATTCTGTGCTAAATTATAGAAACATTTATGAGGACTAAAACACACTGGCACAGGGAAAATCTTCTTGGCTAAAATAACAATGGAGACAAGTTTCTAGTTGTGTTAAAAAGGTGTATGGCATTTACACCTTTATACCCAGTCATAAGCTGGTATAATAAACTAACAACCTAAATAGGTTGATCATTAATATTCCAACAATGTGTACAGGTACGGTAAGAATTCCGCTAATTCAAGGACGAGCAATGTGAAGATAACAAATTATTAGACTGCTTTCTGCATTGTTTGGTCGAAAACAACAACAATAGCGATTACTCGATAGGATTATCGGTCGCTCCATGCAGGAGGTAAGACACCCAACAAATAGTCTCAAACTTTGCTTTTTCGTAATGTTTTGAGTACTAGAATTAGCGGAATTTTTACCGTAACCAGTTTTATCCTTAAACTCTGAACACCAATGAGGCATATCATTTAGACATTTATACCATAAGTTGTTAAAATAAACCACAACCCATGATATTTCATTAGCCTTATTATATATTGATATATATATATTTATGAGCACTAAAACACACGGGCACAGGGAAAATCTTCTTGTCTAAAATAACCACGGAGACAAGTTTCTAATTGTGTTAAAAAGAGGTATATCATTTAGACCTTTATACCCCATCATAAATTGTTGTAATAAAGTAAACCTATGATATTTCATTAGGTTGACGACTGACAGGAGCTTGGCCTTAGTCAGTAGAATTTTCTGGAACACTTTGTATTGCATTGACAATGCTTATGCATCTTAAGCTATAGTAAGAATATCGTCAGACTATATATTATGGGGTCATGGGAAAAGACAGTGAAAATTCCCCCATCCCCCCCCCCCCCCCCCATACCCCTTTCCCAGAAAACCTAGGTAGAAGGCAGACAGGGGAGTTTAGCCCTGACCAGTATGTCTTC
This sequence comes from Lepidochitona cinerea, assembly GCA_963971465.1. NCBI lineage: Eukaryota > Metazoa > Mollusca > Polyplacophora > Chitonida > Tonicellidae > Lepidochitona > Lepidochitona cinerea. The sequence continues at coordinate 13,552,296 of OZ020562.1, read as the reverse complement.
CAAACTCTTGTTCTTTTTATAAGCAATGACTGGCCTTTGGGTCAGAGGTCGAGTAAGTTTACTTTGAAGTAGTTTGTATTCTTCTACTATAATCTTGGCCATAGCAATGCTAGCTTTGTTATACTGAAACACAAATGGTATTATAGTTTTTTCACGACATCTTCCGGGGTCCAAGTTCAAACCCAAAGGATAAATAGTTTGTAATGTTTGAATCCAAAAACTTTCCCTTTCCAAACCTTTGTGTTTGGTATCTGCAGCGGAAGTGAGAAAAGGGATTTTCTCAATAGGCATAATTTCAAAATGGTCCTTGACCGAATGACCTTGAGTATTGAAATGTTGTGCCACGGGTACATCATGTTTAAGTCTTATACTAGATAAATGGTTGGCTGCTCTTTGTCGTAGAGAATTCTGAGTTTCTCCGACGTACTGTTTGCGACATTTTTTGCACGTGATTACATACACGATATTAGAGGAGTCACAATTAAGATTCTCTGCCATTTGATATTTGTCGCGAGTTTGTTCTCCGAAAAAGGTACCGCGATCGGGTACGTATATATCGAGTTTGCATCGCGTCTTAAGGCATTTCAATGATGTACCTGAGAGAAATGTTGGACGGTAATGGTACACTCGTGAAGGGGAGGTAAGCGTATCGGAGGATGAAGGGGGGAACATGATTTGTCTTACTGTGTTAGATTTAATCCTTCGGAGTAATCTAATAGAATACTTCCTAGGGAGGAGAGCTTTAAAAAGAACAGAACAAGCCTGGTTAAAAAAATCTAAAGAACTACAGTTTCTATAGAATCTAAATATCTGAGATTTAATGACTCCCTTGAAAGTGTGGGGAGGATGGTATGACCCAGCATGTAGCAGCTGATGCGTGTCAGTAGGTTTGAAGAATACTTTGTAATCTAGATACCCAGTAGTATGATATGTATGACCCTTGTAAATAGTTACATCCAAAAAATCCACAGAAGTGTGATCAATAGTAGGCTGTAATTTAATGCTTGAGTCGTGAGAATTAAGAGTATCAATGAAAATATGAAGGTCTTCCAACGTATGTTGCCAAATGATAAAAATGTCATCCAGATACCGAAGGTAAATAAAAGGTTGTTTGTGACATTTGTGAAGAATGTCACTCTCCCACTCAGCCATAAAAATAGAGGCAAAGTTAGGACTAAAACGTTTCCCCATAGCACACCCTTTAATTTGCTGAAAGATCTCCCCATTGAATTCAAAATCGTTTCCTTTTAAGCTGAGTTCCAGCAATTCTAAAATGTCTTTATCCGGACGACGGTGGTCAGGATATCTTTGGAATGCTGATTTTATGGATTTAAGACCCAGATCTATGTCAATGTTTGTATACATAGACTCCACATCCAGAGTAACTAAAATCACATCTTGTGGGATGGATTTCTCAGATAATTTGGCCAATAAATCATCCGTATTTTTTATAAAGCTAGGATGCCGATTCGCTATTGGTTTTAGATAGTAATCAATTAGCTCTGATATTCTGTAACTTTCACTGCCACAATCTGAGATAATAGGACGCCCAGGGGGCATTGTAGGCTTCGGCCATTTTTCAATGGGTTTGTGAATTTTCGGAAGACTATAGAAGACCCTGTTTTTAGAGTTGTGATCAGATTCCAAATAGCGATACTGTTTTTCATTAAGTAAGCCTTTATCTTGAAGAGAAACAAGAATTTTATTAAACTTCCTAACATTTTCAGGCCAAATTTCCTTATCAAGTTTTTTGTAATGAAGAGGGTTGCTTAGCTGCCGTTCTATCTCTTCAATATAATCCTGTTTTGACATAATAACTGTTGCCGAACCTTTATCAGCAGGTTTAATAACTATGTTTGGATTTCTCCTTAGCTTACTTAAGGCAAGACATTCTGAATGAGTAAGGTTATGTTTGTTTTTCTGATTAGTTAAAATATCAAACTTCCTAGATACAGAGTCACGACTAATGTTTATCTCTGGGTCATACATGTGAGAAGGGGGTGTATAGCCGCTTTTAGATGTAAATGGCTTGTGTACCCCACTAGAATCTCGGTAGATATCAGCCAGACTAAGATTTCTGGAGAACTCCATAACATGCACTAATTTACTAATAGAAAAGTCCCTATCAGATAATGGTTTTGGGCAAGGCACAAATGAGAGTCCTCTATTGAGTAGAGATATATCATCAACAGTGAGTTCCTCGTTACTAAGATTAACAATATTACTTCCTAAGCCGAAAGTAGGGTGGCACATGCCCTGTCCCAAATTTAGTTTAAATCTAGTGTCTGAAGCCAGTGAGTATACAAGCAATTTGCTGTATCTTCGGTCCAGTGAATTTTGTCCGTGGATACTCTAAATTTTGAATTGGGAATTTTTGGTATGACCATAACTCTCTTCATCTTGGAAGCAGAAGAGTTATATAGGTTCAGGTTCGAAACTTCACTGGCCGGTAATTTTGTGGATGACTGGATCTCTACAAAGTAGATGAGCGAATTGGAAAAAGTCTTCCTAACCGCTGTCATCATGTTGCGCATTTGATTTAACGAAGCGTTTGGCTCAGTAGTTGTCTTGTTATTGATACCAATATTCAAGATAACTTTCTCAGGTTTGGGACCTTGATACTTTTGAATTAGCGTCCGAAATGAATTGAAATTGGCACCAGGAAAACATTCTACCTGCATATCAGGGTGGGGGTCAAGGTTAATTCTAGATAGATTAGAATCCCCAAGTAAAAGAACTTTCTTAGTTACATTAGGAAGGTGCCAATTAGAGCCATTAAAAACGCACGGTTGAATTTTATGTTTCTACCCCAGTAAGGCTATTGGTCATTTACGTTTTGTTTATTGTTAGTTCGAGTTGAGTTGCAATAACTGGATAACCTGTGGTGTTCCCAACGCGCCTGTCGTGAACATTACGCAACATTTCCTAATAACGTCCATTGAGTGTTTCACCATCACTGAGAACAGCTTTCAGGTCTCATTTGTCGTGGGTTCAACACTTTACACGAAGCTCAGCATAAAGACAAAAAAAATATATCAGAAAACGTTACCATGCCCCGACTTACGACACAACAAAGGGAACTTTGCCATTGGCATGTTACAGGCGGGTCTCAGTTGTGCCGCCGTAGGACGTCACATGCAGTGTCATCCCTCCACAATTAGTCGCCTCAGAATCAGGGAACATGAAACTGGTAATGTTGCCGACCGACCACGCCCTGGTCAGCCAAGAGTTACTACAGCCCGTCAGGATCGGTACATCGGTTTGTTGCACACACGTGACGGATTTCGCACCGCGACACAGACTGCTCGTGAGACAGTGGGAATTGGAAGACCCAGGGTAAGCCTCAGCACCATCCGACGCTGTCTCCAACAGATACAGATGCATGCACGCATCCCCTACCGAGGGCCCATATTGACACCCGCCGCACGCTAAAACCATTTACGATGGGCTCGAAATCATCAGAGATGGCGTATCAATGATTGGAACTCTGACGAGTCTCGTATCTGCCTTAATCGTCCTGACCGACGTCAACGTGTGTGACGCAGACGTGGTGAACATTTCGCAAATGCATGTGTGAGGGAAGGAAATCGCTGGGGTGGATGTATTGTGTTATGGTGTGGGGAGGCATCACTTCTCACAAATGAACTCCCCTTGTCATTGTTGATGGCAACCTGAATGCTCAGGGTTACGTGGATAACATCCTTCGACCTGTGCTGCTTCCATTCCTCCAAGCCAATGTTGGCGTCACGACGTTTCAGCCAGACAATGCGCGCCCACACTCTGCAAGGTTGACACAAGACTTCTTGCAACAGAATAATGTGAACATCATGGAATGGCCAGCTTACTCCCCCGATCTATCGCCCATAGAGCACTTGTGGGATCAGCTTAAGAATGCTGTTGCACAACGTCAACCCAGGCCACGCAACCGGCGTGAATTGATCCAGGTAGTGCAGGAAGTGTGGGACCGGATCCCACAGCACAGAATAGCCACACTCATCAGGTCCTTGCGTCGCAGATGTACTGCTTGCGTTGATGCCCGAGGTGGACATACCCATTATTGAATGATGACACCTTCAATTTCTGTATCAACGATTTGTTTGCAAGGAATAAAAGTCACCAGGGTTTCACATAATGTCAATTCTTTGTCTCATTGTGACCAATGCCTTGTTCTTCAATTTAAGAGTACTTACAATATTTTACACTTTACATTTCTCAAAATATTTTACATTCTTTGGGTCGTGCGTTTTTAATGGCGCTAAGTATATATATATATGAATATATACATATATACATTATATGAATGATGTTTTTTTTTAATAAAAATACATTTTCCATTTGCTACAATTTTTATTACAGGCCTCTGAAGATGTGACTAAAAACCTGGGGGCAATAAAGAACATGTTGTATGGCACTCAGGAACAGGACCCCCAAACAGAGCTGGTGGCTCAGTTAGCACAGGAGATGTATAACACACACATGTTGTTCCAGCTTATTATCAATCTAAACAGGATAGATTTTGAGGTAAGTACATTGATGGAAACTTTGATGGCTGATTCAGCAGAGCGATAGTCTCTCCGTTTGACACAAGACTTCCGTCTCTGGGAGACGGAGTTTGTCGGGTACCCTAGCCAGTCATATTTCAGGTCCTCTTTTAAACCTGCCCCGACACCCTCCCACTTAAAGCAAGATAATCTTAAGTGTGGCAGTAAACATGGGTCAATCAAATATCACAGCAATTGTTGATATCACAACCACGTTTTTCATGACAATTTATTCGGTTCCAGCTCATATACATTTCTGTTGCGTGGTTCGACTCCACAGCAAACATTTTTGAAGGCTGTCTCTACAGTACGTCAATAGGTGGATGTATTTGTGTCATTTCCCCAATACTTGTTGTATTTGTGATAACACCATTAGATCAAAGCGCGTTATTGTGACAAATGGCGTTTGACTGTCCAGATGTGACACCACACAAAACTGCCCAAACCGTGTTTCTAAAATTTTGCCAGAGCCACTGATTTAGCTTCAAAGTTTCAACTTGTTCACAGGGCCTCGGTGGTGCAGTGGGTTAGAGTGATCGTCCCTCAGTCCCACACTGACCTTCCATCGATGCGGCGCGGGTTCGAATCAGGATCAGACCAAATAAAAAAATTTCTGATTGGATTTTTCGCTCGGTCGCCGTATGTGGAAGAGTTGCCAGGTCCTCGCTGAAGGTTAGGGGTTTCCCCAGGCAATGAGCCCGGTTTCCTCCCCCACTAAACCTGGCAACGCCGCCATATAATTGAAATAATCTTGAGTGTGGCGTAAAACATCAATCAACTTCTTCAACCTGTTGAACAAATAAAAAGGGATATTTTATAAAAAAAAGTCTTTCTGCACATTAAGTATCTGTACAGTTCTGCTGGATCACTATTATATGTGTCATCTTATAGTTAGAAGATGTCCGGCTTCGTTTTAACGCCAAATTGACAAGATAAGCTACTCATTAGATACCTACCATTACAGATTTCGCAACGTTTATTAATTTCTTTTCTTCATTGAAATATAGCGAACTAGACCATTGTGGCTCTGTTTTAGTCATGGACAAGGAGGAACATTAGGTATGCCTAATGTCAAAAATTAGATCTGAGGGGGGGGGGGGGGGGGGTTGTCTTTTGGTCGGTTGGTACTTTTGTCGCCATATAACCTTAGCTGTTGAGTGCGACAAAAAGCCCCAATCAATCAATATATCATTGAAATATAATTTATTCACATTCGGTGACAAGCTACTAGCGAACCAAATAGTATGATGTGACTTAGAAATGACCGAAAACGGAATATTCTGAGGCCGTTTTCTCTTTGTTCTTCTCTCTGAAAACCGGTCACAATGGTTGCTTCCATACAAAGTAAACTTGATCCCTTATGCTAAGCTGCACCAGTTTCTCCATTCTACATAACATTTCAAAATTACCCGAGTCTCAATGGAATTTCTTTCAAAGACGAGTTTGCTTCGCTTGGCGCTCAGCAATATGAGTTAGAGCAGCGACTGGTTGGCCCGGTGTCAGTATACTGTGACTGGGTGAGGGGGCTTGCTGGTTGTCTTCGGCAAGTCGTCTCGGTGAGACAGCACCTAAAAGAGCGGTGGAAATCCGCCCTGTCACAAGGAGACAACGTCTTCATATAACCGAAATACTGTTGAGCAGGACGTAAAACCCCAATCACTCACTCACTCACTCAAAAACGAGTTTAATAAAGAAGAGACCAGTTGTCTGAATGGATAAGACAGTCAGCATTGAGAGTTGGGAATAGATGCCATACTCTGTGACCCGGGTTCCATTCCTGTTAAGGGCATCACCCAAAATCGGTAGAAGGATTTCTGCCATTTAAAGTGGCATGAGCTGCCCAAATTCCCACTTTTTCATAACTTCTGATCGTCACGACAGTAAGAGGCTTTGAAGGCCATCGAAAAACTAAATGATTGGCTTGGAATGAGGAAAATCCATACAGTATGTGGCCTGTACAAACCGAAAACGTGTTCGAAAAGTAAAAAAAAATGTAAATAACCGGGACGACCATTCATTCATTCTAAGCCAAAGTTAGTTCAAAACAATACTTTATTGTATATTTTCAAGACTAGAAGCACTAAAAAGCTTCTGAATTATACGTCTTGAGAAAATCAGCCAATAATTTAAACATTTTAACGTCAAAATATCAACATTTTGGCAGCTCCTGCCACTTTAAAAAAGTGTAATCCCCAAAAACATAAAGATAATAACTGCTTATGGGAATGAGCTGCTGTAAGCTTTAGCTATATTTAGTCTTGATCATATCTGTGCCCAAACATTTACTTTCATTCATTCATTATTTTATTCACCTTTAAGAAACATAATTTCAGTTTATAAATAATACAGACGGCGGGATTAAAGTCCGAAGGACTTGTTTTATCCCATTAATTGAAATAATTTTTAGTAATATAGAGTATGTCGCAGGTGGGTAAATTTAAATGAAAATTTAAAATGAAATGTTTTGTTTATTTTTAGGGAAGGAAGGATGTTGCATTTATATTTAACAACTTATTAAGACGTCAAATTGGAACGCGGACACCAACGGTGGAATATATTTGTGTGAAATCCGAAATACTCTTTGAACTTATGAAAGGGTAAGTGAAAGTCCACTCAATGGATTCCATCAATGGGTCGCGGGTTCGAATCCCACTCAGTCCAAAAATTGGAAAATTTTCTGACTGGGTTTTCACTCGAACGACCTATGTGGGATGTTTGCCAGTTACCAGTGGAAGGTCGTGGGTTTCCTCCGGGCACAGAGCCCAGTTTCCACAATAAAACTGGCAACGCCACCATATAAGTGAAATAATCTTGAGCGCGGCGTAAAACACCAAACAAATCAATCAATCAACCACTTAATGGATTTACAAACAACCTTGGGCAATATTTTCAAAGTTGTGTCAAGTATGTTGTAGAATATGTACAGTGTACTTTACAAGTCTGACCTAAAAGATAATATAAAAAAAGGCACAGTGCGTACAAATTTCAATACTGTATTTACTGCTCTGCAATGGTTATGAAAGTTAAGTAGCTTAGTGACATGACGTCAAACACAACCTGTGTTGTGTACGTACCCTGAGAGTGGTGATATACATTTAATACACGATGTCTGCTATTTCAGAGCATATTTATGTAGTATTACACATTAGAGGTCATGTTTGACGTTACTTTTGACTAGTTTTTCCGAGTAGTGCAGTATGCAGATTTCCTGAATCTGTTTTTTAACTTTAAGAATCTAACATGAAGGTTGTGTCTTTTCAACTTACGTATTTTAATTATACATTTTAGTCCACATACAAACACCAAAGGTTACAACATTTTCCTCCTTGTCAGTCAGCAAATTCAGAAATGTTCATAATATACAGTGTCAATTTTGAAACCACAAAGATGAACCCATTGATTTTAATAAATTGATGCTAAGGCAAAGTTTGCAAAAAAATATATACACAAATTCTGTTTACATACTTTTTGTTCAGTAGAGTTGCATATTAGACAACTAAAACTATACGATACATTATGCGGCTTGAAAGACAAGCCCACATAAGTTTTAAGGTAAATTAAAGGTGATATGTGCACAAGTATGTGTATTTATGAATCAAATACATATATTCTCAAGCTAGAAAAAAAGAGAGTGTTAAGATTTGTTACAATATAATCAAGAAATAGCATTTGTGAAGTATTTCTGTTACAGTTTTGAAAACCAAGAAATTGCCCTGAACTGTGGGACGATGTTACGAGAGTGTTGTCGTTATGAAGCCCTAGCTAAGATAATGCTCAACTCCGACCAGTTTTATAATTTCTTCAAGTATGTAGAACTTTCCACTTTCGACATAGCCTCTGACGCCTTCTCCACTTTTAAGGTTTGTTTTACTTCTCAATTACACCCAACATGATTTATCGTCTTCTTTACTTAAAGGGGGCCTCTGTGGCTCAGTAGGTAGAGCGTTGGATGCTCAATCCGAACAGCCTTCCACCAATGGGTCGCGGGTTTGAGTCCCACTCAGCCCAAAAATTGGAAAATTTTCTGACTGGGTTTTTAACTTGAACGACCTATGTGGGATGGTTGCCAGTTACCAACGGAAGGTCGTGGGTTTCCTCTGGGCAAAGAGCCCGGTTTCCTCCCACAATAAAACTGACAACGCCACCATATAAGTGAAATAATCTTGAGCGCGGCGTAAAACACCAAACAATCAATCAATCTTTACTTAAAATCTAAGTCGATGTGGCTCTCTGTTTAGACATTGGCCGAAGTTGCTCACGCTATTTCCACTCCCCTCGAATCACACTGTCTATTAAAAAATTGGAAAAAGTTCTTACTATGTTTTCACTCAATCACTTTATCTGCAAAGGCTAACAGCTCGGTTTACTTTCATACAAAACTTTCCACCGCCTCCATTTAATGAAATAATTTTGAATGTTGTGTAAAACATCAATTAACTAAACTTGTCTCCGTTATTATTTTAAACGAGAAGATTTTCGCTGTGCTCGTGTGTTATAGTGTTCATAAATTAATTCAAATCTTTCAATGGCATTTAGAAGTTGAAAGGTGACACCCAATGAACCAAGAAGTTGTTATCCATAAGTAATTCTTCACCTTATTGATAAATTAACTCATTAGTTGAGATTTATCTGAATCTGTATCTACTTATTCACATTTAAAATGAGAGAACTTTCTTTTCACCGTAACGATAGGTCAAGAGTCCAACTCAGTCCCAAAGAATAATTGTAACAGATTTTTTCCTCGCGGGAAAGAGCTCGTTTCCTCCACTAAACCTGGCAATGTTGCCAAATAAGTGAAATAAGCTAGAATCTGATTGAAAACGTCAATCAGTTAATCTTTTCATAGCATTCTGCTACAGATTTTGGTCGTCACTAATTTAGATTTATTTTTTAGGAGTTACTGACGAGACACAAGATGCTATGTGCTGAATTTCTAGATGCAAACTATGACAAAGTATTTACAGCCTACCAACAGTTGTTGAATTCAGACAATTATGTGACAAGAAGACAAGCGTTAAAGGTAAAACATTCTCAGACTTACCATTTTGTTAGATGAAACTATTTCTTTAGTACAATTCTGAACTCAATTCAGTTGAAACTCTTTCTTCAGTACAATTCTGAACTCAATTCAGTTGAAACTCTTTCTTTAGTACAATTCTGAACTCAATTCAGTTGAAACTCTTTCTTCAGTACAATTCTGAACTCAATTCAGTTGAAACTCTTTCTTAAGTACAATTCTGAACTCAATTCAGTTGAAACTCTTTCTTTAGTACAATTCTGAACTCAATTCAGTTGAAACTCTTTCTTTAGTACAATTCTGAACTCAATTCAGTTGAAACTCTTTCTTTAGTACAATTCTGAACTCAATTCAGTTGAAACTCTTTCTTTAGTACAATTCTGAACTCAATTCAGTTGAAACTCTTTCTTCAGTACAATTCTGAACTCAATTCAGTTGAAACTCTTTCTTTAGTACCCCCATATTTGTGAAATAATATGGCGTAAAGAAAATCAATAATCAATCAATTTTGCCGAATCAATGAATGTTCTGTAACATGCCTTCTGATTGGTTGGCAGTTGTTAGGTGAGCTGTTATTGGATCGTCATAACTTCACTACGATGACAAAATACATCAGTAACCCAGATAATCTCAAAGTGATGATGAACATGCTACGAGAAAAAAGTCGTAATATTCAATTTGAAGCCTTTCATGTTTTCAAGGTAAGCCACACAACGACTTAAAACACCAAACAATCAATCAATCAATCAATTCCACCTCATCGAAACAAACAATCAGTGATTTCTAACTTTCAACATGTCACGTGTATTTCTTACCTTTCATTGTAGTTTTCAATTCAATCCCACCTTATGTGGGATGGTTGCCAGTTACCAGCGGAAGGTCGTGGGTTTTCTCCGGGCATAGAGCCCGGTTTCCTGCCACAATAAAACTGGCAATGGCGCCATATAAGTGAAATAATCTTGAGCGCGGCGTAAAACATCAATCAATCAATAAATTCCACCTCATCAAAACAAACAATCAGTGATTTCTAACTGTCAATGTGTCACATATATTTCTTACCTTTCATTGTAGTTTTCAATCCCACCTCATCAAAACAATCTCTATAACGATACAATTACACATTTTAACGATATTCGTTCTGGCCAAACGTCCCTTTTAAGAGACATGTCCAGAACCAATGACACATAGAACGTTAAAATGTGTGCTATTCGACTATTGAAAAAGTTTATATTTGGCCACCTCATGACACTTTTTATAATAGGATGGTTGCCTGGCACCAACAGTGGAGATTTTATTCAGTTTGGTTTCCGGTACATAAAATCTACTAGGGCAATGCTATCCAGTAAACAATTTTTCCTTATTTCTGTTTCAGGTGTTTGTGGCTAACCCCAACAAACCACGTCCAATACTGGATATTTTGCTACGGAACAAAGATAAACTGGTGGAGTTTCTAACTAACTTCCACACTGACCGGTCTGAAGATGAACAGTTTAACGATGAAAAAGCATATCTTATAAAACAAATTAGAGAATTGAAACCGTTGGAGGATTCCTAATGAGTGATATGTTAGGAGTATGGACTCCACAGAACTGTAGTCTGTTGTCCCGTTGGTCCGCAGATGTCCGTATTGTCACACCCGCAGGTTGTTCTTGAAGACTCTACCCAACTTAAGTCAGAAAGCTGACTATTTTTAGCTGGCTTAATATAGGTTTAGCAAGCTAAACTTTGTGAAACCACGGCCATATTTCTCCACCATGTAAATATCTATGACTTGACGAACGTGGCGCCTACTACAAGACGTGGTTCCAGTCGAGTGATTCTGCTACGCCACGGGGCTCCATAGGCTGGTCCCCCTCATATGACGAGATGCAGGCTCATTTGCCTCTGTGAAGTTTTGATACGTTGAATTCTGTTATGATAAATATGAAATGTTAGCTGGCTAGACTAACATATAAGTATGTATGTATTGAGTAATGGTTTATTTTAAAACCACTAGAAATAGTCATTGTATGGTTTTTATTGTATTATTGCGATGATGGCCATTGTGTATATATGTTAGTGGCTTACTTTTGTGGGGAATTCAAACTTTAGATAATTTCACAAAATTGTAAGTAACAGTTAGTCGATGATAATTTTGTTATGTTTGTAATTGTCTGGTTGTAATTTTTTTACAGTACATCCTGGAGCAGATGTTTGAAAATTTACACTAATTTAGTTTCAAAGAGTCCTTCCAAGTCAGTGGTTAAAACAATGCTTTTTGTTTTTTTGTGGGAGGTGGGGGGGAATCAGGGGCGCATGGTAAAAATTATAAGAAAAAACTTTGACTTGTACTTAATGACTATACTATAATTTCAGATTAAGAACAAAAACCAGAGTTACCTAACAAAACTGACAAAAAAAGAAAATACATTGGGGAAACTGTATCTCTGCTTTAATTAGCTCTTCTAACTACATGTATCAGTTATTGCCCTTGGCTAGCTCTCTAGTAAAAGGAGGGAAATTTGAGCACCTACAAGTTTGTGGATTAATATTGATAAAGAATATCTACTTAAATAAGTACATTGTACTCGAAAGATACAAACATTTATTTTGTGAAGTGCTATTTCCACATTCTTTCTCTGTTTTTTTTTTCCTTGGAAAAAATTTGGGTTGTTCTTATTTAGGGCTACTACCTGTGGAAGGGCGATGATTCTCTGCTGGAATGAGTAATCTCCCCCATCCCACTAAATCTGGCCAGGCCTCCATTTGGGTAAAATGGTGTGTATAAGACAGTATAAGACCTCAATGAACTTAACTAAATAAGGGAGACGAGTCAAGTGTGAATTCCACATATTTCCGGTCACCGGCAGTGCATTGCACTTGTGACTGAGCGTTTTTCGTTCCAATATGATGTTTAAATCGGATGTTATGGAACAAAATACGTCAAATAGAATTGCAGCGTCATCAAAAACATTCATTATGGCGTCATCTGTCACCGGATATCACAAAATCTCGTAATAATTCTTATGAGACTTGCGCTCCCTATTATCTTAAACCTGTCATTTATCCTTTAAGCATGCCGAATACATTAGCCTTCCTGACATTCTATGGTCTGTGGAACCGTATGTCCAAATTTAGATCTGACTGGGTGGGGTGATCTTTTGTCGTCATATAACTTAAGCTGTTGAGTGTGACGTCAAGCCCCAATCAATCAATCCTTTGGGCAGATAGCCTTATTTCCTCCACCACCAAGTGGGGCAACTCATCATTAAACGGAAATGCCCTTGAGTCTGCCGATAATCATTAATTATAAATTTAGAATTAACCAACTAAAGAATTATAGTACTCAATAAAAAAGTTCATATAAAGTCTAAGAATAAAGTTATAAGAAATATCTGCAGAAGGTTTTGCCTTTTTCAGTGTACTTCTGCTATATTAACACCCCCCCCCCCCCCCCCCTCGCCTTTTGTGTATTGACTGTTGTAAGAGTTGCCCCCCATGTTGTTCGAAAAGTAATTTATGCTTGTAAATTAACTGTTGTTGCCATATTTTATTTTCAAATTCAATTATTTGGCAAGTATTTTGGTTCAAACTTAGTGTCACTACAGTAGATTTATGTAAAGCATTTCAAAGTCTACCCAACATGAAATGTGTGTGTAGGCTATATGACAAAAGATGTCTCAGGCCTAAAAGAAATCTACATGTGATCTTGTCATTAAAGGGGCATACCTTGAGGCACTGAAAAGAAAATTATTTTCCGGGTCCTTCAGTTTTGGGTTATAAACCACTTCGAAAATTTCTCCGATGGTTATTGTTCATTTTGTTAAAGTGGCATGAGCTGCCAAAATTCACACTTTTTTCATAATTTCTGATCGTCACGACAGTAAGAGGCTTTGAAGACCATCGAAAAACTAAACGATTGGCGTTGGAATGAGTAAAATCCATACAGTATGTGGCCTGTACGAACCTAAAACGTGTTTGAAAAGTAAACAAAATTTAAATAACAGGGACGACCATTCATTCTAAGCCAAAGTTAGTTCAAAACAATACTTTATCGTATGTTTTCGAGTCTAGAAGCACTAAAAAGCTTCTGAATTACACGTCTTGAGAAAAATAGCCAATAATTTCAACATTCTGTTTCAAGGTCAAAATGTCAACATTTTGGCAGCTTATGCCACTTTAAGGCTAGGTATGATCATAGAAGACTCACAAAGGGCTGGGGGTTTTGACCATCCTATTTACATGTAGTTGTGTGTTTATCTCTGAGCGAAGAGCCTGGTTTCCTCCCATAATTGACTGGGTTTTCACTCAAAAGACCTATGTGGGATGGTTGCTAGTTACCACCGGAAGGTCAGGAGTTTCCTCCGGGGATAGAGCCCAGTTTCCTCCCACAATTAAACTGGCAACGCCGCCATATAAGTGAAATAATCTTGAGCGCGGCGTAAAACACCAAACAATCAATCAATCAATCCTCCCATAATAAACCTGGCAATATATCTGAAGTCATTTAGAAAGCTGCTAAAAACCTAAATCGATGGAAACCACATATATCTAGTAAAAACTTTAGGTAAAGATTGTTGAACCTATGTCTTTGTATATTAGAATTTTCATTGATAAGTTTAATAAGCTTAATAAAGCACAATAATCAATCCGAAAAAATGACCCGTACTTTATTCGGCCTTGGGATCAAAATTCAGTTCCTGTCTTTGATTGCACAAATATATATATTACAACCAGACTTTGAAATAGATGTAAATTTCATTTTTAGTATTTGATATAAGGGCTGTAAATCTCCAAATGATATACGGATTAATATTTTACGACGTACTCAAGATTATTTTAGTTATACGGCGGCGTTGCCAGGTTAAGTGTGGGAGGAAACCAAGCTCAGTGCCCGTAGGTGACGTATTCAGGAGAACGTTGGGACAGGGTGCAAATTCACGTTCAATAAGTAAAAAATGCAGAGGGAAAAACAAAATTACCCTGAATAAGTTTATAGTATTTGCCAAAGGTTATAGTTATGAATTTGTCAATTAAGAAACTGAAAAGGTGACGAAATAGAATTCCTTCAGTAAATAATAGCCCTTGCACAGTTTACTTTTTAGTACCGTATTTCGTCTAATGTTTCGCACGCAAAAAAAGACGATAACCCCCTGGAGAGAGCATGGGGAATAAGGGGATAATCCTATAATCACCAAACAATGAATCGCTTGATTGGACCACGGAGGTGTCGACTGTGACAGTGGGCGGTATACAAAGGCCTTCGTAGATAGTACTATCAATAGATTACCAAATTGATTATAAAAGTAAATTTCTAAACAATAAATTACTTTCATTCTTCTCTTTTCTTTTTACAGCGATCGTATTGTATGAATATCTTCACTGTTTTCAACTTTTCGCGCTTTATTCTATAGACCTACATAGTACATGTACAGAGTAGGCCTACAGCACGGCCGTGGTGTAGAAGCGGCAACAACGTCCGTTACGGAGCTGCAATATTTATGTCATGTGGTCAAAGATTGTGGGGAAAACTAAGTTTTTTCTCACGAGTACAATATTCCCGATGTAAAAAGATGGTATGATCAGAATGCCAAAGTATAAACGGAACGGTCTACTTAATAATAGGGGTGATGGCTCAGTCCAAATTAGAAAACCATAAAAATTAAATTCACGGAGTACGGCGTATAACAACCCATTCGATCAATGACATTTAGATTAAATTTGTAGAGCTAGTATGATTAAAAGCCCAAGCGTACCTTATTATCAAAATGTAAAAACAAAGAAAAAAGCAGTTACTGGCTTGAAGTGTGAACTTGACTCTTGACACGACTTGAGATCAACTCAGTCGACTTCGATGTCAAGCTCAAAGTTACGTCAGGGACCGATTATTAAAAATAATTCCCTTATATTGGAACAAACTTGGATTCTCCTTTACAAAAAGATCAATTATGGAAAATATTTTTTAATAAAATCAATAAAAATGTACAAGTAATCGCTAATTTGAACAGGTTTTTTTTTCACTCTTCCTATTTACGGATAACGTACGGTACGCCGTAGTGTGACAGCGTGATCAGGCTTTGTAAAAACCTTTCACCTCAAACGTGTGTGATTTTCCTCGCTGACGGGACAGCAACAACAAATTTGTTTGGATTTTAAATGGCAGCAGACTTTATCACCATAATATTCTTATGATTATGTAAACTGAGGCCCTGTTATTTACAGATTTTGGATCGTGATTGAACAGATTTGCAGTTAAGCACTGCATTCTGTCTTTTACCATCTCGTTTTTAGCGGACCGACTGTCTTCACTGGTAACCTAATAATTATGCAGGCTATTGGCTAAGCCGTTTACTGACCGATCAGTGATGAATAACTAGCTCCCCTGCCAGCCGCTTTGCAGTCACTCGACTCGTCACCGCGGGGCTCGTTAGCAGAGGTGTGAATATGTCCCCCCACTTCTGGGCGGTTCCTTTCATATCAACAGCCGTGCGAACAGTGAGGGTAAAAACTGGCGTGCGAAACATTAGACGAAATACGGTAGTTTGGAGACTTTTCAGTTTACACCTTCGGGTCGTTTCACGAAGCCGTTGCACAGTGCGATCAGTCGCAGTTGCCATGACGTCGTATCTCTTCAATATGGTATCCATTGGCAACTAGGCTTCGTTTGCGATGCGACTGCTTTGTGAAAAGACCCCCTGGTATGTTAATATATTCTGAAAACAAAAATATGACATCACATGTTTGTCGACTTAATACAATTGTAATAACTTTATTCAGTTTCCAGAAGTGAAGTTATAACCAGGACGTTATCAACTCTTATTTTATGTAAACAATTGTATGTATATAAATAAATATATATATATATAAGCCCCTCCCAACCAACAATATTTTTATTGCCTGTATTTAAAGCTGAAATATACAAAATTATACAAATCCTTTCTTTGAGATTTTGCTTTGTGTGGAAATTAGTGGATTTTGCTTTGTGTGGAAATTAGTGGGTACTGTAAAATTGATTGATGTTTTACGACACTCAAGATTATTTCACTAATATGGTGGTATATACTAATATACGGTAAGATCTCCGCTAAGTCAAGTACTCTAAAAAATTCAAGGGCCAGAAAAAAAGTACCTGGCAACATTGGAACACTGGGCAATCGAGTGAAAATCTCAATCAATTTTTTGTAGAATCTGTAGATGAGTTAAAAAAAAACACATATACCTGGTGAGATGAATTTATTCATCCAAATCCAAAAGCTGTTTTTGACTGGAGCTGTCAAAACTTTATATAGGCAAAATATGGAAATTGTCTTTTTTGCCATCTCATAAGGTTTTTAGAGATACAAGATCTAAGAATATACATTTAGGTCATTTAAAATTTCACAAACACATTTGCTTTGCACAGATAAAATGATCATTAGGTAGTTGCTTATTTCAGCAGAATGTTTTATGAACTCCAAGGGGGGACTTAGTCGGTTAGAGCGAGTCCCTCAGTCCGACACAGGCCAAATTCAGATTGAAACACCTCTGAGTGGATTTTTCACTTGATCGCTTTAAACAAATCTTGAGTGCAGCGTGCAACATCAATCAACCAAATGTTCCTTTTTTATCGTGAAACGACCCCCTGATATTAAAAATCTCCAAATTGTAACATCTTTTTTTTAAATCTGATTTACCACAGAAAAGTTTTTGGTACAACCAATCAGGACCCTGTCTTAGCTGGTGTAAAGAGGAGCACAGGCTTATAACATGGACAGCTTACGGCTTGGGTTGAAGTTCGTTCAGCTTAAAGACTATCAACTAAACAGCATATGGAGAGGTGTTGATATAGGCCGTAGGCCTGTTCACCAATCCAAAATTTCATTTCATTGAAATAAAAATATTGTTTAAACTAACTAAACAGCATAGCTACTGGTTATGTTCTTTTCGCCAGTTTGAAACTTTCTGTGATATTTTGGCGATGTCTTCGGAGTACACGTGACAACATCCACCCAGCCATGTAGCTCCGTTCTCCAAGTATTCATCTACATAGGTCACCACATTCCGACAAAGTTCACGTCCATACCAACTGAAATTGAATAAGTATTCAAATTTTAAGAGATCCAAATCACTGAATATTTAAATAAAAAGATACTGTGATAGCTTGCTCAGTTATAGTTTATGAGGATGCCTTTGTATTACATTCATTGATTGATTGTTTGGTGTTTTACGCCGCTAGTTTTTTTGTGGGAGAAAACCGGGCTGTATGCCGGGGGAAACCCACGACCTTCCGGTGGTAACTGGCAACCATCCCACATTGGTCGTTCCAGTGAAAACCCAGTCAGAAAATTTTCCAATTTTGGATTCGAACCCACGACCCATTGGTGGAAGGCTGTTCGGATTGCTACCTACTTAGACACGGAGCCCCCCCCCCCCCCCCCCCCCCCTTTGTATTACAGCCAGTCTGCAAGTGTTTATCTCAAACACCTGGTGGGGCTGATGAGATTTTCCCCCGTGACTAGCTAAGCCTTGTGAGGATATTTGAACTGCTAAAGTGATTGTTTTCTGTTGCCAGCTTACATATTTAAGCGTATGCAGGCCACATATTTGCAATATATGTGTGATTTGGAAAATGAGGTAGTGCTTGTTTCGAAAGAATTTAATGGGAGAGGAAACCCTCGACTTTCAGCAGGTGCCTGGCAGCTCCTCCACATAAGGTGCTAAAGTGTACAACCCCCTAAAAATTCAAAACTATGACCATAGAAGGAAGGTCTGATAAGAATAGGGAGCAAATCAGATAACAATGGGGAGCAAATCAGGGAGGAAAGAGGTTTTGATTTATTTTTCCTTCAATCAGATGGCCCAGTTTCCTTCCCATAATAAACCTAGAACAGACCAATGTAAAATACATGAAACCTTGAGTCTGTCATTAAACACCAAACAATCAATCAATCCTTGTGAAACATACCCTCTTTCTCTATCATAATTTTCCCCGCTGTTTGGTTTGACGATGATGGCTTTATCCTTGGTTTGACCTTTGATGGTTTTCAACAGAGAGGTCACATATTCCGGTGACGTGCAGTTTACACCCACTCCAATAACCTGATCTGATTGGATGAGAGGAATAATGGCTTCCGCTAGCTCCTCCCCATGGCAAGTATGGCTTCCGTCCTACAGAAATAAAGAAGAGCCTTTATTACTTGGTTAATTTTGTCGAACACATACCCTTTGTGCATGCATAGTCATTTCTAGTCAGTAAATTTTAAAAACAAGAGCCATCAGAGGATGACGTATCCCCCCGACCCCACAAAAGATTGTGGAAGTGGAAACATACTAAGAACAGAATTTCATTTCCATACAGGGTGCCTTGAAACACTGTATGTCATCAGAAACAAGCACCTATTGTTTATGTCTTCCTGTAAAGTCGGAAAAGGGCAGTAACTCTGAAAATAGCAAAACCAGCATAAACCAGAATAGGAGGTGCACATCGCATGATATGCAACATATCCACCATGTTTCGAAAAAAAAAGGTGATGGTGGTGGTTGTGATGAATGGAAGGCAGAAATCAAGTTTAAACAGATTTTTAGGTTACCTTAAAAGTATAGACCTGAATACGAATGACGTCACTCAAAAATTATGGGATGTAAAAGGGTATACACAGGTAGTTTTGATGTGACCACTACATGACAAGCCCTTGTAGCAGCATGTGGTACTACATGCCTATACTTTTTGAGTGCATACATGCAATACTTTCGGTCCACCATATTCCCTCTTACAAGCCGGATGACATCACTAGGCAATGGGTCTATTGCAATAGGGAGCGCAAGTCACGTGTGAATTTCACATATTTCCTGTCACCGATACTGCATTGCGCATGCGACTGAGCGTTATTTGTTCCAACATGACATTTAAATCTGACGTAAATCAAAAACGTTCTTAATGGCGTCATCTGTCACCAGATATATTACCAAATCACGTAATAATTCTTATGAGACTTGCGCTCCCTATGTGTGTACAGTTCTCAGGCCTAAATGTAGATTTGAAAGATTCAAGATAAAAAAGGGAGGGTTTATAACTAACCTTACATGAGTAAGTCACGTATACGTTGGTCGTTTTGGTCGTAAACGAGAGAGTAAACGAGTAAAACGAGTAAACGTTGGTCGTAAACGGGAGAGTTTATAACTAACCTTACACGAGTAAGTCACGTATACGTTGGTCGTTGGAAACTCCGACTGGACCAAATCTAACACTGCCTCGGCTTCCTTTTGTGCTGGGATGGTTTCTACAGCCAGTAAATCAACCCCAGTCTCAACAAGTGCCTTGATTCTTAATCTGTGCCAATCTTTTAACTCCTATAAGGAAAAAAATGTCCCATGAATTTAGCCGAGAAATCTCAGCTCTGTCGAAATTTTTTTCCTCCGAATTCGAATAAACACATTACTGGTACCATCAATATGATGTCAGTCACCATTAGAGTGATAATTCGGGCTACCTTGAATTTAAAGAATTTCTTTGTAGAGTAAACTTCGGTATTTATCTTAAAGTGGAAGTACTCCAGAAAGTCTAATTGACGCTGATCACTTCCTTAGTTAAACCGAGAAATCTGTGCTGTGACGAATCGTTTTTTTTTGTACGAATTCTTTAGGGTGCAAACGTCAGGGAGAGTATGTTAGATTCTCAGCACCATAGAAACCTATTATTTCATGCTATTCTTAGTTTTAACACTTTAAATGTATGCCTACATGTAGACAGTACTTTTTGGGAAGAAAATTGACTTGCAGCCTTTCACAAGAGATAATTTCTGAAGGTTAACAATAAACCAAATCATACAAATTTTCCTTTCAATGCCAACTGTCTGGATTCCTGTGTCTCATTGTTTCGTTCATCTAAGAAAATTAATCAAAGCGCTAAAAAAAATGCAAGGCCTTCCCCTTTTCCTCATTTCTGTTAATAGTTTAAAGTGAGCTGCCAAAATTGACACTTTTTTCATAATTTCTGATCGTCACAACAGTAAGAGGCTTTGAAGGCCATCGAAAAACTAAATGATTGGCGTTGGAATAAGGAAAATCTATACAGAATGTGGCCTGTACGAACCGAAAACGTGTTCGAAAGGTAAACAAAATTTAAATAACCGTGACAACCATTCAGTCATTCTAAGCCAAAGTTAGATCAAAACAATACTTTATCGTACATTTTCGTTACTAGAAGCTCTAAATAGCTTCTGAATTATACGTCTTGAGAAAAATAGCCAATAGGCCTATTTTCCACATTCTGTTTAACCATCAAAATATCAACCTTTTGGCAGCTCATGCCACTTTAAAGGAGGCATATATGGAATACCTGTTTAGTGACAGAGCCAATGTAGGTTCCCGTGTACTCGGAACCATCGTGGAGACAAGCCCCATACGGACCCACAGATCCCGCCACCATCAAGGAGACATCCGGGTCAATGGTTCCTTCAGCTCCTACAACCAACATTCAGTCATCGTACAAAGGACAAAGTGACATCAGGAATTTATTTTTTTAATGCCTTCTTCTGATCTGTTGAAGGGGTAACTGCGCGGATTTGAATCCTTTAGAGCACATTTGGGATAGGATGGGCAGAAACGTTCAAGTCCCAGAGCCTCCTGTACAAAATCTGCAGGAATTGGAAGCCGCATTAGATTGGTATTGACCGGCAGTTACCCCTTCAACAGATCCGACGTCTCACTGGAGGGATGAGATGCAGGTTGGAAGCTAATGAAGGCTATACGCGCTATTGACCTTCTGCTCTAGGGATGTGTTCTACACAATTCAAGTGACATTTTGACTTCAATATGTTCGCCCTGTAAAACCAGCATCTTTTTATTTTGTTAAAATACACTTTTGATTTGGCTAACGATATCCTGAATAAATTGTATAGCTTATTGCCATTAATGGTGATTTCTTTAAGTGTCCGCCATCTTGGATACATGTACATCACTTCAAATATTCCTGTGTACCACTCACTACTTTGAAAGGTTGTTTTTAACCACAAAACACAAGACGTTGCATGTTTGTCACGATTTTACCTGAGGATGCTGGCACTGCCTCCATCAATAGACGAAATAACCTTAAAAATGCAGAATACAGAATATTACAATTTAAAATACCAAAATATAATGGGAGATAAATACTAATGCTGAACATACCTGATACCGGAGTGTTGTGCGTTACTTCTCGACAGGCTTCCTTCGCCAGTTTTACACTTTTTTTTATCAAATCAACTGCTACTTTCTCGGATATTTTTAAATGTTCCATTAGTCCATCGACACTTGCCTGATAGCTAGCTGTAAGAATCACATTGGCACCAGCTGCGAGAAAACTAAAAACAAAAGATACGATAAAATTGATATTTAGGCCTGTGGCTTGTTTCACAAAGCCGCTTAGCGTAGGTCTTTACGTAACTTCCATGGCAACCCATACTGTAGAGATGCATGTTCATGACAGTTACGTAAAAATTTGCGCTTCGTACATTCATGAAACCGGATCCCATAGGCCTGGGGCCGGTTGGTCAAAAGTGTAGGCTTAATACTGGTATAACTTTGCAACGTCACAATTGAATTTCATTGTTATGCGACGTCATTTAGACCGATATTAAGCCTAATACACTTTTGGACAACTCAGCCCTGAATTTTAATAACGTCACTTGAAAAATTATGGGATACTTGAGGGAGTCTGACTTTGAAAGGACAGCTTCACTATCGTACTTTCCCTTGTAAAGACACGCGTGACTGCTTACCTGTACTTTTCAGTGCAGAAATGTTTGCGTCCAGCATATTTTGGCTTGGTAATATCCCGCTGACGTCATTAAACAATCGGTCAATTTCCGTATTTCTTCTTAATATTCAGCCATAATGTTAGTCTAATGGCCTAAATTTTCCATTGAGTCGGACAAAAATGGAGTCGAGCAGTTGTCTTTAAAGATAACCATTTTCACACACTGCTCAGCGGGTCATATTCCCTTAAATTCACTTTTTTGGGCAAATTTGTCTGGCCACATTTAGCAGATTTCTTTTCTAATGATCGAATGCTTATGAGGAAAAAAGTGGCTGAATCTTTAGAAGAAATATGGAAAAAAAAAACTGGAAAAACATTGTCAGATATAACTTTAACAGTTTGAAGACGAAGTTCTATGAGCCAAAAAAAGTTGGAGTGAAAAAAGCCAATGATTGTTAAACAAACTCTTCCAAATTAGTTGATTGATTGATTGATTGTTTGGTGTTTTACGCCACGCTCAAGATTATTTCACTTATATGGCAGCGTTTCCAGTTTTATTGTGGGAGGAAACCAGGCTCTATGCCCGGAGGAAACCCTGGACGACCTTCCGTTGGTATCTGGCAACCATCCCACATAGGTCGTTCGAGTGAAAACCCAGTCAGAAAATTTTCCATTTTTTCTTCCAAATTGGATACATGGGAATTCAAGTGATGAGTGAGAGATAATTTAACCTCGCTTTCAACATTATTTTAATCTTATCGCAATGACTACAAATAATGTACAAAAGATATAAACACAACAGAACAACTTATCCTTGGGTAAAAGTTGATTTATTTAAATTTTTAATTGCTTGTTTGGCGGAGGGGGAGGGGGGGGTGGGAACTTTGATTTTAAACCTGTGAAGTTCTATCATTCAGTGGGTTATTTTAGTACAGGTCCTTTTTTAAACCCATGAAGTTTATAATGAAGGTTTTAACTTTTTGGTTTCTTTTTTCTATTTGCAGGGGTAGTGGTGGAGGGTTATTGGTCCATGTGGACAAAATAGTATTCTCATTATTTTTTGGGATTACACTTTCTTGAAAAATGGCAGAAATTCTTCTATCAATTTTAGGTGACGCCCGATACGGGAATCAAACCCAGGCCTCAGGGGTCTGGTTAGCTGAATCGGAGACAGCAGCCATTTAGTGCTGGCGATAGACCTGTGCCATAGGGCCTACTCTGGGCCCATCTTCGGGCTTAACCCAAAATCGGTAGAAGAATTTCTGCCAGAAAGTGTACTCCCAAAAAATAACGAGAATACTGTTATATTCACTTTCTAAAAGACACTAACTAATTAAACCTAGACAAAATAGTAAAAGTTAAAAAAAAATGGTTTTATGGCCTACCTTTTGTGAGCTTCTTTGATTTCATTTGGGTTTGTGTGTAAAAATCGGGCTGTCCACAACGGGTCTGACTATTATGGAAATAAACAAATAAAAAGAACAAAATAAATACATTTGATATAAAAATAACAGACAAACATATCTAATTTGCATTAAATACAGTGTTTTTCATTTTACCGAATTGCAAAATCAAAAATATTTTGATTTGATTAATTTTCTATTTAATTTTTAAATTATATTATTTCCTCTCTGATAGTTTGTTTAAATAAATAAAATAAATTAATAATACTATTTATTTATGTTCCTATCTTACTGGAAAAGTGTAATAATTATTGATATTTTGAAGAAACATAAACAAAAATCCTAACCGCCAAAGCCTCCGAGGGGAGTCGAACCCATGACCTCCAGTTTACTAGACTGGCGCTCTAACCAACTGAGCTACGGAGGCTTCCCTGACTGCGCTGGTCTATTTCGTGTGTATAAACTTAGCCTTACTAAGACACGCGTGCACTTCGAGTCTTTGTGCCGAAATTTAACTTTCAACGTACGTCAAAATTGGCAAATCCCCTTGACTCTAAACTGTAGCCCAATCCGCCATCCAGAATTCTGAACGGACACTTTAGATCACCACCGGGCACCGACATATCGATAGTGATTTGAGGTCTCTTTTCTAGTCCTCACTGTTGAGGAAAATCGAAAATGAAAGAAAAGGAATGAGGGTTACGTGGAGGGAAGAGGCTGAGATTAAAAATAAATTCTAAAAAATAACCCTTGAATTTCAAACCGAAAAAATAAATCTGGAAAGTTGATGGATTTATGAAATAATTGATATTTGTAGGGGGAAAAGTCTTTGACGATAAAGGAAAAGTAATACAGATCAGTCATTTTTTAAAGCTGGGTTTGGCCGTGTGGAGCCTCAATATATCCCGCTAAATGGTTGATTTCATTGACGAAAGAGTTATGTCCCCTTCCAGCATGTGGATTTTGGAGCTGGCTGTGTTTGGACTTGTCAAGAAATCTGGATTTGTTTATTTTATAAATTACGATTCTCTCTTCTGAACTGTTAAAATGTAGCCGATTGCCACTGAAGCCCATTGTCTGAAATCTATGTACCTTATGCGAGGTGAGTTTGGAACCCTCTCGGAGATTTTGATTGAACATTTAATTATTGAATCAAATGTTTCCACTGCAAATAGGAACTAGGTCAGATGGGCATACTGTCATTGTCAAATGTCATAAAGTGCATCATCGTTGAGAGTTGGGTACCCCTTCCTTATGTCTCTCTCTCCCCCCCCCCCCCCCCCCCCCCCCGACCACACACAGTCATGTCTCATCTATCCTTTCTAATTTATCTATTGAACACTAACTATCTTTTAATTAAAATTATTAAGTATAAAACAATGACAGAAATCCAAAATATTAGATACAAAAAATGGTTTTATAAATAATTACTAGTATAAGTATAAATTATATTAATATGAAATTTATAATTATTTTATTTTTTTCATTATTTTTATATTGTTACAATCAATAGAACTAAATAATAAAAACAAAACAAAATAAGTGTGACATATGATTTGATAGCCGCACACATGTGTCTCTATCCTGGTTTACTTACTTTGACGGTCAGGTAGATTTGATAACATTTTGTTTTATTAAATTTAGAATTTTTTTCAAAGAAAACCAAAACTATTTGAGTTACGCCATTGCTTGGAGTTGGAGTCTGTAATAGTTACATTTTTTTCAGTATAATGGATTGATTGATTCATTGTTTGGTGTTTTATGCCGCGCTGAAGATTATTTCACTTCAATGGGCGGCGTTGCCAGTTTTATTGTGGGAGGAAACCGGGTTCTATGCCCGAGGGAAACTTACGACATTCCGTTGGTAACTGGCAACCATCCCACATAGGTCGTTCGAGTGAAAACCCAGTCAGAAAATTTTCCAATTTTTTTTGACTGAGTGTCTTAAATCAATTGCACCGATTTTTTGTATTGCAAGTTTCAAAATTGCTTTGACTGGTGACAACCAAACGAGGACTTTGTAATCCAAACATGGGTGACTGTAGGCTACATTTGTTAGTCGAAACCCAACCAATAACCGAGGGTTCCCTGTGGCGAACAGCCCGTTCCCTAGTTGGAGATCTCCTAGCCGAGAAATCTAAGCTCTGCAGAATTTTTTTTTTCTCTTCGTGTTAGTCATTCCGATAGCATAGACCTAGAAGAAGGAGTTCGTCAACTTTACGCGGCTGTAATGTGGTAAGCTTTCCTTTATGCAGTCAATATTTGCTTCCAAGTCCACTGACTTCAACCTGACGTAACCGCCATAGTTTAACATTAACCAACCTGAAAACTCGGCGAGGCATCTTAGAAATACGTAACTCGTAATCTTCGGAAATCTTTTGTCATGACCAATGAACTAGGCCAAATATGAAATATTCGTGGAGTGTTAAATACTAGATGTATAGACCTTTATTTCTCCACACTTATATCGATATTATTTTACCGTAGTGATTCGGGCTAAGGCGACAAGACACATTAGCAGCCATATAATACCAGTCGCCGTAAGACCGATAATCCGGGCTGGAGATCTCCAAACTCTGTGGTTAAAGTATATGATGATGGGTGACCAATCATCATCTGTTGGTCACCCATCATGATATACTTTGACCACATATACTTTAATTGATCTCCGTATCTGTATGTGAGAGAGTTGCCAGGTACTCCCTCAAGGTCGGAGTTAACTTTGGGCAAAGAGCCCAGTTTCCTCCCCCTCTAAACCTCGAGCGTGGCGCTTAATTATCAATCAATCAATCAATCAATCAACCTAATCATGTCTTATCTTTAATACCAGATGCCTGTTGTTCCCATTCTTATGGTCCAGTATTGTGATGAGTCAACAGAACTTCGTTATTCAGATGGATCAAAGCTGGTTCTATCTCCATGTGGGAGTGTCTTCCAGCATTATGCTCCGCCCACTCAGTCATGTCATCCAATCCAAGGTAAGCACTTAGTCTAGGGAGGATGTTCTATCTCCATGTGGGAGTGTATTCCAGCATCATGCTCCGCCCACTCAGTCATGTCATCCAATCCAAGGTAAGCACTAAGTCTAGGGAGGATGTTCTATCTCCATGTGGGAGTGTCTTCCAGCATCATGCTCCGCACACTCAGTCATGTCATCCAATCCAAGGTAAGCACTTAGTCTAGGGAGGATGTTCTATCTCCATGTGGGAGTGTCTTCCAGCATCATGCTCCGCCCACTCAGTCATGTCATCCAATCCAAGGGAAGCACTTAGTCTAGGGAGGATGGTTCTATCTCCATGTGGGAGTGTCTTCCAGCATCATGATGATGCTCCGCCCACTCAATCATGTCATCCAATCCAAGGTAAGCACTTAGTCTAGGGAGGAGGTTCTATCTCCATGTGGGAGTGTCTTTCAGCATCATGCTCCGCCCACTCAATCATGTCATCCAATCCAAGGTAAGCACTAAGTCTAGGGAGGATGTTCTATCTCCATGTGGGAGTGTCTTCCAGCATCATGCTCCGCCCACTCAGTCATGTCATCCAATCCAAGGTAAGCGCTTAGTCTTGGGAGGATGTTCTATCTCCATGTGGGAGTGTCTTCCAGCATCATGCTCCGCCCACTTAATCATGTCATCCAATCCAAGGTAAGTACTGGACCCTTCGTGTTGGGAGGATGTATACATAATTGCTTACGTTAAAGATATCAGTTAATGACGTTTATACTAGGATTAATCCAGCTGATCAGTGATTGATTGATTGATGTTTTACTACGCACTCAAGGTTATTTCACTTATATGGCAACGGCATTGACAGCTTTAATGGAAACAAAAAGCTGACTATAAACACTTGGATCATGGTTGCAGCGTTTTTCTTTTGATGAGCAGTCTTCAACAAATCTGATACCCAGTGGACAGAGAGTGGGCGGGGCTTAAGCGTTGAATAACTTCCCGATTTTGGAAGTTGTTGTATGGCTCTCCTGACTGGGTATCAGAGAGTAAACATGTGCTAGTTGATTGACAACGTCAATCACTAATACCATGATACAAGCAGGTTATTGAATGGCTCCCTCGAGTATGGAAACAATTCTGAGAGGTGTGGCCTCGTGCGTTCAACTCGGCCACACCTCTCAGAATATCTTCCATACCCTCGGAAAGCCATTCAATAACTCTAACTTGTCATGTAGCTGAAAATTTTGTCAATATATAACAAAGTATTTCAGAAAAGAATTTACTAAATAAAGCCAAACTCCTGTCTGTTTTCAACCCAATGAACTATCATGGGTTTTGGTTTATTACAACAATCTGTGACCTGGTATAAAGGTCTAAATGGCATACCCTCTTAACACAACTAGAAACTTGTCTCCTTGGTTATTTTAGTCCAGAAGATTTTCCCTGTGCCTGTGTGTTTTAATCAATGCCTACAAATATATAAACGAGAATGATGAGAAAGATTAAAGCATCACCACAAAGTAAGATGTTTGTGAACAGCGCAAGGTTTCAACACCCTCGTGGGCGTCTTTATCAAGTGCAATTGAATTTAATATTTTAAAACAGTAGTATAAATACTAAATAAAAAAACAAATATGTAAGTGGCCAATCAGTTAATTTGTTCACAAAAGTCCATTGTAACTACATGTATGCTAAACAGTGATAACATTCTGGCGTCGGAATCTAGAAAAGAACGACATTTAAGGTATCAAAAGCTTGTGTTACTCACAAACAACTTACTTCATGATGATGCCTTAATCATTTCTCATTAGTATGGAACCCTTTTTAAAGAGAGTTTCAAACATGTCTTTATATAACTAAGATATTGTCATTGAAGTGACCTGAACTGCCAAAATGCTGATATTTTTCCGTTTAAACAGAATGTGGAAATTATCAGCTATTTTCTTCAAGACTCGGTCTTATTTGAGGCCCTCAAGGAAGAACAGTTTCATCTGGAAGTGATTGAGTCACTCTCATTAAATAAAGTTATATATATGTATAAAGCTTTTTAGTGCTACTAGTCTCAAGAATGTACAATAAGGAAGGGTTTGGCTTAAAATGGATGAACGTTCGTCATGGCTATTTAAATTTTGTTTGCATTTTGGACACTTTCGCATACAGACTACAAATTTTCCTCATTCAAACGGCAATCATCTAGTAAACAAAGAATGCCTTTCCAAGCCCCTTATTGTCATGACATTCAAAATTTATCAAAAAAAGTTTTAATTTTGACAGCAAAAGTCATTTTGAATAGGTGTCCAAGTCTAGTGACAAAAGAGATTCTTCGTAGTTTGATCAAAGAGTGTAGATTGACAAGAGTGTTCACTTCGCCCGCGCCATGTTGAATTTGAACTGACACGATTGGATTATTAGGAACCTCCTTTCTGTAGGGGGCGCCCTACAGTCGAATCGTGTACAGTCGGAACACCCTTCCGCTAGGGGGCCAGAAGAACATGTCGGCAATGCTGATTGGACGAAGTGACCACTCTTTTCAATCTACTCTCTTTGGTCTGATGCCATTGTGTGGGGGAGGTGTTATTCAATGGCCTCTGTTTATATTTCAGGGGTAGGCGTTGTACAACAGAGATGTCCCTATGCCACGAGTCATTATCGGCAAAAGGTTATTGAAGCACTGGATTTTAGGAACAGATTTGCCGTGGCACCCTACATTTATAAGGATTTCTATAATAAAGAAGATGCTGTGGTTAGTTGATGCTTCTCAAGACAAAATACTGCCTTTGTAAAAATATCATTAAATAATATCATAACCGCCGAGCCTGATGACGTCACATAGATTTATGCTAAGCTTTATGGGTAAAATGTACCTCAGTTCGCCATTTTGTTTATTGGATGTTAGCAAGATGTCGCTTTTTTGGAAAACATTGATGACATAACCTGTTTTTTTTCCACACATTTTTATGGTAACTTAACATATTTTACGTCTTCTTCTCAATACAGTATTATTTCTTCCGTCACATTTTAAAATTACTTTAAGTTTCCTCAATCTCCCGAAATGCTTTGCGCATGAATTCCAAGTGACGTCATCAAGCAATCGGTCAATTGGTTAATGGTTATTGCCATATCATGTAATTGATTGATTGATTGATTGTTTGGTGTTTTACACCGCACTCAAGATTATTTCACTTACATGGCGGCATTGCCAGTTTTATTGTGGGAGGATACCGGGCTCTATGCTCGGAGGAAACCCACAACCTTCCGGTGGTAACTGGCAACCATCCGGCATCATGTAATGGATTATGTGTAGGACTAGCATGGCAGATCAACAACATGCAGCACTGAAAATATATGCATACAGTCAGGTGTTCCGCTAGAAAGGCTCGTAACAAGGCGGTCACTTTACATCAATACACCTTTTTTATACCCAGAATGCAATTTCCCATTTTTTCTTGTGACATCATTAGTGACTCTGTAACTTACGTGTAAAAATCATTTATCCCTAATATTTCAAATTAATGACTTTCTTTATTTATTTTCGAAATTAAATAATTTCACTAATTTGTATTTTGTTGTAGCTTCTACATTCAAACATCGTCGAAGTCAGTTGGCCTTCTAACATTGAAAGCGCTGAGGTTTTAGAGGATGGTAGCATCAAGTTAGTTTCTTTGGATGAGTTCGCTAGTTTAATTCTCTCGCCTCATGGCCGAGATGCTACTGTGTGTTATTTATCAAAAACAAGTTCTGTTTCATCATCATCGCTGAAACCTCCTCCAAAAAGACAACACAGCAGTCCCGCTGAATGCAGAAGCCGTCATGTTTCAGGAGGGAGTAACTCTGGCGTATCGAGCAAGTCTGACGGGAGCTCCAGATCATCTAAAAGTGGCAAGCACTCTAAAAAATCCTCGACATCTCGACATCGACTAAAAGGAGGTCAGTTTGGGAACTTAGCCGTTGAACCGTCGCAGAATTCAGCCTTTGTCAAAGTCCCAAAGAGAATTCACAGTCACAAAAGACATTCAAGCTACCCTAAATACTCAGATGAAGAAAGCAGCACAAACTCATTTCAAAGTCTTGAATCTGTCACATCTTCAGTGGAAGATGATTTGTGTTCAAGTTACCAAGATTTGAATATCCAATCAAAATGCCCAAATGTACCAACTTCCTGTATAAAATCAACTGTGCATAGGTCACAAGGTCAATCAAGGAGAATTCACCAATCAAATGGCTTGTCTCTCGCTGTCTCCCCAAACATTAGTCCAATCAGCAGAGAGCTTCCATCTGAAGGACCAATCGGATTTGTGACTGAAGACGCTCTCCTGGCAGAGGAGGAATCAAAACACAGACAGTATTATTGTTGGGTGACTCAGCATATTTCATGTTCAGCTTGTCCTCCCTGTTGGAGCCATCCAGTGCGCTTGGTGAAGGAAAAATGGGAGAGAATTAAATCAGATAGCATCACACCAAACACAGGTACTTTTACTTGGTAAATTCTCTTTAATTTGAATGTATATTTTATCATTTTCTGGCAATTTCCTGTTTTTGGAGGTTTAGTTTGAGAAGAAAATAGGAAAAAAATAATATGTACATGTAATAGGCAAAGCCTGGAAGTGAGCGCAGAAAATAACTTAAAAGTAAACTTAAAGTCCATAATTTATCTCAGTGTAGTTTTTTTAAACAACCCATCAGATGTACTCTTCTATAAAAAGAGGCGCGAAAGTGGAATCAGCATTTCAACAAAAAATGGCGGAGGTTTCGAACGCCGGATAAAACGTTTCGACAAAAAGCAAAGTTGACCAGAAGAATTTATTAAAAGAGAATGATTTGCCATTTGTTAGTCTTAATATATTTTTTTACCCAATTTAATCTTTCAGTCAAACCAAACGCACATTTGTCCAAAGGAGTATCAGAAAGCAATCCGGATGAAAATAAGGTGGTCTCAGGGTTACCTCCCCCTGTCCCCCTGGTGTGTCCTGGACAACACCTCCATACATGGCAGTTTTCAAATGACCTTGACTATCCTCATGCCAGGGGTCAGGTCAAGGTCATCATGTCAGAAGGTGTGATATACAGGTAAGAGAATATTGTTTTCTGGGATTTCTTGTATATCTTACAAAATCCCTCAATAATTCTTGGGGCAAGGGGGGAGGTCATTTTATCGATATTCTTTCAGCGTAACTCAAGCCTTCTATCAATGGGCCCCGGGTTCGCATTTCTTTGTCTTCCCTTGTTGTTTTTTTCTTTTCATTTAAAGTGGCATGAGCTGCCAAAATGTTGATATTTTGACGTTAAAACAGAATGTTGAAATTATTGCCTATTTTTCCCAACATAGTTTATGAGCTTATTAGTGCTTCTAATCTCGAAAATGTACGATAAAGTATTGTTTCGAACTAACTTTGGCTTAGATTGAATGAATGGTCGTCCCGGTTATTTAAATTTTGTTTACTTTTCGAACACGTTTTCGGTTCGAACAGGCCACATACTGTACGGATTTTCCTCATTCCAACGCCAATCATTTAGTTTTTCGATGACCTTCAAAGCCTCTTACTATCGTGACGATCAGAAATTATGAAAAAAGGGTGAATTTTGACAAAAACCAATGTTCATATATATACATCTTTTCTCAGGTTGGTACGTCTGCCATCATTACGTCAAGTTGAGATCTACCCCGGTGATTGTTCCGTTATTGTTACACAAGGCCTATCTGGGAATTTCTTCTCTCATATTATACCCATGGTAGGAAAATCACAGGTTGGTGCTATTTATTTGTATATTATACCTTAATATACTAGCTTGTATCATGGTTGCGGCGTTTTTCTTGTGATGAGCACCTCCGATACCCAGTGGACAGAGAGTGGGCGGGGCTTAAGCGTTGAATAAGCCATCAGAATATGTTCCATACCCTCGGGAAGCCATTCAATAACCCTAACATGTCTTGGGGAAAGAAAAAAATTCTGGTTTAGACTGGTACCAGCTTATTAAAGTGGCATGAGTTGCCAAGATTTTCAGTTTAGGTGTCTGTTTACACTGATTTCACTGGCGTTTGTAAAATTTTTCAAAACCTTGATTAAAGTGGCATGAGCTGCCAAGGTTTGCACTTTTTCACAAATTCTGATTGTCAAGAAAAGTTAAGCATTTGAAGTAACTGGAAAAACTAAATGATTGACGTTGAAATAAGACATATTGATAAAACCAGTAGCTCGTACATAACAAAACGTATGCTTGATAACAAAGTTCAAATAGCTGGGATGTAGAAGTACATTTGTTTTTTTAAAACTACCTAAATGTACATCTGCAGGATTGATATTAGCCGAAAGTGGATTCCTTCTCAAGAGCTCGTGCTACTGTAACTGAAATGGTTTGATTGATTGATTGATTTTTTACGCTGCATTGATGATTCAAGATTATTTTTCTTTTATGGCGCTTCAGGTCTAGTGCGGAAGGAAACCGCATATATCGCCTGTACTAAGCCCCAGGGCCAACTTGCACAAAGCGCTCTTAACTTAAGGGGACTCTTAGCATATCTCTACAACATGGAAAGTTTACGAGCACTCTTAAGTCACATGTTGTAGACATACACTAAGAGTACTATTAGTTAAGAGCGCTTTGTGCAAGTGGGCCCTGACCTTGAGCGAGTTCCTGGCAACTCACATACGGCATTCTAGTGAAAAATCCACTGGACGCTTGCATATTTGGCAATTACAAATTATGAAATAGCCCTCCACAAATAGTGCGTTTATTGATAGTATCTTATTTCTGACAAATCCTGTTTCTTTTCGTGAATGATTTTCCTATTGTTTTTTTTTTTATCTAGATAGAAGAAAAGACTTATTCATCAAAGTTACCTCCCCCTGGTTTGCCGGGAGAACGATATTCCTTGTCGAAACTAATGAGGAAAGGACTGGAATATTTCAACAGTATTCACCCGGAACACGGCTCCGTTATAACTAGTCACATGTGCTGGCAGGTGAGAAAGGGGGATAACTTAGCCAGAGTTCATACACGGCCTAAAAACCTGGAAAAGACTAAAAAAATGTTTAAAAACTTATTGAATGTTGTGAAATTCTTAAAGAGCCTTAAAATAGAAGAAAATATTTTTCTTTGAGATGTGGAAAAATTCAAGAAAAATGTTTTTTTTTCATGAGATGCGTTCATAGAACTTTAGTGATCTGGGTGACTTTCTTCCATAGAAGCCTAATGACCCCCAGTGAATCATCCGCTAAAATAATGCGAGATCATAGTCTCTCAGTCACAAATTAACATTCATGGGTCACGGGTTCAACACCCAAAGAAAAATGGAAAAAATTCTGAGTGGATTTTCGCCCCATGTGGAAGAGTTGCCAGGTAGTTCCCTAAAACAAACTCCCCAATAAACCGAGAAATGTCGCCATTTTAGTGAAATAATCTTGAGTGCAACGTGAGCATCAATCCATAAAAGCCTGCATTCAAGTTTTGGTTTAGGAGGGTTAAGGAATGTATTTTTCTCATTTTGAACCGTAAGGCCCGTTCTCACTGTGCAATTTGTAGTAACAACTTGTAGCACGCAATTCAAATGGATGCATTTGATTGGTTGACAAATCCTATTGACCAATTAAAAGCATCCATTTTAATCGCATCCTACCAGTTGGTGCGACAAATCGCACAGTGACAACGGGCCTTCTTGGAGCAGTCCACGAATTTGGAATTTTCTAATGCCCTACTATTTACCAAGATTTGAATATTCAATCAAAATCCAATGTCCAAATGGACCAAATTCCCGTAAAAAAATCAAGATCAGTCAAGGTGAATCCACCAATCAAATGGCTTGTCTCCTACTGTCTTCCCGAACATAAGTCCAATCAGCAGAGAGTTTTGATATAAAGAACCAATCGGATTCATGACTGAAGAAGCTCTGCTGGCTTACGGTGACATTGCCACTGTAACCTATATGTAACAAGCAACATTCCGTTCATCTAAATGTATCCATCAATTTCCCTTTGACGATATCTTTTATTTTTGTCTGAAATTTCTATTATATTTTCAGCACCAAGAGGAGATAACTCCTGTCGATCCAACCCCTCTATCCTCATCAATTAAAGAAGAACATAACGTGATGGGTTTAGGGAAATTCCTTGCCTTCCACAACGGTAAAATACGAATCGTGTTTGCTGATAGGACAGCGTTGGACATGATGTCACATGATCATACACCCAGTTGCCATGGTGATCATGGAGATAGCGGCCTGTCGCAGGAGGTAATAATCAAGATATATTTTAAAGGATAAATGCCAAGTTTAAGACATTGGGCGTACCTTCTATTTTGTAATCAATTCTATAGGGGATTATAGAACTTCGCATTTATCCTTTGATTTAAATTTCTTAATAATTACTTGAGTAGTATGGCGTTAAACATCAATCAATCTCAATAAGTACTTTACTACAGGGTTTTTATTTGACTTTTCTCTTCAAAGTATGCATTTAAACAAAAATGGCCAGATTTTTTCTGGATGCCCAGATCGCTTCAACTAGTTGAATTCCGAGAAAATCAGTCAATATTCAACAGTTAAGCATCCCATCTCTGATTAGATTACCACAGTGAGCAGCATTGTCATACAGCTAAAGTAATCTGAAGTGCGACACAAAACACCAAGCAATCAAGGAAAGACTTTGTCTGTGTGTAAATCTTATTTGGTCTCTTTCTATTTCATAGGATTTGCCTCCTGGAAATGTCTACGGGTTCAACAAGGCCAAAGTTTGGGGAGAAGCCATTCCTGAAGGATATTGTCGTCTGCTTCTTCCAAATGGACAATATCAGTTTGTCTCTGTCCAACAACCAGGCCAGTATAAAATGTACGAAAGTCTTTCTTCTCAAAATATCTAGGCCACCAATGGGTCGCGGGTTCGAATACCACTCAGTCCAAAAATTGGAAAATTTTCTGACTGGGTTTTCACTCAAACGACCTATGTGGGACGGTTGCTAGTTACCAGTGGAAGGTCGTGGGTTTCCTCCGGGCACAGAGCCCGGTTTCCTCCCACAATAAAACTGGCAACACCGCCATATAATGGAAATAATCTTGAGCGCGGCGTAAAACACCAAACAATCAATCAATCAATCCAAATATCTCTGGGGCCTTGGGGACTCGCTCAGTAAAGCAATAATCTATCCAGCTCAACACAAGCCTCCCTTGGATGGATTAGGGATTAAATCTTATTAAGTCCAAGAAACTTTTTATTAAAAATTCTGACTGGGTTTTTTACTTGATTACCGGGTACCCTATGTGGGATAGCTGCCAGTAACCCATTAAAGGTAATCCGGGCAAAAAGCTCAGTTTCCTCCCCCACTTAACTTGGCTACGCCGCCATATTGTGAAATAATCTTGAGTGTTGCAAAAAACTAGCGATCACTCAAGCAAAAACCCCAAAATATTTTATATAAAAGTTACAATAAGGTGGAGAATTACTTATGGATAACAACTTCTTGGTTTAATGTTTGACGACGTTTCGATGTAGTTCTTACATCGTTATCAAAGTCATTGAATTTTGTATGTTCTGCACCAGTTTTAAGAATTTGTTTTCGTTCAGTCATGATGAGTCTGAAATAATGTTGAAATAATGTTAAATCAATGTTGAAATAATGGTGAAATAATGTTGAAATAATGGTGAAACAATGTTGAAATAATGGTGAAACAATGTTGAAATAATGGTGAAATAATGTTGAAATAATGTAGAAATAATGTTACTCATTGGCTTATACAGATGAGACTATTATTTCTGTGTTACTTTAGCCATAGCCAAATTGTCAGAAGGAAAAAGATTGAAATAGATTGTTATTCAAAATTAAGTTAGCTGTATACAGTATTCCTGAGCTTTGTCCTTTAACAAGATGATTTGGAATGTTTTTTTCCATTTTAGGGTTTTCTGCAAAAAAAATTCTGCAATCCTATTATCAAATTCCAATGTTTGCATAATTTCGTTTTTGTCAAAATGTGTCTAATGGTCTTTTTGCGACAAATAAATCCTGTCTATACACAGTCTTTAAACTCGCTATATCATTCTTGCAGGTATATAGATTACGCCAAGGAATGGATTTCTTGGACAAGGACCCCTTTTAATGAACGGGACAAATTTTATTCATCAATGTCTTCATGTCCACCACCTTCAACGTAAGTTTGATCTCATTTTTTTTATAATTACTTAAGAGGTAAAGAACTTTTTTATTGAACATGGACACAGTCGTTAAGGCGATTATCTCTAAGTCCGACACAAGCCTTCCCTGGATGGTTGAGGGTTCAAACCCCATTATGTGTAAGGAAAAATTGAATAATTTCTCAATGTTTTTTGCACTATATCTCCCAATGTGGAAGGGTTAAAAACCCTGCAACCTGTTTCACAAATCGGCGTAGCGGAAGTTTTTATGTAACTGTCATGGCAACCCATACTGTAGAGATACATTGTTATGGCAGTTACATGTACCTAAAAACTTACGCTACGTCGCTTTGTGAAACAGGCTCCCAATTTCTTCCCCTTCTAAACCTTGCAATAAATCATGATCGCAGACGTATATTTCAATCAATTTGTGTAATAAATTTATAAAAAAATTCTTTTGCTTTGTATTCCAGATCTATCAACCAAGAATTGAAGAAAATCAATTGTTTTAACTGTATCCTTTCTGTAACAGACCATAGATGTAATTTGTTGACTGCACACATACTTTTCTGTTCAGTAGACTTTCCAGATGCCATTCAAAACCCCTCCAAGTACCCATAACACATTGCACCAGAGGCTGATCGTAAGCAGTCTGTCTATTTGGCAGCCGAAGTCCTCAACTATCATAAAGTCTTGCCACCACCAAAATCGACTCCTTAACAATTTTGACATTTGGCTCCACAGAACATTTAACATCAGTGAGGCAAATATATTTGACATAGTTTAGGTAAATGCCCGGCTTTGTTTTACCGCCCCTAAATATATACTTGCAGTTATAGAATCCGCAAAGTTGTCACCATAGGGCCTGGGAGTTCCCCGAGAGATTTCGCGATATCCAGTGACAGATGAAGTATTTTGATTACTTTGTCAGTTTGATTGACCTCTTTTTGTTCTTCAATGTCAGAACTGAATATGACATTCAAACAATACTCCCACTCCCTATTGCTAATCCCAGACAAAAGAAACATTGTTGGATGTAACTACATCATATCTACATCCTTCATGCTAAACTACACCAATTTCTCCATTACTCTCACATGTCGGCGGAAAATGGGTGCTCTTTCCAAGATTGTATGAAGTATGAATCCAAGATTGGTATCAGTGCTAAGCTCTTCTTAAATTTACGAACAATTAGCTACGTCGGTTTCTAGGTAATTTACCAATATTTGGCAGCTCATATCTATATCCTTCATGCTAAACTACACCGTTTCTCCATTCTATGTAACACTTGAAAATTACTCGAGGCTACATTGTTTGGCTAAGTTTGATAATCTACTCAGTTTGGAAATTAATTTGTCTGAAATCAACACTAATTGGGATTTTTAACAAAAACTGGTAAGCTTTAGTTTTATAATTAGTCCCGGCCATAGCTATGGTCGAACATTTAATTGTTTGTTCTTTCTTGTTGGTGAAACATGGCAGTGCCAAAGACAATGGCAAGCAAATCAATGACAAAAGTGTTACAGTTTGTCACCATGAATTGGTAACTTATTTGTGCCATTTTTTTTTCAAAAATTATTAATGCGTTTTAATATTCCTTAATTTGTTTATCAGATGTTGTTGAAAATACTGTTATGAAACAAAAGAATCTCTGCATGGCAACATGCCCTTCTGATTTCAACAACTTTGTGTCTAGGGATGGGCTCTCACACAGTTCTAGGGATGGAGTCTCACACAGTTCTAGGGATGGACTCTCACACAGTTCTAGGGATGGAGTCTCACACAGTTCTAGGGATGGACTCTCACAAAGTTCTAGGGAGGGAGTCTCACACAGTTCTAGGGATGGGCTCTCATACAGTTCTAGGGATGGAGTCTCACACAGTTCTAGGGATGGACGCTCTCACAGTTCTAGGGATGGACTTTCAAACAGTGCTAATTCGTCTTTCACTACCTCTAATCATGTGACAGACTCCATTCAGAGTTTTGATGACGTCAGACGTGCTTTACAGAAAACTTCTCAGGTTATCCATGATATTGATTCTCTTTTGTCCAGGAGGAAATAAAATCACTGAAGATTATTGCCATTTTACTGTTCATACCAGACAAGGGGTTTTAACTAGACTAACCCTTGGTGGAAGGGTTGCCAGACACCAGCCAAAGTTTCCTCCGGCAAAAGAGCCTGGCTATTTCTCATCACAGACGTAACTTTGCGCCTGGTCGTAACATAACCTAGAAGGTATATGTTGCCATGACACTAAGGCATTGCATTGGACTTACGTTGGGCGTAAATGTGTTGAGAAACAGCCCCCTGGTTTCCTCCCCACTAAACTTGGTGAAACAATCTCGAGTGTAGTGTAAAGCATCAATCAATAACCAATCAATCACCAACGAAAATCTCTAATAGAATGGAATATGTTCTGGAGGCATCTTAGACTCTTCACTATCTGTTCCGGATTCCTAAATATTAGTGCCACCAGAAGTATAGTATCAGTAAGAGGTTTCTGTGATCCAGTCCCGAAAGAACTTTCCAAACAAGGAACTTCAAGGAACCTTAGCTGTTGAGTTTGACGTCAAGCTCCAATTGATAAATCAAAAAATCATATGACTTCTGTTGCCATTACCGTTACATGTCGGCGATGTTGGAGGAAAACTGGTGCTCTTTCCAAGATTGTATGGTGTATGAATCCAAGATTGGTATTAGTGCTAAGCTCTTCTTTTGAACTTAAAAATTTGACGAACAATTAGTTTTACCAATATTTGGCAGCACATGACAATTTAAAGGTTGCCAAAAC
Source organism: Lepidochitona cinerea (assembly GCA_963971465.1). Lineage (NCBI taxonomy): Eukaryota > Metazoa > Mollusca > Polyplacophora > Chitonida > Tonicellidae > Lepidochitona > Lepidochitona cinerea. Next base: position 13,512,784 of record OZ020562.1, on the reverse strand, counting down.
TACAATCGTAAAAGCAAGGCGTTAACGTCCACAGCCATCATCTTAGCCTTAGCTTCCGTGTTCGTCAGAGGGTGATTCATATTACCAGCCAAATATAAGACCGAAAATCCGGGCTAAAACAACCTTGAGTGTTGCATTAAACATTAAACGATGAACGTTTCGATTGCTGGTAGACCTCAGAATCGCAGATGAGAAATTTTTGGCCAGTAAAATTTCAGCCACCAGGAGCCGGTTTCACAAAGTGGCACAGCGTAAGTTTTTACTTAAGTGCCATAGCAACCTATACTGTCGAGAAACGTTGCTATGGCAGTTATGTAAAACTTACGATACACCACTTTGTGAAACAGGCTCCTGAATTATAGATTGATTCTTTTTGTAAAACCTGTTTAGAGTAGAGATTCTTTAATACAAATTACTGAAGCTCCTCTCTCTCAAAATTACTGGTGATGGCAGTTCAACAGTTAAAGAATACGTCTTTTGTAAAACCAGGGGCTCGTTTCACAAAGCAGTCGCACCGCAAACGACGCATAATTAGCAATGGATACCATAGTGAAGAGATACGACGTCATGGCAACGACGGCTTTGTAAATCGGCCCTTGAGAATAGTTTATAGCATCTTCGCAAGCAAGTTAAAATCTGCATGTCCAGATTCCGTGTTTTACCTTGGCGGACTACTCCACTCAAACCCGTAAATCGAACAGCGCCCACTGGTGGGAATGTAAGAGTTGTCTTTCCTATACTTACAGAGTCTTGGCCAATCAGCACTCGTTAAACAAAAGTTTAAGGTGTACACAGCGGTCATTACGTTATTTTCAGTGTAAGTGCCCGAGATTTTGATTAGCTGCGAGCAGTTTTGCTCGCATCCAATCACAATGAGCTGTTCGATTTACGGGTTGGAGTGGAGTAGTCCGCCAAGGTAAAACACGGAATGGGAACATGCAGATTTTAACTTGGCTAGAGAAGATGAGTTTATAGGGGTTCTATTATACAAATTAAATTAACTTCTGTAGTTATTGTGATCCGCTTAAACCATGATATTTGTCTTCCCATGTTAATGTCAATGAAATACTCCTAGTATCTGGAAATGTTATCGTGGTATTTATATATTACTTCCACGCACATTATAATCTGTGGATTTTTTAAACCAAGTGGAAATTTTACCTATTGGCAGCAAACTGTTATTAATTCTCAAATTGTAAATACAATGTACATGTTATTGCCATATTTTGAATATATTCAATGTACATATTTTACATATTACAAAATTGATTTTTTTTGTTATCACTTTTTACCTTGTTTTAACCAGTTTAAAGGGGCATGAGCTGCCAAAATGTTGATATTTTGACGTAAACACAGAATGTTGAAATTATCGGCTATTTTTCTCAAGACGTATAATTCAGAAGCTTTTTAATGCTTCTAGTCCCGAAAATGTACGAGAAAGTATTGTTTTGAACTAACTTTGGCTTAGAATGAATGAATGGTCGTCCCGGTTATTTAAATTTTGCTACTTTTCGAACACGTTTTCGGTTCGTACAGGGCACATACTGTATGGATTTTCTTCATTCCAACGCCAATCATTGAGTTTTTCGATGGCCTTCAAAGCCTCTTACTGTCGTGACGATCAGAAATTATGAAAAAAGTGTGAATTCCGGCAGCTCATGCCACTTTAAGCCACGGGCATAGATCCCAGCTATAAACGATGACGTCTTAATTGTTACGCCTTCTACTTTTGTTTAAAAAAAATAAATAAAAATCTGCGGGCGAAAAGAGACTCCGTCGTCTTGGTACGTCATGGTATCGCCAAAGAGAGTAGATTGACAAGAGTGGTCACTTCGTCCGCGCTATGTTGAATTTGAAATGACACGATTCGTTTATTAGGACCCTCCCTTCTATAGTTGGCGCCCTGCAGTCGAATCGTGTACAGTCGGAACACCCTTCCGCTAGGGGACCAGAATAACATGCCGGCAATGCTGATTGGACGAAGTGACCACTCTTGTCAATCTACTCTCTTTGGTATGGCTGTTGCAGTCCTAGCATTGCAAGCATTACCATATGGATACAGGTCACAGTTTGTCACTTCCGGAAAACGAAAAAAGTTCCAGCTATTTTTGTGTGTTTTTTTTATTATTTTTTCCTGGCCCCCTGCATTTTTTTTCTGGGCATTTTTGTAGTTTTTATGAAAGGACAGGGGTTGAGTTACTGTCTGGAAATGATTTTAGAAGTGGAATGGGACCAGTTCAGGTGGTGGAGATCTGGTAGTTGGGGGGTGCTTTGGTCTATTTACATGCGGCGGAATATGTGCAAAGAGACCCCTATCAGCTGATTCTACTCGTATCTCAAAATTTCTACCTTCAACCTATGAAAAAATTGTGCTTAAAATACTGCCAAAGGACTGTTCAAGGCCCCCACCGAAGGATTTGGTTCAACGAAAGTTAGGGAAGGTGCTGTGAGAGCAGACATTAACATTACCGCAAATGGGAAATGAAGGAAAATGAAACTGTGACCTGCTGCCATATACCGCAGGCGTAGAGCGACTTAGTATATAGTCGCTCTACGCCTGCGGTATATGGTAATGCTTGCAATGCTATTGCAGTCCGCGCTTCTGAGCAGATCAGTATGATGGGAAGTTCCCAGCCTCAGTTGGGTTGGCCTGGTTCAGTTTAATAAGCTCATCCTCCTATATCTGTGGTATACAGGTGTCAGTTCTTCTCTGGCGTTGTTTCTGAGTGTCTTCATAACCCTATTAACCTTTTTGCTGAAGGATGGATATGTGGACCAAGATTGCTGAGGATGCGTCAACTCTTTCAGTAGAATGTAGAATGTAGAATTTGAATGGTTACAATAAGGTGAAGAATTACTTATGGATTACAACTTCTTGGGTGACGACGTTTCGATGTAGTTCTTGCATCGAAACGTCATCACCCAATAAACCAAGAAGCGGTTATCCATAAGTAATTCTTCACCTCATTGATGCGTCAACTGTTGAAATGCTAGCTTTGCATCTTACCTATGGCAAGGATATCGGTAAACTGAGATTGAACCTAGCCAAGATTTCTCGGCTAAGATTGAACCCAACAGGACCATGGTGACAAAAGTGAAAATATTGCCCCCCCCCCCCCCCCCCCCAGTTAGAAACTCAGACGAAAAGTTTAGCCCTCGCTAACAAATCTTTTAAACACTTGTTCTTTTTATAAGCAATGACTGGCCTTTAGGCCAGTGGTCGAACCATTTTACTTGGAAGTAGTTAGCATTCTTCTACTATGATCTGGGTCATAGCGATCCTGGCCTTGTTATACTGAAACACAAATGGTAATATAGTATTTTCACGACATCTTCCCGGGTCCAAGTTCAAGCTCAAATAATAAACAATTTGTGACGCTTGAATCCCAAAACTTTCAGTTTCCAAACATTTGTACTTCGTATCTGCAGCGAACGTGAGAAAATGGATTTTTCAATGGGCCTGATTTCGAAATGTTCCTTAACCGAATGGCCCAGAGGGTAGCTCCGGTATGTAGCGTTATTGACTATTGTGACGCCCGAAGGGTGACCGCTCCCAGCTGGTTAGACCATTGTTTTCTACAATTACCCAGAGGGTTGAAACTCTGTGTCACGGGCATATCGCGTCAGTCTAATATCTAATAAATGGTTGGCGTCTCTTTGTCGTAGAGAATTCTGAGTTTCTCCTACATACTGCTTGCTAGGCGGTGAGGAAAGTATTTAGCATGTTTGATATTTTCTGCCTCTCGTGGCAAGAATCTCACCGTGTGCGCACAACGTGAGCTGCCGGCTGGACTGAAAGGAGGGATAGTCCAATGGCGCGTGCTTATTCAATCATGTGACCACTTTAGAATATTATGTAACACAGGTAGTGATATTTATGTAGCTTAGTGAACTTAGGTGACCAGGAACTTGCCTCAGCCGAGTTCTCATCGTCTGCGCTGAAATCTGTAGCTACTCCCTGGGCCTTGCTTAACATTTTTCTTTGTGTATATATTGCATTGGTCATCAAACCACATGTACAACAGAACTACAGAAAACAAATACTTACTTAGAAAAAAACAACCTTTTTTATTTGATACAAAAAATACACACAGATGTGTCAAATAGGTCTTAAATAAATCATTGGCTTTGGTAATAGAACTTGAGTTGACTATTGAAAATGTCATTACCGTATATACATGTATGTATGCTCAATTAGCAATATTACATTTAAGATATTTCATAAATTCACAATTATGTCATAGAATCTTTGACTATTTATCACAATAAAAATAAACAAAAAATCCTATTTTAAATCACTTGTTAACATATATAACAAATTTGACTCATAGCTAAAAATCATAATGTAAAAATGTAAAAACTTTGGAATGTTTTTTATAGGAATTATCACATAATCTTTGGCCAGCTTGCAATGTAATAAGTCGGTTAAAATGTATGTATAAAATCTATTTCAAAATGATCGAATTCCAATGAAAATAAAAACATTCCACAGAATACTGACTATTTATAAAACCGTAATTATATTCCATACAATGTATCACATTATTACGAGAATGACATCATACAAGGTGTCCGCCAAACTCTTATAAAATTAGTATATGTGTCCAAAATATGATTTATCCTTCTGTTCAGATCATGTCACAGACAGAAGCAATCGTGATGACGAGCCTATCTTTGTGTACCCAAGTACTGACATACTTGCTATGCATAGATAGTCGCGTCATCACACTTGAGACAGCAATCGTGCCCACATGCTTACCTCCCCTTCTCTGTTTAGATTGTTGAGACAGAAGCAATCGTATTCTCGTGTGATCTAATGGGGATTTCGCGAGAATACTGCTGCTTCTAAGGGTATACCTGAGGCAGTAATTAAGAAACTTGGCCGCTGGAAATCCGATGCTCTGAATCGATATATTCGCATTAATGTTTTTTAATACTGGACTTACCGATATTCACACTTGTAAGTCTAGTGTTAAATTAATCCAACACATTTTGAATGAAATAAAGTTTCCCAACACCTTGCTACTTGGAGGCCAGTATTTGACTGCTCCTTACAACGCATTTGTTTTACCAAGTGTGCTTTCCTACTGTTGTATGCTCAGTATTAGAGAAAATATATTTCTAAATTAAAAGCTGCTTGTCGGGAGGCCAGTATTTGACTGCTCCCATCGTCACAATTATTTTTCGTGGAACATAATTTTAATATTTGTATACTACTTGTAGATCGTTTGTAGTGTACCAAGAGGCCAGTATTTGACTGCTCCTATCGCCACTTCTTCTTTTTATTGCTTGGTTTTCTAATAACCCCGCTTAATATGTTAATTCTTTGCTTGGAGGTCAGTATTTGACTGCTCTAATAAATACATCGAGTTTAGTTCATGGTATCATATGGAGGACATGCAGTGTTTATACGTTCTGTATCTCTAAATGTTTCACATTCAATGTGGTTGGAGGCCAGTATTTGACTTCGCGAGAATACGATTGGGTTGGTTGACAACTCTGTTACACAGAGTTCTCTCCCATCTTCAATCTTGATACAATATAAGACACTCCTCGTGTCTGTTGTTGACAGGTTTCAGCGAAAGGAGCAGCACTCGTTATGGAAGCCGAATACGGACATTTTAGTTCGCGTGCTTGGCGACCCCGCCAGGCTCGCCAAAGCAAATGATTCGCGACTTTCTCTACCCCGCGAAACTCACCAAACACGCCAACCACGCTAATCAACTTTATAAAAAAAATAGTATTTTTTTAAAACATTTCATTCTCGCCCTTCGCTACCTTTGCGAGGCTGGCGGGGGCGAGAAGGTCGCGATTCTATATCATTCGCGACTTTCTCGACCTTGGCGGGGTCGCGAAACTCGCCAGAGTCGCGAAACACGCTAATAAAAAGATAGTATTTTTTTTACAATCCCGAATCGCGACCTTCTCGACCTTCGCGTGCTTGGCGGGGTCGCGAGGGTCGCGAAGGTCGCCAACCACGCGAGGGTCACCAACTAGTGAATTGTTGAGTGGACTTGATGTATAGCTTCGAATCGCGACCTTCTCGACCCTCGCGACCTTCTCGACCCCGCCAAGCACGCGATTCGGGATTGCAAAAAAAATACTATCTTTTTATTAGCGTGTTTCGCGACCCTGGCGTGTTTGGCGACCCCGCCAAGGTCGAGAAAGTCGCGAATGATATAGAATCGCGACCTTCTCGCCCCCGCCAGCCTCGCCAAGGTAGCGAAGGACGCAAATGAAATGTTAAAAAAAAATACTATTTTTTTACTAAGTTGATTGGCGTGGTTGGCGAGTTTGGCGGGGTAGAGAAAGTCGCGAATCAATTGCTTTGGCGGGTCTGGCGGGGTCGCGAAGCTAGAGAATAAAATCTCCATATTCGGCTTCCATAACTCGTCGAGTTAGGGTAAGAAAAAATGGCATCTTCCGTGATTTTTGATAAAATAATGACTGGATGACATTTTCTAGGTATAACAAAAAAATGCGGTCTTACATGAAAAGGGGGATATGCCAGATTATCTCAGAAAAAACATTCCTACGCCTTACTCGACGAGCGCTTGGATAATAGTAGCCAAAACTTTGACGATACTCAATAGCTCTCGTTTCATAAAACGAGAGCTATTGAGTATGGTCATAGTTTTGGCTAAGGTAATAGGTATCCGCATATAGATTTGAAAATAGGCCCCTGTTAGTTTTTATTGCCTAACCAGATACAAAACAAAGGCAGCTAGGATTAGACCACCAGAACCCTTGTTCAGTGTGTATCCATTATTTTGATTACCTCCTTTGACAACTGTTATCATTTCGTCAATAGATTCCTCTACAATGTTCAGAGGGACAGAGGCAAGTCCAAGGATGCGATCGTGGAATTCTTTCAGATCAAAACTGTCACCTAAGAATGGTATAAAAAGACAAAACGTAATGTTACACTTGATAATTACCAGTTAGCATTAATAAAAACACATAGCATTAATAATAACTTTTCAAAAATAGTTTATCTGCTCTTGGCATTGCCCTCTCCGTGACCCACAAATGCAACGTGGCGGCTTTGTGACGTTACACAATTTTTCTACGTCTCCAGACCGTTACGTTGAATCTGTCGAGCCTTTCCGGACCTTTATACCGGTCACGTGGTTATGCCGGAGGGTGTGGATTAATGCAATCTCATTCTCGCGAGATCCCCTGCTACTACGTGAACGCGACGGACCTCTCAGGCCGTTCCAAGCCATTTGCCTTGGTCTGCTAAGGGGAATCCCCTTTTGCCAGAGCTGCGGAGAAATACTCTCACTACAATCACATGACGTAGACATACAAAATAGCATGTTATACGCTGGCCTGTTCACAATCGCGGAGGGTAGGAATATAGTCCCTGTATTTCCTCAACGATAATTCAAAACTTAAGGGCGTGTACCAAAAACGAAATACAAGCCAACATATAGAATCAGGTAAAGATCACGTACAAACAATTTTGGAAGTAAGTTTGATTACCCAAATTTTGGGTAAAATGGCTTGGAACGGCCTGAGAGTTCCGTCGCGTTCACGTAGTAACAGGGGATCTCGCGAGAATGAGATTGGGATTAATGTTATTTCAAAAACATGTTCTAATGGCTTACGGCTATGCCGATTTAAAATGACGAAGGCATGATTTCCTTTTCTAGATTACTTCACTTACCCAGCTCTCGCTCAGCTTTTTGTCGCAGTTCAAGTATTTTGATCTCGCCGTACTTGTAAGCACACGCCTGACCAGGCCATGTTATGTATCGATCAATTTCAACCTCAATATCCGGGCGATCCGACGAAGTGTAATTTAACATATACTGGATAGCTTCCTCGCGTGTCCAGCTGGAAAAATAAAGTACATAACAATTCACTTGATGCGGTAAACAGTCAAATGAATCCCTTTCGGCCTGATGAATGCGCCTCAATACTTTCAGAGCATAATGGAAGCAGTGCACGGATGCCAGACTCCTATATAGAGCCAGCTAAAAAGATTTTATATTATCTCGTTTGAATAAAAAATGAACCACGTACAACAAGTACGGGTATAGATGAAGTTTTCGTGAAACAGGGAAAATCTGTTGCCTATACGAAGCGAACTGAAAAGTGAACAAAATTTAGTTTATTCATTCCGGCTTAAGTTAGTTCAAAACACTAGAATAACGTACATTCTTAAGACTTGTAGTGCTAAAAAGCTTATAAATTTTACTTCTTGAGACAGGGAAAATCCCGATTTGAGTCAGACTGAATAGGACTTAGATGTCCGTCATAGAAGTTCCCATAACCAACCAAAGGGCAACTGGTTACTCAAGTTAGTCTAAATGCCTAGCCGTCATATACTGAAAAACTATTCCTTCAACACAAAGATTTCTCCACTACCCATTGCAGTAACTTGGAGCCGCTTGAAAGCATTTTTGGCCATTATCTTTTGACCAGAAGACATTTTTTACCTGATAACAAACTTTATTCATTTTAACTTACCTAAGAGCATGGAGACCCGTATCAACAACAAGTCTACACGCACGGTAAATTTCGCCAGAATATCTTCCCAATCTAAAACATTCAATAAACTTATAAATGCATGTGAAGATTTCGTATACATAAACATTATAAGTAAACATTATATTTGGTGTGGAGAAAACTCCATGTAAACGCCGTATTCGGGTTAATCCTTTTTCAATATCATATATTGCGAGCTGCTAAATCATACCTTTTTTCATACCTTCGGGATTTGCCGATATAAATGCAATGGTATACGCAGTTTTGTAGTCTAGTTTAAAATAACTGATAGTCACAAATAAATTGCACACACCTTTCGTAGACAATACCAGTAGTCCATTATTTTGCATTAACAGATATTTATGTGCAATTTAAAATAAATATAAAAAAAGACATAATAAAGAGTTTTTAACGTTATCTTACAATTCGTACTGGTCTTTATATAGGTCCATTTCTTCGCCTAGCGCCTCAGAATATAGAGCCCAGCCCTACAGAACACAAGAAAGATATTTTGTACGGATTGTGATTGGTGAATGTTTCATTGATTGGTGGAATGGAATTAATCTCCTAAATACTTCTTAGCATTATTTCTAATTCCAAATTACAATATGAATACAATGAAAGTTACTTTGAACAGTGTAACACAAGAAGAAATTAACAGTTTAACAGAAAACCAAAGCCTTGAGAGACAATTGGGTCTTTGAGGCCTTTATGGGCTATATATATCCTCTTCCTGATTGAGATCAAACGGTAAACTTCTTATGAAAATCTCGATGGCTGTACTAGAAAAGTTGGCAGGTATTCGCCGAAGGTGGTAGGTTTCCTCCAGACAAAGAACCCGGTTTCCTCTCCCACTATACCTTACAACGCCGCCATATTAAACTGAAATAATCTTGAGTACGGCGTATATCAATCAACCAACCAACCGACCAATCGACCAATCAATCAATCTAATGATTATCTAACAGAAGAATAAAGAAAAAGTTATGATGCTAAGATATGACCAATGGATTTACCTCAATATATGCTGTGTAACTTGGAAAAGCAAACGGAGCACTGTGTAGATTATATGTGTTGTATTTTCGGAAGTCCATAAGACTTAGCAATAATGATGCGCTTATCTGTAGAATAGAAAATAAAAATCATTTTTCACAACTCTTAAAAGATTTTTCATCTGTTTTAGTAGCGATAAAAGGAAGAAATATTACACTGAAATTCTGATTGGATCAATTCAAAGCCGTAATGTGAGGGCACTCGTCCAGGAACCTAAAGTTCGAAATCAAAATGGATGCTTTAAAGAGGCATGGGCTGCCAAAATTCACAGTTTGTTCATAAATTGTCACGACAATACTAGGGGGTGAAGGTCGTGGAAAAACTAAATGATTGACGCGGGAATAAAGAAAATCTGTACAATCTGTTGCCTGTACGAAGCGAACCGAAAAGTGAACACAATTTAAATAGCGGGGACGAACATACTAGGCATAAGTTAAAAAAACTAAAATAACGTACATTGTGCATTCTCAAGACTTGAAGTGCTAAAAAGCTTATACATTTTACTTCTTGAGACAATAAGCCGATAATTACAAAAAAAAAATTTCATGCGAAAAATCAACATCTTGGCAGCTCGTTGCACTTAATTATCAACTCAGCGAGAACATGTAACCCAGCTGAGGGGCCTCCTTGGCTCAGTAGGTAGAGCGTTGGACGCTCAATCCGAACAGCCTTCCACCAATGGGTCGCGGGTTCAAATCCCACTCAGTCCCCAAAAAATTGGAAAATTTTTTGACTGGGTTTTTACTTGAACGACCTATGTGGGACGGTTGCCAGTTACCAACGGAAGGTCGCGGGTTTCCTCCGGGCATAGAGCCCGGTTTCCTCCCACAATGAAACTGGCAACGCCGCCATATAAGTGAAATAATCTTGAGCGCTGCGTAAAACACCAAACAATCAATCAATCAATCTTGGGACAGTAAGCCGATAATTACACAATTTTATTTTAATGCAAAAAAATCAACATCTTGGCAGCTTGTTACACTTAACCATCAACTCAGCGAGAACATTTCAATTGTAGCCTTTTCAATCTTTCGGAGATTCATATTACTCCCATGTTAGGGAAGACAAAGAGTTGAATTCACGCACCTAAGTAATACAATATCTTTGGTTCGGAATTATGCACATGAAATGGCTAGATTGTTATCGATCAACAACTTTCCAAATAACACAATCTGGCAATGTTTGCCGATTGGCTAAACGCACCAAAGGTCGGGATTGCAAATGGCGTGTTTCGCCTTAAAAATATGTCCTGATTACGTTTAATTCATGTAATTTTGATCTGTTCCTCACTCGAACGACTATAATGTAGGATGGTTGCCAGTTACCACCAGAAGGTCGTGGGTTTCCTCCGGGCATAGAACCCGGTTTCCTCCCACAATAAAATTGGCAACGCCGCCAAATAAGTAAAATAATCTTGAGCGCGGCGTAAAACACCAAACAATCAATCTGATCTGTCCCCACTAGTCCAAAGGCATTGGTTAACAAATACCTGCATATGATGGCCTGGGCTGGCCTCGTGTAGAGTTAACGCCATCATGTCAAACGTGTTTCTGTTATAAAATCATAAAAATAAACAAATAAAACAATAAAAAAAGATTATCATGTTTACAAAAAAAAACAAAAAAAAAACATGCCAACTTGTTAAATTTGCTAACGAAAATTCTAACAAATTAACTCTTTGAATTACTGTCAAGCCAAAAATCCAGAGTCGTAACAAACATAACGTACATATATAGCATTGGAATAAAAAATACCTTGATAATAATTCCCTTCATTTGAAACGTTTCATTTCAATTCATTTCATTTCATTTATTCACCATAAAAATTTACATTAAATACATGGTTTCCTTTGGTGTATACATAGGCGGGAATAAAGTTCCGAGGAACTTGTTCTATCCCAAAATTTGTGAGGTTTTTAACAGTAAATTATAATATAATATGCTTACGTTTGGATTTGGATTTGCCCAGTTTGCCGGGGGAGAAACAGCAGGCTCTTTAAGGTGAAGAATTACTTATGGATAACAACTTCTTGGTTTATTGGGTGGCGACGTTTCGATGTAGTTCTTACATCGTTATCAAAGTAAATGACTACAATAGTTCGATAAGAACTATATCGAAACGTCGTCACCCAATAAACCAAGAAGTTGTTATCCATAAGTAATTCTTCACCTTATTGTGACCTTTCAACTTCTGAATGCCATTGAAAGAACAGACTCTTTGCCCGGAAGAAACCCCCAGGGGAGTATCTGGCAACTCTTCATAGGGAGATCGAGTGAAGAACCCACTCGGAATTTTTCAAATATTTTTGATTAATTGGGATTTGTACCGGCTACCCATCAATACGAGACTTGTGTCGAACTGACAGTTCATCACTGAAGTCAAGGTCGGGGGTTTCCTCAGGGCAATGAACCCGTTTTCCTCTCCCACTAAACCTGCAAACGCCGCCATATAAGTAATATAATCTCTAGTGCGGCGTAAAGCATCAAACAATCAATCACTCAAGTCGAGCCGCAAAGGCCAATCATTGGTTTGAAATGGACAGCGAAATAAACACGTGAAAAGCTTACGTGGCCTCGGGCCTGATAACGTTCACCCAGAATGTTCCCGGTCTTGAACCGTCCGCTGACCCAGACGAATATGCTCCACCTGGCCCGTCGTATGGCATCTCTTTTATGCTAAAATCGAATGTGAAAGGAAAAAGGTAGAATTAATAGGCATGCAACAAGAGATAACTTCCATCATATATAGCTATAGATGCTCTCTCTCTAAGCCACTACCACTATATTGACAACCTTTTGCTGTTTGCACTTTCGAAAAGCTGGTACCTTCTTTAAAAGGCATTTATTAGTTGGTGGTATAACAAGTCAACAGTCCGGTTCTAGCAATGCAATTCCAGCCATAGGTTGGCCTGCTTTCTGACTGGGTTTTCACTCGAACGATTTATGTGGGATGGTTGCCAGTTACCAAAGGGAGGTCGTGGGTGTCCTCTGAGCATAGAGCCCGGTTTCCTCCCACAATAAAACTGGCAACACGGCCATATGAGTGAAATAATCTTGAGCGCGGGTAAAACACCAAACAATCAAGCAATCAATCTATGTCCTGCGCTTTTTGTTGATGGTAGGAACCAACACAAACTGCTGCATCTTATTTGTAGTGACCACGTGACTATATTCAGTGATGTTGATAGGTAAGTAAGTGCTTTGTTCACTTCTTTTTGTCATGGGCGCGCCATGGGTTCGCTTTCTGATTCTGTTTGGGACAAAATCACCAGAGAAATATTTTAAATTTTCTGACTGGCTTTTCACTCGAACGACCTACGTGGGATGGTTGCCAGTTACCAAAGGGAGGTCGTGGGTTTCCTCTGTGCATAGAGCCCGGTTTCCTCCAGCAACAAAACTGACAACGCCGCCATATAAGTGAAATAATCTTGAGCGCGTCGTAACACCAAACAATCAATCAATCAAAGTTTCAAATTTCAATACACACAAAATAGATATCTTGCTGTAGATAAGAAATGGAAGATGCTTACACTAAAGGCAAGTCGGGGATATTCTTGAAGTAATTCTCCAATTTTGGGTCTATCCGTTTGAAGGCGATATCAGCATATTCTTGTAGAATGGCCTCCTGGAAGAAAATTATAAACGCATACATGCTTAAAACAGTCACTCGCATATTATCAACAAAACCCGTAGGATATATTACAATGTGAAATTAACTTGAGTACCGCGTAAAACATCAATCAATCAATTCCCCCCGAATCAATATCAATTACATTACATCCAATAATATTCCATTCCATTTGTCTGACACCCATTACAAACCCAATAGACCATCTCATAACACCAAAGGTGTGCATGCACTCTCTTGAAAAAAATATTCGAAACAAGCTTGTGGTATATCTAATTTGGGGGGGGGGGGGGGGGGGGGGAGAACAGTAGCTCGTTAAAACGGCCGAAGCATGCCTTTTCCAATATGTGTCTAACTTCATGCAGTTGGGACCCGTGAGTATACTTACGGCAGTGGGGAGTTTGAATTTATCGTCCTGTTTCAACATCTGGAAATATTCCGGTATTGTTCCTTCAAAACCCTCTCCTCGTATAATCTGAAAGGATACGATGGACAAAAAGCGCCAATTGTAATATTCACTGGCAATATTTAATGACACCGGTTTATTTATGAATTAATGCTTGGCGGCATCTAAGAAAAATGGACGCCAATGGAACCGTCGACTGAATAACGGACTGATGGACATACAAATAGTTCATTACATGTATAATTGTTATATATCTGAAAGAAGTCTCTGTCCTCTTGCTCGCATTGTTAGGTTTACAATTCTCCGACTGCCAGAAAGAAAGAAGTTGTTACAACATTTATTGCAAGTCTTGAATAGTTTTCACCAAGATGACGGTTTCGCGCCTATAAAAAAGGTCCAACATAGCTGCACTCGAACGAACTATGTATGTGGGATGGTTGCCAGTTACCACCGGAAGGTCGTGTGTTTCCTCCTGGCATAGAGCCTGGTTTCCTCCCACAATAAAACTGGCAACGCCGCCATATAAGGCTGTGCAAGTTGGGAAGAAAAGAAAACGTTGTGAGATTACATTGTAATTTTTTCTATGTTTATAAAAAGTCGGAGTATATGTATAGCCTCTAACTATGCCTACCTTACGCATTTGGGTACTGATCCTTTCGACTTCCTTTAGACCCAGAGCGTGTATTTCGTCAGCGGTCGTCTGTACTGAGAGGTGCCATTTTAAACAAGCTTCGTAATACTGTTTGCCGTTATCCCATGAGTCCACACCAAACCCTGATCGAGTGGCTGGAATATACTCCTGCGAACAAAAGATTTATTCTGAAACATTGTGATCTGCCACGCCAGCAAAAGGCAAGAAAAATAGAAATGTTACAATAGCTCTTTTGACTATGGTTTATACTTCATCTATAGTAGAGCATAGGTCTTGGCCTTTAATATTAACAGTTTTCCACTTGGTCTTCCTATGTGGAAAGGTCGCCAGATACTTGCTGAAGGTCGTTTTTTTCCACTGGACAAATCACCCGCCAGTAAAACCCGACCAGGCTGCCATATAAGTAAACAAAATATTTATTGCGGTGTAAAACGTCAATCAGTCAAGACGATTTTCACAATAACGTATACTCACAGTTTCTAAGAAAGTTTTAAATATCCCGTAAGGTCCCAAGACTTTGTTGGTTAGCGTTGTTACAGCATTGCCTCTCAACACAGCTCTGCACAGAAAAGAAAATACCACAACATCCCGTCAGCTTGATCCTGAGGGATTCTATCGACCTTTCCATCAGCACCAATAGGGAGCACAAGTCTCGTAAGAATTCCTACGAGATTTCGTGATATCCGGTGACAGATGACGCTATTAAGAACGTTTTTGATGACGTTGCAATTCCATTTGACCTATTTTTTCCAATAACGTCAAATGTTAATGTCATGTTGGAACGAAAAACGCTCAGAAACATGCGCAGTGCAACGCCGGTGACATTGTGGAATAACTACGAGACTTGGCTCCCTATAGGGCCTGGGAGTCTACCGAGAGATTTCGCGATATCCGGTGACAAGTGACGTTTTTTTTATGACGTTTTCAGTTCGATTGGCGTTTTTTGTTCCAAAACGTCAGAAATGAGCGTCATATTCGAACAACAAAAGGCTTCCCACATGCGTAATGACAACGCCGGTGACAGGAAATTTGTGGAATTGTCACGTGACTCCCGCTCCCTATTGGCCTGGCCACACGTTCGAAAATCTAAGCAAATCCAGCATTGCAGCTTTGTGACGTTACAAATGCCATGACGGCTAAACGCGTTTGGCTGAATTTGTTAAACCTTTTCGAACGTTTGTCTGGCGGCACGTGGACCTGACGAAGAAGTTAATTAGTCCAGCATTGAACAAGTCATTCAACTAATATGTTGACGAATAAATCATTTTCTCATTGAATCGTTTAATAAATCCATTCCAAAAAAACAAAACAAAAACAACAGAAGTATATCCAATTCATTTTGTCAAGTTAACATATCTAACCATCCATGTTGTCGTTTTATAACTTCACTTAAGGAGTTTATGTTTTTTCTTCTGCGTTACTTTTAGTGTTCGAACAGAAAGTGCCATACACTGCCAGAATTACTTACAAAATCTATGGCCTAAAAAGGCGTACGATGTTTATCTTTGAAAGGACTAAGTTAGTACGTTTTGCCCATGATGTATTAGAATATAGCGACGCAATCGGTTCATCAATTATTCAATCGGTACAATATTGAGGCAACGAATTTTGTGGCTAATTGATCTGGATTAGAATTGCCTTCTCTGGTTTTGCAGTTGTCTCCCAATAGATACTGAAGATATTTTCTCTCAGTAGTAGTGTATTTCCTAACGCCTAGGGCATAATAGGTCACTGTTTCACGCCTTTTTAGTTATTTCAAGCCGCACTGAAAATATTGAGATCAATATATTAATGCATGACGGTGTAGTTGTGGTGGAGTGGAGAGGAAACAAAGCTCTGTGTTTGAAGGACATCTGACCGTAGCCGGTTGGCCTACACCACTTGGAGCCATTTCAAACAGGTCAGCCATGTAGAACTTTTAAAAGTTATTAAATGAGACATACTTGTCCGTTTCTGATATAGTTGTATTTTCTAGAGTTTCGTTGAATGGTTGATACAAGGAGAAATGGATGGGATCGTCTGTAAGGATCTTCTCGATTTGACCAGGAACTCGATTCTACAAGTAACAAAATGATCCGTGTGCTTTGATATTTTGAAAGCCTCTCCCGTAGATGCAAGGGTTTGATTTTTCGTACGATATGCTAAGAGTTTAAAGTTACTCTATCAGCCCTAATAGCAGTATTGTTCAGAAGTGTTCAAGAAGAATCAAGCACTGGAATAAAGCCAAAGGCGACTTTCTCGATCTGTTAATATTTTTACCCTTTTTGTTATTTTCGTCACTCTAGAGGTTAGGTAATTTCAATGGCTCAAAATCTAGATTTGTTGAGATTTCCAGGTTCTAGTATTGGCCTGAGAGAAAACTCTAATGTTCTGTTGGTATAATATCACATATGCAAAACTCAGACTGAACATTTTACGCATATGGATAATACTCACCACGGAAACTTCATGTAAAGTTCTGTTCATCGCAATGGCTCTTCGAAATAGAACTATGTGTTCATATAACTGTTAAGAAGAAGAGAAGAACTGTTGAATGTGCAGAACAGAGACGACTGAATGATATCCACGGTGTAACAAGGTAAAAAAACATGATTTTAAGAAATTACACAGCTCCATTACACAGCTCCACCCAATGACGGTTAAAACTAAAGTATCAGTGTGGGTCCAAAACACCCTAATTGATTACAAACACAACTTGTCCTTTAGATAAAGAAGATTGAAATCGATATAGCCTAGTCATATATATATCATTTTAAATCTTCTAAATTTTATTTAAAGTAACACGAGCAGCCAAGATTTGGACTTTTTTATAAAAAAAATATTGGCAAAGCCAGACATCCGTGCGAACGGAAGAAGTGTGCTAATAACGGACGAAATTCAAATAGCCGGGATGTATGATCTTCATATAAGACTTTCTTTGCCCATAAAGCTACCTCAACGCTACCTTAACATTACCAGAAAGCTCTTATTTTGCACTTATTTATCATATCACGAACAATTAGCTAATCATGTTTCGATAAAATTGTCCATATATTTGGCAGGTCATGCCACTTTAAGCAATAGGCCTTTTCCAATCAATCGCTGGACAAAAGAGGGAAGCAGGGTGTTAAAGACCAGGGTCCTGTTTCACAAAGCGGCGTAGATGTATTTTTTGCGTAACTTTCATACTAACATATCTCTACAGTGTGGGTTGCTATGGCAGTTACGTGAAAACTTACGCTACGCCGCTTTGTGAAACAGGGTCCGGTTATGTATAAACAATCTACAATTCTATTGTCTATTTGGCAACTCGTGACCCTTTAAAAACCAATCATAACCCCTGACCTATATAATGTTCACCTCTGATCAAACTTTGGTGGATGGGAACAACATTAAGCTGAATGTGATGGGAAATGTCTTGAGAGAAACCATTAGAAAAATAAGGTTACTTACTGTTGTATCTATGAGAGCAAGCCTGGCAAGATAGTTGTCGAAGTCCTCTTTGGTTTTTAAAGGAATCGAGACGAAAAATCGACTTGGATCGGTCTGTAAGCCTTCCAAGAAGTTAACTGGGTTGAGCGCACCATAGCTGCAAAATTTGAGAAAAAAAAACAAAACATCCATTGGTTATGTGCTTTAATTCTTAAATAGAGTACAAAACTACATACGTCATTCTTTATTGAGATTTTGTTACGAGAATCGCGAATGAATGTCATGTGACAATCTATGGTCATCTAGCCCAATGACAAGATAAATATATTCTATATAGTGTCTCTCAATCATGGAGACTTTTATCAGATTGATTGATTGATATGGTGGCGCTGTCAGGATTACGAAGGAGAAATAATCCCATTTTGACCTGGCTGTGACGTCATATAACATGGCGGCAGTTACGTCATCCAACATGGGAAAGTCTCCTTTGACGTTTGTCATGAAAGCCATCTGTACAAGTGACAATTTGGAAGGCAGAAGCAACGATTGATTGATTGATTACTTGATGAAGCATTCAAGATCCCTTCAGTTATAACGCAGGGTTCCTTTCAAGTACTGACTGGGTTTTCACTAGAACGACCTATGTGGGATGGTTGCCAGTTACCAACGGAAGGTCGTGGGTTTCCTCCCGGCATAGAGCCCGGTTTCCTCCCACAATAAAACTGGCAACGCCGCCATATAAGTGAAATAATCTTGAGCGCGACGTAAAACACCAATCAATCAATCAATCCTTTCAAGTATACTGTAGTGGGAGAAAGACTTCTCCCAATTTATAGCATAACAATTGAGGAGGAAAACATAGACTTACTCAAACCATTTGTATCCCTCTGTGTAGGTTGTCAGACCGTCAAGCAAGAGGATATAATTCATCTGATCTGCCTTGGAGAGAGACTTCGAATCAAGCGCTTTTAATCGGCTCAATATGCTATCCGCCTTGGTCTGTTAGGCCATTAATTCAATGGCAAATAAGAAGACAGGTGTTATATTTATGAACACTAAAACACACGGGCACAGGGAAAATCTTCTTGTCTAAAATAACCACGGAGACAAGTTTCTAATTGTATTAAGGTATATATTATTTAGACCTTCATACCCCATAAATTGTTGTAACAAATCAAACGATATTTCATTAGGTTGACGACTGACAAGCGCTTAGCCTTGGTCAGTAGAATATTCTGGAATCCTTTTGTAACACCTTGACAATGGTTACGCATCTTAACTATGACAAGAATATCGGTGGACTGAGATTGAACCCCATAAATCAAATACAACCAATCAAATACATCCATTTGAATTGCATGCCACAAATCGCTACGACAAATCGCACAGTGAGAACGGGCCTTAACGTCTTACGTCACACTCGTAACTCGGTGCCTGTCAACCCTTCCAAAACCCCACTCAGAGATTTGTAATTTTTATTTACACTGAGCAGGATTCAAACCGGCCACCATTGACGGAAGGCCTGTGTTGGGGGCTGAAACTATCGCTCTAACGATGAGCCAAGGAAGCAGACCCCCCCCCCCCACAACACACACACACACACGCACACACACTGACCAGAAAATGGCCAACACCTTTTGTTTATGCCAGAAGAAAAAAAAGAAATTGTAGACATCACCTTCCTCTGTGGGTACACGTCCATGCTATACGATGTTAACCTATCATTATATTTATTTATTCCTATGGCAGTGGCAAACTCTGGTGACTGTTCTAGTCGCCAATCCCAATATTCCGTCACCAGGGTTTTAAAGTCCGACGTAACATCCCCTGCAAGAAAAACGAATTAAGCTATTAGACAAAGATATATTTGGAAGGTACTCAATCATTCGGATGTCTTCGTTCGTTTCCGGTACGAAGTTATTCGAGTGGGCACATTCTAAAATAGAATACAAAACTACATACATCATACTTTGTCGAGATTTTGGTTTCCGCATAGAGTCAGCCATGTTGACGTTGGTGTTTCAAATTTTCCGATTTTTCCCCCTAATTTTTGTAAAATGTAACATTTGTAAAAGCTTGAATCATTTAATGGCATGAGATCCTTTATAACATACGTAAATATATTGATTGGTTGATGTTTTGAGTCGCACTCAAGGACGTAACCGTGTCGAGAATCTCGTATCCCCTGATCCAGGAGAAGAAGTTGATGAATATAGAGATGCAGTCGGAACATCCTTCGGCTATCTTCGCTCGCTACCTGTCGGCTTTGACACGCCTCGAACACACTCGGAACATCCTTCGGCTATCTTCGCTCGCTACTTGTCGCCTTTGACACGCCTCGAACACACTCGGAACATCCTTCGGCTATCTTCGCTCGCTACCTGTCGGCTTTGACACGCCTCGAACACACTCGGAACATCCTTCGGCTATCTTCGCTCGCTACCTGTCGGCTTTGACACGCCTCGAACACACTCGGAACATCCTTCGGCTATCTTCGCTCGCTACCTGTCGGCTTTGACACGCCTCGAAAACACTCGGAACATCCTTCGGCTATCTTCGCTCGCTACCTGTCGGCTTTGACACGCCTCGAACAGTCTGTGCTTTTTAATTACCGTATTTTTGGGCTGAATAAAAATGGCGTCGAAAGTAAATATCAAAACGGTTCTGGTCAGTTTGCTATCCCATATTACACAATCGGTCATCCAGCGATGAAAGTCGACGGGCCAATCGACAAGCAATGAATTCGAGCGAACAACTGATTCAACTGACCTTGAAAGTTAACCATGAATCTAATAAAATTGCCTGTTTTTAATAGATTTGATAATCGTCTTGAACTATAAACAAAAACTATTCTTTTTTCAAAACAGAGTATATGATTATAAGTGTAGAAGAAATTAGTGATGTCCTAAACGCAAATATATTTATTTGATTGATTTATTGTTTGGTGTTTTACGCCGCGCTCAAGATTATTTCACTTATATGGCGGCGTTGCCAGTTTTATTGTGGGAGGAAACCGGGCTCAATGCCCGGAGGAAACCCACGACCTTCCGTTGGTAACTGGCAACCATCCCACATAGGTCGTTCGAGTGAAAACCCAGTCAGGTTTCGTCCGGAAGGTATCCCCTGTGCTTTAGGGGGTTTAAATTAGAAAATATATCTAGAGATCGATCGAATTCAATGACCGACCTTAATTGTATTTGTTGGACCCGTGATACTGTCGATGAGATATTTATGATTATTGTATAAAAGTGGGACAAGGACGTTATAAATGTTTACCATAAGGTGAAGAATTACTTATGGATAATAACTTGTTGGTTTATTGGGTGACATTTCTAAAAATGTTTAGTTTAAACAAACGGACGTATCCAGTATAAATAGTGCGAAATACAACCCTCGTGGTTGGCGGATTGACGTCTTACGCCGCGCTCAAGATCATATGGCCATGCATGTAGATTTACTGGCGGGGGGAACACAAAAAAAACTTGACCATAAATTTGAGATTGTAAACCTATTGATTACATATAACACAGCACAAGGTCCCAAAATGTGTGTTATCAAACATAGCTGCTATATGCATGGGTTCTGGTGGATTGGTTGCCGTTTGGACTTCAGTTTTATATATTTATTTTTATATATGATCACTAAAACACACGGGCACAGGGAAAATTTTCTTGTCTAAGATAACCCTGGAGACAAGTTTCTAATTGTGTTAAAAAGAGGTATATCATTTAGACCTTTATACCCCATAAATTGTTGTAACAAACCAAACCTATGATATTTCATTAGGTTGACGGCTGCCAGGAGCTTGGCCTTGGTCCTTATACTTTAACCAAGTCAAATGTTTGTCTACTATG
Organism: Lepidochitona cinerea; assembly: GCA_963971465.1. Taxonomy (NCBI): domain Eukaryota; kingdom Metazoa; phylum Mollusca; class Polyplacophora; order Chitonida; family Tonicellidae; genus Lepidochitona; species Lepidochitona cinerea. The sequence continues at coordinate 13,491,288 of OZ020562.1, read as the reverse complement.
ATCAGAATATTAAAGTGGTGTGAGCTGCCAAAATGTTGATATTTTGAAGTTAAAGTGGCATGAGCTACCAAAATGTTGATATTTTGACGTAAAAACAGAATATTGAAATTATTGTCTATTTTTCACAAGATGTATAATTCAGAAGAATTTTAGTGCTTCTAGTCTCGAAAATGTCAGATAAAGTATTGTTTTCAACTAACTTTGGCTTAGAGTGAATAAATTGGTCGTCCTGGTTATTTAAATTTTGTTTACTTTTCGATGGCCTTCAATGTATACTTACTGTCGTGACGATCAGGAATTATGGAAAAATTATGGAAAAGTGTGAATTTTGGCAGCTCATGCTTGGCAGCTCATTTAAGTCAAAAAGACAAGTTGTGAAACTCGGTCAATCGAGCCATTGTTTTTGATCAATGCTTACAGCATGAAAAGTTCTCGTAGTAGGTTGAAAATCGCTTTTGATATAATTTGCCTGTTGGTCCATTTTAATGACGTTTATAACAATTCAAGGTTAGAATAGATTTAGTCTCCAGAGTGCCATCTTCTCGAGCCAAGTTAAAATCACCATGGGGGCCTCCGTGGCTCAGTAGGTAGAGCGTTGGACGCTCAATCCGAACAGCCTTCCACCAATGGGTCGCGGGTTCGATTCCCACTCAGTCCCAAAAAATTGGAAAATTTTCTGACTGGATTTTCACTCGAACGACCTATGTGGGATGGTTGCCAGTTACCAACGGAAGGTCGTGGGTTTCCTCCGAGCGCGGCGTGAAACACCAAACAATCAATCAATCAATAAAATCAGCATGAAATAAAACACGGAACGGCTTCCATGAAGATTTTAACTTGTCTCGACAAGATACCAGGGAGCGGGAGCTGCAGGCGAAGTAAGTACGCTTACAGTTTTGTCCTTTCGGGGATTCCAGAGAACGTGTTTCACAACTAGTCCTTTTCCTTAGTATTCCGATCCTATAAGGCGAGAGAATTGACCGTGCTTTTATGCCCATAAAGACAATTAAATCGTATCAGGACATATGTAATGTGCTATATGTTTAATTTTACTTATGTAAATGCGATTTTTGGACACATCTCACAATATGGGATTTGTGAAGAAAAAAAGTTTGAATTTTGCAACTCATGACAGTTTTGCATTATCGCAAATAAAGAAACATAGCTCACGGTTACTGATTTCCATGGTAATTTAGTTGCAGTGATCTGAACAAACTTACCGTTACTTATCGTCGTGGCGAACAAAACCGCCAAGTATGGTACCAGAGTCCACGGAGACATCGCGAACATATCGCCTGCATTGAAAACGATGATAAAAATATTTAATCAATTCAATTAAGTAAAATTTATTTTTTGTGTACTTGAATCGCAATATATAAAATGACTTAATGAAAATTAATATAAGGATAGCCTATAGCTAATGTTTTGAAGGGCTGTATGGGCTTAACAATCTTTCTTATTTTGTTATTAAAGTTGCATGGTCTGTCAAAATTCGGATTTTTGGCACAATTTTTTATCGTCCTCAGAAGACAAAAAAATGGTATATTTTGGCTCTAGGCCGAAGGTGCTAATCCTTCGAGGCGTGTCCAGACTTTCTAATCGAAACCCAGTTTTTCAGTTGTTAAAGTGGCATGAGCTGCCAAAATGTTGATATTATGACATATGATTCAGAAGCTTTTTAGTGCTTCTAGTCTCGAAAATGTACGATAAAGTGTGGCTTAGAATGAATGAATGGTCGTCCCGGTTATTTAAATTTTGTTTACATTTCGAACACGTTTTCGGTTCATACAGGCCACATCCTAACGCCAATCAGTTAGTTTTTCGATGTCCTCAAAGCCTCTTACTGTCGTGACGATCAGAAAATATGAAAAAAGTGTGAATTTTGGCAGCTCATACTACTTTAAAATGCACCAATGATCTCCAATGAACTAGGCCAGAATTAGTGTATCAAAGACTATACAGACGTTCTTCGTTTGACACTTTGCTCTATACTCAATGACATACGGAAGCCGATTGGTGTTAACGACTTGAATGCATCGTTCTAGAGACATATACCGTCACATTTTGATTTTTCTAGACTGCAGGTGACACAAATAAACTTCCGTCTTTGTATATAAAGTGTACGGAGATTGAATAGATTTAAAAGAAAGTGGACAAGTGCAATTTATTACAAACTTTAACGAGGGCAATAGGCGAGGGTTCCAGGTACCACCTAGGCCCCGGAAGCTCTGGGGCTCTTGATTACCCGAGAAGCGTTCTGGAAGTGAAATTGCTAATAGTTTCCGGATTTTTCTTTCCCCAATTCTTAAAAGATAACAGTAAGCTCTATTTGAAATTGTTATAAACTTTGTAGACAAATCACGTTTTTAGAATCAATCGCATAGTATATAGGTCAAATTAATTCTTACAAACTAGCTATAGGCATGTTAAGAGACGTATAACAAGTGAAAGTTGATGGATGGAAACCGCTTAAAACAAGTTTTCAAAATAGAGTAAAAATATCTATTAATACTTACTAAATGGGATTTCTCTCTTATTTATGTAAGCCGATTTAAACTTGCTCCCGAATTCAACACTGTGTATAGGGTTATTAATAGTGCAATGTTTTATATAAATGAAAAAGCTCTATTCGACAGAACGGAGGCTGAAGTGTCGGTTTTCAAAATTTACAACGTGTCATAAAATGTCAACTGAAATGTAAAAACATTTAGTATGAGCTGTCCTGTGTATGATTCAGATGTATTTATCGGTATTCGGGCGTACTTACCTGCCCTCCGGACCGTACCACTTGAATCGCTGGCAATTGTTTTTCAGAAGCAGGTAGTCTAAAACCATGGGCCGTATATCTCCCGGCAACACCCCGATCAGTAACGGTGATTTTTAGTACTTTATTGCACTCAGATAATCACTTCTCTCTCTAGTCATAATTTATGGCATTCGGTAAGTCGCTGACTGGCGTCGACTACATCACTAATCTTTACGGTATGTTATCATAGACCGGCAAACAGGCTTTCGAGACATCGCCACCGTTAAGCTGCTGTCGGTTAACGCGTTAAGAAGATAAGAGGACTATGGGAATAGAAATAGTTCATTTTCAACTTATACAATTCTCCGTATTATACAAACAGCCAATTTAAATTGACATCTTAAAAAAAAACACAGACAAAAATAATTTATTCGTTATGATAAAAGCATCTCTGATTGGGAATCAGTCGCTAGGGTTATTTAAAGGCACACCCGTCGTTAAAATACAGATAACTGCATGTTCACAATAAAAAGAGTCGGTTTTCTGTATTTTTCAAATAGAAGAAGTAAGACACTTTCCATTTATACGAAAATTCAAAGATGTTGGCATCATTTAGCATTTTTAGTTTGAATTGAAAATTTGCTTTCTCAAGTACCCGTAATAAATACAAAGCAATAGTCGGTTGGTTGCTTACTCTATATTGGCGCGTTCATTCGTATGGATAATTTACGCCATACTAGTGAGTAATTAGCCTATTACCTTAAAGGAGGAGAAAACAAAAAAACAACATGCAATTGTATCGAACGGGTTCCCATAGACCATCGTATTCATGTGTGTGAATCTTGCACGTGGTGTACGGTGTGAAAATACAATGAAAATGAATCTGCCAGACAAGCTCGTGCTCGATCGTCAGTGGAGCGCGCCATTGACGGTTTGAAATTGACCGGAAAAAGTATTAGTAGATTACTTCCCTTGCGAGCTTACCATATCTTGTATGGTTATAACCTGCAATGTCAGCGGTAAGACTACCTTTTCTGAAAATTCTACAACGATCCCCACAAGTCGCGTAGACAACATATGCAGCCTGTCACGTCTTCCCAAAAGGTTGATTTACTAGCTAGTGTACATTTCAGAGTTGTTAGAGTGTTCGTCTTCTCTCATTAGCGCCTCGAAATTATCGAAATTAACCTAGGTTTAAATGGCAGACTTTCAGAGTTGACCAATTTCTCTTACGCTAGCGAGTGACTGGTGGCCAGGCGTATGCTGATTGGTCGATCGAGACACACAGCTAAGCTCTGCTGTGAAGAATGGCAGCCGAGTCAGTTTAGACGTTCTCTGATAACGATTGTTAACTTTCTTATAGCACAGTTTGGCGAGGAAAAATCGCAGAAATATGGTTTTGGTACCGTTTGAAAGGAAAATGTGTCGCGCCTGTACTGTATTTACTTAGTTCTTTCCTTTTCTTCCCCTTTAAGCGATTAAGAAAACTGCGATCTAAACAATAGGCCTACTTGCGCCTAGATTTATCTATGAACACTAAACACTCAGGCACAGGGAAAATCTTCTTGTCATAAAATAACCGTGGAGACAGGTTTCTAATCGTGTTAAAAAGAAGTATGTCTTTTAGAACTTTATACCGAATCATAAGTTGCTATAACAAAGAACAACCCATGCTATTTCATTAGGTAGACGAAAGACATGAGCTTATGGACAGCCGTTTTGCTTTTTATTCGAATATCCTTGATATTATTAAATAATGTATATCAGTAATTGATTTTATGATATCAACAATTTTATTTATGACATCTTGAAATCATATTAGCATATCTTAAAAAGCTGGGTATTTCTGATATCTATCATTGATTTAATGATATCAAGAATTCTATTTCTGATATCATAAATATAATTCTTGATATGATTTAAGACGGCGGCGCCCTTCAAATGACAGTCTTTAAAAGTTCGGTATTTTATTAATTTAAGATATCATGAAATAACTTGAGACAAGACTCTTTCTTGATCCTGAAGTGGATTTTGAGTAATTCTTATATAAACAACCAAGTAGGTCACAATTTTTTATGATAGCCTATATGGCTATTTGGAAAACGTTTGTGAGCGGATAAATGATTGGAAAGGAGGCAAATTGGATGAGCCATCTGGGAGCTGTTTTCTTTTAAAACAGTTACGCCCGATGCAAGGCCTAACTGTTACGGCAATATATACCTTCAACATTACGTTACAACCAGGCACAAAGTTACGACGGGCGTAAGTTTGTTGTGAAACAGCCCCCACAAACAGGTGTTGATGACGTTGAGTACATTCTCCCATAATGTAATCACATGCACTCTTCATTTCGTAATTGCTGATCGTCACGACATTAAGAGGCTCTGAAGGCCATCGATTGGCGTTGGAATGAGGAAAATCCATACAGTGTGTGGCCTGTACGAACCGAAAATATGTTCGAAAAGTAAGCCTATACAAAATTTAAATAACCGAGACGACCATTCATTCATTCTAAGTCAAAGTTATTTCAAAACAAGACTTTATCGTACATTCTCGAGACTAGAAGCACTAAAAAGCTTCTGAATTATACGTCTTCAGAAAAATAGCCAATAATTTCAACATTCTGTTTTAATGTCAAAATATGAACATTTTGGCAGCTCATGCCACTTAAAGTATAAATGTGATACAGCAAACGAATTGTACCGTATTGAACCCACGAGGACTAAAATGCCATTGACCGATGCAGATTCACTTATTCTAGACTTTTGCTCTTCATAGGCTGAATTGAAATTTATTTACCTCACATGTTTTTTCCCCCCATGATTTGTTACAAAGAAAATAGTTACCAAGGAATAAAGTCATTAGACTTGTTGTATCCCAAATTGGGTGAAATATTTTATATACAGTTTAAAGTGGCATGAGCTGCCCAAATGTTGATATTTTGATGTTAAAACGGAATGTTGAAATTATTGGCTATTTTTCTCAAGACGTATAATTCAGAAGCTTTTTAGAGCTTCTAGTCTCGAGAATGTACGATAAAGTATTGTTTTGAACTAACTTTAGCTTAGAATGAAGGAATGGTCGTCCCGGTTATTTAAATTTTGTTTACTTTTCGAACACTATTTCGGTTCGTATAGGCCACATACTGTATAGATTTTCTTCATTCCAACGCCAATCATTTAGTTTTTCGATGGCCTTTAAACCCTCTTACTGTCGTGATGATCAGAAGTTATGAAAAAAGGGCGAATTTTGGCAGCTCATGCCACTCTAAAGGTACGCATGTGGAGGTTAAATTAAAAAAAAAAAAAACAGAATGTCGCATGAGCTGCCAAAATGTCAAAACAGTGTATGCTACTTTTCCAGGAAAATAACCAAACTAGCAACTCTCTAATGATACCAGTCCCGGGGATGCATGGTTATAGACACTGTCAAGAAATGGTGAAATATATAAAGAAAACACATGGTATAAAAGCATTCTATTACATTTATTTGGTGATTCAATAGCAATTGATGACAAGGTATATCAAGGCAGGTAACTTTTAATTCATAATCCTTACGCTATCCAGCGATGGGAGATTCTGCCTCCTGCAGTGCGCGCTTGACGATTAGGCCCAGTCAACAAAACAAACAAACAAAATAGGCGTAGGTTTAAGATTTTCAATAACTTCCAAAGAAACTTTTACCCACCGTATTATACAAAACTGTTACTTGGAATTTACGCCTTCGATCCTTTGAGGATTCTCAGAATTTGCGTAACTGCCGTAACAACATATATTCACCATATACGTTGCCATGTCAGTTACTTAACATTTACGCTTTCACGTCTCTTTAAAGTGGCATGAGCTGCCAAAATTCACACTTTTTTCATAATTTCTGATCGTCACGACAGTAAGGGGATTTGAAGGCCATCGAAAAACTAAATGATTGGCGTTGGAATGAGGAAAATCGATACAGTATGTGACCTGTACGAACCGAAAACGTGTTCGAAAAGTAAACAAAATTTAAATAACCGGGACGACCATTCATTCATTCTAAGTCAAAGTTAGTTTAAAACAATACTTTATCGTACATTTTCGAATCTAGAAGCACTAAAAAGCCTCTGAATTATATGTTCTGAGAAAAATAGCCAATAATTTCAACATTCTGTGTTAACGTCAAAATATCAACATTTTGGCAGCTCATGCCCCTTTAAGAATAGTGTTTCGTGTCATTTCAACATAGTTAGAGGTTATAAATTTTATATATAAGTTAAGAAGTTCAATCGGAATCAATGGCGAGATGCGGAGAACTGGAATTATTGATAGTTGAAGTCAATTAACAAAGCTGGTCAGCAACAAGATCAAAATAATTTTTCAGTAACTAAAACTTAATAGTGGCGTTTTTGTTTTCATAATAGTAACAGGGTACATAGTAACATTGAGATCTTAATATTTTTCACCAATCGCAAAGAAAACAATTGATATAGAAATCATACAGCAGTGTTTCTTCGCGGAGTGTATTAACATGCATTATAGTAAATTCTAAACTAGTTCAGGGTCCTGTTTCACAAAGCGGCGTAGATGTATTTTTTGCGTAACTTTCATACTAACGTATCTCTACAGTATGGGTTGATATGGCAGTTACGTGAAAACTTACGCTACGCCGCTTTGTGAAACCGGCTCCAGGCCCCAAGGAGAATTCTGAATGTGATTCCACAATTAGGGGCTAAATGAAAGTCTCGAACGCCATGCAACAAGACAAGCCAAATTGGCTCCAAGATCAATAAATTGAACTTGGGCCAAGAAAAAACATATTTATAGGGGCTAAATGAAAGATTATAACTCTTACTCAAACAGGGCGAGTCTTATTCGGCCCGAGATGGCATCCATAAAATTGGGCAAAACCAAAAACAACATAGTAAGGGGCTAAATGAAAGTCTAGGACACCAACAAGAGGAGCCAAATTGACTCCAAGATGACATTGATAAAATTGGGTAATTAGGGGCTAAATGAAAGTCTAGGACACCAAGAGGAGCCAAATTGACTCCCAGATGACATTGATAAAATTGGGCAATTAGGGGCTAAATGAAAGTCTAGGACACCAACAAGAGGAGCCAAATTGACTCCCAGATGACATTGATAAAATTGGGTAATTCAGGAATAAATGAAAGTCTAGGACACCAACAAGAGGAGCCAAATTGACTCCCAGATGACATTGATAAAATTGGGTAATTCAGGGATAAATGAAAGTCTAGGACACCAACAAGAGGAGCCTAATTGACTCCCAGATGACATTGATAAAATTGGGTAATACAGGGATGAATGAAAGTCTAGGACACCAACAAGAGGAGCCTAATTGACTCCCAGATGACATTGATAAAATTGGGTAATACAGGGATGAATGAAAGTCTAGGACACCAACAAGAGGAGCCAAATTGACTCCCAGATGACATTGATACAATTGGGGATTCAGGGATAAATGAAAGTCTAGGACACCAACAAGAGGAGCCAAATTGACTCCCAGATGACATTGATAAAATTGGGTAATACAGGGATGAATGAAAGTCTAGGACACCAACAAGAGGAGCCAAATTGACTCCCAGATGACATTGATAAAATTGGGTAATTCAGGGATAAATGAAAGTCTAGGACACCAACAAGAGGAGCCAAATTGACTCCCAGATGACATTGATACAATTGGGTAATTCAGGGATAAATGAAAGTCTAGGACACCAACAAGAGGAGCCAAATTGACTCCCAGATGACATTGATAAAATTGGGTAATTCAGGGATAAATGAAAGTCTAGGACACCAACAAGAGGAGCCTAATTGACTCCCAGATGACATTGATAAAATTGGATAATTCAGGGATAAATGAAAGTCCAGGACACCAACAAGAGGAGCCAAATTGACTCTCAGATGACATTGATAAAATTGGGCAATTAGGGGCTAAATGAAAGTCTAGGACACCAACAAGAGGAGCCAAATTGACTCCCAGATGACATTGATAAAATTGGGCAATTAGGGGCTAAATGAAAGTCTAGGACACCAACAAGAGGAGCCAAATTGACTCCCAGATGACATTGATAAAATTGGGTAATTCAGGGATAAATGAAAGTCTAGGACACCAACAAGAGGAGCCTAATTGACTCCCAGATGACATTGATAAAATTGGGTAATTCAGGGATAAATGAAAGTCTAGGACACCAACAAGAGGAGCCAAATTGACTCCCAGATGACATTGATACAATTGGGTAATTCAGGGATAAATGAAAGTCTAGGACACCAACAAGAGGAGCCAAATTGACTCCCAGATGACATTGATAAAATTGGGTAATTCAGGGATAAATGAAAGTCTAGGACACCAACAAGAGGAGCCTAATTGACTCCCAGATGACATTGATAAAATTGGGTAATACAGGGATGAATGAAAGTCTAGGACACCAACAAGAGGAGCCAAATTGACTCCAAGATGACATTGATAAAATTGGGTAATTCAGGGATAAATGAAAGTCTAGGACACCAACAAGAGGAGCCTAATTGACTCCCAGATGACATTGATAAAATTGGGTAATTCAGGGATAAATGAAAGTCTAGGACACCAACAAGAGGAGCCAAATTGACTCCCAGATGACATTGATAAAATTGGGCAATTAGGGGCTAAATGAAAGTCTAGGACACCAACAAGAGGAGCCAAATTGACTCCCAGATGACATTGATAAAATTGGGCAATTAGGGGCTAAATGAAAGTCTAGGACACCAACAAGAGGAGCCAAATTGACTCCCAGATGACATTGATAAAATTGGGTAATTCAGGGATAAATGAAAGTCTAGGACACCAACAAGAGGAGCCAAATTGACTCCCAGATGACATTGATAAAATTGGGTAATTCAGGGATAAATGAAAGTCTAGGACACCAACAAGAGGAGCCAAATTGACTCCCAGATGACATTGATAAAATTGGGTAATTCAGGGATAAATGAAAGTCTAGGACACCAACAAGAGGAGCCAAATTGACTCCCAGATGACATTGATACAATTGGGTAATTCAGGGATAAATGAAAGTCTAGGACACCAACAAGAGGAGCCAAATTGACTCCCAGATGACATTGATAAAATTGGGTAATTCAGGGATAAATGAAAGTCTAGGACACCAACAAGAGGAGCCTAATTGACTCCCAGATGACATTGATAAAATTGGATAATTCAGGGATAAATGAAAGTCCAGGACACCAACAAGAGGAGCCAAATTGACTCCCAGATGACATTGATACAATTGGGTAATTCAGGGATAAATGAAAGTCTAGGACACCAACAAGAGGAGCCAAATTGACTCCCAGATGACATTGATAAAATTGGGTAATACAGGGATGAATGAAAGTCTAGGACACCAACAAGAGGGGCCTAATTGACTCCCAGATGACATTGATAAAATTGGGCAATTAGGGGCTAAATGAAAGTCTAGGACACCAACAAGAGGAGCCAAATTGACTCCCAGATGACATTGATAAAATTGGGCAATTAGGGGCTAAATGAAAGTCTAGGACACCAACAAGAGGAGCCAAATTGACTCCCAGATGACATTGATAAAATTGGGTAATTCAGGGATAAATGAAAGTCTAGGACACCAACAAGAGGAGCCTAATTGACTCCCAGATGACATTGATAAAATTGGGTAATTCAGGGATAAATGAAAGTCTAGGACACCAACAAGAGGAGCCAAATTGACTCCCAGATGACATTGATACAATTGGGTAATTCAGGGATAAATGAAAGTCTAGGACACCAACAAGAGGAGCCAAATTGACTCCCAGATGACATTGATAAAATTGGGTAATTCAGGGATAAATGAAAGTCTAGGACACCAACAAGAGGAGCCAAATTGACTCCCAGATGACATTGATAAAATTGGGTAATTCAGGGATAAATGAAAGTCTAGGACACCAACAAGAGGAGCCTAATTGACTCCCAGATGACATTGATAAAATTGGGTAATACAGGGATGAATGAAAGTCTAGGACACCAACAAGAGGAGCCAAATTGACTCCCAGATGACATTGATAAAATTGGGCAATTAGGGGCTAAATGAAAGTCTAGGACACCAACAAGAGGAGCCAAATTGACTCCCAGATGACATTGATAAAATTGGGCAATTAGGGGCTAAATTAAAGTCTAGGACACCAACAAGAGGAGCCAAATTGACTCCCAGATGACATTGATAAAATTGGGCAATTAGGGGCTAAATGAAAGTCTAGGACACCAACAAGAGGAGCCTAATTGACTCCCAGATGACATTGATAAAATTGGGTAATTCAGGGATAAATGAAAGTCTAGGACACCAACAAGAGGAGTCAAATTGACTCCCAGATGACATTGATAAAATTGGGTAATTCAGGGATAAATGAAAGTCTAGGACACCAACAAGAGGAGCCAAATTGACTCCCAGATGACATTGATACAATTGGGTAATTCAGGGATAAATGAAAGTCTAGGACACCAACAAGAGGAGCCTAATTGACTCCCAGATGACATTGATAAAATTGGGTAATTCAGGGATAAATGAAAGTCTAGGACACCAACAAGAGGAGCCAAATTGACTCCCAGATGACATTGATACAATTGGGTAATTCAGGGATAAATGAAAGTCTAGGACACCAACAAGAGGAGCCAAATTGACTCCCAGATGACATTGATAAAATTGGGTAATTCAGGGATAAATGAAAGTCTAGGACACCAACAAGAGGAGCCTAATTGACTCCCAGATGACATTGATAAAATTGGGTAATTCAGGGATGAATGAAAGTCTAGGACACCAACAAGAGGAGCCAAATTGACTCCCAGATGACATTGATAAAATTGGGCAATTAGGGGCTAAATGAAAGTCTAGGACACCAACAAGAGGAGCCAAATTGACTCCCAGATGACATTGATAAAATTGGGCAATTAGGGGCTAAATTAAAGTCTAGGACACCAACAAGAGGAGCCAAATTGACTCCCAGATGACATTGATAAAATTGGGCAATTAGGGGCTAAATGAAAGTCTAGGACACCAACAAGAGGAGCCTAATTGACTCCCAGATGACATTGATAAAATTGGGTAATTCAGGGATAAATGAAAGTCTAGGACACCAACAAGAGGAGCCAAATTGACTCCCAGATGACATTGATAAAATTGGGTAATTCAGGGATAAATGAAAGTCTAGGACACCAACAAGAGGAGCCAAATTGACTCCCAGATGACATTGATAAAATTGGGTAATTCAGGGATAAATGAAAGTCTAGGACACCAACAAGAGGAGCCAAATTGACTCCCAGATGACATTGATAAAATTGGGTAATTCAGGGATAAATGAAAGTCTAGGACACCAACAAGAGGAGCCAAATTGACTCCCAGATGACATTGATACAATTGGGTAATTCAGGGATAAATGAAAGTCTAGGACACCAACAAGAGGAGCCAAATTGACTCCCAGATGACATTGATAAAATTGGGTAATTCAGGGATAAATGAAAGTCTAGGACACCAACAAGAGGGGCCTAATTGGCCTGCAGATTACGTAAATACAATTTCGCCGAATAAAAAAAAACAAAAAAAAAAACATTTCAATCCAGAAACAAACGCATCATAATAAATATTTTCAATATGTACATTAGATTACTTTCGGTGCAAATATGATGACGATACTTCCGGCATATATAAGTACATGTATGATTCAAGTTTGAAAGTCATACCATTTTAAACAAACAAAAATCAGACACTCACGATCCATCAATCATGTTCATCTAGGAGAAAAAAACATACCAGGGGCCTGTGTCACGAAGCGGCGTAGCGTAAGTTTTTACGTAACTATCATGGCGACCCATACTGTAGAAATACGTTACCATGAAAGCTACGCAAAAATACATCAACGCCGCTTTGCGAAATAGGCTCCTGGGCCCAGTTTCACAAAGCGATCTGTGCTTAAGGTAATCTTAATTACCAATGGCAACGTATACCTTTAGCATTGGTTTCCATGGTAGTTAAGATCACACTTAGCTAAGATCGCTTTGTGAAACTAAACCCAGGACGCAAGTCGTCTCGAAATACAATGTACTACCAGAGTCCTGTCTTACAAAGCTGGCGCAAGTTACGTCGGACGTAAATCTGTGTTAAAACTATAGGGACTACTGGTCCATGCTGCAGGCCTATGCGCAACTTTACGTCAGCTTTGTAAGACGGGGCCCAGAAGTCTTGAATGGGACTTCTGGTACAACTTGTCTCTTCAGATTCAAAGTGTTGTCTTTTCCCCTTGACACATAATTTGGTAATTGTTCATCATTCTTATCTAAGAGTACAAAATACCAGCTCTCCACTGATGCCAATCTCGGATATGTACGTTTTTATTTTGTTATTTTTGATAAGCAACAAATGTAATAAAATATACTAATAGTAATACATCAAGCCTGTTTGAATCTTGTGGGTTATTAGCATTGCAAGCATTACCATATACCGCAGGCGTAGAGCGACTATATACCAAGTATATAGTCAATGTTTCAGCTTATCAAGGTACTTCAAACACCCCAACTTCTCTTGACAATCGGATTTTATGAAAAAATCCGAATTTTGTGTTTCTTTGACAAAATGAATTCTAGATAGTATCTAAATATTTGTACCTTATTCCACTTGAGCAATGAGTTTTAATAAACATGATAGGTACTTGTTTACAAATGCCTATTAGGCTATACATACATACATTGCAATTGAGTATTTTAATTGAGATGACGTAAAAGGTTAAATATCTTAATAACACAAGGAACTAGCAGACTGATTTTCGATCGAGTATGCCGCCATCTTTTAGCTATTTAGAGCGCGTAATTAAAAATGCAAATCTGCCAAAAATTCAAAAAAAAAAAAAAAAAATTGAAATTTAGTCCATCATAGTTACATAGTATGATTGCGGAGAATGGAGTGGGGAATATATTTATGAACACTAAAACACACACGCAAATGAGTGGGGAAAATACATGTAAAATGATTCCATAATCAAGATTGTGTGGCACGAAATACACAGGTGAATACAGTTTGATTGAGAAAACAAAGACATACTTATAAAAGATTGATTGATTGTTTGGTGTTTTACGCCGCTTTCAAGATTATTTCACTTATATGACGGCGTTGCCAGTTTTATTGTGGGAGGAAACCGGATTCTATGCCGAGAGGAAAGCCACGACCTTCCGGTGGTAACTGGCAACCATCCCATATAGGTCGTTCGAGTGAAAACCCAATCAGAAAATTTTTGGGACTGAGTGGAATTCGAACCCGCGATCTATTGGTGGAAGGCTGTTCGGATTGAACGTCCAACGCACTACCTATACTGAGCCACGGAGGCCCACCACTTATGAAAGAAAACGTATCCGAGACTACTTTCTTTTAAAAAAGATCACCTACAGCAGAGCCTGACAAACGCATGAGTTTACAAGAGCATAGTTATTTGTACAAACATACACAGACTTTAGTAGATACATTTGATTGATTGATTGGTTCATTGATTGATATATACATTTTACTTCATCAGCCCCATTATAGTTTTGTCTGAATGGGATTTAGAGCCATTTAAACAGTTATTCTAACTTTTCTTGGTTTGCCTATCAGTGGCCAGTTTCACAAAGTCGTCATTCAGTGAGATCAATCGCAGTTGTCATCACGTTGTATCCCTTCACTATGGTATATCCTTTGTAAACTTGGCTTCGTTTGCGGTGCGACTGCTTTGTGAAACGAACCCCAGGGGCCAGTTTCACAAAGCCGTCGTACAGTGCGATCAATCGCAGTTGCCATGACGTCGTATCTCTTCACTATGGTATCCTTTGGCAACTAGGCTTCGTTTGCGGTGCGACTGCTTTGTGGAACGAGCCACAGGAGCCTGTTTCACAAAGCAGCGTAGAGGAAGTTCTTAGGTAATTGCCATAGCAACGTATCTCTACAGGATGGGTTACCAAGTTACGTAAAAACTTATGCTTTGTGAAACAGGTTTCTGCTGTTCAAAATAAAATAACTTAAGGACAGATTAAACGACGTCACTTTCCCTTTTAAGGCGACGTCATTTAATCTGTCGTAACTCAGCTAATTTTTAGAATTGCCGACCCTAGGTGTACATGTACATAATGGAACAAAGAATCACATTCAAAAATTTGGCTAAAGGCATGAGCCACGAAAATGAATTCGCTTTAAGATATTTTAAGGATATTTCGAAGAAGCGTGTATTGGCCCAATCGGGAAAGAAATATGTGAATAGGACAGTCTTAGATGTTTCGATTTTTAAAATAACGTTGTCTTGTAGCTTTTCTGTCATCGAGTTTCAGCTAGAACAATTGGAGAAAACCTAAGTACTTCGTCTTGTGTACACAAACATATTTCAACTGTATTCCTTGAGGCAAAAGATCTTAACCCATTAAAAACTGCGAAAGTTTGATTTTTTCAAGAGATGTTTGCGTGGTTTCTTAAAAAATGGTATAGGCTCTGTTACCATAGCAGTGAGAAGCAATACAGTCCTCCAATTTTACGATTTTGAAAGCTAAAAAAAAAGCCAAAATCTGCTATAACTTGATAGTATATATCGAAGAGTAGTGCAATATGGGATCGTCCAAGTTTAAATCTGACAGATGACAGGCCAGCACCTTTATCTCCCAGAGAGAATATGACGTCATCTGCGTTGATATCTTATAATAACTAGATTGGCTAAGGGCTATGCGCTGCGCAGTAGAGAACGACACAATAGTCCGTCACTTAGCAAAATGGCGGACTATAACGTTAACGTTACAATCCAGAACGAGGTTACCGCTTGAAACACATTTCTTGTCGTTGTTGTTATACGATAGTCAAGACATAGGCCCTACTAAAACCACTTTTAAACGTTTGTCATGATGGGCGGGGAATTTTATGCAGCACCTACCGCTTGAAACTTATTCCATTCTCGAAAAAATGGCAGAAAAGTTCACATTGGACTAGAAAACAACTTGGTAACGCAAGTCAAAAATCACTTTGCAGGATGGTGACTTAGTTGCCGGCAGTCGCTTGTCGTTAGCCAATCTAGTTATTATAAGATATCTATGGTCGTCTGGCAGTAAGGGGAGATCACTCTCAGCAGGTACACCCTCCTTCAACATCGGGTTCGGGTTTGGGGTCTATTGGCTGGAGTTCTATTCCTGTAGCTGGGTTTAGTTGGTTAAGGAAATTGAAAAAGCTTTGACAAACAGATACAAAGTTTCTTGTTGCCATATGTGAATGATTGACAATTATTTGGTTCTTGAAATTGGGCCAAGAAATACACACAAGTAACATTAATAGAAAAAAAACTACAATATACCTACCTGCGTGACTGAGAGATACATGCCGTGAAGGATGAAAGTTGTGGGAATGATAGTTTTTAGGTTGATGGGGATCGGATTGATTGATTGATTGTTTGGTGTTTTACGCCGCGATCAAAATTATTTCACTTATATGGCGGCGTTGCCAGTTTTATTGTGAGAGGAAACCGGGCTCTGTACCTGGAGGAAACCCACGACCTTCCGCTGGTAACTGGCAACCATCCCACATAGGTCGTTCGAGTGAAAACCCAGTGATGGGGATCTGAATGAGCGTCGTACTTCACCCGGTGATTTCGCTCACCGAAATGGTGGGTCAAAACATACACACTACCGCCGATGGTAAATGATGGATTGGTTTATGTTTTACGCCACAATCAAGATTATTTCACTCATATGGTGGCGTTGACAGGTTTAGCGGGGAAGGAATCTGGGTTCTGCCCAGAGGAAACCCCGGAACTTCGGCGAATGCCTGGTAGCTCTTCCACATACGAAGATTGAGAGAAAAATCCACTCGAAATTTTTTCAATTTTTATGTGGTGGGATTCGATTCTGCGTCGCATTGAGGGAAGGCCTGTGTCTAGTTCAATTTACCGAACTTATGGTGATATTACATATACCAACGTTCAGTCTGTGAATTCTGAAATGCTGCTCGGAAAACTCCGACAAACTTTTGTCGGAAATTACAAGCCATGAAAATAATATTGTAACTGCTCTGTATGGACAATTCCTACCCCAGACTTCTTTAGAACTCATAAAAGATTATTCTTTCCTCTTTTATTTATTTTTATTTATTTTATTTATTTGACATGCACCGTTTGACCCAGTTCGAACGTCGCGCAAAATGGCGGCAAAGTCTCCAAGAAATGACAGTTTGTTGTTGTTTAAGACCAGGTGTACGCCCTTTGGAATAGCTACATGTAATAAAAGCGGACAAGAATAATCTTTTATGAGTTTTAAAGAAGTCTGAGGTAGGAATCGTCCATACCGAGGAGTTACAATAATATTTTCATGGCTTGCAATTTAAGCATCATTTCCACCTTGTATTTCTAATTCGTATACCGAACGTTGGTATATGTATTATCACCATAAGTTCGGTAAATTGAACTAGCCTGTGTCGGACTAGACGGCTCACTAGACGGCTGAGCCACCAACTGAAATGGTCTACTACATCCAGCTCATACGCAAAGATCTTATGGGTGTGAGAGAGTCCATATAAATTCCAGGTATAGGGATATTGGTAGAGTGTGATCGGGTCAAAGTGAAACTGTATTACCTTCTGAGTGACTAACGTACCGCAAAATAAATATCGGTGAATCGCGGTAAGGTGCTGACTAACCGAAACCAACCGTGCTTATTCCATTACTTACTCTAATCATCGTTTGATTTTCAAATAGTCCAGGAGCATACCGAAAGCAAGATTCGGGTTAAAACAATAGTCGTTTCTTATCATGAATTAGGACTGGGCTTTTCCTTTATAATGAAGAGCCATGTTCCATTTTGTTGTTAAGGTAATCTAACACTCAGTCGACTGGGTGTTTCCAAGCGTAGTGGTGATCGTAGAGGAAACCGCACTTTTTTACGGGAGAATACAATAGAACTTCGACAGATACCTATCGAGCATTCCACATAGCATACAGCCAGTGCAGTCCCCAAAAGGAAACGAAAGACGATCACAAACACGATAAATACCGTATCAATAATAGTTTAAAGGCACACTTGCCGCGAAAATCAGGAATATTGTTTACATTAAAAAAGAAAGACCGTTTTCTGTATTTTTCCCAGACAATATAAGTTAGAAACTTTCTATTTTTACCAAAATTTAAAAGTTTGGACGTCACTTTGTATTTTTAATTTGAATTTGAAAATTTGAATTGTTACGTACCCGGAACGTAAACAAACCACACTGCCCCCTGTTGGCGATTTTATGTTTCAGTCGAGTGAGTGAACTAACGGCACAGTGTAATTGTACGTAGGCATATTTATCTGAGAAATACAGACTGACGATCGGTTAACAGTGACTGGAAAAGCCTGCTGATAATTGTTTGAGTGTAAACCACAGATACAAAGGTCTGAAAGGAGGGTAATCCAACACGAAAGCTGACCGACACTGATCGTTGTTGTTGTAATCAGGCTTCGATTCTTCGTTTGTTTTTCACCCCATTTCTACATTCTAAAGCTAACTAGACATGTTTTATGTGTCCTATGTTTACGTTTAGTGGTATTAGTCGTAGTAAGCTCATGTAAATTGGTTTTCTTGGCAAATTTAAACAGGCTACGGCGGCAAGTGTGCCTTTAAGTGTATATCAACACTTCCTAAACTGGGATATGTGTTCGCATTCTAAAATAGACTGCATGCACAAAACTGCACACATTCTAATCTTTGTTGAGATTTTGACTCTAAAAGACTTGCTCGCCATGTTATCCCTTTTGGGTCCGCCATCGATATTTTCTCCGAAAAACTATTTATGACATTTGATCATTTCTAACGTATACGCCCCACATACCATTTTAAATTACAGTCCATAATGTAAGTATGGAGAGATTCTTGTATCCCTTGATCCACGGGATGAATGATTGACTGATTGATGTTCTACGCCGCACTCAAGGTTATTTCACTTACATGTATATGGTAAGTTGCCAGGTTACATGGCTCATTGCCCGGAGGAAATCCGACCTTCGGCGAGTACCTGGCAACTCTTCCACATAAAGCGAGCGAGTGAAAATCCATTTATATTTGGTCTGAGTGGGATTCGAACCTGCGCCGCATGGATAGAACGTCTGGGTGGGACCGAGGGACGATCACTCTAACCCACCGAGATGAACGAGAAAGCGCATTCCATTTGTGCCTTCGCCAAATCCAGAGCTTGAAGGTGCAATAACACCCTCCAATGTGCTGGCTGAAGCAGAATTTACTTCATGTTGGCAATTTTAGAACGGCAAAGGCGTTAATATAGGTATTTTGCCTGTTCGCCAATCCATTTCTATTCTATTTGGAAATAAATATTGTTTAAACCAATTTTAGAACGAAAATGTTTATTAAAAGCCTTCGTTAGAAATAACCCTACATATACGTCAACTGACTGAAGATGCAGGCTGGAAATCGTCATCAAATCTCTAGTTTAAATTGAAAATTTTATTTGCAATGTAAACCAACTCCGAACTTGATGATTTGAACTGTGTGTTTCGCTGCATCTAAATAGACGTTCTTCAACGAAACATGCACCATGTCCAGGCTCCGAGTTTGTTAACATTGCGGATACGAAACAAATTACATTTTCATATTAAAATTATAAATTTGATCACAAGTACCGCCGAGCCTGATGACGTCACATAGATTTACGCAAATATTTCTGGGTAAGCTATGAACCTCAGTTCGCCATTTTATTTACCGGTTCCTAGCAAGGCGCCTTAACTTTGCGCCTTTTACATCTTCTTTGGAATACAGTGTTATTCCTTTCGTGATTTTGTGAAATTATGTGCTTTGCGAGTTAATTCCAAGTGATGGCATCAAGCAATCGGTAAATTTCCAGCCTGGATCATTAGCCGATTAACTAATATGCAGGGCGATTAGCCGGTGCCAATAAGCCCCTTTCGAGTTTGGGTAAAATCCCGCGAGAAAGGAGTTTAAGGGTATAACTTCCACAGACCAACGGTCTTTTAACATTACCGCTTAAAGTGATCGGCGGTTATCGCGTCGTTTTGCCTTTGATTCTATATTTCTAAATCATTTCTTTAATCCAAATATTTTTATCAGTTGCGTTTTTATCAGTTGATTTGTATCACTTAAAGTGGCATGAGCTGCCAAAATGTTGATATTTTGATGTTAAAACAGAATGTTGAAATTATTGGCTATTTTTCTCAAGACGTATAATTCAGAGGCTTTTTAGTGCTTCTAGTCTCGAAAATGTACGATAATATATTGTTTTGAACTAACTTTGGCTTAGAATGAATGAATGGTCGTCCCGGTTATTTAATTTTTGTTTACTTTTCGTACACGTTTTCGATTCGTACAGGCCACATACTGTATGGATTTTCCTCATTCCAACGCCAATCATTTAGTTTCTCGATGGCCTTCAAAGCCTCTTACTGTCCTGACGATCAGAACTTATTGAAAAAAGTGAGAATTTTGACAGCTCATGTCACTCTAAGTAAGTAAAACAGGATGAGACACGTGTGCCATAACATATTTCTGTTATCGGTCAAATAAAAGTATCTAACGGCTTTGTGTATATCTTATATGTCTCAGAAAAAAACTTTTGTAATAAAGTATAGAGCGTAAGCTGAGAATCGCAGACAAAACAACAGGGTAACCGCCGATCCCCATAAGCACTAGTGTTAATTGGACAGCCGATCAGTGAAAGTTATACCCCTAAACACGGGTCTCGCGTGATCTCGTGGGACTTTGACCAAACCCGAAAGGGGTTTATTAAAGTCCAATCGAAACTTGATTTGACTTGGATGGCCTTTCACACCCATACAAACCTTCTGTCTTGCCCACTCGGTCAAAGAGATTGATTGGTGCTTTACGCTTTACTCAAGATTATTTACTAATATGGCGGCGTTGCTCGATTTAGTTGGGCAGAAACCGTGGGAGGAAAAGTAGACACTGTATTATAATGATCATCCAAATAATGTCCATGCGTTTTAAACAATACAATATCATATACTGTAAACGATTAAAACGGCAAAAAAGAAAGAATAACTAAATAAATGATAACACATAATACAAATAAACAAACAACAATTAAAACAAACTGCATTAGAAAATGATATTTCACTTTTAATGGCACTCAATGTAATGAGAATCAAGCTTTTAAATTCCGGCAGAATCATTGCACCGATATATAAACATTCAGAAATTGTTTAGTGCCGCGTTCGAGATAAGTTAGTGAAAAGGTAAAATATGTATTTACAATGTCTTTAGTCGAGATAATGTACAGACATGTATACACACAGAGTTATCCCCCCTTGTAAGTTCCCTCTATAACGTAGTACCGACTTTGGGACACAACTTACACTATTTAATGTAATAATATTTATAATAAATCTATTAAATGACACGCGATCTTTAAATGGACGTGGTGTCACAAGAATACAAATTATCGAAATAGAAATAACATTTAACCCAATGTTTTCATAAATGCAACACTATACAATGTGTATATACTAAATAATGACTACACCCTCCAACGGGATCCCAAGAAGCTAAGCATACAGATAATGAAAACTTGCATCAAGTCAAAATCAAAGAAGCACAACAGAAAAAAGAAAACAAACCTGAACAACTGTGAACCTGAGAGGTTGCTTCTTATACCTACTGAATCAGAATTGATTCATTGTACAAAAAACAGCGACAAAAACAAGTGGTTCAGTGTTTGGGTAGCTATAGTACAAACTAATTTGAATGAGTTATGTGTGTACCATCCGATTTTATAATAAGACTTTCGAACACGAATACATAACATCATAGACTTCTGATAACATACACAAGTCATATACGGGCAATTGGTCACGGGGATAGTTTTATCGCCCGTTCTTTTTTTATGCTCAGGGGCCAGTGATACCAAAAAGCTGCTCAGAGGCCAGTGATATCTAAGGGTTGCTCAGGGGCCAGTGATATCTAAGGGTTGCTCAGGGGCCAGTGATATCAAAAGGCTGCTCAGGGGCCAGTGATATCAAAGGGTTGCTCAGGGGACAGTGATATCAAAGGGCTGCTCAGGAAACAGTGATATCAAAGGGCTGCTCAGGAAACAGTGATATCAAAGGGCTGCTCAGGGGCCATTGATAGCTAAGGATTGCTCAGGGACCAGTGATATCAAAGGGCTGCTCAGGGGCTAGTGATATCAAAGGGCTGTTCAGGGGCCAGCGACATCAAAGGGCTGCTCAGGGGCCAGCGACATCAATGGGCTGCTCAGGGGCTAGTGATATCAAAGGGCTGCTCAGGGGCTAGTGATATCAAAGGGCTGCTCAGGGGCCAGTGATATCAAAGGGCTGCTCAGGGGCCAGTGATATCAAAGGGCTGCTCAGGGGCCAGTGATATCCAAGGGCTGCTCAGGGGACAGTAAACCTTAGCTAAAAACAATGAGCTTTATACATTAAATAAACACACTGAGATGCAATAACAAAAGATGACACCATTTGAACACAAACCTCTACATCCAAGGACTATTTGAGAGATTTTTACAATGAATAAATTCACACTGGTGACATTGTAACCCACAAAGGAAAATTGCAGGTCCAGTTTTAATCAAATATTCCAAAATATATCATCAATTTATGCACCCAATCCACATAAATAACTTTTGATCTTAAAGGGGCATGAGCTGCCGAAATTCACACTTTTTTCATAATTTCTGATCGTCACGACAGTAAGAGGCTTTGAAGGCCATCGAAAAACTAAATGATTGGCGTTGGAATGAGGAAAATCCATACAGTATGTGCCCTGTACGAACCGAAAACGTGTTCGAAAAGTAGCAAAATTTAAATAACCGGGACGACCATTCATTCATTCTAAGCCAATGTTAGTTCAAAACAATACTTTATCGTACATTTCCGAGACTAGAAGCACTAAAAAGCTTCTGAATTATACGTCTTGAGAAAAATAGCCGATAATTTCAACATTCTGTGTTTACGTCAAAATATCAACATTTTGGCAGCTCATGCCCCTTTAAATAATATAGTTTGGAATTTTTTTCAGATAATATATAGTTTTTCATATATTTTGGGCATCGCAATTATCAAAAAACCTGGAGCCTCAAAACAAAAACAAAAAAATCCAGTGGGATATTTTTTTGAAAGAGTCAATTCAAAGAAAATCTTTGGGTGAAAATATTATTTTCTGCAAATTGACATATGTATATGTATTTTAAAATTAACACAAATGAATAATTTGACACCTGTTTAGTGTGTTGGAATCGGTTTGTACAAAGTACTCTCTAACTCTTCCACTTACGGTGAACGACACAAAAATCCACTCAGAAATTTGGGTGATTCAAACCCGTGCCGCATCGATGGAAGGTCGATGTGGGAGAGATGGATGATCACTCTAAACCACTGGACCACCAAGGCCCCCTCGAACCATTTGGGCTGTACACCAGGGCCCTGTCTTACAAAGGTAAGTTACGTCGGACGTAAATCAGTGTTTAAACTATAGTAACTTACACCCTTAAAACAAAACTGGTCCATGTTGTAGGCCTATGCGCAAATTTACGCCAGCTTCGTAAGACAGGCCCCAGAGAGAGAGAGGCGATGAGGTCAATTATGGTATCTCTAGAGCATGAAATATTTTTTTACCCTCCTAAATTGATTTATTGTTTTTTTTATGCCGAGATTATTTCACTCCTATTTGTTTATGGTGGCATTGCCAGATTAACTGGGGGGAGGAAACAAGACCCGATGCCAGGATGAAACTCCGACCGTTACCACACTTCCAAATAACGTGATTTGAGTGAAAAAACAATCTGAATTTTATTTCTGTTTTTCTTTGGACTGGGTGAGTTTAACCTACGACCTACCGATAGAGGGCATGTGTTCACCGAGGGCCCTCTAAAAGTCTAAGTTACAGATAAATGGTGAGAGTAACCCTAGCCCTCGTGCAAGCTGGCCCTGGTTTCCGAGATTGATTGATTGATTGTTTGGTGTTTTACGCCGCGCTCAAGATTATTTCACTTATACGGCGGCGTTGCCAGTTTTATTGTGGGAGGAAACCCGGCTCTGTGCCCGGAGGAAACCCACGACCTTCCGCTGGTAACTGGTGGTTTCCAAGAAAGTTATATATAAAGTATATAATAATTTATAGGAAATATATAAATGTTAGATGTAAATAGCTATGAAATAGATATAAAATACATTCAATAAAGTTTATATGAATTGTGACAAAACAAAAACAAGCAATTATTAGCATTCATATTTATACATTAAGTCTATCACCCAGTTAATCCTATCAGATTCTAACATTTATCCATCACATTCACACTCCTTAACAAAATTACAAAGAAGCACACAAGTTATTTCCTCCCTATTGTTCTCAATAAAAAGTTTTTGTCCTTTGAACCCCTCATGAGTGCCTTGAAGGATCTACAATACCAGCCAATAGATGCAATCGTTACAACACACTGTACAAAAAGTGTCCAATGGCTATGAAGATAACATTTAGCATGCACAGCCGCCTTCTTGTGGTTGAGGTTCCACTGGGGTTTCTTTTAGTTTAACCTCAGTCACTGAGAAACAAAAGTTAAGGAAAAAACTCAAAAGAAACTGGCAACAATAATAACAAATATACAAACTTTAAATGAAAAACACAAAAAGTAAATTACCAATTAAAAGAAATAAAAAATAATCAATACAACAATAGCGAGGAAAACAACAGCAAAGAGGCTCCATATACTTACTGTTTGATGTCAGCTCTTGCAGATTACATGTGTTTCTTCAGTTTAATTTATTATTTGCCAACTTTGTAATGACTTACCAGAGACAAATTTTATTTGTGATAATAACCGAGTCGTAAAAAATGTCTCAAAGAAATTTATATTTTGTTGTATTTCTTTGACCTTTTCACACTTTTTTTTCATAATTTCTGATCATCATGACAGTAAGAGACTTTGAAAGCCATTGAAAAACTAAATGATTGGCGTTGGAATGAGGAAAATCCATACAGTATGTGGCCTGTACAAACCGAAAACGTATTCAAAAAGTAAACAAAATTTAAATAACCGGGACCACCATTCATTCATTCTTAGCCAAAGTTAGTTCAAAACAATACTTTATCGTACATTTTCGAGACTAGAAGCACTAAAAAGCTTATGAATTATACGTCTTGAGAAAAATAGCCAATAATTTTAACATTCTGTTCTAACGTCAAAATATCAATATTTTGCAGCTCATGCCACTTTAATAAGGGTGTAAAATATTTCTTAATTTTGTTTCAAGAAATGTTCTAGATATGTGACACCTTGTTTTTCACTTGAAAAGGTTTTCAAAAGTTTTTTTTTTTTAAATTACAGTGGCATTCTGATTGTCACATAAATTTAAAAGGGAAGAAAACCCATGGGGTGATTCAAGTTCACAATAGATATTTTGTTCTTTACTTTGACTTTGAACATCATCAGAAAGTACCCACCCAATAAACCTATAAAGAAGTTACCTGATTCTACATGTTTGGCTCAATTTTCTTTAAGTGTTTGACATTCATAAAAATACTAATGAACCATAGACATTTTGATACCTGTATACAGGTATGGGCGCCCAAACTCACAAGCAAAAAATCCGCCCAAATTCTTAAAACCAACAGATTTTAATGTCAAAATAGCATTTGATGTTGAATTTTGGGCCAGAGATGTTGTTTTTGTCTTATTGTTGGAACGTTTTGAACCGAAATGGTATGCCCAAATTTTCCCTGGATCAGTCCCGGTGAACGATTCAGATCAAGTCACAAAATGGGTCTTTTTTTTGTCCAGAGGGAGCCTGGTGGTGGGTATGTGGTAATCCTTCCATATAGGGCTACAAGGTGAAAACAACCCAATTATCGATTTTATCACAAATTGGTATTAGACCTGAGAGACTATCACTCCACCCACTGAGCCACCAAGCCCCCCCCCCCCCCCCCCCCTCTAAACTAGAAGTTAATATTTGACATGAATAATAAAGGATACTCTCTCCCCTCTTTGGTTCTGGCGCCTCCATTCCCGGTAATGCAGCAGCCACTCGACGGAATAACTATGGAAAACAAGGAAGTGCTAAGTTAATATATGGATGTGAACACTAAAACACACGGGTGCAAGTAGAATCTTCTTGTCTAAAATAACCACAGAGACAAGTTTCTAATTGTGGTATATCATTTAGACCTTTATACCCCATCAAAACTAAACCCATGATATTTCATTAGGTTGACGACTGACAGGAGCTTGGCCTTGGCAAGAATATTGATAGACTGATATTGAACGCCATAGGATCATTGCGAAAGAAAATGAAAATATTGGTTCCACCCAGAAAAACCTACGTAGAAGACAGTTTAGCTGACAAGCATATCTTTCAAACACTTGTTCTTTTTATAAGCAATAACTGGCCTTTGGGTCAGAGGTCGAGCAGTTAAGTAGACAGTTATCAATCTAGGATGAAGGACCACAAGAAACAGGGCTCTTCGTCCCTTCGTTTTTTTCGTAAATTCTGATCGTCATGCCAGTAAGAGGGTTTGAAAGTCATCGAAAAAACTAAATAATTGATGTTGGAATGAGGAAAATGCATAGTCAGTGTGCTGTAGGAGCTGAACTAGTTTCGTGAAAGTAAACAGAATTTAAACAATTCCACAAAGGGCAATCCAGTGAAATTTTTTTTGTGGGACCGGTCGTTGTTTCACGTCCAACTCTAGAGTATTTCTCTTATATGACAAAGTTTCCAGATTTAGTGGGTTAGGAAACCTTCAGTCAAATCTTTCACTTAGGCCAATCGAATTAAAACAATTTCAGAATTCTTTCTATGGACTGAGTGAGATTCTAACTTGCAGTCCATTGATCATACGTTAGTGAGCAGCTATCACTTAAATGATTGAGCCACAAAGGTCCCAATTTTCTTCTCAATGGCGCTGCCATTGCATGTGGAGAGGATGTGACGTTTCAGAAAATATGGAAATGAAACTGACATCATAAAAAAACGTCACTTGTCACTGGAAATTATCCCTCAGAGTAGTTTCTCTGCAATCTGATTGGTCAATTGCCATCCGATAAATATTCATATTAGGTGTCCTACACACCTGATACGTTAAAACCTCGCTTTCACACACACTCGATACGGTGTCGCGCAAACGCTATTTTGAACGTTGTTTTATGACATCATAGTGCGTGCTCGCATCCCTAACCTTTTTCAACTATTTTGTGGGTGTGGGCGAACGTTATGTCAACATTTCTTTTGGTGACGTTGTTTGATGACGTCGTAGTGCGTGCTCATATTAGGTCACCATTTGCAACTATTTTGTGTGTGCATTGAATTAACAAGCCTCCACCAACCATGATAACTAATAATATCGCATAATCTCCGAGAAAGTTCCCAGGCCCTATGTCAAATAAACTGTATAATGAAAGATTATATTAAATGTCTCACTTGTTTAACATTATAGCCAGCCTTTGCACTAGTTTCTATAAACATCACATTCAGTTCCTTAGCTTTTCTTTCTCCCTCTTCTGTTGTGACCTGCCTGAAAAAATATAGATAGGAAAGATTAAAATTTGTTGAATTAAATAGTGTCTTTTAGAAAGTGAGTATAACAGTATTCTCGTTATTTTTGGGGATTACACTTCCTTGAAAAGTAACAGAAATTCTTCTACTGATTTTGGGTGATGCCTTGTTGGCTGAATGGATAAGGCAGTCGGCATTTAGTGCTGGGGATAGATGCCATACTCTGAGACCTGGGTTCAATTCCCTTATCAAGACAGTGTAATCCCAAAAAATAATGAGAAGATTAACATTTGCAGTGAAATTTGATATCTGAACTACAGGGTTTGGGGGTTATACCAAAGAGTGTCAACAGTTGGAAGGGTTGAGGGTAGTTGAAATAAACTTATATACAGGGTTCAAACTTTCAAAGTTCGTTATTCAACTTGACAATATGGTATGCAGACCAATATTTCAAAAGACACATTTTACGAAAAGTTTATTATGAACATACTAAAATAGACCAGTCAAACTCCGAAAAAAGAAAGCCTTGTAATTTTCAAATATTTCCCTTTGTTAAACCATCATCATGAATACTGGTTTAATAAATGAAACAATGATAATACTTTGCTCCATAGGAGTTTTGATTGTGTTCTATTATGCAAAAATTTTGAGTGGAAATAGTAGTAGGTGAATGGAGATTTTAACGTTTTATGTGTTTCTGTGATTGACATAGTAGAAATACATGTAGCATGAAACCTGTCAACTGGTTTTGTTGGTCGGTTGAAAGTTGTCTTCTGTCACTACTTTCACATTCTGAGTGGCTTTTAGAAATTTTGAGTGCTTAAGAAATTGTAGGTTGGCCACTGAATCAGAAGGTTGAGTTTTGACCACCGCGTTTCCAAAAGACATGCTGAATGTTAGTGGGGGAGGAAACCAGGCTCTTTGCATGGAGAAAACCCACGACCTTCTGAGAGTACTTGACAACCATCCCTTAGTGGGGGAGGAAACCAGGCTCTTTGCATGGAGAAAACCCACGACCTTCTGAGAGTACTTGACAACCATCCCTTAGTGGGGGAGGAAACCAGGCTCTTTGCATGTAGAAAACCCACGACCTTCTGAGAGTACTTGACAACCATCCCTTAGTGGGGGAGGAAACCAGGCTCTTTGCATGTAGAAAACCCACGACCTTCTGAGAGTACTTGGCAACCATCCCTTAGTGGGGGAGGAAACCAGGCTCTTTGCATGGAGAAAACCCATGACCTTCGGTGAGTACCTGGCAACTCTTCCACATACGGCATGTTACTTTGAAGAAGACAATTAGGAGAATTTCAGACCAATAAGTGTAAGTGCTTCCTCCTTTCAATAGAGAGCACAGCAAGGGGATTAACTTTTCCTTGACGGAAATATAACGTACATGTATTTCAGACCAATAAGTGTAAAAGTTACCTTTTATCGGAGAGATCAGTTTTGTTGCCTACTAACATTATAATGACATCACTACCCCTCTCTGTTCTAACGTCATCTATCCATTTTGATGTTTGCTGGAAGGAATTCGCATCTGAAAAGAATTTCCAATAGACAAATTTAATTATAGTAGAATATTACCCAAGCCACGGTCACACTTACGGCGATCTTATTTAAGCATGCTTCAAATCAAGCTGGTTTCGATCAACAGACCATCTGTTTAGAAGATTTTTTAAAGACATTATTCAAATTCTATGGCATGGACGCACTGTGACAAGCATTTATCGCATTGCGCAAAGACAAAAGGAGCACCATTTCAACATCGGATTGATCGAAAAACCCGAGTCTGATATATCATTCAATCGCTCTAAAAATAGGCCACGGACAAAATTATAAGGAAATGAGATATTTACACAAACACTATAAAAAAAATAGATAGGTGATCTTACTGGTGATATCATAGACAACTACAGCTACTGATGAGTCACGGATATAACTTGGAATTAGACTACGGAATCGTTCCTGGCCAGCTGTGTCCCATAATTGAAGACGTATCTGAAAACGAGACGCACAAAACAGGGTGAGACAGGGCATAAATTGTCCTGTTAGTTGATGATTAGTGTTTTATGCCACACTCCAGATTATTTCACTAATCACTTAAAGATGTACGGTGTCCACTTATTGTCAGGTTTAGTGGTGGGGGCACCCATTCCACAAACTATTAAAGTCACTCAGATTTTTTTCTTTGACAAAAATATTTCGAAGCGAGGGAAAATCCTTTGTGATGATTTTGATATCCATAATAGGTTTCATAATCAGTTACAATACATGCTATTAATAGGTGAAACAATTAGATTTCATGGTGTTGAATTAACTGTATACACTTACTGTTCGATCTTCCAAGTACATAGTTTTTGATAAGAAATCTATACCAATGGTTGCCTGAAAAGAGAATAAAAGTAAATTCAGTTAAATGTAAAATGAATAACAAAGAAAGGTAAGAAAACTAAGTATTGCCACTTTTATTTGATGAATCAAACTCTGACAACTGACATTGGTACTACCGATACTTGAATATCATCCCTTTTTAAATCATTGAAGGAATTTAACTGATGCTATATGCAGTACTGAGGATAATTTCTCTTACATTGCTGAGTTGACAGGCTTAGTGGGAAAAGAAAGACTTTTTGCCCAGGGCCCTGTCTTACAAAAGTGGCGTGAAGTTGCGCATAGACCTACAGCATGGACCAGTTGCGACTAGGGCGTAAGTTCCTATAGCTTTAACACTGATTTACGTCCAACATAACTTCGCCAGAGGAAACTGCCCAACCTTTGGTGGGTACCACAGACTCTTCCAGATAAGATGATTTGACAAAAACCCCACTTCAAAAACTATTTGCAGAAAGAACTCCTATAACCTGCCTCAGTGGCCAACATTAGACCTCTTAAAGTGGAATGAGCTGCCAAAATTCTCACTTTTTTTATAATTTCTGATCGTCACGATAGTAAGAGGCCATCAAAAAACTAAATTATTGACGTTGGAATGAGGAAAATCCATACAGTATATGGCCTATACGAACCAAAATACTGTTCGAAAAGTAAACAAAATTGAAAGTTAGTTCAAAACAATTCTTTATCGATACATTCTCGAGTCTAGAAGCACTAAAAAGCTTCTGAATTATATGTCTTGAGAAAAATAGCCAATAATTTCAACATTCTGTTTTAACGTCAGAATATCAACATTTTGGCAGCTCATGCCAAGCTCGGAAAGAGACTCCCTAATCTATACATTTTATAAGATACATGTATTACTTATTTGGATTTTTTCTGATAGTTCCAAATCATGAAATAATGAGTGGTAGGTAAAGAACCTGTAGTCCCCATCATATAGGAAGGACCTTATATACATTATGTTGATGGCTAATTAGTGTTTTTGTACGTACTGGCGTATTGTTAATTTATTTTTAGGGGTTTGAAGGGACGGGTAAATTCCTGTGAAACTTAAATATTTGAATATTTCCATAAACCATAACAAATATCTAATGCAAATCTTTCAGTGACATGGAAGACATTCAAATACAAAAATAAGAAAATGAACAGGAAATTACGAAGCAGGTCGCATGTTTCACGAGCTTTATAATAAAGTAGATCAAAACAAGATGGATGCATAATTAATAATGTATAATATAACACAGCCATTAGAACAAAATAGAGAACAATAACATTTGCCATGCAAAACCAATATATAAAATTGTAAATACATGTATGGCAATTTTTACCTCACATGCAGCTGATAGGCTTACTTTTAGTTTCAGCCAGGCTAGAGTTTCTAATAGAAACTCCAAAGCGAGTCGTTGCACGCTTACAGCCTGGCCGACTGTTTCGTCGTATTCAGGCTTTTATGTTTTTTTGTCCTGATCAGATAATGTAGAAATGAACTAAAAAACTTCAGCTCTTTAGAGTTTATCACTCAGATAGATGAATATTAGTAACGCTTTCAAAACTCACTACTACAGAAGGGTTGACTTATGTAGGACTTCCTTACATTAAATCGAAACCGTCTGTAAGACAGAAAACAATGTACCACAAAATTCCCACAAACTGCTCGTTGATTTTGAGCTGAAAATCGACCTACCACCTTGCATCCAAAGTCAATAAAATCATATTTATCTATCGAGCAGAAGTTTTAGTAAAAATGAAAACAATTCTAAACAAAGTCCCTTAAATTATATCTACCTGACATCATAAAAATACTTTCTTTTGATTGGTTCAAACCAGTCACATGGACACCCTGTATACTTCCAAAGCACATGCATATAGGTCTTTCTATTTATGAACACTAAAATCTTCTTGTCTAAAATAACCATGGAGACAAGTTTCTAATTGTGTTAAAAAGAGGTGTATCATTTAGACCTTTATACCCATCACAAAGTGTTGAAATAAAGTAAACCTATGATATTTCATTAGTTTGACGACTGACAGGAGCTTGGCCTTGGTCAGTAGAATTTTCTGGAACACTTTGTAATACATTGACAATGCTCAAGCATCTTAAGCTGAACCCCAAAGGATCATGGGAAAAGACAGTGAAAATTTTGGTCCTCCCCAGAAAAACAGAAGACAGACAAGGTAGTTTAGCCATTCTATTGATTGGTTCAAACCAAAAACATCCAAATCACATACATCATACATGTAGGTCTCTGTCTGACCCAAACAGGGCTACCATATCATATTGTTATTTTTTAGCTTGTAAGACAACCTCTCAATTCAGATTTCACCAAGGCAAATACATGTACATGACAACTCGCAGCAGTTTGTCTCTTTTCCGAAGACGAAGAGGATTGAGTGTGACTCAACACCGCATTCAAAACTGAGGTCATCGTGTCTTGACACTTGTCAGTCAGTCAATCCTGCTGGCGTCATAACCATAACCATTAGAAAATATTGTTCCCAGTTCGCTTTTTGCTATTAATAACGAATAAATATTGAATAACAAAAAAAATGGCCAAGCCTACACAATGTACAGGACGAGGTATGGGAAGAGGTTGCGTGACATTTAAATAACAAGGACATTTAAGCAGCCGCCCATGCATTTGACAAAGCAAAATCATAATACAAATAACCGAATGATACAGTAAAATAAATGAATTTTGGACACAGTGTCTTACCTGTGCATTATAGCCATATTCCTAACGAAGCATAGGTAGGGAAAAAATTCAGTTCACCATCAGTTGACGTAAAGAAATTGCTATATTTTAAAATTGTGATATCTGTGTGCCAATGGTCCGATTTCTTAACGACGTCATCAGGGACGGATGAACATAACAGTATTTCCCACAGAAAAGAATATAGGCATGCCTGGTAATGGAGCAGACACTTCAAACAAGATACCTCAGATATCCCATAATTTGTTGAGTCATTAAGATTCAAGCCTATTCCCATAACCAAGCCAGACAAAAAATAAATGCAAATAAACCCAAAAATAAGATTATTTGACAATGGCCATCATTTCTGTGCATATTTTTTATTATGTGTACCAATAATTTACATTTTTGATTTTCTAAATGTTGATATTTAATATTGTCTGTTGACAGGCGGTTAGACAGCTAATAACTTGTTAAGGGGACCTGGCACAAAAATCCTTAAAATGTGTGCTATTCGACTGTTGTTTTTATGAACATGAGGTTTCCAGATGACCATTGGTAAATGTCCTAGCTCCCACTGACTGCGGAACAGCGAGTTTTGATTGGTCAATCTTTTGTCTGCTTTGTTTACTGACTGAGAATAGACCTTTGGTGCGTAGTACAAGACCATTGTGGGTGCACGTGTGGTGCATTTTCAGCTTTTTGTTTACTGACCGTCAGACAGAAAACAAAAGAGGGAATTTCCTAAATACTGTAACTCTTTAAAGGTACATTTTTGGTGGAGAGTCGACTTATCCGAGATTGATCACTACTTATTTTTCTACTAATCTGAAGGTCAACGGAGAATCACAAACTTACGCCGTGTCTCCTTTTAAAGGACATTAAGCAGGACTCATCTGACTTCTTGAGGTGAGACAGACGCCCATATTTAACAATATCAATTTGAGAGCTGTTTTAAAATCATATCTTTAAACCATAATACAACCAATTTAGACCAAATATCTCTAACAGGTCGCTCTTGACTGCACATGTAAAATTATAATCTGTGACAGCTATCTATTAGAGATCTATCAAAAAATTCACTAAAATGCTTACAGTAGTACATGTAGGGTCAAAGTTTCCAGCGCAGAGGCACAGTGTTTAACCCATATTAATAATAAGATCAAAATGAAATAAACAATTTGCTAAATATTAGGCTTGGGAGGGTGGAGGAGGGCAGCTATTGTTGTTAAGTGACTAGGACTAAAAAAACAGCATAATTTCGGATTTTCCCATAAGGCCATTCAGTTAAAAAAAAAAGTCAAAATTTACTTCCATTTTAGGGAACTTCTAAAGTGTGATTTAACCAATCCAGAGGAGCTTTCTATCATTTCTATCAGATAACCAACAGAGCCATGGAGGCCCTTGAATATGCATGAAAGACAGAAAAAGTTAAAATGTCAGATCATTAATAATTTGCTCATAAATCTGTTAACAAATCTGCTTAAGCATAGGATTGATTGCTGTTAACACAGGTCTCACTCAAGATTATTTCACTTATTTGGTGGCATCGGCCCAGGTTTAGTTGGGAAGGAAACAGAGTAATAAACAACCCTAGACTCATAAGTGGGAATTAGAATATAAGGAAACAGAGCCCTTTCCAGAAGGCAGTTCCGATCTTCAGAGGGCACCTTGCTACCCTTCCACATTTCAAATTGTTTTTTTATAGACTGAGTTGTATTAGAACTCGCGATCCATCAATGAAAGGCTTGTGAGGTGGTGAAAGACTATCTTACAGCCGAACTGAGCGACTGAAGCCATGATGTATTAATGCAATACAGATGTCTTCCTAATTTCTAGCGATCTAAGAATCATCAATGATAGGGGCCTCAGTGATCCAGTGGGTTAGAGTGATCGTCCCACACAGACCTTCAATCGATGTTGGGCGGGTTCAAATCCCACTCAGGCTAAATAAAAAATTTAACAATTTCTGAGTGGATTTTACAATCGGTCGCTGTATGTGGAAGAGTTGCCAGGTACTTGCTGAAGGTCGCGGGTTTCCTCCGGGCAATGAGCATGGTTTCCTCCCCCACTAAACATGATAACGCCTCCATATAAGTGAAATAATCTTGAGTGCGGAGTAAAACATCAATCAATCTAAGAATGATATGTACAGTGATATATTTGGTCTGAAAAATGTAATGCTTAACCATTGGAAATAAAGAACACATTGGATAACTTAAACATTTTAAGTTATTATCCACAGATAAAATAAACCTAAATATAAGCAAAGGCAATGGTATGCATAATACAAAACAAACTAAATCATAATTCCAAATTGCAATTAAGCAGAAAATCAGGCAATTATCTGTTGTCCTTCACATGTCACTGAGTATTGCATTAGATACATATTCATATCAACAAAAACAATTCTACACACGTTGACAATGAGAAAAGGAGAAGCGAAAGAAAATCCATTGAAACTTTCAGAAAATCCATTGAAACTTTCAGAAAATCCATTGAAACTTTCAGAAAATCCATTGAAACTTTCAGAAAACCCATACAAACTTTCAGAGGATGTTTAAATACTTGTAAAAGGGTAGGAAGATGAACTAGGGTCAATTAAATGCAAGAGACTACAGAGTTATTTCCCCTATCTAGTAAAGAGTTAGGAAATTCTTAGATATTTCATCATTCAGAATCAACATACAGTAGCATTTATTTCATATTTTTCAAGTTTCAATAATTCTTTTCCCCGACTGTATAACAGCATGCTGATTTCAGTGCCTGGTGTATTTCAGTCCAAGAAAAAGAAAAAAAAATTGTGACTTCATGATTGCAAAACCCTATGTCACTGTGGGAGAGTTGCCAGTTACTTGTCAAAGGTCGGAGGGTTCCTGCGAGCAATGAGCCGGTTTTTTTTTCCACCACAAAAAACACCTGCCAAAATTGGGGTATTAGTGCAATATTCTTGAGAGAGACACAAAAAAATCAATCAATCAAAATGATAAAGACCTACTGCAAGAATTGACAGTCGCCCTTGGTATAAAATGAATCTCCCTTTGAAATGAAACCAGATATTATTTTCCTGTTTGTGTGCTTTTTCGTATAAAAAAATAAAATGTACAGCAGTCTAAAAGCACACCCAAGGCTTGTTCAACATCTAATTTAATGCCAAGCTAATTGGATTTGAGCAAGTTTTTGTTACAATGTTTTACAGACGAAGAGCAAGCCTTGTTAGTGTACACACTTTACTGAGTTGTCTGTAAGCACAGGCACACGGAGTGCTCTCCCTTATCCACCCTCTGTTATAGACCTTATTTATAGTATAACAGAGGGTGGATAAGGGAGAGCACTCTGTGTGCCTGTGCTGTAAGTTACCATCTAATACTATTATGCTGAAATAGTTTCACAAGAGTTAAAAAATATATTCTTCACCTACCTGATAGGTATTGTCAAAACTATCATACATAAATCTGGTGATTAAAGATGTCTTGCCAACTGAAAAAAAAAATAAAGACGATATAAAACTGTTTAAAAGAGACAGGGTATACCGTATTTATACTGGCATTACTGGGTCTTAAGAAACAATATATTTGTGCAGTCAATATGGCTAGCAAGCTATGGCTTGCTATGGTAGTTACATAAAAACTTATGCTACGCCGCCTTGTGAAACAGGCTCCTGGAATGTAAGTTAGTTTTGTCCCATTTGGTTCACTATACAATGGCTACCAGGGCTTTGTTAGTAAGGCCCTATAAGAAATGTCTCTCGTAAGATATAGCTGGCTGCTCATATAGCATCATTCATGCGTCTTTATCCTGTTTACGTCTTTATTGGTCAGGGAAACAACACAGTAAACAGACATTATAAGTGTACAAGCTAACTATTCCCAACTAGTTCAACCTATGGGGAAATACCCAGGCTTTCTATGGATCCCGTGACAAGTTTTCGTTGTACGAGGAGAGCTTTAAAATCTGTCAGGCCAATTTTTACACAGTTTTTTTTAAGAGAGATTTAGCCGATTTACAACCAAAAAAAGAATGTAAAAAATGTGTGTTGGGGGTAGAATTTAAAGGCAGGTGGTTTTAATGGATATTTAAAACGAGGTTTAAATATGTTTGTTTCGGTAAAGTATAGTAGGTAACGTAAAGCATGCGGTTAGTCGCAGTTCAGGTAACACATATAAATCTTATACCTGTGTAACCCTAATCTTGTGGTAAGATGCTACGGTTTTATTGAATGCACATATGGTTCTGCTCAGTTTCTGGTTAAAAAAGTAGGGATTCGTGACCGATTGAGTACGAATTTCAATAGAAGAAGTATTTTATTAAATTGGGGTT
The DNA here is from genome assembly GCA_963971465.1 of Lepidochitona cinerea. Lineage (NCBI taxonomy): Eukaryota > Metazoa > Mollusca > Polyplacophora > Chitonida > Tonicellidae > Lepidochitona > Lepidochitona cinerea. The sequence continues at coordinate 13,454,646 of OZ020562.1, read as the reverse complement.
TCAAAGTGAAGGGAGCTTTCTTGTGTAAGATGTTAGGAGGGGTTGTTCAATGCAGCCAGACATTAAGAATAAAGATGGAAGAAGCAGTTAACAATTCCAGACATACATGTACTACTTTAGAATACTCCTAAAATGTCCAAGCACCTGTTTATAGAAGAGCGTTTCGTCAAGAACCAACGAATGCAAGTAAACTTAAAAACTTTCCCATATCCCACGGCTGCTCCGCTTGCATTGGTTCACCTGCTATATATCAAAATTATTTATTCTATTACTAATAGGCGAAAGGCTTCTTGACAGTTTATATCACCTGTTTAAAGCCCGCTCAGTTCGAGTTAAGATTCGATCCGATTGTCGGCGACTGAATATTAAGACTGTTCATGTCGACTGAGACTGGTTCATCCTTCAGGCAAACGATTTCCGACTGATTAGTTTTAAGCCGCGCTCAGGTCGATGCGTAGGTTGATTGGAAGGGAACTTAGTCATCATATTGGCAGAGTAGCACACAGCTAGGAGTGACTTAATAAAACGTCACCGAAACACTGAGAAAAAATGATCACAAGATGAAGTGTCGGTCGCTGATTGGCTGCCATCTTAAGATTGATCGGGAGACAATAGAACATGCTCTATCCTTACCATCGTAAGACTGATCAGTCTGAGAACGATCTGGAGAGTTTTAAGGCCATTCATGTCGAAAAACGTTCTCCGAATGATTGATCGCAGATTCACTACAAACTGCAGCTTACGACGATCGGATCTAAAATCATCTTAAATCGACTTGAGCGGGGCTTTAGTTTACTATGATTACCAAACCAAAACCGATATGAATATAGAAATGGTGGGTCAAAACTTCCTGTCTTTTTCTTTGCTGTGTTATTCTGATAGGTGATATTCATTGTTAAGTCTAAAGATAGTGGTTTGATGAAATTTTCTTGGTTCATGTTGGTACAAGATCGTTAAACCTAGAAAGTGATTGACCAATTCTATATTATTTGGTCAAGAAAAAAAAAAATCGACGGATTATGGGGCGATGTTGTCATTGTACTAACTCAATCTTTGACAGGCCAGACAACATGCCAGAAAATCGAGTCAATGAAAATCGCAGTTCACACACCCTGCTTTCACTTACCACTTTGCTCACCCAGGAAAACTAGTTTAAATTTCCGCAACGGATTCCCAAACTCCCCCGTACTCATGGTCGATACTTGCTGGTATTCGATATCCTTTAGAAAAGACAGGGTTGCCAATTAAATAGGTCCAAAACAGAATATTAACATAGATCAAACCGTCGATGACTTGCCTCGCCACGTTCAGAGCCTCGCTGTCACCCAGACGCGCATGTGTGAATCAGCCGGAAGTTCCCTAGTCGCCCGTGATGTCATTGGATAAAAATAATCACATGACACAGGGATAACTTTTACTTCAAGATGATGGAAGAAAGTCGTCTGCTGAAAGAAAGTTTCAACTCAAGGTTAAACACCAAAATGGAATTGTTTATTTGAGCATGGTGTCTAATTGTGTTGATCTAATCATGTTGCATGATTTCGGAATGCGAAGTATCCCCCAGACTGTAACATCAGCCATTAGCTTGTAATTTGTAAAGTTGTATGAACCCGAATTACCTGTCACTGTTTAGACTTTAGAACTGGTAGTGTAAGTGACACTGACACGACAGTGTCAGTCTCAGACAAACCGCTACGGCCCTAACTTTCTTATCTATATAGTATACTACTATTACATTAGTATTATTATTAAAACTAAAAGTGCCAAACGTCAAACTAAGTACTCAACTCAAACTCAATCTCTACACAGACTAGGCCTATAAATTATAACAACATTATATGCATGTAGTTTTAGCCGAGAAATCTTGGCTCTGCCGAATTTTTTTTTTCCGTGTTCGTCATAGCCAAGATCACTTCCATAGTAAAAAAAGGATATATGTTAAGGAGACCCGCCGGAAAAATCGGCGGCGCAAATTTCACAACAAATTAGCAAAGAATAAAATATTTACCACTGCATTCCGATAGTATAGACCACGAAGAAGGAGTTTGTCAAACTTACGCCGCTGTAAAGTGGTAAACTTTCCCTTATGCAGTCAATATTTGTTTCGAAGTCCACTGGCTTTCAACCTGACGTAACCGCCATAGTAAAACATTTAAACGACCAGTTAAACTGTGCGGGCCGTCGTAGAAATACTTATATATATCTTTAGTCCCTTTACAGCGGCATAAGTTTGACAAACTCCTTCTTCGTGGTCTATACTATCGGAATGCAGTGGTAAATATTTTATTCTTTGCTTATTTGTTGTGAAATTTGCGCCGCCGATTTTTTCGGCGGGTATCCTTTTTTTACTATGGAAGTGATCTTGGCTATGACGAACACGGAAAAAAAAAAATTCGGCAGAGCCAAGATTTCTCGGCTACATGTAGTTTATGCTACCATTTACTGATTTAGTCCGCAATATGTTGATGGAAGAATAAATTCTGATATACGCCCGCACGGGCGTATCAGAATAACTTCAATCCACTCAACATATTGCGGACTAGCTACCATTGAATATTGTATATGTAGCGCTTGTGATTTTGTTTTGAACTAACTAACTTCTAAAGCCAGGTCCAAAATGTGAACTTATGTCCAGTGATTTATTATAATAATAGTAATACATTTTATTCACTTTTCGAACACTGACTATTTCGCCATTTTTATATGGTGATTATTAAATATATACTTTGATCTTGACCACAAACTCACTGTAGTGTATTAATTCCAGCACCTGTGATGTTTAAGATATCAACCTTTTTTCTGTAAATTGTGATTAGTCCGGGTTTCTGAATCCAAAATTACTATTTTTTTATGCTGACGGTCGTATACGCCCGTCAGTTTAAAAAAAATAGTCATTTTGGAGTCAGAAACCCGGACTAATTGTGATAAAATATTGTCTTGATAATCAGAACATGGAAAAGTGCGCATTTTGGCAGCTCATGCCACAATCTGACTCAGTGACTGAACATACTGACAAGACAGAATAATGCCCATGAATGCCAATTCTTTAAAGTGGCATGAGCTGCCAAAATGTTGATATTTTGACGTTAAAACAGAATCTTGAAATTATTGTCTATTTTTCTCAAGACGTATATTAAATTTTGAAGCTTGTTAGTGCCACTTTAAAGCACCCCGTTGTAAAACTAGAATGTAGATCTGTATTCAACTACTATACGGTACTAGTCTTACTGAAATGATAGTGATACTGATAGTGCATATCTTGCTAGCCGAGAAATCTTGTCTGTGATTTTTCTTTATTTCTATATCAATCATGGCACAGACGCCAGGGAGCGTATGTTAGATTCTCAGCACCATAGAGGCCGTTTGTTCGGGCTAATACCCTGCCTACATATTTGATGGTTTATTGATTCACGTACATGGAGGCCTGCTCATTTATTTTAGTTTAGTTAGTTGCTGATTGCAGACTTCTGTATGCTGCATGTACGTGTTGGACTAATGCATGCTACCGACACCTAGGCTATATGTGTTTGGTTCATGCAGTATAATTTCATTTCATGAGTCTGTACAATTTGATATTTATAATTATATTTGATTTATCTTTAGTTGTCCCAATTTCTAGAGATTATGGTAAATAATACCTACCATAGATTTATCTGTAAATACTTTTTGTTTTTTTCTGATTTTGAAAGGGTTTCTGATTATCATAAATGGATTTGAGCTTTTATTTTTAAGACTAACTTTCTTGTCAGTCAACACAATTTCCTCTGTTTAAATGCTGATGTTTTTGTTTGTTTTTTCCTTTGTCTGCAGTGCTATGGGGTTGTAATATGGTTTAAATATAATTTTTTAAATTCATGAGATTAGAGAACTGGACTGCTTTAACCAATGAACTTTATGAGGCGCATTTAGTTCATTGGTTTTGACCTTCTCAGAAGGGAGGGAACTCTGATGTGGGAACATGTATTACCTCCCTTGCTTCATTTTTTCAGGGTTATTTTTCACGGCTAATTAATCCTCCAAAGTTATTAATCGCCGAGAATTTGTTTTTCTTGTAATTTCAACCCAATAGACGGAAAATTGCGCATATGTGACTCACAGAATGGTCACCGAGGAGGCTTTATTCAAAGTGGCATGAGCTGCCAAAATGTTGATATTTTGATGTTAAAACAGAATGTTGAAATTATTAGCTATTTTTCTCAAGACGTATAATTCGGAAGTTTTTCAGTGCTTCTTGTCTCTAAAATGTACGATGAAGTATTGTTTTGAACTAACTTTGGCTTAGAATGAATGAACGGTCGTCCCGCTTATTTTAATTTTGTTTACTTCTCGAACACGTTTTCGGTTCGTAGGCCTACAGGCAACATACTGAATGGATTTTCCTCATTCCAACGCCAATCATTTATTTTTTCGGTGGCCTTCAAATCCTCTTACTATCGTGACGATCAGAAATTGTGAAAAAAGTGTGAATTTTGGCAGCTCATGTCACTTTATTGTCTCGTTGGATTTCCCCTTTCCCACTGCCGGAACTTACCATCAGGACAGGCTGAATGGCAAAATCAGTTGCCGCGTCAAGATATGGTTGCCCAGATTTGAACACAAATGTTTTTAAGCAATTTGGTGAGGCAGAATAATGGCAGTAAAGGTCCTGTTACTTCATTTATCAGAGTAATATTTGACAATTTAAATCAAATGCTAAGTGCCCAAACCCTAGCATAGGCCCTATCAAGCAAGGCAAACACTTTTCAGGTCTTGCATGGTTGCCTGCAGGTTAAATCACTTGCAAACTGCATGAGGGCAAGTTCCAGCATTACTTTTCCTCATAACCAAGTACTTAGTTATTTATACTTGTGTTTGCTTCTTCCAATAGAACCTTGAACGAGTTCAAGTAAGTGGGGCTGAACACGCATGTGCATGATCATCCGGGTTTTATTCTCGCGGATTCGACGCGCCTTTAATTGATAAGTTAAATAGTCTTTTCAACCATTTCATTCTTCCATATTCTAAGGTTGATTGGACTTTTTGTTATTTTACACGACGCTATTTGCACGAGAAACATAACAATTTCTCATAATATACCCTCGTTAAATCCTTTTTACCAAATTACCATACAATCACGTATTTTCATTAGAAATTTGTTAACTTTAGGCTACCCAGGCACGTTCAGATTTTGTAAATGTAGATAGGAAATCGCATGACAATGGAGGAAGCTGACGCAGATGGGAGACACAGTGACAATATTGTTGTGGACGGTGGGTTGTTAGACGAAAGGCAGTTGGAAGAGCAAAACGAAATCTCCCGTGAACAAGAACTTGAGAAAGGAATCTACAAAGCTGTGCGTGATAACGATGTATCCTTGCTGGCCGAAATGATAGAAAACGGAGCCGACATCGACACTGTTTTCGAAGATTACTCCGGAGTAAGTACGCAGTCGTTGCTACATATATGCTGTGAGAAGGGGAGGCTAGAATGTGCAAAGATCCTTCTCGACCTCGGAGCCTGCGTTAACATCCGAGACAGTTGGGGCCAGTCGCCCCTCATGTGCTGCATGATCACTCAGCAGTTGGAAATCGCTGAACTCCTTCTATCCACTGATCAAGAAATCGTCAATCATCAAGACCGATATGGAAAGACATCTTTACACTGTGCCGTCGACTCCGGGTGCGTGGACTCCGTAAAACTTCTCCTGAAGTTCAAGGCAGACGTTTGTCGCCACACGTCAGACGGTATTACTCCCTTGATGCTGGCAGTGACGTTGACAGACGAACTGGATTCCAGACTGGAGATGATAAAACTGATGTTGGATGCTGGATATGAACTAGAAATGAAAGATTTCAGAACTAAAAGGACAGCATTGCAGGTACCGTAAACTAAAGTCAACTGCATGTGTGTAATGCTTATTTGTAATAGATCGAAAGCTTAATGACGTCCATCAAAAGAAAGTCCTTGGTATTGACACTCATTGCTGCAACCAATGGCTTCAACACCCCTAAAGTTTGTCAGTGTAGGTCCATTCCCATGGGCAATTCCATCCCTTCTATGACATTAGGCCTAGGGAATCGGTCTAAATTATCTCTTGGCTGCATGGTTTAGCAGGCCCCTTTGAAGAACCTTTTTCACTTAAGTTTAATTGCAACGTTGAACGATCTTTCCTTATCAGGCTTTAGTTACACGTGTTAGATTTGAGAGGGGAATTTTACCATCAACCGATGATAGTACGCTGCATGCGCAAAAGCAAAAGCTATTATCTTTGCTTTTAAAAGAATCAATTATTGTCTTTTTGTCAAAAGGCGAAGTAGCAAAATAAATAGATGGCCCTATGTCTTTCCAGAATACGAGTGATTACCCTTTCAGTATCAGTATTTACATGGTGATCGCCGACGGGCTGGGTGATTTTGGGCTGCGAAATAAGTAGATTTTATACCCTTTTAGAACCGCATCAACTATAGTTTCAGCAAGTGATGTATGATAATCACAGTTTTGGGACGGGGGACCATCTATATGGCATATTCCACTTGCGTATTCGCATCACAAGAAGAATTTCCAACTTGAGTTTCCACTGGCACTTGGTATGTGTTGCCTCCTGATGGCATATTCCACTTTGATTCGCATCACAAGGTTGATTTTGGGAAGAAATTCCAAGTTGAGTTTCCACTGGCACTTGGTATGTGTTGCCTCCTGATGGCATATTCCACTTTGATTCGCATCACAAGGTTGATTTTGGGAAGAAATTCCAACTTGAGTTTCCACTGGCACTTGGTATGTGTTGCCTCCTGACGAACGATAATGGCATTGGAACCCAGACTGGAAATTAATTTCCTTAAAAAAAAAAACAGCTACTCATCTGATTGTAGAAATTGCCGGACACAGTTTAGGCTTATACTATATTTGTCTGGGTACCATTTCTTTCCTTTCCACCAAATATACTCAGCCGGACACAGTTTAGGCTTATACTATTTGTCTGGGTAGGCTACTATTTGTCTATTTCTTTCCTTTCCAACAAATATACTCAGCCGGACACAGTTTAGGCTTATACTATTTGTCTGGGTAGGCTACTATTTGTCTATTTCTTTCCTTTTCACCAAATATGTTTCCAACAACGTCAAGTGATGTTCAACAGTTTCAAAGGTCTATAGGTCAGCGGTGATTTACCAACACGTGTATCCGTGTAATATAGAAACATGTCGAAACAGTTTTCTATTTAAAAAAAAAGGTATCTTTATGTCCTTGTGCCACTTTTCTTTCAAAACTATGTAACTTTTGGGTCGCATTTTTGCAGATGGCAGTAGTGTCGAACAATTTACCGGCAGTAGAGCTCCTGCTATCACGAGGGGCCGACATCAATACAATGGACTCCGGCTGGAGAACACCTTTAACCAACGCCATTTTCCGCTTCGCACGGAAACCTCCCGGACAGGACAAATGTGAAGTTGATCCTGGTGGTTTGGCCATGATTATGATGCTGACCCGTATGAAGTGTGATTTGAACATGACGTTAATAGAATACTGCAACCCTCTCATAGCCTCAGCCGTCGTGGATTCGCCAAAACTGGTGGAATTCTTCCTTGAGAATGGATCGAATATTGACTGCCAATGTACGTCCTTCGTTGTATTTATACTTATGAACACTAAAACACACGGTTGCAGGGTAAATCTTCTTCACTAAAATAACCATGGAGATAAGTTTCTTATTGTGTTAAAAAGGGGCATATCATTTAGACGTTTAAACCCAATCATAATATAATCATATGTTTATATTATATTTATGATCACTAAAACACCACGGGTACAGGAAAAATCTTCTTGTCTAAAATAACCTATATTCATGAACACACAGGCATAGGGAAAATCTTCTTCACTAAAATAACCATGGAGACAAGTTTCTAAAGGGAGGTGGGCCCAGGGGGGTGGGGGATATGCCATTTCTTGTAATGTATCATGAACTAAGACCTCCGCCAAGTTTCCTTATACTTGGAATCCGTGAGAGTCTGATGTTCCCCTCTTCCCTCAATCTACGCACTGTATGTGTAAGTCTTTGCCGTCTGTTAGTATACAGACGATGGTCTTATACTGTATCCTGTGTGTGGCTGGGTACAGCAAATATAAATCATTCAACATTATTATATTATTACTTAATATTTGTCGCGCTAAAATAAACGTTGCCACAATTACTATGGGACACATTCTTTGCAGACAGAATTGGCGTTTCCGCCATTGCATCATAGCTCGGCCAAAGGTTCTAAAACTGTTCGAATGGCTCTTGTGGGACCCGACCATCAAAACGGCTCTGGCTTGGGGTCACGGGTATAGCTTCACAAATCTGTTATTCTGGAATTGAATAACTTTTTCGAGCGATTGGTCTTATCATGAAGTTCTGCAAAGAGGGGCAATCCAACTTTTTAAAGAACGCACCAAAGAGTGCCACTTGCTTTGTGTGAGGCAAACAACTGATAAATATTGGATAGTGGAATCGCCATCATTTCTGTTATAGGCCTACACCTTTCAATTGGTAGGATTACTGATTTCTCGGTCTGACCTGTCGACCGACCGATTGGTAGAATTTTTCATTTAAGATCACAAATATCATTGTTATTTTCAGTCGATCCGACAGGTGCCACAGCTCTCATTTTGACCGTTACTCGCCACAACTTGGAAGCCTTTAAAGCTCTTCTGCGATGGAACTGTAAGCTCTATCCAATAGGTCATATTCAGAGACGGCGTAAAGACTATTTTTTTGATGCCTTTGGACTGTCAGTTTTCCTCGGCCACTTGGATATGGTCAAAATCTTGGCTGAAGTCGGTTATAACCTTCAAAAAGTGTCCTTCCTGAAGAATCAAGACGTTGACGAGATACCAGAAAGTTTGCAAGGGAACCCGGATCTTTTTACATACCTCCAAAACTTAGCCAACAACCCGAGACCCCTGTCAAAAGAATGTGCTATACTGATTCGAGATTCTCTACGTTTTTCAGTCGAAAAGAAAGTTTCAAGTCTTCCTTTACCATTAAAACTACACAACTTTGTTTCAATGACTGACATATTGAAATCAGCAGATTAGTAAAGAACAAAGTCTTTCTATTAATATTATGCGAGATTAGTGCTGCACTTTCTCTATATTTTAAGACATCGCGTGTATAACGGATTTTAAATTTAACGATTCGATCGTGTGCGACTCTATATGCAGCCCTTGGCGTAATGTTTCAGTTACGCGTGATAAATTCATGTATTTTATCGAAGTGAATAAAACGGTTGCATTCTGTTCGGGGTTATAACAGAGGGATTCAGGAAAAACGTTTTCAATTTTTTTTAGACAAATTAATTATTTTCTACGAAGACACACAGAAACCAGTGTCTTCATACAAAAATATATCGTTGCATCTTAATTTTTGTCCTTTTTTCCTCGACAAGATATATTAAGCATATATACTTAGCGCCATTAAAAACGCACGACCCAAAGAATGTAAAATATTTTGAGAAATGTAAAGTGTAAAATATTGTAAGTACTCTTAAATTGAAGAACAAGGCATTGGTCACAATGAGACAAAGAATTGACAATATGTGAAACCCTGGTGACTTTTATTCCTTGCAAACAAATCGTTGATACAGAAATTGAAGGTGTCATCATTCAATAATGGGTATGTCCACCTCGGGCATCAACGCAAGCAGTACATCTGCGACGCAAGGACCTGATGAGTGTGGCTATTCTGTGCTGTGGGATCCGGTCCCACTCTTCCTGCACTACCTGGATCAATTCACGTCGGTTGCGTGGCCTGGGTTGACGTTGTGCAACGGCATTCTTAAGCTGGTCCCACAAGTGCTCTATGGGCGATAGATCGGGGGAGTAAGCTGGCCATTCCATGATGTTCACATTATTCTGTTGCAAGAAGTCTTGTGTCAACCTTGCAGAGTGTGGGCTCTGATGATTTCGAGCCCATCGTAAACGGTTTTGGAGTGCAGCGGGTGTCAATATGAGCCATCGGTAGGGGATGCGTGCATGCATCTGTATCTGTTGGAGACGGCGTCGGATGGTGCTGAGGCTTACCCTGGGCCTTCCAATTCCCACTGTCTCACGAGCAGTCTGTGTCGCGGTGCGAAATCGGTCACGTGTGTGCAACAAACTGGCGGGCTATAGTGACTCTTGGATGACCAGGGCGTGGTCGGTCGGCAACATTGCCAGTTTCATGTTCCCTGATTCTGAGGCGACTAATTGTGGAGGGATGACACTGCATGTGACGTCCTACGGCGGCACAACTGAGACCCGCGGCGCCTGTAACATGCCAATGGCACGTCGGGGCATGGTAACGTTTTCTGATTTTTTCTGATTTTTTTTTTCGTCTTTATGCTGAGCTTCGTGTAAAGTGTTGAACCCACGACAAATGAGCCCTGAAAGCTGTTCTCAGTGACGGTGAAACACTCAATGGACGTTATTAGGAAATGTTGCGTAATGTTCACGACAGGCGCGTCGGGAACACCACAGGTTATCCAGTTATTGCAACTCAACTGGAACTAACAATAAACAACAAAACGTAAATGGCAAATAGCCTTACTGGGTTAGAAACATAAAATTCAACCGTGCGTTTTTAATGGCGCTAAGTATATATTGAGCCGAAGTGATTGTGTTACTCCACATAGCAATCCATGCCGTATCGAAATTGATGTATTACCCCATTGATTCGGTTGTTCAGTTTTAGATACCGCCCTCCGCAACCGCATAAACTCCGAAACGGCGATATGTCGTTTGACCGATCTTTACGATATCTAGATAGAGTACATGCCTCATATAACAACTGGATATTACATATGCAGTTTGGTATTTTTTTTCGGGTGGGAGGGAGGGGGGGGGGGGGGATGGCGCGCTGTTATTGACCATGACGTAAAATCTCGACTCTCTGTTGATCTGCGTTTTTTAAAGCCAACGTTGAGGTTATATACTGTCACTATCCACGGAAGCACAAGTACCAAACTAACAAATATATACGTACCCAGGCCTAAATATACTTGCAATTTGCATCCCTTTACAGTGTCAGGAAGAATAATCTCGTATAAGAATGGAACTATATGTTGAAGACAACTTAGACAGAGGCTTGGATTCCATGGAAATCGGTTTATCAGATATCGCAGAGGAAACCAGAGAGGAAAAACGAGACCGAAGATTACGTGAACGTGTTTCTAATGTATCAGTACGGGAGGATGAACACGGATCCCAAAGTGAGAAATCCAAAGGGCGTGTGGGAAGGCAGGCAAGGCGAAATCAAATGGACGTCGAGGTATTCCATGCAGTTGATAAGGACGATTGTGAGAAATTACAGAGCTTGTTAGGCGCCGGTGCAAATGTTAATACTGTCTATACAGATTATTCTAAAATAAGCACGAAATCTCTCTTGCATATTTGTTGCGAGAAGGGAAAGTTTGAATGTGCAAAAATCGTGGTTGAAAATGGCGCCTTCCTGAACATCAGAGACAAATGGGGACAGACGCCTCTTATGTATTGTATGATAACACATTATCATGAGATTGCCGAGCTACTCTGCAAGAAGCAGCCGGATTTAGTGAACGACAGGGATCATTATGGTAAATCGGCCCTACATTGTGCTGGCGAGACGGGGTCCTTGGATTCCATCCAGACCTTGCTGAAATACGGAGCCAACGTTTGCTGCCAGAACTGCTTCGGAGTTACCCCTGTGATGACTGCTGTGTCGCAGACTGATTCCTGTCCAGACACGAAGGCGGTGGTCAAGCTTATGCTAGATGCAGGGTATAAGTTGGAAATGAGGGACCTGAGAACCGGACGGACGGCATTACAGGTAGGCTGTATCATTATACCATAAATAAAAAACAAATGACTGATTTATTGACGTTTTACATCGCACTCGATATTATTTTACTTCTATGACAGCCCTGTCAGGTTTAGTGGGGGAGGAAACCAGGTTCTTTGCCTGCAGGGAATCTCCGAGCTTCGACGAGTACCTCACAGATTTTTTCTTTTTCGTCTCGTCGATGGAAGGCCTGTGTCTGGCTGACTGAACCACCTAGGCCCTTACACAAATATTTATTATTCACTCCAAGTGTAATATATGCAAAAATAATTCAGTTCCGTATCATAGTAACTAGTTTTTATACTTTATGACATCGGGCCTGTTTCATAACAATGTAGCATAAGTTTTTACGCAACGTTCATTGCAACCCATACTATATAGAGATACGTTACCAAGAAAGTTACGCAAAAAATTCATCTACGTCGTTTCGCGAAACAGACTCCTGTACTGATTGATTGATTGATTGTTTGGTGTTTTACACCGCGCTCAAGATTATTTCATTTATATGGCGGCGTTGCCAGTTTTATTGTGGGAGGAACGGCTCTGTGCCCGGAGGAAACCCACGACCTTCCGCTGGTAACTGGCAACCATCGCTCCTGTACTGAAAATCAATCGTATCCAATGAAGGAGATATATTTTACAGCTTTACGAACCAATAAATTATTATAATTTACAAAGGATGTTTTTGTATTTATCGGTTTTAGATGGCAGTGTTGGCCGGTAATTTACCAGCAGTTGAGGTTTTGCTGGATGCAGGCGCCGATGCCAACACCACCGATGGTGGACCGCGAACTCCAATATCCAATGCTGTGAATAGATTTGCCAAGAAATCCATGACAGATAATCGCTGCTATGTCGATCCAGATGGAATGATTCTGATTGCGATGTTAACACAACACAACTGTGATCTGAGTATGCCGATCGAAAGGTGCAATCCACTGGCGGAGTGCGCCAGGGTAGATGCCTCAGACCTGATGCATTTCTTTCTGGAAAATGGATCTAACCCAAACGTTGTCTGTGAGTATACCTTTGTTTTAATCAAAAATGCATGTCGTATTCTTGAGACAAAGTCGGCCCTTTGGATCTAGTATTAAAACCCCTTTGATATAGCCAGAACAATCGGCCTGTGTTTAACATAAACTCCCTGATGTGTGGTAATATAGAAATAAAGAAAAAACACAAGATTTCTCGGCTACTTTTGGTGCTATATAGAAAGAACGTACCGGTAAGACTAATATGTAAAAGTTGACCTATAACCCTACCTTGCCTAAGGCAGCAATTCCCTACGGAATTCGATAAAAATTGTCTCTTAAGTTTGCTTCCTCATCACAGTAAGTCAAAGCTATGTTTTCTCCTAAACGTGGCTGGGTTTTTACTTTCATTATGTTTCCATTCTCTTTGCAAGAGTAATGGTTTCGGACCCTGTTCGTGGGGAATTTTAGCATATCCTTTGATAATAAAAATGATACTATCTGATTTTTTCTATCTGCAGTTGGAGATACTGGTACAACGCCACTTTTCTTAGCCACCAAAGCTAACAGTGTTGCATCTGTGAAGGTGCTAATGCAATGGAACTGTAGTATGGAAACCAAAAGTTACGCTCGAATTAATGACAAAGACATTCTGGTAACTCCTTTGGGTTTAGCGATGTGGCTTGGGTATTTAGACGTCGCACAGTTGCTTCTCTTGGCAGGAGCTGATTTTAATGCATGGCTCATACTGGACCAGTCCAGAGAAAACGATTTACCATTTTCCTTCCACGAGAATCCAGATTTCTATGCCATGTTGTTGGAACAGTGCCACAACCCACGGTCCATGTTAGACAACTGTGTGTTTACTGTAAGGAAAGTACTCGGGCTTGGTATTGACAGGAAAGTTCATCAACTCCCAGTCCCCTCGAGGATAAAAAGTCTCTTAACATTGGTGGATAAATTCGCTTTTGTAGACGAAGTAAAATGTTAGTTTTGGTACATTTCTGTACATTCACCATGCAGTGACTGATCAGCCATGTTACTGATCAAGTGATTCGTTTTGTTATAAATAATCGTCAACAGATTATAGCACTATTTCATTTTTATTACCTGGTATTTGTTGTATTTCAATTTTGTTGTTGAATTAAACGATAATATATATTTTCGAAATTAATCTTTTTTTGTGAAACCTACTTAGAAATACGGTATGCACGTTTTCAAAGAATCCGTGGAACATTTGATTTTCTTTAATATTATAGAGGGCCTACTAAATCGTTACTTTTCCATTGACAAGAATAACCCCCCAAAAAAGTATACGAAACTCTCCTACATGTGCATCTGTGCACAGGACCACCGGATGGGGAGTGCAAGTCTCATAAGAATTATTTTGTGCTATCCGGTGACAGATGACGCCATTAAGAAAGTTTATGATGACGTTGCAATTCCATTTGACGTATTTTGTTCCTTAACGTCAGATTTAAACGCCATTTTGAACGAAAAACGCTCAGTCACATGCGCAATGCAATGCAGTGCCGGTGACAGGAACTTTGTGGAATTCACACGTGACTTGCGCTCCCTATTGTCACCATGGCCTCCATTTTAGAATAAGATGTGTATAAGTTGTTTGAGTGGCATCCATATCCATATGCAAGCCTTCCCGTTGTAAGATGTGTATAGATAGAGCCTACCTGTTCCTTTATAATTTTCGAAAGTATACTTTCTATACAAACTATAGAAGGTAATAAAGTAGTTTTTATGTATGTTGAAATTCAGGCATTTTTTTTTTCATCGTGGTTGACTTCAAAACAAAAACATGGCGTGTAGAAACATCAGCAAGGAATTAATAATGTAATTTTTTAATTATTTAGAACATAGTTCTTCTACAGACGACGGGTAAATAAGAACGCCATTATTGCTCTTAGAGCTAAACATTTTTCTAAGAGGAATGGCAAATATTTTTTCCTGATTTATGTTATATAAGAGGAAATTTGGACATGTCCAAAACATTGAACATGAAGATTGTTAAAATGTGTGCTTTTCGAGTGTTGTTTATAAAGATGAGGTTCCTAAGCCCTCATTTAGAGACTTCCTATACCTCCCTTTGACCCTGGATTGCGAGTCTTATTTCGGAATCCGTTGGTCTTCTTTATTGAGTATATGAGAACTTACCTGCTTTACCTGCGCGAGTTGCAAGTTTTCTGGCTGCGCGTGTGGTGCATTCTCTACCTGTGTTTTGTTTCAAAGCTGTGAGACAACAACAAAAGCAGCCGGGAATTCAAAATGTTTTTTTGGTGGAATATTGACTTGCGACTTTCATACGAGATTGATTTCATTTTATTAGTTGACATGTTCTTTTAAAAGCTATATCTACAGTATGGTGCAGATATGTCCCATACCAGCTACATTGGGTTTTGGCTACCGTATATCGTTAATAAAAACAACAGATAGTGGCCAACGCTCTATAGCAAATTCAAATAGGCCCCAACTCTATAGCACAACACTCTTTAGTGTGTTATTTCGAGTTTTGTCAAAACATTAGTAACGCAGTCAAAGGGTGTTTTCCCCCAAGTCTTATCAGAGAAATCAGTCATGAAATGGGACAAGATTAAATCTTTGATCTCAGTTCACTGTTTATTTTAAGGAAGTGTAAATTACCAGAGGGCGTTTTGGCTCTCCGGGTTAAAACTGTCTGTCAATCATTATCAGTTAGATACAAAAAAAACATTGTAGGTGTTTTGGTTACAACAGCCACGAGTCATTGAGAAGTGGTCTTCTTATGAAGGTGTTACGCAGCTTTAATCCAGACTGTTTTGTGTATTTTTAGGAAGTTGGGAACTTTCTATTTTTGCCAAAATAAAAAAGGAATTTCGCATCCTTTCGTATTTTTAAAATGAAATTGAATATTTGATTTGTTAAGTATCTACAATGTAACAAATTGATTTGAATCGTAAGGGCGATCTGACAGACATGCAGTATATAGTATTTTTTTCACTGACTGACTCGCGAACAAAAACTGCCGATAAGTTAAAAAACCAGAAACGAAAGTAACCAGTTTCTGATCGTTGTTGTTGTGTTTATACCCGCATGTTTTAAGATTAACTGGACATACATAATGTTTCTCACAATTAATTTAACTGATTTTAACTGAAGTTAACTCATGTAAATTACCTCGTAGGCCTAAATATGAATATTAACCGTAAATATCGATTCTTCCAATATAATTTAGCATCCCCACCCCCACCCTCCCGGTTTAAAATCTTAACCAGCTCGTTTCCACTTGAAAGTGTGTACGTTTTAGTCCTGGGGTCCCCACTATGGGCAGTACAAATCAAGACGAGATGCTTTGAAACTTCATTACCCTATCCCATTTAATATACAAATTTTAACCAATACCAAAAATGACAACGGCTTATAAGTGACGGATGCTTCCATTTCAAAAATATATAGCGTGGAGATGTCTTCGTGATTTTATTTAAAGTGGCAGGATTTTCGTTGAAACATTGAAACACAATTAATTGCTGCTCATTTTCGCCAACAAATACACAATAAGCGCTCTCAGTTGATACTATTCTTGAATTTTTAATCTGTTATTACGACTGAGACAACGCTTACAGTACACCATACACCGGTATTTCAAGCGAGCCATTGCGAATAAATTGTACTGATTTGTTGGCGATTGCTTATCGATTAAGTTGAAAACTTCCAAACAACAAGTAGTCAAAATGTACTCGTATGTCAATTAGCTTAAAGTGGCCCCCAACAGAGACCCGTCCACAAGTCTGGGTGTTAAGAATCTTAAGTAGGGAGGGTGTCTGACCTTTGGCAAACGCTCACGTATTAACCTTTACCTTCATTCCTGGGTCTGAGGGAAAGGAAAGGTTTTGTTTTTGACTGTTTATCCACCTACACTACGGTTACCGTGCAAGGATTGGTTTGTTAAAAATCAGTAGTTCATGTCATAGAGTCACCACCTAACTAGTTGTTACCACAGAGTTGTGTCACAGTGGAGTATGGTTGATCTGATCCTGTAGCAGGCTTGTCTCTGGTGCACGGGAATACATCTTGGAAGAGATACAGAATGTAGGGAAAGTTATCATCCAATCTGCAAATTGGTTTGATGGCCATTGCCTCCCATTTTGGCTCAACGAACAGAAACATTTGCAGCAAAGATTTCAATGTCATCTTTCCACGCATATGTGTCTTACACGACTTAACCGAACAGACGCATCAGAATTGCACTGAAGTGTTACCCAAGAACTTGGGAAGACTATATATTTAAAATATGGGATCATGTTTCAGTCGACGGGGCCAGAAACCAGAGCCCAGTGTAGAATTTTGGCCGGACAAAGTTATAAAGTATGCGGTTGTTCCTCCAATATTACTAGCGGCGATAATTGCTCTAATTCTTCTGCATGCAGGTATGTATTTTATGGTGCGAATACATCCAAGGAAAAATTGGGAAAAAAGTGGGCCAAAGGTGTCATGTAGGCAAATAATGCGTTTTCTGAATCTATATAAATGAAATAATCTTGAGTCCAGAATGATAGTAATTTGCCTTGTGTTAAAGAACTCAATTTTGCTAAGATTTTTTCGTTAGAATAAGATAGCTGTGAACCCTGTTCAACATGTCCATGGATGGGGAGTCCGTTTTGACATACAATGTATCTAGAGACCAGTTGCCAAAGTAATTTAGTAAAGCAAACCTAGAGTTTGTAGCCTAGTCATATATTTTACACGTAACAGCCGAAAATGGTCATTTACGAAATATTGAGTTCACATGGGTCTTACATTACTCGTATATTACTCAAAACTGATCAGTGGAACTAATGAATACTATGTTATTTGTAGGCTTTCCTTTTTAACCAATCGTAAGCTAAAAAACCTAGCAGTGCAATATACAGCTTTTTGGATAGGGGTGTTTGATGATGTCTCTGCTTTTGTTTCAGTGGATCGAGTAAACTGCGCGGTGGACGATCCATCACGTGATGTCAATCCTTTGTCCGACGTGAATCTATATTGTTGGCACCGTCTGAGACCAGCGGCGAAAGAGATAATCCTCAACTATACTATATGGAACCACACTTTGCACACTACTCCCCCACCAGGAGCCACGACAGTCACCTACGATGAATGGATTGAGGGCCCAACAATTTACCGACATAAACTATTCCCCATCCTTTTAATTTGTGAGTGCGTTTGTTTGGCAATGCCTTTGTTTCTTTGGTATTGGTGTATTTCTGGAGAGCTTCGATCGCACACGAAAGCAGTTATAGCTCATGCCAACAGTCTGACGGATGCCTACAAAAAGTATGACAAGTCATTGTCCAGTAAAGACGAGGCCGCTGTTCACAGAGAACTCGATAACTATTTGGAATATCTCAGTTACCTTCTGTCATGTAAGGCAAGGCGTCTGTACATTCTACAGCTCGTTAAGTGGATTGTAATGCTTGTGATTTGCGTCGCATGGTTCGGTGGAAACTTGGGCCTCTTCTCACCAGACTTTGATATTTTCTTGGACAGCTTCACTTGCTTATACGACAAGCGGAGTAAACTAACATACACATGTATTTTCCCAACGTCATTGTATCTTAGAATCGTATGGTATGTCAATTTGGTCGTGCTGGGGATTTTGATCATCTTGATTATATTGTATATCATTATAGAGCTTTGTCTCCCGAGGAAATACCGAAACACTTTCCTGCACGGAGGCGTTCCAGGTGCTATGGATGGTCGTCTGGCAAACTGCGTCCAGAGAAATCACAACCCTAGGCATTATTGGTTGATTTCTAAACTGTGTGAGGAAAACGAAGGTCTCTGTGACGATCCAGGGATGGCTCGGTCGTTGGCTAGGAAGTACGGCACACGTGATCAAGATGACAAGTCCAATGGAGAAAAGGACCAAAGGCCTGCTTTTGTGAAACAATCTCAGGTAGACAGATTTGAGAACTCTGTAAGCCAAGAGAATTCGTCCCCTGTTTGCTGTGGCTCTTGTTTTGGGAATGGCAATGACAACGTGGAACCCTCAAGCAAGATATCACCGAGGTCCGGTACAGATTTCATCAAGTGGCAAAGCGACGAGGACATGCGAAATGCCGAAAGGCGAGATAAACCACCAATGCAGAACGGAAATGAACAAGAAGAGATTGGAAATAAACAAAAATGGATTGACGAAGACGAGAGAAACAAAAATTCGGTAGAAACCAGAAGTCAAGAGGTCAAACAAAATGGTATTGGTCCGGGGATGAAACGGAACGAAGTGGTTCTAATCGGTCAACCCAGTCAGCCGGTTGAAGAGGAGACTCCATACAATAATACGCCAGAAAGTTTCACGCATGATTACACTCCAGAGCATCTCTATTTTCGGGAGCTGATTCGTTACAAGCATCCAAAGGGCATCAAACCCGAGTACCCCGTAGATTACGCTAAGCCCAAACCACAAGGAAACCCGATCAATGGGAATTCAGGGCCAGATCAACCGTACAACACTTGGACAAACCCATCGCGTAAAGGTGTCTTCACGATTCCGAACACCGGAAAACGGGATCGTGTCCAAAAGCGACGTAGAGCTAGAATTTCCACAAAGGACCCCGATGTTATTGTTTTGGAAGACATCGAAGAATATACCCACACGTCACCAAGAGAGTCCGGGAATAACGCTGTCGACAAACGTCAGATTTACAAGAGTCCTTACAGTGGCCCACTCTCTTCCAGAGTGATAATGCCGTACTATGATTCTGAAACTGGCACTTACAAAGACCTTAATCCGTTAGCTTTCAAACTTCGACAAACTGTTCGTCAAAAAATGGCTGAGAATGCTAAGGTGTGGAGGCCATAAGACTCTTATATTTAAGTAACGCGAAGGCCGAGAAAGCACGTAGGAACATAGGAGAGTTTACTTGCGTGGTTCGCGGACAAAATATCCAGCACAAAATGTGATGCAACGTAAAAAATACAAAAGTGCTCAGTTTTGGATTGATAGGCCGCCCTTAAGGCTCAAGATGATTTTAATTATTTATGGGGCATTGTCTGTTTTATGGAACTTTCGTTCGTCCCTGAAGATAACAAACAAGCGAATGGATAAAAAACGAGTGAGAAAAGTCCATCTCGCATGGAGTGGGATTCGGATCAGTGAGGCATTGGCGAAAGGCTTGTCGGAATTAGCCTCTATTTTTGAATTGTGTGTTCAACAATGTTAATGCGAATTCATGCAGCCAAACTAACAATTCGTCTGCATGATTTCAACCGGATACCTCAGAGGTTTAGTGGTAACTTGAATAGTTTTTATAGTATAGACCCTTGGGCTTGCAAAGTAGGCTACATGACCCTTTTCCTTTATGGAACAATTGTATATGTAGTATGGACTCTCGGACTTGCTAAGTAGGTCACAGTATGCTTAATGGAAGAATTATTTCGGATCTAATCTGCATTGCAAAGAATTTGTTGAAACTGGTGCGTTGAAACCTACTTTAACAATAGACCAAACTTGCAGATATTTTGTGGTTTACTAGTTATTTTCAGATAATAGCTTTAGTCCCAAGGTTATTTTATGTATCTCGATACCTTTTCAACAGAACAAACTTTTGAGAATTTCTCCACCTAGGTGCATCAATTGTGGATTCTATTGTTAAAATCCCTATAGATTAAAAATGTGAATAAGAAAAAGTAATGCAGTGGTAAATGCTTTTATGAGTAAACTATAACGTTACAATTTTTTGTTGGAGTATGTTAAGCACTATTGGGAGCTTTTCAGTTGCAGCCAGGATGCCGTCATATTCGAACTTTATCAGCAACGATCATAAAAAATACGAAATTGGTAACGTTGATTGATTGGGCGGTCTATTGAATAAAATTAATGTTTAGTTTCAACAGAAAGGTTATTAGAATCAATCAATTCCTTTAATTGAGCCGTCCAAAGGTTGATCGATTGATTGGAGTTTTACACCGCACTCGCTGTCCAAAGGAAAAACTAAAAAAGACCGAGTACGTTGAAGAGTTGAGAGGCACAAGCCGAAGGTCGGGGGGTTTCCTCGCAGCCATATTGGTGAAATAATTTAGAGTGCGGCGTAAATCAGCGATGAATCGATCTTCAAATTAGAAATGATTGATTGATTTTAACAATTGATTAAATTTTGGCAGCCCTTATCTTGGCCAGGAATAAGTAGTTTCTTAAACACATATTTAGTATATATATGTATCTTAAGCTTTCAAACCTACAGTTGGCCTTTTAACATTCCAGGGTAACCACGCATACTCAGGTAACAAGAAATGGACCACGTGATAATAACATTATACTACTACTGAACAGGTGAATACAAATTTAACCTGCGATTGAACAGCAAGAGTACACCTGTAGAAAGTCATTGGTGTTTTTTTTAAAATTTATGATCACTAAAACACATGGAAAATCTTCTTGTCTAAAATTATAAATGACCATGGAGACAAGTTTCTAATTGTGTTAAAAAGAGGTATATCATTTAGACCTTTATACCCCATAAATTGTTTTTTTTTTTTTTGATTGGTTGTTCTACTTTTACATCGCGCTTGAGAGCGACAGGAGCCAAAATATGTAAATGCAGATTTGTTCGAAAAGTAAACAACATTTTAATATCCAAGAGCCTGTTTCACAAAGCGGCGTAACGTAAGTTTTTACGTAAATGCCTTAGCAACCCATACTGTAGAGATACGTTAGAAAGAAAGTCATGCAACAAATACATCTACGTCGCTTTGTGAAACAGGGTCCTGGGTCCTGTTTCACAAAACGGCGTAGATGCATTTTTTGCGTAACTTTCATACTAACGTATCTCTACAGTATGTATTGCTAAGGCATTTACGTAAAAACTTACGCTACGCCGCTTTGTGAAACAGGCTCCTGGAGTCTGTTTCACAAAGCGGCGTAGCGTAAATTTTCACGTAACTATATACCATAGCAACCCATACTGTAGAGATATGTTAGTATGAAAATTACGCAAAAAATAGGAGTTTCCTCTGGGTTTATTTTGTGCTCCACACAAAACGGTGAACCAAATGTTCTCTATTTCATTTTTTAACCACAGATGAAAGCAAACACGATTTGAGTAAGCATATTTTCTGTTTGTTGGAAAATCCTTAAAATGGAGATCATAGATATCCTCAAAGGTTTCGCAAAGGATAGTGCCCATAATAACGAATGCTATACTCCGGAAGTATAAGACTATATCTAAATAAGTGGCTGTCGCCATCAGGACCCCTCGAGTCTGGGCAAAAGAAAACGAAGATATATTTATTTTCCAGACAATTTGTTGCGAGTGAAAAACTACTCCACATACATGTATCACATTTACAAGTAGGTTTTTGGCTGACGGTCATGTAAGGGGCATAACTCTTGAAAAACACGTCCGAGCGGGTCGATTTTAAATAGGCTGCTTGTACTTGCTGTATTAAGCAAATGTGTGAAGTTTCAAAGTTGTAAGTTAAAGACTTTTTTACATAATGTGTTTACAAGGCTTTTGACAGCAGCGGTAATGTAAGGGGCATAACTCTTGAAAAAAACATCCGAGCGCGTTGATTTTCAATAGGCTTCTTGCATTTGCTGTATTGAACAAATGTGTGAAGTTTCAAAGTTGTAAGTTAAAGACTTTTTTAGATAATGTGTTTACAAGGACCAATGGACAGACGGACAGACAGACAGACGGACGACGGAGGCAACGACAATACCCTTCGGGCAAATTTTGCCCGAGGGGTAAAAATCGCCGATCGTTGGCATTTACCAAATTGGATGATTGATGTCAGAATTATCTTATAAAACTGCAGCAGCAGCAGTACTGCTGACGTCACAAACTAATTTAAACATCAGGTGCCAAGAGAACTGGATCGTTACAGAGTATGGCTTGAATCTTTTCAAAAGCTTCTTGACATTTATCAGACCAAATAAATAACACTACAGTATGGTTCACCCATGTACATAATGTAACACAATTAGAAACTTGTCTCCGTGGTTATTTTAGACAAGAAGATTTTCCCTGTGCCCGTGTGTTTTAGTGTTCATAAATACATAATGTAGCTCGTGCTTTGATTGATTGATTGGACTTTAAAGCAACACTCAAGATCATTTCACTTAATCTCTGTAGTAATAACAAAATTATTGAAAAAAATATGTTAATTTTGTCAGCTTTTTCTCTTCAAATATTCAATATTTTGGAAAATATTCAAAGCTATATTGAATAAAACCTCAATGTAGAGATCATTGGTATAAAAAAAAGAATTTTGATGATTGCAAGATACTGTAATAAAATTTGACCATTAAATAAACAAGACAATAATTCTTTTTTTTAGAAACAAAACAAAATGTATTTATAAAAACTCCCAAGTTTTCAAATGAATTTTTGAAATAAAAGTATTTCTCAAATTAAGTCTCTTTGCTGGCAGTGCTATCTCTTCACTTCATCTGTCAAAGATTTTACTAAAACATCTACGGACGGACTTTCACCTAGCATATCTGAAATATGGAAATAAACTCAAATTGAACGCCAGAATGGGCAGAGGGCGGGGTCCATGTCAATTCATAGGGGGTTAGAAATGGTGGACTTTCCATGGAATGATTAATGTTTCATGTCGTACTCTAGATTATTTCACTTGTACGGTGACGTTGCCAGATTTAGTAGTTTCCTGGCCTAGAAGAAAACCCTGGGGCCTGTTTCACAAAGCGGAGTAGCGTAAGTTTTCACGTAACTGCCATAGCAACCCATACTGTAGAGATACGTTAGTATGAAAGTTACACAAAAAATACATCTACGCCGCTTTGTGAAACAGGCTCTGGGTCTTTAACAAGCACCTGGCAAACAAGGTTAAACAAGTTCAAAATGCCCCCAAAAAGTTTACGTAGTATTTGAGCTAGCCGACCATAGATGGAGGTCTTCAGCGATTGGTTGAAATGTGAATAAGTCATGTTCCTACCTTCCACTAAAATACGGGGATGTTTTCCTCCTCCGTGGGCTAACATCTTGCGTCTGTATTGTTCACCCATCTCTCTACAACAAAATGTCAAGCTTTGTTTAAAACACTGAAAACTTCAACTTTATATCAAATACATTGTATCTTCAAAATTTCTGCTTTTTATAAAATTCTAAAATTTTATTCAATTTTTAATTTAAAATGCTAGGACTAAAAAGGATACGCACATAAATTAGGCAGATGTATCGGAAAATCTTAGCTGAGAAGATACCGGTAATTTCCTGATTATTGTCATACTCAAGATGAAGAAACTCAAAATGAAGAGCTCGCGTTATCTGACAATTTGGAAAGGAAATAAAACTGATTCAATTGTGGAAAAGAAATTCGTACAGTTTTAGATTGATGTACATATAGATTGATGATTAACTCTTTACCCCATAATGACGCTATTTGACGCCTTGCTTGTATCCATGAACTGTTCTCTGGGTCAACCCATAATGACGCTATATGACGCCTTGACATAATTAATATAAGACCTAATTTTATTTTTTTTTAATGAAAATTTTTTTTTAATAACTTAGTATTAGATAATCTCTTGAAGAATGTAAATAAATATGCTGTTCACTTATTGTCTTTGCTTTTCTGAAATAAATATTTAGAACAAAATAAGGTTGACCTGGTTATTTAAACTGTCTATGAATCAGAGCACGGCGTCATATGGCGTCATTATGGGGTAATGGATAAAACACTGCATGGGGCAAAGAGTTAAAGTCACAGGATTATTTCACTTATATGGCAATGTTGGGGGCAATGTTTTGGGGATGGGGGCTCTTCTCCTGGAGGAAAACCACAAACATCCATAGCTACCATGCAACTTTCCAGATAGGCGATCAACTGAAAAACCCACTGAGAAATCAATTTTCAATTTTATTTGGTCAGAGTGGGAAACATACATGTAGCCATGACACATTAACGATTGATTGATTGGGGCTTAACGTCGCACTCAACAGATAAGGCTATATGGCGACAAAAGTACCAACCGACCAAAAAAGATCTTACCCACCCCCATCCACCTAAATTTTAACATTAAAACCTCCACAGACCATATGAACATCAGGAAGGGTAATGTATTTGGCATACTTAATTTTCCTCCATGCACCCATTACTGAAAAGCCTTTGACAAACTGAGAGACTATCGCTTTGCGGACTGGTACACCTAGGTTCCCTGAAAGCAAACATGACTGTAAAAAAATATTATCAAACCTATTAAATGGGTCGTCTTGAAAACATTTCTGCCAAATTCTGGACGCTACAGCTCGAGAGAGAAGGTATGCGTAATACTTTGCCCCGTATCCTACCAAATGACCAAAGCGAAGTTGCCAGGCCTGGGAATGAGAAAACAGCAAAGCAAAGATAACAAAACATCATCCAAACTGAAGTTTTAAAGTGGCTTGAGCTGCCAAAATGTTGATATTTTCACATTAAAACAGAATGTTGAAATTATTGGCTATTTTTCTCAAGACATATAATTCAGAAGCTTTTTAGTTCTTCTAGTCTCAAAAATGTACAACAAAGTATTGTTTTGAACTAACTTTGGCTTAGAATGAATGGATGGTCGTCCCGGTTATTTAAATTTTGTTTTTCTTTGTGAACACATTTTCGGTTCGTACAGGCCACATACTGGGTGGATACTGTATGAATCATTTAGTTTTTCGGTGGCATTCTAAGCCTCTTACTGTCGTCACGATCAGAAATTATGAAAAAAGTGTGAATTTTGGCAGCTCATGCCACTTTAAAGAAGTGTACTGCTTAGAAATAGCAATGTTAAATTATCAAACTAACTAGATTTTTTTAAGGAAAGCCAACTTTTTTGGATCGTTCACAGGCTTCAAATCCCGCTGAGTCCAAAGATAAACTTCAGGGAGTGTTTTTCACTGGATCGTCTTACTACTAGGTAGGGTAGCCAGGTACTCGTTCAAGAGCCATGTTTCCTCTACCACTAAACCTGTCAACACTGTCGTATATAAATTGAAATCATCTTGAGTCTGGCGTACAAAATGATTCAATCAAACTTTTGATTTCAGAATCTTGATGACGATCTTAAAAGCTAGACAGAAAAGCCATGATGAATTTGTTAAAGCAACAAGTTTGGTGTCCATGAAAATTCGTGTTTTATTTAAACAGGCATGAGCTGGCAAATATGGGCAAATTTTATTTAAACAGAATTAGCTAATTGTTTGTCATTTTTTTCATGAAGTACTTATAAGTGGCATGAGCTGCCAAAATGTTGATATTTTGACGTTAAAACAGAATGTTGAAATTATTGGATATTTTTCTCAAGACGTATAATTCAGAAGCTTTTCAGTGCTTCCAGTCTCGAAAATGTACGATAAAGTATTGTTTTGAACTAACTTTGGCCTAGAATGAATGAATGGTCGTCCCGGTTATTTCAATTTTGTTTACTTTTCGAACACATTTTCGGTTCGTACAGGCCACATACTGTATGAATTTTCCTCATCCCAACACAATCATTTAGTTTTTTGATGGCCTTCAAAGCCTCTTACTGTCGTGACGATCAGAAATTATGAAAAAGTGTTAATTTTGGAGGCTCAAGCCACTTTAATAAGAGCTTTTTGTTGATACCAATATTTCAGATTCAACCTAATGAAATATTATGGGTTTTTGATTATTACAACTACCTATGATTGGATATAAAGGTTCAAATATAGCTGACATGAAATACGCTTTTAATAATATCTGCATAAAGTTGTTTACACATGGTATCAAGACGGTTTGAGTAATGGCGCTGTATAAAAAAAAAAAAACCAAAAAACAAAAGTTAACTGCCAGCATTTTTCAAACCGATAGGTAGCAAAAATCAAACAGGTCATGCTTAAAGGCACACTTGCCGCGAAAATCCAGAATACTGTTTACATGAACAACTGAAGGCGGTTTTCTGTATTTTTCCCAGATAGTAGAAGTTAGGAACTTTCTATTATTACCAAAAATAGAAAGTTTGGGCATAGTTTAGTATTTTTAATTTGAAATTGAAAATTAGATTTTTCAGGTACCCGTAATGTCAACAAACCCCAAACCTAAACATGCACACAAGCGCCCCCTAATGGTTGAGTCGTGTGAGTGATCTAACAGCACAGTATAATTTTACGTACTTTATCTGAGAAATACAGACTGGCGATTAGGTAAGAGTGACTCGAAAAGCCTACCGATAATTTTTGGAGTGTAAACCGCAGATAAAAAGGCCTGAAATGAGGGTAATTCAACCATTAAGTTAACTGCCACTGATTGTTGTTGTTGTAATCAGGCTTCGATTCTTCGTTTGTTTTTCACCCCCATTTCTATATTCTAAATCTAACTGGACATGTTTTATAAGTCCTATGTTTGAATTTAGTGGTTTTAGTTGTAGTAAGCTCATGTAAATTGGTTTTCTTAACAAATGTTTCACAGGCTACGGCGGCAAGTGGGCCTTTAACCAATAACCTATTTCAACACTAGTATAAAAAACAAAAAAACAATGGTCGGTTCACAGATAGCATTTTTGTGAACTGGTAGATCTTTGAAATTTTGGTTGAAAACAACATTGCCACCTGGTAGCCATCTTCAATATGCTAATGAGATGATAATGTACGGTGCACAGCTAGAACTTAGGGGGATGATGTGTGTCATGTTTGGTTAAGATCAGGTCAGTAGTTTTCTTGGAATAATGATAATAAGTTTCATTTTCAAATTTGGTTCCAAAACAACATTGCTTCCTGGCGGCCATATTTAATAAGCAAATGAGATGAAAATGTAGGGTGCACAACTAGATCATAGGGAGATAATGTGGGCCAAGTTTGGTCAAAATCAGACCAGTAGTTTTCTTGAAAAAAAAGTAACAAAAAAAAATATCGCCCTCCTGGTGGCCATATTGAATATGCAAATGAGATGAAAATTAACGGTGGATAACTAGACCATAGGGTGATGATGTATGTTGAGTTTGATTAATGTTTGGTAGTTTTCTTGGAATAAAGATAACAAAGAAAAACAACATCGCACCCTGGCAGCCATATTGAATATGCAAATGAGATGAAAATGTACAGTACACAACAGGGCTTTAGGGAGATAATGTGAGCCAAGTTTGGTGAAAATCGGTCTGGTAGTTTTCTTGGAAAAAAGCAGCAACAAAAATATATCGCCCCCTGGCAGCCATATTGAATATGCAAATGAGATGAAAATGCATGGCGCACAACTAGACCATAGGGTGATGATGTATGTTGAGTTTGATTAAGATTGGACTGATAGTTTTCTTGGAATAAAGTTAAGAAGCGAAAGTTTTCGTGCAATAAACTTAACAAAGAAAAACAACATCGCCCCTGGCAGCCATATTGAATATGCAAATGAGATGAAAATGTACGGTGTACAACTAGACCATACGGTGATGATGTATGTTAAGTTTGATTAAGATTGGACAGGTAGTTTTCTTGGAATAAAGATAACAACAAAAATATATCGCCCCCTGGCAGCCATATTGAATATGCAAATGAGATGAAAATGTATGGTGCACAACTAGACCATAGGGTGATGATGTATATTAAGTTTGATTAAGATTGGACAGGTAGTTTTCTTGGAATAAAGATAACAACAAAAATATATCGCCCCCTGGCAGCCATATTGAATATGCAAATGAGATGAAAATGTATGGTGCACAACTAGACCATAGGGTGATGATGTATATTAAGTTTGATTAAGATTTGACAGGTAGTTTTCTTGAAATAAAGATAGCAAAGAAAAACAACATCGTCCCCTGGCGGCCATATTGAATATGCAAATGAGATGAAAATGGAGTTGTACGATGCACAACTAGACTATATGGAGATAATGTGAGTCAAGTTTGGTGAAAATCGGACAAGTAGTTTTCTTGGAATAAAGGTAACAAAAAAATAATTGGCTGACGCCATTAGGGTCTGGGCCAAAGAAACCGAAGATATATTTATTTTCCAGACAATTTGTTGAAAAATTACTCCACATACATGTATCACATTTACAAGGAGGTTTTGGGCTGACGGTCATGTAAGGGGCATAACTCTTGAAAAACAGGTCCGAGCGGGTCGATTTTAAATAGGCTTCTTGTACTTACTGTATTGAACAAATGTAGGAAGTTTTAACAAGAGTTTCGGGAAACCCAAAATACGCCCGGAAAGGCCCAGTCACTGCAGCCATACAAAAACAAATCCTTCCATATATATATTTTTGAATATATGCAATGGGTCCTTCAAATATGAAATCTCATCTGGTGTTAAATGTCCAGGTCTTCAGCTTGGAGTCCAGCTAATTCTGACTAGTCAGTGGGATAAATCACTTGCTGAAGACATCACTGGCCAGGATGTTTGCCACATTTTATATAGGTATATTTGAACAGAGCCTAATCTCTGAGATGGTCAATGGTGTGTAAATATACAAGTCTTATCTGTTTACACTTACAACCAGGTTTATGAATATTGTCAAACATATCTTTTAGAAGCTATATTTGCTTTACCATATGGGTAATAAAACTGAATTGAAGAGCCTTTAAAACAGAGAAATAATTATAATTCTAAACTTTTTAGGTTTTGGCCACCATAGCTATCACTAAATTATCCAAGGAAGCTGACACACCTACCCATAAGCTATATCCTCAGAAAAAAATTGTCCAGATGGAATAAAAACTTTGAAAGTTATGGAGCGGAAGGGAATATTACATAATCCAATATAACTCCCATATTATGTAACCAGTGATGTTAAAAATAGTTTGCGACACACCTTCTACCCATAAGGTATATACTCAGAAAAAATTGTGCAGATGGAATCAAAACTTTAGAAGTTATGGAGTGGAAGGGAATATTACATAATCCAATATAACTCCCATATTATGTAACCAGTGATGTTAAAAATAGTTCGCGACACACCTTCTACCCATAAGGTATATACTCAGAAAAAATTGTGCAGATGGAATCAAAACTTTAGAAGTTATGGAGCGGAAGGGAATATTACATAATCCAATATAACTCCCATATTATGTAACCAGTGATGTTAAAAATAGTTTGCGACACACCTTCCACCCATAAGGTATATACTCAGAAAAAATTGTGCAGATGGAATCAAAACTTTAGAAGTTATGGAGCGGAAGGGGAAAGCGGACTGCCGTCCTGCCGGACGGAAGGAGATGATACCATAATACAGCCCGCTTTTCAAGCCGGGCGTATAAAAATGTAAGTGAAAGACTTCTTTAGATAATGTGTTAACAAGGCTTTTTAACACCAGCGGTAATGTAAGGGGCATAACTCTTGAAAAAAAAAAATGAGTGTATTGATTTTAATGGGCTTCTTGTACTTGATGTAATAAACAAATGTGTGAAGTTTCAAAATTGTAAGTTAAAAACTTTTTTAGATAATGTGTTTACAAGGCTTTTGAGGGAAGGCGGTAATGTAAGGGGCATAACTCTTGAAAAAACATCAGAGCCGTTGATTTTCAATAGGCTTCTTGTAATTGCTGTATTAAACAAATGTGTGAAGTTTCAAAATTGTAAGTTAAAAACTTTTTTAGATAATGTGTTTACAAGGCTTTTGACAGCAGCGTTAATGTAAGGGGCATAACTCTTGAAAAAAACATCCGAGCGCGTTGATTTTCAATATGCTTCTTGTACTTGCTGTATTTAACAAATGTGTGAAGTTTCAAAATTGTAAGTTAAAAGCTTTTTTAGATAACGTGTTTACAGGGCTTTTGACAGCAGCAGTAATGTAAGGGGCATAACTCTTGAAAAAAAAATCCGAGCACGTTGATTTTCAATAGGCTTCTTGTACTTGCTGTAGTAAACAAATGTGTGAAGTTTCAAAATTGTAAGTTAAAAACTTTTTTAGATAATGTGTTTACAAGGACCAATGGACAGACGGACGATGGAGGCAACGACAATACCCTTCCGGCAAAATTTGACGAGGGGTAAAAACCAATATCCCCCCCTGGTGGCCATATTGAATATGCAAATGAGATGAAAATGTACGGTGCACAACTAGACCACAGGGTGATGATGTATGTTGAGTTTGATTAAGATTGGACTGATAGTTTTCTTGGAATAAAGGTAACAAGCGAAAGTTTTCTTGCAATAAACATAACAAAGAAAACAACATCACCCCCTGGCGGCCATATTGAATATGCAAATGAGATGAAAATGTACGGTGCACAACTAGACCATAGGGTGATGATGTATGTTAAGCTTGATTAAGATTGGACGGGTAGTTTTCATGGAATAAAGGTAACAAAGAAAAACAGCATCGCCCCCTGGCGGCCATATTGAATATGCAAATGAGATGAAAATGTACGATGCACAACTAGACTATATGGAGATAATGTGAGCCAAGTTTGGTGAAAATCGGACTAGTAGTTTTCTTGGAATAAAGGTAACAAAAAAAAAGAATATCGCCCCCTGGTGGCCATATTGAATATGCAAATGAGATGAAAATGTACGATGCACAACTAGACCATAGGGTCATGATGTATGCTAAGTTTGATTAAGATTGGACAGGTAGTTTTCTTGGAATAAAGGTAACAAGCAAAAAGTAAACGGACGGACGACGAACGACGGACCACGGAAAAGCGATTTGAATAGCCCTCCATCAGAATGATGGCGGGCTAAAAATCTACTGACCGTTCCTGTTACATACGGTATTCCATAATATTTATTCTGTATTTGCTCCAGTAAGTCAGTGGTTGATTGTCCACTGGGGAAATCTTTATGATACACCTGGTCCAGGATAGAATAAAAAGCCTGCAGCTGTAAATCCTGAAACGTAATGTCACAAAACGGATAAAACAAGTCCTTTTGGGGCTTTATTCTCGCCACAGTATTTCATCTATGAATTGTCCTACTGTATCATATTACGTGGTGAACAAAAATTCAAATCAAATCAAATTTTATAAAAAGCTGACGTTATTTTTCTCCTAGATACTAGGAAAGTCATTACATAAATAACGCTGACAGAATTTTAAAGTTCTCTGCTATTTTTCTCAAGAAGTATAAAAGACAGAGGCTTTGTAGTGTTACTGGCCATGATCATGTATGTTCAATTATAGTGCTTTGAAGTATCTTAGGCCTAAAATGACTAAATGTTTGTCTACACGGTATATTTTGATTACTTTTTGAGCACTGCTTTGGTTTGTATAGGCCACTGACTGAATGGATTTTCCTGATTCCAACACTAGTCATTTAGTTTTTCGATGAACTACAAACTCTCTTGTTGTCTTGACAATTCGAATTTACATGTATCACAAAAGACTCAAAAGACTTTGGCAGTTTATGCCCCTTCAAAACGTGATGTTACATAACATTACTGCTCTTTCGATTGGTTTATGTACTACGCCAAACTGGAGATTATAACATTACTTAAACAAAACATCTTCTTGTTTGCTACACTGGTATTAAGAAAACTTTGATTTCAACACCAAAATATGATACAATGTACTGATATGTCTTCTAATATTGAAGGTTAAATTTGATTGTATGCAGGACTATGTCCATGGGTATCATGATATCAGATTGATTGATTGATGATTTACACTTCGAGATTATTGCACATATGGCAGCGTTGCCAGGTTAAGAGAGAGGGGGGGGACCCAGCTTGTTGCCGACAAGAAACCCCCAGCCCAAGGTGAATACCTGGCAACTCTTCTGGATACAAGGATCAAGAGCAGGGGGCCGTTTCACGAAGCCGTCGCAAAGTGCGATCAATCGCAGTTGCCATGATGTCGTATCTCTTCAGCGTGGTATCCATTGGCAACTACGATTTGTTTGAGATGTGATTGCTTTGTGGAACGAGTCGCAGAGCGATTAATAAGTACAGAAGTAATAATAAAAGTGGGAGAGTTGTCAGACACTTTGGGAGCATCAGGTAGCCTCACTCGGTAACATTCCTTTATAATATAAAAAAAAGTGAAATAATCTCCAGTGTCATGTGACATAAAACTTTAATCAATCAACCAATCATCTTGCTGCGATGCAGACGAAGAATAATTACCGATGCAGCAAACATTTTCCTGGCTTGACAAAGTTTGTTAACCAATACATTGGGTAATTTCTCCCCAGTCTTAAAATGACGAGCAAACGTCTGAAGAACCTGCAAACAAAAAGGAAATTATCAGCTAGTTTTCCCCAAGACCTTAAAGACCAAGAATAATACTTCTATAGGATAGAGCCTCTAACAAATATTTTCCAAGAGATATTATTTTGTTTTTTGAACAAGGGTTCATTGGAACCCGAAACTTGTAAATTGACGGCCATGAAAGGAAGTATGGCTTAAAATATTTACTTCGTATGTCCCGTAAGGCCGGACAGCATAATAAAAAGTGATACTCATTTTCAACTATGCCCATGTCACATAATTGGCCTAAAGTAGCATTTATAAGTTATGTTATTTAAATTTTGTGCACTTTTCAAGCCATTTATTCTGTTCGTACAGACCTAAGACTGTATGGATTTTTCTTATTATAACCGCATCGATGAGAGGCCTGTGTCAAACTGAGGGACGATAACCGAATGAGCCACAGAGGCCCCTAAGTGCATTTGAAAAGCCTCTGAGGAAGTCAATGCCACAACCCATGTATGACCCAGATGGTGACTACATATATATTTTAGAATAGGAAATTTGAGATTTTTTATATTTATGATCACTAAAACACACGAGCCCAGGGAAAACCTTCTTGTCTAAAATAATCATGGAGACAAGTTTCTAACATTTTTTATAAACATGTATTGCCTTGATGGATATACATGTACTTACCCTTGGGTCGGAGGCAAAATACTCCATCAGGACTGAAGGTACTTCAGCAAAGTCTGTTGAACATCTCGTGCCTGGATAGAAAAGAGAGAGACATTTTCTACAAAGTTTCCTAAAGTTAGTTTGATTGATTGATTGGTGTTTTATGCCGCGCTTACATGTATTTGGCGGCAGTGGCAGGTTGAGTTGGGGAGGAAGCCGCACTCTTTGTCCAAAGGAAACCCCCGCCCTTCGGGGAGTACCGGGCAACTCTTCAACTTCAAGTGAAAATTAAGTCAAAAATCCACTCAGAAATTTGTCAACCATTATACACAGGGCAATTGAGCAAAAACCACACTAAAAATCTGCAGCGTTTTATTTGCATTAGTATCTGGGCAGAGTGGTAGTGCCTCAGTCTGACACAAGCATTCCATTGATACATTCAAATTCCACTCAGTGCTACAAATTAGAATTTAAGTGGGATTTCCACACAATTGCACTTTGTGGGATACGTGAAAAAATCTTTAGAGGGGCGAAAAACATCAATGAATGAATCAATCTATTCAATATAACTTAACAAGTTAAAATCCAGGCATAAATTAATCAACAATTTTTTGTTTTTGATTGAGTTGGATTAGAACTTGCAGCTCATTGGCGGAAGGCTGCTAGTAGTGTTCTATGTCTGGCACGAAAATTTTGAAAGTCATCTCACATAGAAATGTTTTCCCGCAGCTGTCCCCCAGTTACACATTTCAGAAATTGTCACAATATCATGTGACAAGTGTTGTTTATCAAGAGCGTCCCCATCACCTCGGTTATCAGCCAGTTTCAAACAAACCCGGAGAAAAAGGGAGCGTACATTGTTGACTTTTGTGCACATATAGCATGGACATTTGAAGAGAAATTTTGGTTTAAAGTGGCATGAGCTGCCAGAATGTTGATATTTTGATGTTAAAACAGAATGTTGAAATTATTGGCTATTTTTTTCAAAACGTATAATTCAGAAGCTTTTTAGTGCTTCTAGTCTAGAAAATGTACGATAAAGTATCGTTTGAACTAACTTTGGCTTAGAATGAATGAATGGTCGTCCCGGTTATTTAAATTTTGTTTACCTTTCGGTTCGTACAGGCCACATACTGTTTGGATTTTCCTCATTCCAACGCCAATCATTTAGTTTTTTGATGGCCTTCAAAGCCTCTTACTGTCGTGACGATCAGAAATTATGAAAAAAGTGTGAATTTCGGCAGCTCATGCCACTTTAAGGTTATGTGGTATGATACAGGTTGAGGCTGTACCGCTTATATTATGTCCTTCCCAGCAATACCACATGTACCAAGGACAATTATAAAAGAGAATAGTAATTTTGGTTTTACACAGACTAAGATTGATTGACTGGTGTTTTACACCGCACACAAGATTATTCCAACTATATGGCGCTGTTGCCCGGTTTACTGGGGGAGGAAACTGGGCTCTTTGCCTGGACAAAACCCTGACCTTCGGCGATTACCTGGCAACTCTTCCACATACGAAAATCAAGTAAAAATCCACAATTTTTGTTTGGTCTGAGTGAGATTGGAACCCACGTACGCTGCATCGATGGAAGGCCTGCGACGGACTGAGGAACTATCACTCTAACCGATCACTGATTAAGAACACAGTATGATATAGATAGTGTCCGTACCAGTGACATGTTGGTATTTTGTCCTTCCCAGCATACTGTGCATTGCGTGGCCGAATTCGTGGAATAGATTCTCTAACATGCCAGGGGACAGTAACGATGGTACGCTGGCTTGTGGCGTCGGGAAGTTCAACAACAAGACTACAATTGGATGCTGATAACTGCCATCTTCTTTCTCTCGACCACCTTGAATCGTAAAATGACAGTCCTGAAAACAAAGGGACAGATATTTTTACGCTATACTCAGCATTACTTCGCATGAAAAAAGGTTTCGTGTGGGTGGGGTGGGGGGGGGATGGTTAATGATGTCACTGGTTCAGAATACTTTGTCGGCCATGATGATCCCAAAATATAACCAGACTACTGCATTAAGCATTAAGTCTATTCTTATATAGCCCTTGGGCTGGAACACCGTGACGCTGCTTTAGCCATGTATGCTGACCCAGGTGGAACATTAAATATGACACATACATTAGCGTTCCTGATGTTCTATGGTCTGTGGGTAGGGGAGGGTGATCTTTTGGTCAGTTGGTACTTTTGTGGCCATATAACCGTAGCTGTTGAGTGAGACATAAAGCCCGAATCAATCAATCAATCTATTTTTATAGTTATATATTCCAACCTGGTTAGGTTTCCCAGTGAGACATAAAGCCCCAATCAATCAATCAATCAATCAATCAATCAATCAATCAATCAATCTATTTTTATATTTATATATTCCAACCTGGTTAGGTTTCCCAGTGAGACATAAAGCCCCAATCAATCAATCAATCAATCAATCAATCAATCAATCAATCAATCAATCAATCAATCAATCAATCAATCTATTTTTATAGTTATATATTCCAACCTGGTTAGGTTTCCCAGTGAGACATAAAGCCCCAATCAATCAATCAATCAATCAATCAATCAATCAATCAATCAGTCAATCAATCAATCTATTTTTATATTTATATATTCCAACCTGGTTAGGTTTCCCAGTGAGACATAAAGCCCCAATCGATCAATCAATCAATCAATCAATCAATCAGTCAATCAATCAGTCTATTCTAATAGTTATATATTCCAACCTGGTTAGGTTTCCCAGAACGTTCAAAGAAATCACAATAAATATAACCAAGAACACCCTCTTCTTCATGGGTCACTGCCTGTAAAAAATAAAGGCCTCATTGTATTTTTTAAATTAAGTCATACTGGTACACAGACAGGATCTTTTTTTATTAAAAAGCTATTTGGACAAGTTTCTATAATTTTTTTATGTTGGTAGTGAGTGGGTGAAAGAAGATTTAACGTCGCTTTCGAGATTACTTCAGTCTTATCACAACAATTTTGTGTTGGTAACACCTTAAAAGTTGGTGAACATTAACTTGAAGATTTGCTGGAACTCTATTGCTATACTTCGGGTTCAATTCCATTTTAAACGATTTGGAATTGTACATGTAGTTTTAAAGGTTTTATGAACAACCTTTGGAAATATTTTCTAATTTGTGTTAAGTGTGTAGTAGAACATGGTCGCAGCACATACAAAATTCAAGCTACATTTTCCTATCTACAATGCTAACCTCAGTTAATTATCTCAGGGAATTATGACGTCAGTCACGACCTCTGTAGTGTACGTGCCACGACAGCATAAATTGAAGTTATTATTTAATTAAGCAGACAGTATAATTATTTCAACATTTAGGCAAATTTAATATTGAAAGTTGTTTTAAAAAAATCGGCTAAATATCAAAAATGTATTTTCTTACCAGTTTGTGTACATCATACGACCAGAGTTCTCCGTGTTCCCCCTCAACAGGCTGCAGACTGACACCAAATAAACTTCGGAAAACATTATTCAGTCCTTCCATACAACAGCCCAGAGATAGATATGGGATGACTTCATTAACATCCACCCGGCAACTGGTATAGGATTTAAACAAAGGCGAGAATTAAAAAAAAATAAAAAGGTAAATAATTAATAGAAAATAACGTTTCAAGTCAATGACTCTCAGTCTGACACAGGCCTTTCATCAAATCCCATTCAGTTAAAATTTTTTTTATAATTTTCTGAGGGACTTTTTTACTTGATAGCCTTGCTGGGAACACGCTGAAGATCACACTTTCTTCCTGGTAAAAAGCTGGGTTTCTTCCCTCAATAAACCTTATCTGTCTTAGCGCAGTTTAGTAATAATACCTGATGAAGGTGTTGATTATAGTGACGAGTTTTGAATACGACATTGAGACCATTCAGTCAATGACAAAAATCTGGTATTAATTAAACTCTGTGCAAGCATGATATGATCACGTCAAGCGTCCAAAAACGTTACCCAAATTTAGAAAAAAGGTTCTGTGACGAATATTATTTTTGACGACATAAAGCCGCCACCAAATTTGCTGTCCAAAATATCTATTATGAATATTCTCCTTAGAAGTGGGTATCCAAAATGACCTACTTTTGTATCTTGGTTTTTTCTTTTGCTAATTGGGAAACAATCTTGCTATCTATTTTACGAACAATTTATGCAATAAAACCTTTAAAACAAGAGATCAGTGAACTGATCTTAGCCCACCATAGAACACTATCAGAAAGTGAGGCTGCTTATAAACGGATCGCAAATTTGATATGTGAAATTTATTTCTTCAGTTGGTGGCTGGCTGGACAAGAACAAAGTTTCTTCGGTAGATAGTGGCTGTTATCTGAAAACTCAAAACCAACTTTCTTCAAGGAGGCCGCACATTAACGCTACTTACCGGAGCTATATGTACTTGCACACAGGCCAGTCAGTGATATCGCTTGTTTGAGTCCTGTAGGGCCTACACTATTAAAATTTACAAAATCCAAAACGAATGTACACATGTTACCAAGATGCATTTAGTGTTTGTTTACAAATCAAAAGATAATGAATATCTGTCAAAAATAGCCTGTGAAAAGTGAAGAATGGGCGACGTATCACTCGTCTGATGAGTACAAATTTAAACATGACGAAATTCAGTTTAAAAATTAATGGCAAAAAATGTCCCGATTCGTTCAGAAATTAGTGAACTCTTATAAAAAAATCTTCATGCGCGATTTGATATAAATATATGATTGAATAAAACATTTAAGTTACATTATTGGTAAATAGCATTTACAATTGCGAAGTCAGTTGCTGTACATAGCTGCCTGAATGCAAGTTCGATCGGCAAAATAGTGATTGTACGTTGCCGTGTATTTCATTTCATTTTGAAATATTCCTTCCTTTCAAACTCCGAAAAATACAATATGGATCTTCTTAAGTGTCTTAGGGAACACTCTCCTTTAAAAATATTTATTATTGTTACATTTTTGGAAAGAATTTAGGCGTTTAAAATCCAAATTCGAGAAGGCCATTTTACCGACTTCGAACAAGCCGTGGCGGCCGGCAACATGCATAGATAGACTGTTTCTCATAATGCAGCAGCAAGGTAACTCCGAATAAATTTAACAAACGCATAATGACGATTTCAATATTTCGACAAAGATATATTTGTCATCTTCAGGAAAATGAAGATGACAAATATATCTTTGTCGAAATATTGAAATCGTCAATATGCGTTTGTTAAATTTATTCGGAGTTACCTTGCTGCTGCATTATGCGAAGCTATTCAGTGGATCAACAAGTTATAGACTGTTTCTTATAGTCGCCCTTGGAAATCTGAAAGGAGTCGATTTTGATACGTTTTAAAATGACCCGAGGATTGCAATTTCACTCTGAGGTTTAATAAAGCTCCGATAAATGACTTTTTTCCACTACTCTGGACTAGGAAATTCCAAAATAACGTCCTCAGTGCCAAAAATAGCTTATTTGTCTTTAACTGGGTCATGTTTTTAAAATGCCTGGTAGGGGCCCTAGCTGTGATTGACAGCGGGAACTGGCACTAGCGAACTAATTTCACCACCCGATTTTAGCACTTTTTAATCATACATATTTAAATATCTCACTCACTGTCAGTATATTGGAGACAAGGAAAATATATATTAAGATCTGAAGCTGTAAATATAAGGAATTCCACAAGCTTTTATTGTCAAATTTAACATTTTCTTGCTATATACGTATGCTTGAAGTGTCCGTTCTCACCTAGACAAGTTGGAAGTTATCAGTGAATTGCGCGTCCGTTAAAGTAAATTAAACCTCTTTAACCGTATTCGAAGATTGACAAAACAAAACACAAAGCAACCAACAGATGCAACATGTGATTTTATTTGTGCATTTTCAAAATCAGTTGAAGTTGTAAGAAAAAATAACCATACGGCGTCAGTGGGGTTTTAGCCGACTTTTTTGCTGTCGCCATACGATGTCTTCGGTAATGAAGAAGGCTAGCACTTCATCAAGATCCGCCTGGTAGTTTTGTTGAGTCCGCGATCACAAACTATGTAGATAGAAATCACAGAAAAAGCTACCGGCCGCCATTTTGAATATGCAAATGAGCAGCGAGTGCATAACAAGGCCATAGGGTTAAACTGCGTACAACATTTTACGAACATCCTTTCATTACTTTAGAACAGTGATAAAAAAATAATGGCCAGTGGCCGCCATTTTGAATATGCAAATGAGCAAAAAAGTGCATAGTGCGCAACGAGACCATAGGGCTAACATGCCTAAATTAGTTTACGAAAATCCTAGCCTTTCTTTACTTTAGGAGAAAAGTGACAAAAAGAAGAAAAACAAAATAGTCGCCCAGCGGCCATTTTAATATGCAAATGAGCAAAAAAGTACATAGTACGCAACGAGGTCATAGGGTTAATCTGCGTACAAAGTTTTACGAAGATCCTCTCATTACTTTAGGAGAAAAGTGATAAAAAGTAGAAAAACAAAATGGTCGCCTAGCGGCCATTTTGATATGCAAATGAGCAAAGGAAATAAATGTTGCACAACTAGACCATAGGAGGAACGTGCGTGTGAAATTTAAAGAAGATCCGACTAGGACATCTCTTGGAATCGCGGTCACAAGAGAGAAAAGTGACAAAAAATAGAAAAACAAAATGGTCGCCTAGCGGCCATTTTAATATGCAAATGAGCTCAGAAAAATAGATGTTACACAACTAGACCATATGGGGAACCAATACAAAAACATTTCATCAAAATCGGCCTTGTGGTTTTCTAGATTCCGCGATCACAAACTATGTAGGTAAAAATCACAAAATGGCCGCCAGCGGCCATTTTAATATGCAAATGAGCAAACAAAATAGATGTTGCACAACTAGACCATAAGGGAAACATGTCTGTAAAATTTGATGAAAATCCGACCAGTAGTTCTCTTGGAATCGCGATCACAAGAAAAGTTTACAGACACCGGACGACGGAAGACGGACGACGGACGACGGACGACAGACGACGGACGACGGACGACGGACGACGGACGACGGACGATGGACGACGGACCACGGACAAAAAGCGATTTGATAAGACCACCATGAGATCATGGTGGTCTAAAAAACTACAGAAAAAGTGAATAGGTAAAACAGTGTGAACATACCGTTGTTGTCGTAATACAGCACTATAATACGGTGGGTCCCACGGTTTTATACCCTGTAAACAGAGGACAAAAATTTAGCCATTAAATCGTCTGAAGATGGTGCAACAAAGTCTACTTTTCGGAGTAGAATAGCTTACGTTTGCAAACAATGCGTTTATTGTGTGTGTCTCAATC
This sequence comes from Lepidochitona cinerea, assembly GCA_963971465.1. NCBI lineage: Eukaryota > Metazoa > Mollusca > Polyplacophora > Chitonida > Tonicellidae > Lepidochitona > Lepidochitona cinerea. Next base: position 13,413,822 of record OZ020562.1, on the reverse strand, counting down.
AGAGTTATAGATAATAAGTTATCAATAACTTGGTAACATTGATGTAAGAACTACATCGAAACGTAGCCAAGAAATCTGGGCTCTGCCGTATTTTTTTTTTTTCCGTAGAGGGTGTTTCACATTGCCAGCCAAATATGAAATAAGTAGCCCTCTAGACTGAAAATCTGGGCTAATCGAAACGTTGTCATCCAATAAACCAAGAAGTTGTTATCCATAAGTAAACGATAGTTGTGACGTCACACTAGTGTTCCAATAAGACATTATTCTTAACAAAGTCGCCCAATTAAGTGAAGCTTTATTTAAGACACCATGACAGAAAGCTTGCGATATTACAGCATACTTTATTAACTCAAATAACAGTCTGCGCAGAGAAATAATATTTTCATCCTCAAATTAGAGACCATGCTCAGAAAAAAGGTATTGTTTTACTCGAACATACTAGACGTTGAATGCACAACTGTAAACATGATATAGCACTGCATTTGTATAACACCATTAAAGGAAGTCTATAAGAAACCCAAGCCAATCGTTTCCGATTATTATTTTTCGGGAATACCCACTGTCTCAGTATTTCTCTATTATGTAATTCTTCACCTTATTGTAACCTTTCAACTTCTAAATGCCATTGAAACGTGAGTTATAGATGACAACAGTATTTATGCTATGATTACCGACTGAAAATACTTTCTTACTGTAATATTTATAGTTGTTATCATCATACTTAGCTCTATGTATTATGAAAATGGCAAGAATAAAGATATCATCAAAAAAAAAAAAGTTATAGATGACAAGGGCCTAGTTTCACAAAGCGATCTTAGCTAAGTTTGATCTTAACTACCATGGCAACCAATGCTATAGGTATACTTTGCCATTGGTAGTTAAGATCACCTTAAATTCCAAAACAAGAGTTCAGTAAAAAGACAACATTACAGACGGCTCCATTCACCTCGTTTGAAATTCCCTGTTTTAATTTGACTTCCACAATATCAGCATAATCTTTGTCGGCATAAGTTTTAATTTCATCGGTAAGCGTTGTCAGGAAGTTCATCACAGTTTCTACGAAAATTGAAAGAAAAAATGAATTAATTTATTAAATAAGTCATAAATATTGAAGCATTGTCTTTTTTCGGTTTTAGTATTTTTTTTAGGGGAACCTTGGTGATGGGGTTGCAGTGCGGGTAGGGGTAGGGGGGGGATGATCCCCTCAAAAATATACTGAAAGAGTTTGCTTGTAAAAGTTACTGCTTTGTGCCTCTCAGCTCCTGTATAGAGGTTATCTAACGAGAGGCAGTATGTTAAGATGAATATCACTTGAGTGTATTAAGTTTCAAAGTCACAAACCTCTAGCGAGTGAGTGGAAACTAATAAACGAGAGTGATATTCATTGTAACATACTGGCTCGAGTTGGATAATCTTTTTCTCACACAACACAAAAAATATGTTTTATTAAAAACACAGCTCTGCTTAAAATTTTTTTTTTTCAAGAATGAGTGTCTGAAGAAAAACTCCATATGGCAATGTGACGTCAGAAATTATGCATCAATGACAGCATTCCAGGCCCTTCAATATAGGATTGCTGCTGGACGCTTGATCTTAAAGTGACATGAGCTGCCAAAATGTTGATATTTTGATGTTAAAACAGAATGTTAAAATTATTGGCTACTTTTCTCAAGATGTATAATTCAGAAGCTCTTTAGTGCTTCCAGTCTTGCAAATGTACGATAAAGTATTGTTTTGAACTAACTTTTGCTAAGAATGAACGAATGGTTGTCCCGGTTATTTAAATTTTGTTTACTTTTCGGACACGTTTTCGGTTCGTACAGGCCACTTACTGTATGGATTTTCCTCATTCCAACACCAATCATTTACTTTTTTAATGGCCTTTAAAGCCTCTTACTGTCGTGCCGATCAGAAATTATGAAAAAAGTGTGAATTTTGCCATGCCACTTTAACGTCAAAATGACTGCTGACGTACATGTAATTCATTTGTGACGTCAGTTTTGACAGTTCTGTCGTGAGGTCATAGCGTTACTTGGGCCATAATTTCACGCATTGATTATGCAAAAAATAACACACTGTCTGGGAGTGGAAATATCAGGGGTGTAGTGTGAGAATAGAATATATCAAGCAATATGGTCATACATGTAAACATACTAGTCTTGGGGCCGTTTCTCAACACATTTACACCCTATCAAACTTAACGACTGGTTGTAACACAATGTTGAAAGTATGAGTTGCCAGGATTGTTAGGCCTTGTAGTGAGCTTATCTTGTCTGTATGGATTGATTGATTGTTTGGTGTTTTATGCCGCGCTCAAGATTATTTCACTTATATGGCGGCGTTGCCAGTTTTATTGTGGGAGGAAACCGGGCTCTATGCCCGGAGGAAACCCACGACCTTCCGCTGGTAACTGGCAACCATCCCACATAGGCCGTTTGAGTGAAAACCCAGTCAGAAAATTTTCTAATTTTTCGACTGAGTGGGATTCGAACCCGTGACCCATTGGTGGAAGGCTGTTCGGATTGAGCATCCAACGCTCTACCTACTGAGCCACGGAGGCCCCTACATCTCGTCTGTAAATGTGTTGAGAAACAGCCCCCTGAACTCCAACATTCATCTTGGACCAAAAGCCAAGGGGAGATAACTCTACCTGGGTTATCCAGCATGGTCCCCCGAAGCTCTCTTTGAGCATATGTTTGAAATCCTACTAATTGAGCCATTTGATGACGTGCCTGTAACAATGCGTCTAACAGCTCCATCTGGTGGCTGTCTGGGTAAAGATATATTCTGTATGCTGCTTCTCGTACCTAACGTGCAGGAGAGAAAGAATAAAATTTATTCTAAAAAATATCTTACAGCAAAATAATTATTCTCTAAATTTTATTAATTAAAAAATTTAGAACAACAAATTTTCCTGAATGCCTGAGTTTGTATTTGAATTTGATTGATGTTTTACATCGCACCAACAATTATTTCACTTATATGAGGATGATGTCAGGCTTAGTGGAAGAGGAAACCCATGACCTTTGCCAAGTATTGTTCCTCAAAGTGAATGGTCTTTTTTCTCAAATTTTTGATTTGAGAGGGATTAGAACCCGCAACCCCTCAATGGAGGGCTTAGGCTGGTGTAAAAGACTATGGTTCTGGGGCCGGTTGTTCAAAAGGAGGTTTTTGGCTGATAATCATGTAAGGGGCATAACTCTTGAAAAACATGTCCGAGCACATCGATTTTAAATAGGCTTCTTATACTTGCTGTATTGAACAAATGTAGGAAGTTTCAAAGTTGTAAGTTAAAGACTTTTTTAGATAATGTGTTTACAAGGCTTTTTATAGCAGCGGTAATGTAAGGGGCATAACTCTTGAAAAAAACATCCGAGCGCGTTGATTTTAAATAGGCTTCTTGTACTTGCTGTATTAAACAAATGTGTGAAGTTTCAAAGTTGTAAGTTAAAGACTTTTTTAGATAATGTGTTTACAAGGCTTTTTATAGCAGCGGTGATGTAAGGGGCATAACTCTTGAAAAAAACATCCGAGCGCGTTGATTTTCAATATGCTTCTTGTACTTGCTGTATTAAACAAATGTGTGAAGTTACAAAGTTGTAAGTTAAAGACTTTTTTAGATAATGTGTTTACAAGGCTTTTTACAGCAGCGGTAATGTAAGGGGCATAACTCTTGAAAAAACATCCGAGCGCGTTGATTTTCAATAGACTTCTTGTACTTGCTGTATTAAACGAATGTGTGAAGTTTTAAAGTTGTAAGTTAATGACTTTTTTAGATAATGTGTTTACAAGGCTTTTTAGAGCAGCGGTAATAAAAGGGGCATAACTCTTGAAAAAAAACATCCGAGCGCGTTGATTTTCAATAGGCTTCTTGTACTTGCTGTACTAAACAAATGTGTGAAGTTTTAAAGTTGTAAGTTAAAGACTTTTTTATTTGATAATGTTTTTAAAAGGGATTTTATAGCAGCCAGAATAAAAGGGGCATAACTCATGAAAAAAACATCCGAGCGCGTTGATTTTCAATAGGCTTCTTGTACTTGCTGTATTAAACAAATGTGTGAAGTTTTAAAGTTGTAAGTTAAAGACTTCTTTAGATAATGTGTTTACGTGGCTTTTTATAGCAGTGGTAATAAAAGGGGCATAACTCTTGAAAAAAACATCCGAGCGCATTGATTTTCAATAGGCTTCTTGTACTTGCTGTATTAAACAAATGTGTGAAGTTTTAAAGTTGTAAGTTAAAGACTTTTTTAGATAATGTGTTTACAAGGACCAATGGACAGACGGACGGACAGACGGACGACGGAGGCAACGACAATACCCTTCGGGCAAAATTTGCCCGAGGGGTAAAAACTAAGCGCATGTATGAGGCATTTGAATGTGAGATTCTCACTTACCAAATCACTGAAGTTATCTGAGTGTAGTCCTGATACTGTTATGTTATCACCTTCAACATTAAATCTAAAATTACAGAAATGAAATTTAAGAATTTGTCATTGGAAGGAGAAAACTACAAACTTTCGCCCAGTACTGATCGAGTGAAAAATCCACTCAGTTATTTCTTAACTTTTTTTATTTGGTGTGAGTGGGATTTGATTTGATGGCCTGTGTCAGACTGAGAGACTCTAAAGCCCGGCTCAGGTCGAGTTAAGATCCAATCCGATTGTCTGTGATTGAATCTTAAGAGCGTTCATGTCGACTGAGACTGGTTTATCGTTCAGCCAAACGATTACCGACTGATCAGTCCTTAAGCCCGCTCAGGTCGACGCGATCAGTTGATCGCAAGGGAATTTCGTCACTATATCCTGCAGGCTGGCACGCCACTAGGAATGATGTAACAATACAACATCTTCGAAACGCAGAGAAAAAAATGATCACGTGATGAAGTATAGGTCGCTGATTGGCTGTGACCTTAAGATTGATCGGGAGAAAATAGAACATGCTCTATCTTTACTATTGTAAGACTGATCAGTCTGAGACCGATCTGAAGAGTCCTAAGGCCGCTCATGTCGAAAAAAAGTTCTCCGACTGATTGATCGCAGATTCCCTACAGACTGGAGCTTACGACGATCAAATCGGATCTTAACTCGACCTGAACGGGGCTTAACAGACTATTAAGCCACTATGGCCCCTTGTGACTTTTTAAGAGAAGCAAGTCAAGCCAAATTTGTGATCCAATCATGAAGTAGTGTACATGTACATGTATAAACAGCGTTCTTGACACGAAGATTTTCCCTGTGCTTGTGTGTTTAAGTGTTCATAAATATAAACAGCATGATGTGCCGTGGCACAGCATTTTAACACTCTAGGTCATTCAGTTAAGGGCCTTCTTCAAATCTTCTAAATTGTACCGTTTGAAAAAAATAGCAGGTATTTTAAAAATAAAATGTATTGATTAAAATGTCAACATTTTGACCCAGGTAGATTTAAATATATAAAAAATTTTCTGGGTAACTTACACATGTCTTATGTTTTCAGGGAGTTTAGATTTCTGTACAGCCACAGGTTTTTGTGAACCATGCATGAAGTAGTGACCTAACATTAGGATATTCTCCTTTAATTTCACAAACTTTTTTCTCTGAAAAAAAACAAAAAAAAAAACATGTATTCAAATTAATTTAAAATTAAAAGAAACTTAAAAAAAAAATCATTAAGCAAAGTAAAGTTACATTGATAACTGTAAGGTTTTCCTCCGGTCAAAGAGCCTGGTTTCCTCCCCCACTAAACCTGGCAACGCAGCTATAGAAATTAAATAATCTTGAGTGCAGCGTAAAACATCAATCAATCAATCCGTAAAAGCTACTGAAAGTACCAGTATTTTTATTACAAGGTCAATGCTAGTTTTTCAAGGTAATCAAACGATGAACTTCTCTTGACAATCAGAATTCATGAAAAAAAATCTGAATTTTGGCAGCTCATGCCACTTTAAGGCAATCACTAATTAACTCAATAATTAACCCGCCAAACTGAGCGGGTTCAAATCCCACTAGGACTCAACAAAAATTGATAAATTTCTGAGTGAATTTTTCACTATCATTCGCTGAAGATCAGGGATTCCATTTGGGCAAAGAGCCTGGTTGCCTCTCTCGCTAAACCTGGCAATGCCACTATAGAAATTAAATAATCAGCGCAGCGCAAAACATTTATCAATCAATCCTTACAATCGTTCAAGCTACTGACTGTACCTGTATTTTGATAGTTTTTCATTGATTGATTGATAGTTTGGTGTTTTACTCAGCCCTCAAGCCAGTTTTATTGTGGGAGGAAACCGGGCTCTATGCTTGGAGGAAACCCACCACCTTCCATTGGCTAGTTTTTCAAGGTAATCAAACAATGAACTTCTCTTCACTATCAGAATTTACGAGAAAAAAAATCTGAATTTTGGCAGCTCATGACACTTTAATTAAGGCTATCAATGTAAGTAATTATTAACTCACTTTACTCTCTTCAAGGTTAATTCCACTCTGCTGAAAATCAAAGGAGAATAACTCTGCTACTCTGTTATCTACGTCATCAGTAGGGAAATGATCACCGTCTTCGATCACACGTCTCAGTGAATTGTACAGCTCTGTGTTGGTGTTTAGTCTACAACCAAGCGCGAAATGATATTTGATTGATCTTTAATTACAAACAAACAATTTAGAATTTAATTTCAGGAAACGGAATCTAAATTTGTGCCTTAGTGGATGAATATTACAAAGAGAGAATTGGGAGCGCAGAATTACCACGAGATCGTGTGATATCCTGTGACAGATGACAGACACTATTAATAACGTTTTTAGTGACATTTGCCGTATTTTGCTTCATAAAGGCAGATGTAAACACCGTGTTAATAGAGCGAAAGATACTCAGTCACATGCGCAATGCAGCACCGTGACAGGAAATTTGTATAATTCCTAAGAGACTTGCGCTCCAAGAGGGCGGATGTTAAGGCACTGGCCTCCCTCAAATTCAAGACCTGTACTGGCCTCCATGAAATTCGAAAATTATTCCAAGAAATTTAAAGTTGGCCATACAATGGATCACAATTTCTAAAACAGACCAAAACAGCATAAATCAACAAATATACATCTCTTTAGTCCTGAAGTAAATTTTGTTCATATATTATTAGGTAATTCAAGTATGTGTTACAGAATGGAAAATCGCCCGAAAGGCTTTTTCTAGAGTACTTCGATAGGTTGGTTGTTTGGTGTTAAATTACGCCGCGCTCAAGATTATTTCACTTATATGGCGGCGTTGCCAGTTTTATTGTGGGAGGAAACCAGGCTTAATGCCCGAAGGAAACCCACGACCTTCCGTTGGTAACTGGCAACCATCCCACATAGGTCATTCGAGTACTTCGATAGGGGGATATGTATGACATACATACAGTGTAAATCCCCGATTCATCACAGGTTGTGGCAGCGACAGCTATGATTTTCCGAAGCTCCATTCAATGGATCCATGGGATTTATTTTCTGCAGGTCTGAAATGTATATTTGTTAGATGTGAGTCAATACTCACTGTTCAACCAGTCCTGATAATTTAACACAGGCTTCTTCTGCTGCCTGTTTGAATTTATCATCTGGGTGAGCTGCCCGGACAAAGTCAGCCTGGAAGAATAAAACACAGTTTGCAATGTAACGAGTGACCCAGCAGATACGATAAGAATTCCGCTAATTCAAGGACAATGTAAAGATAACAAATTATTAGCCTGCTTTCTGCCATGTTTGGTCTAAATCAACAACAATAGCGATTGCTTGATAGGATTATCGGTCGCTCCATGCAGGAGGTAAGACACCCAACGAAAAGTCTCAAACTTTTAGAGTGCTTTTCGTAATGTTTTGAGTACTTGAATTGGCGGAATTCTTACCGTAGCTTTTAATCTTATAAAAACCTGGCTGCCTGGCATATATAAGATCTTGACAAAATATTATGATTGATTGATTGATTGGTTGATGTTTTAGGCTGCACTCAAACATAAGCTGTCAAAATTCAGATTTTTTTCTGATTTCTGACCATTAGATAAGAAATATGCTAAATGTGACAAGACAAATTTGCTCATTAGAGGTAATTTAAGGTAATATGTATCACTGTGCAGTGTGTGAAAATGATTATCCTTAAACACAACTCCATGTCTCTGTTTTTGTCTGGCTCAATGAAAAATTTAGGCCATTAGAATGGCTGAATCTTTAGAAGAAATACGGTAATGCAAAAAGCCGGAATGTGTGAATACATTTTAGGATTTGGGTTCTTAATATTGATTGATTGGGGCTTAACGTCGCACTCATGCAACAGCTAAGGTTATATGGCGACAAAAGTACCAACTGACCAAAAGACCTCACCCACCCCCATCCCACCTAAATTTTAACATTAAAACCTCCACAGAACATATGAACGTCAGGAAGGCTAATGTATTTGGCATACTTAATTTTCCTCCATGCTAGGTAGGCGAAAATGGTTATGGCAAAAACCACACCCTGGCAGCCCGAGGGTTTGCTTCTTTATAAAAACTTTAAGTACATCTCCAAGATTGGTATCAACACACAACTCTTATTTTGTACTTTTTGATAAAAATTACCAAAAATTAGCCAATTCTGTTTGAACAAAACTATTCTTTAATAAACGAGGCAGCCCATGTCACTTAAAACACTGAAGTGTTCAATTTATAAGTTGATTGATAGATTGGCTGCTTTTTAGGAAGCACTAAAGATTATTTTATATTTATGAGCACTAAAACACACGGGCACAGGGAAAATCTTCTTGTCTAAAATAACCATGGAGACAAGTTTCTAATTGCGTTAAAAGAGGTATATCATTTAGACCTTTATACCCCATAAATAAAACAATGTGCCAAAAATAATACGTAATTCATGAAATAGCAATGTGATTTAATATGAACTCCCACCTACCATATCTGCTACCCGACACAAAGCATCGGACAGTTGATCAAATATCTGTACAATTTTCCGTTGTCTATTGGGTGACACAGCTTCAGTCATTAGCATCTCCACTTCTCTCTGAACCTGGTCACTGAGGCTGTAAAACCCTGTGTGGTCATGCAGCTGGGGGATTCCAAACAATCCCTATAATAAACAGAAATAATCAATCTCATTCAATATTTCATTCACTTTTAATACACCCCAATAAGAGTCATTAATAAAGTTGACTGTTTTGCTTAAATTTGTACTGATAAAAATAAAAACTAAAAAAAACATTTTTAGTAATCTGTTTATTTACCCTATAATAAACAGAAATAATGAATCTCATTCAATATTTCATTCACTTTTAACACACCCCAATAAGAGTGATCAATAAAGTTGACTGTTTTGCTTAAATTTGTACTGATAAAAATAAAACATTTTTAGTAATCTGTTTATTTACTCTATAATAAACAGAAATAATCAATCTCATTCAATATTTCAGTCACTTTTAATACACCCCAATCAAGTTGTAGATTGATTGAGTCTTTGATGTTTTACGTCGCACTCAAGATTATTTCACCTATATGACTGACGGTGTTGCTAGATTAAGGGGGGAGGAAACTTGGCTCTTTGTCCGGAGGAAACCAGGACCTTCGATATTAATTCTTAAATATTAATTGGGACATTAGGCTCCACAGGCTCTACAACGTCAGGAAGGCTAATGTATTTGGCATATTTAATTTTCCTCCTTGCAAAATATATAGTAAACTGAAGTATGGTACATGAAAAAACTTGACCCTGACCCTTTGTGGGTACCTGATGAATCTACCAAATTGGGTGATCAAGTGAAAAAAAAAACCCATTTACAATGTAGAAGTTTTTAAAATGTTTCTTAGGAGTGAATTGGAATGTTGGACTAGAACCCCAGCCCCGTCATTACAATGTTTGTGTGGGCTTGAGAAACTTTAAGACCAATCAAACTAAGAACAATTCCTAAATTAAATAATGTCCTTACCCTATTAAAGAGTGATTTATAAAGTTGACTTTTAATTGCTTAAATTTGTACTGATATAAAAACAAAAATAAACACTAAACAAATTCTTACTGACTGATTCCTCAGAAGTTTTAGACTCAATTTCTGTGATGGTTTTGTGTTGAATGCTGTAGCCAGTGTACTCCATGTTGAAACGCCACGTGAATGACGATATATCCTCCACAGTACATGGTGTCTGAGAACCATCTTCTTCAGTAAGTATACTGGGGTCTGTCTCATAATGATGATTGTTCACAATGTATGCCCCATAATCACATATCTGTTAAAGAAAGGGGAAAAATAATGATGATTGTTCACAATGTATGCCCCATAATCGCGTATCTGTTAAAGAAAGGGCGAAAATAATGATGATTGTTCACAATGTATGCCCCATAATCGCATATCTGTTAAAGAAAGGGCGAAAATAATGATGATTGTTCACAATGTATGCCCCATAATCGCATATCTGTTAAAGAAAGGGCGAAAATAATGATGATTGTTCACAATGTACGTTCCATATCTGTTAAAGAAAGGGCAAAAATCATATCTTAAATAATTGTGATAAGTAATTATCATAGCTTTGGGAAATGGCTGAATTGGAAAATAAGTGACACTGAAGGATCCGAAAAAAAACCCCCAAAACTCACCATACCCAGTGTTACAAGTTCAGTAATAATTGCCCCTAGAGTGTGTTATTTTGTTTGTTATACATGTAAAGTGGCATGCGCTGCCAAATATATGGGAATTCTGTTGCATGGGAGGTAATTTATTCAATATTGTTTGTTTGTAATAGTTTTTGTTGTCATAATTTTTATCAAGAATGTTGAATGCTGTTAATCATTAGATAAGGGAATATCATAATATTACTCTGTGCAATTAGACCGTGCTTTTCTAGAGCTTCTGCTATGACAAGATGACTTAATGGGTAAATTATGCTCTTAATCCTGTGCATCTGCAAATCAGCTGTGCACAGGGCTCTGCGGAGTAACGCCATTCTGTGCTAAATTATCTCCTTTGCTTTGAATTAGCTTTGTCTTTGACATGATTTTTCTATTGATTGATTACCATAAATGGAAAATGCATAATGATTAATGTTAAAAACAACACTCATAAATATTTCCCTTAGGCTTATATGGTAGAGTTGCCAGGTATAGTGGGGGAGGAAACAGGGCTCTTTGCTCAGAGGAAACCCCTGAACTTTGGCGAGTAGGGGTATCTGATCAGTTATCGTACACTTTTGCCGGGTTTTCAATGCAAAAATTTACAACAGTGCATTGACAAGAAATTCCACAGAAGTGAAGCTGGGCTCAGCCGACTTTTGTTGAAATAGTTTAATTTCTCCCAGGACTGTGAAATGAAGTTTTAGGGACCGGACATTCACCCGCTCGTCTGCATGTTTTTGTAGAGTGACGAGAACCAGTTATCGTACATCCAACGTTAAACTAAAGCTGTTGTGACGTCATTTCTCGTGGTCGAAAAGTCCCCGACACAGTCGAATGCGACTATTCTTGGGTCGGCTGACAAATGTAGCTCCATAAAAAGTTTTATTTGTATTTGGAGGTTGAATTTTTGCAAGAAGATGCATCGATAAGTAAGCCGGATGTAATCGGCGGGAAAGCCTCATCGCTTGGGTTAAACACGCTTAAGTGTTGGGTGTACAATAATAGGTTCTGTACGATAACTGATCGGATACCCGTACCTGGCAGCTCTTTGACATACAGCGATCAAGTGAAAAATATATTCCGAAATCAATTAATCGTGCGGGGCTTCAAATTTCACGCAGAAGAAAATACCAAACTTCAGTATGATAAAGAATTTACCGTTTCCAATGACTCACAAGATTGATATCTTAGCTCGATACTTAATGTATCTTACAGCCAAACAGTGCCTTTTTTCCATTTACTCCAATGTTAAAAGTCAACGGCAGATCAAAACCAAGGGACGTAACTCATATTGTCATTTCATTTTTACGGATCTCCTCGGAGACCTATTACACGATGACCAGATTTCGTTACAACATAACAGCCCTAATAATACCCATAACACTCACCTTGAATCATTTATTCTTTAAACAATTTTTTGACCGCCGGATTGGATCCTAATAATATAGCAACTGTGTGATATCAAATCTAAAATAACGAAAAGGAAAACTCTTTTTCGATAAAAAGATTTACAGAGTTTCTTCTCCTTCCCTCTCAGAAGATAGCTTCTAGGGGAGGTAACTATGTAAAATTATTCTTCAAGGTAGGTTTAAAATCGGCTGGCTAACACTACAGAGAACAAAATAGTTTAATATTGTCAAAATATTTGGCAAAAAAAAAAAAAGAACATTTGGAAACCAATGCTTTTCTTGGCCTGAAAAGGTTAAATGACGCCTTACGTATAAAGCTCAAAAGCCATGTCAGGAAAATATCGATTTCTTCTTTACGCTTGACTTTCCAATCAACACAGCAAACGTCTACATGTATGTAGGCCTATTGAGTATCTACATCGACTTCCTTTTAAACTTTTTAAACTAATTGTGCCAAAGTTCTATTCGTATACTTGTCAGGCTGCGAGCTTATGGTTATATTATATGGGTAGGCTATATGTAATATATATAATCGTAAGTTCGGTAAAATTGAACTAGACAGCGAGTAGTCCTAATTCAATAATATTAAATGTCTACCTAGTACCTCGATATTTATGTTTGGATATTTTTTGGTCGGATGAAGTAGGATCAGGTAAGTCGGGTGAAGAAGGATGCGAGACGCTCGGGTGAAGAAGGATGCGAGACGCTATTAGTTTAATTGGGAACATCATCACCCCTACCTCCCGTGCAGACAGGGGTGGTTTCTTCGTGTCTCCTATTCTTCGATCTATTCAACGTGTCTATTCAAGTATGAGGAGAATTTGATTTTGCTTTGTAATCCACGTTTCGGGGTCTGAGGTGCAGTCAGATATAGGGGCCCACCCGGTATATCAGTCTGAAACTTCGCGGATTTACTTGTGAGAAACCGACCGGTAGCGAGCAAAGATAGCCGAAGTGTGTTTCGATTGACAGCATACAGGGCCTAAAATTCCAATTATAACCCAACGTCACCCAAATAACTAACAATACGGACTATTTAATAAACCGACTATATAAGGCTGAGAAGTTTTAACATTGCAGCTTATTGAATATAAGAAATGGCCCCAGATGTAATATTGATTCAATAACACATCTTTATTTGATAACAATCAAGTTGCCTGGGTGTCCAATGCTATATGCGTTTCGATATTTTAAAAAGAAGATCAATTTAATTTCTGAACAATGACCGTCAAAATAATAAAAAAAAGATCAAACAATATTGGTTTGTTCTTATGCTCTTTATAATATAGGCCCTATGAGTTATTCTTTGAATTGCTATATGATTCCATTATACTATGTGAATGTTTTTAGTTTTTGTTCTCTCGTCTGGTCACTAAATATTCCTTTACTTTAAAGTTATATTTTTATCCCAGATTATACTATGCCATTATTATAAACATTAACAATATTTGTGCTGATAACCATATGTGGTTACTTGTCAGGAAATATACCTATTAATTTGGAAGAACACAGAATGTCTATATGTGCTCTAACTAACTCTACTGTTACCGAAGACTTTGGAAAAGACGCTATATGTCTGGTTCACTTTATTTGGTTTGTGAATACAGAATACAGATCAAATATTATATATACATAAATTCAATTGTTTAATTTAATAAGATTAAATGATATCAAGGGTATATAATCAACAAGAAAAAACTCGAGCCATTAATGAATTCCGTTTCAGATATATATATAGTGAACGAAACTTTAAACAACCGATTGAAGAAACATGGTGAAAGTTTGTCTTCTTGTAGGCCTACTTGTGTTTATATTTTCAGTTTTCGGCAAAAAGAGCGAAGAAGGTATTTATGTTAATTAACTTAATTTATTTTTTCTAAGAAGTTACCACGCAGCAGTTTCATCATTATTCGAAATCGGATATAGCCTATCGGTAAGGAACTCAAATTAACTTTAAATTTATTCAAAAAAAAGTATAGCTCCCCATTTTCAGAATATAAGAACAGCGTTGTTTCAGTGAAAACAACCCACTTGCCGCCGTAGCCTGTTTGACATTTGTTAAGAAACCCAATTTGCACGAGCTTACTACAGCTAAAACCCCTAAAATTAATCATAGCACGTCCAATTAGATTTAGAATGTATAAATGAGGGTGAAAAACAAACGAAGAATCGAAGCTGGATTACAACACCAACACCGGTCAGTGTTGGTTAACTTAAGTGTTGGATTACCCTCATTCAAGCGGTTTTGTCTGTGGTTTTGCACTCGACAGGCTTATATAGTCCCTCTTACTCGATCATTAGTATGTATTTCTTAGATTAAGTTCGTAAAATTATACTGAAAATTATACTGATCGCCCACACGACTCAAACTATTACGGCACTGGTGCACACGCTCATTATTCGAAGCTTGTTTACATTGCGGGTACCTGAAAAATCTGTTTTTCAATTTCAAATTAAAAATACTAAATGATGTCAAATAGAAAGTTCAGAACTTTTTCTGTCTGGGGAAAAAACGGCCACTGTTTTGAATGTAAACAGTCTTCTGGATTTTCGCGGCAAGTGTGCCTTTAAAATTAATCCATACTCCAAAATCAGCTCAAATGACCGTAAGCTTTATGACGTCACTCTAAAAATTATGGGATAATTGAGGTGGTCTGGCTTTAAAGGGACCACTTTACTAGTAGCCCGTGAAGGGACACGCTTCACTGGGCATCTATAATTTCAATTCATGATGGGGTATAAAGGTCTAAATAATATACCTATTTTTAACACAATTAGAAACTTGTCTCCATGGTTCTGTTAGACAAGAAGATTTTCCCTGTGTCCGTGTGTTTTGGTGTTCATAAATATAATTTTCAGAGTAGAAACGTTTGCGTCCGCCATTTGTTTTTCCTCTTAATATTTCGATGACGTCATTAAGCAATCAGTCTATATGTCTAGATGTATCTTCACCCCTTCCGTGAGTATAACAGAGTTCAACAACGTGTTATATATAAATATATCCATATTAGCCAGGACTATACTCCCTTGTCTGTCCTCTACCTAGGAATTAAATTACATATTTTCTCTTTCTTTTCCAATTATCATATTTTGTTCAATTCCAGGTTACCCGACTTCTTGTCATAGCTGAGGATCCGTACAATTTTGTTGTCAATATATAACAAAGTATTTCAGAAAAAAATTACTGACTAAAATCAAACTTCTGTCTGTCTTCAATCTTATGTAATATCATGGGTTTTGGTTTATTACAACAACCTTTGACTGGGTATAGATGTCTATATGTTTTACCACAGCTACAGAAACTTGTCTCCATTCTGTTTTATACTAAACCGGTGCTGTGATCGATGAAACTAGGTTCATTGGGGATAGAAAACCAGGCTCTTTGCCCAGAGGAAACCCCCGACCTTCGGCGAGTACCTGGCTAGCTTGGTACCCTGCCCCTAAACTCGTACAGGATAGCTCCTAATAACGAGCTATCTTGTACGAGTTAATTAGAGGCAGGGTACCAGACTAGTTGACAACCTGTCCACATGATGAGTGAAAAATCGGCGTAGAAATTTTTCAGTTTTATTCAAACCCGCACCGCATCGATGAAAGGCCTGTGTCGGATCAACTTTTCGAAATTAGGATGTCACAAGGAAAAAAAAGTTATCAAAATTGTGGCCAGACCAACAGGCGAATATTACATTACGGAGGCCTGTCAAATTTCTTCGAGTTATGTTTTCAAAATTTCTACCATGTCACTATATAATAGGCCTCCGTATTTTCGACCTACATGTAGACACATTCGAGTTAAGCCATACGTGTAACAAATTGCTAGTAAAACGTATATATAATGGCGGGTATTTCTTCGGTTATTAAAGCGGGTATAACCAGTATATGCATTTTTATATTTTCAGAGTGGAAAACTGCCATTGCACGACTGACTAACTATGAAGTGATGTACAGAGCAGGACATGTAACTGGTTTGAGGGAATTGCTGACTGACGATTTTCATCTCATGCGCCCCTGGAAACCAACGATTATTGGAAAAACTAGTCAGTAATTGAAAGTACTTCAACGAATGTACCAATGGGTCGCGGGCTAAAAAAAAAATGGAAAATTTTCCTATGTGGGATGGTTGCCATTTACCACCGGGAGGTCGTGGGTTTCCTCCGGGCACAGAGCCCGGTTGCCCCCCACAATAAAACTGACAACGCCGCCATATAAGTGAAATAATCTTGAGCGCAGCGTAAAACACCAAACAATCAATGGGAGTCTCGAAATCACTTGCTCGCTAGGGGGCAGCACAATCAATCAACGAATGAGTCGCGTGGGGTCTAATGAGCTCGGGATCCGTATGGGTCCAAATAAAATCATCGCAGTAGTACTAAAGACACATATGTGTGGCTACATTTCATTTCTGAAATGTATTCGCATAAAATAATCGCAACAGTACTAGAGACACACCAGTGTGGCTACATTCTATTTCTGAAATGTACTGGCATAAAATGATCGCAACAGTACTAGATACACACATGTGTGGCTACATTCTATTTCTGAAAATGCACTCGTATAAAATCGTCGGAACCGTACTGGAGACAACTTTGTGGTTAGGCCTACATCTTTTTTCTGAAATGTACTCGTATAAAATCATCACAACAGTACTACAGACACACCTGTGTGGCTACATTCGATTTATGAAATGTATTCGCATAAGTGGTCGGAACCGTACTGGAGACACAACTGTGTGGTTAAATTTTTTTCTGAAATGTACTCGTATAAATCATCGCAACAGTACTAGAGACACACCTGTGTGGCTACATTCATGTATAAAATCATCGCACACCAGTGTGGTTACATTCTATTTCCGAAATGTACTGAAATAAATCATCGCAACAGTACTACAGACACACATGTGTGGCTACATTCTATTTCCGAAATGTACTCGTATAAATCATCGCAACAGTACTAGAGACACACCTATGTGGCTACATTCATGATGTAAAATGCATATATTCCTCACAATTAATAACTTCTCAACACTTACAAAGTGAATGTAGTTTCGTGTATCTTATGAGAAGTTGGTATTTTTAGATTTTGCGAACATTTTCATTTTAAACTTGCAGTTTTCAGCCAACATCTTGAAATGGCTGCTAAATATAGGGGCAATTTCGTTCAAACAGAATTAGCTAATTGTTCGTCATTTATATCGAGAAATACAAAATAAGAGCTTTCCGTTGATAACAACCTCAGGGGTGTAGTTTTCTCATTGTTAGGTCAGTAAACATGGCTAAAGCTGTCACTGTACTGCCTCTTCAACTGGTGAATTACAGTCAGCTAACCATATACGAACTGGTTCAATGAAATCCACAACGCCGGAGAGTTAAAGATGACATTGTTCTTTATTATTTTGGTCGTTCGTATTAAAAGCGGTAAAAAGCTGCGAAAACAAAAGAAAAGAAAACAATAAGTATCAGATTACGATTACCTTATGCAGCATATGGGTAAAGGGAGATAATTAGACATGTTAAGTAATAGAACCAAGAGTATTGTCCCCTGGTTGAGAATTCCGACATGGATTATGCCCCTTGAACTGATAAAACATTAAACGCGTTTTATTTACTTATGTAGGGTTTGAATAATTGCTTAAGGCTTATTGAACGCGTTTATAAAGATAATGAGGCTTTGTGGAGAAAACATTATGTCTGTAGTTACTGTTATGAATTATTTAAGGTGTCAACCCCTTATGCTTACGTTTATACAAAGTGAAAGTAAATGGGGTTGTAGTTGTAATTTCGGGTTACTTTAGGATAAAGTGAGAAAGGTCTTGAAAGTTCTTACTTGGCACAAACTGTGCAAACATGAAATTGAATGCAATAAAAAGTCACTAACGTTGTGGTAGCTCAAAGTTCATTGCAGAAATGAGACGAAAACACGAAGTTTCTGGGCTGACATCAAACTTGACTCCAGCTTTCCATGAGGTCTAATAGTAAAAGGACCTCCGAACACAAAAGAGTTCCAAACGAAATGAAAATATATTTGGCTGTCTAATGCTAGACAGTACACTCCCCGTCTGATGCTTGGATAAAGCATCACAACACTTCCTCGATAATTCCTTGTAGATGGAGTTAGTCACTAGAAAACAGATATATCATCTCGGTCACAGGTCTGGTGTAAGAGAGTACATTATTTCCTCGCACTACACGTACTACTGCTTTACGCACTTTATGATCTGAGCTCAAAATTGCTTGAGTAACAATCCCAATAGGCCATTCATTGCGATGAGTATCCTTTTCCTTTAGAAGAACGACGTCTCCCGTCTTGATGTTAGGTTGAGCTTGTATCCATTTCCGGCGTGGTTGCAGAGTCTGGATGTACTCGTTCTTCCAACGTTTCCAGAAAACGTCAGCAAGAAGCTGCACACGTTTCCACTGAGATCTGTAAATGTCTCTTTGTTCTCGTAGAGAAGTATCTGTAAGAGGCTCGAAGGAGCCATCAACTTTCTGCGTGAGGAGGGTGTATGGCGTCAAAATGAAGGGTGATTCTGAGTCTGTGGAGACTGGTATGATTGGTCTCGAGTTTACAATTGCAGAGATTTCGGCCATGAACGTTACTAAGACATCGTGGGTCAGGTTATTAGCAGCGACATCTGAGAGCAATGAGTCCAAAATACGTCTTGTGACGCCAATCATTCGCTCCCAGCTGCCTCCCATGTGAGATGAGTGAGGGGAGTTGAACAACCATTTAGCGCCTTGGTCGTTGAGATGTTTCTGTACTGAAGAATCTTCTACATTCACTGCTTCGATGCAAAGATCGTCCGTTGCTCCAACGAAGTTCGTGCCTCTATCAGAGCGGAATTGCTTTACCTTGCCTCTGATAGCCATGAATCGTCGAAGGGCGTTGATGAAAGCAGAACTACTCATGTCCTCTACTACTTCTATATGGATTGCTCTGGTTACTAAGCAAGAGAACATTATAGCCCATCGCTTGCTGTTTGCTGTTCCTCCTCTTGTCCGACGACTAACAATGTTCCAGTGTCCGAAGGTATCTACTCCGACGTAGGTGAAAGGTGGGGCTGGAGTGAGACGGTCCTCAGGTAAGTCTGCCATTTTCTGGTGGGGAGAAGCAGCTCTGAGTTTTCTGCACTTAATGCACTGGTGACACACTGACGAGACGAGACGTTTTCCACTAGTAATCCAGAAGCCGGCCTGTCTTACCGCGCCTTCTGTGAAATGTCGACCTTGACGGCGTACACTTTCGTGGTAATGCCGTACAATCAATAGTGCAAGATGGTTTCTTCCAGGAATGATAATTGGATTCTTTCCTTCAATGTTGAGGTTCGACCTGTTTAAACGTCCTCCTACCCTGAGGATGCCTTCATTGTCTAGGGTAGGACTCAGCTGACGAATTGGACTGCTTTTCGGTAGAGGTTTGTTGGTAAGTATGCATTCAATCTCTTGTTGGTAGGTTTCGTGCTGAACTTGAGAAATTATGAAATGCTCTGTCTTGGCTCGGAGTTCAACAGTGCTTGATTCCAAACATAAATGCCAGCCTTTGCACTTAGTCTGCTTTCCGTAAGTTTGACTTATGTGTTTGAGACGACTTATGGCCTGGACAAGTCGGTTCCATGAGGAAAATCTTTGAAATCTCTCTGATCCCAAGTTGCCTTTTAGCTGCAGACAGATAGTAGTCAGTGCTGTGATGTCCCGTCTAATTTCTTGGTCCTCATCAGGATTGCAAAGTTCAAAACATTCATTAGGATCTGGCGATGACACCAAGGAGGGTCCAAGGAGCCACTCACTGGACTCCATCTCTGAAGCAGGTAAGTTTCTAGTAGCGACATCCGCCGGGTTAAGGTGAGTAGAAACGTAGTTCCATTGTTCTGGAAGTGATGTTACTGACGTACACATAGAACCTTCTTGTCTGGTTGTTTAGATAGCCCAGGACGACTTTGCTATCCGTGAAATATTTGATGGAGGATAAGTTGATGTCCAAATCTTCTGAGATGATTAGACCGAGTTGTACTGCTACCACGGCAGCACACAACTCTAGACGTGGGATGGTGTGCCCATGAGATGGTGCCAACTTTGCCTTGCCAAGGACAAAACCAAACTGTTGATGGTCGTCAATATCTACTGATTTCATATAGGCGACCGCAGCTATCGCTTTTTGGGAGGCATCACAGAAAATTTGAATTTCTCTTGTGACAGGATTGAGAGAGCTGTAGATGCGAGGTATTTGCAGACCGTGTAAAGCGGGTAAAGATTGCTTCCAGGATTCCCATTCTTGTTCAAAGTGGGAAGGTAATGGATCATCCCAGTCTAATGGTTCAGACATTATTTCACGAAGAAGGCCTTTGCCTTGTATGACGATGGGCGCCACAAATCCGAGTGGGTCAAAGATGCTGTTAATAGTGGATAACACACCTCGACGAGTGAACGGTTTACTTTCGAGTGAAGTTTGGAATTTGAAGGAGTCGGTGTTCAAATCCCACAAAAGTCCTAAGCTACGTTGGAGAGGAATATCGTCGGTGCCCAGGTCGAGATCTTTGATGTCCTTGCCTTGATCTGAAGAAGGAAATGCTTGGATAACATCAGCGTTGTTAGATATAACCTTGTGTAAGCGTATATTGGCTTGTGAGGCTAAACAGTTTTGGGTACGTTTGGCTAAATCAATTGTCTCTGAAGCTGAGGGAAGGGACACTAGTGCGTCGTCGACATAAAAATTCCTGGTCACGAAATCAGTTATATCCTCTCCAAATTCCTGTCGCCCAATCTCAGCCGTTTTCCGCAGACCGTAAGTTGCCACCGCAGGGGATGGACTGTTCCCAAAAACATGGACTTTCATTCTGTAATCTACTAGTTCTTTGTTTATATCGTTTTCTTTGTACCATAAGAATCTTAGGTAATTTCTGTGTTTTTCTTGGACATAGAAACAATAGAACATCCGTTCTATGTCAGCTGTAAGGGCAACCTTGTTTTTCCTGAATCGTAGAATAACACCAAGTAAGCTGTTGGTGAGGTTGGGGCCTTTTAACAGTACATCATTCAAACAGAATCCGTTGTGGCGTGCCGATGAGTCAAACACGCCCCTAATTTGTCCTGGTTTTTTGGGGTGGTACACACCAAATAGGGGAAGATACCAACATTCGTCCTGAGGCTGTAGATCGGGTGCGAGTTCCGCGTGGCCATCTTCAAGAATTCTTTCCATGAAGTCGAAAAAATGTTGTTTCTTGAGCGGATTAGATTTGAGACTGTTGTGAAGTGTGTTAGCTCTTTTTAAAGCCTGTGGTCTGTTATTATCTAGGCGGGGGCGTGGTGTTTTGAAAGGTAGGGGAGCTTCCCAGTTGTTCTCAGAATTTTTCGTGAATCCTTCATCCATGATTTTGATGAATTCCTTATCTTCCATTGAATAGCCGGCTTTGTTATCATCTGGAGTTGTCACAAAAATGTTTGAGTCGAGATGTTGGGAAACGTTTGTAAAGAGTTTGCTTTGTTGGGGTGAATTCTTGACAAAGAATGTATTACTGCATGGTTCAAAGTTGGATGGGCGTCCATTTTGAAGAACAAAGGTTTTGTTTGAAATGAATGTTGGTTTATGAACTTTTCCAAGGCAGGTCTCCCCAACTATGACCCATCCCCATTTGAGTTTCTGGGCGTAGGGTGAGTTTTGTGGTCCTGTTTGTTGATTGAGCACGTGGTGAGCACTGGGTACATCTCGGCCAACTAATAACAAAATGTCAGAATTATTGTCCAAAGGAGGTATTATGTCAGCTAAGTTTGCCAAGTGGGGATAATGCATGGCGATGTCCGGAGTGGGGATTTCCTCACGCACATTGGGAATGTTATTACACTCAATAATCATAGGTATATCTATCTGTCCAGTGCCATCGAGTGCCTCGATGACGTAATCTGTAGCGCGTCGGCCAGATGTTGTGGCTTGTCCGTTGCAAGTAGAAAGAGTGTAGGTTGTACTCTCACCGGATTCATTAAATTGATTGAAGAACTGGGACCGGCCTAAAGACACATTACTTTGTTCGTCCAAAATTACATACATTCTTTTGGATATCTCAGGGTGGTCTTTTGGATAAACTCTTACCAAGATATTCTTACTGCAAGACTTTCCTCCAAATGGTGTTTTGCATATTTGTGTGCATTTAGAGATTGCTTGTTTGTCTGACTCCCCGCCATTATTTGACTCGGGTGATGTGAATTTTGATTTAGGAAAGTTGGACTTGTTTAAGTGAAGTGCGGTTGGATGCTTGTTACTGTCACATAGGGTACATTTAATGTCAATGTCACAAGTTTTGGCCATGTGTTGGTTGGATTCACAGCAACGGAAACAAATGCGGTTTTCACTTAAAAAGTTTTTTCGATCTTCCAGTGTTCTTGTTCTAAAACCACGACAATCGTTTAATGAGTGATTTAATTTGTGAATGGGACACAGCTTGGATGGCTGTTGTGTGTCTTTTGATAGAAAAGTCTGAATTTCTGTTTTCTTTGTAGAAACATGAACTCTGGGATTTGGTGGTCTTGTATTAAACCTCTCTGTTTTGTTTACAGGGTTTGGCAGATCGTAGGCGAAACTTGGGTCGTTTCTTGTTCTACTGACGTCTCGAATAAAATCGACAAAAACAGAGAATGGGGGAAATGATACGTTATTTTGTACTTTATATCTGGATGCACATGATGTCCATTTTTCTTGGAGGCTGTAGGGTAGTTTTCTAACGATAGGAATTACTCCAGTTGACGAGTCAAAGTATGCCAGTAGTGATCTGTATTTATCTTGAACTTTAATTGATTCTATCTGAGATAATAGGTCAGAAAGTTCGTAGAGTTGTTTATTGTCTCTGTTGGATAATTTAGGAAATTTCTCTAGTCTTAATTTCAGTGCCGATTCGACCATTTACGGAGATCCAAATCTCTCATCAAGTCTGTTCCAAATTAGCTTAAGTCCTCTTTCTGGGTTGGTAATATTGGCGGCTCGAAGACTTAGAGCGTGCTTTACAGACTGGGGGCCTAGCCACTTAACTAATAAATCTGTCTCTTCTCTCACATTAACGTCCAATTCTCTGGCAACGCTCAGAAAACCCGATTTCCAAGAAGTGTATCCCTCTGGTTCGTCGTTAAAATTAGTGAGTCTTGTTAATAACAGATCTTTTCTCAACAGGTATTTAGTGAAGTCAGTGCTTGCAGGCGGATGGGGAAATCCAGATGTATTGTAAAACTGGGAACCAAAAGGTGGATAATATGGAGATGCATTTGGGTTTAGTACTGGTTGAAATTGTGAGCTGTTATTAATGGGCTGAGTGCTCTGGGAAAATTGAAGTTCATCAATGTCAGGCTTGTGTGTTTGAGGTTGTGGCTGAGTAGTTGAATTCAAATGTCTGTCATTCATAGATGGGCCCCTATCTAGATTAGGATTTGATTGGTTGATTGTGTCTGTGTTTATGACGTGTACCAAACTGTCTTCTGATTGTTTACTGTGTTGTCTGACGTATTCATCTGTGCGTTCAGCTGATTTTTCAGAGGGGACATTAATTTGTGATTTTATTTCTGTTTCACAAAAAGTTTCTAATGCATCGATCTCTGCTGTTGCTTCGGCTATTTCTTTGTGTGTTTGTAGGAGATCTAAGTCCGCGTCGATCTCCGCTCTGCGTTTCCGCAACTCTCCTTCCTTTATGACGTATTGTAATTTGGCCTTGGCGGCCTCTGCCTGGGCCTGTTTAAGGGCGAGTGTGGAGCTCACTGATTGGTTGGACGTTCTTGAATTTGAAGTCCGTTTAGATATATCAGATTTGGCATCTTGAGTGTCTAAATTATCTTTACTTGACATAATGGCTGTGGAAAATATTTATTCCCATGAAGAAAAATTTACTGTTGTAAGTGTAGAAACAATTGTCGAGAAAAATATTCCGTAGGCAACAGGACTGTGTATATTCAGAAATAAGTAGAACTGCTTGGATACCTGTGTAGAACTATTTAGTCTCTTGAAGTTGTTTAGATGTAGAAGTTTTTATCTTCCATATGTCTTTTGGTGAAGATCAGCTTTTCTTCTCTGTGTTTTAGCTTGTAAAACCTTTTTACTGTACTGCCTCTTCAACTGGTGAATTACAGTCAACTAACCATATACGAACTGGTTCAATGAAATCCACAACGCCGGAGAGTTAAAGATGACATTGTTCTTTATTATTTTGGTCGTTCGTATTAAAAGCGGTAAAAAGCTGCGAAAACAAAAGAAAAGAAAACAATAAGTATCAGATTACGATTACCTTATGCAGCATATGGGTAAAGGGAGATAATTAGACATGTTAAGTAATAGAACCAAGAGTATTGTCCCCTGGTTGAGAATTCCGACATGGATTATGCCCCTTGAACTGATAAAACATTAAACGCGTTTTATTTACTTATGTAGGGTTTGAATAATTGCTTAAGGCTTATTGAACGCGTTTATAAAGATAATGAGGCTTTGTGGAGAAAACATTATGTCTGTAGTTACTGTTATGAATTATTTAAGGTGTCAACCCCTTATGCTTACGTTTATACAAAGTGAAAGTAAATGGGGTTGTAGTTGTAATTTCGGGTTACTTTAGGATAAAGTGAGAAAAGTTCTTGAAAGTTCTAACTTGGCACAAACTGTGCAAACATGAAATTGAATGCAATAAAAAGTCACTAACGTTGTGGTAGCTCAAAGTTCATTGCAGAAATGAGACGAAAACACGAAGTTTCTGGGCTGACATCAAACTTGACTCCAGCTTTCCATGAGGTCTAATAGTAAAAGGACCTCCGAACACAAAAGAGTTCCAAACGAAATGAAAATATATTTGGCTGTCTAATGCTAGACAGTACAGTCACAATGCTGCGTCCCAAGGACTGTTAAGCAAGAAAACATCTACAATGTACTCATACATCCCGACTGTTTGAAGTATGTCTATTAAAACGCCCAACTTCTCATAACAATCAAAATGTATGAAAATGTCCACATATTGGTACGTCTTGCCCTTCAATAGGCCTATATTTAACTATTTGAACTCGTCTGTTCGACCCCACTTGCAGATGTTACAATAGAGAAGAAATTCCAGTTCGACTTACCACTTGCCAACATTTTCATCCGAGACTTCTGTGGAAATGGAGTGGTGTTTGAATTTGCTCTCTCTTATCGGTTGTAGGATGGACAGAAACGGGTTGGGCCGTAAGTTTTTCAATATTATTGGTTGCACTTTAAGCCTCCGTGTAAATCTCAATAGGCCTGCGCTTAATGACGTCACTGGAAAATTATGGGATATTTGGGGGGGGGGGCGTTTGTTGTGACCGCTTTACTTGTAACCCCGATGAGAGCCTCGGTGGTCCAGTGGGTTAGAATGATCGTTCCTCAGTCCCACACATACCTTTCATCGGTGTGGCGCGGGTTCGAATTAAGCACGAAGTAATTTTCGAACAATATTTCGGTTCGTACAGGTTTTTGGATGAACTTCAAACACTCTTATTGTCTTCAGAATTTATGAAAAAAAGTTCGACTTTTCTCAGTTCATGCCACTTAAAAGTATTATCACTTTAAGATAGTGCAATAGGCTTATAAATTGCAGGTTTGCACATTTTATTTAGACATATCTTTAGTTAGTTTTTGGACAATCAACACGTTCTAAGGAAAGTTTTAATTTTTGTTAAATATTTTTCAGGGGCCTTGCTTTAGCTGTGGAGGAAGAGGACGGTTAAATTTTCGTCAATATCCTGGAACACTTTTGCAAAACGTCTTGAGAAAAATAGCCAATGATTTCAACATTCTGTTTTAACATCAAAATATCAACATTTCGGCAGCTCATGCCACTAAAGATATTGCAATTTAAATTGCAGGTTTACACATTTTGTTTAGACATATCCTTAGCTTTTTGACAATTAACATGTTTAAAAGAAAGTTTTAATTTTTGTTACATCTTTTTCAGGGGCATTGCTTTAGCTGTGGAGGAAGAGGACACGGTTAAATTTTCGTCAATATCCTGGAACATTTTTGCCAAGGTTCCTTAAAGTGGACATTGAGATAATAAATTGAGTTTCCAACCACTCCTTGAAGTGTCATAACAGTCGGGTCATTTCCTTGAAGGGCCATACCGCTCGACATTGTTTACATTTTTCGTCACATTTCTGCTATATGGTAAAATAAGAGTCAATTGTCTTTAAACAAGCATTCTGTGAGTATTGCATAGCAATGCATAGTCCCCTACCGGAAGCTGAGGTGCAAGTTTAATGAACATTTTCATGGGCGGTAAATTCTGTACCTGAGCGGAACTAAATGGTCGTAATTCATCATAATACAAGTTATTTGCGAACATCAATCAGCGGCTATGAAAAGTAATTAATCATTAAAGGCACACTTGCCGCGAAAATCAGGAATATTGTTTTATACATTAAAAAAGAAAGACCGTTTTCTGTATTTTTCCCAGACAATATAAGTTAGGAACTTTCTATTTTTACCAAAATTTAAAAGTTTGGACGTCACTTTGTATTTTTAATTTGAATTTGAAAATTTGAATTGTTAGGTACCCGGAACGTAAACAAACCAAACTGCTCGCACAAGCGCATTTTATGTTTCAGTCGAGTGAGTGAACTAACGGCACAGTGTAATTTTACTTAGGTCTATTTATCTGAGAAATACAGACTGACGATCGGTTAACAGCGACTGGGAAAGCCTGCTGATAATTGTTTGAGTGTAAACCACAGATACAAAGGCCTGAAAGGAGGGTAATCCAACACGAAAGTTGACCGACACTGATCGTTGTTGTTGTAATCAGACTTCGAGGAGGCCGGTTGGCTGAATGGATAAGGCAGCCGGCATTTAGTGCTGGCGATAGGTGCCATACTCTGGGACCTGGGCTCGATTCCCGTTTCGGGCGTCACCCAAACATCGGTAGAAGAATTTCTACCATATTTTCAAGTAAGTGTAATCCCAAAATAACGAGAATACTTCGATTCTTCGTTTGTTTTTCATCCCATTTCTACATTCTAAAGCTAACTAGACATGTTTTATGTGTCCTATGTTTAAATTTAGTGGTATTAGTCGTAGTAAGCTCATGTAAACTGTTTTTTTTTGCAAATTTAAACAGGCTACGGCGGCAAATTGGCCTTTAAGGTTTGAGAAATTCAAGTTTCTTTAATAAATTTTCCTACTAACATCCATAGGCTATTGTCTTCGTGTGACCAGTCCAAAGTCAATCTGACAAATTATAGCTTGATGCATTGTTGCGATAAATATCCATAAACACATTGACACGAACAGGAACACATTTTTGCTGCTTGGGCCATTTGTAAAAGGAGAAAAATGTAACTGATACTTCAGCAATTGTTCGATTCTAGCGTAGTTGCTCCGTTATACATGTAGAAAAATAAAACCGAATATAAAACAAAACATCCATTATGGTGCAATTTCGAATTGTATTTCGATATAGGATGGCAAAATATAAAGGCAATAAATAATAAAGTTTCTAAAAAGTCAATGGAAATGATTGTCATTCAGGGATTGTACATTGTTACACTTGTCTTTGTCTTTTTGCCATTGGAGATGGATGTCTTTCTGGTGATTCGATGTTAGGGGAAGCAACTCGTTTTCTTCTCCTAGTATTTGACTGACGACAGGGATAACCTGCTTGTTTGCGTTTAAGACACACTTCTTTTTGAAGTCCCCTGTCCTCTTTTTTGTTGTCCAGAACTTCATCGTTGTGCCAATCGTTGGTCCATTTTGGAGGTTTGACAATGACGTATCCATCCGCGTCAGGTATATAATCCTCTGGTGGGGGTCTTTTCCGGTTTAAACTTTTTATGACGAATTCAACCCACTCGTCATCGCTTTCGTCATCGATGAACAGTTTTAAGCTTCTCTTTACATCAGCTGGCAGATACCGTCTCTCCGCCAATACCTGGTCTAGTTTATGTGCTGGTAATGCATCAGGTGGCTTCTGTTGCACAGTCCTTGCCAACAGATGATGGGGAGGATTTGTTGGTACGCTGGTCAACTCTTCCTTCCAGATCGGAGGCAGTGCGATGACAAAGCCATCTTCGTCGACAATATCATCTGGCAATGGGGATCTTTTCCTACTGAAACATTCAATAGCAAACTCTATCTCGTCAGTATCCCATGTATCATCCACAAATAGCTGTAACCCGTCTTTCACATACTTTGGTAAGTTTTCTGGTATCATCGATTTGAGTTTTGTTATCTTGGGCGTTTCCTTTAAAGGATTCTCTGCAAGTGATTCTCTGCAAGTTGGAATTTCGCAAAGCTCCTGGTGTACATCTGTGAACGGGATTGGCGGCGGGCGGATCTCTTGTCTTGCAATACAAGATAGATTTCGGCCTCGTTCAGTCTGGCGAACTTTCTGGGGTTGGGGTAATCCGGTGGTGAACTTCCTACCATCGTTTCTCTCTGTGGTCGTTTCATTAGGCGGCAAAACTACCCATTTATCCTCTGTCTTGTCATTCAGTTTCATCTGAAAACCAAGAACACGAAAATGTATTGCAGAAATTGGGATTATTTTATCATATCGGTAAAAAGTTTTAAAAAAATCAAATATCCGAGAAAAAAACAATATTTTATAAAATTTTTTTTAGTTAATTCCATATAAACTTAAAACTAGGCCTAGACTAAGAAATCTCGTAACAAGGACCTTGATACACAAAAGTCGATAACCACCATATATAAACAAAGAAAAAAGTTAAGCACCCCCCTGGGGACCGATAAAATCATTGGTATAAGGAGATTGTTGGCAAACTGATATTGCAGAAACGATTGTGATCATATAGGGCAACATTCTGGCGATAAGAAACCCCCATTAATGACAATAAGCTATACAATTTATTCAGGATATCGTTAGCCAAATCAAAAGTGTATTCAACGTTTCAACCCAGTTGCTAAGGTCGTTCTTCATACAAAAGATGATCTATGTTATATTACTCTACTTCTAAATGCCTACTTAGCAAGTAATGTACATTGCAGTTGATGAAAACGTCCCAATAGATGTCGAACAATTCTTGTTGTTCGCCAAAAACTTACGTCGTAGTGATCCTATAATTACTTCTCTTTATACATATTTACCTGCATATTTCGAACCCTAGACAGACTGGATAGACATTTCCAATTGTTGTAATTCTCGTTAGTCATTAAACTGGTAGGATGCATTCTTGTAAACTTGATTGGCAATGAAGAATTTACGTCACTATTCGGTTAATTGCATTCTGGCGCTACTGCACTGGCCATGTTGGTTGTCAATCAATGAATGTCACCGTCGCTACGTTAGTGACGTCATAATCGATATTCGGTGGAGGTTGTTTTGTTCACGTCATACAAAAACGTTTTCTGAAAAGGGCTAAGTGACGTCATAATCGATATTCGTCAGGGTGTTTCGTTCACGCCATACAAAAAGTTTTCTGTATGAACAAAGTGACGTCATAGAGACTTTATACTAGGAAATGTTTCATATATATTTGTCAATCACGATGACGAGCCTATCTTTGTGTAGTCATCACAATTGATATATCTGTGGATCGCAACAATATGTACGTGATTTTTCTCTAAAAAAGCATAACATCAAGGGGTCTCATTACATGTCTGTGTAAAGTTTTCAATACTTACTTTTTTCGATTAAACATAAAAGAGTTGGCATTGTCTTACCTGGGTCTAGTTTCACAAATCGATCTTAGCTAAGTGTGATCTTAACTACCATGGCAACCAATGCTAAAGGTATACGTTGCTATTGATAATTAAGATCACCTTAAGCTAAGATCGCTTTGTGAAACTGGGTCAGAAACCCAGAGAGTAATTAAAGGGATTTGAAGGGAGTGAGGTGTTGAATATCCCGACCCACAAGCGATCTTCTCGGGACCCATGAACCATATTGTAGTAATATTGAGAGCGGATCTCTGAGCAAACTATGTACCAGAAGCTTTGGAATAAGAACACTTTGTAGTAGAGGATTTAACCTACTTTCTACACCCGTTCCCCCCAAACAATCACAAGAAATGGAAAACAGATAAAAATCATCAGTAGTTTTTTTTATTTAAAGGAAAACTGTTAGAAAGTATACCACGGGGTACCCTGAACTCTATGCCCGCTCTTCAAATGCCAATGCATTGGACGTCAGTGATTACAGAACAGTAAATTTAAAGGCATATACATGTATACTGGCAAAATTCATATATAAACTCAGTCTGCATGGATCGACTGATTGATTGGTGTTTCTTTGTCGCCGCACTCAATTAAGATCATTTCATTTATGTGTTGGCGTTGCCAGGTTTTTGGGGGCAAGGAATCGGGTCCTTTGCCCGGAGGTTACCCCACATCTTCACCCAGTACCTGGCTACTCTTCCACATACGGATTTTTTTTTAAAAATCTTTATTTTGTCTGAGTGAGAATCGAACGCGCGCCGCATTGATGGAGGGCCTGTGTTAGACCGAGGAACTATCACTCTAACCGACTGAAAAATTTTCTGACTGGGTTTTCACTCGAACGACCTGAGGGATGGTTGCCAGTTAAGACCTGAAGGTCGTGGGTTTCCTCCGGGCATAGAGCCGGTTTCCTTCCGAAAAAAAACTGGCAACGCCGCCATATAAGTGAAATAATCTTAAACACGGCGTAAAATACCAATCAATCAATTTAAAACGATGTCGATGTCAAATGTTTTGCCTAGCATTACAAGCAGTCCCATTTTTACAGGCATTGAAAGACTTCGCACAATCCGAACACACTTCGGCTGTCTTCGCTCGTTATCGTTCGGCTTTTTCCAATCTCATTCTCGCGAGATCCCCTGCTACTACGTGAACGCGACAGACCTCTCAGGCCGTTACAAGCCATTTGCCAATCTAAACAGAGAAGTTAATCTTCGCATGCGAGACTTAACCTCTCAGCCATACGGAAGCCATATTAGAGAGTCCATGTACGCGGATTGATCTCAGCCACACCACACCGCCGCGAGAACTTCTTTGACCTATAAATAAACACGTGGCCCACAGCCGATTATGTTGATATTGTAGCTTGGTTGTATAATAAAGATTTTCGCTGGACGCGAAGGCCATTAGAAAAAAATAAATTTCTAAGAATGTTTGTAACTGCCGTTAGATTTATGATTTTGCCTTTTCAAGAGTGAAATCAACTGTACAAAGACACATTATACCACGACAGATCTCTTGAAGTTGAACACGTGTAAAGTGTCTGAGACAGACAGTGAGGTGTGTAGACAGTAGAGTATAGGGCCTATACCCTACCACAATTCACTGCAGTAAAAGCCTTGTCTTATTATTTAATAATCTGGTATTCAGCTGTTGGTTGAACAACCAGAAAAAATCAGAATGGAGTAGATATTTAAATTTATAAATTCATAATTACAGTAAGCCTGACAAATAGGACCTTAAAGTTGGTAATTTGAGCACTTACAGTGTAACTGGCACCATAAATAAGAACTGACAAAAAATGTACTTCATTGACTGGGTTTAACTTTGTTTTAAGGATAAATGAAGTAGAAAAGTAACATGGAAAGAAATTCTTGTTAGGTAGATGCAAAATAAGTTATCTTTACCAAACAATTTTGAGTGGATTGACCATTCAATTTTTTCATCCTACCCAATAATCAAAGATTTATTTCAATTATTAGGGGGTTAGAAATGTGAAATCCTGACCTTCCACTTGTTGATTAATGTTCGACTTCTATGACGGTCTGAATTATTTAATTTCATTATTGTGAGGTGCAGTGTTTGATGAGGAAGCCAGGCTTTTTTCCCTAATAGAAACATCTGACGTTTCAGGTGCTTGCATGATCATACATGTATATATTGAAAACCCTCTCATTTTGTTTCTCCATTTTATTATTTTAACTGAGTTGGATTCGAACCGGAGGCCCATGGATGGCTTGGGACACGTCGGAGTGAGACACTTTATCTCTCTACACAACTACCCCAAGGAACCCACTCCCCTCTCTCCCACCATCAACAGAAAACAAAAATGATCTAGAATTGAACAGATATGCATTGATTGTAATAGATTATAACATTTTATCTCGTACATTATATATATATTTATAGAGGACAATGTGACATAACTAATTTGGTAACAGCATATCAATTACAAAGGGTTCTCAAATCTGAAAATTACACATTAGATTCTGTTAAAGAAGAAATGTCTCTTGAAACTTTAAAGGTTATTCAAATAGCTATCTTATTTTCTAATTGGCTTATATTCAATTCAATTTCACTGTACAAAACACCAAGTGAAGGGCAGTGTATACCAATTTAAAAAGAGCAATAGCATTAAATTAACTAAGAGAATACAGAAACATAAAGATTATTGAATTAATAGGAGGGCCTGTGCCCAATAGCATGTTTATCATGTGGGATGTCGTATGTTAGTGGCAAGTTGAATTGACTGACATATTGGCTTGCAGGTATATTGTTAAGTAAAGTGAAAATGAACTTTTCATGATCATTTAAAGTACTAAATATAGGACAAATATCTATGATTTGGGAAAATAAAGGGGTACGTAAATCTTTATAATTTGGACATGCAATTATGAAATGATGTTCATCTACTAGGATACCTGGGCAAAACACGTTTTGATAAATGAAAACGTAAATGACGCCCTTTTTCTATTTTTGATTAATCCAAGTTTCCGTACCAGTATATATTTTGTCCAATTTTTACAAAAGAAATGAAGAAATCCACGGCATCAGTCAAGTGCAAGTTAAATTGCATGTCGAAATCTTGGTAATGTTCCCCAGCCTGATATGTTGAGCACATGGTAACATAGTTCAATGTAATAAACCTTTAACTTTTATATTCAATGTTTTCAGATAGTTCTTGATACCCTCTAGTGTTTCTGCACATCCTCATTTTTTTATTTTTCATGAACCATAATGACATGACAGATATGATTTTACTGCAGTGGAAAACAGCTTAATCTGAAACAAAAAATATAATATGTTATAACTACAATTATTGAACACAAAATTCTATAAAAGTTATAGATATTTTAGATATTTCCTTTCAAAATGCAAGTCTATATTTTATTTTATTTTCACCATAGCTTTATGTATTTTTTCAATATTGATATAATATATTTAGCTCTCCACTGTATTAACTGTTATTCACTGTCCCTCTTTATTGAATAGTTATAATATGCTATTATTATATTATATTCACCTCCCAGCCAATATATGTAGGGCCTACGTGAAGAGATTATTTTCCTAAATTAGTTTTTTTGGAAATGGCATGAGCATCCAAAGTTGCTGTTTTTTTGCTAACAGTTTTGGGAGTTTAGAGTACATCGAAAACCCATAATAAAAGACATCAAAACAAATAATATGCATTTAGCTGTATGAAGCAATGTTTATATGAAATTGAAAACTGTAAACAAAATTTAAATAACAGGGATGTATATAATTTCATTCATTCTAGGCCTAAGTTACTTATTTACACCACTTTAGCAGATCATCTAATTTGCATTTCTGAGGGAAACAATAACTGGTAATTTCCTAGTATTGTTTCATCAATGAAATATCAATATTTTGCAGCTCATGCCAAATTAGTTTACCCTTGTTCTAAATACTGTATTGCAAGTTTAGTTAAAATAAATCATAATTCATATTACATGTAGGCCTACATACAAACAATTCCCAAAGAAAAAAAATTGTACCAGCGTAGTTGAACTAGTTCAAAATATAAAGAAAGATATTGTGCGACATATGTGGGGTACATAAAATAAAACCAAACAAACAGCATGACAACGAACATTCAGGCACTGGACGCAGGGGCTGACTGAAGCATGAACCTGCTGGCTGGAATGGCCCTGTACAGGCAGAGTAGTGCTGGCTACAACTACCGACCGTACTGTCTGCGCCTAACCGCAAAATACAATTGAAAGTAAAATGAGTTTACCTGGATGCCTTAGTGCTGGATGCAAACGCTATAAATCTCAGCAGATAAAAATTATACACTTGCCTGTATAGTCCCTCGTTTCTGGTCGTGATTTTAAGGAATGTTTAGCTAGTAAACAGCTGTGAACGACCACTCAGACTAGTCTTCGGAATCGTCGCCATGTTTTGTGTTGACAAATGACGTCAGGAACTATATTTTGAACGGCTTTCAACGGCTTCTGTCCCTTTCAGACATAAACACCATGCTTTCTGGATGTATTCTCTTTTAAGAGTGGGTTTTGGAAGGTATGGGGCAGTTAATTTTACAAGTTGTTCGGTTATAACCATTTCCCATCTCTCGCGGGTTTTCCCATGTCTAAGATGTCCCGCCATTAGCCACATGCTTAGTTCTGAAGCGAAGGGGAGGTAAGCATGTGGGCACGATTGGCCATTTGCCTTAGTCTGCTAAGGGGAATCCCCTTTGGCCAGAGCTGCGGAGAAATACTCTCACTACAATCACATGACGTAGACATACAAAATAGCATGTTGTAGGCTGGCCTGTTCACAATCGCGGAGGGTAGAAATATAGTTCCTGTATTTCCTCAACGATAATTCAAAACTTAAGGGCGTGTACCAAAAACGAAATACAAGCCAACATATAGAATCAGGTAAAGATCACGTACAAATCAATTTTGGAAGTAAGTTTGATTACCCAAATTTTGGGTAAAATGGCTTGGAACGGCCTGAGAGGTCCGTCGCGTTCACGTAGTAGCAGGGGGTCTCGCGAGAATGAGATTGGGCTTTTTCACGTACGTAAATCCAGTCGGAACTCCCTTCGGCTATCGGCTTTGACCAAAGTGAGTAGATTAACAAGAGTGGTCACTTCGTCCAATCAGCATTGCCGGCATGTTTTCTGGCCCCCTAGCGGAAGGGTGTTCCGACTGTACACGATTCGACTGAAAAGCGCCCCCTAACAAAAGGAGGTTCCTAATAATCGAATCGTGTCCGCGTCAGGGGGTACTTTAGTTACCATTGTAAATATTTCCAAGTTATGATTGTTACACTTTTTGTTGTTTGTACTCTGCTTTGTTCAAGTACCAAGTACAATAAAATTGAATTAAATTGAAATTATTCAAATTCAACATGGCGCGGACGAAGTGACCACTCTTGTCAATTTACTCTCTTTGCTTTGACACGCACGTAAATCACTCGGAACATCCTTCGGCTATCTTCGCTCGCTACCGGTCGGCTTTGACACGCCTCGGACAGTCTGCGCTTTTTATACGGTAAATCACCGTATTTTTGGGCTGAATAAAAATGGCGTCGAAAGTAAATATCAAAATGTTTTACTGCAGACGAAAAAAGAAAATAAAAATAATTATAAATTTATTAAATGCTAATATCATTTAGAAAGATATTTGTTTATATATTATATTTAGCCCGGTAAAGCACATGTTGTGTAACGCAAAGAAGAGACGCAGTTTTGGTACGTTCCAGGAATCCTCCAATACTTCAATTATAAAATTGATCGCGCCTGAAAGTAAACAAACAGAGTATTTCGGTCCCTTACATTATCACGAGGACACTTTCGATGGGCCCTGAAGAGGGTATGGAAATTGTCGGTTACACGGCTACCTTTTTGGTCGCGAGTGACGTAAATCGCCGAAGTTTCAGATTGAGACTTTGTTTATCCATGTATTAAGTCCCGCTTATCTCACCGAAAGTAAAATGTTCTCAAATCATTGATTCCGCTTTGCATTTCGTCTAATTTAAGGCAAGCATATCACATATAGGCGTAGACAAGGGGGAACTTGGAGGGCTTCAGCCCCCCACCAAATATTGGCACAAAAAAAAAACAGGGAAAAGGCAGAAAAAAAGGAAACACCCGGAGTACAAAGTTATGACAAAACATTATTTGTAATAGTCACAATGATAGTGAAAATGTTGATTGCCTGGGTATATTGGTCGAATCTCGAATCTCTCGAATCTCCAAAACATGTTCAGCCAGTCGTGGCTCCGGGAGACAAATTCATTGGCAACGTCCTTCAACGGGATGGCATCTGTCCGGTCTTTGTGTACATGCAGGATCATCAGCCAGTTGAGTCTTGATTGTGTTGTCGTAGTGTGCAACCAGGTTTTCAATCTTCTGAGAGTACTGAAACTTCTCTCGCTGGTGGCATTGGTCGACGGCATTACCGGAATGAGCTTTGTGTGCTTCACCACTTTTGCGCGGATATTCTTACATGGTTTCATGTGGTTTAAAAGACACCACTATTTTTTTTTAATAAACATGTTTGCTGTAGTCTTCTGATCCATCATTCATGTAGGCAGCCGCCATCCAGGGAGAGTTTCCTTAGATACATAATCCAAAGAAGCAAGGAATGTGTCGTGGTATATATTTATGATCACTAAAACACACGGGCACAAGGAAAATCTTCTTGTCTAAAATAACCATGGAGACAAGTTTCTAATTGTGTGAAAAATAGGTATATCATTTAGACCTTTATACCCCATAAATTGTTGTAACAAACCAAACCTGTGGTATTTCATTAGGTTGACGACTGACAGGAGCTTAGCCTTGGTCAGTAGAATTTTCTGGAATCGTTTTGTAACACATTGACAATAGTTACGCATCTTTACTATGGCAAGAACATCGGTGGACTGAGATTGAACCCCATAAATGTTGCTTCCTCAACCCCCCCCCCACCCCCCGGCACAGAAAAAACTATGCAACAAACAACAAAGAACCATACACTCTATCTCACAACCAGCAAACAACAAGGTTATAAACTTCATCTCATAACCTACAACCAACAAACAAACAACAAGGTTATAAACTCCATCTCACAACCTACAACCAACAAACAAAACGGCCATAACCTACAACCAGCAAACAACAAGGTTATAAACTCCATATCATAACCTACAACCAACAAACAACAAGGTTATAAACTCCATCTCATAACCTACAACCAGCAAACAACAAGGTTATGGACTCCATCTCATAACCTACAACCAACAAACAGGAAGGTTATAAACTCCATCTCATAACCTACAACCAGCAAACAATAAGGTTATAAACTCCATCTCATAACCTACAACCAGCAAACAACAAGGTTATAAATTCCATCTCATAACCTACAACTAGCAAACAACAAGGTTATAAACCCCATCGCATAACCTACAACCAACAAACAACAAGGTTATGGACTCCATCTCTTAACCTACAACCAACAAACAACAAGGTTATAAACTCCATCTCATAACCTACAACTAGCAAACAACAAGGTTATAAACTCCATCTTACAACCTACAACCAACAAACAACAATGTTATAAACTCCATCTCATAACCTACTTCTAGCCAACAACAAGGTTATAAACTCCATCTCATAACCTACAACAAGACAACAGGGTTATAAACTCCATCTCATAACCTACTTCTAGCAAACAACAAGGTTATAAACTCCATCTTACAACCTACAACCAGCAAACAACAAGGTTATAAACTCCATCTCATAACCTACTTCTAGCAAACAACAAGGTTATAAACTCCACCTCATAACCTACAACCAGCAAACAACAAGGTTATAAACTCCACCTCATAACCTACAACCAGCAAACAACAAGGTTATAAACTCCATCTCATAACCTACAACTAGCAAACAACAAGGTTATAAACCCCATCGCATAACCTACAACCAACAAACAACAAGGTTATGGACTCCATCTCTTAACCTACAACCAACAAACAACAAGGTTATAAACTCCATCTCATAACCTACAACTAGCAAACAACAAGGTTATAAACTCCATCTCATAACCTACTTCTAGCCAACAACAAGGTTATAAACTCCATCTCATAACCTACAACAGGACAACAAGGTTAAAAACTCCATCTCATAACCTACTTCTAGCAAACAACAAGGTTATAAACTGCATCTTACAACCTACAACCAGCAAACAACAAGGTTATAAACTCCATCTCATAACCTACTTCTAGCAAACAACAAGGTTATAAACTCCACCTCATAACCTACAACCAGCAAACAACAAGGTTATAAACTCCACCTCATAACCTACAACCAGCAAACAACAAGGTTATAAACTCCATCTCATAACCTACTTCTAGCAAACAACAAGGTTATAAACTCCATCCAACAACCAACAACCAGCAAACAAGGTTGAAAACTCCATTTCATAACCTACAACTAGCAAACAACAAGGCTATGAACTCCATCTCATATCCTACAACCAACAAACAACAATGTTATAAACTCCATCTCATAACCTACTTCTAGCAAACAACAAGGTTATAAACTCCACCTCATAACCTACAACCAGCAAACAACAAGGTTATAAACTCCATCTCATAACCTACTTCTAGCAAACAACAAGGTTATAAACTCCATCCAACAACCTACAACCAGCAAACAACAAGGTTATAAACTCCATCTCATAACCTACAACTAGCAAACAAGAAACATAGCTTTCGACATCATAGGCCAACAGAATCAGAAAAATGACCGAATAACCCTGGAAAATG
The DNA here is from genome assembly GCA_963971465.1 of Lepidochitona cinerea. Taxonomy (NCBI): domain Eukaryota; kingdom Metazoa; phylum Mollusca; class Polyplacophora; order Chitonida; family Tonicellidae; genus Lepidochitona; species Lepidochitona cinerea. The sequence continues at coordinate 13,375,400 of OZ020562.1, read as the reverse complement.
GCAAAAACACCAGGAAAATCCTTCCTTTTGATAAATAGTTTGATCCTCATATCTATATATGCCCTGTTATTAGCCCAGAACACCCCTCTGGCGATCTCGGAGAGCGGAGCTTCAGGGGCCTTGGCGGCCCCTGGACCCTCGCCTATTGAGCTGGGATAATAATTCAGCCCCCCCCCCCCCGAAATTCCGAAACGTGTCTACGCCATTGTATCATAGTGTGCATCAGCCAAAACAACCCCTCCCCACCAATCTAAAATAGAGATTGATCCTACTGAACTTATAGTCCGCCATTTTGCTAGGTGACGGACTATTGTGCCGTTTTCTACTGCGCAGTGCATAGCGCTTAGCAAATCTAGTTGTTATAAGATATCTATGATTTCGCAACCGGCAGGAAAAGACAACTCGTACAGTTTGTTTCGCTCGCCGGTTTGATTGCGCGTGCGCACTGAGTCGATCTCTGTTGATAATCGTTAATGCCTGCCGCGAATTTTGAATTGGAGTTGAAAGCGATCCCAAATCGATCTAGGCAGACCTTAGACTTGGTCAGACGTTAAAACAAATACCCCGTACGCAAAGAGGAAGGAATTTTGAAAGGACAGATGTCCGGTAGGACCCATTAACTAGCATATTTATTTAGTACGGGTGTCACGAAGGGTCGTCCCTTCGTTTTCAGGGGGGATTTATCTTTGACCATAAAACGAGAGCTATTGAGTATGGTCAAAGTTTTGGCTATGACAGATTCAGCTTCGACCTGTACTCTTGCCGTCTTGGATCCTATATATTTGTTCATAACTTGGACAGTTATTCGACCTGCTAATTTATCAGTGATATCTGTGTGTGAATTCTATCAAGAATTTATTCTGTGGATTTACCAGTGTGTTTTCAAGATTCATTCTCTGGATCTGTATTTCGTGGCCATCGGATTTAAACCTGTCAACTTTTGAAGGATTACCGATTTCTCGGAACTGTAAATACTTGACTTGTATAAGGAAGTCATTTTGATATATGTTTTCTTTAGGGGTTTCAGTCACGTGACCTCTCAGCCTAGAAAAATCGGCTGCTGTGTAAAAATTTGTGAAAGTTGAACATTGAGAATTAATCTACTAGTAAATACTTAAGTGCCGATTCTGAAACTTTACACAAAGCATAATAAAGCATTCAAGGGTTACCGTGATTTTTTTCAACACGCTAGCTTTGACAGATTCGGAAATTTCGTAAATTGTTCGGTCCGATGTTTGGTCACCGCGTCGCTTCGGCTACCCGGGACCGTCGAAGGCGTGATTTTGGGGGTTTACACGAGGCAAAGTTGCGCCAATTCCGGGCTCGGTGATTGGTTCCATGGACTTGGGAGGTTGGCAACTGTCACCAGGACATCTCGAGGATCATTATGGTGGGTGGCGAAGTCTGTAGACCGATTTTTACGGATTTTACGATGAATTTTGTGCTTTTTGAGTCAATTTTTCTCCAAATGTAATATAATTTTTTTAACCTCAACAATTCGCCTTCCCAGAATGAAAAACTTCAAATAATTTGGAATTTAATGATACCATTTCTATAATTTAAAGTTGAGAACTCGAGCGCGGATTTTAATTTAAAATTCCGAGTGCAGCTCTGAAGTGAATTACACTTGAACATCCGGGCACTCCGCGTGTTTTTCAAACGTCAACAAAATCAACCCATTTCTCGAAGAAGTTTATGCCTTTGACAGCTGCTCTTTGACTCTTTTATTTTCTGAGTTTAACTGATCTATATTCATACTTCATAATGAATTTGCTTCATTGAGTTGTTTGATAATTTTAAAGCTCAATTTTTTATTTCGTTTTGGCGTTGTTGTTGCACATTATTTGAGTTTGACGTTTGACAGACTATCATTGATTTTTTCCACGTCTTTTTACTTGTGCTTGGTTTTTCTTTTATATTTTTTTAATCATCTCATTTGTTTATTTAATTCTTGTTCACCTTTATTAGCCATTAACTAATTTTGTGTTTCTTTGCTTGAAATTGATTTGGATAATTTTTTTATCTCAAATTATTCAGTTCATTTTTTCACATGTTAATTTTTTTTTTCACTTTCCTTTTGTTTGTTTGTATTTTAATAAAGTCATTTCAAATTTTTGTGATACATTTTAAAACTATCTTTGCTTAGTTAACCATTTTTGCTTTTTTGCTAATTAAATTAATTCACTGAACCACTAAAATTTTTTGGATTGGGGCTCCTGTTGGATGATTTGATTGATGTTTATCGCCATGCACACTCAAAATTATTTCACTTTTATGAATTGCGACGGCAGATTTAGTCGAGTACCTGACCACTCTCTCACCTAGGGTGATGAATTGAAGAACCCATTCAGAAATTTAAAAGATGTTCTTGGACAGTAGGATTCAAACTCACGACCCATCAATGGGCCCGAGCCTCGAGGATCAATCTTGTAAAAAATAGCAAGTAGACTGAAAATCTTGAACAAAGCATATAATGTCGAGCTAAGACAATCAAATGAATATCTGCGAACTCAAACATAATTACGACAACCAAAACAACTTAAATCTGTGTTTGATCAGGAGACATAAACTTGTCAGAGATGGAAATCCAATTGTCAAAAATTGATGGATCTGCAAGATATAGTTAATTATTTATAGACGGATACCTTTTTCCATGCCTATGCTAGTTTCTTAATCTTTAGGGCTGATTTTTTGACATATCGTTACAGCATCATTCATTAATTGACATTCAAATTTCTTAAAGTTACATTCAATAATATTCACAATAAATAATTGATTTTCTCTTTGTAGATTATCCATGTCTGCACAGTGTGTTGTTTGGGCCTTGTTCATCATGCAAACATAAATTCCTGAGAATTACATGTAGCTGACATCACATATATTAGTACAGAGAAATAGCTTTTCCAATTAAGGTCTACTTTTCCAATTAGTACAGAGGATCATCCAAGTTTGAATTTCTATTGTGAACAGAGAAAAAAAGACAACATAAAATTATTTTTGCCGAGAGATCTTTTTTGCCTTCATAGCTTTTGTGGGTATACCAAAGCCAAATAGCTAATAATAGGAACCACATGCGATTTTGCAATTTAATTCAGCTAAAAAGTCAAATAGTTCTGAATTTCAAAGCAGAGCTTTTTTTACTGTTTCTTTGCTTCATCGGACAAACGAACACAAATATAAGGTTACCATAATATGTAAAATCATTCATAGTTTAGTATACTATGTTAATTTTCAATGATTATGCTAATTATATCCTTAATAAAAAAGGAACACAGAATGTGTTCAAATTTACATCATTGAAACAACAAAACTTTGAAATCAACAAAGGGAGATAATTTGAAAATTCCAAATGCCATGAAATTTGTTAATTAAAATATTAAGTTATTTTCAGCTTAGAAGGCCAATACATTTATTAACATTGCATTTAGACATATTATATTTATATAATTTATTATCAATGTGTAACAATAACAGTGAAATTCTAGGATGTTCTTTTCCATTCCTGAAAATAAAAAAAAAGTAAGCCATCAAAGCAAAGGAAGATAGATCTACATCGGAAAGACAATCTAGCTAAATTAATTAATGTGCAACATATGTTGTTAAATGTTACTTTTAATTCCAGAACAATTCCTGTATGCTTAATTAATATGCATATCAGATGAATTTGTCAAGATTAACAAGATTTGTCTTGAATTTCCAGCCCAAAGGTCACATTGTCGTTTGCTTTAAGAGCAATTTCACCGTATCACCATATCACTAATATTGTTAATTAATATGCTAATTTTATGCAAATGAGGTTGGTAAGTCAAGATTGACCAACATTGGATGCTATTGATGAATTCTTTATAACAAAATAAACATGTTCAGAAATTTTCAGCCCAAAAGTCACATTGCTTTTTGTTTTAACATCAATTTCACTATCGGCCCTTAATTAACATGCAAATTTATGCAAATGAGGTTGATTATTCAACATTGACTAACATTGGATGCTGTTTATCAATTTCTTATAAGAAAAGAAACCTGTTCATCAATTTTCAGCTCAAAATTCAGATTACTTTTTGTTTTAACAACAATTTCACTATATCGTCCATTAATTAATATGCAAATTTTATGCAAATGAGCTTAATTAGACAGGATCAACAGACAGTAGATCGTGTTGATGAATTCCTTGCCAAAACATTGACATATTGTGCAATTTTCAGCCCAATTGTCACATTAGTTTTTGTTTTAAGAACAATTTTAGTATATCGTCCCTTAATTAATATGCAAATTTTATGCAAATGAGGTTACTAAGTCAAGATTGACGATTATGTGGCTGTTGTTAATGAATTCTTCATCAAAAACTTCTTCAGTTGTGAAATTTTCAGCCTCAAAGTCCTATCACTTTTTTTTCTAAATTTTTTTAAGAAATTTCCTTGTTTCATTGATATGCAAATTTTATGCAAATTAGGTTAATTAATTAAGATTATCAATTATGCGGATGCCGTTAATGAATTTCTTATCAGAAATTGCATGTGTTGTGAAATTTTCAGCCAGAAAGCTTTATTACTTTTTATTTTAGAAATAATTTCAATATTTTCCTATACTTGTAACATGGGGCTGTGTGCCATGAATATTTAATGAGTTCCTATCTTTTACATACAAATGAAATTCTAAAAATGACCCCTGTTTCGAAGCACTAAAATTGTTGTAGAATGAAAAATAATGGACGGATTATAGAAATTCAAACTGTTTTGAAAATCGTAATGCCTGTGCCCTTCAACAGCATCAATTTTAGATCTCTACAGAGCACTTTGAAAAATGGCCTAAAACCCCTATTTTCTTTCCATTGTTTATGTAATATTTGCCTGTAAATAAGTTAGTCCGTTTGCTTTTTAATATAAATCCAAATTTGTACATAAAATCTGCTGGTCTGTTGTTACCTTCTTTTACTATCATTTCGTCTTGCAACAAAATCTGGGGTTTTGTCCGGGAATATTTCGTAATTCATTGAGCGAGATTGTGCCCGAGAGAAATTCGAAATTCTAAAACTATACATTCAGCTAAGCATTTAATCTTTGTTTTTATGCAAGCGCCCGATCAGGACATTTTTGATTCTTTAAGTAGGAACGATTTATTTTTGTTAGGCGAATATTTAGAGTTAAAAATCTTCTCGTAAATAAATATTACAACGTGATATTGCTCAAAATTTAGTTGAGATTGAAGTGTTTAACGAAAGTGCGTTAAATGGAAAGAAAATCTAAGCTTTAGACTAGTTTAGATGGAAAGAGTAGAGTTCATTTAGTCCAAAACAACTGTCCAATGTATGTTGTATCCCCACGTAAGCGAATAATTGAAGTTTCATACTTACAAGCATCTTTTTATTTTGTTAAAATACACTTTTTATTTGGGTAACGATATCTTGAATAAACTGTATAGCTTATTGCCATTAATGGTGATTTCTTATCGCCAGAATGTTGCCCTGTATGATCACAATCGTTTCTGCAACATCAGTTTGCCAACAATCTCCCTACACCAATGATTTTATCGGTTGGTGCAGACTTTCCAGAGGGGTGCTCAACTTCTTTGTGTATAGGTAATTTATTCCCGTGTTTGACATATTAAAACGTCAATCGTGTCCACGTCGAACTTAGGCGTGGGAAGCGACAACGTAAAATTTAACATAACTTTTTTCTGTTCTTCCCATGTTAAATACATTTTCCATAAAGGTCTGTGACGTCAAAATTTATTCAAATCCGAGAGGTCAAACGTCATTATTGCCTGTCAGTGCAGATGATTTTCCACGACCACTGACGTTTTTTGACCTCACGGATTTGAATAGATTTCGACATCAACTTTAAAGGAGAAGAAAAGAAAAGAACTAAGTAAATACAGTGCAGGCGCGACACATTTTCCTTTCTAACGGTACCAAAACCATATTTCTTCGATTTTTCCTCGCCAAACTGTGCTATAAGAAAGTTAACAATCGTTATAAGAGAACGTCTAAACTGACTCGGCAGCCATCTTCACAGCAGAGCTTAGCTGTGTGTCTCGATCGGCCAATCAGCATACGCCTGGCCACCAGTCACTCGCTAGAGTAAGAGAAATTGGTCAACTCTGAAAGTCTGTCATTTAAACCTATGTTAATTTCGATCATTTCGAGGCGCTAATAAGAGAAGACGAACACTCTAACAACTCTGAAATGTACACTAGCTAGTAAATCAACCTTTTGGGAAGACGTGACAGGCTGCATATGTTGTCTACGCGACTTGTGGGGATCGTTGTAGAATTTTCAGAAAAGATAGTCTTACCGCTGACATTGCATGTTATAATCATACAAGATATGGTAAGCTCGCAAGGGGAGTAATCTACTAATACTTTTTCCGGTCAATTTCAAACCGTCAATGACGCGCTCCACTGACGATCGAGTACGAGCTTGTCTGGCAGATTCATTTTCATTGTATTTTCACACCGTAAACCATGTGCAAGATTTACACACATGAATACGATGGTCTATGGGAGCCCGTTCGATACAATTACATGTTGTTTTTTTGTTTTCTCCTCCTTTAATTAAGCTTAGTATAAACAGAGGCTGAACTGGATGCAAACCCACGGACCTATTGGTGAAGGCTGTTTTTTTTTGTTGAAAATGTGAAGGCTGTATATATACTATAATGTTATTAATCAGGATTTCCTATTGGCATTGTTACAGATCCGAGGATAGTGGTATTGGTCCGAGGCCGAAGGCTTATACGGCTGTCCGAGGACCTGTGACAATGCCAATAGGGAATATCCAGATTAATGAAAATTTTATTAATTGGCTTTTAATGTTTTTTTTTTTCATAAAATATTTATATAATTTAAAAATAATAGTGTTTTATAGAAAAATTCCCAAGGAAAGTTGACTATCATTTTCTTAAAAATTTCTTTTAAAACAATCTGGGTGTAGTGTACCAAGAGTTGTCCCGCTTTTGTACATAGAACATAGGAACATATTTCTTTATTTTTACAAATTATTATTAATACAATTTTTAATTTATCTAATGAAATAGACGGAATATTTGTGTTTCTTTAACTGTACATTGACTATTTTCTTTTTTTCTGTTGATGATTTCAAGGAAAAGGGCGTTGGGATTTTGAAGTGATAGCAATGAAACGGTCGCCATTTTTGATCTCGTATTGGCCCAGTCCGTATTGGCCCTGTTTGTTCGTATTAGCCTAGTTTGTTCGTATTGGCTCTGGTACATCCTGTATGACTGTGACCGTTTCTCCGTATTTTGCCAATGCCATTGAAAGTCAATTAATAAACTGGCATATTTTTTGTTACGAATTGATTTTGTAATATAAAAACATGTCAATTCGTATTGCAGATACCAAACACAGTGCACCAACCAAAAATACCGGGAACACTGGATCACTTCCGGGAGAATATGTAAATTTCGTGAAAGTGACATTGCCCTCTTTAGCATGTTCTGCGCGTGCAGAAAAACTGAGCTAAGCATATCACAGCAACAAAAAGATCACAAGACATGCTGCGTTTGACAGCCATCGAGAGCGAGAGGGCAGTTGCGTTGGAATGATCCAACAATTAAGGAGCGACACACGTCGATGTAGCCAGAATGTTGGGCTGTGCACGCATCACTATCACCAGGTTGATGCAGCAGTTACGTCAGACAGGCTCAGGAGTGGAAAACTACGAGTAACCACGCTGCGTGAAGATTGTTACATCCGGGTATTTCACCTGAGAAACCGCAGTGTAACAGCGACGTTCACAGCGGCTACAGCACTGGCACACAGGATCAGTAGACAGGCCGTCTACAGGAGACTGCGGCAGTATGGTATCCGGCCACTTTATCCCCTTTGTGGACCGCTCCTGACGCCTCGGCACCGGACGACAGATTGGTATGGGACAGGTGTCTCGAGAGTGTACGTTAAAGTATGGATAGAACTAACTTAAGCTTTATAGAACGAATAAACATTCGTCCCGGTTATTTAACTTTTGTTGACTTTTCGGACACTATTTTCGCTGGTAGAACACACAGATTGTCATCATTCAAACTCATGCCGCTTTAATCGAATGAATTTCCCTTGGAAATTTCAGTTTTTCAGACTGGGCCCCGAAAGCTTTGGGATAATAGGAATCTGTAGAACTGGCTTTACCTCCCACCATTTCTAGACCACCTAAAAATAATGAGAAGAAATAGAAATAAACAAAATCATCGATCGTTTTATCCCAAGAAAAACTAATAGGAAATATCTCCCACAATATATAGCGGACTTTCAAATTCTCTCACTGTCGCAAAAGTTCGAATTTTGGCAGCTAATTCGACTTTAAAGCTTGAATTGACAATATTCGTATCAGATATCAATATATGAAATCTACATGGGAGTGGCAAGTATAATTGTTATTTATCGAGAATATGCATTTTTATTACTCAGAACGAAATTCATTTTAATCATTTCCAAGCTTATTAAGAATCCTAGGAACACCTGTGTAGAGATTTGTTGAAAATTAAATTCAGTTTTTCATCGACGGAGATCGATATTGCCTTATCATAGGTTTTGTAATACGCCTGAAATGATCATAAAGGATTTCAATTTCTAATATCTTTGTCAAATATTATTAGAAAAAGATAAATGCCAAATATTTATTTAATAATAAATCTATTCATCGGAGGCCAACTTTGAAATCCCTTTGGAACGCTTTTCCATTTTCCTTTTAGTTATTAGGATTCGAACCTGCGATCTATTGATGGAAAGCTTGTGTCTGACTAAGTCACAGAGGCACCCGGGGATCGCTCTACAAAGCAGGCGTTACGTTTTGCCTGTCTCGAATCTATATTTAACGGTATAAACTTACGCATTTTCTCAAGTGTGACCAGCGACTCTATGCTGTGGGCCTAGATGCATAACTTTACTCAAGCTTGGTATAGAACAGGGGCTGAACTGGATACGAACCAACAGACCCATTGGTGAAGGCTGTATAGATATTTAAAGGACCATATGTTCTAAACCATTCCTATGTGCCTTTATTATAAACATACAAACAAACCGTATGTTCTGTAGTACATGTATATGGCTCGATAACAGGAATGTCTTCATTAGGCCTACAGCAATTTCCTCTCATTATTTTATGTGTTAATGTCATATCTATCTATAACAAGGTTGACATTTCGCCCAGATTTTTATATTTGTAATGAATATACTATGTAATATTGTCGCTGTTGAACAGATAATATAGAATAAAGTGGAAGATCCGTCAGCAAAAGTCAAGACACTCAAAATGTACTCTTTTATGAAAATAAACATCTATTTTGTACGGAATTAGTGCTAATTACTTTAAAATGAATAACTTTTTTTTAAAATCCCAAATAAATTGCGTTATGCTTCAATGTACAGTAGTTTAATAATATTGTAAAAAAAATCCGTGCTTGGAATTTCATACCTTTTTTATAAAACACGTAATTCAAATAACTACAATGATTGAACAGAGAGTGTTTTATTATCAATGATATCTTGCATAAAGGAGACAGAGGTTGTTTCCATTCTTCCGTTTATCTATAGTACAAATACAGGGATGGTTACGTTCTCTTATCACAAAGTTTAAATCTGAACCGATTCCAGTTTTTCTGCAGAAATGATTCAAAAGGCAATTCTCGAAGAATGACGAGAGATCTCGGCTGTACTCTACCAAAACACACGATTAGACATAACTGTTTATTTGTCTTTTCAAAATAGAGCGTGTCTATTAAGTCATCAGAAATTGATTGATTGCTCTATAAAGTCATCAGAAATTGATTGATTGATGTTTTACGCCGCACTCAAGATTATTTCACTTATATGGCGGCGTTGCCAGCTTTAGCAGGGAGGAAACCGGGCTCATTACGCAGAGGAAACCCTCAACCTTCGGCGAGTACCTGTCAACTCTTCCACATACGGCGACGGAGTGAAAAATCCACTCAAAAATTTTTCATTTTTTTTTGTCTGTTTGTTTTTGGTCTGAGTGGGATTCGAACCCGCGCCGCATCGGTGGAAGGTCTGTGGAGGACTGAGGGACGATCACTCTAACCCACTGGACCCCTAGGCCCCTAGAAAATGTACAAGGACCTCCAAAGCTATGTTATACCCAAGACAGAACAACCTAACTGCTCGTGTGACATCTCATTATATAATTAACACTGATAATAAGGTAGATGACATTTATACGGTATATCAGATATCTCGGGGGGAGATTCCCCCAAATTGCTGTCCGAAATTGGAAATATTTCTCTCGTATGAAAATGATTTTAAAAGATAATTTAAACGATTTTTTGTTTAGCTGGAATAACGACAAGATAAAATCTCAAATTGTGTTTTTATTGTCTCCATTTTTTTCTCTATAGATAATACAGAAATGTTAATCGGTATAGATCTATATATACTAGATGAAATATTCCTAATGTGCCGTATTTATCATTGTGCTACTAATGCGTGGAATGCTGAATACATTGCACCAGTCTGTTCGTTTTCTCAGAGACATAGGTGGATTTATACGGACTCAGCTTAGCGCACCTGTTGTACATTTCATGTTTTTGTTAACTTGGTGAAGGATATAGAATACACGGAAAATTGTCTTTAAAAAAGGAGACTGGAAATTAACATTGGTCATACGGAGCCTCCATATCTATTTGCTCACTTGAGTACAGGATAAATCACAGAACTTAACCTATGGATTTAGATGCAGCAACTCTGTACGTTTAACGCTTAGGTAACCTTGGAGTAGGATTAAAAATCTCCGAAACAATTTAACCAAGGTAGGCTTTGTTCGCTTTATTTTATTTTTTTTAAGTATTTATTTTGTTATTGTTATTAATTTTTTTTCTTCATATTTTTCTATATAGTTTGCCTTTTGTTACATGGCTCTGGTATTTTTCTAAATTAACCTATCTAACAAAATAGGATAGTTGGAAAAGAAAGAGAAAATATGTAATTTTGTGTTTAGGTAGAAGACAGACAAGAGAGATTAGTGCTGACTAATGAATGAATCATTTTTTTTTTACATAAGCAATGACTTGGTTCTGAGGCATTTACTCGTGCCCTTTTACTCTGCAGCAGTTTGTATTCTCAGCCATAAAAAGTAAGCTAAGTTCCAACAAATGTAAAATGTCTTTATTCGGACTACGGTAGTCGGGATATCTTTGGAATCCTGATTTTATGGATTTTAGCCCCAAATCTATGTCAGTGTTTGTATAGGTCCACAGCTAGAGAAAACAAAATCTCCCATGAGATGGATTTCTCACACGATTTGGCCAGGAAATCGTCAGTATTTTTGATAAAACTAGGATGCCGATTTGCTATAGGTTTTAGACAGTAATTCATATGCTCTGATATTCTATAACTTTCACTCCCATAATCCGAGATAATTTTACGACCTGGGGTGGGTTGTTCAAAGCGCTGTTAGCTTAACGGCAGGTTAAATGACGTCGCGTCACAAAGGAATTTATTTGTTACGCGACGTCATTTAACCTGCCGTTAAGCTAATTTTCTTTTGAACAACCGGGCCCTGGAGACATTGACGGCTTGAACCATTTTTGATAGGTTTGTGAATTTTCGGAAGAACACAGAAGACTATGTTTTAGAGCTAAGATCGCAATAATGCTTTTCATTAAGGTAGTATTTTTCTTAAAGATAAATAAGAATTCTATTGAAATATCCAACAGTTTCGTGCCGAATCTCTCTATCAAGTTTTTGGTAATGAAGAGTGTTGCTGAGCTGCCGTTGAACCTCTTTATTAGCAGGTTTAATGATAAGTCACCACACGTGTAGATCATAGCCGTATGTACTGAGTCACTAATCAAGTACATTTTATTTTGTTTTTTGGAAACGTTTTATATGAACGGTGAAATATGGCGTCTATTGTGGACAAACAGTAGCGATTTGGGGCTAACTTTCTTTAATAAACATCTAAGTGGATGACTGTACATCTATTTCACATTAGACTGTCATCAATACAAGACGAAAAACGCGGATCGACCTTCCTTCACATAGCAGCAACCCCTTCCCAACCTCTTCCCACCTACAATCTTCCACTTACATACATATTGTGTTTATGATTACAAAACTTTGCGTACAGTTGAACAGAATAATCAGGAGGTTTACCTCTTCTGTTTATACATTGTATCTGAACGGTTGTGAATAAGTCTTCATTCTTAAACATATTGTGCACTGGTTCCCGTAAAATCATAATCCACCGGCTGTTGTTATACGAGAAAAAATATGACTTTTTTTTATTGCAATAGCAAGTTTTTGGATATATTGTTTGGCAAAATCGCATCAGATTTGAGTACAAACAGCCATTGGGTTAACTCAGTCACGTGATACATCCATGTTTGTTTTTAACGTAACCTAGCAATCTGAAGTTTAGATCATAACGGCCGGATTGGTTAACAAGCTGAACCCGCTCACTCCAGCCCTACGAGCAATATTTAACTCTAAAATACTTCCCCGCCATGTTTGTTTTCTAATGGAGGTCGCCATCTTGTTTTGAATGTTTTTGTCTTTATTGTTAACTGTTCTTTTTTATATCTTCAACACACGTCAAAACTGTATGCATTTTATCACTTCTGTCGTTTTCGATGGCAAATGCAACAGACGCAATAAAAGAATGTCTGACCGGTATTCTATATATATATGACCACTAAAACACACGGATACAGGAAAAATCTACTTGACTAAAATAACCATGGCGAGAAGTTTCTAATTGTGTTAAAAAGATGGAGAGGGGTGTCATTTAAACCTTTCAACCCAATCATTTGATTAAATAAATATACACCATCATGTACATTATAGTACGAGTTGTCCTATGTGTTTTGGCTTTAGTAAAACCACTCCATAGTAGAATTTACCAATCATTTGAATTTGTAATAAACCAAAACCTATGATATAAGACTGGCCGTTGACTAGATTACATGGTTGATAGATATAGGTGATAAAGCTGTGATAAGTTGGGCCTGCTCTCAAATGAAGGACATATCGGATATATCAGTGGCATGCGCTCAAATGAAGGGCATATCGGATATATCAGTGGCTTGCTCTCAAATGAAGGACATATCGGATATATCAGTGGCTTGCTCTCAAATGAAGGGCATATCGGACATATCAGTGGCATCTGGCACCACCAAAAGTCTGTTTTAGCAATTAACTTTAGCTAGCTCAGTTGGCTTAAGCATTTATTTAAAGGCACATTTGCCGCGAAAATCAGGAATATTGTTTACATTAAAAAAGAAAGACCGTATTCTGTATTTGTCCCAGACAATATAAGTTAGGAACTTTCTATTTTTACCAAAATTTAAAAGTTTGGACGTCACTTTGTATTTTTAATTTGAATTTGAAAATTTGAATTGTTACGTACCCGGAACGTAAACAAACCGATCTGCCCCCTATTGGCGATTTTATGTTTCAGTCGAGTGAGTGAACTAACGGCACAGTGTAATTTTACGTAGGCCTATTTATCTGAGAAATACAGACTGACGATCGGTTAACAGCGACTGGAAAAGCCTGCTGATAATTGTTTGAGTGTAAACCACAGATACAAAGGCCTGAAAGGAGGGTAATCCAACACGAAAGTTGACCGACACTGATCGTTGTTGTTGTAATCAGGCTTCGATTCTTCGTTTGTTTTTCACCATATTTTTACAGTATTAAGCTAACTAGACATGTTTTATGTGTCCTATGTTTAAGTTTAGTGGTATTAGTCGTAGTAAGCTCATGTAAATTGGTTTTCTTAGCAAATTTAAACAGGCTACGGCGGCAAGTGTGCCTTTAAAATAACCCTTCTGAAATATGTTCATTTGACTTTTAGCCTAAAAGCGCAAAACTGTTATCTAAACTTGCTTTAGGACAATGTTATTGTTGTTTAAAAATTAGGTTTTTATTTATTATGTCTATTTTTATGGACAGTGAAACCCACAGGCACTGAGGAAATCTTCTTCACTTAAATAACCATGGACACTTTTCTAATTGTGTTAAAAAGGGGTATGTCATTTCCACCTTTGTACAGAATTGTCATTTCTTATTTGTAGACATGAATATCTACTCTACATCTTCCATCTCCTATTAAAAATGTATTGAGAAAAGGTATGTGTGTTCAGTAAAGTTATAGTTAAGAGTAAAATTCTATACATGAATGATGCAATGGAAACAGCTGGCAGGCAATTAAGTTTATTTGATATGAACATAGATGTATCAGACAAATGTAGAATAGTTATTTACAATAAAAAATAAATCTCCACATAGCTATTAAAATGAATATGTGCTTTTTAAAAGCAGCTTACCAAATAAGCTGGTAAAAGGATTTTTAAAGTGGCGTAAGCTGCCGAAATTCACACTTTTTTTCATAATTTCTGATCGTCACGACAGTGAGAGGCTTTGAAGGCCATCGAAAAACTAAATGATTGGCGTTGGAATGAGGAAAATCTATACAGTATGTCACATATGAACCGGAATAGTGTTCGAAAGACAAACGAAATTTAAATAACCGGGACGACCATTCTAAGCCCAAGTTAGTTCGAAACAATACTTTATCGTACATTCTCGAGACTAGAATCACTAAAAAGCTTCTGAATAACATGTCTTGAGAAAAATAGTCGATAATTTCAACATTCTGTTTCAACGTCAAAATATCAACATTTCGGCAGCTCATGCTACTTTAAAGTGACATAAGCTGCCAAATATGAGGAAAATTTCGTTGAAACAAAGTTAGCTAATTGTTGGTTATTTTTCTGAAACTACAAAATAAGAGCTTTCCGTTGATGCCAATCTTGAAGACGTGCGTTAAGGTAGTTGTATTAGCAGCCAAACCCTCAAAAATGAACTCATACATCCCGGTTATTTGAATTTAGTTCGCTATTAGCACACGTCTCCGATTAGCTGCGATTAACAGCTCAACAATTCACTCTGCCTGTCGATTGGTCCGTCGGTCTGTCGGTGTGTCAAATATCAACGCTAGCAGGATAACTAAAGTATCGATTCAGATACGAATTAAAAATTTTGCATACGGCATCCTATGACCATGACCCATGTTTCTATGTAAAATTGCATTATCTCTAATTAAATTCTTTACTTCATCAACATATATTCAAATATCGACGTTACCAGCATACGCTCCAGTATAAATTCAGATACGGTTTTCATGTTTCTATAATAAGTCAATGTTGAGATAAATATCGCAAAATTTTATTCTTAATCAATAAGAAGGGATGCCTTACGTAACAAAAAACTTTTAAAATGCCAATGATATCGGAGTTAAATTTGACACTGAGAGATAAATGCAGAAGACTGATCGCGCATGTCCGACATCCTGGTTTCCGAAATAGGAGACAAACTTCAATTATGAAGCAGAATTATGAAAAAATTCCGTTCATTCATATGGCACAAGAATCCAGTCTCTAGATTTTAATAGGCCTTTTTATCGAACAAACTTATCATTTTATCTCTTTTAAACCTGCTGAACCCGGATAATGGGACAAATTGCGAATTGTCGTTATAATAATATTGGTTCTGCATCACTGTTCAAACCGAATTGAATCGCTCAGATTGAAATCTTTGATATCTAAACAGATATACTGTATTTCAATTTCACCAACAAGCGAAGCGTTATAATAAAACTTTTTAAAGGATAAAACAAGCTCCATGAAGCTTTGTTTTCACCTCGTCTTTGTATTAATGTGTCACATTTCTGTTATTTTCTGAGGTGAATAGATATCATTTCAATTTGGGTTTCGCTTGTCTCTTAAAAGCTGGACACCCTTGATATGCGGCAATGGGTTCCTCCTGGCAATTAAAGCAATATACATTTGGTGATTTGGTCTCTTACATTTATAACAGCGGATTTAGTGGACGTATTCTTTTCCTCACTGATCTTGAACTTTTATTAGTTAAAGTCACAATAGCTCTCTATCAAATAAAAGTAACATAAAATGCTTGCCGATTTTATTTCTTCTTTTTTTCTCCCTCTCTCTCACCGCACCATAACTTTAGTTTGATATTCCCGTTACAAATCGCACGGAGAATGCCTTGTTGTTTTTTTCACACTACACATTTGGTTCAAAAACATATACAATATTTAGCAAGCGTCATTGAAATTCGAAGCTTCACTTGCTCAGTCTGGAGAAATATATTTTCTCAGTCCGACACAAACCTCCCTTGAGTAGATCTTGGGTTTGAATCCCACTTAATCCAAAGAAATATTTTTAAAAATTCTGATTGTGTTTCCGCTGGATCGCCGTATATGGAAGAGTTGCCATTACTTGTTAAATGTCGTTCGTTGTTTCTTCGCGACAAGGAGTCCGGTTTCACCACACACTAAATCTGGCAACGCCTCAAAATAAATGAAATAATATCTAGTGTGATGTAAACATCAAACAATTATTGACACTAAGGTTATGATTCAAACCCAGTTCTTTCCAACTAATAGAGAACTTTCGATATATAAAAAAGCTTAAGAAAAACATAATCGTAGTTAGGCTTTTATAGTCGTCAATTTAAACCTTTTTTTAAATATTCATTGTTCTGTTTCAGGGTTTTGAAATGGAAACTTAATCGATAAAAAAGTCCAGTAAGAGAATGAAGAAAAGTTTCTCCTATTCCTCCGCTGGGATTTATGGTCTGGTGACAACATCATGGTTGACAAATTTATTGTCGAAAGTTTACCGTGGAGAATTCAGACCGGAAGAAGATTTATGGGAGTGCCCCAATGAAGATAAATCCTATGTAAATGGAGAAAAGTAAGTAAATGTGGTAATCGTTTAAAATGACACACCGTTTAAGTGTGTTGTCATTCTCCGTTGAACTTCAGATTATTAGAAAAATACGTGCTTAATCTCGGATGAAAGGCTGTAAGTCGACTTTCCTGCTATTGTTTTCTGTCTGACAGTCAGTAAATACACAGCCTAAAATATACCACACGCGCAGCCACAATGGGTCCATACCGCGCACCTAACAACAGCAAAGCTGACAAAGGAGTTCTCAAATAAAACTGTCTATCCAGCTGTCAGTGGGGACTAGAAATGGATATCTGGAAACCTCATCTTTATATAAATAAGAGTCGAATAGCACACATTTTAACGTTCAACGTGTCGCTGGTGCTAGACAGGTCTACAGCCTCATACTGTAAATTATATGACGCGCTTCCGTGGGTTTACGGATAGATATTTGGTGTATGTTATTAATATATATTTTTCCAAGGCTAAGTCGACAGCCAACCAAATATATGGCAGTCAACAAATATAACGAACTTATCAGCATCAAGAGCAGCTTGTTTACTTAAAACTGTGTATAATAAGAGCTGTTCTATACTTGATTATACTAGTTTTGAAACACTTTTGAACAACCATTTTCAGGATCTTGTAGACAAGCAAAGCGTTCCTCGCCTGTGTCTATGCTTACAAAAAAACATTTTAAACTGACGTCACGATTTGGTTTCGTATTGACTGAAGAGTTCTGTGACACAAAAGCATCTTCACTCAGTGGTAATATCAATGCATGAGAACTTTACTCCAGAGTGATACAGAATCAAATATCTACACGGGAAGGACTGGGATGCAGACTCCCATTCTGGTCATTTCAACCTATCAAATGCCTAGCCATTTATATGGCTGGTGATATGCTTTATATACACAAACCTTCATATAGTACAGTAAAACCTGTCCAAATGGACATCTAGATAAACCAGAACACTGTCTGAATGGATTTCTTTTACATTAAAATCATTGTTGAAGAACCCGACCGTTTTATATGTGATAGATTTCTTCAATTATTCAATTTTCCTGTTGGGTTTGAGTGTGCCCATTATATGCATAAGTGTATAATGGCTCAATGAGGCACACACAGTAGACTTTTTTGGACATAATTATATTTGTTTTTAATATTAATTTTTAACAGTATAAATTTTCAGTTCTCACGCCTCCTAAAAGTGAAACTCACCGTTAAGATGAAGAAAACTTTATACATTAAAAAGATCCGTCTATATTTTTTACCAAAATAGAGGAAATGGTTTAATTATTTGATGGAAATAATTTTTAAAAGACCATCGTGCGTATGAGGGAAATTTAAGATCAATCCAGACATTTTACTGTCGTACACATATTAGGAAGGTTTGGGATGATCACTGGTAAACTTCTTTCCCCTGACGATTTTTGAATTCATTTCCTAAGTTCCTAAGAGGCCCCAGAGCGAGCCAATGTGCGCTTACAGCCAGGCCGATCGTTTCATTGTCTTCTGACTTTAATGTGTGTTTTTTTTGTTTGCTTTTTTATTTGTCCTGAATACATTCTGTAGAACTAAGCTTTTTGGCTATTTACAGTTTAGCAGATAGATGAATCTTAGTAACGCTTTCACAACTCACTACAATATCGTTCACCCATGTAGAACATCTGTTTGCACCCGAAACCGTCTGCCAGACAGTAAACAATGTACCACAGAATTCGCATTAGGTGCTCGTCAATTGAACAATTCTTCGCTAAAAATCGACCTACCACCTTTCATCCAAAGTCAATCAAATCGTATCTATCTATTTAGGAGAATTTTTTAGCAAAAAATGTAAGCAATTCTACTCAATTAGCCTCTTTAATAAGAGACAAAGGCTTGAGTTAATGAAAACATAATTATGTCTATCCGGTATAGATCAATCATTTCTAATCGGAAAGCACAGTAACATCAAAACTGCTCTATTGTGAGGATCGTTTATAATTGTTTAAATGAATTACATGTGTGACATAATATGATTTTCCCAAAGGTTGTTGATTAAAATATCGATATATTTCGTTTATAGATTGGAACAGTTATGGAGGGACGAAGTGAGACGGAAAACGCCGAAGAGGGCCTCGTTTCTCTCCATTCTAATTCGACACGGAATCCGGCAATTTATCATTATTTTAGTAGGCTACATAGGAATGGCAATAGGAATCTTTCTCAGCACAGTTAGTTATTTTATTCGCTTTTTTTATCCTAATATAATTTACATTCAGTTTTACACGGTATCATACGGAAGCCTATTTACGGAAGCCTATTAGTGCCAAGTTAAGAATATTTTTTAAAGATTTGTTTTAGTATCAATGCAATAACAGAGATAAATCTTTTAAAGCAGGCTTTCAGACAAAATTGAACCAGTGGGGAGAGGGATCGTCCCTCAGTACCTCAAGACCTTCCATCGATACGGCGCGGGTTCGAATCATACTCAGGCCAAATAAAAATTGAAAAAAATTTGAGTGGGCTTTTCCGTCGGTCGCCGTATGTGGAAGCGTTGCCAGGTACTCGCCTGAGGTCGTGGGTTTGCTCCGACCAATGTGCAACGTTTCCTCCGCCACTAAGGCTGACAACGCCGCCATATAAGTGAAATAATCACGAAGGCGTGAAACATCAATCAATCAGTCAGACAAAATTTATTTATTTTATTCTCTAGTTTATCACACGGGCGAAATCATTGTCTTGCTTGATTCCATGTAACATTTTCATGTTTTTCTCCACAGTCAGTGTGTGTCCACTACCTGCTCCAGTACTCCTCCTCCGGTACTCGGGATTTATCGATCGGCCTCGCTTTGGTGGCTGCTTTGGTCATCATGATGTTTCTACGGGTTTTATGTCTTGGAGTAGCTATGAACTTTGGCGCCTTTCTCTGTAAGTCTTATTTGCGTACAATGTATGTGTGGATGGGTATGTATGGATGGGGGGGGGGGGGTATTCTTGAAGAAAAGGCTTATATTTTTTTATGGATGGACA
This sequence comes from Lepidochitona cinerea, assembly GCA_963971465.1. Taxonomy (NCBI): domain Eukaryota; kingdom Metazoa; phylum Mollusca; class Polyplacophora; order Chitonida; family Tonicellidae; genus Lepidochitona; species Lepidochitona cinerea. The sequence goes on along the minus strand of OZ020562.1, from coordinate 13,355,666 downwards.
TATTTCCTCCAAGCCGTAACCTGTTATCGGTGCGTATGTAAGCGGGTTTTTAAGGGGTTTGTTTCGTTTTGGGGTTTTTGTTTTAATTATTTCTCTTTAGAATGGAACCCTTGTTTAGAGTTTTTAGTATTTCAAGTTGTTTTTGTCCAGGTGTCACTCTGAGAGCAGCCACTGTAAGTCTCCTGTACAGAAAAGTGTTGAAAATCAGGGACATTAACCCAGAAACTGTGGGAATGGTAAGAAATTACGGTAAGAATTCCGCTAATTCAAGGACGAGCAATGTGAAGATAACAAATTATTAGACTGCTTTCTGCTATGTGTGGTCTAAAACAACAACAATAGCGATTGTTCGATAGGATTATCGGTCGCTCCATGCAGGAGGTAAAGACGCCCAACGAAAAGTCTCAAACTTTTAGAGTGCTTTTCGTAATGTTTTGAGTACTTGAATTAGCGGAATCCTTACCGTACGTACAAATATGTTTACTTGATATATAGTTTATCAAATTTATTAATAAAACGATTATTTTATTCATTTTCAATTAATGAGCTTCCAATTTCACTTTAAAGGGTCGCATTCTATTGTAAATCAGAATTAATGAAAAACAACTCTTATATTTCTTTCTTCACAAACTTTGTTCTTTTCCATATAATAAGCAGTAAAGAAATATATTTGAAAACTGCATTCTCAGAAAACTGAAAAATATTTACCAAGGCCTATCTTTGAATTTCTTTTTTTTCCAGTTGGTAAACGTTTTAGCAAGTGATGGTCAGAGAATCCAGCGTGGTATTCGTTTTAGTCTGGCCATTGTCTGCGGACCGCCTGTATTTGTTGCTGCCTTTACCTATTCACTCGTCATATTGGGACCCCTTAGTCTTTTAGGCTTCTTCGTCTTTGCATTGCAGATACTGTTTCTTGTAAGAAAATTACTGATACTTAAAGTTGTTAAAAAATTCATATTAACATTTATATATTTTCGCGACTAAAGAACTTTTTCGTGAACTCGACGGCGAGAATTTGAATATGCATCTAGTTCGTATTCAAATTTTGTTCGCATAAATAATAGACAAGAAAAGATAAAAAAAATGAAAGATACTGTTACAAATATTTTATTTATTAGGTTTGAACGACACTAAATTAATTGATGTCTTTTTTCACACAAGATTATCTCACTTCTATAGCGGCGTTGCCAGGTTCAGTTGGAGGAAACCGGACTCTTTGCTAACAGGAAAGTCCCGACTTTCCACGGTACCTATAGCAACAGTGCCACGTAAGGCGACCTAGTAAACGCCCAAATCGAAAATAAAAGATGAAAATAAAATACTACATTGGGAAGCTACGTGTGTAAGACTAGGCCGGTTGTTCAAAAGAAAATTAGCTTAACGGTAGGTTAGATGACGTCGAGTAACAAAGGAATTTAACCTACCGTTAAGCTAATTTTCTTTTGAACAACTGGGGCCGGTTGTTCAAAAGAAAATTAGCGACGCGACCATCTAACGCGACGTCATCTAACCTGCTGTTAAGCTAACGGCGCTTTGAACAACCCACCCCAGGGTTGGGTTGTTCAAAAGAACATTAGCTTAACGGCATGTTAAATGACATGGCGTAAAAAAGAAATTCCTTTGTTACGCGAAGTCATCTAACCTGCCGTTATGCTAATTTTCTTTTGAACAACCGGCCCCTGGTCCCAGAAAGGTTAATTATAATAGCCTGAAGCTAAAGCTCTCTCTAACCGAGGAGAGGTTACCGTATATTGGTCACTAATTTGAAACTTGGATCTCATTGTACCTTTAACTTGACTCGTTTCGATGATTCTTGATTCTACTTTTAGTTTAATACAGCTCGTCTGATGGGCGGTTATAATCGAACGGCTGCATCCGTCACTGATAAAAGGGTAAGAATTATTACGTTATCAGAAATCGTCCGGGTTTTATTATTTCTTTGTTTATGTATGTGTATATACACATAATTTTGTTAATATAGTTTTAACTTTACATAACCTAACTCGATAAAGATGTTGAAATATAAATAGAATGTCGAGATAGTCATGTCTTTGGTCATTTACATACTTTCGTCTCGAAAGAACGCCCGGGCACGGTCGCTTAGCGCCAAAATAGTACCAAGGACCAAAATTTATACACATAATCAGTGACGGCCGGTAAACGGCAGTGCAGTTACCGGGTTATAACATTTATTATGTACGTCTGTTAGTTTTAGTAAGGTTACATACTTTAAGAACATTTCACAGGTCATTTTCTATCCGAGCAGCGAATGGACACTGGCAGTTGTCATCTCAGATGTTTCATATCCTTACTTTCTAAATCCCCTGTGTGACTATGTTTCTATAAGTTTTTCTTTTGGTTTGGCTAATGTGTCTTTTAACCTACACAATTGTCCCTATTGGTCGGTGAGAGCATTCCTAAAAGTCCATTCTTTGTTAATAGTGGATATAGTTTAATCGCGCGGTTTAATTTTCTGTATTCTAAACAATCATGCCGGCTGTAATAACTGCAATCACCCTCCCAGACTTGTCGGGGTGCCAGGCAATCAGAACGATAGACATGCTGGCTACAATTACTGTACTATCATTCTTTGTATTTTATTAGTGTAAATAGCTGGTCGCTAACTGATGCATAATAGACTATAGCTTTACACAATCTCTCTATTGGCGCATGTAGAGTATACGTTTATATCTTTAATAAGAGAAAACGATTGCCCTCATGGTTATTACTAACTGTCCTTAAGTGACGACCGAAAACTGCCCTAAAGTGACGGCCGAAAACTGTCCTAAAGTGACGACCGAAAACTGCCCTAAAGTGACGGCCGAAAACTGCCCTAAAGTGACACCCGAAAACTGCCCTAAAGTGACCGCCGAAATGTCGCCACACGCCACTGCGCTTCAGCCCCCAAATTACTATCTACTCTAACACCATCTTCCAAAATGACACAACGGTTTCTGTGTTTCCTTTTCAGATAAAACTCATCAGTGAAATTCTCTCCAGCATAAAGACAATCAAGATCCAAGCTTGGGAGAGGTCATTTGCTGAATCCGTTTTAGGTCTGAGAAAATTATTGGCAAATATTTGAAATTAACAACAAAGGCAAAGAATGTTTTGCCAGAAAATTGCATAGATTTTGTGGGATGTTTAAGCTAAAAACTCATGTACAAAAAGTAAAGCCATGTATTCTGTTTTTCGTCCTACTATTGAGGTTCATCAAATTATTTTGTCTTTTTTACATTGTTTTTCAAACAGAAATAAGAAGAAAGGAGACGGCCATTCTTTTCAAAGTTCGCCTTCTTAGATCTCTCATTGGCTTTGCCTCAGGTTATGCGACTGCATTTTCCCAAATCCTATCGGTTGCCGCCCTTATTCTGGTGAAGACAAGCGTGAGCTCTGTTGAGGTAGGTGGCGCTGTCCTATAAAATCTTACGGTTTGGATTTAGATTCTAAAATCCAGCACAAAGCTAATCATTATTTGTTGAGATTTTGACTTTATAAGACTTGTTCGCAATGTTGTCCTTTTTTAGTCTGCTAAGTTGTGATTTCTTATCGCCAGAATGTTGCCCTTTATGATCACAATCGTTTCTGCTACATCAGTTTGCCAACAATCTCCCTACACCAATGATTTTATCGGTCTGTGCAGACTTTCCAGGGAGGGGCTTAACTTTTTTCTTTGTGTATAGTCCTGTATGTAGAACTTTATGTAGAACTTTGTCTGAAGTTCAATGACAATATGGACGAAGACGAACACAGATAATATACCCATATTGCCCAAAATCCCGGGCAATATGGATATATTATTAGAATTTTCCAATCTTCAGACATTTTCTCCTTTAATATTTTATTGTATTCTCATGTCGATGTTTCATGCTCCAAAGATGGCTTTCTATTAGAATAGAGTTTGTTGTTCATTTGAAAAGCTCAGGAGCCTGTTTCACAAAGCGACACATAGCGTAAGTTTTTACGTAACTTCCATAGCAACCCATACTGTAAAGATAAGTGGCAGTTACTCAAAAAAATACATCCGTTGTGTGAAACAGGCTCCGGTTAACCCTTATCCCATCAAATTTCATTTCAAAATTGCCTCACCCATGCATTTTATCATGCAGGTATTTTCAATGATCGCAGTTCTTAACACGCTAAAGATTGCAGTGGATTTGATACCTACCGCTTTGAGTGGCTTGGTGGATATGAGAGTTGCCTGTCAAAGAATTAAGGTAGGCGTTATACGAAATGTAACCATACCAAGAATTCCACCTACATATGGGTATTGGCAGAAGTAAATGAATTTACTTCTGGTATTGGTTTTTTCATCGCGGGAAAAGCTGGACTATTCAAATGTTACTCTCGGGACACTGTTCAAAACATAACAGTAATGGTAACGTGTACATTCCACATTACGTTACGTCCAATAGACCCTATGGGCTTAATGATTGGCGCTTGTGCAGTACGTCTTTTTATGGCAAAATAACGCTACGTTGAGTTTTAGGATCAATCTGAAGGTCCGTTCTCACTCTGCGATTTGTCGTACCGACTTGTAGGATGCGATTAAAATGGATGCATTTGATTGGTTGATAAATCATATTGACCAATTAAAAGCATCCATTTTAGTCGCATCCTACAAGTTGGTACGACAAATCGTACAGTGAGAACGGGCCTTTACGCTAAAATTGTGCTCGTTTTGTCGATGGCGTGTCACAGCGCCTGCAACAGAGAAATGACATACAATTCGAACAAAGTCAGGAAAAACATCTTCTATAAAGCCGATAGGGTTTATTGCACTGTTCGGTCGGGTGTAAATGTTTTGAGAAAGAGCACCCAGTCCTTGTGCCGGAATTAAAAAGCCTGTTTGGGCACAAATGTATGCACAAGAGGCGTTTCCTGCTCAACTCCAAACTCATGACATCAAAACATGACATCGTAAAATTTAATTTGTTTTTTGCTCAACAGTAAATTTACTAGAGCTGAGTAGGAAATCCTGAACAATCCAATTGTCTTGCTACAAGTTAGACAAGTTAAAGGTCCTCTAAACAAGTTTTTCAATCAATATTTAGTGAAAATGGTATTTATTTCCACTAATTTTGGAAATGATAACCCTTAATTTTACTAATTTTCAAATTGTCGACAACCCGATGACTTCAAAACGTTACAATTTAACCAAACCAAACGTTCATTTACCTCCCTTACTAGAAATCTTCAATAATTCGTGCTCAATTATGCCAATTGTGATGACGAGCCTATTTTTGTGTACCCTAGTACTGACAAGTACTAGTCTTGATACGCATATATAGCCGCGTCATCACAATTGCAATTATGCTAAGTTTGTGTTCGTTTTATATTCGCGTTTTCAGAATGTTTTATAATATCAATCTATGATCCAACCTCTTTTGAGTATGCTCAAGGAGATTTCAGTATGGAGTCTGGGTTCAGTGTGGAAACTTTTTTTATAATTATAATAACACCATATGTCGGAATGAAGCCAACTAAACAATTCGGATTAGAAAGGGTTAATCCTGCTGTTTATGGGACAAAAGAATTAGTGATTTAATCATATAGCCACACAACCGGTCTGATTAGCCGGCGGCTTGCTGATAACAACGCCATCTGGTGAAAGTCTATCTTCACAATTTAAAATGATATGATGCTTGGTGCAAAAAGCCAATGGGCTCCTGAACATACATGTGCATTTCACAAACAGTTAATAACAATAATCCCTTATCCCTAGGATACAGTGTACATGTATTTTAACGGTAGAACAAAACAACAAAAGTTCCTGAATAACTATTCATTTGGAAAAAGCAGTTCTAAGAAGCAATAATGTTTTAGGAAAATTGCATCTTTACAAATCTATTATATCATAAAAACTGCAGATAGCTGCTACAATTGTAATCTTTGTTCTCAAGATTTGCAGCATTTAACATAAGCCTTTTTGCAGTAATTTTCTATATACCTTCAGACTGAATAAATTGTCTGTACTTAAAATGACACACCGCTTAAGTTTGTTGTCATTCTCCGTTGGACTTCATTTTATTAGAAAAATAAGAAGTGATCAAACTGGAATGAAAGGCTGCAAGTCGACTTTCCACTAAAAATGTGCATGTAAAGGCTTATTTAGGGAATTCCGTGCCGCTATTGTTTTCTGTCTGACAGTCAATAAACAAACAGCCTAAAATGCACCACACGCGCAGCCACAACAAAGTGGACAAAGGAATTCCCAAATAAAACTGCCTATCCAGCGGTCAGTGGGGGACTAGGAAAGTAACCAACAGCCATCTGGAAACCTCATCTTCATATATATAAGACAAATCTTCCAATGGCATTTAGAAGTTTAAAGGTTACAATAAGGTGAAGAATTACTTATGGATAACAATGTAATATATATATGACAGTCGAATAAGACACATTTTAACGTTCTGAAACAGTATCCTTTAACCTGAAAGATTAAATGTAATGGGGTTACAACCGGGTTTATTGTTACACAAATTATTGTTACAAAAGGGCATCTCCGAACGAAAGTGTAAAGAGTCGTTGCTTTTAAAACTCGTTAGTACTCGGCCATACGTTACGAAGTGGAAGCGCGCCGGAAACAAATCTCCAGTGACGTCAAAGATCAAGGGAAGATAAATCATGTATTCATTTCGATTCTCGGATTTTAAGAATTTACAGGCTTGACTTTAATTATTACAGGCTTGAATTTAATTAAAAACATACAAAAATGGCCTAATACGAGACAAAAGATTGTGCCTGGCTAACAGCACATGCATAAAGGCAATTTAGGAGCAATTCGTTCCAGATTTCAATGAAATATTTACATTTAACCTTTAAAGAGACAAAATTTTCACAAAATCGACTCTCAAAAATAGATCTAAATCTTCCGTCTGCAAAGAGTATCTTTTGTCATTAAAAAAAACTTTTTAATATTCAAATATACTTTTCAGATTAAAGAGTCCTCTTGATTATTCAAGTTGTTTTTAACATAAAAATACATCCACAAAGAGTAAACATTTTCACGTTTTATTTTTAGCAATAAGAGTTCAACTGTAAATGGGGGGCCTCGATGGTTCAGTGGGCTATAGTGATCGTCCCTCAGTCCCACACAGACCTTACATCGATGAAGCGTGAATTCGAATCCCACTCAGATTTTTCACTCGGTCGTATGTTGCCAGGTTCTCGCCGAAGGTCGGGGGTTTACTCCAGGCAATGAGCTTGGTTTCCTCCCCACTAAACCTGGCAACACCGCCATATAAGTGAAATAAGTGCGGCATAAATGATAAAACATCAATCAATCAACTGTAAATGTTCAGCTGTAAGTAACCAATGCTAAGGTATCTGCAGCATGATTAGTTATAAAGCAATGAATTGCTTGTCGGTACATGTTTTTGTCCCCGTTTTACATTCATTGTCTCTCTGTTTCTCCAGCTTGTGCTGTTATTGGCCGAATATACACCACCTGATCGTATAACAAACCCAGCCGACATTGACAAACTCTGTGTCAAATTTGAGCGTGCCACATTTGCCCATGCCGGTCACATGGACCGAGATGAAGCGCCCCCTGGCGTAAAAACAGTTCGAGTGGATCCGGAGGCAGCTAAAGATAAGGAAGACAAACAAGAAGTTGAAGATAGCAACTACAATATAAAACTAAGTAAGTTGTAAGACAGTATTATAATTATATGCCGTTTTACGTCACCACTTGTAAATATCCCCTTGTTTGACGTCATGTTTACAGCGAGATCGTAAAAGTAAAAGAAATACCTTAAATTGTATTGGTTTTGGGGTGGAAATTTCATTTACTCCTCTCATTTGCTTTTCTTGAAAATCTGTCTTAGTTATTGAATTTTTGTTGAACATTTAAAAAAAAAATCATTTTCTATCGAGTTCACACAATACATACACATTCTTAAACAAATATTTTAATTGAGTACGAAATAGAAGGTATGGTATACATGGAGGTTATGTATCCTTTAAAACTATTTTACATTATGTTAAGGTTGGCTTCATTCGATTTTTAGAAAACATCCCATAACTGTTGAGAATTTGAAAACCGACAGAGCCAAAAAAGTAGCCAAAAAACTGTTCTAGATGAAGAAGCATCTTCAAAAAATATTGAGAAATCCTGTTCATGAAGTATGGTTTTATTTTCCTTTCTCAGATAACACAAAGTCTTATGGTTCGATCCTGGAGCCCAGTCAAGACCTCAATGGCAACGGCACGTTAAATAAGGGGGAATACAATAGTTATACCTCATCAGTCCAGGAAACACTTCCAGGTCTAAGTGGATTAAACTTTGGAATAGAAAAGGTACGCTTGGTATTAATATGATATCTGTGTTTAGGAAAGTCGTAAAATAATTACTATCTGTTGAAAATTGAACAAGTTTAGATTGTTTATATGTGCTGCTGAAACTCCCTCCCTTTTCATGAATTCCGGTTGCCACGAGAAATCAAAAGCATGAAGTCGACTGAAAAACTAAATGACTGACGTTGAAAAAATGTCGGTTCAGTATGTCTTTGAACTAATTTGCACTTTTCAAATAAAATAGCCGACAATGTGTAATCAACATTTTAGCATCCCACTTCATTTCAAGATATAGCAAAATTTGCATTACTTTGAACACGCAATCAACCACAAATACCCAATAGTACATCGATGTCAGCGTTTTGGTTTGAAGTTTTATTAGTCTAACCAAGTTCAGATAATATTGAATGTCAAATGTATTTGTTTATTGCAAAGATATACCACAGGACACGAAGTCTCAATCAAGGGTTCGGATCACAAACACACGCACTCACACAGCTAGTGCCAGGTTTATTGGGCGGGGTAGGGGGGGGATAAACCATCAGTGTTTGGAGAAAACCGCCTACCGTCCCTAAGTATTGGCCAACCATTCCACATAATATGTTATGGCTGCCAATGGAGAGTTGAACCAAGACTATGTGTTCCACAGTCTGCTTTGGAAGTTTGATCATCTCGTTCTTGGTAATCTGTCTTAGTTATGGAATTTATGTTAAACATTTAAAGCAAAAGTATGTATTAGCTACCGGGACATGCGCTGCAAACTTTTCAGTTAAATCTTCCTGTATCGCAACTTGTTTCTACTATCAAATATGTTTACTTGCAGGGCCGCCTAATTGGGATATGTGGTGCTATTGGAACTGGCAAGAGTTCTCTTCTCTTGGCGATTCTTGGCCGGGTAAGTTTGTCAAATAGCTACTGTTCTCATTTTGTTTTTGATGTTTGATAAAGCTGCAGTTCAACAAGCATTACCTGATGATTTCTTCTGTAGATGAAGTTGGTATCCGGGAGCTTTCAAACTGATGGTCGAATGGCTTATGTTCCACAAAAGGCATGGGTGTTAAATGCCACGTTAAAGGAAAACATCATATTCGGTTATCCCTATGACGAGAAAAGGTATTTTTATTTCCCAAATGTTTTAAGTACAAGTTCTATTATAACCATGTTTCTTTCCTCTCGCAAAAAAACGTTTTTTTGTGTCTGCATTTGACTGGTTAGGTTTCTACTTAGTTTTTTTTCTCTAGTATATGCTGGTATGCCGATACGCCCGTCTGTCCGTCAGTCCATCCGAACTAAAGAGTTACTTTTCCAGTCTTTGGCTAAAGTTCACAAACATCTCTTAACCTAAAACGATTTGTGAAACTTACCGTAAATCACAATAAACCTCATACAATGACAATAATTCTGAGTGTGTCTGGAAAAAACACCAAAACATTCTAGCAATCTTTAAAATACGGTTTGCGGTTGACCGCCCCAAAATTTTGCAGTGGTCATGTTTTTTGTATTGAAGCGACATTAAATCTTCTCTCACTCACTCATCTTTCCTCGGTATTATTCAGATATCGGTCTGTAATTGCTGATTGCTGTTTAATGGATGACATCAATCTACTGCCTGATGGCGAAGACACTGAGGTATTTATTTCAATACAGATCATCGGGTCAACTATATTTCACTGAAAATAACTTCAGCAGATCCTTAAGAATTACGGATTGGGTTTAATTTTATAACCAAATGTTTAACCTTAATTTTGCATAGTCTGACGCAGACCACATCTTTGTCTTACTTTCGAACTGGGAAATCGGGTTAAATCGACGAGTGAAAAAATAATGTAGTTTTCAACACGAATGTGATATGTAAAATCTAAATCCAAATCGTTTTTCTGGACTCTACTGGATGACAGTACGCGTCATGGTTTATTGCGCAACATTTCACTGAGAGTGTATTGTGGCCGCTGTAAACAGTCTTTAATGTAGCACGAGTACATTTATTGGTTTCTTGGAAAGTTTCTTGGAAATTTCACCGAGTACATTATTATTGGCGTTGAACTAAAAATATCTGTTCAGTCTGCGACCCGAAGTAGTGTCAACAGAAAGCTCTTTGATTTGATTTTTATTCACCATAAAATCAGTATGGTAGTACAGAAGTTGTAGTGAGTATAGAAGGCGGAAGTAAAGTTACAATGGTTCCCTTAACTCTCTATGCAGTTGAGGAAGGATTCTCGGACTTTGTTTTAAGCCTAGCGCTGACCAGAGACGCCGGCTGAGCTACAAGGCACGCGTGGCCAAGGGAGCAGCTACAAATTTCAGCGCAGACGATGAGCTCTCGGCTGAGGCCAGTTCCTTGTCACCCAAGTTCACTGACAGCTTACCTCCCAGCCACAAGTGACTGGCAGCTCAGCCGGCGCCTCTCGTGTGCGCTAGGCTTTAGTGGATTTTAGTGGAACATGACATTTTATAGTTCACGACCCTTCAGTGTTTCTAACTGTATTCTTTACAAAACATTATTTTTTCTTCAAATAATTGTTATTCATTTTCATACATGCATCTGTCCAACAGATTGGTGAGCGTGGAGTCAACTTGAGTGGTGGCCAAAAACAGCGTGTAAGTATGGCCCGTGCCGTGTACAGTGACCGTGATGTGTACCTTTTAGACGACCCTTTGTCGGCGGTGGATAACCGAGTAGCCACCGCACTCTTTGAGAACTGTATTCGAGGGGCATTGAAAAACAAGAGTGTTTTGCTGGTAACTCATCAAGTCCGGGTAAGTTTAACTAATTCCGATAGAGATCTCCACCAGCGGGAAAATACACGTGCAGCGTTCATAAAGACAATTTCAGAGTTGCTATTGTGTGACGTTACGAATAGTTAGACATATTTTTCGAACCTTGGCGTGGCTGTTGTCCTGTGGCGCTGAAGTTTCGCTAGTTTGCCTGACAATGCAACTATAAACCCATTGACGTCACTATAAACTTGGTCAGGTTTGGCGCTAATAATTGTTGCAAATAGATGCATTTGAACATAAAATGATGTAATATAAGAAGTCACTTACCTTAAGTGGCATAAGCTGCCAAATATAATTAAAATTTGAAGCTTATTTTTTGTAATGATTAATTTTTGTTCTTGGTCAAGTACAAAATAAGAGGTTTTCGCCGATACCAATCTTGGAGGTGTACGTTTAGGTAATCTTTACAAGGAGCAAAAAATATACTTTTATTTCAACTTCAATCCTTTAGTTTTTAAGGTATTTAATAGTCCGAATTTTTGGCAGCTCGTGCGACTTTAAGCACTACTCATCAGCCCGCTTAGCTGTTGAACATATATTTAGGTTATAAAACTAAGCGATGTCCAGTTGTCGTTACCTACTCAGAAACACGGTTACTTTTTATATCGACGTTTTTAAAGCTGAACCTACATGTATATTGAAATCTACATTTGTCTACAAAAACACCCTGGTCCAAGTCATGATGGCCTATCCTCAGTATCAAGAAATATTGATAATTGTTTTGCTTTTTGCAGTTTCTCTCAGATTGTGATAAGATCATTTTCCTGATGACGTCTGGAATAGTCGCTAACGTCACACATGAAGAGTTAATACGCTCTAACTCGGAGTACCATCAGATGATACGGGCTGTGGCGGGAAAAGAACAAAAGAAAAACGGAAAACCGAATGGTGGGACTTAACTCCTTGTCCCATGCAGGCATCTCGTCAGTTAGGCCTAACAGTTTTAAAATTCCTTATCTTAATTTACCATATTTCGCTTTCTTATGTGACATAATTGTGAGCGTGAATTTTTGTTTTGCCTGTTTATGCCTTAGAACGTGTTCTAAGTCCGCCAATTAAAAGTAGCTCCACTTAAAATGTAGATATAGTCATATAACCAGCTCACTACAAATTTCAATTGACCACTGACTTATTTTCAAGGATCAAATGGCCAAAAGAATTCACGGGAAATAAAGAAAATTATCAAGAAGATGGATACGGGTAAGTATCGTTCGTTACCGCAGATTTGGCAAAACCATTGGAACAGACCATTCTGTGAATTGCAGCGTCATAAAAAAACATGAGAGCATATTTCAACCCTGTAAGAACACCCACTGGTCATGTCTTGTTTGATTTCCTGCTTTACTTTCCCTGATAACGTTTTATCTGTACAGTTCAACAGACCGATTGTTTATAATGACGTAAATGACTTCAGGTGCAATGTCTGAGGGGTTTATACAGTTGACAGAAAGTAGAATGCACATAAAAGTATAGTCATGCAGTAATACAAGTTAATAGAAAAGTTTGTAACAAGATGATTGCTTCAAAGAAAGGTTCCCACAATTATACATTATGCTTCAGATTTGTTTGATAATAATCTGTAGGTAATTCAATTTAAAGGATATCCAATTTACACTTTAGGTTACTTGTAGCAATGAAAGTTTGGTTCAACTCATTTCTTTAACGAATGTCCACCCTTCGTAAAACCCTTCGTAAATTGGCTGACATAAAATCTAGTCCCATTCTTGCAGGTAGAAAATTCTCAGGAACCGAGGAGGTGACGGTCGGTGACATTGGATTGAAGACATTGAGGGCTTACGTAAAAGCAGCCGGTGGCTGGTTTACCATTTTCGTGACTCTCTTCATGGCGGTCATGTTCGTGTGTAGTCAATCTTTCCCCGCCTGGTGGCTCACGCATTGGTTTCACGTAAGCACGAATAGCACATGGGTTCTTCATGTTTATAGTTTTGGATACGTATCTTTTCTGAATACGATAAACGACTTTATTGCATTTTGAGGAATGAATCACAAAATCGAAATATTCTAATCGTTACAATACTTGGAGAGGAAATCATGTGTTTCAATGTTAAACGAATGGGTTTTCTTTCATCCAAGTGAAAAGTTAGAATTCCTTAATGGATTTCTTTCATCCAAGTGGAAATTAGACTTTTTATATATAATTGGGCATTCTTAACATTATAATTATTCAGGATTTCCATCCACATTATGTGTGAAGAGTAATGATTCCTTTTAAATACAAATTGTCATTATAGAAAGTCAGCTTTGGGACATGGCGATTGAAAAACGTTGACCGATACATTATCCAGCGGAGAATTTTACGAACTTATGACAAATGCCCTAAAATGTTGCAGATCCATGGGTCGTGTTTTTTTCAGTGGCAGAGTTTTGAAAAGTGATTCCTTAGAAGAAACATTGATATTTAACCTCATGCAATGAATTTATAACGGTAGTTGTCTCTTTTACCTAGATTTCTTCCAATGAAACCATATCGACTGAACAACATCATTTTACCGCTTACATGGCCGTGTTTGGGTCTTCTGGATTATTTCTTCTGTTTTTTGGTATCGCTTCCTCTTGTTTCTGGTCTACGGTGAGTACAATGTATACCCTGGATATAGGTTTGTAATATGTAGACGGAGCCTTGCAGATTGCGCCCAATGCATAAAAGTTATAATGATGTTCATCAAACTGAAAAACTTTTATAATTTTTGTTTATAAGTATTTAAAATCTTGTCATCAATGTACATGTGTTTATGACAATAATCGTTAGCATGTGACATGCCATTCTCATTATTTTAGAAAATTTGGAATTAAAAAAATTTCAATTTTATTTTCGCCAAGTTAGAAAATATTCCAACAACCGGACAATACTTAGTTTAAATCATACAGAATGTAATGATCCTGCTGACATCGCATGAAAGCTATGTTAGGATTCCAAAATGACAATCAATAAAATATCTAAGCTGTAATACTGTTCAAACTCTCATGGAAAAAATTCAACAAGATTTAACTCAAGCCAAGATGGAGACATATTCCATTTGGAGTTAAGAACGCTCCGGCTATATTTCAAGAAATTATGAAATCACTGTTGAATAAGAAAATCGTCCTAAACTGTAAATTTGTGAAAAAAGTTACGGAGTTTTCATTCTTTTTGATGATGGAATATCTGCTATATGAATACTAAGAACGACGACATGCTCCTGGACGATTAGATTTCGTTCTATTTCAAGGTAACCACAAGGCGATTTTACGATAGATTTAACGATATCTTTATATCCTATATTAACCGATATTAGTTTGTCCTTAGGATATGACATCTTAATTAAAAATAACTTAAGGAATAAAGGCCTAGTTCGTTTTGAACATCTAACGGGGATTTTGTTGTTGTTGTAAATTGACTAAAAGTGTATTTAAAAACATACTGTTGAAACAAAGCCAGCTTGCCGTTAAATCCCTGGGCGTCAAAAAAAAAAAGGTAGTGAAAATGTGCTTATCTTGACCAATCGAAAATATTTGTACGTTTGAACACTCTCGTCGCCATTTCAACCAAACATCGGTCGTCCGAGAATGTACGAGAATGTACGAGATAATTAATTCTCGTAAATATCATAGAGAGAAAAAAATGTCTCAATTTTTAGGTTTTCAACCGGAAATCTCATCTTCTCTTTAACATGCTCTTACATTAATTGATTACAAAATAGGGCGTGTGGTCTTAAACTTGTCATTTAGTCTTAAAGTTGTAAATAATTTTAAAAGACTATTGTGATACTAATGAGAAATAATTAAAGTGGCATGAGCTGCCAAAATGTTGATTTTTTTACGTTAAAACAGAATGTTGAAATTATTGGCTATTTTTCTCAAGACGTATGATTCAGAAGCCTTTTAGTGCTTCTAGTCTCGAAAATGTACGTCAAAGTATTGTTTTTTTACTAACTTTGGTTTAGAATGAATGAATGGTCGTCCCGGTTATTTAAATTTTGTTTACTTTACGAACACGTTTTCGGTTCGCACAGGCCATATACTGTATGGATTTTCCTCATTCCAACGCCAATCATTTAGTTTTTCGATGGCCTCCAAAGCCTCTTACTGTCGTGACGATCAGAAATTATGCAAAAAGTATGAATTTTGGCAGCTCATGCCACTTTAAGGCATCACCATGGAGTTAGTTGTTTGTGAACAACACAACTAACTTCGTGGTGATGCCTTAATTGTTTCTCATTAGTATGGAACCCACGTTTAAAGAGAGTTTCAAAGATTTCTTACCATTGTGATAGTTAACCAAAGCCCAGTTTTATTTGGATTAAAAATCACATTAACATTCTTGCTATATAATTCCAAATTAATATCTCGTATTTTCTTTACCCTCAGATGACCTTTAAAGCATCAACGACCTTCCATACCAGGATTTTACGGCGCGTAATGCGAGGTCAAATGGCATTCTTTGACGTCACGCCGATCGGTCGAATTCAAAACCTATTTTCAAGTGATTTGAGTCAATGTAAGTTGTTGCATTATGTAATACTTTGTATTTGTTCTCGCGCATGCTCAGTGAGTTCTCTCTCTCTCTCTCTCTGGACTCTCGCTCAATGTACAATCAGGGCACAGTAAACTCTCTCCTTCAATTTTAAAGTTTATTCAAGTCTTTGTTGTCAATGCATCACACGAAGAACGTAACATGGTGGCAGCGGAGGAGACGTTCTTTCTTCTCGAAAGAGACTTTATTCTAAAGCCTGATGACTTGCCATTCATACCGGCATCGTGTTGATTATCTTAGTACTGTGTGCGTGCTGTCTGTCTGTGTTAGCGATGGCTGAAGGCGGTCTACCCAGTCCCGCGCTGAACACACACATCTCTCCCCCAGGAAAATTAGACTTACACTCAAACCCCGTAGAGCAATGGAAACTCTGGAAACAAATGTGGCTGAATTATTCTGTGGTAGCTAAACTCACTGAACACGAGGTACACTTCCAAACTGCTTTATTTCTACACTGTATTGGGCCTGAGGCATTAAAAATCTACAACGGTTTTAATTTCACTGATACTGAAAGTAATCAAGATCTAGCCTGTGTTTTACGTAAATTTGACCAGCATATTATTGGACAGACAAACGAAACCTATGAACGTTATGTCTTTAACCAGAGAGATCAAGAGGACTCTGAAAACATTGACTCTTACGTCACTTCTCTACGCAACATGGCAAAAACATGCAATTTCTGTAACTGTATGCATGACTCTCTTCTACGTGATCGTATTGTTCAAGGAACTAAGGACAATCACACCCGCAAATTGTTATTACAAAAGGGTAATTTAACATTGCAAAACTGTGTTGATGTTTGTTGTAGTGCTGAAGCGACTGCTTCTCAGCTTAAAGTGATGGGAGGTCAAATGGACGTGGTAAACAAACTTTCTTCTACTTCTAGGCCAGCTGCTAAAAATAAATCCAAGGGGAATAACTCGTTTCGCCCAAAACAAAAATCTTCTCGTACTGTTCAAGTGAACTGTAAATTCTGTGGCAGAATTCACGAAAAACGAAAAGAAAAATGTCCGGCTTGGGGACAAAATTGTAATAACTGTGGCGAGGAAAATCATTTTTCTAATAAGTGCTCAAAATTAGGAAACTCAAGACAAAAGAAAATAAATTCTGCACGAAAAGACTCCGACGAGTCTAGTGACACTGACTTTGTCATGACTGTTGAACCTAATTTGAAAGAAAGTAAAAGCAACACTGTATATGCTAATCTACTGCTTGATGAACAACAGATTAAATTTCAGGAAGATTCTGGAGCAACAGTAAATCTCCTACCTGTAAAATATGCTAGAAAGACTAAACTACAACCTTATTATTCACAACTTAAAATGTGGAATGGAGACAGCTTACAGCCTGTAGGTAAATGTAGACTAGTTGTACGGAACCCAAACAATAGAAAAAAATATTCTGTTGAATTTGTGATGGTAAAGGAAAATCTTACTCCTATCCTAGGAAAACGAGCGTCTGAGCATATGGGTTTCATCACTATTAACTATAATAATTTTAACTCTGTTTCATCTCAGTGTACAGAAACTAACTCAAGATGTGACAAAATCCTGAGTGATTTTTCTGATGTTTTTACCGGCGAGTTAGGCACTCTCCCTGGTAAAGTTCATCTCAGTGTGGATGAATCTATAATTCCTCATACTTCAGCTCCCGGTCGAGTTCCTGTGGCCTTAAAAACCAAGGTAAAAGCTGAACTGAACCGACTTCAAGAAATTGGAGTAATTGCTCCAATAGACGAACCTACTGATTGGAACAGTCGTCTTGTTATTGCTACTAAGAAGTCAGGTGATCTAAGGATTTGTTTAGATCCTAAACCACTTAATAAAGCTTTAAAACGTGAGAGGTATCAACTACCTGTGATTGATGAAGTACTTCCTTCTCTGACAAAAGCCAAATACTTCACTAAACTAGACCTCACTTCAGGTTACTGGCATGTTAAATTAGACTATGACTCTAGTTTACTCACTACCTTTCAAACAGCCTTTGGAAGATACAGATGGCTAAGATTGCCATTTGGCATAAGTGTAAGTTCTGAAATATTTCAGAAACGTTTGCTGTTAGCACTAGATGATCTGGAAGGTGTCATCTGTGTGGCTGATGACATTGTCGTATATGGTAGTGGCGACGACGATAACTCTGCTTCAACTGACCATGATAATAAACTTGAATGTCTGTTGAAAAGATGTCGTGAAAAAGGCATAAAGTTAAATCCGAAAAAATCTGAAATTCGGAAAACTGAAATTACTTTTCTTGGTCACAAAGTAACACGTGATGGGTTATGTCCTGACCCAGTTAAAGTAGAAGCTATTTCTAAACTTCAACCCCCTTCTAATGTTGAAGAGGTACAGCGCCTAAATGGTACTGTGAACTATCTTGCAAAATTCTTACCTCATCTATCCACTGTAAAGGAGCCTATCAGACAATTAACTCGTAAAGATGTTAAATGGAACTGGTCTAATGTGCAAGATAAAGCTTTTCAAGAAGTTAAACGTCTAGTAACTGAAGCTCCTATACTTACCTTCTATAATCCTGAGGAAGATTTAGTTATTCAGTGCGATGCTAGTGAAAAAGGTCTTGGTACAGCCTTACTTCAAGGTGGGAAACCTGTGGCATATGCCAGTAGGGCATTGACTGACACGGAAACCAGGTATGCCCAAATTGAGAAAGAGATGCTGTCCATAAATTTCTCATTGGACAAATTCCATCAGTATACATATGGTCGACATACGGTGGTACATAGTGACCATAAACCTCTAGAAGCAATCATGAAAAAACCCCTAGCAAAGGCACCTAAGAGATTGCAGGGTATGTTGTTGCGTGCTCAACAATATGACATTGATGTGGTATATATTAAAGGTAAAGATATGCACATTGCTGACATGTTATCTCGTGCATTTCTTCCAAACTCAAGCGACCAGCAAAAAGAGTTTGAACATGTCAATATGGTGACTTTCTTACCCATTAGAGATGAAAGACTTAAACGTATTCGTCAAGCTACTGAGCTTGATGAGGTTGCTGTACTGTTAAGGCAGGTTATACTACAAGGTTGGCCTGATGATAAAGATAATTTATCTCCTCAACTTTTTCCTTACTTTCATGCTCGTGATGAAATGTCTGCACAAGATGGATTAATTTTTAAAGGTGAACGTGTTCTTATACCTTTAAGTTTAAGACCTGAGATAAAGCGAGCAATTCATTCTTCTCACATTGGAATTGATGGTTGTTTGAGACGTGCCCGGGAATGTGTGTTTTGGCCCGGAATGACTAATGAAATAAGAGATTATATATCTACCTGTGAAACTTGTCGTAAATTTGATGTGGATCAACCAAAGGAAACCCTGATGCCACATGACATACCTGATCGACCCTGGCAGAAAGTTGGTGTCGACTTATTCTGTTTTGATGATAAGGACTACTTAGTAACTGTGGATTATTTCTCGAATTTTTGGGAAATAGACCGATTGGAAGATACTACTACAGTGACAGTGATTAAAAAAATAAAATCACACTTTGCACGCTATGGAATTCCATGTCAACTAATTTCTGACCCTGGACCTCAATTCACAGCAACTAAATTTCAACATTTCTCAGAAAGATGGGATTTTGAACATTTGTTAGTAAGTCCAGCCAATCAGAAAGCAAATGGCAAGGCTGAGTCTGCCGTTAAATCAGCTAAACGTCTTTTAAGGAAAAATAAAGACGCAAACACAGATCCGTTTTTGGCCCTGTTAGATTTCAGAAACACCCCTACTCAAGGAGTTGGAAATAGTCCGGCTCAGACGGACGAGATCTCTTCTCCCAATGACAAGCAATCTTCTCCAACCGTCTGGCTCTGATAAAACAAACTACAAAGAGAGACTGAAACAAAAACAAGACAAACAAGTGAAACAGTATAACAAGTCCGCCCATGACTTACCTGTGCTCCAAGAAGGTGATACTGTTCGCATGAGACCCTATATTAAAGGAACCCGAGAATGGCAGAAAGCAGTTGTTAATCGACGATTAGATGAAAGATCCTATGAAGTAGAATCTCCACAAGGTTGTTTTAGAAGGAATAGACAACACCTGAGGAAATCGAACGAACCTCCACCGAAAACACCTGTGAAACGTCAACGTATGGTTATCTTACCTGATACAACGCCAAGCCCGGAGACGGAAAATATTACCTTATCTTCTCCATGTAAAACTAAGGAACAATCAGTGATATCTAATCAAACACCTTCACCGCAAAATAAGACTCCTAACATGTCACGTGCAGGTCGTCAAATCAAGAAACCAACGTATTTGGAGGACTTTCTTACTAAATAACTTGGACTTTAATTATTACTCAGTGACATTGATAATTCTTGCCATACAATATCAAACCCTATAGTCACTTTTCTAACTTTGATGATTAATTTAATTCGTAATCAGCAACTCCTCTAACTTTGATGATTAGCATGTTGTTTGGTGTTTTGATCATGTTTTATTTCAGAATTTCAGTGACTTTGGACTTTCTCTCTTAAAGTTAATTACTTTACCTCTTTATCCGTGTTAAAGTTAAGTATAAATTGAGACTATGTTCTGTTCAATTTGTTAAGCTAAAAAAGGGAGGATGTTGCATTATGTAATACTTTGTATTTGTTCTCGCGCATGCTCAGTGAGTTCTCTCTCTCTCTCTCGCTGGACTCTCGCTCAATGTACAATCACGGCACAGTAAACTCTCTCCTTCAATTTTAAAGTTTATTCAAGTCTTTGTTGTCAATGCATCACACGAAGAACGTAACATAAGTAAAGTCTTTTAATCGGTTTTATTGATCATAAGCAAAACAGATATTTTTGTTTTAAAAAAAGTCACTGATCAGAATATGGTTTCTCAAATCCAGCCCCCCCCCCCACACACTTTATTTTTATTATTTGAGCTCAATAAAGTGCATTTCTATTGAATAAGTATACCGATACCAATCAACGTGCGAAAATGTAATTTTTTTATGTGAGAACAAAGATGATTTTGGAAAGAATTTGGAAAGATTTTCTTATGTGAGAATAAAGATGATTTTGGAAAAAAAAATCAACGTGCGAAAAGATTTCTTGCATAAAAACCATGACCCATTTTGTTTTACCAGTGGACAGTGTGCTGACGTATTATGGAGAGTATACAGTGGTGTTAGTGAGCGTCATTCTAGTGGTTTTATGTTCTGTAACAGTTTCGTCGCCGTTGGTAGCTGTCCTCATCGTTCCTATTTTTCTCCTGTTTGGTTATATATGGTCTCGGTCTATGCCAGCAGTAAGAGTCTTTAAGCGGTTAGAAAACGTGGCCAGGTCCCCGATCTACAGTCTCATCACCGCTACTGTTGAAGGTCAAAATGCAATCATTGCTTACGGCAAAGATATGGAATTCACACAGAAGTGAGTTGAGCTTTGGAAAAATTATGATAAACTGTTATCGTAAATATAACTTGGTTTCACAGATTAAGGTCACATCTCTGATCCTGGCTGCATAGTTTTTTCAGTATTTGAATTGCGTTGTAAAATATCAGACAACTATATAAATTTCTGTTCTTTTCTTTAACTCTTTTTAAGTCAAAAATGATTAATTGGTGCTTGTTTTATTTCATTTTTTATCAAACCACTCATGGATAATAAATGGTTGTTTTATGTTCTTGGCCAAGCCCTTTGACCATTTAAATTGAACCTTTGTATGCCATGGCTTCAGTTTTCGGGATTGCATTTCTTTTTGTTTTATACAAAATGCTGCTTTGCATATATAGTACGATAATTATTGGCAGCTATAAAACTGTTTCTACCACCGTAGAAATGCAATCCCTGTGAAAACAGATATTCTGTCATGCCCTGGTCACCAGTGGTTTTGGATCAACACGCCGCTCACGGTGACTACGAAATAAAATGACCCGAGTATTATAAATACTTGTTAAAAGTCTTTTTTTATTTCGGAGAGAAGCAGTAATCTTAATTTCCTACCTCGGTTAGGTCTAAATACAAGAAGCACTGGACATGTGCTAACGTTTATTCATAGTGCACTAACAGCCTCACTGTTATTCTATCTACAACCTATTGTGGTAATTAGATGTTGAGATGAAGCGTAAGACTGATTGCATATCACACAAATTAGCGTTTACCAATTAGCCGTGTTATTGAGATTATTCAGATTTCTGAGCAATTTCGAGACATAACGCACGAGCCTCAGGGAATATGGGGATGTATTAGTTTCTTTTAGGTACTAATTGATATATTATTACTATCATTATTATTTTCATTATTATAACTATTCCTTATAAATGCTTGATATAATTGTGCACAAGGGTTTAGATCAATCTTGCCACATACTCTAGTTACTGTGTATTTTTAAGTAGCCTGTCTTGGTTGGCATTATGGAATCTATTTTTCTACTTCTTGATAGGTTCTGTGAGTTACTGGACAAGCACCAAGTTCCGTTACTCTTGTCGATGTTTGTCAGTCGATGGTGCAGTGTTCGATTAGATTCCAGCAGTGTGTGTTTTATCTTTCTCACTGCATTACTGATAGTTGTCTCCCCTGATCGACAAACTTCCGCTCAAGCTGGTCTGGCATTGACCTTTGCTTTACAGGTAAAGTATTGCCATTAAACTACCATTCCAGAATTTAGATAATACACTTTATTTGAACCAAAAATTGCAATGGAGAGGAAGATTAAACTTTACGAGCTATAGTTTTATTTTACACCAGAACCTCCCTAACCTCTTTGTGTTGATGTTTTATACATTCGAAACAAGTTAACTACATTTAGAAGGAAACATTTTCCCGACATATACAACTTCTGAAACTGTAAAAAAAGAAAATATTTGCAAATTTAAAGCTGCCAATAGCATTTTTGGAGTATTTCATTGTCCCAGCATCGTATGTTTATCGTTCTCTGTGTAAGTATTAAAATTAGCCAAACATTTTCCTCCGCACATGTTTAACCTAATATTAATATGTTAGGCTTATCATACCAGTACTATAAACAACCTACATGTACACGTGTTAAAATAGTAAAGGCCTGGATGGCTCAGTTGGCACAGCGATAGTCCATTAGATCGACTCAGGTCTACCGTCTATAGGGTATTTTGGTATTAGAAATTAAAGACGTCACGGGGAATAAGCTTGTCCAATTCTCGATAATAAATATTAAAATTGAATCAAATTTGCACTTGGACCAAGAGGTTCTAAAAACCTGTGCGAAAAGTTTTCGTAATATTTTACTATGTCAGAAAGACTTATAGTCGTGGACATTTGTATCTGATAAAGTTTCTTTTACACTGCTCCAGCTGACAGGTATTCTTACCATGGCAACGATCACTACAAACCAAGTTCTGGCTTCAAGTACTTCCGTCGAGAGGATAAATTCCTACATCGAGGTAAGTTATAGGCTACCAGTGACGAGGTTGAGGTACACAATAAAAATGTTCCTATGCTAAAAGATAATATATAAGCGCCATTCTGGCGGTGAGATTTTGATTCTAAAAGACTTACTCGCCATTTTCTCCACAGGATTTCAGCCATGTTGTTTTAAAACATGTGTAGAGTTTTTTTGAGATTTAGAATTTTTTTTTGAGATTTTTTTTTCTCAGATTTGTTTCAATTTTTTCCTCATTTTCAAAGCACGTAAAACATTTTAGTATTTTATGGAATTTCTATTATACATCACAATATCTTATTCTAAAATAGAGCCAACTATACCCATACCGATGTTGCGAAAATCTCTTAGTACCTGATTTTAGGGCAAATGTGGAGACAAATTATACTCGTGCCTTCGAGAAATCCCGATATCGAAGGGTTGGAAATCTCGTATTTTATTTAATTGTCTCCTTTTGTTTGGAACTGCTTACTTATGTTTTTTAACAAAACCAAACCGTATCGGATCCTCACAAAGACCTTCTTGTCAATTCATCGTAGCTGTATTTCAATTTTTCAGAACTTCCCCTTGGAATTACGTTATATTAAGCCTTACTTTTCTCCTGAGTCCACGTGGCCTGAAAAAGGGGAAATACTCTTCCATAAATTTAGTTTACGATATCACCCACACCTGCCAAATGTATTGAATGAAATTTCCATCCATATTCAACCAGGAGAAAAGGTGGGCGTGGTGGGAAGAACAGGCGCTGGTAAGTTGGCATTCGAATTTAAACCGTGTTGGTGAGGGCCAGTTCTCACTGTTTGATTTGTTGTACCAACTTGTAGGATGCAATCAAAATGGATGCTTTTAATTGGTCGATACTTTTTGTCAGCCATTCATTTGAATCGCATGCTACAAGTCGGTAAGACAAATTGCACAGCAACAGGGCCTTAAAGCACAGGGCCTTAAAGCAACACAGACCTGCTTTTTATTATTGTCGGAACTAATTATTGTGACTCCAGCGTCTTGAGATGTGGATATTTATTTCTCTCTAAAAATTTATCCGGACATTGTCGCCAATATAAATCCCGTTAGGCTCCAGAATAATATTCATTATTACTTAATTGATGGGTGATAACACTGTGGGCTTAATTTTGCCACATCTGGAGAGGCCTGTCTCTACTTCTGCTTAGACTGCAGTTTTACCCGATTAAACTTTGTGAGAAGGTTGTCACGTATGTATTAGCGAAAAGACGGGATTACTTCCAAACACATTCCCCCGCTTCCTCTTAGAATTAAACGCTGGCAATATCTACTATATAATTAAAATAATCTAGAATTTGACGTGAAAAGGCAAACAGCCAAGCAGTTTCCATTTATGTTTATGCTAAAGTCAATTTTACATGAGTATTGTTATTTTTTACTTTTTTATTATTATTATTTTTCAAAGGCAAGTCGTCTTTAATGGTGGCTCTATATCGCTTAGCGGAAGGTCGTTCTGGTGGAGTTTTTATCGACGGTATTGATATCACTACTCTTCCAGTGAGACAATTACGAGCGAAGTTATCTTTGATTCCACAGGACCCTGTTTTGTTCGGAGGCAGTGTCAGGTATGATTATACTCTTATGAATCTTGGTTTAGCTTCCGTGTTTTGCTGTTGGTATATCTATAGACCTATCCTTTTATCGCTTTGGTAGCTAACTGCTTCTTTTCTTTGTTTTCCCTTCCGAGTGTCTTTTCACTAAATTTCCCGTAGGTCGATGTTGGCCCAAATGTTTTGAATGGCACAGAACTCTAGGCGCTAATTGTTTATGCAGAAGTTAAGTCTTATTATTAACGGACAGTTAGATGAAAAGGAATAATTTTATGAATATTATATTCCAATATGGCTTAGTTGATTTCGAGGACGTTGTGGTGAAGAAACTCAGTCACAATTTTTGTCTCCATTTATGACAGATTCAATATTGATCCGTTTGATGAGAAGGACGATGAAAGCATTTGGGAAGCCATTGATAAGTGCAATATGAAAGAGAAGGTAATGCACAAGCTTTAGGGACTACTCCACTCAAACCCGTAAATTGAACAGCTCGTTTTGATTGGATGAGAGTAAAACTTCTCGCACCTCGGGCACTTACACTGAAAATAACGTAATGACGGCTGTGTACACCTTAAATTTTTGTTTAACGGGTGCTGATTGGCCAAGACTCTAGGAAGTCTAGGAAAGACAACACCAATGGGCGCTGTTCGATATACGGGTTGTAGTGGAGTAGTCCGCCAAGGTAAACACGGAATGGGGACATGCAGATTTTAACTTGGCTTGCGAAGATGGGTTCCAGGGCTTGTTTCCATATATTAAGAAAAACTAGACTTCACTGTAAAAGCGCCCCGTTCCGCCGCTTTGCGGAGAACAGTGTCCAGGGAAACTAAAGAAACGCTGAATATGGCACCGTTTCAAATTCGATGTATTATACAAATTAAAGAAAGCATCATGCTACATTCTAGAATGCACGTACTTTAGCCAGCAACACAAGGGGGACAGTACTCCATATACCGTAAGAAAAGCTGATAAACCAAATGGTTTCTGGCAATCAGACCGAGTGGCTGAATGAATATAGTACTGACGAAAGCTGTCGTATTCTAGAACGCGGGTTCCATTCTCTGTCCAGTCATCACCCAAAATCGGTAGAACAATTTCTGGAATTTTTCATGAAATTGTAACCTGTAAAATAAAGAGAACAAATCTTCTCTCTCCACGTTAAACTGAATAGTTAGACAACTCATAATAAGTTCTATATTCACGAAGAAACCTATATGGTATTGCAGATTGACCCTTATTACCGTATTAACCAATGGGTATTCGGTTTATTATTATTGATGTA
The DNA here is from genome assembly GCA_963971465.1 of Lepidochitona cinerea. Classification (NCBI taxonomy): domain Eukaryota; kingdom Metazoa; phylum Mollusca; class Polyplacophora; order Chitonida; family Tonicellidae; genus Lepidochitona; species Lepidochitona cinerea. The sequence goes on along the minus strand of OZ020562.1, from coordinate 13,329,822 downwards.
TGATTTACAGATTGCTGACTTACCTGGTCAACTAGACGCTCAGGTATTGGAAGGTGGGATGAACTTCTCTGGCGGAGAGAGACAATTAATTTGTATGTCTCGAGCACTTCTGCATCAGAGTAAAGTAAGTCTCGCTGACGCTTCCTCTGAATGAAGTTAAACTGTTACTTCCAAAATCATAAGTTTCATCATTTCAATTTAATTAACCATGACGACCGACCTTCATGGCTGTTTGTTTTAAGCATAGGAAGAGTGGAAGAGTTGCCAGGTCGCTGAAGGTCGGGGGTTTCCTCTGGGAAACGAGCCCGGTTTTCTCTTCCACTAAAACTGGCAACGCCGCCGTATAAGTGAAATAATCTTGAGTGCCGCGTAGAACATTGATCAGTCAATCAATCGTTTATCTGTGTTATGACTTGTGTATTGTAAATTCGCTCATGCCTTTTAATACTAGATTAATAATAACTTATCAAGCCCCCCCCCCCCCCCCCCCCGCCCCCACCACCTAGCTAGAAAGCATGCACTCTAGAATTTATTATTTATATTTGTCCATTCTGTAGGTTATGCTACTGGACGAGGCCACAGCATCCGTTGATCCACAGACTGATGCCTTGATACAGACTACCATACGGACTGCCTTCACAGACTGCACTATGCTTATTATAGCTCATAGACTTAATACTGTACTAGATTGCGACAAGATACTCGTCATGGAACAGGGACGGGTAAGTTTACAGTTTTGTGTCGTGCACAGTGGGTTACTTTTGCCGAGAGGGATTCTTTAAAGGGGCATGAGCTGCCGAAATTCACACTTTTTTCATAATTTCTGATCGTCACGACAGTAAGAGGCTTTGAAGGCCATCGAAAAACTAAATGATTGGCGTTGGAATGAGGAAAATCCATACAGTATGTGCCCTGTACGAACCGAAAACGTGTTCGAAAAACAGCAAAATTTAAATAACCGGGACGACCATTCATTCATTCTAAGCCAATGTTAGTTCAAAACAATACTTTATCGTACATTTCCGAGACTAGAAGCACTAAAAAGCTTCTGAATTATACGTCTTGAGAAAAATAGCCGATAATTTCAACATTCTGTGTTTACGTCAAAATATCAACATTTTGGCAGCTCATGCCCCTTTAACGACGAGGTTTTCACTCGAACGACCTATGTGGCATGGTTGCCAGTTACCACCGGAGGGTCGTGGGTTTCCTCTGGGCATAAAGCCCGGTTTCCTCCCACAATAAAACTGGCAACGCCGCCATATAAGTGAAATAATCTTGAGCGCGGAGTAGAACACCAAACAATCAATCAATCAATTTAACGACGAAACTTTTGTCCTTAATTGCTATGAACTGCTGGAACAGTTTTTATCAATTCACATACATTGTAAAGAATCTAGTTTGGCAATATTGTACCTCTGTATTAATATATTTTTCCAGGTTGCAGAATTTGACTCCCCTGAGAATCTGTCAAACAACCCACAGTCTCACTTCAGAAAGCTTCTGGACGCCACAGCTCTGGATGAATAACTCATTCTAAACTTCTGACCTCAACTTTTCTATCATTTATTTCTGAGTGGATTTTTCACTCGGTCGCCGTATGCGGAAAAGTTGCCAAGTACTCGCCGAAGGTCGGGGGTTTCCTACGGACAATGATCCTGTGTTGCTCCCCCACTAAACTACAACGCCGCCATATAAGTGAAATAATCTTCAGCGCGGCGTAAAACATCGATCAATCAATCTATCATTTGTAGAATATTACCGTCAATGCACTTTGGCATCTTCATGTTAGATTGAATGGATAAGTGTTACAATCGCTTTCAAGATTGATTAATTCTATATAGCAGCTTTGACATTTGTATTGAAGGAGGGGAGCTTTTTCAGTTCTGAGAGTTTTGAGAGCGTCTAATACAGTCAGACGTGTCCGATTTGAAGCTTTGCAATGTGAGTCAGCAATGTGTTATCAGCAAACAACCTGGGTAACTTTTCTTCAGTCTGCAGAGAGATAGTCTCACAGTCTGAAAGATCTCTGGCCTTCCATCCATGGCTCCCGGCTCCGGCGGTCACTCCGAAAGTCGAGGTTTCCTCTGGAAAAAGCCCGGTTTCTTCCCCCCATTAGATCTATCAACGCCATCATATACGTGAAGTATTCTCGAGCGCAACATAAAACATCAATCAATCAATCTACCGGTTGTCATGTTGTCTCTCGATCATAGCTCTGTTCCAAAACTCTTAAAAATATTGAAACGATTAATCTCCTTTACATAGAAAAGGCGATTTTAAACTATTTGAAAATTCCAAAGGAATAAATTGATCAATGCAAAAAAAGTATTGAGTTATTTATTTTATTAATGTTTATAAATTTAATTATGAACATCTTCCGAGAATGTTCTGGTCTGTAGTGTAATTCGTTTTAAATCTCTACATTGACCTTTGAATCAGCATATATGGGATTCTCGTGACCTTAATATTGGAATTTTAGACTGTATTTTATACCAGTATGTAAGGATGTATATATATATCAGAAAGGATTTGATACCTGAAAGTCCGGTCCTCACTGTGCGATTTGCCGTACGGACTTGTAGCATGCGATTCAAATGGATGCATTTGATTGGTTGACAAATTATTGACCAATTAAAAGCATCCATTTTAATCACATCCTACAAGTCGGTACGACAAATCGCACAATGAGAACAGGCCTTTAAGTACTTGAACTTGTTACAAGTGCTGCAAATAAAAACAATGAATAAAGAGTTTAAACAAGATGGCGGACTTCCTGTTGAGAAGATGTCAAGGTCTTTAAGAGTGAAAATTATAAATGGAAATTTTGACTAATTGTATTTTAGAATAAGACATGGAGGAATAGGCCTTAAGGCTTGGAAAGACCATTGGCCACAAAATTCCTGATTTTTTTCTTAATGTGAACATGTTAAACAAGATGGCGGAGAACATGCAGAGTCAGTCTTTGAGAGTCAGGACCACTTTGACATAACTTTTTGTGTTCTCTCATGTTATCTTACGTGAGAATTGAGAGTTCATATATCAGTGCACGGGAATAATTATTATTCGGCCATGATTGGCGACCTTTGGCCAATAGTTGTAGGATGTGATCGTGGTGATAAAGGGCGATACAAAGAGATGTCGAATGATTGATTGATTGGTGTTTTTCGCCGCGCTCAAGATTATTTCACTTATATGGCGGCGTTGGCAGTTTTAGTGTGGGAGGAAACCGGGCTCTGTACCCGGAGGAAACCCACGACCTTCCGTTGGTAACTGGCAACCATCCCACATAGGTCGTTTGAGCGAAAACCCAGGCAGAAAATTTTCCAATTTTTTTTTAACTGAGTGGGATTCGAACCCGCGACCCATTGGTGGAAGGCTGTTCGGATTGAGCGTCCACCGCTCTACTAACTGAGCCACGGAGGCCCCTCATCCCACGGAAGACACTCAATATATCGGACAAGTTGGTGAAAAACATTCCTCGTTATTAAACATGGGAAAAGCTATTCATGTTAATGACATCATCTCGAAATATTAACCTTATGTCGAACTTACTAAGTTGCTCTGCATAAATTAAAAATGACAATTCAAATTAAAAAAATTAGCGACCAATTATATGAAACGGACAATAAATTAATCTATAGAATGATTATGATTTATGCGTACCCTATGGAAGAGTATAAAGCCTGCAACATTTCAAATAGACGAATAGTTTATAACTGGAATTTTGTATTAGATTTTCCAAAATCCAATAAAACATACATGTTCACGCCGGATCGATCTTCGAGGCTGAATGGATGAAATTAAATTTTATGCAAATACGTAAGCAGGTGTTCAAAGTTTGGGACCCAGATTTTCAGTTAGTTGGCTTCCTCTATGGGAACATTTCAACATCACACCCACTGGCAACCACATCCTCCGTCATACTTAGTTAAGATATTGACTCTAAAAGACTTCCTCTCCATGGTTTGCGCGTGCGTCGAGTTCGATTGTCTATTCGGCAGGCAGGCAACGACGGAAGTAAGGAAACGTCACGGCTGTCATGACAACTTGTTTAAAAGCCTTCGTATAACATGGACGCTATCTTGAAATCTGAGTGTATCCTGACTTTTGGTGGATCACGTGACGCGGATTATGGCATTTGATGCTTTTCAACAAGTATATCCCTATATATTATTCTAAAATACAGTCCATAGATAAAATATCGAGGTCGTTAAAATGTCATATCCCCTGATCCAGGAAGCTGTTCCCTCCTGATCCATTAGTTGAACATGTTCCCTCCTGATCCATTAGTTGAACCTGTTCCCTCCTGATCCATTAGTTTAACCTGTTCTCTCCTGATCCATTAGTTGAACTTGTTCCCTCCTGATTTATTAGTTGAACCTGTTCCCTTCTGATCCATTAGTTGAACCTGTTCCCTCCTGTTCCATTAGTTGAACCTGTTCCCTTCTGATCCATTATTTGAACCTGTTCCCTCCTGATCCATTAGTTGAACCTGTTCCCTCCTGATCCATTATTTGAACCTGTTCTCTCCTGATCCATTAGTTGAACCTGTTCCCTCCTGATCCATTAGTTGAACCTGTTCCCTCCTGATCCATTAGTTGAACCTGTTCCCTCCTGATCCATTAGTTGAACCTGTTCCCTCCTGATCCATTAGTTGAACCTGTTCCCTTCTGATTCATTAGTTGAACCTGTTCCCTTCTGATCCATTAGTTGAACCTGTTCCCTCCTGATCCATTAGTTGAACATGTTCTCTCCTGATCCATTAGTTGAACCTGTTCCCTCCTGATTTATTAGTTGAACCTGTTCCCTCCTTATCCATTAGTTGAACCTGTTCCCTCCTGATCCATTTGTTGAACCTGGTCCCTCCTGATCCATTAGTTGAACCTGTTCCCTCCTGATCCATTAGTTGAACCTGTTCCCTTCTGATCCATTAGTTGAACCTGTTCCCTTCTGATCCATTAGTTGAACCTGTTCCCTCCTGATCCATTAGTTGAACCTGTTGTCTCCTGATCCATTAGTTGAACCTGTTCCATCCTGATCTATTAGTTGAACCTGTTCCCTCCTGATCCATTAATTGAACCTGTTCCCCTCAGACCCAGGAGTTGAACCTGTTCCCTCCTGATCCATTAGTTGAACCTGTTCCCTCCTGATCTATTAGTTGAACCTGTTCCCTCATGATCCATTAGTTGAACCTGTTCCCTCCTGATCCATTAGTTGATACTGTTCCCTTCTGATCCAGGAGTTGAACCTGTTCTCTCCTGGCCCAGGGGTGAACCTGTCTACCCCTGATCCAGGACTTGAACCTGTTCCCTCCTGATCCAATAGTTGAACCTGTTCCCTCCTGATCCATTAGTTGAACCTGTTCCCTCCTGATCCATTAGTTGAACCTGTTCCCTTCTGACCCAGGAGTTGAACCTGTTCCCTCCTGATCCATTAGTTGAACCTGCTCCCTCCTGATCCATTAGTTGAACCTGTTCCCTCCTGATCCATTAGTTGAACCTGTTCCCTTCTGACCCAGGAGTTGAACCTGTTCCCTCCTGATCCATTAGTTGAACCTGTTCCCTCCTTATCCATTAGTTGACCTGTTCCCTCCTGATCCATTAGTTGAACCTGTTCCCTCCTGATCCATTAGTTGAACCTGTTCCCTCCTGATCCATGAAGTTAAACCTGTTCCTTTCTGATCCATTAGTTAAACCTGTTCCCTCCTGATCCATTAGTTGAACCTGTTCTCTCCTGATCCATTAGTTGAACATGTTCTCTCCTGATCCATTAGTTGAACCTGTTCCCTCCTGATCCATTAGTTGAACATGTTCTCTCCTGATCCATTAGTTGAACCTGTTCCCTCCTGATCCATTAGTTGAACCTGTTCCCTCCTGATCCATTAGTTGAACCTGTTCCCTCCTGATCCATTAGTTGAACCTGTTCCCTCCTGATCCATTAGTTAAACCTGTTCCCTCCTGATCCATTAGTTGAACCTGTTCCCTCCTGATCCATTAGTTGAACCTGTCTACCCCTGATCCAGGAGGTGAGGCTGTTCATCCCTGATCCAGGAGTTGAACCTGTTCCCTCCTGATCCATTAGTTGAACCTGTTCCCTCCTGATCCATTAGTTGAACCTGTTCCCTCCTGATCCATTAGTTGAACCTGTTCCCTCCTGATCCATTAGTTGAACCTGTTCCCTCCTGAACCATTAGTTGAACCTGTTCCCTCCTGATCCATTAGTTGAACCTGTTCCCTCCTGATCCATGAAGTTAAACCTGTTCCTTCCTGATCCATTAGTTGAACCTGTTCCCTCCTGATCCATTAGTTGAACCTGTTCCCTCCTGATCCAGTGGGTGAACCTGTTCCCTCCTGATCCATTAGTTGAACCTGTTCCCTCCTGATCCATTAGTTGAACCTGTCTACCCCTGATCGAGGAGGTGAGGCTGTTCATCCCTGATCCAGGAGGTGAACCTGTCTACCCCTGATCCAGGAGGTGAACCTGTCTACCCCTGATCCAGGAGGGGAAGCTGTTCACTCCTGACCCAGGAGGGCAAGCTGTTCACCCCTGATCCAGGAGGTGAGGCTGTTCACCCCTGATCCAGGAGGGGAAGCTGTTAACCCCTGATCCAGGAGGTGAAGCTGTTCACTCCTGATCCAGGAGGGGAAGCTGTTAACCCCTGATCCAGGAGGTGAAGCTGTTCAACCCTGATCCAGGAGGGGAAGCTGTTCACTCCTGACCCAGGAGGGGAAGCTGTTCACCCCTGAACCAGGAGGGGAAGCTGTTAACCCCTGATCCAGGAGGTGAAGCTGTTCAACCCTGATCCAGGAGGGGAAGCTGTTCACTCCTGACCCAGGAGGGGAAGCTGTTCACTCCTGACCCAGGAGGGGAAGCTGTTCACTCCTGATCCAGGAGGGGAAGCTGTTCACTCCTGATCCAGGAGGGGAAGCTGTTCACTCCTGACCCAGGAGGGGAAGCTGTTCACTCCTGACCCAGGAGGGGAAGCTGTTCACTCCTGAACCAGGATGTGAAGCTGTTCACCCCTGAACCAGGAGGGGAAGCTCTTCACCTCTGACCCAGGAGGGGAAGCTGTTCACCCCTGACCCAGGAGGTGAAGCTGTTCAACCCTGATCCAGGAGGTGAAGCTGTTCAACCCTGATCCAGGAGGTGAAGCTGTTCACCCCTGAACCAGAAGGGAAGCTGTTCACTCCTGACCCAGGAGGGGAAGCTGTTCACCCCTGAACCAGAAGGGGAGCTGTTCACCCCTGAACCAGGAGGGGAAGCTGTTCAACCCTGATCCAGGAGGTGAAGCTGTTCACCCCTGAACCAGAAGGGAAGCTGTTCACTCCTGAACCAGGAGGGGAAGCTGTTCACCCCTGAACCAGGAGGGGAAGCTGTTCACCCCTGAACCAGGAGGGGAAGCTGTTAACCCCTGATCCAGGAGGTGAAGCTGTTCAACCCTGATCCAGGAGGGGAAGCTGTTCACTCCTGACCCAGGAGGGGAAGCTGTTCACTCCTGACCCAGGAGGGAAACTGTTCACTCCTGATCCAGGAGGGGAAGCTGTTCACTCCTGACCCAGGAGGGGAAGCTGTTCACTCCTGACCCAGGAGGGGAAGCTGTTCACTCCTGATCCAGGAGGGGAAGCTGTTCACTCCTGATCCAGGAGGGGAAGCTGTTCACTCTTGATCCAGGAGGGGAAGCTGTTCACTCTTGATCCAGGAGGGGAAGCTGTTCACTCTTGATCCAGGAGGGGAAGCTGTTTACTCCTGACCCAGGAGGGGAAGCTGTTCAACCCTGATCCAGGAGGGGAAGCTGTTCACTCCTGATCCAGGAGGGGAAGCTGTTCACTCCTGATCCAGGAGGGGAAGCTGTTCACTCCTGATCCAGGAGGGGAAGCTGTTCACTCCTGACCCAGGAGGGGAAGCTGTTCACTTCTGATCCAGGAGGGGAAGCTGTTCACTCCTGACCCAGGAGGGGAAGCTGTTCACTCCTGATCCAGGAGGGGAAGCTGTTCACTCTTGATCCAGGAGGGGAAGCTGTTCACTCTTGATCCAGGAGGGGAAGCTGTTCACTCTTGAACCAGGAGGGGAAGCTGTTCACTCTTGATCCAGGAGGGGAAGCTGTTCACTCTTGATCCAGGAGGGGAAGCTGTTCACTCTTGATCCAGGAGGGGAAGCTGTTCACTCTTGATCCAGGAGGGGAAGCTGTTCACTCTTGATCCAGGAGGGGAAGCTGTTCACTCTTGATCCAGGAGGGGAAGCTGTTTACTCCTGACCCAGGAGGGGAAGCTGTTCATCCCTGACCCAGGAGGGGAAGCTGTTCATCCCTGATCCAGGAGGGGAAGCTGTTCATCCCTGATCCAGGAGGTGAAGCTGTTTCACCCTGACCCAAGCGGTTCAACATGGAGATGCGTTCTACTCGTGTCATCGGTAAATTCCGATCAAATAGGTGCAAATCTCGTATGAGGCTCGATTGTAGACACTGAGATCTGCATTCAGAGGGTAGGCTGGGCTAACACAATCTCAATCAAGATCTATGTCCTCGACAAATACCTCAACAAAAAGAAGGACAAATCTACATTAGCGGTAACACATTACTTATATATTTATGAACACTAAACCACACAGGCACAGGGAAAATCTTCTTGTCTAAAATAACCACGGAGAAAAGTTTCTACTTCTGTAAAAAGTCCTTTCTACTTCTTTCTACTTCTGTAAAAAGTCCTTAAAAACGGGGAATCAAATCCTTAAAGTGGCATGAGCTGCCAAAGTGTTGATAATTTTACGTAAAAACAGCATGTTGAAATTATGGTCTATTTTTCTTAAGACGTATAATTCAGAAGCTTTTTAGTGCTTCTAGTCTCGAGAATGTACGATTAAGTATTGTTTTGAACTAACTTTGGCTTAGAATGAATGAATGGTCGTCCCGGTTATGTAAATTTTGTTTACTTTTCGAACACTATTCCGGTTTGTATAGGCCACACACTGAATGGATTTTCCTCATTCCAACGCTAATCATTTAGTTTTTCGATGGCCTTCATAACCTCCTATTGTCGTGACGATCAGAAATTTTGAAAAAGTCTGAATGTTGGCAGCTCATGTCACATTAAACAACCCGTGTGTATGTAGATATGAATTTTTACAGTTTGTTTACCCTTTTATTGCAAAATTATGTTGTTTTTTCAAAACCTCCTACTGTCGTGACGATCAGAAATTTTGAAAAAGTCTGAATGTTGGCAGCTCATGCCACATTAAACAACCCGTGTGTATGTAGATATGAATTTTTACAGTTTGTTTTCCCTTATATTGCAAAATTATGTTGTTTTTTTTCACGTTTGTCACCACAGTAATTCCGTATTTTAATATTATACATTTTTGGTCAAATTATAATAAAACAATCAAAAGTTGGGAAATTCTGGCAGCTTTAACCACTTGAAAACAGGCCGTTTTTAGAGAGTTACGTCCACATTGCCATCGTAATTTTCACCGGCCCATCATCCTGGTACCAACTGGTGAGGTAACTAAGGGGAAAACAAAACAAAACGATAAACTGATAATTTCATTGAAAAAACATTAATGGTAAAAACGCAATCTGTGAAATTGGTTGGTTGGTTGTTTTAGCTTATTGGCGCGTCCATTCGTATGAATGATGTACGCCATACAATCTGTGAAATGATTTGATGGATTTATCCTGTGTGCCACACTCAATATTATTTCACTTATATGGCGGCGTTCCTGTGTTTAGCGATGGGCAAATGGTCAAGAACATGTTCAGATTTAGCTTGATAACGTAAATATGATCTTCGCTGGAAGAGAGCGAATGGTCAAGAGCTTCATGCGTTCTGCCGGGTTGATGTAATTACGAGTTTGGAGACCGAAAACGGCAAAGAATGAATTAAGAACAGGTTTCTCTTCATGGAGACATTGCAGGGTCGTGTGATTTCGCAGAGGCGAAATGAAATAATTTGTGGTATCCCTCGACACATTTCAGAAACACCAGTAAAAGAACCGTTAATGCGCAACGAATGATAGCCTAACAGCTTCCATTGAATTTTAACGCCTAGAGGTAGACCCTCTATGTAGATCATGAAACACTCAATTTGAAAAACCTTTCATACCAGTCCCTACTGCGGGTTCGAATTTCACTCGTATTTTCACTTTTTCAGTCCTAAAAATGAAAATATTTGGACCAGCACTTTTAATAGTAGGGTCTCCTTTACAGTGAAAACTGGCAATACTACGATGTCAAAAATTTTAAATGCATTTCGAAGATGGGCGGGTGTAAAGGGTTTTAGAAGTAAGACGAGTGCAAATGCATTTAACTGCTGGACGAGTGCAAATGCATTTAGATGTTGGACGAGTGCGAAGGCAGTTAGAATTTGGACGGGTGCAAAGCGTCCAAATTGAATAGATTGAACATTAAATTGAAGTACACACTCTGACCTGCTCATCAACAGAATGAACATAAAATTGAAGCGCACACTCTGACCTGCTCATCAACAGATTGAACATTAAATTGAAGCACACACTCTGTCCTGCTCATCAACAGATTGAACATTAAATTGAAGCACACACCCGGCCCCGCTCATCAATAGATTGAACATTAAATTGAAGCACACACCCTGTCCTGTTCATCAATAGAATGAACATTAAATTAAAGCACACGCCCTGTCCTGTTCATCAATAGATTGAACATTCAATCGAAGCACACACACTGTCCCACTCATAAATAGATTGAACATTTAATTGAAGCACACACTCTGTCCTGCTCATCAATAGATTGAACATTTAATTGAAGCGCACACTCTGTCCTGCTCATCAATAGATTGACCATTAAATTAAAGCACACACTCTGCCCTGCTCATAAATAGATTGACCATTAAAGTGAAGCACACACCCTGTCCCGCTCATAAATAGATTGACCATTAAATTGAAGCACACACCCTGTCCCGCTCATAAATAGATTGACCATTAAATTGAAGCACACACCCTGTCCCGCTCATAAATAGATTGACCATTAAAGTGAAGCACACACTCTGCCCTGCTCATAAATAGATTGACCATCAAAGTGAAGCACACACCCTGTCCTGTTCATCAATAGAATGAACATTAAATTAAAGCACACGCCCTGTCCTGCTCATCAATAGATTGACCATTAAATTAAAGCACACACTCTGCCCTGCTCATAAATAGATTGACCATTAAAGTGAAGCACACACCCTGTCCCGCTCATAAATAGATTGACCATTAAATTGAAGCACACACCCTGTCCCGCTCATAAATAGATTGACCATTAAATTGAAGCACACACCCTGTCCCGCTCATAAATAGATTGACCATTAAAGTGAAGCACACACTCTGCCCTGCTCATAAATAGATTGACCATCAAAGTGAAGCACACACCCTGTCCTGTTCATCAATAGAATGAACATTAAATTAAAGCACACGCCCTGTCCTGTTCATCAATAGATTGAACATTCAATCGAAGCACACACCCTGTCCCACTCATCAATAGATTGAACATTTAATTGAAGCACACACTCTGTCCTGCTCATCAACAGATTGAACATAAAATTGAAGCGCACACTCTATCCTGCTCATCAACAGAATGAACATAAAATTGAAGCACACTATGCCCTGCTCATCAATAGATTGAATATTAAACAGAAGCTCAAAAATAGATTCTTTAAGATTAAATTACTATATACTTATATTAACCTTCCAGTATACACGATTGTCCCGTCAGCTTGACTCAATGAGTAAACACCGATTTCTTTGGCCACGGTTTGAAGATTTGTATAAAAATCTGTAGCTAGCTGTAAGTGAGTTAGTCCTTCACTCCTCCTGGCCCGGAACCAGTCCGCAATTGCTTGAAAAAAAAAACATCAGATTTATGGTTAATAATAGACAAACTTAAATTTGGGTTTATTGTTTGTTTGGTACACTTGGCCCAAAAGGCGAATTTTTAATTCCCATAAAACAACTCTGTTTTCCTCCAAGGCTCGCCCGATTTGGAAGGGATACATAGTAGGCTACCCGTCGAAAACAGATGTTTTTTTCGGGCAAAGATCTCCCTTCCTAAAAATGGCAACGTCACCATATAAGTAAGATAATATTGAGTAGGGGGTGAAAAATCAATCAATTATTTTTTTCCTTCTGAAAATTGTAATAATACACATAAAAAAATATCTTGCATGTTAACTTAGCAAGTGCGAGTATAGGCTTCCCAAACCAAGCTAACACTATTGCAAATAACAAAATGAAGGAAAATTATTTGGTTAATATACCCTGGCAATATATATCTCGATGTTAAATTCCTGTACAGATCCCCACCTTATTTGTTTAATATAGAATGGCAATTTATTACGATGTCAAATTTCGGCACATATTCTCACCTTATTTGGTTAATATAGAATGGCAATATATATAACGATGTTTAACTCCAGTACACATCTTCGCCTTATTTGGTTCATATAGAATGGCAATATGTTACGATGTTAAATCCAGATATTTATTGTCATCCTATTTGGTTAATATAGAATGGCAATATGTTACGATGTCAAATTTCGGTACATATTCTCACCTTATTTGGTTAATATAGACTGACAATATGTTACGATGCTTAATTCCGGTACAGATCTTCGCCTTATTTGGTTAATATAGAATGGCAATATGTTACGATGTCAAATTTCGGCACATATTCTCACCTTATTTGGTTAATATAGAATGGCATTAAAACCAAACCACATAGGACAACTTGTACTACTTTGTACATGGTGATGTTTGATATGAGCTTTCGAGAGAAACTACTCTCATCATCAGAAATTACAGCAACACAACGTCGGCATGGTTAAACAGGCATTATATGCACAGCAAGAACGAACAAAACAAATACAAAAGTTATAATCACTGATAAGTTGTGATTCCTACACTGCAATTAAAATATATAACGATGTTTAACTCCCGTGCATATTCTCACCTTATTTGGTTATAAAGAATGACAATATGTTACAATTATAAATTTCGGCACAGATTCTCAGACATCTTACTTGGTTGATATAGAATACCAATATGTTACAATTATAAATTTCGGCACAGATTCTCAGACATCTTACTTGGTTGATATAGAATACCAATTTGTTACAATGTCAAATTTCGGCACAGATTCTCAGACATCTTACTTGGTTGATATAGAATACCAATATGTTACAATGTCAAATTTCGGCACAGATTCTCAGACATCTTACTTGGTTGATATAGAATACCAATTTGTTACAATGTCAAATTTCGGCACAGATTCTCAGACATCTTACTTGGTTGATATAGAATACCAATATGTTACAATTATAAATTTCGGCACAGATTCTCAGACATCTTACTTGGTTGATATAGAATACCAATATGTTACAATGTCAAATTTCGGCACAGATTCTCAGACATCTTACTTGGTTGATATAGAATACCAATTTGTTACAATGTCAAATTTCGGCACAGATTCTCAGACATCTTACTTGGTTGATATAGAATACCAATATGTTACAATGTCAAATTTCGGCACAGATTCTCAGACATCTTACTTGGTTGATATAGAATACCAATTTGTTACAATGTCAAATTTCGGTACAGATTCTCACATTAAGGTCCGTTCACAGAGTGCGATTTATCGTACAGACTTGTAGCATGCGATTACAATGGATGCTTTTAATTGGTTCGATTTGTCAAGCAATCAAATACTTCCATTTTTATCGCATGCTACAAGTCGGTACGACAAATCGTACCGTGTGAGCGGGCCTTTATTTGGTTAATATAGAATGGCAATATGTTACGATATTTAACTCCCGTACAGATTCTCGCCTTATTTGGTTGATATAGAATGGCAATATGTTACGATGTCAAATTTCGGCACATATTCTCACCTTATTTGGTTAATATAGAATGGCAATATGTTACGATATTTAATCCAGGTATTAATTCTCACCTGTGTTGTCATACGCTTTGTCATCTGTTGGGGTAAAAGTGAAATCACTTATAGATGCGAACATATTCTCTATGACATCAAAGTCCCCAGTGTTGAAGGCTGTCTCAAAACGCGCATTCCCAGTGGCAATAGTTTCCTTCCAACCTAATAAAAGAACATCGTTCAACACTCAGTGTTAAAATTTTCGCAGGCTCGCTTTTACGAGCTCGTGAAATTTAAACTGTAAGACTTAAAAGATAACCAAATAGACGGCGCAAGTCTCTCGGGAATTCCACAAATTTCCCGTCACCAGCGCTGCATAGCGCATGTGGTTGAGCGTAGAAGTTCTTACGAGACTTGGGCTACTTCCCTATAGTGATTAAGTCGTTGTTTTTATAAAATCTGCCATAAAAACCCCTGCAAATTAATCAAAGATTCTTTCTACGAAGGCTCATTTTGATTTATTCAATTTCGACTAAAGGTAAAACTTGATATCATTTGCACTTGAGTCAAAATATTTCAATTGAAGACAAAATTATCGCAGAATCGAAGTATTTTCCCTGGGGTCAAAGCAGTTTCAGCTAGAGTTGAAATACGTTAAAAAAGATTCGACCTCAGCGATAATATTTTGACTCGCGTCAAAACTATTTTAAATTAAGTTGAAATGGTTTTCACCTCATTGAAAATATTTTAAAATTACTCCAAAAAAGTTTTGATGTAAAATGATTTCATTTCAAATGAGTAGGCCTACATACATACATAATTTGATTATTTGGCGGCTCCATTCTGCTGAATGATATGCGAGGCTGGTATGAGTGTTAAATGCCACTGAGGTTTATCTTAATAACGGAGGCTCGGTCTACCGATATTCTTACCATAGCAGAAGATGTGTAAGCATTGTCAATGTGTTACAAAGTGTTTCGGAAAATTCTACTGACTAAGGCCAAGCTCCTGTCAGTCGTCAACCTTATGAAACTCAAGGCTTTAGTTTATTACAACAACTAATGATCCCGTGAGAATTGGATTGATTACGATCCCCCTGATTCCTGTTAACTGTTCCCGAACAGACGGCATATAGGCCTATATAATCATTTAGCAGTAATAAATATCTTTATTAATTGACTTTCAATGTTATTGGCAAAATACGGAGAAACGGTCACACTCATACAGGGCTTACCGGGGCCAATACGAACAAACTGGGCTAATACGAACAAACAAGGCCAGTACGGACTGGGCCAATACGAGATCGAACATGGCGACCGTTCATTTGCTATCACTTCAAAGCCAATGTAATGTTAAAGAAAAACAGGTATTCCGTCTATTTCATTAGATAAATTAAAAATTGCATAAATAATAATTTGTAAAAATAAAGAAATATGTTCCTATGTTTTATGTACAAAAGGGGGACAACTCTTGGTACACTACACCTAGATTTTTTTAAAGAATTTTTTTGTAAGAAAATAATAGTCAACTTTCCTTGCAAATGTCTATTAAAACACTATAATTTTTAAATTATATAAATATTTTATGAAAAAAAAAACATTGAAAGCCAATTAATAAAATTTTCATTAATCAGGATATTCCCTATTGGCATTGTCACAGGTCCTCGGACAGCCGTATTAGGCCTCGGCCTCGGACCAATACGACTATCCTCGGACCTGTAACAATGCCAATAGGGAATATCCTGATTAATAACATTATATTCTTTACTACTATCTTCTTCACACACTCTACCCAAAACTATGATACAATGAGCCCATTATTCCCAAGCTTTCGGCGACAAAAATAATTGCAATGTAAGTTGTATGTCCAGATTTTGTAACCTCACTCGGGCCCATGCGGACCCACACCCACTTTTCCACCTGGTCGTTGGCCATGATTACAATCATGATGACAATCAAAAGTAGAAATAGACCTGTCGCGTTACTCAAGCAATGGGTTTTGTATTGTTCATTTGTAACAACGGTTCAAACATCAGTTTCATGTTTATAGTGGCAAAAAAAATTCCGGGCCAAATGAAATTATACATGGGTCGTTTATCCCAGTATTGATGCGAATAATACAAAATATACAGTAAAGGCCCGGGGTCACCTCTTAACGTAGAAGGACTCTTAAGCAAATGTCTACGACATAGGACTTTTATGAGCTGTCTTATAAGTCATACGTTCTAGACATACGCTAAGAGTATACTCTTAGTTCAGAGCGTTTTGTGCAATTAAGTGGACTGAGGCCCACAGGGCTCCCGACTACGGAAAAATTTCATATTGTGAATTGGCATTAGGGTCCGTGTGCAGGAGAATTCCGCTCTAGCATGGCTTCGACCAATTGAAAATTGAAACATAAACGAAAGTTACAATTTTCAATATTCGTTTCGTGTAGAGCGAAAAGACAAATTGAAAATTGAAAAATGACCGTCATTTTTGTGTGTTGAAAAGATAAAAAAAAAAATTGTAAAATTTTAATTTTCACTTCTTCTTTTCAAAAAGTAGAAAATGAAAAATTGAACTTAAAAATGGCCATCTCCACCTTTCATAATGCGATGTCAAAAAATGAAAATTCCGATTGTCTAAAGAATGTGAGCGTTTGAAGTATCTTGAAATAATAAATGATTGACGGTAAAATTAAAACACTAAGTAACACATGAATCTAAGATGTGTGCTAATAACGGACAAAATTCGAAACCGCTGCATGATGACATTTAATAGGGGCGTTCGTTACTTATAAAAACTAAAACGCAGATTTCCGCGTGTGATAACTAACAACTGATATCTCGTTTTTGCCCGTTCCCCAAAAATAAATCTAAATATATAAGCCCATAACGAAAACAGTCCCATTATGGCAGCCCATGCTCAGAGAGATTCCAAAACAATACTAAAAAATATAGGCTTAAGGTATATGAATTGAACTCAACTTACCGCCGTATACTCCTTGGAGTTGATTAAAGGTAGTTAAAAGTGCAAAAATAAGAATCATATTTAACCCGGCTGACATTTCTCTCTGAAGTAAACTCGTCCAGGTTACAACTATGTTCACAGTTTGTGCCACTTTAAATACTGACCTGCTGCTGCAGTTTGATGGCCTGTCATTGGCCTGTCATGTTTCAGATCGACCAATCAGAGCTTCTTGCAATAGTATGGAAACCTGCGCTATTAGGAATTCATCAATAGTATAAGGCCTATACAGTCTGACTAAAGTCCATTATAGATTTATGAACACTAAAGCACACGGGTAAATCGAAAATCTTCTTGTCTAAAATACCCATGGAGACAAGTTTCTAATCGTGTTAAAAAGGGGTATATCATTTAGACCTTTATATCCCATCATAAGTTGTAATGAACTAAACCCATGCTATTTCATTAGGTTGACGACTTACGGCAGCATGACCTTAGTCGGTAGAATTCCCTTTCTTCCATTTCTTATATCTGTTGTAAAATAGCGAAAATTCAAAGTTAAAGTGGCATGAGCTGCCAAAATGTTGATATGACGTTTAAACAGAATGTTGAAATTATTGGCTATTTTGCTCAAGACGTATAATTCAGAAGCTCAAAAATGTACGATAAAGTATTGTTTTGAACTAACTCTCTCTTAGAATGAATGAATAGGCTATTTAAATTTTGTTTACTTTTCGAACACGTTTTCGGTTCGTACAGGCCACATACTGTATGAATTTTCCTCATTCCAACACCAATCATTTAGTTTTTCCAAGGCCTCCAAAGCATCTTACTGTCGTAACGATCAGAAATTATGAAAAAAGTGTGAATTTTGACAGCTCATGCCACTTTAAAAACAGACGAATCCTTTGTCCGGTCTAATACTTGGGGCAGTAATTGTGACTTTGCTTAATTACGTCATTTGAAAGTAATTGGCAAATCACATATTGGCAAATCACCTAATTTCCACATTATGTTTTAACCCATGGTTGTCAAAACAATAAGAGAGTTTGAAAGTAATTGTAACATTCGTGCCATTCTACGAGATCTTCAACACGAGACATTGATATCTCAACAAATGGCAGTAGGATCAATCCCTATAAAATTGGATTGCGTTGGAATAAGAAAAATCACAAGGACTATTATATGTGGCTTGTTTTCGAAAAGTACATTTAAATTAACAAACGTTGATTCATTTTAATCCTCAAAACAATAGGCCTAATTAATCGCACATTTTCGACACTAGCCTATATAGGGCCTAGCTTCTAATTTCCCCAAAAAATAGCCAATCTGTAGGTTTTAAAGAGAGCCGTAATAATTCTGACTATTTCCATCAATTCTGATTGTCAAGAGAAGTTTAAAGTACATTTAGGAAGTTTGTTTGTTTTTTTTTTGCTTATCAAACTACCTCAATATAGCCTCCCTATCACCAAAATCGGTATGAGCGAAAAGTTGTGTGCTCTTTACAAGAATGACACAATACAAGCTATGATCTAGGCCTATTTCAACAAATTTTCCCTAAACGGCAAAATCATCAATTATTTATCAATCCTGATTCCCCGTCCTTGTGCCAGTTGTGGCGCTCTTTTTTTTTCTATGCCTATGTAGTTTTGTATGCTATATTTTAGTATGCCACCCACGCACCTATCCTACCATTCAACTGGGCTTGATTAATGATGATGCATTATAATATATCAGTTGATTCAATATAGCTGCAGGCTGAAATGAAACGTTTGCAAACAGATATTAAAACTTTAGGCCCACCTGATTCAACATTCCATTTACAGGAGAGGTGACCTGAGTTTATCGCTTAGCCTAAGACAATGTTAGCACAGGCCGGCTTTATATGAATCCCATACCCTCGTCAAAATCCATCGAAATCTATATCCCTTCTTGAAAACAAGAAAACATTGCTTGAAAATTGCCTTTCTTGAATCTTTCACTCTTTTTTTGCAACAATTAAGCGATGCTTTCTGTGGTCCCTTTTCGGTTCTTCACTTTAGTTCTTGTTTTATTTCAACCTGTCACAACGCGTTTGTTGTTGTTGTAATTTATTTATATCGTTATCGAATTTTCTTTAGTGCTGTCCAAACACGTCTCTGTAATCGGCCGTATGAAATCTCGCTCTACTCTGCATTTGATGACAAACTTTAATCATCTCGGAGCTAAATTTTCCAGTTTCTTTGGTTGATTTTTTCTTTTCTTGACAGTTGAAAGTGAAAGTGATCTGCGTAGTGTACTACAGCAGTACACAGCTGGTACAGGTGTACTGTATGGCGACAGACTCTCCCAGTGGCGGTCGACTTATTTTCCGGGGGCAAACTTTAAATTAACAGAATGCCGTCGATCACACAGCCTGATCGTGTGGGTTATTGGGGCAAAACAAGTTCGACAATCGACTGGTGTGAAGAAAATTACGTAGTAACCCATTATATTGCTGAATTTTGTAAGTGATTTTCGTAAATTTGTAAAACTTGTAATATTGTAATACTTAGGCCTAATCACTCAGACACAGTCATTGGAAGCAATGGTGAAAGGGGAGGGGTGAGGGTGGGGGTCATATCTACATCTTCTAAAGTGGTTATGTCCCCCTACACCATTGATGATACTCCATGACAAAAAGCCCAGTTTCCACCTGGCAAAGCGACCGTATGAATGAAATAATCTTTTGTAAGTACCGGTACTGTATAAACATTTCAAAAGTTCTGGGTTTACTTGGGGACGTTTTGGGTGGGGACGTTTTGGACTGGGGACGTTTTGGGTGGTATTCATTAATATTACTGCATCCTTTTTTTTTTATTAGGGGCATCAAACTATTCCAGTGATACACTATGTCCAGATATGCCTGATGAGCATTTTTACGATTATGTGTAGGCCTACTGTGACTTTTTAATTCATTTTCCAGTTAAATTGATTCCCCCCAATTTTGCAATAATTGTGTTGTAATATATTACATTTTGACATTTTGGAAGTTTACGATAACTAAGCTAGTAGTAGTAGTACTGTGTAATGTATAGGCCCAAAAATATTTTTTGCTAGTTTTCTTGTACTTTTTTCACTTGTTTGACAATTAAAATTTGATGCGAACATTCACGAAATATTTAGATTCATAATAATCAACTCTCAAAGAAGCTCCCAAACTTTACCTGACAGTAGGCAGGTCGGTGACGTCATCAAATGCTGGTACAAGGTATTCCATCATAAAAGTTTAAAAGCAAATGTGAGTCTCAAAAGTTAAAAATAAAGCAAAAGGTGTAGTCTGTATATTTTTTCAGGGCCCTTTCACCGGACCCTGTTTGTTCATTTTCGCTTGAACAGAAAAATAAATTAAATATCCTTTTTCTAAGTAAATATAATTATACATGTCAAACGGAATTCTAATTACATCTTAGAACTATGTGAGGAATAGTTTGGTATAGGTTTTAGAAACAAACTATGGATGATTAAAATTGATCCGACCTGCCTACTGACAGCTGTTAATTATTCCACATGTTGGATCCAGTGCAAACTTACAATTTTTTTTTTCTCAATATTGTTCTTTGGAGTAAATTGGATTTTACTCGCTGTAGAGGACGAGCCTATCCGACGAGGGCCTTTTCATTAGTCACAGAAATGAGTTTTCATTAGACGCATGCATGCACAAATTCTAATGTTTTTGTAAATTTTTTATCATAGCCACATGTCACATCATTCTGACTTATTCGTTCCAACTATGATGACATCACTCTGCTATCAGTCTCAAAAATCGTTTTTACATGACGTCTGCTTAGTTTTTGTGTCATCGCTTTTGTTGTGTCTACATGTACTTAGTGTTCATAGCTGATGTCACATCAAAATTGGTATCGGCAGATAGCCATGGAAACATTAAATCTAAACAAAAAACATCCTTTTATTCCTAGTTTTTTGTTTAGATTTAACTATGTATCCACGTAATGACAGAATCCAGAAAACTAGAAATTGTGAAGGGATAAATTTTTTTCGATCGTAGGGTAGAGTACTCAAAATTTCATTCTGTCGATTTTGTACTTCGATTTTATAACGTTTCACAGATAGTTAAAGTGTGATGTCAGAATTTTATTCATATTGCTTTTAAAAATGTTACTCAAGCAGGCATGTGATTATTCCTTCACTATGGCAAGTAAAAGTGTATAAGGTCTATGTTAGCCACATCTAAAGGAGATGTTGCAAGAATCTGATTGGCTAACCCACTGACAGGCACACATAGTAATGTGCACTCCAATGTTTGTGTTATTCTTTCTTTTCTTGAATTAAATTAATATCCCTTAAGTAATAGGCCTGTTTTGGTTAATACATAAATAACAGACAGTAATGTTATTTTATTTTTTTAAAAACCATTTGCATATACATTCTGTTTTGTATTTATTTTATTTAGGGAACACAGTGAGTAATATAATGATGATCATTCCACCTTTACTGGGAGCCTGTTACAGTATTCACAAGAAAATGGAAACACGTATGCTCATGTGTCATTTAGGCCTATTAGGTAAGACAGTTCTCTCAGATTTAAAGTAAGCTTATGTAACTTCGCTGGTATTAATCAAAGTTATGATATGTGGAAGAGTTGTCAGGTACTTGTCAAAGCTTGGGCGTTTCCTCTTGACAAAGCCTGGTTTCCTCCCCTATTAAACCTGGCAACGTCGCCATATAGGTGAAATAATGTGGAGTGCAAATCAATCAATCAAATTTATGTTATATTTATAACACAGTTATTTACAAACTCCTATTTCATATTGAGCCTTTGACCCCTTCTTGTACCAAAGCATTTCAACCCCTTCTTGTACCAAAGCATTTCAACGCAGACAGACCACCAATGAATTTGAAGTCTATACTGAATGCTTCTTCACCCAATAAACCTCCCTAAGCTGAACAGCATCATAAAGTTAATGAATTGTTTATTCTGAACAACCATTTACATTTGTCAATATACATGTATGTGTATTTTCAGCTGTAGGTATTGGATCGTGGTGTTTTCATATGACCCTACAGTACAGTATGCAGGTAGGTTATTATTAGCTGTTCGAGGGGGCGGGGGGGGGGGGGGGGGGGGTATACGGAAATATATACGGGTCAGTAAACGAATATTGGGCGAGGATCGAGTTACTGACCCCCATATTTCCGCCTATACATGTAAGTCTTCTTTCTCAAAATTGACTTTTTCATAAAAGGCAGAAATGCTATTTTCTAATATGTATGGCACGGCCAGACACAACTAGCAAGTTTCTAGACATGACGTCACGAACCATATATGGTGGTCGCCCTGTATGGATCGGTACGCCAAAGTTATAGACAGGGTCTCCATGTGACTGGTTTGAACCAATCGGACGTAAGTATTCAATGTGAGGTGGGAAAATATAATAGTGTATCTGTATGTGGGCTTAATTCCAGGAAAATGTAGAATATAATGAACCACTCCAGTTGATGTTATCAACTATTATATCAAGACAGAGGGATCACAAGTTACCAGACAATGAGAGGGTTTGCCCAACTTGACAAGGGCAGATACAGAAATATATGGGTTAAGTTGATGTTATCAAGACGGAGGGCTCACAAGTTACCAGACAATGAGAGGGTTTGCCCAACTTGACAAGGGCAGATACAGAAATATATGGGTTAAGTTGATGTTATCAAGACAGAGGGCTCACAAGTTACCAGACAATGGGAGGGTTTGCCCAACTTGACAAGGGCAGATACAGAAATATATGGGTTAAGTTGATGTTATCAAGACAGAGGGGTCACAAGTTACCAGACAGTGAGAGGGTTTGCCCAACTTGACAAGGGCAGATACAGAAATATATGGGTTAAGTTGATGTTATCAAGATGGAGGGGTCACAAGTTACCAGACAATGAGAGGGTTTGCTCAACTTGACAAGGGCAGATACAGAAATATATGGGTTAAGTTGATGTTACCAAGACGGAGGGCTCACAAGTTACCAGACAATGAGAGGGTTTGCCCAACTTGACAAGGGCAGATACAGAAATATATGGGTTAAGTTGATGTTACCAAGACGGAGGGCTCACAAGTTACCAGACAATGAGAGGGTTTGCTCAACTTGACAAGGGCAGATACAGAAATATATGGGTTACCGGTAAGTTGATGTTATCAAGACGGAGGGCTCACAAGTTGTCAATATATTACAAAGTCTTTCAGAAAATTGAACTGTCTAATAGTAATGCCAACTGTCTTCAACCTTATGAAATATCATGGGTTTTGTCAAATTTATTACTACAACCAGAAGTCTATGAACAGGGAAGTGTGAAATGTCGCATTACCCCATATTCAGGGCACTGGCGCTTTCAGCCTGCTTATACTACATTATGTGACGTTTATGCGCGGTAGATTTTGAAATTGTCAACGGTTGCGCAATTTCAAATCAGAAAATAAATTCATTCTCCACTTACTGCATCTATCGGCAATTCCAGTAACCGCAGTTCGGAGAATGCATTGGTTTTTATAAAAGCTTTACCGAACATGCGACTCTGATATCTCCATTTGGACTCAAATCGTTCCAAACAAGTCTTCTTGTCTCATTTTCAACTTTATGGAGTTCTTCGGAAACTTTAACTTTTGCTCCATCAAGTACTGTTATCATAAATAAAATGTTCGCCATGTTTTTTCTTATGCATCCCATAATAGTTCATATGAGAAAGTGAAGAAAAGTCACGCTTTCTGACTAACCGAGAGAGGGCTCTGTGTATGGTGACCTCTGGGTCAAACGGCGCCAATGCCCTCAATACTATGTAATGGAACGCTTCACACTTCCACATTCATAGACTTCTGCTACAACTTATGATTGATTATCAAGGTCTAAATGACATACCCCATTTTTACCACAATTAGAAACTTGTCTCCATGTGTATTGTTATCAAGAATATTTTCCCTGTGTCGGTGTGGTTTCCTGTTGATAAAAATGTGTTATTTTTATTAAAAGTCATTAGCAAATGTATTTATTTTGTATTTCACTAGCTTCTGGATGAACTCCCGATGATCTGGGGCTCATTTTTCCTTCTTTATTCCGTGTAAGTAGCCTCTATGTTTGCATATTTTCTGATTATTTAAGATTTAATTGATGCAGCAAATAAAGAAATCATAAAATGAAATCAGTGGTTTTCTATAGCCAGTTGAATTTTCTGACTGGGTTTTCACTCCAACGACCTATGTGGGATGGTTGCCAGTTACCACCGGAAGGTCGTGAGTTTCCTTCGGGCACAGAGCCTGGTTTCCTCCCACAATAAAACTGGCAACGCCACCATATAAGTGAAATAATCTTGAGTGTGGCGTTAAACTCCAAACAGTAAAAATATATTGCCAATTACCTAGGCCTATACATATTTAATCCTGAAATATCACCTTTTTGTAAACGGGTGACTTTTCTACACTGCATGGGGCCTCCGTGGCTCAGTAGGTAGAGCGTTGGGCGCTTAATCCAAACAGCCTTCCACCAATGGGTCGCGGGTTCGAATCCCACTCAGTCCAAAATTTGGAAAATTTTCTGACTGGGTTTTCACTCGAACGACCTATGTGGGATGGTTGCCAGTTACCAACGAAAGGTCGTGGGTTTCCTCCGGGCATAGAGCCCGGTTTCCTGCCACAATAAAACTGGCAACGCCGCCATATAAGTGAAATAATCTTGAGCGTGGCGTAAAACACCAATCAATCAATCAATCAATCAATCTAGACTGCATAGCCACAGCAGATTACAACTTCTGCTTACATGTATTTGTGAAGTGATGTTTCGGTACAGATTCTTGTACCGTTACCATTTCACAAATAAACAGAAGTTGTAATCCATAATCCTCTTGAGTTAAAATTGTTACCTCAACTTCTAAATGACCCTTAAAAAATTTAATGGATTGCTTGATGTTTTGAGTGTCTGAGTGTTATGGCCCAAAGACCAATAGGGAATCAGAAATTCAGAATACTAAATTAAAAGTTGTAGTTTTGCTTTCGCAAAGGCAGAAAGCATACATAGAATGTGCTGAGAGAATCACTGTCCTTATTGACTTAAACACTGATTGATTGATTCATGATTGGCGGAGCACTGAAGATTTTTTGCTTACACGGGCACATTGCCAGTTTAAGACAGGGGGGGGGGGGGGGGGACCGAGATCTTTGTCGAGAGGAAACCCTATAATCAGTGGGCACTTGACAGGGTTCACTTTTCGCAGGCATATGGGAATCTGATAAATGGATTTGTCACTAGATCGTCCTATGTGAATGAGTTGCCAGGTATTCACTGCAGGCTGGGAGATTCCACTGTGCAAATAGCCCGATTTCCTTTGCCACTAAACCTGGCAACGCCACCATATAAACGTAACCATCTTGAGAGTTGGTGTAATACATGAATCAACCAATCAGATTATAAAGATGATTAGTCCGGGTTTCTGACTCCAAAATGACTATTTTTTATACTGACGGCCGTATTTAGAAATACGACCATCAGTACAAAAAAAAGTAATTTTGAGTCAGAAACCTGGACTTAAAGATGATATATCCCCATAAACTTTCCATAGGACTTCATAGTAAGGATGATAAATTCTGTGCAAATCTGTGTAATATGTATCTCGTCATAATGACATTTTAATAGAATAAGAAGGCTTTTTCTCAAAAGAATTTATTAGCACATTATTGCTAGCATTTATATTTTTATTCTGGGTGAATGAGATGATTTCCCATATTGCCCAGTGAAGGGAATCAAACTCGAGTCATTACCTTAAAATTTGATGAAAAGTGAGCCCTGTCTGTCTACCCGTCCTTATGGAGTAGTAGAGCATAGATTGCATTGAATTGTATAACTCAAGCCAGTGTGTTACGATGAATATCACTTGAATCTAGTAATTTTCAAAGTCACAAGCCTCTGGCGAGTGACTTTAGAAATTCAGTTACGAGAGTGATATTCATTGTAACACACTGGCTCGAGTACACGAAATATACAGTGTTTTTTTTTTTAAAACACGGCTCTACGTAAAAAAATATTTGGCGACATCGCCTGTTTTTCAAGAATGGCTGAAATGTCAGAAATGACGTCACCAACGACAGCATCCCAGACCCTTCAATTTAGTGTTGCCGTTGGACGCTCTTTACGTCATAATGACTGATGACGTAATTCATATGTGATGTCAGTTTTGACAGATCTTTCGTGAGGTCATAGCATTACTTAGGTCATAATTTCACACGTTGATTATGCACAAAAAAAACACACTACCTGGGAGTGGAAATATCGGGGGTGAAGTGTGAGTGTAATTATTAATCCTTCTTATTCCTTTTTATTTCAGTATAGAGTTAGATAAACCATTAAAAACTCACAATCGTCCTCTACAAGTTCTGCTGCTGTCCTATTGTTTCTTTGTTACAGTGGTAAGTAGATAATTTCATTAAATAACTTTTCCTGTAAAGGTAATTTCATATAGGTCTTTGTTTCTTTCTATTTAAGTGTCATGAGCTGCCAAAATGTTGATATTTTGACGTTAAAACAGAATGTTGAAATTATTTGCTATTTTTCTCAAGATGTATAATTCAGAAGCTTTTTAGTGTCAAAAATGTACGATAAAAAAGTGTGAATTTCGGCAGCTCATGCCACTTTAAAGTTACGTTTTTGAAGACTATAAGAATATAGAATAAGATTTCAATTTTGTTCATAAATTCTAACTCTGAAAAGGAGTTCAGTGTTGGAAGTACCTATTAATGATTGCCGTTGAAGTAAAAAATATCGACAAAGTCAAATTCAAATATCCCGCATGTATCAGTATGTTTTTGTTCTTATAAAACTACCTAAACATACATCTGCAATATTGGTATCATCAGAAACCTCACATTTTGAAGAACATATTTTGGTTTTCATTTCAATAAAATTTTCCCTATGTTTTGCAGTCCATTTCACTTTAAAGTTAGGTTCTTTTGAAGTTCATTTTATGTCCACTGAAAGTGAATAATAATAAATATTTTGCATTGCCGTTTGATTTTTATAAAATACTGTAAAATCTTGATTTCAAATTGTGATGTCATGCTGAAAATATAATTTAAGCAGTTTGTGGAACTGGTTTGTTCATCAGACTATTTGCGAAAACTGATAAGCCAATCGAATTGCAGAATTTGGGGAATTAACCGATTGCTTGATGACGTCACTTGGAATTTACGCGCAAAGCATTTCGGGGGATTGAGGGATCTTAACATAATTTTAAAATATGGCGGAAGAAAAAATACTGTATCGAGGAGAAGACCAGAGTTACCAGAAAAATGTGTGGATAAAAACAGGTTATGTCATCAATGTTTTCCAAAAAAAGGGACATCTGGCTAAGTACTAATTAACAAAATGGCGAACTGACGTACATTTTACCCAGAAAGCTTTGCGTAAATCTATGTGACGTCATCATGCTCGGCGGTAATTATACCCCCCGCAACAAAGTTAGG
This sequence comes from Lepidochitona cinerea, assembly GCA_963971465.1. Lineage (NCBI taxonomy): Eukaryota > Metazoa > Mollusca > Polyplacophora > Chitonida > Tonicellidae > Lepidochitona > Lepidochitona cinerea. Next base: position 13,302,524 of record OZ020562.1, on the reverse strand, counting down.
GGGGGGGGGGGTATACTGGAATCGGCTTGTCCGGCTGTCTGTCCGTCCGTCTGTCTGTAGACACAATTTTGTCCGGACTACTCCTCCTAAGATTTTGCTTTGATTTCAATGAAATTTCACAAATATGTTACCAATGGTATGTAGATGTGCATGCCCAACTTACAGGATGATATTTCCTTTTTTCACATTTTTATGACGTTTTTGACTTATAGGACTTTGCCATTTTTGTTTGTCCGGACTACTCCTCCTAAGATTTTGCTTTGATTTCAATGAAATTTCACAAATATGTTACCAATGGTATGTAGATGTGCATGCCCAACTTACAGGATGATATTTCCTTTTTTCACATTTTTATGACGTTTTTGACTTATAGGACTTTGCCATTTTTGGGGTCTCATTCCATATGAAGACAGGGTTATCGTGTTATTGCCCCTCCCTCCTCCCTACCTCCCCCCCCTTCTACTGCCATGAAGTGTGTATGTACGCTCATACATCCGTCCAATCGTTGTTCCCTCTGTCCGTCTGTCCGTCCGTCCGTCCATAGACACAGTTTTGTCCAAAATACTCCTCCAATGGGTCTCATTCCATATGAAGACAGGGTTATCATGTTATCGCCCCTCCCTACCTCCCCCCCCCCTTCTGCTGGCATAAAGTGAGCGTTGTGCCCTCCGTCCGTCCGTCCGTAGACGCAATTTTGTCCAAAATACTCCTCCCAGATGTTGGTTCTTTTTGAATGAAACTTGACAAATGTTACCAATGATATGAAGTTGTCCATGTCCTACTTGCAAGGAGATATTTTTTACATATTTATGACATTTTGGACTCCTTTTGACATTTCTCTGTTCTGCCATTTGTCTGTTCATACATTTGTTTGTAGACACAATTTTGTCCCATTGTACAGTTGTACGGTATAAGCCTGCATGTTTCATTATTGTGCTTGTGGCACTCTTGATAGCCTACTTCCTCGTAGTGAGTGCTGGTAACATGATCAGCAAGCAGCCTCATAGTCTACTTTCTTGTTGTCGATGCTAACTACATGTAAACATGACCAGCAAGGAGTATTTTGCATGATATTTTGTCTTACTCCATCATTTGTCACAGACGTAGCATTAAATCATGCCCAATTCATGTGTCTCCTCCTCTTGGTGCTGTTTCTCCATCTTTATCATACATGTGCATATACATATCATCCTATGTGCATATTGTTGTACTCTATAAAGCTCCGTCTTGCTTACAGTTGCAGTTACAAAAAGATGACCATGCAGAGTTCGTAAATTTGCTATGCTGTTCAATCATTCTCCTAGACTTACATTAACATAGTTTTTTACCCCTCGGGCAAATTTTGCCCGAAGGGTATTGTCGTTGCCTCCGTCGTCCGTCTGTCCATTGGTCCTTGTAAACACATTATCTAAAAAAGTCTTTATCTTACAACTTTGAAACTTCACATATTTGTTTAATACAGCAAGTACAAGAAGCCTATTGAAAATCAACGCGCTCGGATGTTTTTTTCAAGAGTTATGCCCCTTACATTGCCGACTTTTCTTGCAGAGCGGGGGGTATCTCAGTTATGTCTAGTTAAATTATACTTCAAGAGGTTATTTTTGACATTTCAGGTCTATCTGTTTAAGAGTGAACCCATCATATTTCAGGTAGGTTAGTTCCCAAAATTGTACACAAATATCCACGATTTGTAGTTATTATCTAATGAGAGTGGATAAATTCTGGTATGGAATAGTTTTACCACAGGCTAAAGAACATTTACCACAGTCTAAAGAACATTTACCACAGTCTAAAGAACATTTACCACAGTCTAAAGAACATTTACCACAGTCTAAAGGACATTTACCACAGTCTGAAGAACATTTACCACAGTCTAAAGAACATTTACCACAGTCTAAAGAACATTTACCACAGTCTAAAGAACATTTACCACAGTCTAAAGAACATTTACCACAGCCTAAAGAGCATTTACCACAGTCTAAAGAACATTTACCACAGTATAAAGAACATTTACCACAGTATAAAGAACATTTACCACAGTATAAAGAACATTTACCACAGTATAAAGAACATTTACCACAGTATAAAGAACATTTACCACAGTATAAAGAACATTTACCACAGTATAAAGAACATTTACCACAGTATAAAGAACATTTACCACAGTATAAAGAACATTTACCACAGTATAAAGAACAGGGGCTGGTTGTTCAAAAGAAAATTCGTGTAAGGGCAGTTAAGATGGCGTAACATAGAAATTCCTTTGTTACGTGGCGTCATCTAACATGCCGTTAAAGGATAAATGCCAAGTTCTTTCTGAACACCTAGCGGTGATTTGTCATTGTAAATTGAGTAAATATGTATCTAAAAAGATAATGTTGAAACAAAACGAACTTCCTGTAAGATCCCAGGGTGTCAAAGAAACAGTGAGTAAAAATATGCTAACATGTCGTTAAAGGATAAATGCCAAGTTCTTTCTGAACATCTAGCGGCGATTTGTCATTGTAAATTGAGTAAATATGTGTCTAAAAAGATAATGTTGAAACAAAATAAACTTCCTGTAAGATCCCAGGGTGTCAAAGAAACAGTGATTGAAAATAAGCACATCTTTCTGCACCTATCGGAAATATCTTTGTATTTGACGTCATACATGTAGTTGACATTTGAACGCTTTCGGTATCATTTCAACCAACCAAAATTTTAGTTTGATAAAAAATTTTAGTTTTCCTGTTAGAGCAGCTTTACTCTGTCTCCATCATTAAAAGCACTAAAATACAATGTATCCAACATAGTATAAAAGGACTAATCAAGCAAACATTTCAGTCATACACTGTACTTCCATTATGAAATTCACTAAACAAATATCCAATATGGCGTGAAACACCAATGAAGAAAAACGTTTCAAGGATTTTTCATCATCAATTAATAATTAATTAATTCAGTTTTTTTCTGAGCTGACAGGAATTATAAAATACAGGAAAATGGACCTTTCTGCTGTTGACAGGTAGCTTATGGCTTCATGGTGTGTGCAATGGTCGGCTTTGTGTGTAAATTTATTTTGTAAGTATTAAATTGAATTCAAATATCTTATCTGAATCGACAAGGAAAATTCTTGTAATAGGGCAGCCCGAACAATCGGCCTCCGTGCTGCTGAAAATCTAGCATACACTCCATGATGTTTGCTATTTAGAAATATAGAAAAATCACACAGGCAAGATTTCTCAGCTAGCAATACTATTGGATGGTTGACAATGAATTCGGCTTATTGGTGTTTTACGCCTCTCTAAAGATTATTCGACTTCACTGGTATGATCTGCCCAGTGCCCATCGAGGGGTCGAGTTATAACCAAGTCAGGTTATCCTCCATAGGGAACGGAAGAATTCCTACACAGTTTTGTGATATCCTGTGACAGATGACGCTATGAAGAACGTTTTTGGTAACTTTGCAATTCCATTTGACGTATTTTGCTCTATAACGTCCGTGGAACGTCCGTGGAATTTTTGCAAGACTTGCACTCCCTATTGTTTTGGTGTGGGATGGTTGCCAGTTACCAGCGGAAGGTTGTGGGTTTCCTCCGGGCATAGAGCCCGGTTTCCTCCCACAATAAAACTGGCAACGCCGCCATATAAGTGAAATAATCTTGAGCGCGGTGTAAAACAACAAACAATCAATTAACCCTATTGTTTTGTCAGATTTGAACCTGCAACAACTTGATGGAAAGCTTGTTTATATGCAAGCTTTAGTCAGCGGAGACAAGGAATTTGATTTAGAATTAGAAAGTGTTTTTTTTTGTTGCGGATCAACATGTTTGAGGTACAGAGAGTGTTCAGTTTACACACTGACTCTCTCGGGCGTCTTCTAGTAAAGTAGCGTTAGCTACATGTACGCCTATCGCAAAGCTTTATGGTTTTCGTTCACTGAATGGATATTTTTCATTTAATCACCAAGCATTCAGGTTTTTTTTCCATGAGTTTTATTATTAAACACTTATTTTTATTTTGTTCAAACAGTTTTTTTTAACAGAAGATTTACACAGAAAATTCACCCCTAAAATTCATGTAAGAGTGCATATTTGGACAGTACATGTCACTTTAATCTGTCAGGTACTCAATGAAAACTTTTTTTTCAAAGTAAATATGGCTGGAGATTGCGAATACACCTTCAAGTTCTTGCTGTTGGAAGTTATGCACTTGGCTTTCTGTTATGGCTGATGGAGAACAGTTACTGCTCAAATATTCGGTAAATGTTACCTTGAATATTTTGTTTAGTTTTAGTATTATTTTTTCATGATATACGGTAATGTCTGAGTTATTTGAAGTGCTGGAAAAAAGTAGAAGAGTGCAAATTCTCATCTTAATTCAAGAGAGAGCTTGTAAAACATTCAAGGATTAACTGCTGGTCAATCATCTCCCTGGATTGAGATGTGTTAAAAGTTTAAATCTTATTCAGAACCTTTTTGTTATTGAGGATTTAGCAACATGCCTAGTCGTCTAATTAACTCAGCTATTACCGTAAATCTCATATATGAATTAATAGCATATTTATAACTAAAGCATTATGGAGTTATTAAACTGTGGAGACAAGTTCAAAAGACAATAGGACAACTTATTGTAAAACTTCTACTAAATGATATATCTCTTTTTAACACAATTAGAAACTTGTATCCATGGTTATTTTAGACAAGAAGATTTTCCCTGTGCCCGTGTGTTTTAGTGATCATAAATATTATATATGATTATTTCTTAGCTGTTGTTTGATATTTGAATTTGAATTTCACCAAAAGCCCAATTCAATTTGCAGTATTGATGGGCTGTATTGAAAAACTTGATAGTATTACAACCAGTTTTGTCAATATGTATTTCTTTTAACAATTCTTTACGGTATGTTGGTTTTGATTTGTGTTTTCTTTTTTCTAGTGGTCTGCGAAACCAAGCTGTCAGCCCAATAGCCCCTGTAACACAACTCCATGCATGGTGGCATGTTCTAGCTGGTTTTGGCACTTATACAGGGATTTTATTTGTGTAAGTACAAAAAGGAATATATGTAATCAGTTTATCTGCATTGTCGAGACGCACATGGTTTTACTCATCCAGTCATTTTTCGGTTTTGCAATGTCTTTCTTATGAGAGATAGTCCCTCAGTCTGACACAGGTTTTCCATCGGTGAGGCGCAGGATCGAATCCCACTCAGACCAAATAAGAATTGAAAAATTTCTGAGTGGATTTTTTCTTTTGATCGCCGTGTGTGGAAGGTACGAAGTAGTCGCAGAAGGTCAGGGGTTTCCTCTAGGCAACAAGCTCGGTTTTCTCTCCTACTAAACCTGGCAGTGCCGCCATATAAATGAATAACCTTGAGCGTGGCGTAAAACATCAATCAATCAATCTTATGTTCAAGTAAGAGTTTGTGGAAGTCAATTTACATGGGAAACAATCCTCTATGAGACGCGAACTACCAAATAATTACCGTAAAAAGTTTAAACAATGAATATGAAATATTTTTGCTACATGTAAATAATTTCAATATTTTTCAGATTCCATTCCCGCTATACGATACATTCCCAACAACCACAGATAAAGGTAATTATAGATCATTTTTGGGTCAAGGCTATTTTTGAAAATTCAGTTACCCTGGAACACGGACCTTAACAAGAAAGATCTTATTAGACTAGAAAAGCTATATGATATAGACAAGTGTCTATAATTGTCTTGAGCGGAAAAGTCATCATTGACCTTTGAACCTGGGGGCCGTTTCACGAAGCCGTCACAAAATGCGATCAATCGCAGTTGCCATGACGTGGTATCTGTTCACTATGATATCCATTGGCGATGCGACTGCTTTGTGAAACGAGCCCAGATTATTTGTTCAAGGTAACGTCAGTGTTTGGTGGTATTTTGTATTGTTGGCAATAGTCAGATAATGGCAGAGAGAGGAAATATGCTGGTTCAATATTTCTTGTATATACCAATGGGACATACATGTAGCAAGTGCCTGCAAGTATTGTATTGTATAATTTTTGAAACTTTGTGAATTATGTTGTAACCACCACTACAATACAATACAAGTTGTGACTGGTTAATTTAGAGGTAGCCCCCAATTGATTTTAACACATTGAACTTATATGTTATCCTATGTGGGCGGTTGCTATATAAAAAAGGTATTCTCGGTTTCGAACATCCGGGTACCTGACCAGCCGAGTAAGTAAAACAGGAGTGCTTCTAGGGTACTTAGGGTCACGTGGTCTTCCCTCAGCCAGTCAAAATGGAGTCGTCATGGACTTGTTTTCACCTCGGAGCCTTGTTGCCGGGATCGTGACGTCATGCCGAAATCGAGAATGGAGTTCATTGGACATGGTTACTTACTTAACCAAACCTACATGGAGGAATTGAATGTCAAATGAAATTACCTTGAATGTGGCGTAAAACAGTAAACAACCAATCAATACGGAAAACAGAACTTTTTCCTTGTTCCTTTGAAGGTTAACATTTTCTGCCTTCAAGTGGAAAATCTTTGAAATTCAACTTTTAACAAATAATATTTTGTTTTTCTTATTTTTGTTTTTCAGTTTCTGTTTGGGATCTTCCCCTACTTGGACATTCTGAAGCCTTTAAAAGAACAATAACTTTTACCTACAGCTAAATTTCTGAAGTATTCATGTTATTTTATGACTGAAAAAATGATCTTGTATCATATTTTTGTAACCTTTATATTATTTTTTACCCTTTTCAAGTTTTGTTAGAAATTTTTTAACGTAGTCACTGTGTTATAAACCTGATACCGACTGTAAATTTATGTACTTTTATATATTTTGCATATAGTTTATTGTAGAAGGCTATTGTGTGCTTATACTATTTGCATTTATTCCTATGTTTATGGGCCCACTTGCACAAAGCGCTCTTAACTAAGAGTACTCTTAGTGTATGTCTATAACATGGGACTTAAGAGTACTCGTAAACTTGCCATGTTGTAGAGATATGCTAAGAGTCCTCTTAAGTTAAGAGCGCCTTGTGCAAGTGGGCCATGACTGATAGTCTCTTAGCCCAACACAGGCCTTCCCTCAGTGGATGACGGGTTCAAATCCATTCTGTGGTAAAATAAAATCGATAAAATAACAGTGTGAATTCCTTTTGGCAAAGAGCATGGTTTCCTCACTCATTAAACCTGGCAATGCAACACATAAGTGAAAATATTCTTGAGTGCATCAAAAACCATCAATCAATCAATCAATTCTATAGTTAAGACTTGAATATGAAAATTAAGCTATCTATTTGACTGAACAGTGGGATATAAAGATACTTTTTGTTTTGTTAATTTTTTGTCTGTTTATGTTTGCCACACTGAATGTTTTTAGCAAAAGACACCTTTAAAATCAAAATGCCTAAATTTAATTTGTCTAGAGTAATTATTTCAATGAAAGTTAGATTTTTTATCTCCATTATTTATTTATGATTTTGTTGTTAAATCATTTATCTGCCAATCAAAATAAACTGTTTTTACAAAGTCACTGTTATTTTGTTCATGTTTGCTATACTGAATGCTGTTAACAAAAGTGCCTAAATTTAATTTGTCTAGAGTGCGGATTGTGTTAAGTCTTTCACAGTCGGAACTCCGTTCGGCTAACTACGCTCTCTACAGGGCCCTGTCTTACGAATGCCTACAACATGGACCAGTTGCGACCAAGGCGTAAGTTCCTATAGTTTTAACACTGATTTACGTCCGACGTAACTTACGCCAGCTTCGTAAGACAGGGCCCAGGGGCCGTTTGTTCAAAAGATAATTAGCTTAACGGCAGGTTAGATGACGTCGCGTCACAAAGGAATTTTCTTTTGAACAACCGGCCCCAGGTCGGCTTTGACACTCCTCGGGCAGTCTGCGCTTTTTAGACGGTAAATCACCGTATTTTTGGGCTGAATAAAAATGGCGTCGAGAGAAAATATCAAAATAATTTACTACAGACGAGAAAATAAAATAAAAATAATCATAAATTTATTAAATGCTAATATCATTTAGAAAGATATTTGTTTTTCTATTTTATTTAGCCCGGTAAACCACATGTTGTACACAGACGCAGTTTCGGTACATATCAGGAATCCTCCAGTGCTTCAATTATATAACTGATCGAGGCTGAAAGTTAACAAACCGAGTGTTTTGGTCCCTTACATTATCGCGTGGACACTTTTGTGGGTCCCTCAAGAGGATTTGGAAATTGTACGCTTCACGGCTACCTATTTGGTCGCCATATTCAAAATGACCTGCAGTCTATCAGAGAGTATTTCACGCACGTAAATCCCCGAAGTTTCAGAGTGAGTCTTTCAATGCCTGCAAAATTGGGACTGCTTGTAATGACAGGCAAAACATTTGACATCGACATCGTTTTAAATTGATTGATTGATTGTTTGGTGTTTCACTTATATGGCGACGTTGCCAGTTTTATTGTGGGAGGAACCCCACGACCGTCCGGTAGTAATTGACAACCATTCCATATAATTCGTTCGAGTGAAAACCCAATCAGAAAATCTTCCAGTTTTTTTTTTTTGGGGGGATTAAGTGGGATTTGAACCCGCGACCCATTGGTGGAAGGCTGTTCGGATTGAGCGTCCAACGCTCTACCCACTGAGCCACAGAGGCCCCGTTTTAAAAGGGTAACGCCCATAGAAAAAAATAAAATAGATCTTATTTTTCTCTCTTCTTTATAAAATTAAGATACGGTCTTCGAACGATCAACGGGCTCCGACGGCATAGTCAATTAGAGTGACAGTTCATCAGTCTAACACAGGCCTTCCATCAATGCGGCGAGCGTTCGATTCCCACTCAAACCAAATAAAAATTGAAAAAATTCTGCATTGCTTTTTCACTCTATCTCCGTACGTGGAAGAGTTACCAGGTACTGGCTGAAGGTCGGGATTTACCTCAGTGCTTTACCTCAGGCCAATAAAAGTGAAATGATTTTGTGTGCTGTAAAAAAAGACACCAATCAATCAGTCAATCCATGCAGACTGAGTTTTGATACGAATTTTGCCAGTGGATGCCACCAGGGGCGGGCAATAACGACAGGTAAGATGACGTCGCGTCACAAAGGAATTTCCTAGTTACGACACGTCATTTAACCTGCCGTCAAGCTGATTTCCTTTTGAACAACGGGCCCACAACTTTAAATTTACTGTTCTATAAGCACTGGCGTCCAATGCATTGGCATTTGAAGAGCGGGCATAGAGTTCAGGGTACCCCGTGATATACTTTCTAACAGTTTTCCTAGAAATAAAAAAAAAGACTACGGATGAATGATTTTCTATCTGTTTTCCATTTCTTCTTCTTGTTTTGGGGGAACGGTTGTAAAAAGTATGATAAAGCCTCTTCTACAAAGTGTTCTTATTCCAAAGCTTCCGGTACATAGTTGGCTCAGAGATCCTCAATATTACCACAATATGGTTTATGGGTCCCTAGACCATCGCTTGTGGGTCGGGATAGTCAACACCTCACTCCCTTCAAATCCCTTTAATTACTCTCTGGGTTTCTGACCCAGTTTCACAAAGCGATCTTAGCTTAAAGTGGCATGAGCTGCCAAAATGTTGATATTTTGACGTTGATACAGAATGTTGAAATTATCGGCTATTTTTCCTAAGACGTATAATTCAAAGAATTTTTAATGCGCCTAGTCTCGGGAATGTACCTTAAAGTATTGTTTTGAACTAACTTTTGCTTAGAATGAATGAATGGTCGTCCCGGTTATTTAAATTTTGTTTACTTTTCGAACACTATTCCAGTTCGCGAAGGCCACATACTGTATGGATTTTCCTCATTCCAACGCCAATCATTTAGTTTTTCGATGGCCTGTAAAGCCTCTTATACTGTCGTGACGATCAGAAATTATGAAAAAAGTGTGAATTTCGGCAGCTCATGCCACTTAAAGGTGATCTTAATTATCAATGGCAACGTATGCCTTTAGCATTGGTTGCCATGGTAGTTAAGATCCCACTTAGCTAAGATCGCTTTGTGAAACTAGACCCAGGTAAGACAATGCATCGAAGTTTTTTATGTTTAATCGAAAAAATAAACATTACCATATAAGTATTGAAAACTTTACACAGACAGGTAATGAGACCCCTCAACGTTATGCTTTTTTAGAGAAAAATCAAGTACGTATTGTTGCGATACACAGATATATCAATTATGATGACGCGACTATCTATGCATATCAAGACGAGTACTTGGGTACACAAAGATAGGCTCGTCATCACGATTGACAAAATAATATATATGCAACATTTCCTAACGTCTCTATGACGTCACTTTGTTCATACAGAAAACGTTGTTGTATGGCGTGAATGAAACACCCTAACGAATATCGATTATGACGTCACTTAGCCCTTTTCAGAAAACGTTTTTGTATGACGTGAACGAAACACCCTAATGAATATCGATTATGACGTCACTTAGCCCTTTTCAGAAAACGTTTTTGTATGACGTGAACGAAACAACCTACACCGAATATCGATTATGACGTCACTAACGTAGCGACGGTGACATTCATTGATTGACAAGCAGCATGGCCAGTGCAGTAACGCCAGAATGCAATCAACCGAATAGTGACGTAAATTTTCCATTGCCTATCAAGTTTACAAGAATGCATCCTGCCAGTTTAATGACTAACGGGAATTACAACAATTGGAAATGTCTATCCAGTCTGTCTAGAGTTCGAAATATGCAGGTAAATATGTATAAAGAGAAGTAATTATAGGATCACAATGACTTTTTGGCGAACAACAGGAATTGTTTGACATCTATTGGGACGTTTTCATCAACGGCAATGAAGATAATAATGGTGGTTAACGACTTTTGTGTATCAAGTTCCTCTTTACGAGATTTCTTAGTCTACGTTCGCTTTGATGACAGTCCTTCTAACAGCTTTCATAACACTGGGTTTATTTCTATCCAAACATAGATATTTAAAACTTAATATGGAATTTTTAACTAACTTATAACAAAATTTATAAAATATTGTTTATTTCTCGGATATTTGGATTACTTGTTTTTAAGTTTTTACCGATATAATAATTTAACCCGAATTTCTGCAATACATTTTCGTGTTCTTGGTTTTCAGATGAAACTGAATGACAAGACAGAGGATAAATGGGCAGTTTTGGAAAAAATGTCGCCTAAAGAAACTACCACTGAGAGAAACAATGATAGGAAGTTCCCCACCGGATTACCCCAAACCCAGAAAGTTCGCCAGACGGGACGAGGCCGAAATCTATCTTGTATTGCAAGACAAGAGATCCGCCCGTCGCCAATCCCGTTCACAGATGTACACCAGGAGCTTTGGGGAATTTCAACTTGCAGAGAATCACTTGCAGAGAATCCTTTAAAGGAAACGCCAAAGATAACCAAACTCAAATCGATAATCCCGGAAAACTTACCAAAGTATGTTAAAGACGGGTTACAGTTATTTGTGGATGATACATGGGATACTGACGAGATAGAGTTTGCTATTGAATGTTTCAGTAGAAAGAGATCCCCATTGCCAGATGATATTGTCGACAAATATGGCTTTGTCATCGCACGGCCTCCGATCTGGAAGGAAGAGTTGAACAACGGACCAACAAATCCTTCCCATCATCTGTTGGCAAGGGCTGCGCAACAGAAGGCACCTGATGCATTACCAGCACATAAACTGGACCAGGTATTGGCGGAGAGACCATATCTGCCAGCTGATGTAAAGATAAGTTTAAAACTCTTCATCGATGACGAAAGCGATGACGAGTGGGTTGAATTTGTCATCAAAAGTTTAAACCGAAAAAGACCTCCGCCTGAGGATTATATACCTGACGCGGATGGATACGTCGTTGTCAAACCGCCAAAATGGACCAACGATTGGCACAACGATGAAGTTCTGGACAACAAAAAGGAGGACAGCGGATCTCAGAAAGAAGTGTGTCTGAAACGCAAACAAGCAGATTATCCTTGTCGTCAGTTCAATATCAGGAGAAGAAAACGAGCTGCTTCCCCTAACATCGAATCATCAGAAAGACATCCATCTCCATTGACAAAAAGACAAGACAAGTGTAACAATGTACAATCCCGGAATGACAATCATTTTTATTTATTTTTTATGGCTTAATGGTTTTAATATTTTTGTCTACATATGCCAAAATAAACTTTGAACTTCCATCATCATGGATAATAAATTTTGTATTCTTCTCTTTTTATTTCTGTACCAGTGCAACTATATAAGCTATACAGTAAAATAGATAGCGAGTCATGGCACTATACATTATGACGCCTTTTTGTATTGCATATACGGGCCACAGAGGCCGCCGAGACGATATTGGAAAATTGCTCCATTAAGGCCGGTATACACTGAGAAGCTGAGAGTTTTGCTCAACCCGATTGAAAAATCACGTCGGCTCATAGAAAAAAAGAGTAGCGTATACTAGTCTACGGCGCAAATCGTTGCCGTCAGCTTCTATATCGGGTTGATAACGCCAGCCTCCCATCAATTGATCAAAAACTAGAATCCAAATCTGTCCAACGCAAATTGATGAGTGTGTTTTTCACCCGGTCGCCCTATTTGGCCGATATACTCGCCGAAGGTCGGCAGTTTCCTAATAACAAGAGTCCGGTTCCTATCCTATTAAATCTGGCGACGCCAATCTATCCCCTTTCCAACCCCTACGCTTCAAAAAACAAAAAAACAAAAAAAAAAGATCAACAATTTTCATATTTTGTTTTTATTCTTAAAACAATCATACATCCAAATGTTTTTCATCTACATTTTATCAGTTGATACATACCACAAGATTATCATGTACATTTTGAAATTAAAAAACTGCCAAAAGAGATTTTAAAGTTGGCCTATGCCCAATAAATAATACTTGATAGATATAATCATACGATAATAGCCATTTAAATCGTTTATTTATATTTCCAAATGTAAAAATAAAAACAAATGTTAAGCCAATATCGATCTCTGTCGATAGAAACTTTCAATTCAATTTTATACGTACACAGCTGTTGGATTTTCAATTAGTTTCTTTGACGTTATTGAAATGAATTTATTTCTGGATAAGTGCATATTCTAAATACATAGTTTATACACATGCCCCTTTAATTCATATAGAGTGAAGGGGCCTCGGCGAAGTGATAGTCTTTCAGTACGGCATAGGCCTTCGGTCGATGAGATGTTCTGACTGGGTTTTCACTCGAACGACCTATGTGGGATGGTTGTCAGTTACCAATGGAAGGTCGTGGGTTTCCTCCGGGCATAGAGCCCGGTTTCCTCCCACAATAAAACTGGCAACGCCGCAATATAAGTGAAATAATCTTGAGCGCGGCGCAACACCAATCAATCAATCAATCAATCTGTCGATGAGACAATGGTTTGACTCACACTCAGTCCAAAAAACGAAAAATTTCTGAGGTAGGCTACTTCTCGAAGGTCTATGATTTCTTTTTGGTAAAGGGCCAGGTTTTCTCCTCGCTAAACCTGGTAACACCGCCAAACAATGGAAATAAGCTTGAATGTGGCGATAAAAGATCATTTAATTAACCAAACGATACGAATTTTACAAATGTATGAAATCAGATTTTTAAATTAAGTGTATGTTGTTCTTTTTCAAGCCCTTGTGCCCAGTGCATTAACAGTTGACGAGCATGCATATAGACATCGGGGCTGCCAGGGATATTTTCTAGCAGTTGAACTAACAAAACATCTTTCAATGATTTCGTCCGTTTTCTATTTCAACTTATTATTATGCCTTATTATAATCCCTTGTTGTGTTCTCTATTGAAAGAAAGATGCATTCCCCGACTGTCGCGAGACTTATGGGACGGGCCATGTGTTTAATGAATGGGGAACAACTGTAAAACAGTTCATGAAATCAAAATATTTCTTTGGATTTTACCTCAGATAGTAAAAAGAAAAAAATATAAAGGTTTAATTAACTCATTAGAACCACACTAAACTATCTGTAAATATATCTCTTCCATTGTTTGTATCCCTATGCATTTACAAGGAGAACGAGGCTGCCCCACTCTTACACCAAATGCACCTCCACCTCGAAGAGTTCTACTAACAAAAATATAACGTATTGATCACGTTTTGTGGCCCGTGCGTCCGTCTGTTCTTCCGTTAGCCTCTGATTCGGATATTTTCATTGGTTAATGCTTGTCTGCAAGATATCTCCTAAACCGCTTGTCAGAATTTTCCACAACACAATTTAATTTTAAGGTTTGTTGCTAGGATCGTTAGCTTCCAGTGGACGTCATTGCAAAACAGCCAAAATTGACCGACAATTGGCGTCATGACACAGTTCGTGACAATAAAAAAAAAAGAGAACATTAGAGTTCAGAAAGAAGTATGCCCAAAAACGCAGGTTATCCCTGTTCATCGACCCAAAGTAAGAAGAAGAAAACTAGCTGCTTCCCCTAACATTCAATCATCAATTTCCATTGATTTTAGCAACCTTGAAAGCATATCATTTTAATTGTTTGTACAATAGCTATGTAAAAATACAATTTTCATTTGCACAATCATTGAATTTTTTGTGCAAATAAAAGTTCTTTAGCCAATCAGATAATGAGTCCTGTCAAATATTGAAAGCTGCATTATGACGTCATTTTGTTTTACATGGACTGGTTTATTGCCCCTTAAGAAATTGGCTCCCAGGGATATTCGTTATATTGGGCATTTGATTCAATAGACATTCACTTCACGGGTTTTCGATTATATTTAAAGGGTCGTAGTTTAAGGCGGTACTCATAATTATTTCACTTATATGGCAGAGAAATGATATTGGACAAATGCTCATTTAGACCCCGGTTTCAAAGATTCTTAATTGTATTGGACTTGGGGCGACCCCCCCCCCCCCCCCCCCCCCCCCAGCTTCCCGAGTTGTTGGAGAAGGGTGTATTTTTGTGGTTTATTCTTCTAACGTATACGTTCCTCTAACATATATTCCTCTGAGATATACTCAGGGGGATTAGTAGATAAACAATGGTTGAGTTAATCCGCCTCAGGATTAACGCATCAATGCATCTTTCAGCAATATCTACGTTCATTCTAAACTTCCCTTCTGAAAGTAAAGATGGCTTCTGCGATGACCAAGGTTGAGTTTATACCAATTGCACGTGGAGGGAGAAAGCTAGTGCTTGGTGGTTACAGATATCATATTAACCGGAAAAATGGATTGAAAAGCTGGTGGATATGTACAAAACGAGATTGAAAAGCTGGTGGATATGTACAGAAGGAGGTTGAAAAGCTGGTGGATATGTACAAAACGAGATTGAAAAGCTGGTGGATATGTACAAAACGAGATTGAAAAGCTGGTGGATATGTACAAAACGAGATTGAAAAGCTGGTGGAGATGTACAAAACGAGATTGAAAAGCTGGTGGATATGTACAGAAGGCGGTTGAAAAGCTGGTGGATATGTACAAAACGAGATTGAAAAGCTGGTGGAGATGTACAAAACGAGATTGAAAAGCTGGTGGAGATGTACAGAAGGCGGTTGAAAAGCTGGTGGATATGTACAAAACGAGATTGAAAAGCTGGTGGATATGTACAGAAGGAGGTTGAAAAGCTGGTGGATATGTACAAAACGAGATTGAAAAGCTGGTGGAGATGTACAAAACGAGATTGAAAAGCTGGTGGATATGTACAGAAGGCGGTTGAAAAGCTGGTGGATATGTACAGAAGGCGGTTGAAAAGCTGGTGGATATGTACAGAAGGCGGTTGAAAAGCTGGTGGATATGTACAGAAGGCGGTTGAAAAGCTGGTGGATATGTACAGAAGGCGGTTGAAAAGCTGGTGGATATGTACAGAAGGCGGTTGAAAAGCTGGTGGATATGTACAGAAGGCGGTTGAAAAGCTGGTGGATATGTACAGAAGGCGGTTGAAAAGCTGGTGGATATGTACAGAAGGCGGTTGAAAAGCTGGTGGATATGTACAGAAGGAGGTTGAAAAGCTGGTGGATATGTACAGAAGGCGGTTGAAAAGCTGGTGGATATGTACAGAAGGCGGTTGAAAAGCTGGTGGATATGTACAGAAGGCGGTTGAAAAGCTGGTGGATATGTACAGAAGGCGGTTGAAAAGCTGGTGGATATGTACAGAAGGCGGTTGAAAAGCTGGTGGATATGCACAGAAGGAGGTTGAAAAGCTGGTGGATATGTACAGAAGGCGGTTGAAAAGCTGGTGGATATGTACAGAAGGCGGTTGAAAAGCTGGTGGATATGTACAGAAGGAGGTTGAAAAGCTGGTGGATATGTACAGAAGGAGGTTGAAAAGCTGGTGGATATGTACAGAAGGAGGTTGAAAAGCTGGTGGATATGTACAGAAGGAGGTTGAAAAGCTGGTGGATATGTACAAAACGAGATTGAAAAGCTGGTGGATATGTACAGAAGGAGGTTGAAAAGCTGGTAGATATGTACAAAACGAGATTGAAAAGCTGGTGGAGATGTACAAAACGAGATTGAAAAGCTGGTGGATATGTACAGAAGGCGGTTGAAAAGCTGGTGGATATGTACAAAACGAGATTGAAAAGCTGGTGGAGATGTACAAAACGAGATTGAAAAGCTGGTGGATATGTACAGAAGGCGGTTGAAAAGCTGGTGGATATGTACAGAAGGAGGTTGAAAAGCTGCTGGAGATGTACAAAACGAGATTGAAAAGCTGGTGGATATGTACAAAACGAGATTGAAAAGCTGGTGGATATGTACAGAAGGCGGTTGAAAAGCTGGTGGATATGTACAGAAGGAGGTTGAAAAGCTGGTGGATATGTACAGAAGGAGGTTGAAAAGCTGGTGGATATGTACAAAACGAGATTGAAAAGCTGGTGGATATGTACAGAAGGAGGTTGAAAAGCTGGTGGATATGTACAAAACGAGATTGAAAAGCTGGTGGATATGTACAGAAGGCGGTTGAAAAGCTGGTGGATATGTACAGAAGGCGGTTGAAAAGCTGGTGGATATGTACAGAAGGCGGTTGAAAAGCTGGTGGATATGTACAGAAGGAGGTTGAAAAGCTGGTGGATATGTACAGAAGGCGGTTGAAAAGCTGGTGGATATGTACAGAAGGCGGTTGAAAAGCTGGTGGATATGTACAGAAGGCGGTTGAAAAGCTGGTGGATATGTACAGAAGGCGGTTGAAAAGCTGGTGGATATGTACAGAAGGCGGTTGAAAAGCTGGTGGATATGCACAGAAGGAGGTTGAAAAGCTGGTGGATATGTACAGAAGGCGGTTGAAAAGCTGGTGGATATGTACAGAAGGCGGTTGAAAAGCTGGTGGATATGTACAGAAGGAGGTTGAAAAGCTGGTGGATATGTACAGAAGGAGGTTGAAAAGCTGGTGGATATGTACAGAAGGAGGTTGGAAAGCTGGTGGATATGTACAGAAGGAGGTTGAAAAGCTGGTGGATATGTACAAAACGAGATTGAAAAGCTGGTGGATATGTACAGAAGGAGGTTGAAAAGCTGGTAGATATGTACAAAACGAGATTGAAAAGCTGGTGGAGATGTACAAAACGAGATTGAAAAGCTGGTGGATATGTACAGAAGGCGGTTGAAAAGCTGGTGGATATGTACAAAACGAGATTGAAAAGCTGGTGGAGATGTACAAAACGAGATTGAAAAGCTGGTGGATATGTACAGAAGGCGGTTGAAAAGCTGGTGGATATGTACAGAAGGAGGTTGAAAAGCTGGTGGATATGTACAAAACGAGATTGAAAAGCTGGTGGATATGTACAAAACGAGATTGAAAAGCTGGTGGATATGTACAGAAGGCGGTTGAAAAGCTGGTGGATATGTACAGAAGGAGGTTGAAAAGCTGGTGGATATGTACAGAAGGAGGTTGAAAAGCTGGTGGATATGTACAAAACGAGATTGAAAAGCTGGTGGATATGTACAGAAGGAGGTTGAAAAGCTGGTGGATATGTACAAAACGAGATTGAAAAGCTGGTGGAGATGTACAAAACGAGATTGAAAAGCTGGTGGATATGTACAGAAGGCGGTTGAAAAGCTGGTGGATATGTACAGAAGGAGGTTGAAAAGCTGGTGGATATGTACAGAAGGAGATTGAAAAGCTGGTGGATATGTACAGAAGGCGGTTGAAAAGCTGGTGGATATGTACAGAAGGCGGTTGAAAAGCTGGTGGATATGTACAGAAGGAGGTTGAAAAGCTGGTGGATATGTACAGAAGGAGGTTGAAAAGCTGGTGGATATGTACAAAACGAGATTGAAAAGCTGGTGGATATGTACAGAAGGCGGTTGAAAAGCTGGCGGATATGTACAGAAGGAGGTTGAAAAGCTGGTGGATATGTACAAAACGAGATTGAAAAGCTGGTGGATATGTACAGAAGGAGGTTGAAAAGCTGGTGGATATGTACAAAACGAGATTGAAAAGCTGGTGGATATGTACAAAACGAGATTGAAAAGCTCGTGTTACTACAGACAACGACATCCTACATACTCCTGAAACTACGCATTGCCATCCTCCAGGGCGATCAAACATAGAATTTCAGAAAGTCATCTGCAGCATAAGGAAACGAGCCAGAGAGGAAATTACGCCTATGCCCAGCAGCGATATCGCCGGGGAGAGACCACGTTGATCCAGTATACCGATTCTGCCTCATACTTATTATCTATCTAATATGTGTTCTTTCATAAAAAAAAACAGTCCACAGAATTTCTCTTATTATTTTATGACTTTAAATTTGACTTCCTGCGCCCCCCGCAACTTCGGGTAGACCAACCATGGTTTTAATCCCTTAATCTATAATCGTCTAGGCAGATCATCTCTCTAACGTATACTAGTAAAATAGTATACGCTAGAGGAACGTGTATGTTAGAGGAATACACCATTTATGTACAGCCTAATGGAAATGTCCGTCGTACAACCTAATGTTCCATTCTTAAAGAATTTAATAATATTCTTCTGATGGGCTTCTCGATTACGCCTGCATTCCTCTGTTGTGACATAAGTCCCTTAGTCTTCGACAACTTCTAAAGACGATTAATATAATTGGCAGTAAATAACGTATTTTTCGTTCAATAGCCGTGAGTGGAAGGTTTGTGATGTACTAGCCGAAGGTCGTGGGTTTCCTCCTGGCAAAGAACCCAGTTTTCTCTCCCAATAAACCTGACAACGCCGAGATTTAAGTGAAATATTCTTTGCCGCAAACATTAATCAATCAAGTAAACAACTTGGTTTCCATCCCCCCATGACTAAGGTTAACCCAGAATTGGATTGATTGATTGATTGATTCAGATTGATTGGTGTTTTACGCCGCGCTCAAGATTATTTCGCATATATGGCGGCGTTGCCAGTTTTATTGTGGGAGGAAATCGGGCGCTATGCCCGGAGGAAACCCACGACCCTCCGTTTGGTAACTGGCCCCAGAATTAGAAAGACGACGTGTATAAAGCGTTTGTACCGTATTAATAACGTCAGATAATAAAAATGATGAATAGCAAATAACCAACAAGATATATAATGAGTTTATGTACACGACCCCATCCTTGGGAAAGTATGGGCTCTCTTTTATAGCAACACAATATACAAATGGTGGAATTTATAAACAAAAATGTATTTATAGAATTTATATATAATTACTTTTCGATAGATAAATCTGTATATAAATTGTTCATTCAAAAATCCAGAGAAATTATTTTCCAATTCTTGGAAATCCCATTTAGAAATAAACGCAAATCAAGCGACACCAATAAAAGACTAGTGAGTTTAGAATACACACAGAAAGCAGTCACCGTGCATGACTATAAATCTGCCGCTGTTAACAGCCGATGTGTCCTACATCACTTGCCCCAACAGTGTTGCAGACACCAATCAAATTAACATAAACAAACTGACAGAGATTCATAACTATCAAAGACAATGACCAAGAGAGAATTATGACAGAGTTGGCTCGGAGGCGACTGCTCGAAAACTTTTTAATATTTTATAATTAAGAGACATATTTTAAATTCTGGGCTATTTTTTCAAAGAAACATAAACTAGATTGATTGATTGGAGTTTTAAGCTGCACTCAAAGTTATTTCACTCATATGCGGCGCCGCAAGTTAGAAGCTTTTCAGCTATGTCAGTCTCGAAAACATACAGGACACCGGTCTAAGTGATTGATTAATGTTTTTCGCTGCACTTAGGGTTAGGGTTGCGCTTGATCGTAGTAACCCTTGCAATACAGAGCTTGGCATAGGCAAGCTGGAATAACGGAGAAACCAGTATATTTAAAGATTTAAGCCACAAATCTGTATGAAAGTCAGAGAGTTTGGACGTTGGTTGGAATCACATCTATGTTAAAGATGTTTTAACTTACAGTTACACAATTCAAAAATCAATAATAAGAAGCAATGATACGAATCAGATTAATTCTATGAACTAGCAAGTAATCTGAACAACATAGTATCAATTCAGTTAACATCACAGACAGAACAGAAGCTCCTTACAAAAACAATTGTATCAACTGGGCTAGGTAAGAATCAGGACGAAACACAAACGGTTATTATCATAAGTCAGTGGAGTTTTTCTATGATGAGCTGCCGTGCGAAATTTCATCCTTTCGTATTAAAACAAGAAGACTTTACTGGAACAATGTTGAGAATACAAGGCCGCCGTTTTCAATGTTCAAATTCAATCATGCACAATTTCACACAGGCATTCTGTAGGTACGTACTTGTATGTAAGACGGGATCAACTCCTCAAGGGAATTTGGCAGTGAGTTAAAATTTATCTCATAGAGAAGATCTAGTGAGATTTCCTTTACGTAACACAATACTTCGATTGAAAATAACTTTGCCTCGACAGTTTGTCAGTTAACAGATCAAAGGTCATACAGGCAAGTGTTTTGTTTTCCTTCTCCTGATTTAAATATAACAATGTAAGGTCATAGGATGATGAAATGATCTGTCACAGGATTTAAAATTCATGTCATCCAATGGAGCCGTCGTTTCGTTCAGCTGTTCAACACCGCGGATCTCGTGAAGACGAGTTACAAAACAGCACTCAGGGGACATAACTCTGAAGAAAGTCTATAAAAGGTTACCTCCCTTTGATTTGGATCCCGGAGATCTCTTTGCCCAGAAGATTTATTACTCCGTGCCAAATGACCCAAAACAGCATTCAGTTTTTTCTTGGGACAACCAAAGAGGTGAATATCTTTTTTCTTTTACTTTTGATTTTTTCAGTATTTTTATTTTTAATTCCAAACATGGATCTCGTGGGTAAAAATGACAGCTTTGTGATGAATCTAAAACTACTCCTCATATTAAGACCTTCAATAATCATCTTTCTTTCAATGGCTTTTCAAAGGATTTACCTTTATGCAAATGAATAATTTTTTTTACTGCAATTTAAGTTATTATTCTTTTAAATTTACATATAACAAAAAAATAGAGAAAAGTCTTTTTCAAGAATGCGTGAAAACAATACCTTCAAATTTTAATGGGCAAATTTTATCTAATTGGTTGATTGATTGAAGATGTTTAACTGAATTGACCATTTTTCATCATAAAGCCATTGAACTGAATGGGAATCAAACACCTAATTTATCAATGGAGGACTTGAGAAGTCAGACTTGTTTGATTAGTACAATACTTTTAAATGCAATTTATAAAAAAAATATTAGTGTAGTTTGTGGCCACATGACAATTATTTTGCTTACATGGGTTTTGAAATGAGAATTGAGGTTTTTTGCTTTTTCCACCCAGTATAGAACTAAGCTCAATACTTTGTAAAACAATCTGACTGTTTTCAAATCTCAATTGAGACTTTCTTTTGTTAACCGCTGAAAAATACTTTGAGTTTTACTCGGCTCAATCTCACAAGCTCAATCCACTTGAATCTCACAAGCTCAATCCACTTGAATCTCACAAGCTCAATCCACTAGAATCTCACAAGCTCAATCCACTTGAATCTCACAAGCTCAATCCACTTGAATCTTACAAACTCAATCCACTAGAATCTCACAAGCTCAATCCACTAGAATCTCACAAGCTCAATCCACTAGAATCTCACAAGCTCAATCCACTTGAATCTCACAAGCTCAATCTACTAGAATCTCACAAGCTCAATCCCCTAGAATCTCACAAGCTCAATCCATTTGAATCTCACAAGCTCAATCCACTAGAATCTCACAAGCTCAATCCACTAGAATCTCACAAGCTCAATCCACTAGAATCTCACAAGCTTAATCCACTTGAATCTCACAAGCTCAATCCACTTGAATCTCACAAGCTCAATCCACTTGAATCTCACAAGCTCAATCCACTAGAATCTCACAAGCTCAATCCACTAGAATCTCACAAGCTCAATCCACTAGAATCTCACAAGCTTAATCCACTTGAATCTCACAAGCTCAATCCACTTGAATCTCACAAGCTCAATCCACTTGAATCTCACAAGCTCAATCCACTAGAATCTCACAAGCTCAATCCACTTGAATCTCACTAGCTCAATCCACTAGAATCTCACTAGCTCAATTCACTTAAGACTAAGTGATGTAATCAGACCTAAACTGGTGACATTTCCCAGTAGTGTAACGTTGATTCTCGACATTGTTGGTTTATAAGCAGTCTTTCACATCCAAAACCATTCGTCAAATTCTCCCCTGACACAAGACGCTTGGATCTTGGTTGAATCTCATGAGGCAATTTCTACAGAGAGCGTGACTTGGCTTGTGAGTCTTTTGAACGTCCACACGTCTTACACAATACTTTCGAATCTCTGGAGCGATACCCAACAGAATACCTGATGGCAGTTCATATAAAGCTTGTCAGTGATAGGACAGAAAATCACAGCAAACTTCACAGTCAGATCATCCATCTAACGGTGGCCCTAAATAAACCATTGAGACTTCTGTATTACCGTACACCGCTGACACGGCAGGGTATAAGTGGGTGTCAGGTAAACCACGAAATGCAACACCTGTGAAAAATTAAATACAATAATATTAGTCTTAATTCAAAAGTTTCACGAGTTATGGGGTAACATGGAGTATAAATATCTATATGATTGATTGATCGTTTGGTGTTTTACGCCGCGCTCCAGATTATTTCACTTATATGGCGGCGTTGCCAGTGGGAGGAAACCGGGCTCTATGCCCGGAGGAAACCCACGACCTTCCGTTGGTAACTGGCAACCATCCCACATAGGTCGTTTGAGTGAAAACCCAGTCAGAAAATTTTCCAATTTTTTGGACTGAGTGGGATTCGAACCCGCGACCCATTGGTGGAAGGCTGTTCGGATTGAGCGACCAACGCTCTACCTTCTGAGCCACGGAGGCCCCGAAATATCTATATGAGATTGCAAGATGTGTAAACATTGTCAATGTATTACAAAGTGTCCCAGAAAATTCTACTGACTAAGGCCAAGCTCCTATCAGTCGTCGACCTAATGAAACATCATACTAAGGTTTAGTTTATAACAACAATTTATGATGGGGTATAAAGGTCTAAATGATATATCTCTTTTTAACACAATTAAAAACTTGTATCCATTGTTATTTTGGACAAGAAGATTTTCCCTGTGACCGTGTGTTTTAGTGTTCTTAACTATATATGAAATTGTTTTAGTAAATAAGGATATTTAAGAAAAGATAGAAGAATTAACAAAATGAACCAATAAAAATTTAATAATAATAAGTCTTTAATTTCATGACTTATGATAAAAGCCTAGAGGATCAAAATATAAACCAGGGAAAAAAAATTAATAAAACATGCATGTGTACAAAATAATAGCAGGAAAAACTTAAATAGTTATCGATATACTCTCTTGTGTTTATACTGTATAGCAATGCTAGACCTGTGAAAATATCTATTTAAACAACCATTTCACATCAGGCAAATGACTCTTTCGGCTTAAAATAGGTTTTCAATGACGTTGTTCGAATTGTATGGCATTGACGTCATTTCTCTGTTGCAGGCGCTGTGACATGCCTCTAGCACATAGACTGATCTAGAGACATTTTGATACCTGTATACAGGTATGGGCGCCCAAACTCGCAAGAAAAAAATCCGCCCAAACTCTTAAAATCAACAGATTTTAATGTCAAAATAGCATTTAATGTTGCATTTTTGGCCAGAGATGTTGTTTTTGTCTTATTGTTGGAACATTTTGAACCGAAATGGTATGCCCAAATTTTCCCTGGATCAGTCCCTGCAGTCTAGCACATTGTCAAATAGACAAAATTTCTGACGATTTTGAAGTCAGATTGATCCCAAAACTCAATGTATAGCATCATTTTACCATACAAAGAGGCTTCTGCGCAAGCGTCAATTCTTAAGCCGAAAGGGTCTATAGAGAGAGCAGACCAAGAAATATCAAGAATATAATATCATACAAACGGTTTTAAATGCACATGAAATGCCGACTTACCTAAAAATGCAAATCTTTCAATGTCATTTAGAAGTTGAAAGGTTACAATAAGGTGAAGAATTACTTCTTGGTTTATTGGGTGACGTTTCGATGTAGTTCTTACATCGTTATCAAAGTCAAAGTTTAATGGGTGACGACGTTTTGATGTAGTTGTAGTTCGATGTACAAGAACTACATCGAAACGTCGTCACTCAATAAACCAAGAAGTTGTTATCCATAAGAAATTCTTCACCTTATTATACATAAAAATTCTAAATTCTCTTCAAATAATTCTAAGTAAAACATGAATAGTAATACTGACTTACCTAAAAATTCATAATTCTTTTCAAAGGCTAATGTATTATCTTCACAATCTAATATTACCCGTATCCTTTCCCCAACCTACAACAAGAACAGTTTTATGTCATTCAACAGATTGATTGATTGATTGATTGTTTGGTGTTTTACGCTGCCCTCAAGATTATTTCACCTATATGGCGGCATTGCCAGTTTTATTGTGGGTGGAAACCAGGCTCTATGCCCGGAGGAAACCCACGACCTTCCGCTGGTAACTGGCAACCATCACACCTAGGTCTTTTGAGTGAAAACCCAGTCGGAAAATTTTTCATTTTTTGGGGGGACTGAGTGGGATTCGAACACGCGACCCATTGGTGGAAGGCTGTTCGGATTAAGCGTCCAATGCTCTACCTACTGAGCCTTGAAGGACCCTCAACAGACAAAGGTATTCCTACCAAAGTGATAATAGTGCAATGTTGAGCAGTGACAATGTCTCTGAGTGAAGGGGGAAAAAAATCCTCAAAACATGACCAATGTTTGGACACAGGCTGATTGTTCGAAAGATTGATGTTTTACGCAGCACTTAAGATTATTTTACTTACATTGTGGCGTTGCCAGGTTTAGTGGGGGAAGAAATCAGACTCTTTGCCTGAGGCAGACCCCCAACCTATGGCAAGTACCTGGCACCTCTTTCACATACGGCGATCGAGTGTAAGGTCCACTCAGAATTTTTTTAGTTTTATTTGACCAGTGGGATTCATCATTGGAAACCCAAACTGCATCGATAGAAGGCCTGTGTCGGACTGAGGGACAATCCCTCTATCCGACTGAGCCACAAAGGTCCCTTTGTTCAAAAGAAAATGACCTTAATAGCGAGCTAAATGACGTGGCGGAACAAAGACATAAAAGAATAGATTTACGGCATTCTTTTTTCTCTCTACGACCTCTATACAGAAATTAATAGGTCTCATAAGAATTCCTGTGAGATTTTGTGATGAAGTTATTCAGGACGTTTTTGGTGATGTTGCAATTCCATCTGACGTATTTAGCTCTCACCAGATATAAACATCATGTTATAATGAAAAACGCCCAGACACATGCGGCGATGCCCACTACAGCGTTGGAGACAGGGAATTTGTGGAAATTGGGAATTCCAACTAGACTTGCTCTCCCTATTAGCTTAGAAGTTAGCACCATGACATCATACCTGACATCTGATATGTACATTATCACTGTTGTGACGTCACTCAAGGCTAACATTGAGTCGTCACATCTTTGTGAATAGTTGAAACAACAATTAGAGAGTGTTCAAAAGTCAAGTATGACCTTAAATACGAAGACATTTATTATTTTGTCAATGAAATGTCTTTCTATTTTTAATAATTAGCTTCAGGATATTTTCTTAGAGATTGGGCTCAAAAACAGCAAAGACCCTTAGGATCATTAACTCTACATATGATGTACCGGTATGTATATATACGTAATTGTAACCATAATAAAAGGTAGGGAATACAGATTTACAGTGACTAAGGCCATCAATGGCATATATACGTATCATACTTACTTCCCTGTGCCCATGTGTTTTAGCGTTCATAATATACATGTATAGAATTTCGGCTATAAAAAATAATATGGGCACATACTGTATGTGTATCTAGTAAGTACATGTATGTGATTGCATTTTGAAAACTGATACAAAGATATGACATACATCACTAATCAAGCAGAAAACCATTGTATGCTTAAAGGAAAGAAAATACAGCATTCACTAAATAGAGCCATCTAATAGTTTATTCCTACAATTTTTTGGCTGAATTTTTTGACAGATTTTTGAATTCAGCATTACCAGTATTTATAAACGATAATGACAGTAAATTAAACGTAGGCTCTCAGCTTCGGTATCACCAGGGATCTACAGCGGATCTGTACGCTTATATCCTGTGACCGATCGTGACTTCGAACGGTGAAAATGCAATGGTGGTTAATATAGAATAATGATATTTCTTGGCTTTGAGTTCAAATCACAGAAGCTGCAGGCCATAGGATTTCACGGTGACAATCGGTTCCAGTAGCCTGTTGATACTCAATACTGTTGTACTAAAACTACGGAAACGGAAATCTGTTAACCATCACTAAAGCCGGTTTATGGTATGATATATAACGAAACTAAAATTGGTACCGCTTGGTTCCCAGCATGTAAAACTATGGAACCGATTCAATGATTCTGACGAACACCGAAATTATATGGCCTGAGCTGTCCAACAATGTTATTTATCCATAATAACAAGACGTGCGGATATGAATCGTCAATCAGGGGCAGGCAATATCTGAATTCTAATAATTTACTATTATAGTAGCCATATAATTAAAAGCAGTAACTTAACCTAGGCCATTCTCCATGATTAAATACCCAAGACGTAATTGATTGGAAACTCAAAAAAGATAAGCTAATTCAATTTTTGAAATGGTAGACTCAGGATCAATGTCATAATTATCTTTAATATGGATTAATATTTAAAAAATCAATGCTGATTTCTACAAAGCTTGGTTGACCACAAAATAACTAAAATAAAGGCTAAAATAAGCAGGAGAGAGGCTTAAATGCTGATTGCAGTTACTATAAAAATTCTTAAAGCTTAAAGTTAAACATGTTTTTCAATCAGCCCTCATGATTGAATGCACATCGTTCTGCAATATTATATGTGGAACAAAGTTATTCTGATACTTCAATACCACGTCAACATACGGTACATTTGAAAAATGTAAGAGTTGCTTTCGGAATTATCACAAAATTATAACTGAAATGTAATGGACATTAGCCACCTAAAACTGTGTCCGGAAAACTCTTTAATAATCCCTTCCTGGAGCTAAACCCTCATGTATATGTATAGCCTTAAAAGCTGAAAGCAACGAGTTTCGCTGTTTAAATTCCCTCTGTGTTCAAAACGATTTCTCTCAGACGGTGACACCGCCATGTACCGGGAAGTCTCAAATCAGGCTCTCCACTGCATCGATAACGGTTGCCAAGGAAATTCAGTTTTGACACGGAGGGAATTATAACAGTAAACCGACGTTGTGTAAGGCCACAGATGATGATTTAGCTCTACGAAGGGATTACCAAAGAACATTCCGGACACATTTTTAAGTGAGTAGTGTTTATAAATTTAAAACAAGTTCTTAATTTGTGAAAATCCAGAGAGCAACTCTTAGATTTTTCAAATGTACCCTATGTAGATGTGGTATTGAATAAGCCCATATCGTGGTCGCATCCAAGTAACTTCAATACACACAACATATTGCGGACTAATGGCTGTGGGAGCTTATACTAATTACTATTACTAGTAATTAATACATTACCTGATATTTTGGAGCATTGTTAAGCATGGGGTAATTCCCTTGGCAGTCCCCATTGTGTACTAAATGGTTATCCACTAAATTCCATCCCCAACTTTGATCATCACCCCCTAAAAGTCCGACATAACCATGACATTGGATAGAAGAGTTTTTGGTAGCAAGCCCAATGACAGCTACGGTTCCTAAAGGCCCTTCCCACCAGACTTCCCAGCAATGTCGACCAGTTCGAAACCCGATTTTACCACGGGCACCGTCTGTACTTTGAGCCACAGGGTTTCGATGCAACGTATAGCCATTAGGCTTGATATATATATTCCTTGAACAGTCTTCGGGATTCCACGCATGGTAAAATGCTCGCAGTTTCGCTTTGTAAGTTGGCACGCTGCTCAAAATGTCAGATCGTAAAGCTTCTTCCGCTAATTTCCGCACACAATGCATACGCCAAACGTCATTGTTTTCATCATTGAGATATCTATACCATGATTTGCACACCAGTGAACAAGTTCTTAAGTCAGAAATATCTAAATACGAAAAAAGAACCTCGAGTACTCGCGGTGGCAACTTAGCCGCCGCCATGACAGATGCGGTCATACTTCTCGAGTCTCGCGAGAGTTTACGGGACAATATTGATTGCTACAAAAATATTAACCGAATTACTGTATGCCATAGTACGATAAAGTGCGAGAGAGAGAGAGATTAAAGCCATTAAAATTAAACCCCAAAACATAAAATGCAACAAGCAATAGCTCATTAAACGAAAATTAATGAATAAAAAATAAAAATAAAATAAAAACTACGGAAGCCTGTACATAATATATATGTAACAGAAGTGAAAGAGCCAAAGGAAATTTAGAGAAAATGACACTCTTAAGTCGAATGGCCGCTAGTAGTATAGGCTAAAGATTAATTCTGACTGAAGGTGAAAATGACATATAAGAAACATTTATATAGATTATACATATAAGGAGTGTTGAAAATAGGGCCGGGAAAAGGAGAGGGGGGGGGGGGGTGGGGGTTAGGGGATGATAGGCCGATATATATAAGTTTATTTGAGAAGCAACGTTTCGGGGCTATATAGAATAGAATAGAATTTTATTTTCAGCTTAGGCAATGTTGCCTTTCGCCTAAAACAAAAGGTGTAGACGACATACAGATCAGTGAGAACAAACTTAAAAAAGACTATTGAATAGAATATAGCTGAGACCGTCTTAATTCAAATGCTTCTTTGGCAAATCTAGCTAACATTCTCAGGCGTTTACTTGGACACGAATGAAACAATTCCCGACACTTAAACAATAACATACTCGGTCGCTTTAAGTAATAGGTTTTTAAATACTGACATCTGATATTGTTATAAAGAGGGCAAACAAATATAAAATGAAATTCATCTTCAGCTTGATTTAATGTACATAATTGGGGGAGTTAAGATTCGTCATTCCTTTGGTTTTTCAGTGTAGGCCGTATTTCAACCACTCAACCTTTCGTGACAATCCCAATTTATGAAAAAAACGTCAGAATTTTGGCAGCTCATGCCTCTTTAACCAATCGGTCTATTTGGATATATTAAAGTGGCATGAGCTGCCAAAATTTACACTTTTTTTCATAATTTCTGATCGGCACGACAGTGAGAGGCTTTGAATGCCATCGAAAAACTAAATGATTGGAGTGGGAACACTGTAAAATGTAACCCGTAGCCTAAATTTTACGGTAGAATACTGGCAGCTGGGCTGCCAACTCTCTACCGTAAAAATAAGGGTAGACCGTAAAATCAACTAGCCACATTCCTAATCAGTGAATGTGAAAAAAACATTATGAAATCAGCAGGATAAGAAATACAGGACTTTAAATCGTCAACCCCAGCATGGATCTGTTAATGTAGATTTTCAAATGTTATGTACCCCCAACGAAATAGTAAAACTGACTACTTCTGCAAGTTGACAAACATATATTTATTTGAAAAAAATTGAAATAATGCTGATGAAAGTTGTCGCTTAGGGCAGATATCTCAATCTACGCTTTCAAATACAGTTATGTTAAAGTAACTATCTTATCCTATAATGACAAATTTTTCTTAAATTAAATCGCCTACGGCGGGATTCGAACCTCTAACCTCCCATACAGGAGCTGCGCAGAACTATGTGCGCACTAGCCATAACCGTAGCCTTTAACCACTACACTAACATGAAATATCTACAGATGGTGGCCACATTTCCATGCTTTACTAGCGCTTCGGTGTGCGCACCCTTTGATCCGCAATGACGTATTTTGGACGAATCCTTCACGGAAACAACCGAGGAGATCAGATCTCGTTAGCTTTGAAACGACAACTCTGTCTCAAAGTTATTTTACGGTACACGACCGTAAAGCTTCCACTGAAGTATAAAACGGCAATTTACCGTTAATTTTAAAATATTCTACTGTAGATTTGACGGTAAACGGTTACAGTGAATGAGGAAAATCCATACAGTATGTGGCCTGCACGAACCGAAAACGTGTTCGAAAAGTAAACAAAATTTAAATAACAGGGACGACCATTCATTCATTCTAAGCCAAAGTAAGTTCAAAACTATACTTTATCGTACATTTTCGAGACTAGAAGCAGTAAAAAGCTTATGGAATGTGTCACAGTGTGCTTATTTATGTGGGGAGGTCGCAAGGAAATTGCTACGTAAAAAAAAAAAGGATTTACACAGGGCTTATAGTTCTCTGGTTTAATATAACCCCACACAATAATCAAGGCACCATGCACCCCCACCACCATATAAGTGAAATAATTGTTAAGAATGGTGTTAAACCACAGGTCAATAAATTAGTATTGTAATGTAGCAGCTCAACACAAGGGTCAAAGTTAATTGGGAACAAGAGTTTTTAAACAATAAATATAACTTTCGTTTGGGATTGTTTTAATGGAAATATAGTCTTATAGAATTGAAAACATTTTCTATAGAACACTTAAAGGCACACTTGCCGCGAAAATCAGGAATATTGTTTACATTAAAAAAAAAAGACCGTATTCTGTATTTTTCCCAGACAATATAAGTTAGGAACTTTCTATTTTTACCAAAATTTAAAAGTTTGGACGTCACTTTGTATTTTTAATTTGAATTTGAAAATTTGAATTGTTACGTACCCGGAACGTAAACAAACCGATCTGCCCCCTATTGGCGATTTTATGTTTCAGTCGAGTGAGTGGACTAACGGCACAGTGTAATTTTACGTACGCCTATTTATCTGAGAAATACAGACTGACGATCGGTTAACAGCGACTGGAAAAGCCTGCTGATAATTGTTTGAGTGTAAACCATCGATACAAAGGCCTGAAAGGAGGGTAGTCCAACACGAAAGTTGACCGACACTGATCGTTGTTGTTGTAATCAGGCTTCGATTCTTCGTTTGTTTTTCACCCCATTTTTACAGTCTAAAGCTAACTAGACATGTTTTATGTGTCCTATGTTTAAGTTTAGTGGTATTAGTCGTAGTAAGCTCATGTAAATTGGTTTTCTTAGCAAATTTAAACAGGCTACGGCGGCAAGTGGGCCTTTAATTTCTATAGAACATGGAGCTCATTACTCTATTGAAATTCAATTGCACTTACTTATTGAAATCCTATAGAATACTTTTGGCAGGGTTCATTAACACGATTAATTTGACAGAACTTTTCTCGTGTTAAATGTAATAAAGACAGTTTTCCACCAACATCGCCGATATATCGAGTGACGTCACAAATTATTTCAATTCACTCTATCGCCGTATGTGGAAGAGTTACTATAGGTACTCGCTGACGGTCAGCGGTTTCCTCTGGGCAAAGGGCAAGGTTTTCTCCCCTAATAAGCCTGGCAAACGCCGTGCCATATAAGTGAAATAATCTTGAGTGCTGCGTAAAACATCAATCAATCGAAGTAGTGGACAGAAGCAAACCACGCCTTGAGGTGCAGGGCATTGGTCAAAAACAGGAGGCACCTTAATTGTGGTGCAGTTGACTGAACAGAAGCAAAAGATACCTCGAGCCCGAGGTGAATGACATTGAACAGAAACAAAAGATACCTTTTGGTGCAGGGCATTGAACAGAAGCAAAATACACCTTGAGGTGAATGGCATTGGACAGAAGCAAAATACACCTTGAGGTGAATGGCATTGGACAGAAGCAAAATACACCTTGAGGTGAATGGCATTGGACAGAAGCAAAAGATACCTTGTGGTGAACGGCATTGGATAGAAGCAAAATACACCTTGTGGTGAATGGCATTGGACAGAAGCAAAATACACCTTGAGGTGAATGGCATTGGACAGAAGCAAAATACACCTTGAGGTGAATGGCATTGGACAGAAGCAAAAGATACCTTGTGGTGAACGGCATTGGATAGAAGCAAAAGATACCTTGTGGTGAACGGCATTGGACAGAAGCAAAAGATACCTTGTGGTGAAGGGCATTGGACAGAAGCAAAATATACCTTGTGGTGCAGGGCATTGGACAGAAGTAAAGGGTACTTCGAAGTTAAGGGCATTGAACAGAAGCAAACGACACCTTGTGGTGCAGGACATTGGCCAGAAACAGGAGGCACCTTGTGGTGCAGTTGACTGGTCAGAAGCAAAATATACCTTGTGGTGAAGGGCATTGGTCAGAAGCAAAAGATACCTTGAGGTGAACGGCATTGGTCAGAAGCAAAAGATACCTTAAGGTGAAGGGCATTGGTCAGAAGCAAAATATACCTTGTGGTGAAGGGCATTGGTCAGAAGCAAAAGATACCTTAAGGTGAAGGGCATTGGTCAGAAGCAAAAGATACCTTAAGGTGCAGGGCATTGGTCAGAAGCAAAAGATACCTTAAGGTGAAGGGCATTGGTCAGAAGCAAAAGATACCTTGAGGTGCAGGGCATTGGTCAGAAGCAAAAGATACCTTGAGGTGAACGGCATTGGTCAGAAGCAAAAGATACCTTAAGGTGAACGGCATTGGTCAGAAGCAAAAGATACCTTAAGGTGAACGGCATTGGTCAGAAGCAAAAGATACCTTGTGGTGAAGGGCATTGGTCAGAAGCAAAAGATACCTTAAGGTGAAGGGCATTGGTCAGAAGCAAAAGATACCTTGAGGTGCAGGGCATTGGTCAGAAGCAAAAGATACCTTGAGGTGAACGGCATTGGTCAGAAGCAAAAGATACCTTAAGGTGAAGGGCATTGGTCAGAAGCAAAAGATACCTTAAGGTGAAGGGCATTGGTCAGAAGCAAAAGATACCTTAAGGTGAAGGGCATTGGTCAGAAGCAAAAGATACCTTAAGGTGAAGGGCATTGGTCAGAAGCAAAAGATACCTTAAGGTGAAGGGCATTGGTCAGAAGCAAAAGATACCTTAAGGTGAAGGGCATTGGTCAGAAGCAAAAGATACCTTAAGGTGAAGGGCATTGGTCAGAAGCAAAAGATACCTTAAGGTGAAGGGCATTGGTCAGAAGCAAAAGATACCTTAAGGTGCAGGGCATTGGTCAGAAGCAAAAGATACCTTAAGGTGAAGGGAATCTGGCAGCATCAGGAGAAACCTTGAGGAATTGTTGGCTGGACAGGCGCAAGGGATATCTTGATGTGCAGTTGACTGGACAGAAGCAAGAGAAAACTTGAGGTGCAGTCGACTAGACAGAAACAAGGGATACCTTTAGGTGCAGGGCGTGGAACAGACACATTTTTGGGGCTGAGTTGATTAGACAGAAGAAAAAAGGGAATCTTGTTGAGCAGAAAATAGCCAAAAACAACAGATTCAGGTGTGAATGCAGGAGAGTGGGGATATAGGCTTAAGAAAAGAAGGCTAGTGGGGATAAGCTTAAGAAAAGAAAGCTAGTGGGGATAAGCTTAAGAAAGTTTCTAGTGCAGGAGATTAGTTAAAGAACTCAGCTTGGAGTGCAGGGAATAGGAAAGGAAGCAAAACATACAGCTTGTTTGATAGTAGCCAGCCATCGATAGAAATTATATGTCAGCGTGACAGTCCCATGGTTAGTTTATAGGACATGCAAGTTATCACAGGAGATTGATTGATTGGTTGTTTGGTGTTTTACGCCGCGCTCAAGATTATTTCACTTATATGGCGGCGTTGCCAGTTTTATTGTGGGAGGAAACCGGTCTCTATGCCCGGAGGAAACCCACGACCTTCCGTTGGTAACTGGCAACCATCCCAATTTTCCAATTTTTTTGGACTGAGTGGGATTCGAACCCGCGACCCATTGGTGGAAGGCTGTTTATCACAGGAGACGTTACAAATCTTTTTGACATATTTTCCTACAACGTCAGAGGAAGCCCCATGTTAGAACGAAAAACACTCAGCCTCCTGCGCAATGACAGGAGATAGTGGAATTCTTAAGAGACTTGAGCTCCCTATAGGGTAGAATGGGCAGGTGATGACTGGGGGCACGAGAAGGAAAGATTGATTTTATGCCAAACTCTATTTACTTTAAATACGGCGATGCCAGGTTTTGAGAGGGGGAAAACAGGCTCTTTGCCGAGAGGAAACCGCAACCTATGGTAGATATCTGGCAACCCTTCCACATCCAATTAAAATCCAGTCAGCTGGTTTTAAAGTCGGTCTGAGTAAGATTTGAATCCGCAAGCCCTTTGATGGAATGCTTAGGTAGACACAAGACCCGACGGAGTCATCAACCCGAACAGAAGGAAAGAAAAGATGCTAACTATTATCATTGCAGTATTACATGTTTTTATACAGTACATTACATCAAAGTATGTTGAGATAAATGATACTTAACGTCAAACAGGACATGACGAATCTTACACAAACAAACATAGCAGCCAGTGGTTTATTTGAAAAATTGCAGTTTACATTTTATAGTGCTGCATTATCTACAATAAGATAATATATTTATAAATTTATATACAAATATTGGGTAACAGGCCATATTTTAGATACAAATATATGACAGCCTTTGAATTCGATCACAGAAAAACTGTCAATGGCTCGTTTGAACTATCCAGGTATGTTTTAATAACGACTCTATCCGGACTTCCATTTCACTTTCTGTATATTCATGAATTAAAGTGTTACGAAGTATATAATTTGTCCAAAACCTTTGTACAAGCAGAACAATTTTCCTGTGATAGAAATCTTGAAGTCTTCATTGAAATATATACACGATATAAATATAAATAAATATAGATGGCAGTTGAGATTAATATAGAATTATGCGTGCTATAAATAACCCTCTTTCTTACAAGGCTAAAGACTAAGAAATGACCCGTCCGTCAGCGCCACGTATTTTGGCCAAACATTCCAAAAGGTTAGAGTGTTGGCATTGTGACGTTCCAAATGTCATGGTGTCAAAGAGGTATTTTGCTGAACTCGTCTAACCTTTCGACGGTATGGGCCAATGAACTATATAAGTGAAATGGACCTGTCTCATTGCCTGGTGTGGGTCGAACTATGTAAAAAGTGCTAACATTGATAGTTGAAGGGCGCGTGTATAACCGATCTGGTTCAAAATTGCACCATCTCCTAGTAATGGCGCCGTTTAGGGAAACCGAATACCACGTGATCTCCATTCCACGCATATAGTTCATAGGTTTGGACTACACACATGACGCTGGCGGAGAGGCCAATTTAATGAAACACCGAAAATCTACGTAAAGAAGAGAGTAGGAACAGGTGGGAAATACATGCATATAGTAAACATTTCCTTCTTTTTTAATAAAGATCTTGTCAAAATAGAAAATAGATGAATGACGTTATAATGCAATGTGAACATTTGATATTAAAAATGTACACTTCGGCTTCCAACCTTCTTACACGCATGTAGCTTGACACGACCCTGCCTAATACGCCTAAAAATTAGAATTTCTTTGTTACGCTACGTCATTTAACCTGTCGTTCAATCAAACTGTATCAGCTTCCCCAAAATATAATGGCGTCATTTAAAACAGGTGGATGGTATAGTAGCAGAAGTAAATAAATGACGAAGTATGAAATGGTGACTTAGATAACGTAGACCGTATTGTCTCCATAAGAGAGGTAGCATTGCAAGCATTACCATATACCGCAGGCGTAGAGCGACTTAGTATATATACTAAGTCGCTCTACGCCTGCGGTATATGGTAATGCTTGCAATGCTATAAGAGAGGCAGTTACATACTTGCAGCGCACTCAGTGACCGAATATCACTTGTCAAAGGGGAGTAATTCATTTACTTCTGAGAGTAGGCATAAATGGGGGTCTAGCCTTGAAGCAGGCATCTTTTTACAAAATCTTGTCGCGACACGCACAACTGCACAAATGCTGTTTCACTTAGCAGAATACTTTGAATCCACCATGCTAGACCTCTCCTAATAACTTTAACAGGTGGTTTTTGAAGCAGATGAAGTCAGTAGGCATTAAGTCTATTACATTCAACAAGTTACAAACAAATGAGAAATACTTGAGGCATCACCACAAAGTAAGTTGTTTGTGAACAATATGAGCTTTCGACGCGTACACAGGTGTCTTAAAGTGAACCCTTTCGGTAAAATACATTACATTTCATCTTAAAGACAATATCTACCTGGTCCCAAAACAGGGTTTATTTTTTTATATGACTTTCCTACAAGAAGCTATGGTTAATTATTCCCAGATGTCAAGGTGACTGGATGTCACTGAAACATGTGCACACCTGGTATGCTGAATTGCATTTGGTGTATTTAGGTCAAATAAATCAATCATATTGCCAGTTGCAAGGTGTGCACATGTTTCAGTGACATCCAGTCACCTTGACGTCTGAGAATAACTAACCATAGCTTCTTGTAGGAAAGTCATAAAAAAGAAATAAAACATATTTTGGGACCAGGTAGATATTGTCTTTAAGATGAAGTATAATGTATTTTACCTAAGTGTTCCCTTTAATCAAGTGTAAGTGATCACAGAAATAAAGTTACACTAATTAACTTGTCATTTCGGTAGTTACACTTGATGAAGACACGGGTATAGGCGTCGACAGCTCCTGTTGTTTACAAACTAACCTCCTGGTAATGTCTTCATTATTTCTTATTGGTATGGAACCCATGTTTAAAGAGAGTTTAAAACATTTCTTACAAGTTACAAACAGTCTATACAGGATACATAATTTGACAAGACAATTTTTCATTAGACTCAGTGGGAGAAAATTAAATGCAACTTTTAACATAATTTCAGTCTTATCGCGACGATCTTATAAGAAGACAAAACATTGATCTATACAATTATTACACTCAGTAATCATACCACCAATGATGAAAAAAGTTGATGAGAAATAGTATGTTCGGTAAATGTTGATTGAAGAAATATGGTAATTATCACACATCAAGATACATGTATGGTACTTTATCACCAGTTTGTTCATATACACAACCTAGTTCTGTTTATAATCGCTTTCAAATCAACTGCAAGTAAACTGCTCGTTAAAACAGATTGACTGATGCTTTATGGGCTGCACTCAAGTTTATACAACTGCATGGCGATGTAGCAATCTTTAGTTGAGAAGGAAAAAAAAACCGGCCTTCAGCATCTACTATTCTATACAGCTATTCTATACAAGTCATTCACGTGAAAACCCACTCAGAATTTTTCTTTCTGATTGGGATTCGAACCCGAAGTCCATAAAAGGAAGTGTTATGGCTGCACCAACTGAGCCACCAAGGTCCGTTGGTCAGACAAAGGAAAACAAAGGCTAATAAAAATAAATACATGTACATAACTTTTCCATTTTCGAATATCCCACATGTAATATAATCAAGAAATGTGTAATAGTGCATGTATAATATGCGTTTGAATATGTGGTAGGCTACTATATCAAGAAAGCAGCTTTACATAACTTTTGTCAAAATGATATAAGAGTATAACATGTGGTTTGTGAATGTGTTTTTTGATCGTATGGCATTTAAGGTGGAGAATCGACCAATATGTGGTATAACCGGTCCCCAGTTCAACTGTACGGATCTGTGGCATAATAAAGAATGGAGAATCAACCAATATGTGGTATAACTGGTCCCCAGTTCAACTGTACAGATCTGTGGCATAATAAAGAATGGAGAATCAACCAATATGTGGTATAACTGGTCCCCAGTTCAACTGTACAGATCTGTGGCATAATAAAGAATGGAGAATCAACCAATATGTGGTATAACTGGTCCCCAGTTCAACTGTATGGATCTCTGGTATAATACAGATTGGAGAATCAACCAATATGTGAATATGGGCAAGTGGGCAAGGGAACCAGGCTCTGTGCCCGGAACAAACCATCAAGCATTGGCGAAGTCATCAACATAGGTCGACCGAGTGAAAAATCCACTAAAAAATTTGTAAACTGAGTGGGATTAAAACTCGTGACACATTGATTAAAGACACTATGCGTTTGCCGACTGAGCCACCGATATCTAGTGGCAGCAAGAGTATGTCCATATATTTTTAACACAATAAGAAACTTGTCTCCATGGTTATTTTAGACAAGAAGATTTTCCCTGTGCTCCTGTGTTTTAGTGTTCAAAATATATATATATCATACCATATTTCACCAGAAATTTCACCACTTAATATTTGTTATGAGGACATCGCTAGCTTACCATGTTCAGTTACATAAAATAAATAAAAGTTCATGATGTTTTTGCGGTATTTTAAATACACTATACGACAAATAAATGGCAAGATGAACCCATTTGACTGTTTAACACTTTGAACATTTTGTTTTTCAAACAGTTTTGATATGAACTGTATGAAACTCTGAATATTGTCACACAATCAGTCCACCCAGATTAGAAATCGTAATTCCCATAAGTCTTAATAAACGTTATTTAAGAAAGTTGGTTATTTGGAGAAGCTGTGCAAGGAAATTTGCTTCAAGTGAATTTCAAATTGGTTGTGCTCCTCTAAGTTGCCGAGCTTGGAAGTAAGCCTGAAAAATACATATAGTATATTCACTAAATCATAATATTGGTCAAGATCTGAGAATAGAAGAATTTAGACCTGTGGAGCTGAATAGAACAAACACAGCTGTTGTTTGAGCCATAAATATTGAGAAAGACAAGAGCGATGGAGGAGAGGAGGAGAGGGATGCAGATCAGGGAGGCAGATCAGGCTTGAAGATCAAGGATGCAGAGAAAAAAGATTTTCAAACTTTTCCAAGAAATTTCCTCAAGAGCACGAAGCCAGCTGAAAAATCAAATAAATAAAATAAGTAAGCAATGTAGAGGGCCTCATTTCCACTGATGTGCATTTTTTTTTGTAAAACCATATTTGAAATAAATGAGTTGCTAACTTGCTATTAAAATCTTCTTAGAGTTTGAATTTTTTGGACAGTTTTTAGACCAGCCGCTCATCAAAATTGGATTAATTTTTAGGCCTTCCATCCAGTATGGTTCAATTTCAGACTGTCCATTGAAAATGGTCAATTTTAGACAGCTCATCGGAAATGGTTTAATACAATGTATTTATAATTGTTCATGTAAAATGTTTCCATTTTTAGATCTCCGATCCAATATAGACGGCCCATAAAAAATGGTTTTATTCTTAAACAGACCATCTATAATTGTTAAATTTAGGACTGCCCTAGCCCCGCACCAAAATGGTTCAATTTTTAGACCAAACATTTGAAATAGTTCCTTTTCCACACTGTCCATCCCAAATTAATCATTTATTTAGCCAATCAAAATTTTTTTTATTTTTCCAGCCTTCCAGCCTAAATGGTTACATTTTTAGACTTCTGGGCTCCGTCTTACATGTACCAAGCTAACGTAAGGAAGCTTATAGGCCTACAACATGGGCCAGCTGTGCCCAGGGGGCTGTTTCACGAAGCTATCACAAGGTGCGATCAATCGCAGTTGCCATGACGTTGTATCTCTTCAATATGGTATCCATTGGCAACTAGGCTTCGTTTGAGATGCGACTGCTTTGTGAAACCTGCCCCAGGGTGTAAGTTCCTATTGCTTCAACATAGATTTACGTCTTTGTTAGACCACGCTCTGGGCAGTGAACCAAATCTTACGATATGAACATGCAGGTCTACATTTGTACTTACATCTGACCTCATAATAATGATTTCTCTATCATAATTTCCTCAAAGCCACCGGGCGGTTCATGATAAAATTTATTAAACAAAACGTCTAATACAGCACCGTCATCCACTGAAAATGTAAAAAAAAACATTAAGTAAAAAATAAGATCGAGCAAATGATTTAAGTGACATGAGCTGCCAAAATTCACACTTTTTTCACAATTTCTGATCGTCACCCCAGTAAGAGGCTTTGAAGGCCATCGAAAAACTAAATGAATGGTGCTGGAATGAGGAACATCCATACAGTATGTGGCCTGTACGAACTGAAAACATGTTCGAAAAGTAAACAAAATTTAAATAACCGAGACGACCATTCATTCATTCTAAGCCAAAGCTAGTTCAAAATAATACGTTATCGTACATTTTCGAGACTAGAAGCACTAAAAAGCTTCTGAATTATACGTCTTGAGACAAATAGCCACAAATTTCCACATTCTGTTTTAAGGTCAAAATATCAACATTTTGGCAGCTCATGCCACTTTAAGGGAGAGCATAGAGGGATAGTGGCAATGGGAAATAAAGTAAAGTTAGCATCAGTGGAAATTACTGGATCAATCTTCCTCCCACGCCAAATATAAGGAAAATTTTGATGATACAGAATTAGCTAGCATCGAGAAGTACAAAATATGAGATTTGCTGCTCATTTCAAGCATGGAGGTGCACATTAAGATAGCAGGGAAACAACTAACATGTACTGATGAATCTTTGCTATTTGAACATTTGTCCATTATAAGCAAAACATTTAAATTCATATCGGCTACTGTGGGTTTCCTCTGGGCATAGAGCCTGGTTTCCTCCCACAATAAAACTGGCAACACTGCCATATAAGATCAATAATCTTGAGCGCGGCGTCAAACACCAAACAATCAATCAATCAACCAATCATATCGGTTACTGGCTTACCCAAAGTTTTATTTCACTGTTACATTTTAATCTTGAACTTCTCTTGACAATCATAATTTAAAAAAACAAAAAACTCAGAACTATGGTGGTTTAGACTGCTTTTAAATAACATTAGTGATTGGCAAACAAAATTATATACGAATCTCTGATATTGATGAAGACATGTAGGTTTGTAAGAATTGTTTGAAACTCTTTTTAAACGCGGGTTCCATAATAATGATAAAAAATTAAGACATCACCACGTCGTCAATGTTTTCTTAAAACAACTGACGACGTGGTGATGTCTTCATTTTTTATCATTATGTAGGTTTGTGTCGACTTACCATACATCACAGGGTATATCGTTCCTCGAATACCTTTGAAAGTAACATCTGAAACCTTTCCATTGACATA
The DNA here is from genome assembly GCA_963971465.1 of Lepidochitona cinerea. Lineage (NCBI taxonomy): Eukaryota > Metazoa > Mollusca > Polyplacophora > Chitonida > Tonicellidae > Lepidochitona > Lepidochitona cinerea. The sequence goes on along the minus strand of OZ020562.1, from coordinate 13,261,185 downwards.
AATACAGAGGTCAATGTGATCATATGTCATACCCTGGAAATGTAAATAGATCATGTAACAATATATCTGCACCCTGTTTCACAAAGCGGCGTAGCGTAAGTTTTTATGTAAATGCCTTAGCAACCCATACTGTAGAGATACGTTAGTATGAAAGTTACGCAAAAAATACATCTACGCCGCTTTGTGAAACAGGGTTCTGGGGTTTAATTTTATAAATAAGTTCTTAACAGTAAAAAAAAATGAAGAATTTTAAGCGGCATCAGCTCACAAAATTTAAACTTTTTCATAAATTTTAATTGTGAAGTAAATCAGAGGATTTTGGGCTATTATAAGAACTAAAGCATTGAAATAAGCGAATTCCAGACACTCTGTGACCAATAAAAAGCAATGAAGTGTTGGAAATTTTCATATTTTTTTTCATAATTTTTTGTTCTGAGTGAGATTCAACAACAATTTATCAATCCTATTTGCCTGCAATCATGCATTTTGCAAGTGACATTGAAATAAGTGAATTCCACACACTCAGTGACCAATAAAAAGCAATGAAGTGTTCGAAAAATAACACAAGTCAATAATCAATCAAGCCTATTTACTTTAAGTAACATCAATAAACATATACATGTATTACTCTTGCAGTGCTGGAACTTAATTCCCACCTGCCCTCATGCATTTTGCAAGTCATCTGGACTGTGGGCAAGCAAGACCTGAAAAAGTGCTTGCCCTTGCCTGGCAAGTTAGTTTTTGGAAAAGTTTATCCTTTGATTAAAATGGTCTGATATGACTTTAATAAAGGAATTAACTTCTGTTAATCCAAACAAACAATAAGTACCATTTTTGTGTCTCAACAAAATCAATTTTTATTTCCTAAAATCATTTATGATGAATCCGGCAACTGTACCTTGGTGGGGCAACCAGTTTTGCCTTTCAGCTAGCCCTGATGGCAACGACCCTAAAAAGTTAAGTTCCAGCACTGCTCTTGGATAAGCCATTATGCCAAGCATGAACACAGTTAAAATCAGGGAGAAAATCAGACTTACTATGACGTCCCCTTCTTGCAGATCTTCGTTGAGTTTACCTACAACTTCTCCGTTGTGATATAATTTACCGTCTTGTCTAATCACCCAAGAATCTGTAGTTGTACCAAGAGGTAAAGTATTTAGGTCACATTTCCTCGTGGCCACTCCAACTCCCCATGTACCTATTAAAATAAAAAATTAAAAGAGAAAATCAATTTAAAAATTGAAAGTCGACAGTCTGAACATAAGTCTATATTAAGGAGTTGCAAAAACTGCCTGACATACTCCTTCAGAGACAATGGGGGAGTCAAGGGCCCAATTGCACAAAGCGCTCTTAACTAAGAGGACTCTTAGCATATCTCTACAACATGGAAAGTTTATGAGCACTCTTAAATCCCATGTTGTAGAAGACATGCACTAAGAGTACTCTTATGTAGTTAAGAGCGCTTTGTGCAAGTGGGCCCAGGAGTCTAAATACAACTAACAGCAAGGCTGGTTCAAATTCGGATATTATTTGTCTGGACTGTGTGAAAAGAATGCCAGGTACTTGTCAAAGTCACATGTTTTCAACCAGGTAAAGTTTGCAACACCCAGTGTGGTGAATATTCCTAGAATCTTTGTCAATGTCATGCGGCTGAGTGTTTTTCGGTTCAAATATGACGTTTAGTTCTGTCGTGGAACAAAATATGTCAATTGGAGAGACCATGGGGCCGTCGCACAGTGTGATTAATCGCAATTGCCATGAAGTCGTATCTCTTCACAATGATATCCATTGGCAACTACGCCTCGTTTGCGATGCGACTGCTTTAGTTTATGAAACGAGCCCCATATCATTAAAACGCTCTAAAAAAGTCCCCCCAAAAAAGTATCTAAAAAATTAGAACCAAGGCGGCTAAATACAGGTCCATATATCAGTAAATTAATTGAACACCTCGGAATGGGTGTGCTAGGCAGGTGACTATTGAATACAGTGTTTTAAATTTGGGATTTGTTTTGGGAAACATGGGGTGGCCGCTTTCAGGGCAGTGGGGCGCTGTTTACAGAGGTGGTTGTCATTATCTGTTTTTTACATACATTTTACCACAATCCATTAGTTCCACAGATCAGTTTTGTAAGATACACAAGTAGTGTCACTCCGATGTTAACTCAATATTTCCTCACTGTTACTTACCACATACATGTACCAGAATCCATTAATTCCACAGATCATACATGTACTACTTTTACTTACCACTACACTGCAACTTGACTTCGAAGTAAGCTTTGTTCTGTACAATGGGTGCATTAGCCAGAGCTCCACCAGTTCCGCAGATTCTTCTACCACTTTTTACAATCACAACATCATGACCTGTTAACCCAAATTCCAAGATTAAAGGATTCATTAAGAGGATTTATTGTTGAAGTCTCACATTCCAAAGGCATCTAAATTCTACCTGAGAGTCACTGTGTTGTGACACTGTGGGACTACCTTAATTTGATTGATTGATTGTTTTACGCAGCGCTCAAGATTATTTCACTTATATGGCAGTGTTGCCAGTTTTATTGTGGGAGGAAACGGGGCTCTATGCCCGGAGGAAACCTATGACCTTCCGTTGGTAACAGGCAACCATCCCACATAGGTCGTTCGAGTGAAAACCCAATCAGAAAATTTTTCAGTCTTTTTCGACTGAGTGGGATTCAAACCCGCGACCCATTGGTGAAAGGCTGTTCGGATTGAGCGTCCAACGCTCTACCTACTGAGCCACCGAGGCCCTCGACAATCTTAAAGGATATGGACTAAATGTAAATTTGAAAAATGTAAAAAGTCGAAAACAAAATAACCTTTGCGTTGATTCCCCAAAAAAGGAGAGATTAGGAAATATGTATATTTTCTTATATTTTATAAAGTTCTGCTTGTTAAAACTGACGTCATATTACTTAGTCCGTGCCATGTTGAATTTGAACAAGGGATTAAATTATTAGGAACCTCATTTCTATAGGGTGCGCTCTAATCAAATCGTGTACAGTCGGAATACCCTTCCGCTAGGGTGCCAGAAGAGCATGCCGACAATGCTGATTGGACGAAGTGACCACTCGTAAATCTACTCCCTTTGGTCATATACTAACTTTGATGTGTACAAACTGCCATGAAGAAGAAGATGCACATAGCAGAGATTGTGAGGGTGAAGTTAATTAACTACCGATAATTCATTGCTTCCGTTTTTTTTTAAACTTTAAAACTGCAAGGGCTACATGTCAATAGGTGAAATATGTGAGAAGATATTTTGGTTTATTTTAAGTTATAACACATGCTTTAAATAGAGCAAATTGTTCCAAACATAGAAGAGCAAAGGTCAATTGAGGTGAATCAGAAGAGTGATAGGAAGTTCAGTGTTAGAGTTGGCCGCCGCCAACTAAATATCCTGCAATTATCCTTGTCTGGAGGTAACGCGTTACGGTGACATGATTTTTTTGTCGGCAGCAAAATATCCACTGGTTTTATTTTGCGGTTATAAAAATTCTGTTTCCACAGTACTGACCACCGTCTGCGGTCGATCAGATTTTTTTGTATCCGAAACAGAATTGATATTAGCCAATTAACATATAGTATGGAATCCTGTGACTGTGTTCAGAATGGGGATGGCATCCCATTTCGAAGATGAGATATAATGTATGGTGACGTCACTATACATCTTGAAACGGTCGACTGCAGTTGCTTTTGTGCGGGTAACTTTGATTCAATTCTGGCTACAAAATATCCTGTTTCCAGCAACATAATTTTGCGCTACACACTGATAGGCAAAACATGTAAGTAAATATTTCAGTTTATTTTAAATCACATGCTTAAAATTACGCAATTTGTTTGACACTTTTAAGAAACAGATTTCAACCTCTTCAGCGCACACGGCAAGTTGACTTTGAAAAATTGAAGGTAGAATTAGCCATTCGCAACTAGTTGAAGTTCTTCAAACTCTGTTGCCAAGATATTGATGATGGGCGGCAAACAGAGTTGAAGGACCCGCCATGTTGGAAAATGTATATAACTGCACATAAACTCTTATTATTTTCTCCTAATTTAAGCAACACAACCGGCCAAAACTTAATACACATTCAGTTCGATTATTTAAGTTTGTCGTTCCAACCAAAACAAATCGTTCGAACACTCACATCTGTTTTGCATCCTCGTTTTTCGATTGACAGCCCGAATCTCCTGCTGGCCTCCTCGTTTCCGTTAGACTGAACTGGGGAAATGTACGAGCACAAGTTGACCGTTTGAGCCTCGCTTACGGATTTGGTTGATAAACATAAGCAAGGCTCGAAGGTCAACTTGTGCTCGTACATTCCCCAAGTTCAGTTTAACGGAAACTAGGAGGCCAGCGGGAGATTCGGGCTGTCAATCGAAAAATGACGAGGATGCAACACAGATGTGAGTGTTTGAACGCTTTTTTTTTGTTGGAACGGCGAACTAAAGGATTGAACTGAATGTGTGTAAAGTTGGGGCCAGCTGCGTTAAATTAGGAGAAAATCCGCGAACAATAGAATTACATGCTTTCCAACATGGGGGGTCCTTCAACTCTGTTTGCCGCCCATCATCAATATCTTGGCAGCAGAGTTTGAAGAACTTCAACTATTCGCAACAAGCTTGAATTTGAAACATGCATTTAGTCATGGAACTCGATAGTTTGGCGAAAACACAAGGGTTGGCAGATATAGAGGATACCGATCTGTGGGGTATATTCTCTGTCGCTCGGGGGTTACACACCGATCGATGGACAACCCGCCGATTGGCGACTGAGCGGGTCTATGGCCATGTTGTTGTTGTAAACGTCAAATTCACCCATACATGTCATGAAAAGCTACGCACAGAAGATGCATTCGATCATGAAGTGAGGAGTTTTTAACTTACCCATGTGTAAAGTGTCTAGTTTTACCGTAGGTAGGTCCTTCATCGGAACATGGCCTGTTCTAAAACCCGTGCCATCACAACAAAAACGAAAACAACAAAGCCACGCGGCCATCTTGTCAAATTTTAGGGATATCCTCAAGTGACGTCAGTGCTTGCTTAAAATGGGAATTCCTTGATAAAAGGAAAGTTACTTCCCTTTTATTACTTCTCTGATCTTGAAGGCAGAAAAACTATGGCAACGGTTATGCATCGACTAGGAATTTTTGCTTGAAAACGAAAGTGAAAATAAGTTTGCAGAAAAATGAGTAGGACAACTACTTCTCGGCCTTCATATGTGAATCAAAGAGGTAGAGGCAAAGGTGCGAACCGAAACCCACCGCAATCAACAACCTCTGAAACATCTTCGGATCTAAATAGGGATAATCGTCATCGTCAGGTTCCGACAGGCAGAACCAGGTCAATTCCTCGGCCGACATCTTTGGTTGCTGGTCGTGGACAATCAAGATCAAATAATCATTTGTCACGTAATACTGGTAATGTCAGAATGTCTGGAACGGATCCATACGGAGATAGAAGCAGGCCAACTGGTGCTGAACCCAACAATAGTTCTAACGACAGTCAGCGACACGAGCAGGCGTAAGTTTAATTAGCCAAAACTAAATTCTAAAACGTGGGTACAACCCTTCGTGACATCCGTACTATATAAATATGTTAGTTTATGGGTCTTACCAGACAATAGAATTTATTTCTCTTCGCGCACAGGGTATTTATTTTTCTGCTTGACCATGTCTAAGGTCTGTCTCAATCAATTTGGTTTCGCTTCAAACTTCACTCCGAAATTTGGGGCCACCATTAACCGTTGAACTATACCACAGGAAAAGATAACTCGTACAGTTTGTGTCACTCGTCGGTGTGCTTGTCAACCGTTAATGGCGGCCGCGAAGTTTGAAGTGGAGTTGGAACTCCCAAGCGATACCAAACTGATCCAGAGAGACCTTAGATCGAGTAGACTTTGTCAAGCGGAAAAATGAATACACCGTACGCGAAGAGAAATAAATCCTAAACGAATTGATGTCTGGTAAAACCCATAAACTGACATATTTATGTAGTACGGATGTCACGAAGGGTTATACCCACGTTTTAGAATGGGATCTATCTTTGACCATAAAACGAGATTGAGTATGGTCAAAGTTTTGGTCAGTGTAAGACGTAAGTTATACTATAACTTATAGTTGAAGATCTCCAAATTCTATGGCCAAAATGTATTGATGATGAGTTGAAAAACCTGCCAGATTGAAACATGTAACTCAAGAGAATCCCCATACCTGTATTTCTGATGCCTTTTTCAGATAAATAAGTTATAAAATTTGAAATTTCATTGCACAAACATGGAGCACTCTTAATCTTAGTCCACACTATGTTGATTGATATAGGTTGATTTATTACATGTGATTTTCATATAGAAAGTTCTGAGATTTCTCCAACAATATAATTTTTTTTCTTTTTGCGTTTTAGACCTCCTGGTATGACGGTAATAAGTCCTAACGAAAAGAAAAGAAACAAAATTACTGAAAGTAAGTCAAATGGTTTGTTTTAAATTAGGTTTAAAATGGCCTGCCTGGAAGGAAGAACGTTAAAATGTATGCTATGCAACCATTGTTCTTATAAAGACGAGGTTTCGAGATGACCATTGGTAACTTTCCCAGCCCCCAAGGACCATTGGATAGGGAGTTTTATTTGGGGATTCCTTTGCCTGCTTTGTTTACTGACCGAAAGTTGATCTTGCTAAGCTACGCGATACAAGTCCGCTGTGAGTGCACATTCTCGACTGTTTGTTTACGGACTGTGAGACAAAAAACAAAGCAACAGGGAATTCCCTTATTAATTTTTTAAATGTACATTTTTGTCCGAAAGCCGACTTACGGCCTTTCATCTGAGATTGATCACTTCTGGTTTTCGACTAATCTTTAGGTCAATGGAGAATCATAAATTCTGACGGTGTCTCCTTTTAAAGTGTCATAAGCTGCAAAATTTATGATCCAACTGTGGCAATCATTATATCATTGCTTTAAAAATTTGGCTAAGCTGTGACAGCAAGGTTGCGTGATGTGGGATAGGGATACCGTATTTCTTCTAAAGATTCAGCCACTTTTTTCCTCATAAGGATTTGACCATTAGAAAAGAAATATGCTAAATGAGGCCAGACAAATTTACCCATTAGAGGGAAGTTAGGGCAATATGACCTACCGTGCAGTGTGTGAAAATGGTTATCCTGAAACACAACTCCACGTCTCCATCTTTGTCTGACTCAATGGAAAATTTAGGCCATTAGCATGGCTGAATATTTAGAAGAAATACCGTAGGGAGGGACTTGATAACCAAATATCAAGGGTTTCTTGCTCAAAATTGATTATCCAGCAGCCCCCATCAATTAATTCCATCTCAGTTACACCAATGTCTGGTGGGTTCGAATCCCACTAAGTCCCAAAAGATTGTAAAATTTTCTGACTGGGTTTTCACTTGAACGACCTATGTGGGATGGTTGCCAGTTACCAGCGGAAGGTCGTGGGTTTCCTCCGGGCATAGGGCTGAGCCCGGTTTCCTCCCACATTAAAACTGATAACGATGCCATATAAGGGAAATAATCTTGAGCGCGGCGTAAAACACCAATCAATCAATCAATCAACCATCTCCGTTAGACCTGATGCCTACATGGATTTTTAATTGACAGTTGCTAGGAAAGAAGAAGAGGCTTATGCTGAACATGTCAGACAGAAAACACAGAAATCATACAGTTATGTTGGACCTGTTGGTGAGTTTATATAATCTAAGGGGATATAGCGATCAGCTTGTCTGTCCGTCTGTCTGTCCGTAATCATTTCTTGTCATCTCATCTCCTCCCAGGGTTTTCATTATTTTTTTTCGAAACTTATGTTGGACCTGTTGGTGAGTTTTATTTCAATTATTAACATTAAAGGGTTCACTTGCCACCATAGCCTTAATAAAACCAATTTACATGAGCTTACTACAGGTAGAACCATGAAAATTTAACATAGGACACATAAAACATGCCTAGTTAAGTTGCCAGGTGTAGTGGGGGGAGGAAACTGAGCTTACTGCCTGGAGGAAACCCCCGACCTTCTGTGAGTACCTGGCAACCGAGTTGCGACCGAGCGAAAAATCCACTCAAGTTTTATTTGGTCTGAGTGTGATTCGATCGAACCTGCGCCGCATCGATGGAAGGTCTGTGTGACACTGAGGGACGATCACTTTTAACCCACTAGACCACTGAGGCCCCTGTTTAGTTAGGTTTAGAATGTATAAATGGGGGTGATAAACGAGCGAAGAATCAACGCTCGATTACAGCAACAATGATCAGTGTCACTATCATTTCAGGCGTTTTTGTCTTATCTCCACTCCAAATTTATCGACAGGTTTTACTTGATCATCAGTCTGTATTTTTCAGACAAAGTTCGTAATATTATACTGTGTTGTTAATTAAAACTCAAAACGTTACGGCGCTTGTGTGCATGCTCAGGTTGGGGGTTTGTTTACATTGCGGGTACTTGAAAAATCTCTTTTCCAATTTCAAATTATTTAACATAACAAATGATGCCAAAATTTTACATTGAATCAATAAAAGGTGTGTGCAAATAACGGACAGAATTCAAATAGCTGGGATGTATGAGTACATTTTTGTTGTCTTTTCTTGGTTATAACGTTCAAGTGCAAACTTGGTATCAATAGAAAAATCTTATTTTGTATTCTTGATAATAATGAGGAACAATTAAGTAATTCTTTTTCAACTAAATTGTCCCTACATACATTTTGCAGCTTATGCCAGTTTTATTACATAGTCAACAGGCAGCTGCCAAATGGTCAATAATTGGTCATTTATTCTGAAAAAATAAATTCAGAAAAAAATTAGTAAAAATTTACTAACCGACATGAGAGAAATTACCAACTAATTTAACAAAATCATTTTCTTTTGTTTTCAAGGGGGCCATGGTACATCAGAGAGGGTATCCAGACTCAAACAGCTTCAATCACAAAGATCAGCCAAAGTGGACAGCTTGGTAAATCTCTTTGTTAAAGTGGCATTAGCTGCCGAAATGTTGACATTTTGGCGTTAAAACAGAATTTTGAAATTATTTACTATTTTTCACAAGACGTATAATTCTGAAGCTTTTTAGTGCTTCTAGTCTCAAGAATATAAGATACAGTATTATTCTGAACTAACTTTGGCTTAGAATGAATGAATGGTCGTCCCGGTTATTTAAATTTTGTTTACTTTTCGACCACTATTTCGGTTCATAAAGGCCGTAGACTTTATGAATTTCCCTCATTCCAACTCCAATCATTTAGTTTTTCGATGGCCCTCAAAGCCTCTTACTGTCGTGACGATCAGAAATTATGAAAAAAGTGTAAATTTTGGCAGCTCATGCCATTTTAAATAATAAAGTTCTTGTTACCTTGTGGAAGAGTTGCCAGGTGCTCGCCGAAGGTCCAGGGTTTCCTCCGGGCAATGAGCCCGGTTTCCTAACCCACTAAACCTGACAATGCCGCCATATAAATGAAATAATCTTGAGTGCGGCGTAAAACATGAATCAATCAATCTTGTTAACTTCACTATCACTATCACTTGTTATAAACATAATTATAATTCGATGTTTCACAAACGTACTCAAGATTAGGGGAGACCGGGGCGCATTGGGACATGGGGTACTGTGATACAAGCTCTCTATAGGCTATTTTTATATCAGGATACTTAAAGTGACATCATCAGATGAGGGCAAACCTCTTTTGCGATGTGACATTCTGTTGTAGACCGATTTAGGAAGCACAGGAAAATTTTAGGGGTAACATTTTTGTTTTTTCAGACTAAAAGTAAATTTTTACTGGTGAGATATTTTTCATTTTCTAGCATTGTTATATGCCATAGTTTTTACGTGTCTATTTTATCATAATGTGGTAAAACCATAGTTTCTGTCTAAAAGTTTTTGAATGGACCTCCCTGCACAACTTTTACCATGAGAAAGAAAATGGCTATGGTGGTCATTCGGGGTATATTGGGACATAACTGTCGGGCTCCATTGGGCCATAGGATAATAGTATCATAATACTTACATTCCCACCACAATACAGCTATAATGTTGATTTTCCCCTATATTTCAATGACTAAGTCTAGTACAACCATTCTTTCAGTTGCATGTGATTTTTCAAGCATCATTTTAATAAAGCTATATTTGGATCAGTCCCATGCTCTTATAGTGCCAACTAAAATTCTTTAAGGGTAATTTTGCCTAGTCGCTTGTATTCAATTTTATTGTTGACAGACACCGTTTGTAGGCTATTATTCATTTGTTAAAACAAGAAAGAAGCTAAATTCTTTCAAGAAATCAGTTAATTTCATTTTTACTTTAACGTTGACACTGTCCCAATATACCCCGTATACAATCCCAATTTACCCCACCCAAGGGGTAAATTGGAACACTTTTTAGAAAAAATGTAAATGCATATGTCCTCGTAAATATATATTAAATAACCAAAATGAAGCAAGGATATTAATCAGATTGACATTGTGTTTCATATAAATGTTTTCTTTTAGTTTTATATGTATCATTTTTCTGTCAGACTTCAAAAGTTTGCAAAGTGGCCCAATGCGCCCCGGTCTCCCCTATATTACTTAAATTGGTTATTTAGATTTTGCAGGGCCGTATACAGCCGTTTTTAGAGACCGTTAAATGGCCCCCAAATTAGAGACTCTAAGAAAACACCCAAATTAGCCGCCCAAAAACCCCCAAATTAGAGACGCAAAAACTTTTTTTAAAGTATAGTTTTATTCCCTGGCCTGGAGTAAAAATATCTACACCACACTGACAGGTACATGTTGTTTCCAAACAATACATAGAACCGATTGGCTACGCGTAACACTAACCATTTTAAAGCGTAGAGTCTTTCAAAATAGTAGCCCATAGACGCCGGTGTTTTGTTTACTTTTCCGTCACTATTTCGTTTCGTACAGCACACAGACACATAGATTTTCCTCAATCCTACGTCAGTCATTTAGTTTTTCGATGACTTCCAAAACATGTCACATGTGTCAATCAGAATTATTAAAAAATTTCGAATTTTTGCAGCTCATGTCTCTTTAACATAAACTGAATGGTAGTTGACAACTTGTACATGTACCTTCAATGTAAGCTACATGTACATGTATCATTTCATTTGAAACCATTGTCCATCAGGAAAATGTTGTCATATTGGGAAACTAACACCAGGAGCCTGTTTCACAAAACGGCGTAGCGTAACTGCCATAGCAACCCATACTGTAGACATACGTTAGTATGAAAGTTACGCAAAAAATACATCTACGCCGCTTTGTGAAACAGGACCCAGACCCCAACAAAATGGCTTCCAGTAAAAATTTCAGCATAATTTGAGAGTCCATCGTTTGATTGAAATTATATATATTATTGAAGTTTAATGATAAACGTTGGTCCTGGAGCCTGTTTCACAAAGCATGCATAGCATCAGTTTTTATGTACCGTATTTCTTCTAAAGATTCAGCCACTTTTTTCCTCATAAGGATTCGACCATCAGAAGAGAAATACGATAAATGAGGCCAGATAAATTTGCCCATCACAGGGAATTTAAGGTAAAATGACCCGTCGTGCAGTGTGTGAAAACGGTTATCCTTAAACACAACTCCACGACTCCATTTTTGTCTGACTCAATGGATAATTTAGGCCATTAGAATGGCTGAATATTTAGAAGAAATACGGTAATTGCCATAGCAACCTTATCTCTACACTATGGCAGATACGTAAAAACTTACGCTACGCCGCTTTGTGGGAAAGGCTCCAACTATCTAATGCATGCTTATAGGAACATACATCAATGTTATTATGAATTTATTTGTTTCTGTTGTATTTATTTCACCTGCTTTAATTTGTGTTTTAGGAAAAACAGAAGCAATTGAAATCTGAAACCAAAAGAAAAGAACAGGAAGAAATTGATGCTAAGCTTGCCAAAGCTCGTCAGCAGGTATGCAGTTTAAAGTGGCATGAGCTGCCAAAATGTTGATATTTTTCCGTTAAAGTAGCATGAGCTGCCAAAATATTGATATTTTGAAGTTAAAACAGAATGTTGAAATTATACGCTATTTCCTTCTTCAGAAGCTTTTTAGTGCTTCTAGTCTCAAGAATGTACGATAAAGTATTGTTTCGAACTAACTTTGGCTTAGAATGAATGAATGAATGGTCGTCCCGGTTATTTCAATTTTGTTTACTTTTCGAACACGTTTTCGGTTCGTACAGGCCACATTCTGTATTGATTTTCCTCATTCCAACGCCAATCATTTAGTTTTTCGATGGCATTCAAAGCCTCTTATTGTCGTGACGATCAGAGATTATGAAAAAGTGTGAATTTTGGCAGCTCATGCCACTTTAAGGTGATTCAAGTTACATAGAGATTTTGCGATATCCAATGACAGGTGACGCTATTAAGGATATTTCAATGACAGGAAATTGTTGAATTTTATGAGACTCACTTGCGACCACCTACATATAAATTTAGTAACCAAAATTTAAGATTTCATACAATCATTTGTTTTAAAATGACAGGAAATTGTTGAATTTTATGAGACTCACTTGCGACCACCTACATATTAACTTGGTAACCAAAATCTAAGATTTCATACAATCATTTGTTTTAGGCTGAAAAGAATGAGGAAAGAAAAAGAGAAGAAATAAAAAAGAGTGAAAATAAGTGGGATGAAGACAGAAGGAGGTATGATTTGAAAACTTAGGTGCAAGTGTAGTATTTGATCAATTTTTGTACAAAACCTCCATTTTCTGTTCTTTTTATGGACTGAACAAGTTGAAAACGTTAAGAAATCATTTCTAATTCATGTTTTAACTCTGTTTGGATTCAGTCAGTTCCATGTGAAGTGACATCAACACAGTTTAATGTCATTTACCAAACATAATATGGTAAGAATTCCGCTAATTCAAAGACGAGCATTGTGAAGATAACAAATCATTAGACTGCTTTCTGCTATGTTTAGTCTAAAACAACAACAATAACAATTGCCCGATAGGATTATCAGTCACTCCATGCAGGAGGTAAGACATCCAACGAAAAGTCTCAAACTTTTAGACTGCTTTTCGTAATGTTTTGAGTAGGCCTACTTGAATTAGCGGAATTCTTGCCGTAGTATGTTTTGATCCAGCAGTGTTGCCACATAACGTGTTACATAACTACATGTAAGTGAAATAGACTATACATGTAGTTTGTTTTAGAGATGTACTTTTCGCCTAATATGATTTTGACGTTTACAAAGTTGGCCTGAGTTAATTCATTATTTACTGGTCTACAAGGACTCAGACAGGTGTTGTCATAAATGTAGCTATAGTGAAATAATCTTGAATCCCACTCAGACCAAATCAAAATTGAAAAATTTCAGAGTGAATTTTCCACTTGATCGCGGTGTGTGAAAAAGTTACCAGGTGCTTGTTGAAGACTGGCCTCATTGCCTGGTTCCTTCCTCTCCAGACCTGGCAAGACCTGCCATTGTAGTAGTGAATTCTAACTCTACACCCCCGATAATTCCACTCTCAGGCAGTGTGTTATTTTTGCATAATCAAAGTGTGAAATTATGGCCCAAGTAACACTATGACCTCACGAAAGATCTGTCAAAACTGACGTCACAAATGAATTACGTCATCAGTCATTATGACGTTAAGATCAAGAGTCCAGCAGCAACTCTATATTGAAGGGCCTGGGATGCCGTCGTTGATGACGTCATTTGTGGCGTCACAATGCCTAATTGAGTCTTTTTTGGACAGCCATTCTTGAAAATAGAGCGACGTCGCCAAATATTTTTTTAACTATAGTTAAACTTAGCCAATTTTTTTTTTATAAAAGGGTTTTTTTTTTTTTTTGTGTAGTGTGAGAAAAAGATTATCAGACTCGAGTCAGTGTATTACAATGAATATCACTCTCGAAAATTAATAGACTTGAGTGATATTCATCGTAACACACTGGCTCTCGTTAGATAACCTCTATATAATCAATCAATCAATTCAACATTTTAATGCTTTTTGACTCAATTTGTTGCACTTATATTATCATTACGTACTCCTTAACAATTCATTATTCAGTAATACCCTCACTTGTTGAAAATCTGTTTTTCAGGAAAAATGACAAGTTTTTGAAAAAATTGGAAAATCAGCCATCCTTAATTGAAAGGAATCCTCCTGAAAAGATCCCAACTGTTTCATCAAAAAGTGAGGATTACCTGTCTGGTTTTTATTAGTTGTTTCCATAATAGTGGGGGTCGCGGGTTCAAATCCCACTCAGTCCAAAAAAAATTGGAAAATTTTCTGACTGGGTGTTCCCTCGAACGACCTATGTGGGGTGGTTGCCAGTTACCAACTGAAGGTCGTGGGTTTCCTCCGGGCACAGAGCCCGGTTTCCTCCCACACTAAAACTGGCAAAACACCAATCAACCATAATAGTGGAGTGGGGGGCAATGGCATTGTATGTACAGAAGTAAGCATTGATACAAAATATAACAGATGTTTATGCATACAGATGAAGGACTATTGACAGCGTTTCAAAAATTTGCTTGAATGTGGATTCGTGTTTTACGACGCACTCAAGGTTATCTCACTTATATGGTGGCGTTGCCAGTTTTATTGTGGGAGGAAACCAGGCTCTATGCCCGGATGAAACCCACGATTTTCCGGTGGTAACTGGCAACCATCCCACATAGGTCGTTCGAGTGAAAACCCAGTCGGAAAATTGTCCAATTCTTGAATGTGGAAAATGAATGGTTGATTCCTTTGATCCTCTTCAAGAAACATGATAGACGAAACCGCTTATTTGGAATGGTTGCCAGTTTTTTACAAAGTTAGGCCTTTGCTCTGAGCCAATAGATAGGTTTCTCCCCCATTAAACCTGGCAAAATCAGCATACCTGATTGTATATGGGAAATAATCTTGAGTATGGCTTAAAACATTGAAGGGAGCAAAATGAAAAACACACTTCTAGATTTTTTTTACTTATTGTTATATACCCACTACTAAGCAGCTATGCCGTGTCATTTTTCTCAATGATGTTGATACGTTTTAAGGCTCTTTCACTGTATTTGTCTTTAGCATATATCTGGGTTGGGGGATTAGGGAGCATCTATCAGTTTTACTGATACTTTTCTGTAGTGTTTGGACTCCTCCTTAAGACTTACATTTCTGGGGATGGTTTCAACAAGAAAAGTCAGTTTCTAAGTGTTCACATTTCTAACAATTAGATTTTAATTATTTTTCAATTTTTTACCTTTACAGCTGTTAAGGAGACACCACAATTAAAGAAGTCACCTGAGAGAACACTGAAGAATAAACATGTTAGTTCCAATGTGAGAACGACCTCATTGGACGAACCACAGGGCGCCGAAGGGCCTGGCACAGAAGTCAGGCAAACAGATAACGAAAGTGAAAGTGAAAGTGCTGAGCCTGTGTTGGGATACAGCCCAGAACAATTGTCCACTGTGTTTAAAATACAAGACATCTTTCCTCAATATGGGATATCAGAAATAATACCAATTGCTGAGCAAACTGATTTCTCGTTGGAGAGGGCCGTTGATTTGCTCTCAGGGTTTTGACAGAGTTTACCATTCATTGAGGGTGATTTTATTTTCTTCTGATAGTTATATCAATGAATATTACCATGAAGTTCTGTGTTATTTGATTTATGAACAAATTTATCAGTGTTTTCACTGTATATGGGATAGTGACCAGGGGCTCGTTTCACAAAGCAGTCGCATCGCAAACGAAGCCATAGTTGCCAATGGATACCATAGTGAAGAGATACGACGTCATGGCAAGTGTGGTTGATCGCACTTTGCGACGGCTTCGTGAAACGGCCCCCAGGTACTACCAAGAGTCTGATTTCTGACATTTGTCGCTGGCATTGTTTAATGGAACTAATCATCATAAAGGATAAATCTTCTCTCACTCCCTCATTGATCAAACTGCATTTTTTTCCTAATTTCCCAATATTGGTTTTTGGGTAAGCCAAAATAAGCCATGTGTTTTTTAATATATATTTATGATCACTAAAACACACGGGCACAGGGAAAATCTATTTTATGTGGGTCAGTTATATTTGGTATGTATTGCTAATTCGTGAGGGACCGTAAATCTTAAGTCTGCATTTATCATTTCAACTGATTTACTTATTCAATAATCTCCAGCAAACAAAATAAAACTTTTTTGTAAATATTTTTATGCACTTACGAAGCAAATCTAATATCAACTTGACAAGCAACTGAATATTAATAATTTCTTTCTTTTTAACTTAAAGTGGCATGAGCTGCCAAAATGTTAATATTTTGACGTTAAAACAGAATGTTGAATTTAATGGCTATTTTTCTCAAGACGTATAATTCAGAAGCTTTTTAGCGCTTCTAGTCTCGAAAATGTACGATAAAGTATTGTTTTGAACTGGGTTAGAATGAATGAATGGTCGTCCCGGTTATTTAAATTTTGTTTACCTTTTGAAAACGTTTTTGGTTCATATAGGCCACATACTGTTTGGATTTTCCTCATTCCAACGCCAATCATTTAGTTTTTCGATGGCCTTCAAATTCTCTTACTGTCGTGATGATCAGACATTGTGAAAAAAGTGTGAATGTTGGCAGCTCATGCCACTTTAAACAGTTTGGGAAAAAGGAAGAATTCAAACCCACACCTTATTGAGTTGAAGGCTACCACAAAGTTACAAGAGCTGTCAAAAAGTTAATTTTTTTTGTTGAAACAAAATTTGGAAATACTTGACTATTTTTCTTAGGAAGTACGCCTGCAAATCAGGGCCTAGTTTCACAAAGCGATCTTAGCTAAGTGTGATCTTAACTACCATGACAACCAATGCTAAAGGTATACGTTGCCATTGGTAATTAAGATCACCTTAAGCTAAGATCGCCCAGAACTGGGCCCAGAAAGATTTTATTGATACCAGTTTAGTGAATCTATGCTGCGGACTCAAAGGAATGAATAATGATCTTGCTAACATTTCGTTTACATTTCGACCCAAAATCAGTTCAAACCCTCACTGGATATTTAATATTTCGTCGCCATCCGCTTTTTGGATGACCATAAAATCGCAGGTATTTTATGCTTCGACGTCAATCACTTTTTAGATTTTTTTTGAGAAAAGTTGGCTACATTTAACATAAATTTAACATTTAACATAATATTCAATTTATTTGTATTTTCACTCTAGGAATTGATAACACATATCTGCCTCTTTAGTGTGAAATGCTGAAGGAACAGCGTTTGTCAAATAGTAAGAAAATCGAACAAGTAGAATTTAAAAATTTTTGAAGAGTTTCTTTTAAAATTCATACTAAAATATTTTTAAAAATCTTTATGCTACTTTTTATATTTAGTTATTTTTATGATTACGAAATGTGCTTTGTGATCACATTGGTAGGGCATATATGAAGTTGTACTATTACACAAATGTAATTACATACATATTATCTTGTAATTCAAAGTTTTTGATTCATTCCTTGTTGTTATATCACTTTTAAGTTAGAGTTATTGAATGGCTTCCCGAGGGTATGGAAGTGCGAATGTACGAGGTCACACCTCTCAGAATTTCTCATATACTCGAGGGAGCCATTCAATAACGTGCTTGTATCCTGGTATTTGTGGTTGACGTTGTCAATCAACTAGCACGTGTTTACTCCCTGATACCCAGTCAAGAGAGCCATACAACAACTTCCAAAATCGGGAAGTTATTCAACGCTTAAGCCCCGCCCACTCTCTGTCCACTGGGTATCGGATTTGTCGAAGACTGCTCATCAAAAGAAAAACGCAGCAACCATGATACAATATCCCTTGTCTCTTGACATCATAGCTTCAGGTATAGGGGTATTTTCAGGAATTTGGATTGGTAAGAAAAACGGACTTATGATTGGGATAATAAAGGGCAACATTCTGGCGATAAGAAATCACCATTTATGGCAATAAGCTATACAATTTATTCAGGATATCGTTAGCCAAATCAAAACAGTATTTTAACAAAATAAAAAGATGCTTATAAGCATGAAACTTCAGAGTCTGGCTTCAGACCAGCCCCGATAGCTCAGTCGGTAGAGCGTCCGCTTCAGGCCTGGGAGATCCGGGTTCAAGTCTGGGTCGAGTCAGAGACTTTAACAATGGTAGCTGTTGCTGTTTCGTTTGACGCTCAGCAATAGGAGTTAGAGCAGCGACTGGTTGGCTCGGTGCCAGTATACTGTGACTGGGTGAGGGGGCTTGCTGGTTGTCTTCGGCAAGTCGTCTCGGTGAGGCCGCACCTAAAAGAGCGGTGGAAATCCGCCCTGCAACATGGAGACAACGTCTTCATATAACTGAAATACTGTTGAGCAGGACGTAAAACCCAAATCACTCACTCACTCCATCTGGCTTCACAGGGCGAACATATTGAAGTAAAAATGTCACTTTCGGTGAGTAGAGCACATGCCTAGAGCGGAAGGTCAATAGCGCGTATAGCCTCCATTAGCTTCCAACCTGCGTCTCACCCCTCCAGTGAGACGTCGGATCTGTTGTATACGTGGGAGTGACCATTTCCCTTCATTCCTTTTTTTGGTTTCACTCCTCATAGTGATCACGTTGGAAAGTCAGTAAGGCGAACTGGGTCAAACTTCGTCAGTGTTGTGATGGTTGTTGATGATCTTTGTAATGATTATATGGACGAATTTTACAAAAAAATCTGTTAATGGCATCAACGAGGCTGCTAGTATATCTATCCCTCAAACTTTTGGCAAAAGAAATAACAAAGCGCCCGTAACATGGCGGGATAATGAATGCTCAGAAGTCCGATAGAAAAAAGCGAAAAACAGAGCTAAAAAGATCGCACCTATATACGGAAATTATTACTTATAAGACAGCAAAAGCACATGCTCAAAGAAGTATTAAAATAACAAAAAATACTAAATTACTGGCGCTCATAAGAAGTCATATTGTTCTAAAATCAACGGCAATACCCGTCTGAAAGAAATGTGCAAGCAGGTTAGGGCTATTAACTTAAAAAAAAAAACCTCAAATTAATTTCCAAGTATTTCATCAACCGGCTGCTAATCAAAATGATAAATATTGTTATTGGTTGCCTGGTGTTCGGATGAGTTAGGGGCTTTCTATCCATTTGCAAAATCCAAGTACGTGTAGGCACGTCTTTGTCACGATGAGTTGTTTCATAGAATGGTACTCGCTTCAGGGATCGGTTATTTCTCCCACAGTATTCAATATTGCCATAAGCGATTTGCCATTAGTTCTCCAAAGTTAAACTGTTTCCTGTATGCAAATGACGCCGCAATATGGTAGACTGGGAGAAATATTCATATGGCTCAAATTAGATGGAGTAAACTGTGAGTCTTAAGATTATCTTCAGCACGAAGCTGTATTGTTTACCAGACGACATGTGCAGGTACTAAAACATCTATGTTTAGATGTCTCCAAAATTAAAACTTGCAATCCGTTCAAATATATAGGGGTTGTGTTTGATAAATATTTAACATGGTTAAAACACATAGATATGGTCATTATCAAATTTCAAAAAGCACTTAATTTAATGAGGGCTGTGTCAGGTAGAACATTGGGCGTTAACAAAGCCTGTTTATTGGCGTCATATAGAGCTCTAGTTAGATCTAGGGTGGACTATTGTTAAGTATCTTACTCGTCGGCATCACTATCAAATAATAAAAGACTTGATTCTGTGCAGTGTTTTGGTCTTAGGATATAAACTGCGACTTTGAAGACAACGCCTTTAAATGTGCTTTAATTCATGTGCAAAGAATGAAGTCAAACGGGACTTCGAGTCTCCCCAGGGTTTAATCTCAGTTTACCGAGATTCTTGCCATAGCCGACAGTGTGTAATCATTGTCAATGTGTTACAAAGTGTTCCAGAAAATTCTACTGACTAAGGCCAAGCTCCTGCCAGTCGTCAACCTAATGACATAACATGGGTTTAGTTTATTACAACAACTTATAATGGGGTATAAAGGTCTAAATGATACACCTCTTTTAACATAGTAAGAAACTTGTCTCCATGGTTATTTTAGATTTTCCCTGTGCCCGTGTGTTTTAGTGTTCAGAAATATATATAATGAGTAAAAGGTGGGTTTCAAAACATGAAATAAATAAAGTAACACGCCTTTGTTGAATACCTTTCAATTCTTAATGGTACATGTACGAAACTATCCAGTTACCGTAAGACAGCAAGATCGGGAAATAGCGTGAGTGCGAGATCGCGAGATGTATCACCTCGCGGTCTCGCCATGTGATCCGACAGTCTCGCGATCTCGACCTATGCTTTGAAAGGCAAGATTATGAGCAATGAGCATCTCGACTTTAGTCAGATTGGATTATGAGAGGCCTTTCTCCATCGGCACAGAATAGAGGTCATTTCAACTCAGAAAAAAGTTCGGTTCGACAAAAACGCACAGCTACAGTTTTAACGCTATAGACCCACAGTGGCGGATTTAGGGGCGGGGGGGGGGGGGAGCCTTACGAAGCTATAAGCGATGTGGACTGGTAGCGTTTTGGGGAGCGGGGCGGAGAGTGAAATACAACTAAAAACAACAGCAAGCTTTTATTCACTATATGCCTACTCAATGCATTTAATCAATATTTTAGTACACTAATGTTGCAATTACATGTACATGTAGGCAGTAGCGTAGCCAGACATCGGACCCCCTAAGGCAAGCTAAAAAAAAATGTTTACTCAAGATTAGACCAGATAGTTTTAACATATAATTTCTGTGGTTTCACCAAAAGAGAAATCGCAAAATTTTTCGTACAAGGAGACTCAAAATTTACCCAGCTTTTAATAAGAAGAAATCTTCTACATTTTTTAATTCGGGTTCATTATTGTTGTTGAGTATCACTAATTTGATTTCTAATATTATATCATATAATATGATTATAAAATTGATATTTAGCGTATGCTTTAGTTATTGCTCAGAAGCAGTGGCCCTATACAAAAAAGCTAAAAACAGAGCTAAAAAGATCGCACCTATATACGAAAACTATTACCTATAAGACAGCAAAAGCACATGCTCAAAGAAGTATTAAAATAACAAAAACACTAAATTACTGGCGCTCATAAGAAGTCATATTGTTCTAAAATCAACGGCAATGCCCGTCTGAAAGAAATGTGCAAGCAGGTTCGGGCTATTAACATGAACAAAAACCCCGTCAAATTCATTTCCAAGTACATGTATTTCATCATCCGGCTGCTAATCAAAATGATAAATATTGTTATTGGTTGCTGGTGTTCGGATGAGTTAGGGGCTTTCTATCCATTTGCAAAATCCAAGCACGTGTAGGCACGTCTTTGTCACGATGAGTTGTTTCATAGAATGGTACTCGCTTCAGGGATCGGTTATTTCTCCCACAGTATTCAATATTGCCATAAGCGATTTGCCATTAGTTCTCCAAAGTTAAACTGTTTCCTGTATGCAAATGACGCCGCAATATGGTAGACTGGGAGAAATATTCATATGGCTCAAATTAGATGGAGTAAACTGTGAGTCTTAAGATTATCTTCAGCACGAAGCTGTATTGTTTACCAGACGACATGTGCAGGTACTAAAACATCTATGTTTAGATGTCTCTAAAATTAAAACTTGCAATCCGTTCAAATATATAGGGGTTGTGTTTGATAAATATTTAACATGGTTAAAACACATAGATATGGTCATTATCAAATTTCAAAAAGCACTTAATTTAATGAGGGCTGTGTCAGGTAGAACATTGGGCGTTAACAAAGCATGTTTATTGGCGTCATATAGAGCTCTAGTTAGATCTAGGGTGGACTATTGTTAAGTATCTTACTCGTCGGCATCACTATCAAATAATAAAAGACTTGATTCTGTGCAGTGTTTTGGTCTTAGGATATAAACTGCGACTTTGAAGACAACGCCTTTAAATGTGCTTTAATTCATGTGCAAAGAATGAAGTCAAACGGGACTTCGAGTCTCCCCAGGGTTTAATCTCAGTTTACCGAGATTCTTGCCATAGCTGACAGTGTGTAATCATTGTCAATGTGTTACAAAGTGTTCCAGAAAATTCTACTGACTAAGGCCAAGCTCCTGCCAGTCGTCAACCTAATGACATAACATGGGTTTAGTTTATTACAACAACCAGAAGTCTATGAATGTGGAAGTGTGAAGCGTTCCATTACATAGTGTTGAGGGCATTGGCGCCGTTTGACCCAGAGGTCACCATACACAGAGCCCTCTCTCGGTTAGTCAGAAAGCGTGGCTTTTCTTCACTTTCTCATATGAACTATTATGGGATGCATAAGAAAAAACATGGCGAACATTTTATTTATGATAACAGTACTTGATGGAGCAAAAGTTAAAGTTTCCGAAGAACTTCATAAAGTTGAAAATGAGACAAGAAGACTTGTTTGGAACGATTTGAGTCCAAATGGAGATATCAGAGTCGCATGTTCGGTAAAGCTTTTATAAAAACCAATGCATTCTCCGAACTGCGGTTACTGGAATTGCCGAGAGATGCAGTAAGTGGAGAATGAATTTATTTTCTGATTTGAAATTGCGCAACCGTTGACAATTTCAAAATCTACCGCGCATAAACGTCACATAGTGTAGTATAAGCAGGCTGAAAGCGCCAGTGCCCTGAATATGGGGTAATGCGACATTTCACACTTCCCTGTTCATAGACTTCTGCAACAACTTATAATGGGGTATAAAGGTCTAAATGATACACCTCTTTTAACATAGTAAGAAACTTGTCTCCATGAGAGAAGCCTTACGAAGCTATAAGCGATGTGGACTGGTAGCGTTTTGGGGAGCGGGGCGGAGAGTGAAATACAACTAAAAACAACAGCAAGCTTTTATTCACTATATGCCTACTCAATGCATTTAATCAATATTTTAGTACACTAATGTTGCAATTACATGTACATGTAGGCAGTAGCGTAGCCAGACATCGGACCCCCTAAGGCAAGCTAAAAAAAAATGTTTACTCAAGATTAGACCAGATAGTTTTAACATATAATTTCTGTGGTTTCACCAAAAGAGAAATCGCAAAATTTTTCGTACAAGGAGACTCAAAATTTACCCAGCTTTTAATAAGAAGAAATCTTCTACATTTTTTAATTCGGGTTCATTATTGTTGTTGAGTATCACTAATTTGATTTCTAATATTATATCATATAATATGATTATAAAATTGATATTTAGCGTATGCTTTAGTTATTGCTCAGAAGCAGTGGCCCTATACAAAAAAGCTAAAAACAGAGCTAAAAAGATCGCACCTATATACGAAAACTATTACCTATAAGACAGCAAAAGCACATGCTCAAAGAAGTATTAAAATAACAAAAACACTAAATTACTGGCGCTCATAAGAAGTCATATTGTTCTAAAATCAACGGCAATGCCCGTCTGAAAGAAATGTGCAAGCAGGTTCGGGCTATTAACATGAACAAAAACCCCGTCAAATTCATTTCCAAGTACATGTATTTCATCATCCGGCTGCTAATCAAAATGATAAATATTGTTATTGGTTGCTGGTGTTCGGATGAGTTAGGGGCTTTCTATCCATTTGCAAAATCCAAGCACGTGTAGGCACGTCTTTGTCACGATGAGTTGTTTCATAGAATGGTACTCGCTTCAGGGATCGGTTATTTCTCCCACAGTATTCAATATTGCCATAAGCGATTTGCCATTAGTTCTCCAAAGTTAAACTGTTTCCTGTATGCAAATGACGCCGCAATATGGTAGACTGGGAGAAATATTCATATGGCTCAAATTAGATGGAGTAAACTGTGAGTCTTAAGATTATCTTCAGCACGAAGCTGTATTGTTTACCAGACGACATGTGCAGGTACTAAAACATCTATGTTTAGATGTCTCTAAAATTAAAACTTGCAATCCGTTCAAATATATAGGGGTTGTGTTTGATAAATATTTAACATGGTTAAAACACATAGATATGGTCATTATCAAATTTCAAAAAGCACTTAATTTAATGAGGGCTGTGTCAGGTAGAACATTGGGCGTTAACAAAGCATGTTTATTGGCGTCATATAGAGCTCTAGTTAGATCTAGGGTGGACTATTGTTAAGTATCTTACTCGTCGGCATCACTATCAAATAATAAAAGACTTGATTCTGTGCAGTGTTTTGGTCTTAGGATATAAACTGCGACTTTGAAGACAACGCCTTTAAATGTGCTTTAATTCATGTGCAAAGAATGAAGTCAAACGGGACTTCGAGTCTCCCCAGGGTTTAATCTCAGTTTACCGAGATTCTTGCCATAGCTGACAGTGTGTAATCATTGTCAATGTGTTACAAAGTGTTCCAGAAAATTCTACTGACTAAGGCCAAGCTCCTGCCAGTCGTCAACCTAATGACATAACATGGGTTTAGTTTATTACAACAACCAGAAGTCTATGAATGTGGAAGTGTGAAGCGTTCCATTACATAGTGTTGAGGGCATTGGCGCCGTTTGACCCAGAGGTCACCATACACAGAGCCCTCTCTCGGTTAGTCAGAAAGCGTGGCTTTTCTTCACTTTCTCATATGAACTATTATGGGATGCATAAGAAAAAACATGGCGAACATTTTATTTATGATAACAGTACTTGATGGAGCAAAAGTTAAAGTTTCCGAAGAACTTCATAAAGTTGAAAATGAGACAAGAAGACTTGTTTGGAACGATTTGAGTCCAAATGGAGATATCAGAGTCGCATGTTCGGTAAAGCTTTTATAAAAACCAATGCATTCTCCGAACTGCGGTTACTGGAATTGCCGAGAGATGCAGTAAGTGGAGAATGAATTTATTTTCTGATTTGAAATTGCGCAACCGTTGACAATTTCAAAATCTACCGCGCATAAACGTCACATAGTGTAGTATAAGCAGGCTGAAAGCGCCAGTGCCCTGAATATGGGGTAATGCGACATTTCACACTTCCCTGTTCATAGACTTCTGCAACAACTTATAATGGGGTATAAAGGTCTAAATGATACACCTCTTTTAACATAGTAAGAAACTTGTCTCCATGAGAGAAGCCTTACGAAGCTATAAGCGATGTGGACTGGTAGCGTTTTGGGGAGCGGGGCGGAGAGTGAAATACAACTAAAAACAACAGCAAGCTTTTATTCACTATATGCCTACTCAATGCATTTAATCAATATTTTAGTACACTAATGTTGCAATTACATGTACATGTAGGCAGTAGCGTAGCCAGACATCGGACCCCCTAAGGCAAGCTAAAAAAAAATGTTTACTCACGATTAGACCAGATAGTTTTAACATATAATTTCTGTGGTTTCACCAAAAGAGAAATCGCAAAATTTTTCGTACAAGGAGACTCAAAATTTACCCAGCTTTTAATAAGAAGAAATCTTCTACATTTTTTAATTCGGGTTCATTATTGTTGTTGATTTCTAATATTATATCATATAATATAATTATAAAATTGATATTTAGCGTATGCTTTAGTTATTAATAGCATCCTATTGCTGTACAATATTAGTCGTAAGGAAAACCACTGTTCGCTTGTGATCATAATTATCATGACAACAAGGTTTAACCATGCCAGTTAAACCATCAAAAAAAGGATCCACAGAAGAGGCAAAGATGTCATTTTCCGTGCACAAATCAGACGCCAAATCGCAACATACTACACCATTAAGAATTCGGGTAGGGTCTCACAAAGTGAAATTCGTGCAAATTAATTTGATTTACTCGTGACTATATTTTCGATTGCACTCTCAGCCCCACCCTCCCCCTCCCAATCCTCAAACCACCTCCGGACACACTTGAAAATGTTGACTGTTAGAACTTGCGCCCCCCCCCCTCCCCCCTTTAAAAAAATCCTGTATCCGCCCCTAGTCTTGAACTGAGAGATTTGTCGAACGTGAACAAAGAATGGTGTTAGTGTTTTAGCATATGTAAACGCAGAAGTATTTCTGGTAAAAGACATTGTGGTTCTTGCACTTACACTCAAGAAATAGACGGACCCCTCGCTAGAAAATGTATCAAAATGTCATTCTATTTACCATAATGAATACTTGGCAAACCAACAGTCAGTACTATTGTGATAGATACAGCTGGACGTGTTTTCGAAGTAAGGAAAAAAATGATAGACCCCAAACTCTGGCCTTTCCATACTAGATGTTTTTAGAATTCCTAAATAGTAATGAAAACATTAGTCCTTTTAAGGCCATAATTCCAAGAAAACACATCTACTCATACTAGCCAAACAATTGAATGCAATATGCGCACTATAAGTTCAATGGTATATGTACTTTTGTTGTTTAAGCGGAAATTTGCCATATGGCGAAAATCCAGCAGTCAAAACAGAACAGTGGTATTATGGTATACAAACCACAGTATGTTATTGTTCAAATTACCTTCACCAATAACAGAATCAATTTGTTTTTAGTATTATAGTATTGCTGTTGCTGCCATCTGTTGGGTTTTCACTCGGTCACCATATATGGAAGAGAGCCCGGTTTCCTCAAAGTTAATTATCATGTTTTACTTTGATTAGAGTAGGCTACTAATAAAGTCTTTGTCCCTAGTATTCGGATCATTTTAGGCATGAAAATTCACAGCGGGTTTCCTCCTCCACTTAACTTAACGACGCACCGTATAGACCAAATAATTTTCAGTGCGGCATAAAACACCAATAAATCAATCAATCAACCTTTGCGAGCAAACCTTGGCTCCTATGCTAAATCATTGAAGTTGATCAAGGTGACTAAATTCCTTGGCCTCATCTTTGACCATAAACTTAATGCTGTGCCCCATATCAAAATGTTAACAGCCAAGGGCACAAAAGCATTAAATATAGTTACGGTCCTCTCCAGCACTGACTGGGGAGCGGACCGGGATATTCTTTCGAGTCTTTACATGTCTATGGTCTGGTTCACTTTGGACTACGGATCTTTTGTTTATGGTGGTGGCAGGAAAGCATCCCTACAGATGCTTGATTCTGTGCACCACCAGGGACTCCGACTCTGTCTGGGGGCTTTCCGGTCCTCTCCTGTCGAGAGCTTGCGAACCTTCACTCTTGAACAGGAGAATCAAACTAGGTCTACAATATGCCATGTACCTGAAAGCCCATCTCACGAACCCTGCCCATGACTGTGCTTTCAGACCTTTATTCGAGGAATTCTATGCAGCCTCTCCTAGGCGAATTCTATATTTTGGTCTCGCGTAAGGCTCCAACTAGAGGCTGTGGGTATAGACTTGGAGGAGGTCGTAACAGTAAGACCTCCTCGTGCTCCACCTTGGCTGACGAGCAGGCCAAGGTTTATCTATGACATCCGTCAGCACGACAAGTCTACCACGAATTCTCTGATAACCCAAATCAGTTTGCTGAAATCAAGAACAACTTTGCAGAACACAACTTCCTTTACGCAGATGGACCGAAGGATGACGGTCGAGTTGCTGCTGTGGCAGTGTTTGGCCTTAACGTGGCCTCCGTCCGCCTTCCTTCATCGAGTTAAATTTTTTCTGCGGAGGCTCAAGCAATTCTTGTCGCTATGGACATGATCGCTGCACATGACTCGGACAAGTCCGTCATCTGTAGCGAGTCTTAGTCGAGCCTCTTGGTATTGGACATAGAAACTTTAAAAAAAATCCTGCTAATTCGCAACATTTTACACATATATGGTTTGTTAACATCTGTAGGTAAGAAAGTTTTGCTGGGTGCCCAGTCAATGTGTCATCTATGGTAACACAGTCGCGGACAGCGAAGCCAAATTTGCGTTGACCAAATCAGTATCTCCGGTCGAAGTGACTTCAGACCGAAGAAAAACAAATAAATCAGATTTAAAAAAAACAGATACAACAGATTTAACTTCGTGGGTAACTTCGTGGAATGAACAAAAAACGACAAAATATTCAACTTGCACAAATCCAGGGAGAGATCGGTCCCAACTATTATCCCTTTTTATCTTGGAAGAAAAGAAAAGGTTATTTTATCCAGATGTCGAATCGGCCATTCGTTTATATCACAGTGACATGTACTAACGGGGGAACCCCATCCGTTGTGCATTCCTTGTGGTAGCTGATTTGACATCCAACATGCTCTTTTAGAGTGTGTGGAATTTGCCTTGGCGAGAAATCGTTTGTTCAAGGCAAACTCCATGAAGCAGCTTTTCACCAAAATGAAAAGTCCTACTATTATCAAATTTTTAAAACAAATTGGTCTATATGATAAAATTCGAATTTTTATTGTAATGTACATATTTTCATATACATATACTTCTTATAGAAGCTTTTTTTGGAGACCATTTTAAAATTGCATGTCTTTTTAACCTACAAAATGTTATTTACACTCTTTTTAACATGTTTTATAAACTTATTTTCGTCCTTTTTGTTTACTTGTATTTTGATGTAAACGGGTCTTGAGAAAACTTCTTTTCACCGCCATATAAGTGAAATAATCTTGAATGCGGTGTAAAACTCCAATCAATCAATCTGGGGGTGAAGTCAGTCTCTTTTACAAAATTTAATGGACCATATGCCATCAAATCTGCATCTATATGCCCCGAGCGTTTTTTAAATTCTTTGAATTCGCTCCATTCAAAATAAACAGCAGTCGCTTCAAAATTAAAATATACTTGTACCATGAAAGCAACGTTCTCAAAATTCTCAGAATTATGTTTATGCCTTTGTTAATAATTGTTTACTTTATGTCACTTTAAAAAAGTGATAATGGTAGAAACTGCTATAAAAATCGTCTCTTCGGATCACTGGACAGACTCACTGAAGAATCAGTACCGAGTAAAGATGAACGCTGCCGTTGTATTCGCAATTTTTCTGGCCGTGGCTACTGGTGAGTATATCCGTTAAAGTGGCATGAGCTGCCAAAATGTTGATATTTTGACGTTAAAGTACATGTAGAATGTTAAAATTATTGACTAGTTTTCTTCAGACGTATAATTTTTAGTGCTTCTAGTCTCGAAAATGTACGATAAAGTATTGTTTTGAACTAGCTTTGGCTTAGAATGAATGAATGGTCGTCCCGGTTATTTAAATTTTGTTTACTTTTCGAACACGTTTTCGGTTCCTATAGGCCAAATACTGTAGGGATTTTCCTCATTCCAACGCCAATCATTTAGTTTTTCGATGGCCTTCAAAGCCAGTTACTGTCGTGACGATCAGAAATTAAGACAAAAGTGTGAATTTTGGCAGCTCATGCCACTTTAAAGAAACCGATGCTTTATTTACATACTGATATACAATTTTTAAATCCGTTTTATCTAAAGATATGGATTGAATTGTACAAAGATTAGTACATGTGACTTTAAAATTAGACAACTTTTATGTTACAACTGTCTAAAGGTCCGAAATGTAAAAACGTTTAATGGTGTTTCGAAAATGTATGATTTTATTAGGCATTTAATTTATGATGTTATTATAGTCTGTGCTTAATTTAAAAACGGCTAGAGTGGCACGAGCGGCCAAAAGTCAAGCCTTTTTTCATAAATTCTGATTTTCACGACAGTAAGAGGCTTTGAAGGTCATCGAAAAACTAAATGATTGGCGTTGGAATGAGGAAAATCTATAAAGTCTGATGCCTATATGAACCGAAATAGTGTTCGAAAAGTAAACAAAATTTGAATATTTGGGACGAACATTCATTTATTCTAAGCCTAAGTTAGTTTTAAACAATGCTTTAACGTCCACTCGCGAGACTCCAAACCCTAAAACGCTTCTGTATTGTTTGTTTGTTCTTTCTGAATTGTTGTGATCACACTTTCAGGTACATTTCTGACTTTCGTTTATAAAGACAATTTATATGGGATCACCAGAAATAAAACAACCAAAATTTAACATAGGACACATTATTCATGTCTACCCAGATGTAAAATGACTGTCTTAAACAGACACAATTTTCGCATTTTTCATATACAAAATAATGCCAACGCTTTAAATTTTTGGTAAAATTAGTAAGTTTTTAGCTTCTTCTGTCTGGGAAAAAAATTTCGGCTCCAGTATGAACTGAAGCAGGAATTACACGTGGGCAATTGTCAGTTTTCTTCTGCTTAATCCGCTTTGGTTGTATACTATATGCCCTAAACCAAACAAATTCCGGGCTCATGATCAATGGGGCGCGATTTATAACTCTTAAATGTACATTTAAATGTTTTTTTTTTAAATACTTATTTAAGAAACCTCACGTATGGTGAGTGGAACCGTAGCTAACCCAGGGCAGTTTCCATGGCAACTCCAGCTGAAGAGCCATGGGGAAGTCGTATGTGGAGCTGTTCTGATATCTGAAAACCGGGCGTTGACAGCCGCTCATTGTCTTAGCGACCAGGTACAGTATTTTAAGTATCTTTAACAAGCAAAGATATATGATGCAAATGTATGATTAAAGTATAAAGTGTTTAGAATAGAGAAAAGCTTCCAACCTGCGTCTCACCCCTCCAGTGAAGGGAGGGATCTGTTGAAGATGTAATTACCGATGTAATGTGGCTTCCAATTCCTGCAGATTTTGTACAGGAGGTTCTATGGCTTGATTGTTTCTGCCCACCCTAGCCCAAATGTGTTCTAAAAAATTCAAATTCGCGCAGTTACCCCTTCACTGGAGGGGTGAGACGCAGGCTGGAACCTAATGAAGGCTATACACGCTATTGACCTTCTGCTCTAGGGATGTGTTCTACACACTCAAAGTGACATTTTTACTTCAATATGTTCGCCCTGTGAACCCAGATAGACTCTGAAGTTTCATACTTAAAAGCATCTTTTTATTTTGTTAAAATACACTTTTGATTTGGCTAACGATATTCTGAATAAAGTGTATAACTTATTGCCATTACCGATGATTTCTTATCGCCAGAATGTTGCCCTTTATGATCACATGCGTTTCTGCAACATCAGTTTGCCAACAATCTCCCTACACCAATGATTGTATCGGGTCGGTGCAGCTATTCCAGGGGGGTGCTTAACATTTTTTTGTGTATAGATTATTCCTAGAGGTCAAGTGAGTTGATGTTTGGAATAAAGCCGCCCTCAAGGTTATTTCAGTTATAGACTTACGGCTGCGTTGTCAGGTTTCGTGGCTGAGCTCTTCGTTGGGATGGAACTCCCGATCTTCGGCGAGTAGTCACTTCCACTGGAGGGCGGTCGAGTAAAAAACCTAATTTTACGTTGCAGCACAGTCGAGATTTAATTATGCATTCTAAAGTAGAGTACAAAACTACGTCATCCTTTGTTGAGATTTTGATTTGATTTTTGTGAAGTTATTGTTTAGAGTGTTCAGATTTTTTTTTTGAACCCGAAGGCAATTTTATTACACGATGGAACGTCATGAATTTACAGCTGCTTTAATAGCAATCCCTCTTTCCCACATGACCTAGAATTAGGGAGTTAAACATATATTGTATACAATCAGCTTAAAGTAGGCCTTAAGTTAACATGATACAACAGCCTTGGGTCTTTTTTATGTTTGATAATTTTTGTAAATGAAACACTCTTAAAAAGTTGAAGCATTTCAAGGCAGGCGGTCCTTTCTAGCATATACATTATCCTAAAGTACAGTCCTTAATGCAAATGATTCTACTCTAACTGGCAAATTACGGTATATTTTCAGTACGATTACTCCGTAACAGCTGGTGCATATAGTATGTCATTTCCCTCTGGTCAGGAAATCACCTTGCATGTAGCTTCCTATATAAAGGTAAGTTTATGAATTAGTAAATTAACGATACACTGATTGCCCCGGAAGAAATTCCGGGCCAGGTTGAGAATCGAACTCACGACTTCAGATTACCGTCTAACCTCTCTACCAACTGAGCTACCCGGCCCTGTTGGGAACGGTTCGCTGTTAGATACTCTTATACACACATAGCTTAAATCAAGGCAATTAGAATATGCATATTTAACTTTTCGTACGTTATGAAGTCGGTGTTTCGAAAGCCAGCTCCAGCCATCATCAGGATATTACTGAATCAGTAAATTAACCCTAGGTAGTGACTTCGATTCCCGTCCTTTTTTCCGGGTCAATCAGTGTCGGTTAATTGACTAATTCAGTAATATCCTGATGATGATTGCAGCTGCGTAAATTTAAACTTCTAATGAGAAATAATAAATACTCACGAAGTAGGTTTTTGTGAACAACACGAACACTCGGAACTCCCTTCGGCTATCTTCGCTCGCTACCGGTCGTCTTTGGTATTTTACGTACGTAAATCCCCGAAGTTTCAGAGTGCAACACGAACTGTCGGTGTACAAGTGTACAATATCAACCAAAGCCAATAACTATCAATATCTTTATCAAACACATCGCATTTTTAAAGACACCGGTATAGGTCGTTGTTCACTAAGACTTCGTGTGGAAGCGTTAAGTATTCCGCAAAATAATATAGTTTCAAACTGTCCCTTAAAATTCTTTACAAATACCTTTACGAAAATAAAGTCCCAAAAGGAACATTGACAAGAATGGTTTTTCTAGACAAGTTTCTATAATTGAAGTGTATTAGCATCAGTGGCCGATATAAAAATGAGATTTATATAGATCAGCTGTATTTATTTTCAAGGGACTTTTTCATAGAACTGAGCCGTTAAAGTCGTCTAAGCTATAATGTCAAAGAATATAAATTTTAGTTGGCTATGAAAGTTTAGCTAGATAAAGTGTTTATGAAATAGGCCCCTGATGTTCAACATACTCAACCTTATACCCGATACCAACGTATTTTAGTCCTTACTAACTCTATAACTTTACATGCATTACCATATTCACTGGAGTTGGACGACTTATTCCTGCGCAAATATGCTAATGTCAAACGCATTCTCCTTACGCTGGTATAAGCTCCGCGAAGCGTCTTCAATAGTTACAAGTGTCTACATTGTGGGACATAGCTGACGATATTCCTAGTTAAATGTGGGAGAGTGATAAAAAAACCGTTAAATGCGAACACACTTTAGGTTGAATTTCATTATGTTTTTGTTTTGTCAATGATTTACAGTAACAGGATCAGTAGATCTCCGGGCTTAAAATGGCCGATTTGCCGTTAGAGGTCACTTCTTGACTTCTTATTATATTTATGAACACTAAAACACGCGGGCACAGGGAAAATCTTCTCATTATAGATTGATGATAATGCTTGCAATGCTAATTTTACTGTTTTCCTTTCTTGGCGTTACTTAATTCCTCTGACAAAGCTGCAGATATTGTAAAAATCCTGAGTCATGCGTTTGCCACTGGCCAGTGTTTGACATTTTCAGTTCAAATTAATGAGGAAATTCCCCTTCCCCATATATATAAAACATATTGTGTTTTCTTTAAAATTGAGACATTTAGGTTTTTCGCTGCAGTAAAGTTTTTCATGGCAGTTATTTCAAAGTAATTTACCGTTTAGAAATTTAACTTGTTCTATTCTAAATGAATGGCTACATGTGGATAAACCAGTAATTTAATATTCAACATACAAACACTCACCATGCTTTCAAGACTGTACATTTTTACAAGAAGCAGGTACATGTAGTTATATCTTCGTTTAGTTCACAAACTAGCTTCTTATTGGAGGGGGGGGGGGGGGGGGTGGAGAGTGGCTGAATCGACAAAGTGATATAGTCCAGAGATAATCTTGAGTCTTGAGTGTAAAACATCAATCAATCAATCAAAGTTTGTAGAATTGTCTTCAAGGAATCAATTTCCTGTTGGGTTTCCTGAACGAGAATGTTAAAGGGACATGAGCTGCCAAAATGTTGATATTTTGACGTTACAACATTCTGTTATTACGTCAAAATATCAACATTTTGGCAGCTCATACCACTTTAATTATGACGGTATATTCTGTCTTGCCCCATATTCTTGAGCGATTATGGCTGCATAGTATTGTCGAGATTTTGAACACCTATGGTTTGAGCATGCAATTGTTATATTACTTCTTCTTTACAGCACCCAGAATTCCAACCTGATTCCAATGTCAATGACATCGCCATCTTGAAGTTAGGTGGACATTTCCCTATGAACCCGTCTATCGGGTCTATAGAATTGGCCTACATGGGCGCATGGGGCTTAGCCGGGGCAACCTGTACTGTTTCTGGATGGGGCCTAGCAAGCGGTGAGTATGAGTTTCACAAAGCGATCTTAGCTTAAGGTGATCTTAATTACCAATGGCAACGTATACCTATAGCATTGGTTACCATGGTAGTTAAGATCACACTTAGCTAAGATCGCTTTGTGAAACTAGCCCCTATTTCTTAACCAAAATATACCATTGAAAGTCTAATCTATGAGAACATTGAGGAGTTTA
Organism: Lepidochitona cinerea; assembly: GCA_963971465.1. Taxonomy (NCBI): domain Eukaryota; kingdom Metazoa; phylum Mollusca; class Polyplacophora; order Chitonida; family Tonicellidae; genus Lepidochitona; species Lepidochitona cinerea. The sequence continues at coordinate 13,226,967 of OZ020562.1, read as the reverse complement.
AATAATCGGGATGGACGTTCATTAATTATAATTGAAATGTAAAGCATGTGTAACTGACTCATCTTTAGTTTGAATTGTTTCACGATTAGTTTATATGAGATGTTATCTTCTACTCATGTGCCCCCGTGTGGGTTCCGGGGAGATAAGAATAGACCCTCAGCCTTCCCAAGGTGCTTGGTCAATCAATCGATCGATCGAGGCGTTTTTTTTCTACATCCGGAACAACCGGACCGAGAGCGACCTGCATACGTAATGGAGTAATATACTTGTTCAGGGAGTTTAAATATCCGGGATTTCTTAGCTTGATAATTATGGGCAATTTACCCAATGAACTATATATGCGTGGAATGGAGGTCATTGATGTGCATCGAATGCCGCCATTACTAGGGGATGGTGCAATATCATCTGATTTGAAAGCGCGCTTCAACTATCAATGGCGGCACATCGTATAAAGTCAGATCCACTCCAACCAATGAGACGTGTCCATTCAACGCTTATAGTTCATTGGTTTCATCTCAGTCTATCTTAATTAGGGATCCCCAACTTGGTGGGGATACCTATTGAAATCGTTCTGCTTTTTCCGTATTATTAGATTCAAAGTGTAAACTTTGAATCTATTGTTTTCGTTGTGTTTATTAGATTCAAAGTGTAAACTTTGAATCTATTGTTTTCGTTGTGTTTATTATTATTATTATTATTATTATTTTTTTTCTCCTTGCCCCGATGTTGAAAGCCTATTTCTTGAAAACTACAAATCGCAACACTTAAAAATTTCAGATTTCTCGACAGATTTTCAATCAATCTTGCATGCGCCCATTTTTTATGTTTTGCTAGGGCTACGCTCGCGGCCATCTTGGCACCGCACTCAACCTTCAAAGGTCTTCTTCTCCAAAAGCACTCAATGAATTCACTTCAAATTTAATACATAGGTAGGACTTACTTCAGCGCATTCTGATTGAAACTTTCAACTACCTCAGTAGAAAACTCTATAAGCTCGCTTTTGGTCGAAATTTTGACGTCATCACTTAAATTTTCAAAAGTAAATAACTAAAAAACTATTTAACTTAAAGTAACAAAACTTTCTACTTCTATGGATTGCATCAATCTGACTAATTTTCTGAAATTGTAAAATTCAAATCAAGTCACGTGACCATGACGTCATCTTAAAATGTTAAAATCGGTAAAATTGCTAATTTCGCAAATACTATAGATAGGAAGAAAAATTGACTTTAGTTACTTTTATTGTATATCATCTGAAAGTCCTTGAAAGGACGAAGAAAAATACAGCGCCATATATTTTCTATGGTTGTTATAAGCATTTTTAATCTTTGTTCAAAAATTTAAATTCTTGGACTTAGTCGTTTTCAGGCATATTATAAGGCTTTCTGGTATATGCCGAGGAAAATTGACATGATATAGGGCAAAACTGATATCATATTTCAGTGTAAACACATAATATGCATAAATAAAACTAGTTTCAACGATCATCAAATTGAAAATACTAATTTTATAAGCAATAAACTAACTTTTAGATTTGATGACGTCACCTATTCTTAAAAGCCCTATAACTTTAAAACCGTTAAGCCGAATGAAACAAAATTCCACAGCTGAGATGTACTAATTACAGTTTATCAGTCAACGTCTTCCGTAAATTAAATCTTTAAAATTTAACAAATGTTTTCTTTGAGGTCCGCGCTTTTTATTTTGGTTATTATAGGAAATCTTGCATTCAAAACGCAATAACTTAGAACTACTTTGCAAAATAAAACGAAAATATAAATCTAAGAAGGGCCTGTAAGAGAATATTTGCCGGCATCGTCCGTAAATTCAATCTTTGAAAGAAAACAAATGTTTTCTTTGACGTCCGCGCTTTTTCATGTTGCGCGCCTACTGTAAACATACAGGTCTAAGCACACACACTACTCAAAATCTCCTTCCACCTAACCTGGTCTCATATCACATCAAAAATTGTTTCCAGCCTTAAATTCAACCAATTTCCTTTCAAGAAAACCATACAAATGCCCAGAAAATCAATCCGACGGTGGGCAGGAAAAAAGACAAAAGAAGATACACGGAATATTTATGGCACTTCTTGTGTCCCTAGGAAAACTGGATGTGATGAAACTTTGTAGAGATTCTTTATCGGAAAACCAGTTTAAACTTTGAATATATTGCGTGCGTAGTGTTTTTGTTTATTTTATTATCATTAGATTAAAAGTGTAAACGTTGATTCTAATATTTTCGTCGTGTTTATTATTATTAGATTCAAAGTGTAAACTTTGAATCTATTGTTTTCGTTGTGTTTATTATTATTAGATTCAAAGTGTAAACTTTGAATCTATTGTTTTCGTTGTGTTTATTATTATTATTATTATTATTATTTTTTTTCTCCTTGCCCCGATGTTGAAAGCCTATTTCTTGAAAACTACAAATCGCAACACTTAAAAATTTCAGATTTCTCGACAGATTTTCAATCAATCTTGCATGCGCCCATTTTTTATGTTTTGCTAGGGCTACGCTCGCGGCCATCTTGGCACCGCACTAAACATTCAAAGGTCTTCTTCTCCAAAAGCACTCAATGAATTCACTTCAAATTTAATACATAGGTAGGACTTACTTCAGCGCATTCTGATTGAAACTTTCAACTACCTCAGTGGAAAACTCTATAAGCTCGCTTTTGGTCGAAATTTTGACGTCATCACTTAAATTTTCAAAAGTAAATAACTAAAAAACTATTTAACTTAAAGTAACAAAACTTTCTACTTCTATGGATTGCATAAATCCGACTAATTTTCTGAAATTGTAAAATTCAAATCAAGTCACGTGACCATGACGTCATCTTAAAATGTTAAAATCGGTAAAATTGCTAATTTCGCAAATAGTATAGATAGGAAGAAAAATTGACTTTGGTTACTTTTATTGTATATCATCTGAAAGTCCTTGAAATGACGAAGAAAAATACAGCGCCATATATTTTCTATGGTTGTTATAAGCATTTTTAATCTTTGTTCAAAAATTTAAATTCTTGGACTTAGTCGTTTTCAGGCATATTATAAGGCTTTCTGGTATATGCCGAGGAAAATTGACATGATATAGGGCAAAACTGATATCATATTTCAGTGTAAACACATAATATGCATAAATAAAACTAGTTTCAACGATCATCAAATTGAAAATACTAATTTTATAAGCAATAAACTAACTTTTAGATTTGATGACGTCACCTATTCTTAAAAGCCCTATAACTTTAAAACCGTTAAGCCGAATGAAACAAAATTCCACAGCTGAGATGTACTAGTTACAGTTTATCAGTCAACGTCTTCCGTAAATTAAATCTTTAAAATTTAACAAATGTTTTCTTTGAGGTCCGCGCTTTTTCTTTTGGTTATTATAGGAAATCTTGCATTCAAAACGTAATAACCTAAAAACTACGATGCATAATAAAACAAAAATATAAATCTAAGAGGGGCCTGTAAGAGAATATTTGCCGGCATCTCTTGTAAATTCAATCTTTTGAAGAAAAAAATGTTTTCTTTGACGTCCGCGCTTTTTCATGTTGAGCGCCTACTGTAAACATACAGGTCTAAGCACACACACTACTCAAAATCTTCTTCCACCTAACCTGGTCTCATATCACATCCAAAATTGTTTCCAGCCTTAAATTCAACCAATTTCATTTCAAGAAAACCATACAAATGCCCAGAAAATCAATCCGACGGTGGGCAGGAAAAAAGAGAAAAGAAGATACACGGAATATTTATGGCACTTCTTGTGTCCCTAGGAAAAACCGGATGTGATGATACCGTGTAGTGATCTCTTATCCGAAAACAAGCGTATGCCTTCAATCCACTTATTTCTGTATAAAAGGCTCCACAGGTTCTATACAAAGTACAGCTTGGGAGATATACTAGCTAGGGTTAAACCATAATAGGTTAGTAGCCCAAAATACACTGATACTGAATTTCATATTAGCTTGAAACGAATTTCTTCATTTGTTCTGATTAGTGTATTTCATCCTATTTTTCTTAAAAGGCGCAGTTAACGAACGTTCACACACACGGCCGCTAGTCAGGTCTTTAGCTAGGGTGTGATATTCAAAGGAAACAGCGTAAAGCTGATGTTTGTTCAGAGCCAGATGTCCATTTTGGCAATAAGTGTTGGGATGCCGATATTAAGTTTATAATTTTGAGAAACATCTAATAAAAATCACCCTCATAATTGCATAAAATGTTTCATATCGATACTGACTAATCCATCTGTATTTTTTTAAATAGGCTAAGTAGCCTCAAAGTGACATTAGCTGCCCAAAATTAGGACCTTTTCATACATTCAGATTGTCAAGATAAAAAGGGAATTTGCATCTTATCGAAATACTAAACCAGCCACACTGAATGAAACTTATTAAATTAGTGAATACATTAGATTCACTCGAAGATACCGCTGTTTGTTTTGAAACTGACTGTCAGCCGGTCATTTTGCGTCGTAAGTACTACGCTATATGACTGATCTGTCCCATTCAGTTTCGCCCGTCGGTCCCCTCTCTGCCCCGGGGAGCGCACCAGGACTACTTTGTTATGTCCTTGGTCATTTACCCGGTATTTCTTATTGATTCTTAAATCTTATTTTCATCGAATGACTGAACTTGACTTGAATAAGCCGGCGCTGCTGTTGTATTCCCAGTTTATAAGTAATCCATATATGAAGATCGGCACGCCCCCTGATAATGCCTATCTTAGCCGGGGTACAGGTGTTTGTTTTGGGGTCTTTGATATTTCTAAACAATTACTTAAAGTGGCATGAGCTGCCAAAATTCACACTTTTTTCATAATTTCTGATCGTCACGACAGTTAAAGGCTTTGAAGGCCACCGAAAACCTAAATGATTGGTGTTGGAATGAGGAAAATCCATACAGTAAGTAGCATGTACGAACCGAAAACGTGTTCGAAAAGTAAACAAAAATTTAAATAACCTGGACGACCATTCATTCAGTTGAAGCCAAAGTTAGTTCAAAACAATACGTTATCGTACATTTTCGAGACTAGAAGCACTAAAAATCTTCTGAATTATACGTCTTCAGAAAAATAGACAATAATTTCAACACTCTGTTTTTACGTCCAAATTCAGAGTGCAACGTGCAATTCAGAGGGTGATGTTAACGAAAAACTCTTTATCTGTACTGTTTGCAAAAATAACCATTAATTTTGAAATTTTGTTTTAACTGAAAAATATTTTTAAAAAGTCGGCAGTTCTTGCCACTTTAAACCCAACTCGTCCTTAAGTGAAATTTCGAGCGCAGTTGAATATTCAGTCCAAAGATACAAAAATCATATCATATTCCAGCACAACAACATAATATGCATTAAAGAAACTAGTTTAAAATATCAAGAAATTGAAAATATTGGTTCTATTAGAAATAAAATAACGATTTAAAAAAAAAAAATTAACATAAAAAGTACTCAGCAGAATGAAACGAAACTTGACAGGTAAGAAGTACTAGTTACAGTGTATTTGTCAACGTCTTCTGAAAATTCAATCTTTAAAATGAAAAAAAATGCTTTCTTTCACGTCCGCGCTATTTCCTCTTGGCTTTTATATTGAAACGTGCACTGTTTTCGTCTCTTAAATTACTTCAGGGTATTTTGATCTATTCAACTTCACACTTTGAATCGCAATTGCTTAAGCAATTTCTAGTTATTATTATTATTATTATTATTTTTTTTCTCCTTGCCCCGATGTTGAAAGCCTATTTCTTGAAAACTACAAATCGCAACACTTAAAAATTTCAAATTTCTCGACAGATTTTCAATCAATCTTGCATGCGCCCATTTTTTAAGTTTTGCTAGGGCTACGCTCGCGGCCATCTTGGCACCGCACTCAACCTTCAAAGGTCTTCTTCTCCAAAAGCACTCAATGAATTCACTTCAAATTTAATACATAGGTAGGACTTACTTCAGCGCATTCTGATTGAAACTTTCAACTACCTCAGTAGAAAACTCTATAAGCTCGCTTTTGGTCGAAATTTTGACGTCATCACTTAAATTTTCAAAAGTAAATAACTAAAAAACTATTTAACTTAAAGTAACAAAACTTTCTACTTCTATGGATTGCATCAATCTGACTAATTTTCTGAAATTGTAAAATTCAAATCAAGTCACGTGACCATGACGTCATCTTAAAATGTTAAAATCGGTAAAATTGCTAATTTCGCAAATACTATAGATAGGAAGAAAAATTGACTTTAGTTACTTTTATTGTATATCATCTGAAAGTCCTTGAAAGGACGAAGAAAAATACAGCGCCATATATTTTCTATGGTTGTTATAAGCATTTTTAATCTTTGTTCAAAAATTTAAATTCTTGGACTTAGTCGTTTTCAGGCATATTATAAGGCTTTCTGGTATATGCCGAGGAAAATTGACATGATATAGGGCAAAACTGATATCATATTTCAGTGTAAACACATAATATGCATAAATAAAACTAGTTTCAACGATCATCAAATTGAAAATACTAATTTTATAAGCAATAAACTAACTTTTAGATTTGATGACGTCACCTATTCTTAAAAGCCCTATAACTTTAAAACCGTTAAGCCGAATGAAACAAAATTCCACAGCTGAGATGTACTAATTACAGTTTATCAGTCAACGTCTTCCGTAAATTAAATCTTTAAAATTTAACAAATGTTTTCTTTGAGGTCCGCGCTTTTTATTTTGGTTATTATAGGAAATCTTGCATTCAAAACGCAATAACTTAGAACTACTTTGCAAAATAAAACGAAAATATAAATCTAAGAAGGGCCTGTAAGAGAATATTTGCCGGCATCGTCCGTAAATTCAATCTTTGAAAGAAAACAAATGTTTTCTTTGACGTCCGCGCTTTTTCATGTTGCGCGCCTACTGTAAACATACAGGTCTAAGCACACACACTACTCAAAATCTCCTTCCACCTAACCTGGTCTCATATCACATCAAAAATTGTTTCCAGCCTTAAATTCAACCAATTTCCTTTCAAGAAAACCATACAAATGCCCAGAAAATCAATCCGACGGTGGGCAGGAAAAAAGACAAAAGAAGATACACGGAATATTTATGGCACTTCTTGTGTCCCTAGGAAAACTGGATGTGATGAAACTTTGTAGAGATTCTTTATCGGAAAACCAGTTTAAACTTTGAATATATTGCGTGCGTAGTGTTTTTGTTTATTTTATTATCATTAGATTAAAAGTGTAAACGTTGATTCTAATATTTTCGTCGTGTTTATTATTATTAGATTCAAAGTGTAAACTTTGAATCTATTGTTTTCGTTGTGTTTATTATTAGATTCAAAGTGTAAACTTTGAATCTATTGTTTTCGTTGTGTTTATTATTATTATTATTATTATTAGATTCAAAGTGTAAACTTTGAATCTATTGTTTTCGTTGTGTTTATTCTTATTATTAGTTTTTTTTCTTCCGCGAAGTTGAAACCTTAATTCTCGATAACTACAAATCGCAACGTTATCAAATTTCGGATTTGTCGACAAAACTTCAATAGATTATGCATGCGCCTATTTTTTTTGTGTCTCTACGGATACGTTGGCGGCCATCTTGGCACCGCACTAAACCTTCAAAGGCCTTCTTCTAAAAAAGTACTCAATGGAATTAGTTCAAATTAAATACATAGGTAGGACTTACTCCAGCGCATTTAATTTGTGTTTTTCAAGTATCTCAGCTGAAAACTCTAGAAGCTCGCTATTGGTCGAAATTTTGAAGTCATCAACTCAATTTTCAAAAGTCAATAATTAAAAAACTATTTCATTTAACGTAACAAAACTTTCTACATCTATAGATTGCATCAATCTGGCTAATATCCTAAAGTTTTAAAATCCAACTCAAAGTCACGTGACCCTGACGTCATTTTATATTTTTAAAATCTCTTAAAATGCTAATATCGCCAATAATATAGATAGAGAGAAACAGATTTCAAATTTAAACAGACAAGGAAATTTGTTAATCACAAAATGCCAACGGTTTTTTGATTGGACAAATGGTTTGGCCGCCATATTGGATCGTGTTCCAAATACGTAAAGCTTTTCTTTTCACTAAAAAAAGAAGTATTTGCTCCGATTTTGTAACATTATATAGTTCAATGCATAATCTATTATGAATGCAAATTTGAAGTTTATCGTATAAAAACCTTAGGAGATATTTGGTATTTAAAATTGATGACGTCATCAATAATAGTGGGAATTTTTCTAAAACTTACTTTTATTATATATCATCTCAAAGCCCTTGAAATTACGAAGAAATACATACCGCCAAATGCGTTCTATCATTTTGATAAGTACTTTAAATCTTTGTTCCAAAATTTAAACTGTTGGATTTTTTTCAGCTGTACTATTGGACTTTCCCATATATGCCGAGGAAAAATGACGCACTATAGAGCAAAACCGATAACATATATCAGTGTAAACACATAACATGCATAAATAAAACTAGTTTCAACACTCAAGAAATTGAAAACACTGGCTCTATAAGTAATAACGAACATTTAGATTTTATGACGTCACACATATTTAAAAGCCTTATAACTTAAAAACTATTTACCGGAATGAATCCAAATTTAACAGCTAAGATGTACTTGATACAGTTTATCAGCCAACGTCTTCCGTTAATTAAATTTTTAAAATTTAGAAAATGTTTTCTTTCAGGTCCGCGCTTTTTCGTTTGGTGATTAACGAAAATCCTCTATTCAAAACGGTATATCATAAAAACTGATCAGCCAAATGAATCGAAATTTCACAGCAAAGATCCAGTAGATACAGTTTATCAACCAACGTCTTCCGTGAATTAAATCTTTAAAATTTAAAGATTTTTCTTTCACGTCCGCGCTTTTTCTTTTGGCGATTAACGAAAAACATGTACATCTTTTCGGCGCTTTAATTACTTTTCGGAAAGAAAGTCAAGAAGTATGCGAAACTCTTATCTGTTCGGATTCACACTTTGAATCGCAATTGCTTCAGCAATTTCTAGTTATTATTATTATTATTATTTTTTTTTCTTCCGCCAAGTTGAAACCTTTTTTCTCAAAAACTACAAATCTCAACTCACTAAAACTTCGGATCTGTCGACAAAACTTGAATGAATCATGCATGCGCATACTTTTATTGTTTCTCGAGGGCTACGTTCGCGGCCATCTTGGCAACGCACTAAACCTTCAAAGGTCTTCTTCTCCAAAACCACTCAATGGATTCACTTCAAATTAAATACATAGGTTGGACTTACTTCAGCGCATCTTGATTGCAACTTTCAAGTGTCTCACTTGAAAACTCCAGAAGCTCGCTATTGGTCGAAATGTTGACAAAATCACTTAAATTTTCCAAAGTCAATAACTAAAAAACTATTTAAGTTAGCGTAACAAAACTTTCTACAACTATAGATTGCATCAATGTGCCTAATATCCTAAAGTTGTAACATCCAAATCAAAGTCACGTGACCATGACGTCATTTTAAATATTTAAAATCTATGAAAATGCTAATTTCGCTAATAATATAGATAGAAAGAAACCGATTTAAAATTTAGAGAGACAAGACAATTTGTTGTTCACAAAATGCCAACGGTTTTTTGATTGGACCAATGGTTTGGCCGCCATATTGGATCGTGTTTCAAATACGTAAATCTTTTCTTCTCCCTAAAAAAAGAAGTATTTGCTCTGATTTTGTAACAATAGATAGTTCAAAGCATAGTCTATTATGAATGCAAATTTGAGGTTTATTGTAAAAAAACCTTAGGAGATATTTGGTATTTAAAATTGATGACGTCATCAAATATAGTGTGAATTTTTCTAAAACTGATTTTTGTTACTTTTATTATAGATGATCTCAAAGCCCTTGAAAATACGAAGTAAAACATACCGCCAAATGCTTTGTATCATTTCCATAAGTACTTTTAATCTTTGTTCCAAATTTTAAATTGTTGGACTTAGTCGTTTTCAGGTGTACTATAGGACTTTCTCACATATGCCGAGGAAAATTGACATGATATAGGGCAAAACTGATATCATATGTCAGTGTAAACACATAATATGCATAAATAAAACTAGTTTCAGCGATCAACAAATTGAAAACACTGGCTCTATAAGTAATAAACGAACATTTAGATTTGATGACGTCACACATATTTAAAAGCCTTATAACTTAAAAACTGTTTACCCGAATGAATCCAAATTTGACAGCTAAAATGTACTTGATACAGTTTATCAGTCAACGTCTTCCGTAAATTAAACCTTACAAAAATAGAAAATGTTTTCTTTAAGGTCCGCGCTTTTTCCTTTGATGATTATAGAAAATCCTGTATTCAGAACGCAATAGCGTAAAAACTAATTAGCCAAATGAATCGAAATTCCACAGCTGAGATGTACTAGTTACAGTTTATCAGTCAACGTCTTCCGTAAATTAAATCTTTAAAATTTAACAAATGTTTTCTTTGAGGTCCGCGCTTTTTCTTTTGGTTATTATAGGAAATCTTGCATTCAAAACGTAATAGCTTAAAACTACTTTGCAAAATAAAACGAAAACATAAATCTAAGAAGGGCCTGTAAGAGAATATTTGCCGGCATCTTCCGTAAATTCAATCTTTGAAAGAAAAAAATGTTTTCTTTGACGTCCGCGCTTTTTCATGTTGCGCGCCTACTGTAAACATACAGGTCTAAGCACACACAATTCTCGAAATCTCCTTCCACCAGCCTAGCCTGGTATCAAATCACATCCAAAATTGTTTCCAGCCTTAAATTCAACCAATTTCCTGTCAAGAAAAAACATAGAAACGCCCAGAAAATCAATCCAAAGGAGTGCAGGAAAAAGAGAAAAGAAGATACACGGAATACTTATGGCACTACTTATGGCACTTCTTGTGTGGTGATCTCTAGTTGGAAAACAAGCGTAAGCTTTCAATCCCTTTATTTCAGTATGAAAGGCTCCATGTGATATATACAATGTACAGCTTGAGAGATATACCAGGTAAAGTTAAACCATAATAGGTGTGAAAGCACAAAATACACTAAGGACACATAATTTGATTTTAGCTTAAAACAAATTATTTAATCTGTTGTGATCTGCGTATTTTATCAAATTGTTCTGATGGGGCGCGGCTAGCGAACGTTAACACACACGCCCCCATGCCTGGCCTTCAGCCAGGGTGAGAATTTCAAGGGAAACACCGGTAAGCCGAGGTTTGTTCAGAGCCAAATGTCCATTTTGGAAAAAAGCGATTGGATGCCGATATAAAGTTTATAATTTTGAGAAACAATTAATAAAAATCACCCTTATAACTGTATAAAATGTTTGATATCGATACTGACTAATTCACCTGTAATTTGTTTAAATAGGCTAGTGGCATAAGGGCTTTCTCAAAAATTTCGATTGTCAAGATAAAAAGGGAATTTGCATCTTATTGAATACTAAACCAACCACTCCGAATAAAACTTATTAAATGAGTGTATACTTTGGATTAACTCGAAGTTACCGCTGTTTGTTTTGAAATTAAATGTAGGCGGGCCATTTTGCGTCTTAAGTACTAGGCTATATGGCTGATCTCTCCCATTCAGCTCGCCTGCCGGTCCCTTGTCTGCCCCCGGGACCGCACAGAGACTACTTTGTTATGTCCTTGGTCATTTCCCCGGTATTGATTCTTGAGTCTTATTTTCGTCGAATGACTGGACTTGAATCGAATAAGCCGGCACTGCTGTGGAGATCGGCAAGCCCGCTGATTTTTTAATGCCTACCTCATTCGGGATACATGAGTTTGTTTTTGTATCTTTGATATTTCTAAACAATTACTTAACGTGTAATTCAGAGGGTGGTGTTAAGGAAATACTCTTTATTGGTACTGTTTGCAAAAAATAGCCATTAATTTTGAAATTTTGTTTTAACGGAAAAATATAAAAAAGTCGGCAGTTCTTGCCAGTCCAAAGATATAAAAATCATATCATATTCCAGTACAACAACATAATATGCATTAAAGAAACTAGTTTCAAATATCAAGAAATTGAAAATATTGGTTCTATTATTAATAAACTAACGATTAGATTTAACAATTTCACACATTTTTTAAAAACCTTATAACCTGAAATCTACTCAGCAGAATGATAGAAACTTTGCAGTTAAGAAGTACTTGTTACAGTGTAGTTGTCAACGTGTTTCGAAAAGTCAATCTTTAATAAGGGAAAATGCTTTCTTTCAGGTCCGCGCTTTTTCTTTTTTCTGGTATTTATATTAAAAAATGTACTTATTCGTCGCTTAAATTACTTTTCGTAAAAACTTCAAGTAATGTACGGATCTATTCGACTTCACACTTTGAATCGCAATTGCTTCAGCAATTTCTAGTTATTATTATTATTATTTTTTTTTTTCTTGCGTCGATGTTGAGACCTTATTCCTCGAAAACCAGAAATCGCAACTTTATCAAACTACAGATTCGTCGACAAAACTTCCATGGATTAGGCATGCGCATATTTCTATTGTTTCTCTAGGGCTACGTTCGCGGCCATCTTGGCACCGCACTAAACCTTCAAAGGTCTTCTTCTCCAAAACTACTCAATGGATTGACTTTAAATTTAATACATAGGTCGGAATTACTTCAGCGCATCTCGGTTGCAACTTTCAAGTACTTCAGTTGAAAACTCTAGAAGCTCGCTATTGGTCGAAATTTTGACGTCATCACTTCAATATTCAAAAGTCAATAACTAAAAAACTGTTGAAGTTAACGTAACAAAACTTTCTACATCTATAGATTGTATCCATCTGATTAATATCCTAAATTTGTCAAATCCAAATCAAGGTCACGTGACCATGACATCATTTTAAATTTTTAAAATCTATAAAAATGCTAATTTCGCCAATAATATAGATAGAGAGAAACGGTTTTCAAATTTAAAGAGACAAGGAAATTTGTTAATCGCAAAATGTCAACGGTTTTTTGATTGGACAAATAGTTTGGCCGCCATATTGCATCGTGTTTCAAAGACGTAAAGCTTTACTTCTCCCTAAAAAAAGAAGTATTTGCTCTTATTTGGTAACATCAGACAGTTCAATGCATAATCTATTATGAATGCAAATTTTAAGTTTATTGTATAAAAACCATAGGAGATATTTGGTATTTAAAATTGATGACGTCATCAATAATAGTGTGAATTTTTCTAAAACTGATTTTTGTTACTTTTATTATATGTGATCTGAAAGCCCTTGAAAAGACGAAGAAAAACATACCGCCAAATGCTTTCTATCATTTTCATAAGTACTTTTAATCTTTGTTCCAAAATTTAAATTGTTGGACTTGGTCGTTTTCAGGTGTACTATTGGACTTTCTCACATATGCCGAGGAAAAATGACGCATTATAGAGCAAAACCGATAACATATATCAGTGTAAACACATAATATGCATAAATAAAACTAGTTTCAACGATCAACAAACTGAAAACACTGGCTCAATAAGTAATAAACGAAGATTTGGATTTTATGACGTCACACATATTTAAAAGCCTTATAACTTAAAAACCGTTTACCCGAATGAATTCAAACTTAACAGCTAAGATGTACTTGATACAGTTTATCAGTCAACGTCTTCCGTAAATAAAATCTTAAAAATTTAGAGAATGTTATCTATCAGGTCCGCGCTTTTTCCTTTGATGATTATAGAAAATCCTGTATTCAGAACGCAATAACTTAACAACTGTTTAGCCGATTGAATCAAAATTTCTCAGGTAAGATGTAATAGATACAATTTATCTGTCAACGTTTTCCGTAAATTGAATCTTTAAAATTTAGAAAATGTTTTGTTTCACGTCCGCGCTTTTTCGTTTGGTGATTAACGAAAATCCTGTATTCAAAACGGTATAAATTAAACACTAAATAGCCAATTGAATCGAAATTTCACAGCGATGATGCAGTAGATACAGTTCATCAGCCAACGTCTTCCGTTAATTTAATCTTTAAAATTTAAGGAATTTTTCTTTCACTTCCGCGCTTTTTCTTTTGGCGATTAACGAAAAACATGTACATCTTTCCGGCGCTTTAATTACTTTTCGGAAAAAAAGTCAAGGAGTATGTGAAACTCTTATCTGTTCGGATTCACACTTTGAATCGCAATTGCTTCAGCAATTTCTAGTTATTATTATTATTCTTATTTGTTTTCCACGGTTTTTGTAGGTGATATAACTCAAACAGTTTTCTAGACACGACTCTCATCTTTCACATACATATTCTTAAACAAATTATCTAGGTCCATTTTTTCTGAATTGTCGCTACGCTACGCCGTTTGTCCGCCATTTTGAAAAAGGCGTATTTGCCCAATTTTTTTCTTCTCTGAAACCGTTCATCGGATTTAGCTCAAATTTCACATACACTTAGTAGAAGTCGGGGGACTACTAAGTTGTCCAAATCAAGAATCTCCTCGAAAATTCATAGCAGACTTTTATTCGTCAAAGTTATGATGTTTTTAACTTTTTAAAAAAAATGCAATATCTAGAAAACCATTTATTGGAACTTAACGATAATTATCATGCTTGTAGACCTATTATAGATCTATGAAATTCCAAAGTTTTATGAACGTGCAACAAGTCACGTGACCAGGACGCCATTTTGAATTTTTGAAAACTTTAATGAGTCATATCTCAGATAATTTTTCTAATAAAGCAATCGGCTTTTTAAATTTAGATAGACAATATTTTTCTTTATCTTTGAACTGCCAGGTAATTTTTGATTGGATCAACGGTTTCGCCGCCATATTGAATTTTATTAAAAAATTAAAAACTTGACTTTTTCCAAATTGCTTTCAGATATCAACTTTAAATTTGACATACCAATAGTGTTGATCAAGGTCTATGCCTTGTGTGAAAATCAACCCGTTTCAATAAAAACTCAATAAAATATGACTGTTTAAAAATATGATGTTAATAAAACTATGTTCAAATATTTATAAGAAAGATCTTTGGCCACACAGACATAAACCCATATCAAGTTAAGGACAAAAACCTAGGACGTTAATGAAAGATGTGCATTTTATTGATAGAATCTTGGTAAGTAACATGATAAACGGATATTTTTACCATCGAGGATACAAATACGCCCAATATTTTAGGAAAAGAAATAGCACGCAAGGTCTCAATCAATCGCTCATTAGTTTAAGACCATAATAGAACTTTTGCGCAATTATTCACGTATAGAGATTAAATGTTCCAGAAAACCAAAACTGGCTTAATGACAAATTTCAATGTCATTTGGCGCTCGCAAGCAAACTACAGCAAACTGTAAGTTATTTTAGCGACTAACATCAATTATGGTTTTCACACCAAGGGCGACATTGATTTAGTGACAAAGGCCGTAACTGCTATGTTCAAGAAGACAGACCTAATCTTGTACAATTTGATGTGACATTATATAAATAATACATAGTACGTTACCAAAGTGAAAATATCAGAGACAGTGCTAAACATGTTTAAGGCAAATTATGATTGAAAAATATAACCAAATAGATATTCAATTTCCCGGTTTTAGGTTTTATTTCAGAGATTTCTGTCTCGATGTGGCGAATAATTACGATATAACGAAAAACAAACTGATAAAAACTTAACGGGGGATCCCGGACCTTGAAGTTGCCCCGCTGCAACTTCATCAGCCTCTAGTTTATTTTGCTTTTATCGCCGCAGATGAGCATTGCTTACCAAGATGATGGGGGTTGTCAATACTCGACATTTAGTTTAGTATTTTCGGTCTGCCTGCTAGCCTTTTCACTTTAGACGTTTATTTTGTTTTTTTTTAAACCCACGATAACTTCATTTAGATATGTTTAATGAACATGGAATTTAGAATGATCTCTTTCAATTTCGAAATGATTGAAAATATAAAATATTCACCCAGATATTGTAGCCGAGAAATCTGGGCTGTGCCGAATTTTTTTTCCTCTCCCTGTTCGTCATATTGGCATGTATGAAACAAAAGTGTTTACGATATGTACACAAATATCACGTCATATCGGATCGACCACAGGTGCGAGCAGAAGGTTTGGCGCCCTCTTTTGTTAAAAAAAACTCCTTCAATCATCTTGGCTATATGACCATCGGGAACAGGTATCCTTAGCCGCATACAAACAGTTCCAACGTATTTATTCGCTGTATTCTTTATTTACAGGCGGTGGTAGTTATCCGTCCCCACTTGAATATGAGGACCTACCGGTTATTCCTAACGGCGAGTGTCAATCCAGACTTAGTAATGATCCAGATGTCAATATAAACCCAGGCCATATTTGTACTTATGGACAAGGAAAGTCAGCCTGCGCAGTAAGTTTTTAGCCATTTTATGTTATTAACGGTTTCATATTCAAGGGAGTTAATCCGATATGTTAAGGGGGCCTCCGTGGCTCAGTAGGTAGAGCGTTGGACGCTCAATCCCAAAAGCCTTCCACCAATGGGTCACGGGTTCTAATCTCACTCAGTCCAAAAAAATTGGAAAATTTTCTGAATGGGTTTTCACTCGAACGACCTATGTGGGATGGTTTCCAGTTACCAACGGAAGGTCTTGGGTTTCTTCCGGGCACAAAGCCCGGTTTCCTCCCACAATAAAACTGGCAACGCCGCCATATAAGTGAAATAATCTTGGGCGCGGCGTAAAACACCAAACAATCAATCAATCAACCAACCAATATGTTAAAAAAAAATGATCGTGGGTAAAATATTTCCCACCAGCAGATTTTATCTATAACTAGTAAAGGACTCCAAGTATAAGAACGGTCTGCTCTTTTCGCTTCCAAATACAATTACACCTTATACTAATGATATAGGCCGCACTGTTGTCCGTGTAAAATAGTTGTAATCAGCTTTTAATCTGGGGCCGGATGCACAAAGCTGCATTAGGCTTAAGTCAGACTTAAATACGTTGCGTCACAAAGGAGTTAGACTTAAACTTAATACACCTTTGTGCAACAGGCCCCTGGTACAGTAACTAATTATATAAAACAGATAATATTGAATAGGTAACAATGTTACACTAAAGCCTGTGACCGACATAATACTCTTTCAGTATTTTATTTACCATTATTGTAGCCTAAAATACAAAAACAGAAACAGACCCTTCTAATGCACACACATTTTCTATTTTGTTATGCTGTTTACTCTCATTTGAACAATCGTTTGCCTATTCGCACTCGTACTTGAAGTGCCCCTTTGTAGGCCTACTTAAAAAAATATATATTTGTTTTAGGCTGATAGCGGAGGTCCATTGGTGTGCTTTGGATTTTTAGCTGGAATTACCTCAAGGGACATAACTTCCTGTGAAGATGATAGCCCTGCCCTGTTCACCGGAGTCAGTGATTATGCATTCTGGATCGCTCAAAATATGTAGATTTTAAGCTGCTTAAAATAAATCTGGCAAAATATCAAGCGTCTGAAGCTTTTACAACGCTATTGTGATTTTGTGATGAAATATTCTCACACTACACCCCCTCTCTCCCCCCCTCCCCCCCCTCCCCCCCCTCCCCCGATATTTCCACTCCCACGCATTATTTTTTGCATAGTCAACGTTTGAAATTACGGCCCAAGTACCGCTATGACCTCACGAAATAACTGTCAAAACTGACGTCACAAATGAATTACGTCATCGGTCATTATAACGTTCAGATCAAGCGTTCAACAGCAGCCCTTGGGATGAACTATATGCGTGGATTGGAGATCACGCGACGTTTGAGTTGTAGCGAGCGCCACCATTATTATGAGATGGTACTGCTGATCTGACGTTACAGAGGAAGCGAAAGGGAACGACGTCACTAGCCCTGACACGACGACTACCAATGAACTATATGCGTGGAAGGGACACGTCTCATTGGCTGGTTTGGATCTGACTTTGTAAAATGTGCCGCCATTGATAGTTGATAAGCGCGTGCATAACAGATCTGGATAGACCTCCACTATCTCCTGGTAATGGCGGCATTCGAAGCAAATCAAATACCATGTGACCTTCGTTCCACGCATACAGTTCGTTGACGACTACTTTATTGACTTAATTTTATTTTATTTAACATTCTTATATGCCTCATAAACCAGTTACTTTATTGACGTCATAACGTCTTTTGACGTAAATTTTGACTATTCTTTCGTGATGTTATTTGCGTTACGAGAGACAACATCCCATAGTTATGACGGAGACTTTAACACGCCAGATACAATTTAACCAATGCGACGTGACCATTCCATGCATATAGTTCATTGATTACACACATGCAGTTGACCATTCCACGCATATAATTCATTGGGTCTATTGAAGGGCCTGGGATGTCGTTGTTGACCTTGTCGAGTCTTTCTTCGGACAGCCATTATTGGAAACAGAGCGACGTCACCAAATATTTAGTAGAGCCGTGTTTTTTAATAAAAGACTGTATTTTGTGTGTAGTGTGAGACAAAGAGTATCAACCTCGAGCCAGTGTATTACAATGAGCCAGAGGCTCGTGACTTTCAAAATTAATAAACGAAAGCGATATTCATCGTAATACACTGACTCTTGTTAGATAACTTCTATCTACACATGCTATACAGTTCAATTAACTGGAGCTGTAAATGGGAACATATTTTCGTTCCTGTTAAAACTAAATTTTATAATTAACCGTTATTTGTGTTAAGAGGTAGAAATTAGAAGTCTATTAGTCGAGATCGAGAATGTGCTTTAATAGTTTTTGGAAGTAACTTAGGCCTATTTAATGAATAAACGTCCATCCCGATTTTTTTTAATTTGCTTAGTTTTTAGAACACTCTTTCTGTCCGTAAGCCACATGATGTATTGAGTTTTCCTCATTTCAAAGTCAATCAATAAGGTTTTGGATGACGTTCAAACTCTCTTAATGGCGTGACCATCAGAACTTGTCAGAAAACTTGTGTGAATTTTGGCAGCTCATGCCCCTCTAATCCTGGTTGGTTTCGTCTCCTTTTGACGTGACTCATCTTTTAATAATTATTAGGTTGAATGAGATGTTATTTTCTGCAATGTTTACATCCACATCTGATGATATCCCTGTATGTCGCATAGACATTTTCTCCTCCGGCACATTGGAGAGTCACAGCGCGCATGACTGATAAACGATCTCTACAGCACGTGCTTCGGTACCGAAATGGCGAATGGAGGATAGGCTTGAAAGTTATTAATGGAAGCGTCTTGGATTTAGGACAGTAACCTTCACATTTCGACAACAGAATATTCTGAAAGAAAACAAAAATAGAATTGACAAAAAGGGGGAGTCAAGGAAAAGAATTGTTATGTTTCCTACAACATATCGGGATAAATCAAGCGCTTTACTTCTGGATAGCAATTACTTATCTGATAAATAGACAAGAAGATATTTCTTGTGCCTGTGGGTTTTAGTGTTCATAAATATAAAAGTGTCTATAAAGTTGACTTTTACAGATTGATTTTTTGCGTTACACCAAACATTATTTTATCATATTGCGGCGTTACCCGCTTCACAGTGGAAACAAATTATTAAGGTTTTACAAGCGCACTGAAGATTATTTCAGATATATGGCTGTGCGCGGTGTGAAGTTCAATATGTTACTGGCATGTAGAAATATGTTCAAAGTTATTCGTACACTTTAAAGTGGCATAAGCTGCCAAAATGTAGATATTTTGACGTTAAAACAGAATGTAGAAATTATTGGCTATTTTTCTCAAGACGTATTGTTCAGAAGCTTTTTAGTGATTCTAGTCTCGAATATGAACGATAAAGTATTGTTTTGAACAAACTTTAGCTTATAGAATGAATCAATGGTCGTCCCGGTTATTTAAATTTTGTTTATTTTTCGAACACTATTTCGGTTCGTATAGGCCACATACTGTATAGGTTTTCCTCATTCCAACGCCAATCATTTAGTTTTTCGATGGCCTTCAAAGCCTCTTGCTGTCCTGGCGATCGGAAATCATGAAAAAAGTGTAAATTTTGGCAGCTCATGTCACTTTAAAACTAAAATAACCATGGGGACAAGTTTCTAATTGTGTATCATTGATACCTTTATACCCAACCATTAGTTTTAACACCCTTCAGAATGTGTGCGTACACCACCGGAAGTTTGTGTGTTTACTCCGGACACGGAGTCGGGCGTTTCCTGACACAGTGATTGGACTAAGCCTGGATGTCGACTCCGCAATACATAATCGGAAAGCCAGGGCTTCGGATTTGGACGGGTGGGGGAAGTGTGTGTGGGTGGTTGGGGAGGTGGGGGGGGGGGGGGGAGATCCCACAGCTGAGGAACATTTGGTCCGCAGACTAAACCGAAAACAAAATCCATTTCTAGTATGGAAAAGGGATATTGTTTGAATAATTGATTGATTGATTACGCCGCACTCTAGATTATTTCACTTAAATGGCGGTGTTGCCAAGTTTAGCGGTGGAAAACCCGGGCGCATTGCTCGGAGGAAATCTCCGACCTTCGGCAACCGAGTGGAAAATTCATTTTTACTTGGCTTGAGTGCGATTCGAACCCGCGCTGAGGGACGATCACTCTCACCTACTGGACCACCGAGGCCCCCTTATACTGTTTGAAGAGACCGCTTTGGTAACCCTTAGTATTGACACGCACGGCTGTACACTTATAGTTTTTCATGACATACCTCTTTTGAACACAATTAGAAACTTGTCTCCATGGTTATTTTTGACAAAAAGATTTTCCCTGTGCCCGTGTGTTTTAGTGATCATAAATATAGTTTTCCTGTGAAGAGAAATTTTCCTATGGCGTCATCAAGAAATCGGTCTATTGTAAAATAAATCGTTCAATTTGAGTTGCATCTTTACATAAATGAGTTGCATCTTGTCGAGCCCACCTGGGTTTTGGTAGCTTCTTGCTTCATCAGCAACTAAGCTAATATATTCCTTTAACTGATTTTAGTTCCACCGGCTCTCTTTGAACGGTATTGAAGGCAACAAAACAAAGTTGAGAAATAATAAGTCAAAATAAATATGCTGCTTTTCGGAGTAAAGTCACGAATTTTGTGATGCGATATGCACAGAAAACATAAGTTGCCAAAATTCGGATTAAAAAAAACAAACAAATTCTGATTGTGAACAGAAGTTGGGCCCTTTAATTACTTTAAAAAAACCAAGAGATTGAGTTTAGAACAAAACATATCGACAAAGCCAGTTGTCAGTTCTAATCGAAGATGTGTGTTAGCAACAGACAACCATCAAATAACCGGGATGTGAGTAATCATGTTATAGAGATTTTATGATAAAAATGACGAACACTTGACTAACTGTGTGTCATCGAAATTTTCACTACTGTATGTTTGATAACTCGTACCACTTTCCAAGAAAAAAAATATGGATAGGGTTTGAATAAAATCTGATGACACATTAAAATGTAAAATTTAATTTGTATTTGCCAATGTGAGTCATCAATATGTCCTCTTGATGAAGTTGAATTAGTCCGTTTCAATACAATTATGTTTGCAAGAAGTTAAAGTCAAGCCCACACGCCGCCGTAGTCTTTCTGACATTTGTGAGGAAGGTGGTGCATAAAGCCATTGTCCATCTATGCTTTAAATTACTAAGTTAAAATGAAGCTGGAAACACAATTGACGGGCAAGTAACCGCGTAACTTTTCTTTAGTTTACAATCTCACGTGTATCGGCAGGGGCGTTTTCTGGCCCTCAAACTAACTTCTTCGTTTGTATTTTGATAAAACGAATCCATATTCGTAAGTCATCGTAAAACTAATATATTCGTCCATAAACGAATTGATAACTCCATAAAATATACTATCTGTTAGCTCGCATAGACCATTTAAATTGTTTGCGGCTCTCGTCCGCAAACCTATAAGCTCGTCGTTTGTTGACATTGCGGAATCTAACTAACTAATTCATTTTTCAATTTCAAATTAAAAAATACGAAGATCTCCAAACTTTTAAATTAGGGCAAAAATGAAAAATTTGTAACTTCTTCTATCCGGAAAAACACAGACAACTGTCTGTTTTTTTATGCAAGCAATTTCTTCATTTTGGCGGAGAATGTGATTTTTATACCAATAAAAAGTATTTTTGCCCTAGATGTTCTTATTTTATGCTGTGAGATTGTTATTCTATCCCTGAACTGGATTTGAACTCAATCCGTCTCCTATACACTTGACCGATCAATATTTGAAACCCTTCAGCCCATCAGTGACTCATGTGCTTATCTCTTCATACCTCTCCACACTCCAGATTATTTTTTGACTCATCTTTTAAAACTTCTGTACCATACAAACAGCACGTGCTATAACAACAATCATATTTCTACCCTTACATACAATTAGAATGATATGAGTTGCCAAAATTCAAGCTTTTTTTTCAGAAATTTTGATTATCGCGACTGTACGAGGCTTTGAACGTCATCGTAAAACTAAATGATTGACTTCTGAAATAGTAAATACGCATATAATCTGTGTATTGTACAAGCCGAAATGGTGTCTGAAAAGTAAACAAAATTCAAATAACCTGGAGGAACAGTCATTCATTCTCAGCCCAAGTAAGCCCAAAACAACACTTTAACGTACATTTCCGAGACAAGTAGCACTAAAAAGCTTATATATTGCACTTCTTGAGAAAGATAGCCGATAATTTTAACGTTTCCCTTAAATGGCAAAATATCAACACGTTCGCAGCTCATGCCACTTTAACTTAAACTTTGATGTGCATAATGTAATAATTTATCTATAAAACGTAAAAGTGGTCTTTTATCATAGAAATATCATAGAAATTAAAAATTTACATTTTACAATATTAAATTGCAACCTTTACATTCTGCAATCTTACAAAAGGGTTCTTCAAGGGTTCTACATCCCCCCCCCTGAGGTTCTTCCCGGAACGTGGAAAGGTTCTGTCCTTTTTAAACCTCGAAAATGTCAAATGAGAGAATTTTGCTTAAGGTTTGATTACATTACTAAAAAGGTGAATTGAATTGTGGGATATAAAATGGACTCGCACTTTGAAGTGATCAACTTGTTACAAGCTCATCGTGGAGAGGCGTGCATATTTATGGACAATAAAACACACGGACAATCTTCTTGGCTAAAATAACCTTGGGAACATCTAGTTTCTAATTGTGTTAAACGTATGGGGAGGGGGTTATGATATTTAGACCCTTAAACCCTATCGTAGGTTGTTGTGATAAACTAAAAGCCCATGGCTTCACGACAAGCAGCCTGAAGTTAGCACCAGATTCGGGATTCGGGATCCGGGATTCGAATCCCAAAGTTAGCACCGGGTTCGGGATTCACGACAACACTTTTCTGTGCATAATACATTCCGTCCGTCATGCCGATCCGTTCAGAAACCCATAACACATTAACCCAGAAGGTGATTGCGTCCTATAACTCGCTCTTTTTAAAACTTCTATTTTCTGCGATTATTTCTCTAATATTTCTGTTTATCTGAACAAACATTAAGGATCATTCGAGAATTAGCTAAATGAAGTTTATAAAGGAAGTTATATACATACCCTCATATTGCAGTTTTTCCTGGGATGTTTAATGGTGTGAACGTAGTAATGTCTCATACACTTATTCTCCCGTCGAATAGAAACCATCCACGGTATTAAGAGATATATCGTTAGAATAGTGATAGAACTGTGCCTCCATTTCAGGGACACAAACATTCTTCTCTTGAGGTTGAAAGTCCATTAAAAGTCTAGGCGTTGAGCAGTCTTCTATCTTGAAATTGAAAACACTGCATATAATATAAAAATTATATTAAAGTGGCAGTCCACATCGCTTATAGCTTCTTGTGGCTTTGCGATGCAGCCCCCCCCCCCCACTCCCCCCACCACCACCCACCACTCTCCTTACCACTTCTCCAAGAGCCTGGTGCTTTAAATATACAACATATATAGACACTGTCCGTACAAATGAGGCAATTATACGAAACATTTAAATGTGATCGTAGCTTCTTATAAAGCTTCTTTCTTCATAGTATTGTAATGTAAGATGTTTTCGTTTTCCTACTCTCTTTTCCTACTCGACTTTCTTTTTTTGGCCGGCTGATAAGGGGAGGGGTGGGGGGGTGAGGGGACGATGGGGGGGGGGGGGTGAGGGGGGCGCCCCTGAACTCCACTTAAAGTGACATGAGCTGACAAAATCAGTACCTTGACATTAAAATAAAATAAAAATATCGGTAAAACCACAAACACAAATGAGCGGAAGATATATACTATAGTAATGGGCAAAATTAAAAAAGCCGTAAAGTATTATTAGATTTTGGAGTCTTTTTGCTAATTAAAACTATCTTAACCTACATCTCCCAGAGTGATATCAGCGGAAATCTCTTATTGTGAATGTCTTATTTACAATTACGAAAGTTTCCATCTGATTCACAGCTCATGTCACTTAAAAGTGACATGAGCCGCCAAAATGTTGATATTTTTATGTTAAAACAGAATGTTGAAATTATCGGCTATTTTTCTCAACACGTATAATTCAGAAGCTTTATAATGCTTCTAGTCTCGAGAATATACGATAAAGTATTGTTTTGAACTAACTTTGGCTTACAATGAATAAATGGTCGTTCCGGTTATTTAAATTTTGTTTACTTTTCGAACACTATTTCAGTTCGTATACTGTACTATAGTACTGTATATAGTACCGTATACTGTATATATTACCACATACTGAATAGATTTTCCTCTTTCCAACGACAATCACTTTGTTTTCCGATGACCGTCAAAGCCTCTCACTGTCGTGCCGATCAGAAATTATGAAAAAGTGTGAATTTTGGCAGCCCACAAAAAAAAAAAATCAAAAGATAACTTTTTTACCTACATACCTCTTTGGCGTTAAGATGCTAAAAGTCCATTTTCCATTATTGTAAAGAGTATAAAAAAACGCTTATACATGCCGACTCCCCAATCCAGTCTTCGTGTAGCATTTATGGAAGGCCTTCCTACCCGTCACTGTCAGATTGTGAAATATTTAAGCTCATACCCACATTCTCTCCGAGATTGCACCCCCTCCCCCCCACACCCACAAACCAAAACATATAAATACGGAGAGAACGAGATTTTTAAAGTGATGGCATATTCCGTTAAGGGACACGTATGTTCGAACCAAAAGTATAAATCCTACCACAAAAAAAAAACGAAATGTTAAAAAAGAAAAGAAAAAAACAGAGGGAAAATAAATCAATGAACCTAACAAAAACGAAATAGGCCTGCTACACTTTAAAAGGGTTAAACACGAGTGATTTGTGGTACGTGACAGTTGACTAAAGATCAAATCCTCTACCGATCCCGTTTGTGTTCTTTTCGATACCCAACTTATCTAGGATTAGTACAAGCCTCGAGATAAACTTTATAAATGAGGAGTTCTCTTATAAAATTGCAGCCGAAGATGTCTACCTTTGACACAACCGTTGACATTTTGACATATAGGCGACTGAATGCCAGTAAAAATAAATTCTTGAAACAATGCATCTACCTGAACAGGTGCCGTGTAACTAATATTGATTTAAAGAGGCAAGTGCTCCCAAACTTCCCACTGTTTTTATAAATTCTGATTGTCAAGACAATAGATTAAGCAAAAAATTAATGAATAACATTACTAAATGATTGACGTTCAAATGAAGAAAACCTATACTGTAACGGTATATGGCTTACGTGGATAGACATAGTGTTGGGAAAACAAGACACTTTTCAAATGGAATGAGTAGCCAAAATTTCGTTAAAACAAAATTAGCTTATGGTTGGTATTTTGTGTAAGAAAGAACAGATTAAGAGGTTTTCGCTGACACAAATCATGAATATGTAAGTTAAGGTAGTTTTGAAAGCAGTAACACCCCCCCCCCCCCCCCACAAAAAAAAATGAACTCGGCTATTTGAATTTATTACGTTATAAGCCCACATCTTCCGCTCTTATGGGTAAGTAACTTTAATAATATTTTTTATTTCAACGTTAATCCCTTAGTTTTTCAAGGTACTTCAAACGTTACACTTCTGTTGACATACAAAAGATATGAACAAAATCCTAATTTTTGCAGTTTATGCCACTTTAAATAACCAGGTTCATTCAATAAGTCAATAAGGCGAAAAATGTACTTATGGATAACAACTTCTTGGTTTATTGGGGGACTACGTTTCAATGTAGTTCTTACATTGTACATCCATTTTGATAACGATGTAAGAGCTACATCGAAACGTCGTCAAACAATAAACCAAGAAGTTGTTATCCATAAGTAATTCTTCACCTTATTTTAACCTTTCAATTTCTAAATGCCATTGAAATATTTGTCAGGTTCATTGACTTTGACCCATACGCGCTGACTTAACTGCATTCCCGTTCGTTATGAAGAATATTGTCATTAAAAAGCTTCTAGTTAGTACTTCTTGAGAAAAATAGCTGGTATTTTCTCTATGATTTTACGGAAAATGTAAACATTTTGGCTCATGGCATTTTATAATTAGAATGGATTTGCTGAAGAATTTAAGATTCTCTCTGCGTTTTGAATAGCTGTTCGGATTTCTTTCAATTAAAGCTTTTGAATAAATCTAATGATAAAGTTAAGAATTTCTTAAATGAGAAATTAAGACACAGGTTAAATGTTGTCAAAAGCTATATACAATTTGAGAATGTTACCTGAAGAATTGATATCAAAATAAGTCACTCATTAATGAAAGGGTTATTATAAAATATATCATATAGAAACTGTCTACGAGTAAAGCATTCAAATGAAAATTTTTAGCCAAATATGATAGGTATATGTACAGCATACAGAGTAACCCCTTCGGTTGAAATTAAGGAAACCGACTTTACATAAAACAAACCCAAATTCTTTGTTAATTGGACTGACCGAGACGTTCAGATAAAGATGATAGAAAGACAATAGGGTCAACATAGTCTCTCAAACCTGACAGTTTCTAGTATTTCTGAGACAAAGTTTGTTAATGATATTGTACAGTAAGATCGCTCACAGGGTTCAAAATGACGGGAGAAATGTTTCGCCTTTTGATGTTTGCAGATATGATTTTCCACGTGCTAACTACTACGATCATACAATACACTTACCTGAATTATTTACATAATTCCATGTAAAAACGTCGAATTTTAAAGCTGCTCGCTGAATGACTGTAATCACTCGCTGTAGGAAACATGAAACAGTTTGGGTTCCGTGGAAAGAGTTTTTTGAAAACCGTAAAGTCTTACTTTTCTAGTCTACATAAGCACACAACACAGATGGTTTACAGAAACTACGGCTCAGTATAAATAATCTCGGGGATTACTTAAACGCTGAACGATTTAACATCCATGTTTTATTGCTTTAAGCCGGGGTACCACATCACAGGTGTCTTTTACGACTTTTCCTGCACTTTGATATCCGTAAAGTTACGCCCTTCTTCAAGCTACAGACACCAGTCATATCCTCACGACATTGCAAGTTTCTCTCTACTAATTCGAATTTCATATGAATGTAAAAAGGTCTTTAGTTGTCATCTTAGCGAACTTTGAAACATTATCTCGTGATGGAATTCTAATCAAAGAATATGATAGTTTTTCCATGTGATTTTCTTTTAATATCATTGGGCTGTCGAAATATGGAGTCTAATATGAAAACTAATTTAAACCGTCGTTCCTCAGTGGTTTACATCTCGTTATGAAGAATTTTCTTTGTACCAGGTATTATTTTCAAAGTATTTGAACACGATTGATTGATGATTTACGCCACTTTCATTTTTATAGCAGCGTTGTCACGTTTAGGGGAGCTCTTTACCCGGCGGAAGTCCCTGGCTTTTGTGTGGTTAGTTCTTTAGCTTATTGGCGCCTGAATGATGTATACGCCATACTAGTGAGTAATTATTACATTGGGCGATTAAAAATACACTTTTGATTTAGCTAACGATATCCTGAATAAATTGTATAGCGTATTGCCATTAATGGTGATTTCTTATCGCCAGAATGTTGCCCTTTATGATCACAATCGTTTCTGCAACATCAGTTAGCCAACAGACTCCATACACCAATGACTTATCGGTCGGTGCAGACTTTCCAGGGGGTGCTTAACTTTTTTCTTTGTGTATATATTTGTATATCTGTAAATCGTATACGGGTGTAAGCTCACTTGTATTGCCGAGTCAGTAGGTCGTTCTCTGATAACGCACGCTTGGCATCTTTCTTTTGGCACAGTTTGGTGTGGAAAAAAATCGTAGAGATATGGTTTTGGTGGCGATGGAAAGGAAAATTTACCCTGCCTGTACTGTATTGACTAATTTCTTTCATTTTCCTCTCCTTTGAAGCTG
Source organism: Lepidochitona cinerea (assembly GCA_963971465.1). Taxonomy (NCBI): domain Eukaryota; kingdom Metazoa; phylum Mollusca; class Polyplacophora; order Chitonida; family Tonicellidae; genus Lepidochitona; species Lepidochitona cinerea. The sequence continues at coordinate 13,198,700 of OZ020562.1, read as the reverse complement.
GGTTAAAACTATGGGCTCATACACCCCAGTCGAATAAAACCGGTCCATGGCACAAGCGTGCATGCATGTGTGAATCTTTATGCCAGTTTTACAAGATAGGACCCATGCGGGCAGATTAGAGACGTTTGAGTTGACATCGTTCCCTGGAATCTTCGGTTAGGTATAAAATTGTTGAATGATGAAAAAAATATATTAGAATATGCTTCCGGGATATCAAACCATTTGTTATTCGCACACATTTTCTGTTCGTACATATCGCAGGATCAACTGGTACTTTTTCCATTATCTTGGCATTCAAATTCTATTAAAAAGTAAGGCATTTAGCTCTTCAGGCCACTTTCAATAGGTTTAGATATATATAAAAAAATATATATTCATTTTTTATCAAAAAACGTAACCCCCCTCCCTACACACACACACCACAACTACATCAGCATATTTTAGGGTTGCGTCACCTTTAATCCCTAAAGCCCGGTATACACTGAGAGTTTTGCTGCGACCCGACCCGACGCGACTGTACCCGACTCCAGTCGTGTTCAGTCGGCTTTAGTTGCGTCGCGTCGTAGACCGGTATACACTGCACACAACTGAAGTCATCGGGAGACTTGACGTTCGGAACTCTCTAGCAGAAAAAGGTGCAAAAAAGACGCTTGTTTGACGTCACGTGACTGTAGTAAAGTTTCTGATTGGCCTACGGATTCAGACTCTCTACGACGATCGTCGCAAGAGTGGATACACTGTCTGACCAGACCCGACTCAACCCGATTCTTAACAAAATATCTAGCACGTCCAGATCACTCCCGACCCGACGCAACTGTAGCCGACTGACACCGATTTGCGTCGTGGACTGGTATACACTACACATTTTCTGTGCGACGCGACGCGATTTTCCATTCGGGTCGGGTCGGGTCGCAGCAAAACTCTCAGTGTATACCGGGCTTTACGCAATACCGATGATGGTATTAACAGAGAAACCAGTTGTGACCCAAACATTTTTGTAAGACAATGTTTCTTACGTTACAGCAAAACTAGAAAAGGAACGAATTGAAAATAAAGAAAATGAAGCCAATGTTTATTTTGGAATATGAAAACAAATCTATACAAAGTTTATGTTGTTACATGTTAAAATCATAACCTTTATATTCTAGATTTGTTAAAAGTTGAATCGATATGTACAAAAAAAGACAAATATGATATGAAAGAAAATGTTAAACATCCTGGTAACTCTAATCAATGAGACTGATACTATACACAAACTATAAACACATTTAAAACATTTAAACACATTTAAAACTCCTCAAATATCCAACCGTAATATACAATTCTCCAAATATAAAAAATATACATTTTTTTAGTATTTCTATAGATTCTAACTATTGTTAAATTATTCCCATTGTGTGATTCAATATTATCCCCTGCTTTAAAGCTAGCTGGGACAATTCGTACTGGGACATTCGTTGGCTTAGCCTTTCGGACATTTGTTAAGAAAGCCAATTGATACGAACTTACCAAAAGTAAAACCACTAAAATTAAACATAGGACACATTATACGTGCCCAGTTAGGTTTAAAATGTATAAGTGGGAGTATGAAACATACGCAAAATCGAAGCCGGATTACAACGACAGCGATCAGAAACCGGTTAGCTTGAGTTTTTTATTGCTCTCATTTCAGGCCTTTTTGTCTGTGTTCTATTCTCTAAAATTTGTCACCAGACGTCTCTCAAACCTGATCGTCTCTCGTATTATCTCAGATAAAGTTCGTAAATGATATAGTACTGTAAGATTGCTCACACGGTTCAAATGATCAGGACGCTTGTATGCGTGTCCCGGCTCCGACTTTGTTTACATTGCCGGTACGAAACAATTCAAAACAATCAATCTCAAATTAAAAATACAAATGATGCCAAAACTTTAAAGTTTGGTCAAAAATATAGATATTATGCCTGTCTCGGAAACATACAGAAAACCGTGCACTTTTTTTTAGCGTAAACAGTATACTGGATTTTTAGAAATATATTTGCGTCCTTTGAATGCGCATCAGGCCGTTTTCGTAAAGAATATAAAAATTACCTTAAAAAGAAGACACTGCCTAATTTTGTAGTTAATTTTTGTTGACCTTTAGATTAGTAGAAAACTAAAGAAATGACCAATCTCGGATGAAAAGCTGTATCCTAAATCGACTTTTCGCCAAAAATTACATTTTAAAGAGTTATTCGGGGAATTTCCTGTTGCTTGGTTTCTGTCTGACAGTCAGTAAACAAGCAGCCGAGAATGCACCACACGCGTACCGCCATACGGCTTGCACAGTGCAGCTAACCCAGGTTAGTTCTCAGGTAGCAAACAAAGTAGACAAAGGAACCTATCCAGTGGTCCGTATGAGCTAGGAAAGTTACCAGTGGTCATATGGAAACCTCATCTTTATATAAACAACAGTCGACTAGCACACATTTTAACAATCTTCGTTTTGCTGATTTCGGTTTCCATTAGAATGGAAACCACGTTTACAGAGAGTTTCAAACATAACTTATTTTTTGGGTTGATATCTCAAAACCAGCCAATGACATCGGCGCTATTTGAAATTAGACCAAACTGTCACATCAACAACACACAGGGTTCAAAGATTTTTCCGTTTCAAGCAATAGAGACAAAGATTAAATTTTATAAATTTTTTTTGAGGTTTGAATTAAACCGCGGTCATTTGTTAGTGTATATCCAAACCTCATAGAGGCCATCATAAATTAAAGGGGCAGATAACAAAAATCCACTTTCATTAATAAAGTTTAGAAGATAAAGCGCATTAATATTCCCTTCCCAACTGTACCAGATACATATTCTTGCGATTTTTGCAGTCAGTAAAGTTTATCAAACACTGTTTAAAATCCAGTATTTCATTTCACCCACTTCAAAGTCCGTTTTGGAAAAAAAGCTCCACGTTTCTTGAAACATAAACGGGAGAGAAAACAAATAACCACTTTAGGGTCCAGAAGAAGCGCGCTAATTCTTTTCCGATTGTACCAAGCAAATAATTTTGCGAGTTTTTTCGATTTAGAGGGAAGTTAATGAAAGATCACAAAATGCCCAACAAAATGGTCAACTTTAAAAATCTCCCATTTAAGCCTAGGTTAATATCATCCACTTCAAGGCCTTCGAAACTCAACAATATGGCACACATTGTAATTCAATGTAAGTTTCATAAAACTGAAAGTAAATCTTGTTGAGATAAGAAGACTTTGAAGAGAGGTGAATTAACCTGGGTTTAAATAGGAGGTTTTGAAAGTTGACCAATTTGCTATATGTGTGAAACATTATTCCAGTAGCCTATTCTATAAACTTCATCATGGCGCATAAGTTCTCGCAGAAATATGTGTTTAGTACCTTTGGAAAGGGAAAAATAACGGGCTCATTTGGACCACAAAAGTATTTTATAGAACCCTTTTAAAAGAACCTTTCTGAAAAATATGGTTTTACGAAAAAATGGTCTGCGCGGTATTTAAAGGCGATGTAAGCCTTGGAAAGGGTAAAACTAACATAGGCTTAAATGGAGGACCTTTTGAAGTTGACCAATTAATTTTCTGCAATAAATATATATTTGTTACCGTTTAAACGGAAAGGCAACCCTCTTCATTTGAAATGAAGGCGAGCGTTTCTTTTTTAAATTTTCTTCTCCATTAAGCAGTTGAAAGTAACACCGCTCCAAAATAGTTTTGAGGGCCAACAACAAATCTATCTCTGAAGGAATGGGTCGAACTTCGAACAGCCAGCTTGTCTTGACCCTCAAGCCAAAATATACCTTGGTGCGACAACGTGTCCAACGGATAGAAGTCCAATTGCTCATTGTTCAGGGAAAGATAACTCCGTCCTCTGGAACAAAAAATAAAATAAAATGAAACTGAAAAATAAAAGCAGCTAATCTGTACATAGGCCCTATCCTAGCCCGGATTATCGGTCTTACGGCGACTGGTATTATATGGCTGCTAATGTTTCTTGTCGCACACGGAGAGAAAAAAAATTCGGCAGAGCCCAGATTTCTCGGCTAGGCCCTATCCCTGGTAGGCTACGTTCTAAACATACTCCATTTTTATTCCAAAGACAAAACAGGAAAGCAATTCTTCAGGTATTTCTATTGCATGTTAGAGCAATACATTATTTTCAAACATCGTTATTTCATCGACAAGGAAGAAAGCAAGGTTGTATGCTAGTCTATTCTATGTTGCATATTGGTGCACTGTGCATATCTGCTGTGATATATTCACTACTTTTATTTCATTTATTGGGTAGGAAACCAAGGCTAGAAGGCGTCCTTATTTCATTTATAGATTAGGAAACCAAGGCTAGAGAACTTCCTTATTTCATTTATTAGGTAGGAAACCAAGGCTAGAGGGCTTCCTTATTCCATTTATTAGGTAGGAAACCAAGGCTAGAAGGCGTCCTTATTTCATTTATAGATTAGGAAACCAAGGCTAGAGGGCTTCCTTATTTCATTTATAGGATAGGAAACCAAGGCTTAAGGGCTTCCTTATTTCATTTATTAGGTAGGAAACCTAGTGTACAGGGCTACCTTATTTCATTTATAGGGTACGAAACCTAGTGTACAGGGCTACCTTATTTCATTTATAGGGTACGAAACCTAGTGTAAAGGGCTTCCTTATTTCATTTATTGGGTAGGAAACCAAGGCTAGAAGACCTCCTTATTTCATTTATTGGGTAAGAAACCAAGGCTAGAGGGCTTCCGTATTTCACTTATAGCGTAGGAAACCAAGGGTAGAGGGCGTCCTTATTTCATTTACTGGGTAGGAAACCAAGGGTAGAGGGCGTCCTTATTTCATTTATTGGGTAAGAAACCAAGGCTAGAGGGCTTCCGTATTTCACTTATAGCGTAGGAAACCAAGGGTAGAGGACTTCCTTATTTCATTTATTGGGTAGGAAACCAAGGCTAGAGGGCGTCCTTATTTCGTTCATGGGTAGACAACCAAGGCTAGAGGGCTTCCGTATTTCACTTATAGCGTAGGAAACCAAGGGTAGAGGGCGTCCTTATTTCATTTACTGGGTAGGAAACCAAGGGTAGAGGGCGTCCTTATTTCATTTATTGGGTAACAAACCAAGGCTAGAGGGCTTCCGTATTTCACTTATAGCGTAGGAAACCAAGGGTAGAGGACTTCCTTATTTCACTAATGGGTAGGAAACCAAGGCTAGAAGGCGTCTTTAATTCATTTATAGGGTAGGAAACCAAGGCTTGAGGAATTCCTTATTTCATTTATTTGGTAAGAAACCAAGGCTGGAGGGCTTTCTTATTTCATTTACTGGGTAGGAAACCAAGGGTAGAGGGCGTCCTTATTTCATTTATTGGGTAGGAAATCAAGGCTGGAGGGCTTCCTTATTTCGTTTATTGGCTAGGAAACCAAGGCTGGAGGGCTTTCTTATTTCATTTACTGGGTAGGAAACCAAGGGTAGAGGGCGTTCTTATTTCGTTTATTGGCTAGGAAACGAAGGCTGGAGGGCTTCCTGATTTCATTTATTGGGTAAGAAACCAAGGCTAGAGGGCTTCCGTATTTCACTTATAGCGTAGGAAACCAAGGGTAGAGGGCGTCCTTATTTCATTTACTGGGTAGGAAACCATGGCTAGAGGGCGTCCTTATTTCGTTTATTGGGTAGACAACCAAGGCTAGAGGGCTTCCGTATTTCACTTATAGCGTAGGAAACCAAGGGTAGAGGGCGTCCTTATTTCATCTACTGGGTAGGAAACCAAGGGTAGAGGGCGTCCTTATTTCATTTATTGGGTAAGAAACCAAGGCTAGAGGGCTTCCGTATTTCACTTATAGCGTAGGAAACCAAGGGTAGAGGACTTCCTTATTTCACTAATGGGTAGGAAACCAAGGCTAGTAGGCGTCTTTAATTCATTTATAGGGTAGGAAACCAAGGCTAGAGGAATTCCTTATTTCATTTATTTGGTAAGAAACCAAGGCTGGAGGGCTTTCTTATTTCATTTACTGGGTAGGAAACCAAGGGTAGAGGGCGTCCTTATTTCATTTATTGGGTAGGAAATCAAGGCTGGAGGGCTTCCTTATTTCGTTTATTGGCTAGGAAACCAAGGCTGGAGGGCTTTCTTATTTCATTTACTGGGTAGGAAACCAAGGGTAGAGGGCGTTCTTATTTCGTTTATTGGCTAGGAAACCAAGGCTGGAGGGCTTCCTGATTTCATTTACTGGGTAGGAAACCAAAGCCAGACTGTGTCATTATTTCATTTATTGGGTAGGAAACCAAGGCTAGAAGACCTCCTTATTTCATTTATTGGGTAAGAAACCAAGGCTAGAGGGCTTCCGTATTTCACTTATAGCGTAGGAAACCAAGGGTAGAGGGCGTCCTTATTTCATTTACTGGGTAGGAAACCAAGGGTAGAGGGCGTCCTTATTTCATTTATTGGGTAAAAAACCAAGGCTAGAGGGCTTCCGTATTTCACTTATAGCGTAGGAAACCAAGGGTAGAGGACTTCCTTATTTCACTAATGGGTAGGAAACCAAGGCTAGAAGGCGTCTTTAATTCATTTATAGGGTAGGAAACCAAGGCTAGAGGAATTCCTTATTTCATTTATTTGGTAAGAAACCAAGGCTGGAGGGCTTTCTTATTTCATTAACTGGGTAGGAAACCAAGGGTAGAGGGCGTCCTTATTTCATTTATTGGGTAGGAAATCAAGGCTGGAGGGCTTCCTTATTTCGTTTATTGGCTAGGAAACCAAGGCTGGAGGGCTTTCTTATTTCATTTACTGGGTAGGAAACCAAGGGTAGAGGGCGTTCTTATTTCGTTTATTGGCTAGGAAACCAAGGCTGGAGGGCTTCCTGATTTCATTTACTGGGTTGGAAACCAAAGCCAGACTGTGTCATTATTTCATTTATTGGGTAGGAAACCAAGGCTAGAAGACCTCCTTATTTCATTTATTGGGTAAGAAACCAAGGCTAGAGGGCTTCCGTATTTCACTTATAGCGTAGGAAACCAAGGGTAGAGGGCGTCCTTATTTCATTTACTGGGTAGGAAACCAAGGCTAGAGGGCGTCCTTATTTCGTTTATTGGGTAGACAACCAAGGCTAGAGGGCTTCCGTATTTCACTAATAGCGTAGGAAACCAAGGGTAGAGGGGGTCCTTATTTCATTTACTGGGTAGGAAACCAAGGGTAGAGGGCGTCCTTATTTCATTTATTGGGTAAGAAACCAAGGCTAGAGGGCTTCCGTATTTCACTTATAACGTAGGAAACCAAGGGTAGAGGACTTCCTTATTTCACTAATGGGTAGGAAACCAAGGCTAGAAGGCGTCTTTAATTCATTTATAGGGTAGGAAACCAAGGCTAGAGGAATTCCTTATTTCATTTATTTGGTAAGAAACCAAGGCTGGAGGGCTTTCTTATTTCATTTACTGGGTAGGAAACCAAGGGTAGAGGGCGTCCTTATTTCATTTATTGGGTAGGAAATCAAGGCTGGAGGGCTTCCTTATTTCGTTTATTGGGTAGGAAACCAAGGCTAGAGGGCTTCCGTATTTCACTTATAGCGTAGGAAACCAAGGGTAGAGGGCGTCCTTATTTCATTTACTGGGTAGGAAACCAAGGGTAGAGGGCGTCCTTATTTCATTTATTGGGTAAGAAACCAAGGCTAGAGGGCTTCCGTATTTCACTTATAGCGTAGGAAACCAAGGGTAGAGGACTTCCTTATTTCACTAATGGGTAGGAAACCAAGGCTAGAGGGCTTCCTTATTTCATTTATTTGGTAAGAAACCAAGGCTGGAGGGCTTTCTTATTTCACTTACTGGGTAGGAAACCAAGGGTAGAGGGCGTCCTTATTTCATTTATTGGGTAGGAAATCAAGTCTGGAGGGCGTCCTTATTTCATTTATTGGGTAGGAAACCAAGGCTAGAAGACCTCCTTATTTCATTTATTGGGTAAGAAACCAAGGCTAGAGGGCTTCCGTATTTCACTTATAGCGTAGGAAACCAAGGGTAGAGGGCGTCCTTATTTCATTTACTGGGTAGGAAACCAAGGCTAGAGGGCGTCCTTATTTCGTTTATTGGGTAGACAACCAAGGCTAGAGGGCTTCCGTATTTCACTTATAGCGTAGGAAACCAAGGGTAGAGGGCGTCCTTATTTCATTTACTGGGTAGGAAACCAAGGGTAGAGGGCGTCCTTATTTCATTTATTGGGTAAGAAACCAAGGCTAGAGGGCTTCCGTATTTCACTTATAGCGTAGGAAACCAAGGGTAGAGGACTTCCTTATTTCACTAATGGGTAGGAAACCAAGGCTAGAAGGCGTCTTTAATTCATTTATAGGGTAGGAAACCAAGGCTAGAGGAATTCCTTATTTCATTTATTTGGTAAGAAACCAAGGCTGGAGGGCTTTCTTATTTCATTTACTGGGTAGGAAACCAAGGGTAGAGGGCGTCCTTATTTCATTTATTGGGTAGGAAATCAAGGCTGGAGGGCTTCCTTATTTCGTTTATTGGCTAGGAAACCAAGGCTGGAGGGCTTTCTTATTTCATTTACTGGGTAGGAAACCAAGGGTAGAGGGCGTTCTTATTTCGTTTATTGGCTAGGAAACCAAGGCTGGAGGGCTTCCTGATTTCATTTACTGGGTAGGAAACCAAAGCCAGACTGTGTCATTATTTCATTTGAAGGATAGAAAAGTAGGACTTCACTTTACCGTATTTCATATATAGAAACCTTTGAAATTGCATTTCCTTTTAACTTGGCCACCCAGCTTGATGGGCGGTGAGATGGGAGAATACAAAGCTTCGAACGGGAGTATTATTTTCAAGTTAACATAGGCGTGGTGTAAAACTCAATCAATCAATCGATCAATCAATCAAGCTTAGTTAAGAATTCACCTACCGATCATCTTGAGTCTTGAAGCTTGACAGTAGTACCACCGTTCTCTGACCCCTTTTAAGTATTGTGTCATAGCCACATGCTGGATTTCTCAAAGTTGACCCGCCAGCATAGCTACAGAAACAAACTCCAGAATTATGCAAAATATAATTGCGATTTCGTTAAAACAAACTAATATGGTTTGAAATTCCATTGAAATTTTCATATTTATTCAACAGCAACTTTCATAGTGGATAAAACTCCAGTTTCTGGTAGAGAAATGTGTATATTTCGAAATACACCATCGATTTTTAAGACCAAGAACGGAGCCGACCGAAAACACCCTCGGCTTTTTACGATGTTCAAGACTGAAACAAAAAAATCCGTTCTCAAACAAGGCCTATTACAGTGTCATACATGAAAATTTTATTGCAGCGTTTTAAGTACTTTCAATAAGTTTTTCAGCGTATTATATAAGAACCATAAGAACACTATATCTTCCGTTTGTTCTAACTTTTATAACGTTATAACGTTTGTTGTGACTTAATTGTCAAAAAACCCAAAAACAAAACCATTATGATCTAACCTTCTCCCGTTCACAGTAACTTGTGAATACACCATATACAATCCCGTCTGTTGGATTTTGATGTAACGGTTGTCATAAGATATTCCTCCAATCCTCGGCGTGTCCTCTACTGGAGCCCAACGAAAGTAAGCATCTGAGAAGAGATAAAGAAACCCACATAAACGCCAACATTGGGGCTTGAGAGTTGTTCAATGTCAACCATTGTGTCCTTAATTCATATAAATTGTTACCTCTATTTAGAGGCAAACAATCAAGAAATAAATAGCTGAATATATTTAACACGTCAGACTGGGGAGGTAAAAAGCTTACAATTTTGGACATATGTTTAAGAATAAGATAAAATGTAAGAATGTAATGCCCATCAAGTCTTTTAGAACCAGCATCTCAACAAACAGTGATGAATGTAGTTTTGGACTATATTGATTGATTGTTTTAAGGATGGATTACCATTAAAAACCAAAACACATAGGACAACTTGTACTACTTTGTACATGGTGATGTTTAATATGAGCTTTCGAGAGAAACTACTCTCATCATCAGAAATTACAGCAGAAATTGTTGCTGTAATTTCTGATGATGAGAGTAGTTTCTCCCGAAAGCTCATATTAAACATCACCATGTACAAAGTAGTACAAGTTGTCCTATGTGTTTTGGTTTTAGTAAAACCGCTCCATAGAAGAATCGATTACCATTAAGAATGGTATTTTATAGGGAGCGCAAATCACGTGTGAATTCCACATATTTCCTGTCACCGAACAGTCACCAACCTGTCACCAACAGTACCGAACACATATTTTTTCGATCTTTTTTCACCCGAAAGAGAAGTCAAGTAAAGATCATAATGTAAAACTAATTGGTCAACTTTCAAAGTCTTCCATTTGAGTTAATTTCGTCCACTTTAAAAACCAATTTGGCCCGCAGACCAGATTGTAATCCCCATTTCTTCAAAACTTCCTTTGTAGATCAATTCATTTTTCCAAAAACTGAAAGGAGTTTTCTTGAGATATGAAGATTTTGAAGTTGAAATTAACCTGAATATAAATGAGAGATTTGTTTTGTAAAAGCATAATACGGTATATTATAAACTTCACCATGAGGCGTGAAAAAAATCACAGAAATATGTGTTTGGTACCGTTGGAAAGGTACATTCAACCTTTTTCTACTGAAGCGATGTTTTTCGCTTTTCGTGATAATTACCTGATGCAGTAAATATTGGGTTCGGCCTTTGAGATTCACCCTTTAAATGGACACCTGGACGCCACTAAAACAAGACATATAAAGAAAGACATAAGGAACAGAAAATATTCCTTAAACTTTGACAACCCACAAAATGATTAACATGCGTAACGAAAAGTTATCAAATTAAATCGGTGTAGATAAAAGAACATACAAGAACATAGAAATATTATACGGGTAGATCATTAACTTTTGTTAAAATATGACAAAAATATAACGTCCCTAAATGCTTCTAAATCCGCGTGGAAAAATACAGAAAACAATCTGTCATTTTCAATCTGCGTAGTATCATATATTCTAGCGGTAATTTAGCCTTTAAGAAAAGTATCATTTCATATAAATCCAATTAAAGCTCATCCGAGAACACGGTTCAGTCCCATACAAAAACAGTTATATCTCGTCAATAAATAATCCGCTAATTACATAAGAAGAAAAGGTTGATTGATGTTTTACGCCGCACTTCAGATTATTTCCCTGATGTAGCGGCGTTGACAGGTTAAGTGGGGGAGGAAACTGGGTTCTTTGTTTGGATGGAATCATCGGCGAGTACTGGGCAACTCTTGCACATACCCTGATCGGGTGCAATTATCTAGATCATAATTAACTCACCATATCGCTTAGGGCGTCTGAAAAAGAAAGATAAACATTTTGTTAGATTTAGAACTGTCGTCGGTGATATACATGTAGTTTGATAAGCGAATTCTGAAACACGTGAGATTTTGGAACCTTCGGAATTCTTATTTCCCGAAGTCACTAGTAGAATGTGTCTCCAAATTTGCCTTTGAATCAGAGGCAGCGAGATTCTCCCGAATGACGTTAAATGGAGTTTTTGAATCAATCTGACGTCAGAATCGTGTTCATTTCGTCTATGACGTAATACAACAGAGGCGTGTCACAGCGACCTGGGTTTAGATAGGAGATTTTTGATGTTGACCAATTTTGTTTTTTGTTGGTGGCATACAAAGGTATTTTATAAACTGGACCATGTGGCATGAAAACACAGCAGAAACCGTTTGATACCGTTAATTCTAACACATGTGTGATTTCCCTACAATGTTGTGAGATAGGACAAAGCTGGCGTATAAACTAGCATATACGCAGAGAACGTTGTGACGTCAAACGCCCTGACACTGAACGACGTCATCATTTTAAAATTTTGGTGACGTGATGGAACACGACGTCACTGGATGACGTCATCGCCTAAACGCTAGTGGGGATGTCAGACTGTTGTGTATATCAGGAATTTCGCCGTTAAAACTAACTCATACAGGCAGGATGATACTAATACGCGATGGCAAGACTTGAAAGGGAACTTGCATAAGCTAAAAGTATAAATATATCTTTAAAAAGTTATCAGGTCTGTTAGTAGACAAAAAAATGGTAACGCATAAAACAGTTGTTTGAAGCTAGCACCCCTATCATTTTGGAGATATAGATTCGTCCATGGGGCAATCAGGGAAAAACTATTCATATATAACGTAGGGGTTGCCAATTTTTAGTTTGAAGTAGAAAATAAAGCAAACTACTAAAATTCAGTTTTTCTTTACATTAAAATTAATGTGTTAGAATAGAAATAATGGATTGATTCTCTGCGTATACGCTGTGATAACTGCAAGAAAAAAGGAAGTGTCCACACTTTTTGAACTCGGGCCTCCGGCCCTCGTCCGAAAACAATGGACACTTCCTTTTTTCTTGCAGTTATCACAGCGTATACGCAGAGAATCAATCCATTATTTCTTAATTAAATTTATTTTTATATAACTGAGAAGTTTTTTCTTGTTTTCGTCTGCTTCAATGTGACCGAGCTGCTAGAGTTTTGATTTTGTTTTCATTGAGATTGTATTCTCGAGAAAGGTTTAGATATTTCTCATTTCAACGTAAACTATTTCATTTTTCGATGGATTTCAAATCATGTTATCCTCTTTACCATCAGAATATACTTTTAATTTCTGACATAGATTCACACATATGAAGAAATATAGGCTTTCAGAAGGAACGTACAACTACAATGATAAAAGAACATAAGAAAAAAAGTACCTTCTATTTCGTCTTGTATGAAAGCCCGACATCCACCACAGCGTCCTCCTGGGTGGGGAAAAATACCATTATGTTACAGCTGTTGTCCGTTTTCCTAATTAGTCGCAAATTTGCAAGTTGATTAAAATTTGGTTTGAACCGAATTCTATTTTTCTTTCATTCATGAATGTATATAAAAGAAAAAAACTTTGGTTCAAATTTCGATTTGATAGCATTAACATGAGTACTTCAAAAGAGTTTTTTTTTTTGTAAAATCTTAAAAACCGATTGGTGTATATCATAACATTTCCTTTTTCTATTGTATTATACATATTTTCACATACTTCTTATAGCAGCTATTTTGAGGGAATATTGTCAAATTTCATGTCTTTTTAACCTCCAAAATAGTGATTTACACTCTTTTTAACATGTTTCATAAATTTATTTCCGTCCTTTTTGTTTAATTGTATTTTTTTTTATGTAAACGGGTCTTAAAGAAAACTTCTTTTCGCCGCCATATAAGGGAAATAATCTTGATTGTGGCGTAAAACTCCAATCAATCAAAAGAGGTTTATGAATGTGTTTTCCAATATCATAATTATCAAAAGGAACTTTCCCCATCAACCTAACCAATGACGTCAAAATTTATTTAATTCAGTGAGATCAAATGTCGTGGGCGTGGAAAATGAATAATCGGCAATGATAGACGCCAGTTGGACGATGATTGTAGGATGGAATAGTGGTTAAATGATTGATTGATTGTTTGGTGTTGTACGCCACGCTCAAGATTATTTCACTTATATGGCGGCGTTGCCAGTTTATTGTGGGAGAAAACCGGGATCTATGCCTGGAGGAAACCCACGAGCTTCCTGGGGGTAACTGGCAACCATCCCACATAGGTCGTTCGAGTGAACACCCAGTCAGACAATTTTCCAATTCCTTTTTGGACTGAGTGGGATTCGAACCCGCGGCCCAGGGGCTGTTTCTCGACACCGACGTAACTTTGCGCCTGTTCGTAACGTCATGACAACATATACCTTCAACATTATGTTACGACCAAGCGCAAAGTTACGACGGGCGTAAATGTGATCAGAAACAGCCCCCAGGATCGTGGTTACCAGGAGCCATGGAAAGAAATGTCACCCAAACCCTTTCCATTGACATTTGACCTCTCCATATAATTTGGTGCTAGATGCGTCCTGTGTGACCGCTTCGTCTTTCTAAAACAAGCTGTAATTCAGGAGGAACATCCGTGTAGCCTGAACGTGGCTTTAGTTCATGTCTACGAGGAATAATAAAATAAAACTTGCTTTTCGGCCGACTGTGGGAGACGTTGGTGGCCTTGGCTTGGATTTCTGAAAAAGGAAACAATAAAACATGCTTGATTGATGTTTTGCACTCCAAAGTATATTATTGACCTTTATATCGGGGCTGCTAGGTTCAGTGGGAAGGGGAGCAGTGGCGGATTTAGGGGGGGGGGGGGGGGGGGGGGGTGCGCAGGGGGCGCGCGCCCCTTTATCAGCCGTCCATAAAAAAAAGAAGAAACAGAGAGAAGGAAAAGAGAAAAAGAGAGTAGGAAAACGAAAACATCTTACATTTACAATACTATGAAGAAGGAAGCTTTATATGGAGCTACGGTCACATTTAATTTTTTCATGAAATTGCCTCATTGGTACGGGCAGTGCCTATGTGTGTTGTATATTTAAAACACCAGTTTCTTGGAGAAGTGCTAAGGAGAGTGGTGGGGGGTGGGGGGGGGCAAAGCCACACGAAGCTAAGCGATGTGGACTGGTAGCGTTTTCGGGAGAGGGGCGGAGAGTGAAAATTACATGTACATGTAGGCAGTAGCGTAGCCAGGCATCGGGCCATGCACCCCACCCCCACCCCACCCCACCCCCTCCAAGACAAGGTCAAAAAAAATTTTACTCACAATTAGACCAGATAGGCTAAAATATAATTTCTGGGGTTTATCAAGAGAGAAATGGCAAAATTAGACATATTTTTTCCGCTTTCTCCCTCAGAATTTTTTTCACCGCCATACGGGCTATATTTATACTCTGAAAAATAATGTGTTGTTTTACACGCCGAAATGGCTTAAAACGCACTTCCGGCGATCTAGGATACAAGAGCTTCCGGGGCCTAGGCGGCCCCTGGATCTACGCCTTATGGTGCTGACCCCCCCCCCCCCGTTCACAAGACTCATGGCTACGCTATACTGCACGTGGGGCTTGCGCCCCTCTTTCACAAATTCCTGTATCCGCCCCTCTCTTTGCGAGGAAAACTCTCACCATTCAACAGGCTCACGGCAATATGGCCATCGAGTGAATTTTTTTCTTTGTAAGTGGGGTTCCAAACAGCGAGAAGATGATGGACCTATATAGGTAACTTGAAATCATATAGGGGATATATATGAATGTTGGGTCTGTTAAAAAAAACTCCAAAGACATAGGCCCTATCTAATTTTAGTAAATAATCCGCAAACGAGCTGTCTTGGGGACGATGATTGTAGAACAGCCCCAATCAAAGACTTGCGTGCTACTAAGCCGTCACTGATGCAATAATTGACGTTAAATGAGTCCAGCTTTTTATTGACATCCATTCACCTATTGTCGAATTTAAATTGAACATGCCGCCGATAAGGCACTATCTAGGATTGTTTTGAAAAAAATACCGTTTACCTTTTTGTTCATTCCGCCCTGGCTCATCTGTGGTGGGCTGTAAACAACAACAAGCAAACAAAAGTACACAAACACAAGGCCTTCTTAAATGTATGAGAACTTTCTCAACGTATGAAAACAATCGTAAGCGAATGAAATCTGTCTCACTTTAAGGGCCTGCTGGGTTAAGAAAGGACTAGATGGACGTGTTTACTGTGCTCATACACATGCGGCCAACAATTAAAATCCTAAAGAACAAGTTTGGTGTCATGAAATTGAAAGTTATATTTGTTACGTAGCGGGCATGATGACAAGCCCCCTAATGGTTTGAACTGTATGGACGATCTAACGGTACAATCTTATTATATGGACTTTATCAGAGAAAATGATCTGGTTTAAAGAACACACGGAGCCTGGCGATAAGTATGTTATTGTAAACTGCATATAAAAAGACCTGAAATGGGAGTACTTCAATTTTGAATTAAGTCATTTACTAATCATTGTTGTTGTTTTCGGGCTTTAATTCCACGACCGCGCTTACGTCCATATTTAGGCATTTTAAACATAACCGAACATACATATTGGGTCCGATGTTTAATTTTAGTGACGTTATTTGTCGTAAGCTCGTACAAATTGGCAATCTTAGCAAGAAAGGCTACGGTGGCGAGTGTGCCTTTAAAGGTTTTATGGACGACACTTGGCAATGACTTCTTTGAACATGGTCAAAACACATAGATATGGCCATTATCAAATGCCAATGTAATGCAGGCTGTGTCGGGTGGAACATCGGGCCCTGTCAAATCCTGTATATTACAGTTATATTGAGCTCTAGTTAGATCTAGACTGAACTATTGTTCAGAATCTTACTCGTCAGCATCCCTGCCAAATAAGAAAAACTTGATTCTGCGCAGTGTACTTGTCGCAGGATATACAGTGAAGACAGTTCTTTTAAATGAGCTTCAAATCATGTGCAACGAATGGCTTTAGAGTTAAGACGATTGAGGCGTACTTTTAAATTTGCACTTGTGCTAAAATCATCTGTTAATAACTCTGCAACATCTGTATTTGATTCTGTGGAATCTGATTGCCCTTAAAAATAACAATAGCCAACGAACAAAACCTTTCAATATACGGCCTTCTCGTATTTTGAATGAGGTGTGTTGTACTGAAAAGTTAAAGTGGCATGAGCTGCCAAAATGTTGATATTTGGATGTTGAAATAGAATGTGGAAATTATTGGCTATTTTTCTCAAGACGTATAATTCAGAGGCTTTTCAGTGCTTCTAGTCTCGAGAATAAACGATAAAGTATTGTTTTGAACCAACTTTGGCTTAGAATGAATGAATGGTCGTCCCGGTTATTTAAATTTTGTTTACTTTTCGAACACTATTTCGATTCGTATAGGCGACATACTGTATCGATTTTCCTCACTCCAACGCCAATCGTTTTAGTTTTTCGATGGCCTTCAAAGCCTCTTACTGTCGTGACGATCAGAAATTATATAAAAACTTAGAATTTTGGCAGCTCATGCCACTTTAATTTGGACTTCACAGGTTACACCATTTCTTCGTATGACATATGACTCGGTCAGTCGGTTGACTACGTACCATCACAGTGGTGAAGTAATATACGATCTCTACTGTGTCAGTTCATCTTCGTTGCAGTTTTTACGCATCAAAGTTCGTAAATGACGTCCCTTTTGGCGAGTTTTTCCGAGTAAAATATATATATTTCCTTCTCACTTTCTTTTGTCTTCTAGGAACTATCTCGAAGGTTGTTTCAATTCAACCAATGTTTTTCAAATATACATTTAGTCCATACACAAACACAATACAGCTCTAAGACCTGTTCAGAAATCTTTAAAGTTAGCCTGATCAATCGGCCTTTAGGCCTACTGTGATGGGAATGGAACGTTATGAGTTATATGACGCATGTACGTGGGTAGGCCTATTTATTCGTGTTTGTTTTCCGTCATATATCGACTATTTTACAACGGGTAGATATTTTTTGTGTCTGACATTAATATTTTCCGAGGCGAATTATGCTACATTACATAATGCCACACTAAATAATACGAATAGCTTTATTACAGTACACTCTTTTAGAGTTAATTTGTATGCTGACTTCTAATGTACAAATTCTGAGTGGATTTTTCACTGATCACCCTATTCGATAGAGCTGTCAGAATTACAATGCACTCGTCAAAAGGAGTTTTCCTTGGGCAAAGATCCATGTTTCTTCATCTATTGAACCTGGCAACGCCGCCATTTATGTAAAATGATTTTGAGTGCGGTGAAAAACCACAATCAATCAATCAATCGAATGTATGTCAAACCTCTCAGAGAGGCATTATTTCGGAAGATCAAGTATCCAAACTGCGAATTAAAGGGGGGTAACTCTAAAGACCTAACCGACACGGAAAAGAAAGTGTATTTTCTATTCTTGACAGGCGCTGCTGAATTACGATCGTCATATGGTTTACTTCTGCCTAAACACGCATTGGCGTTGAAATTCGTCTAAATTTGTGCTTTCTTTGCCTGCTCGCCAAGAGAATAATAAAATTTATCGAAAAAATAAATGATTGACGTAAAAAAAAATAATGCGGTATGCCTATAGTAGGCCTATGTCGATTATATGAAGCGAAATAATGTTCAAAAATTTACAAAATGTGAATAACAGGATCGAATGATCATTGATTAACGTCTAAATTACTTTTAAACCACACTTTAGCGCGCATTCTCTAGATACGTATCCATAAATATCTTCTTATATAATTTGTACTTTAAAAAATAGCCGAAGTTTTTTCAGGGTACTCTCCGATGAATGGACCACACGACATTTTCTAATTTGCACTTTTTGCAAAAAAATAGCCACCGAATTCTTAATGCTATTTGAACGGCTACAAACATTTTGACAACTCATTGAACTTTTTGAAGTCTTAGAAAAAACGTTTAGGAGCTTTCAGATTCGTCAAGAGAAAAAAAAAACATACATGTGTTTGAGTATTGTTTTTTTCAAAATGAAAATCAAATCATCTCCAACAAAGCGAAGATCAAAATAAGGACAGCATTTAAAGTGGCATGAGCTGCCAAAATGTTGATATTTTGACGTTAAAACAGAATGTTGAAATTATTGACTATTTTTCTCAAGACGTATAATTCAGAAGCGTTTTGGTGCTTTTAGTCTCGAAAATGTACGAGAAAGTATAGTTTTGAACTAACTTAGGCTCAGAATGAATGAATGGTCGTCCCGGTTATTTAAATTTTGTTTACTTTTCGAACACGCTTTCGGCTCGCACAGGCCACATACTGTATGGATTTTCTTCATCCAAACGCCAATCATTTAATTTTTCGATGGCCTTCAAAGTCTCTTAATGTCGTGACGATTAGAAATTATGAAAAAAGTGTGAATTTTGGCAGCTCATGCCGCTTTAAAGAAAAATGAAGAACTACAGGAAATGATTGATTGATTGTTTGGTGTTTTACGCCGCGTTCAAGATTATTTCACTTTTATGGCGGCGTTGTCAGTTTTATTGTGGTAGGAACTACAGGAAATAAAATATAAAGAAACATCGTAACGCAATAATCGCTTACAATCATTTACAAAAGTGTTGTCATCACCAAGATGGTGTAAAACGAAAAATCAACAAAGAGCAGAGAGAAGAAGAAACAGTAAGCACATTAATTTAACAAAGGTTTTGAAATTTAACCAAATATTGTACAAATCTATGATTATGTAACGCTTACCTTTATTTTATCAACTTTTTTGCTGTTTACCTCATCCGAAAAACCTTGCTTTGAGGTTGTAAGTCTTTTCAATGCTGCATCTTGTTCCTGTATTCGATTTTCAAGATGGCAAAATTTTTGATAAATTAAAGCGATCGCCAAAGTTTGCAGAATTATTGCGGATATTGCACAAGCAATAAAAACGTTCAATGAGCATGTCTTGCAAGAGTTTGCATATCTAGAGCAGTCCTTCCATCCGGGTCCTAATTCACGGAAGTCCCTAGCGTCTATTACCTTGAACGCTTCCTCATCTGGAGTATATCCTCCCAGAGGAACAGTCAAGAGAGGAACTGTATCCTGTAAATTTGTCATGATGATAAACAAACTTAAATATGGTACTTCCCCGGCCTATTTTTAGTGCATGATTTTCCCACCTGGATACAAATATTTGTGGTTTCTGACACGCGATAGCTAGATACCGCGAAGACCGCGGGAGAAACGACACATGAGGCGTAGTAGACGTAAATAAAATATCCCCAAGAAGGAATTGACAGCTGTCAATTGACCAACCGTATACGCCCTAGGTTCTTATGGCCTACTTATTTGTTCAACAACCAAAAACAGGTCATTTCTCAGAAATAAGAAATCTGTGTAAACCAATATTCAGCCTTCAGTCTTTAAGCGTTTAAAATAGAATCGACCTAGATTTGCTGACAGATCCAAAATAAAAATACTTCGCACGACAATAGTCCCAGAAGTCTGGGATTTCATAAACAAAGATCTACATTTCATATATAAGCAGTCCCCAGCAAAGGCTCGTCCATCGCTCAATCTTTCTGTAATACGTTAGACAATGTTGCTTTTCACATCAGACACTTTTTACATAAGTATTATTCTTGGCATTTGACCCAAATATCCTTTTTGCATTTCATCACCAAATATAATATACATACATCAATAAGATGCTTTCCAAACTCTCTAACTTTTTTATGTAGGTTTGCACACGTATATTAAGTTGCAATCCTGATCAGGGGAATTATTGAATTAGCTCAGTTGGTAGAGCGGTGGAACGGTAACCCTAAGTCGTGAGTTCGATTCTCACCCTGGCCCGGAACATTTTACGGGTCAATCAGTGTCGGTTAATTTACTAATACAAGTCTATTAAATTGCCAACATGCGAGCTCCTCCAGAAGAAGGCAACAAGCGCCACCAAGTAGTTACATTTTGGTGACAATACCGGACTGCTGCATGATTTGACAATATAAACATAATTCACACTTGTGAAAATCATTAAAGTGAATGAATGGTCGTCCCGGTTATTTAAATTTTGTTTACTTTTCGAACACGTTTTCGGTTCCTACAGGCCACATACTGTATGTATTTTCCTCATTCCAACGCCAATCATTTAGTTTTTCGATGGCCTTCATTTATCAAAATGAAGCTTTATAACACACGTCTTATTAGCCAATCATAACATATTTTTTTAGTACGGCGTAAGTTTAGATATGCGATCTATAACAGCCAATGGTTTTAAAGATATAATTAACGTGTTGTCAATATTATAGTAAGCGTTAGAAAAGTAAAAAGCGGAATAGTGGGATGAGATAGGGCCTTCACGTGTTAAAACGACGTTAGTTTCAGAGGCCTGTAGTCTAAAGTGCGTAACCCGTATTTATAACAGCCAACGGAAATGCAGCTTTATTCAACGCGTGCCATAATAATCATATATGTATCAATAAGAACCAATGTAAATGAAGCTTCATAACACCCGACCTTTATATCAGCCAATCAAACCACAAATTTAATGTATAGTGTTTGTTAACTTAAGAGACGTGTACTATAATAGCCAATGAAATCGAAGTTTTAAGTAACTCGTTCTCTTGTCTTTGATTACATGTGAGGTTTATTTGCATGCCACACATAGTTCTGCAGATATTGCAACCTGAAGTTAACTCCCTTGCCACATTGTTTCATTCTTGACGTCACTGAGGGAAGTCAGCCGACCGATGTAACATTTTTCTCATTTAAATATTTATCTGTTTCTGGACATGCTATTAACATAATAAGCAGGTTCACCATTCTGTTATGTTTATCAGTGTGTTTGCTAACGATGTGGATCTTTGACTTGAAGGAATCAAGGTTACCCAAAGTGGCAAAAAAGACACAAATTTTTGATACGGGATTAAAGCGGTGTCTACCTTGCCGAGCCTGACTGGCGAGATTCACTTTCCGAGAGGTGATTTAGCAAGGAGTGTACGACACTACACAGTCAAGCTATTTAAGCTCAGTACCAAAGAGAATAGATTGACAAGAGTGGTCACTTCGTCCAATCAGCATTGCCGGCATGTTCTTCTGGCCCCCTAGCCAGGAGGTTCCTAGTAATCGAATCTTGTCAACATGGCGCGGGCGAAGTGACAACTCTTGTCAATCTACTCTCTTTGTCAGTACAACAAGCAAGAAAATGATACAGAATTACAAGGAATGGAAGTGGGGACTTGTCAATATGTTAAAACTTCACAATGATAAATTTTCATTTAGGGTTGATTTCAACCAATGTTACACACGTACACTTATTTACTAATTTGACCGACCGAATTCCCAGTCACGATCTTCTTGTTTGATTCTAAGATAAATATTTACTTTTTCAGTAATAAAAGTCTTCTTTCGTGGGTGGTTTTTTAAGTCAGCCTCTTTTGCTATGAGATGTCATTTGAAAGAAATTGGGGGCGTTATGGATACACTTTAAAGGCATAGAAAACTCCAGAAAGAGATGCAATATAACTTAAACACCACCCACCAAGGCCCTTAAAACACAGAACTACTCCTATCATCGGATCTTTATGTATGTAAAATGATAATCACTTTTGTTCCAATAGTCGCTTTTCAATGTCGAAACTGTCTCGGCTTGTGTATTGCAACATATCAAAGACACTATTTTTAGATCAGTGGTTACATTATACACTTCTCTGAGTGGAAGTTTATTTTTTTTAAGCAAAATGGCAAGGTCAACAAACTAAGTCACTTTTCAACCAAATCAGTTGTTCACTAGATTGCACAGCACTGTTACTTTACTATAAAACGCACTTTGATGGAAAGGCGGAGACAAAACAGAAAATGGTCTCGATCTTGAACAGAATCATGGCGCTACAATATCTGTTATATCTGAACGTTAAATTGCTCTGTATTCGCTAAAAAAAGCACGAAATTCTATTTGTTGTTTTAGACTCAGGAAACACGGCTCTTTCAAGTTAAATTAGTAAAACACTAAAATGGTCCCTGTAAAATGGTCCATGGTACACTATGCTGGGCATCCAGAGCAGAATATAAAGAGAAAGTCTTTTATTGTAAAAATCGCAGCTAAATTGATGCAAATGATGTAGTTTTGTACTGTTTTACAATGTGACCTAATGTATAATGTCATATGCAATGCGTGACTGGGACTGTTTTCAAAATTGTTGTTTACTAAGTAAGGATGGTTTCAAATTGTATTAGATTTGGGAGAGTTCCAGTTCCAGGGGCCAACTACATTGCCAGACAGACAGGCTCTCCGGGATTAGTTAACTCTCTTCGTTCTAAGGGTATCGAGAACCAATCATAATCTACCTTCAAATCTAGAGTCTAAACAATGCCCAAAAAGGGTAAAAGTGTTCTGATAGATAGCACCCGTTGACCTTGGATAGGCTCATGGGCGAAACAAATATTAGGACAGGTGCAAATGGTTTTCTTGACCTCCGCCTAAGTGGTAATACTTACAGGCTGACCTGATTTAGAAGTATGTACAGGTGCTTACATGAATTCAAAACATGGTTTGTGCAGTATTTTTTAATAACTGCTTCATCAAGCTTTGACTATAGGGCTCACAAATAATAAAACGTTCCCAACGTTTTTGAGTATGGTCCACATCATTGTAAATCTCATTCTATTATCACACTAAGTTGGATTTTCTATCGCTCTCATAGTCGATATCCCCCCTTCGTAACCACTTTGGAAGACAGGGTTTTAGGGGGTATTCCCCTCAAATTTCAGCAGTGAACATGATTAGAATTACTAGACTGGAACCCCGTGTCTGAATCCAAGCCTCATAATAGTTTGACCCGAAAGGGCTACAGATAACACCTTATTTACAATTAAAGCACATATAAACTGGATACTGTGCGGGCAAGAGGTACAGAACTGTAAAACTCACTTGAGAAATGATCCCCTAAACCAAGCATGTAAAACAAGACATCAATAGATTCAACAACAAAAATACTTTCCATCGGTGGTTCGGTGCTTCAATAATAGTAATGCAAAACAAAACTCAAACAAAGAAAAATTAATCGTATGCAAAGTTTGAATTATCAAAGAGTTAATTGTCACGTGTTTCCTGGCAATATTCAATATTTGTTAAAAATGTATTTTAATATCTGCCCATCCTTTTTAGAACTTAGTGTTTGTCAACCCATTTGCTTCATATTTCGACGAAGATCATAAAACATATATTAAGACGATGTACTGGTGTGCTGTTCTTAGAAAGATATAGGACGTATTTGTTCTATTAGGTCTTGATTTAAAAGCATGAGGGTAACTTTTTCAATACTGTTTTATGAATAAAGGTGTAACTGAATATACATATAGAGAAAAGTTCGATTAAGATGACCTGATTTCTGTGCCAGAGCTCAGAGCAAAAGTTCCAGTTGGTTAAAAGTTTGTTTACAGGGTTTTACTTCAGAGTTTCGATTCAACAGTTCTGCTTCAACGTTCAATTCAACAGTTATACTACAACGTTCAATTCAACAGTTATACTTCAGAGTTCGATTCCAGAGTTATACTTCAGAGTTCGATTCCACTGTTCTGCTACAGCGTTTCATTCCACTGTTCTGCTTCAGCGTTTCATTCCAGAGTTCTGCTTCAGCGTTTCATTCCAGAGTTCTGCTTCAGAGTTCCGTTCAACAGTTCTGCTTCAGAGTTCCATTCCAGAGTTCTGCTTCAGAGTTGGATTCCAGAGTTCTGCTTCAGAGTTCGACTCCAGAGTTCTGCTTCAGAGTTTGACTCCAGAGTTCTGCTTCAGAGTTCGATTCCAGAGTTATACTTCAGAGTTGGATCCCTGAGTTCAGCTTCAGAGTTCGATTCCAGAGTTATACTTCAGCGTTGGATTCCAGAGTTATACTTCAGATTTTTTGATTCCAGAGTTCAGCTTCAGAGTTGGATTCCAGAGTTATACTTCAGAGTTCGATTTCAGAGTTATACTTAAGGGTTGGATTCCAGAGTTATACATCATAGTTCGATTCCAGAGTTATACTTCAGAGTTCGATCCCAGAGTTCAGCTTCAGAGTTCGATTCCAGAGTTAAACTTCAGAGTTCGATTCCAGAGTTCTACTTCAGAGTTCGATTACAGAGTTATACTTCAGAGTTCGATTTCAGAGTTATACTTCAGAGTTCGATCCCAGAGTTCAGCTTCAGAGTTCGATTCCAGAGTTATACTTCAGAGTTCGATTCCAGAGTTCTACTTCAGAGTTCGATTCCAGAGTTATACTTCAGCGTTCGATTCCAGAGTTAAACTTGAGAGTTCGATTCTAGAGTTATACTTCAGATTTTTTGATTCCAGAGTTATATTTCAGA
This sequence comes from Lepidochitona cinerea, assembly GCA_963971465.1. Taxonomy (NCBI): domain Eukaryota; kingdom Metazoa; phylum Mollusca; class Polyplacophora; order Chitonida; family Tonicellidae; genus Lepidochitona; species Lepidochitona cinerea. Next base: position 13,174,038 of record OZ020562.1, on the reverse strand, counting down.
GTTCGATTTCAGAGTTATACTTCAGAGTTCGATTCCAGAGTTCTACTTCAGAGTTCGATTACAGAGTTATACATCATAGTTCGATTCCAGAGTTATACTTCAGAGTTCGATTACAGAGTTATACTTCAGAGTTCGATTTCAGAGTTATACTTCAGAGTTCGATTCCAGAGTTATACTTCAGAGTTCGATTTCAGAGTTATACTTCAGAGTTCGATCCCAGAGTTCAGCTTCAGAGTTCGATTCTAGAGTTATACTTCAGAGTTCGATTCCAGAGTTATACTTCAGAGTTCGATTCCAGAGTTCTACTTCAGAGTTTGATTCCAGAGTTATACTTGAGAGTTCGATTCTAGAGTTATACTTCAGAGTTCGATTCCAGAGTTCTACTTCAGAGTTCGATTCCAGAGTTCTACTTCAGAGTTTGATTCCAGAGCTATACCTCAGAGTTGGATTCCAGAGTTCTACTTCAGAGTTCGATTCCAGAGTTATACTTCATAATTCGATTCTAGAGTTATACTTCAGAGTTCGATTCCAGAGCTATACTTCATAATTCGATTCTAGAGTTATACTTCAGAGTTCGATTCCAGAGTTATACTTCAGAGTTCGATTCCAGAGTTATGCTTCATAATTCGATTCCAGAGTTATACTTCAGAGTTCGATTCCAGAGTTATACTTCAGAGTTGGATTCCAGAGTTATACTTCATAATTCGATTCCAGAGTTATACTTCAGAGTTCGATTTCAGAGTTATACTTCATAATTCGATTCCAGAGTTATACTTCAGAGTTGGATTCCAGAGTTATACTTCCGCCAACCATTTATTAAAGTAGTTTTTTTATAGAGATATAATATTTTCCTTGTAACTGAAGATTCCATGCTTAAGCAATAAAACCAAGGTGAACATAAATGATACACAATGCACGCCTTTTTCGTAATTATTTACATTTTAGCATGTTTATTTTAAAAAACAACATACAAAAATAATCCGTTTTATAATGATGATATTAAGATCAAGGTAAAACTATTCTGTAACCTTGCATGACGTAATTACAAAACAAAGGCCCCATTAACAGTGCATTTAGTTCACAACCATACGAATTCTTTTGATTGTATAACAAAATAAACAAATTTGTAAGTTTTTTTTAATGAGGTATAGTAAATAGAGCTTATAAATTTCCTGAAAAAAAAATCGTTGATATATCCCTGTAGGCTTGCATAGGAAATTCATAAAGTTTCAAAAATGCTTTCATACATTTGTACATTGAGCAAAGGAGTCGTACCTGATCTCCTGCCCCTCAAAGAGTAGTACCAGCATAACGGAGGTCTGTTGGTTGCTATGACAATTTAAAACAATGTCCTTAATAGGAATGTTCCAAAGATGGGCGTGGTCTTTGCATTCGGTATTATATATATCCTCGCTTTGCTCACAGCACATGAGCAAATTATATTGCCTTAGGAAGAAAGTTCGACATCACCTTTAAAATGCAGTAACGTTTTGAAATTCGCTTTTCGCTGAAAATGTTTCCTTTTATTCGTCCAGGGGTCGAACTAGTTTGAAAATTAAAGAGATATTTCTTTGAAAAGTGTATAATAACCCAATTGAATCGTAATTTCTATGCAATGGTGAAAACACCATAAATTTGTGCGTGAATACCTCAGTAGTACTGAAATAAATTTTCTCGCAAAACTGGAAATGCTATACGGTATATAAGGTTTTAATGCCGAGTTCGTAATTGGTTAAATTTGTTCGATCTAGAAAGAACCACTCGCTGCCGTAGCCTTTTTGACATTTGTGCAGAACGCGTATCCATACGAGCTTACTAATAGAGTAGAATCACTCAAATTGATCATGGCACAAAAAAAAAACGCGTCTCATAGACCAATGTTTAAAATGTTTAAATGATGGTGTAAAGGCATACCGTCCGTCAGAAAGCGCGTAAGTTCAATGTTGGAATACACTAATTTCCATATAATTCAAGCATTTTTTGCGGCTTATACTTCATGTAGTATATGCACATTCTCCACTCGTCGTTTGTATACCTATACAATTTCATTCCAAAAAATAGAAATACAATAATCACGTCAAACGTTTTGAATTTGGACAAAAAATGAAAGTTTATAACTTTTTTGAGTGGGAAAAATACAGAAAACGGTCTTCCTTTCCGGAAATCGCTTGTCATTAGCCTATCTAGTTATTATAAGATATCTATGGATCTATATCCTCGGCGCCATGTTCGATCGATTCAAAAAACGATATGAGGTTACATAATTTAGATCTAAGATAAGAATCTCTGTTAGTCTCTGGCGGGTCTTTAAGACTTACTTTACTTTACCAGCGACATATAGATTATATCTTTCAGACCTCATGCTCACACTTACGGCGCTATTCCATGGCAGAGAATTTACGCGAGAAAACACGATATCCGAGAAACACGATAGTCGGATCCGACCTTGATGTACTCGATTTCGGTCGTATGCTACAAATCGCGCACGTTAAGTCGACATTATGAATCGCACCTTGAGAACGGGCTTTCACACACCTTCGTCTCGTTAGACATTATGCAGATATGAAAAACAGAAACCCATTATTTGAGAGGATAAAGTACCTTTGAAGGTTTAAACGTGTATGAGCTATGGGTGAGTTTGCGTAGAACAATCTTGGAGCTAACGTTCTGAGAGACAGCACTGTTCCAACACGTCAGAAGGTTCAAACTTGATGACGTACTAAGCAACTAAGCAGATTGGCACTTGAGTGAGAACAGTGTTCGATCACGATACGTTTCAGAATATAATGACGTCATCGCATTTGAGCTGACAGCACTGATTTAGGGTCTAGTTTCTGCATATGGGTTGCTCCAGGACATTCTCAAATGGCTTCGGTTACTCGTTCGAGGGTTTGAAATATCTTATGCAGGTAGCAAAGACTAGTTCTTAAAAAAAACTTGCATTTTGCTATCTGAAATTGATATCATTTCCATACGATATGCATTAGAATAGAAATACATGACGTCCTGGTGAGCTGTGTGTTGCTGAATAAATGGGCTAGGTTCGGAGATACTACTATTATTTGAAGACTCAGGGCTTCACCCCTCGCCCTCAAATAGTGGTATATTTGGCTATAGACCCTTTATTCAACAGCACACAGCTCACAAGAAAGTCCTGTATTTCTTAAATATACGTTCAATGGAAAATTACCATATGAAAGTTCACCCTGGGCTTTAACTACTGGCCTCAAAGAGTGTACCAAACAGAAGTCGGTGGAAACAAATTTGTTTTCCTGAATATACAGTAAACCAAATTGTGAAAAAAGGGTAAAAGATTACAGAGCATAATGGTCGGCTCAGCTATTAAAAATATGTACAGGAAAACAAAAAACTCGTGGGACAATCATAATAACATAATATACATTTACACAACCTTTGATGTAAAAAAAAGCTGGCCGATTTACAAGCAAAAACAAAAAGGTTATTTTCTTTACACAAAAACAAATGATTCAGAATATGGTCTCAAAGTTAAACGCCGAGACAATGATGCATCACAAGTTAAAGCTTAACACATTTATGAAACGTGCAATGTGGCTAATCATCTGTATTTTAACCACAAATAAGTAAAACCTCTTGTCATTTTTTCGCCATAGGTGTGTGGACACCTTGTTACTGTCGATGGAATGTGAAAACGTCCAATGCTCCAATTTTGTTGCAGGAACTCTACTAGTTTCCATTGGCCGTCTAACTAGCACCAATGACATGTGGCCATAACACAATCCCGAATGGTCAACAAAACATAGTAATAGTCTGAGATTTACGCATGCAAAAAACTGCAAGGCGCATAACAACTGTTTCGGAATGTTTACAAGCCAATCAAACCCATCTATGTTCCAATAAACAAAGCAGAACGATAGAATGGTCTCTAGGAAGTACGTTATGGTTTGCCATATGATCAAGGTATCGTTGACGCTTCTCGTTGTTCCAACAGAAAACGATGGAACTACTTGGATCTGGCAAAACCAATCATGTAAGTCCCCTTAGGGATCGTAGTTTTATTATGGATACATGTGAATAAGGGCCTTCAAAAGTTGCCCCTCGTTGACCCATGGTCTCATATATGTAAATCTGGTCATTCTTTTTAGCCATGACCAAGCCTGAAGTATGACAGGAGCTCATCACTGATGAATCTGTCTTGGAGAGATGAAGAGACTGGATACAACAAGCGATTCTAGTTTCGGTTTTATTCAACTGTGCCACGATAGCAAATTCGCTGTCGTTGGTTCCACGGTACGTTATCTACAAAGAAAAACAAAACTCTATTGAAAAGAAGAAAAAACACACACGCACAAATTTAAATACTTGTACAAATACTACATTGAGATTCAATGAGTCGCCTTCTGATTTGTAAAAATAATTTTCAATAACCAAGGTGTACATTCATTCTACATCCAAGCTACCTTTCCAGCGACTCTAACTGACGTTGTGGAGAAATTCTCTTATTTGCAGTTCTTAAAGTGCCATGAGCTACCAAAGATAGGGGCAATTTTATTGAAAGAGAATTAGCTACTACTGAAATAGTAAATTAACCGACACTGATTGACCAAGAAAAAAATCCGGGCCAGGAGGAGAATCGAACTCACGACTCTCACCCTGGTCTGGATTTTTTTCGGGTCAATCAGAGCCGCTTAATTTACTAATTCAGAGATATCCCTGATGATGATTGCTGCTTGAATTAGCTACTTGTTGATCAATTTTATCAACAAGCACAAAAAAGAACTTTCCGTTGATACCTAACCTAAAGACGTACGTTAAACTAGTTTTACAAGCAGCCCCCCCCCCCGCCACCCCAACTCATACATCTTGGCTATTTGACGTGTGTCCGTTGTGAGCACATGCGTCTTTGGTTCGTAAGTAGCCTTTACCAATATTGTTTTCAATTCAATGTCAATTGTTTTTCCAGGTTCTTCAAACGTTGAACTTTTGAAGTAATCGAAATTTTGGCTGGTCATGCCATTTTTCTAATGTAAATTTTGACATTTTAACACTCATGCCACTTGTACTTTCTTTAAACAGACAAAATTCCCCTCATGGTTATATTGGTACCTAATGTCATATTTAAACATTGTAATTAAATTATGAAAACCGGATTTACCTGAGCAGAAATGTAGTATAAGCCATCCGATGTGATCGTAATTTTTCCTTTGTCAGGGGTTGATTTACCAAGCTTAAACTTTCTTTGCATTTTCGAAGTCATCCACTCTGCATATTGCCAATCGTCAATAATACCTATATGATCAAACGAGGATGAGCCGATTACATTAATTACATTTTCATTCATTTAAAAAGTTTCACGAAAAGAACTGTAAACTTTGGTCACGGCGTAAATCATAAAGCTAGATATCCTCAACTGTTTATTGTCAACTGCGAAAATTTCATGGCGTACATCATTCATACGAATGGACGCGCCAATAAGCTAAAACAACCAACCAACCAACTACTGTACGAAAATTATAAGCATCGGTATGTTTGCAGATTTTAATAGTCTATTGATGCACTCCTTTTGTCGTTCTATTTCTTGATAAATTATTTCACATATTCGTATTTTGTTGGTTGATTGGTTGGTTGTTTAAGCTTATTGGTACACACATTTCGTATATTGTCAAATGGTTGATCAATGCTTCAAATGGGTGCAAAAATCAAATGGGGTTTTAATCTCGTCACAAAATTTAAATAATACACTTGAAGGGTTGTATGTGTTTCAATAAACAAAACCTGATATTAAAATCTAATATTACTTTGATAAGAAACGAAAATAATTCACGTGCCTTTCCTGCTCTCACCTTTCGGGTTCATAGGACCGGCTTGGCTAACAAAAGAGGCGGCCTCAACCTACAAACGAAAAAACAGAACATTCATAGAGTAGGCCTATTGAACATTGTTAGATTTTGACTCTACAAGAGGTTTTTCTTTCCTCTCATTTACACCACTTTTGAAAGGTATTTTATCACATTTGGTCCTTTCTTAAAGTGACATGAGTTTAATATTTTGACGCTAACACAGAATGTTGAAATTATTGGCTATTTTTCACAAGATTCAGAAGCTTTTTAGTGCTTCTAGTCTCGAAAATGAACGATAAAGTATTGTTTTGAACTAACTTTGGCTTAGAATGAATAAATGGTAGTCCCGGTTATTTAAAGTTTGTTTACTTTTCGAACACGTCTCGGTTCGTACAGGCCACATACTGTATGGATTTTCCTCATTCCAACGTCCATCATTTAGTTTTTCGATGGCTTTCAAGGCCATTTACTGTTGTGACGATTGTAAACTATGAAAAAAGTGTGAATTTTGGCAGCTCATGCCACTTTAAGCGTATGTCCCTACGCTTCATTCAAAAATACAGTTCACAATGTCGACATTAAGGTCAACGCCTGAACCCCATGGTCACCGATTCAACGGCTAACGTGGAGACGCATTCTGCTCGTGCCTTCAGCATATTCCGGGGCCTCGGTGGTCCAGTGGGTTAGAGTAATCGTACCTCAGTCCCACACAGACCTTCCATCGATGCGACGTTCGAATAAATTGAATAAATTGAAACATTTCTGAGTGCAATTTTCACTCGGTCGCCGTATGTGAAAGAGTTGCCAGGTGCTCGCGGAAGATCGAGGGTTTCCTCCGAGCAATGAGTCCGGTTTCCTCCCCATTAAACCTGGTAATAATCTTGAGTGCGACGTTAGCACCAATCAATCAGTCAATCAATCAGCATATTCTGATCTCGAAGCATCATTCAGTTGAGATCGACAGGCAGACATTATTGTAGCAGTTCATACTTGGGTCAAAGTAACGGTATTATATGTTGATTATCTTAAAATCTCTATTCAATATAAATGTATAGTGGTATAGATTTCTTTCTAAGAGTGAGGGAAAAGGACCAATAAATACTAAAGTTGGCTTTCTATTGGCTAACTTTAGTTGTGGCGTATTAAAAAGACACCCGTTGAGATGTCTTCACGCATAACGTTAGAATAGAAACAGCATAATCATCTAACAGGAATGGCGATCTTTGCAATTCATCCCGCGTGTAAAATCCATTGGGGTGTATCACTTGCTTCTTCTAATTGCATATTTTAGGATCAAATAAGACAACCATCGTAGGTACTTAATCACAGTATTTCTTCAGTTAGATTGATTGATTTGTGTTTTGCGCCGCACTCAAGGTATTTTCCCTTATAAGGCGACGTTGTCAGGTTTAGAAGATGTGATTAGTTCATCTTCTTCAGACAAGGTACGAATGTGTTAAATTGCCTTATCTCAAGATAATGTGACTAGTTCATTGTCTCGAGACAAGATACAAATGAACTAAATTGTCTTGTCTCAAGATTATGTGAACAGTTCATCGTCTCAAGGTATGAATGTGTTAAATTACGTTGTCTTGAGAGGATGTGACTAGTTCGTCCACTCAAGACACTGAGACACTGATACGAATGTGTGTTTAGACTAAGAAAGGGTCAGAGTGTGTCATAAATTCGGAGAGGTATTCAGGTATACTTTCGTTCGGAGAAAAATTTAAAAAATCTCGCCCCGCGGTCGGAGTAATGTTACATATAAGTATCGGTATCTATATGTAACAGTTAGATCGAGTACAAGTTTGAATACATACAGGAATGTTTTGTGAACAAGTTTTTATAATTTCTGAAGGACATATGTGAAATATTTAACCTTATTCAAGCTAACTGACAAATGAAAAAGGGGTCAAACCAATTCACATTTTATTCTTACTATACAATAAACTATTGCTATTTTAATGGTAACTTTCATAATTGGACGATTTTTACTATAGACCTACAGGATATTTCACGGAATTCGATGCGGGGATTTAAACTGTGCAAGATAATAAGTGGCATTAAAAGATATATGACAAATTTAAAACTTAACATTACCCCCTGTGTTGTAACCCTTGGAGACCATGTACTGTACGAACTCGGTCAAAATCGTTATACGTAAAGGTATGATTTTTATGATACACACTTGATTTTCTTCGAAGAGCCTTGGTGCGGAGGCCTTTTAGTGGCATGGCTGAAAATTTGACATTTCCAGTGTTTTTAGTGTATAAGAGAATTTTACACAACTAGAAACTTTGTTATTAAAGAATATTTTCAGCTTTAAGTGAAGTAGTTTGCGACATAAAATAGTTGATTATGTTTAAGAATAAGTAGAATCAAAGAATTTCAAAATATACAGGGCTAACAAACTTACACAGCCAGGTATACCCATTTTAAAAAGTCAAAATAAAAAACAAAATACTTTTTATTCACAAATCGCCTTTGAGTTAAAAAAGGGTTGCCAATTTGTTTGTCATATTATGCAATCAGACAGGGGCATGGTTTTGAAAAGTTGATTTGTCTAAACCGGGGTCTATGACCAGAGGAAACCCACGACCTTCCGGTGGTGACTGGCAACCATCCCACATAGGTCGTTCGAGTGAAAACCCAGTGGTTTAAACCGAGTGGGATTCGAACCCGCGACCCATTGGTGGAAGGCTGTTCGGATTGAGTGCCCAACGCCCTACCTACTGAGCCACGGAGGCCCCCGATAAGGTGAAGAATTACTTATGGATGACAACTTCTTGTTTTTTTGGGTGATGACGTTTCGATGTAGTTCTTACATCGTTATCAAAGTTAACGAAACATAGAAATGTCGTCACACAATAAACCAAGAAGTTGTTCACCATAAGTAATTCTTCACCTTTTTGTAACCTTTCAACTCCTAAATGTCATTGAAAGATTTGATATAGCCAGTCAAGCGTGGTCATCAAATTGAAACTTTTCTTCATTCTGTTATCTAAATAATTTTCTCAAAGTTATAGATATCCAAGGATGGTTGGTGGTAGTGATTAAGTTTATTGGCGTGTGCCAGCCCAAATATAGGGCTGATTTACGCCATCCTAGGATGGTTCGTTTATAAATAACTTTTTATACAGCCCAATGCAGCCAATCAGCGTTCACATCGCAGTAATGCGAGGTTTTCATTGGATTAGATAATCTTAAGTTTAATAACAGCTTCTTGTACATAAATCACCAGAAATAATCCAAACTTATTATGAAATCAAAAAGATGCCTTTTCTGATACGAACAATGATATACTTGAACAATGGTATGTTTGTTCACTTAAACAAGATGTATACAGCGTCACTTACATGACCGATTCTCAAACTTTATTCAGAACCACATTTATTTTAAATGGTCAGTTATATTTGTGTGAGATGGTCATGACAAAATACGTTACGCAGACGAAACAATGGATTTTTAAGAGGGCTGTACGTATATATTATAATATAAGTCACACTGGCAGTGACACATTAAGAGGAACGATCTTATTCACAGGAAGGATACAGATGTTTCTATATGTATACAGCGTCACTTACATGACCGATTCTCAAACTTTATTCAGAACCACATTTATTTTAAATGGCCAGTTATATTTGTGTGAGATGGTCATGACAAAATACGTTACGCAGACGAAACAATGGATTTTTAAGAGGGCTGTACGTATATATTATAATATAAGTCACACTGGCAGTGACACATTAAGAGGAACGATCTTATTCACAGGAAGGATACAGATGTTTCTATAATAGTCACCCCCCCCCCACCCTCGTGGGTTCCGGGAAGATAAGAATAGGCCTTCAGCCTTTCCAAGGTGATGGATTGCAAGAGGCGACTAATCCTTGGGCCCCTGTGCGGGTTCCGGGGGGATAAGAATTGGCTCATAGTTCCCAGGCAAAGTTGCTCGTAAGAGGCGACTAATCCTTGGGCTCCGGTGTGGGTTCCGGGGAGATAAGAATTGGCTCACAGTTCCCAGGCAAACTTGATCGTAAGAGGCGACTAATCCTTGGACCCCTGTGTGGGTTCCGGGGAGATAAGAATTAGCTCACAGTTCCCAGGCAAACTTGATCGTAAAAGGCGACTAATCCTTGGGCTCCGGTGTGGGTTCCGGGGAGATAAGAATAGGCCCTCAGCCTTCCCAAGGTGCTTGGTGGCAAGAGAAGACTAATTCTTGGGCCTCTGTGTGGGTTCCGGGAGATAAACATTGGCTCAAAGTTGCCAGGCAAGCTTGATCATAGTGGGCAACTAACCTGGGTCAAATTTTACTTATTCTGGTATGGACCGATTTGTTGTTGAAATAACACTTTATGAGAACATAAATACATTTTATCAATTGTGTATAATAGAAAAGTAGTTATTTATATAAATTGTTTAGTATTCCTGTATTGAGAATAATTGTCCTATATCATTGTTTGTAAATTTCACAAGGAAATTTTGTTATTTTATTAAATTAGCTTACTGTAAAAGTAGAGATTCTCTGTACCTAAATTCTTAAAACTCAAATAATTGACATTGACTATGTGTTATATATTATTTACTTATTTTATTGCCCTTTTTTATTTTTTATATGTATTGGTATCAAAGCTTATAACTTTGTTCTGGTTTAAATAGGCTCGCTATACAGAATGTATTTAGTCTTTGAGTATAGTGCTTACAACATTGCATAAACCACGTGGCTCAGTTTTCATTATGCTAATATTTAAAGTGGATGATAAGTCATCTTTGGGCTGGCTAATCCAATATACTGTTTGTAAATCCTGTTATACATATTGTACCTTCCACTATAACGAAAAGCTTACCACTGCTACATATCTTGTTTTTATTCTCCAAAAATAATTTACACACCGTTTTACCAGTTTTACCGATTTTCTGTTTCTGTCCGTTTTCAGTTCCATAATATTATTGTTGTAAAAATTAATGATTTACCCTCTTTCCGTAGCCGTACAAGTGAAATGATCTTGAGCGCGGTGTTCAACTCTAATCAATCAATCAATCTATAATATTCTGGAAGTCATCCTTAATTCATAAATCTTAGAAAATGTTCATCTGAACATGTGTACTTGATGGAAGGGAAAGAAATGCTACCGTGAGAAGGAATTGTCAGATACACCTTCATTCACAGGAGTCCTGACAACTCTTACATACAGGACGATCAAGTGAAAACCCCACTCGGACTCTTTTAAGTTTTGAGGGATTGAGTGAGGCTCATCGCATCTTCTCTAGCCAAGATAAAACCTCCACGTCCCCATTCCGTGTGTTACCTTGGCGGACTACTCCACTCAAACACGTAAATCGAACAGCGCCTTTTGATTGGATGCGAGTAAAACTTCTCGCAGCTAATCAAAACCTTGGACACTGACTATCTTCCACAAGCGAAGATGGCGTAATGGCGGCCTTATACACGTTGTGCTTTTGTTAAACTAGCGATGATTGGCCAAGACTTTGTGTGGATAGGAAAGACAACTCTCGCAGTCCCACCAGTGGGCGCTGTTCAATTTACAGGTTGGAATGGAGTAGTCCGTCAAGGTAAAACACGGAATGGGGACATGGAGGTTTTATCTTGGCTAGCGAAGATGGGCTCATCGATGGTCCGTGTCGGACTACCGCTCTGCTGAGGGTCTTCGAAATAGGAACGTATGTTTGAAGTTCACAAAAAACTGAATCCACAAACAGAAATGAAAAAATAATCATACTAAACAATGATTAATTAAGAGGTATTCCGCCAAGAAAACTTTGATTATTTAAATTGTAAGGAAACTATTCGGGTTGTTTTGTTTGAAGTGGAACGGGCTTTTCTCGCGAATTTCAACTGTAACAAAGAACGAGTAGATATATTAATTGGTCCACGATGGACCTAAAAAAATACCCAAAACAAAGCTACACCCCCCCCCCCAACAAAAAAAACGAAAGAAAAAAAAACAAGTTTGCTGTTTTAACTCAAAACAGTTAGGATATTCTTGGCAAAATTGGACGGGGTCTAATAATTCCTATTTTTAGTTCTTGAAAAAATATCAAACTTTATTACTCAACAAAACTGAGAAACAATACTAAAAAGGCATATACTATATATAGTAAACCACTTATGAGAATTCGAATCAAGAAATCAAAAACGTTTAAATGTCCTATATAATCTTATAAACCTCACTTGTCGTGTGTTTACATAATTTTGTATCCTGTTCGTATAAATCTCCAACTGACTACTTTGATTGTATCATATTGGACAAAAAACTGGATGCGTCCGGATGAAACAATGTTTTTTAATTTGTATATGCAGTCTGCCAAAACAGTTTCTTTCGTTACCAATAGTTACCGTTCGTTGCCATGTCTTCAAATAAATATGGGTTAAATTTTCAAAAGTAATAGAAAATTTTGATCCACAAAGGGGTTAATAATTTATGGGTTAGGTTTTCAAAAGTAATAGAAGATTTTGATCCACAAAGGGGCTATTAAACGATGCATGGTTCTGGGTTGGCTTTAAGCGGATTTCGGCAGAGTGATAATCTAGTACGTCACAGATCTTACAACGGAAACGTTGCCTGTTATCCAGCGAAGGTGGGGGTTTTAGGTGGACAGATAGCTCGGTTACTTCTATCAAACACTAGTGGATTTCAAAGGTATTTCAGTCAAAATGGGTAAATACAATTAGTTCAAAAGTAGTTAGTCCTCATAACAAGACAAAGTCAAAAATATCTATATCGAAATAAAAACACTGTTGTATTCAAGTGGATAGTTTTTTTTCAAACAGACACATCTCCGGGAAAATGCGGATATGGAAAAAGTCAAAGAGGGGGTCGATTTGATGAAAATTGATGGGACTTTCCCTAGCAAGTTATATCCTTGAGAAATTTCTGAGAATTAATTAAAAAAATATGAGATGAAATGATTGGCTATGGAGACCACTCCTTAATCCCTGTATCTGATCCCCGTGGACGTGTCATAGCGTAATAAAAGCCAAAGGATTCGTCTCTCTAAAAGACCGAACCTCGGTAAAACAAGCTGGGAGGGACTACTAATATTTTACTTTATGAAAGGTAAGTCAATATTTCATTTCCAGTCGCATTCAGATGGCACGAGGCTGATGATTGCTGATATTTATTCGTAAATCTTTGTTTAATGTCCTCGTTTCTTAAGAAGTCTGAGCGAGCAACTTCAAGCGGCAACAGCGGCCGCGGTGGTCCACTGGGATAGAGGGATCGTCCCTCAGTCCCACACAGATCTTCCATCGATGCGGCGCGGGTTTGAATCACACCAAGATCAAGAAAAAATTAATAAACAAAAACAAATACAAAATTTCTGAGTGGATTTTTCACTTGTTCACTGAATATGGAAGCGTTGCCAGGTACTCACCGAAGGTCGAGGGTTTCGTCCGGGCAATGAGCCCGGTTTCCTCTTCCACTAGACCTGGCGAAGCCGCCACATAAGTGAAATAATCTTGAGTGCGGCGTAAAACATCAATCAACCAATCAATCAAATGGCACCATTATCAAAAGTGCATGATAAAATAGAGAAAAATTGGAGTGAAAACAAATATTCAGATCGTTAAAACATTATTTCTTTAGACTGAGTGAGATTCGAACCCGCGTAACTAATATGATTTTAGCACTGTTATCGGATGACATTTTTTTATTGCCAGCCATGATGCCTTGAAATTGTATTTTGTCAAAAGAACAGTTTCTGATGTTATTGGATTAGAGTATTATACATTATTTTGGCTTTAAATGTACCGTTCAGTTGTAAATGTCATCTAAAGACCACGGCAATTAAATCTGCGAATTTTAAAAATTTCAAAAAATTTTAACTGGTATTTTTTATCTTCTCGTCTGTCAAATTTCAAAGGAATAATCATTCATTCTTGACTACAATAAGCTTGGAAAACAGAAAGTTGTTCTATCGACATATACATGTTATTTAGCTTTACAAAAACTGAAAGCGAAATAATTTAGCTACTATTCAAAACAATGCTTCTTAAAGCGTGGGGCCTAATTTTTCAAAGACTTTTTTAATAAAAGAAGTTTTTTTTTAAATTGATTTGTTATGTTTTCCCTAAGACATGAAAATGCAAAGCTTTCCATAGAAGCTTGTCCCGGGAATGTACGTTACAAACTACCGCTAATGAACGTTCGTCCCGGTCACTCAAATTTTGTATACTATTCTTGCTTACACGAATATTTCTTCTCTCAATGGCAGCCAATTAGTTTTCTACAAGCCTTTCCAAGTGTTCCATTTATAAAAATGCAATGTTTGACAACCCGTGTCATTCAAAAACTTCTATTGTAACCGATTTTATTTTTGAAGTTGAAAACCTATTTGAAGTTGAAAATATATGTGTAGATGAAATCCTATTTGAAGTTGAAAACCTTAAATCTTGGTAGTGTAATTTCTATTCTATAGAAAACTATACTTAACCTTTTTTCAAAAACTTAGCTATTTTCTACAAAACACTATTTTGGCATCATATAGATTTTGGCGTAAATGTATTTTTTCTGTGAAATGTTGATTTTTATGTTAGTTTGTTTGTTTATACTTACATTGTTTTTGCATCAAATACATTTTGGCCTATATATATTTTTCTTTGTATTTTTCTGTGAATTTTACTTGAAGAATAAGTACTCAGATGTGTAAGATATATGTTGATATTTTTTTTTGTTAAAGGCACACTTGCCGCGAAAATCAGGAATATTGTTTACATTAAAAAAGAAAGTCCGTTTTCTGTATTTTTCCCAGACAATATAAGTTAGGAACTTTCTATTTTTACCAAAATTTAAAAGTTTGGACGTCACTTTGTATTTTTAATTTGAATTTGAAAATTTGAATTGTTATGGGTCCGTAACGTAAACAAACCAAGCTGCCCCCTATTGGCGATTTTATGGTTCAGTCGAGTGAGTGAACTAACGGCACAGTGTAATTTTACGTAGGCCTATTTATCTGAGAAATACAGACTGACGATCGGTTAATAGCGACTGGAAAAGTCTGCTGATGATTGTTTGAGTGTAAACCACAGATAAAAAGGCCTGAAATGAGGGTAATCCAACACGAAAGTTGACCGACACTGATCGTTGTTGTTGTAATTAGGCTTCGATTCTTCGTTTGTTTTTCACCCCATTTCTACATTCTAAAGCTAACTAGACATGTTTTATGTGTCCTATGTTTAAGTTTAGTGGTATTAGTCGTAGTAAGCTCATGTAAATTGGATTTCTTAGCAAATTTAAACAGGCTACGGCGGCAAGTGGGCCTTTAATACTTACCGCATTGCCTCTTTGTTTCTTGCCGTGTCTTTTATTGTTCTTCGTCTTTTTCTCCCCATTCTTGATTCCCGAAGCCGCTGGCTTCTTGTCTTTCTTTTTCTTCTTGGTACCACTTTGTCGTCTTGATCGTTCCACTCTCCTTATCACATCTAATATGGTAATTTGTTGACCGACTAATTTGTCCGGATCCTTAGGACGGTGTGTTAAAGCCTCGTCTGTTTGTAACGGGTGCTGAAATAGAACCATATATTGTCGTTATGCTTATTTCAAATGCACGGAATTCACTTAAAGTGGCATGAGCTGCCAAAATGTTGATATTTTGACGTTAAAACATAATGTTAAAATTATTGGCTATTTTTCCCAAGGCGTATCATTCAGAAGCTTTTTCGTGCTTCTAGTCTCGAGAATGAACGATAAAATATTGCTTGGAACCAACTTTTGCTTAGAATGAATGAATGGTTATCCCGGTTATTTAAATTTGGTTTACTTTTCGAACACTATTCCGGTTCGTATAGACCACATACTATATGGATTTTTCTCATTCCAACGCCAATAATTTAGTTTTTCGATGGCCTTCAAAGCCTCTTTCTGTCGTGACGATCAGAAATTATGAAAAAGTGTGAATTTTGACAGCTTATGGAGAGAAAATAAAACATCACGTTACGGTTCAGAAGAACGCGCTAATGTTTCCTTACCAACGGTACCAAACACATATTTTTGCGATTTTTTTTATGTCTGTCAGTGAAGTTAACAAAAGATCACAATACGCAAAACAAGTTGGTCAACTTTCAAAATCTCCCATTTAAGCCTAGGTTAAATCCATCCTCTTCAAGGCCTTCGTAACTCACAAATATGGCACACAAACTAGCTTTTTTTGCAAGCCACATTTTGTTCAAAGCTTCCTTTGTAATTCAATGTGAGTTTCGAGAAACTGAAAGCAATTTTCTGGAGATAGGAATACTTTGAAGAGAGTGAAATTTACCTTGGGTTTAAATGAGAGATTTTGAAAGTTGACCAATTTGTTTTGTGTGTGTAACATAATACAGTATATTATAAACTTCATTATGGTCCATGAACAAAATCGCAAAATATGTATTTGGTACCGTTGGAAATGAAAAATAAGCGCGCTTTGTCGTTTTCTTCTGCTTTAAAGTGGCATGAGCTGTCAGTATCTTGCTATTTTCCCGTTGCAAAACAGTTTAGAATCTATCCGGTATTTTTTCTCAAGAAGTCTCGATAAACACACAAAAAGCAGTGTTTAAAACTAACTTAGCTGTAAATAAATGTACAATTAAAATGCATGGAGCTTGGGAGCTTTAAAATGACGGGTGATCCCAAAGAAGATGACATTTTTCCGTTGAAACTAAATCTGAAACTTTATCAGGTATTTCCTCGAGAATTACAAATTACAAACTTTTTATTGACATCAGTCTCAATGAAAATAAGTCAAAGTTGTGTTTTGAACTAACTTGTAAAATGTAAAATGAATGAACGTTCGTCTCGGTTACTTAAATTGCATTTACCTTACGAACTCTAGTTCAATTCCTACAGTCTTTACATACTGTATATATCACTAAAACACCCGGACACAGGGAAAATCTACTTGTATAACATACTGTATAGATATTCCTTATTTCAACTCCAACCGTTTAGTTTTTCAACGAGCTTCAAACTTTTCTATTGCCTGGACAATCCGAACTTATTAAATCACAACATTTTGGCAGCTCATGCCACTGTAACATGTATTTGAGATATACCCTAATGCATGTACAAAATGTTAAAATAAGGCCTTGTTATAGGTTGGGGATTTTCTATGGCGAATGACACAGATGTACCAGGCACAATATTTGTTTTTTTTTCATAACTTCCGACTGTAAAAAGATTCTTACTTGATATTCATCTAATAAACTCATACCGATAAAAAATCAATTAAGTAGGTATGCAGTGTATTCAATACAGCTTCTATTAAGAATTTTGTTAGGAATTTTTGATAACCGTTTCATTTGCTGCTTTTTATTAAAATTTGCCAGCTTTAGCACATTTTCTAGACAATAAATTCCCAAATGCACCCCACCACCTTTTCCGAAGAAAAACAGGTAATGGCAACTTTGTGTAAACAAAATTCGAAAAGTAAGCGGGTAAATTAACAAAATTGCACGTGTACAAAAATCTTTGTACGATACCTTGATAATTGTTTGGATTGGAACGTGGTACGGATACCATATTTTGTAAGGTAAGATTTGGAGACTATATATCAAAACCATTGCATCAAAATGAACTGCAACAAGTTGAATTATTTTAAATAAATTCTGACGGCTTAATCAGGGGTCGTTTGACGTTCCTTGAATAAAGGATACAACAAAAAGATCGATTGAGTCCGCGGCCTACAATAACCAGCCCTATGTTCCAATACCCGACTAAATTCTAATAGTTGGATGCGTTTTTAACAATTTTGCATTTGAGACGAAAAGTCAACAGTTTCCCAATTTTGAAAGCAGTTGAAATCTTCAGGAAAATTACTGAATTAGTAAATAAGGGAAAGTGTCTGTTATTTATTAAGTCAGTAATTTCCAAATTTTATTTATCTAAAACAAAACTGATGAGAGTATTTTTAACCGTCATTTTTGCAGGGGCATAAACGTGAATGAAACTATTGGAAACTTTTTTTTTACAAAATTGCAGGATGTATAGCTTTTCGGTGTTTGGTTGTCGAAACTGGTTCATATTCTAAAACTACCCAACATCTATGTCTTTCAACTGGTGAGTTAAACAGATGAAATAATATATTATAGGGAACCGTAAAAACAACAAATAAAATGAGAAATCGTATATCGAAAAGGACGTAACCAAAAAGGCCTCCCTAGTGGATCTTTATACGACCAAATATGAAGAAAAAAACTTCTTACTTGACATCATTGAATAATTGATTGATGTTTCACGGAGAAATCCAGATTATTTCACTTATATGGCGATTTTGGCTGTTCTAGTTGGGGAGGAAACTGAGATCTTTGCCGAGAGGAAATCGCCGATCTTTAACGAGTACTTGACAACTCTTCCCAAAAAGGCGATCGATTAAGCGGAGAATACAAACGCTCAGAAATTGTTTTTCTCAACAGTTTTCATTTTTGATCTACAGTTTTGATTTATGAAACATATCAATATCAATTTTTTTAAAGTGGCATGAGCTGGCAAAATTTTTTTGCGTAAAAACAAATGTTTTAAATTATCTGCTTTTTTTTCTCAATAAGGGCTATTTATAAGCTTTTTAGTGATATACTAGTCTCGACTAATTACGTTAAAGGGATGTGTTGGACTAACTTGGGTCTAGAATGAATGAACGTTCGTCCCGGTTGTTTGCATGCTGTTTACTCGTCAGATACATTCAGAATCATTTAAAATCACCTTTTTCGTGCTATTTTTTATCGAAAACTAGGGTTATTGTTTTACATGTTAAATTCCATTTGCATTCTATTTTTTCCATATTAAAACTTAATGTCTTCAAAGCATTATTTTTAGTGTTCAAATTTTAATCTTGTGGAAGTTTCTCGGGGATTTTTCACAAACAAAAAAACTATTTTTTGACTATTCTGATTCCTCATTGACGCGCACGCCAAATTGGTTTTATTTCGTTTCCTTTATGGAATAGAAAATCGTACACATGGCCACATAAACTTTGGGTTTTTCATGTGCATTTGAACAGGTACTAATGTTTTTTCCGTAAAGCGGGCCATGATGGGTTGCTCAGTGGGTAGAGTGGTTGCCCTTCTTGTAGATGGTGAATCCCACTCGATCGATTGTGGAATGGTTACCCCATCCCTGTCGAAGGTTGCGGGGGCTCTCCCGAGAGAGAGAGCCTAGTTTCCATCCACCAAAAAACGGGAACTGTGGCATATTAAGTGGAATAATGTTGACTGTGGCATTTAACATGAGTCATTAATTCAGATTTTAATTATGAAAAAGAAAAATTAAAAAGATAGCATGGTAAGTTGGGGCATTGTTTTATCGTTTTTCTTTTGAAATTTCTTGGCTTATAAATTATTTTCTGGCGAATTCGAAACATTCTGTATCATGTTATCCTCATATATTTAGACAAGGAGATTTTCCCTGTGCCCGTGTTGTTTTGGTATGCATAAATATATATTTACATGGGAAACGGATTTGCTTTTTTTGCAACTAGCGGTGTATTGTTGAAGGACGAGACGTGAATTCAAACGATGACAGTTCTACGTTAATAAACAAAAGTCCTTCGCTGGCACATTACCTTTAAACTGCAGTCATGTGTATAATATTAAGTCACAAGGAGAGTTTTGAAAGGAGAAGACACTGGCAAATCTCATTCTCAGATTACGTATGTTTGAGTAAAGAGATAATTCGATTCAATTTGCTGCTTCTTTAGTATGTGTTTTGTTTACATTAGGTTGGTAGAAGGAACACTATTTAGCTGACTACTTATCAATTCATGCGAGGAAAAAGTGTTAAAAACTTCATTAACCAGTTAGGCATCACATAAGTTGTAATGCCTCAGTCACAATGTCGGCGATCTGTCGGGGATTAGTTTTGGCAGGGGGTTGTCGCAGAAAATAAAGAATCCTTGAACAATCCTATCAATAATCCTAATAAAAGTGGAGCAGTCACATTGTCTGAGATTTTTTCAAGGATTTTGACCCGGTTTTGTCGAAAAATCGTGGGATTAGCCTCCGATCGCATCGGAGGCGATCGGAGACGATATCTGCGAGGGACTTTTATTTTCATTTTCCCCCCACCCTTGGTGTATGTGGGGGAAAAGGAGGGTTTTCTGACCTCGCATCTGTATTTCTTAATCGGAGGGCATCGTAGGCCATCGGAGATTGTGTCTGGGATGGCCAAAATGGATGAAAAATCTTGCGAGCAATCTTAAAATTTTAAGTTCAAAGTTGGGGACCGCGACGGCTGTGGCGATGCCTAACAAATCTGCGACAAGCCGCAGGCGTCCGGAGAGCGCCTCCGACGGGTGCAAAATCGTGAGATCTGTCTCAAGATTTTGTTAAAATTTCCCGGGTTTTACCCATCGCCGATGCATCGCAACGGATTTGTGACTGGGCCATAAAGGCTAACAGCTCATCCATACAGTTAAATTAATTAGAAACGTGTCTCCCTGTTTTTTTTAGACAAGAACATTTCCCCTGTGCCCGTGTGTTTCAGTGATCGTAAATAAATTTATCTTTAATAAAAGCAATAAATAACACTTTCGTCTGGGATATTTTAGCTCATGAACCTGTTGACTCTTCTGAGAGAATAAGACGATACCCCTTGCCAAATGAAGTACTTGCTCCTTAAAACATACGATACGCTGGGACAAATGGTGTACTTGCTCCTTAAATCCTACAATACCCTGGGACAAATGGTGTACTTGCTCCTTAAATCCTACAATACCCTGGGACAAATGGTGTACTTGCTCCTTAAATCCTACAATACCCTGGGACAAATGGTGTACTTGCTCATTAAAACCCACGATACGCCGGGACAAATGGTGTACTTGCTCATTAAAACCCAGGATACCCTGGGACAAATGGTGTACTTGATCATTAAAACCCACGATACGCCGGGACAAATGGTGTACTTGCTCATTAAAACCCAGGATACGCCGGGACAAATGGTGTACTTGCTCATTAAAACCCACAATACGCCGTGACAAATGGTGTACTAGCTCATTAAAACCCAGGATACCCTGGGACAAATTGTGTACTTGCTCATTAAAACACACGATACGCCGGACAAATGGTGTACTTGCTCGTTAAAACATCTGTTCTCGTTTTTGTCAGATTACACTTTTTTACTGCATTTAGTGCTGGCGATTGGTGCCATACTCTGGAACGCGGGTTCGATTCTCGTTTTGGGCAACATCCAAAATCGGTACAAGAATTTTTGCCATTTTTTCAAGAAAGTGTAATCCCCAAAATAACGAGAATACTGTTATAATCACTTTCTTACAGTGGCATGAGCTGCCAAAATTCACACTTTTTCAAAATTTCTGATCGTCACGACGGTAAAAGACTTTGAAGGCCATCAACAAACTAAACCCGTGACCCATTGGTGGAAGGCTGTTCGGATTGAGCGTCCAACGCTCTACCTACTGAGCCACGGAGGCCCCTGTGTAAAAAAGCTAAGAACGTCATTTAGACTTTCTATACCCAGTCATAGGTTGTTGTATTAAACCAAAACCCATGATATTTCATTAAATTGAAGACAGGCAGAACTTTGGCTTAAGTCAGCAGTACTCTCAAGAATACTTTGTAAGAGGGATATTAAATCAAATAATCATTGAACTGTCATACTGTTTGTTATCTAAATGCACGCACGCTGCCTATTTAAGTCTATATTTAAATCTATATTATAGATTACATAATCCATATAATAGTTTAGAACATGCCTATAACAATTGACTGTAAAATAACATGCCGTTATGCGTTATGCATCAGATTGTCAAAACCACTAGCATAAAAACGCCTTAGAGGAAATTTCTAAAGCAATAATGCCAGTTGAGCGTTTTAATGCCTTTTGAATGTAACAAGTTTATCTTGTTACGATTTGCCGCGGGTGTATTTATAAACATCACTTACCTGTGATACACCTGGCTTCCGTTGGTGCAGCTTTAGCGACAAATTCTCACAGTTTTGTCTGACGGTATTTAGTTCATGTCTTAGATTTTTAAGTTCAAATAGCAGAAATATGCAGAAAACGAAAGACAAAGTTGTTACAATTAGGGCAATACTGGATTTTATAGAACACCTGCTTGAGTTGCAAATCTTTGGTTGTACGATTGAAGCCATTTTGAATCAACCGAGTTAATCTTGTAGATGACTAAATTCCGGATGGCACATGCAAATTTGGAAGATGACGACCTCTAATTTTCGCAAACTACTGCCCGTGTTTGGGGTTTCCCCCCACACCGTTGTCGAGGAAACTCAAACATCACTCAAACAGGATTCTCATATTCTAAATATGTCATTACTACACGTTTGTAATACACATGCGCTATCAACTGTGTGACCTCGGTCGTTGATAGCTGTAAGTTCCTTCGTTCGAAGTCCCGCCCATATGCCAATCGTATATTACGAATATGAAGTAGTTTCTTAGAATTACGAGGCTGAATACATATATGTCCTTTTCACTAGTGACCTAGCTAGCGAAACTCCGCCAAAGTAGGACACCGATTTTGTTGTGAAAATATATGTTTGTATTTGACAAAACTAAAGTGTAACTTTCTACTAATGATAAACTGCGAGAACACAAATAATACTACGTGTGAAGTACAGGACTGAAAAGAAAATAAATGGCTAACATTAAAATGAGCAAACAAAACTCGAAAAAAAAACCCAACAAACTAGTGTATTGCTTCGCTACAAAGGTCACTCTCAAAATCGGTAAACACTGAAGACAGGAGTTAGTTAGGAGGTGGATAAGTTTTCTGAAGCTGTCAAGCGAAACATACGGTACCTATGTGTTCGTGTGTTTTAGTGATCATAAATATATGTCAGGCTAGGGTATGTATTTAATTTCTACTGCCTACGGAATTTAAAACGATTAAGAGGACAAGCAGTAAAACAGAAGAGTGGACTGACACATATAAATGACTTTATATAAAAAACTATACCAAAATATTTTTTAGATTTTTTTCAATAAAGTTAATTAAATATCACAACTAGTAAAACGATAGTGTCTACCTTCAAAGTCTCGCATTTAAGCCTAGGTTAATTTCATCCACTTCAAAGCCTTCGTAACTCACCCATATATCACGCAAACCATTTTTTTTCTCTCGCATAGCCACATTTTTTCAATTATTATTCAATATACGTTTCAAGATTCTGAAAGCAATTTATATAGCCAGACTTTGAATATAGTCAAATTAACCTGGGTTTAGATTTCAGATTTTGAAAGTTGACAAATTTATTTTCAGCGTAGTGACATAAAACAGTATTTTATAAACGTCACCGTTTGACATGAAAGTAATGGTTGTTCATTACTCGGTAACCCCCCTCCCCCTCCCCTGCTTCTACTGAACTAAAGCGATTGAGTGTTTCTTTTTTCTTTCGCGTTGAAGAGCAGGGGGGGGCTCCGTGGCTCAGTAGGTAGAGCGTTGGACGCTCAATCCGAACAGCCTTCCACCAATGGGTAACGGGTTCGAATCCCACTCAGTCCCGACAAAAATTTTCTGACTGGGTTTTCACGCAAACGACCTATGTGGGATGGTTGCCAGTTACCGCCGAAAGGTCGTGGGTTTCCTCCGTGCATAGTGCCTGGTTTCCTCCCACAATGAAACTGGCAACGCCGCCATATAAGTGAAATAATATATAGCGCGGCGTAAAACACCAAACTATCAATCAATCAACCGTTGGAGAGCATACATTATTAACAGCAGTCTTTTGTGTATCAGGTAAGTTCACATCCCATAGGAAAGACAAAATAACGGTTACCGGAGGACGATTGCAATTTGTGTGACAATCATGTCAACCTTTTGTTTATAGACGTCTGAATTGACAGGCCAGCGGCACAATTGATAAGGCGAAGAATTACTTCTTGGTTTATTGGGTGACGACGTTTCGATTCTTACATCGTTATCAAAGTCAATGGCAAGGAACAAAAATTATTCATTTATATAGCAGATGAGACTTTGATAACGATGTAAGAACTACAACGAAACGTCGTCACCCAATAAACCAAGACGTTGTTATCCATAAGTAATTCTTCACCTTATTGTAACCTTTCAACTTTCTAAATTCCATTAAAGATTTGGGCATAATTAATACTAAAATGAGTTTTCAAGTTTGCATAAGCAAGTAGAATTCTCCAGAATTTTAACAAGGTTTAATATCCGAGAAAAACGTCCTTATAATGTATCATAGTGCAACAGAAAAGGAGACATCAAACGCCACCTAGCGGGAATTGTGTACGTTCTGGATACAGAGGATCCTGTTCTACAGCTCTGATAAAGTTTTCAGTGGTTTTGTGACGTAGTTGGTCTTAGTCACGTGGTTATATATGTTGTCTTTTCTTGCCTTCTAACGAAATCCATGCGAGCACCAGCCTCGAAATAAGCTGAAAGACTTTGAAAGATAGAAGAGGGCCTCAGTGGTTCAGTATGTTAAATCGTCCTTCAGTCCCATACGGACCTTCCATCGACCCCGCGCGGGTTCGAATCACAATCAGACCAAATAAAAAGAGTGGATTTTTCACTCGATCGCCGTATGTGGAAGAGCTGCCAGGTACGGGGGTCGGGGGTTTCCTCTGGGCAATGAGCCCGGTTTCCTCCCCCACTAAACCTGGCAACGCCGCCATATAAGTGAAACAATCAATCAATCAATCAATCGAAAGATAGTGTAAATAACAGGAAGCATTTGAGGAACTGGGAATATGGAACCAACTTCAGTCGGACTACCACATAGGGGTTACTATGAGACCCCAGTATTCGTAAAGTAAATTTGGTAAATTGTGCTATTGACTTCTTGTTAAAATGAAAAGTTACAGTGGTTTGCTGGGAGAAACATATTTGATGAAATAGACAGTGTAAGACAAGGCGACGTGCTAGTTCCATTCTTGTTCTGTACAATATGTTATGTTTACAAGGGCACAATGATTGTTCTCTACTTCAGAGTAAACATATGATCGCAAATTTGTAATATGCAAATTACAAATTGTCAGTTACACTTGACGAAGACACCGGCACAGGTGTCGAAAGCTCGTGTTGTTCAAAAACAACTGACGACGTGGTCTGTACCGTATTATTATTCTGAAAGGAATATTTTAGTGTGAGAGTTCGCTTTCTTATCGCGCGGGTGTGTCCAGTTTGGGTGATAGCTGAGTCCCAACGTTTAAGTGTAGCCTATCCTCATCGGATGCCTGTATTTGTCGAACCGTCACTTTCAAAGAAAATTTCCATAAACAGGGCGGTCTCTATCGTCTACTTTACACCATGTTTGTACATGGTTTGAAAACACCCTTTCACTGCCGATAACGTACATCAGTAATTCTATGAATAATTTACACACTGAAGTTGGGAATATTGTATGAATTCCTCTATGCCCGTCTTTTTTATTTCTTCAGACCTGTCTCCACACCTTAGTTGAGTCGGTCCGTATTATCCTAAACAAGGTCCAAGTGCCGTGAAGATCATCTTCGAGTCCATGCTACTTACCTCCCCTGTCTAACGGTACCAATGCCATTGATAAGATAGTAATTCAGAAAGCACGCTCCATGATTGCCCAATATCATTATTGATCGTATTTCTTTTAAATTAGGGGGAGGAGAGGCGCGCGGGGGGGGGGGGGGGGTTCTCTCAGTCCGATACAGCGGTTCCATCGTCGAGGCAAGTACACGAATGCCACTCAGTCCAAAGAACAATAAAATAAAAATCCGAGTGCATAAAGTCAATTTTACTGTACTATAAATTTCAATTCTTTATGCAATTTTGTTTTGCGGACTTTCTATATACAGTTATATATATATATATCTATGCTTATTTATATACAAATTGAAAACTTGTCTCCATTTTTCTGTCTCTTCCCATGACCCCATAATATATAGTCTGACGATATTCTTACCATAGCTTAAGATGCGTAAGCATTGTCAATGTAATATAAAGTGTTCCAGAAAATTCTACTGACTAAGGCCAAGCTCCTGTCAGTCGTCAACCTAATGAAATATCATAGGTTTAGTTTATTACAACAATTTATAATGGGGGAATTAAGGTCTAAATGATATACCTATTTTTAACACAGATAGAAACGTGTCTCCGTGGTTATTTTAAACAACAAGATTTTCCCTGTGCCCGTGTGTTTTATTGTTCAAACATATGTATATCAATTCGTTTTGCCTTGGCCCTTTTTGAAAGCAATATGGACCAAAAAGTATTTTTGTTTTGTTCACGAAAGAGTTTCTTCCGATAGAAATGATTTCTTTTGGTATTTTATGTTGACAGACCGACTTGCTGCGTTGGTAGGGCGTGGAACGAGTAAATAAAAAATAAAGACTTCAAATAATTCGGCTGTTAACAATGGAAATACGGTGAGTCTGTTATTTACTTTGAGCCTTTTTTTCAGACTTGAGCAAGAGTAAATAAATCGTAATCGATCGCATTGCGTTTTGAAACAATACAGATGGAAAATCTAAGTTGAAAATGCATACGTAACAATACATGCGAATACCGTAGATTTCTGGATATTTATAGTGACGTGAGCTACTAAAACTCCGAATTTTCATAAACTAGAAATTTTCATAAATTCCGACTACATAAGTGTTAATCTCCAATATTGGGTTTAGTTGTAAGCTCATGTTTTGTACTTCTTGCTAAAAATGACGAACGACTAGTTAATTCTGTTCCAGCGAAAAAAACCAATATTTGGTAACCGACGCCACTTTAAAGTGGCATGAGCTGTCAAAAGTCGGACTATTTTCATAGTTTCTGATTGTCACGATAGTAAGAGGCTTTTCAGGTCATCGAAAAACTTAATGATTGGCGTTGGAATGAGGAAAATCCATACAGTATGTGGCCTATACGAACCGTAATAGTGTTCGAAAAATAAACAAAATTTAAATAACCGGGGCGACCATTCATTCATGCCTAACTTAGTTGAAAACAATGCTTTATCGTACATTCTCGAGACTATGAGTACTAACAAGCTTCTGAATTGTACGTCTTGAGAAAAATAGCCGATAATTTTAACATAATGGCCAAATATCTCAATTTTGGCAGCTCATGCCACTTTAAGATATGTGGTATCGACAACATGCCAAAGAAAAACGACATTGAATATTTTAAAATTTAACTTTAACATTAAATTGTTATAACACATTATTCTCGTTAGTTTGGGATTATAACACAGTTAAATGATAAAAGCTGTGAATAGTTTTCTATCAATTATGCAGAATTAACTACAAACACTTGTTAGGTACCAGGCAGCCATTCGTTTACCACTGTTTTCTAAGTAATTTATTTAATATTTGATATGAATATAAGTTGACGTTGAATCCATTCCGTTGAATCCAAAGTATTCTTTGCATATTCTGATGCATGTATTGCAGATTTGTTCCGGGTGGAAGTTAGGGTCCTTTAGGCAGCTGTTGGAATCGCTCCCTTTCTGTCAACATACCCGCTGGTCGTTATCCAATTAAAAGACCATAATTATCATTTGTTAACTCTCATCAAATGTTGTTTTGACACTACAACTACGAGTGCTAAAGGTGCGATTTTGAGAAGAAGGAAACAACAGACAAGTGCTTTATCTTACTTAATCTGTATTTAAAAATCTCACGAAAGCAATAGAAACTTAATACTATGTAATATTGTTTGTCGTTCTTGTAACTAAATACTTATATGAACATTGTTTCACTCATATGGTACCGTTGTCAGGTTTATATCGATAAATTGAGTTATTTTCACCACACTCAAGGTATTTCCTCTTACTTGTCGGCGTTGCAAGGTTTTGTGTGAGAGGAAACCGGGCTCTTTGCAAACCCCTCGGCGGGTACCTGAAATCTCTTCCACACAACACCATCGAGTGAAAAATCCATTTAAAATTTTCATTTTTGTTTTAGACTGAGTGGGATTCGAACCCGTGCCTCATCGATGGAAGGTCCGGTTCTGCCGACTGAGTTCCATCAGGTTTAGATGGGAAGGAAAGTAGAACAAGGTCTGTTGCGATAAGCCATGATGTGTGCTTATACAAACCCTGTAAGTTAGAGGATCTTCGATACCAGATTAACCTTCTATGAATGCTTTGGCCACAGTCTCGCCGTCGTAGCTTAAAATGCCACTTGAATACGAATGATAAATGTATTTTTGCAGACATGATATATAATAGTTTGAGAAATACGCATCAGTAGTTTCAAGTAAATGCCTAATACATTTGTCCATGTTGTGCCTTTAGGAATTTAACATTTGAATGCCAACATATTCACTAGAAAAGATATATCATATTGCTTTTTATACCCTGTATTTACTCTTATAAATCTCTGCTCTAATGAACACCGAATGAAGCCAAATGTATGGTGGAGGGTATACGTAAAAAATTGACAAAAATGGAAAAAAAACCAACTAAATACCATATTGGATGTAAGCTAATTTTGTTATATATACATACGCGAAAACAAGAGATTTCCTTCTGAAATTTCATGATTCATGACAATACAATAACACTTTTGATATTTACTTTCACGCGACCGAAGTCGATGACGTCGACGGACCTATTGCACTCCCAGTAGGCCTACATAAGATTTCGAAGGGAATATGAAGCCTTTTCAGTCGTATTTAGCATTAAGATAATTAATTTAAAACAGAAAACAATAGTTGTTTCAACAGAGTATTTTAGAATAAAACTTCATATAGATCGCCTGTGACAGTGTTGTGTGAACTACTGGTTTCGGAGAATCTGAACACTGCGTATACCGTAACTACTGACTGACGTTGTCATTTAATGGCCCGGTAAAACTAATGCTTTACTTACCCACGAAGAGCTATTCAAACACAACTGTTTAATGTTCTCTATTTATTTGAGATAAGCATCGTTGATTTTCAATCAAAAATTATTTACGCGTTATCCATGTCTAATTGTTGTCCAATCGTTTTAACTTTTGAGGGTTTCTGCTTTCGACTC
Organism: Lepidochitona cinerea; assembly: GCA_963971465.1. Taxonomy (NCBI): domain Eukaryota; kingdom Metazoa; phylum Mollusca; class Polyplacophora; order Chitonida; family Tonicellidae; genus Lepidochitona; species Lepidochitona cinerea. Next base: position 13,145,301 of record OZ020562.1, on the reverse strand, counting down.
TTTAATTAAGCATAAGAAGACCTATTAAACATATACTGTTTTTGATCCACAGAGACCAAGATTCTGTTACAGTCCGAAGTATCGCACGCGATGTCATGGATTCTATAAGTATCGCACGCGGTGTCATGGATACTATAAGTATCGCACGCGGTGTCATGGATACTATAAGTATCGCACGCGGTGTCATGGATACTATAAGTATCGCACGCGGTGTCATGGATACTATAAGTATCGCACGCGGTGTCATGGATACTATAAGTATCGCACGCGATGTCATGGATTCTATAAGTATCGCACGCGGTGTCATGGATACTATAAGTATCGCACGCGGTGTCATGGATACTATAATTATCGCACGTGGTGTCATGGATACTATAAGAGTTCTCCAAGATGACATGATTGATAGAAGTGGTTAGGCCTATAGGTGACTCTACTTTAAGTCAATGTGTGATATGGACCCTGCCCGGTAAGTATTAAAGTATCACAGGAAAGAGACACATGACTGCGGCTATATGGACCCTTGCCTCTGTCTATCATTTTCTTAATATACCCCTTAGCAGACCAAGCAGCGATGCCACTGGCTCAATATATCATTTAAGTTAGGCTATCAAATTTAAATTCTTTTTTTCCAACTACCCACAAGTTGACCCTACTCCATGTGAACGAAAATGCTAACCCTCTTAAAGTGTCATGAGCTGCCAAAATTCACACTTTTTTCATAATTTCTGATCGTCACGACAGTAAGAGGCTTTGAAGGCCATCGAAAAACTAAATGATTGGCGTTGAAATGAGGAAAATCCATACAGTAATGAGTATGTGGCCTATATAAACTGAAAACGTGTTTGAAAAGTTAACAAAATTTAAATAACGACAATTCACTCATTTTAAGCCAAAGTTAGTTCAAAACAATACTTTATCGTACATTTTGGAGACTAGAAGCACTAAAAGGCTTCTAATTTCAACATTCTGTTTCAACGTCAAAATATCAACAATTTGGCAGCTCATGCCACTTTAAAGTAGGCGAGATGTAACCAGGCAATCAGTGCCACTCGGTAACAAAAGTTGTAAACCAACAACAGGCCCTTACGTATAATATACTTTGAAATATCTATCGATCACGTGGAAGATCTGTTATAGAGAAATTCGTCACGAGGCACAGCTTTCTAATCAGATATCAAAAATGTCAGGTCACGATATTTTTATTCTGCGTGAAACTCGTAGTACTTTAAAACTAGGCCAGGGTCTTTGTGTGATAGGTTTTTAAAATGGGCGTCTACTTTTAATGTTGATTTTTAGATCTAAATAACGACCTATTTAAGCACATAACTTTTTTCTCGTTTTAGCATTCGTTTTGAATTTTCTATTTACCTTTTAAAGATTGGCGATGACCTCAGTTTACCTGGGACGACCTACTTAAAGAAATAGGTCAACGTGGCTCCAGAGTGGGGCTTCTTGTATCTAACTGGGAAATTCAAGCTGAGCTTACGTGACCTCAGGAACGCCGGATTGCTGCCAGTTCAGAGTTGACTCTTTCATGTAACAGCTAGAGTTATCCTCCCTTGAATGAACTTGTGACCCACCTTGTCGGAAATTCCAAAATCCCTACAATTAAAAAACAGGTATAACTTCATAATAAACTTCATAATAAAAACAAGTAATGGGGTTTTGAATGAATCCGGCATACATGTGTTCAGGCTGAGACGAAACCAAAATTCTGATATATTTTTCTGTAGAAAAATTTCTGTAGAAAAATAAGAGCAATGATACATATATTTATGTCAATATAACTGTTTGGATTTTTTCTGTTTTTCTTTTTCAGAAAATCTCTCCTGCAAAAGGGAAAATTGTCTGTGAATGGACAAAAATCTGACGGTTTGTGACTCAAGGAGAAAACAAAGAACATTTCTGTTGTCAAGAAATGACAAATATGCTGTATTATCATAAAATACCAGATATATGTTGGTCTATGCGTACATTGCCATAATAAAATCTCGTCAAAATTATTTATTAAAATATTGTCAAAATAGGGGAAAGAAGTTGATAACAATATGAGGATGGATATGTCTAAGTACACTTCACCAGCAAGCAAACAAACGGACACACGGTCGATACGACAACGTTTGCTTCTGATGTGAATACTTTTCCCTCAATACGAAATTGAATCGTTACAAGAGTTGCATTTTAGCCTACATTAATCGAGTCAGACCCAATATTTTTTTATTAGAATACCATGTTTTTATATTTCAAACTGAAACAAACAAATTATTGGGTTAAATTGACCTAGCAGGTTAATGAACATCTTTATTGCAAAATATTTTAATTTATTTCAAAATAATTGTTAAAATAAAGACAAATAAAAAAGGGAACGATTGTCATAAAACTTAATTTAACATCACACAGACTCTTTTCGTTGAGTACATTTAATCAACAATTCAATTCAGTTGTTTGTGGTTGAAACATTTTCATTCCCGTACATGTTTTATGGAAATGAATATGACAACCTACCACGATTTTGTTATCTGTTATCGACTCAAGAAAACTAGACTTACCAGGTCTGTTTACGATTGAAGTGAAATAAGTTTACGTGTGGTTCCAAGTGTCATATCTGTATACGATTAGGGAAGTCAAATTAAGTATAAAAGTACAAATACGAATAAAAGATATAATTTGACGACTGTTGGTTTAAAAACAATAAACAAGACATACTCACGATATTTTGTTATTTTCCAATATTCCATCGTTCTTAATAACAAAATTAGACGAAACATAGCCAATGTCTTATAAAGACAATTCAAGGCGTCAAGCAGATTGCCATCCTTTGCAAACTTAAGTTGTCCAGTGTCGTGAGGAAGTTATTCGTATAAAATTAATCCCACGCTCTGGGCAATTTGACAGTAAAAGATTCTGATTGGCCAATCTGTTTTTGACGCTGAATTAATATCCAATCATATGCTTTTTTAAAGTGGAAACCCCTATTTGGAATTTCCCATTTTTATTTATAGATTGATATGCTTTCATAGATATTCGGATATCTTTTTTCAATTAGCTTTAGCTGATTTGTACTATGTTCCACAGTTTATGATGTATATGCAGACTCGTATTTGACCTCTTCTCACGAAGAAAAACCCTGTTATACATTCATGGGAAAGGTATGAGACGCAGGCTTCGTCGGTCACTCAAACTATGTCGTGGGTTTTCCCAGTTCAGGAAAAGCTAAGGTTAGTGTAACGTTAGTCCCGAGGAAAACATTCCAAAGAAGATCTGTAGAGGGTAAGTATTGTTTTTTATTTTACATTTGGAATTTTAAAATTGAAGGATGTACATTGTCAAACGTTTCTTTGAACGAAGTTATACACAAAGAAAGAAGTTAAGTACCCCCCTGGGAAGTCTGCACCGACCGATAACATCATTGGTATAGGGAGATTGTTAGCAAACTGATATTGCAGAAACGATTATGATCATAAGGGGCAACATTCTGGCGATAAGAAATCACTATTAATGGCAATGAGCTACAAAATTTATTCAGGATATCATTTGCCAAATCAAAAGTGTATTTTAACAAAATAAAAAGATGTTTGTAAGTATGAAGCTTCCATTTGGCTTCACAGGGCGAACATATTGAAGTAAAAATGTCACTTTGAGTGTGTAGAACCACAGTCACGCGAAGCAATGGTGTAAGGGGGAATTTTCAATGGTGTAAGGGGACATAACCTGTTACCTCTATATAAGATATATATAATATGACATATTATATATATCTTCTATAGAGGTAACAGGTTATGTCCCCTTACGCCATTGAAAATCCCCCCTTACACATATGACATATTATATGATCCAGTCATCCACTAAATTACCGGCCAATGAAGTTTCGAACCTGAACCTATATAACTCTTCTGCTTCCAAGATGAAGAGAGTTATGGTCATACCAAAAATCCCTAATTCAAAATTTAGAGTATCCACGGACAAAATTCACTGGACCGAAGATACAGCAAATTGCTTGTATACCCACTGGCTTGAGACAGTAGATTTAAACTAAATTTGGGACAGGGCATGTGCCACCCTACTTTCGGCTTAGGAAGTAATATTGTTAATCTTAATAACGAGGAACTCACTGCTGATGATATATCTCTACTCAATAGAGGACTTTCATTTGTGCCTTGCCCAAAATCATTATCTGATAGTGACTTTTCTATTAGTAAATTAGTGCATGTTATGGAGTACTCCAGAATTGTAAGTCTGGCTGATATCTACCGAGATTCTAGTGGGGTACGCAAGCCGTTTACATCTAAAAGCGGCTATACGCCCCCTTCTCACATGTATGACCCAGATATAAGCATACGTCGTGACTCTGTATCGAGTAGGTTTGATGTTTTGGCTAATCCTAGAAACCAACATAACCTCACTCATTCAGAATGTCTTGCCTTAAGTAAGCTAAGGAGAAATCCAAACATAGTTATTAAACCTGCTGATAAAGGTTCGGCAACAGTTATTATGTCTAAACAGGATTATATTGAAGAGATAGAACGGCAGCTAAGCAACCCTCATCATTACAAAAAAACTTGATAAGGAAATTTGGCCTGAAAATGCTAGGAAGTTTAATAAAATTCTTGTTTCTCTTCAAGATAAAGGCTTACTTAATGAAAAATAGTATCGCTATTTGGAGTCTGATCATAACTCTAAAAGCAGGGTCTTCTATATTCTTCCGAAAATTCACGAACCCATTGAAAAATGGCCCAAGCCTACAATGCCCCCAGGGCGTCCTATTATCTCAGATTGTGGCAGTGAAAGTTATAGAATATCAGAGCTAATTGATTACTATCTAAAACCTATAGCGAATCGGCATCCTAGCTTTATCAAAAATACGGAAAAAGCTCTCCTCCCTAGGAGGTATTCTATTAGATTACCCCGAAGGATCAAATCTAACACAGTAAGACAAATCATGTTTCCCCCTTCAGCCCCCGATACGCTTACTTCCCCTTCACGAGTGTACCATTACCGCCCAACATTTCTCCCAGGTACATCAATGAAATGCCTTAAGACGCGATGCAAACTCGATATATACGTACCCGATCGCGAAACCTTTTTCGGAGAACAATCTCGCGACAAATATCAAATGGCAGAGAATCTTAATTGCGACTCCTCTAATATCGTGTATGTTATCACATGCAAAAAATGTCGCCAACAGTACGTCGGAGAAACTCAGAATTCTCTACGACAAACAGCAGCCAACCATTTATCTAGTATTAGACCTAAACATGATGTACCCGTGGCACAACATTTCAATACTCTAGGTTATTCGGTCAAGGACCATTTTGAAATCATGCCTATTGAGAAAATCCCTTTTCTCACTTCCGCTGCAGATACCAAGCACAAACGTTTGGAAAGGGAAACTATTTATCCTTTGGGTTTGAACTTGGACCCAGGAAGATGTCGTGAAAAAACTATCATACCATTTGTCTTTCAGTATAACAAAGCTAGCATCGCTATGGCCAAGATTAGAGTAGAAGAATACAAACTACTTCAAAGTAAATTTTCACTGTCTTTTCCCATGACCCTATAACGATATTCTTACCATAGCTTAAGATACGTAAGCATTGTCAATGTTATACAAAGTGTTCCAGAAAATTCTACTGAATAAGGCCATGCTCCTGTCAGTCGTCAACCTAATGAAATATCATAGGTTTACTTTATTACAACAATTTATGATGGGGTATAAAGGTCTAAATGATATACCTCTTTATAACACAGATAGAAACTTGTCTCCATGGTTATTTTAGACAAGAAGATTTTCCCTGTGCCCGTGTGTTTTAGTGTTCATAAATATATATATCTTCTATAGAGGTAACAGGTTATGTCCCCTTACACCATTGAAAATTCCCCCTTACACCATTGCTTCGCGTGAGTTGTGGTAGAACACACATCCCTAGAGCAGAAGGTCAATAGCGCGTATAGCATCCATTAGCTTCCAACTTGCGTCTCACCCCACCAATGAGACGTCGGATCTGTTGAAGGGGTACGAAACATAGTAAAAGTCATAAAATATATTACATTCATAACACTGGTATATTACCAATTTCACAAACATGTTTATATGCATTGTCACAGTGCATAAATGGAACAACAACAAAAAAACAAGAAAAACCTATTCGGCTATTTTAACACACTTAATAAAAGGTTGGTTGGTTGTTTTAGATTATTGACTCTTAAGAAATGTACCATTAGGCATGTCGGATTATTTTTAAAAAGTTACTGAAGGAAGTCGAAAATAACAGTACAGCAAGGGAATTATGTCATAGTATCAAATATTAAGACAGTATAAGAAATTACCTTGTAGTTTTGCGAAGATTTGGGATTTCCTACTTGGTATGTTCCAATGTTTTTGGTCGGACAGACTTGTCAGAGATAGAAATCCTATCGACGAAAACCGAAAACCTTTAGAGTGTGGGCATGTAAAGAAATAAAATGGAACCAATGGAAGTTAACTTTATCATGCAGTCAGCAATGTCCATACATAAGGAAATCGACGAAAAGTTCTGCATAACATTAGAAATTCAGGTGAAATCTTCCCCATGTAAACTCAGATTTACTACAGATGGGACAAAATGGCCGGTTTTCAAAGCAAGGTTAGCTCTTCAGTCTGGAGGTAGAAATATCAGTGCTCATACCTTATGTGAAACTGCTAGAAGAGGCTCTGGGGCCAGTTGTTCAAAAGTGTATTAGGCTTAATACCGGTATAACTTTGCAACGTCACAATTGAATTGCATTGTTACGCGACGTCATTTAGACCGGTATTAAGTCTAATACACTTTTGAACAACCCACTCCTGGAAGACGGACTCTGAAAGTAGTACCCATAATCTATGTGCTCATCCTAATAATGTAACCTTTTGCGATCCATCACAGACTGACAGTAACTGTAAAGAAATACAGAATGAATTCAATAATAATACATTTTTAAAAAAGACTGAAATGTTATGCAATGCATTCATAATTTATGGTTCATGAACAGACATAAGCTTCTAATAAACTAGCTTCTGATAATATATGGGGTGTAGGCCTATCATACAGGCTTTATAAAAGTAACGGTTCGACGCTCAATCAGTAGTAATACATACGTGACATCTAATTGAAAAGTTGAAAGAGCCCGCACAGCAACAGACATAAACAGCAATTCTATAAAATAGAAAATACTTAATTAGAACGTTAATTTGGGAACAATGTAAACCTTATATAGATTAATGTATAGATACCTGATATTTAGTGTATTAAGTAGCAATGTTGAGATTACACAATAACTGCTGATTTCTTTAGGAATGAAAAGGAGAGGGTTTTGCATTGCATTTCATCCTTAATGTCATTTCTTTTTCTTGGGCAGGGAAACTATAACTTTTCTGAACTAGTGGCGGTAATTAATTGATACATGTAGGCTTTGTAGGAAGCAATTCAAGCTGCGTCTGGTTCAAGACCAGGAGAAGAGAAACCGTAGAAGAAGTTATGACCATGGCTATGTGAAATGATACCCGATGCTATATAGAGTGGAAACATTAGGGGGAAAATCCGGATACTTACTATTTACAGATAATGTCACCAAGAAGTTTGATATAAGTCGAAGAAATTGTAGAAATTAGAAGAGAGATCTCTGGGGGAAAAATATAGGAGGATTTGAAAGGATTATAGAAATGAGAAGAAATAACCCAAACTCGTAAATGTATTTAGAACAAAAGGCTATGATACTTACATTTACAAGGAGCGATAAACACCATTAAAATCATCTGAAAATCGAAATGAAGAATATTTGAATAAAAGAAGTAGATATGCAATACGTATTTTCGTGGCTGCTTATTGATTGACATTTAACGCCGCATTCAAATGATTTCTCTTACTATTACAAGAGAGCACAATCCACCGCCTCCTATAATTATTTTAAAATTATAAAAACCAAAACTGCCTATTGAGTGAATTGTTACAATCCTTATAAAGTAGTTGCCTTAAACTAATCAATAGTCCAGCTGAAGTTTATATTAATAACTCTTATATATCTGTATGTCTTGGTATGTTTGTTAAAACGTACGTTTAGAAAAAAAAATAGTTGTCGTCATGTATGATGATAATTGGATAAAGGGAACAAAGCAACAACAAAAGATTAAGCTGATGTGCAAAAGGACCAAAAACTGCCCACATGGCTTATTAAGGGATAGTGCTTTATTCCAGCAGTAAATGTGTGCTGTTAATTGTGCACTCGAGGCAGGGGTATCAAAAGTGAAGACGAACATGTCGCCGACGAAGAATTTAGTACTCTCAAAATGAAAGGAAAAAAGGTAAGGATGCACAGGTCTGGAACATGGGTAGATTGCCTTTATTAAAATTGCCATCATCTGCTCTTGAAGAATATTTAAGTCACCCCGGTACCAGTCTTTTTCCAATTTCAATCGATAATCCTCTTCTTCGCCATCTTAACGGACCTCGTACAATCTATACATGGAGCTGGTGGCAACGCTCCGGTCTTCATCGTCCACTTCCGTTGCAGTCTCTGTGGATGGACAGAGGCTCAGAACTTCCCCATGGTACCATTTCTTGAACTGTCCAACATTCCATCTGTGAGTAATACGTTTTCCAACGATGTCTTCTGGAAACGGTTCTTTCCTCTTTAATCCCTTTTTAATTTTGACTTCTGGGCCAATATCATCGGTTTTATAGTTGCACAATACAGATTTTTTGCTTCTTCTATTTTTCTTTTTCAGATTAACGGAGGTGCTATAGATTGAGCATCTGATGTTGAATTCTCATTTATCAGTATGTCGTTGTATCGGATGATAATTTTCTTCAAGTTATTGGCCAGCTCAAGTGGTGCAAACTGTCTTCCTTGTCGGGAGAACTGAAAAAGGGGCTTGTCGACTTGGGGAGGGCATATAGTATTTAAAAAAAAAACCCAACTGCACTTTTAATGCGTTCACTAACTCTTTCTTGTCTGGTATCCTGGTAAGCAGATCGTCCACATCTTCCTCTGACTTACACTGACCACCCATCTTTTCCATTTCATCCAAAGTTTTTTGCTTGGTCTTTATTTGCTTGACTGGTTTAAGTTCCTCATGGGTTTTCTTCATCGCCATATTTTGCAGTCGTGCTTCTCTCAGTGATTTTCGGCGTTCGGACCACTTTGCTTTAAATTCTTTACACTTCTCCCGGGCAGTTTTCAAAATTAAACTTTTTTCCTCCGGTTTCAGTTGTGTGAGCCAACTCAATGTTTTGTTGTAGGCCCACATTACACTTCCTTCGATGGTTTCTACACAAGCATTGGGCTTAACTTGCTTGCCTGAACTTGCCTTAAATATTTAAATACTTCCGGTCAACATGGCGGATGGTAGCTGGTGTGTTTTCTGAGCTCCGCTATCTGAGGCTTTTCTAGCTAATGTTACTCGTATCAACTGGACTGCGATCCTAAAATGACTGTAACTATGTAATTAACAATGCAAAGTACGATTTCTTGACGTTACTCAGTGCTGGATCGTGAGAACTAAAGGCGTAATTTTTCGTCTAACCAGGATTTTCGTTAAATTCAAAATGGCGGAGTTGAGGTGGGCTTAACTGTTTTGGACTATGTAACGCTCAACGAGAAACTCACAAGCTAAAGGTAATATGTCTTTATCCTCTAAGAGCTTTCCTCCCAGCGAGGAGCACAGTGATCTTGAACATCGTGATCTTGAACATCGTGATCTTTTACATTGTGATCTTGAACATTGTGATCTTGAATATTGTGATCTTATACTCTGTTATCTTGAACACTGTACACTTATTTCTTGAATAGTGTGATCTATTTTGTGATCTTGAGCATAATGATCCTGAATTTTGCGATCTAGACTATTATGATCTTGAACATTGTGATCTTCAACATTGTGATCTTTAACATAGTGATCTTTAACATAGTGATCTTGAATTGTACGATCTAGACTATTATGATCTTGAACATTGTGATTGTTCCATTCTCGAATCCTCTGTCCTCGCTCCCTTTCCACAATGAACCTCAAATACCTGTCCATACCCCTGATAGTCCGGTCCCAATTCGTCCTATGTTCGACTTCAACATCATTGATAGCATGTGTTTCAATCCCGTTGATCTTAACAATATTGACAATAGTAAAGCCCCCACTGACGATAACCAGTATGAAATCTGCCACTGGTCTAAGCTGAATGGTTATGAATCTTGTTATTACACTGAAGACTCTTTTAATGCAGCATTAGCTGACCCAAATGATAATAGCAATAAACATTTATCTGTAGCCCATTGGAACATACGCAGTCTCAGTAAGAACTTTGACGAACTACATGGTTTTCTTAATAATCTTCATCATGACTTTACAGTTGTAGGACTTTCAGAGAGTTGGCTAAATGTTGCAAACGAATGTTTTTTTTGAAATTCCGGGGTATACCAGCTTCTCTAAAACTCGATCCTCAGGAAAAGGAGGTGGGGTTGTACTATATGTTGATCAATCTGTGGGGTCCTGTGTTGTCAGGGATGATTTATCCGATTTGAATGACCAGTTTGAATCCCTCTTTGTAAATATTCGCCTTGATGACAAAGAATATTTAGTAGGAATTATATATCGACCTCCCGGTACTAGTCTGTCACACTTCAACGAAAGTATTAATTTACTCTTATCTAGAATACCCCCTAACACAAAAACTCTGATCCTAGGCGACTTCAATATAGACTTATTTAAAGCCGAATCACACAATCCATCTAAAAACTTTTTAGACATAATGAACTCCAACTATTTTTACCCCGTCATAACAAAACCGACTCGAGTGACCTTGAACTCTGCTACACTAATCGACAACATTTTCTTAAACTTCAATGAGTCCAACCTTGCTTCTGGCATATTTTTAACTGACACCTCTGATCATTTTCCTATTTTCCACATTATGAACGTACCCTTAGTTACAAAGCATCCTACAACAACTACCTACCGCCGTAAAACTCCCGCCCAGATTGACCAGTTCCGTGAGAACATATTTGCCCTTGAGTGGGATGTTGTTACGAGAGATAATGATGCAACTGGTTCCTTAAATACATTTTTAGGTACTTTTCAGCAAGTCTATAATGAGGTTTTTCCTTTAATTACGATTGATACCACCAGCACAAAGAGCCGTAAACCATGGATATCGCATTGTATTCTGACTTCCATCCACGAAAAAACCCGTTTATACCGAATCCAACTTAAATTCCCGACTAGTGACGCCCGACTTAAATACAGAAAATATCGTAATAAATTAAACAAACTTATCAAACACTCTAGAAAATCATATTTTGAAACCAAATTTAACAAATGTAACGACAGCATTAAAAAAAACCTGGAAAGTTCTCAACGAACTAATGTGCCGCAAAAAGCAATCCTCCTCCCCTACCTACCTTAATGTAGATGGCCAAGAAATCTCCGACCCTGCCAGCATAGCAATTAAATTTAACGAACACTTCTCTTCTGTTGCTTCTAAACTCGATCAACTTATTCCCTCACCAACAACTCTGTTTTCTGACTATCTCCCCGAACCTGTCACAGATAACTTTGAGTTTCAACATGTGACTGATGCTGATGTTAAAACTACCATCCTTAACCTCAAGTCGTCTGCCCCGGGTCGCGATGGCCTCTGTATGTCGGACTTGAAAATTGTTGCAGAAGCTATCGCCCATCCACTTGCCCATATCATCAACCTTTCCTTTGCCACCGGTATTGCACCCGATATTTTAAAAACTGCCAAAGTCACACCAATCCTAAAATCTGGTAATGCATCACTTTTAGAAAATTATAGACCAATTTCCGTGCTCCCCAGCGTCAGCAAAAGTTTCGAAAAACTTGCAGCATTTCAAATCAATAAATTTCTTGACAGTAACAGCATAATATCTGACGACCAGTATGGCTTTAGAAAAAATCACTCGACGTTCCATGCCGCTTGTTCGCTTTATGATTTTCTGGTTACAGCTAGAGACAATAACAAATTTAGCCTTATCACTTTCCTCGACCTTTCTAAGGCGTTTGACACGGTCAACCACTCAATTCTTCTTGAAAAATTTAAAAATTATGGGTTCAGAAATAATTCGTATGATTGGATATGCAGTTATCTCAATTATAGATCCCAAGCAGTGCATATCAATTCTGCCTCATCGCCATATCTTCCTATGGAATGTGGAGTCCCTCAAGGTTCTATTCTAGGCCCAATACTATTTCTAATCTACATAAACGATATTACGAACGTTACACACGATGTTAATTTTACCTTATTTGCTGACGACACAAGTATTTTCTGTTCAGCCGACAATATTGACGACGCACTTAAAACTATTGAACACTGGGCTCAATAGTATTAACACATGGCTAATATCTAACAGACTATCACTAAATTTAAAGAAAACTAAATGTATGCTAATCAGCCCAACTGTCAGCCACACAAATCCGTACCCACCGCTTAACTTGAACGGCTCTGATATTGAATTTTGTTTCTGAATTTACTTTTTGGGGTATAATTTTCCATTCCAGTCTCTCTTGGGCTTCTCATATCAGCTACACGAGTAAGAAAATAAGCCGAAACATAGGTGTGATAAACCATATAAAGAATCATATTAATAAACGTACACTGCTCATATTATATTATTCTCTTGTTTTCCCCTTTCTTTCTTATTGTAATGTACTATGGGGTAACACCTACCCATCCCGACTAAAACCTCTGGTGCTTGCCCAAAAACGAGCTGTGCGTGCTATCACGAAGTCTAAAAAACTCGCTCATACTGCCCCGCATTTTACGTCCTTAAAGATACTTCCCTTACAAAACCTTGTGACACTCTCCCTGCTCTTAATTGTCCACAAATTTTTGTACAAACCTCAAAATATTCCTGCCCTGTTTCGTAACTTCTTCACCAAACAATCATTCATACATCACTATCCAACCAGAACACTTAATCTAAATTTATATAGACCTTTTCACATTTTTTAATTTCTCGTATTATTCTTTAAGGACAGCAGGACCTCGTGAATGGAACAGGTTACCTAATTTTCTCAAATCGAATGATTCTTCATCTTTATTTAAGTCTCAGATTACTTATATTTTGTTACAAGCTTTAGAAGACTAGAAAGTGAAATCTTTTCTAAAAAAACTGTATTCTATTCATGCCTGATTATTATTTGTTTTTGCTTATCTCTTGTGTTGTCGTCAACCTTTTAAACAAAAATGTTTTTTATTAGTATATTTAACTGCCACCTACCTCCCATTATATTTGCTTCTGCCATAAATTCTATTTTGGGATAGATCAAGTCCCGCACGGACTTTATTCCCGCCAATTACTTAAATCTGTCCATATATCTCCCTTATTTCTTATGGTGAATAAACAAACAAACAAACAAAGGTAGGCAAACTGACTCTCTCCGATAGAATTATTAGTTTTCACTGTTTTAGACATTTCACGCACGCCTGGTTGTGGTCCAGCGTGCTCGCCCCCTGGTAAATGAGCTGCAACTTGCCTTGTGAAGGTTATTAAGGAATGAGTAGATACAAGGCTAAGTAACTCCATGGAGATGTGGAGCAGATCTTCATTTTCTGACACAGGTAATACAGATTTGAAAACTTCCATCATAGGGGTTTTATCGCACCATGGTGCAAAATTGGGTGCTAAAATACACCATGGATTTGCACTCAGTTTTTCTAGGAGTAATCTCAGCTGTTGTAGATGGGGATTTAAATCCAAAATATGCTCAATGGTGTTACTAAGCACGAGTGAATGAAAGGGGGCGGTTACCAACAGATGAAACATGGCTACACCTCTTATACATGCCAACAAAATGTCATCAGCAATGTCATGCTTCACTGCGTCAATTAAGAGATTTTTCTGTGACGTGTCTTCAAGAAATTGGCGAATGTGTTTGTGATGATGGTATATAGCTGAAGCATTATGGAATGAAACATTAAACCTATTGTGAACGTTTTTTACCAAATAAATTTTTAATTCTAAGTTCTCCATCCATGCTCGAAAATCCTCTGGAATTCCAGCGGCCGGATGCCCACTTGGTGTTAGACGAGAACATACCCCTTTAATGGCCGTGGAAACGGAAGAGCCATCCATTTTACACTCAGTGTTAATTGTACGTCTTCCGAGACGAACGTTACCATCATCTGTTAAGATGTCTTCATAAGAAAGGACAGCTGATTCTGTTGCTTCCGTAAAACCTAACAATACGTACAAAAAACAAAACCAATGATGTACCTTAACAGTTTCGTTTCGTTCAGATTCAGATAAAGCATTCCACAGCGTCTCGCTTTTAGATAGAAGAGACATCCTCAATTCTTTAAAATCTTTGCGAAACTTTTTGTTAGCTTTGTGCTGATCTCATCTGAGACTTTAATTCTTCCTGTTGTGCGATGTCGGATGTCAAGACTTCGGCAAATCCTTTGATTACGCTATTAAGCTTACTGAGCTGCGATTCTGCCCCACTAAAAATGGACTCTGTCATTGACATAGCATATGTTTGGTTATCTGACGCTAACTGAAAACCCCAGAAATGGCGTTGACGGTCGCTTGTTCCATCGCTGTGTAACGTTGAATTTAATGAAGTTACCATTTGTTTGGCTACTTGCACTTTGCTGACTATATTTCCTTCAAGTAACATTTCTTTTGTTGTGGTCTCCGAAGGCAATTTCTTCAGCACAACCCCAAACAACCCATGCGCTTTCAATTACTCGCACAATATTTTAAGCTCCTATACCCAAACTCCCTAATGCCATGACTGTCTGTCGCACTTCGTTGGAAAATTTCCCATCGACAAACGTCGTAACCTGGAATCTATCCTGGTTTGATACATTCATATCTTCTTTTAACATGGCTATTTCGTCTTCTTTCTCGTTTAAGTTGGCTTTCAGAATTTCGTTTTCAGTTTTCATCTGTCGAATTGATCGTATGAGCTGACTTACTTGGCTGAAATATTTTATATTTGTTCTTTGTATCTTTCTTTTTTTGCATATCAAAGTATCCAGTCTGACTTGGAGACGATTCAGTTGTTTCTGAAGATTGAAATTATATTTTCTTTGTTGGATAATTCGACGATTGCGACGAAATTCTCGTCTACGAAAATTTTTCTTTGTTTTTCTAACTTCAGCTTGCTTCAACCTGAATTTCAGTTCGGCCATTTGGGTCCGTTGGTAACATTTACCCTGATTACGTGGGCTATCCTGTGAAGGGGTGTTAATACTTTTCGATATGGGTAGGACAGTTTCAACAAATGTTGGCTCCTGGGGTGTTAACTGTATATTTATGGGTACCATTTCTGTATTGTCTGCATGAGCTACACTCTCAACTCTTGATGGAATTATAATGGAATGCTCGGAAGGAAAAGAATGGAAAGGAGAACTCATAAACTTATCCAATGCATTTGATTGGTGACTCCGAGAGAGACTGGTGAATTTCACATGTAGGCGGTTAACCATTTGGCGAATTGCTTCTGGAGTTTTTCCCACAATCCCTATCTGCTCCAGCCATGACTGGAATATTTTCCAGTTAAGTTGTTTACGCCACCTCCGTAATTCTACAATTACACCATTCGTAATTTGACTTTGGTCTGGATTGCCTGATATTATATTTCCATCTACAAACCCTAATCCAACTTTATCACAATGCATTCCTATGGGCTTTGGTCCAGAGATAGAGGTATCTAACCAATCTACTCCAACAATACTGTAAAGGTCATTGGGTGCAGCGGCCCGCTCTTGAAAATGAGTGTTTTATGGACGTCGGCTGATTTTGATCGCCTACTAGACAATCGCTGCGTGCCAGGTATGTATATACCGATCAAAATCAGCCGAAGTCCATAAAACACTAATTTTCACGAGCGGGCCGCTGCACCCAATGATCTTTACAGTATTGTTGTAGTAATATGGCATACAGCATGCGGATATTAGCCACATTTCGTATTAATTTCAACCGTGAGCAGTGCACTTTGAAAGATCCACTTGTTCACTAATGTAGTTATTTTGGAGCGGTGTGTTTTAAAAAGGGTGTTTGAAGAGACGTACAGATGTCTTTATTTTTTACGCGGTTTCAAAATTTTAACAGTGGTAGCTTAAGATTCCAAACTGTCTTTTATATAACACCAAGAGAAAATGATTCCGAACTGAAGCAACCAAGGTAAATTCTTTTGCTAGACTCATGCTTGGACTTCGCTTTGAAGTTCGCTAAAAACGCTATACTAGCTCTGTATGATATTGGCCCGTCAATGGCTGCCGCGTTACACCTGTGATGAGGCCCTCGGAGAAAACAGAATGTCTTAACTTCGATGATAGTTTTATAGGTAAGTTTTAGGGGTTTAGGGTATTTATTGGGGCTGTATAAATGAATGTGTGCATCAAGTTGCGATTGTCACTTTGTTTTAAGTGTTTAATTGTGCTTTGGCAATGGTCAACATTGGGCATCCATTAGACCATTAACATACACAAGGGCCGAATTTTCGTGACGTCATCGACATGCCTAGTACCATATCTGGATTTTTTTTAGTTCATTTGAAATCTCCATCTAGAGTTTTAAATTTTGAAAGCCTAATTTGTTTATCCTACTGATTTTATAATTTTAAAGTATTAACTACGTTATATTTTTCTCTATATGTTATGCCTGTGTAAAAGTGCCTAATTGTGTGTTGTAATATCTTGGGCTGGTTGTTCAAAAGAAAATTAGCTTAACGGCAGGTTAAATGACGTGGCGTAACAAAGAAATTCCTTTGTGACGCGACGTCATCTAACCTGTTGTTAAGCTAACGGCGCTTTGAGCAACCAGCCCCTGATGATGACAGTAGCTGCTCTCGAAAGTTCATAAATATACACCACCATGTACAATATAGTACGAGTAGTCCTATGGGTTTTGACTTTAGTTTTAAACGTCTGTCTGAGAAACCTCTCTCGTCAGACATCAGTATTTCAGATTAAACTTATTATACTTTTTTGATTTATTTATTTACAAACATACATTTAGTCCGTCAACAAACACAAACCAACTTTAAGCCCATCGACTCTGGATCATCTACCCTATCCAGCCAGACGGCTCATGTCGCGCTTATAGCTGGGAACAGACTTTGCCAAAACATGATGACAGTTCTTCGTTCCCTTGAAGAACAAGGCTATATTAATAAAACACAGTATTGCTCTTTGGAATCTGACCTTAATTCTAAAAACAGGGCACTCTATATTTCGAAAATACACAAACCTATTGAAACTAGACATAACTGAGATACCCCCCGCTCTGCAAGAAAAGTCGGCCTATCTGAGAATTGTAGCATCAAAACAATAATATAATGGTCAGTGATAAGTGATGAGAAAACCAACAATGAAATTGAAAATGCAAAAACACAGAATATGATGATAATTCTGCTGGCAAGTAAGCAAAGAGAACAAGCTATGAGATGCAGATATGACTTTACATGAGCAGATGATGACAGCAGCAGACTGCATCAAAATTGCAGGAACTGGCACCAACCAAGGCCAACATCTATCAACAACATTAAAAAATTAATAACATTCAGGAAAGTGTAAGGGGGTGTTAGTGTTAAGACAGTGAGTTGGATGGGTGGAACTGCACCAAGAGGAGGAGACACATGAATTGGGCATGATTTAATGCTACAATGTACGTCTGTGACAAATGATGGAGTAAGACAAAATATCATGCAAAATACTCCTTGCTGGTCATGTTTAGTTAGCATCGACAATAAGAAAGTAGACTATGAGGCTGCTTGCTGATCATGTTACCAGCACTCACTACGAGGAAGTAGGCTATCAAGAGTGCCACAAGCACAATAATGAAACATGCAGGCTTATATGACAAGCACAGCAACTACCGTACAACTGTACAATGGGACAAAATTGTGTCTACAAACAAATGTATGAACAGACAAATGGCAGAACAGAAAAATGTCGAAAGGAGTCCAAAATGTCATAAATATGTAAAAATATCTCCTTGCAAGTAGGACATGGACAACTTCATATCATTGGTAACATTTGTCAAGGTTCATTAAAAAAGAACCAGCATCTGGGAGGAGTATTTTGGACAAAATTGCGTCTACGGACGGACGGAGGGCACAACGAACAGACAGATGTATGTGTGTACATACAAACTTTATGCCAGCAGAAGGGGGGGGGGGGGGGGGGGTAGGGAGGAGGGAGGGAGGGGCGATAACACGATCACCCTGTCTTCATATGGAATGAGACCCCAAAAATGGCAAAGTCCTATAAGTCAAAAACGTCATCAAAATGTGAAAAAAAGAAATATCATCCTGTAAGTTAGGCATGCACATCTAGATACCATTGGTAACATATTTGTGAAATTTCATTGAAATCAAAGCAAAATCTTAGGAGGAGTAGTCCGGACAAAATTGTGTCTACAGACAGACGGACGGAGAGAGGGGGGGGGGGGGGGTGTCTGGTGAGCTTCATTACACATTTGCTGATTGTGCCTTTTGTTTTTAACAAGAAAACTAGATTAATGATTATTCTTATTCATTTTATTATACAGGTGCTCTATGAGAGTGGTTTCCACCTAGCTTTGTCTTAAAAATATCACCTTACTAGGGTGGGTCCAAGCCAGCCTCATTTCCTGTTGGATGGTTAATCTCAGGTAAGAGCCCCACTGGCCCACCCGGACATCTGGGGTCTGGAAATAGCCCTTTTTTTACTCAAAATGTATTAGTTTAAAAACAATTATTTATTGTAAATGTAAAAAAATCTACTTTTTAAGAGTTTTCTGCCTTTGTTTTAGGACCTTTTAGAAAAAAATCCCCTTTAAACACTGGCATTTGCCTTTAAAAGCACCCAAGAAAATTCTGTTGCAGTTTTTCTTTAATTTCTTTTCATTTTTTTAAAGGTTTATCCATCATTAGGTCAAAACAGTTGACACAGTTTGTTCTCCGCAGTCTCATAGCCAGATGGGTGGGGGGCAAACTAAAGAAGGGCTCATTAGACAGGCGATTACAGCACATAGTTTAGTTTTGGGTTCCAATGAGGAACACCTTCAAGGGTTACTGAGTGCAATTTTCAGGCAATTCTGGCCATATTTGCACCTCTGTTAGGACACAGGTCACAGTTTCTCACTTCCGGATTTTCCTAGGGACGAAAGAACAGATATTTTTGTGTGTTTTTTTTATATTATTTTTTCCTGGCCCCCCTGCATTTTTTTTCTGGGCATTTTTGTAGTTTTTATGAAAGGACAGGGGTTGAGTTACTGTCTGGAAATGATTTTAGAAGTGGAATGGGACTAGTTCAGGTGGATGGAGATCTGGTAGTTAGGGTGCTTTGGTTTGTTTATATCTGGTTGGCTGTGTGTAAAGGGACCCCTATCAGCTGTTTGGAATGCTAGTGAGAAATTTCTACCTCCAACATATGAAAAAGTTGTGCTTAAAACACTCCCAAAGGACTGTTTGAGACCCCCACCGAAGGATTTGGTTCAACGAAAGTTAGGGAACGTGCTGTGTGAGCAGACATTGACATTACCGCAAATGGGAAATGAAGGAAAATCAAACTGTGACCCGCTGCCTGTATAATTGTGGTTATTGCTTCAACGATAATCACTGTTGTCTCAGACAAAGCTACATTACTCGTGTAGCTTTCAGTGAAGGGGAGGGAACTGTTCAAAAAGTAAAGCACATCTGTTGCGCGGGTGAATGCCCCTTAGTTGACTCCCAGAAGAACCTTCTCCGGGAATCTCATTTCCTTTGCGGTCATTGAAGGGACAAGGCAAGGTGTTGTCAGTAAAAAAAAACCCACCCTCCTCTCCCACTCATTAGATAGCTGGATAGTGTAAATAATTAAATGTGAAATATTGACTCTACCTATTTTTGTTTCAGATACACTGTCCTTGTCGGCCACGGGAGGTACAATGTACTCTGATGCTTGGCATATGTCACCGGGATTAATTTGTCCTTTTTACCATGAATTTGTTGGTTTACATTAAATTGTTGAAGCATGCTTGCTTTTTATTGTTGTTGGGACCCACCAGTCCATTGTTGTTTGGGGCCCATCTGGTCCAATTGTTGCTGGAATAGTGTGG
Source organism: Lepidochitona cinerea (assembly GCA_963971465.1). Classification (NCBI taxonomy): domain Eukaryota; kingdom Metazoa; phylum Mollusca; class Polyplacophora; order Chitonida; family Tonicellidae; genus Lepidochitona; species Lepidochitona cinerea. The sequence goes on along the minus strand of OZ020562.1, from coordinate 13,125,240 downwards.
ACCACTGGACCCAGGGTTCACATATATTCACATTTATTATTTTCATAATTTTGAGGTATGCCTTACCTTTCATTTAAATTAATAAAAGCTGTTGCCAGAATTTATTCCAAATATGTTTGTTTGTTGTTTTGTTGGTTTTTTCTTAGACAACTAATATTTTAGCTTAAGTTGATTTTCACAAAGTATAGTTTTAGCCATCTTTTAACATGGGCCCCATTCTCCACATTTGATTGAATGATAGCGGTAAGGTGACGCCAGCCCAGAAACTATAAATACTGCAGTGGAACAAAGGTTCGGGGTCATATCATGATAAACGACCTTCCTTCTAGCCTAAATCCCAAGCTCAAGAGCTGCTTATTCGCAGATGACAAAGTTATTTGGTTTTCAGGGCGAAATTTTAAAAATGTGGTGAATCATATACAGAGTGGGCTTGATGACATTGCCAGGTGGGCAAAGCTATGGGGATTTAGGTTTTCCTCTATCAAGACTGAGGCTGTTCTGTTTTCATACAAACACATACCATCACCATTAGTTTTGACCTTAGATCAGTCCCGTATCAAATGTTCCAAACAATTCAAATATCTAGGAGTTATATTTGACTGCCATCTTACTTGGAATCAACACATAAAAAGTCTCATAAACAAATGTAAATGTGGCCTTAACCTTCTGCGCTGCCTGTCAGCTACAACATGGGGCTCCGATAAAACTTGCCTAGTTTTATTATATCGGTCGTTAATTCGATCTCACTTCGACTACTGTTGTGAATCGTTCGATGCTAGTTCTGCCAGTGTCAAAGCGAGGCTGGACTCCATCCAATGCCAAGCATTGCGCCTATGCACCGGAGCATTAAAATCCACCCCTTTAGCTGCCTTACAAATTATGTGTGCAGAATTTCCACTAGACATTCGACGTATGGAACGGACACTGAAATTCGGTTTAAAGATAATATCTCCAAAACACAACTCAGCCTCTACCTGTCTGGAGTCATGGTTTAATGGGTGTTATAACAGCCAATGCATCTCGAAAACCCCCTTTAGTGTCCGCTTCCATACGTTAATCGACACCTTGAACATAAATCTAAATAACATACAGTTAGAGATTATCCCCAATTTTCCATCATGGAAATTAATTGATCCTTTCATTTCAACCGAACTAGAACATACAGTGAAAAAATCTGACCCAATTAACATAATACGCCTGATTTCAATTGATCATATTGGAAAAACTGGAGCCAATATTTAAAGGCTTATACAGATGCATCATTCAACCCAGAGACTGGCAGAACAGGGATTGGTTTCTGTGTCCCGGAGCTCCATTATACATCGTCAAAAAGACTCTCTAATAATCTATCTAATTTTCACGCTGAGCTATTTTCCATCTACTTAGCATTGGATTGGTTAAAAGATGTTAAACCCTTCAAAGCTGTTATATTATCAGACTCACTCGGTGGCCTTAAAGCTCTTAAAAACTTCTCTTTTTCAAAACCAACTGCAATTTTGTTTCAAATACTATTCTTAATAACCGAGATGTTTAACCTCGGCATTGAAGTTTGTTTTGAGTGGGTTCCGGGACACAGTGACATCTCCGGAAACGAACAGGCAGACGTATTAGCAAAGAATGCCACATTATTTAATAACATAACCCATAGCATCCCTCTAACTGTTTCAGAAATCATGACCAGTAGCCATCTATATTTTAAAAATCTTTGGCAGCAGAGGTAGAATAATTCTACAATCGGACGTTTTTTTACAATTGTCAACCATCTGTGAATTTTAAAAACATTCCCCTTAGCAATCGAAGATCTGAGGTGCTAATGTGCTGGCTATTAAGCGGACATATCCCCCTTAACACCCGATTCAACAGAACCTTTAATAACACTAATGGACAATGTGACCAATGCCATGTTTCAGAAAATATGGAGCACTTTATTTTTGACTGCATAAAATATCTTAGACAGCGTAATGAGTTATTTATTTCACTGAAAAATTGTGACATAACCATTTTAGATTTGAAACATGTACTAAATCCACCCGAAAGGCACCGAAGTAAAGTTCTGTCAGCTGTTATAACTTTTGCTAAGAAAACAAATAGATTCCGTTAATTTTATTTTTTCTGCATATTTGATTTAACTGTAATGTATATAGATACACATTTTTTTATCTGTTTTTTTTTTATTTATTTATTTTTTTTTTTTCTCAATTTTTTTTTATTTATTAATTTATTTATTTATTGATTTTTTTTTATCCGATTTTTTTTACCCCCTCCCCCCTCCTCCGCCTTGTTTTATGTTTAATTATTATCTTATAATACTGGTTTAGTATATATTCAGTTTCCTATGGTCACCTATGGTCACATTTTCGTTTATAGTAAACTGCAATAAATTTACTGATATCTTTAATGATTTCTGAAGCTTACTTTTCTGTTCCTATACTGTTCACAAAAATGAAACTCTATCGTGGCAATCTGTATTGCATGGCTTCCTTTTCCTTTATTAAAAGTAAACTATATCATCATTCTCTGGTTCAAACAAATCTTTCTAATTTTAAATGAAACTTGTCATATCAATCGCCTGTACATAAAGGGTTTCTGACATGCTGTCTGATCTTTGATATACATTGATATCGTGCTTAGAATGTCTAAAAGAGTTATACCTATGTTCTCACCAATTCACTATAAATTCTTACATTGTCCACAGCTGTGCAAGGGCGTGTTCAGCTGGAGAGGGGAGTGAGAGGAGGTGTAATTTCCATAATAAATTTTCATATAAATCCCTTGATGAAGAAACCCAAGCCCCTGACTTATCAGATGGCTGCATCCAAAAAAGAAGAAAGGCTCAAGGATTGATTGATTGATTGATTGTTTGGCGTTTTACGCCGTGCTCAAGATTATTTCACTTATCTCAAGGATTGAAAGAAGCGTTATCTGTTGTGAAGAAGACCTTTTTTGTAATTAAAATTTGCTGTGTTTCAGGTGGCGTTTTGTGGTTCACGGGGTAATTGACGGCTTCAGTCGGGGTATTGTGTACTTAAACTGCAGTACCAACAACAAAGCCCATACTGTACTCGAACTCTTTCAACAGGCAGTAAATAAATGGGGTCTACCATCGAGAGTTCGGGCTGACATGAGTGTGGAAAAGGTTGACGTTGCATGGTTTATGCTTACTCACAGACTGCGGGGTCCAGGGAGAGGGAGTTTCATTACAGGAAGAAGTGTCCATAACTGTAGAATCGAAAGACTTTGGCGAGATGTATTTGGGGCCGTGCTTAGCAGTTTTCATCAAGTTTTTCAGCACCTCGAGAGTAACACTATGTTAGATGTTGATGACGAGAATCAGCTATTCTGCCTTCACTATACTTTCCTCCCAATAATAAACGAGTCGTTGTCCTCTTTTATTGAAATATGGAACAACCACAGGCTACGAACAGTGAGGAACCAGACTCCTTTACAGCTGTTTGTCAGTGTATTACAACACATTCATGGCTGTCGGTGTGAGATATCATCTGAGCACTTCGAAACACTCGCTGAGGTGAGATGGTTCGAACACAAATATACTTAAAGCTATAGAAAGGCCATGATGTGCGGTAATTGGGTCGAAATCTTGTTGACACCATATTTCATTCCAAAAACTCATAGAATTCTTGTGACCCTTCTCGCTTTAAAGCCCGAATAATATTACCTTGTTTTGTTCTAGAAATTTCAGCATTACATTTACTCTGACATTTTATGAATACTCCTTTTTTAACACAATAAGAAACTTGTCTCCATGGTTATCTTAGAATATTTCCCTGTGCCCGTGTGTTTTAGTGTTCAAAAATATAGAATTCGCAATATGAAGATTATATGCAAAACGGAAATATCCAACTAATTATGCGTGTGTTGAAATAAATGCTTCAGTAACCCAAAACTGTGCGTAATTAACAGTCGCTCATTCAATCTAATAACTGGGATCAGTGAAATAAACTATCGGTTTTGTGTTGTCTGCAAGTCTCAAAGACTTGTTAGGAACACATGTTTAATTTGAAATGAACAACAATGATATCATTTACACTTCAGTTCCAAAGTTCCAAACTTGGAGTTCCAAACTTGAGCAGCAAATTTATCCAGACGTATCTTTGATTAGGTAATAAATTATTAGAAAAACAACAATTTTGTATCCTTGTGCATAAATAAATAATATTTTATTTTAAAGTTTAAAAGTCAGAATAAACATCAGAATTAATTGAAAGGCCGCCACCATTTTTTCATTAGTTTTATCCAATTATTGTTGAACAAAAATTTAAGTGCGTTATAGAGTAGTCATGTGATGCAATTTAGCCAATGGCTGGCTAAGTAATGGCGTGCGGTTGCATACTGACCTATATATTCGGAGACAATCTTCCCCCTTCGAGTTTGTCGCCATGTTTTTTTTTATGGACCTAAATCTACCAATATACATTAGAGAGCGGTAAAAATACGTCATTATTGATCTAAAAATAGCTACACCAACATGACGTCATCCTAAAACGGAAAAATGGCTACACAGATAAGCCACTGAAAGGACATACTTCTGTCTGTTTTTATTAGCTTGAGGGTCACCTTCAAATTTCACTTATTCACTTACGAGGGGATAAAACATACATTGGACAGTTGTTTTGGACTAAATGAACTCTACTCTTTGCATCTAAACTAGTCTAAAGCTTAGATTTTCTTTCCCTTTAATTATAAGAACGCATATACATGCAACCTCCTTGGGATAGATCAAGTCCACAGGACTTTATTCCCGCCAAATTGTCAATTTATGCTCTTCCATTGTTCATACATGCTTCTTTTGGTGAATAAATAAATAAATAAAATAAATAAATAAATAAAGGTTATTATCGACGATAATCCCTATGTATTTCTAGAGATTTCCCCTCCTTTAAAGAGCAGTATAATGTTTGTATTTTGTATAAATCCCTTAAAATTTCATTCACATTAGCGTATATCTAATGAGTAGCCTACAGCTGGCAATTCTGCAATTTTAAAGCCCGTTTTTCAAGCACTCAACAGCCACACTGTCAACGGTAATTTATATTTTACCAGAAAAACTCACTAAATTGGGATCATTAACACTGTACAGTCACAATTACATGTAGGTGTATTCATCTAGCTTATGCTTTCATTGTGACATCATACCGACTTATGTGAGTTTAAATAAATTACATGTATTACGATTTTCCTGCATCAATATCTCGTTTGATTTTGACAGTTGTAATCAGTTTGAAAATACATTGCTTGGTGTTGTAGCCATGTTTACATTGAAAAGATTGGTATCTTATCTGCACTTTACGCTGATGGTTGACACACACCGAAAGGTTAAATCATTCTACCCATCTCACAATCAAAGCTTACTGTTTATCTAAGTGTGAAGTTCTCAGGTAGACTAGCGTTACTCTAAACTCTAAATCATGTCTGCTTCTAGAAGTTTGTCTTATCTTAATCATCTAACTGAAAGTAGTTTTGCATCCTGTTTATCTTATCCGCTATGTAGCCATGTGCCTATATGCCTATATCAGTCGTTTTCTTACAGGTATAATACTGCCCAGCCGCTTTCATTACACGAAGCTTGGTGTAATAGGATCAGTACCCTCCATAACTGTAATAAGTTACTGGACAATGTACATGTATGCATAGGTAATTGGTAATGAGGTAAATTGAAGTTTCAAAGTGATAAGACAAACTGTTCTTAAGTTATTGAACGGACATACGGTAACGAAGGTACACATAAATACAAAGGCTATCGCTATATCCCCCAAATTAATTCTGTGGTGATAGAAATCATACATCTTTAAACAAATTTATGCCAGGCCAAAATATGTGTTCGAAAATGCGAGGTCAAATTTAGCAAAAATATAGGCTTTGTCATGTGTTTCAGTTCTGGGCAGCATTAGTATGTTTGAACATGTTTGTGCTCTGGGAAGATCCCCTGGGCACTCTTCAAACTGGATTTTAGGGTGGGGCGAAAATCCAAGAAGAGGAGGCTCTGTACTTCCGGTTACAAATTGAAGTATGGTTCCAACACCGATGCTTCCCCTCTTTCCCCCTGTTAACACAAAAAACATACATTCTCTGTTAAGATGTAATTTGGAAATATGGTTACAAAACGTATCGCATGAATCCACCCCCCCCCCCCCCCCCCCCATTAACTTCGTTGCTGGGATATAAACAGACGAACAAGATATCCAGACTATACCGCTGTGCACAAAAAAAATTATAGCCTATAACAATTTTCTTTGCACAGGGAATAAGAAAAAAAAAATGTTTAAACTGCAGTCAGTTGTGGAGTAATAAAAATGGGCAGTGTGATCGGGCTGCAATAATCGATTGGAAAAGTCAGTTTTATCAATCTTACTTACTAGCACAATCTCTAACATACTCAATAAAGTGAGTAAAGGTATTATCTTCCATCTGACGGCGATTGGAGCCTCTCTCACTGTAGTCAACCAAGAACCACGTCATAAACTCTTGATGGGACACACACCTCGTGGAATTCAGCAGGACCAAAGACTTCAAGCAATCATGGGTTTTCAATGCCTGAAAAATAGGGACATTACTTATAGCTCAGAATATTAGGGCGGTCATTAAATGCACATCTACACATGGTATATACCTGCTTATTGCATACTTTTTCAAAATGGTGACATAGGTAAAATATTGTATGTTGAGGAAAGTTGTCACACGTGTGACAATTAATTACCCCAGTACGGCCAGTAGTATGGAGGAATACCTCTGAAACTTGAACATGTAAAAGCGATATATAAAAAATATCAATCCCCTACTTTTGTTTTCACTATACATAAAATGATTCGAACAACCTAAGGACTTACATTCACAAACTCATGGTAGGGTCCTAATCCAAGCAGGATCGACTCTATCTGTGGAGATTTTGTGCCTGATGACACCAAACATTGCAGAATGTCTTCACTAAAGAGGTGTGGAAGGGGACCATTCTGCATCAAACTCAGTCCTGAAAATGAAGGATAAAATATGTGTCGATGTGTCTACATGTAAAATCAGACTTCTGAAAAAATTCAATCAGGAAAATTGAGAATCTTAAACGCCCTTTAATTTGACCTAAAGCTAAGGGCAGACGAGGGGATTCGGCTGAGCTACAAGGCATGCGTGGCCGAGAGAGCAGCAACAAATTTCAGCGCAGACGATGAGCTCTCGGCTAAGGCAAAATCTTGGTCACTCAAGTTCACAGATATAAATGTCGCTACCCGTGTTATGTAAGTGATCACGTGGTTCAACAGGTACACACGATTGCCCTTTCCCTCCACTCAGCCCAGCTGGCAGCTCACGTTGTGCGCTCACGATGAGATTCTTGCCACGCGAGGCACAAAATATTAAACATGCTAGATACTTTCCTCACCGCCCCGAGAGGCTAAAATCTCGCCAAAATGTATGCGCACACGGTTTAAAAAGTTTTCTTTAAACTGAAATTGGAAATTGATACTTACCAATGATTATTCCCATCAGGCGGAAGTTGTCCAAATCTAGATCTTCCACAAACTTAACAGAGCTGTTATGTTCAAAAAACAGTTTTGATCGTAAGGCACCGAGCATCAGACACATAAACTCTCGAAATGGCCCACTGTAGTCCTCTGCTAATTCACCTAGAAAATTAACCTCTAAAGGTAAATGGTGGCAGAAGTCTTCGTCAAGCAGCTCCCTCATGGCATCTGCATAAATATAATCCCTTCTGATATGTATGCATTGTTTTTGTGAAGCTTCCAAGGGATAGTTGAAAACTTCGGTAACTGGTTTTCCCCAAAATTTTTCTTGAAGCTCTTGCAGGAGAAACCTGGATGTTTCCAGTTCGGGGCTTACTTCTGTATTTAGCGTTGGTGAAATTGAAGAAACACCGGCCACTGGACTTGATGATTCAACAGGTGCCACAAGATTCGTCACTGGATTTGAAGTTTCTGCCAAAGGGTTCACATAGGAGTTAGTCTCTGCTGTAGTGGGGGACAATTCCTATAAATGTATTCAGAATAACACTGTCTAAAACTTTCTTCAGTCAATGCTAAATTTATCAGCACAACCACGTGCAAGTCTGTGACAGAGATTAGATCCTGCACATGAACAGAAGTAAGTCTGTCCCAACATTTTCAGATAGTAAATTATTTGAAATTTTGGTTAATCAAGAAGTAGTATCAAGTGAAGTCACAGGAACCCCACAATTGAATGGTATTTGTAAAACCTTGAATGTTGAAGTGGATGAACACACCGAACCATATTTAACATGTTCTAGTTCATGATCAGATAAAAATAATATTTTTGGTTCAGATTTGATCGCGACCAATCACTATTTGATCTTGATGGGCCAAAAAATTAAGATAATCTCTCACTGTCATGCTTACTTTAGATTCATAATCATTTTAGCCTGTATGAAATTGCTACCGCCACCAAAAACAACTTTTGACCATATAAAAAAACTACCTCATCTGTGTCAATTTCGTCGCTTTCAGTTTGTGAAGGGCAACAATGGAGTTGGTGTTGTCTAAGAGCAGCAATCAGTTCATCACAGCGACTGCATCCTTCCCGTCCCTCACTTACTGAGCTGGTAGAAGTGCCAGGGAGATCATGTTGGATTGGTCTAATATAGATTCTCCCAGTTACCCCTTTCATTTCCTTAACAGAAGTACACCCAGCTACCAGTAGTCCAAGCATTGTCCGAGAACCTTCTTGTAGAATTAGCAGCTCAAAACCAGAATAAGACAATGATGGAAAAGCTCTGAAAAGCAAGAAAGGATGCACTCTGTTACCTAGATTCAATGAATGAAGATGCGCCGCGAGACAGAGTAAACAAAAACAGGCTTGACATAAATGTAACCATTTAATGGAATTGAGAACATACACTTCCAATACCAAACAATAAAGGAATTGTTACATACATTATGATATTAAACTCATGGCAAACTGCAGACTTTTGTGTTGAAAAGTTAGCCAAATTCAAAACAAAATACCCCTTCAACAAAACACCCCTTACATGTACATCGGTACTTGGATATTCGAATACAGATAGCTGTCAAGTATCCACATGAAAAATGCAACTGCGGTGAATATGCAAGCTGCACAACTAGCTCAGAGGGAAGATGTGGTTCAAGCGTTATTTAAGTGGTTTAAGTGACATGGGCTGCCTAAATGTCACATTTTTTTCATTTTGACTTTGGCGCAATTGAGCCATACTTAATATGCGGACGAAACAAGCAGGGGAGCTGCACAACTAAACCATATGAAGACAATGTGTTTTCAAGTTAGGTTGGAAAATTAATAACAAGAAATGTTGTTATAAAATATAAAAAAACACTGAAATTAGCTGAAAAAGGGATGTACACAACTAAACCATAGGAGAATATAGGTCTGGCTAAAAGTTAAAAGCAAGTCTTTGGCAACAAAAGCTGTAAGAGCTGTGCCCATTTCTCTTTGCTCAGACTTCCACCAATGGGTCGCGGGTTCGAATCCCACTCAGTCCAAAAAATTGGAAAATTTTCTGACTGGGTTTTCACTCGACGACCCATGTGGGATGGTTGCCAGTTGCCACCGGAAGGTTTTGGATTTCCTCCGGGAATAGAGCCTGGTTTCCTCCCACAATAAAACTAGCAACGCTGCCATATTAGTAAAATAATCTTGAGCGCGGCGTGTAAAACACCAAACAATCAATCAATCAATCTTTGCTCAGAATCGGAAATCCGTCTTGTACCAGGTTAATCAAACTAAATTACCCCTGAAATTGATTACCCATTAAACAATTGTAGAGATTTTGAAAGACCATCATATTGCTGACTCACTCAAATAGTCTCTCTTTTACTAGCTGGGGATTCGCATTGACCGGAAAAGTGATTTTCTTCTCGCCCAAACCCATGCTCGCCAGTCTTGCTCTTTCGGTAATCCCAGGAGCATCGACAGAATCTCTTTTCTGTAGGCAGACAAAGGTGTGAGTCCATGTTCTCTGAGTAGCCCCTAAAAATACAAGTTACAAATATATGCAGATGGTATATAAATATGGTTATTTAACGGATAGCAAATATTTATAGTGAAGCTTTGTCACTTGGTCAATGAACTAAAGTTGTTTTGGAATATATGTTATGTACTGAGTTTTCAGTTTCTATATGTGTATTTTGAAGGTAATACACAGAGGCACAGGACATATCTTCTGGGCTAAAATGACTACGATTAATTGATTGTTTGGTGTTTTACGCCCCGCTCGAGATTTAAATGACTATGAAGACAAGTATATATATATATTATATAAATGTGCTAAAACAGGCAAGTCACTCAAAAACATTCTTTTCCCAGGATTCTATGCGGCTCAATCTCAGTCTGCCGATATTCTTACCATAGCCATAGCATGTAATTACTACATGTATTTATGAACACTAAACACACGGGCACAGGGAAAATCTTCTTGTCTAAAATAACCATGGAGACAAGTTTCTAATTGTGTTAAAAAGAGGTATATCATTTAGATCTTTATACCCCATCCCAGAAAATTCTACTGACTAAGACCAAGCTCCTGTCAGTCGTTAACCCAATGAAATGTCATAGGTTTAGTATATTACAACAATTTATGATGGATTATAAAGGTCTAAATGATATACCTTTTTTAAGGCAATTAGAAACTTGTCTCCATGGTTATTTTAGACAAGGAGATTTTCCCTTTGCCCGTGTGCTTTAGTGTTCATAAATATATTGTGATTTGTGGGAAACTGAGCTGTGTATCAATGTCAAGCCTTTATTTTCTGGTATAAGAAGTGAATATGCTTAGATGGTCTCAATGATACAGGTTGAAAACAAAAAAGGCTCTGGAGGAAAATAAACATAACCAATATTTACATATAAATCTTTTTTTTTTCGGAAGTTAACAACTTGCTATCTAGGAAGTTAACGACTTCATATCAATAACATATCAAACTTACTGGAACCAGTCGCAGATCTGGATGCAACGGGGCTAACATTTTGGCTGTATGGAACAAATCTGGGAGTGGGATTGGTTAACCCCCGACTCTCCAGCAGACGCTGCAGTAATTGCTGTGTGCGATCTAGCATCTGCGCACACATTTGAAGGGATTCATCTTCGCTGGCATTAGATTCTGCACAGATTAGATCCTGCACATGAACAGAAGTACATGTAAGTCTGTCCCAACATTTTCAGATAATAAATTATTTGAAATTTTGGTTAATCAAGAAGTAGTATCAAGTGAAATCACAGGATCCCAACATGTGAATGGTATTAGTAAAAACCATGAATGTTGAGAAGTGGATGAACACACCGAACCATATTTAACATGTTCTAGTTCATGATCAGATAAAAATAATATTTTTGGTTCAGATTTGATCGCGACCAATCACTATTTGATCTGATGGGCCAAAAAATTAAGATGATCTCTCACTGTCATGCTTACTTTAAATTCATGATCATTTTAGCCTGTATGAAATTGCTACCGCCACCAAAAAACAACTATTGACCATATAAAAAACTACCTCATCTGTGTCACTTTCGTTGTTTTCAGTTTGTGAAGGGCAACAATGGAGTAGGTGTTGCCTAAGAGCAGCAATCAGTTCATCACAGCGACTGCATTCTTCCCGTTCCTCACTTACTGAGCTGGTGAAAGTGCCAGGGAGATCATGTTGGATTGGTCTAATATAGATTCTCCCAGTTACCCCTTTCATTTCCTCAACAGATGTACACCCAGCTACCAGTAGTCCAAGCATTGTCCGAGAACCATCTTGTAGAATTAGCAGCTCAAAACTACCAGAATAAGACAATGATGGAAAAGCTCTGAAAAGCAAGAAAGGATGCACTCTGTTACCTAGATTCAATCAATGAAGATGCGCCGCGAGACAGAGTAAACAAAAACAGGCTTGACATAAATGTAACCATTTAATGGAATTGAGAACATACACTTCCAATACCAAACAATAAAGGAATTGTTACATACATTATGATATTAAACTCATGGCAAACTGCAGACTTTTGTGTTGAAAAGTTAGCCAAATTCAAAACAAAATACCCCTTCAACAAAACACCCCTTACATGTACATCGGTATTTGGATATTCGAATACAGATAGCTGTCAAGTATCCACATCAAAAATGCAACTGTGGTGAATATGCAAGCTGCACAACTAACTCAGAGGGAAGATGTGTTTCAAGCGTTATTCAAGTGGTTTAAGTGACATGGGCTGCCTAAATGTCATATTTTTTTCATTTTGACTTTGGCGCAATTGAGCCATACTTAATATGCGGACGAAACAAGCAGGGGAGCTGCACAACTAAACCATATGAAGAAAATGTGTTTTCAAGTTAGGTTGGAAAATTAATAACAAGAAATGTTGTTATAAAATATAAAAAAAACACTGAAATTAGCTGAAAAAGGGATGTACACAACTAAACCATAGGGGAATATAGGTCTGGCTAAAAGTTAAAAGCAAATCTTTGGCAACAAAAGCTGTAAGAGCTGTGCCCATTTCTCTTTGCTCAGACTTTCACCAATGGGTGGCGGGTACGAATCCCACTCAGTCCAAAAAAATGGAAAATTTTCTGACTGGGTTTTCACTCGAACGACCCATGTGGGATGGTTGCCAGTTGCCACCGGAAGGTTTTGAATTTCCTCCGGGAATAGAGCCTGGTTTCCTACCACAATAAAACTAGCAACGCTGCCATATTAGTAAAATAATCTTGAGCGCGGCGTGTAAAACACCTAACAATCAATCAAGCAATCTTTGCTCAGAATCGGAAATCCGTTTTGTACCAGGTTAATCAAACTAAATTACCCCTGAAATTGATTACCCATTAAACAATTGTAGAGATTTTAAAAGACCATCATTTTGCTGACTCACTCGAGTAGTCTCTCTTTTACTAGCTGGGGATTCGCATTGACCGGAAAAGTGATTTTCTTCTCGCCCAAACCCATCCTCGCCAGTCTTGCTCTTTCGGTAATCCCAGGAGCATCGACAGAATCTCTTGTCTGTAGGCAGACAAAGGTGTGAGTCCATGTTCTCTGAGTAGCCCCTAAAAACATAAGTTACAAACATATGCAGATGGTATATAAATATGTTTATTTAACGGATGGCAAATATTTAAAGTGAAGCTATGTCACTTGGCCAATGAACTAAAGTTGTTTTGGAATATATGTTATGTACTGAGTTTTCAGTTTCTATATGTATATTTTAAAGGTAATACACAGTGGCACAGGACATATCTTCTGGGCTTAAATGACTATGATTAATTGATTGTTTGGTGTTTTACGCCCCGTTCGATATTTGAATGACTATGAAGAAAAGTATATATATTATATAAATGTGGTAAACCGGCAAGTCACTTAAAGACTGTCTTTTCCGAGGATTCTATGGGGCTCAATCTCAGTCTGCCGATATCCTTACCATAGCCATAGCATGTAATTACTACATGTATTTATGAACACTAAAACACACGGGCAAAGGGAAAATCTTCTTGTCTAAAATAACCATGGAGACAAGTTTCTAATTGTGTTAAAAAGAGGTATATCATTTAGACCTTTATACCCCATCCCAGAAAATTCTACTGACTAAGACCAAGCTCCTGTCAGTCGTTAACCTAATGAAATGTCATAGGTTTAGTATATTACAACAATTTATGATGGGTTATAAAGGTCTAAATGATATACCTTTTTTAAGGCAATTAGAAACTTGTCTCCATGGTTATTTTAGACAAGGAGATTTTCCCTTTGCCCGTGTGCTTTAGTGTTCATAAATATATTGTGATTTGTGGGAAACTGAGCTGTGTATCAATGTCAAGCCTTTATTTTCTGGTATAAAAATTGAATATGCTTAGATGGTCTCAATGATACAGGTTGAAAACAAAAAAGGCTCTGGAGGAAAATAAACATAACCAATAATTACATATAAATCTTTTTTTTCTCGGAAGTTAACAAGTTGCTATCTAGTTAACGACTTCATATCAATAACATATCAAACTTACTGGAACCAGTCGCAGATCTGGATGCAACGGGTCTAACATTTCGGCTGTATGGAACAAATCTGGGAGTGGGATTGGTTAACCCCCGACTCTCCAGCAGACGCTGCAGTAATTGCTGTGTGCGATCTAGCATCTGCGCACACATTTGAAGGGATTCATCTTCGCTGGCACCTCCGTTACTCGCCATCTGTAGTTTTGAAAAGGTTCTTTTTTTCGTCTTATTATCTTCACTTAGTGTAGGCGCCCCCAGGCGTTAATTCGAAGTTAGCTTTTGATTTAACGAAACTGCTTCTGGTTTAAAGTTTTTGGTTCGTTGATTTGAAGTTAGCTTTTGATTCGAAGTTTGTATTTTTGACATTTCATTTAATTTATTCACCATAAAGTCGTTTTGTTTAATGGTTACATAAGTTACACGGCGTTTGGCGGGAATAAAGTCTAAAAGACTTGTTCTATTCCTAAAAAAAAAAAATAATTAACCATTCAAAATAAGCGTAGCAGGTAAGGTTATAATAATATCTTAAGTTATAGCTAAAATTTGCAACAACAAAAAACTATTAATATAATAAATATGGCTATGGTACAAATATGTTTTACGTAAGTAATGTAGGTGAAAAAATAGTATATACGATGGTCCAATAAGTAAATGAAGGGTGGGAAATTAAAGATGTATTAGGTAGTCCCTTAGAAGTGATTTAAAGAGTGACAAAGAATGTATAGCTTTCATCTCTGCGGGAAGCCTGTTCCATTCACGTGGTCCAGACACGTGTATAGAAAAAAACGAGAGATTTGAATAATAATTTGGTCTGTATAGATTTAGATTCAATGTTCGTGTATGGTGGGAATGGATAGCGGACTGTTTTGTAAAAAGTGACTGAATAGAAGCGGGAAGTAAATGAGGATGGTGTAGATATTTATGAGTAATGAGTAAGGTTGAAAAAGTACTTAGTTTCGGGAGCGGAATGATTTTTAAGGATATGAAAAGATATTTAGTGTGAGCAAGTCTGTGAGAAAAAGTAATAACTCTGACAGCTTTTTTCTGTAGGATATAGAGAGGTTGTAAATGAGTTTGGAATGTATTACCCCAAAGGGCGTTGGCATAAAGGAGGTATGTTGAGATGAGGGAATTGTATAGGACGAAAAGAGTTTTTCTGTTGACATGCTTTTGGATATGCTTTAAAAGTCCTATGTTTTGCGAAAGTTTGGGGCGGATGTAAGCTATGTGTGAGGCCCAAGACAATTTATTGTTAAAAACTACGCCTAAAAATCGATATTCTTTAACAGATTTTATTTCCTGGGCATGAAGAGAAATTAGAGGGATGTGGTAACTCTTACTAGAGGGAGGTATAACCATAAGATTTGTCTTTGAAACATTCAATGACAAACGATTGACAGCTAACCAGTTCGGACGACACTATATTTATGCTTTCAGACACATTTTCGCCAGAAGCGCAAATATTCGTATCGTCTGCAAAAAGATTGAACTTAACGGTCAGAGAAGAGGAAACTATATCATTAACCTATTTGATCCACTGAACAACTTAACATAATAAAGTAGTAAGGAAACTCCGTAAATATTCATGGTGTAATCTCAATATTTCGACTTTAATTAAGTCATCGTCAGGAGAATTATGAGTACATCAAAAGACAGCGTGCATTTATATAGAAAAACAGAATATAATAATGGTTGACACTAAGAAGGCACGGGAGATTAAAATTTAGTTACAATAGAGCAGGGTTCTAAAGGGCAGTCATAATACCAAGCCAGGCTAATAAATTAAGTAAACATCTGTCACTGAAAACATTGTTAGGTCATATGCATACATACACAATAATAATTGGTAAAGTTTAAGAAAAATAAAATACATGTTTGTAAGTATATCAAATATATATCTGTAATGAGCGAAAAGAACCAAGAAAGGAAAAACAAATAATAATAATAGAATTTTACAACCAGTCGCATTAATTAAAATCATATATTTATTATGCATAAGCAATAGAAAGGGTAATAGGTCTTGAAAAGATAATAAAACAAAGGAATTATTAAAGAAAAAAAAACTTCTGGCGATAGATGGCGTATTAGAATAAACTACATGGGTTCTAACAGAGATTAACGAAATAAAGAGAGTTCTTTAGTAGCCATAATTCCGTGATTGAGCCGCGGTTTTAATCTCCTGATGGAGAGGGCTTCCTTAAATAATAATTCATTCCAGAGTCAATTACTTTGGTATGTTGGGCTAAGAATGATTCAATTGGAATGGGTTTCAGATTGTCTATGTTTGAAGGTATATTAAGTAAACTTTCAATGAATTTGAAGTTTTCACATTGCTGAATATGGTTGAAAATTTCACTATGAGCTCGGCCATTTGAGTGTTCTCTCAGTCTTGTCGAAAGACAACGCTCTATTTTCCCCACGTAACTTTCATCACAACCTGGACAGTTGAACTGATATACCACATTACTTCTATATTCAGAGGGAGTGAAGTCCTTGTTATTAAAAAATTTTGAGGCTTTACATGTAGTCCACAATATTTGAATCTGAACATCCGTATTCAGCAGGTTTTTAATTCTTTTAATGCTTCTTTTCACCAATTCCTCTCCGTGGTCCCCGACATAGGGAAGGCGAAGGCACACCCTTATGACGTTAGGATAAACATTTTATTTTTCTCGCATTCTCGCATCCTCGCGGCGAGATTTTAAATTTATTTCGAGTTTTCGCGGCGAGAACGGGAAATGGCACAAATAAAGCACTTTTGGCTAATTTTCGAGTTTTCGCATTCTCGCGGCGAGATTATATTTTTTATCGTGTTTTCGCATTCTCGCGGCGAGATTTTAGTTTTATTTCGCGTTCTCGCATTCTCGGGGCGGGATTTTAGTTAAATGTCGTATTCTCGCGTTTTCGCCTCCTAATTCTCGCAGCAAAAACGCGAGAACGCGAAATGGCACAAATCAGCCACCATAGATATCCGATATAATTCTGGTAGGTAACAATCGGTTTTGTTAAATTGATTACTACACTCCTAATACATGCAAAATACCTTGAAACTTATTCCCTCATCCATATCATATTTTGCTTTGACATCCATGAGCGCTGCCATTTTGTTTTAGAATGTATTTGTGAACTGATGTAGAGCCGATTATATTTTTGATTTTTAAGAAATATTTTTGCCCAAAGGTCTTCCGATACAGGTTATTATTGTAGGGCTACATGTTTGGGAACAGTATAGAACAGAGAATTAAGTATCATGTACATTATAAATTCTCAGCAGGTTTCTTAGGCCGAGGCCACACTATGAGCTTTGAGCCGCGCTGCAGCTGCGCGGTGAAAAACATTACATGTGTTTCAGTATGAACCGGCCACACTATAAGCAGTGGCCTAGCAGTGGGTGCTAGCCACAAGCGAGCATTGAGCGGCGCTTTACTTCTCCATGTTTACCGCCGCTCAAAGCTCGAGCCGTACTTTTAAAGGTTATTTTTAGAAATCTGGCGGAAAGCAACGATAATTCACGAATATTTGGGAACGAACCAAGGTGCCTTTCTTTAATCAGAAAGACCATAGGTGGGTGGGGGGTTTGGATTGCTACGATCGGCTTCAAGAATAGTTTTAAAGCCCTGGGATTGAATAACAAGAAGGGACAATCCTTTGGGTGTCAAAGGCGACACAATTATTCCGAATATACAAGAAAAATATATTTATCGAGCCATGAGCTATGGAGAAAATTTCGTAGAAACAGATTTATTCGTAATTTCGTTATTTTGATCAAAAAGTACAAAATATAGCCAATCCGTTGATGCCAATCTTGCAGATGTATGTTTAGGTAGTTTTTATAAGGAACGACAAATACCAAAATGTACTCATACACCCAGGCTGTTTTAATTTTGTCAGTCATTTGCACTCTTTATCGGTTCGTTCGTGTTACTGACTTTACCAATATTGTTCATGTCAACGTCAATCCTTTAGTTTTTCAAGGTTGAACAAAAGTTGGAATTCTCTTGGAATTTATGACAAAAAGTCCGAATTTGGGCAGCCCATACCACTTTAAATCATCCCGACTATTTGAGTTTTGTACGTTATTATCACACGTCTTTGGTTCGCACCGGCTACTGACTTTACCACTGTTTTTCTTTCAATGTCAATCTTAATTAGTTTTGCTACAAATTGAAATAGTAGAACAGACATAGGCAAAAAATGGCACCGCTAGGACCATTCTTCCATGCAAACAAGTTGATCAGAAGCATTTGTCGGTTTACAACATCATTAAACACACAAAAATTGACAATCTGTAAACGATAAAGTGGCACCAGTTCAAGTAACTATGATATCGTCATGTAATTAGTTTTACATCTTATTTAAACTTATCTGTATGAATAGGATATGAGATACATGTTCGAGCTAGCTGTACGCTAGCAGCCTATCAAGCTATAACAGTTCACTATGCGCGAAAATTAAGGGCGACGGCTCTCGAGCCATGTCCCGTGTTGAAGGTCTCGTAGAATGGGATGAGGTCTCGATTGGAGCTTTGAGCGGCGATAAATAACATGTGAGCTGGGCATGTTGGTAACGGCCAAATGGAAATTTTATCTTTACATAAACAACTGTAGGAAGGTTCAAATTGCCGGGACTAACTATATATGCTTGTTGTTATGAGATGGAGTTTATAACCTTGGTGTTCGCGGGTTGTAGGTTATGAGATGGAGTTTATAACCTTGTTGTTTGTTGGTTGTAGGGTATGAGATAGAGTTCATAGCCTTAGTGTTTGCTAGTTGTAGGTTATGACATGGAGTTTATAACTTTGTTGTTTGCTGGCTGTAGGTTGTAACATGGAGTTTATAAGCTTGTTATTTGCTAGAAGTAGTTTATGAGATGGAGTTTATAACCTTGTTGTTTGTTGGTTGTACGTTATGAGATGGAGTTTATAGCCTTGTTGTTTGCTGGTTGTAGGTTATGGCCGTTTTGTTTGATAGTTGTAGGTTATGAGATGGAGTTTATAACCTTGTTGTATGTTTGTTGGTTGTAGGTTATGAGATGGAGTTTATAACCTTGTTGTTTACTGGTTGTGAGGTGGAGTTTATGGTTGTTTTGTTTGTTGTTTGTTACATAGCTTTGTCTGTGCCGGGGGGGGGGGGCATAGTTAAGATGCGTTACCATTGTCAATATATTACAAAAGGATTTCAGAAAATTCTACTGACCAAGGCTAAGCTCCTGTCAGTCGTCAACCTAATGGAATATCTCATAGGTTTGGTTTGTTACAACAATTTATGGGGTATAAAGGTCTAAATGATATACCTTTTTAACACAACTTGTCTCCGTGGTTATTTTAGACAAGTAGATCTTCCCTGTGCACGTGTGTTTAGTGATCATAAATATTTATGATATAAGAGTGGGGCATGTCAATAGGACGTATCGCATGTTTATCATAAATGATTTATGAACACAGTTTAAAGGCTATCTATCAATCAATGTGACAGGAGAATAGATCCTAGCTACAAGTGTTCTCCTTAAGAATTACTTTCGTTTTTCGGAAAACTAAATTCGTTTTATTTTACTGATATTAAAAGGTTTGACGTCAGGCTGAACTTTAAGTGAGCTAGATATTTTGAAAACTTAGACACTAGACCCTTGTGTCATTTCAAGTTGTCCACGAGGTACTCTCGTGACAAATTACTTTGTATTCAAGCAAATGTTTTTAGTTTCGATTAGATTGTTGCTTACGCCACACTCGAAAATATGGCGATGGGATCTACCCTTATGCAGTCCGAAATATCTGCGATGATGTCTCATTAAAACTATCAAGATTCTCTAAATAACTTTTACAAATAAAATTACAAACCCGTACTTTAATGTTTTCCCTTTCTCCTCGCACCAATCTGAAGTCTGTACGTCGACACAAGCCATAGATCTGCCCGGTTAAATTTCAAACTGTACCAAACCTTCAGTTTACAAAAGTCGCCATCTGCATACTCTCATTGATACGTCACTATATGAGCGAAAGGTCAACCTGTCACATGACTACCCCACTAAGCAGGCGATATAGTTCATTGATCGTGTTGTCTTTTTGCTGAATTCACGTGAACCAACACTACCAATGAACTGTATCGCCTGCTAGTGGGTAGTCATGTGACAGGTTGACCTTTCGCACATATAGTGACGTATCAATGAGAGTATGGAAATGGCGACTTTTGCAAATTAAAGGTTTGGTACAATGTGAGATTTAATCGGGCAGATCTATGGCTGGTGTCGACACACAGACTTCAGATTGGTGCGAGGAGAAAGGGAAATTATTAAAGTACGGGTTAGCAATTTTATTTTTTAAAAGTTATGAAGAGAATTTTGATATTTTTGATGAGAAACGAGAGGTGGTCTTGCCGCCTCGAAGGGTGGCAAGAAATTCCCAGAAAATTTATCAAATGCGTTCTGACGATGATGATGGCCTATCTGTCAGAAAATGTCTTACATCATCATCGCAGATATTTCGGACTACATAAGTGTAGAAAGCCTCAAAATATAGATAGCTTTTGATACTTGGCGGTTTGAAATTAATTTAGTGTTCGGAAGTAATAACAAACTTATATGATTAAAATAAAAATAAATTCTTTATACAAAAACAAAAATATGCATAAATACGTATATATATCACAGAGTTTAATTCATTGGAATAATTTTAGTAAAATAAATTAATAAAATAAAATAAGATGGGGATTTGGGAATCTATTGTGGCTGATCAACCGAAAATGTAAGACGAGCTGGTAAAAGAACTGCCAAAAGTAAGTTAAAAGACCTAATTCCGAAAGTAGACTCCTGTATGTAAATTAAAATTTGAAACTAGATCGGCAAATGTACCTTCCTGTATAATGCAAAATACATTAAAAGGGTTTACTTTCTCTCTGTCACTGATTTCACTGGTCTCGCTTTGTTAATAATCTTTTCAAACGGACGGGTTCTTAGTAATATTAAATAGAAATATATATTTTCTGTTTATTTCTGTGGGGATCAATAGCAAGGGAGTTAGGGGAACCCCCTCTGTTTTACATCTGTCCTATTGTATGCCGATTTCTTTAACAAAATGATACCATTCAGACCTTTATACCAGATCATAGGTTGTATATAAACCAAAACGCATGATATGTCATTGGATTGCAGACAAAAGTTTAGCTTTAGTTAGTAGAATTTTATGACATACTTTGAAATATATTGAAAAAGCTATACGGATCTTCAGCTGTGGTAAGCAATCGGGTAAACTGAAATTAAACAAAATATGATAATGGGAAAAGAAAGTGAAAATATATAGGCCTAGTGCCAAAAACCGAATGTGCCAAATGTGCCAAATGCTTTTTCGTTGACTTTATAACTTTTTAAATAAATCTGATACTTACGAATGGTAAAAAATTATTTCGAAAGTGTATGAGATAAATAGAATTAAAAAGACTCGTTTAGGTATATACAGGGGCGGATACAGGATTTTGTGAAAGGGGTGGGCGCAAGTTCTAACAGTCAGTATTTTCAAGTGTGTCCGGAGGTGGTTTGAGGACTGGGGAGTGTGTGGGTGGGAGGGGGGTGGGGGTGATGAGAGTGCAATCGAAAATATAGTCAACGGTAAATCAAATTAATTTGCACGAATTTCACTTTGTGACACCTTACCAGAATTGTTAATGGTGCAGTACGTTGCGGTTTGACGTCGTATTTGTGCACGGAAAATCGCATCTTTGTCTCTTCTGTGGATCATTTTTTTGATAGTTTTAATGGCATGGCTAGTCCTTGTTGTCATGAGAATGATTGGCTACTTCTGCATTTGAGACCGAGATGCGTTCTAAGCCATTTCGGAATGTAAAACATTATTTTTTAGAGTACATTTTCACAAATATAGCCCGTATGGCGGTGAAAAAATATACAAGGGAGAAGGCGGGAAAATATTTCTACCAGAAAGATGTTTTAGCTCAGAACCACGTCTGACGTTTGAATAGTTATACACGGGAAGGTGCAATGGAGGGGTGGGGGTGGGGGGGGGGGGGGGGGGTAGGGTTAAAGTAGGCTTACGCCATAAGCGCGATACCTCTATTCCCTCTCGAGTATCACTAATTAAAATCAAGTATTGTAAATTCAACCTAACCTCTGTTCAATCCCCTGATAATGAATTTGCGGTTGCTAACTTTATTTGCGAAAAAATAATAAACAAAATGGAACTGCGTATGTTTTGCCTGTTTATGTAATACTCTCAGTACCAATATCAAAACAATGTCAACATTAGTGCCTAAACAAATTGGTTTTCCTTTTCCACTACGACTAATATTGTACAGCAACAGTGTGCTATCAATAACTAAAGTATACGCTAAATATCAATTTTATAATTATATGATATAATATTAGAAATTAAATAAATGATAATCAGTATGAACAATACTCAAGCCGAATTAAAAAATGTAGAAGATTTCTACACCTAAATTTTCTCCCACCTAAATCCGCCACTGATATAGAATGAATTTATTCTATTTCAAAGACATTAATTTAGTTTGTTTGTCCATCAGATTTACTTACAAAGGATATTTCATAAAATTAGAGAGTATTTAAAAGTGGCATAAGCTGCCAAAATATTGATATTTCTCATTAAAAAAAGGTAAAAAGAAATGATCAGCTCTAAAAGCTTTTATTTGCATTGGTCAAAATTAACTCGTGATTTCAACAACAAAAAAATAAATACATGTAAAAATATAAATATATTGCCAGCTGATGTCACTTTAAAATCTACGACAATAATGAATTATGATTATGTTTGAATGAAGAACTCGTAACTTACGAATATTCTATATGAGATTTCTTTACACGTAATTATTATTAATCTAGAAAATCACCAGGCCGATCTTGATGAAATGTTTTTATATTGGTTCCTTATATGGTCTAGTTGTGCAACATCTATTTTTCTGGGCTCATTTGCATATTAAAATTGCCGCTAGGCGACCATTTTTTTTCTATTTTTTATCCCTTTCTCTCTTGTGATCGCGATTCCAAGAGAACTGCTAGTCGGATCTTCTTTAAATTTCACACGCACGTTCCTCCTATTGTCTAGTTGTGCAAAATGTATTTCTTTTTCTCATTTGCATATCAAAATGGCCGCTAGGCGACCTTTCTGTTTTTCTTCTTTTTATCACTTTTTCCCCAAAATAATGAGAGGATTTTCGCAGGTTAACCCTATGGCCTCGTTGCATACTATGTACTTTTTTCTTCATTTGCATATTAAAATGGCCGCTGGGCGACCATTTTGTTTTTCTTCTTTTTGTCAGTTTTCTCCGAAAGTGAAAAAAGTTTAGGATTTTCGTAAACAAATTTACGCATGTTAGCCCTATGGTCTCGTTGCGCACTATGCACTTTTTTGCTCATTTGCATATTCAAAATGGCGGCCAATGATCATTTCTTTTAATCCCTGTTAGTAGTAGATATACTACTGTAGCGTTATAATTTATGCAAAATCTATTTTTAAATTAGGTTAATTACATGTGACGAAATCCGACCTATTTTTAAAACTAGGTTAACAAGCAATCTATTTTTAAATTAGGTTAATTACATGTGACGTAAGCCGACATAGGTTAACAAGCTGACTGTAGCGTTATAATTGCAAATGTCTTTTTTTTTTAAACATGGTTAATAACGCTCTGACTGTAACGTTATAATTTATGCAAGAGGGTTAGTGTGAACAGCTCTAAGGATGACTAAAACATCGTAGAAATAATTGTGTATAATATCACCTACCGGTTATTGAATTGAAAAAAGGTGTGTCTCTAGGAAAGCAATAAAAAAGAGCACAAATAGTTGTATTGGAACGATCTGAGAATGGCAGTTAAACCGACGAGCTTCTCGCTTAGTAGAAATCTAAGGGTTGTTGTTTATGAAGATGAAGCCAAAATCAATTTTCAAATGTACATGCCAGAAGGAAAAGATGTAGACATTTTAACTTTAACCGCGGAGACATATAAGGAGATTGTTAGCAGTGAAAAATGACGGAAGAATTACCGCTGCAGCAGATTCAAAAGATACCCGTTACCGGTCACATAAGGGTATAGTTATAGTCTACAGAGAAGCCGGAGGAATTAACATTTTAGAGAGTTGTGCGTCAAAACTCTTATCTCTTAATGATTTTGAATGGAATAAGCTAAAAATATTATCGAATGTCATAGAAATGGACTTTGCACAGAAACATGAAACATAGATCATTTGTTTAACCCCTACAGTCAGTGGAGATAATCGAGTCAGTGTCTTCCAGGACCTCAGAAGAATCTCAAATAATAATAATAAGTGATGAGGATGAGGATCATAGTGTCAGAGCTGATCATTGTAACCAAATTGGTTATCCGAGGTGCAGTAAATGTAACCCTGACGACTGGATGAACTGGAATTAACTCTGAATGATTCCTATGGTAGTATCCTAAACACTATGTGTTTAAGAATCTAGAGAAATAATGTTATTTTATGTTTAACAAAATCAATTAACTTACAATTAAACGGACGGAATCTCAATTGAGAAATTCTAGCTAAACACACAGAGACAAATGCTGAATGTTTAAAGTGCCAGTGTTGCCAACCCTGAAGTTACCCGGTTTCGTGTCAATTTCGACCTCCAATTCAACAAATTTACAAACCATGTAGACGTTTATAACATAACTGGATATGGATAATAAGCCACAGGCTTAATTTCAGGGGTTTGCAGTAGATAGTAATTTGAGACTTGAGAGACAGTGGCAACATGTGGCAACATTTTACTGGTCACTTTAGGGCAGTTTCGCCGGTCACTTTAGGGCAGTTTCACCGGTCACTTTAGGGTAGTTTTGACAGTCACTTTCGGCCATCAATTTAGGTCACTTTCAGCCATCACCTTAGGGCAGTATGGATAGGTTTTGTAAAAATAACAGTCTGTATAAATCTGAAAAATAATGTTGAGGGGTATAGAAACGGTCAAAGGGAGATAATCCGAGGCTAGGATATTTAGAGGTATTGAAAGAGTTACCTCCCTAGGGTATTGATTAACGCGGCGATTCGTCTTTAAACGGGGATTCCCCGCATAAAACCCAGGCAGGCCTTATTGCACCACCGCTATGAAATGGGGATTTCCTATGACGTTAGGAGAACAGCCGTAGCTATAGGACAGTGAGAAATAATGATGAGGCTTGATAGTGTTTCTATTATTAAATCTATAAATATATACTCTACATGCGTCAATAGAGAGATTGTGTAAAGCTTTAATCTATTATACATCAGTTAGCTAGTAACACTAATAAAATACAAAGAATGATATTCATACAGTAACTGTAACCAGCATGTTTATCGTTCTAATTGCCTGGCACCCCGGCAAGTCTGGGAGGGTGATTACAGTTATTACAGCCGTCATAATGGTTTAGAATGTAGAAAATTAAACATCGCGATTAAGCTTTATATGCTATGAACAAACTTTTAGAAATGCTCCCACTACCCAATAGGGAAAATTGTGTAGGTTAAAATATACATGAGCCAAACAGAAAACATATAGAAACATAGTCACACAGGGGAATAATTATTCCAGATTTAGAAAGTAAGGAAATGAAACATCTGAGATGTCACCCCGACAAGTCTGGGAGGGTGATTACAGTTATTACAGCAGGCATAATGGTTTCGAATGTAGAAGATTAAACATCGCGATTAAGCTTTATATGCTATGAACAAACTTTTAGAAATGCTCTCACTACACAATAGGGAAAATTGTGTAGGTTAAAATATACATGAGCCAAACTGAAAAACATATAGAAACATAGTCACACAGGGGAATAATTATTCCGGATTTAGAAAATAAGGAAATGAAACATCTGAGATGACAACTGTCAGTGTCCATTCGCTGCTCGGATAGAAAATGACCTGTGAAATGTTCTTAAAGTATGTAACCTTACTACCACTAACAGACGCCCGGCGGGCGTTAAGCGGGCGCCGGGCGTTAAGCAGCCGTGCCCGGGCGTTCATTCAAGACGAAAGGCACTATGTAAATGACCAAAGACATGATTAACTCGACATTCTATTTCAACATCTTTATTGAGTTAGGCTATGTAAAGTCAAACCTATATTAACAAATTTAAAACATATATATATATATATATATAAATTGTATGTTAAGGTTAGATTTAGTCACTGTCCTAATTTTCTTGAGTGTCAGAGTATGTGGCTGGTAAAAGATCGTTAAATAAAGGTTTCCTCATTTTTATAGCATTATACAGGGCCTCTTTCGGTGATAAGTCAAAATTGTCTTGAAGTGAATGTTTCGTGGCCATAATTTTTTTATGGATTGAATCTTTTTTTCATAGACTCTAAAAGCAAACTCTCTTCGTTGTATAAAGACATCAGAGTATTCGTTATTTTTGGCCTCAAAGTTTCGTAGTCACCATTTTCTTCATCGATAGACTCAGTTGTTTCAGGGATGTGCTGTTCGATCGCCTTGGTTACAAGATTATCCCACATCGTTGAGGATGCCTGTTCGTTTTCCTGTGACCCTTCCTCAGCCGAGGAAAAGCTTTCATCTTCCTGTGATTCTTCCTCAGTTGACGACAGAGTGTTCACATCAAGGGTCTCTTGACTTGCACAACTATCCGCAGAATCATTGTTTTCCGACTCTTCGTTTTTTCGTTACATTGTCGTTGAAGTGATGGTTCCCATATTCTGAGGAAGTGTTTTGATCTTCATTGTGACTTTGAAGTGATGCTGTATGATGGTTATACCTATCCTGATGACGTCGCATATCATGATCCCGAGTAAAAGTTTGACCACACTCGGTGCATGTAAACAGTCCCATGTAAAATGTACGGCACTCGACTGATTAATAATATTGGTATAGTGAGATGTACTTCAATATAGCATATAATCCCGCAAGGTGGCGTTGTGGGCGCATAAAGCAGACGCCCGGCGGGCGTTAAGCGGGCGCCAGGCGTAATGCGGCCGCACCCGGGCGTTCATTCAAGAAGAAAGGTTATTCGTACCATTACCTTAAGCATTACCTACGGCCGCTTTACGCCCGGCGCCCGCTTAACGCCCGCCGGGCGTCTGCTTTATGCGCCCACAACGCCACCTGGGGGGATTATATGCTATATTGAAGTACATCTCACTATACCAATATTATTAATCAGCCGAGTGCCGTACATTTTACATGGGACTGTTTACATGCACCGAGTGTGGTCAAACTTTTACTCGGGATCATGATATGCGACGTCATCAGGATAGGTGTAACCATCATACAGCATCACTTCAAAGTCACAATGAAGATCAAAACACTTCCTCAGAATATGGGAACCATCACTTCAACGACAATGTAACGAAAAAACGAAGAGTCAGAAAACAATGATTCTGCGGATAGTTGTGCAAGTCAAGAGACCCTTGATGTAAACACTCTGTCGTCAACGGAGGAAGAATCACAGGAAGGTGAAAGCTTTTCCTCGGCTGAGGAAGAGTCACAGGAAAACGGAAAGGCATCCTCAACGATGTGGGATAATCTTGTAACCAAGGCGATCGAACAGCACATCCCTGACACAACTGACTCTATCGATGAAGAAAATGGTGACTACGAAACTTTGAGGCCAAAAATAACGAATACTCTGATGTCTTTATACAACGAAGACAGTTTGCTTTTAGAGTCTATGAAAAAAAGATTCAATCCATAAAAAAATTATGGCCACGAAACATTCACTTCAAGACAATTTTGACTTATCACCGAAAGAGGCCCTGTATAATGCTATAAAAATGAGGAAACCTTTATTTACCGATCTTTTACCAGCCACATACTCTGACACTCAAGAAAATTAGGACAGTGACTAAATCTAACCTTAACATACAATTTTTATATATATATATATATGTTTTAAATTTGTTAATATAGTTTTGACTTTACATAGCCTAACTCAATAAAGATGTTGAAATAGAATGTCGAGTTAGTCATGTCTTTGGTCATTTACATAGTGCCTTTCGTCTTGAATGAACGCCCGGGCACGGTTGCTTAACGCCCGGCGCCCGCTTAACGCCCGCCGGGCGTCTGTTAGTGGTAGTAAGGTTACATACTTTAAAAACATTTCACAGGTCATTTTCTATCCGAGCAGCGAATGGACACTGACAGTTGTCATCTCAGATGTTTCATTTCCTTATTTTCTAAATCCGGAATAATTATTCCCCTGTGTGACTATGTTTGTATATGTTTTTCAGTTTGGCTCATGTATATTTTAACCTACACAATTTTCCCTATTGTGTAGTGAGAGCATTTCTAAAAGTTTGTTCATAGCATATAAAGCTTATTCGCGATGTTTAATTTTCTACATTCTAAACCATTATGACGGCTGTAATAACTGTAATCACCCTCCCAGACTTGCCGGGGTGCCAGGCAATTAGAACGATAAACATGCTGGTTACAGTTACTGTATGAATATCATTCTTTGTATTTTATTAGTGTTACTAGCTAATTGATGTATAATAGATTATAGCTTTACACAATCTCTCTATTGACGCATGTAGAGTATATATTTATAGATTTAATAATAGAAACACTATCAAGCCTCATCATTATTACTCACTGTCCTATAGCTACGGCTGTTCTCCTAACGTCATGGGAAATCCCCATTTCATAGCGGTGGTGCAATAAAGACCTGCCTGGGTTTTATGCGGGGAATCCCCGTTTAAAGACGAATCGCCGCGTTAATCAATACCCTAGGGAGGTAACTCTTTCAATACCTCTAAATATTCTAGCCTCGGATTATCTCCCTTTGACCGTTTCTATACCCCTCAACACTATTTTGCAGATATATACAGACTGTTATTTTTACAAAACCTATCCATACTGCCCTAAGGTGATGGCCGAAAGTGACCTAAAGTGATGGCCGAAAGTGACCGTCAAAACTTTCCTAAAGTGACCGATGAAACTGCCCTAAAGTGACCGGTAAAACTGCCCTAAAGTGACCAGTTAAATGTTGCCACATGTTGCCACTGTCTCTCAAGTATCAAATTACTATCTACTGCAAACCCCTGAATTTAAGCCTGTGGCTTATTATCCATATCCAGTTATGTTATAAACGTCTACATGGTTTATAAATTTGTTGAATTGGAGGTCGAAATTGACACGAAACCGGGTAACTTTAGGGTTGGCAGCACTGGCACTTTAAACATTCAGCATTTGTCTCTGTGTGTTTAGCTAGAATTTCTCAATTGAGATTCCGTCCGTTTAATTTGTTAGTTGATTGATTTTGTTAAACATAAAATAACATTATTTCTCTAGATTCTTAAACACATAGTGTTTAGGATACTACCATAGGAATCATTCAGAGTTAATTCTAGTTCATCCAGTCGTCAGGGTTACATTTACTGCACCTCGGATAACCAATTTGGTTACAATGATCAGCTCTGACACTATGATCCTCATCCTCATCACTTATTATTATTATTTGAGATTCTTCTGAGGTCCTGGAAGACACTGACTCGATTATCTCCACTGACGGTGTAGGGGTTAAAAAAATGAACTATGTTTCATGTTTCTGTGCAAAGTCCATTTCTATGACATTCGATAATATGTTTAGCTTATTCCATTCAAAATCATTAAGAGATAAGAGTTTTGACGCACAACTCTATGAAATGTCAATTCCTCCGGCTTCTCTGTAGACTATAACTATACCCTTATGTGACCGGTAACGGGTATCTTTTGAATCTGCTGCAGCGGTAATTCTTCCCTCATTTTCACTGCTAACAATCTCCTTATATGTCTCCGCGGTTAAAGTTAAAATGTCTACATCTTTTCCTTCTGGCATGTACATTTGAAAATTGATTTTGGCTTCATCTTCATAAACAACAACCCTTAGATTTCTACTAAGCGAGTAGCTCGTCGGTTTAAATGCCATTCTCAGATCGTTCCAATACAACTATTTGTGCTCCTTTTTATTGCTTTCCTAGAGACACACCTTTTTTTAATTCAATAACCGTTAGGTGATATTATACACAATTATTTCTACGATGTTTTAGTCATCCTTAGGGCTGTTCACACTAACCCTCTTGCATAAATTATAACGTTACAGTCAGAGCGTTATTAACCATGTTTAAAAAAAAAAAAAGACATTTGCAATTATAACGCTACAGTCAGCTTGTTAACCACTTCGGCTTACGTCACATGTAATTAACCTAATTTAAAAATAGATTGCTTGTTAACCTAGTTTTAAAAATAGGTCGGATTTCGTCACATGTAATTAACCTAATTTAAAAATAGATTTTGCATAAATTATAACGCTACAGTAGTATATCTACTACTCCTGTTCTCCTAAAGTAATGAAAGGATCTTCGTAAAATGTTATACGCAGGTTCACCCTATGGCCTCGTTCCGATCTATGCACTCGCTGCTCATTTGCATATTCAAAATGGCGGCCGGTAGCTATTTCTGTTATTTCTACCTACATAATTTGTGATCGCGGAATCAAGAAAACTATGAAGCAGATCTTGATGAATTTTTTTGTGTTGCTTCCTGATATGGTCAAGTTATGCAACATCAATTTGTTCGTCGTTGATGTTTTCATTTAAAGGCCCACTTGCCGCCGTAGCCTGTTTAAATTTGCTAAGAAAACCAATTAACATGAGCTTAATTACTACGACTAATACCATTAAACTTAAACATATGACACATAAAACATGTCTAGAATCGAAGCCTGATTACAACAACAACGATCACTGTCGGTCAACTTTCGTGTTGAATTACCTTCGTTTCAGGCCTTTTTATTTGTGGTTAACACTCAAATAATTATCAGCAGGCTTTTCCAAGCGCTGTTAACCGATCGTCAGTCTGTATTTCTCAGATAAATAGGCCTACGTAAAATTACACTGTGCCGTTAGTTCACTCACTCGACTGAAACATAAAATCGCCCCTGTGAGCAGTTTGGTTTGTTTACGTTCCGGGCACCTAACAATTCAAATTGTCAAATTCAAATGAAAAATACAAAGTGACGTCCAAACTTTTAAATTTTGGTAAAAATAGAAAGTTCCTAACTTATATTGTCTGGGAAAAATACAGAAAACGGTCTTTCTTTTTTAATGTTAATAATATTCCTGATTTTCGCGGCTTGTGTGCCTTTAACGCATTCGGTACCGCTGTCGCCATTTGGCGTTAGAGTGCTAGTCTGTTTCATTACCGAAGACATCGTATGGCGACAGAAGAAAAGTCGGCTAAACCCCCACTGACGCCGTATACTTTTTCTTACAACTTCAACTAATTTTTAAAATGAACAAACAAAATCACATGTTGCATCTGTTGGTTGCTTTGTGTTTTTTTAATCTTCGAATACGGTAAAAGAGGTTTAATTTACTTTAGCGTACGCTTACTTTGTCCAAGTTAGAACGGGCACTTCAAGCATACGTATATAACAAGAAAATGTTAAATTTGACAATAAAAAACTTGTGGAGTTCCTAATATTTACAGCTTCAGATCTTAATATATATTTTCCCTGTCTTCAGTATACTGACAGTGAGTGAGATATTGAAATATCTATGATTAAAAAGTGCTAAAATCGGGTGGTGAAATTAGTTTGTTAGAGGCAAATAAGCTATTTTTGGCACTGAGAACGTTATTTGGAATTTCCGAGTCCAGAGTAGTGACAAAATGACATTGCAACCATCGGGTCACTTTAAAACGTATAAAAATCGACTCTTTTCAGATTTCCAAGGGCGACTATAAGAAATAGTTTATCTATGCGTGTTGCCGGACGTCACGGCTTGTTCGAAGTCGGTAAAACGGCCTTCTCAAATTTGGATTTTAAACGCCCAAATTCTTTCCAAAATGTAACAATAATACATATTTTTAAAGGAGAGTGTTCCTAAGACACTAAAGAAGATCCATATTGTATTTTTCCGAGTTTGAAAGGAAAGAATATTTCAAAATTAAATGAAATACACGGCAACGTACAATCACTATTTTGCCGATCGAATTTGCATTCAGGCAGCTATGTACATGTACAGCACCTGACTTCGCAATTGTAAATGCTATTTATAAATAAAATAACTTAAATGTTTTCATTAAATCATATATTTATATTAAATCGTGCATGAAGATTTTTTTTATAAGAGTTCACTAATTTCTGAACGAATCGGGAAATTTTTTGCCATTCATTTTTAAACTGACTTTCGTCATGTTTAAATTTTTACTCATCAGACGAGTGATACGTCGCCCATTTTTCACTTTTCACGGGCTATTTTTGACAGATATACATTATCTTTTGATTTGTAAACAAACACTAAATGCATCTTAGTAACATGTGTACAATCGTTTTGGATTTTGTAAATTGCAATTGTGTACAGGACTCAAACAAGCGATATCACTGACTGGCATGTGTGCATGTACATGTACTATGTAGCTCCGGTAAGTAGAGTTAATGTGAGGTCTCCTTGACGAAAGTTGGTTTTGAGTATTCAGATAACAGCCAACTTCTACCGAAGAAACTTTGTTCTTGTCTAGCCAGCCACCAACTGAAGAAATACATTTCACATATCAAATTTGCGATCCGTTTACAAGCAGCCCCACTGCCTGATAGTGTTCTATGTTGGTCGCCAAGATCAGTTCACTGATCTCTTGTCATTTTGTTAAAATGCACTTTTGATTTCTCTAACGATATCCTGGATAAATTTTATAGCTTATTACCATTAGTGGTGATTTCTTATCGCTAGAAAGTTGCCCTTTAAGATCACAATCGTTTCTGCAACGTCAGTTTGCCAACAATCTCCCTACACCAATGATTGTATCGGTCGGGGTAGAGTTTCCAGGGGCTACTTAACTTTTTTCTTTGTGTATATATTGTGTTTAATATCATATTGACAATTAGAAATAATTGTAATGTGTAAATATAAATAGATTAGTTTGAAATATCCTGCCATTGTATTATGTAATCTTATATTCGTGTATATATATATTATATTGATACCTTTGTTATTTATTTACTATCTTATTATTCCCTGTTAATTGACAAACTAACGTTTTGAAAAGGTTTGCTATGTGTCAGGAGACCAGAGCCCGGAAATCTGACCCTGTGACAGCCAATAGACTGATGACCAATGCCAGTTATTGATGTTATGTATAAATATTTTTGAACACTATGACACACGGGCACAGGGAAAATCTTCTTGTCTAAAATAACCATGGAGACAAGTTTCTAATTGTGTTAAAAAGAGGTATATCATTTAGACCTTTATACCCCATCATAAATTGTTGTAATAAAGTAAACCTATGATATTTCATTAGGTTGACGACTGACAGGAGCTTGGTCTTAGTCAGTAGAATTTTCTGGAATACTTCGTATTACATTGACAATGCTTACGTATCTTAAACTATGGTAAGAATATCGTCAGACTATATATTATAGGATCATGGGAAAGGACAGTGAAATTGATGTTATGTATGTGTGTGTATTTGTATGTATAGTAAAAGTCCTTTCATTGTGAACGTACAGTTTTCAGTGTTACTTTGTCGATTACTATCTAGCTCCCCGACATTGCCTAAGTATTGTGTTGTAAACAAACTGCAGCGCAATATCAGTTTATGTTCAGGTCAATAAAGTATGTCGTTATTCTATGACTCATTTCGTATTTCTTGGAACTGACAAATTCGAGACGGTCATATGAAGTGTCACGCGCTTATATATCTCCCAAAAATAAGTAGATCTATTTTTCTCATGGCTTTCAGATATCTAGGATTTGGAATTATTTAGTCATTGCCGATGAAAGAAAACCAATTGGTAGAATCTGCAAATTGTAAGAACCGCAGACTTGAGTGAATAAATGAATACAATTTGACTCGTCCATATATTATTTTAAAAAAAAGTCAATAACATCTTAATTTTGTTTTACATCGCCAATCCCTTAGTTTCACAATCGACGTAAAGTTTTAGAATATCTTATAACGGAAGAATCTAATATACAGTGTAGTTTAGTTACACTAATACACACGGGTACGGTGACAATCTTCTTGACTAAGATAACCATGGAGACAAGTTCCTAGTTATAAGAAATATTTGAAACTCTCTTTAAACGTGGGTTCCATACTAATGATAAAAATTAAGACATCACCACGTAGTAAGTTGTTTTGAACAACACGAGCTTTCGACACCTGTAGCGGTGTCTTCGTCAAGTGTAACTGAGTTTAAGTTTTTATAAGTTATTATTATAAATTATTTTTTAAAGTTTTTTTTTAAGTTTCTGGTTAAGCTAAAGAGGGTATGTCAATTAGAGCTTTATACCCAGGTTTTTGTAATAAACCAAACCCTATGATATTTCATTCGGTTGTATTATAAATGGCATATTAACACCTAAATCATTGCTAAAACAACTGGGAGATACAATGGGCATACATTAAAAAAACTAGAATTCAACTGAAGTAGAAGTGTCGCCTGGCAGGATAAATATACAAGGAGAAGGTACATCACCTTTCACAAAAAAATTCACTGTTGTACTTTATTTGTGAATATATGTATATCATGCTGTGTAAGATGTTACCTGAATATGAGATATTAAATAATAATCTGTGTCAGATAAAAATCGAACTTGAGCGGGTATTAAGGTATTAAACTTTCCATTTAAATTTGAAAAAAATTAAGCCAGTGGTTTTCAAGATATTGCAGGGAAACCAAGTTATTTGTATCAGCCAATCAAAAACAATAATTAAATATGCGCGGATTTTAGCGAAAGTCGAACTTGAGGGGGGTATTAAGGTATTAAACTTCCCATTTAAATTTGAAAAAAATTAAGCCAGTGGTTTTCAAGATATTGCACGGAAACCAAGTTATTTGTATCAGCCAATCAAAAGCCTGTACAATAATTAAATATGCGCGGATTTAAGCGAAAGTCGAACTTGAGCGGGGTATTAAGGTATTAAACTTCCCATTTAAATTTGAAAAAAATTAAGCCAGTGGTTTTCAAGATATTGCACGGAAACCAAGTTATTTGTATCAGCCAATCAAAAGCCTGTACAATAATTAAATATGCGCGGATTTTAGCGAAAGTCGAACTTGAGCGGGGTATTAAGGTAATAAACTTCCCATTTAAATTTGAAAAAAATTAAGCCAGTGGTTTTCAAGATATTGCACGGAAACCAAGTTATTTGTATCAGCCAATCAAAAGCCTGTACAATAATTAAATATGCGCGGATTTTAGCGAAAGTCGAACTTGAGCGGGGTATTAAGGTAATAAACTTCCCATTTAAATTTGAAAAAAATTAAGCCAGTGGTTTTCAAGATATTGCACGGAAACCAAGTTATTTGTATGAGCCAATCAAAAGCCTGTACAATAATTAAATATGCGCGGATTTTAGCGAAAGTCGAACTTGAGCGGGGTATTAAGGTATTAAACTTCCCATTTAAATTTGAAAAAAATTAAGCCAGTGGTTTTCAAGATATTGCACGGAAACCAAGTTATTTGTATGAGCCAATCAAAAGCCTGTACAATAATTAAATATGCGCGGATTTTAGCGAAAGTCGAACTTGAGCGGGGTATTAAGGTATTAAACTTCCCATTTAAATTTGAAAAAAATTAAGTCAGTGGTTTTCAAGATATTGCACGGAAACCAAGTTATTTGTATCAGCCAATCAAAAGCCTGTACAATAATTAAATATGCGCGGATTTTAGCGAAAGTCGAACTTGAGCGGGGTATTAAGGTATTAAACTTCCCATTTAAATTTGAAAAAAATTAAGCCAGTGGTTTTCAAGATATTGCACGGAAACCAAGTTATTTGTATCAGCCAATCAAAAGCCTGTACAATAATTAAATATGCGCGGATTTTAGCGAAAGTCGAACTTGAGCGGGGTATTAAGGAATTAAACTTCCCATATAAATTTGAAAAAAATTAAGCCAGTGGTTTTCAAGATATTGCACGGAAACCAATCCGGACGCCGACGCCGACGCCGACAACGACGCCGACGCCGACGCCGACGCCGCCGACGCCGACGCCAGACTACGCCGTCAAAGTGATCCCTAAGTGCCCCCTTTCAGGCGACACAAAAAACACGACAACTACAAACAATTCGAATGGACAAGGGAATGAACGTTATCTCATTTGTTTTTTAAACGTAACAATCAAAGCAGATATCAACTGTTTCTTGTTTTAACAGTGGGTGATCTGTTAGAGACTTCCCTGGTATTTGTTAAGAAGGTCAATTTACACGAGCTTAAGAAAAATCAAAAGCAATATAATAAAACATAGAACACATTATACATGTCCAGTAAGGGTTAAAATGTCTAAACTAAGGGTTTTAAAGTCGGATTACAACAACAACGAGCAGAACTGGGAGCAACTTCAGTGTTGGATTAAAGCGGCATGAGCTGTCAAAATTCACACTTTTTTCATAATTTCTGATCGTCACGACAGTAAGAGGCTTTGAAGGCCATCGAAAAACTAAATGATTGGCGTTGGAATGAGGAAAATCCATACAGTATGTGGAGTTAGGAACCGAAAACGTGTTCGAAAAGTAAATAAAATTTAAATAACCGGGACAACCATTCATTCATTCTAAACCAAAGTTAGTTCAAAACTATACTTTATCGTACATTTCCGAGACTAGAAGCACTAAAAAGCTTCTGTATTATACGTCTTGAGAAAAATAGCCAATAATTTCAACATTCTGTTTTAACGTCAAAATATCAACATTTTGGCAGCTCATGCCACTTTAACCTCATTTTATGCCTGTTCGTCTGTAGGGCCTACATGTAGTTAATATTTAAGTTTGTCAGCAAGCTATTTGTGTCCCTCGAACCAAATCTTTGTCTCTATTCCTCTGAAAAGGTTCCTAAAACAATACTGCACCATTAGTTCGCTTATGGTGCTTGTGCACATGCCCAGGTTTTGAGTTTATTTGTTTACATTATTGGTACGTAAAAATCCAATTTTTTTATTTCAAATTAAAAATACAAAAAGGTCAAAATAGGAAGCTACTAACTACTTCTGTCTGGGGAAAAATACAGAAAACCGTCCACATTTTTAATGTGAATAGCAGTGAATTTTTCGCGGCGAGTTTGCAAGTCACAACGTAATCTTTACAGCAAGATAAGTGGAGGTCTGGATTAGAAGATCGTCTCCCATCAACAGTTTAATGTTTGGAATATGAATCAAAATCAGGCACCAAGGAACAACAATGTTGTATTCCAATGACATTTCATTTGAAAGTATTCCAAGACACAAGGGAACAACAATGTTGTATTCCAATGACATTTCATTTGAAAGTATGCCAAGACACTAAGGACAACAATGTTGTATTCCAATGACATTTCATTTGAAATATTTCTATTCAGAAAGATGCCAAGAAATTTGTACTCGGTTACTTGAGATAAAGTATCGTCAGCAGCTTTTCTACTGGTACTTGAAGTGGAACATAAACTAGTGTTGTCTGCACATAAAGTAAATTTTAGAGAATCAGATGCTGCTTTTAAATTGTTCATGTAGATTAAAAAGAGGATGGGGCGCAATATGGACCCCTGTGGAACACCACATTTAACTGCTTTGATATTAGATTGGAACCCATTGTAGTTAACTGTCTAAGTGCGTTCTGATAGGTAACTCATCAACCATCGGTTAATAGCTGTTCCCCGAAACCCATAATGACCAATTTTTTTTAACAGAATGGATTGGTTAACTGTGTCGAACGCTTTGGATAAATAGATGAAGGTTAGAACACTGAAATATTGTTTTTCTTTCTGGGCAAGTGAAATAGCTGCGTGGGTAGTCGAGTGTCGAGAACGAAATCCATACTGATCAGGAGAAATAATATTGTGAGCGTCCAGGAAGGAAGTCACTCGAAGGGCGGATATTTTCTCTATTATTTTGCTTATACTTTTTAATATTGAGATGGGGTGATAATTTTTCAAGAATGTCCGGATTACCACTTTTAAATACAGGGATCACTTTTGCTAACTTTAAGGAATCTGGTACAAGGCCGAATGAAAAGGAGAGATTAATAATGTGAGCAAGAGGGGTGGAAATAAACTGTGAAACGGTTTTAAGGACTGACATAGGAATGCCGTCAATACCAGGTGCTGCTGATCTGAGTGATTGTATAGTAGAGTGGACGTCATTGGGGGTAACAGAAGAAAACGTAAATGAGGAAGTATTAGGATCGTTGAGATATTCTAACGGAGATACAGTTGATGCTGGAATTTCTGATTCAAGCTGGGATGCGACTGTGGAAAAATAGGTTTTCGATTTCGACCAAGAATTTGATTTAATATTGTCCATGTCCCTTTGATGTTGTTATGTTGGTATTTAATTTTTTTGTCAAAATAGTCTTTTCTCGAGAGGGTTATGATTCTATTTAATTTATTGCGGAACTTTCTATAATTACATTTATCTGTGATGTTTCCAGACTTAAACTGTTTTCGATAGAGACGGGGTTTTTCATGTACAGATGCTAAAATACCATGAGTTTTCCAGGGTTTTCGAAATTTGTGTGATGTATTTCTTTAGGTAATTATTGGAAAAATTCATCATATAAAAGGTTTATTCATGAGGAGAAAAGCTCTAATGCCTGGTCGGGATTTTGTGAGGACAGAACGTCATTCCAAGATAAATCTTTTACTTGATCAATGAAAGCGTTTGTTTGTTCAGTGTTTTTTCTCCTATATGAAAATGTGGATTTAGGTTTACTATAACTATCAAAAGGGAAAAG
This sequence comes from Lepidochitona cinerea, assembly GCA_963971465.1. NCBI lineage: Eukaryota > Metazoa > Mollusca > Polyplacophora > Chitonida > Tonicellidae > Lepidochitona > Lepidochitona cinerea. Next base: position 13,086,606 of record OZ020562.1, on the reverse strand, counting down.
ACTAAATACTAGAAAGTGGTCTGATATATCATGTAAAGCACCAGATAATAAGTTCAATTCATGAATGTTAGTATAAACATTATGTGGGAATGAGGGTTAACACGAGTGGGTTTAGTTATTTCTGGGAAAAGATAGTTTGATTTTAGCAAGGAAATTCTTAAATGGTTGATGTGCATCAGCATTAAGGAGATTGATATTAAAATCTCCTAATAAGATCAGCTTTTTTTATTACTTGGAATCTTTTGATGTAAATCTGAAAGAATTTCATTAAACGAATTTACATTCTGTCCAGGCGGGCGGTACATTAAACCAACCAAAACATTATAACTTGAATATGAGATGTCAACCAAAGGGGGATTCAAAACTGGCATCCTCGTTAAAAACATAAATATCGTCCCTTAATTTACATGATTCAACATCATTGTTAACAAAAGTGATACCCCCCCCCCTCGTTTTACTTGAACGAGATTTAGAGTGTATACCTTGGTAAAGCATAAAGACGTTCAGTGGATGGGCTTAACCAGCTTTCAGAAAACCCGAGTACAGAAAATTCATGTTGCAATTCAGATGAATAGGCATTGAAATTCTTTCTTAGACTTCGCACATTGAGACGGCGGGCACCCGAACATAACACACACATGGTTCAGGCAAGGATGTACCAGTCTGTTTGTATGATAAAAGAATGAATTTTAATAATAAATGAGTTAAATAGGGTTTTAGAGTTGAATTAATAAATAGTTAGAAAATAAATATGAAAATCTGAGATATATTATGTGGGTACTTGTGAAGAAATTTATATAGACCATCGGCAGACTGAGATTGAACCCCATGTTGGCCCCCCCCCACCCTCTTCGGCACAGAAAACTCTATGTAACAAACGACAAACAAAACGGTTATAAACTCCATCTCATAATCTATAATTAACAAACAACAAGGTTATAAACAGGACGGTTATGACAAAACAGTACAGTTATAACAAACAACCAACGATTAACAAACAACACGGTTATGAACTCTATTTCACAACCTACGATTAACAAACAACACGGTCATGACAAACAGCACAGTTATAACAAATCAATGGTTATAAACTCCATATCACAACCTTCAATTAGTTATAACAAACAACATAGTTATAAACTACATCTTACAACCTACAATAAACAAACAGAGGAAATGAGGAAAATCCATACAGTATGTGGACTATACTAACCGGAGTAGTGTTCGAAAAGTAAACAAAATTTAAATAACCGGGACAACCATTCATTCATTCTAAGCCACAGTTAGTTCAAAACATTACTTTATCGTATATTCTCGAGACTAGAAGCACTAGAAAGCTTCTGATTTATACGTCTAGAGAAAAATAGTAGATAATTTCTACATTCTGTTTCAAAATATCAACATTTTTGCAGCTCATGCCACTTTAAATAGCTCTTCTTCGTAACTGGACATATATCCTCTTTGATAAATATATCTTAAATGGGCGATTCTAACCGTGTCAAGTAGTTTCAATTCGAACAGTTGTTTTTTGATCGGCTTGGTCGTGTCTACGTATTATTCTTTCCACAGAACCGCTTCCTTGGGCGGGACGATGTCGGCCGGGGTTATAACTTTTATTTAAATCGACCAGTACTTCTCCGTATCAATAGGTCTGGTTTTGAGTGAAATACCGATAAAGATGGGTCTGAATGGTACGGATAACTCGTTCCATGTAATTGGCCATCGTCTCGTTGTGCGTCACGTAAAATGTCTATGTCCTTCTTTTTCAAATAGGCCTTCGTCCCTCTGTTATTAAATTCAGATCCTTTATCCCACCGAATTGGAGCTGGTCGTCTTCCTTCTTTGAAAACCTTATCGAGAGCCAATATATCGGTTTGGTGTCGTTTATTAGGGAGCAGTTTCACCCAGAGATATCTGGAGAAGACATCGATGACGACTAAAGTCCGGTATACACTGAGAGTTTTGCTGCGACCCGACTCGACGCGACTCTACCCGACTCGAGTCGGGTTCAGTCGGCTTGAGTTTCGTCGCGTCGCAGACCGGTATACACTGCACACAACTTAAGTCATTGGCAGACATGACGTTCGGAACTCTCTGGCAGAAAAGGGTACCAAAAATACGCTTGTTTGACATCACGAGACTGTAGTAAAATTTTGATTGGCCTACGGATTCTGACTCTCTACGACGAGTGGATACACTGTCTGACCAGACCCTACTCAACTAGATTCTTGATCAAAAATGTAGTACGTCCAGATCACTCCCGACCCGACGCAACTGAAGCCGACTGACACCGATTTGCGTCGTGGACTGGTATACACTACACTTTTTCTATGCGACGCGACTTTCCAGTCGGGTCGGGTCGCAGCAAAACTCTCAGTTTATACCGGGCTTAAGAGAAAGCATGTACCGTTATTATCTTCGGTTATATTGGAAACATCTGCCAGATCCACATCCCATAAATCGTCTAGTCACGTGTTGATTACTTTATTACGTTTGAATATATATTTCACCTTCTTCTGTAAACTGTAGGCGTCCTGATCGCTCAAGCACTGCTTCAATTCACTGGGGTTTACTTTATATCCATTCGACTTTAACCTCGTTCGGACTTAAGTAGTACCGGTAAATGCGAGGAGATGCTTCTAGCCGAGAAATCAGGGCTCTGCCGATTTTTTCCGTATTCAGTCATAGCATAGATTACTTCCATAATGGAAGAATGATATTTTTAAATTGTCCCGCCGAAAAAATGGCGGCACAAATTTCACAACAAATAAGCAAAGAATAAAATATTTACCAGTGCATTCCGATAGTATAGACCACGAAGAAGGAGTTTGTCAAACCTTCGCCGCTGTAAAGTGGTAAACTTTCCCTTATGCAGTCAATCTTTGTTTCGAAGTCCACTGGCTTTCAACCTGACGTAACCGCCGTAGTAAAACATTTAAACGACCAGTTAATCTGTGTGGCGTCTTAGAAATACGTCACTCATATATCTTTAGTCATGACCTACTTCCTCCCTGCACCAGTGACAGATCTCAATTTTTACAAACGTCACGGGTCGTTTGTTCGGCACGACCAGAAGAAGCTGTGAGGAGCATGCGCAATTTGGGTCAACTATGTCCGCTCTCTTGTCACTTTTGTGGAAGTTAGCAGGTATCTTAGGGCGAATCGTTCCTAAAACAACAGTTACGTGCACTCAACGCTCTAAAGGAAAGCGGCATCCGACTCGCCGCTAGTCGTCGCCTAGCTCCGCTGTTAGCTACATGTATGTAGGTCACACTGTGTACTGATGTTTGTTGGTGCATATAGCTGTTTTTAGTTGTATGGTTGGTGTAGAAAACTGTATTCACGGTTTCAAAAGTAATATGTCTTTGATTCTTCTTGATTAAATATTGCAACGTGCCTGCTGCACTTTCTTTGACATTGCATGAACGCCTACACGAGGATTCTAGGTCAATCAGGGGAGGTAATTCTTTCGGGTTTTAACGTGCAGCCACGGGCAAAAGTAGTGCCCGCAAACTACTGTTTTGTGCAGGGAGACGAAAGAACAAATGTGAAGCAAAATACAATAAATTTGCTTTATATTACCAGAAGTGTCGAATGAATTTCCAAAAATTATGGAAACAGATGGAAAGTCAATTCAGCATAATATCTTTGATATTTAACTGTTATCCGGAAAAGAACAACGCTATTTAAGTTTGACGTTTTGTTGTTGTTGCATTTTGTCATATAGCATGCGTTACAGTTAATGTACACATTAGTAAAGCTGCATAAAACAATATGGCTACAACTTGTGAGCACTAAATACCCTGAACATTTGCTGTTAGCTTTACCATTTAATGCAAAATACAAGACAATATCCCGAAATAGTATGTGGCACGACAGGTTGCCTTGGAAAGAAATCAAGACAACACAGGCGAAAAGCCTGCCACGAAGGTCAAGGTCGACACAATAACACCTCGCAGCGCTGGCCGAACCACTCGCTCACTTTGACCAAATAAACATGATATACTTAGCGCCATTAAAAACACACGGTTGAATTCTACCCCGGTTTCTACCCCAGTAAGGCTATTGACCATTTACGTTTTGCTGTTTATTGTTAGTTCGAGTCAATTTGCAATAACTGGATAACCTGTGGTGTTCCCGACGCGCCTGTCGTGAACATTACGCAACATTTCCTAATGACGTCCATTGAGTGTTTCACCGTCACTGAGAACAGCTTTCATGGCTCATTTGTCGTGGGTTCAACACTTTACACGAAGGTCAGCATAAAGACGGAAAAAAATCAGAAAACGTTACAATGCCCCGACTTACGACACAACAAAGGGAACGTGCCATTGACATGTTACAGGCGGGTCTCAGTTGTGCCGCCGTAGGACGTCACATGCAGTTAGTCGCCTCAGAATCAGGGAACATGAAACTGGCAATGTTGCCGACCGACAACGCCTTGGTCAGCCAAGAGTCACTACAGCCCGCCAGGATCGGTACATCGGTTTGTTGCACACACGTGACCGATTTCGCACCGCGACTCGAACTGCTCGTGAGACAGTGGGAATTGGAAGGCCCAGGGTAAGCCTCAGCACCATCCGACGCCGTCTCCAACAGATACAGATGCATGCATGCACCCCCTACCGAGGGCCCGTATTGACACCCTCCGCACGCCAAAACCGTTTACGATGGGCTCGAAATCATCAGAGATGGCGTATGATTAGAACTCTGTCCTTTTCTCTGACGAGTCTCGTATCTGCCTTGATCGTCCTGACCGACGTCAACGTGTGTGGCGCAGACGTGGTGAACGTTTCGCAAATGCATGTGTGAGGGAAGGGAATCGCTGGGGTGGATGTAGTGTTATGGTGTGGGGAGGCATCACTTCTCGCAGACGAACTCCCCTTGTCATTGTTGATGGCAGCCTGAAAACATCCTTCGACCTGTGTTGCTTCCATTCCTTGCACCCAGGCCACGCAACCGACGTGAATTGATCCAGGTAGTGCAGGAAGAGTGGGACCGGATCCCACAGCACAGAATAGCCACACTCATCAGGTCCTTGCATCGCAGACGTACTGCTTGCGTTGATGCCCGAGGTGGACATACCCATTATTGAATGATGACACCTTTAATTTCTGTATCAACGATTTGTTTGCAAGGAATAAAAGTCACCAGGGTTTCACATATTGTCAATTCTTTGTCTCATTGTGACCAATGCCTTGTTCTTCAATTCAAGAGTCCTTACAATATTTTACACTTTACATTTCTCAAACTATTTTACATTCTTTGGGTCGTGCGTTTTTAATGGCGCTAAGTATACATGGAGTATCATCAAACAATTTAATGTAATCATTAGTTGAAGATCTCCAAACTCTGTGGTCAAAGTACATGTATAGATGATGGGTGACCAACAGAGTTGGAGGAGCAGCCATCTTGGAAAATGTCGATTTACCGAAACACTATTTCGCTAAATTTCTCATAATTTTAAACAACGCAACCAGCCCAAACTTTACACACATTCAATTCGATCGTTTATGTCGCCGTTTCGCCGAAAAAAGGCGTTCAAACACTCACATTTGTGTTGTATCATCGTCGTTTTTTCCAAGGACAGCCCGGATCTCACGCTCGCCTCCTCGCCTTTCACTACTGGAAGTTTTACCCTTCAGAATACAGCAAACCGTCTCTTAGTCGGAAACTTTGGGGATTTACGTACGTGAAATACCCTCTGATAGACTGCAGGGCATTTTGAATGTGGTGACCAAAAAGGTAGCCTCGAAACGAACAATTTCCATATCTTCTCGAGGGCCAAACAAAAATGTCCCCATGATAATGTAATGGATCGAAACACTCGGTTTGTTGCCTCGATCATTTTTTTCAGTAATTATTGAGGCGTTCGAAACTTCGTCTTTTTTTGTCATGTTATATATTGTATGGTTTACCAGGCTAAATAATATATATATATAGGCTAAACATATATTTCTAGACGATTTCAGCATTTGATTAATTTTCTATTTTTTTTTTTACTTATTCGTCTCTAGTAAAATATTTTTCAAAGCCATTTGCATTCAGCCCCAAATTACGGTGATTTATCATATAAATAATTTAGTTTTCTGTAAAGTGAATATGTCTTTCAAAAACTGAAATGCTGCGCTGGTTCGAAAATTGAGACACTTCTTAGTGAATTTGTCACTCGATCGTCGTATGTGGAAAAGTTGTCAGGTACTCGTCAAAGGCAAAGGGCCACTCCCCCACTTTTCCTCCGGTTTTCTTCCCTCACTAAACCTGGCAACGTCACCATATAAGTCAAATCTTGAGGGAAAGATTGAGGCAGGTGAGGGCAATAGTGAATTCAGCCAACGAATAATATTTACTGAACGATTCTGCTCGTCATTGTCATTTTGGAATCAGAAACTCAGATTAGTGTACGAACAAAGGACGCACAAAATTCAAAACGCCTATTATAAACACGTAGGTTTAGTGAGTCGTTTTGCAACACATCTGTTTCTTTGACAGAACCAGTTTCACAAAAAGTCAAGTGGAAAGTGGCTTCAGTTGATTTAATTGTGTTTTAAGATATTCAAAGTCGACATTGATCATGGGCCACCATACATCTTTAATATAAATTGTTGAATTAGTTATTTCCAGCAAAGTAGAAGTTAAAAATAAAAACACTACGAGTAGGCCGGTGGCCGAAGCTTCAATTCTGTCAGTCCGTAGCCGATCTCAAGAATATACTTTCTGAATATATTAAAAAAAGTTCGTCCATGCAGAACCCCGGCGTTTATAAGATATCTTCAACTGAATATCGATTTATGTTTCTGACCTATCTTTAACCTTTGTAACCTACTTATCCGTTTCTGGCGGTATAATTTTTGAACAAGCCAATCAGATCGCTGAATTTTCTACTTCCGATATAAACAATAGTTTGAAAACATTCAGAATGACAGCAAGTGGCAGAGCGATCGGATGGAAAATCAAGTACTACACACTCAAAGCAGGGGAAATGAAGTTAAATTGCCTTTCACTAGAACTAGATGGAGCAGTGTCAAAAGATGTACGATAGACTTCAATTCAAACAGGATACAATAAGCCCCTTAGGGTTTTATTCCCGCCAGACCACAAATATAAATGAATATGCCGATTGTAATATTATTTTATCTGGTGAATAAATCAAATCAATTCAGAATGGGTACTTTTAGACACAGAAGAATCCATTGCGGTCAGAGAGAAAAAGACGTATTTAACAAATAGTGGGTATCATCGATCCTGCTATAAGCATTTCAGAAACAATTAATGAATGTAGGCTTGCAAACAAAAGAAAGTCTGAAGCTCTTATTAAAAGCCCCAACACCGAAAAAGTTAAGATCGAGCAAAAAAGCAGTCGAACTACTTTACGGTCTTCGGCAGTGCTGCCGAGACCTCGGCGGTCCAGTGGGTTAGGGATTGTCCCTCAGTCCAACACAGACCTTCCATCAATGCGACGCGGGCTCGAATCCCACTCCGACCAAATAGGCCTACAAATTAAATAAATTCTGAGTTGGTTTTTCACTCGATCGCCGTATGTGAAAGAGTTGCCAAGTACTCGCCGAAGGTCGTGGGTTTTCCTCCGGACAATGAGCCCGGTTTACTCTACCACTAAACCTGGCAACGCCGCCATATAAGTGCAATAGTCTTGAGTGCGGCGTAAAATATCAATCAATCAATCAATCGGTAGTGCTTCCAATGCAATGCATTATATACACGATAGGTGTAGAGAAAAAGATTACACTTCACCACAAAATAGTTAGAGATAAACTTCTTCAAGTCGAGACCGAAGACGGGGTTTGTATTTTCCAATAAAGCAATTTTTGTGTAAACCGAGTTCTGTAGTGTAGTATGGTGCCCTAGTTTAAATTATAACGTTTAACTTGACAGGGGGGGGGATGTTTGATATAATAATTCGATTTAGTGTGATTTTGCTTTGTACTAAGAAGATGTCTAACTTAAATAATCCGGAATTTACTGTGGCACTTCATGTGCGAGGTAAATTCTCGATCACTCAAGGGGCCATGAACGATGTAAGTGGAATGGTCACCAGGAACCAGCGAAAGATCAGGGTTTCCTTGGGCCGGGGGGGGGTATAGATTAAGCCTGGTTTCTCTGAGTGTCTTCCAATAATCCTGGCAACACCATCATACATGCGAAAAAAATTTGAGTGAAGTGTAAAACGTCCATCCATCCATCCTACTACATTTGAAGATGCAAATTCTATCCTCGGTTTTGACCCCAAATTTGTTGACAATTACTTATCGGTCGGCCTTAAGTTGAATGGTAGCCAGAAACCAACAGAAACAACATCGGGGTGTCATCTGGCATTGATTTTCTTCTGGTAATAATCCTGGCAATGCCACTATTATTACGTACAACTGAACTGTTATCTATTTCGATTGACTTAGAAATTTCTCGATTGTGACGTATTGTGTGTTTGTTTGCCAACTTTTAACAATGTTTCAATTTTGACCTATATTCCCAACTGTTACTATGACGACTCCTTGGAAAATTCTAGTCTCTATAGTAAGGTAATCTCAGGCCTATATTTTAATTCACAACCTGTTGTAATGCGTAGATCCAAGAAGATTCTAGAAATACTCTATTTGTATGCAAATGCGCATATCTTTCTGGAAGTACTGAGAGTGTATATAAGACATTGTTTTAACGTTAATAGTCAGTCAGTTTCCAGCTGGTCTCGGGTGCTATACATGCTATGTTTTGTTATAGTTCAGATTTATATCTGAACTGCGTATGATACAGCTAGTAAGCTGCTATCTTGAATACGATATTCGACTTGTGACAGAGTCAGTTGTGAACTGTACTCTTGGATTATAAGTCCATTCATATTCAGCCTGATTTACCAGTGTGTCTTCAAGATGCATTCTGGGGATCTATATTTCGTAAATTCGTGGTCATCGGATTTAAACCAGTGAACTTTGTGAAGGAATACAGATTTCTAGGAATCAAATAGTATATTCCTTACAGCGCAAAGGTTTCTATGGGTGGCTGGGTGTGGAAGAAGCTCTTAAAAAAGTTTAATTGCAAATGGGGCCAATGGATATCGCACCTTGGAGATACTTGACCTATTTTCAGTTTATCGGAAATGAAAGTCATATTGCAAGAATCCAGTGTAAAAGGCCTACTTACCGATGGCCAATCAGAGGGACTGGAGGTATACAATGATTACAACATCGTAAATATAGGTTAGAGCTTTCGCCTCATGATAGAAGGTCGATCAATACCGTAGAATGTGGAGCCAAAAAAACAACCCCAATAAAATCAACAAAATCGTTCTTACGGTAGGCTTACAATGGCGTTGGGCGATTCGAAAAACATGGACTTGATTGATTGATTGTTTGGTGTTTTACGCCGCGCTCAAGATTATTTCACTTATATGGCGGCGTTGCCAGTTTTATTGTGGGAGCAAACCGGGAAACCCACGATCTTCCGCTGGTAACTGGCAACCATCCCACATAGGTCGTTCGAGTGAAAACCCAGTCAGAAAATTTTCCAATTTTTGAACTGAGTGGGATTCGAACCCGCGACCCTTGGTGGAAGGCTGTTCGGATTGAGCGTCCAACGCTCTACCTACTGAGCCACGGAAGCCTCCCATGGACTTTGAAGTGGGACCTTTGAATCTAAGAGAACGACGAATCACAACGTTCTTGTGATCGGTGTGATGTGGAAAAAAGCATCAACCGAGATATTCTAAAAATCCGGATTTTAGTGGTGGTTTCAACATCCATTTCCTCTTGTGCTGTAGCCTTGTCTATTGCAGCGTTCGTCTGCACTTTGGGAATCAACTCGTCCACGGAAACAACTGACGCTCATCGACCAGGTAGGCCTATATAGCATACATCATCAATCACAGGCAGCTGGCCTGAGTGGCATGAGAGCAAGCCAACTCGACATGCAAAAGGTAATCTGTTCGTTTCATTGCTTAACTGCCCCATATAACATACAATCATTTCAGCTGATCTAGAGTCATATTTGTAAAATAACCATGGAGATAAGTTCCTGAGTTTAATTAATTAGTGTCTTTTAGAAAGTGGGTATAACAGTATTCTCGTTATTTTGGAATTACACTTTCTTGAAAATATGGTAGAAATTCCTCTACCGATTTTTGGGTGACGCCCGAAACGGGAATCGAACCCAGGTCCCAGAGTATGGCACCTATCGCCAGCACTAAATGCCGGCTGCCTTATCCATTCAGCCAACCGGCCTCCTCTAAAAAAGGAGGTAGTTGACTGGTAGATACTACAGCGGATATTTAGTACCCCTCTGGTAACGTAATTGACACAGCTCCCATTGCTGAATGCATGAGTTTAATTAATTAGTGTCTTTTAGAAAGTGGGTATAACAGTATTCTCGTTATTTTGGGATTACACTTTCTTGAAAATATGGTAGAAATTCCTCTACCGATTTTTGGGTGACGCCCGAAACGGGAATCGAACCCAGGTCCCAGAGTATGGCACCTATCGCCAGCACTAAATGCCGGCTGCCTTATCCATTCAGCCAACCGGCCTCCTCTAAAAAAGGAGGTAGTTGACTGGTAGATACTACAGCGGACATTTAGTACCCCTCTGGTAACGTAATTGACACAGCTCCCATTGCTGAATGCATGAGTTTAATTAATTAGTGTCTTTTAGAAAGTGGGTATAACAGTATTCTCGTTATTTTGGGATTACACTTTCTTGAAAATATGGTAGAAATTCCTCTACCGATTTTTGGGTGACGCCGGAAACGGGAATCGAACCCAGGTCCCAGAGTATGGCACCTATCGCCAGCACTAAATGCCGGCTGCCTTATCCATTCAGCCAACCGGCCTCCTCTAAAAAAGAAGGTAGTTGACTGGTAGATACTACAGCGGACATTTAGTACCCCTCTGGTAACGTAATTGACATAGCTCCCCTTACTGAATGCATGAGTTTAATTAATTAGTGTCTTTTAGAAAGTGGGTATAACAGTATTCTCGTTATTTTGGGATTACACTTTCTTGAAAATATGGTAGAAATTCCTCTACCAGAGGGGTACTAAATGTCCGCTGTAGTATCTACCAGTCAACTACCTACTTTTTTAGAGGAGGCCGGTTGGCTGAATGGATAAGGCAGCCGGCATTTAGTGCTGGCGATAGGTGCCATACTCTGGGACCTGGGTTCGATTCCCGTTTCGGGCGTCACCCAAAAATCGGTAGAGGAATTTTTACCATATTTTCAAGAAAGTGTAATCCCAAAATAACGAGAATACTGAGATAAGTTCCTAATTGTGTTAAAAAGAGGCTTCTTATTGGTACGTGTATCATAAAAGACAACGTTATGTATATGATAAATGCCGAGCTACTGTCGATTATTTTGGAAGAATCGGCAGTGGCGAGGCGTTTATCCGGCTTAAACGTCAGTCTCTTTGTTTTGCCCCTGCCGATTATTTTTTAAGAATCGTCTGGTGCAATCTGAGCCTGGTTCCGTGTTTCACGAAGTTCACTTCAAGTAAGCTCTGATATGATATGACTTGAGCTGTAAATATTGGGAACTAATTTTCCAAAAATATTATTTTATTAGGTGTCCAAAAATATTGCCAGATTGTCAGTTCATTTATACTTGTAAAGTTTATCATGTGTGGGAAAAATAAAATATTTTTTCTGAATATTTTAGAGTGGGGATTTAATTTTACTGCAACCTACTCTACCCATTTCGCTATGATTTCGTTTGAATGGCGTTACGGTACAACGAATTTTTTAATGAAGGAAAGCGTTTAAGTGAGGTATTAATTTGACCAAAAAGTTAGATGCCATTTCCCTGCATAAATCAGATTTTCTTCCGATAAAACAGTCTTTGTTCCGCTACACACCATATAAAACAAGTCCGCTTTGTTTTAAATTTGACTTAAATTCTCACGTCTAGTTATATTGGCTTCTCTCAACTGAGCAATTTGATAAAATACGGTAATTTAAATTTTTTTTATTGAATTAAAAATATTTTTTGTATTAAAAACATCTACAAATTGTGTCTCCAATTGCAAACAATTCGCATTTATGTACTCGTTTATAATCGTACATATCCAACAAACTGAATCCTTAAAGCGCTTCATTAAGACAAACCGGCTGTGATCCCCTTTTATATGGCAAACATCACTCTTTATCGTGAAGTAGCGATTGTTCGTATCCAATGCGCATGAGTGGTAAATCATTTACATTTGACTGTATTAACTGTATTAACTAACTGTATTGCTTGCCAGAGTCTGCAGGCGATTCGTGAAACATAATCGTCCTCGCGAACAATATGGTGACGTCACAGGAGACGTTTAAATGAAGCCGCATGCCCATTGGCTATTACAGATACATGTAACAAACTTTAGAGTCGTGTATTGAAATTTAATAATTGTAGGCGTGGTGTGGCCTCGGCTTGTCTTGACAGACATTAAGTGTACTGATCAGTGTATAGGGAAAACGAAAGTAACATTGCAAGATTATACGCATGCATAAACTACAGAGAGCCAATCGTATTCTGTCACAGTTCTTGCAACAAAACATGAGATATATAATAATTACCTCATAAAAAATTACACTACACTTCTTCTACAGTGAAATGCCAAGACAGACGATTAGGCTTTTACAAAAAATTGGGATTTGTGTCCTTGGGCAAAATCTAGATAGGATAGATATTTTGTCTCTTGAAAAAAGGTCTATCGATACCGTAGAATGTGAAATCAAAACATAGCTACTCAAATCAACAAAATCGTTCTTAAGGTAGGCTAACAATGGTGCTGGTATATTCGAAAAACATGGACTTTGAAGCGGGACCTTTGAAATTAGAAGAAAGTATCTCAGAGAACGACGAATCACAACGTCTTTGTGATCGGTGTGATGTGGAAAACAGCATCAACCAAGATACTCGAAAAATCCGGATTTTAGTGGTGGTTTCAATATCCATTTCCTCTGTTGCTATAGCCTTGTCTATTGCAGCGATCGTCTACACTTCGGGAATCAACTCGTCCAGGGAAACAACTGACGCTCATCGATCATCATCAATCGACCACCATCAACCACAGGCAGCTGGCCTGAGTGACATGAGACCGAGCCATCTCGACATACAAACGGTAATCTATTCGTTTCATTTCTAAACTGTCCCATAGCATACACTCATCTCGGCTGATCTGGAGCCATATTTGTGAGGCTATCTCCTACTAAGTTTCATATCCACTATTTGTACACAAGGTACATTAACCTACGTATACGCGGCATACTGGTCTTTTCAATGAACATCTCGACTTAAGTCAGGTTGGAAATTGTAGGTGACAATCCTCTTAGGAGCGCCCCTAGCAAAACGAACGCTACATGCCTCAGCTATGGTCTTTCCTTTATACCCTGTTTACAGCTTTACAAAGCTGGTGTAATTTACGCCTGTCACAAATGTATGTTTGACCCCAGTCAGCTGAAACGCCCATAATGTGAGGCAAAATAGCATGGCAAGGCGCTTCAGCTAACTGTTTTTTGTTGTTGGTATTATGGTATTAACTTTTTTCAAATGACGTAACATTACAATCATAGTTTAAAGGTTCTATTCATATCACAAGTCACACGTGGACTAAAATTAGCCTTGTACGCCTAACGTCTTATGTTTGAAAGATCAAAACACAACTATCTGAACAGTACAAACATAACACCCTAACAGTAGCTCTGGAGAACTAGGACCATTATGTAATTAGGACAAAACAACCCTGGATCAGCGGAGACTATGATTGATAAGTTAGCTCAGTGTTTACAATCAGATAGATATTAGGTCTGTCAGCGACGTAATCCAGTTTATTGAAAGTCTGATGTGTGTCTAAAACGGGATACTACATGAAATATGGGCCTAGACTCGTTATTATATGGTGGCTGATTCGTGCCATTTCTTACTCTCGCGTTTTACTTGGTTAAATCACAGCGAAAACCCGAAGGTAAAATCTGGTGTTTTCGTATCTACGCTTTTGGCCCAAGCAACAAAACGTAGGCGAAAAAAAATTGCAAGAATAAGGAAAAAAAACCCGCCTGGTTTGTGCCATTCGAGAAAGACTCAAAGAAAGAGATTACGACGTTTCTTCCTTGTTAAACTTCGTGTTTACTTATTTACACTTGGCTTGTCAAGCATAGACAAGAAAACGTTATAGTTAAAGCTGACTAGTACTCCCTTTATGCTAGACTGGGAGGTACAACAAACCAATATAAATTCGCTTCGGCGTGATAGAATTAACCAAAAGTATAAAGCCTAAGAACTACATGTAGCTATAGTTCAGCTTGATATGCCAGTCTTGTCGTTTCTCGGTCTCCCAAGAAACAAGAAACACCTTATTATTCAGTGTTCACTGAGTTACATATACACATGCATAGACAATCGGCCATGACAACATACTCAGACGCAACTAACACTATAAGTAAGCCATTCCATATGTCGAATGCTGATTGATTGAACCCGCGACCCATTGGTGGAAGGCTAATCGGGTTGAGCGTCCAGCACTCTACCTACTGAGCCACGAAGGCCCCTGATCGAAGAAGAAACCAGCAAGAAAATATGAGCAGATTGAATGTCATTCGAACCTGTGAAGCGTTGGCGGGGATCTCTTTCAGCCTCCAGCGATCTACCAACTGAACCATACTGAAGATCCGAGATACAATCTCACAAGTTAGAAATGATTTTTCATTAAGCGTATAGTGGAATGCTTGAAACGGGTGCTCTTGACGCTTAATGACAAATATTTTTCATTAAAGTGGCATAAGCTGCCTAAATGTTGATATTTTCACGTCAAAAGAAAATGTTAAAATTATCGGCTATTTTCCTCAAGACATATAATTCAGAAGCTTTTTAGTTCTTCTAGTCTCGAGAATGAACAATGAAGTCTTGTTTTGAACTAAAGTTGGCTTAGAATGAATACATTTTGTTTACTTTTCGAACACTATTTCGGTCTGTATAGGCCACATACTGTAAAGATTTTCGCCAATCATATAGTTTTTCGATGACCTTCGAAGCACCTTACTGTCGTGACGATCGGAAATTATGAAAAAAGTGAATTTCGACAGCTCATGTCACTTTAAGCGTTGCGAGAAAAAAAATCGTTTTATTAAAAGTCGACGCTAAATAAACAATTTTTCATTAAGCGTGGAATAGATGTTTGCGTTCTGACGCTTAGTGAACAAAATTTCATTAAACGTCGAGTTTTCATTAAGCGTTGTAACAAGGCACACTCGCCGCCGTAGTCTTTTTTTTAAATTTGTTAATACAAAATTATCCCAATACTTGGAATTTTTGGCCAAAATTGAAAGTTCTTAACTTCTTCTGTCTGTGGAAAATACATAAATCCGTCCACTGTTTTTAATGTAAACAGTATTCTGGACTTTTGATGCGAGAATGCCTTTAACCACTTCCATCCGCACAATTGCATGTAATTATATTGACTATCAGTTTCAACGCCTGTCATTTTTTTGTACTAAAGATAACCACTAACGACGAGAAGAACAATCGGTCACACTCAGACAGTATTAAAAAGGGAGACGGAAGCCAAAGCTACCAACTAATCAAGTCACCCCAGAATTCAGACGGTGAGAGGACAACAAACATTTATGGTTACGCTAATATATTTTTCTTAAAATAAACGTTTGTCTATTTTCAAAGTAAGGGGTCTCTGTTGCTTAGTCAATAGAGTGATATAGTCTATCTCAATGATACACATAGTCTGTGACATTGATACATATAGTCTGTGACATTGATACATATAGTCTGTCACATTGATACATATAGTCTGTCACATGGATACATATAGTCTGTCACATTGATACATATAGTCTGTCACATGGATACATATAGTCTGTCACATGGATACATATAGTCTGTCACATTGATACATATAGTCTGTCACATTGATACATATAGTCTGTCACATTGATACATATAATCTGTCACATTGATACATATAGTCTGTCACATTGATACATATAGTCTGTCACATGGATACATATAGTCTGTCACATGGATACATATAGTCTGTCACATTGATACATATAGTCTGTCACATGGATACATATAGTCTGTCACATTGATACATATAGTCTGTCACATGGATACATATAGTCTGTCACATTGATACATATAGTCTGTCACATTGATACATATAGTCTGTCACATGGATACATATAGTCTGTCACATGGATACATATAGTCTGTCACATGGATACATATAGTCTGTCACATGGATACATATAGTCTGTCACATTGATTTAAAAGCGATATTTTCACTAGCCAGGTCAAGTTCTTTATGTTAATTTTATAATGAAAACATTATGTAATGGCGGTTTCAGGCAGTTCGGGTTCAGTAAATCGAAGACGTCAAGGATATACGGCAGGAGTAAGTAATCATTACTGTGATATTTATGAGACATTATTTTAGCTATTCCTAAGTTCTATGCCCTTCAGTGGCCGGTTGTTCAAAAACTGATTAGGCTTAACTTTGTAAGGTCGCAATTGAAGTTCTTTGTTTTGCGACGTCATTTAAACGTGTATTAAGCCTAATACACTTTTGAACAACTCAGTCCGGGGGATCGGCCAAACGTGTAGCTTTATTTGATGCAAAGCTAATGGAAATATTATTTCCGCCCTACAATTATTTACGCGCATTTCCTCCAATAAGACCTGTAAATGTTGAACATACCACCATTAAGAGATTGCTTTTCAAGGAGGCTGATGTTTGTACCAGCCCTGGACCGGTTGCAGAAAGGTGAATTAGGCTTAAGTCTGACTTATCTAGGCAACATCACAATCAAGGCCCGTTCTCACTGTGCGATTTGTAGCACCGACTTGTAGCCTGCAATTCAAATGGATGCATTTGATTGGTTGACAAATCGTATCGACCAATTACAAGCATTCCCTTTAATCGCATCCTGCAGGTCTATACGATAAATGGCAAAGTGAGAACGGGTCTTCAAATCTCTTTGTGACGCGACGTATTTAAGTCTGAGTTAAGCTTAATACAGCTTTATGCGGCCGGCCCCAGGATCCCAATCCCAAATCCCGCGTATACGAAATAATTTATTTGAATCACACATCAAAACACTGGATTAGATTTATTGATGTCTTTACTTTTGGATGTCTCAGTCCTCATTGACGGTTCCAGATATGCAATTGGAATGCTGGAGGTTGGTGTGAACTGCAACATTAGAATCTCAACTCCTTAGCGAACTACAAGATCCGGGGTTCTGGATTCGGTTTATTGTCGTATTGAATTCCGAAAAAAAGCACTGGATTCTGGATTCTGATGTAAGATATGAGAGGTGGCGGTCCCAGAGACGTGGTTCTAAGATACTATGTTACGAACTCCGACTTTTGAATCCCAAATCCAGTTCTTAGCATGACATCCTGTATTCGATTTATCGACTTGTGGAATCCAGAGATAAGTGTTGGATTTGTGAGTTCCCGAATCTCGTACTCAGCACCAGATTCGAATCACGTATCTAGGACCGGAAATGGAAATTGGAATCTCACATCTCGTTGTTATCAGCTGAACTGGACTGCCGAATCGCGTATCTCTCTCCGGAATTCAAGACATCGAACCCCAAAAGAGGAAATGGAGTTATCCCCCTCTAACAGATAAAAGGAACAAGAAAACCCGTATAAATTTCTGATGACCCCACAGTTACAAATGCAAATCTTTTTTTGGCTTCAACCATTGATCAGGAGGATGAGACTAAAGGGGCGCCACAACCCGCTGTGTTTGCAAGTGCATGCTATCAAAGCGTAAAAATGTGGACAAAATTTAGCTATTCGTGCGTGGTGAATACCGTCTAAGTACGGATTTGGTAGTAGGCAGACCTGCTACAAGAGTTTTAATGCATGGAGCAATTTCCCCGCGTCCCAGCTATAATTTAACAACACGCATGTTAACGTGCATGCACTCTGCGTCTTACGAGCACAGGACCCACTGACTCTTGTTTTGTCCGAGTGACGTACTTTTTCCTTGCTCATCTCTGTTCCTCGGTGGCCGATCAAAAAAAAAAAAACGATAACAAATCAAAACATAGAAAAAAAAACGTATAAAAGACAATAACCATTGTTTTATAAAACAAAAATTATCCACACATTTACAACAACTTATGAAGCCGTATAAAGATCTAAATAATATATTACTTTTGAACAAAATAAGAAACTTGTATCCATGGTTATTTTAGACAAGAAGATTTTCCCTGTACCCGTGGGTTTTAATGTTCATAACTATTAAAGACACATATGTTGGGGTGTGACCGAAGCTAAAATGTGCTTCCCTTGACTACGGGGAAATATGACTGGATCTCACCTCTATACGCTTTTCGATATGATTTATTCTAAATGTGTTATGAAAGTTGATAATGAACTCAATTTGTGTCTTGTTATGATAGGACATGGTTGCTGTTCATTTCGAGCCAGCTCCAGTAGATGACCATCATTACTCACGTGAGTTTCAACTCGAACCAAAAATGTCTAATTCAAAACGTACATTTCTATTTTGACTCATTTTTTAAAACTTATATTATTAAGTTATCTTTATTCACAATTGAATTTATGGTATGGTCGATTAGACGGACTTGATCTATTTAATTTAAATTTTTTTTATGAAGCAATTTTGGCTTAGTTAATATGATTTATAAAGATAGAGGAATTCATGCTTGCTTTGAAAGGACCTCTCGGTATTGTTAAACTTTGGAGAATGTGTGAAAATAGATCGATTGCCTAATGGCGTCATCAATTGTTAGACCTTGCGTATTGGGATATTAGTGTTGCTTAGAATGTTTACAAGATAGCGGATAGTATTGTCTTTTTAAAACACGGCTGTAGATATTAGTGGTAGCCTGCCATATTACGAGAAAAGTGCGTTGAAAAGAATTATGCCGTGTCGAGTTGACTTTGTTTGATTGTTATTATCCTAGAATCAAATTTAACCCGGGCAAAACGTTTTCATCACATCTGCTGCATGCTGGGTATGTATGAAGTAGCACATTTGTTTACATCACTGACCAATGGAAATTGAAGAGTTAGACCTCAACAGGTCGCTTCTTTGTAGCCGTAAATATTCATGGATCGAAAGGAAACCCAAACATATTATTTTACGCCTATTACATACAAGCATTTTCAGTTTTTTTTTTATTTAAGGACGGGCTATTCTATATTATTTTTGATAGCTAATACAGGATCTTCTGTATTGTCTTTGATAGCTAATACAAGGTGTGCTGTATTGTCTTTGATAGCTAATACAAGGTGTGCTGTATTGCCTTTGATAGCTAATACGGGATGCTCTATATTGTCTTTGATAGCCAATACGGGATGCTCTGTATTGTCTTTGATAGCCAATACGGGATGCTCTGTATTGTCTTTGATAGCTAATACAAGGTATTCTGTATTGCCTTTGATAGCTAATACGGGATGCTCTATATTGTCTTTGATAGCCAATACGGGATGCACTGTATTGTCTTTGATAGCTAATACAAGGTATTCTGTATTGCCTTTGGTAGCTAATACGGGATGCTCTATATTGTCTTTGACAGCCAATACACGGCTCTCTGTGTTGAATTTGTCTTCTTGAAATCTAATTATGGGTGTTCTCTATTGTCCTTGACAGGTAATACGTGGCTCTCTGTGTTGAATTTGTTTTGTTAAAATTTAATTCTGGATGTTCTCTATTGTCTTTGATAATTGACAGAAGTTTTTTGCAACATCTTAACTTTAATATCAAATATTGTCTTTAATAGCTTTTTCAGGATGTACGGAGAGGCAGCAAACTCGTGTCTGCAAGAATCACACTGCTCTGCAGCTCAGGCAAGGTAATCAAAGTGTATATTAGACTCTCCGAAGTTGCCAGCTATTTTATCTTGGGCGGAACGCTGGAAAATCTCATTCAACACAACAAAGACTAAATCCTTGCTATTTTCCAGACGTCGCCAGTCATCGGCTATTGATATTTCTTTTATGGGCAGTCGATTAGTTCCTTGTACTTCGGACACACATTTGGGTCTAACTTTGAATCACTTCTCGATTGGGTAGAAAATCGCTAGAAATTATATACAAAACTTTCATTCGGCCTTCTCTTGAATATGCAGATATAATCTGGGACAATCTTACAGATTTTCAAGTTAATTTACTCGAAACTCTACAAAAAGATTGCCTCCGGATAATAAGTGGGCTTACTTGAAGTGTTGCTAGTTCTCTACTTTATAAAGAAACTGGATTTCACACACACAGTATGTGTCGCAAGATTCGCCGATTGAATGAGTTCCATCTTCATCAAAAATTACCTGAGCGAGTTTCGACTAGAACAGCTTTACTACATTTTTCTGCAGGACCACGGCTTTTAGCAAATCTTTCTTTCGCTCGACCCTGCGTGACTGGAACAGTCTTCTAGAAAATATAAAACTTATTCAAAATTATTTAGAATTTAAATTAAAAATATATCGAGTATTTCACATAACCCGGCCTGCACTCTGGTACTATGTAGGTGACCGTCTATCTAGCATCATTCTCTGTCTCTTAATGACGATTTGTTTAATAATTGCATATCAGATTCTCCTCATTGTTTTTGCCATTATCCTACTGAAACAGCTGACCATTATCTTTTACATTGTACCTTATTTACGACACAAAGGTTTTGAAGATTTGAGTAATAACGATTTTATTTCTAATCTAAGCACAACAACTTTATTGTACGGATGTGTCGTTTTTACAAATCGACAAAATGAAATGTTGATGGAGCTTGTTTGTAAATATATAACAGCAACAAAACGGTTTACTCAATTCCTTCACAGGAGTCATTCTCAGACCTTGCCCAGATAGCCACACGTGTATACGCCAACGTGCAAATACTTTTGTATTTTCATTATATTACAGTTTCGATTAGTCTAATGTTATATTTAATAACTGTATCTTTAACACTTCTTAATTTCTATATTTGGACCAACTCTTTGTAGATATGTTAAAGGAGAAGAAAACAAAAAAATACTTTATGATTCAGAAGAAGCGCGCTTATTTTTCCTTTCCAATGGTACTAAACACATATTTTTGCTATTTTTTCATTGGACATGATGCAGTTTATAAAATACCGTATTATGTTACATACACAAAGGAAATTGGTCAACTTTCAAAATCTCCTATTTATACCTAGGTTAATTTCATTGTCTTCAAAGCATTCCTATCTCCAGAAAATGGTTTTCAGTTTCTCAAAACTTACATTAAATTATAAAGGAAGCTTTGAGAAATATGTGGCTAGCACAAAAATGGTATGCGTGGCATATCGGAGAGTTACGATGGCCTTGAAGAGGATGGATTTAACCTAGGTTTAAATGGCAGATTTTAAAAGTTGACCAATTTGTTTTGCTTAGTGTGATCTTTTATTAACTTCACTGTCAGTTGTAAAACAAATCGCAAAAATATGTGTTTGGTACCGTTGGAAAGGAAACATTAGCGCGCTTCTTCAGAACCCTAAAAGGATTTTTTTGTTTTCTCCCCCTTTAAGTCTTGCTTTTTTAATTTGCATTTAGATGAGGAAGTTCTGAAACAATGTTAAATGAAATCATAATAATAAGTAATATTTACCTATAACCCTTGATTTTAAGTAGTCTTGAAGAGTGTTTTTCTTTGTTTGTATTTAGATGAAGATGTTATGAGAGAATTTTGGATAAAATCTCGAACTCACGGTAGCCCTGTTAACGTTGAACCTGTAGTTCTAGAAGAAGGTAGAAAGGTGCGAGTGAAATGGTCCGGTATATACTATATATACGCTCAGGTTAGTTAGGCATGCTTTTGAACTCACTGGCATATCACCTCCGACGTTTCTCCCAATTAACCGTTTTACTCGATCGCGTTATGTGGGAGAGTTACCATGGGGTTTCCTCCGAGCAAAGAGCACGGTTTCCTCCCCCACAAAACTTGGAAACGCCACCATATAAGTGGAATAATCTTGAGTGCTGTGTAAAACATCAAGCAACCAATCAATCAAGTTGCCATGTAAAACGGTGAATTGATTACACTGTACGTCCATGTCCGTCATCTATGTTCACACGGCCTTTACTTTTAACATTGGTTATAAACAAATATCGTATCCAATCTTCATTTCGCTTTGATTTTGAATTTTTTTTTTTGCGATTTTGTGTTGGCACTAACAGAATCATCACAATTGAAAAATACTTCATAACAACGCTTTGTGATAATTTATGTACTTCAATAGGTTATATAGCTCCTCGATCGCCCCAAACATATTTTAAAAAAAGTGAAATAGATCTAAAGTCAGAATGTATTTGAATCACACATCAAAACGATCTTGTGGAAAATACTATCTAACACTTTGTGAACTTTGGCTGGCGATTTCGATTTTTTAAAATTCATCTGGTCAAAACAATTACCTAAAACTTTGTGGACTTTGACTTGCGATTTCGATTTGTTATAATTCATCTTGTAAAAAATATTATCAAAAACTTTGTGGACAATTTTTTTTATAATTCATGTTGTGAAAAATAGTGTCTAAATCTTTGTGAACTTTGGCTTGCGATTTCTTATATTTGATCTTGTAAAAAATATTATCGAAAACTTTGTGAACATTTTTTTTGTAATTCATCTTGTGAAAAAATTATTTTAACTCTATGAAATATTATTAAAAACTTTGTGAACTTTGGCTTGCAATTTCGATTTTTTTAAATTCTAAAAATATTAGCTAAAACAAATAAAAGTTTGTGATTTTATTTAAAATTCGTCCATAACTTTAACTTCCAATTATGATTTCTTATAATTCACCTTCAGAAAAATATTATTTAAATCTTTGGGAAATTTGGCTTGCGATTTTGATTTCTCATAATTGATCTTGTGAAAAATATGATAAAAAACGTTGCGAACTTTGACTTGCGATTTCGATTTCTCATAATTGATCTTGTGAAAAGTATTATCAAAAACTTTGTGAATCTTGCGAATTCAATTTCTAAGAATTGTTCTTGTGAAAAATAATATCTAAAACTTTTTTTGTTCGCGATTTCTTATATTTTATCTTGTGAAAACCTTTATCTTAAACTCTGTGAAATAGAATTAAAATCTATGTGAACGTTGGTTTGAGATTTCGACTTTTTATTATTCTTTTTGTGAAATGTATTATCAAAAACTTTGTGAACTTTGGCTTGTGATTCATTTATGGAATAGACTTTTATCTAAAAATTGGTGGGCTCTAAAATTTGAAATTTAACACACAACTGTTACTTCCTTCATTCTTTCTCTTAATTATCTTTTGTTCTAAAATTGTATTGTTTTTTTCAAATACTAAGTGTAGAGACTGTCTACTGTTACTTTTTCTTATTTCTCTTTTTTTAAGTTACCTCATGTTTTAAAGGTTTTATTTTCCCTGACGATGGCTTATTCCTTTATTCGAAATATTGAAACTGCCTGAAAATAATAGCTATAGGGCTTGGGAGTTTCCCGAGAGATTTCACGATATCCGGTGACAGATGACGTTGTCACTTCGATTGACATCTTTCGTTCTAAAACGTCATAACCGAGCGTCACATTAGAAGGATTAAAGCTTGCCACATGCGCAATTGCAACGCCGGTGACAGGAAATTTGTGGAATCCTCAGAATACTTCCGCTCCCTATTGCTTTGTTTCAGGAATTTATCATTTGTGTTAAATTGTGATACTTTTGGTTACAGACGGTATTCTTAAACACGAAGTATCAAAACAGCCTTCAGCTGATGAAGAATGGTGATGTTGAAATGCAATGTGTAGAGACCGCTTCATCACACCAGCACGAAGACCAGTACCAAACATGTCATATCAGTGGGGCAGTCTACCTTAATCAGTACGATACAATCGCCATCAAGTACCCTTACTCTATGACTCAGATCAGCCTACACAAGAACGCCACGTATTTTGGTCTAGTATACCTGTCAAAATAACGCTACTTTCAATACACGCAGTCATTGAGATACTCGTCTGAATTCCGTAAATTCTATCATTACCTTTTCCAATCAAAGGAGGTAATTATTCATTAAATTTATTTTTAATGTTATTTTGTAAATCACTTGGAAATTAACAACTGTCGTGTATCTTTAGGTGTATAAAGCAGACGCCGTTTGCACCAATCGTATTCTCGCGAGATCTCCTTTTGACGTAGCTAAGATAGACTGGCACCAATCGTATTCTCGCGAGATCTCCTTTAAACGTAGCTAAGATAGACTGGCTTTTAGGACTAGGGTAACTTAATTTCTAATTTTAGAATGCGTTTCCACAGTAAGGTGAATGAAAACTACATCCTGATTATACGTGAATATACGTGAACATACGTGAATATACGTGAACATACGTGAACATACGTGAATATACGTGAACATACGTGAATATACGTGAACATACGTGAATATAAGTGAACGTGAAATCTGTCTATCCAATGGTTAATCAGTACCCTTAACGAGTTACATTTGTATATTGACTTACTGGAAAGCTATTAACCAATGTCATTGCAAGGCACACTCCAGTTACACATATTTCAATTATATAGACCTTCTGGCTGTGGGCAGTTTGAAAGTTTTTAAAAATATTCAATTCTTAAAACTCGCAGGGTAGGATTTTGTAAAAGAATAAAAGACTAACTGATATCAATCCACTTCCAAAATCGTTTTCAGACAGAAACTCATCCCCTTTCCTCTCATAAAAAAAATGCCCAGGAAGGGCAGGGAAAATAATAAAAAGTGCACTAAAAATATTTGGAGCTTCTTTCGCAAAAAGTGGAAAAAGATAACTGTGGCATTACGCCTTCCCTTCTAATACACTGTATATATATATCTCAAAACCACCCAGAGGATACTTATATCTCTCCTAATACGCAGAGTGCACAATGTATATTAATAATTCGCTAGCTGGGCCCAACCCTCACAAATGATATACGGACCGGAATAAAAGGGCGTAAAGAAAAATAAACATACAATAACTAATGGACATTAATTAAACAAAAACATTACATTTCAAATGTTACTTGGCCATGTAGTCACATCCCTCAATCAACCAATTTGGCATCATAAAGCACAGGGTCTATCGATAAAACAGTCCGCCGTACAGCGCATATCAGGACTAATAGTTCGATTTCCAAATGATGTCCTAGGATGGATAAAACGGCACAAAAAAGTACAGGTCGCTGTCTTGTGTGTCAATACTAAGGGCTTAACTAAGAAATCACTTCAAACAAGATCCCCCCTTCTATATCATAATATTTTGAGTGACGTAATTAGGGTTTAGGGTCTATTAGACTATTGGCAACACGACTTAGTGTTGAGCAAACAAAATGATGGAATCTCGAACAAGGGCATCAACCGCTTATAATAAGTGGGGGACACATTCGAAAAGAATACCCGGTTTCTAAGACAAGGAGCCTGCTATATTCCCTGGCTGTAATCACGAGAGTTACTGCTTTTAAATGAATTAAAATTAACCTGGTTTAAGGAGATATAGATTTGACATTTGAATAAACAGTTATATATCAGGTGGTATGATATTCTATTGATTTAACTACCATCCATAAAAAAACAAATATATTTGGCAACGTTGGTAAGGCACACACCCTGTCTCTAGTAAATTAAACAGTTTTTATTCTTCTTTAAATATTAGGTCCCTACCTGTGTATTTGTTCCTTATTGAAGTATTTTTATACCGGTGTGTTCGGTGGATAACTTGTTCATTTCGTAAATTGTTGAATAAAATTCACAACTTCGCACACAATCGTTGTAAAAACATCGCACAAAAACACAAGACTTTTTAGACGCACATTTAATAAGAGCCAAAAATAGCTGTTATAGTAAATCTAAAACCCATCGGCACAGATGCTGAATGAGATTCGCGAGTCTTTGTTTTGTCAAAAATTGTTTGATAGAGCGATATCTCAATAAATAAATATAGAATTTCTTGTTTTAGTTTTTACATTTTTACACGCTTTAATTATTTGTGCTTGGTTATCAAAGGGTTCAAAGCAAGATGCTTGTTTGAGCCTGGTCTGGTAATCATTGTACCTGATACAAATGTAATTTACCCAACTCAAAAACTGCTTTACAATAATGTGCTCTCGACTCAGCACACACAATTGAGGGTGTCCAGGGCTCCGCTACTTCAGGTCAGGCTCAATAGTTTGGTTTCGTTTTTCGAGTTTGAACCCCATGCTCTCAAGTTTACGAATATAGTTCGGTTTCTTTTTTCGAGTTTGAACCCCATGATCTCAAGATTACGAATATATATTTTACACTATACAAAAAGTAAATTAATAATTAAATAGCAACCTGACTGTTCGACTATTGTATTATACGTGCATTACACCTTATAGCTTGCCAGGCGATCAGCCGAGGCGCTTGACAGGATGTGCCCAACACTCAGCATAGCAAATGCACTGATGGGGGCGCGCCGTTGGCAAATCTATGTAACATTAAAAAAATAACATGGGGCTTTCACAATTGAGATACGGCGGGTTTACGGCTCTTGCGATCATGAATTTTGGCCTTCCATACGATGGACCGCAGCCTTCCTTGCGGGCAACCGCACCTTACCGCGCGTAATTTTTGTGCCGCAAGAGCCGCAGAAAAGTTTGGTGTGCACATGGAATCCAATTTTCGGCCGTGCGAATTTTTTTATTACCTCTGATCCGTGCGGGCGCCAGTATGGTCACCTTAAACCGTTGTATCTTGACGCGCGGTTGTTGCACGATTTTTTTTTGTGTCGTAAGATGCTCCGTACGGTGAAATTTCTTGTTCCGCCAACCTTGCAGCAGTCGTAAATCGTTGAACGATTCGCCGCCTCTGTCTTGCACCGCCTTGCGTTCACCGAGCGAAAAATACCCTCATGTGTGCTACAGGTATATATTTTGGGGTGCTTCAAAATCTTCCTCAATGGATTGACGTTCTTTCTAACGGTTTTTTGGATCTCTGTGCCTTTTTATACTGCAATCACGTCTGCGGAGTCCCAAATCGCCGCACGATTTGACAAAATGCCGTAAGGCGCCCGCTCATTGGTGCGCGGCGAAAAACAATGACGCACGATGCATCTTGCGGCACGCCGCACGTTCCAACCAATCACGTAGCACCTCAGAGTAACTGTCTCACAGAACACGTGCGCTAGACGTGCGTTGCTTGCATCAGTCCGCGCGGTTCGCCGCAAGAGATTCGTGGATTAAAACGTGCGGGAACCTTGCCACGTCCTTACGATGCCCCGGCCAATCGTAAAGTGGATTATTTTCTTGCGGGAATTTTTCCGATTTTACTGCGGCCCGAAAAAATTTATCTCCACCGTGCGATCGATTTTAGTATTTTGATCGTGCGGCGAAAGTCTCAATTGTGAAAGCCCCTTAAGGCACACCTGTCTTTAAATTAAACAGTTTTTATTTGGTTTCTTCTTTTTTAAATACCAGCCCCTATAGTTCAGTTGGTAGAGCGTCCGCTTCAGGACTGGGAGATCCAGGTTCAAGCCCGGGTCGAGTCAGACCAAAGACTTAAACAGTGGGAGCTGCTGCTGTTTCGCTTGGCGCTCAGCAATAGGAGTTGGTTGGCCCGATGTCAGTATTCGTGACTGGGTGAGGGGGCTTGCTGGTTGTCTTCTGCAAGTCGTCTCGGTGAGGCAGCACCTAACAGAGCGGTGGAAATCCGCCCTGCAACAAGGAGACAACGTCTTCGTATAACTGAAATACTGTTGTGCAGGACGTAAAACCCAAATCACTCACTCACTCACTCACTCAGGACTGGGAGATCCAGATTCAAGGCGGGGTCGACAGTTTAAAGGCTTAAACAGTGGGAGCTCCTGCTGTTTTGCTTGGCGCTCAGCAATATGAGTTACAGCAGCCTGGTGTCAGTATAATGTGACTGGGTAAGGGGGCTTGCTGGGTGTCTTCGGCAAGTTGTCTCGGTGAGGCAGCACCAAATAAAAGACCAGCGGAAATCTGCCCTGCCACAAGGAGACAACGTCTTCATATGACTGAAATACTGTTAAGCAGGACGTAAAACCCAAATCACTCACTCACTCCTCTTTAAATATTAGGTCCCTACCTGTGTATTTGTTCCTTATTGAAGTATTTTTTATACCGGTGTGTCCGGTGGATAACTTGCTCATTTCGTAAATTGTTGAATAAAATTCACAACTTCGCACAAAATCGTTGTAAAAACATCGCACAAAATCACAAGGCTTTCGTAGACGCACATTTAATACGACCCCAAAATAGCTGCTATAGTAAATCTAAAACCCATCGGCACACATGCTGAATGAGATTCTCATGTCTTTGTTTTGTCAAAATGTTTGATAGAGCGATATTTCAATAAATATAGGGGCTCCCGTGACTCAGTAGGGAGAGCGTTGGGCGCTCAATCCGAACAGCCTTTCACCAATGGGTCACGGGTTCAAATCCCACTCAGTCCAAACAAAATTGGAAAATTTTCTGACTGGGTTTTCATTCGAACGCTTTTTTTGGTTATTTTAACATTTATACTACGTTTTATATTTTATACAATGCAGATAGAAAATTGTTTATTGTTGATTGCTGCTGTATTGCAAATAAATGTGTTATACCTTGTTATTATCCACCAAATTACTTTACACCTTGTTTTACCAGTTTTTATTGGTTTTTTTTATTTTGTTCATTGTTTTAGTACCAGTGCATTTTTTATGTAAAATACCAATGTCTTTACGGAGTTATGTGGAAAATATGAATTTTGCCAGCCCAATCCATATACATTATGGGATGATTTAAGTCCATTATATATATGCTCTTTTTAACACAATTAGAAACTTGTGGTAATTTTAGACAAGAATATTTTCCCTGTGCTCGTTTCAGTGTTTTAGTTTTCATAAATATATATGCTGGTGCAACACAAGTTTTTATCTTTTGCTTATTTAGAATTTATTATTAGCTTATGTAACGGGATTATCCAAGAAGTAACAGGGAATCCGTTTAGGTAATTCAACCGTGGTTTTATTTCATCATCAAGGGTGGTTAAATAACCCTAAATAAACAAAATACAATAAACATTAAAATCCATAAGCAGCCCACAATGTATGCATATTTTCCAGATCATTGCTTAAAGAAACATGGAATAATAAAATGATCTAGGCAAAACAATACCTAACTTGATTGATTGATTGATTAGCGTTTAACGCCAATTCGTGTATTTGTTTTTAGTGCCAAGTCAACCCTGATATCTTGTTTGAATTGATTAGGAAGTTAACAACAAATTTCTAGGCATTCAACAGACAACGGAATATTTGGAACCAGTCAATGCAGCAAGCCAGCGGTGACCAGTGGCATCCAATTTAGCAGTAGTTAGTACATAGGTTAATGGATTATTATCAGTCTTGACAGTAAAACTCCCACGATATAGATAATCCTTGAACTTTTCAGTGACAGACCACTTAAGAGCTAAAAATTCAAGCTTATGAACTGGGTAATTCTTTTCAGTTTTCGATAAACTACGGCTTGCATAAGAAATAACCCGTTTACTGTCGCCTTGTAGTTGGTATAAGACTGCATCCAATCCCCAGCGATAAACAGCGAAATGCTAGATACCATGGTGTATGAATAGATGCTTTTTGTAGAAACCTCTCCTCATACATTTGTTTATACTGTTCCATATATCTCAGTAAAATGTTGGTGCCAATCAACATAGGCACTTTACTTGCATACCTGCTGTCGGGAAAAACTAAGAAGAGGCAGCTTTGAGAAGAAGATGGAAGTCCTTTGATGTCCAACTTAGCTTCAATGAATCCACGGTATGGCAAGGATTGTCCCTCAGCACATTCCACAGACAGGACAGTTTCAAGTGGCTGAATCTGCAAATGACTAAGGAAATTATCATAAAAACATTTACTGACCGTGGAAACAGTTGCTCCTGTATCTATCAATGCTCGAGATTGAACACCCTCGACAACAATGTCCGCTTCATTTCCTTCACCTAACCATCCATCAGGTAATTTATTAGGGCGTTGATTTTCGGACCTACAATCCGCCCGTCTTTGCAGGTCTGTTGGCGTTTAAATCTCGCCTTTCATCTAGCTTCGCTCGACATCCAACCTTAAGGTGTCCGCGAATGCCGCATCTGTGACAAGTTGTTTCTTCATATTCACCTCAGAACCTTCTTGATCCACGGCCTCTACTACGGTTAGTGTCGCGAGAAACCCACGCAGATCGATCTCTCTCCGTGGGTTGGCAAAAGATAATGTTGCCACTCCAGAAGCATTTTCATCAAATCTTTTCTTAAGGGATTCAACTTCGTTGGTTAATTTGTTTATCACTCCACGAAGTTATCGCTCACTACCTACCGATTTTTCCTCGTCTCGTTCTGGTTTAGCATTTATCATTTTAGAACCGGCAGCACCGCGAGGTCTTGCGGTTTTTCGTAAACTTTGCTCAAATTCAATCTGCCTAAGTACAACACGAAGGTCATCAAAATTGTTGATGGTG
The DNA here is from genome assembly GCA_963971465.1 of Lepidochitona cinerea. NCBI lineage: Eukaryota > Metazoa > Mollusca > Polyplacophora > Chitonida > Tonicellidae > Lepidochitona > Lepidochitona cinerea. The sequence continues at coordinate 13,056,150 of OZ020562.1, read as the reverse complement.
TCAAACTTATGACCAGATATATCTTTCAGGGGCTTCGCTAGACCAGTCCAAAACTTAGATCGCAACATTTCATTGGTTTGTGATGGGAGCACTTGACCTTTTTCAACAGCTTTAGATAAAATATCCTCCAACCTACACAACCACGACGTAACATCCTCGTCATCATCTTCATAGTAAAATTGTATATTTGGAATAATTGTGTCGCCTTTGACACCCAAAGGATTGTCCCTTCTTGTTATTCAATCCCAGGGCTTTATACTTTTTCTTAATGGAGACTGGTTGAATGAATACTATTTAGGAAGTATAATAAGGCAAGGTTAGGTGCAGGGTGGAGATCTAAAAAAAATATGGGATTCGGTCTGTTGACAAAAGACCGATACATGTAAGATGTTTTTGTCTGGGGGACAAAATGTGTCCAGTGATCAAATTCTGTTCGAGACCCCCACAACGGCAGCGGAAAGCATGAGTTGATTGATGTTTTAGGTACCCCCGATCTTCCGATGGCAACGATTTCACGAAGGGCTAGCAAATGAAAATCGAGTCAGAATTTATTTATTGGATTGAACGACATTTGAACCCATATACCGATCGATGTAAGGCATCATAAAATGTCACCTCAAACAACTAAATGCAGGAAGCCACGAAATATAATTGAAGACAATAGAATAATTCAATGTCGATCCGAACTTGTCTACATATATAACATATATACAAGCTGCAATTTGCAGGAACAAGAAAGTTATTGTATCATGAATAATTATATTGCTTTGATTAATAAATTAATAACATTTCGCCCCAAAATTCGATGATTAAAACATTTTTTGAAGCCGATCGTAGTAATCCAAACCCCCAACCCACCTATGGTCTTTCTGATTAAAGAAAGGCACCTTGGTTCGTTCGCAAATATTCGTGAATTATTGTTGCTTTCCGCCAGATTTCTAAAAATAACCTTTAAAAGTACGGCTCGTGCTTTGAGCGGCGGTAAACATGGAGAAGTAAAGCGCCGCTCAATGCTCGCTTGCGGCTAGCACCCACTGCTGGGCCACTGCTTATAGTGTGGCCGGTTCAATCTGAAACACATGTAATGTTTTTCACAGTGCAGCTGCAGCGCGGCTCAAAGCTCGTAGTGTGGCCTCGGCCTAATGCATTGACATTCGTCAGCAGGCAATTCTTCAGGGACCACATCTTACCTTCGTACACGCACCAGTCGTGCACAGACATTGCATGATTGTTGTAAATGTTCATACGTCTCTACTTAAAATGGTTGGGGTAGGTATGATTCCAGGTTTGTTGTTTATTATGCTTTTGAAAGCGTAGCTTACCTTTTCGACTGCCTGGTATTCCCATAATTAATGATTCACAAGGACCAAAACCAGTTGCCGTGGTGTTTTTTAAAGAAAAATACTAATTAAGAGTAATATAACATAAACAAAGGAGCACGATGTGAATAGCATAAAAAGACCAATTCAACATTACATACATGAAAATTATGTCCCACTGTCAGTCAACCTTTATTCTTTTGTCTACATTTAGCGTTTACGGCATCCCGAATGGCACGGTCCTGCAGGATATTTTCCTCACTGATATCAAACTAGCACAGATGCTTGTTTATAGCCTCTTTTTAACTGTTTAAATATCCTCTCTCTGTCAAAACTTAATCAATTATCTCAGCTAATATTGGTTCATAAATCCTGAAATCTTACCATTTTCCATTCGACAACTTTTTCTTAAACAGTCTTCCATACATAATTACCCCACAAGAACCCATACTGTAAACATGTACAAGCCCTTCTTCTCATTGCACATTTCATTTTATTCTTGCTGGACCAAGAGTGTGAAACAAATTGCCAGGCTTTCTAAAGGAAATGAACTCTATTTCATTATTCAAATCCAGACTTAAAGACCACCTTTTACCAAATTAGATACAATTCCAAGTAGATTAGCATAGAGGACAAACATGTTCGTGTCATTATTGTTATTGTTTTCTTATTTTATATTGAACTAAACACTGTTAATAATTGTCACCTTCATACCTAAATTCCGTAACTATATACATTTGAACTCATTTTGGATAGAACAAGTCATCTGACTTTACTCCCGTCAAATTTTATATATGGTCTATTATTTTTTGTGCATGTGAAAAACATCCGTGAATAAATTCAATTCAATAGATTGCAGTTAATTTAATTTTTCATAGTGGTTGTTTAGATATCTCTATCCCTCTGTATTACAGGATACCACCTAGGACGCTGGATTTGGCCAATTCGTTGTCAGTAAAAACACCGTCAACTAGAGCCAATACAAAACGTTGTACAGTTTTTTATTTCTTTGCCTTCTCATATACATCTCGATTTATCACAACAGGGTTTCGCACTGAGCCTATGTTCAATAATTGTGTGGTAATCCTACACAATTCAAGTGGTGTCTCCAGATCCAATCAGATTCCAATCCAAATGACGAAGCCTGAAGAGGAGTGTCTGGTGTGTGGGACGGAAGGGAGATGTCCAGAAAATCAAAGTCATTTTGCCTAACTGGTGTGGTGGGTTGTGTCATCTCCTGGGGGAACAAAAGATGTTCAGTTATGTCATCTTCAACGCTGATGGGTGTCTGTTGAGCTAAGACATTTTCAACGTTGGTGGGTGTCTGTTGAGATACGACATTGCCTGTGCTGAGCTGTGTCATCTTCAATGTTGATCGGCGTTGACATGCATTGCTCAGATTTGGGTGGAAGGGTAAGACAGGGGATGTGAATGTGTTGTCGAAGTTCTGGCATGGGAATCCTTGAAGGTATCGACATAATCTCCTCTGCCTTTTTTAACTTTGTCTGTAGCAAAATACGAATGTCTGCTATAGCCTCAAATAAACTTTTTTGAGTGTTCATCATACTGTTCTGGTTATCAATTATCCTCCTCTGGTTTTCTTTCAGCTCGAGAATGTCAGACATGCTATTAGGTAATTCATGGTTTACATATGATCTGCTTTCTAGTTGACAAAAGTCTGTTACGCACGAAGAAGAATATCTAAAATCATCATCAGGTAGTTGTGGCCGAGATGGAGAATCTGAGGTCACATCTAGGTGTACAGAGAGGTAGCCATCAACATCTCCCCTCTCCTTAGATTCCTCGATGGCCTCACTGCGACTGGTAACCTCCCAAACAACCTCAAAAATGTCAAGACCCTGCTTTGTTTCTATAGTAATTAAAAAGGGCAACATTTTAAAAGTGAACCAGGCATATTAAAATACATATTTAAGCGGGACTTTTGTTTAAAAACGTAATGGACAAATGGAAACAGTTCATACCTGACAGTTTTAAGATCTCAGCAAGGGGCATGTTTTTCCCGAAACGAAAATATATAGTCGATCCTAGTTGTATTGATGATGGATTTGAGACATCATGAAGTCTTGAGGTCCTTGTAGCTAGAGTGCATCCGTCTGAATCAAATAACAAAAGAGCCCATCTCGGAATATCAGATTTAGAACTATGTGCCATAGTACGAGAAGCAATTGATTGATTTCAGCGAGGGGTTCTAAAGATGAATAAATATTTTATGTGTTCGAGAACAGGTGAACTGGAGAATATATACAACCATGGCAGGAATTGCTTGGAAGGGATTAGCAAAATATGAAGCCCTGCTCACATAGAAAGGTGTAGGCCTTTGGTGAAATTGATTGATTATTTGTTTGTAAATATTTGAGTGAACTTTCTGAAGCCCTGATGACACACACACAGACAATTCTTTGGTGAAACGATTTTTAATAATGTATAGCAAGATAAAACACTCAAACAAATATAACAAAAAGAAAAATATTTTATTTGAATATAAATATTCTCAAGGGCAAATATTTTTTTTAAAATATGTACACATGGTGAGATAAAAAAACCTTTGTCATTTGCTCATTGCTAATCTACCAGTGTTTCGACTTGAATTCAGGTTGAGAACATTTTCAAAAGTTGACCGTTTTGATGAAATTCAACAACTTATGTTGCCTTGTAACAAAGAAACCTTTAAAAATGTATGTTTTACTTCTCAATTCTTTCTGATAGGATTTTTGGTTTGAGGGGACCATATTTCACAGCAGCAATCAAGTTGAATGAAGTCAGATGAACTTTCTGAAACCCTGCTCACAAACACGCTCAAATCTTTGGTGAATTGCTTATCTGTATTAAAATACTCCCGGGAACCTTTAGAAACCTTGCTCACAAATCTTTGGTGAATTGATTACCTGTATTAAAATACTCCGGGAAACCTTCAGAAACCTTGCTCACAAATCTTTGGTGAATTGATTATCTGTATTAAAATACTCCGGGGAACCTTCAGAAACCTTCCTCATATATACAGACAGACCTTGGGTGAAATTAAATGATAAAACAAGGATATCACACAGTTATCTCAGAGTTACTATTAAACACAGAATATTAAACTTCTAAAAATTGACCCCGACGGATAGAACAAAATAAGTTTCTTTTCTGTATAATTGTGTTCTTCGCGGGTGCGAAATAATTGTAATCAATAGCTGCTGAATATCACTAGAGAGGTCTACTTTTAAAAATTCCTCGCCATGAATACAAATTGAAACACTGATAAATTAGCAGTGAGCAAATGTAAAAAAAATTCCACCTTTAGATCTTGCGCTTTAAAACAAGACATTTTTAAATAGTGTTCATTATCGATCGATAATGAACACCCCTCTCCCCCACCTTTGCAATTCTATCCATTGTACTGTAATATTCACTCAAAAATGTCAAGATATACCTTTATACATGGAACATTTTGCATAAACTATCATAGTAAATAAAACATATTGCTTAGACATGGTAGACCGCTCAGAATTTTGGATGTTCGACACTGATGACGAGGATGATACGCCTGCTGATATGCCCGTATTTAAACGTGCACAGGAGTCTTTAGTGGAAAGGTTTCCGCAGCTACCATCAATTGTGGAACAGTTTGTTAAAGATAATTCTGCAGAGGCCCATATAAGAAGAAGAGACGCTACTGCATATACAAATGGAGTATCTTTGGCCGATATCCAAAGGCATGTTATAGCCAACACACCCGGGCTTGAGTCTATCTCCAAAATGACAATTCATGGCATGTTGAAGCCATCCCGTCAAGTTACTATCAACGCCAAACGCCACACCGGTATAGTGAATGCCAGGATCCCAGCCAAGAAGAATGATTCCACCAAAGACCATCCAGATTTCAGATTTTCGTGCGCATCTGTCAATTATGTGAATGAACTGGTTCAACTGTACGAAGACGAATGTATTGCCTTGTCCTGTGATGACAAGAACAAGGTGAATGTGGGGACTCTGGCTGTAAGCAGACATTTCCAGATAAACAGATTTTTTTTCTAATGATGATAGACCAAACTACCCCGACCACGATTTTCCTCATCCAAACTCTAAACTCATACCGTCCGGTTATATGACTTTACGCAAAAGGACAAGAACGAGAAGTCTGTCACCAGCAAAAGAGCATCGCTTTCATAGGAGGCGCACACGATCTGCTGATCATACAGATAAATATTTGTTGGTTTAAGATGGCATTCATAACATTGATTTCTCTTTATCTACAAATGATTGTACGTACAGTAACATGCATTGTATTAATTCATATATTTTTTTCATCAGATTTAGTCGGGACTATAGATAGAAACGGGCGACAGCGGGTATCCTGGCCAAGAACCGGACCATTGGATGTTTTTGCAGGCTGCAATGTTTCACAGCAGTACAAGCCAGATCCACGCTGATCATTGGTTCAAACTTTTGAAGCCCATTGTGGAGGACAAATTGAACCCACGGACCGTTGTCTCCATTATAGCGGACGGGGGTCCAGACTGGTCAACTAAATCCCTGGTTAATCTGATCAATTATGGGAGATTATGGCGGGATTTAGGTTTAGATGGGCTGATCCTGGCGAGCTACGCCCCACGGCATAGCAGATTTAACCCCATAGAACGTGCTTGGGGTCCACTCTCCAAATGGTTGACAGGTGTTACCCTACCCAGAACACTAGAGGGGGAAGTTTCCTTGCCTTCAGAGCAGAGCCATCTTTCAAAAGACGACGTTTTGATGAAGGAGGCGACCAGACCATAGACCGATGTATCAAATATTGACATGGAAAGACGTATGACGGCTATCCGATTAAGGTACACAAGAACCCCAGTATCCCAACGACTACCTGTCGATATTCAGACCACAGTGAATTGAAAGCCTTTGTAAGCGTGTCTGCGACCCAGATCTTACAAAATCCCAACTTTATGCATCTCAGACATGAACTCTTATTTTTAATGAACCATTCAGTACGCCGAACATACCACTTGGAATTTTATAAGTGCCTGAGAGACTGTTGTACCCACTGCTTCACCCATCCTATAAGACCAACGAAAGTTTTTCACACTTTATCCACCTTTGGAGGGGCTATGCCGTCCCCTGTTACAGATCCTGGCAGATGTAAGGGGGAATACATGTCACTACTGCGGCTATTAGATATGCCAGAGCATGGTTCTTCGGAATTTGACACAACCATGCCCAGTGCTAAGAGACAAAAGTGTGACCGAGGATGCCGTTACGTATTTTTATCAGATGCAGATAGGAAACGTCATCAGACATTGATTCATTCTAAGAAGCTCTGAGTATTTTTATATACCTATACATTTATCTCCCTGTAATATTTTCATGTTCATGTCATTTAATATCGTATACCTGTACATAACGATATCACTATTAAAATAAAGTATTGATTATAAGTACTAGGAGATTTTTAGTCACTGGTTTTGGAAAATAGATCATATTTTATAATTACAGGCCGAGTTTTGAACTTTCATTTTCTCGTTGATCAGAACATTATAATTTCAAGCACCTGCTAAAAATTAAATGCCAAGTGTGTAAGTCCATAGTTTCATTCATTTTTAGAAAAACCGTCCATTAAACACACCTCACAAGTTCTGTAGCGTATTTATAACATACAAAAGAAAGACAACTAGGTGTGTACAGACATTTCCAAATTGATGTTTCGTTGAACAGGTAATGGGAGGCTATAAAAGCGTCAATGTTACTCGGAGTGTCCTGCTTACAGCTATACCGTCGACTGCATTGCACTGCATACACGAGCCCTCTCACTCTATGTTACCGCGCAGTAATATACAGACACGCATATCTCTGTTGCTGTTCAAACCAGACAGGACCACAGGGGCCACTCATACAGACTCTAGGGTGTTGTTTTAACAGATCGCTTTGGATTGGAGATCGCCGCGAGTGTAGAAATCGATCGTGTAATTCATTCGCATTACACGAATGATCGGTGCACGATGGTTGGATATGCTCCCTAACGCAGTATGGACAACAACAACAACAACTCTTGATAGAAATCCTGAAGGTAAGATTTCTTTTTTTGAGATTTTTAGTTTTGCTATAGTTCGTGGTAACTTGTTCCATGCGTGTCAATTCTATTGTTTTATATGCTTCATTGTTTTTGTAGGTTGGTTATTTTATCGTCCGTCTTAGCCATTTAAATATTAGACTTTACCATTATATATTGCGACGTCATGCAAACGATAACATCTATTGTTTGAGGATATTATTCAAATTGACCAGTTTCCATGTTTTTACACGATTTCGCCCATCAAAGTTCATATTTCATCACTAGCCTTTTACACGGTGTACGAACATAATATTGATTGTATGACGTCATCAAAGGTTTACGATTGGTCCCTGGTCAATTATGTGGTAGGAGAAGGTCTTTGATTTAATGACGTCACACGACCATTTTAAGTGCGGAATTTTTACAGGAAGTGTCGCCATTTTAACTTTAGTGCGTGATTTTACCAGAAGTGTCGCCATGCTACATTGTTTTTTAAGAATCTTTGACTAGCTTTCTTATTGTTTTTCGTTTTACTTAACGCTAACGCTGACCGTCTTAACGTCTTAATTCTGTTGTTTTCTATCGAAAATCACTTTCTTAACGCCACTCGCTCGTTTATTTTTACTCATTTTCTTCCAATTTCCTCTCTCAAAGTTCACTTTTTGTCCCTCATTTACATCGTACTATAGTACGAGAATGCCATTGATTATATGACCTCATACGATGTAACAACCTGTCACTGCAATTGCTCGAAAAATGTTTTTAGAATCACTTTCTTGACATTTATCTTTACGTCTTAACGCCTACTCTCAACGTCTTAACCGCCTTTATTCTATTGTCCACTTTCTTAACGTCACTCACTATTTTCATTTCTACTCATTTTCTTTCAATTTTCCTGATCAAAGTTCACTTTTTGTCCATGATTTTCTTGACATCTGACACACACCATCTGTCATTTATTACGTCATCCTATCGATGAATGCATAAAAATCGATGCAACACGTGATAGTCGAGCAAGTTTTGACATGTCACTGACTCGTTGGTAAACCATAAAGGATTGCGTTTTAAAGCTTTGTAACACGTGTTAGTCGAACAAGTTTTGATATACCATTGACTCGCTGGAAAACTATGGGCTTTATCGATCCAATACGTCACTTTGTCGACACAACGCAATTACCACGTGTCACCCTCGTTTGTTTATTTATCGTTCTAGTTGGTGATTTTTTAAAACGATTTCAAACGATGTTTTTGTAAAATGTTTGACTAACTTTCTTATCGTTTTTCATTACGTCTTAACGCTAACGCTAACCGTCTTAACGCCTTCATTCTACCTAAAATCCCTTTCTTAACGCCACTGGCTATTTTATTTTTACACGTTTTCTTTAAATTTTTCCGATCAAAGTTCACATTTTGTGCATCCTATCGATGAATGCCATTGATTTAATAACATGACGTTAATCGAGGATATTATTTTCCAAATTATGGTTTTAGACTCACTTTTTTAACAGTTTTCTTTACGTCTTAACGCTATGGCTTAGCGTCTTAGCGTCTTTATTCTATTGTTCTTTATCGAAAATTGCTTTCTTAACGTCATTTACTATTTTCATTTTTACACATTTTCTTTCAATTTTCATGATTAAAGTTCACATTTTGTGCCCGTACTATAGTACGAGAAAGCTATTGATAAGTTTATAAATTATGGGTTTAGACTCGCTTTCTTAACAGTTTTCTTTATTAATGATAAAAAATTAAAGACAACACCACGTCCTTAGTTTTCTTTATGTCTTAACGCTATCGCTCAACGTCTTAACGCCTTGATCCTATTGTTCTCGGCCGAAATCAGTTTTCTTAACGTCATTTACTATTTCATTTTTACTCATTTTATTTCAATTTTCCCGATCAAAGTTCACATCTGACACACACCATCTGTCATTTATTACGTCATCCTATTGATTTTTTTACGCTTACGTCAGTACCCCCATGCTGTGTAAATATCGATTTTTAAACGTATCTTGGAGGACTCCCCGCTGCGCAAAATTTCATATTTAGACACTCTAACTACTGTCATACTATGGCCAAATTTAAACATAAACATACTTATTAGCCTAGCCCACGGAACAGAACTGCACCCCAAAAAGCCAAACAAGGATCTAAAAGGATATTTCTGGGGAAATATAAATAGATTTAATACAAAATATAATAAAATAGGTGGGGTGGGGGGGGGGGGGTGGTTGGTTTGTTTTTTAAAACAATTGATTCCTGCATATTACAAGTTGAAATTGTGTAAGACACGTACAGGTACTGAATAAAATCAGGAAAGCCCAGGTAATAATACTCTGAGTATGCCAACGTTGAGTGTCATTTGGTATGTTATTTGGTGCGAATTTCCAATGTAATGAAGGAGTGAAGCCATGCTAATAAAGTTACCTCTGGAAAAAGTAGAAAGAGTCTTATTCCTATTCCTTTGATGTGTGAATCAGGCGAAAATAATCACAGGTGGATAAGCAATTCCATTCATGTTACACAGGATCTGCAATTACAGGAAAGAGTACAAAGAAACAGCCTGTTTGACAAAAACACTGAAGAAGATTTTAAAAAAGGCATTTGGTAAGACTAAAAAGGGGTTACTATGCTCCTCATATGTTGTCAATCAAATCAGTGTAAGTATTGTAGCTTTTTGTCAGAAACTCAAATAAAAAAGTAAATATCTACAAAAAATCGAGTGATGATCAATTTCTTTTTAAACAAATAGGGGTTCTGGTAGTATTTTCGTGTCTTTTGGCAAGGGTAATGAGAAAAGCGACCAGGTTTTATGGCCCTAATTGCAGGAAAAGACAAACTACTATATTGAAAAGTATCATTTACTTACAGGATAATTTTTTTACTAATAAACGTGTACATTGTATTGCCCCCACAAGCATCAAGAAATCAGTTTTTGCAAATAATTTGCTAGAAATGACATGAAAGATACATTTTCAGCACGACATAAAAGTACTCTAGGTCTTATGTTTCTCTATCAAGCTTAAAGTCACGAACACAGTGCTGTTGTTGTACAGTGATCTATTTCACAAAATATGTCTTTAACACATGTAGGCAGCCGGTCACAATCTCATTTCCCATTTGCTGTAATGTCAATGTCTGCACTCACAGCATCTTCCCTGACTTTGGTTGAACCAAATCCTTCGGTGGGGGGGCTTAAACAGTTCTTTGGGAGTATTTTAAGCAGAATTTGTTCATAGGTTGAAGGTAGACAATTTTCACTATCATTACAAACAGCTGATAGGGGTCATTTTGCACACAGTCTGCCCGATGTAAACAGACCAAAGCACCCCCAACTACCAGATCTCCATCCACCTAAACTGGCCTCATTCCACTTCTAAAATCATTTTCAGACAGTAACTCAACCCTGTCCTTTCATAAAAACTGCAAAAATGTTTAGAAAAAATGCAGAATAAATTTATAGGGCATACACATTTTGGGAAATTGTTTGAGTTTCAAAGCAAACTAAATGGTTTTGGTTAAATATCTTAGAAGAAATTATCTCTCAGTTTTTAGTTCCAGCCCCTGTCAACTATCGGTGTCACTTGTCGTTGTTTACAATTTTAAGGACGTTGACATCAGTGGCCTCCTTTTGTGTTCAAGCAACATCTCACTCAATGGTTTTAGAGTTAATATCTCAACGAAAGGCTTTCTTAGATTGATGTACCCCCAAACCATTACACAGCCCCCTCCTTAAGGAACATGAGGATGGATGTTCTTGGGTGTATACGCTGTGTTTTTGTGTCTCCAAACCCTCGTTCTGCCATCCGTGACGTTGGCCAAGAAACGACTTTCGTCCGACCAATGGATTCTCCACCAGACCCTCAAATTTCAACCTCGTCGTGCTTAAACCCAAGCCAAACGTATCCGTTGATGGCGACCTGACAATAGGGGGCGTTTGATGACTCCTAGAGCCCTTTCCCTCAGGCCCGCAGCTTTCAATCTGGTGCACAGACGTCGGTTGGGTAGCCATTGCCGCTTGAAAGATGGACTTCATGCGAATGAATGACGTCGTACCAGTCGGATCAGTGCCCTAACTTCACCCTGTGATGTTACAGGTGGTCGACCCGAGCGTGGTCGGTCCTTCACAGCCCCAGTTTCACCGTGTTTTCTCACCAATCTGCCTTTCGCTGTATTAGTAAGCCCGATAGCTTTGTACGACATCCCTGCAGAGTGCATTCCGACAAATTGCCATTTTTGCCACTCTGATATCCTCCTTCGTGTCATGTTCACGTCCACGTTGTACAAAACCGGCCTTAAGTACAAAACATTTAAAGGGAAGCATACTGAATTTGTGTAATTGCACGAAAAAAATATTTCATGTCGCATTACATGCAGTTTTTGCGTTACTGTCACACATGAATTACCACAATCGTTCAATAGAACATCATTCTTATCATCATCATAACTGGCATAACACTTAATATTATTGCAGATTTATAATAATTAATTTCACCATGGGGTGCTTAACATTTATCCTTGTGTATAGTTTTAAAATACGTTTTGGTTTATAAACGTTTATCGCGTGGGTTCTCTGCCCACGGGCGTTTGTATTTGATGTGTGAGATTAAGTTGCACAAGACTTTAGTTGCTCAAAAGTCTTTTTACTAACCAGAAAAAACACGAATTATTCATTGGTATTTCTATAGGGCATTCATGCAAGGATTTCACGAAGCATTCATTGGTTTTGTTAAAGGGCATTCATGCAGGGGTATTTATAGCAAAACCAATCTTACGTTTTTATGTATTGCCCTCTCGGACCATTGAATTTCTGCAAAACGAAACTAAGTATCAAACCTGTTTGAACTTGTTAAGCTGTTCCTGGTTGTCAGTTTGTCAATCCATCTATATGAAAATACCATTATGTGGTTATTATTAATACTTACGTGTAAAGAAATCTGATATAGAATATTCGTAAGTTACCAGTTTTTCATTCAAACAGTCATGTGACAGGTTGACCTTTCGCGCATATAGTGACGCATCAATGAGAGTATGCAGATGGCGACTTTTGTAAACTAAAGGTTTGGTACAGTTTGAAATTTAACCGGGCAGATCTATGGCTTGTGTCGACGTACAGACTTCAGATTGGTGCGAGGAGAAAGGGACAACATTACGGGTTTGTAATTTTATTTGTAAAAGTTATGTAGAGAATCTTGATATTTTTAATGAGAAACGAGAGGTGGTCTTGTCAGCCCGAAGTGTGTCAAGGATTTCCCAGAAAATTTATCAAATGCGTTCTGACGATGATGATGGCCTATCTGTCAGAAAATGTCTTGCATCATCATCGCAGATATTTCGTACTAACCCTTATGGTATGAGTAATAGGTTGCCAGTTTAGTCGTATAAGGTTTAGTCATGATCTGTGTTTCCCTGTGATACAATTTTTTGGTCACAACCCCCAAAAGCAGGAAGAAATGAACACCTATAATAAAAATCATGCAAACAGTTTTGGCTTCCTTGTACAAAGACCAAACGGAAAATTGTGTTTTTGTGACTCATTTATGATCGGCCTCGTATCCATAACGCGCTGCTTTGTAGTCTTCTCCAAGCAAAGAGTTTGTAGAAACGCGATTACCCCTGGCAGTGGTAAACAAATCCGGAATTTCCTCCAAGACAGTAACCAAGAATTTCAAGAATTAGATTAGGTTCAGGAAGTCAACTGATTCTGCCAACATGGGTAATTCATTGTACTTAAGCCGGTTTTCAGCTAGCAAGAAATAGAATGAACATTCTCGTATAGAATGGACATTGTCGTATAGAATAAACATTCCCGTATAGAATGAACATTCCCGTATAGAATGGACATTCCCGTATAGAATAAACATTGTCGTATAGAATGGACATTCCCGTATAGAATGGACATTCCCGTATAGAATAAACATTGTCGTATAGAATGGACATTCCTGTATAGAATGGACATTCCCGTATAGAATGAACATTCCCGTATAGAATGAACAATGTCGTATAGAATGGACATTCCCGTATAGAATGGACATTCCCGTATAGAATGAACATTCCCGTATAGAATGAACAATGTCGTATAGAATGGACATTCCCGTATAGAATGAACATTCCCGTATAGAATGGACATTCCCGTATAGAATGAACATTCCCGTATAGAATGAACATTCCGGTATAGAATGGACATTCCCGTATAGAATGAACAATGTCGTATAGAATGGACATTCCCGTATAGAATGGACATTGTCGTATAGAATGGACATTCCCGTATAGAATGGACATTCCCGTATAGAATAAACATTGCCGTATAGAATGGACATTCCCGTATAGAATGAACATTCCCGTATAGAATGAACAATGTCGTATAGAATGGACGTTGTCGTATAGAATGGACGTTGTCGTATATCTGACTTCTTCCCCATTAAAACCATATCCCATCGCCATATTTTCGAGTGTGGCGTAAGCAACAATCTAATCGAAACTAAAAAAACATTTGCTTGAATACAAAGTAACTTGTCACGAGAGTACCTCGTGGACAACTTGAAATGACACAAGGGTCTAGTTTCGAAGCTTTCAAAATATCTAGCTCACTTATAGTTCAGCTTGACCTCAAACCTTTTAATATCAGTAAAATAAAACGAATTTAGTTTTCCGAAAAACGAAAGTAATTCTTAAGGAGAACACTTGTATAGCCAGGATATATTCTCCTGTCACATTGATTGATAGATAGCCTTTAAACTGTGTTCATAAATCATTTATAATAAACATGAGACACGTCCTATTGACATGCCCCACTCTTATTTCATAAATATTTATGATCACTAAACACACGTGCACGGGGAAAAAGTTTCTAATTGTGTTATAAAAAAGAGGTATACCATTTAGACCTTTATACCCCATAAATTGTTGTAACAAACCAAACCTATGATATTCCATTAGGTTGACGAGTGACAGGAGCTTAGCCTTGGTCATTAGAATTTTCTGGAACCTTTTTGTAACATATTGACAATGGTAACGCATCTTAACTATGCCCCCCGGCACAGACAAAACTATGTAACAAACGACAAACAAAACAACCATAAACTACATCTCCCAACCAGCAAACAACAAGGTTATAAACTCCATCTCATAACCTACAACAAACAAACAACAGGGTTATAAACTCCATCTCATAACCTACCACCAACAAACAACAAGGTTATAAACTCCATCTCATAACCTACAACCATCAAACAAAACGGCCATAACCTACAACCAGCAAACAACAAGGTTATAAACTCCATCTCATAACCTACAACCAACAAACAACAAGGTTTTAAACTCCATCTCATAACCTACAATTAGCAAGCACCAAGGCTATGAACTCTATCTCATACCCTACAACCAACAAACAACAAGGTTATAAACTCCATCCCATAACCTACTTATAGCAAACAACAAGGTTATAAACTCCACCTCATAACCTACAACCCGCGAACACCAAGGTTATAAACTCCATCTCATAACCTACTTCTAGCAAATAACAAGCTTATAAACTCCATGTTACAACCTACAACCAGCAAACAACAAGGTTATAAACTCCATCTCATAACCTACAACTAGCAAGCACCAAGGTTATAAACTCCATCCCATAACCTACTTATAGCAAACAACAAGGTTATAAACTCCACCTCATAACCTACAACCCGCGAACACCAAGGTTATAAACTCCATCTCATAACCTACTTCTAGCAAATAACAAGCTTATAAACTCCATGTTACAACCTACAACCAGCAAACAACAAGGTTATAAACTCCACCTCATAACCTACAACTAGCAAGCACCAAGGTTATAAACTCCATCTCATAACCTACTTCTAGCAAATAACAAGTTTATAAACTCCATGTTACAACCTACAACCAGCAAACAACAAGGTTATAAACTCCATGTCATAACCTACAACTAGCAAACACTAAGGCTATGAACTCTATCTCATACCCTACAGCCAACAAACAACAAGGTTATAAACTCCATCCCATAACCTACTTATAGCAAACAACAAAGTTATAAACTCCATCTCATAACCTACAACCAACAAACAACAAGGTTATAAACTCCATCCCATAACCTACTTATAGCAAACAACAAGGTTATAAACTCCATCTCATAACCTACAACTAGCAAACACTAAGGCTATGAACTCTATCTCATACCCTACAGCCAACAAACAACAAAGTTATAAACTCCATCTCATAACCTACAACCCGCGAACACCAATGTTATAAACTCCATCTCATAACCTACTTCTAGCAAACAACAAGCATATATAGTTAGTCCCGGCAATTTGAACCTTCCTACAGTTGTTTATATAAAGATAAATTTTCATTTGACCGTTGCCAACAGCTCACACGTTGTTTATCGCCGCTCAAAGCTCCAATCGAGATCTCGTCCCATTCTACGAGACCTTCAACACGGGACATGGCTCGAGAGCCGTCGCCCTTAACTTTCGCGCATAGTGAACTGTAAGAAACTTACTGAGAATTGTATAATGTGCGTGATATTTAACTCTCCGTTCTATACTGTTCCCAAACATGTAGCCCTACAATAATAACCTGTATCGGAAGACCTTTTGGCAGAAATACTTCTTAAAAATCAAAAATATAATCGGCTCTACGTCAGCTCACAAATACATTCTAAAACAAGATGGCAGCGCCCATGGATGTCAAAGCAAAATATGATATGGATGAGGGAATAAGTTTCAAGGTATTTTGCATGTATTAGGAGTGTAGTAATCAATTTAACAAAACCGATTGTTGCCTACCAGAATTATATCGGATATCTATGGTGGCTGATTTGTGCCATTTCGCGTTTTTGCTGCGAGAATTAGGAGGCGAGAACGCGAGAATACGAAATTTAACTAAAATCCCGCCCCGAGAATGCGAAAACGCGAAATAAAAATATAATCTCGCCGCGAGAATGCGAAAACTTGAAAATTAGCCAAAAGTGCTTTATTTGTGACATTTCGCGTTCTCGCCGCGAAAACTCGAAATAAATTTAAAATCTCGCCGCGAGGATGCGAGAATGCGAGAAAAATAAAATCTCGCTGCGAGAACACGAAAACTAGTCAAAAGTGCTCGTTTTGTGCCATTCATTCTCGCGGCGAAAACTCGAAATAATTCTAAATCTCGCCGCGAGAACACGACAATATACTTACTTTCGTTTTCTTATTCTCGAAAGTGGATGGAGCGGAAGTAATCTGCAGGCATGCGTGTCAATAATATAATTGACCGATTACATCTAACAGTCTAACTTCCCATCACTGACAACTAGGAGCCGTCATATTATTCAGATCAATGAACTAAAGTAAAACTCATTGCAGCTTATTTCATGACTCTGTAGTGTTTTTTTTTTCATGCACAGGGGCATATTTATTTGGTGTATAATGATTTACATTTTCTTACATTACAGCGAAACAACTGTTTATATTTACAAACTGTACAAACATTTATCTTGTAAGAGTTGTCAGTGGGCCGATTTTCTTATATTAGAAAGCCTGCAAGATACATTGTTTCACCCGATATTCAAAAACCGGTGGGATAGAATGGTCAGAGGGGGGAGGGGACAATAAAAGCATTCCCACACATATATCGTCGGTATGGCAATGGGGGAGCGTTTAACTTTTACTCATAAGACTCGTATGACTCTCTGAAGTTATTCTTTATTTCGAAAACGAAAGCAGACCGTTCAGGCGGAAGTGTAGACAGTCTACGCACAAGCGTGCAAGCCACTTGCAAGTTACTTTCGTTTTCTTGTTTTCGAGTTTTTTAGTTCTAGCAGCGAGATTATAGTGGCACAAAAAAGCAGTGGCAAAAATAAAGCGGTATTGGCTTATTTCTTGTTTTCGCATTCTCGCGGCGAGATTTTAATTTATTTCTTGTTTTCGCGTTCGCGCGGCGAGATTTAAAAAATGATTTCGCGTTCTCGCGGCGAAAACTCAAAAACAAGAAATGGCACAAATAAAGCACTTTTTGCTAATTCTCGAGTTTTCGCATTCTCGCGGCCAGATTATATTTTTTATCGTGTTTTCGCATTCTCGCGGCGAGATTATCTTTTATTCTCGTGTTTTCGCATTCTCGCGGCGAGATTTTGGTTTAATTTCGTATCCTCGCGTTTCCGCCTCCTAATTCTCGCAGCGAAAACGGGAGAACGCGAAATGGCACAAATCAACCACCATAGATATCGCTCTACACAACCGAGTCAACTATCAGTGTCACGTGTCGTTGTTTTTTTTTTTTAATTTTTTTTTTTCATACATATATTTTCACATTAGTGATCGCGATTTTACATGCGCCCTACAATCCCACGTTATCAAGGGTTATGGGCGGTACCAGTAAAGCATTCCTTTAATTGTTTGCAGATACCAAGTAGTTGTTTAGTTGATAAATTCTTTGTATCAAATGTAGGAGAAAACAAAGCATTGGAAGACACAATGTTGACAAAAATATTTATTTTTTATTTATTTATTTATTTAAAGGAGTGCCCACGGGAACAAGTCCCACTAACGGGTTCCAACACCACAAACATACAGACATTTATATACATATATGGCAAACATTAACAAGAGCAATAACAACATAATAAATAAATATAATGATATACATTTTGATAAAAATAAGTTTGGTGAAGAATTTTACATTAGAAAATATACGTGCGGACCGCACGTTTAAAATGCCGACTGGGCGTGAACAGGTCAACATGTTTATTTGTATTTAAAATAGCATTGAAGGAGTCCATTGCCCTTGGTAATGGAGAAAATTTATATACATTGATTCTCCCCCTTCTTGGACGAAACACGGACAATCCCGTAAGATTCGGGACGGAACGTTAAAACAAATTTTTCCTGAAATATTAGGACAATCATATTCATAAACTATACATTTTTGTAAAAAGGTTATGTCCAGATATTTTCTCCTGTTGGATAACGAAGGGAGACAGAACTCTGCAGATAGTCGAGAATACTCCCCACTGCTGTAATGTATGTTAAATTTGAAGCACAAAAAATTAATAAATTTTCTTTGAATCCTCTCTAGTTTGTCTATGTGTGTACGCTGCCAAGGGTTCCATACCACGGAACAGTATTCCAAGTGGCAACGCACGTAGGATATATACAAGGACACAAGTGTTTTAGTCTCGTGGAAATTACCACTGTTTCGTTTAATAAAACCTAGTGATCTGAATGCCTTATTTACAATATGTTGAATGTATCATATTTACAATATGTTGAAGTTTCTGGTAGTAAAGTATGGTCGCTTTTCCTTGTCACTATCACTAAGCTGCGTGTTAATGGGAGATTTTAATATTGATTTACTTAAAACAGATAGGGGCCTACTCCACCTTACAAACATTTCTTTCAGATCGGGGAAAGTACCAGATTCTTTAAAAGTGGCTAAAGTCATTCCAATTCATAAATCCGGTCCACACAATGAAATTACCAATTATCGTCCAATATCCATTCTCCCTTATCTGTCTAAAATAATAGAAAAAATAGCGACTAATATGTTTGTTGAATTTATCGATGAGAATAATTTAATTTCTAATGAACAATATGGGTTTAGATCGAATCATTCGACAACACATGCCGCGACCGCTCTATATGATCACCTAGTTAAAGATTCCAAAAAATTTCGTTCTGTTATATTTCTTGATTTATCGAAGGCATTCGACACCGTTAACCACACTATACTCTTGGCTAAGTTATCTCATTATGGCTTTAGAAATGTGACTAATGATTGGCTTTGTAGCTATCTTTCAAATAGACAACAAATAGTTCCAATTAATTCTTTGGTTTCACCATCGCAATTGATCACATGTGGCGTTCCTCAAGGGTCAATACTTGGACCGTTAATCTTTCTGTTGTACATTAATGATATAGTTTCCTCTTCCCTGGCCGTTAAGTTCAATCTTTTTGCGGACGATACGAGTATTTGCGCTTCTGCCGAAAATGCGACTGGTAGCATAAATATAGTGTCGTCCGAATTGGTTAGCTGTCAATCGTTTGTCATTGAATGTTTCAAAGACAAATCTTATGGTTATACCTCCCTCTAGTAAGATTTACGATATCGCTCTAATTTCTCTTAATGCCCAGGAAATAAAATCTGTCAAAGAATATCGATTTTAGGCGTAGTTTTTAACAATAAATTGTCTTGGGCCTCACACATAGCTTACATCCGCTCCAAACTTTCGCAAAACATAGGACTTTTAAAGCATATCCAAAAGCATGTCAACAGAAAAACTCTTTTCATCCTATACAATTCCCTCATCTCACCATACCTTCTTTATGCCAACGCCCTTTGGGGTAATACATTCCAAACTCATTTACAATGTTTCTATATCCTACAGAAAAAAGCTGTCAGAGTTATTACTTTTTCTCACAGACTTGCTCACACTAAATATCTTTTCATATCCTTAAAAATCATCCCTCTCCCGAAACTAAGTACTTTTTCAACCTTACTCATTACTCTTAAATATCTACACCATCCTCATTTACTTCCCGCTTCTATTCAGTCACTTTTTACAAAACAGTCCGCTATCCATTCCCACCATACACGAACATTGAATCTAAATCTATACAGACCAAATTATTATTCAAATCTCTCGTTTTTTTCTATACACATATCTGGGCCACGTGAATGAAACAGGCTTCCCGCAGAGATGAAAGCTATACATTCTTTGTCACTCTTTAAATCACTTCTAAGGGACTACCTAATAAATCTTTAATTGTCCACCCTTCATTTACTTATTGGACCATCTTATATACTATTTTTTCACCTACATTACTTACGTAAAACATATTTGTACCATAGGCATATTTTTTATATTAATAGTTGTTGGCTGTTGCAATTTTTAGCTATAACTTAAGATATTATTATAACCTTACCTGCTACGCTTATTTTAAATGATTATTTTTTTTTTTTTTTAGGAATAGAACAAGTCTTTTAGACTTTATTCCCTCCAAACGCCGTGTAACTTATGTAACCATTAAACAAAACGACTTTATGGTGAATAAATGAAATGAAATGTCAAAAATACAAACTTCGAATCAAAAACTAACTTCAAATCAACGAACGTAAAACTTTAAACCAGAAGCACTATCGTTAAATCAAGAGCTAACTTCAAATCAACGAACGTAAACTTTTAATCAGAAGCAGTTTCGTCAAATCAAAAGCTAACTTCAAATCAACGACAGTAAACTTCAAACCAGAAGCTATCTTCGAATTAACACCAGATGGCGCTTCGAACGGTACTCTACTTTTAATCAGAAGCAGTTTCGTTAAATCAAGAGCTAACTTCAAATCAACGAACGTAAACTTTTAATCAGAAGCAGTTTCGTCAAATCAAAAGCTAACTTCAAATCAACGACAGTAAACTTCAAACCAGAAGCTATCGTCGAATTAACACCAGATGGCGCTTCGAACGGTACTCTACTTTTAATCAGAAGCAGTTTCGTTAAATCAAAAGCTAACTTCGAATTAACGCCTGGGGGCGCCTAAACTAAGGGAAGAAAATAAGACGAAAAAAAAGAAGCAAAAGGCAACCTTTTCAAAACCACAGATGGCGAGTAACGGAGGTGCCAGCGAAGATGAATCCCTTCAAATGTGTGCACAGATGCTAGATCGCACACAGCAATTACTGCAGCGTCTGCTGGAGAGTCGGGGGTTAACCAATCCCACTCCCAGATTTGTTCCATACAGCGGAAATGTTAGACCCGTTGCATCCAGATCTGCGACTGGTTCCAGTAAGTTTGATATGTTATTGATATGAAGTCGTTAACTTCCTAAATAGAAAGTTGTTATCTTCCGAGAAAAAAAAAATGATTTATATGTAAATATTGGTTATGTTTATTTTCCTCCAGAGCCTTTTTTGTTTTCAACATGTATCATTGAGACCATCTAAGCATATTCACTTCTTATACCAGAAAATAAAGGCTTGACATTGATACACAGCTCAGTTTCCCACAAATCACAATATATTTATGAACACTAAAGCACACGGGCAAAGGGAAAATCTCTAAAATAACCATGGAGACAAGTTTCTAATTGCCTTAAAAAAGGTATATCATTTAGACCTTTATAACCCATCATAAATTGTTGTAATATACTAAACCTATGACATGCCATTAGGTTAACGACTGACAGGAGCTTGGTCTTAGTCAGTGGAATTTTCTGGAATGGGATATAAAGGTCTAAATGATATACCTCTTTTTAACACAATTAGAAACTTGTCTCCATGGTTATTTTAGACAAGAAGATTTTCCCTGTGCCCGTGTGTTTAGTGTTCATAAATACATGTAGTAATTACATGCTATGGCTATGGTAAGGGTATCGGCAGACTGAGATTGAGCCCCATACAATCCTGGAAAAAGACAGTCTTTGAGTGACTTGCCTGTTTTAGCACATTTATATAATATATATACTTGTCTTCATAGTCATTTAAATCTTGAACACCAAACAATCAATTAATCATAGTAATTTTAGCCCAGAAGATATGGCCTGTGCCAGTGTGTATTACCTTTAAAATACACATATAGAAACTGAAAACTCAGTAAATAACATATATTCCAAAACAACTTTAGTTTATTGACCAAGTGACATAGCTTCACTTTAAATATTTGCCATCCGTTAAATAAACATATTTATATACCATCTGCATATATTTGTAACTTGTAATTTTAGGGGCTACTCAGAGAACATGGACTCACACCTTTGTCTGCCTACAGAAAAGAGATTCTGACTGTGCCCCTGGGCTTACCGAAAGAGCAAGACTGGCGAGGATGGGTTTGGGCGAGAAGAAAATCACTTTTCCGGTCAATGCGAATCCCCAGCTAGTAAAAGAGAGACTATTTCAGTGAGTCAGCAAAATGATGGTCTTTTAAAATCTCTACAATTGTTTAATGGGTAATCAATTTCAGGGTTAATTTAGTTTGATTAACCTTGTACAAGACGGATTTCCGATTCTGAGCAAAGATTGATTGATTGTTTGGTGTTTTACGCCGCGCTCAAGATTATTTTACTAATATGGCAGCGTTGCTAGTTTTATTGTGGGAGGAAACCGGGCTCTATGCCCGGGGGAAACCCACGACCTTCCGGTGCCAACTGGCAACCATCCCACATGGGTCGTTCGAGTGAAAACCCAGTCAGAAAATTTTCCAATTTTTTTGACTGAGTTGGATTCAAACCCGCGAGCCATTGGTGGAAGTCTGAGCAAAGAGAAATGGGCACAGCTCTTACAGCTTTTGTTACCAAAGACTTGCTATCCAATTTTAGCCAGACATATATTCCCCTATGGTTTATATGTTTACATCCCATTTTCAGCTAATTTCAGTGTTTTTTTTTTATTTTATAACAAAATTTCTTTTTATTAATTTTCCAACCTAACTTGAAAACACATTGTCTTCATATGTTTTAGTTAAGCAGCTCCCCTGCTTGTTTCGTCCGCATATTAAGTATGGCTCAATTGCGCCAAAGTCAAAATGAAAAAATATGACATTTAGGCAGCCCATGACACAGCCCATGTCACTTAAACCACTTAAATAACGCTTGAAACACATCTTCCCTCTGAGCTAGTTGTGCAGCTTGCATATTCACCACAGTTGCATTTTTGATGTGGGTACTTTACAGCTATCTGTATTCGAATATCCAAGTACTGATGTACATGTAAGGGGTGTTTTGTTGAAGGGGTATTTTGTTTTGAATTTGGCTAACTTTTCAACACAAAAGTCTGCAGTTTGCCATGAGTTTAATATCATAATGTATGTAACAATTCCTTTATTGTTTGGTATTGGAAGTGTATGTTCTCAATTCCATTAAATGGTTACATTTATGTCAAGCCTGTTTTTGTTTGCTGTCTCGCCGCTCATCTTCATTGATTGAATCTAGGTAACAGAGTGCATCCTTTCTGGCTTTTCAGAGCTTTTCCATCATTGTCTTATTCTGGTGGTTTTGAGCTGCTAATTCTACAAGAAGGTTGTCGGACAATTCTTGGACTACTGGTAGCTGGGTGTACTTCTGTTGAGGAAATGAAAGCTACAGCGGGAACTGAGAGAATCTATATTAGACCAATCCAACATGATCTCCCTGGCACTTGCACCAGCTCAGTAAGTGAGGAACGGGAAGAATGCAGTCGCTGTGATGAACTGATTGCTGCTCTTAGACAACACCTACTCCATTGTTGCCCTTCACAAACTGAAAGCAACGAAAGTGACACAGATGAGGTAGTTTTTTATATGGTCAATAGTTGTTTTTTGGTGGCGGTAGCAATTTCATACAGGCTAAAATGATTATGAATTTAAAGTAAGCATGACAGTGAGAGATCATCTTAATTTTTTGGCCCATCAGATCAAATAGTGATTGGTCGCGATCAAATCTGAACCAAAAATATTATTTTTATCTGATCATGATTTAGAACATGTTAAATATGGTTCGGTGTGTTCATCCACTTCTCAACATTCATGGTTTTTACAAATACCATTCACACGTTGGGTTCCTGTGACTTCACTTGATACTACTTCTTGATTAACTAAAATTTCAAATAAGTTATTATCTGAAAATGTTGGGACAGACTTACATGTACTTATGTCCATGTGCAGGATGTAATCTGTGCAGGATCTAATGCCAGCGAAGATGAATCCCTTCAAAGGTGTGCGCAGATGCTAGATCGCACACAGCAATTACTGCAGCGTCTTCTGGAGAGTCGGGGGTTAGCAAATCTCACTCCCAGATTTGTTCCATACAGCGGAAATGTTAGACCCGTTGCATCCAGATCTGCGACTGGTTCCAGTAAGTTTGATATGTTATTGATATGAAGTCGTTAACTTCCTAGATAGCAAGTTGTTAACTTCCGAGAAAAAAAAGATTTATATGTAAATATTGGTTATGTTTATTTTCCTCCAGAGCCTTTTTTGTTTTCAACCTGTATCATTGAGACCATCTAAGCATATTCACTTCTTATACCAGAAAATAAAGGCTTGACATTGATACACAGCTCAGTTTCCCACAAATCACAATATATTTATGAACACTAAAGCACACGGGCAAAGGGAAAATCTCTTTGTCTAAAATAACCATGGAGACAAGTTTCTAATTGCCTTAAAAAAGGTATATCATTTAGACCTTTATAACCCATCATAAATTGTTGTAATATACTAAACCTATGACATTTCATTAGGTTAACGACTGACAGGAGCTTGGTCTTAGTCAGTGGAATTTTCTGGGATGGGGTATAAAGGTCTAAATGATATACCTCTTTTTAACACAATTAGAAACTTGTCTCCATGGTTATTTTAGACAAGAAGATTATCCCTGTGCCTGTGTGTTTTAGTGTTCATAAATACATGTAGTAATTACATGCTATGGCTATGGTAAGGATATCGGCAGACTGAGATTGAGCCCAATAGAATCCTGGGAAAAGACAGCCTTTAAGTGACTTGCCTGTTTTAGCACATTTATATAGGAGAACAATCTCGCGACAAATATCAAATGGCAGAGAATCTTAATTGCGACTCCTTTAATATCGTGTATGTTATCACATGTAAAAAAATGTCGCAAACAGTATGTTGGAGAAACTCAGAATTCTCTACGACAAAGAGCAGCCAACCATTTATCTAGTATTAGACTTAAACATGATGTACCTGTGGCACAACATTTCAATACTCTAGGTCATTCGGTCAAGGACCATTTTGAAATCATGCCTATTGAGAAAATCCCTTTTCTCACTTCCGCTGCAGATACCAAGCACAAACGTTTGGAAAGCGAAAGTTTTTGGATTCAAACATTACAAACTATTTATCCTTTGGGTTTGAACTTGGACCCAGGAAGATGTCGTGAAAAAACTATAATACCATTTGTCTTTCAGTATAACAAAGCTAGCATCGCTATGGCCAAGATTATAGTAGAAGAATACAAACTACTTCAAAGTAAACTTGCTCGACCTCTGACCCAAAGGCCAGTCATTGCTTATAAAAAGAACAAGAGTTTGAAAGACATACTGGTCAGGGCTAAACTCCCCTGTCTGCCTTCTACCTAGATTTTTCTGGGTAAGGGGTGGGGGTGGGTGGGGGGCAAATTTTCCCTGTCTTTTCCCATGACCCTATAATATATAGTCTGACGATATTCTTACCATAGCTTAAGATACGTAAGCATTGTCAATGTAATACAAAGTGTTCCAGAAAATTCTACTGACTAAGACCAAGCTCCTGTCAGTCGTCAACCTAATGAACTATCATAGGTTTACTTTATTACAACAATTTATGATGGGGTATAAAGGTCTAAATGATATACCTCTTTTTAACACAATTAGAAACTTGTCTCCATGGTTATTTTAGACAAGAAGATTTTCCCTGTGCCCGTGTGTTTTAGTGTCCATAAATATATAATATATATACTTGTCTTCATAGTCATTTAAATCTTGAGCGGGGCGTTAACACCAAACAATCAATTAATCATAGTAATTTTAGCCCAGAAGATATGTCCTGTGCCAGTGTGTATTGCCTTTAAAATACACATATAGAAACTGAAAACTCAGTAAATAACATATATTCCAAAACAACTTTAGTTTATTGACCAAGTGACATAGCTTCACTTTAAATATTTGCCATCCGTTAAATAAACATATTTATATACCATCTGCATATGTTTGTAACTTGTATTTTTAGGGGCTACTCAGAGAACATGGACTCACACCTTTGTCTGCCTACAGAAAAGAGATTCTGACTGTGCCCCTGGGCTTACCGAAAGAGCAAGACTGGCGAGGATGGGTTTGGGCGAGAAGAAAATCACTTTTCCGGTCAATGCGAATCCCCAGCTAGTAAAAGAGAGACTATTTGAGTGAGTCAGCAAAATGATGGTCTTTTAATATCTCTACAATTTTTTAATGGGTAATCAATTTCAGGGTTAATTTAGTTTGATTAACTTTGTACAAGACGGATTTCCGATTCTGAGCAAAGACTGATTGATTGTTTGGTGTTTTACGCCGCGCTCAATATCATTTTACTAATATGGCAGCGTTGCTAGTTTTATTGTGGGAGGAAACCGGGCTCTATGCCCGGAGGAAACCCACGACCTTCCGGTGGCAACTGGCAACCATCCCACATGGGTCGTTCGAGTGAAAACCCAGTCAGAAAATTTTCCAATTGTTTTGACTGAGTTGGATTCAAACCCGCGAGCCATTGGTGGAAGTCTGAGCAAAGAGAAATGGGCACAGCTCTTACAGCTTTTGTTACCAAAGACTTGCTATCCAATTTTAGCCAGATCTATATTCCCCTATGGTTTAGTTGTCTACATCCCTTTTTCAGCTAATTTCAGTGTTTTTTTATTATTTTATAACAAAATTTCTTGTCATTTATTTTCCAACCTAACTTGAAAACACATTGTCTTCATATGGTTTAGTTGAGCAGCTCCCCTGCTTGTTTCGTCCGCATATTAAGTATGGCTCAATTGCGCCAAAGTCAAAATAAAAAAATATGACATTTAGGCAGCCCATGACACAGCCCATGTCACTTAAACCACTTAAATAACGCTTGAGTTACACATCTTCCCTCTGAGCTAGCTGTGCAGCTTGCATATTCACCACAGTTGCATTTTTGAGGTGGATACTTTACAGCTATCTGTATTCGAATATCCAAGTACTGATGTACATGTAAGGGGTGTTTTGTTGAAGGGGTATTTTGTTTTGAATTTGGCTAACTTTTCAACACAAAAGTCTGCAGTTTGCCATGAGTTTAATATCATAATGTATGTAACAATTCCTTTATTGTTTGGTATTGGAAGTGTATGTTCTCAATTCCATTAAATGGTTACATTTATGTCAAGCCTGGTTTTGTTTACTCTGTCTCGCGGCGCATCTTCATTAATTGAATCCAGGTAACAGAGTGCATCCTTTCTTGCTTTTCAGAGCTTTTCCATCATTGTCTTATTCCGGATTTGTGCTGCTAATTCTACAAGAAGGTTCTCGGACAATGCTTGGACTACTGGTAGCTGGGTGTACTTCTGTTGAGGAAATGAAAGGGGTAACTGGGAGAATCTATATTAGACCAATCCAACATGATCTCCCTGGCACTTCCACCAGCCCAGTAAGTGAGGAACTGGAAGAATGCAGTCGCTGTGATGAACTGATTGCTGCTCTTAGACAACACCTACTCCATTGTTGCCCTTCACAAACTGAAAACAATGAAAGTGACACAGATGAGGTAGTTTTTTTTATATGGTCAATAGTTGTTTTTTGGTGGCGGTAGCAAATTCATACTGGCTAAAATGATTATGAATCTAAAGTAAGCATGAGAGTGAGAGATCATCTTAATTTTTTGGCCCATCAGATCAAATAATGATTGGTCGCGATCAAATCTGAACCAAAAATATTATTTTTATCTGATCATGAACTAGAACATGTTAAATATGGTTCGGTGTGTTCATCCACTTCTCAACATTCAAGGTTTTACAAATACCATTCACATGGGTTCCTATGACTTCACTTGATTCTACTTCTTGATTAACCAAAATTTCAAATAATTTACCGTCTGAAAATGTTGGGACAGACTTACTTCTGTTCATGTGCAAGATCTAACCTCTGTCACAGACTTACACATGGTTGTGCTGATAAATTAAGCATTGACTGAAGAAAGTTCTAGACAGTGTTATTTTTAATACATTTTCTTTTTACAGGAATTGCCCTCCACTACAACAGAGAATAACTCCTATGTGAACCCTGTGGCAGAAACTTCAAATCCAGTGACGAATCTTGCGGCACCTGTTGAATCCTCAAGTCCAGTGGCCGGTGTTTCTTCAATTTCACCAACGCTAAATACAGAAGTAAGCCCCGAACTGGAAACATCCAGGTTTCTCCTGCAAGAGCTTCAAGAACAATTTTGGGGAAAACCAGTTACCGAAGTTTTCAACTATCCCTTGGAAGCTTCACAAAAACAATGCATACATATCAGAAGGGATTATATTTATGCAGATGCCATGAGAGAGCTGCTTGACGAAGACTTCTGCCACCATTTACCTTTAGAGGTTAAATTTTTAGGTGAATTAGCAGATGACTACAGTGGGCCATTTCGAGAGTTTATGTGTCTGATGCTCGGTGCCTTACGATCAAAACTTTTTGTTGAACATAACAGCTCTGTTAAGTTTGTGGAAGATCTAGATTTGGACAACTTCCGCCTGATGGGAATAATCATTGGTAAGTATCAATTTGCAATTTCAGTTTAAAGAAAATTTTTTAAAGCCGTGTGCGCATACATTTTGGCGAGATTTTTGCCTCTCGAGGCGGTGAGGAAAGTATCTAGCATGTTTTATAGTTTGTGCCTCGCGTGGCAAGAATCTCACCGTGAGCGCACAACGTGAGCTGCCAGCTGGGCTGAGAGGAGGGAAAGGCCAATCGTGTGTACCTGTTGAACCACGTGATCACTTACATAACACGGGTAGCGACATTTATATCTGTGAACTTGAGTGACCAAGATTTTGCCTTAGCCGAGAGCTCATCGTCTGCGCTGAAATTTGTTGCCGCTCTCTCGGCCACGCATGCCCTGCAGCTCAGCCGAATCCCCTCGTCTGCCCTTAGCTTTAGGTCAAGGGCGTTTAAGATTCTCGATCTTCCTGATTGAATTTTTCCAGAAGTCTGATTTTACATGTAGACATCGACACATATTTTATCCTTCATTTTCAGGACTAAGTTTGATGCAGAATGGTCCCCTTCCACACCTCTTTAGTGAAGACATTCTGCAATGTTTGGTGTCATCAGGCACAAAATCTCCACAGATAGAGTCGATCCTGATTGGATTAGGACCCTACCATGAGTTTGTGAATGTAAGTCCTTAGGTTGTTCAAATAATGTTATGTATAGTGAAAACAAAAGTAGGGGATTGATATATTTTATATATCGCTTTTAAATGTTGAAGTTCCAGAGGTATTCCTCCATACTACTGGGGTAATTAATTGTCACACGTGTGACAACTTTCCCCAACATACAATATTTTACCTATGTCACCATTTTGAAAAAGTATGCAATAAGCAGGTATATACCATGTGTAGATGTGCATTTAATGACCGCCCTAACATTCTGAGCTATAAGTAATGTCCCTATTTTTCAGGCATTGAAAACCCATGACTGCTTGAAGTCTTTGGTCCTGCTGAATTCCACGAGGTGTGTGACCCATCAAGAGTTTATGACGTGGTTCTTGGTTGACTACAGTGAGAGAGGCTCCAATCGCCGTCAGATGGAAGATTATACCTTTACTCACTTTATTGAGTATGTTAGAGATTGTGCTAGTAAGTAAGATTGATAAAACTGACTTTTCCAATCGATTATTGCAGCCCGATTACACCGCCCATTTTTATTACTCCACAATTGACTGCAGTTTAAACCATTTTTTTCTTATTCCCTGTTCAAAGAAAATTGTTATAGGCTATAATTTTGTTTTTCTTACAGGCCAAATTACCTCTTAACAGAGAATGTATGTTTTTTGTGTTAACAGGGGGAAAGAGGGGAAGCATCGGTGTTGGAACCATACTTCAATTTGTAACCGGAAGTACAGAGCCTCCTCTTCTTGGATTTTCGCCCCACCCTAAAATTCAGTTTGAAGAGTGCCCAGGGGATCTTCCCAGAGCACAAACATGTTCAAACATACTAATGCTGCCCAGAACTGGAACACATGACAAAGTCTATATTTTTGCTAAATTTGACCTCGCATTTTCGAACACATATTTTGGTCTGGCATAAATTTGTTTACAGATGTATGATTTCTATCACCACAGAATTAATTTGGGGGATATAGCGATAGCCTTTGTATTTATGTGTACCTCCGTTACCTATGTCCGTTCAATAACTGAAGAACAGTTTGTCTTATCACTTTGAAACTTCAATTTACCTCATTACCAATTACCTATGCATACATGTACATTGTCCAGTAACTTATTAAAGTTATGGAGTGTACTGATCCTATTACACCAAGCTTCGTGTAATGAAAGGGGCTGGGCAGTATTATACCTGTAAGAAAACGACTGATATAGGCATATAGGTACATAGCGGATAAGATGAACAGGATGCAAAACTACTTTCAGTTAGATGATTAAGATAAGACAAACTTCTAGAAGCAGACATGATTTAGAGTTTAGAGTAACGCTAGTCTACCTGAGAACTTCGCACTTCGATAAACAGTAAGCTTTGATTGTGAGATGGGTATAGAATGATTTAACCTTTCGGTGTGTGTCAACCATCAGCGTAAAGTGCAGTTAAGATACCAATCTTTTTAATGTAAACATGGCTACAACAC
Organism: Lepidochitona cinerea; assembly: GCA_963971465.1. Taxonomy (NCBI): domain Eukaryota; kingdom Metazoa; phylum Mollusca; class Polyplacophora; order Chitonida; family Tonicellidae; genus Lepidochitona; species Lepidochitona cinerea. The sequence goes on along the minus strand of OZ020562.1, from coordinate 13,025,479 downwards.
CAAGCAATGTATGTTCAAAGATTACAACTGTCAAAATCAAACAAGAAATTGACGGAGGAAAATCGTAATACATGTGCTTTATTTAAACTCACATATGTCTGAATGATGTCACAATGAAGGCATAAGCTAGACGAATACACCTACATGTCATTGTGACTGTACAGTGTTAATGATCCCAATTTAGTGAGTTTTTTCTGGTAAAATCTAAATTACCGTTGACAGTGGGACTGTTCAGTGCTTGAAAAGCGGGCTTTAAAATTGCAGAATTGCCAGCTGTAGGCTACTCATTAGATATACGCTAATGTGAATGAAATTTTAAGGGTTTAATACAAAATACAAACATTATAGTGCTCTTTAAAGGTGGGGAAATCTCTAGAAATACCTAGGGATTATCGTCGATAATAACCTTTATTTATTTATTTATTTATTTTAAAAAAGCATGTATGAACAATGGAAGAGCATACATTGACAATTTGGCGGGAATAAAGTCCTGTGGACTTGATCTATCCCAAGGAGGTTGCATGTATATGCGTTCTTATAATTAAATGGTGGTGTTTGTATCTGGAATTATATTACATGGTGACATATCAAAAGAAAAGGAATCAAAAACAAAGCAGGCGACATAGCACCTTCAAAATACTTAGAACATTTCACGTCAATTACCTCCAGTGACCCTCAAGCTAATAAAAACAGACAGAAGTAAGTCTTTTCAGTGGCTTATCTTTTAGCTAGCTATTTTTAGATCAATAATGACGTATTTTTACCGCTCTGTAATGTATATTTAGATCCAAAAAAACATGGCGACAAACTTGAAGTGGGAAGATTGTCTCCGAATATATGGCAGCAGGTCACAGTTTCATTTTCCTTCATTTCCGGTAATGTTAATGTCTGCTCTCATAGCACCTTCCCTAACTTTCATTCAACCAAATCCTTTGTTGGGGGCCTTGAACAGTCCTTTGGTAGTATTTTAAGCACAAGGTTTTCATACGTTGAAGGTAGAAATTTTGAGTTACGAGTAGAATCAGCTGATAGGGGTCTCTTTGAACATATACCTCCGCATGTAAACAAACCAAAGCACCCCCAACTACCAGATCTCTATCCACCTAAACTGGTCTCATTCCACTTCTAAAATCATTTTCAGACAGTAACTCAACCCTGTCCTTTCATAAAAACTGCAAAAATGTTTAGAAAAAATGCAGAATAAATTTATAGGGCAATACACTTTTTGGGAAATTGTTTGAGTTTCAAAGCAAACTAAATGGTTTCGGTTAAATATCTTAGAAGAAATTATCTCTCAGTTTTTAGTTCCAGCCCCTGAAAGAAAACAAACATTTCACATTTGCCACTTTTCCTTAAACGCCTACAAACATTGGGTATTTATCAATTCGTTTAACACACACACTGCTTTACTTTTAGACCAGACTTGCCACAGGCCAATTAAGAGATCAGCCTACCAAAAATTGGATGTAAGAAACTGTAACCTGTATCCTGTCACAGGCAAAATATTGCTTCAATCTCATTCAAAATCTAACACATTGAGCTTAAAGGTATTTGGAATGATCTCTTAAAGTGGCATGAGTTGGCAAAATATTGATATTTTGACGTTGAAACAGAATCTTGAAATTATCAGCTATTTTTCTCAAGAAGTGTAATTCAGAAGCTTTTTAGTGCTTCTAGTCTCGCAAATGTACGATAGAGTATTGTTTTTAACCAACTTTGGCTTAGAATGAATGAATGGTCGTCCCGGTTATTTAAATTTGGTTTACCTTTCGAACACTATTCCGGTTCGTATAGGCAAAATACTGTATGCCTCTTACTGTCGTAACGATCAGAAATAATGAAAAAGTGTGAATTTTGGCAGCTCATGTCACTTTAATTAGAGAACTAAATACAATGAAAACTAAGTCCTCTGAAGCCCTTCCATTTAGGGGGATATATATATCTTTCTGTGGCTTCCTCAACTAAAATATATTGTGTTGTGTTAAATTATAAAATCGGATGGATTACAAAATGGATAAATCCTACTAAAAGTCATTCATACTATGGCCAAATTTAAACAGCTTGAAAAAAAAAACAAGTGTTTTTTCTTGTATCCCAGGTTGATTTTAGGTTTAAAAGTATGCTGGAAAGCTTAAAACCAGAGGAAAAAGTCCCCTGCAGCACGGTTCTATTGTTGGGATCCCCCCATACCAAACTCTGTTTAAAACTGCCCACAAGTATCACTGTACATAAACTTACTTATTAGCCTAGCCCAGGGAACAGAACTGCACCCCAAAAAGTCAAACAAGGATCTAAAAGGATATTTCTGGGAAAATATGAATAGATTTAATACAAAATATAAAAAAATAGGTGGGGGGGGGGGGTGTAAATATAAGGTCGGTTTGTTTTTTTAAAACAATTGATTCCTGCATATTACAAATTTAAATGGTGTAAGACGCGTGCAGGTACTGAATAAAATCAGGAAAGCCCAGGTAATGAACCTCTGAGTGGTTTTATGCCAACGTTGAGTGTCATTTGGCATGTTATTTGGTGCGAATTTCCAATGTAATGAAGGAGTGAAGCCATGCTAATAAAGTTACCTCTGGAAAAAGTAGAAAGAGTCTTATTCCTATTCCTTTGATTTGTGAATCAGACAAAAATTATCACAGGTGGATAAGCAATTCCATTCATGTTACACGGGATCTGAAATTACATGAAATTACATTCTGTTTGACAAAAAACACTCAAGAATATTTAAAAAAAACGCATTTGGTAAGACTAAAAAGGGGTTACTATGTTTCTCATATGTTGTCAATTAAATCAGTGTAAGTGGTGTAGCTTTTTGTCAAAAACTCAAATAAAAAAGTCAATATCCACAAAAAGTCGAGTGATGATCAATTTCTTTTTTAAAACATAGGGATTCTGGTAGTATTTCGTGTCTTTTGGCAAGGGTAATGAGAACAGCAACCAGATTGTATGGCCTGTAATTGCAGGAAAAGATAAACTACTGTATTGAAAAGCATCATTTACTTACAGAAATTTTTTTTTACTAATAAACATGTAAATTGCATTACCCCCACAATTATCAAGAAATCAATTGTTTGCAAAAAAATTGCTAGAAATGACACGAAAGATACATTTTCAGCACGTCATAAAAGTACTCTAGGTCTTATAATGTTTCTAACAAGTTTAAAGTCACGAACACACTGCTGTTGTTGTACAGTGATCTATTTCACAAAATATGTCTTTAAACCATGTAGGCAACCGGTCACAATCTCATTTCCCATTTGCTGTAATGTCAATGTCTGCACTCACAGCATCTTCCCCAACTTTCGTTGAACCAAATCCTTCGGTGGGGACCAGTTCTTTGGGAGTATTTTAAGCACAATTTGTTCATAGGTTGAAGGTAGACAATTTTCACTATCATTACAAACAGCTGATAGGGGTCATTTTGCACACAGTCCGCCCGATGTAAACAGACCAAAGCACGCCTAACTGCCAGATCTCTATCCACCTAAACTGGTCTCATTCCACTTCTAAAATCATTTTCAGACAGTAACTCAACCCTGTCCTTTCATAAAAACTGCAAAAATGTTTAGAAAAAATGCAGAATAAATATATAGGTCATACACTTTTGGAGAAATTGTTTGAGTTTCAAAGCAAGTTAAACGGTTTTGGTTAAATATCTTAGAAGAAATTATCTCTCCGTTTTTAGTTCTAACCCCTGAAAGAAAACAACTATTTCACAATTGCAACTTTTCATTGAACACCCAAAAGCATCTCAAGAAGTTGGTCGCAAGAACAAGAGATGATTCAATGTAAGCGGTCACCGTCTTATGGTTTCGATAAGCCTGTTTAATTATTTGGTGTTATACATCGCATTCAATAGTTTTTTGCCTTTATACTGGCGTTGTCAAGTTTTTGTCGAGTGAAAACTAAACCTTGTTTCCAGGGAAAGCCCTCAAATTTCCGTTTCCGTGGACCAGATGAAAATTCAATCAGAGGTTTTCCAAATGTGTTTTATGAGTGAGTGGGTTTCGAAGTCGTGCCATTACGTTACGGCTCAACAATGGCTGGACGTTGGCCAATCAGTACAATCCTACAAACATTGGGTATTTATCATTTCGTTTAACACACACACTGCTTTGCTTTTAGACCAGAATTGCCACAGGCCAATTAAGAGATCAGCCTACCAAAAATCGGAAGTAAGAAACTGTAACCTGTATCCTGTCACAAGCAAAAAATTGCTTCAATCTCAAAGGCCGAGGTCACACCACGAGCCGCGCTTTGGAGAAGCTTTGTCCAAGCTTTAGTCGAGCTAAGAGCGACAAGCTTTGGGTGGCCACATCACGAGCTGTAACAATAAGCTGTCAGCCAGCGGCCAGCTAGCTAAAAGCTCCTAAAAGCTGGTATGGCCACGTTGTAAGCGGTTATAGCTTGATAGGCTGCTAGCGTACAGCTAGCTCCAACATGTATCTCATATCCTATTCACACAGATACGTTTAAAAAAGATGTAAAACTAATTTCATGACGATATGATAGTTACTTGAACTGATGCCACATTATCGTTTACAGGTTGTCAATTTTTTGTGTTTAATGATGTTGTAAACCAACAAATGCTTCTGATCAACATGTTTGCATGGAAGAATGGTCCTAGCGGTGCCATTTTTTGCCTATGTCTGTTCTACTATTTCAATTTTTAGTAAAACTAATTAAGATTGACATTGAAATAAACACAGTGGTAAGTCAGTAGCCTGTGCGATAATAATAACGTACAAAATTCAATTTAAATTTTAATTTAAAGTGGTATGAGCTGCCCAAATTCGGACTTTTTGTCATAAATTCCGATTGCCTAGAGAATTCCAACGTTTGTTAAATCTTGAAAAACTAAAGGATTGACGGTGATATGGACAATATTGGTAAAGTCAGTAACACGAACGAACCGATGAAGAGTGCAAATGGCTGACACAATTAAAACAGCGGGGATGTATGAGTACATTTGGGTATTTGTCGTTTCTTATAAAAACTACCTAAACATACATCTGAAAGATTGGAATCAACGGATTGCCTATATTTTGTACTTTTTGATAAAAATAACGAAATTACGAATAAATCTGTTTCTACGAAATTTTCTCCATATTTTGCAGTTTCATAGTAAAATTGTATATTTTGAATCATTGTGTCGCATTTGACACCCAAAGGATTGTCCCTTCTAACTCGAGGGAATGGATAGTAATGTGAAGCTGATGGTTTACTTGATGTTGTTCTTCGACCCCCGCGTGAGGCAGGTGACAGGCAGGCTGAATTATGTATAAGTATAGTACAAAATTTCCATACTTCAGAAAGAACTGCGTGAATGTTTTAGTGTAGTTAATTTTTTTTCTTAGAAATCTGGCGGAAAGCAACGATAATTCACGAATATTTGCGAACGAACCAAGGCGCCTTTCTATAATCAGAAAGACCATAGGTGGGGGGGGGGGGGGGGTTGGGTTGCTACGATCGGCTTTAAGACATTTTGAATCATCGTATTTTGGGGTAAATTGTTATTAATTTATTAATCAAAGCACTAGAATTATTCATGATACTATAACTTTCTTGTTCCTGCAAATTGCAGCTTGTATATATTTTATACATATAGACATCTACAAGTTCGGATCGACATTGGATTATTCTATTGTCTTTAAGTACATTTCGTGGCTTCCTGGATTTTTTAGTTGTTTGAAGGGACAATTTATGATGCCTTAGATCGATGCGGAAAGGGGGTCGAATGTCGTTCAATCCAATAAATAAATTCTGACTCGATTTTCATTTGCTAGCCCTGAAATCGTTGCCATCAGAAGATCGGGGGTACCTCAAAAATCAATCAACTCATGCCTTCCGCGGCCGTTGTGAGGGGACTCGCGATCAGAATTTAATCACTGGACAAGTTTTGACCCCCAGACAAAAACATCTTACATGTATCGGTATTTTGTCAACAGACCGAATCACATAATTGTTTTAGATCTCCACCCTGCACCTAACCTTGCCTTATTATACTTCCTAAATAGTATTCATGCAGTTTTAAATTCAACCAGTCTCCATTAAGAAAAAGTATAAAGCCCTGGGATTGAATAACAAGAAGGGACAATCCTTTGGGTGTCAAAGGCGACACAATTAATCCAAATATACAATTTTACTATGAAGAAAAATATATTTATCGAGGCATGAGCTATGGAGAAAATTTCGTAGAAACAGATTTATTTGTTATTTCGTTATTTTTATCAAAAAGTGCAAAATAGAGGCAATTCGTTGATGCCAATCTTGCAGATGTATGTTTAGGTAGTTTTATAAGGAACCACAAATACCAAAATGTACTCATACACCCCATTCTAATAGTAAAGTTACCACTGGAAAAAGTAAAAAGAGTCTCATTCGTATTCCTTTGATGTGTGAATCAGGCAAAAATAATCACAGGTGGATAAGCAATTCCATTCACGTTACACAGGATCTGCAATTACATGAAAGAGTACAAAGACACATTCTGTTTGACAAAAAACACTGAAGAAGATTTAAAAAAAGGCATTTCGTAAAACTAAAAAGGGGTTAATATGTTTCTCATATGTTGTCAATAAATCAGTGTTAGTATTGTAGCTGTTTGTCAGAAATTCAAACAAAAAAGTAAATATCTACAAAAAATCGAGAGATGATCAATTTCTTAAAAAAATACGGGTTCTGGTAGTATTTTGTGTCTTTTGGCAAGGGTAATGAGAAAAGCAACCAGGTTTTATGGCCTATAATTTCAGGAAAAGATAAACTACTATATTGAAAAGTATCATTTACTTACAGGAGAATTTTTTTACTAATAAACGTGTACATTGTATTGCCCACACAAGTATCAAGAAATCAATTTTTGCAAATAATTTGCTAGAAATGACACGAAAGATACATTTTCAGCACGACATAAAAGTACTCTAGGTCTTATGTGTTTCTAACAAGCTTAAAGTCACGAACACAGCGCTGTTGTTGTACAGTGATCTATTTCACAAAATATGTCTTTAAACCATGTAGGCAACCGGTCACAATCTCATTTCCCATTTGCTGTAATGTCAATGTCTGCACTCACAGCATCTTCCCCAACTTTCGTTGAACCAAATCCTTCGGTGGGGACCTTAAACAGTTCTTTGGGAGTATTTTAAGCACAATTTGTTCATAGGTTGAAGGTAGACAATTTTCACTATCATTACAAACAGCTGATAGGGGTCATTTTGCACACAGTCCGCCCGATGTAAACAGACCAAAGCACGCCTAACTGCCAGATCTCTATCCACCTAAACTGGTCTCATTCCACTTCTAAAATCATTTTCAGACAGTAACTCAACCCTGTCCTTTCATAAAAACTGCAAAAATCTTTAGAAAAACTGCAGAATAAATTTATAGGGCATACACTTTTGTCACAGGCCAATTAAGAGATCAGCCTACCAAAAATCGGATGTAAGAAACTGTAACCTGTATCCTGTCACAGGCAAAATATTGCTTCAATCTCATTCAAAATCTAACACATTGAGCTTAAAGGTATTTGGAATGATCTCTTAAAGTGGCACGAGTTGGCAAAATATTGATATTTTGACGTTGAAACAGAATGTTGAAATTATCAGCTAGTTTTCTCAAGAAGTGTAATTCAGAAGCTTTTTAGTGCTTCTAGTCTCGCAAATGTACGATAGAGTATTGTTTTTAACCAACTTTGGCTTAAAATGAATAAATGGTCGTCCCGGTTATTTAACTTTTGTTTACCTTTCGAACACTATTCCGGTTCGTATAGGCAAAATACTGTATGAATTTTTCTCATTCCAACGCCAATCATTTAGTTTTTCGCTTGTCTTACTGCCGTAACGATCAGAAAAAAATGAAAAAGTGTGAATTTTGGCAGCTCATGTCACTTTAATTAGAGAACTAAATACAATGAAAACTAAGTCCTCTGAAGCCCTTCCATTTAGGGGGATATATATATCTTTCTGTGGCTTCCTCAACTAAAATATATTGTGTTGTGTTAAATTATAAAATCGGTTGGATTACAAAATGGATAAATCCTACTCAAAGTCAGTCATACTATGGCCAAATTTAAACAGCTTGAAAAAAAACAAGTGTTTTTCTTGTATCCCAGGTTAATTTTAGGTTTAAAAGTATGCTGGAAAGCTTAAAACCCAAGGATAAAGTCCCCTGCATCACGGTTTATTGTTGGGATCCCCCCATACCAAACTCTGTTTAAAACTGACCACAAGTATCACTGTACATAAACTTACTTATTAGCCAAGCCCAGGGAACAGAACTGCACCCCAAAAGTCAAACAAGGATCTAAAAGGATATTTCTGGGAAATTATGAATAGATTTAATACAAAATATTTAAAAAATAGGTGGGGGGGGGGGTAAATATAAGGTCGGTTTGTTTTTTAAAACAATTGATTCCTGCATATTGCAAGTTGAAATTGTGTAAGACACGTGCAGGTACTGAATGAAATCAGGAAAGCCCAGGTCATGGTAATCTGAGCGGTTTAAAGCCAACGTTGAGTGTCATTTGGCATGTTATTTGGTGAGAATTTCTAATGTAATGAAGCAGTGAAGCCATTCTAATAGTAAAGTTACCTCTGGTAAAAATTAAAAAGAGCCTCATTCGTATTCCTTTGATGTGTGAATCAGGCAAAAATAATCACAGGTGGATAAGCAATTCCATTCACGTTACACAGGATCTGCAATTACATGAAAGAGTACAAAGACACATTCTGTTTGACAAAAAACACTGAAGAAGATTTAAAAAAAGGCATTTCGTAAAACTAAAAAGGGGTTAATATGTTTCTCATATGTTGTCAATAAATCAGTGTTAGTATTGTAGCTGTTTGTCAGAAATTCAAACAAAAAAGTAAATATCTACAAAAAATCGAGAGATGATCAATTTCTTAAAAAAATACGGGTTCTGGTAGTATTTTGTGTCTTTTGGCAAGGGTAATGAGAAAAGCAACCAGGTTTTATGGCCTATAATTGCAGGAAAAGATAAACTACTATATTGAAAAGTATCATTTACTTACAGGAGAATTTTTTTACTAATAAACGTGTACATTGTATTGCCCACACAAGTATCAAGAAATCAATTTTTGCAAATAATTTGCTAGAAATGACATGAAGGATACATTTTCAGCACGACACAGTACTCTAGGTCTTATGTGTTTCTAACAAGCTTAAAGTCACGAACACAGCGCTGTTGTTGTACAGTGATCTATTTCACAAAATATGTCTTTAAACCATGTAGGCAACCGGTCACAATCTCATTTCCCATTTGCTGTAATGTCAATGTCTGCACTCACAGCATCTTCCCCAACTTTCGTTGAACCAAATCCTTAAACAGTTCTTTGGGAGTATTTTAAGCACAATTTGTTCATAGGTTGAAGGTAGACAATTTTCACTATCATTACAAACAGCTGATAGGGGTCATTTTGCACACAGTCCGCCCGATGTAAACAGACCAAAGCACGCCTAACTGCCAGATCTCTATCCACCTAAACTGGTCTCATTCCACTTCTAAAATCATTTTCAGACAGTAACTCAACCCTGTCCTTTCATAAAAACTGCAAAAATCTTTAGAAAAACTGCAGAATAAATTTATAGGGCATACACTTTTTGGGAAATTGTTTGAGTTTCAAAGCAAACTAAATGGTTTCGGTTAAATATCTTAGAAGAAATTATCTCTCAGTTTTTATTTCCAACCCCTAAAAGAAAACAAACATTTCACAATTGCCACTTTTCCTTAAACTCCTACAAACATTGGGTATTTATCATTTCGTTTAACACACACGCTGCTTTACTTTTAGACCAGAATTGTCACAGGCCAATTAAGAGATCAGCCTACCAAAAATCGGATGTAAGAAACTGTAACCTGTATCCTGTCACAGGCAAAATATTGCTTCAATCTCATTCAAAATCTAACACATTGAGCTTAAAGGTATTTGGAATGATCTCTTAAAGTGGCACGAGTTGGCAAAATATTGATATTTTGACGTTGAAACAGAATGTTGAAATTATCAGCTAGTTTTCTCAAGAAGTGTAATTCAGAAGCTTTTTAGTGCTTCTAGTCTCGCAAATGTACGATAGAGTATTGTTTTTAACCAACTTTGGCTTAAAATGAATAAATGGTCGTCCCGGTTATTTAAATTTTGTTTACCTTTCGAACACTATTCCGGTTCGTATAGACAAAATACTGTATGCCTCTTACTGCCGTAACGATCAGAAAAAAATGAAAAAGTGTGAATTTTGGCAGCTCATGTCACTTTAATTAGAGAACTAAATACAATGAAAACTAAGTCCTCTGAAGCCCTTCCATTTAGGGGGATATATATATCTTTCTGTGGCTTCCTCAACTAAAATATATTGTGTTGTGTTAAATTATAAAATCGGATGGATTACAAAATGGATAAATTCTACTCAAAATCAGTCATACTATGGCCAAATTTAAACAGCTTGAAAAAAGGTGTTTTTCTTGTATCCCAGGTTGATTTTAGGTTTAAAAGTATGCTGGAAAGCTTAAAACCAGAGGAAAAAGACCCCTGCAGCACGGTTTATTGTTGGGATCCCCCAACACCAAACTCTGTTTAAAACTGCCCACAAGTATCACTGTACATAAACTTACTTATTAGCCTAGCCCAGGGAACAGAACTGCACCCCCAAAAGTCAAACAAGGATCTAAAAGGATATTTCTGTGAAATTATGAATAGATTTAATACAAAATATAAAAAAATAGGTGGGGGGGGGGGGTAAATATAAGGTCGGTTTGTTTTTTAAAACAATTGATTCCTGCATATTACAAGTTAAAATTGTGTAAGACACGTGCAGGTACTGAATAAAATCAGGAAAGCCCAGGTAATGAACCTCTGAGTGGTTTTATGCCAACGTTGATTGTCATTTGGCATGTTATTTGGTGAGAATTGCTAATGTAATGAAGCAGTGAAGCCATGCTAACAGTAAAGTTACCTCTGGAAAAAGTAAAAAGAGTCTCATTCGTATTCCTTTGATGTGTGAATCAGGCAAAAATAATCACAGGTGGATAAGCAATTCCATGAAAGAGTACAAAGACACATTCTGTTTGACAAAAGACACTGAAGAAGATTTAAAAAAAGGCATTTCGTAAAACTAAAAAGGGGTTAATATGTTTCTCATATGTTGTCAATAAATCAGTGTAAGTATTGTAGCTTTTTGTTAGAAACTCAAATAAAAAAGTAAATATCTACAAAAAATCGAGTGATGATCAATTTCTTGAAAAAAAATAGGGGTTCTGGTAGTATTTCATGTCTTTTGGCAAGGGTAACGAGAAAAGCAACCAGGTTTTATGGCCTATTATTGCAGGAAAGACAAACTACTATATTCAAAAGTATCATTTACTTACAGGATAATTTTTTTACTAATAAACGTGTACATTGTATTGCCCCCCACAAGTATCAAGAAATCAATTTTTGCAAATAATTTGCACGACATAAAAGTACTCTAGGTCTTATGTGTTTCTAACAAGCTTAAAGTCACGAGCACAGCGCTGTTGTTGTACAGTGATCTATTTCACAAAATATGTCTTTAACCCATGTAGGCAGCCGGGCACAATCTCATTTCCCATTTGCTATAATGTTAATGTCTGTACACACAGCACCTTCCCTAACTTTCGTTGAACCAAATCCTTCGGTGGGGGCCTTAGACAGTTCTTTGGGAGTATTTTAAGCACAATTTATTCACAGGTTGGAGGTAGACAATTTTCAATATTATTACAAACAGCTGATAGAGGTCATTTTGCACACAGTCTGCCAGATGTAAACAGACCAAAGCACGCCTAACTACCAGATCTCCATCCACCTAAACTGGTCTCATTCCACTTCTAAAATCATTTTCAGACAGTAACTCAACCCTGTCCTTTCATAAAAACTGCAAAAATGTTTAGAAAAAATGCCGGGGTGCCAGGAAAAAATAATAAAAAACACACACGAAAATATCTGGAACTTCTTTTGTCCCTACCAAAAACCGGAAGTAAGGAACTGTGACATGTATCTGAACCAATCTAAATTTGCCGCCATGTTTTTTTGTACGTTAATCTGCCATCATATATTAGAGCGGTAAAATAATTAATTATTGAACTAAAAAAGCTGATGCAACATCACGTCATATTAAAATAATAAATATCGACACAGATAAGCTACTGAAATGACTTCTGTCTGTTGTTATTAGTTTGAGGGTCACTGGTGGTAATTAACGTGAAATGTTTTGAATACTTCAGCCGTTTAGTTATTTCTTTTGCCAGATGTTTAAGGAATAGAGATACTAGCAGTCTCGTTGATGCCATTACCAACTTTTTTGTACAATTCCTCTATATTATCACTACAAAGACCATCAGCAAACTTCTCATGACAACACTGGCGACATTTTATCCAATTCGCCTTATTGACTTTCCGGCGAGATAATGAACCAACATTACAGTTCAATCATTTAAAATAACCAGGTAATTTTCATCTATCAGCTTCGACATACTATTACCTTTGTAATCTGTAGACAAGTTACCCCAGATTAGGTGATGTGAGTTAAAGTCAGCACAAATAAAAATAGACCGCTGACTACATTTATTTAATAGAGAGTTAAAGTCACTAACCGCTAGTTTCTTACAAGGGTTGTATAGATTTATTAAAAACAATGAACTATTGGCATCCCAATAGCCCCTCGAACGCATTAACATTATATCCCTTTGAATCGTGGTACTGCAATTTCAGCCAATGACAATCCGTTTTTTTTTTTGTTTTTTTTTTGATAAATACAGCCAGACCACCGCCTGTAAAATCATAGTTTGGTTTCACGAATATTTCGTATAAACAGATTATGTCTGGTTTAGCGGATTTTACATTCGAAATATTGGAATTCTTTGACATGGGCGTACAATGACTGTATATTATGTGGAATTATTGTGAAAATAAGAATAAATGGTACTGTTAATTGGAAAATTCTGGGAAAATTCTAAGTACTGGTAGCTTATCCATTGGTGATATTTTTGTTTCCCCCGATTCATTATTTCAACAAAGTCGTCTGCTCTAAAAGATGATCAGTAGGTCTTGCTATATATTCAATTGTACCAGCGTCCTTCGTGGTACTCATATAATTTCATATAGTTTCTACAAAACGTAATACATTGATTAATGAGCACAGGCGTCATTTTCTGTCTGTGGATACCCGAGTAGGTTTTGGAATGGGATCTGTACAGCTGATCTATACTGGTGGTTGTCTTAATTTCGGAATTGGGCGTTACTTCTTTTTATTAGCATTTGGTCTCGTAACAGATCTCTACAGCTGATGATTGGGGGTCTTAATTTCTAAAGTGGTGATTTTGTAGGGGTCAAGTCCCATATAAACTCGACAGGTCAGGATTTGCGCTATAGTTTACACGCTCATCTTCCTGGTTACATACACACTTTAGGGCTTCGGCAAAGGACACGTTTTCAGTGACTTTGATAAATTGATCTCTATTGGCTTCCTTTAATTTTGCCATCCTCGATATGATGACGAGTGAAAAAAATTCCAGTTGACGCATTAGGTCTACAACGAGAGCAACGCGGTATATTACGACATCCAGAAGCTATGGGATTGAATCGCATACGGAGTAGCTGTTCTATCTTTACCTTTTTAAAATCTCCACTTTGACACACTTGACTTTTTTAAGATTCTCTTAAATTTCCTCTTCCATAACCCCCTCCCCAATTTCATAAATAACTCCTCTGCTCTTAGATTTAGTTTCAACTTTACATGTTATATGGACTTCCATGATAAGGATAACATTGAGTAATTGTTTTACTTGACCTTGACTGTTACGACCAACTTTTGAGACTTGCTTTTTGACTACCTTTACTTTTCTTACAGCAAAGTAAGGAGCTTGGCCAAACTTACTTGGGCTTAATTTTCCCTTGTGAACGTCATCTACTGACATCACAACATTGAGACTGTCTAGGGAGTTGTTATTTGGCTTTGTTTTTCTCATGTTCTCTCTACTCTCATATCGAGTCCCAACCCTTTTTCAGCCATTATCTGTGTGAGTTCCATACTGTCTTCTTACTCATTATCCATAGTTGACCTATACTGCACTGCCCGGCTTAAAACCTAAGTGCAGATAGACATAATTACAGCACAGTTAGTGCTCAAATAGTGGGAGGGGATTTCATACCCAGTGCAAAGACCTCACAAGAAGAATGAGAAAAAATGGAAATCTATCTGAAAGCGACTAGTTCCCAGAATGAAAATAAATGAACATGCAAAATGAACGATACTCCCCCAAATTATTTGTACCCTTGTATGAATGCAGTTGGCAAAAGTCTGTATGATTTTTGTAAAAGACTTACTGGCCCGGCTGTCCAAAACAAGTGAAAAGTCCACACAGTCGACTAGCTATACGCAAGTGCAACATTTGGTGTCGCTTGCCACCAATGACACTTCTTAAGATTCAAGCCTAACTTGTTGTCGATTGGTACCAATGACTAAGTTTCAAAGCCCAGCTCAAGCTGGAGGTAACGGAGACTGCACCATCACTAATATTTTAGTACGTTGAACAATAAGTAGATTTCGACTGATTGATTGATTGTTTGGTGTTTTACGCCGGGCTCAAGATTATTTCACTTATATTGCGGCGTTGCCAGTTTTATTGTGGGAGGAAACCGGGGATTTCGACTGAAGAAAACGCTCGAAATCCTTAAAAAAAATGATCAAAAGCTTTCTGTCAAAGGCCTTCCCAAACGCATAATTGCAAAATATCGATGTACTGACATAACTATTCAAACTCGTCAAATCAGACGGAGCTACAGCCAACACACCTTCACTACACCGTGCTACAGAAGATCTCTTCCAACTTTTAAATGGGACATTTTCAGTTTTCACATGGTCCCTAGCATCGAGATCAAAGAATAACTTGGTCACTACAGATAGTCCAAGTGATACTAAAGTTCAGAGGTCTGGCAAATGCTATAACAACAAACACAGTCGCAATGTTTGTGGATGACCTTTCGTCCAATGCGCTCACCAAGCACGGAAGGCGCCATCTTAAATCATATCAAGAGTCGATTAATGAAATACTTCAAAATAGTTTCCTAGGAACTTTTGATTGATTGATTGATTGGTGTTTTACGCCGCGCTCAATATTATTTCACTTATATGGCGGCGTTGCCAGTTTTAGTGTGGGAGGAAACCGGGCTCTGTGCCAGGAGAAAACCAACGACCTTCCGTTGGTAACTGGCAACCATCCCACATAGGTAGGAACTGTTGAGGAGTCATTTAAAGGGCGCCCCCACCTTAAATCATAGAAGAATTATATTTATGATATCAGAAATAACATTTTTGACATCATTATAACAATTCTTGTTATCAGAAATATCCAGATTTTAAGATATCTTAAAATGATTTCAAGATATAAATAATAGAATTCTTGGTATCATAAAATCAATTTCTGATATCATAAATGATTTATTGCTATCACGAATTCTCCAATGAAAAGTAAAACGGCTTGCCATACGCTCGCTCCTTTTATCGTCAAACCTTTTATTCGCAGTGAGGTTCCAAGCGAGATGTTTTGTATTTCGAAGAAAATCAGGCATGTATCATAAAGGTCATACATAAAAACAACGATTTGCACCAACAACAAACTGCTACATTACAAACCTTTTCTCCGCGTTGGAAATGTTTTCGCGTGGGGCGATCCTTTTCTCTGCAGTTGGAATGTTTACACCGCGTTGACAAATCACATTTCCATCGCGGACACAAGGTTCCCAACGTAGGAGAAAGGATTACTCCGTTGATGGAAACAATTTTTTTATCTGCGGTGATAAATCACGTGATGTCAAAATATTGCAAAATTATGTTAGGTCATTAAAATGTAGCAAAGTCTATCCCAATTCAAGTATCATAAGAACGCATAACAAAATAACCATAAAGTATATTTTGCCGTTTCTGAATAGTTTATTTTATATTTAAGAGATGATTCAAGCTTTAAGCCCCTTCTATATTTAATCGGAAAACCTAACATATACAGCTAATTGAAAGACTTCTGAATATTTTTTTTAAACCTTCGTCAATCAAACGTGGGAAAATGACAATAAAAGGACTGAGAGTCCATCAAATCATTAAATTATTGACGTTAGAATTCGGAAAACCCATACAGTCTGTTGTCTGTACGAACCTTTTTGGTCCAGAAGTAAACACAATTGAAACAACCATTTATTTGAGTGTTAAGAGAGTTCAAAACAAAACTTTAAGTGAGACTAGTAGGCCCCTATCACTAAAAAGCTTCTAATTTGTAGTTTTTGAG
Source organism: Lepidochitona cinerea (assembly GCA_963971465.1). Lineage (NCBI taxonomy): Eukaryota > Metazoa > Mollusca > Polyplacophora > Chitonida > Tonicellidae > Lepidochitona > Lepidochitona cinerea. The sequence continues at coordinate 13,009,164 of OZ020562.1, read as the reverse complement.
AAGTTGTTTATTTTTACGGAAAAATATCCATTTTGGCATCACTTACAAAAATACATGGACAAAATGACCAAAATAGAAAACCAATAAAAACTGGTAAAACATGGTGTAAAGTATTTTTGGTGGATAATAATAAGGTATCTTATCTGCAATACAGCAGCAATCAACAATAAACAATTTAGTATTTGTATAGTATAAAATATAAAACAATGTTAAAAGAAACAAATGTTGAAATAATAAAAAATGTTAAAAATTATAATAAAACAAACTATCTTAAGAATTTATCTATCTGCAAGCGCCACGTGTTTACCTGCTTCGTGGAACTTCAGTTTAGCACAAAAGTTTTAAGTAAACTATAGGTCCATAGGGGCTCAGTTGGCAGAGCAGTGGAACGTGAGTTCGATTCTCAACCGGATCTGGATCCATTAGTGATTAAGACGTCTTTTCTCAAAAGGAATACCAACAAAAAATACGAAACCGAAAGAGACAGTTGATTAGTAAACTTGAGATCATGGGGTTCAAACTCGAAAAAGAAACCAAACTATTGAGCCTGACCTGAAGTAGCGGAGCCCTGGACACCCTCAATTGTGTGTGCTGAGTCGAGGGCACATTATTGTGAAGCAGTTTTTGAGTTGGGTAAATTACATTTGTATCAGGTACAATGATTACCAGACCAGGCTCAAACAAACATCTTTCTTTGAACCCTTTGATAACAAAGCACAAATAATTAAAGCGTGTAAAAAGGTAAAAACTAAAATACGAAATTCTATATTTATTTATTAAAAACTCTATCAAACAATTTATGTCAAAACAAAGACTTGAGAATCTCATTCAGCTATTTTGGGGTCTTATTCAATGTGCGTCTAAAAAGTCTTGTGTTTTTGTGCGTTGTTTTTACAACGATTTTGTGCGAAGTTGTGAATTTTATTGAATAATTTAAATTGTTATGAGATGGAGTTTATAACCTTGTTGTAACAATTTAAATTGTTATGAGATGGAGTTTATAACCTTGTTGTTTGCTGGTTGTAGGATATGAGATGGAGTTCAAAACCATGTTTTTGCTAGAAGTAGGTTATGAGATGGAGTTTATAACCTTGTTGTTTGCTGGCTGTAGGTTATGAGGTGGAGTTTATAACCTTGTTGTTTGTTGGTTGTAGGATATGAAATGGAGTTCATAGCCTTGTTGTTTGCTAGTTGTAGGTTATAAGATGGAGTTTATAACCTTGTTGTTTGCTAGAAGTAGGTTATAAGGTGGAGTTTATAACCTTGTTGGTTGTAGGATATGAGATGGAGTTCATAGCCTGTTGTTTGCTAGTTGTAGGTTATGAGATGGTGTTTATAACCTTGTTGTTTGCTGGTTGTAGGTTGTATGATGGGGTTTATAACCTTATTGTTTTCTAGAAGTAGGTTATGAGATGGAGTTTATAACCTTGTTGTTTGTTGGTTTTAGGAAGTAAGATGGAGTTCATAGCCTTGTTGTTTGCTAGTTTTACGTTATGAGTTGGAGTTTAAAACCTTGTTGTCTGCTGGTTGTAGGTTGTAAGATGGAGTTTACAACCTTGTTGTTTGCTAGAAGTAGGTTATGAGATGGAGTTTATAACCCTGCTGTTTGCTAGAAGTAGGTTATGAGATGGAGTTTATAACCTTGTTATTTGTTGGTTGTAGGTTATGGCCGTTTTGTTTGTTGGTTGTAGATTATGGCCGTTTTGTTTGTTGGTTGTAGGTTATGAAATGGAGTTTATAACCTTGTTGTTTGCTTGTTGGTTGTAGGTTTTGAGATGGAGTGTATAACCTTGTTGTTTGTTGGTGGTAAGTTATAAGATGGAGTTTATAACCTTGTTGTTTGCTGGTTGTGGGAGAGTTTATGGTTGTTTTGTTTGTTGTTTGTTTTGTCTGTGCCGGGGAGTGAGGGGAAAGGTTGGAGGAAGCAAAATGTATGGGGTTCAATCTTAGTCCACCGATGCCCTTGCCATAGTTAAGGTGCGTAACCACTGTCAATGTGTTATTAAAGGATTCCAGAAAATTCTACTGACCGACATTTCCTGTCATTGTACGAGTTTTCTTATTATGCAGAGGGATTTGTTAGATTTAAAATGAAATTCGAACAAATTAATGGGTAAACTGAAAAGAGGAATAATTTAAATGTGTATTGAAGGTAAAATCTAAAAGGCAGGTAGGATTAATAGATATTTGAAACTTGGTTTAAATCTGAAAGCAGAAGTCCTTCCAAATAATTCCTTTAAAAGCCGTAACTATCGTGATTACAGCCAGGGAATATAGCAGGCTCCTTGTCTTAGAAACCGGGTATTCTTTTCGAATGTGCCCCCCCCCCCCCCCCACACTTATTATAAGCGTTTGATGCCCTTGTTCACGACTCCATCATTTTGTTTGCTCAACACTAAGTCGTGTTGCCAGCAGTCTGATAGACCCTAAACCCAATTACGTCACTCAAAATAGTATGATATAGAAGGGGGGGGGTCTTGTTTGAAGTGATTTCTTAGTTAAGCCCTTAGTATTGACACACAAGACTGCGAACCTGTATTTTTTGTGCCGTTTTATCACTCCTAGGACATCATTAGGAAATCGAACTATTAATCCTGGTATGCGCTGTGCGGCGGACTGTTTTATCGATAGATTCTGTGCTTTATGACGCCAAATTGGTTGATTGAGGGATGTGACTACATGGCCAAGCCACTGTTACGAGGGTAATATTTGAAATTTAATGGTTTTTTGTTTAAATAATGTCCATTAATTATTGTATGTTTAATTCAGTTTCAAGTTTTTGTGACAGATTGAGTTTCTGGATGGGCGTGACGTCCTGGAACTTGGACATACATGGGTGACATCTTTATGGCGGCTTGATTTCATTGGTCAATAGTTTGGGCTGAGATTTGATTGGGCAACTAGTTAGGTAGTTTGGGGTTATATAAGAGAGGAGGTAGATACAAACGAGAGAGAGAACAACCAGGGGTAAGAACAACCAGGGATGAGAGCAGAGAAAAAAGACGTATAGCAATGAATTAAGAGCTTAGGGAAAACTAGTGTTAAGAGATGAAAAGTTATAGTGTCAAAGTATTGAACTGAGTATGATTTTGATAGACTGGGAGCAGATTTGTAACAAGGAAAGGTTTGATAACTAAGAAGTTTACTTAGAACATAAAACAATTATAATTGTGGGTAAATCGTTATTTTCGGCTTTTCACTGGGTATTATTAGTGTAGTTTATGCGCTTAACAAAAGCCGCATATGGAGAGTCAACTGTACAAGTCTGATTTGTAAGTAGACATATATTTTATATTCATTGTTAATTAATTATATATATATTGAAAATACTGAATGAGGAGTTGTGTTGTTTGGGCTTAATACGTTTCACAATGTTAGTTTTATTTTATTTTTATTTACGCCCTTCTATTCCGGTCCGTATATAATTTGTGAGGGTTGGGCCCAGCTAGCGAATTATTAATATACATTGTGCACTCGCGTATTAGAAGAGATATTAGTATCCTCTGGGTGGTTTTGAGATATATATATAGAGTGTATTAGAAGGGAAGGCGTAACGCCACAGTTATCTACTTCCACTTTTTGCGAAAGAAGCTCCAAATATTTTTAGTGCACTTATTATTATTTTCCCTGCCCTTCCTGGGCATTTTTATTATTTTTTTTTATGAGAGGAAAGGGGATGAGTTATTGTCTGAAAACGATTTTGGAAGTGGATTGATATCAGTTAGACTTTTATTCTTTTAAAAAATTCTACCCTGCGAGTTTTAAAAATTGAATATTTTTAAAAACTTTTAAACTGCCCACCGCCAAAAGGTCTATATAATTGAAATATGTGTATCTGGAGTGTGCCTTGCAATGACATTGGTATCTTAGCTACGTTTAAAGGAGATCTCGCGAGAATACGATTGGTGCAAACGGCGTTGAGCTTTATACACCTCAAGATACACGGCAGTTGTTAATTTCCAAGTGATTTACAAAATAACATTAAAAATAAATTTAATGAATAATTACCTCCTTTGATTGGAAAAGGTAATGATAGAATTTACGGAATTCAGACGAGTATCTCAATGACTGCGTGTATTGAAGGTAGCGTTATTTTGACAGGTATACTAGACCAAAATACGTGGCGTTCTTGTGTAGGCTAATCTGAGTCATAGAGTAAGGGTACTTGATGGCGATTGTATCGTACTGATTAAGGTAGACTGCCCCACTGATATGACATGTTTGGTACTGGTCTTCGTGCTGGTGTGATGAAGCGGTCTCTACACATCGCATTTCAACATTACCATTCTTCATCAGCTGAAGACTGTTTCGATACTTCGTGTTTAAGAATACAGTCTGTAACCAAAAGTATCACAATTTAACACAAATGATAAATATCTGAAACAAAGCAATAGGGAGCGGGAGTATCCTGAGGATTCCACAAATTTCCTGTCACCGGCGTTGCAATTGCGCAGTGGCAAGCTTTAATCCTTCTAATGTGACGCTCGGTTATGACGTTTTAGAACGAAAGACGTCAATTAAAGTGACAACGGCATCTGTCACCGGATATCGTGAAATCTCTCTGGAAACTCCCAAGCCCTATAGCTATTATTTGCAGGCAGTTTCAATATTTCGAATAAAGGAATAAGCCATCGTCAGGGAAAATAAAACCTTTAAAACATGAGGTAACTTAAAAATAAGAAAAAGTTACAGTAGACAGTCTCTACACTTAGTATTTGAAAAAAAAATACAATTTTAGAACAAAAGATAGTTAAGAGAAAGAATGAAGGATGCAACAGTTGTGTGTTAAATTTCAAATTTTAGAGCCCACCAATTTTTAGATAAAAGGCTATTCCACAAGTGAATCACAAGCCAAAGTTCACAAAGTTTTTGATAATACATTTCACAAAAAGAATATTAAAAAGTCGAAATCGCAAACCAAAGTTCACAGAGATTTTAATTCTATTTCACAGAGTTTAAGATAAAGGTTTTCACAAGATGAAATATAAGAAATCGCAAACAAAAAAGTTTTAGATATTATTTTTCACAAGATCAATTCTAAGAAATCGAAATCGCAAGATTCACAAAGTTTTTGATAATATTTTTCACAAGATCAATTATGAGAAATCGAAATCGCAAGTCAAAGTTCGCAATGTTTTTTATCATATTTTTCACAAGATCAATTATGAGAAATCGAAATCGCATGTCAAAGTTCGCAACGTTTTTTATCATATTTTTCACAAGATCAATTATGAGAAATCGAAATCGCATGTCAAAGTTCGCAAAGCTTTTGATCATATTTTTCACAAGATCGATTATGAGAAATCGAATTCGCAAGTCAAAGTTTTTGATCATATTTTTCACAAGATCAACTATAACGTTTTTAACACTATTTCATAGAGTTAAAATAATGTTTTTCGTAAGATCAAATATAAGAAATCCAAATCGCAAGCCAAATTTCACAAAGATTTAAATAATATTTTTCTGAAGATGAATTATAAGAAATCGAAATTGCAAGTTAAAGTTATGGACGAATTTAAAGAAAATCCCAAGCTTTTATTTGTTTTAGGTAATATTTTTAGAATTTTAAAAAATCGAAATTGCAAGCCAACGTTCACAAAGTTTTAGATAAGATTTTTTACAAGATCAATTATAAGAAATCGAAATTGCAAGGCAAAGTTCACAAAGTTTTTAATAATATTTCATAGAGTTAAAATATTTTTTTCACAAGATGAATTATAAAAAAATGTTCACAAAGTTTTCGATAATATTTTTTACAAGATCAAATATAAGAAATCGCAAGCCAAAGTTCACAAAGATTTAGACACTATTTTTCAGAACATGAATTATAAAAAGTTTTTGATAACATTTTTTACAAGATGAATTATAACAAATCGAAATCGCAAGTCAAAGTCCACAAAATTTTAGGTAATTTTTTTGACCAGATGAATTTAAAAAAATCGAAATCGCCAGCCAAAGTTCACAAAGTGTTAGATAGTATTTTCCACAAGATCGTTTTGATGTGTGATTCAAATACATTCTGACTTTAGATCTATTTCACTTTTTTTAAATATGTTTGGGGCGATCGAGGAGCTATATAACCTATTGAAGTACATAAATTATCACAAAGCGTTGTTATGAAGTATTTTTCAATTGTGATGATTCTGTTAGTGCCAACACAAAATCGCAAAAAAAAAAATTCAAAATCAAAGCGAAATGAAGATTGGATACGATATTTGTTTATAACCAATGTTAAAAGTAAAGGCCGTGTGAACATAGATGACGGACATGGACGTACAGTGTAATCAATTCACCGTTTTACATGGCAACTTGATTGATTGGTTGCTTGATGTTTTACACAGCACTCAAGATTATTCCACTTATATGGTGGCGTTTCCAAGTTTTGTGGGGGAGGAAACCGTGCTCTTTGCTCGGAGGAAACCCCATGGTAACTCTCCCACATAACGCGATCGAGTAAAACGGTTAATTGGGACAAACGTCGGAGGTGATATGCCAGTGAGTTCAAAAGCATGGCTAACTAACCTGAGCGTATATATAGTATATACCGGACCATTTCACTCGCACCTTTCTACCTTCTTCTAGAACTACAGGTTCAACGTTAACAGGGCTACCGTGAGTTCGAGATTTTATCCAAAATTCTCTCATAACATCTTCATCTAAATACAAACAAAAAAAACACTCTTCAAGACTATTTAAAATCAAGAATTATAGGTAAATATTACTTATTATTATGATTTCATTTAACATTCTTTCAGAACTTCCTCATCTAAATGCAAATTAAAAAAGCAAGACTTAAAGGGGGGGGAAACAAAAAATCCTTTTAGGGTTCTGTAGAAGCGCGCTAATGCTAATCGTTGTGTCGTAAATAAGGTACAATGTAAAAGATAATGGTCAGCTGTTTCAGTAGGATAATGGCAAAAACAATGAGGAGAATCTGATATGCAATTATTAAACAAATCGTCATTAAGAGAACTGCATCCATTCCTCATGCGACAGAGAATGATGCTAGATAGACGGTCACCTACATAGTACCAGAGTGGGGCCGGGTTATGTGAAATACTCGATATATTTTTGATTTAAATTCTAAATGATTCTGAATAAGTTTTATATTTTGTGGAAGACTGTTCCAGTCACGCAGGATTGAGGGAAAGAAAGATTTGCTAAAAGCCGAGGTCCTGCAGAAAAATGTAGTAAAGCTGTTCTAGTCGAAACTCGCTCAGGTAATTTTTGATGAAGATTTACATTAGTTGGATCCGTAAACACCAGGTGAAACGCATTCAATCGGTGAATCTTGCGACGCATACTGAGTGTGTGAAATCCAGTTTCTTTATAAAGTAGAGAACTAGCAACACTTTTAGTAAGCTCACTTATTATCCGGAGGCAATCTTTTTGTAGAGTTTTGAGTAAATTAACTTGAAAATCTGTAAGATTGTCCCAGATTATATCTGCATATTCAAGAGAAGGCCGAATGAAAGTTTTGTACATAATTTCAAGCGATTTTCTACCTAATCGAGAAGTGATTCAAAGTTAGACCCAAATGTTTGTGCGAAGTGCAAGGAACTAATCGACTGCCGATGGCTGGCGACGTCTGGAAAATAGCAAGGCTTTAGTTTTTGTTGCGTTGAATGAGATTTTCCAGCGTTCCGCCCAAGATAAAATAGCTGGCAACTTCGGAGAGTCAAATATACACTTTGATTACCTTGCCTGAGCTGCAGAGCAGTGTGATTCTTGCAGACTCGAGTTTGCTGCCTCTCCGTACATCCTGAAAAAGCTATTAAAGACAATATTTGATATTAAAGTTAAGATGTTGCAAAAAACTTCTGTCAATTATCAAAGACAATAGAGAACATCCAGAATTAGATTTTAACAAAACAAATTCAACACAGAGAGCCGTGTATTGGCTATAAAAGACAATATAGAGCATCCCGTATTGGCTATCAAAGACAATATAGAGCATCCCGTATTAGCTATCAAAGACAATATAGAGCATCCCGTATTGGCTATCAAAGACAATATAGAGCATCCCGTATTAGCTATCAAAGACAATATAGAGCATCCCGTATTGGCTATCAAAGACAATATAGTGCATCCCGTATTGGCTATCAAAGACAATATAGAGCATCCCGTATTAGCTATCAAAGACAATATAGAGCATCCCGTATTGGCTATCAAAGACAATACAGAGCATCCCGTATTGGCTATCAAAGACAATATAGAGCATCCCGTATTGGCTATCAAAGACAATATAGAGCATCCCGTATTGGCTATCAAAGACAATACAGAGCATCCCGTATTGGCTATCAAAGACAATATAGAGCATCCCATATTAGCTATCAAAGGCAATACAGAATACCTTGTATTAGCTATCAAAGGCAATACAGAATACCTTGTATTAGCTATCAAAGACAATATAGAGCATCCCGTATTGGCTATCAAAGACAATATAGAGCATCCCGTATTAGCTACCAAAGGCAATACAGAATACCTTGTATTAGCTATCAAAGGCAATACAGAATACCTTGTATTAGCTATCAAAGACAATATAGAGCATCCCGTATTGGCTATCAAAGACAATATAGAGCATCCCGTATTAGTTATCAAAGACAATACAGTGCACCCCGTATTAGCTATCAAAGGCAATACAGAATACCTTGTATTAGCTATCAAAGGCAATACAGAATACCTTGTATTAGCTATCAAAGACAATATAGAGCATCCCGTATTAGCTATCAAAGACAATATATAGCATCCCGTAATGGCTATCAAAGACAATATAGAGCATCCCGTATTGGCTATCAAAGACAATACAGAGCATCCCGTATTAGCTATCAAAGACAATATAGAGCATCCCGTATTGGCTATCAAAGACAATACAGAGCATCCCGTATTAGCTATCAAAGACAATATAGAGCATCCCGTATTGGCTATCAAAGGCAATACAGAATACCTTGTATTAGCTATCAAAGGCAATACAGAATACCTTGTATTAGCTATCAAAGACAATATAGAGCAACCCGTATTGGCTATCAAAGACAATATAGAGCATCCCGTATTAGCTATCAAAGACAATACAGTGCACCCCGTATTAGCTATTAAAGGCAATACAGAATACCTTGTATTAGCTATCAAAGGCAATACAGAATACCTTGTATTAGCTATCAAAGACAATATAGAGCATCCCGTATTAGCTATCAAAGACAATATATAGCATCCCGTAATGGCTATCAAAGACAATATAGAGCATCCCGTATTGGCTATCAAAGGCAATACAGAGCATCCCGTATTAGCTATCAAAGGCAATACAGAATACTTTGTATTAGCTATCAAAGACAATACAGTGCATCCCGTATTGGCTATCAAAGACAATATAGAGCATCCCGTATTGGCTATCAAAGACAATATAGAGCATGCCGCATTATATATCAAAGACAATATAGAGCATCCCGTATTAGCTATCAAAGGCAATACAGAATACCTTGTATTAGCTATCAAAGACAATAGAGCATCCCGTATTGGCTATCAAAGACAATACAGAGCATCCGGTATTGGCTATCAAAGACAATATAGAGCATCCCGTATTGGCTATCAAAGGCAATACAGCACACCTTGTATTAGCTATCAAAGACAATACAGAACACCTTGTATTAGCTATCAAAACAATACAGAATACCTTGTATTAGCCATCAAAAATAATATAGAATAGCCCGTCCTTAAATAAAAAAACAAACTGAAAATGCTTATATGTAATAGGCGTAAAATAATATGTTTGGGTTTCCTTTCGATCCATGAATATTTACGGCTACAGAGAAGCGACCTGTTGAGGTATAACTCTTCCATTTCCATTGGTCCGTGATGTAAACAAATGTGCTACTTCATACATACCCAGCATGCAGCAGATGTGATGAAAACTTTTTGCCCGGGTTAAATTTGATTCTAGGATAATAACAATCAAACAAAGTCAACTCGACACGGCATAATTCTTTTCAACGCACTTTTCTCGTAATATGGCAGGCTACCACTAATATCTACAGCCGTGTATTAAAAAGACAATACTATCCGCCATCTTGTAAACATTCTAAGCAACACTAATATCCCAATACGCACCGGTCTAACAACTGATGACGTCATTAGGCAATCGATCTATTTTCACACATTTTCCAAAGTTTAACATTACCGAGAGGTCCTTTCAAAGCAAGTATGAATTCCTCTGTCTTTATAAATCATATTAACTAAGCCAAACTTACTTCATAAAAAAGTTTAAATTGAATAATGACCAAGTCCGTCAAATCGACCATACCATAAATTCAATTGTGAATAAAGATAACTTAATAATATAAGTTTTAAAAAATGAGTCAAAATAGAAATGTACGTTTTGAATTAGACATTATTGGTTTGAGTAATAATATAAGTTTTAAAAAATGAGTCAAAATAGAAATGTACGTTTTGAATTAGACATTATTGGTTTGAGTAATAATATAAGTTTTAAAAAATGAGTCAAAATAGAAATGTACGTTTTGAATTAGACATTATTGGTTTGAGTTGAAACTCACGTGAGTAATGATGGTCATCCACTGGAGCTGGCTCGAAATGAACAGCAACCATGTCCTATCATAACAAGACACAAATTGAGTTCATTATCAACTTTCATAACACATTTAGAATAAATCCTATCGAAAAGAGCTAAATGTGAGCCAGTAGGCCTATAGAGGTGAGATCCAGTCATATTTCCCCGTAGTCATGGGAAGCACATTTTAGCTTCGGTCACAACCCAACGTACGTGTCTTCAATATTTCCACAGGGAAAATCTTCTTGTCTAAAATAACGATGGATACAAGTTTTTAATTTTGTTAAAAAGAGATACATCATTTAGACCTTTATACGGCTTCATAAGTTGTTGTAAATGTGTGGATAATTTTGTTTTATAAAACAATGGTTATTGTCTTTTAAACATGTACGTATTTTTTTCTGCAAAGCCAGGGTCTCTATGTTTTGATTTGTTATCACCGAGGAAGAGAGATGAGCAAGGAAAAGAGTACGTCACTCGGACAAAACAAGAGTCAGTGCGTCCTATTCTCGTAAGAGTGCATGCACGTTAACATGCGTGTTATTAATTTATAGCTGGGACGCGGCGAAAGTTCTGCATGCATTAAAACTTTTATAGCAGGTCTGCCTACTACCAAGTCCGTACTTAGACGGTATTCACCACGCACGAATAGCTAAATTTTGTCCACATTTTTACGCTTTGATAGCACGCACTTGCAAGCACAGCGGGTTGTGGTCGCCGCTTTAGTTTCATCCTCCTGAGCAACGGTTGAAGCAAAAAAAAAGATTTGCATTTGTAACTCTAGGGTCATCAAAAATTTATCCGGGTTTTCTTGTTTCTTTTATCTGTTAGAGGGGGATAACTCCATTTCCTCTTTTGGGGATCGATGTCTTGAATTCCGGAGAGATTCGGCAGTCCAGTTCTGCTGATAACAATGAGATGTGAGATTCCAATTTCCATTACCGGTCCTAGATATGTGATTTTAATCTGGTGCTGAGTACGAGATTCGGGAACTCACAAATCCAACACTTATCTCCGGATTCCACAAGTCGATAAATCGAATACAGGATATCCTGCTAAGAACTGGATTTGGGATTCAACAGTCGGAGTTCGCAACATACATGTAGTATCTTAGGACAACGTCTCTGGGACCGCCACCTCTCATATCTTACATCAGAATCCAGAATCCAGTGCTTTTTTCGGAATTCAATACGACAATAAACCGAATCCAGAACCCCGGATCTTGTAGTTCGCTAAGGAGTTGAGATTCTAATGTTGCAGTTCACACCAACCTCCAGCATTCGAATTGCACATCTGGAACCGTCAATCAGGACTGAGACATCCGAAAGTAAAGACATCAATAAATCTAATCCAGTGTTTTGATGTGTGATTCAAACACATTATTTAGTATACACGGGATTCAGGTTTGGGATCCTGGGGCCGGCCGCACAAAGTTGTATTAAGCTTAACTCAGACTTAAATACGTCGCGTCACAAAGAGATTTGAAGGCCCGTTCTCACTTTGCCATTAATCGTATAGACCTGCAGGATGCGATTAAATGGATGCTTTTAATTGGTCGATACGATTTGTCAACCAATCAAATGCATCCATTTGAATTGCAGGCTACAAGTCGGTGCTACCAATCGCACAGTGAGAACGGGCCTTGATTGTGACGTTGTCTAGATAAGTCAGACTTAAGCCTAATTTACCTTTCTGAAACCGGTCCAGGGCTGGTACATACATCAGCCTCCTTGAAAAGCAATCTCTTAATGGTGGTATGTTCAACATTTACAGGTCTTGTTGGAGGAAATGCGCGTAAATAATTGTAGGGCGGAAATAATATTTCCATTAGCTTTGCATCAAATAAAGCTACACGTTTGGCCGATCCCCCGGACCGAGTTGTTCAAAAGTGTATTAGACTTAATACAGGTCTAAATGACGTCGCATAACAAAGAAATTCAATTGTGACGTTACAAAGTTAAGCCTAATACGCTTTTGAACAACCTGCCACTGAATGGCATAGAACTTAGGAATAGCTAAAATAATCTCTCATAAATATAACAGTAATGATTACTTACTCCTGCCGTATATTTCTGACGTCTTCGATTTACGGAACCCGAACTGCCTGAAACCGCCATTACATAATGTTTTATTATAAAATTAACTTCAAGAAGCTGACATCGCTAGTGAAAATATCGCTTTTAAACTCGCATTGAGTAAGTTTCCAAAGAAAAAATATCCAACACAGATAATGAAAAATAAATATTGCTACAAATTAACATAAAAAACCCTGATAGATGTTTTGGGTAGCATTTAAAGGTATAATTAAAAGTATAATTCAGTTAAATTGCGCCTCTCCACGTTAACTGGGTTTAAACGTCTCCTGTTCGAGCGGATGATAATTTCTCACGAATCGTCTGCAGACCGTTATACCGTAACGCCATTCAAACGAAATCATAGCGAAATGGGTAGAGTCGGTTGCAGTAAAATTGAATCCCCACTCTAAAATATTCAGAAAAAAATATTTTATTTTTCCTACACATGATCAACTTTACAAGTATAAATGAACTGACAATCTGGCAATAGTTTTGTACACCTAATAAAATTATAAAATAATATTTTTGGAAAATTATTTCCCAATATTTACAGCTCAAGTCATACCATATCAGAGCTTACTTGAAGTGAACTTCGTGTAGCACGGCACCAGGGTCAGATTGCACCAGACGATTCTTAAAAAATAATCGGCAGGGGCAAAACAAAGAGACTGACGTTTAAGCCGGATAAACGCCTCGCCACTGCCGATTCTTAAAAAACAATCGGCGAGGCGCGTAGCCTCGGCATTTATTCTGTACAGAAAAGATCGAACTCTGAAGGGTAGGCCTACCGGATAACCTTTTCGCATACGGCAATAAGTTGAGACGTCCACTCAGAAGTGAGAGGGATTTGAAGCCGGAACACATCGACAGGAGGTTCGTACCAGTATTTGCCAGAGTATATGACTCTTTTGGCTAAGCCACAGAGACCCATAACTTTAATAGTCGACAAACGTTTATTAAAAAAAAATATTAGAGTAACCATAAATGTTTTAATGTCCTCTCACCGTCTGGATTCTGGGGTGGCTGGATCATTGGGTAGCTTGTTTCTCCCTTTTTAATACTGTCTGACTTTGATAGATTTTTCTTCTCGTCGTTAATTGTCTTGAGAACAAAATAAAATGACAGGCATTGCAACTGATTGTTAATATGATTACATGCAATTGTGCGGATGAAAATGGTTATAACGACACACTCGCCTCAAATATCCAGAGTACTGTTTACATTTAAAACAGCCGACGGTTTTCTGTATTTTCCCCAGACCGAAGAAATTATGAACTTTCAATTTTGGCCAAAAATTCTAAGTTTTGGGATAATTTTGCATTAACAAATTAAAAAAGACTACGGCGGCGAGTGTGCCTTGTTACAACGCTTGATGAAAAATCGACGCTTAATGAAATTTTGTTCCTCTAAGCGTCAGAACGCAAACAGCTATTCCACGCTTAATGAAAATTGTTTATTAAGCGTCGACTTTTAATAAAAAGATTTTTTTCTCGCAACGCTTAAAGTGACATGAGCTGCCAAAATTCACTTTTTTCATAATTTCCGATCGTCACAACAGTAAGATGCTTGGCAGGCCATTGAAAAACTATATGATTGGCGAAAATCTTTACAGTATGTGGCCTATGCAGACCGAAATAGTGTTCGAAAAGTAAACAAAATGTGTATAACCGGGACGACCATTCATTCATTCTAAGCCAACTTTAGTTCAAAACAATACTTCATCGTTCATTCTCGAGACTAGAAGCACTAAAAAGCTTCTGAATTATGTCTTGAGAAAAATAGCCGATAATTTCAACATTCTGTTTTTACGTGAAAATATCAACATTTTGGCAACTCATGCCACTTTAATAGCAAATATTTTTCATTAAGCGTCAAGAGCACCCATTTCAAACATTCCACTATACGCTTAATGAAAAATCATTTCTAACTTGTGAGTTTCTCTCGGATCTTCAGTTGGTAGATCGCTGGACACTAAAAGATATCTCCTCCAATGCTTCACAGGTTCGAATGGCAGGTTCGAATGGATTCACAGGTTCGAATGGTATTCAATCTGCTCATATTTTCTTGTTGGTTTCTTCTTCGATCAGGGGCCTTTGTGGCTCAGTAGGTAGAGTGCTGGACGCTCAACCCAAACAGCCTTCCTCCAATGGGTCGCGGGTTCAATCAATCAGCATTCCACAAATGGTGTGATTTTTTTAGGTGGGCGAAAGAAGGAGACCCCGACCTCCCGTTTGTGTTTGACTTTAATTCCACTTACTTTCGAATGGAATAAGAAATCTCCGACCTGAATGCGATTGGAACCCACGACCAGTGTGACAATCCGCTTCATATCGTTCAATTTGTAGAGATTGGCCTTGGATCAAAATATAGAAGCATTTTTCACTTAGCGTAAGGTGGAATGTTTGAAATGGGTGCTCTTGACGCTTAATGGATAATTAAGCGTCGAAAAGCTGTTTGTGTTCAGACGCTTAATGAAAAAAAATCATTAGGCGTCGATTTTTCATTAAGAGTTGTAACAGAGCCTTTATATACGTATGTGTACCGATGGTGAAATTCAGAAGGTTAAATAACTTGAAATACTGTACAGAGTACGTACAATTGTATTGCGTTGTTATAGAAAAGTCGTAAATTTCTTTCTGGTAGATATAGTTTAGCCTATAAATTGCACTGTTGAAGAAAACTAACCTATACTTTTCAAACTGTCATGAATGATATATTCATGATATTGTTTTCAAAGGATCTTGAAATTGTCCTCGAATATCCCGATATGATATGAAATGTGTTAATGATTTAAGAATTGTTGAGTTAAAAGAGGGACGATTTGTCCTCTCCAATACACAACTCTTCCTTCCAGAGAAAAACGTAGATCTTATCCATAGTGTTGCATATCCGATAATACGGGATAATCGCAAATGCAGCCAAGGACATAGTCGCAATCGTGTGTCTCTATCCTGTTTTACGTACTCGCCTGTCAGGTAGAGCCACACATTAAACCGCCATTATAAGGGTGAGATAACTCGTGTAACCTCATTAGACCAATTTTTATGCTATGCTTTACAAAGAGCGATTTAACAGTTTAACAATGGATTTTGAAGAAATCAACTGGTTAGTGAAAAGAGGAATGTTTCAAAGATATAATAGGTAGTTGAGATTAAGGATAGTTAAGACATAGCTTAAATCTGCAACGCGAATTTCTCCGACATATTTCATTTAAAAGCTGTAACTAGCATGGACATAGTAATGAAGATGTTGACTGGCAAGTAAGTAACACGGTATATAGAGGTACACGAGTTCCGCTATGAAGGAGTGATGTACAACGTTTTGGCAACATGAGTTTCGCGACAGTCAAAGGAACGGCTCCCGGGGCTTGTTGTAGGCTAGCCGCACACATGTATCTCATCTTGTTTTAGTTGCTTGCCGGTCAGGAAGAACAACACATTAGGCCCCCATTATAGTGTTGGGCTCGATCGACATACTTTTCAAACCTTAACAATCACTTGATGCGATGAATCAATAAGAAATGAAAATTGAAATTTGACGTTCAATTTTTGTTTCTCTCTTTTCAACACGCAAATTAAAAATAGAAAAATGAGGGCCATTTTCCAATTTTCGATTTCCCTTTTCACTCTTCAGATGCCTCCGTGGCTCAGTAGATAGAGCGTTGGACACTCAATCCGAACAGCCTTCCACCAATGAGTCGCGGGTTCGAATCCCACTCAGTCCAAAAAAAAAAATTGGGTTTTCACTCGAACGACCTATGTGGGATGGTTGTCAGTTACCAACGGAAGGTCGTGGGTTTCCTCCGGGCATAGAGCCCGATTTCCTCCCACAATAAATAATCTTGAGCGCGGCGTAAACCACCAAACAATCAATCATTTCACTCTTCATGAAACGAATATTGAAAGTTTTAACTTTCGTCAATGAAACACACTGCGCAAGTCACAAACCAGCAAAGCAAAGAGCAATACGCATCTACGCGACTTTCTCTAAAACAAAGGCTCTTAAAACAAGGACTGCTTTACTAAAATCATAGGAGTAAGATTTCCAAGACCTAAAACATCCGAGTAAGGCAGGTACGCCACAGTTTAGCATTAAGATTGGCCCTGAAACCACACTATTGGTGATGTGTCCAAAAAATGTGGCTAATCAAAAGTCAAATTCACGATTTCGTCATCAGAATTAGCCGCACACATGTGTCTCATCCTGGTTTACTTGCTTTGCCGGTCAGGAAGATACATCAGTTTGCGAGTATTAGACTCTATTAAGGAGACAGAAACCATCAAAGGTTTTGTTAAAATCGCTTAATGTGCCTCGCTATTGGCTTCTTCACACCCAGAAAGTACATTTTTCTAAATTCAGCTTGTTCATTCTTAGAGCCATGAAACACGGACTATGGCGCAAAAAGAAACATACATGCATCACCATGGTTACCGTCAAACTAAAGACGACAGGAAACTGCATGGCATGAAACTATATTTAATAGATTGCATATATAATGGTACATTTTTATTCTGTGTTAATTCCTTTCTCCGCTCTTCGTTTTTTTCTCTAATTTTGTTTTATTTTGCTCAAGAAAAAAAAGGAGGTCGGGGGGGGGGGGGGGCTTACCCTCTGGACACCCCCCTTTATCCGCCTATACTATTTGCGATATGCTTCACAAGGGGTGTTGATGTTTAAGACTAATTAAAGGCCAAAGTCACGATTTTTTTATCAGAATGGGATCATTAGACTCTAGGAAGACAGGAACATTCAAAAGTTTTATTAAAATCACCCATTGCTCCTCGCGATTCGCGATGTACTCCACAAGGGAGGTTGTTGTTGACCAAGGGCTAATTAAAAGTCAAATTCCCAATTACTGCATCAGAATGTGTTTCTGTCAAATTTCACAAGAAATCGTGAGTTTGACCTTTGATTAGCTTTAAAACACCAACATCCCTTGTGGAGCACATCGCCAATAGCGATGCACATATTGCGATTTTATTAAAACTTTTGATTGTTTCTAACTCCTCTTAGTCTATTGAACACGCCGATTAAGAAATTGTGAATTTGACCTTTAATTAGCCTTAAAACACCAACATTCTATGAGGGGCACATCGCCAATAGCGTGGTTTCAGGGCCAATTTCAATGCTAATCTATGGCGTAACTGCCTTTACATGGGTGTTTAATGTCCTGGAAATCGTACTCCTATGATTTTTATAAAGTAGTCCTTGTTTTAGGAGTCTTTGCTTTAAAGAAAGTGTTATTTGGTGTCCCACAAGGGCCGTAAGTTTTGCTCTAGCCGGCTTGCTTCACAAGGGCTGTTCGCTTTGGTGGTTTGTGACTTGCGCAGTTGTGTTTGGGGACTGACTTCGGGCAATTGAAACATTGACAAAGGTTACAATTTTCAATATTCGTTTCGCGTAGAGCAAAAAGGCAAAATGAAAATTGAAAAATGACCGTCATTTTTCAATTTTTTATTTGTGTGTTGAAAACATAGAAAACAAAAATTGAAAATTGAACGTCAAATTTTAATTTTCACTTCTTCTTTTCAAATTGTAGAAAATGAAAATGAAAATGAAAAATTGAACTTTAAAATGGTCATTTCCAACTTTCATTTTGCAATGTCAAGAAATGAAAATAGAATTAACGAACGTTACAGGGGCCAGCTGCCAAATAATGCCTTTGTTAAAGTAAAGCGTGCCACTGTCAGTTAGGGTCGTGCGCATAAAGGTCGGAGGAAGCCTCTTAAAAAAATCCCGTCATTTGGGAAACAGCCAACGAGCTGTGGATCACGTAATACGTGGTAGCTGTAAGAGGAGACTTTTAAATCTGTCTGACAATTTTTATACTGTTTTTACAAAGAGGGATTTAGCAGATTAAAAACGAAATTCGAGGAATTCAACGGGTACAATAAAAAGAGAATGTTTCTTCATTGTAAAACTTCGTGTTTTCGTATTTTTGGTTGGTTTTTTGACGGTCTGTGCTCAACAGAAAACAGCCAAACGGGTAGTTTTACGCTACTTGTACCGGTAGTTGCGTCTTTGTATGTTTATGTTGTCATGGCCGATTGTCTATGTATGAGTATATGTAACTCAGTGAACACTGAATAATAAGGTGTTTCTTGTTTCTTACGAGACCGAGAAACGACAAGACCGGAATGTCAAGCTGAACTATAGCTAGTTCTTAGGTTTTGAACTCTTGGTTAATTCTATCACGCCGAAGCGAATTTATATTGGTCTGTTGTACCTCCCAGTCTAGCATAAAGGGAGTACTAGTCAGCTTTAACTATAACGTTTTCTTGTCTATGCTTGACAAGACAAGTGTAAATAAGTAAACACGAAGTTTAACAAGGAAGAAACGTCGTAATCTCTTTCTTTGAGTCTCTCTCTAATTTCACGCTAAATAATAGATAACGATTGGCACAAACCAGGCGGTTCTTGTTTCCTTATTCTTGAATTTTTTTTTATTTTCGCCTACGTTTTTTTGCTTGGGCCAAAAGCGTAGATACGAAAACACCAGATTTTACCTTCGGGTTTTCGCTGTGATTTAACCAAGTAAAACGCGAGAGTACGAAATGGCACGAATCAGCCATCATATAATAACGAGTCTAGGCCCATATTTCATGTAGTATCCCGTTTTAGACGCACATCAGACTTTCAATAAACTGGGTTACGTCGCTGACAGACCTAATATCTATCTGATTGTAAACACTGATCTAACCCATCAATCATAGTCTCCGCTGATCCAGGGTTGTTTTGTCCTAATTACATAATTGTCCTAGTTCTCCAGAGCTACTGTTAGAGTTTTATGTTTGTACTGTTCAGATAGACGTGTTTTGATCTTTCAAACATAAGACGTTAGTTGTAAAAGGCCAATTTTAGTCTACGTGTGACTTGTGATAACTGTGATATGAATAAAACCTTTAAACTATGATTGTTAAGTCATTTAAAAAAAGTTAATACCATAATACCAAAAAAAACACACAGTCCGCTTAAGCGCCTTGCCATGCTATTTTGCCTAATATTATGGGCGTTGTAGGTGACTGGGGCATACATTTGTGACAGGCGTAAATTACACCAGCTTTGTAAAGCTGTAGACAGGGTGTAAAGGAAAGACCATAGCTGAGGCATGTAGTGTTCGTTTTGCTAAGGCAGCTCCCAAGAGGATTGTTACCTACAATTTCCTATCTGGCTTAAGTCGAGATGTTCATTGAAAAGACCAGTATGCCGCGTATAAGTAGGTTAATGTACCTTGTGTACAAATAGTGTACATAAAACTTAGTAGGGGAATATGGCTCTAGATCAGCCGAGATGAGTGTATGCTATATGGGGCAGTTAAGCAATGAAACGAACAGATTACCTTTTGCATGTCGTGTTGGCTCGGTCTCACGTCACTCAGGCCAGCTGCCTGTGATTGATAATGTATACCTGGTCGATGAGCGTCAGTTGTTTCCCTGGACGAGTTGATTCCCGAAGTGTAGACGATCGCTGCAATAGACAAGACTATAGCAACAGAGGAAATGGATATTGAAACCACCACTAAAATCCGGATTTTTAGAATACCTCGGTTGATGCTTTTTTCCGCATCACACTGATCACAAAGACGTTGTGATTCGTTGTTCTCTGAGATACTTTCTTCTAATTTCAAAGGTCCCGCTTCAAAGTCCATGTTTTTAGAATCGCCCAACACCATTGTTAGCCTACTTTAAGAACGATTTTGTTGATTTTAGTAGCTATGTTTTGATTTCACATTCTACGGTATCGATAGAGCTTTTTAAAAGAGACAAAAGATCTATCCTATCTAGATTTTGCCCAAGGACACAACTCCCCAGTTTTTTTTTAAAAAGCCTAATCGTCTGTCTTGGCATTTCACTCTACACATGAAGTCTAGAGTATTTTTTTATCAGGTAATTATTAAATATCTCAAGTTGTATTGATAGAAACCGTGACGAAATATGATTGGCCCTCTGTATTTTACGCATGCGTATAATCTTGCAAGGTTACTTTCATTTTCCCTATACACTGAACGCTACACTTGATGTCTGTCAAGACAAGCCGAGGCCACACCACGCCTACAATTATTAAATTTCAATACACGACTCCAAAGTTTGTTACGTGTATCTGTAATAGCCAACGGGAATGCGGCTTCATTTAAACGTCTCCTGTAAGGTCACCCTATTGTTTGAGCGGACGAATATTTTTCACAAATCGCCTGCAGACTCCAGCAAGTAACAAAATTATTCAAATGTGAATGATTTACCACTCATGCACATTGGAAACGAACAACAGCTGCTTCTTATGAAGAGTGATGTTTGTCTTATAAAAGGGGATCACGGCCGGTTTGTCTTAATGGAGCGCTTTAAGGATTCAGTTTGTTGGATATGTACGATTTTAAATAAACGAGTAAATAAATGCGAATTATTTGCAATTGGAGACACAATTTGTAGATTTTTTAAATACAATAAATATTTTAATTCAATAAAAAAAATATTCAAATATTCGTATTTTATCAAATTGCTCAGTTGAGAGAAGCCAATATAACTAGACGTGAAGATTTAAGTCAAATTTAAAACAAAGCAGACTTGTTTTATATGGTGTGTAGCGGAACAAAGACTGTTTTATCGGAAGAAAATCGGATTTATGCAGGGAAAGGGCATCTAACTTTTTGGTCAAATTAATACCTCACTTAAACGCTTTCCTTCGTTAAAAAATTCGTTGTATCGTAACGCCATTCAAACGAAATCATAGCGAAATGGGTAGAGTAGGTTGCAGTAAAATTAAATCCCCACTCTAAAATATTCAGAAAAAATATTTTATTTTCACCACACATGATAAACCTTACATAAATAAATGAACTGACAATCTGGCAATATTTTTGGACACCTAATAAAATAATATTTTTAGGAAAATAATTTCCCAATATTTACAGCTCAAGTCATACCATATCAGAGCTTACTTGAAGTGAACTTCGTGTAACATGGCACCAGGCTCAGGTTGCACCAGACCATTCTTAAAAAATAATCGGCAGGGGAAAAACAAAGAGACTGACGTTTAAGCCGGATAAACGCCTCGCCACTGCCGATTCTTCAAAAATAATCGACAGTAGCTCGGCATTTATCCTATACATAACGCGTGTCCTTTATGATACACGTATCAATAAGAAGCCTCTTTTTAACACAATTAGAAACTTATCTCCATGGTTATTTTAGACAAGAAGATTTAGCCTCACAAATATGACTCTAGATCAGCTGAAATGATTGTATGCTATATGGGGGAGTTAAGCGACGAAACGAACAGATTACCTTTTGCATGTCGAGTTGGCTCGGTCTCCTGTCACTCAGGCCAACTAACTGCCTGTGATTGATGTATACCTGGTCGATGAGCGTCAGTTGTTTCGCTGGACGAGTTGATACCCGAAGTGCAGACGATCGCTGCAATAGACAAGGCTATAGCACAAGAGGAAATGGATATTGAAACCACCACTAAAATCCGGATTTTTAGAATATCTCGGTTGATGTTTTTTTCCGCATCACACTCATCACAAAGACGTTGTGATTCGTTGTTCTCTGAGATACTTTCTTCTAATTTCAAAGGCCCCGCTTCAAAGTCCATGGGGGGCCTCCGTGGCTCAGTAGGTAGAGCGTTGGACGCTCAATCCGAACAGCCTTCCACCAATGGGTCGCGGGTTCGAATCCCACTCAGTTCAAAAATTGGAAAATTTTCTGACTGGGGTTTCACTCGAACGACCTATGTGGGATGGTTGTCAGTTACCAGCGGAAGATCGTGGGTTTCCCGGTTTCCTCCCACAATAAAACTGGCAACACCGCCATATAAGTGAAATCACCATTAATCCTAGGTCGGCCAGAACGTTGACGATCAGCTGTTGAACCGGAAATTTGGTGTCAAAACCGAGAATAGAATTTGCATCTTCAAAGGTAGTGGGATGGATGGATGGACGTTTTACACTTCACTCATTTTTTTTTTCGCATGTATGAATTGCCAGGATTAATGGAGGACACTCAGAAACCAGGCATAATCTATACCCCTCCCCAAGGAAACCCTGACCTTTCGCTGGTTCCTGGTGACCATTCCATTTACATCGTTCATGACCCCCTGAGTGATCGAGAATTTACCTCGCACATTAAGTGTCACAGTAAATTCCGGATTATTTAAGAAAGACATCTACTTAGTACACAGCAAATCCACACTAAATCGAATTATTATATTAAACAGCCCCCCCCCCCTCCTGTCAAGTTTAACGTTATAATTTAAACTAGGGCACCATGCTACACTACAGAACTAGGCTTACACAGAAAATTGCTATAATAGAAAATACAAACCCCCGTCTTCGGTCTCGACTTGAAGAAGTTTATCTCTAACTATTTTGTGGTTAAGTGTAATTTTTTCTCTACACCTGTCTTGTATATAATGCATTGCATTGGCAGCACTACCGATTGATTGATTGATGTTTTACGCCGCACTCAAGACGTTTTCACTTATATGGCGGCGTTGCCAGGTTTAGTGGGAGAGGAAACCGGGCTCATTGTCCGGAGGAAAAGCCACGACCTTCGGCGAGTACTGAGCAACTCTTCCACATACGACGATCGAGTGAAAAATCCACTCTGAATTTATTTAATTTGTAGGCCTATTTGGTCGGAGTGGGATTCGAGCCCGCGTCGCATCGATGGAAGGTCTGTGTGGGACTGAGGGACGATCCCTAGCCCACTGGACCACCGAGTTCCCGGCAGCAATGCCGAAGACCTTGCAGTAGGTCGACTGCTTTGTCTCGATCTTAACTTTTTCGGTGTTGAGGCTTTAATAGGAGCTTCAGACTTTCTTTTTTTGGCAGCCTACATTCGTTAATTGTTTGTGAAATGCTTATAACAGGATCGATGATACCCAATATTTGTTAAATATGTCATTTTTCTCTCTGACCACAATGATTTCGTCTGTGTCTAGAAGTGCCCATTCTGATTTGATTGGATTTATTCACCAGATAAAATAATATTACAATTGGTATAGGCCCTATTCATTTATATTTGTGGTCTGGCGGGAATAAAACCCCAAGGGGCTTATTGTATCCTGTTTAAATTGAAGTCTATCGAACAAATTTTGACAGCTCCATCTAGTTCTAGTGAAAGGCAATTCAACTTCATTTCCCCTGCTTTGTGTGTGTATTATACGGGAATAAGTACTTGAGTTTCCATCCGATCGCTATACAATCTTGCCGTCATTCTGTATGTTTACAAACTATTGTTTAGATCGGAAGTAGAAAATTCAGCGATCTGATTGGCTTGTTCAAAAATTATACCGCCAGAAACGGATAAGTAGGTCACAAACGTTAAAGATAGGTCAGAAACATAAATCGATATTCAGTTAAAGATATCTTATAAACGCCGAGGTTTTGCATGGACGAACTTTTTTTTATATATTCTTTAGTTAATCGTTTTTCCAAGGACAGCCCGAATCTCCCGCATGCCTCCTCGTTTACTTCAGTTCAAATTAACTTGGGCAATGAGCGAACACAAGTTGACCTATGAGAGGCGCGCTTTCGTATTTTCTTGATAAACATATTGCTCGGACTCGTAGCGCGGCTCTCATAGATCAACTTGTGTTCGTACATTGCCCAAGTTAACTTGAAGGAAACGAGGAGGCGAGCGGGAGATTCGGGCTGTCCTTGATGATGATACAACACAAATGTGAGTGTTTGAACGCTTTTTTTCGATGAAACGGCGAACTAAAAGATCGAATTGAATGTGTGTAAAGTTTGGGCCGGTTGCGTTGTTTAAAATTAGGAGAAATTTAGCGAAATAGTGTTGTTTCAGTAAATCGACATTTTCCAAGATGGCTGCCCCTCAAACTCTGTTGGTCACCCATCATCATATACTTTGACCACAGAGTTTGGAGATCCCCAACTAATGATTATATTGTCACTTAAATTGTTTGATGATATTCCATATATCATGTTTATTTGGTCAAAGTGAGCGAGTGGTTCGGCCAGCGCTGCGAGGTATTATTGTGTCGACCTTGACCTTCGTGGCAGGCTTTTCGCCTGTGTTGTTTTGATTTCTTTCCAAGGCAACCTGTTGTGGTATTTAGTGCTCACACGTTGTAACCATATTGTTTAATGCAGCTTAGCTAATTTGTACGTTAACTGTAATGCATGATATATGACCAAATGCAACAACAACAAAACGTCAAACTTAGGATACTATGATATGCAACAGACAACATTTTGGGACATTTGGTTGTCATAGAAACGGTTGCTATGGGGCTAAATCCTGGTTTTGAAGGTTGTATAGTAAATCGAATTGTGCAGGAAATTTAGAAGTCTGAAATAAAAAATGAAGAGGTACCCTTTTAAAGAATCTATAGACGGATTTTATATCAAAAGTGTTAAGGAAGAAAGACCTTGATAACAAATATATGTCGGAAATGTACCGAATAAGGAAATATGCTGAATTGACTTTCCATCTGTTTCCATAATTTTTGGAAATTCATTAGACACTTCTGGTAATATAAAGCAAATTTATTGTATTTCGCTTCTCAATTGTCTCTTTCGTCTCCCTGCACAAAACAGTAGTTTTCGGGCACCACTTTTGCCCGTGGCTGCACGTTAAAACCCGAAAGAATTACCTCCCCTGATTGACCTAGAATCATCGTGTAGGCGCTCATGCAATGTCAAAGAAAATGCAGCAGGCACGTTGCAAGAGGTTTAAATATATATTTAATCAAGAAGAATCAAAGACATATTAGTTTTGAAACCGTGAATACAGTTTTCTACACCAACCATAGAACTAAAACAGCTATATGCACCAACAAACATCAGTACACAGTGTGACCTACATACATGTAGCTAACAGCGGAGCTAGGCAAAAGGGGGTTCCTCTTACTATAGGCGACGACTAGCGGCGAGTCGGCTGCCGCTTTCCTTGACAACGTTGAGTGCAATGAACTATATGCGTGGAACGGAGGTCACGTGGTGCTTGATATGCTTCGAATGCCGCCATTACTAGGAGATAGTGGAGCGTCCATCCAGATCTGTTCTGCACGCGCTTATCAACTGTCAATGGCGGCACATTTTACAAAGTCCGATCCAAACCAGCCAATGAGACGTGTCCATTCCACGCATATAGTTCATTGGTTGAGTGCACGTAACTGTTGTTTTAGGAACTATTCGCCCTAAGATACCTGCTAACTTCCACAAAAGTGACAAGAGAGCGGACGTAGTTGACCCAAATTGCGCATGCTCCTCACAGCTTCTTCTGGCGGTGCCGAACAAACGACCCGTGACGTTTGTAAAATTTGAGATCTGTCACTGGTGCAGGGAGGAAGTAGGTCATGACTGAAGATATATGAGTGACGTATTTCTAAGACGCCAAACAGATTAACTGGTCGTTTAAATGTTTTACTACGGCGGTTACGTCAGGTTGAAAGCCAGCGGACTTCGAAACAAAGAAGGGGCCTCCGTGGCTCAGTAGGTAGAGCGTTGGACGCTCAATCCGAACAGCCTTCCATCAATGGGTTGCGGGTTCGAATCCCACTCAGTCCAAAAAATTGGAAAATTTTCTGACTGGGTTTTTACTCGAACGACCTATGTGGGATGGTTGCCAGTTACCAGCGGAAGGTCGTGGGTTTCCTCCGGGCATAGAGCCCGGTTTTCTCCCACAATAAAACTGGCAACGCCGCCATATAAGTGAAATAATCTTGAGCGCGGCGTAAAACACCAAACAATCAATCAATCGAAACAAAGATTGACTGCATAAGGGAAAGTTTACCACTTTACAGCGGCGTGGTCCTTCTTCGTGGTCTATACTATCGCAATGCAGTGGTAAATATTTTATTCTTTACTTATTTGTTGTGAAATTTGTGCCGCCATTTTTTCGGCGGGACAATTTTAAAAATATCGTTTTTCCATTATGGAAGTAATCTAGGCTATGACGAATACGGAAAAAAATCGACAGAGCCCAGATTTCTCGGCTAGAAGCATCCCATCACATTTACCGGTCCTGCTAAAGTCCGAACGAGGTTAAAGTCGAATGGATATAAAGTAAACCCCAATGAATCGAAGCAGTGCTTGAGCGATCAGGACGCCTACAGTTTACAGAAGTAGGTGAAATATAAATTCAAACGTAATAAAGTAATCAACACGCGACTAGACAATTTATGGGATGTGGATCTGGCAGATGTTGCTGTAAAGATGAACATTGTGACTTGCAAACTCGCCGCGAAAAATCCAGACTACTATTCACATTAAAAATGTGGACGGTTTTCTGTATTTTTCCCCAGACAGAAGAAGTTAGTAGCTTCCTATTTTGACCTTTTTGTATTTTTAATTGGAAATAAAAACATTGGATTTTTACGTACCAATAATGTAAACAAATAAACTCAAAACCTGGGCATGCGCACAAGCACCATACGCAAACTAATGGTACGGTATTGTTTTAGGGACCTTTTCAGAGGAGACAAAGATTTGGTTCGAGGGACACAACTAGCTTGCCGACAAACTTAAATATTAACTAGGCCGTCCAGACAAACAGGCATAAAATGAGATTAATCCAACACTGAAGCTGCTCCCAGTTCTGCTCGTGTAAATTGACTTTCTTAACAAATACCAGGAAAGTCTCTAACAGATCACCCACTGTTAAAACAAGAAACAGTTGTTATCTGCTTTGATAGTTACGTTTAAAAAACATATGAGATAACGTTCAGTCCATTCGAATTGTTTGTAGTTGTCGTGATTTTTTTTAAATGTATGCCCATTGTATCTCCCAGTTGTTTTAGCAATGATTTAGGTGTTAATATGCCATTTATAATGCGACCTAAAGAAATATCATAGGTTTTGGCTTACTACAACCACCAGGGTATAAAGCTTTAAATGACATACCCATTTTATCACAACTAGAAACTTAAAAAAAACAAACTTAAACGGTAGCTTAAACTCAGTTACACTTGACGAAGACACCGGTACAGGTGCCGAAAGCTCGTGTTGTTCAAAACAACTTACTACGTGGTGATGTCTTAATTTTATCATTAGTATGGAACCCACGTTTAAAGAGAGTTTCAAACACTTCTTATAACTAGAAACTAGTCTCCATGGTTAGCTTAGTCAAGAAGATTGTCACTGTACCCGTGTGTATTAGTGTAACTAAACTACACTGTATATTAGATTCTTCCGTTATAAGATATTCTAAAACTTTACGTCGATTGTGAAACTAAGGGATTGGCGATGTAAAACAAAATTAAGATGTTATTTACTTTTTTAAAAATAATATATGGACAAATTAGAAAGTTGTAACCAGTGATTCTAGCCTTATCAACGGACTTAACAGAGCTTACTAGTAACATAGTCATAAAAGGAAGAAACGTGCATCCCGGTTATTCAAATTGTATTAATTTATTCACTTAAGTCTGCGGTTCTTACAATTTGTAGATTCTACCAATGGTTTTTCTTTCATCGGCAATGACTAAATAATTCAAAATCCTAGATATCTGAAAGTCATGAGAGAAATAGATTTACTTATTTTGGGAGATATATATAAGCGCGTGACACTTCATATGACCGTTTCGAATTTGTCATTTCCGAGAAATACGAAATGAGTCATAGAATAACGACATACTTTATTGACCTAGATTACACTGATATAGGTCTGCACAAGGTTACAGTGATGGCTTGAAGGACAACCCAGAGGGCTGTTATTATATACACAAAGAAAAAAGTTAAGCACCCCTTGGAAAGTCTGCCCTGGACTGATACAATCATTGGTGTAGGGAGATCGTTGGTAAACTGATATTGCAGAATCGATTGTGATCATAAAAGGGCAACCTTCTAGCGATAAGAAATCACCATTAATGGCAATAAGCTATACAATTTATTGAGGATATCGTTAGCGAAATCAAAAGTGCATTTTAACACAATAGAAAGATGCTTGTAAGTATTAAACTTCAGAGTCCATCTGGCATCACAAGGCGAACATATTGAAGTAAAAATGTCACGTTGAGTGTGTAGAAAACATACCTAGAGCAGAAGGTCAATAGCCTCCTTTAGTCCGACTTAAAGCTTCCAACCTGCGTCTCATCCCTCCAGTGAGACGCCGGATCTGTTGAACGGTCAACTGCCGTTACATACCGATGTAATGCGGCTTCCAATTCCAGCAGATTTTGTACAAGAGGCTTTGCAGTCATGAGAGATGTACCCCAATCGAGATCTCTTGCCATTCTACGAGGTCCTCAACACGGGACATGGCTCAAGAGCCATTGCCCTTCATTTTCGCGCACAGTGAACTGTAAGAAACCTGCTGAGAATTTATAATGTACATGATATTTAATTCTCTGTTCTACACTGTTCTCAAACATGTAACCATACAATAATAACCTGTATCGCAAGACCTTTGGCCCTTCATCAGCTCACAAATACATTCTAAAACAAGATGGCAGCGCCCATGGATATCAAAGCAAAATATGATATGGATGAGGGAATCGAGGTATTTTACATGTATTAGGAGTGTAGTAATAAATTTAGCAAAACCGATCATCGGCGGCTTAAACGTTATCTACCAGAATTTTATCGGATATCTCTCCACACAACCGTGTCAACTATCAGTGTCATGGGGTGCTTAACATTTATCCTTGTGTATAGTTTTAAAATACGTTTTGGTTTTTAAACGTTTATCACGTGAGTTCTCGGCCCACGGGCGTTTGTATTTGATGTGTTAGATTAAGTTGCACAAGACTTTAGTTGCTCAAAAGTCTTTTTACTAACCAGAACAAAAGCACGAAGCATTCATTGGTTTTCTTATAGGGCATTGATGTAAGGGTATCACGAAGCATTCATTGGTTTTCTTATAGGGCATTCACGCAGGGGTATTTATAGCAAAACAAATCTTGAATTTTTATGTATTGACCTCTCGGATCATTGAATTTCTACGAAACGAAACTAAGTAGCAAACCTGTTGTCAGTTTGCCAATCTATCTATATGAAAATACCATATGTGGTTATTAATAATACTTACGTGTAAAGAAAACTGATATAGAATATATATTTGTAAGTTACGAGTTCTTCATTTAAACATAATCATAGTTCATTGTTGTCGTAGATTTTGAAGTGACATCAGGTGGCAATATGTTTTTCCATGTATTTATTTTTTGTTGTTGAAATCACGAGTTAATTTTGAGAGTAGGAAGAGAGGAATTTTCGCTGCAAAACTATTGCACTAAGATTTAAAAATTAGTGTAGGGGACTTTCAAAATTTACCCAGCTTTTAATAAGAAGAAATCTTCTACATTTTTTAATTCGGCTTGAGTATTGTTCATACTGATTATCAATAATTTAATTTCTCATATTATATTATATCATATAATTATAAAATTGATATTTAGCGTATACTTTAGATAGCATGCTGTTGCTGTACAATATTAGTCGTAGTGGAAAATGAAAACCAATTTGTTTATCCTCGTAATATCACAATTTACGCCCACTGTTGGCTTGCTATCATAATTACCAATGCGTCATTACTTAAAAATAAATTTAGATGAGATCATTAATTTGTAGATGGCATAAAATAACATTTGAAAACTATGGTTCATGGGAGAGGAGAGAATGAATGGATTTGCTCTTCACTATGTAAATAAAGATTTGCCGCTGAATTTTCGCACAAAAATCGCAAGATGACGTTTTAAAGCTATAGAGAACTCCGAAACTGCCATTAAGCCCTAATCTTGACATGGTTTTGGAATTGGAACTGAGAGTATTACCTAAACAGGCAAAACATACGCAGTTCCATTTTGTTTATTTTTTTTCGCAAATAAAGTTAGCAACCGCAAATTCATTATCAGGGGATTGAGCAAAACAATTTTGTAACAGTTTACCCGACTTCTTGTCACAGCTGAAGATCCTTATAGCTTTCTCAATATATTTCAAAGTATGTCATAAAATTCTACTAACTAAAGCTAAACTTTTGTCTGTAACCCAATGACATTTCATGGGTTTTGGTTTATATACAACAACCTATGACCTGGTATAAAGGTCTGAATGGTACCATTTTGAAATTTGAGAGGATTCCTCTGCTATTGATTTCCATAGAAATAAACAGAAAATATATATTTCTATTTAATATCACTAAGAACCCGTCCATTTGAAAAGATTATTAACAAAGCGAGACCAGTGAAATCAGTGATAGAGAGAAAGTAAACCCCTTTAATGTATTTTGCATCATGCAGGAAGACATGAACACCTATATAATAAAAATCATACAAACAGTTTCGGCTTCCTTGTACAAAGACCAAACTGAAAATGGTGTTTTTGTGACTCATTTATGATCGGTCTCGTATCCATAGCGCACTGCTTTGTTGTCTTCTGGACTTAATGAGTTTGTAGAAACGCGATTACCCTTGGCAGTGGAATTCCCTCCAAGACAGTAGCCAAGAATTTCTAGAATTAGATTAGGTTCAGGAAGTCAGCTGATTCTGCCAACATACACATATTTTACGAATCTTACAAAACTTGGATTCGATATTGGTCCATTTCCTTTCGAATATCTACTTTCTTTTACGAATCGTACGAACGTTAGATACAGTTTTGATCTAGGTCCATAAGCATTTCTACAGTTGTATACTGACTTTTTACGAATCGTACGAACGTTAGATACAGTTTTGATCTAGGTCCATAAGCATTTCTACAGTTGTATACTGACTTTTTACGAATCGTACGAACGTTAGATACAGTTTTGATCTAGGTCCATAAGCATTTCTACAGTTGTATACTGACTTTTTACGAATCGTACGAACATTAGATACAGTTTTGCTTTAGGTCCATAAGCATTTCTACAGTTATATACTGATTTTTTACGAATCGTACGAACGTTAAGTCCAGCGCAGACAAGAGGCGCCGGCTGAGCTACAAGGCACGCGTGGCCAAGGGAGCGGCTACAGATTTCAGCCCAGACGATGAGCTCTCGGCTGAGGCAAGTTCTTGGTCACCCAAGTTCCCTGATCTACACAAGTGTCACTACCCGTGTCACGTAATATTCTAAGTGGTCACATGATTTAATAGGCACTCGCGATTGAACTATCCCTCCTCTCAGCTCAGCTGGCAGCTCACGTTGTGCACACACGGTGAGATTCTTGCCACGAGAGGCAGAAAATATCAAACATGCTATATACTTTCCTCACCGCCTCGAGAGGCGAAAATCTCACCAAAATTTACGCGCACACTGGGGAAACAGCTTAGCTCCCAATCACGAGTGGCCGGCAGCTCAGCCGGCGCCGCTCGTGTGCGCTAGGCTTAAGATACAGTTGTGCTCTAGGTCCATAAGCATTTCTACAGTTGTATACTGACTTTTTACGAATCGTACGAACATTAGATCCAGTTTTGCTCTAGATCCATAAGCATTTCTACAGTTTTATACTGACTTTTTACGAACCGTACGAACATTAGATACAGTTTTGCTCTAGATCCATAAGCATTTCTACAGTTGTATACTGACTTTTTACGAATCGTACGAACATTAGATACAGTTTTGCTCTAGATCCATAAGCATTTCTACAGTTTTATACTGACTTTTTACGAACCGTACGAACATTAGATACAGTTTTGCTCTAGATCCATAAGCATTTCTACAGTTGTATACTGACTTTTTACGAATCGTACGAACATTAGATACAGTTTTGCTCTAGATCCATAAGCATTTCTACAGTTTTATATTGACTTTTTACGAATCGTACGAACATTAGATACAGTTTTGCTCTAGATCCATAAATATTTCTACAGTTGTATACTGACTTTTTACGAATCGTACAAACATTGGATACAGTTTTGCTCTAGACCCATAAGCAATTCTACAGTTGTATACTGACTTTTTACGAAATCGGACGAAACTTCAACACATTACCTGTCCATGTTTAAAAGCTAATCTAACAACATATTTAAACAAAAATTACCCACACATTTATTACAACAATTTATGGGGTATAAAGGTCTAAATTATATACCTCTTTTTAACACAATTAGAAACTTGTCTCCATGGTTATTTTAGACCAGAAGATTTTCCCTGTGCCCGTGTGTTTTAGTGATCATAATCGAAGCCTAATTACAGCAACAACAATCCGTGTCGATTAACTTAGTGGTTGGATTACCTTCATTTCAGGTTTTATAAACTCTGGTTTACACTCAAAAAATTATCGGCAGTCACTCTGACCCGATCGTCGGTCTGTATTTCTCAGGTAAAGTACGTAAAATCATACTGTGCCGTTAGATCACTCATACTAATCAAACATTTGGGCGCTTGTGTGCATGTTCAGGTTCGGTGATTGTTTACATTGCGGGTACTTGATAAATCTAATTTTCAATTTCAAATTAAAAATACTAAATGATGCCCAAACTTTCCTTTTTTTGGTAAACATAGAAAACTTCTTCTGTCTCAGAAAAATACAGAAAACCGCTCACTGTTTTTTTGTGTAAACAATATTCTGGATTTCCGAGGGCAAGTGTGCCTTTAAATGTCCTCGGGTGTGGAACAACCTCCCAATAAAACTGAAAACATTAACATCAACTTAACTCTTCAAGTCTTCTCTTAAACAGTATCTACTGGCATCAATTTATAAACTTAAACTTTTTCATTTCAACGTCAATGCTTTAGTTCAAACTTCATCAAACGCTTAACTTTTCTTAACAGTCAGAATTTATGAAAATATTAATTTTGGAAGATTAAGCATCTACTAAGCAAACATACAGGTTTTGTCACTGTCTATTACTTTTAATACGATGTAGCGGATGTAACGTAATCGGCGTATCATTCCAATTACTCTCTCTTACGGTAAAGACGTCGGTTCATCGCAGCTGATCAGACATTGGCGCGTTTCCAACTCTCCTGGGCCCTGTCTTACAAAGCTGGCGTAAGTTACGTCGGACGTAAATCAGTGTTAAACCAATTGGAACTTACGCCCTAGTCGCAACTGGTCCATGTTGTAGGCCTATGCGCAACTTTACGTCAGCTTCGTAAGACAGGGCCCAGCAATGCGCCGATGTCGTAAGACGACGTCAATGCGATGCGTGGTGCGCTTTAATTTATGTGCAACAACAGCTTTTGTGCAAGGGACTGTGTTGCCGATTATTCGTTAAAATGTTGCACCGATGCTGCATCAATCGTACACGATATCATAATGCCTGGATGTCGCCTTTGTCATGTGTCGGTGTATTTCCGACCAATCGTAAACCGATGTATTGGATGTAATTTCTTTGCTAAGCATACTTGATGCAGCTCAACAAAAAATGTTCTAGGGTTTCCTGAATATTACAGACATCACACAAGTCTGTGTCAGACAGATGGAATCTGAATAGGTAAGATTTTAGGGGAATATGACCGGATTGGAGTCTGTGGAGCATTATGCTACCTAGCCAGGCGAGTGGGGGAAAGAACAGTATGAGGTATTTGAAACCACCTAGCCGTTTATGTCGGTTGGGTTATCAAATTTCCCCTGAACAAGCTTGTGCGTGTCGAGAAATCCAGGGCCTAGGTTTGTATTTAATTGTGTTTAACTGACAGTTTGGCCTAAAAAGACTTCAAGTAAACATAACACAAAAACAAATTTGCACACTTGGGGAGGAAACAAAAATTTGATAACGAAAATGGTGCGAAGCTATACTGTTTTAAGCTTTGAAGTTGTCTCCTACCCTTCTTAACGAATCGTCGTTTTTGTCTTTTACGTTTTTGACAATCAATACAATTTTTGTATCGCGTGGATACGCTTCGAATCTCTCAGCGTATCAGTATGACTCATCGGTGTGTAATTTTCAGTCTCAGAATATTGCAGAATATTTCATTTTCCGAGAAATGAAACCGAAACATTGTATTATGTGTTTATGAGCTAAATTTAATATAGGCCTAACTTCCTTCTTGCTGGAGTAATAGTAAATTAGGTTTCCTATTCTTTGTTTTGTTTTGAAATAACTTTGCCATGTCTGGGTGTGATTGCAGCGACAATGGTGATATGATTGATTTATTGATTAAAGTGTCATGAGCTGCCAAAATGTTGATATTTTGATGTTAAAACAGAATGTTTAAATTATCGGCTATTTTTCTCAAGACGTATAATCCAGAAGCGTTTTGGTGCTTCTAGTCTCGGAATTGTACGATAAAGTGTTGTTTTGAACTAACTTTGGTTTAGAATGAATGAATGGTCGTCCCGGTTATTTAAATTTTGCTACTTTTCGAACACGTTTGCGGTTCGTACAGGGCACATACTGTATGGATTTTCCTCATTCCAACGCCAATCATTTAGTTTGTCGATGGCCTTCAAAGCCTCTTATTGTCATGACGATCAGAAATTATGAAAAAAGTGTGAATTTTGACAGCTCATGCCACTTTAATACTTATTATTTCAGACAGATCATCCACATAAAAAGGAAGAAAACAGTATTAGACATGATACCCAGTTACAATAATTGATGACTTCAGACTTCACAGTGCAGATAATATATGGAACTTGTTATATCGTTTGTAGAGGGGACGATACTTAGAGAGCTGGAGCCTGTTTCACAGAACGACGTAGACGTATTTTTGGCGTAACTCTTATAGCAACGTATCTCTACAGTATGGGCTGCTAAGGCATTTGCGTAAAAACTTACGCTACGCCGCTTTGTGAAACAGGTCCCAGGAGCCTGTTTCACAAAGCTACGTAGACGTATTTTTGGCGTAACTTTCATAGCAACGTATCTCTACAGTATGGGTTGCCATGACAGTTAAGTAAAAACTTACGCTATGCCGCTTTGTGAAACACGTCCCAGGAGCCTGTTTCACAAAGCGGCGTAGCGTAAGTTTTTTTTTTTGTAACTGCCATAGCAATCCATACTGTTGAGATACGCTGCTATGAAAGTTACTTAAAAACAGGCCCCAGAATCTCCCATATGGTGGTAATAAGAAACTGTTTTCAGAAAACGATACCCCTATTGACCATATGCCACACGCGAATGTTATGCAAATGAAATATTCAAAACTCCACCATGTGATCATGATGTTTGCTCGTCACAGACGAAGAGCTTTCTAGGTGGTTTATTTCCGCTAAGAAAAAGAAATTCTATTTTGTCCCCATGTATTTGTCGATTAATGTTGAATTATCGTAAATATATATTCTAGAAAACATAAAGTAACTATACATATAATTTACTGCTTTGAACAGTTTACCTGATTATATAAAACCATCTACACTCTACACAGATTTAGCATGTTGATGTCATCCAATAATGTATATTTATGATCACTAAAACACACTGGCACAGGGAAAATCCTCTTGTCTAAAATAACCATGGAGACAAGTTTCTAACTGCGTTAAAAAGAGGTATATCATTTAGACCTTTATACCACATCATAAATTGTTGTAATAAAGTAAACCTATGATATTTCATTAGGTTGACGACTGACAGGAGCTTGGCCTTAATCCAATAATGTAGATGTGTTAAATGGCCTGCTGAAGTTCTGTAAGTTGGCATTGGCGAAGCGTAATCTGCTCGTTTAAATTATATATTTGTATAACCTAATTACAATGACCTCACATGTGTGTGTGTTGTAATATATGTATGCGGGCCTTTGGCCTTAAGTACTGCCAAAAAAGCTACAATATACAATAAAACCACCATCTTCTCTGTCTATTTTCCAGCGGAAAATAACTTAACTAAGTTAAACAGTATTACTTAATAGTATTTTCTAGTTTATCTATTATTGATTACCGTTACTTATTATTTTAATTGGTCATCTTGCAATTTCTAATTACTAGTACTGTACATATTTTGTATTGCTTTATTAAGAAGGCATCAAAGAAGGCAAAGTCCTTGATTTCATGGAGTCTACCCTCCATAAATATTTTCCGGCGTAATATAGAGCCGAGGTATTACGGCGTTTTAACGGCCACGGTAGCTTTCAGAGCCGTTTGCTTGCCTACACATCAAGAACGATAAGTGTCTCGAGTTCCCCAGAATACCAAGACTTTTTGTCACTCTGAAACTTCGGGGATTTACGTGCGTGAAATATCCTCTGCAGATCATTTTGAATATGGCGACCAAATAGGTAGCCGTGAGGCCTACAATTTCCAAATCTTCTTGGGGACCCCACAAAAGTGTCCCAGTGATAATGTAAGGGACCGAAACACTCGGTTTGTTAACTTTCAGCTTCGATCAATTATATAATTGGAGCATTGGAGGATTCTTGATATGTACCGAAACTGCGTCTGTCTACAACATGTTGTTTTCCGGGCTGAATAAAATATATAGACAAATATCTTTCTAAATGTTATTAGAATTTGATAAATTTATATATAATTTTTATTTTCCTTTTTCGTCTGCAGTGAAACATTTTGATATTTACTTTCGACGCCATTTTTATTCCCAAAAATACGGTGATTTACCATATAAAAAGCGCAGACTGCCCAAGGCGTGTCAAAGCCGACCGGTAGCGAGCGAAGATAGCCGAAGGATGTTCCGAGTGCCTTTTTGTGCGAGGGGTCAGCTTTTAGTGAGAGAACAATGTCAGTGGGTTTTTTTAATGTACAGGGTAATGTCCCATGGAGCCGAGGCCGAGGCCCGACACGGCCGAGGGTTCTTTGTTTTCAAGGAATGTAGCGCTTTCGAGGATGATTTGTCTCTTGGTACAACAAATTCCATTTTCTGAATCTGACGATGCTTCGTGTTTTAAAACCGCTAATCGAATCGAGCTGTGCCATGAAAGAGTTCTTATTACAGTATTAAACGCCCACTTGCCGCGAAAATCCGGAATATTGTTTACATTAAAAAGAACGACCGTTTACTGTATTTTCCCCAGACAATATAAGTTAGGAACATTCTATTTTTACCAAAATTTAAAAGTTTGGACGTCATTTTGTATTTTTAATTTGAATTTGAAAATTTGAATTGTTCCGTACCAGCAATGTCATCAAACCGAAGCTTGCCGACTTTTTATATCGCGCACGCGCACCAACTTGATTAATATTATGACAATTGAAACAATGGCGACTAAACCAGAAAACCCATATCAGGTTCAACGAGTGAGAAAAAGAAGGAAAAGAATTTGGTATGATGTGGCGAGGGGTTGCAAATCTCGCTCTAATATTTCAGAATATCGCTCCATTACTTCAATATCTCGCTCGATTCCTGAAAAGTAATGGAGCGTTCGAGCTTTATTTAAGACGACACCATGACAAAAAGTCTGAAATATTACAGCATACTATATTAACTCATATTACAGTCTGCCCAGAGAAATACTATTTCCATCCTCAAATTAGAGACCATGCTGGCAAAAAAGATACTGTATCACTCGAATGTACCAGACGCTGAATGCACAACTGTAAACATGAGTTGGTATTAAATTTTCTTCTGGTCCGATGGCTACTATTTATGAAGCTAACTGGCAGCCTGTTTATGACAAAACTGTCAAAGTTTTTTATTTGTGTGCCTCGAGCGTGATTTTTTACATAACTGTATTGAAGACGGTGGTCTTCTTTTGTTCCGCCTTTTTATGAATATGTCTGGGAAGTTTTCCGGTCTTTTATTAATGTTCAACCTTCCCCTGACGTTGCTCGTTGTAATATCAAAAAGTTGATTGATCCCTTGTAAATAAATGCAAAGTTCAGCCTATTGTTAAAGGTCTTTTTCCCGCTATTGATTTTTCACAAAGTTTTTCTAACGGCACTTGCCTAATTTTAAATAGTAACGTTAGAAACTTTATTTTCAAATGTCATCACCGAATTATTTCTACCGGTGCTTTTTTAAATAAAATCTGTCGTGAGCCCAGACACCATAAGTGCCTGTTTTGTAAGGCTCATTGGGAGACGACAGAGCACCTTTTCTTATATTGTCCTTTTGTTAAGCCACTTTTGACTCGCTTGGCCAAAGTTATTAATAATATTTTACGTTTACCATTTAAGTTTACACCTTCTGTTATCATTTTTACTGTTTTCACAAGGTCTAGCAACCAAGCCCTTAAAGGGGCATGAGCTGCCAAAATGTTGATATTTTGACGTAAACACAGAATGTTGAAATTATCGGCTATTTTTCTCAAGACGTATAATTCAGAAGCTTTTTAGTACTTCTAGTCTCAAAAATGTACGATAAAGTATTGTTTTGAACTAACTTTGACTTAGAATGAATGAATGGTCGTCCCGGTTATTTAAATTTTGCTACTTTTCGAACACGTTTTCGGTTCGTACAGGGCACATACTGTATGGATTTTCCTCATTCCAACGCCAATCATTTAGTTTTTCGATGGCCTTCAAAGCCTCTTACTGTCGTGACGATTAGAAATTATGAAAAAAGTGTGAATTTCGGCAGCTCATGCCACTTTAAAGTGGCATGAGCTGCCAAAATTCACACTTTTTCATAATTTCTGATCGTCACGAAAGTAAAAGACTTTGACGGCCATCAAAAAACTAAATGATTGGCGTTGGAATGAGGAAAATCTATACAGTATGTGGCCTGTACGAACCGAAAACGTGTTCGAAAAGTAAACAAAATCTAAATAACCGGGACAACCATTCATTCAGCCAAAGATAATTCAAAACAATACTTTATCGTACATTTTCAAGACTAGAAGCACTAAAAAGTTTCTGAAATATACGTCTTGAGAAAAATAGACAATAATTTCAACATTCTGTTTTAACGGCAAAATATCAACATATTGGCAGCTCATGCCACTTTAATGACCTTATTATATTATTTATTAGCAACCTTAAGTCGTCTATTTGGAAGACCAGTAATGATGTTAAATTCCATAATAGATCTTTGTTTTTACTTACGTGTGGGAGCACTTTGTTAATTCTGTTCGACTAAGATGTTTTGTCGATTTTAAAAATCTTAATTTAGTTGCCCTTGAAAACAGGTGGTCATGTGACGGGTGGTT
This sequence comes from Lepidochitona cinerea, assembly GCA_963971465.1. Taxonomy (NCBI): domain Eukaryota; kingdom Metazoa; phylum Mollusca; class Polyplacophora; order Chitonida; family Tonicellidae; genus Lepidochitona; species Lepidochitona cinerea. The sequence goes on along the minus strand of OZ020562.1, from coordinate 12,969,664 downwards.
ATGTACTGACACTCGTTACACCTTTAACCTTAAGTAGGTCATATTTTGTTATACCCTATTTTAGGCTCTTCTGTTTTACTACGGAATTTACGTTTTCTATTAACTTTTGTTACAGTCTATTGCTAGATACTATGTTGTACGACAGACTTTACTACGGCCTACTTTCCCCAAACCTCACTGTGATATTCTTCTTTTAACCCAGGGGATTTAGGCTCGTTGCATCATTGTGTTCATAACAGCTGTATATTTGTTTTGAGATTAAGTTTATTTGAAAATAAAAGTTTTTCACAAAAAAAAAACATGATATAGTACTGCACTTGTACAACGCTAATAAAGGAAGTCGATGAGAAACCCAAGCAAGTCCAAATCATTAACGTCAGAGAAACACCCAATCGTGATGACGAGTCTATCTTTGTGTACCCAAGTACTGCTAGTCTTGCTATGCATAGATAGGACTTCGCGTCATCACCATTGAAAAACACCTGGTCAGCGGGTATTCCAGAAACAACAATATTTCTGGAATACCCGCTGCCTCGGCAGTTCTCTATAACCTAATGGCCTCCTAGACTTATTAGCTTAGCTGACAGCTTACGGCTGCCGTCAAAGCTGCGTTTCTCGACTCTCCAGGCGGAATTTATCAAACAGGACAGATCTCTCACCCTTTGAGGTGAAAACCTCAGCAGCGCACAAATGGGACTTTGGTTACGTCAGGCTGGTGGCTCAGTACATATCTCGTCTGGTGCGCCGGCCTAAGATCATCTTCTCGAACCAAGTTCTTCCATCGATGTGGCGCTGGTTCGAAACACACTCAGACCAAATAAAATTGAAAAATTTCTGTGTGAATTTTTCGCTCGGTGGCCGTACGGGGAAGAGTTGCCAGGTACTCGCCTAAGGTTTGGGGTTTCCTCCGGTCAAAGAGCCCCCCCCCCCCCCCACTAAATCTGGCAACGCCGCCATATACGTGAAATAATCTTGAGTGCGGCGTAAAACATCAATCAACCAATCAATCTCGAGCCAAGTTACAATCTCCATGGAACCCATTCCGTGTTGGTTCAATGATGATTCTAACTTGGGTCGAGAAGATGGCCTAAGACTGATAAAGTATGTGTCTGACAACAGCTAAAATTAGAGCTGGTTCAGGGGCCGGTTGCACACAGGTGTGTTAATCTTAAGTCTGACTCACAACGTCACAATCAAAATCCTTTGTGATGCGACGTGTTTAAGTCTGACTTAAGCACGTCACAATCAAATTCCTTTGTGACGCGACGTGTTTAAGTCTGACTTAAGCTTAATACACCTTTGTGCAACCGGACCCTGCTTTTCAAGTTTATGTAAAAGCTTAATGATGTCACTGGTAACCATTATGGTATGGAAGAGGGATTTTGTTTGAAGTGAACGCCTTTTAAGCCCTTAGTAATGACAGGCATGACTGCACATCTATACTTTTATGTACAGATTAATTTCCATGCGTCGTCTTATCGCAATGTTTTAAACAATATTTATTTCTTTTTAAAGAAATGGATTGGTGAACAGGCAATTGCCTATGTTAACACCTTTCCATGGTATACAGACTGTTGCACATTTATGATTGTAACAAAACGAGAACTAATCTATAGTCCCATTGGTTTGAGTTCGTCAGAATCTGTTTGACTTTGCTATGAACCGATGAACCGAATGACACTCCGTACTGTTTTGTTCTTGTTTCCGCTTCCTTTTAGTAGGACATGAATATCTGTGGGAAAGTCGAAACTTAGTAGGTTTTTCCTGAGGTTGCTATATTTAGGACAGTATAAAAAATAATGTTCAGGTGATTCAAATTGGTGGCCACATTCACATGAAGGGTCAGTAGAGACGTCTCATAAATTTGTGGCCATTCAGATTACTGCACTGTCTTATCGCTATCAATATAATCACATTAAACAAGGACTTAACGCCAATCTATGTTCGGCACCGGAAAGAATTTTTTAATTAAACCTAGATTAAAATGTATGCTTACAAATACAAAAAAAGCTTTCCAAAACCAGAACAACAGCTACACGTAGATAATTCTATATATTGAGATTAAGACTGGAAAAGACTTTCTTGCAATCTATGATAACGTTGGTGTAGCCGCACTCATGTGTCTCTTTTAATGTTTGTTTTCAGCTTTTAAAAATGTCTAAGAGTTAACATACGACAATATGCTGAACTGAACTCCACGACAAGCCACTATAAATTATTTCGTAAAAGAAAAAAAAGGTAAATTTTCTTCAAATAACCACGAAGAGCGAATAAATGTAGCTGATTACATAATTTGAATCGTAGCAGATAACGATGACGACTTTGATCAAGATTCGAGAAATATCATTCCGAAAAGGCGTCATCGAATAATGCAAAGCATAGTGAGCGTAGCTAACTCTATACAGAGCGTAAGTGCGTAATGACGTCACTATACTGACTTCAAAGTCTGGCCAACTTTGTTTTTGTAGAAACGTTCCATATCGGTGTTCGAAATCGCCGCCATCTTTGTTCTAAATTCTAAAACTAGTACTGGGAAATGTTTCCGCATTCGCTCCTCTTTTTACCGAAGAGTAGGCCTACATCTGACGGGCAGTCTGAGCCGGGGCCGAAGCTTCAATTCTATCAGTCCGTAGCCGATCTCAAGAATATACGTTCCGATAGTTTTTAAATAGTAATGATTAACTAAAGAATATATAAAAAAAAGTTCGTCCATGCAGAACCCCGGCGTTTATAAGATATCTTCAACTGAATATCGATTTATGTTTCTAAACTATATTTAACCTTTGTGACCTACTTACCCGTTTCTGGCGGTATAATTTTTGAACAAGGCATTCAGATCGCTGAATTTTCTACTTCAGATATAAACAGTAGTTTGTAAACATACAGAATGACGGCAAGATTGTATAGAGGTCAGATGGAAAATCAAGTACTTATTTCTGTATAATACACACACAAAGCAGGGGAAATGAAGTTGAATTGCCTTTCAATATAACTAGATGGAGCAGTGTCAAAAGATGTACGATTGATTTCAATTTAAACAGGATACAATAAGCCCCTTGGGGTTTTATTCCCGCCCGACCACAAATATAAATGAATATAGGCTACCAATTGTAATATTATTTTATCTGGTGAATAAATCAAATCAGAATGGACACTTCTAGACACAGAAGAATCCATTGCGGTCAGAGAGAAAAAGAAGTATTTAACAAATATTGGGTATCATCGATCCTGTTATAAGCATTTCACAAACAATTAACGAATGTAGGCTGCCAAAAAAGACATTCTGAAGCTCCTTTTAACGCCCCAACAACAAAAAAGTTAAGATCGAGAAAAAGCAGTCGAACTACTACACGGTCTTCGGCAGTGCTGCCGGGATCTCGGTAGTCCAGTGGGTTAGGGATTGTCCCTCAGTCCCACACAGACCTTCCTTCGATGCGACGCGGGCTCGATTCCCACTCAGACCAAATACAAATTTAAAAATTTCTGAGTGGATTTTTCACTCGGTCGCCGTATGTAGAAGAGTTGCCAAGTACGTGTGGAAGGTCGTGGGTTTTCCTCCGGACAATGAGCCCGGTTTTCTCTCCCACTAAACCTGGCAACGCTGCCATATAAGTGAAATAGTCTTGAGTGCGGCGTAAAACATCAATCAATCAATCGGTAGTGCTGCCAATGCAATGCATTATAATATGCAAGACAGGTGTAGAGAAAAAGATTGCACTTCACCACAAAAAAGTTCTATAAGGGGATGTTCATTCTATACGGGAATGTTCATTCTATACGGGGATGTCCATTCTATACGGCAATGTTCATTCAATACGGGAATGTTCATTCTATACGGGAATGTCCATTCTATACGGGAATGTTTTTCTACGGGAATGTTCATTCTATACGGGAATGTTCATTCTATACGGGAATGTTCATTCTATACGACAATGTCCATTCTATACGGGAATGTCCATTCTATACGGCAATGTTGATTCTATACGGGAATGTTTTTATACGGGAATGTTTATTCTATACGGGAATGTTCATTTTATACGGGAATGTTCATTCTATACGGGAATGTTCATTCTATACGGGAATGTTCATTCTATACGGGAATGTTCATTCTATACGGGAATGTCCATTCTATACGGGAATGTTTTTCTACGGGAATGTTCATTCTATACGGGAATGTTCATTCTATACGGGAATGTTCATTCTATACGACAATGTCCATTCTATACGACAATGTCCATTCTATACGGGAATGTCCATTCTATACGGCAATGTTGATTCTATACGGGAATGTTTTTATACGGGAATGTTTATTCTATACGGGAATGTTCATTTTATACGGGAATGTTCATTCTATACGGGAATGTTCATTCTATACGGGAATGTTCATTCTATACGGGAATGTTCATTCTATACGGGAATGTTCATTTTATACGGGAATGTTCATTCTATACGGCAATGTTCATTCTATACGGCAATGTTCATTCTATACGGGAATGTTCATTCTATACGGGAATGTTCATTCTATACGTGATATAGTACTGCATTTGTATAACACTAATTAAGGAAGTCGAAGAGAAACCCAAGCAAGTCCAAATCATTAACGTCTGAGAAACACCTTGTCAGCGGGTATTCCAGAAACAATAATATTCCGTAGCTCCGGTATGTAGCGTTATTGACTATTGTGACGCCCGGTATGTAGCGTTATTGACTATTGTGACGCCCGAAGGACTATACGGGAATGTCCATTCTATACGGGAATGTTTTTCTACGGGAATGTTCATTCTATACGGGAATGTCCATTCTATACGGGAATGTTTTTCTACGGGAATGTTCATTCTATACGGGAATGTTCATTCTATACGGGAATGTTCATTCTATACGACAATGTCCATTCTATACGACAATGTCCATTCTATACGGGAATGTCCATTCTATACGGCAATGTTGATTCTATACGGGAATGTTTTTATACGGGAATGTTTATTCTATACGGGAATGTTCATTTTATACGGGAATGTTCATTCTATACGGGAATGTTCATTCTATACGGGAATGTTCATTCTATACGGGAATGTTCATTCTATACGGGAATGTTCATTTTATACGGGAATGTTCATTCTATACGGCAATGTTCATTCTATACGGCAATGTTCATTCTATACGGGAATGTTCATTCTATACGGGAATGTTCATTCTATACGTGATATAGTACTGCATTTGTATAACACTAATTAAGGAAGTCGAAGAGAAACCCAAGCAAGTCCAAATCATTAACGTCTGAGAAACACCTTGTCAGCGGGTATTCCAGAAACAATAATATTCCGTAGCTCCGGTATGTAGCGTTATTGACTATTGTGACGCCCGGTATGTAGCGTTATTGACTATTGTGACGCCCGAAGGGCGGAACGCTACGGGAGGAAGCCATTTTTAAATTTGCGAAAGTTAACCATGATTCCACAGGCAATATGGCCGCCTGTTCGCGGGAAAATGTTCCAACCCACTTTCGATATCAATGGAATGCAACAACCCCAGCCTATAGTTCGACAAAAGGTGAATGGATACTAAGACAGAAAAGGCTGGTCATTCATTTTAAGGCATTTATTGCATCGGTAAACATTTTTTTCGTAGGAAAATTCAAAATAGGGGCCGGAGCTCCAGTATCACCCGGCCTGTAACTACGACAAAATGGCGTCCCTTCTACAATGGTGACCGCTCCCAGCTGGTTAGACCCTTGTTTTCTACAATTATAATATTCCGCTGCCTCGGTAGTTCTCTATAACCAAAAGTCTATTAAGAGGCACATCAGAGACTTCTGCTATAACCTAATGGCCTCCCATCCTCGGATACCAAGGGTTAAATTCTCAACAAGCTCGCCTTTGAGCTTGAGCGTAAGTTTTAACCGTGGGTTCCGACGATGATGGCCTCCTAGACTTATTAGCTAAGCTGACAGCTTAATACGACTGCCATCAAAGCTGCGTTTCCCGCCTCTCCAGGCGGAACATATCAAACAGGACAGATATCTCACCTCTTGATGTGAAAACCTCAGCAGCGCACAAATGGGATTTTGGTTACGTCAGGCTGGTGGCTCAGTATATATCTCGTCTGGTGCGCCGGCCTAAAGAGCATCTTCTTGAACCAAGTTCTTCCATCGATGTGGCGCGGGTTCGAAACACACTCTGTGTGAATTTTTCACTCGGTCGCCGTATGTGGAAGAGTTGCCAAGTACTCGCCGAAGGTCGTGGGTTTTCCTCCGGACAATGAGCCCGGTTTCCTCTCCCACTAAACCTGGCAACGCTGCCATATAAGTGAAATAGTCCTGAGAGCGGCGTAAACCATTAATCAATCAATCGGTAGTGCTGCCAATGCAATGTATTATAATATGCAAGACAGGTGTAGAGAAAAATATTACACTTCACCACAAAAAAGTTCTATACGGGAATGTTCATTCTATACGGGAATGTTCATTCTATACGGGAATGTTCATTCTATACGGGAATGTTCATTTTATACGACAATGTTCATTCTATACGGGAATGTCCATTCTATACGACAATGTTCATTGTATACGGGAATGTTCATTCTATACGGGAATGTTCATTCTATACGGGAATGTCCATTCTATACGGGAATGTCCATTCTATACGGGAATGTCCATTCTATACGACAATGTCCATTCTATACGACAATGTTCATTGTATACGGGAATGTCCATTCTATACGACAATGTCCATTCTATACGGGAATGTTTTTCTACGGGAATGTTCATTCTATACGGGAATGTTCATTCTATATGGGAATGTCCATTCTATACGGGAATGTCCATTGTATACGGGAATGTCCATTCTATACGACAATGTCCATTCTATACGGGAATGTCCATTCTATACGGGAATGTTCATTCTATACGGGAATGTTCATTCTATACGGGAATGTTAATTTTATACGACAATGTTCATTCTATACGGGAATGTCCATTCTATACGACAATGTTCATTGTATACGGGAATGTCCATTCTATACGACAATATCCATTCTATACGGGAATGTTTTTCTACGGGAATGTTCATTCTATACGGGAATGTTCATTCTAAACGGGAATGTCCATTCTATACGGGAATGTCCATTGTATACGGGAATGTCCATTTTATACGACAATGTCCATTCTATACGGGAATGTTTATTCTACACGACATTGTTCATTCTATACGAGAATGTTCATTGTATACGGGAATGTTCATTCTATACGGGAATGTTCATTCTATAGGGGAATGTCCATTCTATACGACAATGTCCATTCTATACGGGAATGTTTATTCTATACGACATTGTTCATTCTATACGGGAATGTTCATTGTATACGGGAATGTTCATTCTATACGGGAATGTTCATTCTATACGGGAATGTCCATTCTATACGACAATGTCCATTCTATACGGGAATGTTCATTCTATACGGGAATGTCCATTCTATACGGGAATGTTCATTCTATACGGGAATGTTCATTCTATACGACATTGTTCATTCTATACGGGAATGTCCATTCTACGACAATGTCCATTCTATACTACAATGTCCATTCTATACGGGAATGTACATTCTATACGGGAATGTTCATTCTATACGGGAATGTTCATTCTATAAGAGAATTTTCATTCTATACGGGAATGTTCATTCTACGACAATGTCCATTCTATACTACAATGTCCATTCTATACGGGAATGTACATCCTATACGACAATGTCCATTCTATACGGGAATGTACATTCTATACGGGAATGTTCATTCTATACGGGAATGTTCATTCTATAAGAGAATTTTCATTCTATACGGGAATGTTCATTCTACGACAATGTCCATTCTATACTACAATGTCCATTCTATACGGGAATGTACATCCTATACGACAATGTACATTCTATACGGGAATGCTCATTCTATACGGCAATGTTCATTCTATACGGGAATGTTTTTCTACGGGAATGTTCATTCTATACGACAATGTTCATTCTATACGGGAATGTTCATTCTATACGACAATGTTCATTCTATACGGGAATGTCCATTCTATACGGGAATGTTGACTCTATACGGGAATGTTGATTCTATACGGGAATGTTCATTCTATACGACAATGTTCATTCTATACGACAATGTTCATTCTATACGGGAATGTTCATTCTATACGGGAATGTTCATTCTATACGGGAATGTTCATTCTATACAGGAATGTTCATTCTATACGACAATGTTCATTCTATACGGGAATGTCCATTCTATACGAGAATGTGTTTCTACGGGAATGTTCATTCTATATGACAATGTCCATTCTATACGGGAATGTCCATTCTATACGGGAATGTCCATTCTATACGGGAATGTTCATTCTATATGACAATGTCCATTCTATACGGGAATGTTCATTCTATACGGGAATGTCCATTCTATACGGGAATGTCCATTCTATACGGGAATGTTCATTCTATACGGGAATGTTTTTCTACGGGAATGTTCGTTCTATACGACAATGTGCATTCTATACGGGAATGTCCATTCTATACGGGAATGTCCATTCTATACGACAATGTTCATTCTATACGACAATGTTCATTCTATACGGGAATGTCCATTCTATACGACAATGTTCGTTCTATACGACAATGTTCATTCTATACGACAATGTCCATTCTATACGACAATGTCCATTCTATACGGGAATGTCCATTCTATACGACAATGTTCGTTCTATACGACAATGTTCATTCTATACGACAATGTCCATTCTATACGACAATGTCCATTCTATACGGGAATGTCCATTCTATACGGGAATGTCCATTCTATACGACAATGTTCGTTCTATACGACAATGTTCGTTCTATACGACAATGTTCGTTCTATACGACAATGTCCATTCTATACGACAATGTCCATTCTATACGGGAATGTCCATTCTATACGGGAATGTTTTTCTACGGGAATGTTCATTCTATACGACAATGTTCATTCTATACGGGAATGTTCATTCTATACGGGAATGTCCATTCTATACGACAATGTTCATTCTATACGACAATGTTCGTTCTATACGGGAATATCCATTCTATACGACAATGTTCGTTCTATACGACAATGTTCATTCTATACGACAATGTCCATTCTATACGACAATGTCCATTCTATACGGGAATGTCCATTCTATACGGGAATGTCCATTCTATACGACAATGTTCGTTCTATACGACAATGTTCATTCTATACGACAATGTCCATTCTATACGACAATGTCCATTCTATACGGGAATGTCCATTCTATACGGGAATGTCCATTCTATACGACAATGTTCATTCTATACGACAATGTTCATTCTATACGACAATGTCCATTCTATACGACAATGTCCATTCTATACGGGAATGTCCATTCTATACGGGAATGTTTTTCTACGGGAATGTTCATTCTATACGACAATGTTCATTCTATACGGGAATGTTCATTCTATACGGGAATGTTCATTCTATACGACAATGTTCATTCTATACGGGAATGTCCATTCTATACGGGAATGTTTTTCTACGGGAATGTTCGTTCTATACGACAATGTCCATTCTATACGGGAATGTCCATTCTATACGGGAATGTCCATTCTATACGACAATGTTCATTCTATACGACAATGTTCATTCTATACGGGAATGTCCATTCTATACGACAATGTTCGTTCTATACGACAATGTTCATTCTATACGACAATGTCCATTCTATACGACAATGTCCATTCTATACGACAATGTCCATTCTATACGACAATGTTCATTCTATACGGGAATGTCCATTCTATACGACAATGTTCGTTCTATACGACAATGTTCATTCTATACGACAATGTCCATTCTATACGACAATGTCCATTCTATACGGGAATGTCCATTCTATACGACAATGTTCGTTCTATACGACAATGTTCATTCTATACGACAATGTCCATTCTATACGACAATGTCCATTCTATACGGGAATGTCCATTCTATACGGGAATGTCCATTCTATACGACAATGTTCGTTCTATACGTCAATGTTCATTCTATACGACAATGTCCATTCTATACGACAATGTCCATTCTATACGGGAATGTCCATTCTATACGGGAATGTTTTTCTACGGGAATGTTCATTCTATACGACAATGTTCATTCTATACGGGAATGTTCATTCTATACGGGAATGTTCATTCTATACGGGAATGTTTTTCTACGGGAATGTTCATTCTATACGACAATGTTCATTCTATACGGGAATGTTCATTCTATACGGGGATGTCCATTCTATACAGGAATGTTCATTCTGTACGACAATGTTCATTCTATACGGGAATGTTTTTCTACGGGAATGTCCATTCTATACGGGGATGTCCATTCTATACAGGAATGTTCATTCTATACGACAATGTTCATTCTATACGGGAATGTCCATTCTATACGGGAATGTCCATTCTATACGGGAATGTTTTTCTACGAGAATGTTCATTCTATACGGGAATGTTCATTCTATACGACAATGTTCATTCTATACGGGAATGTCCATTCTATACGACAATGTTCATTCTATACGGGAATGTTTTTCTACGGGAATGTCCATTCTATACGGGGATGTCCATTCTATACAGGAATGTTCATTCTATACGACAATGTTCATTCTATACGGGAATGTCCATTCTATACGACAATGTCCATTCTATACGTGAATGTTCATTCTATACGGGAATGTTTATTCTATACGGGAATGTTCATTCTATACGGGAATGTTTATTCTGTACGGGAATGTTTTTTCTACGAGAATGTCCATTCTCTTTGTCTTCTGAACCTGGCTTGGAATGTACCGGTGAACGATTGCAGGAAATCTCAGGGCAGAAAATCTGACTTCCTCCCCATTAAAACCAGATCCCATCGCCATATTTTCGAGTGTGGCGTAAGCAACAATCTAATCGAAACTAAATAACATTTGCTTGAATACAAAGTAACTTGTCACGAGAATACCTCGTGGACAACTTGAAATGACACAAAGGTCTAGTTTCTAAGTTTCCAAAATATCTAGCTCACTTAAAGTTCAGCTTGAACTCATACGTTTTATTATCAGTAAAATAAAACGAATTTAGTTTTCCGAAAAATGAAAGTAATTCCTAAGGAGAACACTTGTAGCCAGGATCTATTCTCCTGTCAGTCACGTTGTTTGGTCAATAAACTTAACCTTTATAAACTGTGTTCATAAATCATTTATGACAAACATGATGAGACACATCCTATTGATTGTGTCAGATACATGCACCACTCTTATATCATAGATAGTTAGTCCCGGTAATTTTCCAAATTTGTACTTTCCTACAGTTGTTTATACAGCGGCGGATTTAGGGGGGGGGGGGGCGCAGGAGGCAATTCACTTCTTTTACAAGTTAGATGATCGATTTTGGTTTAAGTCACAGGTTGTGTAGTTTTATAGAAGGTTATTTAGGTCGGACCAAAATACAGCTAGCTGTGGACATTTTATAAAGCAATGTACAACATTGTCTTCATTTCCACAAGTGTCACAGGCGGCGCTTTCTTTTATTTTTAAACGTGTGTGAAGATACCTATTAAAAGGTATGATGTTATGGAGCTATTTATATTGAAGTTATTTAAACTTATTATCTAACGGCAGTGAATGTAATAAAATTCCATATTTCCAATTGACTATCCTCATCAACGTTTTCCCATTTCCTGTAGTCGAAACCAGTATTTTTAGTGTTTTATATTTTGAATTCGTTGACATTGGAATTCAACGAGTCAAGCCTAAGTAAACGGTTGTTTATAATATTACAGAAGGGAGCATTTTTATTGAACAGATCAGAGCCAACAAATCACCTAACCGCCGAAACAACTTTGTAATAATCTCTCGGTTCACATAACAAAAGTTTCTGGCAACGTGAGAATTCTACCAGTTGTTTCGTCCAATATGTTTCGAATATATGTTGAATGATTTGATGTGAAATTGAAGAGAGACTTGTTATTTCCTGCTAATATATTTTTATTGTTCCAGATAATCTCATTAAAAATATCTACTGACTCTGGTTTGAACACAATTGACCAACCATTTAATATTTCCATGTAAAAACCTGGAAGTGAATAGTTTAGCTTAGAGACGCTGTAATTACACTGAAGTAAAAAATGTTATCCTCCAAGATTTTCAAAAAAGAGCTCGCAGAAGCAAACCATGGGATGTCTTTGTGGAAAAATATCTTGACAGCCAGCTTAATTTTAGTGCACAATTATGGTCCAGAAAATTTCTCGCGTTGATACCGATATCAAATGTATTTGAAGCAATAAGACTGCGTTTAATTTTTTCCTGTTTGTAGTTCCAAATAAAACGAAATATTTCTTTATTTATTTGACTGAGGCTAGAGGAAACTGGTAGAACACTTGCTAGGTACGTAAGTCGGGAAAGACCTTCACCTTTAGCCTACAGAGATCTTCCAAACATTGTTAGGGACCGAGAAGACCAGATTTGAAATCGTTTCTTGAGTTTACCCAGTGTAGATTCAATATTCCTGTCAATAGTTGGGCGTAGCCCTACTTTCATTCCTAATATTTTAACATTCCTTTTCAGATTTCAAGAGTTGATACCTTGTTTAAAAAGGAGACCAGACTTGATTTTTGTAAATGTATTCTAAGGCCAGTGATATATTCAAATGTTTCATATTTTTGTAAAGCAACTGAGGTTATATCGGAAAGTGTGAGATTGGAATCATCGGCAAAGAATACTCCCTTTATTTCTTCCTTGTGGACATAAATGCCCTTATTATTGTGTCTTTTCGTATTTCATTATTTATCAGTTCTATGCATAAGACGAAAATTAAAGGCGAAAATGGACAATCCTGCCTTTTGTTGATTTACATTTGTTGATAGTTACACAGCTAGTGGATTGAGTATAATGTGTTTTTACATAATGTCTAAATTTAGTTCCAAAGTTAAATTTTTCTAAAGCAAATTCCATTAAAATAGCCATTCTATCGAATCAAAAGCTTTTTTCAAATCCAAAGAGAGTAACCAGTTCTCATTATATTCAGTATTTTCAAAAAGATCAAGGATAAAGCGAATATTTTCACCTATGTAACGACCCTTTATAAAACGCATGTCCCAAAACATTTTATAGAATTCAGCAGATAATCCGTCACAGCCAGGAGATTTGTTAAGAGGCATAGAAAAAAACGCCCTCTGCAGTTACGATTCACTTAGTGGATGTTCGAGAGACTCTTTTTGAACTTCAGAAAGTTTTGGAGTAGAACAGGAGAAGACGGTTTCAATTTTACTAATATCGTCTTTATTGAAACTGGACTTGATAATTTGGAGTAAAACTCTTCAAGTTTGCTTAAAATAGCTTTTTCACCTGAAATAACAGTACCATCTTCCAACTTTAATTCATTTACGTTATTTTGTCTTGTTTTTTCAAGGCCATAAAAATATATTTTTTTTCTCCGTAGTCCAACCAACGACATTTTGACATAATAAATGATGCCTTTGCTTTCTCTTCATAAATCTTTTCAAGATTGGACTTCAAAGTTTCGTACTCAGACATAATTGTCTCATTTGCAGGGTCATTCTGCAAACGAGAATCGAGAATGGATAGCGATTAGTAGAATACAAAACACCGGTTCGGCAAGACCTATGACGTCATACGATGAGGAGCCATTTTGTAATAGTCACGTCATATTCGATTTCCAATTAAAAGACGTCCCAAGGTCAATATCTAGGTCGAAATCGGTTATGTTGTCTATTGGCGTATTAGCCTTAATCAGCTTCACCGAATGAAAGGTTATGCTTTAGTATAGCCGCGAGCAATCACGCCTCGTTTGCCCGTTTCTACGTCTTAAATAGCAGATATTGTTTCACCCTCCGCTGTACATTTCATTTATATCAACAAATCTAAGCTCGGAGCTATTGGCTCGCTACACATCTCATTAAGATTAATATCTAAGCTCGCGGCTATTGGTGAGACGATAAGCCTGACTGTCCCCGTCATGAGATATGCGTCCATTCGAACGTAACGTATGCCAGGGCTCGTATGGGCGCTACTCCGTAGCTCGCGCGTTGATTGCGCGTGATTTCTCCATGTCATCCAATTCCGGGTGACAATCAGATCGTATCAGTCTAGCTGTGGTTAACTCTAAATATCTCCACACATGTTAGCTTGTCTGAAGGTGATTTCTGTTTATCATCCACTCCTGGGGGACTTAATCAGATCGCAACCCTCACCACACACTATTTCCCAACACCCTCAAGGTGTGACGTTACGATTAAGACAGCCAATTCAATGACGTTGTACACAGATTCCAACAATTAAAACAGAGAGTCAACACGTTTTAAACACTATCGGTAGTACCACTCATCACTCGCTCGCCTGATTTGTAGAAGAGACGACGTATTTTAGTGTTTCTCCCTTCAACAGTCATGGGCTCGATCTGCGGTACTGCATTCACCTCCAGAATCCGTCTAAATGAACATATGAGGCGAATTCACTAACGCAAAGTATATAATTGTGATGTATGCGACAAAACCTTCTCCGGGAGTGATAATCGTTACAGACACGAGGCTATACACAGGAAGGTGGGCTAACCCCTGGTAAGTTCTTCAATTTATCAACATGCTTAACCGTATTAATATACTGACTATCAAATCGACACGCGGGTATATCAACATTTTGTTATTGCAGATGATCAGCAGCCTTCAACCTCCTCTGGAATCGTACACAACCCGATTGGAGACATTCAGAGTAAGTTTTGTCGTCCACATTTAACAAAACAAAATTCATTCTTAAAACTGTCAATAATTGATTTAAAACTTTTTGTTACTCTCTCATACAACAGAAGAAACCTCCGCTAATCGTCCGTGCAACTGGTGTGGGAAACTCGTTAAATTGATGTCGGGGGGGAAGTTTTGTACAGAATGCGGCCATAAAGGCATACAATGTTCGGATTGTAAACGACCTCTACCTCAACGGTTTTACACCAGGAACACCAACACTTGCGATACTTGTGGTCGAAAGCCGGAGAACCAGTCGGGCAAAGGATCAACAAGTGTCGGTGCTTTAGAAGGACGTGCGAAAACGCAACCTAGCTTTCGCAGCCATAATTCTATCGACACCAACAACAGCCAATTCGAACAGACTGTAGCTGATGCCTTCCAGAAAATGTACGAAAGCTTCCAAACGTTTCAAAGGGAAGGCAGTGGTTGGGTGTTAGACGAAGTGGTGTCTATGGAACTGAACGTAGCTAAATATAGCCCTTTGCGCCACCCCGCAAGCCTTGGTTAAGAAAAAGGCTATTGTAAATGTAAAAAAAATCGGATGATTATTGTTTTGCTTGGTCAGTCCTGGCAGCTTTACATCCTGGGGCCAAAAACCCGAATCGAGTTCAGCAATACAAACCATATTTCGACACTTTGAACCTAGAAAGACTAGACCAAGCGCACCAGTTCGAGACGCAAAATTTAATATCAGTCAATGTGTTCGGGTACGAAGGAGGGATATTTCCATTACATATCACATCCAAACGCCACGATATACATGTCAGTTTACTTCTTATTTCGAGGGATGATATTCGTCATTACTGTTTGATCAAGTCTATGAGTCGTTTGCTCGGTGATCGCACGAATTATCAGCATCAGACACATTTTTGCGACTACTGTTTGCACGCGTATTGCAGCAAGGCTTTGTTGGACGACCACGCACCTTATTCTCTAGGTCTACAGCGGACACTAATGCCCGAGGAAGAGACTCTGAAACTTTATTCGACAAGAAGCAGATTACAGCATCCATGAATTGTATTCGTAGTTATAATCCTAATCTTTATAGTGTAAATATAAACAAGATAGGTTTGTCACCTTTTCGACGATAAGCGTTACGTATTGGACAACGGCGTTGATACGCTAGCCCACGGTCATTTTAAAGTTCTGTAACAAATAGACCCTTACTAGTTGTGTATGTATAGCGGAAACTAGCTGTGTCCAGTGTAGTCAAGACCGTATAATAAATAATTAGAATTACATTTCTACTATGGGGATGATTGTAGATATAAATACTTGTATATTGTCAATAAAGGTTATTGCCATAACGCATCGAAGAGCTCCTGACTCAGTTTCAAAGTTTGTTCCATCGCTTCCTCTCTAGACATTCCATACTTGTTTTCCAGAATTCCACGAGTGTTTTGTATACCGCGGTGTATACTGTCCTTGTCCGAGTTCAAACACCATAGGGAGTAGTTCTGGAACATGCGCTGTTTCATATCCGGAAGATAATCTTCTTCAGCCAGTAGTCTGCTCTCCGTTTCCAAGTAACCTTCCGTAATATACGCTTCCGCATTCTGACGAACTTTATCCTCCATCATACCACGTGCGGACATACCGAACAGGTCGTGTCACACATCGCGTTGTATTTCAACGTTTCCGACTTGCTGTTTGAACCAAGGCGGACTGACCTGGTGTAGAGCTCACCTTTACATGTTTGTTGGAGAAAGTTCTTTTTCAGTCTCTGGTCCTCCGGCGTGGTGGGTTTCAAGTCCATCAACAAGGATCCGTGAGGCGAGCTAGTCACGTATAGTTTCATAAAGTAGTCGCCTTTTCCTGGGTATATGCGCCGCCCTAGCAATGCCACCTGCTGTCTGTCTACCGGGTTGTTGAATAGTACGATGTATTGCGAGTTCAAATCTATGTCCCTAGAGGCTTTACCCCGATCGAAAAAGTTTTGCGCGATATACACGACGGAAGCGTTGTCGTGGTGAGATCCTTTGGTGAATAGATCGGCAATTCGGGTGTCCTTTTTGACGTCTGTCATTAAATCATCGAAGACTATGACGGTACGAATGGCTTGATTGAAAAACCCATCCTCTCCCAGATCAGGAGGAATACCTTTAACGAAATCTATGTTGTGAGAACAGCGTTTTTCATTTCCTCGTGGTCTCCACGTCCTCTGCTTTTCAACACCTTCTCGATGCGCCGAAGCGCGTTGACGTCTTTCTGTAGTTCTTGTTGGTAAAACGTACATTCGATGGGGTCGTCCATAAAATCCGTCAGTTTGAAAACGGGTATAGAACGCCTACGCCATCGTTTCACGACCTTAAACAACTCTTCGGTGTAAGTGGATGTATAGGCTCTTTGGAAGATGTACCTCAAATGAGAGATGCTGACGGTGTCACCCAATTTGAACCGGAAAGGCAGTGTTTTGACTCGTTGAGACGTGTCTACGTATAGCTCCTTCCAAGTCTCCGCTTCGTTTTCCTCATCGATGTCGACCGGAGCTTTTTGATTCAGCGATCTGTGGGGTCTGTGATTGTAACCGCTAACGATATCTGATAATGTCTCTAGATAACGATAGGTTTGGTTATGCGTGAAAAACCGATACATATGCGTTTTGATGGTGCGAATGACACGCTCTACGTAATTAGCTTTCTTTTCGTTGTGGGTGACGTAATGCCTTATACTTTTCTTTTTCAAATGGGCTTTCACCCACTTGTTATTAAACTCACCACCCTTGCCCCATCGAATCAAGGAAGGTTTTCTGCCAGTTGCTGAAATTTTGTCTAAGCCCGATATGACGGACTCGTGTCGCTTGTTAGCTATGGGTTCCACCCACAGATATCTGCAAAAGACTTCGATAGCGACCAAGAGGAAACGGATTCCATCGTTATATTTGGCTATGTTGGACACGTCTGCCAAGTCGATGTCCCATAAGTCTTCAATACCTGTGGTGATGACTCTGTTTCTTTTAAATTTATATCTGACGGGTTTTTGAAGACTGTAAGCGTCTTGATCGTTTAGCCACTGATCTACCGCCTTGGTGGGTACGCTATAACCTTCATCCTTCTGGCCGGCGGAAATTCCCCGTAGATGACACAGGTCACGGTCTCCGGCAAAGGCTTATCAAAGGCCGCCTCCAGTCGTACGGTTCCTCGATTGACGGGTAGGCGATTGTTCTCCGACGCTTGGGACGGGTTCAGGGAAAAGCCGTACAAGGCGTAACCGCGCGCAAAGTCGAATAAGCTGATGCTATTCCCGAAATCCTCCACAGTCGTGTTCACCACGTCGTACAAGCTTAGATAAGCCGATGTACATAGAGACTGTTCACCCGCGTACTTCATTCGTAGGGGCTGTTCCGGCGTGGGTTATCCGTCCACATTCACCGATATACTGCCGAGATTGAAATGTTTGAAATTGAACGGATTCTTTTTTATAGTCTCCGGCCACGGCCTTGGACTCGACGAAGCCCATGATTAAGCGGCTCGGATATTCAGAGGGCCAGATATTATCCCAACGAAACAAGACTTGACCCGAAGATAGGGTAGCCGTTTTCCCTTCTGTACGTATGTAGGGGTATTTCGCCGTCGTTATTTTTAACAGCTCACTTTGCGCCAAAATGACATCGGGGTTCACGCGAACTTTGTGTACTTCCAACGCGTTTTCGTGGATTATCAAT
Source organism: Lepidochitona cinerea (assembly GCA_963971465.1). Taxonomy (NCBI): domain Eukaryota; kingdom Metazoa; phylum Mollusca; class Polyplacophora; order Chitonida; family Tonicellidae; genus Lepidochitona; species Lepidochitona cinerea. The sequence continues at coordinate 12,951,166 of OZ020562.1, read as the reverse complement.
TTTTATTTCTTGTCGGCTTCGGCCGACATGATAATAAAAGACGATGGTGCTCTGTACAGTTTCACGTATACGTCCACGTTGTTCAGGAGATATCGGGACTGATGAAAAACGTCTTGGAGCAAGGGTCCTTCCATTCCAAAGGGCGAGCTTTCTTTGACACGATCGTAACGGTCGATCGGCGAGCCCCGCTTTCGACCCAGTTACCAGATCAGGATTATCTATATCCATACCTCTGTCTTGTTCAAACATCTGGGATTCTAGTTGACTACTTTTGGCATTATATAGATTTCTACGGTGTCCACTTCAGTAAGCACGAGAGGACGATAGTACGGATAAGCGTAAACTTCGGTGAGTTGTTTCCTAACTACACCCGAGGCATCCACGGAGCGCAATAGGGGAAGCGATTATCTCCTACCAAGGAATGCGCGCACATATTAGAGCAGATGCGCGATATCGCCTTCGATTGGAAAGCTGGCTGTTTCTTAAGAGTGATTTTCACGAGGGCCACAGTCCAGGATAATGTGTCGAAACGAAGAGTCTTGTTCAGTTTGACCTCGAAATGATAGGGTTTGTTTCCAGGATACAAGTCCGCTAAATCTGTGCTCGTCAAGGTTACGAAGTTGTCCATTCGATAGGTTTCGTTAGAATGATGCGTCATACGAGGGTAGACTATTATTATAGTTCCTAATCTCAAGTTCCTGTGATACGTCGACCCGTGTGCGTCACACCGTCTTCGAACGTTGCTTCTACCACGGCTTTGTAGGCAGCTAGACTATCATCCGTCTCCCACCACGTTTCCGTCAAAGATATGATGAATCGCCGTATCTATTAGTCTCCGTTTATTTTTTAGTTTGGTCCACTGGATATAGTTCAAAGACAAGCCTTTGATCGTTGCGCGGTCGTTAAGGAAATAGCGTAAATCTACCCTGAGGCTGTTTTGGTATAAACATACGCTAGCCCTCAGTCGATCGTCTATTTTGATTTGTCGCATCGATGTGCATAACGTACGATTGGGTATGATGGTTATGGAAGACTCGACCGAGCAATTGACGGCTATGACGATCGACACTGTCAGCGATATGACGAAGAGTGTTACGACTGAAGCCGATATTACTTTTAGCTTCGTGCTTCGATCTATCCGGATAGGCTGACGGATTGCAACTGATTCAATCATGCTGGCCGCAGGTTTATATAAGTCTCTGACGCGTGAAAATATAAGTCGGACGAATTTCCCCGACAAGTCGGGAAATCTGCTCGAGGTGATTTGGAAAGATTATTGAAACATTCTTGACACCCAACGGTTTCTTTATACAGTTTTCTACTCTTTACATCGAGTTGAACTATTATCACTCACGAGTATTCTGCAGGAACACTCTGACAGTGCTATCTACACGTGTGCGACATACCGGACATTTGAGATCACCCTGTAGGTCTAACAGCTTATATAGACATATGCAGCATAAACACACGTGGTGGCACGGGCGTGATAGTGTGCAGGCCTAACACTGACGCACACTGGACGGCTGTACAGCGTGTACGGTTGAGAAGTCTTGGGATTTTTTAACCCATCAGTCCTAACCTGGTACTTGAATATACTTGGTACATGTACTTGGTATATTGAAGATACGTGAAGATTGAAATCCTTCAGTTCTAGGGAGGCCAACCATTCCCTGCGTTGCAAATTTGCTCACATGTAACTGAACGATTCCATCTGGAAAGCGGCCTGGCGAGAGAGAAATTATTTGTTCAGCATCTTAAGGTTGATGACTTGTCGTCCGACTTCGTTTCTTTCACCTTACTAGGAAGACAGTCGAGCAAAATGCCGGTGTGTGGGTCCACTTCAAAACCGCACCTTTTTCAAAAGATTACCACCACCTTGAGAAGCTCAGCAGAATGCACGGGCTGATAACCCACGAAGGACTCTGGCGGAGAAGCCCAGCAGAATGCACGGGCTGATAACCCGCGAAGGACTCTGGCGGAGAAGCTCAGCAGAATGCACGGGCTGATAACCCACGAAGGACTCTGGCGGAGAAGCTCAGCAGAATGCACGGGCTGATAACCCGCGAAGGACTCTGGCGGAGAAGCTCAGCAGAATGCACGGGCTGATAACCCGCGGAGGACTCTGGCGGAGAAGCTCAGCAGAATGCACGGGCTGATAACCCGCGAAGGACACTGGCGGAGAAGCTATGAGGGGCAAACGGGATCGAAATGGAGACGCAGTCCATCTGTTATGAGGTCTAGTACCCAGCGTACCAGGAACCGTCTTCTAGAGATGAAGTGACTTCAAGTCACTGCAGACATGATGCAATAGTTGTCTTATTGCAGGTAGGAATAAGTCTAGATAAGACGCCATAGCTACGGTGAAGTGAGCCAGTCTCCAGGTACACAGCCAGTTTGTATGTGAACGACATGGGAGGCTTGGGCTGCTGTTCGAAAGAAAGTCCAGAAAGCTTGAGTCTGATTCTGGGGGACAAACCGACCAATCCAGACTATAAAGTGTATATCAGTGTTAGGAGGATTACCTAATCCCGATATTCCAGGTCTGCAAATCTCGGCGTTCACAGACGAAAGGTCGAAAACCACCGAGCCGCCGAGTTGACATTGGTATCCCCGCCTCCTAAAGGTCACCAGTGCTGCCGCCTGGTGTGGGACTAAACCCAAGGCTGCATAGACTGGGAGATTCATGTACGCTGATTGGGTGTAAGCCATGCATATCGATCGAATGGGAGAGCCAAACGCACCCACTGTTAGAAGGAGGGGAGGGGGAGGGGCTTAATGCTGGGCAGTCCCTGAGGAGCTTGCTGGTCGGGATGATTGATTGATTGATTGATGATTTACACCACACACAAGATTTTTTCACTTATCACTGTTGCCAGGTTTAGTGGGAGAGGAAACCGGGCTCAGTGCCCAAAGCAAACCCTGACCTTCGGCGAGTACTTGGCAACTCTTCCACATAGGGCGACAGACAAAAATCCACTTAGAAATTTTGGATATTTGGTCTGTGATACGAAGCCGTGCCGCATCATGGAAGGTGTGGGACTGTGGGACGATCCCTCTAACCCACTGGAACACCGAGCCCCCCCCCCCCCCCCCGGACCTATATGTGATGCGCTGCTAATGAAAAAAAATTAAAGGCACCAAAAAAAATTCAAGAAACATGTACGATAAAACAAAATTGTGAATCGTAGCAAATTCGTCAAGAAATTACCAAACAACAATGTTTATGGTATTAACTCGTGGGCAGAATGTTCGAAATCCGCAAAAAATCTTAAAATAATAATAATTACCACCGAGCCTGATGACGTCACATATATTTACACAAAGCTTTCTGGGTAAACTATGTACCTTAGTTCGCCATTTCGTTTACTAGGAGTTGGCAAGACGTCCCTTTTTTTTAACATTGATGACAAAACGTGTTTTTATCCACGCATTTTTCTGGTGACTTTGCTCCATTTCTGGTGTCTTCTTCTCTATACAGTATTATTCATTCCGTCATTTTGTAGAATTATGTAAACATCCCGAAATGCTTTACGCGTAAATTCCAGGTGACCTCATCAAGCTATCGGCCAATTGACTAACTACAACCCTACTATAAGATAAATTAAAATAAAGGATATGAAATGTCAGAGATAGATTAAAATCATTACTAAAACCGAATATCTGGCGTCCCTTGCAAATACGGCCATAAAGTGAAAAATCCGCTCCGATTTTTTTCAAAATGTATTTGGTCTGTGGGATTCGATCCCGCGCCGCATCGATGTCGGGCCGATGAACTATCACTCTAACAGGCTGAGCCTATATTACATGGACATTTTGCAATCAAAATGACATGACCCTCCTGATAGTAGCAACCCACTGAAGTACACATACTAAATAGTTTAACATTTGGTCGATAGTTCGTAACTAGGATGTGTAAATTGCATTTCTTCTTAACCAATTTTTACTTGCAGAATTTTGGAGCAAACGACACACTACGGAACCGTTGAAGGGACATGGTTATTTTATTTTTACGTGTTCCAACAATCAGATAAATAAAAGAAAAACTAAAATATAAAAAATCGGGGAAAACTAATTTTCCCCGTGATAGTCAACCAATCTAAAAGCTTTCTCGGCAAAAGTTAAGAACTGATTGGTCATGTCGCTGGCATTATCACGGGGTAAATTAATTTTCCCTGACTTAATAATAAAGTAAAAAATTTTTAACGGATTGACATAAAAAAGAATTATATAACTAAAGTAATTTCCCCCGACATAGTTCTTGGCAGCGATTGGCTGCGTATGTCGGGGGAAATTAATTTCCCCCGACTTTTTACATTTTAGTTTTTCTTTTATTTATCTGATTGTTGGAACACGTAAAAAATAAAATATCCATGTCCCTTCCACGGTTCCGTACACACAGTATAAACCCAGGGTTTAACGTGTACGTTACTTTATTGGAAATAAAGATGTCTAGAAAAAAGGTAACAAGTCCATATCTGTCAATATGTTATTCGTGTATTATTTTGTCGTCACGGCCAATGGTTATTTTGTTATATTGCAATGATATCTAAACACAGAAGGCTTGAACACTCGGGGTAAATTTACAAAGTAAACTGAAACCACGGTAATAGTTCGACCAGCCGTTTGGTTCATGGACGTTGTAACAAAGATTATTAATTGACTGTGCAAGTTATTACCCAGATTTTGGCAGAATCAGACGGCAGATGTTGATATCAAAATGTCTATACCATAGCCCGTTGTACAAGGTTTTATTGACAGGATATTATAGTGGGAAGAAAAAACTACTGTAAGTGAATCCGATTGCCGTTTTAGGACAGCGGAAGAGGAAGAAACTTCTCTGATCCAGGAACAAAAAAACACAGAGCGCAAAAAAGGTCATTTTGTTTAAATTAACTTCTAGTCTATTAATAAAAATATTACGAATCGAGTGTTTTCGTATTGCCTTGGTATTGGCCTTCGGGTGGTTGCATTGACCCTCGGCCTGCGGCCTCGGGCCAATACGGCCACCCTCAGGCCAATACCAAGGCAATACGAAAACACTCGAATAATAACATATAGTCATTTGACACTTGGCGATAAGCGGTCTGTGTGAAAAACAAAATTCAGCTTGATTTTTGAACAACGATTTATTATTTCGCGAATCTATTAAAAATTGTCATCTTGTAACATCTCACGACTACCGGTTGCTATTTTCCGTCCGAATGGATGGCTGGTTGGCCTGAGGTCACCGGAGATCTTCAGGAGTAGCAAAATGGCGGCGAAGTGGCTTCCTCCAAGGAGCGCACTAGTTCGAAACCAGTGGATATCATGATTACTCTGGCCGCTAGGGGGCGCTTCTGCGTTTAGACTTCTATCAATGGCGACATCCATCTGTTGTTACGAAGAGAGGAAACAACCTGGGACATTTCCCGATTTTCTGATGATTCAACAGACTGACATCACAAACTGCGTGGAAGAAGATCATATGCAAATCACATGGACGCGACAGACCTTAACGATTCAAGAGTTTACAACTGAGAAGAAGTTCATTTTCTTGATTTTTCACAGTGTCTGAGTCGTGAGTGTCGGTCATACAAATGATACATGTACTGATGTAGTACTGTACTGTATTGTAGTCTAGACTAGAGTTGAGCACGTGTTATCTATGTCTGACTCTGTCTGAGCTCCATATACACCGGTAGTATACTTTTTTTACTTACAATTTTATAAATAACCAGCTAAATATCAGCTCTGACTGATAATCACACACTGTAAGTAAAATGTTTTGTTACAGTTTATAGTTATTATTGCTTTTAAAATCGGTTTTCAAAATTTCATAAAGTCAGTATGTGGATTTCGGGCAGGTGTGTTACACCAGACACGTGCGGTTTTGCACGCTCAGTTCCCCCAAAAGCTCCATGGCATGAGAAGACAAAACTTTGGTGCTGCTGTGGTCCAATAAATAACACCTTTTCTAGTTTTCATAACATAGTCAAATTTAGTTCAATTTACCGAACTTATGGTGATATTACATATACCAACGTTCGGTATACGAATTAGAAATACAAGGTGGAAATGATGCTTAAATTGCAAGCCATGGAAATATTATTGTAACTCCTCGGTATGGACGATTCCTACCTCAGACTTCTTTAAAACTCATAAAAGATTATTCTTGTCCGCTTTTATTACATGTAGCTATTTCAAAGGGCGTACACCTGGTCTTAAACAACAACCAACTGTCATTTCTTGGAGACTTTGCCGCCATTTTGCGCGACGTTCGAACTGGGTCAAACGGTGCATGTCAAATAAATAAAACAAATAAAAATAAATAAAAGAGGAAAGAAGAATCTTTTATGAGTTCTAAAGAATTGTCCATACAGAGCAGTTACAATATTATTTTCATGGCTTGTAATTTCCGACAACAGTTTGTCGGAGTTTTCCGAGCAGCATTTCAGAATTCACAGACTGAACGTTGGTATATGTAATATCACCATAAGTTCTGTAAATTGAACTAAGTCAAATTCAGCCAAGTCATATTTTTAAAGCATTAAACGAGACAATCTTTCAGACGAGGCCCCTCTAAAATATCTACCATTTTGTTTGTCTTCGGCGAATATGTGCCCGCAACTCTAGCAATTATCCAATGGCCGTTAAGACGACAGCTGATATCTGTTATCTGGAGTAAAGATAGTTGGTTTTATATTGGTAGTGCAAATTAGTTGAATAGTTCTTTGCAAATATATTTTATCTGGCTCTAACAAACGGTCGTGTGTGAGTGTGGCACAGGCCACTCCTGAATATCAATTATTGGTAGCTATGCAAGATTAAATATTATTACCTCATTTGCATATTCAAAATGGCTGCAAAGTGGCGTCACTTACTGACAGTGTTCGATGGTGGTCGCCAAGATCAGTTCACTGATCTCTTGTTATATCTTTTGTTGCTGTGATCTCTTTTCTAATTGCAGGCTTACAAAGGGAAACTATGCCAAGATGTATATGAAGCTCTAGTACTGCAGAATATGATACAAGTATGCAACCAATATAAAGAAATTAAGAAACAAACCTGATCAACTTTACTTCGCCGGAATCTGGACAGACTTAAAAGCATATGGTTCCTGATGTCTCTTATACTTGGCCAGTACCTATTGCTGGTCACAGGTGGTAAAGGTTTGTCTTTAAAAAGCACATCTTTAACATACACTTGCAACAAAAGCCTCATTTGTGTAGTGCTTGTAACTCCATTTTCAGAAACCATTCTCTGCACATAACGTCTCAAACGGACATCTATAGGCTGAATGAGTCCAGCTACCTGTTATGGATGAACAAGTGTAATATTAATTACTACATTAATTTTCAGAAACCTTCCAATACCGCTTTGACAGTGGTGGTAGAACCCCATTGGAAGGAAGGAAAATCCAAAAGAAAGCCAAATAAGACATTGTATATAACAATCTTTAGCAGCAATAAAAGATGGTATTAGACTTCATTAAAGAAATGTTAATAAGTGAAAATGACTAATCTCTCTTCTCTGTGACAACCTGTCTTCCACCCTTCTCGAAATCCTGTATTCTCCTATCATATAGGGTTATCTGGGAGAAATTAATTATCATGACTATTATAATAATTATGTATTTGTAACAGTGGAGGATCTCTGAGTGCTCTTTTCCTTGAAATTGCTCGTCTTTTCCCTTTCATCCACCATGTTATAATAAGTAAAAATCCAACTGTGTTTAATCATCAACCCAACCATTACCTTTAGTTTGCTTTTGTTACTACATGACTGCTTACTTAATCTGTAATTAAAATATAATTATTGCGTTTTATATTTCCAGGTTTGAGGCATCAAATCCACAACCAAACACTGACCTGCCCTTGAACGTGACCAGAGTGCTCTTCTTTCGCTGGAAGATACACAAAATACATGTGTTGCTTTTGAATTGGGGCATCAGTTAAAAGTTTGTTTCGAATTTCAACTGATTTTGCCTGCTTCTGCGATCTTGGTGATCCTATTGAAATCTAAAAGCAAGTAAATGAAAAGTTTGAGAGGATATCACAAGGTTTTACATGTACATTGTTCTTTTCACTTTAAGCGCTGTGTGGAAGTTGTCAATGATGACACTCATAGATATCCTGCTATTACTAACCTAAAGGGGGCTTCCATGGCTCAGCTGGTAGAAGCCAGTATACCACTTCAAACCCACATAAGCCTTCCATTTATGAGGCCACGAGATCGACTACCAGGGAAGGCAACAACTGGCATTTTCTAGACTGGGGTTTCCTCTGCGCATTGAGCATTGTTTCCTTACCCAATAATCCTGGCAAATTGTCGTATAGGCGAAATAATTTTGAGCACAGCGTTAAACATCAAAATCAATTAATCAAACTAAGTGGCTCATCCCAATTACTTACTTTAAACTCTGGAAAAGTGATAATATGGCGAACCCTGATTTTTGCCGGACAGTCTCTTTTTTTCGTGTCTTGTGTTCGCAGACGTCTTTTAATGAAGCAGTGGTCTTCTTTTTGCTTAATGGTATGAAATAATGAATTGATTGTAAATGCTGTATTATAAACTAGTGTCCAAAAGAAACGATACCAACTTGTTTTCAAAATATTTTTGTTACGAATTGATTTTGTAATATGAAAACATGTCAATTCGTATTGCAGATCCCAAACACAACGCATCAACCAAAAATACCGGGAACACTTGATCACTTCCGGGAGAATATGTAAATTTCGTGAAAGTGACATTGCCCTCATTAGCATGTTCTGCACGTGCAGAAAAGCTGTTTAAAAGAGCTGAGCATACACATTGATATCACAGCAACAGAAAGATCACAAGACATGCCACGTTTGACAGCCATCAATAGAGAGAGAGCCGTTGGAATGTTGCAACAAGGAGCGACACACGTCGATGTAGCCAGAAGGCCGGGATGCGCACGCATCACTATCACCAGGTTGATGCAGCGGTTACGTCAGACTTCAGACAGGCCCAGGAGTGGAAGACTTTGAGACGTGTGGTGTGACATTTCCTGTTGTTTCTGTGATCGGTGCTCTAACGAAATGTTCATTTTTCGACCCCACCCATCTTTAAAGGCTTGTCATATTGATTGTACTGATTTGATTGAAATGAATTTTGGTTCAGAGGTTGTGAAAAGATTTCTCAAAAGAATAACACCAAACTTAAACTTCTGCATTGTTTAGTTTTTATTTTATGTCGTTGCAAACATGTGGTATCGTTTCTTTTGGACACTAGTGTATAACAAGAAGTTTGTAACCTGTATCACATTTTTGTCTTATTTAAAAAGTGAGTGGTTATTTTTGTATAACATGCTGAACTGATTGGAATTGAAATACATTGTAACTGACTGATAATCGTTTTACATTATGAATATTTTCTTACTTGATTTAATCTTTTTTGTTTGTAATCTTCTTTTTTCTTCTTGTCCCTGTCTACACCATGTTGACATTCAAATAGTTTTTTGCCAATGATGATGAATGGAGTGCCGTCAGCGGGTAAGGCAGGCACTGCATTAGGAGTACAGTCCTCCCATCTAACACCATGTTTTACACTTTTCAAGTCTAAAATATAACGAATGCTTCAGCCATTATTTACAATTTTACATAGCTTTAATTTTGTCTCATTTTAATACATTGTACTGTTTCTTTGGATGCATGACAATAACTGTTATGGAGGGACTTATGGATTACACCATGTCTGTCCGTCCGCCCGTCCGCCCGTCCGTCACACTTTTTTTGAGTTATTGCTGTTTGTTTTCGTCATTAGTCGAATTTTGTCCAACGCAAATCTCAATATTCAGAAAATTCGTTTGAAACTTGACTGATATATGCTCACTACCAATGAGATGTCCACTGTCGCATTTTTAAACACATGTCTGTCCGTCACACTTTTTTGTCCAGCGCATATCTCAGGGGTTTTTTCGGTGACATTGATATATTTCAAATTATTGCCCTTTGATTGAGACATTCGTCAAATTTTGTCCAGTGCACATCGAAACGTCGTCACCCAATAAACTAAGAAGTTGTTATCCATAAGTAATTCTTGACCTTATTGTACCCTTCCAACTTCTAAATGCCATTGAAAGATTTCATATCTTGGTTAATATTAAAAGGATTGGTTTGAAACATGATTGTTGTGTACTGTCAGGTTATTTTCCTGTGAAGTTGATATTTTTCGAGTTATTGCCCTTTGTTTACGTCATTTATCAATTTTTTACCAGAGCATAATTATCTCAGTTAATATTACACCCTATATGATAACAACCATGTAATTAATTATGCACTCGCTTCTGTGTTTTATTGGCGTTTTAGGTTTCCGTTTCTTCAATTGTTAACATTTGACAGAAGAAATAGGGAAAACCAAACTTTTTTGACCATAGGGACTTTGTATTACAACAAAATACTTAAAAAAAATTTAGGTATAGTAGAAGTAATTCCCCCAAAATTCCATAACATCATCTATAATTTATATTACCTATTTCTGCCTCTTTACCAAACAATTTGTCCGTTTTGAGGGTCCTAAATTTGGAACTTGTCTTTGTCTCATATTCTATAAGAAGTGAATTCAGCACGCTGAAAGAGTCTGTTCGCCATACTTTGGAGGTACCTGGATTACTAAGTCAAAGAAAAGAGGACGAAAATATTTAATTAGTATGATTTCTGTAATTAGATTGAAGTTTAACTTTATTGCACGTTTGTTAACTTAGTTATTTGGGGGGGGGGGGGGGGGGGGGTTGTTACTTCTAGAATTACCTTTTCTTAAACTCTTGTATATACAAAATTAAATGTTGCAATATTTACAAAAGAAAATATATAATGTTTTGGGTCTCTTGTAAGAATTTCCGCCTTTCTTTCTTTGAATTATGGTTACATTTTTTACCACAAGTATGTGTGTAAGTAAGAACTGTTGGTGATAAGTGCTGAAAGCCTATTTGTTGTGTATAGTTAAAAAAAAATGTCAATATTCATAATGTTCGTAAATAAAACAATTGTTGAAATAACAGCGTGTTGTGGCATTATTTTTTAATATTCATATTTAACTTGAAATTATATGTAAAAGTATTAAAGCTTATAGTTTTGCTTTAATTACGGATCTTTAAAGTTATAATTATAAACATAGGCCTAGGCTATATCAGTATGTAATGTATTATTTGTATATAAAAAAATTATAAATATACCGGCAGGCAATTACTAGGGGTAGTGCTCTAGCTTACTAAATATGTCTATGATTTTAGCCTTTCCATCATAAATATCTTGTGATTTAATTATAGTGATACTGGGCTACTGGGTATATTAAAATTTCAGTTATCATTAGATCATTTATTAATAATACCGTAGACGGATAGGTAGGCCTACCTAACATAGTATAACGTATAACTTATAGTGCCGGTACTTAGAATAATTTGACGAACAACTACTCCCAAGACCTGGTATAAAACGTATATAACGTATTGTTTGTTTGGATTGGAATTTGCTGAGTTAATCAGTATTATATATTTACGTATTTCTTCATTTAACTTTAGTCTTAAAAACGCACACTTCGTAATTCCCGCCTAGTTGAAAATCCTGACAGCGCTCGGAATCCTCCGCGATCTCTGCCATGTTGGGATGGAGTTACAACACAGCGCCCTCTGGTGGCGTGCGGCGACATGATATCCACTGGTTTCGAACTAGTGTACTCCTTCCTCCAATTAGCGTTAGCCGTTTCAATGAGCCATCCAGTCATTTATATAGGTCAGTGCATTCGTCGCCGTTCGGATAGTGCATCGGTCGGAGTCGGACGTGGGGCATCATAATGTCTGGCCTAGGACCAGCCTGGCCAGCCTAGGACCAGCCGGCTTATATACAACGATTACTTGCTTTATACATTGAATCACCACTATTTATGCATCTGATAACCATATTTAATCATTTATACATTTCTTTTTTTATCTGGCATGTTTTCAGACAGATATCGGCAGTTAAAAGACCCGTAATCATTTATTTACTTTTCCACACTCAAACCCTTCGGCATTCCAATATGGCGACCGTGGAAAAGTAAATAAATGATTCCGGGTCTTATAACTGCCGATATCTGTCTAAAAACATACCAGATAAAAGAAGAAAGTATAAATATTATAATCAGATGCATAAATAGTGGTAATTCAATGTATAAAGCAAGTAATCGTTGTATATAAGCCGGCTGGTCCTAGGCCAGACATCACTCAAACTGGTAGAGTCACATACCAAAAATCAACCGAACATCTGAAAGCGTTCAGGAAAAAAGCACGGGGAGTGTTAATTTTTAGATACGGAACGGAGCGGAACGAAACGTAAACTTGATCTGTAACTCAAGATGGTTGACTCACACACCAAACAAATTCCAGGTCTCAACTAGTGCATACAGGTGACTAACAGACGTAAACAAAAGTACTATTGATTTTTTCGTAAAAACTCTTTTATTTAACATTTTCTGAAGGTTCAATGAATATCAATACGTACATAAAACCCTCAAACAAACTGTATTAAGAGTATTATATGGGTAGTATAACCTTTTGAGTATTGGCATTATAGCTAGAATGTAAATAGAGTACAAATTTTTTAATGAATGTATTTTAACAAGCATTCTGAGAGTGTTGCTTTGCTATATGCGTATAGTTCATTGCAGCAATACATAGTCCCCTACCGGATGGTTATCAATGAGTATGAAATTCAATAAATATTTTAAATGATGCCCCCCCAAAAAAAAATTTCAATTACTAGGAATAATGGAATCCCTTAAATCCTTAAAACTCATTGATCATTTACACTTGATCAGTAAAATACCAATAAATGATGAGAGACAAATTAAATCTAAACTTGGCCTATATGCCATGTATACCCAAAATAAGTTTAACGTCTATAAACATTTCGTAAAGAAGTACGAAAAACTGTCATTTGTAAGAAATTTCTTCCAAGGGCGATAACTTCTGTAAAAAGGCACAATGCATAACAAAACTTTAAGTGGCATGAGCTGCCAAAATGTTGGTATTTTGAGTTAAAACAGAATGTTGAAATTAGCAGCTATTTTTCTCAAGACGTATAATTCAGAAGGTTTTTAGTGCTTCTAGTCTCGAGAATGAACGATAAAGTATTTGGCTTAGAATGAATGAATGGTCGTCCCGGTTATTTAAAGGGGCATGAGCTGCCAAAATGTTGATATTTTGACGTAAACACAGAATGTTGAAATTATCGTCTATTTTTCTCAAGACGTATAATTCAGAAGCTTTTTAGTGCTTCTAGTCTCGTAAATGTACGATTAAGTGTGGTTTTGAACTAACTTTGGCTTAGAATGAATGAATGGTCGTCCCGGTTATTTAAATTTTGCTACTTTTCGAACACGTTTTCGGTTCGTACAGGGCACATACTGTATGGATTTTCCTCATTCCAACGCCAATCATTTAGTTTTCCGATGGCCTTCAAAGCCTCTTACTGTCGTGACGATCAGAAATTATGAAAA